>JAWNNI010000242.1:1177500-5977500 GCA_035043065.1 Hirtodrosophila confusa
TGAAATGCCAAAGCAAGGCAAACGAAAGCAAAATAAATAAATAAATACTACGTATGTATGTGTATATAAAAAACAATCAAAATAACTCGGTGACATCATTTTGACTAATCGCCAATTTTAGCATTTGAAAAACGGCGGCTGCTGCTCACCGACCAACCAACCAACCAGCCAGCCAGCCAAACGGTGGGATACCGCGACACATGGATGAGCGGGGGCGATGGCGGTGGCGGTGGCGGGAGCTGACTTCGGGGACTGCTTCTGGGTGCTACGCCCGCTAATCGACTAGTCGGCTTGTCGCGGGGCAGCAGGTGTCTAGGCAGAAGCTGAGGCAGAGCTATCCAAGCCCACCAAAGTCGAGCCGAACTGTCCGCGAGCCAAGCCGAGCAGAGCCGAGTGATTGTTTTTTTCTTTCTCTCTCTCATTCTTCTTAACACCTTTGTCGATCGTTCATCTTCTATCAGTGAGTGAGTATGTGTATGTGTGTGTGTGGGTGTGCTTTGGTGATAATACAAAATTTCACTTTCAGTCATTTTACTCGAAATTATGTATAAATGATTTGCATTTTCTAATATAGTGCGATTATTCTAAGGTAGCATGACGTATCTGTTTGGTTCCTAATAAGTATAGCTCGTTAAACTATTATATGTATCTCACAGATCAAAAATCACAGCAAGGTTAGAACACGACACAATAACTTGAACTTACTTTGGTTAAATCTAAACAGAAGTTATATCATTTGGCGTAGTTAACTTTAAGTATTGAAAGTACATATAAAGTATTCAAATATTAATCAGATTTGGTCGATATGTGGAGTAATAACATTGGTAATTGTGGTTAGTTGTTGAGAGTTATCTATAAAACCAAAGAAGTTTTACGTACGAGTAAAGTCATCCCATTCTCGAAAGATATAATAAGATATAAACCTATCTATAAAATTGAGCAACAAACGTTTAGGGAGACGGACATGGCAGTATGGAACAGTAAAAATAAAGACTGTAACAAGGAGATTCTTATGACAAGGGGAAAGAGAAAAGGCAAAATCAAAAGACCTATTCCATTTATTTAAATGTATTTTTCCTTTTCACCTAGGGAATAACATCAAAATAAAAATTTTAGTTACTTTCAAAATTTGTTCAAGGAATTCAATTTCCGCATGTAGCAGAGTCCAGAACGTGAGTTCCTACAATGGGCACAAGAAGACGAAACTCTCACGAATCATAAGTCCGTTCGGCAGCCTTCAAGATGTGCTGCTGTGAAAAGTTCAATCCGTTCTACATCGGACCCTGTCCAGGGTGTGCCTGTGGAGGTTGCGGTCCATCGACCAACTGCTGTCGTCCCAGATGTTGCAGCAATGGATATTCCTGCGGACCTTGTTGTGGGCAGGTTTGTGGACCCTGCTGTGGACCATGTTATTCCTGTGGACCATGTTATTCCTGTGGACCATGCTCTCCCTGTGGACCCTGCTCTCCCTGTGGACCATGCTCTCCCTGTGGCCCCTGTTCTTCTTGTGGCCCTTGTTCGCCCTTCAGCCCCTGTTCTTCCTGTGCCCCTTGTTGCTATGAGTCCTGCGTCATGTGCAGCAGCGGCATCCATAGCTGTGGTCAGCCCAGTATCCCATATTGTTAATGCTGAGATTCTTGCGAATATTGGTTTTATTTAGTTTGGACTTTACTGCATGTGGCAATTAATTCTTTGATCAAAACAAAAAATTATTTCCTTTCATTGAGATCATCTTTGGGCGGGGTGCAAATCTGCTTGAATCTAAGCAAAATACGCTTAAAAATAGCCAAAAATGGGGAGCTAATTTTAGTGATGGTTTTCACTATAGATACTATAGAAAGCACAATGGTAATCAGGAACTCGGAAACATGTTTCTTTTTATAAGGAATATCATTGATAGAATGGTCATTCGATGGTATCGATAGTAGAAACCCATCGAAACTATCGATACTATCGAAAGCACAATGGTAATCCGGAACTCAGGAATAAGAAACCTTTTTATAAAGAATATCATTGATAGAATGGTCATTCGATGGAAGATGGTGGAAAACCATCGATATTATCGGTAGTGTCATCGTTCTTTATCACAATAGTAATCAGAAACTCGGGAACATATTTCTTTTTATGAAGAATATGATTAAAAGAATGGTCGATGGTATCGATAGGTAGAAAACCATCGATACTATCGTTAATATCATCATTCTCTTAACCAGCTCTAGTAAGTATGTAAAGCTTCACGCTCCGCTGGCTGGCAATCACGTTAAGCCGGCTGTAATGGAATCGGGGACGGTCTCCGGCCGCTCTACATGATTGAGTCTTGCCAATGGGGCATGTGGCATTCACCACACTGTGGGTTACTTGCCGTGCAATATATCAAAAGCAGATTGAGCGGGGTTTAAGGGGGTGCACACGGTAAATGCGATTACGGCATAAGCGATTAATTTTATTGCATTGAACGCTCTTCTTGTTGCTGTATATATAAACTAATTAAAGCCATTTCCAATTGCGGCTCGTTAGAGCTGGAGACACCTATCCGCCGGAATGTCACCAGGGCCAAGAAGCAGGGCCCAATCGGGCCCCAACAGCCAAACAAGCCATCAACACAATAGCGACTTCAAAGCAATTGTTGAATTGCCCTCTCGCGCCCCCAACAAGCCCCAAAGGGTTAATTGTCTGACCCTTCACCCTTGCTTCCCCCACCTCTTGTGGGGCTTGTGGGTGTCTGCTTTGGCGGCTTCGTTTTTACCCATCTTCGTTTTGGACGCTTCCATGGAACTTTTCAATTTTTCACCGCATAAATATTCTTTGTCTTTCGTTTCACTGACTCTTTGTTTTTTGGGACAATGCTTACTTCAATGGTTGTTTATGCTTTGATACCCTGTACTCAGAAAATGGTTTAAGAAGGGTATGTCCAAAGCGGAAGGATTCTCGACCTGTATACTCTACCTCATATACCTATATACCTGAATTCCCCTATTGACTTAATTCCAGTTTTTCTTTTATTATTATTTTCAGTTTGATTAAATCAAATTACATCCGCAAATTGAAAGGTAATGTCCTGAATGTCATCCGAAAAATGTTATAAGAATTGTATAACAGAGGATCTTTATAAGTGTCAGGATACTCCTAGTCAAACTATCTAATACTTACGTGCAATATTTTGCTGACATGATGCTGGCGCAACTGTCAAATTATTACACGAAAATATTACTTTGCGTTTAAACTGTTGCGCAATATATTTGGCGAGTGCCACAAGAATAACATTCACAAGCGACAAATACGGAAATTTGCGCAATATTGCACGTCAATATTAGATAGTATGAACAGGCCTGGAGGAATCGCTAACTCAGCTGGAAGAATTTAAGTTTTCATGTGTAAATTTACTTACCTTAGGTACTTCAGCGCTGATTACAGGGTATTTGCTGGTTAAGCACTCTCGACCTGAGCATGCTTATTTGCTTTGTTGCCGTTGTTTGCCGTGGGTGCGCTCCCAATTACCAAGTGGATGTCTATTTCTTTCTCCCCGATATGCTATGTTCTAGCTATGGCTCTGGCTCTGGCTCTGGCTCAGGGCTTGGGTTCTGTGCGTGCGGCATGTTCTTGTTTTTCTATGTCACGCCTCATTTAGCTTTCCACAACATGAACTAAATGAAACGAACGAACTAACGTTTCCTGCCCCAACGTGTCACATGAAATATGTGGAGCATGTTCTTCACTTTACTTCACTGTTGCCTGCCTCTCCCACAGATTTCGAAATGCACAATTTTCTAGCTGGCAGAGAATTAGCCAAAGGTACCAGGCCAAGTATATATATCTGTTTCTTTCTCTGCTTCCGCTGTGCTGTCTCTTTATCTCTATCAGTGAACTAGATCAAAAGACTTTATTGCGGTCACCATCATCATCGTTCTATTTCGTATCAACTTCAATAAGTCTCAACGGTTACTGACAGTTGGGTGCAAGGAGGCAACATAAAAGATGTACGACAGAGACTCTGATTGCAAACTGAGCTAACCTCAATTAAAGATTATGAGAAAATGATATAGATCTCCTTTAAAATGAAACTTAATATTTTAGGAAAATTACTTTATAAGTTTGAGAATGTTAGGAGGTCTGTTGCTTATGAAGGCCTTAAGGCTGCCTTTAGGATAAGTCTTGCAGTACTACATGACTACACGCTTGAGAAGAAAGAAGTTCATCCGGAAGTACGGATGAAATTTACTATCTTCCTAGGACTAATCTTTGCGAGATCGGAGGGGCTTTCAAAGAAAGGGATACCTAGGAACCTTAGCAAAAAGCTAGACAGGAACATAACAATCTCAAAAATGGGTTCATATATTAAACTAAAAAAGTGATTTCAGAATAAAACCCGAAAATTATGATACTAAAATGGAATGAACCATATAAAATGGAATAAAAATGTAATAATGTGTAAACTTCTAGAAACTTCAATAAAAGCTCATTATCGTTACTCGCTACTTGATAACATCTGGATTATATGATACATTATATGATATTGCACAGGTGTTTTTACAAAATTATTACATCTTCCGTAAGCTGTTTGCCTTATAAACAATGCATATAGAACGGCAGAATAATAGGCTAAACATTTGAGTACTTACAATCAATGTTTACAAATTGTTTTTCCGGTTTTGAGATGTGCGAAAATGAGTTTCCTTTATGGCTACAGCTGCTGATTGTTTCCATAACGTTAGGTAATTAAATTAAATGTTCTGTGATCAGCAAATGTATCTACCAGATACAACTTGGCCCACGAGTTATGCAGCCTTCCATTTAATTCGTATTGATTGCTGTGGAATTCTTGGTAAATACTCTTGACATGGCCAATAATGTCACAAACATGTGTACTTATTGTTTGTCATGTGGGACAGTCGCATTTTTAATCTCATTATGAATTTATGCAAACGGCACAAAAATGACCCAACAACCAACAACCAAACAAGCAATTCAACAACCGAACAAACAGCCAAAGAAAAGTGCAAGCTACGGTCATGAAATGTGCTGGAATGTATACCCTGTACTCAGTTTATGGTATATGGGGTATAATAAAGCTTGCAAACTTATGTAACAAACGAATGGAGTCTATATTTATTTTGCATAAACTTTGATATGATTTTTATTTATCTTTAATTTTGCAACACTTGTATTGTTAACTTATAAAGTTATACAAGTATTTGTATATGTATGTATGTATATCGAAAAAGAGTGTATACTTTTATCTATCCTAAGTAATTTGAAGCAACATATTTACTATCCAAACTAATTTAAAGAATAATGAACACATGAATTAAATAAAATATCAAAAGATTGGGATTCTTTTATCTATCCTAACTAAATTTAACGAAATTATATAAAAAAAACATCCTAACATCCTACATCGTGAAAAGTAGAAAAAAATATATGAATTTAAAGAAAATATCAAAGAAAGTGGATAGTAATAATACCCTAATTAATAATAATACCCTAATTGAAAATAAGAAGTTAATTGAATTTAGGATATAATTTAACCCTTTGTAGCTGAAGGTTCTGGTAGCCATTGCAGATACACATAGTTTTAAGTATATGATTAGTTTTTAAATAAGTAAATAAATCAATTAAACATTTTTCTTAAAGTTTAGATCAAGTACAGGGCATCTCTCAGTCGTGCACTCTCGACCGGGATTCCTCTGACTTATATTCCTTGGCAATCATCTGTTTTTCTAGCCATTGCCCGCATTGATTGCCTTTTGCTTCTGTGTGCCCTGTGTCGCAACCTCTTCGATTACGGCAGTCCCCGAGGCGACCCGTCCCCCGCTGTTACTCCACTTTATATCGTATTTGATTGAAGGGGCATTTGAAAGTAATAGTATCAGCTGAAAGTTGAAATTTACCTCAAGTTTGTATCTATCATGTGCCGCATTATGCAATTTTGCCTAGCCCAGTTCCATTTTCGGCTAAAATATCTTATCAACTGCTGCAGATTGTTATCATCTCGACTGATAATCGCCTTTATGGCACTTGGCACCGCAAATGCGTACAACATTTCTCAGTGCTGATGAGGGGGAGCGGCTACCCGATGGCAATGTATCGTTAAATGAGAAAAGCTGCCCACGCCAAATGTGTGAAATGTAAAAATATTTGTCTTCCATGTCGCAAGCCACTTTCGGGCCCAACGGCCACTTGGCTGCCAGTCGACATCGTCATCGTTGCCACATTGTGTGGGCCGTCAATGATGCTGCTGCTGCGTTTGGGATTGCAGTTCCTAACTTTAAATAAAAACATACTAAATACATATATTCATATACATATATATATTTATGGATACATATGCTCTGTATATGCCGCGAGTTATTTGCTCCACAAAAGTCAACAACAACAACGGCAACACATTTATATATGTTTTTTTTAGACCACCAAATGAAAATCCATTTTCATGCCCACAATTTTGAGTTAGTGTTTAGAGTGTTCATGTAAAAAAGTCGTATTTTTGCATGTTTGCCATAGATCTGTCCATAGTTTTCAACTTGTTTAAACAATTAGCTTTTAGTTCACAAATGTGGAAACTTTATTTTTGCCATTTTATGTCGGAACTTTGCTTTTGGCATTTTCCTATAACATTTTCCTGTAACCAGCTATAAAATACCCAGAGCATCCAGATCTCCAAACTGAAAGCAAGGAGAATATCTTAGTCTATAACTCAATTTGCTGTCATAAAATCTAGATTGTCATTCAAGAATTTCAGGAATTTTTATTAGGCATGTTAATAAATCATTAAATTTATGTAGTATGTGCTAAGATTCTTGGGTTTGGAATAAATCTTTCAACACTTTCTATTATAGTTCAAGTTTTTCGTACTATTTGCCGTAGAGATACTTACTATTTTCTGCGCTAGAACCACTTGAGAATTACAAGCGAAATAAGTAAAAAATATGTAGCAATACGCCTGGTATTTGAGGAACTACGGATCAATTATTATATATTGTGTGCAAATCTTTAAAGAATAGAAATTGAACACAAAATCAATATTATTTATCATGATCGTTTCCTTAGATTATAAAATGTGAGATATAAACAAACCAAAAAAAAAGAAAGTGTATTTTTGGAAATGAGCAAAGTTTTAATGATATACCAATCTAATATTGGTCATCTTGGAAGCAATTCGCATGAAAATCAGTTCAGTATTGACAAAGTAATGGAAGTCCAGAAAGAACATGAAGTTAAGTGATTTACAAGTCAACAATTTTCTCAATATTGAAACTTGGCGGAAATTGAACTACCCTAGAAAATGTTTTCAAATTGCATTTTATGCTAATTTTGATGCTAAATGTGTAAGGGGGGACCAAGGTACGAAATCAAAGAACAATTTATTTTCAAAACTGAACAACATTTAAAAGCCAACTCAATCTGAAGCACAGTACATGACTAAATAACCAATTCGAATATAAATTGGTTCAGTTTTGACTTAGTTGAAATTCTACGAAGAGCATTTTCTCTAAAAACAACAAAGCGTTGACTTTGTTTTCCCAAATCGCACGTAGGGTCATCATAAATAAGTAATAAAAATAGGCGTGACTGAGTCAAACTCAACAATAATAATATTTGCAAATATTTGAAAACAAATCATTATTCAACTGGGCTAATTTTAAACGCTGATCAATATGAAAGCCCAGAGGACTTGTGGCTGTCATGTTGGTTTTGTTAACTTGTTGTTAAGTGTTGTTGTTTTTTGAGAAGTTGTCACACCTTATAGGCGTTTATAATATATGATATGTTTGCTCTAGACTGCGTCACTCGCTTGGCATTTTACAAGTGCATTCATGTGCCGACTTGAGGGCCGCATTTGCATAATTTTTTGAATAATTTGTAACTGAACTCACCTTAAAGCGACTGGAATGCGAAAGTGGGCGTTGCACGAGTCGCTTACAGGTGTTACCAATAAAAATCATAACTCACTGAGGGCGACACGTTAACGAGAATCAATCAAAAAGCCAACAATCTGTGCTGTACCGACTGCGGAAACTTCTTAAAACGAAATTTACAGCAAATAATAATAGTTGTGGCATTTTCTGTAATGAAGTACTCATAAAATAATAACTTATGGAAGGCTAAAAGTCAACGAGAATCAATCAATCTGTGCTAGACTAGAATTTTAAGGGAAATTTATGAACAATAACTATTTTACCGGTACTCATGTCATGAAGTACCCATAAAATGATAACTTATTGAAGGCGACAGGTTAACGAGAATCAATCAAAGCTGAACAATCTGTACTGGACTGGAATATTAAGGAGTATTTTGGGCAGCTAACAGTGTAGCTAGTCCTGTAAAGGGAGTTTCTTTTCTTAAAATATAATAGTTTTCTAAATACGAGTAACTTTATAGTTACAATATTTGAATGGGTTTTCTAAATAGTCTTAGGTATTATAATCTTTGCCTTTTCTAGCTTGTTTTTATTTATGAATATTCTTTAACAAAAGTTACTATTCAAGGCATTTTCTGAGTATGGCCTTCTTTGTATAAAGAAATGTAGTTGGTTTATTTGAAGTATGCGCTGTGTTGCAATGGAATTTCTGACACTGTCAAGTGCTGTTGCCTAGAAATGCTTTTTTGTTGCGTCTTTAAAGCTGTCGGCCCGGCCCCACTTCACAAACACTCCGTTAATCCTTGGGCGCCGTCTAATGGTGCTTTGTGGTGCAGCTGACGGAATGTGCATTTTCCATTATCCGCAGTAGAGTTAACTTGAGCAGTAAGTAGCACGGCCCCTGACTAAACCCAACCAAACTCAACCCGACCAAACAACCAAGCGACCAAGCGACCAAAGAACCAACTGCTCCTCACCGTTGTCCTCCTGACGATGCTCCCGTTTCTGTGCATAATTACTCTCTTTCCACTCCCAAACCCCTCCCTTTCTATGTGTTGTTGGTCCGTTGACGGAGGACGATGACGTGTACTGGCATCTCTAACTGGCACACCACTTCCTGGCACCTTCTCCTTCCGTACATCCTTTACTTCCTTTACTTTGTGCTTGGTTTTTTGTACCCTTTACCCATAGAGTAGCTACAAAAAGGTATAATAAAGTTATGCAAAAGTAGCTAAGACTATATAAAACAGTATATTCCTGAAAAGTACAGTTATTTACTATCATACATACCATATCATGCGTTGATATACTGCTTATAGAGACTATGGGAGTAAACAAAATAAAGAAAATATAAAGCCTTCTGCAAATTTCATAAGGAACCGATGGGAAGTTCTATATTTAGATACTTTAGAACTGCGTAGAGGGTATCTTCTAGTCAAAAACTCTTGTCTAAAGCATACTTGCTTGTTGTGCTGTTTGCTTTTATCAAGTTTTGTTGTTCATGAACTAATATAATAGTGGTTTTCATAATTAAGTTCGACTGTTCTAATGCCTGCTCCAACATTGTGTTGGCAATCAATTAGGCCACGTTATAACATGCCTAATGGAGCAGCATCTCCATTCCAGACTTGTACCTGAACTATTACCTACCCAGCCTCACTTTTCAATTAACTCGTTGCACACATGTACGTGGCAGATGCAATTGCAGTTTTCGGATTGCAGATGAAATGGTATTTGGTCGCTCCTCCCACCCCCGCTCGTTATATGGCTTTTTCCGACTTCTTGCTTTCCATTTGCCTGCAGACTGTACCGGCAGCTACGAGACCGAGACAAAAGGTTATTGCACGGGCTGGCAATTTTGGATTATCATTCCGGCTTGACATGCAATGCTGATTGTTGCATGATATTGTTGGCTATACCCGCACCTATAGGGTGTAATAAGCGGAAAAGGTTCTTCAATTTGATTAAGTACAAGCAACAACACAAAACCAGATAAGTTGACTCTTTGTAGTATGTGCTTCAATGCCTTTCTCAGAATCTAAGGTATATCTAAGTAGATATATATATGCTGTGTGTGCTGCTCTGATTAAATTATAAAAAAATAATAATAAAAAGACTTAAATTTGCATTATAGTTCAATTATGCGCATTTTAATGCTGTTCGTCTTATGATATACTTTATACTTATACTTTAAATAAGGTATAAGGTATACTTTAAATAAGGTATAAGGTATACTTTAAATAAGGTCCTTCTGGGGAAGTCCTGATTTGAGTTCTAAAACTATCGTGATGGCACAGATGCTTCTTTTTCTTGCAGTTATCACATATGCGGCAACATACACACAACTATATCATATAATACAGGAACAGTCGGATGAAAAATTAGTTTTTGTATGTTTTTATAAAGATATCCTAGCTAAACTAGGCAATTCTATATTTCGGAATGCCCTTTAGCTGTTGACCAAGTTTTGTCAAAATCGAACAATTATATCTTCTGAAAATAAGTTTTTGTATGAACAACTTTTTTGTTTTCACAGACATTTAACCATATTTGCGAGTTTAATTATTAAAGAGCAAATTAAAGTTTTATTATGTTGAAAACAAGCTGCTCAAATATGTGAAATCGATCGAAAATTGAGTTTATGCATATGAAAAATTTCAGCAAGAAATAAAACAAAATTCCAAAGATATATTTTCCTTATTGTTAAAATGGCTCACGTTTGGACAAGGATTAAACCGATTTGTGGTTTGTTTGTTATTTAGTTTGAACTTTATTGTGTGCAAGTTTTTCTAAAAATGAGCACGGGTATTGGCCAAGTCGAGCAGCTTTGTCTACATTCTTCTTGAGTTGCTGTTTTGTTGTTTTCCTGTTGTACATTCTGTTGCTGTGGTCTCATTTTCATTTTGCCAACGGAAAGGTGAATTAACACGAAATAAGCGAAACGATTTCGCCCCAACTGACTGCCAGGAACTCAGAATTATGTGCCAGTTATCATCGTTGCTGAGTTTTGCCTTTGATTTGTTGTGCACGCAAACTGCAGGCCAGAATAAACAGGACTCGGCTAGTTTGGTAAGGCTCCAAGGCGGCTAAAACTTTTTTGCCCCCAAAAAAAAAAGTTTGAAATCTTTTGATGCAGGTTCCCAAGTCCCTTGGTCCTTGTTTGTTGCTGCGCTTTAGGACGCTTTGCCAGTCATTTTTCATCAGTGCGGCTTCAACTTTTTGCGCAGCAGCGTAAATTGAGCATCAAGACTAAAGTGGAGGCGAACTATGTTTAAAGTAGCTAAAAGCCGTGCACCAGGGATTTACTTAGGAACCGCTGAGTGGTAAAGTTAAAGAAAAAGCCTTTAACTATTTCCCCAACTATTCAATTTGAGTTCCCAGGCGTTAAACCTGACTTTTATTTAATCATTGGTGACTTGTGACCTATTTCCGCATGACAAATAGAGTTGTGTCGAATCGTTCACAACAAGTTCGATTGAACTAAACATTGAACTGAACAAACGCATGAACTATGTTCGTGATTGTCCGTTTAGTTCGTTCGTTCGTTCCTTACAGCTCGATATTAGTATCGAACGATCGATAGAACGAATGACTCGTTCTGAAACCATCGAACTTTATTAAGGAAGCAATGAACTATACATGCGAATAAACTGAAAAATCAGACGAACTAATCAGTCGAAAGAACTAAGCGAATTAATGAACTAAACGAACAACAAACTAATCGAACGACTTTGCTAACTAATCGAACGATTGAACTAAGCAAACGATCGGTTGAGCTTTACCAAAGGAACTAAACGAACGGAAGAACTAATCAAACGAATAAACTAAGCGCACAAACTACTATTTTGTCGATTGAGCTGTACCAAAGGAACTAAACGAACGAACAAACTAAACGAACGAATGAACTATTATCGATTGAGCTGTACCCAAAGAACTAAACGAATGAATTCAATGAACGAACGAACTAAGGAACGTTCGAACTATTATCGATTGAGCTACACCAAGAAATAGAACTAGTGAGTTTATTCCTTCGAAGGAAACCACATTGTACAACTCTTACGATAGAGTCCTCACACCTAACCCCATTTCCTATGAGCGCCTGATGCCTCGTAATGAGGTTAAACATGCAGTTGGCATTTTATGATGAGCAAAGTTGAATACATATTTTGTTTGATCAAAGTTTGCGCAAGTGTCACAGGCACACCAAGCAAAACTTTGCATTGGAAAAGTTTCCCAATGCGCCATATTTAAATATGGGGAAATATCAGGAAAGGCAAATACTTAAGCTCATTTATTTAAGCTCTTTATGTTTGCTGTGCTTCATTCCTTTCCATGCTTGTTGAGCAAGGCTCAATAATTGCGAAACGAATACCAAAAGCTCTGCACAAATGCAGCTGCGGAATTCTGCAATCCTGATAAACGGACACTTATCCATTTGCAATGGAATGGAATTTTATATGGCCCCGAAAAACGGAAACGTTTTTGTGCATTTTTTAGTGCCTGAAATCTCGAGCTGACACAAATGCAAGCGGGCAAACAAGCGGTCATCCTTGTGGGAGACCAAAACCAATGCAATCCACCAACCTGCCGCAGCCCAGGGAGCTGCCAGACTGACACAGTGGGGCAAACTATTCAAAATTCAAACAATTACTCAACAGAAACTACAATCGCCAAATACTCAAGCCATTAGATTATTTTATGATTCATAGAACTTATTTGAAACCAATTTCAAAACAAAGTTCGGTTTGTTTGGTTGGTAAAACAACATGATTGTACTTTTTTGACTACAATCTTTCATTCAATACATTTTTTAGTCTGTAGATGCACTTTTCAAAGCAGTTTAGATAAGAATGCTAAGAGCTTCAAAGTTTTTATATTAACTGAAGATTCTTTTTTCTAAATTTTTGATAATCCCAAGACGCCAGATCTGAAGAATATAGTGCTGTATGCTTCCTTATGCACAAAGCATCTCTTCTATATTTACGCTCTCGTGAGCATTGATTTCGTAATTCTTCTTTGTGTCGCATTCGTAAACGTTTGGCTGGCAGCGCAGCCTTGCTATAAAATATACAATACTCAGCATACAAACAGAAAACGAGACTTTCTTTTGGACAATGTGATTTATGGCTGGATATTATTTGTTTTACCTTAACCTGATAACCTCAACCATCTTTAATCAGTTTAAGGATAGGTCGTGAACACCCATAAGTAGAAATTTTGTTACTCGTTTGAAGTTTGTGACTTTTGTGCAGTGAATAGACCAAACTGAGCCACTGTCTCAGCTAGCCACTTGAAGCACACACAGACACAGACTGTGCAGAGACACAGAGCAGGATGTCATCGCTCTGGGCTAGTTGGCAGCGCTACCCTTAGTCCCTCTGGCCCCTGATACCCCTCAAATCCCGCCCCCGTTGCAGCGGGCAGCTGGCAGTGCGCAGTGCGTCTTCATTGCCGTCGTCCCCGTTGCCAAACTCGAATAATTCAGGCAGGACTCGTTGCATACTTTTGTGCGCAAATGTTTACACAGCTCGTTCTTCATTCAGTTTGCTCCAAGATGCAGGCAGTCCTGTGTGTGTGTGTCCTGTGTGTTGTGTTGCGCTGTTTAGCTGCCCCACATCTGGCCGGGTAATGTACATATGTATGCGCATATTTATATGAATGTACCATATTTATATACATATGTATACAGCATATGAATGTCCTGGCGGCTCTATTTCGTTGGGTGTCCTTAGCAGTAGCTTATGAGTCATTGCCCAGCATCATATCCTTCTCATGCTCGCCAGAGTCGTCAACTCTCCATCATCAGTGTTGTCATTTGGGGTTTCGCTGTTTCGAAATTGAATTCCACTTTGGACAGCCAGTAAACGCAGATTGGCTGCTATTCTGGTCCTGTACTGTAATATGCTGTCGTGTCCTGTCCTGTCTCGTCCTGTACCGTCCCGTGCCGTGCTGTGCTGTCCTGTCCTGTCCTGGGCGCGGCTCGCTGTCATCTCGTTTTGTGTGCGCGTCTCTCTGCCTTGGTAAACATGAGAAGTAAAGCAGCATTTAAATGAAGAATCCTGTTTAAATGTCCTCGTGCTCGTCCTCCTGCTGTACGTTATTTCCGTTGCCTTCTGTCAGCTACGTTTTTGCTGTGCCGTGCTGTCTGCCCGGCTCGACCCTGCACCGCCCCGCCCGCTCTGCTCTGCCCTGTCCTGCCTCTCCTGAATGCGTCATCACGTTCGCTTCTCATCTACTCCTGCAAATTTGACACTGATGGGCGTCCTACACTGGTACGCTACTTTTAAACTGGCCTCACTTACAGAAATTCTAAGAAATTTATTGTTCAAACTTTTAAAGATGCAAAACATTTTAAATTGAGCCTCAGCTTATAATCTTCAAGACCAAGTCAAATTTGTATAACAATTCTCTAAAAATAGAATATATTCACGCCTGCTCCCAATCCCACTTTCCATTTTAGTATATTTAAGAATCCCCTTAAGATTAAACGCACCCGAAACAAAACTACGATTTATAATTCTGTCTAGTTCTAAAGTTTTAAGTTGAACTCTCAGGTATTCGTTAGCGACTCTTAAATAAATTATTTGGATCTCTGAAAACCCAAACTTACTCAAAAACTTACAAACTTACAAAATTGATCTCAACTTACATATCTCTTTATTTAAATCAACATTCTTATTATAGAGGTATAAGGTTATATGAATTGATTCAGGATCATAACCTACAACCTACATCCTTAGCTAGAATGAAACTTGGTATGCAAGTTGATGGCATGAGGATGAGTTTATTTGTTGTGTTAAACTGCTTTAAATAGGTGCTTTCAAACTGTTATCTTAACATAACTTATTCATAATCGAAATCGCATATTTTAGTAGTACTTAGTTCAATGTGCGAAGGGTTAAATGTCGCTAGCGGGCTGGAAACATGAGTTATGTTCATGCACTCATTCAGCAGGATAATATCCTGCTACTCGGCCTGATGTGCGAATCAAAAGCAAAAGAAAAATGACAGCATAATAAATGGCTGACACTTTTGGCGACAACTGCAAGGGTTTCTGCCCAAGAGGGGGTATGCAACTGGAGAGGCAGCAGAGCAAAGCAGAGCAGAGCAGAGCAGAGATTGCAAAAGGCAATCCCAATCCCATTCTCGGATCCGCTTCGATTAATTGGTCTGCCAAAGCGGATTACAAACGATTTGAAATTGAGGCGGGTTAATAAAATTTGCTTATCAGAGCAGCTTTGTTTTAGCACGGGGCAGGAGGATCGCGGGGCTAGATTGCTCACTTGTACATCCTGCGCCAAGGGAATCTCCCTCGGTTTGCCCTGTGCTGGGGTGCGGGCGGTCGCGGGCCGAGGCTGCGTCGCCAGCCAGTCGACAGACGCCGCAGCCTCGTGACAATGGAATATGTAATAAAAAAAGTACGGCATTGTTGTTGCCAGGATGGCAGCAGACAGCGAGCGGAAGTGCGAGTGAGAGCAGTGGTTGGGCCAGGGCGCGGGTGTGTGGAGTGTATTCCCACAAGAGGCAGAGAATCAGTGGGAGGTTGGAAAGACGCACATTGGATGCTCCTTTTTGCCAATCGCTGTGGCATTCACGTTGTTGTGCCTGATGTTTATGGCACAAAGCTGATGATGTTGTCGCCGATGTCCTCGTTGTCCTCGCCCTCGTCCTCGTCCTCGTCCTCGTCGTCGTCCTGCCAGCTGATGACCCAGTTAGCTCTTGCCTTGCGGTTGCTCCTGGCATGCACAATGAGGGAGCGCGTAGGCGGAGGCGCAGGGGAGACCGAACATACACATTATTATTTATGCGTTAATTAAATATTCCTTATACACATGTTTATAAGCACCCACAGCATGTTAGCAGCGGGCTTATTAAGTTGTAAAAGGGGGGGAGTGCACCTTAAAGACCACCAAGCACATTATACACTCGCAAATTGGAAATGCCTACAGATTCCCGAAATGTGTTCATAACAATTTCAATTTATGGCTTTACTCAAAGATCGTCATGTCCTTTGTTGCCTTCACAATCATCTTTCTGATAATCTTTACTAAGTCAACTGGAAATACTAAGAAAAGCATGGAATTAATTTTCCCCCCATTTTTACATCATGAGTAAATTAAGCTGCTTTCATGTAGGGATCATCTTTATTTTTAATTAAATACTTAATTGACTTTGTACCCGAGTTAAACGAGGAATGTCTTTTTATATTTACCGCTTACATACCAAATTTCAGCATCATGACGCTAATAACATCCAAGTTTTTATCTTGATCCGATTTTAACTGTTTTATAAACTTAAACGAGATATGAAACTTTCAAGATATACATATTTAATTATATATAATCAAAAGTATAATAATTATTTTTTTCTATGGGTTTTTTAATAAAAGAGTTTTCATTATAATATAATTTAAAATCAGTAATAGAACAGGATTTGACGGTGAATATTCTTTTGTACAGAAATTGTTTAAAGTAAAGTATCAAAATCTAGTTTTCTCATTTTCACATTAAACTTAATAAAATGTCTTGAAGTTAATTTTGGAGTGAGGTTAAATTGAATTTTGTTTTCCCATCGTGACATCCTCAAAAAGGTAAAATTGCTTGCAATTTTATTTCGATTGTTCTAAATTACAATATATATAATCTGCTCGGTAACTTTTTATGAACATCAAGTTAGATCACAAATCAAACAATTATTTTCTTTTATTTATTTATATAATGCTTACTTAAAGTTAAAACTATGAGATAACATGGTAATAACTATGGATAAACAATTGGTCTTGTATTTAAAAGATATCAAAGCGGGCTTAAGTCTAGTTAATGGGTATCTGAGAGTGAATCACTGCAGTTCTTTTATATCTGACAAGTAAATAGTATGTTCTAGTCTAATTCCAAGCGAGGTCGTCTGAATTGGCTCTCATGACGTGAAGTGAGTCATCTTGAGATGCAATGGCAACCTACATACTAAGCTGAAGGGAGCTTTGTTGATTAGAGCTCTGCTGTGAATTGGGGGCGTTGTTGCAATGTGAAAATTGTTACTAATTTTGCTGGTGTGTGTTATTTGTGGTTTTGCTTCTTTCAGAGTTGAGCTCGATTTGTTGTTAAGATGGAGCTGGAGCCGCGAGTGGCCATATTGCAGGATCTGCGCTTACAGACCTTCGATTCGATACGCTTTGCCTCGTATCGGACCGCCTCCAAATTGCGATACATACAAAAGTCAACCAATTTGCATTTGGTGGACATTTGGAATGTGATCGAAGCCTTCCGGGAGAATGGCCTCAACACATTGGAGCCGCAGAGCGAGGTGAGCGTGGCGCGGCTGGAGACGCTCGTCTCCTCGCTCTATCACAATCTGAACAAGCGTCTGCCAACGGCACAACAGGTGCCCGTGGACTCCAAGGCGGGTCTCTTGCTCAATTGGCTACTAGCCGCTTACACAACGTGAGTACAACTAATATATAATATAGAATCTTTGCTAATTCAATCTACGTGTAATTTACAGCGACAATTCTGGCAAAATTCGCGTGTTTTCCATCAAAGTAGCGCTGGCTACCATGTGCTCTGGCAAGCTGGTGGATAAGCTCAGATGTAAGTTATCTCTACTAGAGTCTTGAAGGAGCGCAATCTTTGATTTGATTTGTATCGAAAAACGTTGCAAACAAACAAAAAAATCAACTCAATGAACTTACAAGTCATATGACTTGATACACTTGCAAAAGGACAAGTCAAACAAGCAAGAGACGAAAGCGAAAGGCAAAGAGCACTTGAAATATTCAAGTCTATTCTATTCACTTACTCAGCTTGAAACTTGCATTTGGCAGCTTGCTTTTCTCAGATGAGTCTTCAAGCTTTCAAGTCAAATTAAAAAGCTTGAATTGAATTGAATTGAATGAATTAAATTGAATTGAATGAGTAACTGCTGACTCACTGACTTGTTTTCCAATACAATTGCACTCCTGCAGGACTCTATAAGCCACTCGGTTTAACTGTTGCTAATGACAATCTTGTGGCAGATATATTTTCACAGATTTCGGATGGTGCTGGGCAGCTGGTGGCTTGGAAATTGGGTGAATTTTTGCGCGAAGTGCTCGCGTTGCCGGCGGCGGTTTATGAGTCGCCCACATTCCACTATAAGGAGGGATTGGAGGAGGAGATCTTTCCGGCAGAGAACAAGGTCACCGTGAATGATTTCATGGCAACACTTATGTCTGAACCGGGTCCATCGTGTCTCGTCTGGCTGCCGCTGTTGCATCGGCTGGCGACCGTTGAGACTATTGTGCATCCGACGATCTGTTCTGTTTGCCATAAGGAAAACTTCACTGGATTTCGTTATCGTTGCCAGCGGTGTCACGCCTACCAATTGTGCCAGGAGTGCTTTTGGCATGGCAAGACATCGCTGAATCACCAAAACGATCACGAGGTCAAGGAGTACTCAAGTTACAAGTCACCTAGCAAACAGATTGGTCACTCCTTGCGCAAGAGCTTCCGATGCGTGCCCGAGAAGACGACGCAAGTGTTGCCACGATTCCCGGACCAGCCCGAAAAGACTCTTAATCTATCGCACATTGTGCCACCCTCGCCACTGCCCTCGCACAACGGCTTCTCCGATCCGGCGCTGGGGCATTTGCATGGCCCCGGCCCTGGGCCCGGACATGGCGGCATCTTTGATCGCTCAAGCACACTGGACTCGCGCGCCACTGGACGCAGCCTGGATACCACAATGTCGCGTGTGGCCGCCGCATCGGCCAACGATGAGGAACATCGGCTAATTGCCCGCTATGCTGCGCGTCTGGCGCAGGAGAATCGCGCAGTGAGTTCTCTTTAATATATAATCTAGAAACTTGTACTTAAATGTCTCTTTCTGCAGCCTTCCAATATGCCCAATGCGGATAGCATCACGCCCATTGGCACGGACAATTCGCGGGCGCAGCGGGAACTCATTGCACAGCTGGAGTCAAAGAACAAGGAGATTATGCGCGAAATAGCGCGCCTGCGACGGCAGCAGGAGACTGAGCAAATGGCGCCAGAGAATCCGGCGCTGATCAATGAGCTGCGAGCTCTGCGCCAGCGCAAGGGCGAACTGGAGGGTCATTTGGGTGCGCTGCAGGACTCGCGCCGTCAGCTCATGGAGCAGCTGGAGGGCCTAATGCGCATGCTCAAGAATCAACAGACTGCCTCGCCGCGCTCCACACCCAATTCCAGTCCACGCTCGGGCAAATCACCGCCCATGCCCGGTGCCGGGCCAGGAATGTCAGCTGGCGCTGGCGGTGCTGGCATTTTGGGCACCTCGCCCATGAGCGCACTCCATGCCCAGCAGCTGCAGCAGATGGCGCATCCCATGCTGCGCTCCACACAGCAGCAACTGATGCAGGCACAGCAGTCCTCGTCCGGCCTGGGCCATGGTCCATTCAGCCAGAGCCAGCTGGAGCAGCTCAATCAGATTAGCAGCGACATGCGCAGCGCCTTTGCCGCCAATGGTAGTGCAAGTGAGTATCGCTGACCTGGATTTATTCTGGCTCTTTAACGGGGGGAGTTTGTGATGATGAAAATGATGAGTTTGTTTAGGTTGGCCATACGACAAATTGGTTGTTAGATCTATCCATCAGCTGTCTAATAATGTATTCTCCACTCTACTTATTTGATAAAACGATCAAACGATTAAAACAATCACACTGAACACACCGCTCTCACAGCCACTGCCACTGCCACCGCCACAGTCACACACTTCAATTAACCACTCTCCACCACACACTTCACCAGGGAGGTGCTCGCGTCTCACGAATGGATTGGTATTGCAATCAACTTATGTATAGGTTTGAGTTATTATTAACCTATTATGTGTACTATATGGTAAAGACATTAAAACATGCATACAACGGGATTCGAACTTATTAACCTATCTTGTAGTTATGGTAAAGACATGAAAACATTCATACGCTGGGTTTCGAACACCAAACTATCAACCTATCTTGTGGTTAAGAAATTAAAATGTGTTTACTCTGGTAGATTCGAACTAATATTTAGGTTAAGACATTAAAATATTCATAAACTTGGTTTCGAACTTAAAACTTTGAACCTATCTTGTAGTGAAGATATCAAAACGTTTATAGCCTGAGATTCGACTTTATCAACCTATCTTGTGGTTATAGCTTAGACATTAAATTCATACAAACTCTGGGATTCCAACTTTTAACTTTACTCAGTTGCCTTGTCAATCAACTACAGATGTCGTCTCAATTAAATTATTAGGGATAGTTTCAAGACGTTATAACATATGAATGTGCTTAATTTAGTAACCTTTGCTGGGATTTATCTGATAAGTATAGAAAATAAAAACAAGCTAGTCTGGTAAAAACATTTAAAGAAGACTTCTAATTTGAATAGCTTAAATGAAATAGCTTCCTGATTAAATATTGAGTTTGCACAATTCAGTTCTATTGACTATCGCAGATCTATTAAAAGCAACTTAGCCGCGGGTCTTTAGATAAGATTAGAGGGTATATAAATATATCAGCAGTAGTTAAACCATAGCCAGATTATTATTGCTTGGCCTGGGCACTTCAACAGGGCTCTAATCAAAATGCCAAGAATGAACTATTAATTATGCGCACTTGAAGTTTTGGATGCCTGATTCGTGAGACGCGTGCAACTCTGTGAAGTTCAATGCCTCAGATCACCCTAAACAATATCTTGCTTTATATATGGCTTCGCAGCCCCGCCGCAAATGTGCAACACAAATCCGAATGCCGACGCGGAGCTGAATGAAACTGCCGACAACATAACGTCGGCCATTTCGACAATGGTCAGCGACCTGAATGCAGGTAAATGGGATCGCAGGACTTGAAACCATTCCAAAACTCGCTCACCCGCTCGCTCTTTCTAAAACTCTGCTGCTACTCCTGCTCTCCTGCTCTGCTGCCGCTCCCGACAGATGCTTGAAATATATATGTATATATATATATATATATATATATAAATCGATATACATATTGGACTGCACCTGCAATCTGCACCTTGAGGCTTCTAGAGCTGTTAGTTGTTATGACACCCAAAAGTAGTTAAGCACCGCTTCTAGAGCCCACGCCTGCGTCCCACTGCCACCCGCATCCACTGACCAATAGAGCTGGAAAACTAACGAGAGTGCCACCAATCGATACTTTCGATATACTAGATACTATTAATAGTATCGATAAAATGGGAAATTCCATTAAGAAGAATTCCAGGCATGGAATTGCCATTGATACACCTAAATTTATTGAAAGTAGTGGTGTATATCGTGAACTTATTAAATAATTAAACAATATAGTTATCGATATATACTAAAAACTGCATTAACCCTAATTCAACTCGATAAATTGACGCTAGGTATGTGGAATTACTCAAATAATGTTTCGATAGTATCGAAAAACGTCGATACTATCGATGATCGATAGTGTCATCGATTGTTTGCCAGCTCTACTGACCACCATTCACCAAATGGAATGTTCTCTAAGCTTAACTGTGTGTTCTGTGTGCTTTCTTTGCGTGTGTTGGCCTTGTTTTTGCAGGACAAGGACCTACTAACTCCTTGGCACCGGCCCGTTTCATTTTGCCATTGGGTAAGTCATCGAGTCGACAGGGACTGAATCCGACTCCAACTACGACAATGTCGCTCCCTGTTGCGAGAAACGAGTTCGAACAAGATCTCTTATCCCCAAATTGCCGCTCTTTTCTTATTTGCTTTTTGTTTCTCAAATTGTTTTTTTGATTTTAGATTATTTCCCAAATAGACGGCATAAGAAAAAATGCTACAAATGTTGAGTTGATGTACAGTTATTGTCGTTGCTTATAATTTTAATCGTTTTTTGTATGCACCACCATCATCCAACGAAATACCAAATATCTACTACTATTACTACTATACAATCGAATATAATACGAATCAATCAAGAGTATCGCCACATCGAGGGCGGCGAGTCCTCCGCTTCCTCCTCCGAGTGTGATTGCCAGGTGCACGAGGAGATCTTTCGCACCGACGAGGATTTTGAATGCGAGGGCGCCGCCGCGCCCCTGCCCCCTTATACTGATTCAGTCGATGATGAGCTGCTGTCGCCGGTTCAATTCGACTACAATTTTGGCCAGAGCGATGAGCAGTCTCAGGTGAATCGCATACTCGGCTATCGCTACCATCCCGAACTCTTCATTGATGATGATCAGGCCGGGTTTCCGGCGCTGCACGAGATCGGTGAGACAATCGATGAACTGCAGTTGATAATGCACGCTTACATTATGAAATATAGTTTGAATATATAAAAAGTTGTAGGTTTACTCGTCGTTCAGGTAAAATATATACATATATATATATATATATATATCAATCTATACGTCTTTAGATCGATCATCTAATTCGTAGTTGCCAGAACACGTTGCAATCTCATCATCAGCTTTCACTCAAAGTTGAAGATCACCTTAGAACTGCAAATGAGTTCCATGTTTCTATAAATCTCTACAATCATAGTTGTCATTATCAGTCGCGTAGCCAGACTTGGATTTAGGGGGGCTTCAAAAGATAATAACTACATTGATCTAACTGATATATTGGTTGCAAAATTCATCCTAAGATATTATCTTTACCTCCTAAATACCTCAGTCTACGTTGCTATCTCTTGCCATGATTTTTGCCATATTCTATCCAAATCGCTGTCTATATATCCGCCGATATGCGGTGATTAGCTAGAACGTTTATAATTCTACTCCATCAATGCAAAAAACTTGTTCTCCCTTGCAAAGTTCACTGAATTTCTCATCTCTCTCTCTCTCTCTCTCTCTGTCAACTTTCCCAGCATTCTCACGTGCCACATCTCAGTATTTCATGGCGTAATACCATTCAGTAAATACATATATATAATATATATAGATATATAATCGTATCAGCGCGTATTTAGACTGTTCATGTTGGTTGCTCTTTACAAGTCATTCAGACAAAGGAATCGCATTGTACACGATATGATATGAATAATGATGTTTGTGCAACTTAATACAATTTCAGATTTCGATGAAACTCAATCGTATAATCCCGAATGGAATGAAAAGGTAAAGGATTTCGTAATGAAATCCTTATTCAAAGTTCATTGATGTTTATTATCATATATATTCTTGTTGTTGTTGTCGTTGTTGTTCTTTTTCTTTTCATTTATATCTTATACATGCACACAATAATATACTCGTTTATAAACAACGATATACGAATACATACATACATAAATATATACTATATAGCTTGTGTAGTATCTTGGAAGAGTTGAATTTATGTAAATCGATATAAACTATATTTATAGAACTTTTCTGTTTCCACTCTTTGATATATTGCATGCCACAGCGTAGAGTTTGGGTACCTACTTATATAGTACTCGTATAACTGAATAATCCATCCATATTTGATCTTTTTAACTAATTTCTGTTTGAACTTGTTTTACAGGCAAATGCGAATAGCCAATGGCAGGAGCAGTTTGCACAATGGAGTCTTAATTCACAAAATAACTAAATCGGTGTGGACCTATATACAATATCGAGTATAGGGGATAGTGCGAGACGGCTTATAGATGCACTCGCTTAGCTTTTTAAACTTAAATCTTATGTTGATCCTAGAGCAATTTATTTATTGACTACTTTAGTCTAACTCTACCTTAATCATTATAATTTATAATTTATTTCATTGCGGTAAACACTACGTTGGCGGGATTATAAATTAACTTATATACACTCTATATATGTACGTACTTTTAATTTATGGCAGCAATTAAAACAAATGAAATCTATAAGAAATGACTTGCATTTGAAGTCACAATTAATTGAATCTCGTTCAAATCGTTTGCAAATTGAAATATATGAATTTTAATTTAAGATTCACAAATCGTAATTTTGCTATTCGAGTTTTATTTTCAAGCGCTTTATTGCACGAAGAAGTTGTGCAACTATTTATTACATATTTAACGAATTGAAAATCAAACACATAATACAAATACTATATAGACATTTATGTACTTAAAACTAGCAACTTGTTGAAAACCTAAAATCAAATTCTAAATGCTGTTTCCTGTCATTTCCCAGAAGCAGCAGAACAATAAATAATAATAAATACACTTTGATATACGATATAAATTATAATTATTATATTAACGTACGAGAATGCAATCTTTAGCCAGGAACGACGTAATATTAATATGAAAACTATAAAGAAATCTTTCCAAAGTTTACACAATATTTTCGATATTGAATTTTATGTTATACAGCAGCTGAGTTTCATTTTAGTATTTACATCAAGTTTTTAAAGTTATTCGACAACAGGAAATTCAATGTTAAAACTAAACTTGAAACAGTGTCATGTCGATACTATTTATATTATTATTATCAATTTATAATATGCATTCTTTAAAATGTTATACAATATAATCGTAATGCATTAAAAAGGCACGGAAAGATGAAGACGAATGAAATGAAAAACAAAATCAGACATTTATAGAAATTATACATAAAATAACCACTAAATAATGGAAAATATTACAAAGCAAAAAAGTAAAAATAAAATACATTTTAAACAATTCAAAACATGCGATTTGTTTCACTTTTTATTTGTGCGGTTTGCGAAAAATAGGGAATGTAAGTTTTGAAAAAGAAACGTCTTTAATTTGAATTTAACAGCTGCTAAATTATTCAAAATAACATAGCCATAACATTCAGCTTATCGATATATCGATTATGTTATGTGTGAACGCAATATTGAGTCTTCAGTGCTGCAAAATATGCTCACAGCCAGTGTTGACAGCGCGGTATATTGTCGCATGTTATCGAAGTCATCGTTCAGGCAAACGTCTGCTGCTGCGCGCAACATTCGAAACATTCGTGTCGCAACATCGAAAGCGTACAGACGTCTTTTGTAACGATTCCCGCGTGTGCTAAACATTATTTACAATTAGTAAACTGGGCTTACACTCACACACACACGCTAGCAAAAGTGAGAGAGCGCGCGTTGTTGAGAAAAACCAGCTTAGAGCGAGCTGACAAGTGTGTTGTCTTGCAAACAGCATCCGCGCCGTCGCGTGTAACGGAAAGAGTCAAAGCTACCTGTATTTTTGGTGTCGTCTGCGGAGTAGAGCGCAGAGCCAAATAGCTCAGCTGCAGCTTTTTCAAGAGTTAAAAGTTTAAGACGCTCTCGCTAAGATTATTAGCAGTAGCTGGTAGCAGTTAGCTTGTAGGGTGTGGTGCAATATCTATAGCTATTTAATTCTCAATAAATAAAAAGAAGATACGAGAATGAAGCTTGATAATTTGAAGATTGATAAACTGTGGCCCGCGCTGCTGCTGTTTATTGCACTCGCCACGCAGGCAGAGGGTCAGAGGACGCCAACGATTTCGTACATTACACAGGAGCAGATCAAGGATATTGGCGGCACCGTCGAGTTCGCCTGCTCGGTGCAGTATGCCAAGGAGTACAATGTGCTCTTCCTCAAGACAGACTCGGATCCCGTCTTCCTATCCACGGGCTCCACGCTCGTTATCAAAGACTCGCGCTTCTCACTGCGCTACGATCCAAACTCTTCCACCTATAAGCTGCAGATCAAAGACATTCAGGAGACAGACGCTGGCACCTACACCTGCCAGGTGATCATCTCCACCGTCCACAAAGTGGCCGCCAATGTGAAGCTCTCCGTTCGCCGCCCGCCCGTCATCTCCGACAACTCCACGCAATCGATTGTCTCCAGCGAGGGCAGCGAGGTGCAAATGGAGTGCTATGCCAGCGGTTACCCCACCCCCACCATCACATGGCGCCGAGAGAACAATGCCATTTTGCCAACGGGTGAGTCTCATTTCTAAATAATAGCTGCCCACTATTTCCTGACTGGCGACCTGACCCCGCCGTCAGTTCTAGTATGTGTAGCAGGCGCTTGACCCAGCCCCAGATACATTTACATACAGTGCGCAATAAAAATTTAGCTACACCCGCAAATCAGACTCAAAACAAAAATAATCTAAAGTTAGGTCAGGCCAAGTGCACTCTCTTCTCTGATCGTTGTTGTTGTTGCTATTGCAACAGTAACCATTTGAATTTGAAAATATGTTAAATATTATTTATTAGTTTAGGCATGAATCGCGGGTGTAAGCAGGCTTTTATTGCTTACTGTATATGAAGTGTCCGTCTTTTGGGCGCTGCTCAATGGGGCTCGCTCTTTACTTTTCTCTCGCTCTCGCTGTCCCTCTCGTTCTCTGTCTGCCCACACTGCAAGAGAGTGTGAGTGACCGTGACTCACTCAGGCGTTACCTTTGGCGTTTGTTTATTTGCTACTTGTATAGTTTTTTTTATTATTTCAATATGGTTGTTTTGCGTGTTTTGCATATTCTCACTATTTCCACCTGTTCTTAACTGCTTTCAGTAGATGTTTTCTTTAGGTATTTTTAATTTTCTCACAATGAAAGCGCACGTTTGTTACATTCTTGAGAGCTTTGGGCGTCAAGCTTGGCTCAGCGTGCTTTTTCTCTCACCCACACACACGCACACAACTTGCTCTCACTCTCTCTGTCTCAGTTTCTGCCTCTTGTGCTCATTTTGGGCGCTGCACTTTGTTGTCTTTAAAGTAATTTCTTTCTTTGGAATTGCCCATCAACTTGTTCTTTTATTTTGTTCGCGAAAAGCTAATAAAACCATTTGCAGCTCAGGTACAGAGCGCTTCCTTTGTAGCTGCCGTGCAGGTCAGTTCTAATCCCAGACAGGTGTTGCTCTGCATACCTTTTACCTGTTCCAAGCACCGCCCGCACCTTGCGTGCCCATAAACGCAGCTCAGCTGCGCCGCTGCAGCAGCCATAATTGATCCTTAAGCCTCTCGGTGCGAGTTTAACAAGATTGCAGTGTCATTTAGCTGCAGCACCCAATAACAATTAGTCTCTTTAATCCCCGCGATCTGAACACCGAATACTTGGAAAGGTTTCCATACATACTGTATGTACACACAAAACATTTTTATTGCGAAAGAAAAGAATGCTATTCCCGGTGATGTCGCTATTCTCTCGCTTTCGTAGTATTTTTCAGCTTGTTGATTAAATGCTGAACTCTCGTTAAATTTTCGGATTGAAAAGTAACCTTCTTGACCGCCAGAATGCGCTACTATCGCAAAATAGCTTATAGTGCCTTATAGTCCATTCATATTTGAGCAAACATATTCAATTTCAGCGCGATACAGTCCTTAGTTTATTTATGACAGCTGATTGTTGAAGTGTTATTGTTTTTGTTTTTGCACGACAATGCTCTCCGGCACACAAGAGCATCGCAAACATGGCTAAAGTGAACGATTAAGGGCTCCAATTGCTTTCCCATGCAACTTATTCGCCCGATTTGGCTCCCTCGAACTATTATCTGTTCCCAAACCTCAAAAGAGGGCACATAAATAAAATATTCAGCTGGCGCGAGGAGATCATCGACTTTCCGGAAAAGTACTTTTCGGACGGGATTAAAAGTTGGAAAATTGCTGGATTAAATGTATTGATCTAAGAGGGGACTATTTTGACATTTTTTCATTTCCAAGCAGCTTACTCTTTAATCCACCTTGTTTACTATATACTCCGACTGTCTTGTAAAGTATTGCAAATCTCTCCTGCCGATGGAGATAAGGAATGCTGCAGTAAACAAAGGTCTCAAGTTCTATATAATACGTTTCAGCATTCACTTTAAAAGATAACCTCAAATGTCAATTAGAATTGTGGTTAGCTCAGGCAAATAAATATTCTCCTAATAGCTCTATAATCTTATTCCAGACTACTTATGTAATTGTATGTAACTTGCTAAGATCCATTTGATTCCTGCTGTTCCACAACATTGTATGTCTATAAATAGGAATTAATTTCATTTATAAGATTTATATTGCACATTACAAGACACACCCCATCAATTGGCGGGCTCTCAAACATTTGTTCGAGCAACTTGTGCAACCTTAAATTACTTTGGCCTTGATTTCCCTTAAATGTGGGCAGTCAATAGGCCTATCAAAGTTCTATCTGGGTTGGGTTGGATTGCATTGGGTGTGTGTGCCAAGATTGTGCCCTTATAGGGCCTGCCACTTGAAACAGAAAGCTACTTAAGGGCAAGCCTTCGTGACTGAGAAGGGAACTCTATTTGGGGCTGGGAAGAGCTATAAAATAAAGTACAATAATTTGGACACGCTTGAGGAACTTACTTCAATGTCAGAAATGGCTTAACTTTGCATACACAATAAATCAAAGGCAAATGTCCAGAGCTTTTGCCTGCTGCTGCTGCTGCCTTGTTTGCTTACCTTTGTCCAAGAGCTGCTGGAGCTGCAGGAGCCGCCCCTGCGCGGAGTTTCACACTTTTTTACACGCTCTAATTTAAAGCGCTTTGGCAAACAAAACTGCGCCAAGCTTTGAAATGCGCCAACGAGCCGAGTGGAGTCGAGTCGAGGAGTGTGGAGGGTACGAGGCGAGGCTGCGAGTGCAGGGAGTCGTGCACTAGAGATGCTTTTATGCCACAGGATTCGCAGGATTCGAGGCATTCGACAACTTCAGCACGCGCAATTGCTTCCGCAACTTGAAAACGTTCCACGTAACGTTTGATGGTCTGCTCAAAAGGATTGGGTTGAGGGTTAAGAAGAGAGGCTTGGGTTCAGGTTTGGGTACGGGTACGGGTACGGGGCATAGGCAAACAACCCGTGTAAAAGGACCAGGAGGCGGGGGGCGTTACTGTGTATCAGACACGGTTACGGCTTGGGTGGGTACAGTGCAACAAAAAAACAACAAAAAACAGAGTAAACAACGATAACAACAACAGCAACAACACACAAAGGATCCGTGTGGCCATGTCGAATGTTTCGAGCCCCTTTGCTAGGCTACAATACATAATACATAATTTTTATTTTGATAGCCGGCAAATACAATACAAAATATATAAATTACAAGCCAAAAGGTAAAAAACTCCCCCGTGGCCCCTGCCCTGTTGTAAAATGCAAACAAACAAGAAAGCCTGTTGTTTGGCCGCCGCATCCTGCGTCCTTCTAAGCAAGCAACCCTACCGGGGAGCAACCTACAGGATTGGGCTACGCCTTGGCCGCGAGCGCGAGCGCAAAACAAGGACACGCACACACACACACACACACACACACACACACACACACACACACACACACACACACACACACACACACACACACAGACACACAAACACAACTGCAGAAGGAACCCCTAATCAGGCGCTTCCGTTGCCGGTTTTTTGCTTTTTATACCCTGTATGCATTATAAATGGCTAAAATAGGGTATGATCATTTGGAAAGTGTACGTATTCTTGATCAACAGTCGAGTTTGTCTATAAGAAAGCATCAATTTAAGAGAAATGCCAATATTTACTATAAAATTTCTGCTATAAAGTGTGTATATTATCTATCTACTATCAATAGTCTGTGAACAGAAAAGCGTCTATCTCAGAGTGTATAAGAGCTGGAAATACCAAATGGGGTATCTACATAAGTTCTTATACCATGTACCATCATATCATAAATGCTGTTATCAAGCCCAGTTTTAGAGTTAGAGCCTTGATTTGTTGTACACCTTTTATTTCACTGTGTTATCTTTTTATTGTACAAATTTCAGAACGATTGGATCATAAGATCTTGAGTTATTCACAGGGAAACATAGAGACCTATGTGAGAGACAGAGAGAGAGAATGAATATGCACAGGGTGTCTTCTAGCCCAGCACTTACCAATTGTAATTATTTATGGCGAAAAAAGGGTGGGCCGTTAGTTTTCTGTCCCGATCTTTGACTCGGTATCAGAGTCCACGGCAATTTGTAGTTGTGCGCTGCCATGCAAATCAATTGGTTACTCGTCAGCCCAGCTCGGCGCGGGCATTAATAATACCATTTGATTCGATTAAACGAAAGCGTAAACAGGCAGCAGAGAGAAAGAAAGAAAGAATGGGAAACATGTGCGTTATTTGCACCTGGCGTTGGCTTCCACCTCACTTCGTCTCTCGCTCCGTCTGCTTAGCCATGCAAAAATGCAGTTGGCCAATGTTTTATTTACGAGTGTGTGAGGCAACAACAATGCGTTTTCCATAATAAAACTCACCTTGGCCCAACTCGAGCGTCACGTGAGCACTCTGAAATGAGTTTTGGGTCTGGGCATGGGTTCGAATTTGAGTTCTGTAGGGGAAGGGGCGGGCAGGGCCATAGTTTCCATTTTTGGGCTGTGTTTGCTTAAAAAACAAACAAACAAACAAACCTCAACATTCAATTTGCTGCGCCAGCAATTTGGAATTTAATTCTGCCATAATTTCAAACGGTGCCAGCTGTCGTCATTGGATTTCCGGCTAGAGGGCGGCGCAAACAAAATAAAATATATGTAATCATTTTTGCAATATACTTCTGCTTACTATCTCTTTTTTTTGCCAATTTTGAAACAATTTGGTCAATTTAAATGCGGGGAATTTATTAAGTGAAATAGCTGGAGCATACGTATCAAATTTCAGCTTAGTAGCTCCAAAACTTTCTGAGATATTAATCATTTCATTCTTAAGCCATTTTCTCTTTCGGCTGTCACTTTGCAATTCAGTAATTTCGTAATAAAAATAATAATTCACAATGCTACTTTTATTAACTACATTTGATAAATATTACGTGCAATTTTTGAAACTTACACCCAAAACTTATATGGAACTTTACTCCTTGATAGTTTCGGATCATAGCTAACAAAAACGAATGAAAGATAGGGATATAAGGATAAGATAAGGAATAACCTTTAATTTTAAAAAAGTTTCCCATAAAAACCCCATAACAAAACCGAAAGTTTTCAAACAGAAGAAAAGGATAAGATAAGGAATAACCTTATATTTTAAGAAAGTGCCCTATAATAATCCCATAACAAAACCGAAAGTTTTTAAACAAAAGAACACAAATTGTTGTTCTACTACACAAAAGTCTCCCTTGACACTCATCTATTTATTGAGCCGCCCTCGGGTTTGTTGGTACTCGCCAAATGCTTTGTTATGAAGTCTGACAGGAAGCATCTGCGATCTGCGAACTGCGGCACCATGAAGAGCTTCTTGCAGATACGATAAATAAATAAGTACTCGAATCGACACAAACATATCCGCCTGCTTAGATCCTAATCGGGCGATAAGATCTTAACATTCACTTGAATAAACATTTGTACCCATTGCCAATTGACGCTAATTGGACAATTATGTGGAACCGGAGCATTGACGAGTCCAGAGATCGCTGGGCAGATCTGCTCTTAAGATATGCATGTATGATCGTACAGCATTGAAGCTCGTCACATGAATTGGGCAATAGATTCCCCGTCAATGGATTCCTATCAGAGTCAACAGCCCCTCTGGGTTGATCCCCCCTTAGAGCTAACGGAGCTACTTAAGCGTAAAAACGTTTATGCAAATTACAGCAGCTCAAGAGCATGTCGAGTACTCCAATTTCGTAATGAAATACAAATGCAATTTACCATCAGGGAACAGCCAACAGCAACATTCAATTGGAGTTCCTAACTAGCCCAACCCAAGGGTGAAATATGCAAATAACGTTCTTCGAACATTTTATGAAATTTACGCTAAAAATTTCGATGCGCAATTGATGCGACACTCGAAATCTCAACGGGGCGTGGCCAAATTAGTTGCCCAACAACATCAAATATTTAATGAAAAATTTCTAGCATACTCCCAACCTCAGGCAATGCACAACAGAATTGAATTTGATAGATGAGCCACTCGGAGCTGTCCAAATATTTGTAAATAATTATGTTTTGCACACATGAAATTAAGGAAAGGCAAGACTTATGTTCTAATATAATACCCTGCATCAAAATATCGAAAAGGGCGTATTATAAACGTACAAATAAGAAGTATCAGGCAGAAGGAAGAATCTGCGACCATTTGGACTAGAACCAGTAAAGCTCAGAGATTAAAAGAGCTGGAGACAGAAAATTTAGTATGTAGGTTCTCGAATACCATACGCATATCAAACGGCTATCAATTGCACTTTTAAAGGTAGAGTTCCTGATTTCTGCTACACACATTTAGGAGTATTTATGCATCATTTATTTCCATCCTAAGTTTTAGAATGATCCTTCAACAAAGATAGGAGGTATAGTAGTTAGATAAAGCGAAGCAACAACTTGAAGCAGGGCATCTTCTAGTCCATCAAACTCGCCTATAGCACCCTAGTTTTTGATTGCATATGCAAGCATAATTCCTGTTCCTCTGCCCAGCAGAGGAAGTGAATGCGAGTACACACAACAATGTTGCATTGTGTGTGTGTGCGTGTGTATTGCTCGTGTGTTTTATGCCATATGCATTATGGCGGTGTTCCAGTTGCAGAGTCAAAAGAACACCAGAAACTACAACGATGACGTACTGAAAAACTTGTTTTTGAATGTTGGTTGCTGGGGCAACGACCACATGACAAAGCGGCCAACAACTGGAACTTGGACTCGAACTCAAATTCCTACTCGGCCTGGGACTCTGACTGACCGCTCTTCCACTGTGGCCAAGCTTGGCTAAAAGTAATGAGACCCTGTGGCCAATCGGCTGAAAGTGGTTACTAGCTTGTTAGTTAATTGCAGGCCTTTTATTATAGCCAAGCCTCTATTGTACCCACCAGCACAACCAACCTCAGCCAGGCACTTAAAGAAAGTCTGTCACACGGAAACTTAAGAGCGTGTTATCTGGAGGCATCTTAATAGGAATAGAAATTCGTACCAATCCCTTACGTAAAAACTCAGCAGTAGAATCAATTTAATGTTTTAATTGCTTTCTTTCTCAAACGTTTGTTAAATTTTGTCATTTAGCAAGAATTTTGAAAGATCAAAAATTTTAGAAAATACTATAAGAGATGAATGAAAGTGAAAACAGCATTTTAAAGTAAGAACATTTCATTTTTACTGAAAAACTGTTGAATTGATAGTAAAATAGACTTATCACGTTTCTTTCTAGTTTCTAGTGTTCATACAGTCTAAATATTTTTAAAATTGATGAAAAGTCGAAGTTCTAAAGGAAGAGTACTCTCTCATAAAATTAACGCATTTAAAAACATACTCTATAAAGTACAGTACATACTATTTAAAATGTCATGTGTTAGAGTTACAACTTCTTTTTTCAACTACTACTACTTTTTACAACTACTTTTTTCTGGAGTACGTCAAGAGTGTATAATAAAACCAGTCTAATTTTCAATTTTTATATTATTCAAGTACTACACTACAACTAGTTTCTAATAACTTTTATATTGCAGTTAAGGGAATTAATAAAAACATGGAAAACTGTGTTAAGCCTTGGATAGAGCCATTTCGGATATGTCCAAACATCCTCATCAGTGGACCTCATATAAGAGGTCTTTAGCGGAAACCGAGACTTTCCTTAGCTACGAAACTAATTCCCGTCCAAATCCGTGCTAGATTTGCTGCTTAGATCAACAGATTCATTTGTAGTTCTATATTTGGTATCTAACCTAAGAATTCTATTTTAAATTTCTTTTATTCACTTGTAGTTCTTCGTCTGCATTAAGGTTTCTAACCCAATAATTGTATTTTAAGTTGCCTTATCAGAGTTTCACGTGGCTTACATTTTGTGTTGATGCCATTTTGGTAACCCTGCGCTGGATTTACCTATTCCCTTAGCTATTCAGTAACCTTTTCCCCCAGGAAAGTAAGCCCAACGGCTTACATAGCGCATATTTATGTAGGTCTGAAGTCTAAATGTATTGTGCAACGCGCTTATCACACCAAATTCACGTATTTCCAGCTATTTCATTATTTACTTAGCACTTTCGGCGTCGTGTTCACGTCACGGACCGGCTTTTTAATCCTTATCACAATTGAACCGGGTTCACTGTATTTCTCCGACTGTGGTTCTCTTTTGTTTGTTTACAGGATTTGTTAATATTTGTTTAGGAACGCTCTTGTCAGATTTATTGTGCTCAGCGCGACATTTGCGAGTACGTTTCTAGTTTATTTTATTATATTTTTTTGGGTGTCGCATAATTGCCATTTTAATAGTTGTTACTTGAGACTTAGCTATTCATTATGATGATATATGATGCCATGGTCATGGTACAGTCTGAATGTGCGCCGACAACGCCATGGAATTCAATTAGACGACATTTTTTGAAATCTTTAAACGCCACAAACTCAATTGAACCGGGCTCTTTGTGCCTCTTTGGGGCGGTTCTGTTCTGTTCTTGAGTTTCTGTATGTTTCTGTATGTTGTGTTCGTAGTGGAGGACAATCCAATAAATGGCATGCCAGGGCATGTGTAGTACTTACGGGTAGCTATAATGTGCTCTACTCGAAGAAATCACTTTTCAAAAGTCAACAACACAGACTGTCGCTTCGTCAGACATGAGCAGCCAGCAAGGGGGTGGAGGGGCAGCTCTGAGCTGGGGGTGTTTAAGTCTCGCTAGCGTCCGGAGGGTGTTTCGTTGTGGGTTGCGGTTGTCGGTGATGCGTTAGCCACCAAAGTGGGTGCATTCACATGTCTCAAGAGCTTGTTATATGCTCGATATGTGTGCACCGAGAGCAGCACCAACAACAACACTCCTCCTCATAATGTTGATGCTGCCTGATGAGATTCGGGTGACAAAACAGGAAGAGGCAACAAATTTGCACAGGCATGCAATTTTTACAAGAACAACACGGATAAAGCGAGCGAAAGAGACGACGATGGAGGTAATGAGAAAGAAGCTGATGATGCGATGATGAAAACACAACACCCTAGATGTCATCATTCGTCAGGTGTTGCCGAGCGCAGACCTGCCGAGAATTGCTGACTTGTCAGAAAGTTCCTAAAGGATTCAAACGAAAGAAGGAAGCTAAGATTCAGATGGTTAACCTCAATTAACTTGACTTTGAGTACAGCTGTGTTGCTGAAACTCATACCTGAGAATGTTAAAGTATTCTTATCCAATATACATTTAAATCAAACCAATCGCCAATAATTCAGTTTTGTCAACGCAGAGTCAGTTATATATCAAAGTGGGATTTAGAAGCAATAAGTCTGGATTCCTAGCCCATGTATGTTGACTTCTGAAAGATGTAGACAGCTGAAACTTGTTCAATTCAAAGCTATATCAATGTACACATGTTTATGCATTTATGATATACCGGAACTTCGTTTCCTAACTCATGTAACTAGATCTCTGGTGGGGTTAAACAGCTGATATTTCTTTTATATTATACAAAGTGTGCTAATGAATGTTCAAGATGTATAAAAATGGTGTCGCCCAACACAAACAACTCATCTTTTGAAATTGATTAACAGCAGAAACTTGCTCTACTCAAAATTACACTAATAAATGTTGCTGATGTACCAAAATGTAGTCTTGTATAACTCAGCAACTGACTGATATGTTAAGTGGAAATTTGGTATACGCTTAGCTAAACTATTAACTGTTCGAGATAAATCAAACTACCTATACTGGTCTATAGTACAGATTCTATACTATATCTAAAACCACATGCTTCCGAGGAAAATGTGTTTTATTTCCAAATAAAACCAATCACCACAAGATTTGTTTTGATAATCAGTCTATCCCAAAATTGCATTAGAGGCAAAAAACGTGTGCGAAGTTTTTAATTGGATTTTCACAAGCTCTTGGCCAACAGAGCCAGAAAAGGCAAGAGAGAGAGAGAGAGAGACATGATCCACCCGAGGTATGCCCGAAGCCAAGTGGAACGGGGACGGAGATTGGGAGTGGGCTTGGGAAGGGAAAGGAAAAGGGGATTGGGCTTGGTCTGGTTTTGGGATTGGGATTGGAAGTGTGCAGCGGGCGCGAATAATATGAAACGTCATTAAAAGCGCACCCGTTTTGCCGTCGCACGATGATGACGACGCTTTGATTATGATGAGTCACACGTGGTTGTTGCCGCTTGTTGTTGCCGGTTCTTGTTGCTGTTGTTGTTGTTGTTGTCGTTGTCGTGGTGCATTAACATTCATAATTTCCACATGGAAACGTTCAAGTCAGTAGCAGAACCGCCTTTGAATGTGTTGACATTTGAAGAGACGTTGAAAGCCGCCGCGGAATTCAGCTTGTGTTTTATTTCTTGCTCCCTTTTTTCACCGCTAAACTCATTTTTACTCCCTGTACCCATAAAATGGGTAAAAAGGGGGTATTGGATTTGTGCAAAAGTATGTAACAGGCAGAAGGAGACATCTCCGACCCTATAAAGTATATATATTCTTGATCAGTATCAAAAGAGATTTCGATTTGGCCATGTCCGTCTGTCTGTCCGTCTGTCCGTCCGTCCGTCTGTCCGTCTGTCTGTCCGTATGTATGAACGCAAGGATCTCAGCAACTATAAGAGCTAGAGACACCAAATTTGGAATGTAGGTTCGTGTATAGCGGGAGCAGGTCAAGTTTATTTTAGATTTGAGATATCTCCCCCGTTCCCCCGCAAATCGATTAAAACCGTTTTACAGTAACAATTTTCAAGATATAGCTTTAAGATTTGGCACGTACAATACTTTAGTCCCTCTTAATCTACTGTCCAAATTTCAAGTCGATCGGATAATAAACACCTAAGTTATTCACGAAAGAAGATTCAGTGCTGCAGCAAGGGAAGAAGAAGCACAGTCACAACTTAAAATGCCTGGCTTGCGCTGTGGCTCGTGCGTGTGCGTATCTGTGTATGTATGTGTAAGTTAACGAAGATGCGATCGGAAATTTTTGACCTGGGTACAGGGAGTTTCGTAGTCGGGTATACTCGACTATAGCATTCTTACTTGTTCTTAACGGTTTTGTCGGCATACGTTGCCAAAAAAAATAGCTGAATATTGAAAGGGACCAAACCAATATGGCCGAAGGCAGCTGAAAAAAGTATGGAAATAGTCGGGGAAATAGCCGTACCGGGGCGCAGTACAGGATATAGACACGCCGTCGCCTTTTTTTTGGCAGGGTTTCCTATCAACTGTCGTCGAGGGCTGCGTCAATTTGAATTCCCCGTCTGGCGCTCTGATTGGTGCGGATATATTTTTGCATGCCATTTAATTTCCATATACGTAACGCCGCTTTGGTGGTTGTTTATGGCGAGTTAGATCCCAAAATGGCGGCATCTAATCGTAGTTTCCCAAAACAACAACAACAACAACATGCATCAACCCTTCGATTTCCTAACAACTTGTCACAAATTTTCCATGCCAGCGCGCACACGAAAATTAAACACAAATAAACGTTGGCCATAAACAAAATTTTGGGAAAGTGAGAGCAGGCATAGGGTATCCGAGGGTGTCGGGGGTCAGCTCGTAAAATATGGCTCAAAACTCAACAGCTCAAACGCTTTTGACGGGCCGATGAAAGTCACTCAAGCGTCTGTAGATGAACGGCGGCGGAGACGGCACCCGCATGCCGCCAGGTGAACCTGGTGAACCGGGTGAACCTGCTGCATTGACTGCTTGCAAGTGTCATACCCTATATTCTAGACGGAGGGAACCATCTCCGTCTCTATAAGATATATATTATTGATCAGCTTCAAAAGCTTGGTTGATATATCCATATATTTCTACCCGTCTGCCTGTCCGCTTGTAATAGGATGGTATACTCCCATACATATGAGGGTCCTGTTAAGAATGATTGGTAGGATTTAAAATCCCATGATAGATGAAATAGATAATAGATTATGATAGGATTACCAGCCAAGTCTTTGGTATAAGCCTTCGCTATCGTTGCATGCTTAAGTTTTTAAACTGATCGAATCTTAAACACAGAAGCTTTCCAAGTATTTTCCACTATCGAACTATCGCGATTAAACGAAAAGGTTGCCGAATCTTAATACTGGAAAACAATAGCAGTGCTGTTTTCCCACTATTGATACAACAAACTGAAGTACTTAGTTCATCTAATACTATAAATTTACTTGGAACCTTATATTCTAGTAGTATACCTCTACAATGCTTTATAATTTCCTTGATTTCATAAACACGCTTTATGTTATTTATGAATTTTGTCGATTCTATTGATATTTTAAGCTATCACCAACAAAATTGGCGACGGATAGCTTTTCTGACAGCTCTAATCACGCTACTTTAAGCTTGGCAACAGGGTATTTTCTAGTCGAACACGCTCAGCTAGAATAACTTGTTTTTCTTTCACTTTTTTCCCTTGCACTGAATGCATTTCCTCTGAGTCGGCATTTTGAGTGCCCGGCCAGGGGATACAAAGAGGCCTTGTTACATTTCGCATCCTTTCGAACAACCTGCTGCCTGTCCCTTCTTCTCTTCTCCTCTGTTACCTGCTACCTGTGATAAGGCATCGTGAAAAGGTCTTCTGTTTCAGTTTCAGCTTCTTTTTCTCATCTTGCCCTTGCACTTTGCACAATTTTCCTTTCTTCTGGCTGTATCTTCGGTGCATGCTACCTTTAACTGACAATTTATCTCTGGCTGTTTGCCCAAGGGACGTTGCTGTTGTTGTTGTTGCTGTTGTTATTATTGTTGGTAGACAGGTTTCTTAGCCTGGCTCAAACAAATGCTCTGCTGCCTGATTTTTCATTACCAGCACCAGCTTCCATCCGTACAACGCTTTGTATGTGTTTTTCTTTCATTAGTTGGCTGCAGTTGAAAACCCCGCCAGAAGCACACATTTTCCATTTTCCAGCACGTCATCCTGCCCGAGCAAAGTGTTTTTAATTCTCTCATTAGTAACTGAAATAACAACGCACCATTTAGACACGGCTAGACGCTCGAGAGAGAAAGATATTCTATAATTTCCGCTTTCATTTGCTCTCCGTATCATTTCTCGACTGCATTTGCTATGCGGGCACTCAACATTTTCTCATTAATTTGATGGTGTCAGCTCCTCTCAATTTGTCATATTAAAAACGTGTTATTAGAACACTCAAAGCGTCGGCAATACACACAAATAAAAGGGTAACTCGGTTCTTTATCCTTTCAGTCCTCAGCTGAAACACTTATTAGTACAGTCAAAAAGTCGACAATATCAAAACATGCAAGGGTAACCCGATTCCTTTTGTCCTTCTGTCTTGTTACAGCTTGATTTATGATCGAAAAATTAACCCTCAATGTAGAACATTTGCTAATTAGCGTTACTTCAACAAAGCATTCGCATAGATCGTAGATCATATATCATTTATCTATTCACAGGCCCCTTCCTCTATCGTCTATGTATCAGTTGCATTCGGGTGTCTTTTTTCTTCTTGTTGGTATTCAGTTTCCGTCGCTTAATAAATTTAACCCAAAATGCCACACAACTCAAGTTGACTCAACCTCTTGAGCATAATGCTAGCGGCGACTTTAATTATAAACATGCCCCCAAAATGAGTTGAAGCAATAAAAATTCACTGAACAGTTGTTTTACACTTGCAGCGGGTATTATAATGTTGTTACGAGATGTGTAGCGGCATTGACAGTGGCATTTTCGATGTCATAAGTATAATATAGGTCTTGATCAGAATATATAGTTATTCACCATAACGTTTTTAAGTTGATCATAACCAAACTTCACAATCGAGTTCTAGTCTGCTTTGTGGGAATTCTTATAGTCTTCCAGACCGGGGCTGCGACCAGCTAAGGAGCTGATCGGCCCCACCCTATACAGGAATACAGGTAATCTTTCTAGTTCGGAAGTCACCGCACCGTAAATTACCACCTTAAAAACATGCGCCTATCCACCAATGCAGAGTGTAGACTCTGCAGGGAGGATGCCGAAACCACTATCCACATTCTTTGTTACTGCCCTGCCATTATTTGCAGTAGAAAGAGACATCTACGCAGGGAGTTTTTGACCCCCCAGCTCGTAAAGAATGTCCCGACAAGTGACCTGCTCTCCTTCATAAGCTAGGTAGAGCAACTCCTGTCTCCATAGGGAGCCCAATAGACACATTTTCCCTGACTCAATCTGTATTATTATTATTATATGGTTTGGCTAAATGAGTCGAAATGGATCCAATAAAGCATCATGAATTGCCCTAGGAACTAAGTATAATTGTATGTTAAATACCATTTATAATGTGATCTAAATACATATAAAAAGTAGGGATACAGATAAGTAAGAGTATTGTAACTTTGCCGTTTTGTACTTCAATTTTTCTCTTCGTTCTTGTTCTTTATTGAGACAGAAGAAAGCAGAGGCTGAAGACTGAAGCATTGCGCTGCATAGTTGATAGGCAATTAAAATTAATATTTTTTATTATTTTTTGCCAGTCTGGCACGACTTAATTAGGCGCATACGCGACCTCTGAAGAGCATTGAGAAGTTTTGGCAAGTCAGAGGCAGAGGCACCGCTAACGGTGAATGCTTGGACGATCTGACCTGCATATCATATCATTTCATGCAACAGAAAGCACAATTGTGAATGTCAACCAAATGTAACACTTTGCTCGACTCTACAATTTGTCACAGTGAATAAAACAGTTGTTATGGCAGCTGCGTGGCTATGTGAGCCCTAGCCTGTCACGCTGCTGCACTTAACCCGCTTCTAAAGGCACGTTTGGAGCGGTTATTTGTTGGTGTTGTAGATGGCCAACTGTGTACACAAAGTAAGGCAAAAGTGATTCATTTCTGGCTAATTAAACAAAGCCAGCATCAGTTGTTACGTCTCCTATGGATTGTTGAATACTTACTTATATTGAAATGAATTTTGTTTTATTTGTTGTGCTGCCCGCATCATGCAAGCAAGCAAGCATCAAAAATATTTCAATTGAAGTTCCAGCTTCTCCAGCCAAAAATGCCGAGCTATGCAATTCAATTGTAGTATGACGAGTGTCGCCTGGAGCTCGCTCTTAACCCATTCCTGTGCTTCCTCTCTGCCTGTCAATTCAATTTTAATCAAATGCGTTACTTCGATTCCCAGGCGCAATTAATTTGAAATGTTTCAACTGAATGAGCACATGCCTAAACCCTTCTTTACACTCACCCCGTACCCGTATATAAATGCATTTTGCATAAAGTGTGCAGCATAAAGCATATTTTCGAGCATACCGGCTGCCTGGTCAACGCTCCTCGGCAGGCAGGCAGTCAGTCAGTCTGTCAGTTTTTGTGTACTAGTTTGTGTCAATTGTTTAAGCTTCAATTGTTTTGGCAAATGTTTGAAGAGCCACAAGAGCTGCAATGATGCCATGATACGCATACATGGCGCCCGAGCAGGGACCGAGCTGTGGTAGTAGGGAATGCGCCCGAGCAGGGACTGAGCTGGCGCCCGAGCAGGGACCGAGCTGCTGTATAGTTAGTAGTAAGGAGGGGAAAGCGACGTGCACAGGTACACCGGGCACATTGCACCCGCTTGCAGTCATTTTTGTTGCTGCGGCAACTTCCGGTTATGAACTCAATGCTGAGCACCTTTTGCATTCGTGTTCGCATTCCCATTCACGTTTACGCTTCAGTTGCTTTAGTTGATGCAACACCCCATCCCCGAATGCCACCCCCAAACACCACGCAATCCCACTCCCAGTCCCAGTTGAAGTGCGCTTTCAATATTAGTTGCAAAAACGTTGCTCTGCGCCGCCTGGCTAAATGGTTTGCTTGTTAGAGGTCATTAACGTTGCCATTGTTATAGCCACTCTACAGACAATCAAAAAGGTCATCCCGTGCCAGCTCATTAAAATCAGATTTGACTGCGCAAACACAAAGGCGCCTCGTTTAATTTCATTGATAGCTCGACGCACTTGAACACCCCTTATTAATGGCATTTTTCTGATTTGTTTTCACGCTTCCAGATAGCGCTACCTATGTGGGCAACATACTCCGCATCAAATCGGTGAAGAAGGAGGATCGCGGCACCTACTACTGCGTCGCAGACAACGGCGTCAGCAAGGGCGATCGTCGCAACATCAACGTGGAGGTGGAATTTGCGCCAGTTATAACCGTACCGCGTCCACGTCTGGGCCAGGCGCTGCAGTACGACATGGATCTGGAGTGCCACATCGAAGCGTATCCCCCGCCGGCGATTGTGTGGACCAAGGATGACATACAGTTGGCCAACAATCAGCATTATACCGTCTCTCACTTTGCCACCGCCGATGAGTACACCGATTCGACGCTGCGCGTGATCACCATTGAGAAGCGTCAGTATGGCGACTATGTCTGCAAGGCCACCAATCGTTTTGGAGATGCGGAGGCGCGCGTCAATCTCTTCGAGACGATCATACCCGTCTGCCCGCCGGCCTGTGGCCAGGCGTACTATGGCGGCGCCGAGCACTTTGCTGCCTCGGCATCTTCCTTTGCCCTCTTGGGCATTCTGCTGGCGCTCCTGTTCGCCAGATAAGCCAATCAAGCCAACCCACCCCGACGCTCCATATCTAATCCAAAATCCATCAATCAGCTCTCGAATAAACACACATATAACGTATATACTTATATATATACTACATATAGATTCACATAAAGAAACATCATCTGTAGACATTACTCAAATGTGTCGCAATATCTGAAATTCAGCCAGCAAATTTTACTTTTAGTTTGTTGTTCTTTTTGTTTAACTTTAATATCCATGTCCAAGCTATATAACGTCCAACCTTATATGTTAAGTTAAGCTAAGTTTAAACGGCTCACGACATCTAGATCTGAACGAATCTAAACGTTTCTTTTATCTAATTTAATAGCGCCTAAAGACCAAAACCCAAAACCGACTCATTCGATTCAAACCCGTCCGTTATCTACGTTTGTTTTTTTCGTAATCTGTATATTTTTAAATAATTTTATAAGACAAGGACTATATTCTCGATATATACACACATCACAAAGCCAACGCAACGCTGTCGAAATCCATTCCGCTTTACATGATAATTATGAGAATATTTTATTTTTATTAAATAAATAATAAAGTATTTTCGTGCTGCAATGTAATTAAGTTGAAATATCTGTCAATTGATTACGATTCGAGACAAAGATACAAATACGAACGAAGGCAACTACAAAATGTTGTGGACATCATTAGCTCTTAAGCACAATTCGAAATATCTCTTTTTGAGTAACAATTTAAACCCATTTTTATGTGGGTCTAAATATAAACAATTCGTAATTTTGTAATAAAAGAAAACTAAAATAAATAAAATTAAAAAAAACATGTAAAAAACAAAAATTTGAATTCAAACATAATTAATTCATTAAAGACTTCAAGGATACTTCGATATACATTTCATGCTAGATACAATGGTATAAATAATGGTTTTCTTAGCCAAAAATTGGAGTTCAAACAACTCAATATACAGAGATACTGGCTATTTTGTAAGTATGTTTAAAGATAGTTTAATCCTAAATTTTCGGTTTAATGGAACCGCCAGCAGTAGCAATGCGATAATACAGATTAAACTCGGATTCATACTCTGCATAGGTGGCATTTTTGAAGAGCTTATTGGGCGGCACATACTGTCGCATCGGATTGTTTAATATGAAGTTATAAATGCGATTGGCCTTTTGCAATTGAAGCTTCGTCTTCACGCCTAAGGTCTCAATGTTGTCCAGTATCTGGACGATTTCCTCGTGCTGACGTCGTGCCTTCAGTTTCAAATGGTGCGGATCAACTGTGGGTGGGCAGTGGGCGGAAATGAAACAAAATGACGACACGGCAGGGCCAACGTTTGTCTGAGTCTGAGCTTACCAATTATCGGCTCCAAATTCAATTTCAAGTCAGACGATTGTGCGGCAATTGCCGACGCCCACAAAATGCGTTTGCGTACTTCCTGGAGGGCCCCATGGGGTGTTAGCAGATGGCCCGGCGCCAGTTGCATGGTGGATGCCAACTCCTGCGACTCTACGATGAGCGGATTGGCCGAAAGCAAATAAGCGCTACAAGGGAAAAAAAATCTAATTTATGATACAGATGAAGGTGTCCGATTAACACTTACCAGGCACGCGGCATACAGCTTAAGTTCTGCAGCGGCGTATCGGCGAATGTGTTCAGCTCAATGAGATGACAGGGCAGCGTGGGGCCCGACCCTGACGCCAACACAGAAGTTGAGGTGGAGGCGCCAGGCACCAGTGTGACACTGTCGAAACTGCGACACATGGCGCTGACATTGGCATCAATGTCCAGCTTGGTGCTGGACAGGACGCTGTCATTGGCCAGGTTAAAGCTTTCCATGCCCATCATAGACAAGCTGCCCACCTTCAGCTTCGTGCTGAGCAAGTGCGACTTAGCATTTTGAGTTTGCGAAGCGGCCTGCATGTCGTCCAGCAGATTCTTTAGCATATTCCTGGAGTAGATAATCTTGTCTTTGATTTGAGACAGCTGCACCATGTCGTGCTGTATGCGATTGACGGAGGTGTTTATTTCGCCGTATATCTGCTTGATAGAGCCAAGCAGCAACTCGTGATTCTCCAGCTGTTTGGCGCCCGCCTCCTGTTCCACACGCAACTGCTCGATCTGTTCAGTGAGATAATCATTGCGCGCCTGATAAAAGTTGCGCATATTGTACTGCAACACATAGTTGGAAATGATCTCCTCGGCGGCTTCATTTTCGTCGTCGTCATCACCGCTAATCCCGTTAAAGCTGTACACCTTCTTCTGCAGCTCGTTCACGAATGGCTCATAGACCGTGGCAAAACGCTCCTCCAGCTGCGCCACTTCGTTCTTTGCGCAAATGTACTTCGCAACCATTCCAAGCAAATCTGCCTTGGTTTTCAACAGCTTCACATTAAAGTTGTCAAATGGCGGCTTGGAGACCGTATTGTTGCCTGTCTTGTTCAGCAGCATTATATCCTGCAGCTGTTGCTCCTTAATCTTCATAATGGCATTGAAGAGCAGCACATTGGGCGTGTCTTTAAATATTTCGCGCATACGCGACCAGAGACGTGGCTTTGCCTCGGCCACCTGGTGACTATTGTCCCCATCGACATTACAAATGCTGTAAAAGTTTTCTAACTCCTTGTTCGCTTGCTCCACGGCCTTGGTGGCCAGTTTCTCGCTAGCATTTTTAGCGGTCAGCTTGACGGGCATTGTGGCTAGGATTTGGGCTTTTGTCTGTTGCTCCTGCTCCAACGATTTGTTCAATGACTCCAGCTTTAGTTTCAGTATGTTACATCTAGCCTCTGTCTCCTCGTTTTTGTGCTTTGCACTTATTATTTTTATATCTGTGAAGTAGTATAGCGTATAGATACGAATAGGGAACATATTTAAGCACTCACTTTTGGTTTTGATGGAACTGGCCAAGTTCTCATACTCCTTTCTCTTCTCCGCCAGACTTAGCATTTTCTTTTCTTTTTCCTTCAGAAGATCCTGCATTTTAAGGTTAAGTTGCAGTTGTTCTGGCAAGAAGCTGTGCTCGCAGGCTGGCACCACCTTGCCCTTGTGCTTTTCCACCTCGGCAATGAGCAGATTCTCGCGGATTTCCTGCACCACCTGGCGTGGTTGTATTCGATTTTGCAGTTGCGCAAAGAACTGGCTATGGCCTGACTTGAAGATTCTAGAAATCGCAATTTATAGTTAGTTAACATTTTATTCGTTCTTAATTAAACTTACGATTTGAGCGCATCGTCGCTGGGCATGTCACTGGGTGGACAGCCTAGGCTGACGGCCCATGCGCGAAACCCTTTAATTTGTTCTTCAAAAGCCATTGTTAGTTGAACAATATATTTGTTTATTACATTGACTCCAAGCCAAGAAAAACTGTATTTAAATGCCGCTGCCGCGCACAATCAAAGCAAATCAAACAAACAAAAGAAAGACAGAGTTGTCTCGCTTAAAAAACCAGATCAGAGCTGTTCTACTGTTATCGATTTAAAAATACAAATATCGATTAGCAAATTTACAAAAAATTTATTATGTACACACCGAAAACGGTTATTTCACTTTTAAAACAATTTAAAACACAAGTTATGCGCCCAATCCGCACTGAGCAACAAAAGTCTTAGCCAGCGCACACTCTGCGCTCTGTGTCCAACGATGGGCTGGACAATTTTTAAAGTATTCCATATATGTGCAACCGAGTACTATAGCCGCAAAGGGACTGCACTTAGGTTGTTGCGCATTAAGTTGCTGAATTGCTGCCAGTCTTTGCTGTGATTTCGGCTCACACTTGGTAAACGCGGCAGTCATGGTCTCCACATATGCAGTATCATTGGAAAACTTCATGGATAAATCATTACGTATGTTTTGCAAATTGAGCTTCTTCGGTTCTTGTTTATATTGTGATGATGTTAGAATGCACTCAGCTAGGCACTGTAGATAATAGTTTGATGGTAAGTACGGCACTATCCCGTCAATTACACACTTACGGTTGCCGCTTCCAACGAAGGTGGTGCATTATTTGTCTGTCCGCTTGCTGTTCCAAGCACTCGCTGTGCGCATTTCTCTGCGATTTGGTCTCGGCCACCATCCCGGCAGCAAAGAGAAGGGTCCTAACGTTCGATAAGATAATGACAATACTCAAAAACACTTTATTTACTTACCACCAGCTGGGGAGGTCTTTGACAGTCGATAGTCTGACCAAATACATTTGGGCTTAATGCTATTCCAATCAGAATAAAAGTTAGAAACCTTTGACTAGTCGACATTACGTTCGTTGATGGTACAGGTAAACTGATAAAAGTTTAGGCAAACACTCGTTTTTATATACTCCGAGCACGTTGACATTCAATAGAACATGAACGTAAATACTAGCAGCTAGTTAATAGCTTCAGCCACGCAGAACAAATAACTTAGCCGGGTTCATTGTTGCTATTGGTTGGATGCTATTTTGGGCCAATGTCATATCTAATACCATATTTTGGTCCGTTGACATTACAAAAAGGTTAAAGCTTCGTTTTATACAAATGTATTTTAAATTCTGCTATTTATCACTCGGTCAATTAAACAGCGATTGGTGAACTGAAAAAAGGAAAACACTATTTACCCCGGACAATACACTTTGTGTGACGCTTTTTTCAAGGTGTTAAGTTCAAAAAACTAGATTCTGACTAAATAATTCATAAATAACGACACAAGTTCGTGATTATGCCAATTTGTTGCAAGCAATAAAATTTCAAAAGTTTAAAATCATTAACGGTCGCCCTATTTTCACCTGTCATACCTTTTATTGCATAACAGAACGACCTTTTTCCACAGTTCAGCACCTGAGAGAAACTCCATTTAACTGGAACTGGTACTTTCTCACTGTTCAAAATAAGAGCCCATATTTACCAGAACCTCTGCAAAATGAATTCGCTTACCGGCATTTGAGGTACCAAATTTGTTTCTTTGCTATCTTGCCGCTAAACTGGCGACCGTCTAAATTTTATAACAACTTGTTTGAATTTAACAGCCATTATGCAATTGCACATGGAGCCCCAAAAAGAAAGTTCTTAAGGCGAAAATAGAACACTGCATTTTTCCTAGCACTTTGTTTCAAAAGTTGTACAAATAGCTCCCCTGTTAGATGGTTCCAACAAACTGAATAAGTGAACATGCGCCTTTCTAATTGCTTGATAGTTCTCTTTTTATATTCAGTTGCCCATTTTCTCTTTTGGTTCTAATTAGTTGCAAGCAAGTGCTTTAGGAACGGTCCCATTTTAAATTTTCGACTAGTAATGTGTTAAAGACCACAGTAACTCTACCGTCTATATTACCAACTTACATAGCTTTGCCGAACCTTAACCGATTTCTCTACGGAATGTCTTTTCGATCATGTTTTGTACTCTAAATCTGGTATATATATATGGTATTTCAATATTATTCGTATTTAAAAAAACAATTCCTAAAATGTTTTTTAAAAGACATGCAATTTGAACGTTGAACATTTTCAAAAATTATATTTTAGCAAAAAAAATGGGAAAATAAATATAATTGGCTTTGAAATTGGGAAAATGCCGAAAATAGTAAAAAGACATAATTTGAAGATTAGGTCACACTGTTGCACTTTTCTAACTACGATCAGCTGTCTTGTGCTCTCTCTTGACGCGTGGGAAGAAGAAGAATTTGATGGATGCGAACGCGAAAATGTAATAATAAAACTAAACAAAATAAACGTTTACTGATTTCAATCAATTTACAGATTGGTTGTAGGTGACGTGCGCGGCCGTTTCAAGCAATTGTTCAACAGAGTGGAGCAGGTGAACAAAAAAGCTGGACCCTTTGAGATTTTGTGTTGTGTCGGCGACTTTTTTGGCGCCGATAAACAAAACGAAGAACTGATTGCATACAAAAATGGATTCAAGCACAGTAATTAGTCGTAGCTGTTTTAAATATGAACGCAATTAAAACTTGAAACACTACTTGCAGTTGATGTACCAACTTACATACTTGGTCCCAACAAGGACGCGGACAAGAAGCACTACGAGAATTTGGTGGACGGCGAAGTATGCACAAATCTAACTTACCTGGGCAAGCGTGGTGTCTATACGCTGAGTAGTGGCGTTAAAATAGCCTACTTGAGTGGTGTGGAAGCGGCTGGAAAAATTGCGGGGGTCCATGAGTTTATTAAATCCGATATTCAAGCAGTGCGCAATTCCTGCCTGATCTCAAAGAACTGTGCCACGGACTACAGAGGAGTGGATGTGCTGCTGACTTCCCAATGGCCCTACGGCGTGCAGGAGCAGGAGAACGTAAGAGCGTTCTTTAGAAAGACAGTTTCATTGTTTGCTTAAATATTGCATATTATAGACAAACGCTTCCAAGCTAATATCGTTCCTGTGTCGCGAGATTAAGCCACGTTATCATTTCTGTGCCATCAATGGTACCTATTACGAGTGCCCACCGTTTCGAATTCCAAAGGATGAGACCACTCAGTTTGAGCTGTGCACGCGCTTCATCTCGCTGGCGGATGTTGGCAATTCCGAAAAAGCCAAATATATCTATGCACTCAGCCTGAAGCCCGTAGATAAGGCGCGTTTGCTGGATCTAGTCCAGAAGACAACCAACGAAATTTCCTGCCCTTATATCGGCCTGGATATGGGAGGTACCTTCAACAAGAATGAAACAGTGAGTTATAACAACAATTATTAACAACTCCCTTATAACATTTTTTTGCAGTCAGAAAATCGACAGTACTTCTTTGACATGGATTCTAGTGGCAATCGCAAGAGGCACAGTGATGACGGAAATCGCGATAAACGGCCAAGAATAATGCAGATCGATCAGGGTTAGTATTAGCTTGCAACCTTTGATTTAACATTGATTAATTAATTCATTCTGCTTCAGATAACTGTTGGTTCTGTTTGTCCTCGCCCAAAGTGGAAAAGCATCTTATAATTACAGTAGGCGAACGCTTTTATCTGGCACTGGCAAAGGGACCCATTAATAGCCATCATGTCCTGATAATGTCTACCAAACACATACCCTGTACCGCTCAGCTGAGCAGCGAAGACTGGGAAGAGCTGGATAAATTTAAAACTGCTTTACGTAAGCTCTTCAAGAGTCTGGGACAGGTTGTATGTTTTACAGAGCGGCATTACAAGACTTCCCACCTGATTATTGATGTCTTGGCCTTTGAGGAGGGCTACGCTTGGAAAATGAAACACAGTTTTGAGGTGAGTAAGAAACCTATTTTATTCATGTCAATATTTCAATATTTATGTTTTTAATCAAAGGACAAAGCTGAGGAGTTTAATTTGGAATTTGAAACGCTGCCAGCCTTGGATTCACCAAAAATGTTGCCGGAAATGGGACCATATTTTGTAGCAGAACTGCCGGACGATAGCACATTGATAACGCGACAGATGAAGCATTTTCCACTGCATTTTGCGCGGTGCGTTGAATATTTCTTAGCCTTGATCAAATTTTACAATTATCTATTATATTAACAGGGACGTCTTTTGTTCTGAAAACCTGCTAAATTGTGATGAAAAGGTGAACTGGAAACAGTGCCTGCTCGAGAAAGAGGATGAAATTGCATACGTGGAAGAATTTCGCAAGAGTTTTGCACCTTTCGATTTTACAGAAGAGGATGATGATTGATTAAAGCAGAACAAGTGCAGTTTGCACAGTAAAAAATCTCAGTTGTACATCTTATTCCACCCAGTCTAGATAAGTACATGCTTAAAATTCGTTTAAATACTTGCTAATCTACAATATTAATTAGTAATTTTAAAACACCTTTGTACGTGTTTTTCGTTTACGAGTCCCGTTGATATATTTTGTTAAGAATCTGCAAAAGGTTTGATGCGGCACCCCGCGAGACGTTTGCTGTATGTGTGTTTTGATCATATTGTAGGATTCTTCCTCAAATATGGCATACGTAGAGGGCAAGCTAAGCTCCTTATAGAGCTCCTTGACTCGCTCCACTTTCACTGGATCTGCAAAGGCAATGAGAGATTATTAAAGGATCTTTGAACTATGTTGAGTTATCGGGACACACCAGTTTGTCCATAACAGTCTATCATGATTTGTTTTTGCTCAGCGTTCGCGCGCTGCATAGCCACCACAGCGAGCCAGGAACACTTGTTGTCCTGTATATCGGTGCCTATTTTGCCAGTCACCTCCGGGTTGCCAAAGCAATCGAGAAAGTCGTCTTGCACCTGGAAAAAGTGGCCCATTTCGAGCAGTATGGTCTTGGACTGCCTAAATGCCTCGGCGTCTTTGTAGCTGCAAACAGGATACATCAGAAAAAGAACGGATTACTTAAATAAAAGAATGCTCACCCGGCTAAATGCATTGCTATTGCAAAGGGCAGGTAGAAGGAATAGTAGGCAGTTTTGTTGTCCACAATTGCTTTGTAGTTTTCCATTGTAAACTCCGAAACGCGTTTGTTCGAGTTTAGCAAATCGAGTGACTGTCCACAGGTTGTTATATATGTGATCTCATGGAACAGCTCCATTAGCGCTACATAACAATCCAAATGACTAAAATGCTGTTTGAGTATTGCGTACATGGCATTTTCTATCATCAGGGCGTCGTTAATGGCTGTCAGACCCACATTCTCGACCTTATGCCAGCACTTCTGACCTCGACGTGTTATGCTGTTGTCCATAACATCATCTGATATTATAAAGAAACTTTGGAGCTGCAACAAGCGAATATCGTTAGCAATCGTACACTGAATAAACAATAAATAAAAACTTACCATTTCCACGCACCAGCCCAAATACTGGGCCAGCTTGATATTCTCAGGTGTCAATTCTTGGGGGGCAACCAAGTTTTTGTATGTTAGCACCGTTAATATACCGCGATTCTTTTTGCCACGCGGTACATTGTATTGCAAAACCTGGGCAAACCACTTCGCAGCATCATTGCAGTTGTACGCCTTTGTTGCGTTTGTGAGGTCACGTACAACGTCTAAGGAAATGATAATATGTAGATACATAAGATATATTAGAGTTGCACAACAAAGTTCAATTGAAGGAATGGGTTCAGTCGATCTATTTTTGGATAGCGAATGATTTTTTCGTATAGTATCTCATTCGATTTATTGTTCCTTTTGTTCATTGCACTTCACCTATACGTGCTTTTGTTTATTCAATTCATACAGTATACTACATGATCTGACCTATTTGATGTGCTAATTTAAGCAAAACAAAGGAACTAAAATGTAATTCAATGTGTTGCATAATAAATTGTCGACTTCCGTAAATAATGGAATTGACACACTTTTGCACGTTTTCTTTTCGGTGCCGTTAAAAACAAAAACGATTCACGCAGATGAACAATATTTAAGAGAATTGTACTAAAAATAAGAAAACGAACAAGGCGTTAAGTCGTTCAATCGAACATATTGTGAACGATTCGACACAACTCTAATGTACATATAGAGTCGTAGCATGTAAGTAAATATATGGCCACGTTAGTATTGTTATGCTAATTGTACAAAACAAAAGCGCAGCTAACCTGGAAATACGGCCATAAAATCGCGGCTTTCATCTTTCGAGACGGTGACGCGCGCTGCTATAGGCACCGAATGATTTTGTAGTGTAGATAAAGTTCTGCAAAGAAACCAAAACCATAACAATTGAATAAATACATATGTATGTATGTAAGTACAAAACGTATAATGAGAAACTCTGTTTGGAAACTGCAAGAACAGCTGTTGTGGCCTACGTGACCGCACACTTTCTCCCTCATCGCGCCCCACCCCCTTTGGTTGATAGCGAGTAGAAGCCAGGAGACTAATGTAAACAAATCAAGTTTAAGGCCCCAAAACTGGTCACATACCTGGTTGTCTTCTTCAGTTTCTGCTCGTTAACCAGCTCCGTCGGCAATCCGCCAATTGTATCTACGGATTTGACTTCATCGCTTGTCGATATCAACCGACGGACAACGGCAGATCCATGGAATATCCGCTGCTGCGGAAAAAACTTTTGTGCTAGCTTGAACATTTTCAGCCTAACTATTCTTTAATTAATTTTCTTTTCAATTCATGAATTTTCAGCAATATATTTCGATTGGTTTGAAATTGTTAATTAGCTCTCCCGTTAAACTTTTCCTCATCAAATTCCGCTGACACTGATTTCTTTTAAAAATGTTCCACTATTGCGCACTTGACACAAATTGTTTTTATCTGTCGAAAGCCGAAGAATTTAAGTCAAAATTTAACGTGACCGTATATGGCAACTTTTACTTTTTGGTATTTTTTAAAGCAAAATTTAGCAACTTTGTTTATTTTGGTCATTTTGGTACATATTGGTATTTTTGCAAAATTTGGTGACACATCCGACACGTTTCTACTGTGCCAGCAAAATGCTTTGTTTTTATTAGTTTAATGCATTTAAATTAATATGATAAGTTGGAGTTGAAAACAGTTGCAAAAACAATGTTAGTGTAACTAAATAAATGCTTCATTCCACACTTCCCAAACTTTTACAAAGCCCTTCAGTCGTCGCTGTTGTATTTTTGGAAGCTACATAGAAAATTAGTTACAGATCTGTGCTCCATTGTGTATTTCAGTTGCATATATATACATTTTTATTTATAATATAAATATTAGGTACCTTTATATAAATATTCTAATCCTATAGCTTAAATTTCAGCGGCTCATGCGTTCCAATTGGCGACCGCGCTCGATCAGTTTTCGAAAGGTTTTAACCTCATGTCGTGGTATTTGATCTTTGAATTTGGGCTGCAGTAAGCCATAGACGAAGTCCAGCTCAGTCTCCTCGTCGTGTCGTCCCTCCGGCAACTTTGCAAGTAGATCGCGTTGATTGCACACAAATGAGTCGATCCCCTCTCCGAGCACTTGTTTCATTTCAAAGATGTCCATATAGATTTGATATGCGGGCTTAGTGGGCGTGAAGTGATCCCTCAGCAGCTGCACCGCATCTTGCCAGGTCTTTGCTTCGTGACGTATTCCCTTCCACCACATAGCTGCGAGGCCGTGGAGCAGCAGCGGAAAGCCTTTCAAGGCGTCCCGGTCGCTGATACCCTCTGCCTCCTTGTACGTTTCCACTGCTGTTATAAACCCTTCGACTTCGGTATGATTGCGATTCCCACCAAACACAAAGATGCATTTATTGAAACTGCCCTTTGATTGGGGCTCCACTTGCTCTTTCTGTTGTGGCGCCACAGATTTAATAGATTCGATGAGCATCCGAAACTTCTCGTCTGGCATTTGCGATATTTGCGTCATTTTGTGGGCTTCGTTCAATAACAAGTAAACAAACTGTGACAACGTATGTAAGGTAAGAGGTGCCGTCAACTAAAATACTATTCAATTATCGGAAGCTTTCGTTGTGAAATAATAAAACAGGTGCTCTCTTTGAGAAAAGAAAAGCTTTCGAGTTCGAAAAACCGGTACGTTTTATCGCTTTAAATGTTGTCATTAAAACTCTTTCATATTGGCATTAGGTGGGTTTTCTCAACAACATACTAATATAAACAAATATAAAAATAAAAGTATAAGGCAACTGTAAAATGTTGTTGGCTTGAGTTAATAAAAAACTACTCAGCAACAAAGTCTTTCTACTATAATGAATGAGAAATAACACGTTAATTGTAGAACCTGACTTTTAGCAATAAGCCATATAACAAGAAGGAAAAACTTTTATTTGCACACTAGTTTTATACAATTTGGCAAGACTGATACTAATCTATATATTTGCTAATTAATTATACGACCACTTTGCGTGCTGTGCATTAACCCCGCTGAACAATGTTTAGTTGGATATTTAAAGCACACTATATTATTAATATTGTGAATAAAGCATCTTTAAACTACTACGATTTATATGATTTTTCATAACTGTCCGTTCAACAAGTTATTTCTGTTACAAGTGTTGCCAGATTCTCATTAAAGCTCCCAGTTTATATGAATACGCCATATTTTACTCGTTGACTAGGGCTGGAGTCTTGGTATCGGTATCGTCTGGGACTGCGCAGTGCGCAGGGTTGCTGTGCAGCAAAAGTATCGGCATCGGACGGTCGTATTTTTGTTATGCTGTTGTTGTTGTTATTTGGCAAAAATGGATCAACAACTACACCGTCTGACAGATCGCCACTACTCAGAAGTAGAGGGCTTACTACAGGTAAGCAGCAACTTATACATATTGCATGCACTGCCAATTGAAGTATTTCGATTATTACAACGCCCAACTTTTTTTTGCCCGTCTTCGTCTGCCCACTCACGCGAACGCACCCACTCTCAAAACACACACATACACGTACTTATGTACACACAAACACTCACACTCATGCGCTTCTCGCCGCAGGCTATGGACATGCCGAGTTCAGACCACGAAGAAATTGAATCGGAATCGTGCCGACTTAGCCGGTACAATGCTGCGAATCTGTACGAGGGACGTCAGCGTTGCTACACAATGCCGCACGTGCCCCCCGCGCCGCCCTCCACACCAACGCTGTTGACGTCCAACTCCAACTCGAATGTCAACAGCAACGGCAATTGCAGCGCCAATGGTAATGGTAGCTCTAGCTCACCTTCCGCCAGCCTGCTGGCTGGTGGCGATAATCAAATCAATCATTTTATCTATGTAAAAAACGGCAAAAACCTGCGTCGAGAATCAAGCTGCGTGGACTCTGAGCTATCCAAGTTGTTCAACGTGGTGTCAATCACAAATCGTCTAACGGCCGTCAAGAATCGCACGCATAAACAACAGCTGGCCGACCGGGGCGTAAACAATGCATCGCGCACCATTTCCAAACTGCATGGCGCGACAAAGATCTTCAAGATCCATCGTGATCCAAAGGAATTCCTGCGCGAAACCGACGAGGATTCGGTATCGGCGCCCGAGTACGATGAGGAGGAGGAGGACACACGTTTCCGCTTTTTTCGACGCACACGACCCATGCGGCGGTACAAGTACACATCGCGATTTGCGCGAAAGTTTGCACGGTTCGAGCATCACGAGCGCATGGAGACGATTGTTGATAGCTTCGATGCGGCCATGAGCTTCAACGATGCGGATCCCTGATTGGATGCAAGAGCAGCAGCAGCAGCGGAAGCAACAACAGCCGCAGCTGCAAGCAACAACACCACAGGCACAGGCAGGCAGCGGCAAGCGGTTCGCCGTCAAGTGCAAACCAATGTGATGAATGTGAATTTCAACTAAATTATTTTTATTACGATTACTACTACTATTATTACGATTATGATTACCGATTACCGAACTGTTCTCTCCATACATTTAGTTATTTTGCGCTGATTGCCGTCGCGTCTTGGGTTCGCCCATGGTGTAATAGTATTAGGTGGTATCATGCGAGTAGTGTTTAGTAGTGACCACTTGGCAACTCATTAATGAGAGCGCTGGCTCCCATGACACCATATTATTGATTCACACCATGGGCCCACCGAATATGACCCAAGTTCATATTCAGTTGCTCAAGCGCAGCGCAGGGCGAGCATTTAGTTCTTAGCTTAGTTCTTACGCCTGTGCGGCTCCTGCGCAGCGTTCAGCAGCAACAACAATAAGCACAATGTCTAATATTTGATTGTTGTCTGAACGCTCCGCTCAGATCCAATCAAACGATTCCAATAAATGCACAAAATAATGTGTTGTATTTGTGAAGATCATCAGCATGTCCTTTTCTTATTGCGCCGCCGCTTACATATCCAGACGGAATACTGTTCGTATTTAAGAATTTGTTTATATTACAGCGATACGATATTTGTGATCCAGACTATAAAAACCAACCGTCTAAGAATTCAATTTGTACAAACATACTTCGATTGACAGTGTATCTTAACACCTATAAGTAAAATAGTTCAAGCCTGATCAAGTTTACTGCAATAATCTAGATTATGGAAAAGTCACAATTATATAATTTCCTGAAGACATTCTATAAACATGTTTTTTCATAACACTTGAACTCGATCTTTTCATTGGAATGGTAAGAAATCGAAACGTTTCCTTCCCGAAGACGTTAAAATCTAAATCGTAAAGGTACGGTCACACGATATGGCATTTTGCCACATATGGGCAGTCGGCAGTTACCATTGCGTGTGAGTACGATATGGCAGGCTGCCACATAAATTTTGTGATTGAGATATTTACTCACACAATATGGCAAATCAAATATTTCTATGGTAGAAACGTGTTATGTAAGTTTATACGTTAAAATATTTAACATATAGTCTTACTCTTGCCATATAGAATTTTTTGCGGTTGAATTCGATAACGATATTACACATTTATGGCAAAATGCCATATCGTGACTCCGGCTTTATGCTGTGGTGTGTTTTGGCATGATCCTGTTATTTACATGAAACTGTTATTAACTTAGAACTGTTATTAGCAGGGCCCTGTCATACTGTTATATATACACAGCAACTGTTATACTCTTCAGCGATCTCCTCTGATTTCTGTTCGCCTGGTAGTTTGTCAGTTGGGACGCTCACAAATTGACAGTTTCGAAGGTAATTTTAAAAATTTGCTGGGCAAGCAGGCTTTCTTCTGTCTTCTGCCACGTGTTGATAAGTTTGCATACTTGGTGAAATATTTAATTGAAAACACAATTGGGTCATAGTTTGATTTTTGTTATATATGCCATTTAAAACCCAATTTTACGTGTACTAAAAATTATAGAATAACAAAGCTGAAGTACAATCTCATGTATCTCAGTCCGCTTGTAATTGAAAGTTTTTAATCTCAAGCCCCTTGACAGGGTTTAAAACGTCGTTTTTGCGTAAAGTCAATTTATTTAGACGATGACAATACACATAATAAACATGGATAATAATAAGCGCTAAGACTACATACAACTAGTTCCGAGAACCGATTTATGCTTTAAAAGCAAAACAATAACGTATTGTTAATAATAATAACATACTTCTAGTTACTAATTCGAGTAATGTCAACGTGTTACTTATGTATGCTACTTAGATGCGCTCCTTGAAAAAGTTGGCCATCAGATTCTCCTCGAGCTGCTCTGGGTCGGTTACCGGCATGCGGCAGACGCGATCATGGCAAATGTAAACAGTTGTCTTGCCATTGACCATTTTGAATTTGCGCTGGACGCGTTGATTGCAGGCCTCGTCCGGATGCTGTGGATCGCAATGTACAATGATCATGCCGGGTATATAGAACTTGCGGCAGATCTCCACAAAGCGTGTGGTGTCTGGGGAGTCTGGCCCCACCACCGCCACCAGATCCAGGCCATGCTCGTGCAGCAGCAGCCCCGACAGCATCTCGGGCAGCGCATGGCCAAACGGCGATACATCCGCAAAGTAATTGAGCAGTTTGGCGGCACGCTGCAAATACGCATCCTCATCGTAATAGTGCGCCAGAACTGTGAGATTACGTGCGGCGACGCTGTTGCCGCAGGGCTCAGCACCATCATGATCTGCAAGAGAGGGGAATAGGTCTGAAAATTGAACGGAATTTAAGTGGTCTATAGCGCACCTTCTTTAAGTCTAACAATGACATTGGGCGCGTCTTGCTGCGAGAAGTAATAGGCACCATTTTGCTCGTCCCAGAAGAGCTTGTCCTGAATCTCCTGCAGCTCCTTGGCCCATCGCAAGGCGCTGCTATCCAAGGAGGCCTTATAATAGTCTAGCAAACCCTTGATTAGAAAGGCATAATCATCCAAAAAGCCCTCTATGCTTGCACTAAAATTATAGAACCAGGTCAAGACTCGCAGTGTTCCTATATACATTGGGCTCAAACTTACGTATTCTGTTCAAGCGTGGTATCCTGCACGCCTGCTCCATAGCAGGACCGCAACAGTAGCTTACGATCTGCATCGAATAGGTTCGTGCGGAGGAACTGCTGCAGCTCCTTGGCTGTTTGCAGATACGCAGCACGCTTGGCTGTGCCGCAATTGGCCAGCTTGGAGAGGCCCGACAGCACTAGACCATTCCAGGCACATATAATCTTGGTGTCCAGATGCGGTCGTGGACGCTGATCGCGGATTGTGTGTAGTATGTCATTGGCTGTCTGAAGTACTTGCTTTAGCTGTTCCGGCTCCAAATTGAAATTGCTGCATGTCTCTTCCTCGGAGCCACGCACTATAAGTATGTTTTTGCCCACGAGATGGCCATGTGGATCACTGGAGGGCGCCACATTGCCCGACGGCTTCAAATTGTAGTGAAACGTGTAAATATCAAAGACGCGCTCCGGGCTGACATCATTAAAACGCTGCGGGTGCGCGTTGAAAGCCTGGTGAATCTCTTGCCAGGTCCAGGCATAAAAGGCGCCCTCCACCTTAACTGTGTCCTCGTGGGTGGGCAAGGAGTCGGCATCCTCGCCAGCATAGAAGCCGCCCGCTGGATGACGCAAATCCTTGATCAAATACTCATAGATGCGATCTGCGTAGTCCAAAAATACTTCGCTACGGGTTAACTTGTAGCCATTGGCATAGGCCGCCATCAGCTGGCCCTGGTCATACAGCATCTTCTCGAAGTGCACATTATGCCAGTCCCGTGTGGTCGCATAGCGCGCAAAGCCGCCAAAGATGTGGTCATTGATGCCGCCGCGACCAATATGATCCAACGTTTGCAGCACCATGTCCAGCACGTCTACATCCTTGCTAACCAGATAGGCGTGGAAGAGAAAATTTAGCCGCGGCACCTCCGGAAACTTTGGCTCCCGTCCAAAGCCCCCATCTTGCTGATCAAAGCGTTGCTTGTGCACGCGCAACGCCTCCGCGAGCTTCGCATCCGCGCTGCCCGGCTCAAAGGCGGCCTCCGCGGCGGCTGCGGCATTCTGGTTAGATTGCATGGCCTCCAGAAGAGACGAGCCAGCTTTCTTGAGCGACTCGCGATCCGTTTGCCACTTCTTGGCTATGGACTCCAGCACCATGGGGAAGGAGGGCATGCCATAACTGCCCAAGCAAGTGTACAAACAATAATAAACTAGAATTGTGTAGTTCATTTGAATGTTATTTGCCTTACCGCGCCTTGGGCGGAAAATATGTGCCCGCTGCAAGTGGCGCCAGCTCGGGCGTAAGCCAAACGCTCATCGGCCATCCGCCGCTGCCCTTGGACATGAGCAGAAACTGCATATAGACCTTGTCAATGTCGGGACGCTCCTCTCTGTCAACTTTGATGTTCACAAAATGTTTGTTCATAATGGCTGCTGTGTCCGCATCCTCAAAGGACTCATGCTCCATCACATGACACCAATGGCACGTCGAGTAGCCCACTGACAAAAATATCAACTTTTTCTCGCTGCGCGCCCGCTCGAATGCCTCCTCGCCCCATGGATACCTGTGAATGTAGAGTGGAGTTGCTCGAGTGAATGTACAAGAGTAGCTGAACGGAAATAGTAAACATGTTCCTTCTCTATTGTGCTCTTTTGCTCTTTGCTCTTTACATTGCGTGCTGTTCATTTTGTATTGCGTTTTGCTTCTTTTAACTGCAAGCTAGAGACAATCAGGGATGGAGTTGCTTAAATTTTGCAGCAGATAAGGTTTGTTTACAAGGTTTGTTGCAAGATAAAAAGCCAGCAAATTGTTCAATGGTAGCGACTCTAGCCACAGTAGATAGCTGAGCTGATCATGAGCAACTGAGTAATATTAGTGAGCTGGATCTCTAGAAAACAAAGAACATGTTCACCATCTGGTGCAGAGCTACTGACTTGGCGGCTGGCTCTGCTCTTGATCTACAAGAAACTCACCAATCGACGGGATTGTGCGCATGCTGCAGCAAATATGGTGACTTGGAAGATGCTAATCTGTTGTTATGTTTTGGCGGCTGCGCCTTTGTTTCACCCTTGCCCGTCGCCATGCCACGAAACAGGTGCTGCTGCTGTGCTGTTGTTGTTGTTGCTTTGCTATGATTTAAATAATGCCTTTGCCTGGTATTAATCGACTGTAATTGATTATATGTATCTGAAACTTACTCGTCTATAAGCCAACTGCGTTGTAATTGTGTTTGTGGCGTTGTTAATGCCCATGCGTTTCTTATCCAGGATTGGCAGAGTGCTTTGCCTCTAAACATAGCAATTTATTGATAATAAATAACAAAGCGGGTATTCCATCAGCTGTCTTGCCATTCACTTGCAAATACATAACATCTGGGTAATCTTTTTTTTAAGCTACTCCACATAAGGACTGCACCAATCTCTATAATATTGGTGTCAAAACACGCAGAAAAAATTAAGGATGCGATTTCCGCAGACGGAGCTTTACTTTATTGCCGAAATAATGAAATAAATGCAAATAAAAATGTACCGATATGCGTAAATCGACACGATAATTGATCGATATTAGTGCTGGAAAACATTGAAAAATTACCAGATTGCCAGACTGTTCAATAAAAACCGCATAAATTTGAATATTTAATAGTAGTTTAAAATAAAATGTGTATAACCCGTGAAGTAAAAGATTACCCGATTTAATATCAAATTATGTTACCGATACTGCTGGTACTCGATAGTCGATGCTTTTACACAGTAACAAAGTAACAAGTGTTTTGACTAGTTTGGCAGCGCCATAAATGCTGCCAGACGGTGGAAAAGACATGGAGCAAGGAGCGCGCCAAATTCAAAATGAGTTAAGGTTCACATATAAATTTTTAAAAGTTTTTATTAATGCATACAGTTTATCTTTGCTTTGATAATTATGTAAAAAATTGCTTACACATATGCGATAGATACATAGATTAACTTACAAGCTAATTGAAAATCACAAATGAACATAAAATATTTATACATTATAGTGTGTGGTTGTATTTAAGCACATCGTTAAGTTAATACACACCCAGACCGGCGGCAGATGCAGCGCCCAATTCTCGCATACAGCTCTCAACTTTAAGTTGACAGCATGGAAAATTGAGTAGCAATTGCGTAGCAACACTTTAGCAATCGCTTTGGACTAGCGCATCACTGAGCGCGACCAGCTGCTCCTCGCTGCCCTTGACCCTGTCGGCCAGGTCGCGTGCGTCGGCAATGAGTTTGGCCTTCATGTTGATAAAAAAGTCGTAGTCGGCGCACATGTCGGCGCTGAGATGTTTGCCAAACAGTTTGGCAATGCTGCTGCCGCGCCTGTCGATGTCCGCCTTCAGGCGCTGCGCCTCTTCCAGCTGCTCGTTGAGGCGTTCACGTTTGGCTTCCAGCGTGCTCTGAAAAGTTACAAGGATCTATTAGTATTAGGCGTCTCAAATTAAGCATTAACTAAGTATACCTTCTTTGCTGGCTGGTGGCCGTGTGCAGCTCCAGACTGCAGTCGGTTTGGGCCAGGCGCTCCGACAGCGACAGCAACAGGCTGGTTATGTGACCCACATCATCGATGTAGGTGCGGAACTTGGACGCTTCGCTGGGACGCACCTTCTCTGTTAACTTGGCTAATAGATCCACCCCCAGTTTGTCATTTGTAGCGCACTCCTCGCCAATGGTTTCCTGCTCGCGCTTTAGTGCGCCAATTTTTTGGTTCAAGTGCTTGATCAGCTCATCCTGCAATGGTTGAAGGGATAAGAATTAGTGTTACGAGTGTAATAAGCATGAGATATGCGTACTAGAGCACTTAAAGACACAAACAAGTCAATCAAGTGCGAGTAACTTGCTTGATCAAGCCAAATAATTCAAGCATTTTACATTCACTTGCAAGTTTGAAGACTTGGTTGAAAATCACATCTAGGAAGTGCGAGTGCCAAGAGGAGTAAGTGAGTGCAATGACTTGAACATTTGAGTAAGCCACATGATTTGCAAGCTCCTTGAGTTGATTTGCTTGTTTGAGGTCAACAATTTGTAAGCCAAATGAAACGAATGCTCTTCTTGTACTGAATCTAACGAGTACTTACCAGCTTCTGCTTGATTAAATTCGTGCAATCCGCCTCGACAGCGTCGTCGACTGCCAGTTGCAGTTCCAAGCTGACCAGCTGAAGCTCCGCTGTCGTTACCACGTTCAGTGTAGTGGTGGCTGCTGTTGAAGCTGTCGTTGCCTTCATGCGCATTAGCGTCGAGGTGCCCACGTCTCGTTTGGCCGGACGCAGCGGCACATTTGGGTTGTACAAATTGCTGACGTACTGTGTCGTGGGCTTGTAGCTTTTTGGTGTCAATATTTCGATGAGCTTGTCGTTGGGCGCCAGCTGCTTAAGCAGCTCCATGGCCAGATTCTCATATTCCAGCTCAATGGCCTGGCGCTGGCGTGGCTGCAGCGTTGTGCGCGTCTGTTGCTCCTCACGCGTCGCCACCAGCTCATTGTCCAGCAGGTCGTCCGTCTGGCAGGCCATGTCCGCGGTGCTGGGCGTTGGATTCACCATCAGCACCAGCTCGCTGCGCTGCATCAGCTTCAGACTATCCATGTTGGCATCCAAGGGAGATTGTGGCGTCGATTCCAGCTCCAACTCGGCTAACTGATCCTGGCTAGGCGGTGGGCTTGTCGGCAGCTGCTCAGCTGTGCTGGGTGGCTCCGTGCTGGGCTCTGTGCTGTTGCTGTTACCATTGCTGCTAGGACTCAACTGTCTGGCATAGCTGCTCAGCAGCCCCGTGTCGCACAGATGCGCGGACATCAGCTGCGACTGCAGCTGTGTGATCTTCTCAATGTTCTCCCGCAGCGACTCCTGCCGATTCATGGGCGGTGGCTTCGTCGCTGTCGTGGTGCTGATTACTTCGGCACGAAAGATGTGCGCTTCGGGATTGGGATTATGATTGGCATTCACTGGACTGCACTCCAGCGAGCTGTTGCTGAGGCTGCAGTCGGAGTTGGCCGGCGAGAGGCGCGGCGGCGTCTCTGGCAGCACCTCCTCCAGCGTCGTCTCCAGGTCATGGACGGCTTGCTTAAGATCGATGTGTGACTGGGACATGAACTGCGTGGGATCACTCAGCGGCTGCTGCTTCACATCGTACGACTGAGATCGCGTAAACTGCGGCGCTGGCGATCTGCTCGTGCCGTAGGCGTGCCCCAGCGCAGGCGTTGAGTACCGCTGCTGCTGCTGCTGCTGCTGCGCTGCCTGGCCATAGAACATGGCATAGGCTGTGTTGTTGCCAGCGCCTGCAGCTGTGGGCGTGGCATTTGTGGGCGACTTTGTTGCGAGGTTGTTATTGGAGCCATAGCGCAGCGCCACCACATCTCCGGGCGAATTAAGCGGCGGCTTGGCAGGCTGCTGCTGCAGCTTCACGCCCAGCGGCAGCACATCCGGCAGATTGTTCGGCAACTTCAGTTTGGTGGCAGTTACCCCATAGCTTGGCTTGTTGTGCGCCACCAGATCCTCGTTGGAGGTGAGCGTCAGCTTGTAAATGCCATGATCGGGATCCGTGTTGTTCAGCTTCTCCAGGCTCTGACGCGGCAGATACGAAGCCTTTGAGTTTGATCTGCAAACAGTAAGTGAAAGGAGTTTGGATTTTAGTCTATGTTTATTGATAATAGAGCAGACCTCATTTCAATTGGGCACTTTTAAGATACATTTGCAAATAAGAATTTAAATGCTGTGTTTGAGGTAAGCCACATTTCCAGATCTACCAAATAATAATGCTGTTACTTTAAATTCAGAATTGAAAATGACTTTCAAAAGCTTTTCAATACTTTTAAGCGTATTCAGCTTGAGCTCACGTAACAGAATCTTATGTCACGTGTAAGCCTCTAATAAGCATATGAAATTACAATTGTGCCCTACCCACCACCGTCTCTGGCAAATGTCAATCGGCAGTCGCAGGGGGGGTAGGCGGCAGGTGGGGGTAAACAGGGATAGGGAGTGTAGGGTTCAACGGTTGGGGTCAACGGCAGCTCACGCAGGCCACGATTTGGCAGTTTTGTTGGCCAGCTACGAGCCAACATTATGCAAATGCGGGCCATAATCTGGACGGGCCTGCTAATTGAGTCCTCAAGAGTGGCCTTATCCCAGCAATTCAGCAACTCACCAAGTCACCAAGCCACCATATCGCCATCTCGTCGCTCAATACTTGAGCAGCAGCACCCACATATGGCGAAAGTGGCTGCCCGACAACCAAAAAAATGAATAAAAAAACAAACCAAAAAAATAAAAATAACCTAAAAATTATTCTGTGCACGATGCGGAGACAACATTTTGTACGACGAGTATTAAAACAGTTTTCGAGACAAAAACAAAATAAAAACGAAAGTGAAATGTTTACAGTGCAATTATAAAGAGTTTTATGTTTCAGTTTTCTGTTTTCAGTTTTCAGTTTACAGTACTCGGAGTCTTAAGTCTTTGCTCTTTAGTCAAAGTCGGGCTTCATTTTTGTGTGCAGCGCGTATGACGAGGAGACAGGGTACAGGGGACAGGGGACAGGGGACAGGGGACAGGGGACAGGGGACGGCTGAGGTTGGGCGGATGTGTCGACAACTTTCAAAAGTGCTAAACTTAACTTAATTTTTGGCTGTTTTATTTTTGGTAAATATTTTTTTCTTCTTTTTCTACAAGCGCGATTTTCGGCTTGGCCACCCCCGGCCTCAGACAATAAGGTGTTGATCTAACGGTCTACTCTTGCCAAATGTGCGTTAAATGTGCAGCTAAACATATGTATATATTAAAAAGACACAAGCATATATATACTGATGCATATGAATACAATATCTGGACTTGTATTGTCAAAAGAAAGCCGACGAAGAAATGCTCACAACTTGAACATTTGCATAAATTAAGAGCAAAAAATGAACAAGAAATGAAGATGCCAACTATAAACACATTTTGGCCCGCTTACATCATCGAAAACAGCTGTAGCTGGAGTATCTGCTGCAAATGTATCTATGTATCTGTATCTCTCTGTAGCTCTGCATTGGCAAGCTCGGCTAGCTGGCATTTGCATAAGCGGCCCTTTTGTCTAGTTCCCAACGCCTCACATTTGATTATGGCTGACGGCTGGCAAGCGCAGCTTCTTCACTTTCTTCGCAGGCAGGCAGGCGGGGGCAGGCCAGGCCAGGCCAGGCATCCGTAAGATACATGTTGCTGCAGATGTATCTATAGCTGTCCACTTGTTGCTTTTCTTAATCACTTCCGTTCGCCGCCTGCCTGTTGAGTAATCTACACTCACTGTGTGTATGTGTGTGTTTGTTGTGTTGTGTTGCCAATTTTGCCATGTTTATTGTTTCAGTTTTTTGTTCGGCTTTGCTTTTTAGCAGACAAGCCGAAAAATGTTACATTTGCATATTATCATTTGCATATTACAGCAGCGACGTTAACTTGACGTTGACGACGTCGATAACGACGACAGAATGTCTGCTAAATATATAGACTAACCGCTCACCGCTCCCCTCGTCTTACTTTGTTGTTTTTTTAAGCGAAAATCATACTTTAAGCTTAGATACTTAACAATCTCAAATGTTATGCTTCAAATTACAGTCATAGTCATGAGTCTTCTCTTAGGCTTTGTGTGCTTAGTCTTCCCGATAAGTTGATTAATGCTTTGATAAGTCAGAGTGTGTGTCAGTTGCCATAATACTCAGTTATTGGTAATGGGTAAAAATAGCACTTGGTAAGCTAACATTGTACTAAACACTGCAAACAAATAGTTAAAGGGAAGGTTGGAATACACAGGGAAAAGTAATTTGCCTTAAAAGTATCTGCAATTATTTCTTTTGTAAAATATCACACAGAAAAGATATTTAGGGAAATATAAAGATCATAAAATAAATAAATAAGCAACTAAACACAAGGAAACGAATCTGAAGATATGTAAAAAACAGGGACCGTAACGAATATTATTTTTAAAGTACAAATTATGAATTAAGTTTTATATACTGATTTTTTTTATTAAATTGAAAAATAACTTTTATTTTTTGATCGAAATAAAAATTATGATATAATAATAACAATAATAATAATAATATATAATAAAAATAATAATAAAATATAATAACAATAACTAAATTAATGAATAATAATTAAATTTCAATACTGCATCCCGATAAGGTATATCTAACATTTTTCCCATACATCAGATAATTTTTCATCAGTTTTGATTTTTTAAAACTCAATTCTTATTTGCGATTCCTGGTAAGAAATCGTAGCACAGATTCTATATTTTTCACAGTGTAGAAACTCTTTAGAAACTCTTAACTGACTTAAGAATGGATGCAAATTTGTAGATCTGGAATTTATTAAGCTTGCGGCTGATTTATTATATATTTTATATATTATTCTTTTATTTGAATATTTTGATATTGAAAATGTCAAATTCATAACTTCCACGGAAGTTATTTATATTTATTTTGTTTAGTGAGCATTGTTTGAAATACCATCCATAATGGAATATAAAATTGATATAAACAGAGCTAGAAAAGTATATTTATATCAGTACATCTGAAAATGGATATAGTTTTTATTTTTATTTTTCAACTATTTTTCAATAATTTTAATAATTACATTATATTTTCATATGCTATCTTTTTGCTCAGTGTATGCATTAAAATCCCAAATACTAATAACAATTTAAAGCAATAAAGATTGCTTTAGTCAGCAAAAGAAAATCAACTTTTTATAAGTAATATATATTCATTTAAGTGTTAACTAAATATATCAATTAAAAGTAAAATATTGTATCAAAACGAGTCTTTGCTATACAGTTAGGCACTATACAAAAGTTATTCAAAAAAGATGTAGAGAAAACGAAAAATTCTTTACAGAGCTATGAATAAATCTTGCGTCAAGGTTTAACGCGGTTCTTTAGCATACTGGAGTCAGTCAATCAGTTAGCTAACAATCAGATACACATTTACATAAATAGATAGATAGATAGATAGATGGATACATATTTGTGTGCATTTAATTGGAGCAGTGGGTTAAAACTCAAACAATCCACTGCTAGGCAGGCTCTTGAGCAACAGCTGACATAAGTCCGATCATTTCTGATTCAAATGGGGAGAAAATTACACCCGCAATGATAGCTGGATGATAATACCCTGATTTATGGCAAATTTGGAATTGTTTTGTGTTGTTTTTGGCAGCCGAGAGTCTTTCTTTCGTTAATATCATATTATATTTGTTGTGTAAGACGCGTAATGCGCTGAAGCATTTCTTTGAAAATGCTTTTAAGCCAGGGAGACACACACAAAGAGGCCGAAGAAAGGGCCAATGAAATGCTTGGCTGACTAAACCGAGCCTGACTTTGACTCTGGCGTCTCAGTCTGGTCAATAACATTTCCATTTCCATACAATTAATGTATTTTTTTGATTTTTGTTTTTATTTATTTGCTGTTGCTGCTATTTTGGCCATTTGGCTATTTTCGGGGCGCTGGTTATGTGATGCAAATTATGAATATCAAAGAGCACATTTTGATAAATTGGTTGGCCTTTTGTTTTGCCAGCATACTCTCAAGTTGCATAAGATTCCCCGCTCGATAGATTCGCTATTTGGATGGGCAGTAGAGCCGAAAAGCCCCATCGATCTGTCATTAGTTAGTTTCGATAGCGATCAATAAATCGAAACTAATGATAGTGTCATCAAAGTTCGTAAGAAACAAAGATCGTATTTTTAAATAAATTCTATATAAAAACACAAACTCAACTGTTGCAACAATAAAGCACAAAACAGATAAGGTATAATTATTCATTTTGATAGCATTGATAAAGCAAAAATCCCCGATAAATACTCGTATCGATACTATCGAAAGTGCTAAAATCTCGATGTTGACTGTATATCGATACTATTCAAACAATTAATAAAACTATTCATAGAATTTACAATAACAGACTTTAACTGAGTGGCAATAAAAACGAAAGTGGCATAATCTTGATATTGTATTTATATCGATACTATCGATAGTAGTTGTCTTTATATCCATACTATCGATAGTAGTTTAATACTAGGAACAAACACTAATAGTGCCATTTATACAAATGTAAATGTGTTTATGGTTGTAAATAAACAGAGTTCATTATTCGATTATCAGAATTGGCATTAATCGATGTTAGCTGCTTATCGATAACTTGATATCGAACGCATCTTGAGATGGTTTTCTTGGGTCTAATCGTTAGTTATTTAATGCGTTGATTGCCACCCGCTTTTGCTGGGGTTCAGTGTCCAAAATGGCCACGCACGAGCACTGCGATTTGGAGTCATCATCTGGCTGCAGCCGGCGGTTGCAAGTTCCAGTTGCAACCCGAGTCTGGGTGCCGCGCTTGGTCAGTGGCCTCTGCGTGGCGCATTGCGCGTTGCGTATGCAACGTTGGCGACGTTGCACTATAATTTTTGATCGCCAATATAACGAGCTGGTTGCTGCCGCCGCTGCCGCTGCCACTGCTGGCGCCGCCGCTGCTGCCATCTATTGCTGACTAGTTTTCTTTGATAGTAAAAGTATTTTATTTAAATATGCCGACGACGCTGGCGACGCATGGAAATCACGTTTTTAACATCTCGTCTTAACATTGAGCCAAAAAAAGCAGAAAAAAGAAGGCGAACAAATGTTCGCTGATGTTGTGGTGTTGCTTGTTGTTGTTGTTGTGGTTGTTGTTGCCGCTGCTCGTTGTTGTTGAAAACATAAACATCTCACAAAGCTCAGCCAAAAAAACCGGATTGAACGCGTCGCACACATTTTCACTTGCCGCAAAATGACGTCAAGTCGAACATAAACAGATGGCCCCAACGTCGCCGTCGCCGTCGCCGTCGCCGTCGCCGTCGCAGTCCCCACTTTCTTCTTTCGGCGGGCCATGAAATTGCACTGGGGTCAGAGCAGTGACCAGGGTAGGGGAATCGGCAGGTCAGCCGCAGCCAGAACCAATCGGAGGCACAACCAACTGCCGGACACACTCCGTGTCGTTGTGCTCTCCACATACTATACTGCATACACACTTGCCGCATGCCACATGGCGCAGCTTCATCTTCATCTGAAGCTTCAGCTCAGCTCTTGTCAGACTTTGTCTGGTATTTAGGCTATTTTTACGACTGCAGACAGCCACACATCAAACTATGGCATCAATTTCTCTTGCCGCGCATTCGGGACAACAAATATTACTGTAAAATACCAAAAACAATGCAACCAGCAGCCGGCAACAAAGTGGAAAAGCCAAAGCCAAGAAAACCAATGAAAATAAATGCAAAGAAAAGAAAAGTTCTCTCTCTGTTCACATTGAAAGTGGACGTTGCAGCATCTCTGGCCGCTTCACTGGCCAACATCAATCTGAAGATTCGCCTCCGTCCGCCACACAGTGTGCTCAAGTTGATGAGATTGTGGCGAAAAATATGCCAAAGCTTACAGCTAAGAAGTTGAAAAAAAGTGTATAAAACATTCGGAATGTTATTCATAAACTCTTTGATTTACAATATTTGAGGACTGGAATTATAACTTTTTGTTAGGCTTCTATAATTGACAAATAAAATAAAAATGTAATTAAATCTGTTTCAAGTTGCTTTACAATATCTTTTCTGCCTTGTTCTTGCTTACTTACTTGGGTCTACAAAATGATTTAAGAGCTAAATATCAGAAATTTCTTTATCTTTTTTATATTAAATGGAAATAATACACATAATTGGAATAGGAAATGTGGAAAATAATAACACATAGCTGACATTGAACTAATGTGATCTTGAACTTGGGTGATCTTGTGTTTATTGCCTCATATGTTGCAAGTTCGAATCTCAGTCAAGAAATAACTGTTAAGCATATCTTAAAGTCTGGCCTAAAAATAATTATTCAAATTATCATTAATAATTAGATTCAAATGAAACTTCGTGTAGCCTTTAAAACTTTGTTCATAAGTCTATATTTAAATTATATTTCGTTTATTCGTAAATAAATAAATAAACATAAACTAAAATAAAAAAAACTATTTAGTTTATTATTTTATTTCAACAATTCAATAATTATTATCAATCATTAATATACTAATTTAAAAACTCTAGGACTTTCTAAATTAAAAACTGGAAAAGTATGACAATAAATGGAGTCAGGAACAAGCTACACTGATCTTAAAAAATCCTTAGCCTGATCTTAACTTCCAAGTCTTTTCAACATTCTTAAGTTTGTTTTTTAAAATAGTATACGTTTTGTTTAGGTTTTAGCGTCTTTTAAAACTGTTCAACTACAATATTTAGTGGACTCGAGGGAGAGTGTAACATTTGAGGATGAAAATATGAAAAACTCTTTACTCCCTGTACCCATAAAATGGTAAAAAGGGGTACCAAATCTGTGCAAATGTATGTAACAGGCAGAAGGAGACATCTACGACCCTATAAAGTATACATATTCTTGATCAGTATCAAAAGAGATTTCGATTTGGCCTTGTCCGTCGTTCTGTCCGTCTGTATGAACTCGTCGATCTCAGCAACTATAAGAGCTAGAGACACCAAGTTTGGAATGTAGGTTCCTGTATATCATACGCAGATCAAGTTTGTTTCATATTTCAGATATCTCCGCAAATCGATAAAAACCGTTTAACAGTAACAATTTTCAAGATATAGCTTTTAGATTTGGCATGCACAATACTTTAGTCACTCCTAATCTACTGTCTAAATTTCAAGTTGATCGGATAATGATCATTGAAGTTATTCACGAAAGAAGAAGAAGAAGCACAGGCACCATTTAAAATGGCTAAGAATTATTGTTAATTCATAGTTTAAACTACAAATTAAAACTATATAAATATACATATAAATCGTCAAGCTTAATAGATAAATGAAAAACTCTTATGTTTAACTGTTCTGCACCACTGTGCAGCTTGTTGCAGACTCTTTAGGCTCTTCAAAGTTGTTTGCCTGACTGTTGCTAAGATGTTTTCATTTCTAATGCGGTTGTTGTAGTTGTTGCTGCTGCTGCTGCTGTTGCTGCTGTTGATGTTGCTGTTGCTGTCGCTCAGCAATAATTATGATCCATTAATTCTGGCGGCGGGCGGCGCCTTGTGCAATATTTTAATGTAAAATCGATTTAATGGCGCTTCTACGCTCGAGGGCTCTGTCCAAAATAGACAACTTGGGAAATGCAGTAGAAGAAGAAGCAACAACAGCAGCAGCAGCAGCAGATGCCTCTGTGCAATCCACAGCGATTGAAAGTGTCGAAAGTGGCTGGGAGACTGCAACTGGGATTGAGACGGGTGCGGGGCTGGGTAATTAACTTGTGAGCTAAACGGCCAAGTCATAATAATAATTATATGAGGGACAACAAGGCAACAGAGAGGCAGCTGGGCAGAACAAAAGCTGCTGCAGCCGCAGAGCACTCGACTGTGGCCTGGACATGTGTGCATCCAGCTACAACAAGACAAGCTCGTAAAATGTTAGATGCAACCATACCCCCCCCCCCCCCACACTCCCGGCAGCCCGGCAACCCGGCAACCCTGCTGCAGATCAACAGACGACCGCCCATTGTTCCAAGCCAGGCCAATGCGGGCCTTTTGTTTTGGGCCAAGATGTTGTGGATGATGATGATGATCATGTAAAGTGAATGATCATGTCTTGTGTGTTGTGCGGTGTCTGCTGTGTGTGTGTGTGTCTGTGTGTGTTGTGTCTTGTTGCTAATATCCGCGACACATCTGCCAATGACATTTTCACTCTTTGCGCTTGGCATACGAGCTGAAATTATAAAACAACTGCGAATTGCCCCTCGGGCGCATGCGCAACACGTCCGACATGGATCAGTCGCACTAACCGGAGTTGGAGTCGGACTTGGAGTTGGATTCGGTGGCAGAGTCAGACTGGGGCACACTGAGAGGGGCATGGGCATGATGCAGATGATGGAGCCAACGGGCAGCACTTTGAGCCATTTGCGTTTTAGACATTACACAAAAGCCGCTGGCGAATGCCAAAGTGTTGCCGCTCTTGAGTAGGAACTGCCCTGAATACGAATTTCGCATTGTTTTTCCTTTTCTTTTTCTTTATTTTGCTTTTTGTTTTAGCTGCTAATTTGTGCGCTTAGCGTTTGGTTTTTTGCTTGTTTTGCGAAATGCGTCAAGTGCATAGCGAGTTAGCGTATAGCTGAAGGGGTATTGGGGTGAGGGGCAAGGGGTAAGAGATAATAATGAAGAGCGCGTTGCTTGTTGCTCAGATCACAGCGTTAAGATCCGGGCAACAGCAAGCTGCTGAAATAATTGTATAAAACTAGCCAATGATTTAGTTAACTAAAGAGAACACTGAGATAAAGTATCTGTAGTTATGACTAAAGTTTCGCACTTAGAAAGTGTTTCGAAAGGTGTTAAGTCCTACGAAAGTTCTCTTTTTTATTAAGTTTTTTAAACCATCGAATCTTTTTGAATAATTATTTTTGCAATATCCAATTAGAAATATAAATATTTTATTTATTTCTATTTAAAGGTACCAATTTAAACGTAAGCATGTAATTATTTTGTCCAATTAGAGTTGTTTATTAAATTTTGTATTTATTTCTATTCCCAATTTGTACGTGAGTATGGAATTATTATTTTATTAATATCCAATTAAAAATAATAAAAATCTGCAATTCATTATTATTTAAAAGTTCTGGTTAAATATGAAAAGATTTTGCCTGAAGCGACAATTCGGCAATAAAAATGATTTAAAACTTGTTTAAATTCTAGCAGAAACTTAAATATGTACATTTTTCTAGCTGATGCAACTTTTTTTTATTATTTTTTTATTATTATTATTATTATTTTTTTTTTTACAAAGTTTAATTAACCATAATAATAATATATACTAAACTTAATAAATTCAAAGCGAGTACTAATAACTAGGCATTTTTTTATAATATACTAAATCCTATTTCAAAATACTTTTTCTAACAATTTATTTTCGATTTTGGTTTTACGTTCTCGAATAAAGTAAATCGGTTTTTTTATTTTTTTTTTATTTTTAAATTGATTAAAATTTGCGTATTTACTTAACTGTTTGTACTGCTAACTGTTTGCTCGTGGAAGTTTTAATCGAATAGTTTTCATACAACTTCCCCAAAAGGGAAACTTTTCAAGCCAAAATACTTAATCGCCTTACGACATTCAGAACAGCTAAGAATTTCTAGCCCGTTCGTAATCAGAAATTGAAACAGGTCTGTATATATAGTATCTAGTTAGTTTTATCAAATTGGAACTTCATTTCTAACAAAACGAATTCCTAAATTGCAAAAACCATTAAAGTTAATCTGTATTTATTTCATTTTCTTTGTCTTTGCACTTACCCCAATGTAAAAGAAATGCCAATAAAATCTAGGCACACTTTAAAGAAAGAACCCAAAGTCTGCTTAATTGTTGTTAACAGCTGAAGAAGCTTAAAGCCCATAATAATGAGTTATATCTTTCAGATACCCGTATGCTGTTCAGCTCTCAACCTTTGGCTAATTTGCTGAGCTGCAGTTGAGTCCGGCGTATTATTGAGTTGTCGAAAGCAGCTGAATCCAAAATGAATCGCCTCATCAGCTTCATTAGCTGTTAATGGCATATTTGGTGGCTGCAACTACTATTATCATGATATGATATCATGTAGCTAATGCCAGCCAGTATATATATGCCAGAGACAACTGAACAGGGGCAGAACTGCAGCAAGCCATGTGTAAAATGATATGTAAAGTGTTTGTGAGCTCATCAGCGAAACATGTCAGAGACAGGCACTAAAATAAGTAATACAAAATACAGAAACAACTACAAAAAAATGAGATACAAAGTCAGGCAACAACAACAACAACGATGATCATCAACATCATGGACATTTATATATTTCAACACTCGGCGACGCATGATCGACGATGGTCGTGTCAACTACAGATACACAGCTGCAGATACAGATACAGATACAGCTACATATGAAGTACATTCCTATAGTTATTTTTATGTTTTTGGAATGAAAGTGAGAGATTGATGGATGGTCCGGCAAGTAGTATTTATATGTGCCAAGTTAATTGCCCGCTTGCTCTTTTTTATATTTATTATTTGAGTTCCCAGTTTGACCTTTAGCATATTAATGATGTAGACCAGAAACAACAACAATCGCATTGCATTGTTTATCTTACAGTTGGGGCAAGCGCTAAGAGACGCGCCCAGAACAAAGCACAACATTTAAGATACACAATGGTAGTTATAGAGTTATGGCTAAATCAATCAAGGTTAATATGCCACAGCTCCCATAAAGTCCACAACGAACCGAACCAAATCGAACTCGGTGTAATTAATGAACAGGCAATAACAATTCCATTGATATCGAACCAAAAATTTGCATTAGTTTGCAATTATTTATGCAAATCTTGTTGCCGCCGAGTGTGAAGCTAAAAAGATATTCAACTATTCGAGAATTCTCACGCTATACACCATGGCGAACCGAGTGCCAGTTTACGGTACAAGAACCAGTTCCAATTCCAGTTCCAAGTTCAACTTTGTCATCGATAACAAAGTCGATTGATCGATTTCTGTCAGCCATTGCCCCCGGGCTGGCTTTGTTGTTATTACTGTTGTTATTGTTGTGTCAACATTGGACTGCGGCATGTCTTGTTGCTGTTGTTGTTGTTGTTGTTCAGTTGGGGACTGGGGCTGCACTCCATTTATTTTCTATGTCACGCGCTTCACAGCCGAAAAGCAAACAAGGCGCAGCGAATGAATGCTGCAAGCTAAGTTTCGAGTACTCGTAGTTCTACTATGACTTGCCTGGAATGAGTAGTGTGAGTGTGAGTGCTGTGCATGAATGTAACTACTCGTATTTCCACTCAGACATAACTGGACAGCTGACGTCACAAGGCCAACACTCAAGAGTCGCCTCAGTTCGGCAAAGATATTCTGAGTGTGCAGAACAAATAAATAATAGCCGAGAAAGAATAATAACAACAAATGCCACAAATGAATGTGCTTTTTGCCAAGTAGCTTTCAAAGAATCATTAAGAAGTTTAACAATATGAAGAGCTATCAGTTTCATAATATATATACTTATACCATGTCATATCATAAGTTTGAGGATGATATTCTAACTTTGACTCATCTATTATGATAGTTAATATACTACTTGATATCAATCAGCTCATCAACTTTAACTAAGAAACTTGGTATTATAGCATAGCTCAGCTAAATTCATATGTAATTTGTGTAGGTTTTTACTCCCTGTACCCATCAAATGGGTAAAAGGGGTATTACATCTGTGCAAATGTATGTAACAGACAGAAGGAGACATCTCCGACCCTATAAAGTATATATATTCTTGATCAGTATCAAAAGAGATTTCGATTTGGCCATGTCCGTCTGTCTGTCCGTCTGTCCGTCTGTCCGTCTGTCCGTATGAACGCGTCGATCTCAGCAACTACAAGAGCTAGAGACACCAAATTTGAAATGTAGGTTCCTGTATAGCATACGCAGATCAAGTTTGTTTCATATTTCAGATATCTCCCCCGTTCCCCCGCAAATCGATTAAAACCGTTTTACAGTAACAATTTTCAAGATATAGCTTTAAGATTTGGCATGTACAATACTTTAGTCAAGTCGATCGGATAATAAACACGGAAGTTATTCACGAAAGAAGATTCAGTAATGCAGCGAGTGGGGGAAGAAGAAGCACAGCCACTTTTGCCGCCTGTGTGCGTGCGTCTTTGTGTATGTGTGTGTGTATGGGTAAGTGGACTTAGATGTGATTGGATGTTTTAGACCTGGGTACAGGGAGTTTCGTAGTCGGGTATACTCGACTATAGCATTCTTACTTGTTATATTTATATTTCCTGATTCGAGGAATGTTTTGCCTTTAAATAGTAAATAAATAAATAAATAAATCAAAAAAATTAATAAAATAATAAATTAGGTAAAAATTATTCAACTCCTAAGTTTGTTAGGAATTTACAGGCTTTCTAGGGACATTTTCCAATCTTTACAATGAAACCTGATGGTAACTGAATCCATAAAAAGTAATTTTAAGAAAATACCATTCATAAAAACTAAACATGATATACATTCATTTAAATTAAAAAATATTACTCTTAACTTCAGAAAAATGAATTAAACTCAATATAAGTAAGAATTAATTTGGTTAAGATGTAATTTCTCATGTCAAAATATTAAAATGTTACTTTGTAACAGATCTTATAGGTCGCATTTAAATTTTAAAAAAATATCATAAATTTAAAAAATAAAATATACTTGACTAAGTCTTAAGTCAAGTGTTCAATTTCTCAATTACGAGCAGATCTTTTAGATCTTAGTATCTCAATTGCTATAATCCTCAGCTACATGTAGATCTTTTTGATGTAAGAAACTTTTTCTATATCTCGATACAGAATAATCTACTTTTAATGATTTGAAATTCCCATAAAAACTATCTAAGTAGAAACCGCAGATTAATAGGTTCTGCAAGGGTATTAAAATGCTTGTTCTATTTGGAATTTATTTGCCACAATATTGTTTGTTTTTGGGTCTTGGCAAACGTCGCAATTCGCTGTCCAATAAGGCGAAGGTTTGTGGAGCGGAACACCCAGTAAAAATGGTACGGACTCAGTCCGAGTTCCCAGAGCCGAGACTTTAAATCTCTGAGATTGGAGACGTAGAAGGAGAAGGAGAAGGAGACCCAACCCACACCCACGCCAAAAAGCTCTGCTGCTGCTGTTGTTGTAGTTGTTGTTTTTATTATTGTTTACAAAACCTTGGACATGGACGTGTGGCGACCGCTCCAGCAACCGAACGTTGGCCCCAACTTGGATTGTTGGGTTGTTGGATTGCTGGTGATGAGTGCCACTCCTAGCTTTGTGGATAGCGCACAATACAAAAAATACAACAAATACAATAAGAAGAAAACTATTTATACTAAAAATAATAAGAAAAGCAACAACAAATGCTGAAATACATCCGCGTATTGTTTGCCGCAGCCGCAGCCGCAGCAACAATTGTAGTTGCCACAAAACGTTAGGCGCTTCATAATTAACGGTTTATTGATAAAAGATACAAAAGCAATGAGGATCGAAGAGCGGCTCCGATTATCACCATCAACTGCGATCATCATGATCATCATCCTGGCCATTTGTGCATTTTGTGGGCGTTTTTCACCAGCTCAAAATGCCATAAACATAACTCTCCCTCTCTCTCTCTCTCTTAGTTTGGACAGGCAAAGCGTGAAATTGTTGTTGCCTCCATGTCAGCCATGACATTCGAGGCACAACGCCCCCCACCACCCCGTACAACAGCCACACAGCCACCCCCTCTCTGAGAGGCCCTAAATAGTTGCCGCTCGCTGAGTCAAAGCAACTTTTATGTGTACAACGAACCCGCAGAGCGTCATTTTATTAATAATAATAAAAAATAATAATAGTAATAAAAGACAGCAACAACACTTTGGGCATGTGGCTGCTGTGGCAGGACAGGAAGCGCTCTTGTCTTTGTTGTCGCCACCCAAAATTGGTTGCACATTTGGCATTCATTTGCCGCTTGGCTGTTGCTCGCGTGCAGCAGCAGCAACAAAGCAACAAAGCTGGCCAACTGTGAATGCCAAGAGCAACATATATCGTATATTGTTTTTTATAAAAAACTAAACGCAATTAAGTACTTGCAGCAACAACAAATGAAAAACGAGATCAAGATTTGGCTTTGATTGCATTTTCAAGGCTGCTTTTGTTGCATTGCCCAAATTGGCGCGCTGCAATTAAAAAAGGCTGCGTATATGGCTTGAATTGTAGAGTTGACTATATACATATATATATATACATATAAATACTACACATATTGGCTAGGAAATGTAGCGTAGCAAGCAAATACTCGTAGCTTTTATCCATGTGCCCCAAATTGCGCATCGAGCCACAAAACATGACGTCACACTTTGACGCATTTGTATTTATAATTTTTGTCGCTATTTAATGATCTTTTTTGTTTTTTGCATAATACACAGCTGGCGTCTAGACATTTGGCACTTACACGCTCTACTAACGTTTACCTGAAGCCCAAATTCTGGCACCAATGCGACATCTTAATGTATCCTCCAGATACTTTAGTCGCTATGATCCACAGGAAGCAGCAGTTCAAATTTGTAGATCAATAACTAGAAAATACGCTTTTCTATTTGCGCGTTAAATTGTTTTCCAAATAAATCAACTTTTCATTGAAGAGCACGAACTGAGACTGCCGCGGGCAATCCAACAGATACGTGTATCTTTTGTGAAGCCCGGCCAAGCGAGCAACGCAAAATTTTAGATTTTATGTGTTTTTGGCCGCTCATCAAATGAAAATGTGCACAAAATGTTGAGCAGATGACAACGGGAAAATCTATTCACATAAACAACGAACTGGGAATGCCCTTGAAAGGGAATGTTATGTTCACGCCAGGCGATATCGGCGATAATAATGGGAGTTTCCCTAGAACAAATAAATGTGGGAAAATATTTCAGATAAACAATGACTGAAGTTATTAAACATACTATGTATTATATAATACAAACTAATACCTTTGCTATAGGGAATTGTTCACACCATGATATGAATAGATAATTAAGCTAATTAGTTAAGGTATTTAAATACTTTGTGCTCATAGATTGCTTGAATATTTAGTTAACAATATTTATATATTCACATTATGATTATTATAAATTGGTTTTTGTTATTTACGATCTGATACTTAAATACTTAAGCAGTATTATCATTAGCTAGAGAGCATGCTATTATATAAAAAAGTTTAGCTTCAAAATGAATGAAAACTCAAATGGAAACATTTGAAATCGTAATTTTTATCTGTTCTGAATTCCGAAAATCTATTAAATAAAAACTTATCGAATATACTTTCAAAGACCAAACTGAGTTGTTATTTTAACTGATGTACAACTAGATTAAGTTGCCACTAATTTAACGGAAAGCTTGTTTATGAAAAATGAAAAAAAAAATAGTACAGAAATGATTCGGAATGAAAGGTAATCGGAAAAGGGCACATGCCTGAGGATTTCTATAACATCTCGTATTAGTCCTTCAAATACATACCATTTTTTTTGTTTCTATTTGATTCATCTTCTACAATCCTTAAGCAGAAATCTGTCATCGCAGTTTTAGTATATTTTCTGTACATTTAAACATAACTCTTATATTATCTGCATTAACTAATTGATTTATGACTTCTCACATAATAACTTTTTACATTTGAGCAATTGTTTTTCAGTTTTGTTGTCTTACCTTCAAAATTAAGTATTTATTTTTGTTAGCAGTTTTTAATGTTCAGAATCATCACAAAAAACTTAACAAAATTGCAATACATAAATGAATCAATTGGGCACAAAATAATTCATTACCATTGATAATTATTTAATAAAAAAGTTTGTGCTATTTGGCAAGCGCAAAAAACTAAATTGAATAATAAAAAATATAAATATTTCAGCGATAAGCGGAACCAGATTTTTCTTATCACTTTTAAATTGAATAACTGGTGAGTCAGGGAGCACAAAAAAATATAATAAAAATAATTCGATTCGGTTCAAATTGCGGCTGGCAAGTTGAACGCTGCTGGGAATACAAATCACTGGGAACACAAATCACGGATAGTAGCTGAGATTTGAGATTTGAGGTGACTAAAAATAAATGGCATAATTCGGCGGCACAATTTATAAGAGCGACAAAGATGAAGATGACGACGACGACATGCAGTGTGGCTGGCGCTGCACAGTGGGACCAGAGTACGAAAAAGGCTTGCCACAAATAAGTCAATGTAGTGATTTTTTGTTGATTACGGAATTGTGCAGCACTCTAAAAGTAGTAACATTTAAGGATATGGGATAATTTATTTAGGCAGTAGAACTTGTTGAAGTTGTGTGAATGATATTTATCATAAATAGAAGTAGAGAAGGTACCAGTTCAGTTTAGTACCATTTAAGCCAACATATTCGCTTGACATTTGTTTTCTAGGAGAAAAGTATTGTCTCTAAGTCTAATTTTTGAAGAAAAATATAACAGAAAAGGACGGCTATCTTCGGAGTGCCGAAGCTAATGTTGCGAATGTTTTTATACAAATCTCAATTTTCGTCACATGTGGTCCGATTTTGATAAAATAGGAAACTATTTGAAGTATAATAAGACTCTCACTTAGTTTGGATATAATACAAAAAGTTTTTCATACAAAAACTCATTTTTCACCCGATCCTACGGCAGCTATGTGATATAGTAGTCCGATTTTTATTAAATTTGGTCAGATTGTATAAACTCTATAGATATTTGGTTCGGGTGAGTTTGCTAAGGATACCTTTATAAACAAAAAGTTTTTCATACAAAAACATATTTGTCGACCGATCATTCCTATGGCAGCTATATGTTATAGTGTTCCGATCTGGCCGATTCTGATATATGTACTGCCTGTAGCAAAAAGAAGGGTCTGTGCCAAGTTTCATTACGATAGCTTTAAAACTGAGAGACTAGTTCGCATAGAAACAGACGGACATGGCTATATCGACTCGGCAATTGATGCTGATTCAGAATATATATACTTTGTGGGGTCGGAAACGTCCCCTTCAGTGCATTACACATTTCAAGACAAAATTATAAAACCCTCTGCTAGGGTATAATAATAAATAATTACAATAGTAGATAAAAATTAAAATTTCCGTATTGTAATTTATCTGTTCAATTATTTAATAAACTTGCATTGTCTTGAATAACTTCTGTCTTTATGATACGATCTTAATGCAATTTTCAGGTAATACTTATGACACGGAAGCTGTGATTTTTACAGCGCAAATGTGTGTGTCAGGCCCACTGTGCAAGGCTGGCGTTGCGGATTGTCAACCCGAATGGCGCCGTTCCATTTAGACAAAAATTTTGGGAGTGCGGCGGCAACTGCTGATTAGCCAACAAATTAGACGCATGCCTGACATATTGGCTTTTATAAATGTTGTTGTTGTTGTTGTTGTTGTTGTTGTTGTTATTGTTGTTGCTCTTAGTGTTGTTGGTTTTGTCTGATTTATGCAGTGCGGCTGACCCAAAAAAACAGGAATGTAAATATATAAATTGTACAACAACTGAAGAAGTCGGCGTCAGATTGCAGGAATGTTGCATTTCATTTAATTTATGGCCAGCGCATTGTGAACTGTGGAATTTGGTTGTTGTTATTGTTATTGTTGTGATTGTTGCTTAGGTTTGCATTTCATTTGGGGCGGCAATTGCAAATTGGCCGCCCCATCAAAAGCAAATTGCAAATTGGACATTGGGCCGAGCTGGGATGCCATTCTTATTGAAAATTGTTTGCCTTGATCTCCCAGTGTTTTCCCTGAAGAACGTGATGCAAAACAACGGCAACAACGGCAACCGTGCCACAAAAGCAGCCGCTGTGTGGCAACTGCAGGATGCGTTGGGCCTTCTGCTGCATATTTGTGGTCAGCCTTTGTGGGCCTGCCTGGTCTGGGTCTGGGTCTGCACCCGGGTCTTGGGACCTTTGTGGCTGGCATTTTCTTTGTTGTTTGCTGGTAATTCGTCATGCGATCGAGAACAGCAGCAACAGCAAATAAAAAGCAATATTCGCCGCTTAGTTGGCGCTTTTTACTTTGTTGTATTCAGCAGGCTGGCGGGTAGGCGGGCTGGCGGGGAGGCGGGCAGAGAGTTAACCTGGCTGGCAGTGTTGCCAGTTACACTATTTTAACGCCAAAACTGGCTTGTTTAAAACACCATTCATTTTCGATATTTAAATAATGTTATTCCGCTTTTTGTTAACTTGACAAGGAGTGGATTTAGATAATGCAGTTTTGTCTGGATGTTTACTTAAAGTTTTTGTAATAAATTCAATTATTTATTATTATTATTATGGAAATGGAATAAGACTCACGATGTAAATGAAGATTATCAATAATCTTAAACAGATTCCGATTAAGTCATTCACAGCTGTTCTAATAATCGAAAAACGTTTCGATTATTCGGCTCGATAGATTTTTCTTTACTTTAAAGGGAAGCTTCATAATAAATACAGTTGCTATGTCATTTGAAAACGGAAATACAAATTAGCGTTTTTTCCTTCTCAAAAGTTGGCAACACTGTTCAGGCTGTTAGTCAGGTAAGCATGTAATGCATTGACAACGTGAGTTGGCTCTCTGAATCTGGCTCTGACTCTGGCTCTGGCTCTGGCTTTGGCTCTGGCTCCAGACGGTCGGCCTTGAGCTGTCGCTGGCCACGTACGAAAGCAAAATGTGCAACGAGAGTCGGACGCGAACTTGGACGCATAATAATGATCTCCAAACTGAAGAAACTACAAAAAAAAAAAAACAAGCACAGTAACAAAAACAAAACTGAAAAACTGCATAACGCAGTGCCCCCAAAGTGTTCACATTGATTGCATTTCATTTGCATTGTGAGAATCAATCACGAACTTCACTCAAACAATCTACAGTCTACAGTCTCTCAGTCTGCATTCTACGGTCTACAGTCTACAGTCTACGATCTACAGTCTTCAGTCTTCAGTCTGTAGTCTAGCCACAGTCACTTATTAGTTATTAACGTGCCATAAGCTGTGCCTAAGTGCATGTGATCATACACATTTATTAAAGTACTTACAACATGCAATTGCAATTGCAATTGCAATTGCCAATTGCAATAACAATAATAATGATTGAGCACAAGGCAGACGACGCGACGACTTGTTGACAATCGATGCGGCATTGGCTATTCTAGCCATAAATATATATATAGACTAGAGAAACAGAGAAAAAGATACATTCCATAATACACATAGATATAGTATGTGCATCGATATAGATGTAAATATAGATATAGGCGTAGATATAGATAAATATGCAATTAAAGATATAGGTGAAGATGAAGATATAGATGTAGACTACGATAAAGCTGTAGATATAGAAATTTATGAATAGATATAGACAGTTTTATATAACTGGTTTTTTTCAGTCTGGTTTAGTGCTGCCAAACTATCGATTCCTATAGATACTATCGCTCATGCTGTCTTTTGTTAATAACTCTAAAAATGTATATACTTTGAATGTCTTGAGTTCTAATTGTAAAATCTTCTTTGAATGTATTAATTTAAAGTTCCATTATATTTATATTTAAATACAACTAACAAAATTTTCAAAACTATCGATAGTATCGATTGTTAAAACGCTATCGATTATGTAAATACGAGTAAATATTACTCGTATTAAAATACTTAGAAATACCGATAGTATCGATTGTGAAACAACTAACGATTGTTTAACAGTACACGTAAATATATTTGGCAGCAAAAATACTAGATTCAGAGACAAACACCGCTGCACCTATTTAAATATTTATGAATAAATACTCATGAAAATTATAATAAAAATATCGATAGTATCGATTGTAAAACAACTAACAGCTGTAATATATATTTAGAAGCATAAACATTATATTCAGAGACAATATAGTGAAAAACTCTTATGCAAATATTGAAATTAATCGATAGTATTGATTGTGAAATGACTAACGATTGTTTAACAGCCCTAATATATATTAAGAAGCATACATACTATATTCAGAAACAATATGTTGAAAAACTCTTATGAAAATATTGCTAATAATCGACAGTATCGATTGTTCAACAGCCCCAATATATTTATGTATATTTAGAAGCATAACTACTAGATTCAGAGACAACATTTAACTACTCTTATGAAACTATTGACAGCAATCGATAGTATCGATTGCGCAGCCACTATCGATTGCTTTGCACCACTAATAGATATTGATATACATAGATAAATGTGCAGCAGCTGGCTTTGCATTTCAATTGTGGCCCAGTGCTGAATGCTTTCGATTTCATTGGGGCTTTCCTCAAACAGTTTGAGCTGCACACAAGCGAGTGCTAATCGAAGAGCCCAACAAATGGCGCTGATTAGCCAAAGGGAGGGGCAGGGCAGGGAGGGAGCTTGAAGTGGGGGAAAGGTGGGGAGGCACAACTAGCAAACCTGGCTCGTTAGGTCTTTGTTGCAGCTGCTTTCATTTTCAGGCTGCGGCGGCTTTCACGCCCATTTGGCATGCGTGCGCGTTAGTTACATTTTGTATCTGTATCTGCATCTGCATTTCTATTTGCGTTTGTATTCGTAACAGCATCTGCATCTGTGTATCTATAGCCAGTGCTGTGCTCGGGACAGGCGCAGGGACATTAGTCCTCAATTGGGCTCAGCCATTAAACTGTGGCAACTTCTGCCGGCTGCTTGGGCCCCATTGTCTATGCGCAGAGTTTATGAAAACGAAAGTGAAAGCACTTAATATGCATAATGCACAAGTTTTTTATTTTTCTATGTTTTGTTGTTGTTGCTGTTGTATTATTTCCACTATTTTTTATATGCACGCCGACTGGCAATGAGACATTTCTTGAGTCTCAAAGTCAGCTCACATTTGATGACTTTCAAAATAGTCGCCACAATTGTCACAAAATCAAATCGAAATATTTACAATTTGACACTCTCGGCGTTTCCCAGGCTCCAAATGGATTTCCAAATTGAAGCGATCGCTTTTTTTGTTTTTGGTGTCAATTTAAGTTCCATACTCGCAATAAAATTCAATTGCTTTTTAAGTTTTATGAGTATGTGCATTGCTTTTGTAATGATTATGGCCATTAAGTGCCATAGAACGGACTTCTTCTTGTGGGTGTCACTAATTGAATTTCCACTCAGCTGAGCTCCTAACGGCACTTTATGGCCCAAATATACTGTTGCCGGGTTCTCAATTTCAGCCTACGTCTCAGTCTCCGCCTCAGCCTCTCACGTAGACCACATTAAATGTTTCATTTCAATATTGAAACACATTGCGCAACACGCACCAGAGTTGTACATTCTAGTTCAATTCAAATAAGCACTTCAGTAGTTCAATTTGTGGTAAAAGAACTAGATCTTTATATCTTATATCGTAGTTCTTTTGTTCGTTGAATTAGTTCTTCGTTTGTTTAGTTTATTAGTTCGTTTGTAGATCCATCTATTTTTAATCGTTTTCTTCGTTTTGTTTCTTACGTTTTTTTGAGTTGTTCGTTTTGTTCACTTGGTTCGTTCGTTATGTTTGATTTGTTGTTTATTAATTTGTTTGTTAATTAAAGCAAATATAAATATGAAAATCAGTTCGAAATTAATAATATAACATAAATTAATCGAAATTTATTTGGTTCCTAATGAGCAAAACAAACTAAAGTTGAATGAGCAAAAGGAACTAGATGAACAAACATTCAGATTTATAGTTCGTTCTTTCGTTCAGTTTAGTGAGTAGTTAAAACGAATTATATTTGGTTTCTAAACAATCAGATATATAGGTTGTTCTTTCGTTCAGTTTAGTGAGTAGTTCAAACAAATTACATTTGGTTCTAATGAACAAAACAAATGAAAGTAGAATGAGCAAAGGAAACTAGATGAACAACAATTATATATATAGTTCTTTTGTTAAGTTTAGTGAGTAGTTTAAACAAATTATATTTGGTTTCTAATGAACAAAGCAAACTGAAGTTGAATGATCAAAAGGGAACTAGATGAACAACATCTGATTGTTTTTCTATAGTTCTTTCGTTCAGTTTAGTGAGTAATTCAAACGAACTGATTCAGAACATTTCAGCTCAACTCTCACACACACAACAAATTTCGGCATCCAGAGATCCCAAATTCAATTTATGCAAATGCCTGTCAAACTGTCCAAAATATATTTGGTTGGGGTCTGGATGGTTCTTGGGAGACCCAAGAATAATTGCAGGCACGTAGTGCTGGGCAAAAATGCCAAGTTCATTGACAGTCGTCGTCGTCGTCAGAGTCGTTGAAGCTGAAATCGCGTCTGCCACGCCCGATTGACGATTGACGATGGCCGATTGGGTTGCGGTTATCGACTTGGTCATTAGCTTGGCCAATAGCCAAAGAGAATCCAACAGACATGCAAAAATATCGTGACCAAAACAAAGGCGCACAATAAGCCAAAAACAAATGACGAATTACAAAAGTCCACAAAAACATTGCATGAGCCAAAGTTATTTGCGCTTGCAATGATAATAAAAAAACCCCCAAATGCCTTAAATTAAATAAACCCTCCAGCCAATTAAATTTGTAATAAATAAATAACTGACCTAATCTCTACGATCGAATAACCTGTTAATGACTACAGATTTGAGTAAAACTTGTAATGCTGTCAGTTAAGTATATATTACTTTGACATGTAATGTTTTGAAGCCACTGACCTACTCGTTGTAATAAAATAAACCCAACACGACGTACGATCTTAAGCAAACTTTGAATACTTGAATATAAAAGTATTTTAAGTATTATGCGCATCTTTCGGTTTAAACAAATCCAAATCCTTAACCCCTAAGAAGAAAATCAACATGAATTTGTCGAGCTAAATAAACATATCAGCTTTAGGACAATCCGAATCACTTGGAAATACCTTCAAAGGAAGAATTGGGCTCTCATTGGTCTTTGATAGAACAAAGAGTCATAATTTGGAATTTTCAGTGAAAGATCTTTAACCTTTAATCTCAGGAAGGAATCCTTAACTTATAACTTTTTCAAAGACAAAATCTAGAATTCTAATAATATTTGGGTTGATGTAAGAGTTTGTTTTAAAATGAGAGGGCAGTACCAAGAGTTAATAAGCCACCCATAATAAAAAAACAACCTTAATTTGCAATTGTAATGTACAAATTGAATAAACCTGTTAATTACCAACATAATAATTGTGCAAGTTAATTGTAATGTGGAAGTTTGCAATGTTATTTTGGTCAAGACAACTAAGGCCGCATTAGATAAATCCATAATCCAAATCACTTTTGGCTGATCTTACGTGCCACGCCAACTAAGTATTGCCCAATGCTAATGAAAAGCCCATTCAATTACATATTTCATGAGCATTAACATTGCCCAAGCAAAAGATAAAAAAAACCTTCCCAGGCCACTGTGAAATTGTTGCGTTTAAATAGCAATACATATACTATATAAAAAATGTTAATTGCATTACATTTGGCCAAAAGCGAAACAATGGCAACAAAAACAAGTAAATTAGGCAAACAATTTAAGTCGGGAAACCCCCACCCCGTCGCCAAGTGCTGCTCCGATTTTAATTTGGGTTTGGGTTTGGGTTTTTGGTTTTTGGTTGTAGCATTATTTCTGTGTCGTTTTTTGCGCATGTTTTGATTTTTATCAACCGGGTGGGCTGGCCCCTGGCCGCTGGCCGAGGGTTTTCATTTGCTGTCCCTGGGTCCGTCATGACGCGCGTGACCCACTAAAAGTTTTTGCCTCTTTTTTTTATTTAATTTATTTATTTTTGTGTCAAAGCAATTTTCGTGCACAAGAGACCCCAGCCCAGTTACAAACAAGCCCAGGCCTCAGACCAGGTCCCGTGCCCAGCACGGCGCACTGAAGAAGCCAACGATCGATCGATGGATCGATTCCAGTAGCGGGTAACCAAAACAGGAAGCCAACATATTTAGCTTTTGGGCACTTTTCAGCTCATAATTATTAATATATGTGCATATGTGGATCGTCTGAGATACTATATGGTTGTTTTTATTTTTTATAGACATTATTGCTGGCCGTTGCTCGTGCGAGAAATTTTCGTGTTATAAAGTTAATTTGTGAAATTTTCTGTTGGATTTCTTAATGATTTGCGTGGTCTGGGTCTGGGTCTACTCTACTCTTAACTTGGCTTGGCTTGGCGCGTGTTTTTGGCCACGATTTTGTTGTCTGTTGTCGGCTGTCTGCGGCTGGAAGGAAGTTGCGCGCCATTGCCGGAGGTTACTGGAGCGTTTAGCTTCGTTTCTTCATTAATTTCGCAGCTAATTGAAACTGCTCTTGTCTCAAATAGTTCTCATTTAAGACGTGACCTTGTCACTAACCCAGGTCCGAGCCTTAAGCCAAATAACGCAATATCTTAGCCATATACACAGCTATATATAACTCTAATGAGTTGCAAATGTTCTTGGCCCGCACCTGTTGCTGCTGATGCTTCTTCAGCTGCCCTTTGTTAACTCTTTCCTTCCTTTGTTGTTATTTATTTATTCTTTTTCTTGTTTTTGTGTCTGTCACTGACTTGTTGCTACATTTGTTTAAGTTTTGCGGTACTTTGTCTGCCCGCTCGACTTGAACTTGCCGCTGTTGCTGATGTTGTTGATGTTGGTGTTGCTGCTGGTGCCGGAGGCCGCGGCTTAGGCCCGCAACTTTATCTACACAATTCTGTAGAATGTAAACCGTTGCTGTAATTACAATCTGCAGTCAAGAGCCCTGGGCATGTGGGTAGAGCAGCCTCATAAGCTATGGCCAGGAGAATGTTACATAAATAGTATCTTAAACAGATATTTGTGTTTAAATAAGAACACAGATTTCAAGGGAACTTGCAGAATTCTAAATAAACAATTCAAAATCTACAGTTGTAAAACTCTGCCCCCAATATTTACGTAGGTATGTCGTATAAACATTTATAAAGTTGTATTTTTATTACATTTTTAGAGTTTCATAAAGTCACTGACTATTCAAACTTTTTACAACTTTTGCGAATATATATTTTTATTGATCCATAAATGAGAAACTTGGAAACACATAAAACTGTGAAACTTGTTGCCCATTCTATTCCTAACAAAATTAAGCATTTATTGATCTAGAATGTGAAGCTTGCTGCCCATTCTATACCTAGAAATGTTAAGCATTTATCGATGTATTAAACAATCGATTATTTTAACACAGCACAAAATCGAAAGATAGATTCGATAGGTTCTTTCATATAGAGAGAGTTCAAGATTCCTGTTAAAAATAAGTTGGAAAACGAGATCTTCCTACCCACATACCATCTTTATACTCGTACGTATTGTTCTTCCTGGAAGAAACTCATCCTCAACCCTTGAGTTCTCAACTATTGCAAGTTTTTCTTAAAAGATGTTCCTTGAGTGTTGCATTCTCTTATCTCTTTGCTCCTTGACTCTTTTTGTAGAGTATTTCATAGTTAGTAAGTTGAAAATAAGTTCTGAATCGCTTTTGTTTGTCGCTGCACTCATTTAACTTCATTTGGCTTTTTGTTTTAGAATATGCATGAATAATGTGCGCGTATTCCCCGGGCTATTGTACAGATACCGAGTACTGAGTACCGGAGTACCGGAGTACCGACTGCGAGACTTGATGGTTCGCTGACTGCCTGTCCGCCCGTCCGCCCCTCCGTCTCTCCGTCTGTCTCTCTGTCTGTCTGAGTAACGAGCGCTGAGCCGTTCACTTTCAGATAAGTTGGGAAAGTAACTACGTAAATATAGCACAAAAAACAAATTACAATTAGAATGCAATGATATATAGAGTAGGAACAACTGTGCAAAGTATGTGGGTAGCTTTTGTTCTGTGTACAGTGAGCGAAATAAAGTTAGGTACAGACTGGCTTCTTGGCAAGACTTATGAATATGTGTTAATTAAATTAAAAATACAAATAAAAGTGTCAGAATGCATTGATTAAGCTATGATAATGATGATCATTTTTGGACGTTATATATTCCACTTTTATTACTTACTTACTTTATGGTTAGAAGGGGTTACTATATCTGTTTTTGAATGAATTTAAGAAAGAATATGTAGCGATATTATGTATTACTTATTCTTCTTATTCTACTGTCAGTTTTATTGCAGTTAACTATTATTTTCATTTGTTTTACAGTTAAAAACCGAGTGTAGATAAACTTTTCTAGCTGACAGTACGTTGAGCGGCGCCTCTTTGTAGTGGATCGTTTGGGTTTTTGAGTTGGGTTCAACTGGGGTTCAGCTCACCTGTGTGGGGACTACACTGCGAAAAGTTCTACATCGAGCTCCAGTGAGTGACAAAGATAATGCAGAGCTCTGGCTCCATTTACATATCGTGAGCCCAGAACCAGAACTTAACACGTACACAATCACAAGGGGGGCGCAATTGATAGGGAGTGGGCTGTGGCAGAGGTGGGGGGGGCTCATTAGAGGCACATTTCCAGGCAACATGCTGGCCTGGCCAGTTTCACGTTTTTGTTGATTTGTCGATTTGTGTTGGTTTTATGACGCTCTTGTCTAATTATCATAATACAGAACTGGCACAGCAGCAGCAACAACAACAACAACAACAACAACAACAATTGCCCGCCCTATTGATTGATTGATGAATTGAAACAAGTTCGAGAAGATATAAAACAACAAAAGCAACGTTCGGTAAGCGGCATGTTTAACAAATTTTCGATAACATTGCCAGCAGTCTAATGAACTCTGTTAACTGTTAACAGTTAACAGTGTGTGACGGCTACACTGCGAAAAATAAGTGATTAATAACATATTAATTATGATATTAGGGCTTACGGCATTTTTGATTAGCTTGGCAGCTCTTTATCGCTCATTTCTTTCAGTGTAACAGCTGCACTTGGTTGTGGAAATTTTCTTTTATTTTATTTTTTTTTTTTTTTTTGGCAATTTCCGCAAAGCGTATATCTACTTTTATATAAAACGTACATATTTAAATGAAGCGTTTCAATTGTCAATTTGTCAGCGTTGATTAAAAATGAATTTTTTTGTATACATTTTAATTAAGACTGAATAATTGCCGCGTGTTGCCGGAACGTTTAAATTGTAGTATATTATTGTATATTGTTGTTCTTGCTACTGTATATCAATTGAAATGCATGTTAATTTTGTATTTGTTCAAGTGTTGATGGTTTTTTTGCCATGCCACCAAAAATAACCCAAAAATGAAGCAAATGAAATATGAAAGACGGGAAAAGAAACAAAAAACCCGTTTAAACATTTCGGAAATTTGGCATATCTAAAACAGATCTGTATTCAGGCATTAATAAAGAACAATCAATTTTATAGAGCAGCAGCAAAGGCACTAATTGAAATGTCGTGACTTTTGGCGCTGACGTTTTTCACATTTCCTAAGATTGTGTGGTATTCGACAGGGGTTGCGGGGTGGAAAACAGTGGCAGTACCTAAGGGAGAGGCTATGGCAATAACACCTAGTGAAACACAAAGAAAAATCAAGAATTTACTCATATATCACCACTATCCACTATGCTATTTTGCTGCAATTGTTTGATTGTTCCCCTTAAAATTGGAAAAACTTTAAGAAAAGAGGGAGGAATCTTTGAAAAGTTGGAAGAAGTTTCCTAAGACCCATTGCAATTTGTAGGTCACCTCACGTACTAGAAATATCCAATGCTAAATATTCCTTTGTATGGGAATAGATAGGAATAGATAGTTCCTAGATAGATATTCCTATGTATGAGAAAAAAGTTTCCGAGACACTTATCACACTTAACATCCAAAACTAGGAACTATTCCGAATTTGAAAGGAAATGTAATATTCATTAAGTGTTTTCAAGATCTTCGGTATCAGTCAGCTAGAAGTTTCCCAGAATTTTTAAAGATTTGTGTCGAAAGAAATCTTGCGACTTGAAACCTTAGACTGATCTGTTGCATACAATTTAATAAGATTGATTAAGAATACATCACATATTTATATCTAACATTCTCTCAAATCTAAATGAGCACCCTCCTGAAGAAAATCTCAGCTCCGACTCTGATGTAGGAACGCTGAGCATCATCCCCCCGGTATTACAATATTTTTTCCCAATCGATTCGATTGGCAATGAAAAACGTTTGTGGCACAATAAATGTTTATTGTTTGATTTGTTTAGTGGCCTGCACAATAATAATAATAAACATTGAGCCCTACAAATCAATTCCAAATAGTTTCCACTCGAAGGTCAAACTAATTTCAATTCCAGATGATCGTAAAACCAAAATTCTAGTGCCACAAAGTGATTTTTACAAAGCACAGCACTTTTTTCCTTTTTGTAAATGCGGCATTTTTGTCTTTTATTGATTATAGTTTATGCGGCGAATGAATTTTGTGGTTCGTTAACATTTCTCCACAACTAGCAAATTCTTTGACGCTTCGTTCATTTTATTTATGTCGAAATTCGTGCAAAGCCTCAATAAAAATACAAAAAAAGGAAAAACAAAAGCATTTGCGTTGAGCGACGTTTTTGTAAACGCAAACAAATTAATTTACTTTGAAGTCTTTACCCCACTGGAAATGTGGGTGTGAGCCACATTAGCTGACAACAATTACAGCGTATAAATAAAAGTAGTCTTTGAGTAATTGAGCTGAGGCTTCGCTGACGTTCGTTTTACGTGTTGATTTAACGAATCTGTCAATTTCATTGAAATCACATGAGTTTAAAGGGTTTTAAATGCCTGATATAGAGTTAGGCAAACCAATAAAACTGCACGCCTTTGTCATAGCACGCAGCTTTTGTGCGTGGCCAGCTGCTGTGCATGTTGCCAACCACTTCGCATAGTTTAAAGGATGGCAGGTTCCTAACTATTTCAGACACATGCCATGGCACGAGGGTGACTCTGACTCTGAATGCGAGGGTGAACCTGAGGGAGGATGAGGGTGAGCACTGAGTTTAAGGGTGCGTCGCAGTTGTATGACGTTGCTAAGGGTGACCGGCTGTTTTGGCTAGAACCGGTTTTAGCCAGTTTATAGACTCTAAACAAAGGGGCCCATTGTTTCAAGTGTGCAGTTTTATGGCAAAGAAAATCGATAAGATCTGGCACTACGCTGCACAGCTGATAAAATGATAAGGTCAGACAGCTCAACTCATACTCATACTATAGCATATAGTAGTAGTATGTCATATGTCAGCAGATCAGTGGGAATTCAAGGGAATGATTTGCATTGTCAGCGCGTGTCTGACAAAACTGAGCAACATTTTGCAGACTGGCATTTTGATTGTCAGGCAGGAAACGTGCCGCGAAGGTTTCTTTTCTTTCTGCCTTTTTTCTTCTTCGGTTTTTGGAAATTTTTTGCACCTGCCGCCTACATTCAAAATGGAAATGGGATTCGAAATGTGTGGAGGCAGCCTCAAACTGCCAAGTGGCATGCAACAGGCTGTGTTAAAGATCAGGTCAGCAGACGGGCCAAGCAACAGCTGTGAACAGCTCCCATTAGCATCTGTCTGGGTGTGTGTGTACTTATCTGTGTGACTGTTAAGTTAACCGGAGCCGACTGTCGTCATTAGCGAGTCTCGCAAGGCATTGAACATGCTAAATATGGTCACACTGAAGTTAGCCGACAACAACACACACACACATACCTGAGACAAACTAGTGCAAGGCGCCTTGCAATTACAACTCACACAGATATGCGCTTGTTAAGAGATAATATCTTGAGAAACTGTCGCTTATGCTTATTAGAGGTTTTTGTTTATTTCGTTTTCACCGCGCCCAGTTTTAATTAATTAATTAATTGGGTTTTGTAGAATTTCCTGGTTTGCATGACTAATAACACTTAAATGAACCTTGAAAATATGTTTAGAATACTTTAGCAGCGAGTTGAAAGAATCACAAAAACCAAATTGGTACAAGTATCGCGTTGTTAACATCCAAGGCGATATCACAGCATGCATTCAAGAAGAACAAAATAGTTTACTTAATGTTTACCAGGTCAAGCGATTTTGGGCTTCAGAAGTAAGACACTTTTTCTGATGGAAGATAAAAAAGCGATAGGCGAAAGAATAGTATTCTGTTCTTAGGAGATAGAAAATATTAGCAGGATAAATTTCTATTCATTTTGTATATAATATTTTAAAGCAAAATCGTCTTCTTATCTTCCAAAGTGAGAATTTGGCGATATAATGTGTATTTTTAACAGCCAGTTGAAACGTTTTCCTAACTCCCAGATAGTTTGCAACTTCTATCCGATGGAAGATAAGAAAGCGATAAGTTGGGCATACTAAAAGAATCGTATTCTTCGCTTCGGCGATAAGAATTTTGTTAGTTACATCTAGTATTTATTGAAATTTTTTGTATTACCTTCTAATGCGAAATCTGCCGCCGAACACCATTTTCAGCTGATCCACGGTATCCAATATTGTGAAATCCAATTTGAGCGACAACAAAAGCCACAAATAACAACAACAACAATAAAAACGTGTTGTATTTTAATATTATTTTTCTCTCGTTGTACTTGTTTGTATCTCTTATTATTTTTATTGTAATTCCCTGTCGTTATTTGTGCAAATTAAATGCAACTTTTGGTGTGCGGTTTGTTGGCATAACATTTGAACCTGGCAACGAAGGCGAACTTCCTTGTTCACTTGGACGACACTTTGTATTTGTTAGGGGAAGGGGGCTTGCACTTGATATTTAAGTGTGTGTGTGAGGGAGAGGTGTGTGGGTGTTAAAGGTGAATTATTCGTTTTGAGTGCGCGGCAATTGCAATCGATTCAAACGTATGCAAAAGAGGCGAAAGCTTAGCATGTTTTTGTGGTTGTTTTTTTTCGTTTTTTTTAAATATTTATTTATTTGATTAGTTTTATAATAAATTCGTTTGCACTGCGGTTCGATCTTTGAATGGGGATTGGGGGGAATAAATGATTATTTATTTGCACACGCGTCGCTGCCGCTGTCGGTGTCAACGCTACAAAGCTGCGCGTACGTCTGCACGCGTCAGCGGTTTTCACTCGTTTGAAGTTGCGGCCACAACTGCCCGATTGGCAGAGCGGCAGCGCCGCTGACGACGGTGGGCAGACGGGAGCGGCGAACCGCAATGGAGCAGCCGGCAAGCCGCCATGCGAGAGAGTGAGCCCATTGAGAGAGCGCATTCGTACTGAGCGCTGGAGCGGGAGAGAGGAGAACGTGCGCAAGCGTGGCAAGTCAGCGCTACGAAAAGTGAGAGTGTATTGGTGTTCAGCAACCGCTTTGTTTGTGTTTTCTTGTTGTTTGTTTGCTCTCCGGCTCTCAGGTGTGACAGTGTTTGGCCTTTGGGTGATCTCAGCTGAGCTGCTGAGGCAGGCGATGCACACAAATAGAACAGCGCAAAGTATATGTGTGCATGTGTGAGTGTGAGTGGGGATTGCACTGCACAAAATTGGGCAGTGACTTTAGTTAACTAAAAGTATGCATATGTAAAAAATTATGTTATTGAACTAAAATTTGGCATACTCGTGTATCTTAATACATTTTTGTGAAAATTGAATGCGTTGTTTTCCTAGATTTCAATTGTCTTTCTTATCTACGTATTATTTTAGAGTTCGATGACTGCGCAGCAACAAATTAAGGTGGTTGGTCAGTTATTCTGTTTTCATATTTATCAGCAGCCGTTTATTATACAGATTGTGTAAGCGAACGACTTTTGGTCAAGTTAGTCACAGTAGATAACCTCAGTCCGGTCAACGGATTCGATTGAATTATAGTACATATATACAAAGTACTAATCTTCAATACAATCTGTGTTTATTATACTGTTTATGGTCCTCTGTTTCCTAAAGTATTGTATTTGTCTATCTATTTGTTTTTCTGTACGTACATACATATGTCATACGAACGCCATTGTTTCGACGCTATTGAAGCTAGAGACTCCAACACATTTGGTACACATGTTGCTATATACAACCCCTCATCTGCTAAAGTGCTTAGATCTAACACCAACCCCCACCCCTCGAGCAACAAACACGCGTCGCAGCCCTGACTAAGATTTTAAAGCATACTTTTATGCGCTGCTGAGATTTTATCACCAGCGCCTGAAAGCATGCAATACTTTCTGGTAATCATATTATGTTAACCAAAAATGTTTTTTTTTTAGGGATGCCTTATTGCGATTGCTATGTCCTGTGGCTAGATAAAATTGAAAATTAAAATTTTTAAATTGGGTGCCATAATTTTGAATTTTGTCATAGCTTCTCTTAACTTCTCTACAATAATAGAAAAAAGCGAAACTGCTGCGCTTTAAAATACCAAGCATTATTTTAAAATGATCGCAGATAATCGTAAAAAATAACAATTGCGTATGCCGTGACAGTGAACACAAATCAGGCGGAAAACATTCTTAAATTAGATAGAAATAAAAAAACTAAAAAAAACTTGGCGTTGACCATAAAAATAAATGCATTAAATGCAATCGCCTTTTGTGTGTGCGATTTCGCAATATTCTCTCAGCCAAAGTTCAATCGATCATTGCTGTCGATATTTAGCTGGCGATAGCGCCAAAATTATGGCAAGCACTTTGTTAAATGTTGCTCACGACGGCGACAGCGACGCTGGCATCGCTGGCATCGGAGTCAGCATCGCGACGTCAGCGTTGTCGGTTTGTTTCATTGTTGTTACTTTTGTAACTCCTCTAATCATGGCGACTGCATCGCGTCTGTCGCGCCGACTGTCGACTGTCGACTGTCGACTGACTCGCAAATTGAATTGTCTGCTCGCAATTGAAGTTATTTTGTCTGTGGCGCAGGCGCAACGCGGCGCATGAGTGATTTATTTCGCATACGCCGCGTGTGCGCAATCGAGCCGCCACTTAATTTGAAAATAATACGCTAGCTGGCCATTTTGGCCAGTTTTAAAGTTTTTAGCTTGCCGCTTAAGAGCTCTCTTGAGCGTGCGGCCAAATTGCCACGGAAAATTAATTCAAATCGTCGGGGGCCTGTGCAGTCGGCCAACAAGCCAGGCTGCGCTGAGGCGATAATTAGCGCCTGCCGAGAACACATGGCCCCCAAAAATGACACACCTCAGCCCAACTGACAGTGGCCGTAGGTGTTGGCCAATTAATGACCGCAAAGCGGGCCCAAAATAGTGCCTGTCAGGCAATGCAGTGATTAGTGCACAAGTGTGTCTCTGTCTCTGCCTCTGTCTCTGCCTCTGTCTGTGTTGCTGCTACTAACTTATCGATGACACTATCGATAGTATCGTTGGTTGTCGATAGTTATTGCTGCTGTCGATCAATACATTACATTTCTTAAGCAAAGGCTTAAGAATGTAATTTTCATGACTGTTTATCAAGCTCACTAATTAAACGATGAACTTATTTTAATCTATCGACTATCGAATATCAAAATTGTCAAAAATCTGTATTTATTTCAAATAAGATCTCTGTACTATCTAGTCCAAATATGTTAAAAGTTATCGATAGTATCAAAGTATCGACTTTATTGGAAACACGTACCTGATTTATAAATCTATCACCATTGTCTGTTTTAAATGATCAAGGTATAAAATGAATATATAAATACAATTTTGAATATATTGAAAATTATCAAAAGTGATCGCACAACCGATCAAAAGTAATCGATTAATTATCGAAAATTGTACTTAATTCTAAATTTAACAGCCTTGGCAGCCCTTAGATTCTCATGCTCTTTAGTATATTAATATATTGAAAACTATCGAGAGTATCTATGAGGCCGCCTATTGAAAATATCGAATGGGGCAAGCATCGATAAGTTCGCAGCACTAGACCATATGTGTGTGTGTGTGTGTGTGTGTGCAGGTGGTAGGAAGCGCAGCGAGGAAATGCGATTGCCCTTTGCTCCAGTTAGTGTAGGAGAGACGAGAGGCAGGCAACTTTCAAAATGCAAATGAGGCACGTTCGGGCTCGGTTCGAGCGGCATTTGAACCCAGTTGGGGCTGAGAGATATGGAGAGAGAGACAAGCCCCGAAAACTTGCCACAAATTGTGTCAATATTTGTCTCGTGCTGGATGTGCTGCAACAAATCGTGCCGCAAAGGTCTACACCGGTGTCAGAGCCAGCCAGAGCCACCAGAGCTACCAAAAAAACATGACAGGCCACCAAAAATTATTGAGCATGCCACAACAACAAGCAACACAACGACAACGACAACGAGTTGTGGCTGCTCCACTTGAAGTTGAACTGCTGTCTGTTTGTCGCTCTGTCTGTCTCTCTGTCTGGTTATCTAATGCCCGCACCCAGCACATGATACAGTGGGTGCAAAAACTATGCGCGCTAATGAACCCAACACCCGTTCATCTATCAATGTCAGCGCCTGAAAGAATAAACCTTTTGTCCAGGCTAACCAAACTACGAGCACTACTATATAAATTTCAATTTCGATTTCAATTTCAATTCCGATTTCGATTTCAATTCGCTTTGCTTTTACCAAAAACAAAAATCAGAACAAAGAACTGCGGCCCACGCCACAGGAGCAGAGCGGAAAATACATATATGTATATATACGAAAAAAAGCATAAATTGTTGACACATTTGTTGCGGCTCAGGTGGGCTCAGGTGCGCCAGGTGATCAGTGAACAGCGATCAGTGAACAGCGATTGCCGATTGGCGTTTGTAGTTTGACTTTTTGGGATACTCTATTGGGTCACCCACAATGGCCACTAAAAGCGAAAGTCCAAGCTTGATTCGCTTGATTTACCTGATTTATTTACAGCCAGTTTCATAATCCAATTAGGCGCTATAGGCACAGCGGCTCCGCTGTCTCCGCTGACTCCGCTGGCTCCGCTGACTGCGCATTAGGCGACAGCTGATTGACGGCCAATGTTGGCCCGAAGGAAGCGGCTTATTAGCCAGTTCCTGAGCTCAGCTTGTCTGCTCAGCGATGCTTGCAGCTTGGCTACTGTGCCACGCACTGCATTCAACTTAATTGGATTCGATAAGGTCAAGAACAATGCGGCAATTGACCGAGGCGCGTCATGGCTACAGCTAAGGCCTAATAATCTTATTAATAATAATAATAAGATTAAAATCCACTCTTGCCCCAAAAATTGTAGCAATTTTTGAATTTGAATGCGGGCAAAGTAATTAGATTATTATTAGTTCAGTCTGGCATTGGATTAAATAAACTCAAACTGTGCAACAATACAATTCTTCTAATTTCAAATAATTACTTTTGAATATTAGATTAAGTCTGCAGAGAACAGAAAAGCTTAAAGAAAAAGCTCACATTTATAAATAATGCCGAGAGCTTATATGTGCTTACTATACTTATTTGGCGAGCTTTAAGTTTAAGCTTAATATAATTGTTTGAACTTTAAAGTACTCTGAATAAGGCACACAGCTGAAAGCTGCTTTTTATTATTTAGTATCAAACTTTAAGTTTAAGCTCAGATTAATTGCATTTAGTTAAGACATTAAATCAAGCTTAAGTTTTAATGTGTCTACTTTGATTAGCAAGCGAGCTTTAAGCTTATGCTCATATTAATTGATGTCAATCAAAGCTTTAAAGCTTTAATGTGCTTTTAATGCTTTTTTGGCTGCCTGAATTTACTTATAGAAGAGCAAACAAAATTATTTGTGTGTCAGTATAAATATAATTTTCTTTTTATATTTATATATAAAATTATAAATTATATGAATAAATTTATAAAATAAATATACATATGTACATTTAGAGCATTTTAAAATTGAAGCTGATTTAGAATTCGTGCAGCGAGCTTTAAAGTGATTTTTGGGATTATGAAGCTTTAAGTTTACGCTGATAATTAGTTGATTTATTCAGGCAGAAAGTTTTAAAGCTATTCTCTTGGCTGGTAGAATTTTCTTCCATACTTATTGAATAGGAAAATAAACCAAAATTCTTTTTAAGCCAAACAGACTTTGCTTGAAAGTATTGCTTGAAATCCAAGCTGTTTTGAAAGCAGCCTTAAATGAAAGCCTTTAATAATTCGTATATTTCAATAATTCGTAGATTTGTCAGTGTCAAGTGCAGCTGAAGTAATCCACAAATGTTGCTTTTCAAACTCATATACATTTCTTTTTGAAGTGAAATGGTAATTGTTGGCATAAAGATCCGTCTTAGCTTTAAGCTGGAGCTTAAGAGTGGCAAATGGTGGCAAGCATTTAAGTTTGCTCAATTAAAAAGCGCAAGCCATTTGAATTTGCGTATAAAATAGTACATTTGAAAAGTAATGTTTGAAATGAAAGACTCAAATGCTTAACGGGGCGTATGATTGATGCATAAATTGTGCAGCACTCACCGTTTCTGCTGATTGCTCTCCAGGTTGCTGGCCAAAACGCTGTCGGCGAGCGTGGGACGGGCGCGCGGCATTAGGGGCGGCGGTGCGGCACTGGCAACGGTTTCCAGGATGGGCGGCGGATTGTGCGGACGTTTGCGGCTGTTTGTGGGCAGATTCGTGGGCTTGACGGCGCCATTGGACATTTGTTGTTGCTTGTGTGGCAGCTGCAAGAAGGAAGCGTGGCAGACACACGTCATTAAATCAAGTAATCAGCGAATATGCAACAAATAAACCAAAACCTATGCTCACCTGCCGCAAGCTCGTGGGCTTCTTGGGCACCTGTGGCGGCACTTTCGGCGCCAGCGGGGGCGTTGTGGCAGCCGCGTAGGCTGAGCGGCGCGTGGATGCGCCCGCAAAGCTGTTGCGTCGATTGGGCGATGGCGGCGGACGCGGCTGCAGCACTTCCGGCGGCGGCGGTGGCGGCAGCGGCTCGTCAAAGGTGTAGCTAGTATCCAGCTCACCGCCCAGCGGCGGCGGCGGCAGCTCCGGCGAGGGCACGCGCAGATGCGGATGCTTGGGCGGCCGCTCGGGCGGACGCTCCGTCTGATAGACGTGCGCATTGCGATGCTGCTGCGGATGATGCTGCTGATGGGCTAGTGCAGCCGCCTGCTGCAGCAGCAGCTTCTCGCGCATGGGCGCGTACTCCGTGGCCGAGGAAGTGCGTCGTGCGGGCAGCGCGGCCAGGCGACCGCGTGGCGGTGGCGGCGGCGGTGGCATGCCACAGTCGTTGAAGGACAGCTTCTCGGCGCTGCTTATGTTGCGTATGTTGGGCGGCTTTAGATGTAGCTGCTGCTGCTGATGTTGATGCTGCTGCTGCTGCAGATGGAGTTCACGGAACTCCGCATAGTCCGAGGCGGAGCTGGAGCGACGCAGCAAATTGGGCAGCAGCGAGCGGGAGCGCGGCGGCGGCGGTGGCGGCGTGGGTGAGCTGCAGCCGGAGCCGCTGCTGCTGGACGTGCCGGGTATGCCCACCATCATGGGACTCAGATTGTTGGGCAGCGACTTGCGCTCCACGTGCAACGTCTGATAGGAATGCGAATGGGATTGCGGACGCAGCAGCTGCTGCTCCTCCTTCTGGGCCTGCTGCTGCTGCCGCTCCACGTACGATTGCACGGCGTTCTTCTGCAGCGCCTTCAGCGCCGGATTCGACAGCCGATGGGTCTTGCTGGGCTCCAAGTAGGCGAACTTGGGCGCCTCCCCCATCTGACTGCGCTCAAAGTCGTTGATGCGCTCGGCCACAGAATGCCAGGCGGGCTGCACGGCAGCTCCCGCGGGCGTTATCACAGGTAGTCTGAAAGGAGCAAGAGGAGAGGCATAAGTTGGGAGCAACAGTAGATGAATTTCATGACAGAGCTGCACAACAATCGACGACGCTATCGATAGTATCGATGACCTTAATATCGACTCAAATGTATCGGTAGAAACAAGGTAAAAACTTCAAGAAAAATCGATAAACTTGTATTATTCATATTAATAAAATTAAAATTTGAAATCAATCTACAGCAAAACAGGAGAAAAAAGGAAGAAACAAATTGGTTGTGACCAAGATGTAAGAGTTTAAACTTTAATGTCCCATAAAGATCGCTTTTTGTATGGGTTTGGGAAAAGTTACAAGCCAAGATTTTGACCAAAATATGAACTATGTATCTCAGAACAAGTCTTAGAATGAAGTTTTGCACTAATTGTAACGCCCGCAATTAAATAAAATTCGAAAATTATAATTTTTCAATTTTTAAATGTGTAAGGGGGGATCCTTATAGATTTTCAAAAGTTTCAGTAATTTCCTTTTTTAGTATGAATGAAATTTAAAAGTTAAGTCAACTTAGAGCACAGAACATCAAAAAGACATTCCTTATGGAAATCGGTTAAGTTTTGACAAAGTTACGGAAGTTTAAAGTCTAGACGAAACGAGTACTAAGAAGTTGATAATTTTCTAAGAACATATTTACAAGTCAGTAATGTTGTTAATTTCTTCTAAGCTTTATCCGATAGAAATTCGTTTCCATCTCGTTCTATGAAATCGATTAAACAATTAGAACGTTATCTCAAATCGCTCGGGATTTGAGAAAGATACAAGGGATGGAAGTCTATTAAAACGTATTTTCATAAAAATAGAAAATAGTCTGTTCATTTTACTTATTATTGATTATTTTAAGTCTACTATCGAAACTATCGGATCGCGGCAACATCGATATTTTTGCAGCTCTATCTCAGTGGCATACTTACTTGGCGGACTTGTGCAGATTGGCGCTGAACTGCGGCTTGGGATGCTGCACGTACTGCGAGGTGTTGCTGTGCACCGGCTCCGTGTAGGTGCTCACCGGGAAGAGGCGGTGGTTGCTCCGATAGGAGTCTGTGGGGCAGGGCGGCGACTGATCAGCGCCGGTGGCCACATTCGGTGCACTGCAGCTGAGCAGCTCCAACTTGCTGAGCAGCGGCTTGCTGGGGGGCGGCTGTGGTGCAATGGTGACCACAGCCTCGCTGCTGGATATGGTTACCGATATGCTGGACTTGTGCTGCTGAGCCGGACGATGCAACTGCGGCAACTGCTGCTGCAGATCACCCGTGGACTGCGACTGGCCCAGCTGGCTGGCTCGTGGCTCGTTCGAGGGCGATTGAGCTGATTCGAGCTCGGGCAAGGAACTTTGTGGTGTCAGCTTGTAGTTGGCCAGCTGGTGCTGCTGCTGCTGCTGGAAGCGATGCAGCGCCATGCTGGTGTGCACCGGCGGATAGCTGGGACTGTGGCGATGCTGGACGCGCAGCACGGGCGGCTGCACGACATCCTCTGAGATCGGCGTTGACTGCTTGGCGCTGCTTCCAGCTGTCGTTCCAGGCGGTGTCGGCGGTGGCGGTGTCGATGTCACCACCTCGTTGTTGTCGTGCAGATAGAGCACGCTCTCGCTCTGATGCCGCTTGGGTGTCAGCACCCGCGAGCTGTGCACAATCAGCTGCGAGGAGGAGGAAACTGCGGGCGGTACACAAAAGAAAATGTTTATTGCCAAACATTCTAATGCTAAATAAAGGCTAAGGCGCAGCCAGGAGCTGCTGCTGCTCCCGCTGCTGCTACTGCTGCTGCTATGTAGTAAAAGTGGGTCGGCGGGGCCAAAAGCAATGACCCAAGGTCGACCCTCTATCTAACGGTTATGTGAGTGGCCGCCAGTCGCCGAATTTTTGCAGCAACTGGTTTAGAAGGCTTCTAGATCGCATTAACGGTGCTGCTAGCACAAATAACGTTGATAAAGTCACGTTCACGTCATGTCACGTTTATGATAAGTGTGCATAACACCAATAGCGGTATTCCTGCAATGCATTAAGCTCAATTTTCTGATTAAGAGCTTTAAGTGAACAAATTTTACTATTTTTATGCCTATTTTATTATTTATTTTTTAATTAAAGTTTTTGGCAGGAATACCTCTCCTATATTCAAATAGTTTAAATAGTTGCCGTAATATAATATTTAATAGCTGTTTAACCTTAAACTCACTAAATAAATGCAAGAAAGAGGAATGTAAGTAGTCTAATTACAATAAACCAAACCTAGAAGAACCTTCACTTTCTTTCTGCCCTCGGGGAAACCCTATTCACTCACATTTGATCTTATCTATATACTAAATTTGAACTTACCCGACTCGGCAATGGCACTGTAGCCCGTCGCATGGCTCGCCTCGGAGATGTCGCTCATGGAGCCGAGCCATTTGAGCGTTTCCGTGGATGAAGTGCTCTCTGAGCTGTTGTTGTTGTTGTTGTTGATGATGCTGCTGGGACTGTGATTGCTGGAGCTGGAATGATGCTGGACAAGGGAATGTGAGCCGCCGTTGGCGCTGCTGCTGCGGCTGCATGGGCGGGCCAGCAGTGGAATGGGCGAAGGGGCCACAGAGTTGCTGCAGACCGAAGAGAGATCGTTCTCCGACCAGTGATGTGATTGCCGCGAGAGCACATCGCTCTCCTGACGTAATCTGGCGGGAGAAAGAGAGTAAAGCACTATTAAACTTATGGATACATTGTTTCAATACGCTATAACATAACAGAACATGTTAAGCATAACAGCTCTGCTCCAATTTAACATTAACAGAGCATTAGCGCTTGGGAATTTACAATGCTTATATTATGGAACATTTAATATGGATTTAAGTCTGTTCTATTTTATTATTTATACAAAAACTTCATCAATTGGAATACAACAGCTGAAATCAATTTGTTTCTAATGAACCTTAACATTTGTTTAAATATTACTCAATATATACGTATTTTCCGAGTGTAGTCAACTTTCTTATTTAATTTAAGTCGTCAATAATCTGTTAACTGTTTTATACGTGTTTAAAACTTTTATTACACATAATTTTGAAATGATATTTTTCAGCTGCTCGGGATAGAACCTCTTAAGTCTTCAACAGCTGTCTTTCAACAGAGTACAGAGTTAAGACCCAAGAACGGATTGTCTTTTCAAAATTGCAAATCATTGCGTGCTGCGTCCCGTCGTTGACTACATAGAGAAATAAGCCAAAAATAAAATGCGGTTGTCATGTTTGGCGTTTCCTTCTACACGGAGGCCTCCAGACAAAGGTATGGCCGTAATTACTTGAATTTCAGCTTAGCCTTCAAAATCGCATTTCGATGGCGATAGACATGACAACAGCGTCAACAACGAGTACACGTAAAACTCTCTTTAAGCAGTTGCGGTGGCAAGTTCATAACATTGCCAACAACACCACAAACAACAACAACAACTACACTGACAATAGAGCAACTCGAGTCTCTTGCAAAGACCTTGAAAGTTAAGATAGTTTGGTTGCTTTTTTTATGGCTCATGTGCGACGTTTGTTATTTGCTTTACCAAGAATCACTTTTAATCACTTTTGTATATATGTGTGGCAAATAAAATTCATAATTGTCGCCGCAAAACATGTTTTTTTTAACTATGTACACTAGACAACAACACATTTTCTTAATACCGAATGGCAAGTATATTTTTTAATGTAGTTAGAAAAATACTTGATCAGACGTGTTCCCACTTCGGATTAACTAACTTTTTCGATTACTTGATACTCTTAAGTATTGAATAAAGAATTGATTATTTGGAAAACAAGAGCGAAGCGCATCCTCAAATTTGGCTGGATTCTTCCAGTCTTTAAAATAAATTTGTACAATAAATTCACTTTGATTTAATTTAGGAATTTTGTGGAATATATTTCCGAAAACCATTCGAACAAAATCTCAAAAACAATGGCTATTATGTTCGAAAACGGGAAACTAAAATCTATATGATCCGGAGTATAACTCATATTTTGACTTTTCAGCAAGTGCTATATACTTCCAAATTTGCTGGATTGTTCCAGTCTTTAAAGCAACATTTGATTATAGATTTACTTGGATTTCATTATGGAAATTTGTAGAATAATAGATTTGAAAGATGTTTCCTTTAAGGTAATGGAATGAAAACTATTCAAACCAAAACATCAAAAATCTAAAACGATTACTATATCATTTGAAAACAGGAAAATAAAATCGGAAATGATTTATTATATCAGGAATCAGAAAGAGATCACTTCTGCTGAATGAATTCAACTGATAATCATAAAAAAGATGACTGATTAAAAAGAACAACTCTAGTCGCTGTTCGGGATGAGAAACCTCTCTTAAATTTGTTGTCTAGTGTCGATAATATGCGGTTACTTCATTGGATCAACTCACTTGTCTAGGAACGGCGTCGCCGAGGTGGAATCCGAGCTGGACACATAGCTGTGATAGCCCTCGGACTGTGCATAGGAGGCCTGCTTCTGATGGTGGAACGTGGTCTGATCGTAGTAGGATGAGGCACGTATATTGTACTCCTCGAGGCCCGCCTGCGTAAGGCCGCATTGGTCCATCTGCTGCAGCTGTTGCTGCTGTGCCAGCAACTGTTGCTGTTGCGCTGGATGCGGCTGCAATTCATCCTGCAAAGAGTTGAATAAGTGGAGAAAATAGAAATTAGTTGAGACTAGGCTTTCATTAGCTGTTCGTCCATCAATTGGCAACTTGCATAACGCTGCGTATACGTAATGCGAGCCAAAGCTCACAAAATTTCACTGCAATCGTCAAGAGTTAACAATTTAATCATTAGCTATGTCCACATCGCTGCAGGTCAGACTCCACTTTATAGTTTCAGTTGGAGTCTGAGTCAGAGTCCAGGTAAAAACAACACACACACACACAATAACAAAAACAAAATCAGTTTGCAAATGATCGCATAATTGTTACGTGCAAAATCAAACAAAAAAGCCAAAGAGCACAGCGAATGAATCCCCATCATCATTTCAGCCTAATACTTTTGTTTGTTTGCTGTGTGCTCATTAGATAATTAAGTGAAAATTATTATTGTAGTGCAGCGATTGCCGATAAGCACCCAGTTTCCCCAGTTTCCCCAGTTCCCCATCCTCAGTCCACAATCCACCGCACAACCCGGCTATTGCCAATGGTAACTAAATTGCCAACTTCGAATCATTTGAAGTGCAGCCAAATGAAATTTGGCCGGCTTGGCGATCGTTGATGTTGAAAACCTGGCAAAAGACTCGCACATAATCGCACCGAAATATAAAACTGGACGAGTCAGCTCCAAAATCAACAGGCAACCAAACGAAGCGTCCATAATAACTCGGATTAAGTAACTGAGCCAACCCAGGGACTCTGTCTGACTGTCTGGCTGTCTGACTGCCCAACGAGGGCTGCATAATAACTATTCAATATATGCATTGATTTAACAGATTTCATCTTTGATTGTGTAACATTTCAACATTTGATGTTGCTGATGTTGTTCTGTGATTCAAATTAGATATTTACAAATTACTATAACTTTTACTTGAGCATAATAAGACTAAATTATATAATTTTATGAAACTGACTGGAAAATAAGCATTGACATTACATGAATTGGACTTATGCACAGTTTAACATGAATTCAGCTCAATTTTATGCAATTGTGAGCCGCTGCCAACTTAACTCTATATTTTGAATGTAGGGCTAATCTCTGTTGTCATCGTTTTAAGTAATTAATCATGAATTATGAACAATTTCTATAGCAAAAGCCCTCTAGTCTATAAATATGAAAAAGTTCGTCCTGACTGACTGATTCATAATCAACGCAGAGCCCAAACCTTAAGAGCTAGAGTGCTGAAATTTTCTAAGTAGTTTCCATCTATGATGAAAGTGCACACTAAGGCGGGGTTTTGGAAAATTCCATCCACAAGCGTGGAAAATGGCGGAAAACTGTTGTATGAATCTTTTTTGTTTACCAACCAATCGGGTTCAAACTTATCTATAGATCTATACTAAAAATCATTTGACACGTATTTCTCCGCTTTTGGAAAATCCACTATTTTGTTAAGTTAGTTTTCCACAGTAAATATATATATGAAGCATAATTTCTATTTTAATAGATTTCCAGTGAGTAAATATACGTATATAACAATGACCTTCACTCTAGAGGGAAGCTTGAAAAATTAACAGTCTGGCTTTTATAACTTTCCATGTTTTATGATTTGAAAAACCATCACAGTACTTTGATTAACCATATTTAGTTCATTTTATGGCCTATCTCTTTGTAACAGCTTCGAATAATAAGTTTATGATACGCATAAACAAAACAGTGATTTCAGTAAACATGAAGTATTTAGAAAAGTTAACGAATGAACTTCCTTATAAAAGTTTTGAACAATTATCATCGCTTGAGCTGAACCGAGGCTGACTGATTTGTAATTTAAAGTGGGTGCTTAAGAGACTCAAAGTGTTTCAGACATTAAGCAGTTGAAAAGCCATCATTATGAAATGTAAACGCAGCTATCAACATTTATATTTTACATTATAACATTTACAGCAGCCCTGATGTCAAATGCTCAATCAAATCACGCTACGTATACTTAATATTTGAATGTTTGCAGCTCACATAAACCAAATCGAATTGTAAATACTCATGCATATATAAAAGTATAAAGCCGAAAAAGCAATATTACGAGCCAAGCCTCTGAGCCACTTGACTGGCTCTGGCTCCGGCTCTGGCTCTGGTGTGGTGTGTGTTGTGTGTTGTGTGTGTTGTGTGTTGTGTGTGGTTCAACGCCATCGCATTGGCAATCGCCGCCATCGACGTGGGCAGCTGTTGATTGTCATTTTGACTTTGGCGCCATAGAATTGTTTGCTGCTTAATGGCAAATATGTATATAATAATAACAATACGAGTAATAATAATAACCAGAATTATATGACAGACACAGACAGCTGACAAATGCAGCAGCCAAAATATTTCTGGGTCAACTACTTAGGCCCTGCCTGGCAATAAGTCTATAATCGAGTTGCGAGTTGAAGTTGATGCTGAAGTTGGAGTTGGGTTTTTGGTTTTTGGTTTTTGGCCTCAAGGCGCATCGTTTGCAGCTAGCAAAAGAATTTTAATGGCTTGAACGTTCCCAAGACCAAATCGCAGTTGAAGCTAAAGTCGAAGACATTCATTCATTTATTCATTCACTCACTCACTTACTCACTTATTCGTTCGTCGTGCCCGTCAGTTTCGTTTCATTTCGTTTTGCTTTTATTTTTGCTTTTGTGTTGGCCAATTGCCGTAATTATTTTGTCTCTCTAACACGAATTTAAATCAGCAACTGTCCCACGGGCCAATGGGGCCCTTTACTTTTATTCCTATTCCTAGAGAAACTGACAGCCCTCCATAATTATCCAACCAGCCAGCCAGTCAGCCAGCCATCCACAGCTGTGTGCCCATGTGAAATTGCGCCGGATGAGCATCAACTTCAACTTCAGCCTCAGCCTCAGCCTCAGCGTTTCAGCTGAAGATACAGATACATATACAGAGCTACAGATACGGCAACATCTCGCCACAATAAATCAATGGCAATGGCGGGGCGCGTATTAAAACTGGTGCAGTGGGTCAACAGCTGGACGCAGCTGAGCGCCGCTGGCCATCGAGGCTTCTTAATGGTCCCAGTCACAGTCACAGTCCCAGTTCCCGTTCCCGTCTCCAGTCACAGCCTCTATTTCCACCCCGCACCTTTCGCGGTCGCAGTCAGCGCGTGTTAAATAAATCACTTGATGGAGTGCTAAGCATGCGCCCTAGGGCTGGAAAACTATTCAAAATTGGTATGGGAAGCAAGTAGAGCAACAAATTTGTTGCCCATTTCGATTAACTGGTACACTAAACGCGAAGAGAATGCCGACAATTTGTCTATTTCCTCTTCCCCAAAAGCAACACTGTGCGTATGAGTAACGTTTATGCAAATAGTCGAGAGATTTAGTAGAATCTACATTTCGCAAGCTTAACCTAATGACACTTGCTGAAAGTGGCTATTATGTATTAAGTTATAGAGCAAAATTACGCTAAATTTAAGAAGCTTTCAGGTTTAAGTGAGCTTTATTGAATACACTTAATCCAAAAAAAGCTTTTATGTGCTTTCAAAAACTGTTTAAGTATTTTAAAGTGTTGATAAGATCTTAAACCAAACAAACAATGCATGTCAATCAAAAATTAAATCAGCTTTTTGTTTAATAGATAGATATTCGATAGTTTCGATAGCTTATATCTAAGTAGATTCTGGAGTAAATAGAAAGAAGGAAAAGGAATAATTAATCTTTCTCGATAGTGAAAAAATCATCGTTATTATAGATCGTAACATCGATTCTTTTGCATCTGTATTTCTCAGGAAAAAGGAAGGAATTATTAACCTTTCTCGATAGTGAAAAATATCGATATTATCGATAGTAAAATCAATTGTTTTGCAGCTGTATTTCTCAGGAAAAAGGAAAGGAATTATTAATCTTTCTCGATAGTGAAAAAATATCGATAGTAACATCAATTGTTTTGCAGCTGTATTTCTCAGGAAAAGGGAAAGGAATAATTAATCATTCCCGATATTAAATTATCATCGATATTATCGATAGCAACAACGATTGTTTTGCAGCTCCATTTCTCATTTTATTCTAGCTAGTCACATTGGTTTAATACTAATGTCATATTTAATGTCACTTTCAGCTGGTGTCATTGAGCATTGATTGCCTAAGCTGACATAAAATATACGCGAAAACATCAAGCAAACGTAAGAACGTGTTTCATTTGTATAAAATGTGAAATTTCATTCATAATTCTTAAGCTGTGAGCTCGCAAATGTGACAGCTCGGTTTTTTGGGCATTATGCGTAAATAACTCAGCTCATTGGTCAATGCCAAAACCCGGCAAGTTACTCAGTTGAGCGTTAAGTATTAAATATATATATGCTCAGACAATATTTGATATGAAGGCGACGTCAGAGGCTGAGTCAGCCACTCAGTCAGCGGGTCAGACAGTCAGAGAGTCGGAGGGACGGAGGGACAGACGGCAAATTCAATTGTCGGCGTCTTGCTTGTCGCTTTGTTCGGCCACTACAAAAATGTTAATATAAAACAACTGATAAGACTGGCAGGTAGAGGGGTGCAGTGCGGGCGGGCGCAATACAACCACCCACGCATTGGCAAAACACACACACACACACACTGGCACACACTCAAGTGTGTGTGTGTTGCTGTCACATGATGTGAAAATATTCGGAATGTGCAATGATAATGCACCAAGACACAAAAAACAAGAGGCTAGTTGAAATATATTACAGTGCGCCAAAAATGTTTACATACAGATTGATGTCTTGCCAAAACTAAAAGTTATAATGAATATTAATCCTAACAATGACAAGCACAAGACTTAATGAGCTCTACACAGAAGAAAATGGTGTTCTAAATTCAAGTTTTCAATTATTGATTGATTTGAAAAATATTTTAAGCATGTTTTTGTAGGAATATTCTTAAATTAAGCATGGAAATTTATTGCTTGACTGATAGTTAAATAAATTACAAGCAATTGTAAAAAGGACTAATAGGACTTATACTTAAAAATTGTTTTAATTCGATTTTTTTTAATATTAAAAATCAAAAAAATATATTTAAATTTTGCATTTTTGTTTACGGTTTTTAGATGCTACTTTTTCAATTTTCAAAAAAGGTTTGAAAAAAATGTCTGTATATGTTTCTAATTATATGCTAAATCATTTCAGAAAACTTGTATCTTGAAAATCAGTGATTGAACCCATTCAGCAGAACTTATCGCTGACTAACTTCCGCTGCTTTTCATCTATTATGATTTCGAATTTGAATTTTCACCGAAAATTCAGCGCTGATGAAAAATCAATCAATAAAATACTCTCAGGCGAACCTATTTAGCTGCACATATTTGTTAGCAAATCAAGCTAAGCTATTTTAATATAATAAATCGTTTAGAGTAGACAAAGCAGTTAGCTGTTGAAAAAGCAGCACAAATCAGTCAGCGATTAGTTCAGCTGAATGAGCTCATTGATTTTCCCATCAAAAGCTGGCTGAACTTCAACTTTTTGCGCTGACAGTAGTAGTAACTCTTCGCGCCCGGACACCCTTGCCAATAAATGGAAGTTTTGTTCGAGATTTTTGTGTCAGGCTGCCAACAGCTACAGCTAAAGCTATAACAAATACAACAACACCAACTAAAACAACAACAACTGATTGAAAATCGAAATTGTATGGCAAAAATGTCGCTGATCACAGTTTCTCCTTGATTTAGCCCGGTCTTCCTCTCATCATCATCATCCGCTTGGCTGCTGGAGATTTGTTTTATTTTTTTTGGGGATTTCGTGAGGAAATTTCTAACTTTTGATTTGCGTTTTTCCATTGTCGCTGGCTTTTAATGGCCAACACGAATTTGACTCTTTAATGGAGCCAGCGCACAAACGCGCCCCAGCCAAAAGAAAAGAAATTGCAATCAAAATGCGAGCAAACGTGTCAGCTTCAACTTCAGCTCCAACTTGAGCTTCAACTTCAGCTCCAACTTCAGTTTCAGATTCAGCTACAGCTTCAGCTTTAGTTCCAGCTTCGACTTTGGCTTACAAGTTAGGCGCGATCGTGCCGCGATTTGGATTTGAATTTGGCAAGAGCACGAAACCTAAAACTGTCAGCTAGTCAGTCACTTAGTCAGTTAGTCAGTTAGTCAGTTAGCCAGTAAGTTGAACAGCTGAGCTCAGAATTATATTGCCAAATGCTTGCTGACTTCTGAGAATGTGAGTATTGTAAACTTTTGGCTCAGACAGAATTTCCATTTAAATTAAAGTCTTCTTTCTAGTTCTATATATATTTGTGTATATCAGTTGATTCTTATACAAATGACTGAATATGGCAAAGCAATTCTTTAAAATACATATATTTATACAAATACATCTAATTCTAATTCTAATTTCTAATCTCACTTAGCCTAGGCTACAAATCTTTTGTCAGATAGTTCCAATTGAGAATTCTCTGAATTCTTTCCATACAAATAAAGCCATGTCGTTTAAATATTCAATCAATTAAGATTAAAAGTATGTCTGTATGAACGCAAGGATCTCGGAAACTATAAAAGCTAGAGACACCAAAATGTAGGTTCGTGTATAGCAGGCGCAGGTCAAGTTTATTTTGGATCCATGACACCCCCGCAATTCGTTTAAAACGTTTTGCAGCAACAATTGTCAATATACAGCTTTGGAATTTGGCATGTATAAAACTTTGATCAATCTCAATCTACTGTCCAAATTTTAACTCGATCAGATCATAAACACGGAAGTTATTCAATAAACAAGACTCAGTACTGCAGGGCGGAGGAAAGAAGAAGCGCAGCCACAACTTAAAATGCCTCGCCAACACTGTTGCTTGTATGCGTGCGTAGTTGTGTATGTGTGTATATGTGTATGAGTGCGAAGATGGGTACAGGGAGTCTTGTAGTCGGGTATTTTCGACTATAGCATTATTACATGTTCTATAGTGGAGATTGTAGTTTTGCCCATTCTGATTGTTCTCCCGCAATGTTAAAGCACTATGTTAACAATAACATACCAACGTTCTGTAGTCATATTATCAACAATAACATTATGTTAAGTCGAATCGAACTTTCTGTATTTGCATAAGCCTCTGTTAAGTTTCTTAGTAGTAAAATAGAACATAGAATATGAAGATTGACCTGATTGACTTCATTCTTAAAGGTTTGTCAAACTTATTAATATTTATTTAAACGGTTACTTTTAAATTATTTACCTCTTCAAGGCTTTCCCTTCTTGACTTTTTGATTCTTTTGATATAATATGATTAACGTGCAGATTTCTTTTATTTCAGTGAACATGGATCTGTAAATTGTGCGGTGACAGGCGGTGAGTTGAACTTTTGGCTGGCTGGTCGGCAAATCAAAACGGATTCCGCCTTCACACTTTCGCGACTTGGATGTGGCCGAAAGCGGGCAACATTTAGTGGCCAGAAGCGACCTCCTGCCGCCTTTCGCCAGCTGTCAAGTGGCAGTTGGCCCTTTAAGTGCTGTGGCCAAATGAAAGTAAATCTTTTTGACTTAATGAGGCGCAGGGCAGGCATCTTTCCCCGGCTGATTGGTAATCACTTGTGGCATTTAAGAGATTGCCACTGGAATGAAAGGGCGAACGGGGCCAGGATGCGACAGCGGATTGCGCAAGCTGAGGGCGAGACTCATTAGCGGTCAGGATATGCGGGCAGACAATGCATTTGCAACAGCAACAGCAACAGCAACTGCAACAGTAACTCAGGCTGCATCCTTGACCCCGTTGGCAACATGCTGCATTGTGCAAATTAATAACCTGGAGCTGGAGCATGCAAGCTGGTAATGGTCATGGTATGGCAACCAGTCCCAAGCCCCAACCACAGCCTCAGTCTCCAGCTCACTGTGGATCCGGCCTGTCGCTGTCTCTGGTATGCGGGCATGCAGTCGCTTGGACAAGATTTATGGCCAGTGATAAGTTTGAGGCGTGCAGGCAATAAGAACGCAACTCGCAACTCGCAACTCTTGCTGGCAATCAACTGCCGACCAGGCCAAGGAGCATGCCAAGAACAAATAAATAGCCATGCGAAAACAAACTCAGCAAAAGGCAACCAACCAAACCAAACGAAGCCAAGCCAAGCCAAACCGAACCGAACCGACTGACAAGTTCAACCCGTTTCCAGCAGCTCCACTTTACCCATACGAAATGCTGGATAGCTGACTCTAGCCCCCATTCTACTCACTCCCCTTCTACGCCCCTGACTGAAGGTCATGCGCCTGCCCAGCGCTCAGCGATGCGCAACAGAATCCCAGCCAGACTTTTGCTGATTCTTGGACTTTCACAACAAAGTATTCATACGAACATAAGGCATAAATATAATATAGCCAGCAGTGGCGTAGGCAGTAGTTTAGGCAGGGGTGTAGAACATTGAAAGGAAAACTATTTATTTATATTCATTTTGAAATGAATCTGTGGTTCATTCAGGTATTAACTTAACCAAATTGTGTATACATTCATTTGCTGAAAAGATTGAATTGATTTATAATTCATGAAATGAGTTCATTCATGATTAACAAAAATTCGTTTTGAGTGTTGTTTTTGTGACGAAAAAATTGAATTTAATTAAAATTTTTATTGATTCATGATGATTTATTAAAATTGCCGTTCTTTAATTTTGAAGTAAAATAATAAGAATTGATATATCAACTGATAAGATACGTTTCAATAATCATAAGGATCTGTAGCATTGCTGAGTTCCCCTTTAGGTACGCCACTGGTGGGGCAGAGTCATGTATTAGCCATAATTAGGCAACATGTTGCAAGACCCTTAATTATGCATGCTTCAGCAGCCAAGAACTGCGGCAGGTTGAAGAGCAGCTGCTGCGCGTAATTAGAAAGCGCAGATTTTCACTTTTCTTTGGTCACTTTTGATCAACCAACTGGTGATCACTTCAGACCTCAGTCCCCACACTCCACACCACACTCCACACTCCACTATCCACAACTGGGCAGCTGTCGCCTCATCAAGCGATGACAACACACAAAATCAATGGCCCAACAACAACAACTGACAGCAGCTGCTGTTGAGATCCTAAAATGGCATATCATGTCATGGGTCTGGTGTCTGTCACTTTGGATTGCAACTGGATCGAAAGTTTGCATATTTTTGCAAGGGCAGCTGTCGGGAATGGAATTTTTGCGTGGCCCGAAGATGCAATGCAGGCTGAAAGCTTCTAAGTTGGCATTAAATTACTACAAGTAACAGCCATCCGAGCTGTGCACTCTAGTTCATTTGAATAAGTTCAATTCGAATAAGTTCAGGCATTCAAGTTTTGTTTAAGAAACGAATCAGTCATACAAAAGTGTTCATTCGTTCGTTTGTTTAGTTCGTTCAGTTGTTTCTCTTGCTCGTTAGATTGTTCTATTCGTTTGTTCACTTACTTTATTCGTTCGTTCGCTTGTTTTATTTATTCGTTCGTTCGTTTGTTCTAATCGTTCATTTGTTCTAATCGTTAATTTGTTCCTATTACTCGTTCGATTGTTCATTTACTTTGTTCGTTCATTCGCTTGTTTTATTTATTCGTTCGTTCTGTGCTATCCGTTCGTTTGTTCTATTCATTCGTTTGTTTCTGTTTGTTTTATCCGTTCGTTCGCTTGTTTAATTCATACGTCTTTTATTTACTCGTTCGTTCGTTTGTTTTAACCGTTCGTTCAATTGTTTCATTTATACGTTCAGCCATTTCCTTTATTCGTTTGATCTATTCGTTTGTTCTTTTCTATTATTTTATTATTTGTTTAGTTTTTTTCATTTATTCTAATCATTCGTTCGATTGTTTTATTCGTTCTCTCGCTCGTTTGTTTATTTCTTTTGGTGGATTTGACTTCCATTCTCGCTCGATCTGTTAGTTTTAGCAGGCTGCTCCATCATTTTGTTTACTCAAAACACATTTTCAGCCCGTATATTTGAAGTATATCATAGAAATCCATTTGTTTGCCAATTTAGGCCAAATAATATTAATTTTATTTGAATATACATCTTGTAAGGATTTCAAAACACTTTCATTTGTTTGTTTTTAAGTTAGCTCATATTTGATGATAAAACTAGCTCGAGTTTTCAAATTGAACTTGCTCAAAAGCTACATTGTACAATAACTCTAATAAACACAAGGAATCAAGAACTGAGCTCACAATGAATAAACGAACAAAATTAGCGAGAATCAGGAGCGCGAGCTAGTTCAGTCACTGAGTCGTTCGTTTGAGCTTATTCGGAACCATTCGATACAACTCTAGCAGGCTGGCAGGGGAAGAATCATTGGCAACATGCACGCAGTTCATTTGCGGTTGGCAGCAAGAGCAGCTCAAGAATTTCGATGGAGTCAAGCAAACAACAACAGCTACAACAACAACAGCAACAACATTTAAGCCAAGACATCTTCTCATCGATCGAAAGGCAACTGTGCGGCTGTTTTGGGCCAATACAATGTTGCAGAGCGCCCGCTGTAATGGGAACGAGTATTTTTGACCTCAAATTTAGTTGGCTTGAATGTCGCTTTGTCCGTCTTGCCGGTCTGCCCGGCTGGAGAAACAAAAGTGAAATTTTTCTCGTGTGGGTTCAGAACTAGCAGCAGAAAACAAGCACCGAAAATGAAATCGAAGCGAGCAGTTGGCTAACAAACAACAAACACACAGAAGAAGAAAAAACCGTCAGCAACGATACGAGCATATGTAAACGGCCAACAGCCAACGGCACTGGCCAAATGCATTTTCACTTGGCCTGTTAATTAATTAACAAGCTAAGCTCATAAAGCAATGCCTATGCCCATGGCCAAAGTGCATATGTTAACCCCAAACTGGGAGCCAGGCCTGAGAGCCACAACTGCTGCTGTTGGCCTTAAACAATGCAAAAGGTGAAACTCTTGCACCTGTCGCCTGCCTGGCAAATTGTGAGCGTTGCAATTATTTGTTATAATTTCTGTTGAAAAAATGCAAAGCATTGACGGTCGGACATCTCCAGTCCCAACCCCGATTCCAGCTCCAGCTCCAGCTTCAGGTTAAGACCAGCTTCAGCTTAAGACCCGCTTCTGAGCTCGAGTTGGCGGCAGGCAGCTGAAGGCGGCGCAAGTTCAAAGACGGCGCAAACAATTTAGCTGGAATCTGGCTAGAATTTAGCGCTGCCAGGCGGCATTGTTGCTGTTCTTGTTGTTGTTGCTCTTGTTGTTGTTGCTGTTGGACTGTTGTTGGCATTAATTAATTGCAGAGCCGCGCGTCGTGTGTGAGAAACGAGTTCGACGGCAAGTTAGAAAACTAATGAGCGTTAAGAGTTGTGCTTGAACATTGGAAATGAAAATGAAACAGAAAATAAGAAAGCAACAAGAAAACAAAACAAGACCACAATGCGCTTGAATACCCTATGTTATTGTATAATAAGTTAACCATAGAAATATTACTCTTATTGTTATATTTGGTAATAGCCACGCTAAAGGTGCAATCAGCAGTTTTGAGAGACGTCAGGATAGCATCTTTCGCTATCCTTAAGGACATGCCTAATACCATTCATCCCTTTTGTGTTATTTTTCCTATCATAGTATGAGTCTTGATATGCATATAGGAAATATGTAGAAATTATAAGATAACAAGCAGGAAACGTTTAACTCTTAGAATTTATGATAGAAATAATCACCAAATTATTAATATGAAACCTTTTTGAAGTAAGGTTTGTTTGAGTTCAAAAATATCATTTCAAAGTCTATTGACTAATTTCCCAAAAATACTTACACTATTAGAAAAGTTTCCAATTGTCAATCATCAATCTTTCAACAGGAGATCTTTCATTTCCTTGACTTATAAATATTTCTCCGAATAATATTTATACTTCCGGGACACATCATTGAGCACATTTACAATAAATAAAGTTGTTCTTCAGCAATATTCCTATTAGACAGACATTTTAAAACTCAAAGAACACTTTGCAGTTTAGGAAGGAAGGAACGAAGATAGGATTTCTATAACGCATCCTATTTTTAAATGAAATAGCAGGAAAATTGGCACAGGTATTACAGAAAGTTCTACCAACCAACAAAGAACAATTATTTATCACAATCGATAAGCTCGCGAAACTTAAACATATCTTAACTATATCTGTCTGTAAAATCGGAGGCTTATCAAGTGCAGCAGTCAAAATTGTGATTCTAATCTTTCAAATACCCTGCACTGCATACAGGGTATCAAAAAGGGGCGTTCTCCATGTCCGCCCTAATTGCGCAACTATGGAGAGCTGAGCTGATCTGAGCTCGGAACTGTTTGTTGATCTCTTTGGCAAAATATGCGCTCATTTCCGTGGCAAAACGAAAGCGCCGAGCGGACAGTTCACGGAAATGAAGCAGCAATTAAGAGACATGGCTTAAACTGAGTCTTGGCCAAGTGATCGCTGATCAGTTAGCTGCAGCTCCGACAGCACCACGCCAACCACTTGAACTTTACATCATGAAGGGCTAAGAAAAAAGTAAATTCCAATACAGCGTCAAGTGTTTTGGCTGATTCGACAAAAAAAAAAGAAGAAAAAAACGTCAAAACATTAAAAGAGGCGGCAGCGAAACTCTTACATCTAAAACCAAAATATTTTGTATTTTTCTGTGGAAATCTGCGCATTCATCTGAAAGCAGAAAAAAATAGAAGAAGAAAAACCATGAAGAAAAAAAAAACCAAGCGACCTTCGTCAAGACGGGCATTACAGTTTGTTTTGTCAGCGCTGCAAGTGGGCGTGGCCGCAATTAATTTGATTGCAGCTATAAATAGCTAAGAGTTGCAGTTGCAGTTGCAGTCGGCTGCTGCAATCTGCCACGCCCACGGGCGAAGGCAAAGGCGACGCTTGGAATGCGCCTAATCGATGCAAAAATCGCCCCAAAACTTGTTCTAAGCCAACAAAATGCAGATGGGCCGCCAGCCAGGGCCGGGGCCGGGCCCGTCCCCGGCCGGGACCACCATCAATGGATGTGGCCCCTCCAGATGGAGTTACGTCTAATAACTGAAACTAAAGCATGCGCCCCGGCACGGCCATAGAGCAATTAGCGTTTGCCCACAGAACGCCATAATAATAATAAAAAAAATGAAAATGAAAATAAAAAGGAAAAAATGTTACAAATACTCGAGCGAACGTATTGTAAGTAAAGTAAACCCGCGGCGCAGAGAACAGTTCAATAACCTGCCAATCGAGAATCGAACATCGACTATCGACGACGATCGATGAAACGTCACATTCCCCAGTAGAGATGAGCTATATTGTGGTTTTGGTGTGACTGTGACTGTTACCAGAAAAGGTGACAGCTTTTGTAGAGAGGCCAGACTGTTAAATAGAACTCAACAGAATATCAAACAGTCATCAAATATCACTCTGTTTATATTTAACATATAATAGACAAAAGATGGCATCTCCATCCCTACCATCCTGGTTTCTAATTCTTAATATCGGATACCTCTCCCAATGATTCCTACTCTTGATACCTGTCAAAATTGGAAGCCGATCGTATAATAAACACTGAAGTCCTTCTATAAACTATTTCTATACTGTCACCTGAAATGCCCTGCTTGCTAGCACTTCCGCTGAACTGCTTGATGCGTATGCGTATATGTATGCGTTCGTGAGTACAAAGATGTGTGTTGGAATTTCAGACCTGGGTGCTTCATAGTAGATATAGGAAATACTCGATATTTCTTGCGCCGGATCTTCACATCCGTACACTTTCTGATTAGGCTATGCCTCTACCAATCAGTCAGTTAAAGAATGTTGTAAAAATGTAAGACGAGAAAGTATTATTAGCACAGCAATCAGGTCTGATTCCATTTCCGATACCAATTAAATCGATTGGCAACCAAAAGTACTTGCAAATGGGAAATGATCTGTAGATTATTGCGGTTTTAACTACCTAATACACGTGATATTATGTTGCCTTAAAATACTTATATCAAACAACAGGTACATAAACATCGCTCATCTCTAGTTGGCCTTCTCTTGGCCAGCTGAGCGCCAGAGGCGAACTGAAGCCTTTCTGGACAAGTTGGTAATCCGCAACGCAAACCTCTGGCCAGCATGCAAAGTCGATGATTAATCAACGCCCCCATCCAAGAATCGAATACGGCCAAAACCAAGAAAGAAAAAAACCACATAAAGAAGAAGAAACAGCTGGATTTATAGCTACATTGCACAGTGATAAGGTCAGCGCTGTTCCAATTCACATACTTGAAGTGCCCCGATCTCCGTTCTTCGCTCTTCGCCCTCCGTTCTCCGAGCCCCGATGGACATTCACATCTTCACATTTCTCTAGCTTCGACTGTGGTTTGTGCTCTGTTCTCTTATGTTATGTTCTATAAGTTCGAGTATTCCGTATACTGTATACTGTATTCCGTATTCCGTTCTGTTGTTTGTTCATAACCCATTTTCTTTGTGCTCTCTTCGTGCACGCTTCGAGGCAGCATTTAATTGATCGGATTCACTTTGATTGATCGGATCGTCGCTGTTGATAATGGTACCGTTAATTTGGTAAATTATTTTGCATTTAGACGCAAAAGCAATCCATTTTCATTGTGCCATCGATAATAATGATGATGATCATGATGATCTGCCACGGCCCTGGCTTACAATAAACTTGTAATTCAGTTAAGGTTAATGGGTGACGGGCATATCGTATAGAATCATAGTAGAACTTTAGCGAATGGAACTGAACGGGTGGGGCTACACCTTGTGTGTGTGGTGGAAGTGGAGGGGCATAGAGTTGGAAACTCTATAGAAATTATAGAAAGAACGTGCGTTATTATCGAATTTCTAAAAATAAGTATTATTTTAGAAGAACAGAAAAACAGCAGGCTTTGTCGAGCTTTCACATACTCGCATGTAACATCAGTTGGTAATCCGGTATTTCTCATGGTATTTCTCATAGAAATAATAGCAGTTAACTGTTTTAAATTACTCACTTTACTATTAATAGATATTCTGATCATTTTCAACATATTCTTTTAATGATCGTTATATACTATAGAAAATTAGATTCATTTTGAGAATGCTTGCTGATACTGTGCAAGGGAGAAAAAAAATAAAACTATATGAAATTCTGGACAGCATAAGATAAATACTAATATATGCCAAAAATCCAAGGACTGTTCCATATAAGGAAACATAAACAATGTTGTTACGCTACTTAAACGAAAAAAACTCTCCCATTGACAACGCATTCGTACGGTTTCATTCATTGTTAGCCTGCCAGTTAATAACCCGCTGTCTGATCCTGAAAAAATAAAAGGTATTCCCATTCCCCGTTTTCAGAATTCGGTGATCCAAAAAAACAAAAACAAAAGTACCGTTTTGTCGCCTGAGTGACACGGTATCGTGATTTCGAAAACGAAAACTGAGAGTCGGGTTAAGCAACAGGCAAATGGAGGTCAGCCTCATAATTCAATTAGGAACCTGCAGCGGTGACACTGCAGGCCGGGCCCCAAAAATTCCGACCCACTGTGCGTGGGCTAAGACATAAAAAAAATATTTATTTCCCGCTCGCTGTGCACATTTTTTCTCTTATTTTTTGCCTGCCATGTAAATCGACATCGACGACGATCAAAGTTAAATATTGTTTGTTTAAGCCTTCACTTTTTCTGTGGTAGAACGGGCTGGCACTGTGGCTGAGACCGGAGACCGGAGACTGGAACTGTGGGCAATGAGTCAGCGTCGGTGCGATTGGAATTCTGCGCGCTTTGAGGATTTATTAACAAGAATAATAAAAACCGAAACAGAAACAGAAACAGACGCAGACAGAGCAGAGAAGAGCCGGCAGCTAAACCGGTTGGCAAAGTTTTATTCGTTGGCTATACCCTGGAATCATTGGCTTGTCAGGGGTATGCCATTTTGGGCAAATAAGGATATGTAAAATTTTGTGCTGTCAAATTATCGAAAAGACCATCGATAGTAACTATATTGCGCTTTCGATTGAATATGCCAAAGTATCGATTAAAATCGATTTAAATACTTAAACTATTTCAAAACTATCGATATTTCGATACCTCTCATCTCGAATGTCCCTTTGATTGTTTTTAGCACTTGCCAAGGGATTTTAATCGTAATCTTTGCTTTGATTGCAAACATAATTCTATGAGGATAAGTCCTTTGAATTATGACACAGAAAAGTTATTGAAATAAATAAAATAATATCATTTACCAGGATGAAATACTTATGTAAGGATAGTTGACAGGACAAAATACCAAATTCCGAAAATATTCACATTTATATGGAGTCACTTTTTAGTCTCCAAAAGTAAGAACCGGATAAGAAAATATATGAAACTCTAAAGCAATTGCATTCTTTCTCGAAAGTCTTTGAATCTTGAAGATTATATAAATCTTAAATTAGGAAACTTGGTCTGCATGTTCTATAAACATCACAAGCTAACTGAAGATTGAAGAATATTATAGCTAGAGTCTGTAACTTTGGTTCTTTAAGTAGTAACAACTAAGGGAAGCTTAAAGCATACTGTAGCTAGAGTTCTAGAACTTGGTATGGGTGTTCTTAAGATATTGAAAAGGAGCTACAGGGCATTAAAAAGTCAATCAGCTCAGCTAGAAAGTTCTTACAATGTTATTTTGGTTGGTTTTTTCAATGTGAGTTGAAGTTTAAGTTTGAGTTTGAGTTTGGGTAGCATACCTGTATGGAACCGGCGACCGATGCGGAACTGAAGCTGGCATTGCTCGCCGCATCCGACACGGAGAGGGGCGTGAATTGCTGTTGCCGTCGCTGCGCTAGAGACAGCGACAGAGCCTGGGACTGAGACAGAGACTGCGACTGGGACAGAGCCTGGTTAGATGCATCCTTTGAGGCGGACTTGAGTGCGGGCAGCAGCAGCTTCGACACTGACAACTTGTCCGTTTGTCCATTGCCGTTGTTGCTGTTGCCATTGGCGTTGTCCATTTTGGAGCTCTCTAGTGGCATTGTTGTTGCTGTCGCAGTCGTTGTTTTTGTTGTTGTTGTTGTTGTTGCTGCCGCCGCTGTTGCTGCTGCTGCTGCTGCTGTTGTTGTTGCTGTTGCTGTCGTGGCTGAGCTCTGCTGATGATTTCCGTTTTCTTTATGATTTCGCATTTTCATTTAGTAATTGCTGCTGGGATTTCAGTTTTTGGCTGTTTTTTGTATTTTTTTTTTTGCTATTTTGCAGCGATTATTGCTATTATGATTATTATGTGGATGTTGAAATTGTTTTAACACCTTGTTGCCAGCATTTTGGCCTGGCTCTAAGAAAAGATCACGCGATTAGATTGCAAGCCCAAACAAAAATTGAAATAAATGAAATACAAAATAATAAAGTTACAAATTATGCAACACACTCAACGCACATTTCACTTTGTTGTAGTATTTGTTAAATTATTGTTGCTCATTTTTGTCTGGCGACATTTTATTTCTTCTTCTTGTTGATGTTGCTGTTGTTGCTTTTGTAATGTTGTTGCTGTGTTGCACTTTTTCTTATCGAACTCTGTTGCGCATCTCTGGAATGCAGCCCCAAGAGAAGCAAGGCAGCTGCTAAAGCAAAAGAGTGAAGAGCAACAAATTGAATCGATTGCTTTAGCCAAGTTATTTATTGTTGCTGTTGCTGTTGTTGCTGTTGTTGTTGCCGTTGCTGCTGTTGAGGTATTTGGGTTTTTGTGTAATATGCGGTCGAGTATTATGTATTTTGTGATGCATTTGTGTGAAAAGTGAACCAGGTTTACATAACATTGACCCAAGAGGGCAGCCGCGCTGACAGACAAACCTCATAGACGTTGCCTCCCCCTTCTAGCGTGCCCGACCTCGTCGACTGCCACAAAGCGTACCTAAGCCAATAAACAAGTTTCTTGTAATATATTTTTCAAATGCGATTTGTTTGGCGACTGCATTTTGGTTACGTTTCGTTGCCCACAGCGTCGACCCACGCACAGCAGTCGCGTTGGCCCCCCTCCCCACCTTGCCACTCTGAGACGTTCCTGTAAATGTCAACTGGGCATTTTGATGCCATGTCAAATGGGCGCCGGTTGCATCTTGTCTATGGTTTCTATGCAAATTGCTGGCCATTAATGCCAGTCACTGCCCCGTAAACTTCAAGTGTTTAATGCATAATTATGAGGCTGCGTAAGCGGCTCTCCTCAATTGCGGGGCGTCCAAGCACTGGAACTGGAACTGGAACTGCAAATACTCGGGCTGCTAAACTGATAAACTGGATTCTAAGGCCCCGTTGACAAAACCCTGCAAGCCGCAAGGCATTCCAATTAGAGTTGTGCATTCCAGTTCATTGGAAAGAATTCATTGGATTGTGGAATACATGGTTTATTCGTTGGTTCTTTGTTATTTTCGTTCGTTTCAGTCTTTTGTTTGTTTATTCTCATTCTTTTGAACTTTTAATGAACAGATCGAATAAAAATGCAACTCAACATCCAAAGAATGAAAGTATTCAATAGTTTATTAGGTTAGACTAGTTCTTTTGCTTAAATCTTTTGACTAGTTATTCCTTTTATTCATCTTTTTGTATAACTTGTATAAGCTATACTATACTACTATAGATAGAAGAAAACCTTTTTAATAAATGTACAAATTTTCAACACAAAAAAACTTTTTCATCCAAGTCTCTCCTATTTTTGTATTTTGAGTTCATTTGAGTCATCTTTTCTTGCACTTAATTATTTAAAATTTTCGTCAGTTGTAGTTACTTAAATTGCTTATATTTATGGCTACTAAATATAGATAGACAAACCCCTTCATAATTTTTCTGTATTCTTCGAAGAAAGTTTTTCTATAGCAGAATATCTGTATTATATTAGATTGTTTTCCTTTTCCAACTTCAGCAGCAAAAAATAACAAAAACTTATTTCGAATTTAAATTCGGATGTGCTTTAAAATAAACATATTTTTCTATTTTTCAACTTCTAAAAAGTGAGGTTATGCCACACTTTTTATACTTTTGAAAATGATATGGAACTTGTCAAAAAAACACAACCAAGAATGCTAGAACAAGGAATAAACTAACAAAAGAACTCTACAGTAAACATAACAAACGAATCTCGCAGCTAACCGAACGAATAGAACGAACAAACGAACATAGTTCGTGCGTCTAGTCTGCGGAGTCGTTCAAACGAACTTGTTCTGAACGCTTCAATGCAACTCTGGTAGCAAACAGCCCAGTCAACTAGCCAGCCAGCCAGCCAGCTAGCTAGCTGGCTAGATAGATGGAAAGAAAGAAGCCTGTTTGAGGGGGCAAAGTACGCGACGGAGCGCAGATAAATCTACGACATAGAGTGCGCCTGGCTGCCTGCCTGGATGCCTGGATGCTGGCTGAATGCCTGGATGGCAGCCTGAGTACCTGGCTGGTTACCTGGTTGCCAGCCAGGCTGGGAGTGCAATGACATCGCCTGCTCCTGTCGTCAGCTACTCGAGTGCACTTTTGTGCCCAGCGGCTGCTCTAAGCAGCAGTGTGTGAAAGCTGCTGCTGCCCAAAAGCAACTAAAAGCTAAATAAAAACCAATTCGTTAATTATGGCCCCAAGGAGCGCACTAAACTGTACAGAGCGGAGCGGAGCGGAACTTCTTACTCCAGCAGCCTCTGGGCAGTTTGGAGCACTAATGGAGCCGATTTTCGGCCACCGGACAACATTGTCTACAGCTTGTTATTGTTATTGTTATTGTTGTCTACGCGTTTTCTTCTACCAATTGTTGTTGTTGTATTATTTTGTTTTTATTGCGCTAAAAGCGAAATTAGACACTTTTGCTGGCCCGTGCGACTTTTGGCCCGACTTCGACATCAAAATCAACATCGACATCGACATACGAAATGCAAAATGACAGTTTTAGGCAGCCGCTTAAGAAAAATGCGGAAAACATGGCAAACAGTGGCGCCAGCGAAATGGGCACAGTCTCTAGTCCCCAGTTCCGAGAGTTGCCCCCCCACCCCTAGCACCAGCCCCAACGCCTATCCCCGTCCCAGTCCACAGAGAACGAGTTTTATAAGCTACGCTGCTAACTGCTTATGATATCGGTAGTCCAATAAATTCCACTGCGAAACACACTAGCGAGGTCAGAAACAGGCTACCACAAAACTAATCACTAATCACAAATCACACCACGACTGTCTTACAAGATGACTGTAGCGATCACTTTCCAGGGGGTGCGGATAAAGATTGTTGATCCTAAACAGGAAATTTTATAATCGATTCATTTAAATACATTCACATTCTCTATTTATGTGGGAATGAAAGAGTTGAGATTGCGATCGTTTCTCTATTATTCATGAAAGTGAAATATTCAATCTAGGTAGATCGATTTTAATTTGTTTTTTATTGAAAAGAATGAACAAAAACCTAACCCATATATTTAGAAATGATCCCATTTCTGAACATTTCTTATGCCGCAACGATCTTAATTGTGTGTTTTCCTTTATGAATACATTATTGTTTTCAGAACGATTTCATCTGTTTCGATAATGCTAATAGGCCTGATCAATATAAATAGCTGTTTAAATTGATCAATAGCTACTTAAGAGTCTCAGCTTGGATGAAAAGATATGAGCGAATATTATACAAGCAATTCTTTAATAAATAATTACAAATATACAGCAAATATATAACTTCTTCCTGTTTTATACATTTTCACAGATCTAGTATTCTCTTTTTACCCATTTTATGGGTACAATATTTGATTCTAACTAGAAAGAACGGCTATCTTCGGAGTGCCGAAGCTATATAACCTAGCAGGATTTCATTTTCATATGGGAAAAAAATTATAGGAAACTATTTGAAGTGTATAAAACTCTCACTTAGTTTGGATAAAATATTTGGATAAACAAAAAGTTTGATATAGTGATATAGTGGTCTGATATTGACCAAATTTGATCAGATTGTATAAACTCTCTAGAGACTTGGTTTGGAAAAGTTTGGTAAGGATACATCAATAAACAAAAAAGTTTTTCATACAAAAACATAGTTTTCGACCGATCATTCCTATGGCAGCTATGTGTTATAGTGGTCCGATCCGGCCGGTTCCGACATATGTGACAAGTTTCATTACGATAGGTTTAAAACTGAGAGACTAGTTCGCATAGAAACAGACGGACAGATGGACATGGCTATATCGACTCGGCTATTGATGCTGATTCAGAATATATATACTTTGTGGGGTCGGAAACCTCTCCTTCAGTTCATTACACATCTCGAGACAAAATTAAAAGGGCAAATTCCTTTTGAAGCATAATAACAAATAATACAACATTTTCTACGAAAAGTTGAAACTTTATGAAAGGAAAATTCTTGCAAATATTGAATAATTCAAAGAGCTGGAATTGTTCAAATTTATTTATTTAAAAATCCAAAAATAGTTGCAGATTTGATGAAATAAACTGCAATTTAGAATAGGCGATTTCATGAAAATTCAGTTGATGAAAGCAAAGATCTGTTCACAGCTAAGATTATTAAGCATATAACGTGTGAAATATATTATTGACGCTTGACTTTTAAACAAATTTGAATTATATTTGTTCTCAATTAGATTTTGAAGAAGACCTTTCACAGCTCTGCGCACTTTGAGGAGATTTCTTGAGCGTGAAATGAACAGCTTTGTCATTTGAAATTGTTATCAGGTGAAGATTTCTTTTGTTCCAAGAGAGTTGTCACAGATGCAGAAGCCTGATAAAGGTAGCGAACCTGAGCAGAGTTTGAGGTTGAGGTTGAGGTTGTCATAAATTCCGCACAAATTGTTGTAGTGTCAGCTACTAACAAGCGTAACAAAGTGCTTGACAACAACTGCAATGGGCCAAGAGAGTGAGAGGGAGAGAGGCATGAATGGAACTGTTAGCCATGTTGTGATTAGCTTTACCTGGCCAACTGAGCCGTTTGCATTTGGCTCTCAACGGCGATTCATTATAATTTTTGTCAATTCTCACAGGTAGAGGGATCAGACAAAGGTGAGGATCGCATGGCGTTGAGACATTCACACAGCACTGACTGCCAGCAACAACAAAAACAACACGACGCATAAATTTACAATTAAATTTAATTCGTTCGCTGGATTTCCGCAACAACAAAAAAAGGGCCAACAACAAATCGCAATTGTTGCAATGCGGCCTGTAAAAAACTGCACGGCAATTGCAGTCAGCGCTGGTGGCAAGTTCAACGTCTTCTTTAGTGCTTGCCGCGCTTCGCTTGCAGCAGCAACAGCAGCAAATATAAAATAGGAAAAGCGAGAAGGCAACAAAAAGATTCCCAAGCGCGCTTCTTGGTAGCAAGAGCAGCAGCAACAACAACACCCGCACCACACACATATTTTGCTTGTTGGCATCATTCATACTCAATGCCACAGCAGCCTCAACTGCCACAACTGCCACAAAGAGCTCATCGCATTTTGGTTTCGCAGCTTGCTTCATGGGCATGTCAACAGCTCAGCCTCAGCCTCAGTTTCATCCTCATCCTCAGTCTAAACCTTGGCCGCTGTTTCAGCCTGTATCGTAGGCTACCTAGCAGCGCGTTTGAGTTTAGATTTCAGATACTTTTCGGTACACCCGCAGTTGGGCATTGTTCGCTTTACTTCCGCCTTCTTGAGCGTGCACCGCGGGGCAGGATGTGAAGGTCGTTGGCTGTTTTGTTGCAAGGTCGTCCGTTCATCAGCATCATCAGCGCTTGCTTATCACCTGAGCAGCCCGTGGACCAATTCATTTGCAAAAATATATACAAAATACGTACTAAATAAACGTGTATGCCACAAATATTTACACAGCACATTCCAAGCACTTTGGAAGTGCAAATAACAAATTGTAAAACGTGCAACGAAATGCGAGCAAAATTCAAAACAAAACAAAACAAAACGAAACAGAAACAGACAGCACAGAGTGGAACAACCCGTCGAAAATCTATTTAAAATATAATTTTTTATGTACTTCTATAAGAAATAATTATAGTGAGTGGCATATTACGAACACTACAACATTTTAATGATATGTTTTGATAAACTAGAAAATTGTTATGGTGCTGAGAAAACTATAACTAAGACCGAAATTAAATAACACTTTATGTGACATTTCGGCAAAAGATTTTATGACTAATAAATGAAAAGAAAAATACTTTGAAGCTAAAACTTTGTATCAGCTTTATATATAGTATAGTATACTATAGTAGCTAATAGCTACAAAGTTTCTTTAATTAAGATTTATTTTTAAATGACCTACAAAATTGTCATGATTTTGTTCCAATAAACTAGAAAATTGGAAGCAAAAATAATAAAATTATATAGAAATGCTGTAAAATTGGTCAAAGTATTCTAGAATATTACATAAGGTGAAATATTTTCACCAGTTTGATCAAATAAATGACAAGGAAATGACTCTTAGGTGAAACTTTTTATCTTATCAAATTGAGCTAATAATAATAGCTTCATAAGAAAGTTTCTTAGGTAAAGGGAATGCATAGTATTCTATAGCTGAATCCCATGATATCTATAGAGATAAATATTAAATTAAGATCCTTAATATGCCTAAAACTCACATTCTAATAACTACCATAGAACTGTCTGGGATTACAAACTTGTGAACATATGAAGCCTCAGTTCATGCCATGATATCTATAGAGATATGAATGTCCTTATAAAAGTTTCCTTAATATTCCTAAAACCTACTTTAAAATTTCGCTACCATAAAACAAGCTGGGAATACAAACTTGTGGCCTCAGTTCATCCCATGATATCTATAGAGACATGAAATGTCCTTATAAAAGTTTCCTTAATATTCCTAAAACCCACATTCTACATTCCCTACCATAAAACAGTCTGGGATTACAAACTTTCGAACATATGTAGCCTCAGTTCATCCCATGATATCTATAGAGATATGAAATATCCTTAGAATAATTTCCTTAATATCCCTAAAACCCACATTCTACATTCCCTACCATAAAACAAGCTGGAAATACAAACTTGTGAACATATGTAGCCTCAGTTCATGCCATGATAACTATTAATATATTAAATCTACTTCAGTCTCTTTAGAATATTAGTTTCCCTACCATAAAACTTCAGATTCTTTTCATGCATTGCGAACCCACTAAGTACACTCAATGATGGGAAATTCATGATGAAATTGCTATTTCTTAGGAACCTATTCTCTCTGTGTATTTGAGCGTGTTTAAGTCTCTGTTTGCTATTTGCTTAACTGGTCTGTCATGTAAGGCAGAAATTTTGTGCGCAATTGAAATGTTTTTGTTTTTTTCATTTTGTTTTCAGGAAAATTACCCCTTAAAATATGTACGATATGTAAACAGTTAAATATAAAGTCGTTTGTTCGTACTTTCAAGGAAATCAACAGCGTTAATATTTAAGCAAAATTTTTGGTTTAGTTTGTGAGCAATTTACAATGACAACGATGAAAAGCAAAACGCACTCAAATTTCTTGAATTGCTCTGTTGATGTTCGTACGTTTGTTGTTTCTGCTGTTTGCACTACTTAGTTCTGACAGATAAGATTAACATTTGAGTTAGCCGCCTCAGCTGGGATGATAAGATAAAAGTGCCTCTGCCACACGCATCCAAAACTGGTTGCCAATGGAGCCGGACGACAATGAGACAGCTACAGATACAAATCCGTCAGATACACGTCGCACAGTAAACACGGCAAGGTCGCTCTGCCTGCCTGCAATAATGTTTCGCTTTTAATTGAATCCGATGATCGTCTGCTCGATAGTCACAGCTGTAGCTCAACTTATAATTCAATCAATCGCACACATTTTTCGAGTTCAACAAAATACACAAAAACACAAAGCGGTGTTTTCTGAATGCCGCAACGAGTGTATTGAACCCATCACTGCCCCAGTCGCCCCCAACTGCCCGCCACGGTGCCCAACTAAAGTAAACAAGTTTGTTTTCAAATTCTTTTATAGTATTTGAAGTTGATGTTACCCTGCCACCCTCTGCAGTCGGTGACAGTTGATAAGTCTGTCACATAAGTGTATATACAATGTTGGATTCCGATTCCGATTCCTCATTCCCATTCCTCATTCTATGCACTCTCCCGATTCTCGATTTCAGACACAAAACAGCGTAATAATGTCACTCACTTTCGGGGGAATTGTATTATATTGTTTTGTTTTGTTTTTTTATCATCCGTTATCGCGATCTGAAAGTGTATCCGTGTTGTACTTGAAATTCAGTTAAGCTCCATGTAACTTGTTCATAGACTCAACACAATTCGCCAAAAATAAAGATAGCTCATCGAGTTTTGTGGAATGTGGCACAGAATGGATCTTAAGTTGATATAAACAAAAGAATTCCACGTTTAATTCGACTTTAACGTATATACACAACAAAAATTCCACGTTTAATTCAACTTTAACAAGTTTAACAAAATTAAACAGAACTGTAATTATCTTAGGTAGAAGTATCTCGGAGTTAGAGCATGTCTTTTCGGCTTTTGCGGATTATAATAATAATACAATTATAAAGAATTTTCTTTGCATTTCTCTTAGTTCAAGTATTTCTGATATCTTTCAGAGTTTTGAGTTTAGAACAGAACTGAGGATCTGAGCTCCCTTTATTCTCTTCCTTATTGAATTCTATAATAGATATTTATCTAGAACTTATGAAATTTACCAAATTAAGTAAAACTAACAAGATTTTGAGTCCTTTCTAAATTTAAGATTGAGATTAGACCTTTCTTTCCATTTCCTTATCCTGGATTTTCATATACCTCAGATCCGTTTCGCTAACCTAAAATATTAGTGTTTAAGTCAATTTTGTTCATATTTCGACTTTTTGGTTAATGTAGTCTTCTAGGCCTTATTGCACACTTTCTGGACTGTTCTTACTGCGTGGAGACCGTAGGAATTCCCCTTTCATCTATCATTGTGAGCTTAGTTTCTTATGTCATCGAGTTGAGGCTGTTTCTTTGTTTTGTTGACTTTTGCTTAGCGTTTTATCTGCTCTACATGTTTGTGCTGACTTTTGGTCCATTGAAGTTCTTGGGATGGCCCCAAAATCACACCCAACTGACCCAAAGCATATGATGCTACACTCAGAAAAAAGCAATGCCTTAAAATGCATACTTTTGTAACCAAAGGCAGCTAACCTTAAATTTTTCTGAGTTTAAGAAATATATTACTCAAATTGAGAAATTATTTCTATTTAACAGAAATGATTTCTGGCTTTTAGGGTGACTTTTATTATAGGGAGATTATTTGAATTCTATGGCATTTGTTTTTCTGGGTGTACATTGTGCATTTCTTTGGCCATTTGTTTTGTTGCTGTTGTTGGTATTTGGTTTTAACGTGTCTCGTCTGGCGCCAATTAAAATAATCCAAGACACGTACTGGCCTGGCCGCCTTTGTTATGGGCCATATGCATACTTTATATGGCTGGGAAGAGTTTTCCCAAGTGCAACTGGCAATGGGGCGGCAGCTGTGCGCTCAGCTCGTGCTACGGCTACGGCTCCGGCTCTGCTTCTTCTTCATTTTCTTCTTGGCTTTGGAAGCGCGGAAAATGGCAAAATGCAGCCGCCAAAAACTGGTCTGCCTTAGGAAAATGTTGTTTGGCGCGGCGCGGCGCGGCTTGGCGGGGTGGGGGAAAACAGGCAAAAAAGCTCGCAGAAAACTTGTTGGCCCCAAAGCACAAGATGGAGTTGGAGCAGAAGTAGAAGAAGAAGCAGAAGCAGAAGCTTCTTGCCACCCGCTAGCGAAGGCAGCAGCAACAGCACTGAAGAAGAATAACAAGAAGAAGAATAACAAGAACAAGAACTGTTTTTTGTTGTTGTTGTAAGCGGAAGAATGTGCACGTTGAAGGTTGCACTGTAATGTTTTTTGTTTGTTTCTTTTTTTATTGGTATTTTGTTGATGTTTGCTGAATTTTGTAATTTTAAAGGCACATTTACACGCAGCGCTGTTGTGCTTAATTGCATTTGTTGTTGTTTTTTTTTTTGGGTAGACTTAAGCGTTGCTTCACTTTACACTTACACACACACACACGCTTGCACACACACACACATGCACTGGTAGTCGTCAATTATTATTAAACATTTCATTAGTGCGGCGCGCACACACACAAGTGCAGCCCAATGTAAACAGAGAATTGTAAAATAAATTATTATTAATTTTCATTTAATTATTGCAATGCGCTCGCTCGCTCGCACACGCACACACGTACACACCAGCAAGACACACACAAGCACACGTATCGCGCGGCCAATGAACGCGGCGTGAAGTTTTATTCTGCTTGCAAACTGCACGATACGAGAGCCAAAAGTGGACTGACACTGAGACCAAGACTGAGACTGAGGCGCGATCAGGCAAAGCTCACGGCGGCAGAGGCACAGGCAGCGGTAGCGACAGCGGCGAGTCAGAGTCCAACACCTACTCATGCACACACAGATACGCTCTCGCAGTGGCAATTGCAAAAATGGCCACGTTAACCGCAAGAGCAAGAGCGAGAGAGAGAGAGACGTGACACACACAGACACAGCCGCAATCTTAAGTCTGCTTTACCTGCGCTGCGACGCTGTCAAAAACCCCAGTGGAAATTTGAACACTAACGCTCAATGTGCTGAACATAAGACTTATTTCCACTTGGTAAAAACGTTTGCTAATGGGGGTCAGTCTTATCAAAGGCCTGCAAAGCAGAGCAAACCAATAGCAACAACAACAGCAACAATAACATAAACAGGTATTTTTATTGAAAGTCACTTATCTCAGCTGTCAGTGAGCGCGCCTGCAAGTCCGCTCTGGTCTATGTATACCTGTCCGTGTGTTGCTGAGAGCCAGCGAGAGAGCGAGAGAGTCACACACACACAGACAGACTGACTTGCCACTTAATCAGGCAGCGGACAGAACCTGTTGCGCGTGCTATGTGTCCAGTTCTTGCTTAAGAACAACAAGAACAAGAACCTGTTGCGGCGACTGCGCTGCTTGCGTCGCTGCCCAGCCTGCACTTAGCCAAAATTCGTGCGGGCAAAGCAAACAAAGAAAGTAAGACTAAAAAAATAAAACAAAAAGAACGCAACGAGAGGCAGCAGCGCAATATGAAGGAAACGTTGATAAGCAAGGCCGAGCTGCGCTGCTCCGCTCTGCTGCTGCACTGCTGCTGCGCTGCTGCTGCTGCTGCCCGCGCTGCACTTCAAAGTTGATTTATGTTCTGCTTCTTCTTCGTTCGCTTCTTCTTATTGTTGTTGTTGTTGCTGTTGTTGTTGGTATGGCACTTTTGATTTTCAGCGCAAGTCGCTTCCAATTAAGCAAAGGAGAGAGAGCCGAGCGAGCGAGCGACCACCAACGTCGAAGGCCGAGAGGCGCGCGGGGCATCCTCCAGTTCGAAAATTAATAAGGTTAATATTTGCTCTCAATTATGATTATGGCCGTTACATGCAAATCTCAAAAATCGCAGTCCCGGGTGCTAATGAGCCCCATTCTGCGGTATCTAATTTATGTTAATGTTTATATTTATGCACAAATCTCAGATGTATGGGTATTGGCTGCAGCATGACCAATAAGTGGGGCTGCTTCTTAACGGTACAAGCGAAAGGTGGCAACATGCAAATTGCCACAATAAAACATCAGCCCAACAAAAATCAAACTACCAAAAAAAGGGCGCTCCAGTCGCGAGTGCACGATTCGGTAATACCCTGTACTTTTGTTCACATTCTTCCTATGTAATTATTATATAATTTTAAGTGCACTCAAAAAAACAAAGATACATTATACATATGCTTCAATATAAAACTTAAGGGATTTTTTAAAATTATTTAATCGACGCTACCCATTTTACCAGCCCAAGGAGCTACCAAGGAGCTATCTCATCTGCAAGCAGTTATTAAAAATATCCCAACTTTGTACATAAAACTACCAACTAAGGCCTCAATTAAACATAAGTTCTTGCAACATGCTTATAGGTTAGGTTTTGGTGGCTGGAGCAGAAAAACTAGTGTTTTCCAATAACTTATAATATTATACAATACTAAAGTACTAGAAAGACAGAAAAAAAGATTAAAAATTGATTTTTTCGTATTTCTTATAGACATACCTTTCACAACTGGTTGATACCCTCCTAATCCATTTTGAATGCGTACAGGGTATCAAAAATAACAAAACAATATTCAACGGGTCTCTGTGTTGCCTTTAGTTCTAAACTTTCGTTGCCATTCTCACAGTTCATTAACCGATTTTAAATGATAAAACCCAAAGCGAGCTCGCAGCTTGTTAGATTTTATGCACAGCCGTAGAGTTCACAAGTCAGCCCGGGGGGGAGTGAGTGAGCTGGCTATCCGTGTCTCTGAGATCAGCATCTCGCTCCCGGCTCCCGACTTCCAGCTTCCAGCGCACAGCCCACAGCTCCCGGCTCTCGACTGCCGGCTTGCGGTCAAATGGTTATGGCAACTAAAGCACACGCGTTCGCGCCTTGGCTGGAGCTGGAGATGGAGCTGCTCTCCAATTAATCATCGGGTTGGTGGGCGCTCATTGGCTCACATTTGTTTATTGCTGTGGCTTTTATTTAACAATTTGTTGTTGCTATTTGCGCAAAACAAAAACAAGTTTACCGCTGGCTACGCTCCAGGAGAAGAGGAAGCATGGAATGTGCCGCGACTATCAATCAGTTTTGTCTATTGTCTATGGGCAAAGCGGCCATTACCAAATCTGTAGCTCAGCAGCGCTCTTGGCCTGACCCAACTAGACCGGCTCGACTTTCCATTGGAAAAGCCCCCAATAATGCAAGCTCCAGCTCCAGCTGAAGCTGAAGCTCAAGCTGAAGCTGAAAGACGCTGAAGGTTACGCTTGTGGGAGCGGGACCTGGATTCCAGCGTTCGCTGTTTAAGCATTCAAGTGCGAAACGCTGCCAACACACCCAAAATTCAGTTTCAGTTCCAGTTCCACTTACAGGCCAACAACAACGCGCTGATATGAAATCAGAGGCATTTCACGTGGGAAACACTCAAGTCGAAAGCACAGCTCGCCCTTTTTTTTTTGCAAAAACCTAATCAGCGCGTTCCCGCATCCGATTTCGATCGAATTAGTCGCAATCGCATTTGGTAGCTGTTCCGATTTCCGAATACTTGTGGATTATTCTGTCTCAAAGCTTTTTTATCAGGCATGTTCCCATTTTGAGTCAACTCAATCTGATCATATTATTTGGAACCAAATCTGTTATATCAGAAAAGTAATAACTTTTCTAAACTCCGAAAACCTATAACCGAATGGAAGCTAATCGGAAATGAGAACAGGTCTGCAATTCTTTGGTTTAGCGGAATCAAAAGTAATTTACAATTTTCTTGTTATTTTTCATCAATTAGCTAGAATTCATAGAAAATAATATAGATTAGTTTTAAATTGATTGCGATGATTTTGAAGAGTTCATTGAGATCTCAACTAAAAGTGAGGGAATATCTTCTAAAACATATAAGTTCAATTTTAATATGTACTAGATAAGATATAATCGTATTAGTAATAGATTGGCTTCATCTGTATCTTTACATATTACCTACATACATATCTTAAAAAGGTTAAGTATTATAGATATGTGGGAAATAATTGATTAACAATTGTTATCTGATAATTAAATTTGCACATAGGAACAAGCAATTGAAAACGATTCGGAATTGCAATCTTTATGCTTCTGAAAGTAATATTCGTAAATGGGAACACACCTGAGTGCTCTTGTTGTAACTTGTGGTAACTTTGTTGTTGCGGGGGACGCTTTCAGGGTTGCTTTGACAGGCTGCATGCGAGTTGCATTTCAATTGAGCGCCGCAATGACGTCACCAGCCGCTGGTGCTCCATTGCTCCACATGTACAAAATTTGCATGCAGTCGTGCCAGCCACATGCCAAAGGTACTATTATGACACACATTTTAGCTTTTAGATAAAGATGCGAGCACACAGAGCGCTGCACTTTTCTTTGATATTTAAAAATGCAACGAAGGCCGCCCTCCCGCGACGCGACGCGACGCAACGCAACGTTCGGCGGCGACATTGGACATCGAAACGGAGGCACACAGTTCCGCGATGATGTAAACATCCAAAATTATAAAAAAGAGATATATAAAAAGTAAAATATACACACATATAGATACAGCGGGCGACCTGAATCTATCCACTATTTGAAATATACTTTTATATACGAGTGCACAGGGAGAAAAATTAAGGTTTGTTCAGCATATCATCCTGATATAATATATAAAACTATTAAATAATCTAATTTCATATCAAATATTTGGTTGATAAATGTATGTAAGCTAAGCTTTTTCCCTGATCTATTCCCGATTTCGATCATATCATTAGCAATCAAAATGGTTCTTCTATAAATTTAAGGAATAGTTTTTAAGGTGATAATTTTTGCTATTTGTTTAAAAAGTTTGGCCTTTGGTGGGAGGAAAACTATTTAAACATCATTTCGAAAAGGAAATAAGCTGCTATATCATTTGCATACCAAATTTTAAAAGGCTCAAGCTTAAACTTTGTTGGTTTTTAAATAATAAAACTTTTAAAGAACATAAAAAGAAGGATATTTTTTGAAAATAAAACCATTTTCAGAGTATCGAATAACTGAAGTTTGATTTGTTTCATTTTGTAAAGGAAACAACGTTGATATACCATTTGCATACCAAATTTGACAAGAAAACACTTAAGCTTAAAGATGGTTTTTAAAAAATAGAATTTGGAAGAACGTAAAGAGTTTGTTTTTCTTTTCTTTTTTTTTTTTAACACAGAATATCTTGTAATTGAAATTTAATGAAAACAAATGTCATTTTGATGATACATTTTTGTTGAACTATATTTTTTGTCAGTGCATGTGTGTAGTATGTTAAGAGGAGCATGTGAGACATGGGATTGGACTGCGGCCGTCCTCTGGCCTGGCGGCATTTGAGAGTCTTTCAGCCGCGGGCGCTGCTGCTTCAGCAGGCAGTCAATACGACAGTCTGTCCGTCAGTCAGTCAGTCAGTCAGGCCGGTCGTCTAATTGGATTTGCGCGCTTGTGCGTAACTATAAATCACACACTCGAGCAGAGAGTGGGCAGCGGGGCAGAGGGAGCTCAGCTGGAGCAGGGACAACCGGTTTGGATTGCCAAGTCACCCGCTTATAAACAAACTGCAGACCGCGGGATCCCATAAAGCTTTTCGACTATTTGTTAAGTGACCAAAACGGTAACAACAACAACAACAACAACAGCCAGCAAGAAGCGGCAGCATATTTGTGTTTCCTTTGGGGTAACCTTTTTCTTAACTCATAAACGATATAAAGAATAATTATGCTGCTGCATAAGCCAAAAGAAACGAAACAAAAATATCAGCTTACGCAACTTGGCCGGGCCCTAAGCTTTGGCTTTACCAAGCGGCCAAGCGGGGGTGGGGGGGGCTGTCATGTAAAACAGTCGTGTGAAATTTATTAATGGCACCCGAGGCGTCCACTTGCTAGTTCATAACTCTTGTTAGAAAGTGTCTCTGTGCTCAGATCTTGTAAGCTTGTAAAATGTGACATTCTTGGAAAAGGCCATTTGCTACTCGTACCTTTCAAGCATGTGTTGCAAGTTGATTTATTTGGCCACCGAAGTTGTAAGCGGATGTTGTAAGCCCGCAATTGCAAATCTACAGAAATTACACACTTGTAGTTTTAGGCTCTGTTCTAGCTAAAAGCCCAAACACACACCATTTAGCTGCCTGCTGCCTGTGTGGGCCTCTCAAGTTGCTCTTGTGGCTTGAACTTTGCCATGGAAGTTGTTTTTGCAGTTGGGGCGGCTGTCGCTTCCTGCAATTTATTAAGTTTCAGACAAGCTGCGACAGGCAAGGACATTCGCCTCATATTCAGTTACCAAAACGGCAGGAAAGCCGATACCCTGGGCACATGTGCTACCACATTCCATTAGCAGCAACAGCAGCAGCTTTCAAAACAGCCGCCACATTTGAAAAAGTACTCAGTATGAAAAAGTACTCACGCGCAGCGTACTCATTGTTAGGGTGGCAACGCTGCGTAGTCAGCAGCTGATTAAAAAACATATGTTCGCTCATGGTGAAGTTATTTTGATGGTGGCGCTCGCATTGTGACGGGATTTTATTGCAGCTTTATTTCATTTTCTTTTCACAATACACCAAACCAATATTATTGCCAATGTTCAGCTTTTACTATTTATCCAAATTTATTTTCAGCTTTAAAATTTAATTTATTCAAAATATTAGCAAAGCTAAAATAAATAATTGCTTTTAAAATTGTTAACTATAAAAATTGTACTAAGAAATTTATTTTTAAACAGTTTTTACTACCATAAGTTCAGCTTCTTTTGATTATCTGTTGATGTATTATAATTTATGTAATCTTAAAATGAATAAGTTAACAACAAGAAATTGGTACCATTTTTGGATTGACGTGACTTTACGACGGACTTTCTTTTGAGTTTTTGAATTTTATTTATTACTCTGGTTATAAAACTTATTTCTTGAGTTTAATTTACCATCAGAGCTATTTTGATTCTTTACATTTTTGGCGTCACTTTATTTAAAGCGTTTCTCTGCATAATTCGCATTGGAATATGGAAAAACGATTGCTTATTTCGGATTCTAGCCCAGAATCTTTGTATTAGGAGCCAATAACCTGTTACAAGGCTATACCCCGACAATCTATCAAAAATGAAACCTTTTTGTTGAGCAGACTTCACATATTCCCATCAACTGGTAACTGGCCACACGCATGACACCACCTTCAGAAATTACACCATGTTATAGGCAACTGTTGAATGAATCCCTTGTCGCAAACAAAGAAAACAACGTTCAATTAGCTGTGAAAAATGTGAAAAAGCGCAGTGGACACGCCCAAACAACAAGATGCACACCGACAAGGCACGCAACAAGATATTCAAGAGCTGGTCGGGCATCAGCGAGGTGTCCATCATCAAGGAGGTGGCCACCAAGGGCGAGCACATCGATCTGTGCCTGGAGTACTGGGCTGGCAAGCGGAAGCTGCCCATATCCGAGTATCGACACTATTTCCACGACGTTGTCCAGGCCTATGTGCAGCGCCTGCTCTCAGAGCGGCTGGTCTGCAAGGCGGACAATGTGCTGCACAATGTGGAACGGGATGTCAAGTGCTTCTTCTACCAGTACGCCTGCGAGTGCAACGATGGGGATCTCAGCGAGTTTGTGCTGGATCATTTGCGCGGCCGGGATCCGCAGCTCTTCCAGCAGGAGCAGCCTCTGCTAGAGTACTATTGGTCCTTGGTGCAGCAGCTGCGCGAGTGCAGCGATCTGCTGGCCAGGCGCCATGCGCAGCTGCCACGTGTGCACATTGAGGCACTGATGTCGCTGCCGGAGCAGACACTGCAGCTGATCCTGGTGGAACTGTACTTTGCCAATGGCAATACATCCCTGCTGCCGCAGCTACACAAACAGCTCGTCTGGCAGCATCTGGTGGACACTGTGCGGCTGGACAGACTGCGCCGCTGGTGCTGCTGCCAGGACATTACGGACACAGCTGCTTTGCTGCCGCTGGAGCAGGCCTATGCCGCTTGGAAAATCGAACCCAACATGTATGAATATGCTCTGGATAACTTGAAGCAGCCATGTGAACCACTTCGCAATTACTTTGCACGCGCCGGCTACTTCTTTGCCGGCGAATCCTCAGATATGTCCACGCTGCTGCGTCGCCTCTGCACCATGCAGTGTCTCGAGCAGCACAAGGATCTAATAAGCCGCCAGCCACTAGCTTCCCATTTACTACAACGTGGCTACTATTCCCTATTGTTGCTGCAATCTGTGCCCGTCTCGGCGCTGGAGCAGTTGGCGGGCGAACCGTTGATTAGTTTGCTCATCGATCTCAAGACACACGACCTGACAGAGCGCGAGGGATTCGAACTGGTGAGTATGTCACAGGATCTAAATCCGTTTAATTTTAATTAATTTTTCACTATATAAAGAGATATGTCAGTTGAGATCAGAAGATCCAGATCAATCTTATAATAAAATAAAAATTTGGAAAAAAACATTATTATTAAACTGAGGTAATTCAGTTTGCTGTAAAAATCGTTCCTAGGAGCATAAAATGTTGACTTGTAAGGTCCCAACTCCAAATATTTCTCCCTGAATTCAAACTTCCATAGTTTTGCCAAAACTCCACCGATTTCTTTGCGGAATGTGTTTTTGGTCATTGTTTGTGCTCAAGTTTGATTAAGCTTGTAAATCTTATGTATTTTACATTTTATCAGAAGTTTCTATGATCTTAAAAATGATTTATATTGTTTTTCTTTTCCTGTTTCATGGAGCCAACTAACAGTATTTATTTGTATCCTTTCAGATATCCCAGAGTGTGCAGAGCTATTTAGAGCGCACTCACAACGGCGCCGAGTCGCTGCAGGAGCAGCCGCTGCTCACCTTCTATGACTTTCTCTGCCATGAGCCCAGCGTGGGCGGCCTGGAGGGTTTTCTCTCCTCCAGCAATCTGAGTCGTGTGCCCTACTTGAAGTCCTTGATCAGGCGATTTGAGCACCATGCGTCCAGCAACTCGCCAACCTTGCCCACCGCCCACGAGCTGTTCCACAAGTTCAAGCAGGTAAACCTGTCCGCACTGGCAGCGGCAGGACACGGCGAGATGGTCAGTTTCTCGAATCCCAGGCTGAGTCAGCGCTATGCGCGCAAGGCGCAGCTAAACTACACCCATTATCTGAAGCAGCATCGCAGCGCCTATGCGGTTTACTATTTTCTCATGGAACAACTGCAGCTTTATGGCCAGATAACGCGCACTCAGCTGTTTCATGCCTGTGAGACGGCAACGCAGCTGGCGTTGCAGCATTCCGCCGACGAGGAGCTGGTGACGCACTGTGTGGCCTGCTGTGAAATGTTGGACTTTGATACACAAACGCTGCGCAGCTATTTGCACTTGCAACGCCTGCTGCCGGCTACAACAGAGTGCGGCAGCTATACGACGTTGCTTCAAGTCTGGGATCAGGCGCTGGTGCAGCAGCTCCTGGAGACACCCAAGGACTTTCCCCTGGAGTCATATCAGGCGCTGATGCGTCTGGCTGCGCGTAATCTGCAGGGCACCTGGCCCTCCGCATTGCTGCAACATTTTGCCGCAGGCAACAATTGGTGGCAGCTGCTGCTGCTCTTCCAATACTTTGAGCTGCCGCTCGGCGAGCTGAAGCAGCTGCTGCCGCACTTCAAGTGCAGCGCCTTGGGCGTGCACATGCTGCGCGCCCTCAGCTACGACTCCAGCCACGAGCGGCAGCACAAGCGTTCCAATCGCCAGACGCGTCGCAGCGATGGGCAAACCAACTCCTCGCAGGACACCATGACCAACTCCTCGCATAGCTCTGGTCTGGATGCGAATCTGCAGCAGCTGCAGCGCGATGCCGGCCAGTCCATGTGCTCTCTCTTGACACACAATGCACAGCAGGATCTGTTTGCCATTATCCTGTGCAGCAGCAACAATTTGCCAGACGAGTGCATCGACAGCACAGTCAAGCTTGTGGAGTTGATGCAGAGCAGCAGCCAGCACTGCACCAGCATCAATCTGATGAAGCACTGCGTCCGACAACAGATGCCCGTCTTGGCCGTCCTGGCTGCCACCCTCAGCGATCAGAACCGTGACTGGTGCTGGCTACTCTGGCTGGCCGTTGCCAGCGGCCAGTGGACGCAGCTGCTCCACGAGGTCACCATTTCTAGGGAACAGCAGCAATCGGAGCATGTCTGGTCTATGATAAGCGGCGCAGTCAGCGGTGGACACGTGAATGCGCTCCTCCACAGCTTCTGCATCTTTCAACCGGTGAGTGGGAAGTGATATTTTGAGATTGTATACAATATGGTCTAAGGAGACTAAGAAGACAGGAGCAGGGAGTAAAATGACCCCCGAGCTCGTAAAGAATGTCTCGACAAGTGACCTGCTCTCCTTCATAAGGAAGGCAACTCTTGTCCCCATAGGGAGCCTTCATGGTCTGGTATGTGATCCAAAATTTGTAAGGGGTACTCTAATATTGTCACGATCAAAGCGTTTCCAATACCAATGAGTATAAATATATTCTTGATCAGGCCGCTCTTCCTGAGACAATATATCCAGAGTATGTTAATACAGTATTCCCTCAAGTTCTCTTAGATGTAAAGGCTTTCCGAACCGAACTTTATAGAACTATATTCCCTTTATTATCACACTGGTTCCAAGTGTAGATTGAGTCCAAAAATACAGCCATTATATATATTAATTTCAATAGTATCCAACCAATTTTGAGAGTATTTTTGTGAATATTAGAGATTATAGATCTTTAGTTATTTTTTAAGCTGGAATTTCTCTTTTCCAAAGTCATCTTTAGTATTCATTTAATGGCTCTTAAGCTTGCCTATTGGTTCCTGGTGGAAACAGAGATCTTTCAAGTGCTTATCGCATCCACATTCCTCATTATCGTCTTTTAATAGATTCATCTCTATATTTATCTTCGCAGGACTGCAAATTTGTGCATCTGTGTCGCTTCTTACAACTGACCGCCCAGCAGCAGGACTTTAGCGAGTCCACAATTCTTGAGCTGCGTCAGTTTCTCTGCGGCTGGAGCCAGGATGCAGTGCATCTGCCGCTCTGCGAACCTCTTACCCGCAAGCAGCTGATGCAACGCTGCATTGGATTGTTGTTGATGCAGCTGAAGTGCAACTTTGAATGCATAATGCAGCAGGAAAAGTTCTTGGACTGCATTTGCCGCTCGGATGTGGGCGATGTTTGCGATCTGCTGGACTTCTGTCTGCTGCACAGGATCTTTGGCGTGGCAGCGCCTTGGATGCAGCAGCTGGGCACAGACTTTGAGCAGTTGGTGAGGCGCGATAGCATCGCCTACAAGCAGCTGGTGGATGCCTTGACGGAGGCCAAGGCCTACGAGGAGGCGCTGCAGCTGGCGGCGCTTTTGCAGCTGCCGCTGGCCGACATTGTCTATGCCAAATGGCTGGCTGAACTGGATGCGGGTCAGCTGCGTCTACACGCGGAGTACGAGCTGGAGATCGAGCAGCATGCGCTGCCGCCGGCCATACTGGTTAACTTCTTGCTGCAAGCGGGCGGACAGCAGCCCGAGAGCAATCTGCGGCGTCGCTATGAGCTGCTCCAGAGTGCGCTGGGTGTGATTAAGCAACATCATCTGTTTCCCAATGAATGCTTCGACCGGGATCAGATTGAGTACGACATGGTGCTGTGCTATATGCAGCTGGAGCCGGACCAGCCAACGCCCGTGCCCATCTACCACTCGGAGTACTTTGAGCAAATCATGCGCCAGGAGCGCTGTGTGCTGTACAAGTCCTTCTCAGAGCTGAAGGAGCTGGCGGGCATCGATGATCTCAGCATTGCCAGCAAGTCCACGCTGACAGCGCAGATGGAGGAGCGTCTGGACGAACTACTCAATCTGCTGCTGGACGAGGGCGACATTGTGGAGGCGCTCCGCTTGCAGGAACTGTTCGAGTTTAGGCCCAATGATCTACGCTTCATTGTCTTTGCCATGGCCCTGGCCGAGGGCATGACCAGCATTATCAATCTCTCCAGCAAGGAGCGTCAGCTCTTGAGTGACATCGAGAAGAGCGCCTTTCCCAAGTTCAATCGTTTGACGCTCAATCAGAGTCCCATGGCCAGATGCAGCAGTGATCTCTCTGGCAGCTGCTCCACGCTTGAGTTTGAGGAGATACCCTCCAAGGAGAAGCAACAAACGCTGGACACCCTGCTTGGCATTGTTTCCCGGCTCAAGCATGGCATTGAGCTGGGCAGGCGCATTGTCCTGGCCTATCGCGCGGCCATGTATCTGGACAAGGAGTATTTGGACGTGCTGCGCACTAAGGATGCCAGCGTGCTGCTCAAGAGCGCCGCCGAGGAGGATTGCCTGCAGCGTCTATTGGTGGTCAGCGATATACACATCTTTACACGACTGACGCCCAAAGAGGTGCATAGAAATCATCCACGAATTATATTTTCATCTTAATAACCAATCACATTTTGCAGATTGCCGAATCCATGGCCCTGGAGCTGACCACATGCATTGTGCGTCCACGATTCTATATATTCCATGCCAGCCAACAGCCACGGAATGCGCCACGTAATGCCGATCTCTGGGGCCACAGCATCGATCGGGACTTTCATCTGTTTCTGGAACTAACGCCCAATACAACGCTGCTGGGCAACTGCCTGCTGGAGTTCTGCGATGCCTTGAAGGCCTATCGTCGCTACAAGGACAACAAGCCCTTCGAGCCGACCGATGCCTTTGAGCGTCTCTCGGGGATTATAGCGCTTTATGGCCTGCCCAGCACTCACAACAATAGCAGCAGTAACGTCTTGTCAAACAAGAAGCAGAATCAAATCTATGTGGAGCTGCTGATCAAGGCGCATCTGTGCTTTGTGCACGAGTGCTCCATGGAGGGCATTGCCAGCGTGCTAGAGCGTGCCAAGCAGCTCAACGGGCAGCTGGCCAAGGCCAAGTCCTGGTCGCTGATTGTGCGCCTGCTGATTGGCATTGCCCGCTACCGGGAAATGTTCTACTGCTTCGATGCGCTCGTTGAGAACGAGCAGTTTGAGTCGCTGTTGGGCCAGTTCGATGAGGACCAGAAGAGTGGCCTGCGTCAGGCCATACTGTGCTACCTGCGCGAGTATAATCCCAAGAATGGCAAGGAGCTGCTGCGTCTGGCCGCCCATCATTTTCTCATGTACAAAGAGCTGGCCGAGATGTGGACACAAGAGGCACAGGAACTCTTGGACAGAGTGCGCCTTGCATCAACTGAGCTGGGCAAGCTCCGGTGCTCTCCAGAGCTGCACACGCTGCTCCAACAGGCGCTGGAGAACTACACGCATGCCACTGAAAACTTTCTGCTGGACAACAAATTGATTCTCGCACAGCAGAGTGTCTCCCGCGCTGAGCTGATGGCCATGCAGCTGGATCTGTGCAACAAGGCGCTGGAGAAGCGTGGTGCAGGCAGCGGTAGCAGCAGCAACTCACCGCAGTTCTGCGTCAGCGTCATTGGCGTACAAACCCGCGAACAGTTCCGTGAGCTGGTCAACACACAATTGAGGTTAGTTTCACCTTAAGCTTAGTCCTAAATGGGGGGGAGTTTTACTAATGGAATACTCCCGAATTAGCCAAATAAGGGGAGGCTTTGAGTGTACCCTAAATAACATTTAAAATGCCCAACTCGCCAATTGAGCTGAGACTTATGATACACTCCTAAGCTTAAAAGCCAACCAATTTAGGTGAGTTCAACTTTTAAAATAATTCTAAAATTTCTTTTTGAGTTGACTAAATTACCCAATAATGGTGCGTTTCATGACACACCATTAAATTTCTCCTAAGAACTCACAACTAGGGTAAGTTTTTGGAAACACCCTCAAATATTTTCATTCAACTAAGTTTAGTACACCACGAAATGACTCGTTAAAGTTCCCAAATTTGCCCCTAAAATAATCTTCAATTGTTGCCTTTTAGCGTGCCACAAACATTGATACTGAGTCGCGCCTATGGCTACGATGTCAACTGGAGCGAAGCGTTGCTGACACAATTTGTGGTGCTGCAGAGGCGCAGTTACCTGCAGGAGTACCGACGACATCAGCGCATCAACGACAATGTGATCGAGCAGGTTGTCAAGGGGTAAGCAGGATGAACACTCACCTGGGTACAGTTTCAGACTTTAAAACATTATGTTGCATTCCAGTTATATACTGCACACGCAGAACAATGCGTCGGGCGGCAAAGAGGATGACTCTCTGGCTCAACTGGTGGGGCTTATTCGAACTGTCACGCTCAAATACAAATTAGCATCGATTTTGGGCCTGAAAATGATTGTCATGTCGCTGATTAACGATTCCACAGTGCACTATTTACGCGATACAAATTTCGGTCGCAACGAGTTACACAATGTGGCACATATGTGACACAAGATTTGTTATTTAAGCAACATAATATTTAAATATATAAAATGTACTGATATTGTAATACCAAATACGTTATTAAAAATATACAAGCAAAATGCGCGCAAAACAACTGTAGAGACAGGGTTGTCATTTCATTTCGTCATGATACTATCGAAATATTTAAAGAAACTATCGATAAGAAAAATGCATCGATAAGTGATAGAATACTAAGTAGTCGATTTCCATTAAAGTGCTGACACACATACAAGTAAATAAACGTGCGTGAGGTTTTTCTCCCACAGCAAAAACTTAATTCATTCATATTTATTTATTACATTTAAACAAAGTGTGTTTTGAAATTCAAGAATAATTTTTACACAAATTTCCCATTAGCACACACTACAATGGCACAAAGCAAGCTCAACGATCTGGCGGGTAAGCTGGGCAAAGGTGGCCCACCTGGACTGGGCATTGGACTGAAGCTCTTGGCTGCCGTTGGCGCAGCGGCCTATGGTGTCAGTCAATCCTTGTACACCGGTAAGTTGGAAAACTGTAAATTATGCCCACATCAAGCAGAAATAATAGGGATAACAATAAAAACACGACTACCGTTGCGGCATGTGCACATAACCTTAAATCGGCCTTTGTATGTGCTGTGTGTGTGTGCATGTGTGTTTGCCTGCGGTGTCCGGCGGATTTCATAACTAATTAGGCAGCTTGCACAATGAAGTATAACAAATGCAATCCTACACAAGTAACCTCAATAGATACATTGAGTCTCTTATAGCAGAGTCTAATTGATTGCCTTCAATTGCTACAGCTTTCTTTCTGCACATTGTACGCTAGTTTCGGTTGCATAACAAACTCTTTAGGTTCAAAAAAATGAACAATGTTTGTTCTTTTAATATCGAGCAGCTCACTAATAATGCTTAGCTGCTCTGTTGCTCTTGAATAGCAGCAACATCATCGTTGACTCCTGTTTAACGGAACAACGTTCATGAACTCCTCGCTCCTTAACTGATTCTTTTATTTTACTTAAACTCAGACTTCAAGACACTTACATAAGCTGACTTGAAGTCAACCATAAACGTACATATATTTTCGCTTTCTTAATAAACACCAAATCTATACGCTAGACCTATTAGCAGGATATCTTCCAGTCGCGCAAATGCTAACGTTTTCCGTCTCTTTCCAGTGGAGGGCGGTCATCGCGCCATCATCTTCAGCCGTTTGGGTGGCATACAAAAGGACATTTACTCTGAGGGTCTGCACGTGCGCATTCCATGGATCCAATATCCTATTATTTATGATATTCGCTCGCGTCCAAGGAAGATTTCATCACCCACCGGCTCAAAGGATTTGCAGATGATCAATATATCGCTGCGTGTGCTGTCGCGTCCCGATTCGCTCAATTTGCCCTTCCTGCACAAGCAATTGGGCGTGGACTACGATGAGAAGGTGCTGCCCTCCATTTGCAATGAGGTCCTCAAGAGTGTCATTGCCAAGTTCAATGCCTCGCAGCTGATTACACAGCGTCAACAGGTCAGTAGCAGCTGAATTCGTTTACTTTACTACGTTCTAATGCTCATATTAATTGCCGCAGGTGTCTCTGCTGATACGCAAGGAGCTGGTGGAACGCGCGCGCGACTTTAACATTATTCTGGATGATGTGTCGCTGACTGAGCTGAGCTTTGGCAAGGAATACACGGCCGCCATTGAGGCCAAGCAGGTCGCACAGCAAGAGGCGCAGCGCGCCGTCTTCTTTGTGGAGCGCGCCAAGCAGGAGAAGCAACAGAAGATTGTGCAAGCTGAGGGTGAAGCCGAGGCAGCCAAAATGATATCCTTTTGACAAAACAACTTCAATAATCCTAGCAGCCATAAAATTGTATTGAATCGATCAATTAAGTTCGATCGAGCAACATGTTAAGCTGAATGAACTAGTCTCAGTTTGTCGATCATCTAGTTTGTTCAATCTTTGATCATTTGACTTTAAGATAGAGTCGAACGATTGAAACACAAACATCACAGCGAACGATTAAACTTTATGATTGACTTGTTTGTTCACTAACAATTGTAAAACCTAATATCCGCTCTATAGGCATTTATACACTTGCAATTGGTTTGCACCTTAACTGATATGTTTACTTAGGTCTAGCCGTCAAGCGTAATCCAGCATACTTGAAGTTGCGCAAACTGCGCGCCGCTCAGAGCATTGCCCGCACGGTAAGCACATTTAAGGGATACTCGTAAATCTAGAAATTGTTGACTAATCATTGTCTTTTTTTTAATAGATTGCTACCTCACAGAACAAGGTTTATCTGTCGGCCGACAGCCTAATGCTGAACATCCAGGACTCCAGCTTCGATGACATGACTGAGAAGGTTTACAAAAGTAAATAACTCGTTCCGTCATTGAGTTTACATTTAAGTTGAAAATGATAACATATATACATTTGTTTTTTTGGTTTCGAGCATTGGCCAAAATTTAGACATAGTCCGAGTAATTGAGTAACCTTTTAAACGTTTCATCCAATATCTCTTATCTTTCTCTTTGCCATCATAATTATGCACTTCGTTTTGTTTACGTTTCTTTAATTCCATAACGCGCAACGCAGTTCCTGACGATTCGGATTAAGTAAAAAGGGATTATTCCTTACGCGTACTAGAGTACACAGCAAGTTGCATACATATAAGCTAGTGCCTAAGTACCGTTAAGCATTACCTTCCTTAATATCCTCGAGCGGCGCGTCGTCATCATTTTAATCACAAACTCTGTGCGCCGCCCCCCTCGTGTTGTTCTCTGCGTTTTGCCTGCGACTCGGGAACAGCTTCATCTCATATCGTTCCCGAATCGCAAGCGCGCAGCACGCGAGCTGTGCTCGCAGTATGTGGCAAGTGGCGACGACGACGCGGCCAAAAGATCGCCACAGCATTTAGCGTTTGTCCCATTAAAAAAAAAAAACAGATCACGGAAATTGTTAATAAATGCGCATTGAGAAAACACTGTCAACTCGAAGAAATCAATCAATTGAATCAATCAATTTTAGCGACCAGTTCCCGATTCTACAGCTCACAACTCGAACCTAATCCTTAACCCTTCAAACCCATCGTTTTTGCAGTTGGCACGGGCTTGCCCAAGGATTGGCTCGACGCACGCAAATTGACAGGCGCTTCGGAATCCAATGTGGGCGATGTGGCGCGCAGCACTGCGGAGCGCATCATGTGAATGGATGAAGGATTAAGGAAGTGAAGAGTGAATTGTATCATCACATTTTGGCACCTATCCATCGATAAATCAACCCAGTACAAAGCAAGATCTACATGATATAATCCTTGTATGGACTTTTGAAAATGTTCTATCAATAGCAAGAAAGTGTTCACATGGCATTTCTTCAAATACGAAACATTTACTTATAATTATAATAATTGCATGTATAAAATACATAAGAATAGTACATAAGGGTGTATATAGTATAATTTATAATATGTATAGACGATTTATGTAAATTGTAGGCAGATTAGGTTCCTTGTTGTCGCTCTTACCCATTTATAGTAGTAAGAGCATGTGTCATGTAGAATTCGTGCGAGATCTTGACTAGAAATATTTATGTGGGTTATTGTTATGCTTATGCGCATCAATCCTGACAACATTTATTTATCGCGGAAGATAAGAATTCAACTTTTCTGATAGTGTTGCCTATCGCTTTCTTATCTTCCATTGGCAATTGGCTCATTTCCGAAGAATAGGAAAGGTTTACGGTCTTTAAAGGTTTAAAAGGCGCTTCCAATTTAATTTTTTAACACTACTATCTATCAATATTTTTTTAAGACTTCCTGGCAGTTAAGATAAGATACACTGAAATTTATTAGCACGGAGCTAATCACGTGTTTATTCAAAGGTCCAGGCAGTTGGAATTTAAAGTAAATTTCTTTAACTGTTCCCGTTTTTACTTTCGAAAATATATTGCTTGTATTTGTATTACAATTTTATAATACACTTGGTGTTATTTTTGTTATAGAATGGAACATTCTATAAAGTTTAGCAAAAGTGAAAACGGGAACTGGACTATTAAAAGTAAAACTAGCGTTGTGCTATAAACATGTTTTCCATAATATAGTCTACTATCTTTTAATCAATTTCATAATCTGCGTGCGCATAAACATAACAATAGCGATTCGTGTACTCAAAGTGGGTTCCATTACCATCTAAAGTTATTCAGTTAGGGGAACCCACTTTGAGTACCTCTAAATTGTGTTGAGTCTACTTGAGCAATTATGCGCCCCTGACAAAGGTCTGTCTTTAGTTTAGGTGCCATTATCCATCTCATATCATCCATAATCATATCGTATATGTATATATATATATCTATCATATCATATCTATCCAGAATAACGAGCTCGAACAATCAATCAAATTCCTGCAATAGGCGCGTGGGGTTAGCTTTGTATATTAGTTAGTGTATTTGTTTTGTTTAATGATGTCGCGAATCGAATATAGACCAGGATCAGGCGGTCGATGGGGCCTTGCTGCCAACTGCAGTGCCGCTGCTGGCGCTGCCGCCGCTGCTGCCACTGCCGCTGTCGCTGCTGTTGCTGCTGCTGCTGGCGTTGCTGTTGGCGCGTCGACTCTCTGCCAGAGCGGGCGTGTCGCGTCGATGGCGGCGCAGCGTGGAGCTGGCCGAGGGCGCCGAGGAGCTCAATGCAATGTTGGCCGTGAAGGCGGCTGCCTCGGCGCGGCTGGGCACAGTCAAGGTGCCGTTGCTGTTGACGCCGCTGCTGCTGCTGGCGTTGCTGACGCTGACGCTTGTGCTGCCGGCGTTGTTGACGCCGCTGCTGGAGCCGCTAGCGACGCTCGCTGTAACAACGGCGAAGGATTCGCTGATGCTGCCCAGTGGGGGTCATAAGTTCGTCGTCTGGACCAGTCCGCGCTCCAGATGGAAGCAGTCCAGCACCGCAGCACCCACAGAACTGCGTCTCGCAACCATTGCATTCACCACGCTCCATTTGTTCAGACGCGGATCATAGCGCTCCACGGAATTAAGGGAGGAGCTGCCATCGTTGCCGCCCAGGGCAAACAGCACGCCCTCCACCTCCACCACCTCGTGTGTGGATCTGCAAGGGAAAAATAAATAAGATCGGATCAGAAACATTATGGCAAGCAGCAAGTAACATTTACAAAAGAAAACCAATGCTCTATTTTAAAAATGTAACAATATATATACAATTTATAATTTTACATAATTAAATCAAATATCAAAACATTTCATTCCTTTTTAATTTATTTTTGGTTTCATCATAATTTTTTTATATAATAAAAAAAAAGAAGATGATTCCAGTTTGTACTAGAATATTAGTTATTACAATAGAACGCCAATTTAATGAAAGATCAAAATCCTGATTAGGATTGAAGGATTAGATATATTCTGGTATAAGGTATCAGGTAGAAGAATTTTCAGACAAAAACTACTCAAATGAATGGCAAATTAATGTAATAATATTTATTGTAAATGAAATACCAACAATAATTTGCAAATTTTTGTTGGATAGTGAAATATTTTGCTGATCAATTTTGTATGATAGAAGAAAATACAACAAAGATTAGAGATTATCTATATATATATATTATATTTTTATATTTAAAACAAAATACCAAAACCAGAAATTTTTTATGATTTGTAATATATGTGCATAAAATACTGAAAATGATTTTAATTTGGTTTATAGAGCTCGGTTGCTTACCTGCGCGAGTGCATGGCCGCAATGGGCTCCCAGCAGTTGCGGCGCAAGTTGAACCGTTCGCCGCTGGACATGCACATGGTGCCATCGTTGCCGCCAATGCAGTAGAGATTGCCATCGGTGGAGGCGACGCCGCAGCTGCTGCGCCGGGCTGTCATGCTGGGCACTGGCTGCCAGCGGCCCACGCGCGGATCGAAGCGCTCCACGCTGGACTGATAGTTGGTGGAATCGAAGCCGCCCAGGCTGTAGATTTGATTCTCGAGCACGGCAAGGCGACAGTAGCGCCGACGCGTGCTCATCGCTGGGCAGGAGCTCCAGATGCCCGTTAGTGGATCATAACGTTCCATGCTGCTCAAACAGGAGGCGCCATCGTAGCCGCCGCACACAAAGATCAGGCCATCATAGGCGCAGATGCCCAGGCAGCTGCGTTTGGTGCCCATGGGCGTTATATTGATCCATTTGTTGGTCAACGGATTGTATGATTCGGCAGTGGCCAGATCGCTGACGCCATCGTAGCCGCCCACAACGTAGAGCTGCTTGTGGAGCGAGGTAACGCCGGAGCGGGAGCGACGCCAGAGCATGGGCGCAACTGGTGACCAGCTGTTGCAGCGCGGATTGTAAACCTCGCACTCGTTGTGGATGGCAAAGAGACTGCCACCGCCAACGGCGAAGATGTATGGCTTCATGCCCTCCGGGCGGCGCTCCTGGGTGCGCTGGCTGCTCATCAGACTGCGCTGCTCCGGCAGCAGATGATACTTCATGGCCTCCAGCAGCAGCTCCTTGCACTCGGAGTCGTCGCGCATCAGCGTCTCCGCCTCGACGCAGCTCATCAAGAAGTCGCGGTTCACCAGCGGCAGACGGACATGCGACATGAGCTCGGCAATGTGCAGACGACGCTGGCTTAGATCGTGCTTAACCCAGCTGAGCACACCCAGAAATACTTTCTCCTCGGAGCTAATGTTCAGCTGGCTGTTGGATATCAGCTCCTTGACCTCTTCGAAGGGCAACAGCAGGAACTCCTCTGTGCCCACCACCTGCTGGAAGTTTTGCAGCGCATATTTGTGGGAACGCGTGTGCAGCTCCTTGCAGGAGTGCGCATCCGCAAAGCTTCTAATGCCCAGACAGTTGGACGGATGCAGCTGCCGCAGCAGAAACTTACAGCACGCATCCCGCACCGAGTGCATCTGCAGCAGCCCCGACGCCGGCAGCAGCACCTGTACGTTCTGCTCCGTGATTGTTATTTCACCCGTGTAGGTGTAGTCAATAAGCTGACGCAGCGCCGAGCTATCGACGTCATGCAGGCGCACCAGGCCCTGGGTACGCTCCAACATGTCATCTGTAAAGTCAAAAAGGTTGTAAGGTAGACTTTAAAATCTGTCACCAATGCATTCGTTGCCAAGGAGTTGAAAGTCCAAGTCACACAAACAAACAAATCAACTCACTGAGCTTGCAACTCATTAAGCTTGCAACTCACTAAGCTTGCGACTCATGCACTCGCTTGCTCGTCTTGAAACTCTATATGCTTGTGTTGCACTTGCAAGCTTTTAAGTGCAGTCGAAAGGCTTAAAATGCTTAAGCTTGGTCTGATTGGTTTTACTTCCTTTGGCGTTATGCACTTACCGTTAAACATGGCATAGAAATAGGGCGATACGGAGGCCAGCACCACCCGATGCGCATTGATGGTGTCTCCGCCCACCTCCAGGCGCACATCGCAGAGCTGCAACGAGAAGCAGCAACAAAATGAAAACCATCATTGACACTTCAAGCAGCGTCACGAGACATACAAAGTGTCGCTTTACACAAATCCGATTAACGACGTCCTGGCTACGTGCTCAATTTCACAGTCTAATCCCCATACCCTGATGCAACGCCTCGCACAGTGGTTCAAAGTGGCTCAAAAATGGAAAATCGACCACTTAAACTCTGTTATAAATATACACCATTATCCATAAATGTATGTACCATTCCATGATTTTTTTACCTAGAGTGTTCTCATTTTAATCAAAAATTAAATTCGTTGAATAACCATCGGATCTATCGTGCTAAAAGTAAAGCCTACATATTTACTAGCATTCAGTTGAGTGATCTATGTACGTTTATAGTTACTATGAAGATATTTTATCTATATGTATACTTTTAGACAGTTCCAAACTGTAAGGAATTTAAGATCTTAAGCACTTTTTTATTTTATTTCATTTTCTTATTTAGTATTTTGCAAAAGAAAATTAATAATAGTTACCTTTAGGATAATATGCTCGTAAGATTAAAGAATTCTATTTAATTACAATTCAAGCACGTATTTATAACCATTTTTAAATGAAATTACAAAACTTAAATCTAAAAAGAAATATTTGAATATTATTTAATTAGATTTGATGCTATACTCAGCACATTCTAATTGAAAGTGCAATTTCAGTCAAGCATAAGGACTTCAAGATATTTTTAATTATCGTTAAACTTCTTAAAGACTTTTCGAGCAAGTTCTGCATAGCAGAGACCCACTGTTCGTCCCATTGAATCCTTACAAGTGATTCGCTTCTACTTGACTGCCAGACGATGTTGTGCGAGTCTCGCCATAAATGATATACATACGACGTTGACAGAGTACCCAGAGCTCAGAGACGGCGCCTCTTGTCGAGTCAGTGCACCCGATTAATATCTATTTTTAATAGCTCTGCAAAAATTAACAATATTTTGAATATATGTAAATTTTTTTTATATAAATTGCCGCACACGTCATGCTGCTGGGATGGGTGGAGTCGGCTGCTCCGATTCTGGCTAAGGCCAACCACCCGCTGAGCGAATTTCGCTTTTATCACTAAACGACAATTTGCTCTATTAGCTCACCCAACTGCCCTCGGGGCGACACGTCAGTCACTCAGTCAGTCAGTCAGTCAGTTAGGCAGTCACTCAAGCAGGCAATTAATTTCGCCGCCTGCCCCCAAAAAAAAAATGTATACTTAAATGGGAAATGAAATTATGTATGCGGCATGTGAGCCGAAGTGTAAGTGAGAACAACTCAAGCTCATGTCAAGCCAGAGGTCTCAATCACGCAATCGTTCTGGTTACACAAAAATAGTTATATTTTAATTATGCTCACTGCTAAATACAGTTAATTGGCAAAATTGTTAAAGATATGCAGATAATTGAGATGCCCTTTTACTGATTTCATTTAAGTAATTAATGCTACATTTTACAGAAAGCATTCCTCAAATTTAACCATTCATAACTAGATAGAATATTATATGAGTACGGAACAAATTGATGAAAACTGCCTAAAAATTAAATGTATAAGTTTTGAGACCCCCTGGAAGCCTCAGGGGGTTTGGTTATACGAAAACTGAATTGAAGACGAATGGATGGTAAACAATAAAATGTTTGCTACAGTTTTCTGTAAATTTTTCATGCTTGTGTCCGGAATTTTCCAAAATTGCGACTTATAGAGCACTTTTTCTTATGATTGGAAACAACTAGGACAATTTCCCTTTGCGTATCCTCAGCTGGCTTCGTTTCAGATAAAATTAAAACTTGTACTTGTTGGTTGAAGAACCCAAAAATTATGTAATCGAATTAAAACACATTTCTCAAGCTATCCTACTGAAACTTAGCACTTATATGCATTGGCTTGCTATCATCTTATCCTAAAAGTTTAACCAGGATCCCATAATAAATAAGGAATATTTTAAAGTTTTTATATTTTGTACTAAATGACAATACTCTATGATATCATACCTGAGCATTATTTCGCATTTGATTGATGGCTGCAAAGGAGGCAATGCAGTGTCCTGGATTTTGATGATGTGCCTGTGGCAGGACCTCCTCATTGGGACCCGGTGGGCTCAGATCGCTGGGCGTTTGTGTAGAATTGTTGCTGGTGGTGGTGACATCCTCATTGTTGCCACTCGCCTCGGCGGAGCTGCAATGAGATAGATATACAAATCAAATTCCACAGATAATGTTGATGTTGATGTTGATGGTTTTTGGGGCGACAACATGACGCCAGACTTCACGTTCTGGCAAAGTCTGAGGGTTGCTTATGCTGGCAGTCTCCCCTTATTTGGGGGTTGTTCCATCATAAACATAAATGAAAGCTGCTCCTGTACAAGTGTGTTAGTTTCTTTACTCACTGATTCGATTTCACGGGCAGAAACATGGCGTTGTGGTTTTTCCCCTGGAGCTTATCGCAATTTGCGTCCCAAAAATATTCACGTTGTGTTGATGTTGAGAAATTCTGTTTGGTCCTTGTTTGAGTTGGAGCCTGTTCCTGCTCTACCCTTAAAATGTTTCAGTCTTTTCTTTGGCAGTGTTTGCTGTGCTTCTCTTCCTGCCGGCACTTGCAACTGTAATGAAGCCGGGAAAGTAAAAATCAATAGGTTGTAATTGTTTTGTTGTCACCCCTAGACGAGCAGCAAAAAGAACAGAATTTAGGTCACACGCAGTTCGGGGGTGGGCCCCGACGTCCAAAGACATGAGATCATACCACCTCCCAGAGTTTTTGGCATGTCAAAGTGAAAGGAAAGCATCTAAACAGACCGCAAAGTAGGTTAAGTGCCGCCAATCTCCACCCCCCCTCCCAGCGAGTCCGTTGTGCCCATTGTTGTCCTCGCTTTTGACTGAGCTGCACCCAGGCGTATTTGGGTTAGCCTCTCCTTGATGTCCCTCCTCAGCTGCACAGGATGCGGGTAGTTGAGCCGGCCAAATGGCTTGCCACATGCAACTTGCGCATTTGCCACGCTAACCAGTCCCTGTGGTTGCTAACCGAGTTTTAATTTAGTACCCGTACTGCACCCAAGGTCGAGGGGAGTATATAAAAGTCCGTTCTTATGTATGGGGAGTTCATCGATTCTAAGCCACAGAATGGAAAGTACAGTGCACGCTCGAAAGAGTGAACACCCTGTGTGCTATATGAACCACAAACTGAGATATTTTAAATGTAGAATTTTCTACTCCCTGTACCCATAAAATGCGTAAAAAAGGGGAACTAAATCTGTGCAAATGTACTCGTAATATATGTAACAAGCAGAAGGAAGGTCTTCTTCGGCACTATAAAGTACATATGTATATTCTTGATCAGTATCAATAGCCGGGACGATCTGGCTCTGCCCGTCTGTCCTTTCGGAAGAACGCATCAATCTCAGGAACTATAAGGTCTAGAGACACCAAATTTAGGATGAAAGTTCCTGTATACCATACGCAGGTCAAGTTTGCTTCTAATCTTAGATATTCCCCGCTAAAATCGAGAAAATCGATTTAAATTAATTTAATTCAAGATATGGTTTTAATAATTTGGCATGCATAATGCTTGGGTTTCTCTTAATCTATTGAGAGAATTTCAAGTCGATCGGTTAATAAACACAAGAGTTATTCAAGAAATAAACAGCCTGCTTGCTTGCACTGCTGCTGAATTGCTATATCTGTGTGTATAGCACGTGTGCATGTGAACGAAACTGTGCTTAGGAATGTTAGCCCTGGTTACAGGGTGTCTCGTAGTCGGTTATACATGAATAGAGCATTCTTGCTTGTTTTCTTTTTGTTGGTCAGCATGGAAATTGGACAAATGTTTACTTTATGACTGGCCATGCAAAATAAACCGCCCAATGCAATTGGCAGATTGTGCAAATAAACGAAAAGCGTTGCTTATTTGTATACTCGTATACGGTATACATATGTGTGTGGGGTGGGCCCCCCTTCGCCCCCTCTGTCCAGGCAATATCACGCTTGGAAAGTTCTGGGGTCAACAAAACGTGGCCAGACGGCGGGCATGTGTGAAATCAACGTCACGATTTTTAACGCTGCATTAACAAAACGACAGCAGCAACAATACAAGAGTAAAACAACAAAGCTTAACAACCAAATTCAACAAAGCAACACACACAAAATTTCACTTTGCGCACTTGGCACAACAAACAAAACAAAACCAAATTAACGACAATTTTCAGCTTTAGTTTTTATACCCTGTACACGCACTCCAAATGGCCAAAAAGTGGTTTACTAAAGTTTATAAAAGGCATGAAAAAACAATTTTTAAGACTACGCTGTTAAATTTAATATGTGCCAAATGTTGCTTAATCTCTTTTGTGAAAAAATCATGATGATCGGATAATAAACGGCGAAGTTATTAAAGAAAATACATATTTTATAAAGGGCTTGGTAAAAGCTTAAAGCTTAAAGTGCAAGCAGTGCACTGCTTGAGGCTTGTGTGTTTGTATGAGCTTGAGATATGGGTACAGGGTATCTGCGCGTCAAGCACGCTCGATTACCACATTCTTACTTGTTAGCTTCAATTTTGTAGCAAATACAACAATAGGCCGGGCAAATTGCTATGCTTGAGGGCGCAATTGTGCTGGGAGGGCAATGCCCGTTTATAGACCCATAGACCCCCCTACATAAAGAAGCCCCAATAGGTGCTTATTACTGCACACCCCACACAAACACACACACACACACACGCACACCCCAAACGAAATTGCAACTGTTTCAAAATGGACTTGACACAGAACCGGCCGTGGGATTGCCACAGTTACCAATTCGCATGCAGTTTTCAGTTTGAGTTTCTAATTCCTGCGGGGGTGAGGGAGGGAGGGGTCAGTTCCTCAGAACACACGCCTCGTCCCAATGTGCGTGTAATTAAAGCATGCGACCAGGGTCGGACCTCGTTTACCGTTACGCTCTGCGGTCTGTCTAAGCGACAGCAAGCTCGGACTAACAGTTTTGCGGTTACTTTACAGATTCATATACTAAACAAGCATACACTTGAAGAAAAATCGTTGAGGTGTGCTTCTAAAAATCTAAATGTAAGTAGAGACATTAAAAAAGTTTCTCCGATATGTGGGTTCCAAATTCGTTCGCTTTTATTTTCGGTAATATATAGCATAATAATATAGTATTCCCGATTAAACTATACAAAAAATGTATTAAAATATCCTGTTTTCTATCAATATTGTTGCTTGCGTTGATTTAAAAACACAATTTTCATTATTTTTATTTTTTTGTACTTGTTTTTATTTAGTCTCTCTGTCATTTGATAAACAACTTGAATTAAACTTAAGTTAGAAACAAGAACTACTTAATCAACAAAAGACCTAAGGGACCTCTTCCCAGTAGGAGAATCCTCTAATAATGTACATAATATTTTTTTATTTTTGATTACTATTTGTTTTGTAAGTACTGCCTGTTTACTTTCTCTCAGTGTGAAGTACGCTTAATTGACTTAAAAAGTGTGTTGTCTTCATGTTTGCAATGAGCTCAGAATCAGTATTTTATAAGCACGCAAGTTCAACAGGAACAGGAAGTGGTGGAGCAGGTGGGAGAAGTGGGGATTTAAATGTGAATGTCCTTCACGTGTGGACAGTTTGAGCCTTCGATGTTGTATTTACAAAGCAGAAAGCCGGGCTTTTATTAGCAATTTTTCCCAATAACTCATTCTCACAAATTTACCGCAAAAAGTGCTAAAAATATGTAAAACATTAAAAGCACCATTAAAAAAAAAATAACAACCAAAATTTAACTCGCATCTTTTCGGTTTTCAGCTGAAACTGAAGTGTTGCCTTTGTGTGTGAAATTCAAATTAACAAGCAAATGAGCCAGAAACGAATGCGGCACACGTAGTCCAAAGCGGTTAACGGCTAGAGTTTGGCTCCCTCGTCAGAGCCCGGCCAATTCAGGCAAACCATTCAGTAATATTTAAGCGTCTGGCGACAAAACATTGTGCAAACATTGAACCGGTTGTAGGTGTATTAGAATATTTATCATCTTTCGTTTGTTTTTCGGTTTTCGTTTTCGTTTTCTTTTGGCCACATTTGGCCTTTGCTTCAGCTCCACGTGACTCTCAGCCACAATAAGCCAATTGCAGCAATGGTAACCACACGCAAAAGTCTGTCAATGAAAGCTGCCGATTCTTGCACGCTTCATTGATGATTAATCACAGCAACTATGCAATTGTCTAAATCCATCAAGGTCAACCAGTTATTCGCTATGCAATTCACTTGATTATTCTGGCGGAAATGAGTAACTAAGTCAGCTTCAGTTACGGCTAAAACCTATGAATAAGACGCTCAATGGAGGACAAGTTTAATAAACGGTGTCTTTAAGTTAATTAAATGCATCAAAGAAATTCTCTAGTAATTTCAGCTTATAGTATTTCTGTTTAAATATATTGAATGCTTTTACATTTCAGAGCAGGCCGCCAATCAACTATTTTCTACGCGTATAAACTCATAATTATATTTTCTCTAATTTAACTTCACTTGACTTTTGTTATTAGTTCAGTTTTACATATTTTATTTTACAAATCAAGCAAGTCAATTATTTTTTTATGAAAGCAGAAATCAATTATTATCTCTACTTAATTTATTGTTTCTTAGTTCATTTAGTAATTAGAGTATTTAATTATTTATTTTTTTCTGGAAAACAAAAAAAGTTCACAGAACTGATATTATTGAACTTTAGCCTGTATAATATATACAAAAATATATATTTTAATTCCTTATAATATCTATCCATAGTTAAGATTGTATTTATTATTTATTTTTATTTATGCCTGTCTAGAAAATGTATACATTTTGGCATGTCTTTAATTTAACACTTTATTTCAAGGGTATCGAAACTCCCGTTCCATCTTATGATTGAGTTTAGCACATTCTTTATGAATGGCTGGAATAGCTGGGTGCCTCTTGTAACGCCCCCAACACGCGTTCAAGTGCCAATGCGTGCTAGGCAAAGAGACCCTCAAGAGCGTGACCAAATATGGAGGACTGTGTTGTAGGTAGCTTCTAGCTGGGCCAGACTTGTGACAGGTAAACAGCAGATAAACAGGTAAATAGCACCCACAGGCAAATAATGATTTCTTTTGCGTTAAGCATACGCCGCGTATGCCGCGATAATCGTACAGTGAGCAGAGAAAGCAGACGTACACTCTGATTTATTGGCAATTCTAATAAATACAAGCAAGGTATTTAGAATTATGTACCCATAGGATATTCACAAAACTGGTAACATATTGAATATCAAATACATAATCAGATAAGTTAGATTGGCTTAAACAATGACCACGATTAGATAAGAGAGACAATTTACGCACACTTTACATACTTATAAAGAAAAGTTCTTTATTTTTTTTATGCAACTTTTTCGTTTTCTATTAAATTTGGCTTCCATTTTGAGGTTAGAATCCCAAATAATAACTATTTTTTATATATTTTGCAAAAAAAACAGCTGTTCTTAAACCTTTTTAGCTGAGAGTAACTAATGTTTGTTCTGGGCCAGCGCTCAGTTGCTAATGGTCAATAAGAAGCCACCCTCCCCCACAAAACCCCTAGAAATATACTCAACGAAAGTGAGTGAAGCAGGTAACTTGGGCCTAAGGACTGGGGGGACTATGGGGACTGTGGGACTGGGTCGAACTGGCCCCTGCTGCTGTTATCAACGCACTGGCTTTGCCGGCGTTTTTATTTTCGTTGGGGGTCGTCAACCTGCGGACGCAGCGCGGGAAATGTTAAAACAGCCGTTTTGTGTTTTTGTTGCGTCTGCGCATGACTTTGGAGCTACTCCTTGCCCAGTGCTCCTGCCCAGTGCAGTGGCAGCGGCAGCGGCTCCAACTCCTCTACCCCTAAATTTTTCACAATACTCATAAACTTACTGCCGCACCTTATTTTTGGTTTTAGTTGTTATTAAACTTTGATTTTTATATCCTTTCTGTTTTGCTTGACTTTGTTAGCGGCACTGGAGTTCCTTGTCCATATGCTGTTGCAACATTTACGCCTAGCACACACCACAAACTTCAACTGCTTTCAAGCCAAATTATTTGGTGCTGCCTGCGTCGCGTGGGCAACTTGCTCGACTTGGCCAACTGTGCGCGGTTCACAACTTAACGGCACGAAAGCTCAGACGCGACTGAGCCAGACATCGCCATCGAGACTCTGTTAAACGGTGAGCGGGACAGTGGCGTAGACCAGGGGCTTGCGGGGGTTCTCAAATAAGTATCCAATTTTTATTGACAGGTGAATTTCATCCATGAATCTATGAGCTATAATTTATTTCAAATTTATATCGATTGAAAGTTTGTAATCGAGGCTTGTTTTCATTCTCCATGAAGTTTTCGAAGAATTTATAAATATAAATTTATAAATAACATAAATTGTGTATATAGTACAAAGTAAGCAAAATGAAATTGAACCAATTTAAATTTATAATTATATACATATATATTTATAATTTCTAGCTGATATCGGGCCTGAACATGCTACATCCCAAATTAAAGCAGTCGCTTTTGTGCAGTCAACCTTAAATTAACAGTGGCTGGTGTTGACGGCCTTGCTGTTAAATATACTACTCAGAATGGCACTGTTATTCGAGTGGTTTTGTTCTGCAACCAAACAAAGCTTTGAAAGCTTTTGCAGTCGCATTAGCTTTTGCTTATTGGTCGTTAAAGTCAAGCTTGGACTTTTTATTGAAAAAGATTTAGCTATCACAAGGCATTAAATAAACAGAGTTTAATACAATTAGCTTACGCTCTGCAAACGTTACAATGATTTTTCATACGACTAAGGATGGCGCATCGAACAAAATGTATTCGGAGTGCTTTGGCTCTGAGCTTCAATTCTACCAATTCTTGCCGCGACTTCTTCAAAACTTTCTTTACTAGTTCTCGATTTGGCACTTGGCTCTAAAAAATGTTAAAAATAAAAAAAAATTAACATGTTACGACCACGATTATACAATGAAGTATATTTTATATTCACATAAGTATACTATTTTACACAGTTTAACATATACAAATATATATGTACATTTATATAATTTTAATAATATGAAAATCATTTACCGTCGATTCCCGTTCGTTAGCAGACCTTGCGTTGGGTTAAGCGTTCCCAAATTTAGATTTTAATATAGTTGGAAAAGGTACTTCCCTGATCTAGGACAGTTTTAACACGGTCGTAATGAATCAAAGGACTATCCTTTTCGTGTGAGCGCTGAATTTGTTTGAATAATGAGTAGATGCCATAGTATACGTAAATTTGATAAGCTGAAAAAGATTATACAGGGAGCAGTTAGTTTGAGTAAACTAATCAAAAATTTCCGATACTTTGATATCATTATCGAAAATATCGACAATCAATGATTTTTCAGCTTTTTTTGTCAAATTAATGTTGTATATAGAGAATATGTACTCATAATCTCCTTTTACAGTCACTTACCTGATAGAGGAAATGTTATAGTGAAGACACGCACTATATAACCGATATCGGTCGACAATGACACAACGACAATCAATAATAAGATTTTTTGTACTATATTAAGTGCCAGTTTAATGCCAGAGCTTATTAACCAGGGTAACAACATCAAATGGCGTTCCTGTATTAGAGAAAACACTTCAACATTTCGATTCATTACAAATAATAAAGAAAAAGCAGTTTCACCTTCAGTACGCCCACAACAAGCATGCCCGATGCCAGCAAATGAATAACATTGATGGCCAAGAGGAAGCTGCAGAATACGATGATGACTACAAAGTTAAGATTGTATGAGGCTTAGGAGAACTATTCAATTTGCAGCGTACTCAGTTCTTACACATGTAAATTGCATCATAGTTAACCAACATATTCTTCTCAGCGATCTGGGCAATCTCATCCGCGAATCCCAAAGAAGTGCCCAGCACAATGGACATTATGAGTGATCCGAACACACCAAGCCAGCCGATGACTATGCCGGCGGTGTTTAGGCGCATATAACACAAGGTTTTCAACATTTTCTCGGGTTTTGCGTTTGTTTTTATCACGAACTAAGTAGCCTGCGTACAAATGAAACTTTTAAAATGATTTTTACACCAACCAATGATATCGAACACACACAAACCTATGGTTTGAAGAATGTCACAAGCCTGAATAGATTCGAATGAAAAATGCGCAATAACTTTAAGGGCTTACTGCATTTTTGCAAACCTTACTGCTGTAAATATCGTGGATTGCTCAGATCCGTTATTCGATGCTAAAACGAAAGAGGCAAAGTGATGAAAGAAACAGTATTTAACTTAGAGAGTTCGACTGGGAGATACCCTGTACTTAAAGTAAATATCTATGTATATAAATCGTAGGTGGTAACAGGCGCACACATAACCCAAGTGACACACAAAGTTCTGGGTTTGAACAAATTAAAACAAATTCGACTTGTTCAATTCTAAATACCACAATAGTTCTACCATCTAGATTACCATATCCCATACCTTTCTCAAAACTTAACCGATTTTCATACGGAATGTCTTTTTGATAATGTTTGTACTCAAAATTGACTTGGCATTTACATTTTATTCATATTCGAAAAAAAAAATTGTTGAAATCTTTTTCGAAAATTGACAAGGGTCCACCCTTACACATTTTCAATTATAAAAATTTAAAAATTAATATCATGTTACTTCGTTACTTCTAATCGATTGCGGACATCTAAATTATTATAAGAAATATTTTCAAAACTTTTTCTTAGAACGTTAATTTTCTGGCTAAATTTAATGATAAAAATCCAAAAAAAATTTAATAGCACATAGCCTCTACCTCCTAGATTACTCCTCCATTGTCAAAACTTAACCGATTTCCAAACGGAATGTCTTTTTGATCATATTTTGCACTTTTATTTGAATTGGCATCTAAATTTTATTCATATTCAAAAATATCATTTTTGGTATATTTATATATTGTGTGTACCTCCATTAACTTGCGTACGAAAAAAGGTAAAATTGTGAAACTTATATTTTAATCGATTGTGAATATCAAAAACGTAATTTTAAAACCTTTTCTGAGAGTGTTTATAATTTTATTAAGATCGGACGACACTTACATATATAATTAGCTGCCATAGGAACCATCGGAAAACAATTGAGTTTCAATATAAAAACATTGCTGCAAGGTTATATACCTTTCTTGTTCAAATAAACCTTAATGTGATTAAATACTAAATTATATTATGTACCCGGCACTATTAAAAGTGAAGGATGTTAAATATATTATAGCAAATTTATGTTGCATACTTTGAGGCGGAGTAGAAAGTTAGTACCAAAGGAAACTTCTATTGAATTACGGATCGAGTGATCTAAAAGTGCAACATGAAACATAATCAAGCAGAGGTCCACTGCATGGAAGTTTTTCTTTATTAAAAAAGCTGCAGCAACAGAAAATATATAAAATAAAAAAGGTAGTGAAAGTAGGCACATTAGCAAAGTGTTTGAAAACTTTTAATGGTTTTTGCAAAAGTTGGCCATTAACTCGCCGGGCGTGTTACAAAGAAGCGGCTGCTGACCACAGATTTAATTAGATTCTTGAGTGGCCGAGAGTAGCAGCCAGAAAGTCGTACTAGCACTGTGCAAGGACCAAGGGCAGGACACAAAGGCGAGCGGACATGTTGTATGGAAAATTACGGACAACAAAAAGCAGATGCAATGACACATTAGCTAGAAAAGCGGCCAGTCACTGAGCCAATTATATAAATGTTGTGAAATTTTTAATAGCCAAAGCCTTTGACGTCAATCAGTCGCCAGGAGCAGAAGCCAGAAGCTGAAATTCAATATCAAATGAGGAGGCATTGCGCAATAAGGTAAGATAATTGCACGTGTTGCCGCACTTGAATCCCTTTTAGCACACCTGAGCCTTATCGCCGCTTAACAACTGCAAACTGAAACTGAACAGGATTCTAAAACGGCACTCGGGACACCGCTGCGATTGCCTGGTCCCGCCCCGCCCATTTCCATATAACAATTGGCCAATTGCCAACGCTGTGCATATTAGCAATTTTCCAAAACTCGACTCGCGCTTCAAATATCCAGCTAAGGTGCACCATTGCGGCTGCTGCGCATGTCCTGCCACCCTGCCACCTGACGACCATCGACCATCGTCCTTGTTGTCCTCGTATTCGGCGGGGCAACAGGTGCTCGGGCCGCTGGCCAGGATACAGCCTGTGAGGCTATAAAAACGGAGAAATCAGTCGCATTTGTCGTCAGTCGCATTTGCCTCGCTGTTGAATTCGATCTTGTGCTCTAAACTTGTGCTCCGAACTTCCGCTAAGATGTTCCTCAATACCTTTTAGCCAAAGACAAAGTAAACGCACATTATGGAAAATCTCTTTAAGGCCTAATTTCAGTGATTTTCATATATCAAGGATAATGTGGGGACGACTTCCGCTGCTGATGCTGCTGATGACAGGTGAGCTCTTAATAACCATTGAATTTCACTGTAAAAACATATATATGTGTCATCAGTTGCGTTTTACATTTTGACGACGATTTAAGACTCAGTTGCTTTAGATTTAGCTCAAAATTTCAATAGGCGCTTCAGATAAAGTATCTATAAATTTTAGTTAAATTTTAGTTAATTGTAGAATCTCTAGGTCTGTCTTTTTTCTCCGATATTGACCAGAATTTACATCCCCCACATTATTCTAGCTAGAGTGACCAAATGTTATATGATGACTACTGATAACCTCATTGACAGATTTCAAATTTGTGCTAAATCTATATCTCCCTCACTTTTATAAGTAAAGTGACCAAATTTCAAATGAGACTTTATTAATCAATTAATATTTTGGTACGTCCACCAGCTTCCCCGTAATAGAGCTAAATCTCTATATGGAATACCTTTATAGCTAGGAAAAGACGGGATCTGCATTATATTGAAATTATAGTTTTAATGCAGTTTGATGGAAAAAAACATTGTTATTATTATTATTTATTTGTTGTACAGTACAACTTGTACTTTTATCAGAGCAACAAAGGCCTTTAGACTGGGAAAAAGCCAATCTTGCATATATGTATGTATGTATTTAGCTTATAAAAATATTATTCATAAGGCGTAAATTTCCCACATCAGTTTACTGGACAAACATCCCAAAATAGATTATGAATCACGTAGACTAAGAATTGAGTTGGATGATAATACAATATGATGATAATACAATATTCTATTAATGAATAAATTTAAACATTTCCAATTCATTGTGAATAAAATAAAAAATAAATCTTTCTATTACAGCCCTGATATACTCTCAGTATATGTCTGTCTGGACAAAAGTAAAAAAGTAATCTATAAGTTCTTTTCCTTTTTTATATTCCAATCAAATGATTCGGTTCGAAATTATTACCTCTTCTGTATTTAGAAAAACGATTGAATATTCGGCTTAAAAAGTTTTCCAACTGATGAAGTTGAATAAAAACTATGCTTTGAAAATTAATCGGAAATTAGATTGTTATTACTGTATATGTAGTCCATATCTGTGCTATATATTCCGACAAATATATTAAGTAAATAAGCTGTGTCCAAATTGTTAAAAAGATAACAATTTGAACTGTATATTCATTTTTACATGTACACACTTAAATGTAGTTTTTTTTTTGTTCGTGTCGTTGATTTCACAGAATAAGTGTTTGAAGTGAAGTCGAATTTTAAATACTCTTGTGTTAGAGTATATCATTTAGTTGGCTCAGATTGTACTCTAATCATTCCTAAAGCAGGTATATTGCAAAGTAATCAATTCATTCATTAGTTCAGAACTGAGCAATGCCGATAAAAAACCCTATAGTACTAACTATTTTTAATGCGAATTTACTTAAATGCACTGTAATAATATTGTCTGGGATACATCTACTAACAAATATGCTATAATCTAAATAGTCATCAGTTCCAGCTAATGCACGTGTATATATGCTATATACAGAATTAATACTCGTATGTATACACATCGAGTATAATATCAATTATTTGTTAACTGAGGGAAACCAGAAATTGATTGTTTTTATAATACATAGCATGGGCGGGCAAAAACCAATTTACATATTATACTATATATTTAGAACATCGTTTATCTTATCTTCTACATGCTATTTACTTACCCATACAATGAACGTAATTGTCTGCTGAATGCTGTTTGTATTTAAATAATATTAAGTACCTTTCTTAAGGCCCCCAACACCCACAATGTTGTTATCCTGAGGTACACATCCCCAGGCCCATGAACCCCTCGGCCTTTTAGATATATTATAGATGAACCTTCGATTAATTGTATTCCATATATACGAGTAACGGCAATGAGAATCTGTTCGGTCAGAACGGAAATTGGCCTGCAAAATTATGAATCCCTGGGGCACAGACAATTAATGTTACTTGTTTTACAGCAGCGTCACTGCGGCCAGCGGAGGGTGCGACCTGGAACTGGCCAGTGGAAGCGTCGAAAAACTCTCATCGCGATTTTCTTGACAACGGAAGCCCTTTGCCAAAAATTGAAGCTGGGGAAATGGCGCCCGAATTTGAAGATGCGTTGGCGCAGGCGTTTAATTTCCAGCTGTTTCCGATGCCCTTGAACAGACGTTGGCGTCTTTGGCAAAAGCACTATGACAAGAACCTTAAGGAGCTGCAGCTGCATCAGCCGTGGGTGGGCCAACAACAACCATCATCTCCGGCTGGTGTCCCCAACAATGAGTACGATGCGGACGAACTAAACGATTGGCTTGGCTATATGAAGGCACAACGTAAACTTAAACGCGAACCATCCAATTCTAAGGTCTATAGGCCCTCCATCAGTGCTGGTGGGTACCTTAAGGCTTGCCGTGTTGCAGCCACGATTTGCTAAGTGCCACATTCTCTTCCAGGAGTCATGACCAATCTGGGCGACTTCTTCAATCAGCTCAAGGCGAACGTGCACTTGGCAGAGCATTCGCAGCACCTGAACGAAGCGGATTCCCAGCTGCTTGAGGGCAGGCATCCACATCCGCTGGTGTTGGAGCGCAACACAGCAGATTATAACGATGACGATACTAGGCAGGTGCCAGAACGCAAAACATCCAAGTTGCTGCAATCCGTACGCAGCTATCGACCCTCGCAAAAGATACGCTCCTTGGTATCGCGCAATCCCAACGGCTATCGTGGCTCCCAGTTCATCGATCCCAGTTACATGTGGTTGGGCCTGGGTAAATGACCACAAGCTACCCAACCTGGTTACAACGATTGATGGCGCTGCTCATACTCACAAATTCTGCCCAACACTTAAACATTATTCTGTGTGTACATATGTATTATTTATATTTAAAGGCAAATATTAAAAAAATGGCCTAAAAATGGCAAAAAAATTATTTGATCGCTTTACATATTCGCGGTTATATATGACCGTATATATTGGCACTATGTGCATCCAATAGCGTACATACATACATATTCAAGTTAGTATACATGGTAGGTTAACATCAAAAATATATGTTATATATATTTCAATTCATTTGAAAGGAATTTTAAATCGTTTGCTGTTCGTTCGCTATCAGCAGCAAATATACGCTTCCATTGTGGGGCTTCCCCGAATCTAGATCTTGGTATAGTTGGGATAAGTATCGCCCTGATGGGGCTCTTTAACATCTTGTGGCTGACTAATCAACGGACGCTGCTGTTCGCGTGTTAGCTGAATTTGCTTAAACAACGAGTAGATGCCACAGTAAATGTAGATGTGCGCAGCTGAAAGAGATTACAGAAATGCGCAGTTAGTTACGTATACAATATACAATCGAGTGTTTATACATATATACATGTTTATATTATTAGAATATAGAAAAATACGGATAGTTGGACATGGCTAGATCGGTTCAGCTATTGAAGCTGATTAAGAATATATACTATGCATACTTTGTGGAGTCGGTAACGTCTCCTAAACCTCCGCAAAGGGTATAAGATCCATTTATTCATTTTTCGTTTACAACACATCAATTGCAGGTATCAAAATCGGAATAGAAATGCAATTCTAAAACTTTTTTTATTTTGAGTTTAAATTGGTGGTAAAAATGAACATTGAATACTAAATACGCATCCCACATCGGAAAACATTTTTGTTGATTTAAACCTTAACTTTGTCAACTCAGCACGATTTTCTAATCAAGAATAAGCACATGAGTTCACATTATAGGTCGGAAATGCCTGTTTCAACGCGAGAATATAAAAAAAGTGCTTGATAAGCGGCATATGCACAATATAATTGTAGTCGGGAAGCACGTACACAACTAAACTGCAACTGAACTTGTTTGAATGTATACTATGCATGTGCATAGATATATAAATATATATAAAACAATTCACTTTGATTGGGGACTGACTGACTGATTGGCAATCATCGCACAGCCCAAAGCGTTAGGGCTAGGATGCTGAAATTTGTACATTAGTTTTCATCTATGTATGTTGAAATTGTTCCCGTCGTTGACGGGATTTTGGAAAATTCCACCCACAAGCGTGGAAAATCACGGAAGACTGTTGTATGATACTTTTTGTTTACCAATCGGGTTCAAACTTGTTTTTCAAGATCTACACGAAAAATCATTTAACTAATTTTGAAAAATCCACTCCATGGGCGGACAATGGTGATTTCAAAGTTGTATAGAAGAAACTCAAATTTTGGTCCCATCGGGTTCAAACTCATTTTCAAAGCTCTACACATTAAATAATTCGATACGGGTCTCACCGATTTTGAAAAGTTAACCTCCACGATTGGAAAATTGGTGGTACACTCTTTTTTCAAAGGACTGAGTTCAAACTCAACACAAATCTACCCCGTGGGCGGGAAAATCAGGGTGCGCTATATTTGTGTATTTCTTAAGACTGACGAAAGTAGTCAAATTCAACATAATGCATTTGAATCTAAATATTTCGTCGAGCAGCGCTGGGGTTTTACCGGATAGTATCATATATGTATGTATATACATGATTTGTAGCATTTTGTGAAGAATTCATTTCGCAACAACTTGCACATGGTATGCAATGACTCACCTAAGATAAGTATATTGAATAACAGTGCTGGAATTCTTGGACTGAGACTGTCTGATCCCAGTACTACAATCCAAACAATGAAATTATATATAACGGTGACTACCAGTCCAATGCCAGAGTTGATCAGCCAGGGCAGCAGCATCAAGTGGCGTTCCTGCATTGGAGAAAAAGAGATAAGCATACGAGTTTAGAAAGAATTGGGAATCTAAAGCAAAATCAAAAACACAGAATACACAACAATGGAAAGCTCTCTTCTATTGCCGACCATTCAATACCCTTGATTAGATAATCAAATAATAAGATAATATGATATAGAGATCTGATTTTAATTAAATTAAGCCAAGATATGTATGATAAGTCAAAAGCCTTTCATACAACAGCTCAACTCTCAACCGTAGTACGATATAGATAATATATAAATGAAGTCAACTTTTTTGGAATATAATTAAAATTAGATTTGTTATGAATTATCTAAAGATCGTTTTGTTATAGTGATCTGATCCGGCCAGTTGCAACTTGAGAGACTAGTTTGCATTGAAGCATATGTATATATTTATGTACATATGTATGTAGGCGTGTAGGGTATATGGAATGAGGTTCGTAGACTCACCTTCATGGTGCCCAGCACAAGCATGGCCGATGACAGCAAATTGAGCACAAAGATGCCCAAGTAGATGCTGCATACTACGATTAAACCTGCAAGATAATATCGTATTTGTAGAGTATAAAGTTGCCGTTTGTGTTGTGTGCAACTTCTTACCCATGTGGACTTCATCATAAGTTGCATCCATGTTATTTTTAGTGTCCATAATGCGCTGGGCAATCACATCGGTGTATGCCAACACGGTGGAGAAGGCAATTGTTAATATGCATGATCCCAATATGCCAAGCCAGCCGATGATAACGCCGGCGGTGTTAAGGCGCATAAAGAACATGCTCTTCAACATTTTTACTGGGCTATGTTATTTTTCTTTGGAACGAATCGAATGGCCTGGAAATAGAACCGCAAATTACTGAAATAAGACGCCAGTACACAGCTGCGCACACACACACACACACACGCACCTTGAGCTACTAGAATAATATTGCGTTGTTCTTTCTTTCGCGTCACAATTGTGAATGACTGCAAGTGAAAATTATCAACAGCAGGCAATCGAAATTTATACTGGGATGACACTTTCAATTTGTAAGCGAACTGCACTGTTGCATATTTGGTAAGGTTGATTCAAATGTATCAAAGCTGGTCATTTATTTATTTGTTGGTACTCTTGGTTATTTGTTGCAAAATGATTAATATATTATTAGTTTCCTTTGTTGTGTGAAGACATTTTCGCAAGCAAGTGAAACAAATGAGCAAGAAATCCAAATAAAGAAAATCTTTTCGTTTTCTTATGTAGTCTCATGAGATATTTTAAAATTTTGATTACTATAAAAACGCAAGCTAAGGAGCAAATGAGTATCATACAATCATTGTTTGCTTTAGCCAGAGTTGCAACGACATATTGCAAATTAATAAATATTCAACCAATATTACAAACTTTGTTTGTCTATTTTCATTGACATTCAAAGCTCTATTAATTCAGAATGTTACCAAGAATAAAGTTGCCAGATTGTTGGCAAAGCAAATTTGTAAAAAGTTTTATTTGAATTGTAAACTGTTATATTTTCGTTATATGAGCAGTGAATTGTGCTCAACGGCACATTTGAATAATTGTTATAATTTACGCTCGGAGGAACAATAAGCACACTCACCCTTCAGTCTACTCAGTAGAATCTACTCTTGGAACACACACACACATGCATTCATACAGACGCTCTCCAGCTCCATAAATGGGAGATTCGACTCAGTAGAGACTTCTCTTGACACAGAGCACACGCACAAACACAATCATAAAGACGCTCTCCAGCTCCACAAATGGGAGATTCTTCTAAGCAGAGACTACTCTTGACCCAGAGCACACACACATACATTCATAGAGGCGCTCTCTAGCTCCACAGATGGGAGATGAATGGGCGTAGAATTCGAAGACGCGTCAGTTGTGTTTTGCCTGTTGCGCGCGTTGGTTGCATTTAATAAGAAACTGTTCTCACTTGTTGATTTCGGGAAAATCTAGATTCTAGATATATTTTGTCAACGTTGCCAACAACAGACCAGGCCTTAAAATGAAATTCGATCTAACTGTTGATCATGGACCATGCGATACAGATTTACGTAGCTGGTGCCTAGGCATAGCCATATATACGTTAATTAGCTGCGGTTTAAATATTCTAGTCGGGGCGACGGGTGAGTGCTATGTTTGTGGTTATATATATCTACATATATATATGTACATACATACATATATGTATGTATTTTTATATGGCATTGTTTTGCTTTTACTTTTCCATTGGTTTTATGCTTATATGCAAATACCACAAATGACAACATACAATGTCTGTATGTATATAATATAAAAATACATATGTACATATGTATGTATATACATCTGTTTGTAAATATAAAGTATGAGCTAATGCTTTTCTCTATACAAGGCGTTTCGAAACGTGTTCTCATCGCGAGGGCGAGCATTTATATTGTTGTTGTTTTTGTTTTGTTTTTTGTTTTCTTAAATTACATACAAAGCTTGGAATTTAAACGACTATGAATGACGCCAAGTTGAACTTCAGCGATGATCACTCTCATAGATTAATTCTTGTTTTGCAGTTGTTACTTTCATTGGATTCGTGATTGCAGTCATTGCCAATGTTTGCTTACTTTTCGGCTGCCTTAAGGTAAGTATTTATATAGATATATATATATATATACATATATACCCTGTATCCATTAAAATTGGTAAAAGGTGTGTGTATAAAGCACATAGCCTTATAAAGTATATATAGCTGATACAAGCCACCCATGTGTATCTTAGCATCTATCTCAGAGACTGTTAGAAATAACAAAGAACACAAATTATATACAATTTCGTATTCTATTGATGTGGGACCTGAAATCTTCAGGATGGGCGGGAACCGCTTTAAACTAAGGAAGATGAAGAAACCGCGAAATTCGGTCAAAAGCACAGAAAGCAACAAGTAAGAATGCTATAGTCGAGTATACCCGACTACGAAACTCCTGTACCCAGGTCAAAAATTTCCGATCGCATCTTCGTTAACTTACACATACATACACAGATACGCACACGCACGAGCCACAGCGCAAGCCAGGCATTTTAAGTTGTGACTGTGCTTCTTCTTCCCCTTGCTGCAGCACTGAATCTTCTTTCGTGAATAACTTAGGTGTTTATTATCCGATCGACTTGAAATTTGGACAGTAGATTAAGAGGGACTAAAGTACTGGACATGCCAAATCTTAAAGCTATATCTTGAAAATTGTAACTGTAAAACGGTTTTTATCGAATAGCGGGGGAACGGGGGGAGATATCTCAAATCTAAAATAAACTTGACCTGCTCCCGCTATACACGAACCTACATTCCAAATTTGGTGTCTCTAGCTCTTATAGTTGCTGAGATCCTTGCGTTCATACATACGGACAGACAGACGGACAGACGGACAGACGGACGGACGGACAGACGGACAGACGGACAGACAGACGGACATGGCCAAATCGAAATCTCTTTTGATACTGATCAAGAATATATATACTTTATAGGGTCGGAGATGTCTCCTTCTGCCTGTTACATACTTTTGCACAAATCCAATACCCCCTTTTTACCCATTTTATGGGTACAGGGAGTAAAAATAGGAAGAAAATATCCAGAATTGGCGGGATCTCAATATGAAACCAGTTTCGTGACGGGGACCCAATTTTCTATCACAATCTCATCTCTAGTACTTTGTAGGTTTCTGTATATCATAAGCAGATCAAGTTTATTTCGAATTTTTTTTTATAACCTTCACCCAAATCGAGAAGAGAAGCCGCCTATTTTTGTATTTTATCTTTGTGTGTATTTCTAAAAATATCGTAGAGATCGGATAATTTATTAAAGAGTATTTGTTTATTATAAGTGAGTATGATATCTGTTTCTAGGTACAGGGTAACTAGAGCATGAGAGAATTCCTTTTTGTTATAAATATTATGCTTACTAGTATTTGCAATGTATTTTGTGGGCAATTGCGAAAGGGTTGCCATTTCCGGTCGACGTGGAACAAAGTGTTTGTTTCTGATAAGGCATATCTGTCCTTCTGCATACAATTGTATCTGAAAGCATAAAGCTAAAAGTAAAGATTGCTCTGAGGCTGAGTATCAAGAAACATATTTGAAATTTGCTTTTTAAATGTAGAAAGTTTTAATCAATTTAAAATTTCTGTTTATTTTTACTTGATCTATCAATTCCCAACAATAATTAAGTTTCTAAATATCACATCAAGGTCTAAACAATTTCCATATAAACATATATAAAAGTAAACATATAAAAGGTTCTGCACCGATTAACTAGCTCAAATTTTGACACAATTACAGGTCGCTTCAAGGATTGTTTTTATGGTGAGCGGGAGAAAATAGCTTCTTTTTTAGATCCGTTACTAAGTTCTTAGGGTTCGAATATTATAATCAAAGATATTTTTAAAGTTCCTGCGATTTCAATGAGTTTCCTTGTTATGAATGGTGGGATGCGTAAAGTATGTGTAATGCTAATATTTCTTGTGGTTTTGTTTGATTAGATTGGAAGAACTGAAACATATTTAAACTAATAATTCTTGTTTCCTTTACAGTACAACGATAAGCTGGTTGTCGTCTGGTTGATATACGCCATTTTATTAGCCATCAACTTTCCGTTTGCCATTTTCGGCACCATCTTCCATTTTGGAGGCTACCGCGAGTCCACGGGTTTCAACAATGTCTTTATGGCATTATTCTTCCACATTATATTGTTTAGTAAGTATTTGAAGGCTTCAACTGCTGATTATTAATAATTATACTTTCTTAATCATTTTCCCAGTAATTCTCCTGTTTTGCGCTCGCCTCGTCTACTCGTACTACTTGCAACTGAAGAATCGTCAGTCCAGTCCGCAACATGCGGTCGTCGTCTGAAACTTCAGGGAAAGAATCTCAGGCAAATCGCATTTGCAGTCAATTATTTATAATCTAAGAGTGATTTCCGAGTGACTTCTTTTTATATGTATTTACTAATAATTGGTTTGTAATAAAAAAAAACTTAAATCTTATGTATTTCCTTTTATATATTCAAGTATGCTCCGGTTTTTAATTTTCAGATGATTGAATATCCCTCACCTGTTGCTATTTTCACCAACTCAATCGCCATAATAAAAATTGATTAAAATTTCATACTTCAAGGCATTGCTTAGTGGATAAGAATATTATTTCTATCGAAATTATTTATAGTTTCTGACCTACATTACAAAAAGCTCAGCATTTATAATTTATTTAAATTATAAATCATTTTCCTCATCTTGTTTTGACTCCAGGCTAAACATTTGATCGATTCTCCCATATCTGTTCTTGTTTCCGCAAAAAGCATACATTTCATGGAATTGCTTTTGTAAGTAATAGAACCCACGAATAATAAAAAACCTTTGTCGTATTGAATTGCAATTAGTCGTTAAACGTCTTTTTTACTTCGGCGCAGCTATCAACAGTTGAAATATACATATACATTACATACAGGGTGCTACAATAAGCTAAACATTTCATAGGACCTACACACTCAACAGTTAAAACGATATACATATCCATTAATACACATACTCGGCTATATACTGATCTATCTAACTAGCTAGGCTCACTAAACATAGAATGGAAAGTTGGTCTTCTTTGTTGTCTGCGTGAAGCTTGTCTCCGCATTGGGCTGGCTGCCTAGTTTCGCCTGCACCGCCGCAAAGATGCGCACCGTTTGACCAGAGGCGGGCGCGACTCCGGTAACGCCGCCCAGATTCAGCTCGAGCTCGAACTTGCTTGTCATGCTGGTTGCCGGGACTTGGGTCTGCGTCTGCCTGTAGGCCGCAACCAGTTTTCATCTGGGCGTTGTGATGCTGGGCAGCTTCTCGAGAAAGTCGTGGGCCAGCACATCTTCGATCTCATCCAGGCAATTGGCCACATCCTGCTCCGTGTCGGCATAGTTGCACGGCTTCGGGCAGCTAATGCCCAGCGTGGAGAAGAATGGATAGAGCTCCTGCAGCGACTGCAGCTGCTGAAAGTCCAGCATCAAGTGACGATTGCGCGGACGCTGCAACATCTGTGACAGCAGAAGGAAGGATTCACTTAGTTGCCAGTTTTAAGGTGGTCAGTTGAGGATGTGACTTACCGGCGAGTGGCTGGAGTACTTCATGTCCATGAGACGCCCCACGCGTCGCACGTGCGGCACATAGATCGCACTGGGCAACGCGGCCAGATTCTCAACGCTGCCATTGGCCAGCGGCAGAGGCAGCGGCACCACCTCCTCGTGCACATCGAACTCGGTGCCCACAAAGGCCCAACGATACATTTGGAAATGCGGCAGCTTTGTGGCTGGCAGCACACAGCCCAGCTCCAGCAGCTTGCAGGCCTCCAGCTGCACCGAGCGCCAGTGCTGCATCGGAGTCTGCGCATTGATGCCGTTGCTGGCGCTGGAATTGGACGACGACCAGGAGACATCAATGCCCGAGAGCAGACGTTGTTGTTGGCTGTGAAACAGGAATGTATAAAAGCATCGTGTTTAAAAATTGATCGAATTTCAAAACTATTTATCTTTAACCGATTAAGACGTCGTGAGCACCCATTTATTGGTTAATTATATATTTATGCTAACTTGAAGGTTATATTTCTGATTAATCCAATTAAATCTTACTTTAAGCCAGAGCAATTGATGCGGCTTTAGACTCACCTGCGTTCATCGCTCTCGGACTTGAGTTCCTGTTCCATTTGCAAGAACACCTGAACCATTTCAGCAATGATAATGGGCCAGAGCGAGGTTACGTGATCGGGCGACATACGCAGCAACAGGACACGGAAGCACAGAAAGACGGCGGCCTGCACGGAGGCACCCAGTGGCACCAGGCGCAAACTGTTGGCCAATTGCTCTGCAGGATACAAATGAGAAAGTTAGTTACGGCATAAAGGTTGTTCACTTTCTGGCACATACCCTGTATATCCGGCATGTACTTGTTGTGCTGATCAAACTCGCTGCAGTAGATGACAAAGGCCAAGCGCTTGAGCAGCATGGCGCGCAGTTCGTACTCCTGGTCCCGCGAGGCGAAGATGTTGAGGCTGCCCGCTTGAGACAGCGATACGCGAGTCATGAGCTCACGGAATGTGGTATTGTCATAGGTCATGAGGCTGTCCATGATCTGGCGCCAGAAGGGCAGGCACGAGATGTGCATTTGAAAGAAGGCGCTGTCCAGCAGCAGGTCCAGCATATCCTTGCGCCACGCCTTGCGCGTATACTGATAGCCACTGAGGCTGGCCAGCAGCGCGGAGCAGGCATAAAAGAAGGGCACATTGCGTGCCGTGTGATTCTTCAGATAGGGCGTAATGTTATAAAGCAGCGTGGTGACAATGGTCACCACTTTGTCCTTCTCCTGCGAGCCATAGGCCACATCCAGCAGATTGGAGAGTATGCCAGCGAGCACGCTCTGAGCCTGCAGCGAATACTGCTGCATGCCGCCGCCCAGGCTGTTATCCTTGGCGTGGCCATCGGTGTCCTCCTTGACGGCCAGATTGCGACGCAGCCAGGTGGTCTGCTCCAGACAGGCGCCCGCCACGCTCGACAGCGACTCCACCAGGCGTGCGGTCACATCGTGCAACTCGCGCACCTCCTTCTTGTCCGGGAAGGGCATTTGGGGACAGCGCTGCACGAACTCATTGAGCAGCATCAGCAGCGCGAACTGTGCCGGCGGTGTCAGGCTGAGGCCATCTCTGATGAGCACCAGCAGCGCTGCCCAAGCATCCGCCAGCTGCGGCGCGGGCGCTGATCTCATGTAGAAGTAAAAGAGCTCCAAGGCGCTCACCTCAATGCTCAGCTGTGCGGGCGGGCGGTGTATGGGCGGCGGTGACTTGACTACCTGATGCAGCGTCTGTACAAACGAATCCATGGGCATCACACGTATGCTGGACACCAGCGAGACGAGACTGAGCTGTGCGGGACAAGCCTGCAGCGTGGAGTTGCGCTGAAACTGCTCCGAAATGCCAGCAAAGTTGGAGCTCGTATTGGCGGCGCCACGTTGCTGCCAGGTGACCGCAATGGCGGCCAGAAAGTTGCAGCCATGATGCAACGAGACGGGCGACAGGAACTCGAGCAGCTGTTGGCGCACCGGACGCAGCTGGCCCAGCTCGCTGTCCCAAATAGCCGCCACGCTGGTCATGATGCGCGGCAAATGCGACAGCACCGCATTGCGAGCCGCCTGCAGCTGCGGATTCCGAGGAGCCGACGAGGACATCGTTGTTGACTCACTGGCCGATAGAAAGGAGTGCACAATACTATTGAGTAGTTGGCCCGTGCTGGAGCTCTGGGACGCCACGCTGGTCTGCGGATAGGCCTGATTGAAGAGATGCGAGAGCGCCGTCTGCTGCGTGTTGTCCAGCAGGCAGTAGTGGCATAGTATGGTCAGGGCCTCCATCTGGGAGAGGACATAGTCAGGGGGAAAGTGACGCTGCTGGGGCAGCGTGAGGCGCGCCAGACGGTCCAGATTGTTGCACAGCTGATGGACCACGCTGATGACGATGTTGGTCAGCGAGCCAGAGCTGAAGCAGTTGAGCGAGCTGGTAACTAGATCTGTCCAGTTGCGATGCAAGTGACGCAGCCGCTCCTGCTGCAGTGCACCCAGCACGGCGGCGAGGAACATGGGCTGCTGACTAATCAGGCAGTTGGGCAAGTACTTGACATTGGCTGCGACGCCCTCAGAGAGGCGTGTAGGCGAGGCATTGCCCGAGGCGGCATTGTTGTGATCCTCGCCAGCAGCGGCGCCCGCATTGTTGGGCGTTTCCTGGCGCAGCTGATGCACCTCATGCTCCAGCCTTATGACAGACAGAAGCAGACGCAGCAGCTGCAGCTGAAAGCAATCCGCATGCAGTTGATCATCCTGCGGATCATTGAATCGAAGCACCTGCTCCGCATAGCTGCTGCTGGGCTTGCGCCCATAGCTGCACACCGAGCTGTTGAGACAGTGCAGCATGACCTTTTGCAGCTTGGCGCGCGCCAATAGATCAGCTATATAGCAGGCCAAGCCCCGACCCATGCCCTTAACGATCTCAATTAGCTCCGTGCAGATGAGCGCCAGCAGCTCAATGCTCTCCAGCTGAATGCGTCGATTGTTGACCACATCCTGCAGCGTCGGGGGTTGACGTTGTGGGTCCAAGGACTCGCGCTGAAAGTAACCGCGCGCATAGAACAGCAACAAGGTGACCAGCAGCTCCAGATGCATGCAGCCCCTATAGCCCTGGGCGTACTCCGAGTTGCTAACGCTGCCGCCAAAGCCCTTGCCGGAGATGCTCTTGCGGTGTCGGATGAGCAGCTGCTTCAGGCTGCCGCTCGTAAAGGATGTGGTTATGGACAGGCAGAGGAAGGTGCGCTTATCGCAGCAGATGATGTTGCGCAGCGTTTGCAGCGCGTAGAGCGTCTGTCTGGTGTCATATATGGCCAGATAGAGCAGAAGATGATTGTGATAGAGATGCGCGGCGTCTGTCTGGCGACCCATGCCCAAAGAGCTGCTGCTCTTTGTGGACGAGCGTATGCTCAGCTGCTCCTCGGAGGCAGCTGCCGCTGCCGCTGCCGCTGCTGCAGCGGCGGCCGCGTTATTCTGACGCAATATTTCCACATTCTGTTTGCTCTTCTCGAGCGTCTTTTGCCAATCCGGTTGCAGTTTGTTGGTCTCCAGGCACAGGTTGCGTCGCTTGTCCTCCACATTTATGGTGTTGTGCGTTGAGTCATCTGGCTCCTCATCGCTGTGCGCCGCTGCTTGTTCCACCTCCAGTTGCTCCCCCAGATGGCTGTGATTGCTGTCTGTGGAGGTCTTAGAGATGCAGCTAAGGCGCTTCATCTCGCTGCTGGTGAGCAGCTTCTTACGCTTGCGCAGCTCCTTGCTCAGCTTTTTATCCAGTGCACGCGCCTCGCTGAAATATTCATCGGCGGGCAGGGCGTTATCATTTTCCGGCGCCGGCTGCTCTTCCGGTTCGTTGAAACTGCTCTCGCCAGGCGTCTTCTCCCGCGTGAGTCTATAGGTCTTGCGGCTCTTGATGCGCTCGTGCTGGGTCAGCGCCTCGGTGACACGCTCGCAGTCACCCACAAAGCGCTTGACATCGTCGGGCGCCGCACTGGAGCTAATGGTAAGACTGTCCTCCTTTTCAATACTCGTCTCGCGCAGCTCCGAGTCCGACTCAAAGTCGCTGCTCTCCGAGTTGTCTGTGATGTCATGGTCGAAGTGCAGTGAAGGCTCCTGCTCTATTCCAGATCCTACCTGAGACTGAGTAGGCGCTGGCTCACTTTCGTCCATTGCGCTGGCCAGCTTCTGCTCGAGCGGCGTTTGCGGCGCATCCTTGCCGGCGCCACTGTGCACCAGCTCCATGCGCGGCTCCTCCAGATCCGTTTCATCATCGAAATCATGCGCATTCTCTAGAGGATTGATAATCAGCCCAATGGTGTTAATATCTTGCAGTGCCTCGCTTGCCAGCGGCGTCTTGTCGCTCACAAAGTTGGATGTTTTATTGGTTTTGCCGCCGCTGAGTGTCACACCAAAGATCTTCTTGGGGAGATGCCTAATGGGGCTCTTCTTTTTGCCGCTGCCAATGATGCCGCAGCTGTTGACCGCCGCCTCCATGTGATGATACTTGACGTTGCCCTGCTCGGAGCTGATAGCATAGACATCACGCTCAAACGCAGGCGCCTGCTGATCCTCATCGTAGACAGTGTGTTCCACCTCGGTGGCCTCGCGGTATAGCTGCTGCATGTGCACAATGCCCACACGCTTGGAGCTGGCCGAGAGCAGAATCTTGTAGAGCGGCTTGGTTAAGCGCGCCAAATCGCCGCGAAGCAGCGATGCCTGCAGCCAATTGGTCACGAAGGTGCGCTCGGACATGTAATGCGGCAGTGCCAGCGTATCCAGAACCTTGAGCAGCGTCTTCTCGAAGCCACGCGACATCTGCTTCTCCCTGCCCAGATGCCAGAGCAGCTCAAACTTCTTATAGCTGCGTGCCTGACTCTCGCGCAAGCGGTCTGTGCAGGCAGCCATCGGGCAGAGCAGCTGGGCATCCGTCACACGCTCCAGCTGAAAGCTACGCAGCGCGCTGCCCGCGCCCAATCCGGTTTGTGCCTGCAGCAAATGCTGGGCGTGCATGCGATTGCCAATCACCGACTCGACGAGGCCACTCTCCAGGCAGCTGTGCAGCTGGTGCAGCAGCGCAGCTATCTGGGACGGATCAATGCCCGGTGTGCCTAAATAGTCCCACAGTATGGAGCTGACCAGCTGAAAGACGCGCGTACGCTGCTCCATATAGTTAACGTGGCCAAACTTCAGCAGCGGCAGCATTACCACAAATGTTACTCCCGGACTGGTCGTGTGCTCGATCTGTGAGCGCAACAAGCTGCCAAAGGAAAGCAAACAATGTGTGTGAGATGGGCATTTAACTTAAGGAAAGAATACAAAGTGAAAGTACTAATACCAACATCTTTTCAATATCAACCAGATCTGTTACTGAAAATCATTAAAATTGATATTATTCTCTGCATTCTTACCTGATTAGATCGAAGAGGGTGGTTATAGCGGCCACCTGCAGCTCCTTGTCGCTCTGCGCGAAGCAGGCAACCAGACAGAGCACCTTCAGCCAGTTGGGTAGTTCCGGTTCTGCAAGAGCCAAGGATTAGTCAGATTAAAGGGAAATGAGCTGGGCATGCTTAGCTTACCATTTCTGTCGAGCACAATGTGCTTATTGCAATTGGGAAACGTGGACATTTCGACTAGCAGCGTAGCGGCCAGCTTGATTGCACCGCGTAGCGCGGAGCTGAGCTGCAGATCGGCCAAATGCTGTACACTGCGCTGGGTTTGGCCATCGATGAGCAGCTTATGCTGCGGCTCATCCGAGGCATCGCTGTCGCTGCTCAGCTCACTGGCACTGACCGTGGGCAGCGTGAGATTGAGCAGACGCTGCAGCTGCTTGGAACGGGGCACTAGGTCCACACGCAGCAGGCCAAAAAGTCGATCGATTTGTGACTCGCGATTCGCACACTGATGCTCCAGCACCTGCTCCACCATGAAGAGACCGCCGCTGTGGCTCAAGGTGCGCTCCAGCTGCACCTTTACCGCGCACTTGTTGCCAAGCTGCTCAACATCTTCGATTTGTAGCAGCTGTCGGGCCAAATACACCTCAAAGAATATCTCATATTGCCGTATGCACTTCTCCAGTATGGAGAAGCCACGCTGCTGTGTGGCCTTGGACTGTTCATCGTCCAGCTGGAATTCTGGACAGTGTTCGGGCGGTGCACTCTTGGGCGGTTCCACGCCAGCATTGTCGAGCACATCACTAAGCACCGCAGGGTTTGGCGTTAGAACGATGTCCTTGGGTCGCGTTTTCTTTGGACTGCTGCGTATAAAGGGCACCTTGGCCTTGGCCTTGATCTTCTTAATGCTGCGCGGCGTGTCCAGATCGGATGACGATTGCTGGCCCGTATCCGAGGCGCTTATCTAACACAATTAAAAGTAAAAGGTTTTAGATAAGCAAGAAAACTGTTGGCACAAGGCTGTCTTACATCTTTGTCCAGCTCGGAGAGCCGCGAAAAGGATTTCGCCTTCTTTTTGGGACTGTGCCGCACTACGCTCTGATTGGAGGCCGAGCGTCGTATGAGCTCCTCGTCATTGGGCTCAGCACCATGCAGCGAATGCTCAGCAAACTGATTCAGTCGTGAGTCCGACTTGCTCTTCTCCAGTGCATTGGCTTGTGTGGCAGGCTCCATTGTGTGGTTGCTGTTGCTGCTGCCGCTCGCATTGACATTATTCTCATCGGATCCCGAGCCGCTGTGTTCAATGAGCTTGTTCAGCTTAGTTGGACTTCTGCGGGGAAAAGAGAATCAAATAGTTAACAAATGCAATATACAGTTAAGAATACATATATAGGGTCTAACAACTTACGTGATCATTGGCTGGACACGCGAGACAATCTTCATGCACAGCTTGAGGGCGGCGGTTACCTCGTCGCTGCTCAAGCTATCAATGTGCAGCGAGAGGAGCTGGGTAATGGCCAGGAATACTTTGGGCAAGTAGACGCGCGTCGTTTCCGTATACATTTCGAGAGAGATCGTCTCGAGAAGGAACTCGGTGAGCACGCAAATTTCGAGGACACAGGGATCACCGGAGCCAACGATGCTGGCAAATTTGCCATCACTATTGGACTGGGCGGAGCTTGGCGCCTGCTGGCAGGCGCGCTCAAACATGTTGGTCATGTAGCTCCAAATGTAGGCCGGATCGAACGTGGCAAAGAGCAAATTGGCCGACTTGAGCGCGTCCGCATTGCTGCTGGAAATGTACATGGTGCGTATTATGTCATGCAGCACAAAGTCCAGCACGGCGCTGCCGATCTCCGCCTTGTCCAACAGCGACAGCATTATGCGATAGGGTTTCAAATCCATCGGCTGGCACTCCAAGCTCAGACGCAGCGTGCAGACCAGCGCGCGTATGAGCACGTGCCTCGAGTGGATAACAAAGTACGGCTCCGCCTCTGCCTGCCCATCGCTGGGCGCCGAGGAGTCCAGCGAGAGCGTGTCATAGGTGGGCGAGTTCTTGGTCACCTCGCTGGCCAGCAGCCAGGAGAAGAGTCGCCTGTTTAGCGACATGTCGCGTCTTAGTATTGTATTGAGCCCATTTGTAACCAGCAGCACCAGCTCCTCCTCGTCCAGCAGCTTTGTGTGCATGGGAAAGCCAAGCAGCAGAAACTCTAGCGTATTACGCTGCACCAAGATCAGGGAATCATTAAGACAGGCGCACAGCGCCGACATCATGATCTCCCGATTGTGACCCATAGTATAAATTTGTTTCTGCATGTCCAGCCGCTTATTAAAGTGCTCCAGCAGAAAGGTAATCGCTGGCAGTCGAATCGCCGCATTATTGGCCACCGATTCCCAAAGAACCGTATAGAAGTGCATGGGATTAACCGCCAGGCAGATATTCTTTAGCAGCCCGCTTATGCGCTCAAAGTGATCCAGGCCACAGTCGTACCCGGGCAGCACCCCATTGAGAAAGCCGCTCAGCGCCGGCCTCAGCTTGTCGCCCAGCGGCACAAAGTATGTCTCATAGATGGTCAACAAGGCGGGACGCACATTCATGGCCGCATAGCCAAGCAGCGGGAACAGTCCAGCGCTAAATAAGAATTTGATAAGCTATATTCAAGGCTTTCTTTCATTCAAGTTCGACTTTACTTACGCGTAGATAAACTCTGTGGCCAGACGCTCAGGCCCCGTCTTGCTGAATATCACCGAGTACGTTTCAAGTGCCTTCAGATGTACGCCCGAGGGCAGGGCGGGATGCATGCACTGCGCCAGACGCTTGGCAATCTTCAGGCGTCTTGGTATGACCTGGTACTGCGTATTACTTGATATGGCCTATCGCAAAACAAGTGACAAATGATATACTATATAAAAGAGTTTCAAACAAGCGCTCAAAACGTTCTTCGTCACACCGAAGTTTGCATGCCCTAAATAATTTAATATGTATAATTAAATTAAGCTTTCTCTTCCAAATCACCTATGGGAAATCTCTCAGCTGTGAGCAGGGCACCACTTGCCGGCTTGGCTGATAATCTTCCCCCATCATGTCGGAGGTTTCCCACGCTATTTCTCACTCTTTCCTAGATCCTTCTATCGGAAATTTCCCACTCTATAACTACATTATTCTTATGCTTATCCTATCCTTACTCTTTCCTAGATCCGTCTATCGCAGATTTCCCACTCTATAACTACATTATTCTTCTGCTTATCCTATATTTACTCTTTCCTAGATCCTTCCTAATGAAATCCCTAGCTGTGAGTTGGGGCACAACTTGCTGTACTGGCTATTTAAAACTTCCCCCACCGAGTTGGAGATATCATTCCTACTGTTTTCTTTTATTCTATTTCTTTAGTTTTTATGCCATAAATTAGCCCTAAATTATATAAGTTTTTCCTTTACAACTAACTCCTAACTATCTAGCTAGCCGAACCGGCAAATAAACTTCCCCCAACGTGCTGGCGTTGTTATTAGATTCATTCATTCATTTTAGATTATTATTATATTATATCATTCGTTATTAGATTCAATTGTAATTTCGTGCAGACTTTTAAATTTGTTGTCCATATCTCTATGTAGACTCGTCAAATGATATAGTACTATATTTAGACCTTTGTGTTCTTTTAGTAACACATTTGTCAGAACCTAGCCTAGCCATACGACACAAAAGCTCTGGCTCTAAGTCCCACACATAAATTAGTCTTTCTATATAGTATATAGTATATGTTCCCACCATTAATGTGATTTAAGCCGCTGACCGATTAGCAAGTCAAAAATAAAGCTACTCTCATTTATATGTACATACATATATAGATACAGAAAATCGCATTTAAGTAATCAGTATAAACGGAAATATTGGGAAATCAGACAGCATTATTTCCTCAAACGGCTTTAAAGATGATATTTAGAATCAATTTTAAGCTTTATCTTCACAGTTTGGCCAATTTCCTTATGTTTATGTAAATGTTACCCTCAACTTTATCATGTGGCTCAGTTAAATTTCGAATTTCAATGTTAATGGAAGCTGAGTGTGTCTGGAAAAGGTTGCAATTCTGAATTCTAATTTATATAATAATATCAATAAATATTGTATATATAAAGTACATATATAAAAAAAAAAATATTAAAAACAAGTAAGAATGCTATAGTCGAGTATACCCGACTACGAAACTCCCTGTACCCAGGTCAAAAATTTCCGATCGCATCTTCGTTAACTTACACATACATACACAGACGCACATACACGCACGAGCCACAGCGCAAGCCAGGCATTTTAAGGTGTGACTGTGCTTCTTCTTCCCCTTGCTGCAGCACTGAATCTTCTTTCGTGAATAACTTAGGTGTTTATTATCCGATCGACTTGAAATTTGGACAGTAGATTAAGAGGGACTAAAGTACTGGACATGCCAAATCTTAAAGCTATATCTTGAAAATTGTAACTGTAAAACGGTTTTTATCGAATAGCGGGGGAACGGGGGAGATATCTCAAATCTAAAATAAACTTGACCTGCTCCCGCTATACACGAACCTACATTCCAAATTTGGTGTCTCTAGCTCTTATAGTTGCTGAGATCCTTGCGTTCATACATACGGACAGACAGACGGACAGACGGACAGACGGACAGACGGACAGACAGACGGACATGGCCAAATCGAAATCTCTTTTGATACTGATCAAGAATATATATCTTTATAGGGTCGGAGATGTCTCCTTCTGCCTGTTACATACTTTTGCACAAAATCCAATACCCCCTTTTTACCCATTTTATGGGTACAGGATAAAAAGTTGTTCCCATTACCGATTTTGATCAAATCATTCGGGATCTGAATTCTTGGCAGTTCTAAATTCCAACAGAGAATGCTATAGTCGAGTATACCCGACTACGAAACTCCCTGTACCCAGGTCTAAAACATTCAATCACATCTACTTCCACTTACACATACACACACACATACACAAAGACGCACGCACACAGGCGGCAAAAGCGACAGCGCAAGCGAGGCATTTTAATTGGTGGCTGTGCTTCCCCTTCCCCCCTCTCGCTGCATTTCTGAATATTCTTTCGTGAATAACTTCCGTGTTTATTATCCGATCGAAATTTGGACAGTAGATCAAGAGAGACTAAAGTATTGTACATGCCAAATCTTAAAGCTGTATCTTGAAAATTGTTACTGTAAAAAGGGTTTTAATCGATTTGCGGGGGAACGGGGGAAGATATCTGAAATATGAAACAAACTTGATCTGCGTATGGTATACAGGAACCTACATTTCAAATTTGGTGTCTCTAGCTCTTGTAGTTGCTGAGACAGACGGACAGACGGACAGACAGACGGACATGGCCAAATCGAAATCTCTTTTGACACTGATCAAGAATATATATACTTTATAGGGTCGGAGATGTCTCCTTCTGCCTGTTACATACTTTTGCATTGCATTTTACATTGGATTTCCAATACCCCCTTTTTACCCATTTTATGGGTACAGGGAGTAAAAATATGGTATATTTGGTTTGAAAAGTATTGTTTCAGAGACAATTGTAAACTAAAAATGATTTGGAATGAGAAATGGTGCTCGGAAACGAGAACAAGCCTGATTATTATATAATCTTTGGAAAACCTGCCCTGAACTTGGTCAGAAGCATGAAAAACGCAGCTCAAGCTGATAATGTTTTTAGCTTCTTCCATGGTTACAAGCGACGTAACAAACTCAAACTCTTTTTCAACATATACGAGTATATTATATATGTATTGTAAAAAAAGCCCCTACGAAACAATGTCGATAAGAACGGTCGTTATAGCAAATAACTAAAATACACAAAATGAATCAGCGCTCTGGTTAAACGTTTATCAATGATTCCCCTTGGCTTCCCTTGCGACGGACAAACCAAGCTCCAGTTAAATAATAATTGTAGCTATTTGCGGGTTAAGCTTATCTCGGGATAAAAGGCTGAACAGCGGAGCGTACCTTGCTTAGCTTGCCTAGGGCGGATATTAAATCCGCCCACTCGCTGGAGTATTCGAAATTGCGCAGCGCTTTGTCTATATTCGTCATATATTGTCGATACTTTGGCTCGCCCATCAGCTTCTGCTCCTCCAGGAGCGTGTCCGCAGACTCCATGGCGTGGCTTGTTGTGTTGTGCCTGCGGGGCGGGGGAAATAAATCACAAAAATGAAAATCAATAACAATTAACAAACACTTGTTGCTGCCGCAGCGACGTGTCCTTGAGCATTTGTAACTGTAATTCATGCATATTTAATGAGTGTGGCATCCGCGTCAGCTTCGCCGTCAGCGTCAGCGTCAGCTGCAGCTGCTTGCCAACAATCTACAAAATTTTTATAAAAGCCAGCGCGAAAATACGTATGTATGTGTGCGTGTGTGTATGTGTGTATGTCTATTCTTTGTTCACAGATGTGGCATCTAGTCTGCCTAATTGAATTTCATTTGAAAATAAACATATTTCACATTTCACCTTATTAACCCTTAGTGGGGGCAGGCAAAGTTTCTACTTTTGTTGTTGTTATTGTTGTTGTTGTACGCGCACGTCACACAATTTAACTGCGAAATGCAATTACTGTGACGACAACGACGACTGCGACGTCTGCTCGAGACGGAGACTCGCGACCAGCTGATGACGAATTTTTGCAGACACGCTTTTGTTTATTATTATTACTGCGTTCAATTGCTTTTTTTCCACGGCATTATGTGTCGCCATCGATTATTGCACATCTTTTTTGTTATTTTATTCATTTACATCACAAATTTACATAGTATTTTGGCAAAAAACTACAATAAAAATAACGCAGACTGCGCTCGACGGGGTTTTTAGTTTTCTAATACATTTTAACAGTTATCGATTTATCGATATCTTGGCTTATGCAGGAATGACACTCATTGCTATTTTCTTATAGTTTTCAGGGCTGCCAGCATAATGCAATAAATTGAATTCTCAATTTTTATTTGGAATTTTTACTAATTTATTTTAATGCATATTTTTTAAAATTTTAAATAAAACTCATCCTGTTTTTTTTTATTTCAATGTACAGAAAACTACTTAATGTAATGAATTAAGTAAAAAAAATATGTGGAAATCTAGGAAAGTCCCAATGATCATAAATAAAGCAGCCCCGAGGGGTCCAACACAGAACCTTGTCATATTTTTAAATATATGATTAGATATATATCCTAAAGCTTTCTAAAATGCGATTTATAAACCTAGAAGGTTGCATTTTCTGATACCTAGTGAAAAATAAGATACATTTTTACCTTTCTAAAAATTTATAAAGGTCGGACAACAAATATTTCTAATAGGTATCATTTTCTGTACTTACTTGTCATACCTTATTTAAGATATAAAAGACAATAGATCTTCCATAATATCAAAATCAATATAATTTTATTTCTTTCTGTCACAAACGCAATAAATTACTAAATGAAATCTTGGCAATACTTGTAATACAAATAAATACAAAACTTGCTAAATGCAAAACAATAGCGAAATAGCTTATGAAAATGATTAGAATTGTTCACAAAAACTTAGCAATCTTTAAATATTGTGAATACATTTACTGAGCTTTACTTCTTCTTATTCTTGCCCTGAGCGCCAGCCGGTGGTGCACCAGTCAGCGCCGCCAGCTCCTTCTTCAGATTCAATAGGATATCCACCTCGGGCTTCCAAGCCGCAGCATCTCCAGTGGCTTTCAGTGTACGCACCTTTTCGCCCTGCTGTGTGATTTTGTCTTCCAATGCTTTGACCTTTGCCGCATCTGTGGTGGCTGGTGTGGATGCTGGAGCTGCGGCGGGGGTTGCAGCTTTGGCTGCCTCCAGCTGCTTTTTCAGATCGAGCAGCGCATTCACCTCCGGCTGCCACACAGCCTTGTCTTTTGTGCTAGCCTTCAGCTGGCGCACCTTTTCGCCCTGCGCCTGCACCGCCTTCTCCAGATCCTGCACTGACTGTGTTGCTGCTGGTGGTGCTGCAGCAGCGGCAGCTGGTGCCACACTGGCCGACTTCTGTGCCGCTTCCAGCTGTTTCTTAAGGTCCAGCAATTTGGCTACCTCTGGCTGCCACACAGCCTTGTCTTTTGTGCTAGCCTTCAGCTGGCGCACCTTTTCGCCCTGCGCCTGCACCGCCTTCTCCAGATCCTGCACTGACTGTGTTGCTGCTGGTGGTGCTGCAGCAGCGGCAGCTGGTGCCACACTGGCCGACTTCTGTGCCGCTTCCAGCTGTTTCTTAAGGTCCAGCAATTTGGCTACCTCCGGCTGCCACACGCTCTTATCCTTTGTGCTTGACTTTAGCTCTCGCACCTTGTCAGCCTGAGCCTGCACGGCCGCCTCCAGTTCAGCTGCATTGCCTTGTTTTGGTGCTGACGCATTGGCGTCCTGTACACCACCGTATTTGCCTTTAAGCTCGTCGATAAAGGACTGCTCCAGCTTGGCGAACAGCGGTGCGGGCTTGCCAATCTTGTGTCCTGCGGGCAGCAGCATGGCTGCCAATGGTTTGCTATAAATAATTACAAATTATATACAATTCAAGGATCACGCTAGGGAGCTACTTACTCCGGATTGAGCGGTGTTTGCTTGGCATTCAGCTGAGCGAATAAAGTGCGCGCCGTATTGGGCATGTAGGGGAAGAGGAGATTGGCCAGCAGACAGGCAATATTGGCGCACAGGCCGATAATGCTGGCGGCGCGCGTCTTCTGCTCCTCGCTGCCCTTGAGCAGCACCCAGGGCTGCTGTGTCTGCATGTAGCCATTGCCATGACGCGAAATGGACAGGAGATGGCGTATACCATCGCGCAGCTTGGCCTTCTCCAGCGAGTTGATGTAACCACGCAGTTCGCGGTTGATAAGCGCCAGCAGGACTAGCTCATCCTGGTTGAGCACAATTTGGGGCAACGTGCTGTTGAAGTTCTTCTCGCAGAAGACTAAAGCCCGATTCACAAAGTTGCCAAGATTGTTAAGCAACTCCGAGTTGTTGCGAGCGGCCAGATCGTTCCAGCTAAAGCTAGAGTCCTGTCCCTCCGGGCGTGCGGATGCCAAATAGAAACGCCAAACATCCGCGGGTATGCCCGTCTCCTGGGCATCATTGCCAAACACTCCAATGCCACGACTCTTGCTGAACTTGCCATCCTCGTAATTCAGATATTCAGTGGCCATGATGTGGCTGACGAGCGTGTTGCCCTTATTAATGGCCAACAAGACGCTAGGCCACACGACGCCATGGAAGGGCACATTGTCCTTGGCCATGAACTGGAAGAGCTCCACATCGGTGCCCTTTGCAGGCTGCCACCACTGCTTGTACTCCTTGGTGTATCGCTTTGTGATGGACACATAACCGAACGGTGCATCGAACCACACGTAGAACACCTTCTGCTCGAAGTTCTTATGCGGCACGGGTATGCCCCACTTGAGATCGCGCGTTATGCAGCGCGGCTTAAGACCTTCACGCAGCCAGGCTCGCGTTATGACGCGCGCATTATGCGTCCAGCCGCCATCCACACGATCCACCCACTCGCGCAGCTGCGGCTCGGCCTTGGGCAGATCCACGAACAGTTGATCCGAGGAGCGCAGCACGGGCGCGCTGTTGCACACCTTGCAGCGTGGTCGCACCAAGTCTGTGGCATTCACCAACTTGCCACACTTGTCGCACTGATCACCACGCGCATCCTCATAGCCGCAGCCGGGATGCGGACAAGTGCCTTCCACAAACCTGAGCAAATAGAAATTTATTAATTCAAATACATTTAATATAATATTATTATTATTAAAGTTAGGACTGTTTACAAAACTTAAGCTAACATAGACCTTCGACTATGTCTGTTGTATTGGTTTGTTTAATTATTTATTAATTTATTTGATGTTTTCTATTTTGCTGTTGGGTTTTAAAAGTAGGATTTTGTTTAAGTTGTTATAAAAACATAGATCATTACTCACCGATCGGCCAGAAAGCGATCGCATTTCTGGCAGAGCAACTGATCCACGCTCTCAGTGATTATGTAGCCAGCGTTGTAGATATCCTTAAAAGCCTCCTGTACAATGCTACAAGATATAAATGAAGGCATCAGCTCAGCGTACCCTCATATCGATCAAAATAAAACTTACTCGGTTTGCTCCTGAGTTGAGGTGCGTCCAAAGTAGTCGAAGCCAATGCCGAACCAGCGGTAAATGGAATTGTGCAGCTCGAAGTACTTGTCGCATATCTGACGCGGTGTCATATTCTCGGCCAGGGCCTTGTTCTCCGTGGCCGTGCCATACTCATCAGTGCCGCAGACGAACAAGGTGTTGTAGCCAGCGCTGCGCGAGTATCTTGCATAGATGTCAGCGGAGAGCACGCAGCCAATGATGTTGCCTAGATGCGGCACATTGTTGACATACGGCAGAGCCGAGGTGATGAGCACATTGCGCTCACCGGCCTTGGGCAGCACGATGCGTGGTTCGGTTTTCTCCTGAGCTTTGCTGTAGGTGAATGCAGCGCGAGCTGCATTGATTTCCTCATCGGTGATTGTGTCCGCCAGCGTGTTGCCCGTTTCGGCGAGCAGTTTGCCCGCATCGGCGAGGCTGGCACGCTTGAGCGGCACATGATGCAGACCACCGTAACGATTTGCCTGCTGCAACGCAGTGAAGCTAAGATCCTTGAGCGGATGCTCTGCCAGCACCTGCTGCACCTCCGGCAGTGCCTTAATTTTATCGTACCAGGCGCGCAAACTGTCCACGTTCTGTGCGCCCTTCAGGGTGCCATCCGGCGCCAGCAGTGACCAGACTGCTATATCCGCTGCCGTCAGCTTCTCGCCAGCCAAGTAGGCTGCGCTCTGGAGGCAATTGTTTAATTTCTTTACCAGGCCGTTGAGCACGGGCACAGCATTCGGATCGGCGCGATGACCCACTGCCATGTGATGTGCTAGTGCTGGCGCCAGCAGCGTGCTGGCCCACTCTAGCCACTGTGCGTGGCGGAAGAAAGCGTCAGTCTTAATTGGTTTAACCTTCAAGGGGGCAACCTACCTCGTCTGTCTGCTGGCCCTCTTCGCGCAGAAAATATTTGGCTATGGCTGCGGTTGAGAACAGCTGCATACCATCGTCCAGCTCGAGTGTTGGCAACATCAACAACTCCCTGTACTTAGCATCTGCAAATTTATGAGTTATTGCATCAGTTATCCAATATTAAACTGTGCACGTTGCCGGTCCCGCCTTCTTACCATTTAGGTTAACCAGCTGCAGCTGCACCGTTCGCTTAGCGAATTTAGCCAGCATAAGCAGCTGTAGGCCGAATGGATTACCCTCATTTGTGTAGATAATCATTTTGCAATGCCAATTGGCTACGTTTCAAACAATTTTATTTCAATTTACGTGGCGAAAAAGGGTTAAAGCCTCTTTAATACAAAATGCCCCACTACACGCGAACTGTCAACAACAGGGATGCTTTTTGGCTTATAAAAACTTAACATATGCAGAACTGTTATTAACAGAGCACACCAAGCTTCTCTACGATTTATGCATTTTTAGTGCAATTTATTGAAAGGAAATTGGGTAATTCTCTTTTTTACCGACCGTATATAAAGAAAACACGGAGAATGTTACCTTTAGGCTCGAATTTGAATTTAACAACTGGATATGATAACAGTGTAATAACAGATGTGCAAATTTCAACATTGGCTTATCGTTATCGAAACGCCGCAAACGTATTACATCAGCTGTTGCCGAAAGGCAGCGCCAGTGTGCACCAGCAGAACGTAAACAATTCGAATTCCTGTTAAGAATTTGTAAATAAATTAGTTGTTAAAATGGGTGAACGCAAAGGTCAAAACAAGTACTATCCGCCCGACTATGATCCGAAGAAGGGCGGCCTCAACAAATTTCGCGGCACCCATGCGCTGCGCGAACGTGCACGCAAAATCCATCTGGGCATCATCATCATCCGCTTTGAGATGCCCTACAACATTTGGTGCGAAGGCTGCAAGAATCACATTGGCATGGGCGTGCGCTACAACGCCGAGAAGACAAAGGTGGGCATGTACTACACGACGCCCATTTACAAGTTTCGCATGAAATGTCATTTATGTGACAATCACTTTGAGATCCAAACGGATCCTGGTAATCTGGACTATTTGATATTGTCGGGAGCGCGACGCCAGGAGAACCGCTGGGATCCGCTGCAAAATGAGCAGGTGGTGCCTGAGACCAAGGAGGTGCAGAAGCGCCTCTTCGATGATGCTATGTACAAACTAGAACATCAGGCCAAGGACGCAAAGGCGGGCGCGGACGCCAAGCCCGTGCTGCAGAAACTGGTCGAGCGCAATCAGAGCGTCTGGGATGACAGCTACGTGGCCAATTGTCGCCTACGCGCCGAGTTTCGACACCAAAAGCAGGAGATCAAAGGCCAGCTGGAGCTCGATCGCCAGCTGCTTGCCAAGAGCAGCCTGGACATCGCTTTACTGCCAGAGACTCCACAGGACAGAGAAATGGCGGCGTTAATGAAACTGCAAACCAAAAGCGCCATTGAACGCGAATCGGAGCAGCGTCTTGAGCTACTCATGCGACCCGCCTTGCCGGGCGCCACGGCAACAACATTCGCCGGACTCAAGCGTCAAAAGGTCCTCAACACGCATCTGCAGCTGCAGGATCTAGGCATCAAGCGAAAGCAGGCGCCAGCAGCTGAGAAACCCACCAGTTTGGTAGGCGACTATCAAAGCTCCAGCTCTGGCGACAGCAGTCCCGATCCAATTGTTGAGACTGATGATAAAATTGGCTGAATAGATAATATAAATTAGCTTAATATCAGAATTTTATTTAAAATAGCCGAGACTATCTCTTGAATAACACAATCTATATCGACAATGTTATTGGACATGTTGCATCTACTACTAAGCATCTACTTAATTTGTGTCTCCAAAAATTATATAATATCATTTACAGTTCCAGATACTACAAGCCACAAATTTGAATATAAAAGCTTGTTTCCATATACGATTTCGATCAAATCATTCAGAAATTGGAGCAGCCAAGAAACTGAAATAACCAGTAAGGAAACTAAGGATTGGTTTAACTAGTGTTTATTTTAACAAATGCAACTAACAATAACAGAGTTTCTATGATATTTAAAATGGTATGCCGTTTCGTAATTTGGTTTTTATTATTATAATAAATTAGATTAAGACCAACATAAACTTCACATTCGGCTACGGATATAATAATATCACATGTACCATAGCACCTAAGATATGTGAAAATAATTGAACGGGAAAAATCTCGTTTTGAAGGAGTCTATTATTTGTATTTAAGAGATGTTTCCCGTTTTTGACTTACCAAATCGGAAATAAACAAAAAAAATGAAATATATAAATTTATTCCGTAAATAACAATAACTACAACACGTCATCTTCAAAGCCACTATCCGAACTAAGTTCGCCTTCGTTAACGTCTAGTTGGAGCATCAAAAGAATTAATTCGATAAAATCATTTCTTGGCTCCCAACGGGGAAATTCGCGCAGCTCGATAGCCTTGGGCTGAACCTCATTGGCAGCTGAAAGGGCGTGAGCCTGGGAATCGAAGAACTTCTTGAACCATTGCAAGAACTGAAAGTTATCCCGAAAGCGTCCCTTTATCAAAAGATCGATGGGAACCGCCTTGGACTGATTAAGACGTGTGAGTGACACTTGGAGCAACTTCATGTTGTGAAAATACTCGTTCTCCCGCTTGGCAGACATCTTGACGCGCTTCATATTGATGCAGTCCGGCGAGATGATATTAATCATTTGACAGTAGGCTACACCTGGGGATTAAAGGGGGTATTTTGGGTACTTTGTGATACCCCAGGGTCATTTAGCTTACCTGAGCACAGCTCTTCAACCTTTTTGTAGTCCCCGTTCACCATTATGTTCACCCACTCAAGCATCTTCTGGCGCGACATATTCTCAGAGTTGGCGCTTACCAGCGAAACTGCGTTTTTAAGATTACTCATCCTGTTGGTTCTTTTGCATCAATTTAAGTACAAGCTTATAAACTAGAATTACGGTTTCACCGCGCTTTATTTTTTTCAGTTTTTGTTGTATAAATGTAGTATGTGACTGTGTAGCATCGAAACTACTTACAGAGAACTGAAAAAATTTATTTTATTGTGTGTTCCCTGCTAAGTTACAACTGAGAACTGACTGTTTAATGCAATGCCTACTGTACCTACTCACTTTTCTGACAGTATGATTATAAGCTAAAATTAACTAAATGGTTGCATTCTCTGTTCTTTTGTGCTTTCTTTTGCGGCTGCTTCTTCGCTGGGCAAATAATTTAACCGTTTATTCTTCAATTCTCTTTTATTTGAACCTTGGCGTATCAAATGACAATCGCTCGTTAAATACAATCGACACATATCGATGGTCGCCTTCGATATATGATTGGATGTGCCAAATGAATTCAAATTTTATTTGCAATTATATGATATAGCTGTCCGATATTGATAAAATTTTGTAAAAAATACCCAAATTGGTCTTATACATAAACGCAATTGTCGAGCGATCAATCACTTCTTTGGCCGCTATAGGGGCGGTTCCGACTGCTTGTAGCAAAAGGAAGCTGCAGTGCCAAGTATTATTACGACTAAAGAGACTGGTGAGCATAAAAACTGTCGGAAAACGCTATATACATACATATATACATACATAATATAATATTGTCCTCTGCTAGGATATCACAAGGAACCATAGCAGAGCAGAGCCTGTTTTAGTTCAGCGAATAAAAGATCTCATCGATATCGGAGCCGAACCCGCTAAGCATAATATCCGATACATCGATGCATTGCATTAGGAAATTAAGTGATGCTCGATGAATCGATGGTTTTGTGCACACCTATTTAGCATCAGCTGATCGAGAAAGATACAATAAAGATAATAGATATACTATTTTATTCTGAACATTACTAAAATCTAAAACGTTAATAATCAATAGCGCATTCCATGCCGTCTTCGTTGCCAATGTAGTCGTTCAGTTCGTTCTTGTAGAGCACATCAAGGACCCGCTTGGAGAATGCAGCATGCTCATTGTTGTTGATATTATCAGTTAGGAGCACCTCAATCTTGCGAAGCTTTTCGTATGCCTCATCGCGTTTTTCGACAGCTCTTGCCATTTTCATGCTGAGTTCCTCTTTTATTGCGGCAAAATCATCAACTGGTTCGACTGGCTTGGCCATGCCGCGCGGCTTGATCGGTTTGGGCTGAACCGCATTGGCTGCCGATTTAATATTCTCGAGGCCAGGAGCTTGCGAGTCGAAGAACTTTTTGAACCATTGCAAGAACTCAAAATTGTCCTGAAAGCGTCCCTTGATCAAACGATCTACTGGAATGGTTTTGTCCAGCTTAAGACGTGAAAGGGCCCCCTGGAAGAGCTTCATGTTGTGGAAACATTCGTGTTCCAGCTTGGCCGACAATTTGATGCGCTTCAAATTGATGCAGTTGGGAAATATCATTTCCATCATTTGACAATAGGCGACCCCTGCCGAATAAAGCGGTTGCTTAGAACACTTTATAATATCCCGGGATTATTTGGCTTACCTGAGCTTAGCTCTTCGATTTTCTTATATTGTCCATTGGACATGTTGTTCACCCAGTCGAGCAGTTGGTGGCGCGACATGTTCTCTGAGTTGACACTGGTAAGAGCTATGGTCGGCTTCAAATCACTCATAACGAACGCGTAAAAAGTGTATAATAAACTAAAACAAAAGTTTGATTTTTTCAGAAATTCGGTTTTTGTGTTCAGAAATTTAAGTAAATTTTGTGCTTGTGCTTTATGTACTCACAGAGTGATTGTAAAAATAGTTTTGATTTTACTTCTACTACTACTTGCAAAGCTCGATTCGAAGCCTACTTTTTGCGCTCACTTTGTTTTTTATATTGATATTAACAAATTAAGGGTAAATAAAAAGTTTCAGTCTTTGTTCTTCTGTGTTTTCTTTGGGCAGCTGCTTCTGTTCTGTGTGCCGCTCGCTTACAAGTTTACTGTTTAATCTTCCTTCTTCTTCCCTTTCGCTTGAGCTTTGGTGCTCTGGCAACACTGGCGAAAGCTGTGCAGATTGCAGGATCAAATAACCATCGCTGGTATCGATAAGCGATTAAGTTCAATTAATATGAAATAAGATATATCAAATTCAAATTTTATTCGCTAAAAGCTTACAGAGTCTCAATCTTAAACTTGCGCTCCACTTTCTTTACAAACTCTATGAAATCCTTGTACAGAGTCTTGGGCAGCTCAAGAGCGGCAAAGTGACCGCCCCTCGTATAGTAGGTGCTGTGAATTAGATTCTTGTACTTGTCCTTCAGCTGCGTGTCCAGGAAATGCATGATGTCGCCCTTGAAACGGGCACAGCCCGTCGGCACAGAGGTGGGCACACGCTCCAGATGCAGCTCGCGCTGCTCCTTGGTGTAGGCTTCCGCATAGAGACGCTGAGATGTGGTAATCGAGTTGGTCAAATAGTAGATCATCACATTGTCAAACAGTGCATCCAGCTTGTAGCGCTTCTTGAGCCCACCATCGGGCAGCGAGCGGTAGCTGGCATTGGTCCAGGTGGAAAACTTTTCGAGTACGTAAGCGGCCAGGCCAACAGGATTATCGCTGAGCGCAGAGCCTATGGTATCCGGTTTGGTGGCCTGCAGATGGAAGTAGCCGCTCTCCTCCATCAAATAGCTGAACTCACGCGATTTGGGGAAGAAGAAATCCTCAAAACCGCTGGGCACAAACATACCTGGCCATAGGCCAGCTAGCACACCCTTAACCGCCGACTTGGGGCTCAGATTGTTGCACATGTTCGAGTGATAGCCCAGCACATTCTCCGGATAAAGTGTGGCTATGTGTGACCCCAGAATGGAGCCCCAATCACCGCCCTGCACGAAGAACTTCTTATAGCCCAGACGCAGCATCAAATTACGCAGCATTACTGCCATCTGAGCAGGGCCCAAACCCGGACGCGAAGTACCCTGAAAAATATTTAAAAGGAAACATAAGAAACCAGACAGCGAAAATGTGATGGAATTTTAAAATAAAAGTCCGTTGATATGTAGTTACCTGTGACCAGCCATAGCCCGGTAAACTGGGCACAATCACATTGAAAATGTACTTGTTATTTTTATCTAGATTTGTTTGATGCAGCAAATGAATTAAATCGTAGAATTCGCGCACCGATCCCGGCCAACCGTGAAGCAACAGCACCGGATAATGCTGCTTGCCCACCTTGTTCTCATCGTAGGCCATCAGGTGGAGAAAGTGCATGCGTAGACTGAAGCAACAAACATAATCAGTAGACATACCCAAAGTGGCGATAAGCGGTTATCAGTCCAGCACTCACCCTTGTATTTCCGTGGTAAAGTGATTGAATTGCCAAAGGAAGACCTCACGTTCGCGCCAACGCGGCATGTAATCATCGCGCCAATAGGCCACCATTTCCTTCAGATAGTCGCTGTTGAAGCCATACTCAAAGGCTACACCCTCAAGCGGGGGTGTGAGGCGCAGCGGGCGCTTCAGCTGCGTGATCAGATCGTCAATGGTCTGGAATAAGATTTGGGATAAGCATGAAAGCATTCTTAGATACACATTTACACAATGGAGTTGCTTCATGTCTTTTGATTGTAGGAAAGATTCTGAACTTAATATATTTTAATTTTATTTTATATTATTTTATTTCATTTAAATAAAAAGAGGATTATGGTCGAAATTCTTTTGGTTACAAAAAACACAACACTGAAGACTGATCTATATAATTTATAAAATAGAATTGTAATGCGTAGGGAACATAGGGAAAACTTCATGAAGTAAATTCACAGGGTAAATGTAAGCGCAGCGCTTAGAAACGTAGGTATCGTTTCTATTCTGGAGGAGTATAGAGAGAAGCTCTTACTTTCTACACACCTCTTCACACTGTGGGTAAAAACTCCTCGTGTAAATGCTGTCAAACACTCAGAAATTGTTATCTTACCTCCTGTGGGTAGGTGAGCCGATTGCCAACCACTTCTGAGCTGTTGGCCAGATAGGCGTCATAGTCTTTGGGCTGGGCCTCGTCGCCCCACCACTGCTGCTCATCCAGTGTGGGTACCGGCAAATTGCCGACATGCTGATGCAGTCTTTTGTAGAGCATGCCGCCGCCAATGGCCAGCAGCAGCACCAGGATGCGCGTTATGGGCGACATGGTCAAAATTTATTAACTGACACAACTTCTCACCTCAGTGGTTCTCGTCACACTGATTGCCCCGCCGCCTAATCTGATTGGCATTTAGCTGAGATTGCAGCTGCGTAGTTGTTATTTGTGTTGCTTATGTCGGGTTGATCGTTATACATCGCACGCACACGATGACAAGAGCTTTTTGTTTGTTGTTTGTCAAACTACGCTACGAAAGTTATCGCGCAGTCGGTCGGTTGCCCAACAACTTCAGCTTGGCACTCAATATGCGGCAAGAGCTTTGGCAAGTCGTACATGCCGCGCTCCGGCTGACCTGAAAGCTTTCTGCTGTGCTTGAGTCAGAGCTTTGCATGTTAAATAATTGTGGCTAATTTACGAAACAGATGATCGCTAGGTCAAGTGGGTATTTCAGCGTAAAAGCTAATTAAATCGCAAAAACAGAGACTAGCGCATAATGAAATATCTTACTTGTATTGAAATACACACCTAATTACTGCTTGTACCCATAATATAGGTATGCCGAAAGAAGACATCTCCGACTCTATAAAGTATGTATATATGTATATATATTCTTGGTCGACATACATATGTAAATGCCCATCTCAGGACCTAAAACCCACAACCACAACTGGCTTGTATAAATTTTAAGATATTGCGTTCATGCTTGTTTCTTACATATACATAGCTCGTATTCAATCTATCTAGTCAGTTTTCCTTAAATTTTTTTTGGCATATGCTATTGTTTTTAAAAGAAATGTTGAAAAGCTACAAAAATTCATTATATTTTGGATGGAAATGATGAACGAACTTGCAAGGCAATATAAATATGTATAATTCAATAAGGAATCATTAAGAATGTCAATGAACAAAGTCACGAATTCCTTCCTAAGTTGAAAAAATAAAGAGTGTCTTAGGGTCGTTTATGTCCATCCATATGCATACATACCGACCTTTGAATATGTTTTCTCTATATATAGTTTAAGTATAGACAGAAAAATGATTATTATTCAGTATACGATTGTACACATGCCGGGTGTTGGTTTCTAACCCAATACTTATCAAGTTCGCAGCTCTTTAGCTTTCTGTTCAGCTAAAAAATTCCAAAGCCCAACGATAAATAAACAATCTTATCTACATATATTGTCTGCTTAAGAATATTGAATTGCCTTATTTATATGAAAATGTAAACAAAACGTATTTTTTTTATTCCTACGCCGCTTTTAAAAATACAACATTAAATTGAAATCAAGCTTAAAATGCCGCAGAGATTTTCACTATAGGAAAGCCTTCTTTACATAAGAAATAAAGTCATCATAAAGCTGCTGGGGCAGCTGGAAGGCTGGAAAATGTCCACCTTCTGTGTAGTGCGTGGTCTGTATCAGATTGCGGAATTTGTTGGCCAGCACGGAATCCGGAGCGTGGGCCAATTCATGAAGGAAGTGTGCACAGGCGGAGGGTGCATATATGGGCACATTTTCCACGCCCAATTTCATCTGGGCGGAGCTCATTGTCTCGGCATACAATCGTACTGAGGTGGTTATTGAGTTGGTCACATAGTAAATCATTATGTTGTCGAGCAGCTGATCATAGCTGAAATGTTTGGTCAGACCGCCATCCTCCAGGTTCTTGTAAGCCGGATTTGTCCACGTAGAGAACTTCTCGAGTATGTATGTCGCCAGGCCAACTGGATTGTGTGCCAGGGCGCTGCCAATGGTGTCTGGCTTGGTGGCCTGTATGTGCGAATAGCCAAATTCCTCCATAATGAGTGAAAATATGCCACCCACGCCCTTGTAGAACTGTGCGTGCTGGCTGTCAATGTAGAAGCTGGGGAAGATCGAGGACAGCAGCATTTTCAGGTTGCCCATGGGACTGTTGTTGCCGCACATATTCGAGTGGTAGCCTAGGACATTCTCTGGAAACAGCGAGGCCAAATTGGATCCAATCATCGCACCCCAATCGCCACCCTGAATGACGAACTTATTGAAGCCCAGACGCAGCATCAGATTACGCATTATCACCGACACCTGGGCACCGCCAAGGCCTGTCTTTGAGGCACCCTGTAAACGAACGAAGGTAGGACTATTGATCAGCCTATATCTTAGATATATTTCCGCTGGACTTTACCTGAGACCAGCCATAGCCAGGCAAACTTGGTGCGATCACTTCGAACACATAATCGCTCTTGTCACTTCCTGAAGTCAGCAGGGGAATCAATTCATAGAATTCCCGCACGGATCCAGGCCAGCCGTGCATCAATAGCAATGGCAGAATCTTTTTTCCTTCCGTTTTGCTTGGCTTTGCATGTATGAAGTGGATTTGTAGACTAAAAACAATTGTGAAAAATTACAGAGTATTGTATGAATCTATTTTATATGGTCGGGAGGGCATATATAAGTTTTATAACATAATGTACATAGCTTTCGTTCTGAGTTCATTTAAATTTTGTTACGCATTACGAACCCAGTATTGGAACCGGACAGATCGAATCGCAATATCATAGAAAAGATCGAAATTTGAGTTGTTATTGACTGTTATCTGTACTCTGGGGTGATGATTTTGCCTATTTTACACACTTTGAGATCCCTTTCGATGACGTATAAAGTCACCCTTTTTGTCAACTCACCCTTGAATCTGGGTCTGGAAATGATTGAATTGTTTTAGGAACTGCTCGCGCTCGTCCCACTTTGACAGATAGCTATCCCGCCAGTATTTCACAACCTTGTGCAACTCTTTGGCATTGAATCCGTACTCAAAGCCAACGCCCTGCAGCGGCTCCTGGAGCTTCAAGGGACGATCCAGTTGTGCCTTAAGATCGGCAATAAGCTAAGGGAACCGACAGCAAAAATAGACATAAATATGAATATATGGGTAAACGGGTTTGGAACGCAGGTAAGGGGAAACGCTGCTACCTACCGCGGGCGCAACAGTTATGTCATAGGGCAGCACGGCTTTGTTCTCCTTGTATGAACCCTCCAACTTTGGTCCCCAATACTCGTTGTTATCCAAATCAGGACGCTTGCCGGGCGCAGCGAGATCACGATAGTTCTTATAACCCACCGCCACCAACAAGGCCAAGCCGCCGATAAGAAAGCGGACAGCGGTTTGCGCTACAGATGGCATTTTTGGTATATAACTAGGTAATGGTTACTTATTATTATACTTTTATTCTATTAAGCACAACTCAATTAAGCCCCGCGGGCTCTCACACGATCGCACGGCTTCAGGTTTTAAACTAAACTGATGTGCAGCGAATCGTCGCACTTTATAGCAGGCCAAAAGACAACAGACCGGTCCCGCTCTGAGAGAGAATTGGCGCTGAGAATAAATAATAACGAAACATGGTGTATATAATAGGTTGGTTTACGCGTTAGCGCTCTCAGCTTTGAAATTGACGAGAGCTTCATACAATGTGGAACACAAAAACTACCCTTCTTTCTTGCACCTTTAAACTGGTAACTGGCTACCACCTCACAATTACACCATGCAATTGCTCTCTTGGTTGAGCTACATACGAATTTCATGTATTTATCTACTTCGTATGTGTTAACATATGTACATAAATTGGAGATGAGCGTGATCGTATATCGTGCCAATCGCTCAATTTGACTCACGAAAATCAAGATAAGAATCATTTGGGAACAACCAAATTCTTTAGAAATTTTCGGCCTCCGCAGATTAGTTATAAAACATAGCAAATGTTTATTATATGTGAATTCCACCTTGCATCTGTTGCTGATATGCATACAGATGTGTGTATTCAAGCAAATGATTCAAGTTCAAGTTGAATGGTACATACATACATACATTCAACAGTTTGCTCTCTCATACTATAACAATTGCGCAGAACGAGCATGACACAGCAGCAGCATAATAAATGAAATTGATATAATCAAATAAAATGACTTCTTGACTTCTTATCAGCAGACAAGCTATAAAGCTTTGTCATAACAACGGATAGCTTAAAAGCTGTTAACACGATAACGATAACTAGTATCGAACACTAAAATCAAAGTGCAGACAGAGTACAGTGCTGAAAATCGTTCAGTTTTAAGTTTGTCTTTTGAATAAAACTAAAACATTGACATACATTTGTACATTATGCATGCACATACATAGTATATAATTTGGTTATTTATGAATTCAAGACAGATTCCCTAAAGAATGCAAAATAGATTGACGTGTTGGGGAATCATTTTTGAAATAACAAAAACAAATCAGAAATTTATCCAATAATTAGTATAGTTTCTTGTTGGCTTCCGTGTTTACTTTTTATTTGTTTACTATTGTTAACTCTATGAGAGTTACAACCATAACACAACAATCGCGTACAAAGTCTGCACATTTCTATTTCTGATCTTATCTCCACAGGCATTTTATTCCGTGTGAAGTCCAACCTTTTTCACAAAGGCCGTAAAGTCATTGTACAACATGGATGGCATCTCCATGGCGGCAAAGTGTCCACCGTGTTGGAAATACATGCTGTGCTTCAGATTGGGAAACTTGTCGCGCAGAGCCCAGTCCGTGGCTGGAAGAATATCGTGCCGGAATCGGGCACAGCCCATGGGCACGGGTGACTGGACGCGATCCAGCTGGAGATCGCGGAAGGGCTTGGACACATTCTCTGCATATAGACGGCCGGCTGTGGTGGCCGCAGTATTCAGGTAATAGATCATTAGATTGTCGAGCACGGCTTCCAGGCCAAAGACGGTAACAATTGCGCCAAAGTCCTTTTGTAGGCTGGGGCCAGTGCAGGTCTGGAACTTTTCAAGTATATAGGCGGCCAGGGCGACAGGACTTGAGGTGAGCGCGGCGCCAATGGTATCCGGCTTGGTGGACTGAAGGTGGAAGTAGCCGGCCTCCAGCAGCAGCTGTTGGTACTTTTCCCACAGCGGTACGTGGTGATCGTGGAACATGCGTGATGCCAGTACCTTCTCTGGAAAATAATGGGTATAAATGGCCTTAAGGTGGGCCAGGGGTGTGCTAACCACGCACATGTTGGAATGGTAGCCCAACACGTTCTCCGGGTACAGCGTGGCCAGATTGCTGCCAATAATGCTGCCCCAATCGCCGCCCTGAACGAAGAACTTCTTGTGGCCCAGTCGCAGCATTAGATTACGCATCACAGTGGCCATTTCGGCGGAATTGAAGCCCGTGCGAGTGGCGGCCTAGGGAAACAAAACACATGACATTACTCCAAATCGATATCTATTAAATATTCCCTTGCACTTACATCAGACCAGCCAAAGCCGACGAGCGAGGGAGCCACCACCTCAAAGGAATAGTCACTAATATTTTGGTCCTTGCCCAGCATGGGTATGAAATCGTAGAACTCCCGCACTGACCCTGGCCAGCCATGGAGCAGCAACATCGGATAGACATGCTTCTTGGCCGCCACCTCCTCGGAGACGCGCTCGTGAATGTAGTGAATCTTCAAACTGCGGAAGGAAACTTTATTAATTTTAAGCGAACACTCCCAAAACCAAAAAATCTTAGCTAAATTCTAAGAAAAACATATTTAAATCTTCAGGAACAGATCGAAAAATTGTGGCCGGATGAATTTTGTAATGTTATCCTGATCATGTTGTATATTGAAAATTGTTCGTATGCAAGCGTGATTTTCTAGTCCTTCTAATGGCAAGTACTCACCCTTGTATCTCGGTGGTGTACTGCTTCAGTGAGTTGAGATACTTCTGGCGCTCATCCCACTTTGTTAGATAAGAGTCGCGCCAGTATTCCACAAACTGCTCCAATGCATAGCTATTAAATCCATACTCAAATGCAATGCCATCCAAGGGCTCGGTGAGGCGCAGGGTGCGGTTCAGCTGTTGGCGCAGATCATCAATCTCTGCCTGGGGCACATCCAGCTTAAAATCATAGATTTTCTTATTGGCCACATAGTTCTTGCCATCCCCAGGTCCCCAGTACGTATCATCGTTGTAGGCGGGCTTAGGCAGCGGACGTGTCAGATCCGTGAACACGAGATAACCGTAGCCAACGAAGGCGCCGAAAACGGCCACAATCACACCAAATATAACCAGGCACTTCATATCGATGAAGTGCAGCTAAGCACAATAACAATTTATAATATCTGATAACTGCCTAATAACTAAAATATTAATGAGTTCCCCGAGCTCATCGAGTATGTACAACCGCTTGCCGTGCTAGCCGAATACCAACTGAATGCCCGACTGACCAAATCCAAAAAGATTCACTGATTCGGCTATACTACATACTCATATACGGTATAGTGAAATATATAAATAAATGATACAAATGAGAGAGTGTGCCATTAAGTACAGTGAGGCGTAAATAACATTTGGGTGTTTAAAAATCAAAGGTTGCTAAATGCCCTAATGCGAGCATTTATATTGGAAGGTAATTATTGGTATTGCCCGGCGTAGCCCGGATAAATATCTGTCCTAAAATTCTTATTTGTTATGTGTTCACTTGCTTTCAGTACAGTATCAAAGATTTCCTTCTCTTTGGGCCTTAGAGTAGATTTCCCAAAATAGATTAAGTATTAGCATGTAAGATCATATCACCGAAATGTTTCCGAACAACCGAGGTATCGATACAACAAACAGATAATTAAAATTCTTATGTATATAGTGGCCCTAAATCAAATTAAAAACGAAAACAAAAATGCTGCACATCTGAGTTTTCCACCGATTTTTAACACTTATAGATGGAATTTTCAGTATTCCACTAGTGTAACATAGTTGTTCAGCCTGTTCGTTCTTACGGCTTGCACTGACAGTCAGTCACTCAGGACATGTTGGATCATAAATTGATTGTGATTGCTTTAAAATTCACATAATTAACATGCGAATCAGGTATAATAATTATACTCTGCTTCTAAAAATTATTGGAAAAATTGTCGCCGCTGTGTCCGTCTGTCTATCGGAGTACTCTTGGCCCCCAATATTCCTAGGCTTAATGTATTCCAAGTTTTGACCACTTCTCTACGCTTTTAACCACTGTTTAATCAGTACTTTTTACTGTCGCTGGCTCGTCTGTGAGTTTAGAATTCATTTGAGATATGCACTCTACGACGAGACTACCAGTAATATAAGTACTGACTGAAGTGTGCGGTATCTTATCAGATCGCCGAGTGAAACTTATTTATATTTATTTATTACTTAGTTTCCGTTTGATGTTGAGAACTCTTCTGATGATGTGGCCCAAAATAAAACAAGTTAAAAGTCGCAAGTTTCCGACTATAGTATACTCTGCTTAGAGCGAAGATATTTCAAGAATCTATATATATATCAATATCATTGATGAGTAATCCAGTGCCTAATCTGCTTTCTTGTCTTTGATATATTATCAAATCTTATTTATTCAATATTCCCAAACGGGATTTCGAGACATTCGAGACAGCTTTCATTGAATTGTCAGACAAATTTCTGTGTTAAAATCCAATCGAGTTTATAAATAATTATATTTACAATTGATTCTAAATTCGCGTAATATTACATAATGTCACAAATTGTAGAGCATATTTCGCCTTACATTACCTTGAAGTTCAAATCTGTGTATCGGGGATCTGTGGTATTTCGGATCACGCGCTTGCTGCCGATGTACAAGATGAAGGAGACCTACTGCACCATGGTGGGATTGTCTGAGGACCTGGCGACCCTCTCATTTGGGGGAGAAAAGATCAATGGAGATGACACGGCCCTGTCGCTGCAACTGAATGACAACGATGTGGTGGAGGTGCTGATGAATCATCAATCCGAGGCCGGAGATGCACCAGTTTCCAGTCACTAACTAGTAAGTAACCAGAAAGCATTTTTATATTGTATGCTGCATGGAAAAGTATACTTAAATCAACTTCTTCACTTAACAGAAGATGTCAATGAACCGCGTCTGTGTGGAGTGCAGGGTCTAAGGGCTGTGGATAGGAGTTAGAGGTTAGGGGCTTGCCGGCTTGCCTTGGGGGTTGTTGCACTTGTCAAAGGCGGCGGCGCTTGCGGGATAATTTGTATAAATTGTAAGGCAAACAATTATGTCGTCGACATGCACAAGCGGTGCCAGGAGAGCTCGCCCCAGGCACCAAAAGTGCCGCCAAACATGCAAACCCCCAGCCGGGGCGTGGCTGCCGGGGAAAACAATTCGACAATGTGAAATGGAATGCAAGCAAAATTAACGCAATTAGGCCGCTGTTTGGGTGCACTGTTAGGACTCGATTCGATATTGCCAAAAACTGCCACACTGATGCACTGCAGCGTAATGCGGCAAAGCTCTCCTCCCCCTTCCTTTCTCCCTCTATCTCTCAACCCAACGTTAACGCCCCTTTGCGTGCCACACCCAAATCGCATTAATAGCGCTTAGCAAAACCACTTGGAACTAGAGTTGTACTTTCCAGTTCAACTCATTGAACTAGTTCCATTTCTACCGAACCAACTTATCGTTTATTTGGTCCATTAAGTTGGTCCTATGTAGGATCTAAAGGATCCTAACTTTATAGTCTCTCTGCATTTTAAAATCGCATAACTTTGTCAATCCTTAATCAATTTTCATGCGAAATGCCTTTATATTCATGGTTTGTCCCATAGACTCATTTGGCATTTAAATTTAATCCATTAATGCAAATAAAATTTATTCTAATTTTTATTCAATTTTCTTTCATGCGTTACGTTTGGAAAATTTGGAAAAACAATTTTATCCAAATATATATAGAATTAGTAGAAAATAGTATATGAAGGCTATCTCTGATCAGCCAGCTAATCTTTCAGTCTAAACTCATGCAGAAAATGCAAATAAAGTTTGACTCGATGAAAATATTCGAAAGGAGGAATTCAACGAACAACGGAACGATTCAAATCAATTGAACTATAATAGGACTCAATTGATTTAAATGATTGATAATCAGGAACTTCGCTCATTCGTTCAGTACTAGGAGTAGTTCTATCGAACTAACTCGGAACCTTTCGACGCAACTCTACTTGGAAGCGTGTCAAAACCTGGTCGTACCCCCAAAGAGTGCCCGCCGATATCCTTGGCCCAATCTCAGTCAACGACTGGAAACGTTAATTGCCGCATTGATGGGTGCTTAATTTAGCGCAATGCTCAGGATTGCCATTTTGTGGCTGGTTGGGGGTTTAATTTTGTTGCAACTTTTCATTTTATTGAGTGCCGCCCCAATGAGTTTCTGTGCCACTTTTTTTATACCCTAACAGCGTTGCCAATGCAGCTTTCTCCTACCAAAATTGGCCTTGTTTTGTATACCTGTATACCAGGCGGTATAAGTATTAGTCTTCTATTTGTATATTTCAATAAACAGCATAGTTAATAAAGTAGTTTAACTATAGAACTTGCAACACTCTCCTAGTTTAAAATTAAATTAAAATATCGTGAAGTCCGTAAACATAATATCAATCTTTTAGATTTGAATCATTAATTTTACATATTTCTTTCCAAAAAAAAGTAACGAAATCATATCCCCCATAGCCTATTATAGGCATTTTGTTAGTAAGTATTCCTTTGTTTTTTTTTTGTATCCAAAGTTGGGTGTTTTGAGTACACATAGTTTCCGCTACCGCCTTGTGTAATAGCCGCAATTATCCCGAGCTGGCACGCACTCTTAGTTGAGGTACATTGAACTGTGTGCAATTGATTTTTGACATGCACAAAGGACAATTTTATAATGTGAAACGTTGTTAAGCTGAAATAAAGGCATACAAAATACATAATTATTAGTGGAACAATACACTCGATATTTATTAAATAGGAAAACAAGAAATTCCTTGTTCCTACTTTTCTGTCTGGTTCTCTTTCTTTAATTTAATCTATATAATATCTATTTAATAGTTGTTATAAGTGTTAGTTAACTGAAATTATTGTCTAGATAAACAAGATCGAGAATGGACGAGAACGAAAAATAGCCCTTTGCTTTAGCGTGGAATTGAACTCAGCCTAAAAGTAGGCAATAATTTTGCGTAATTTTTTCATGCTATGCAAAAATTGGGTGGTATTCTTTGGGCGTAAGGAATATCGTCTTTCTGATATCTGTGGACTGTATATGTATGTACATGCATATGTATGTGTGTACAAATATTCTTTAATCAACTTGAGAAAGCGACGCTGGACAAGACAAATAATAGGAATCACCTGGGGGATGTACTCAGCTGATAATACTGAAAATAGGCCTCAAGGTAATTTTTCTGGTCTGTTGGGTGTCTGATGTCTGGCTATATAAGCGCCGCTGAAGCTGGCAATATTATCAGTCTATCAGCTCCTGTTTCAAACTCACTATGCAGTTCACAATCGTCGCTTTGGCTTGCTGCCTAGTCGCCTCCGCTCTGGCCTATCCCAATCCCAATCCCAATCATGAGGAACCGCCACGCTTGCAACTGGAGGGCGGCTACAACCATGACAAGAGCGGCCATGACTTCGGAGTGGGAGGACGCGCTCCAGTTTACACCAGCGATAATAAGCGCCATGAGTTCGACGTGAATGGGCACTATGGACAGCATCTGGGTGGACCCTGGGGCAACAGCGATCCCAGTTGGAGTGCAGGGGGCATGTACAGATACAGATTTTAAGTGAACAAGTTTTTAAGCTTGGACACCGAAAGAATTATCAGTATCAAAATATATATTTATCTGAGTAAAATATTTTTCCATAATTTGATTCACCTAGAACTTTAATAAACCTGTATTAAATATTTGTAATAAAAACAATCGCATCCTTTTATTATTCAAACAGTTTTTTTTAACAAACAAGAACATCTTCTCCGGGAAGATATATACCCGTACAAATATGTTTTGTATAGAAAATCTCAATTTTTGAGCGATCGACTTTCAAAACCATATACATAAGTTGAGTTTGGTTAAAATATATATATAAAATAAAAATGTTTTCATATGACTTCTTTTATTTTTATCGGTTGTTTTTATAAGCTGTATAATATAGGGTTATAGTAGTGCAGTTCTCAACCAATTTGATCGGATAAACATTATGCAGCTTTGATGTGGTGAACTGGATCAGAATATCTTCAGAAACAAAGACTATGTATGAGAGATTGTTACTATGGCAGCCATAGGATATAGTGATCTGATCCGGCTGATTTCGACAGATGTTTATTGCACATCAATAGAGGACATGCTTAAAATGTCATCAACTGTCCTGATCAGTCCACTCGCCACGAGCATCATCCCAGACCGGAAATCTGTCCTTGGAGGGTGGACCCGTGTCCTCCACGTCAGGGAATTCATCAACTTGCGCTGCGCCGTGTTGCAGCTGCAAACAGTTAGCAATGGGAGCGTTAAAGTGCTCGGTTATATCATCATCCTCTCCTCATCTCTTACCCAGCAAATCAGGGCCAACAAAATGGACATAATATATATGGACTGGAATATCAACCGCATTTTTGCACGCTGTTGTTTGTCAATGGGCGTCGGCAGTTAAACTGTTTCTTGTTTACTCGCATTTATAATAAAATTCACAATATTTGCTCTGCTTTAAATTGAATTCAGGCTCCGACATTATCAGCTACTGATAAGCGCCAGAGGCAGAAATTGTAAAAATTGAAATGAACACGAAATGTTGCAAACGTTTTCCACAGAAGCCACAAATGCTCATAAATCAATAAATAATATAAATAAGGTCAATAAAGTCATGAAACACTTGCCTCTCTGCTGTTTTGTGTGCGTTTGGATAACATCTATTTGCCAGAGCAAAAATCTGTCGCATATTTAAATTGAATATGCCACACAATTGATTTTCCTTGCAACTTTTCAATAAATTTTCATAAAAGTATAGATTTGTATGTGACAAATAAATATCATTATATTTATACTGCTAAGGAGTAATGCAAGAGAAATTGTCGAATTGCATTTGTCAAGTGGAAAGCAGCTGCAAGAAAAATAGTTTTTAATAGAAGTCAAACAATGGGCGCAGTCCTAAATTGACAAGCCAAACAAAAGAAATCCCCCGTGGGATGCACCCAGATGGCAAGGCCCAACCACGACCATGCCGGGGGGTTTTTCTCTATCTTTGGGTGCTGCTGGGAGTCTACTATCAGATGACTGGCTATAAAAGCTCCGTTGCAGCTGTCAACATTATCAGTCTATCAGTCACTCAGCTCCTGGTTCACATTCAATATGCAGTTCACAATCGTCGCTTTGGTTTGCTGCCTAGTCGCCTCCGCTGTGGCCTATCCGTATCCCTATCCGGAGGAGGAGCAACGCTTCCAACTGCAAGGTGGCTACAACAAGGACAAGAGCGGCCATGACTTCGGAGTGGGAGGACGTGTTCCAGTTTACACCAGCGATAATAAGCGTCACGAGTTCGATGTGACCGGTCATTATGGACAGCACGTTGGAGGACCCTGGGGCAACAGCGAGCCCAGTTGGGGTGCAGGCGGCGTGTACAGATACAGATTTTAAGCGAAACAGTTCTCAAAATTAACATCAATATTAAAAACCAGAAGTACTTATATTTAACTAAAAAAATAATAAATAATTTTTGAATCTTTAAAAACGGAAATAAAGTTTTATAAATGCAGTTTGGTATTAATAGTCAATTCTCAAGTGTAAGTTTTAAGTATTTCATAAGGAGCGGCTTGAAATACAATAGTAATTTTTACAGAATCAATTTTCTGTACTGGGCAGCACAGTTAAAAACTGTAAAAACACAGGTTTGGGGTACCTTAGTCCTGGATACAAGTTGAGAACTCTCGTCCAAAGAACCCCTACTAAAATATTCTCACGAAATATTTAACGCATTGAAAGAGGCTCCATTTTTTTTTTTGTCAAGGAAGAAGTTTTATCAAGATTATTGTAAGAGTATTAAAATTACGGCGGCTCGAGGATAGCTTTTCTTACTTGGTAATATTCCTACATGTCAAATGAACAAGGCTAGACTGACTCTGTTGATGGTGTATATATGTATCTATATCCTTTGTGTACCTATATTGCAGGGGGTTGGGGAGAATCAAGAATCTTCCAAAACTTTCTTTTCCTGTTCAAAGGAAATTACTATATTTAAGTGTTCCAAAGAAAAAAAGATTGAAGATTATCGAATAGCATTTGTAAACTGAAAGTCGGGGAAGTAGAATAGTTTTTAATAGAAGTTAAAGAAATGTCGCAGCTAAAACAATAGGTACTCGTATCACCCAGGGTATGCACCCAGATGTTAATACTAAAGACATTCAATTATGTACCCAGATGATAATACTAAAGACTTTTGATGACTTTTTATAGTCTTTGATAAGACTGAGCAAAGGTCCCAAGGGGGTTTTCTTTCTATCGTTCATTGCGTGCTGTTTGGTATGGAATGTCCGATGTTTGGCTATAAAAGCGCATTTCAATCTGACAGCTGACGGCATTCCTCGTCAAACAGTCAATCAGCTCCTGCTCCACATTCAATATGCAGTTCACAATCATCGCTTTGGTGTGTTGTCTAGTCGGCTCCGTGATGGCCAATCCGTATCCTCATCCGCAGCAGAATCAGCGCTGGCAACTGCAAGGGGGCTACAATAACGACAGGAACGGCAAGGATATTTCGCTACAAGGACGTGCTCCTGTTTGGACCAGCAGGAATGGGCGTCACGAGTTCGATGCGACGGGTCAATATGCACAGCATTTTGGTGGACCCTCGGGCAAAACCCCGGCCCAGTGGGGCGCAGGCGGCGTTTACAGATTTCGATTTTAAGTGGCAAAGCTCTTGCAATTAAGGATTCAATAATTGTTATAATGTGGACGCAGACCGTAATGCCAATAAGATAAATATTTAAATAAATGATACATAAGCAACTTAATATTTATAGAGTTTTCATAATAAACAAGTAAGAATGCCCTAGTCGAGTAAAACCGACTACAAGATTCCCTGTACCCAGTTTTAAACACATCTTCGTACACTTTGACATACACACAAGCGACAGTGCATTGCAGAGTAAGCGAGGCATTCAAAGTGGAGGCTTCCCTCCGCTCTGCAGTACTGAATCTTGCTTAATAACTTCTGTGTTTATAAACCGATTGTCTTTGAATGCTTTGCTAATTACTTAAAGCTACTTTTCTCTCTGAGGAATACCTACGCGATCCTCCTCTATCCTCTGCACCGATTTCTGGCCTAAATTTAGTTCCTTTTATTCAAACTTTATACATAATACACTTTATGAAATTCCCTTACCTTGAAATATATGTAATCAAGAACACAAAAATGTTTCTTATATAACTTTCGGACTTATTGTTTGTCATTCAATCCGGTCGGTTTCGAGAAGTTTGCTGAATACTTGAAGCATTAGTGCCAAGTTTTATCAGGATAGTTCTTTAACCGGGAGACAAGTTTGCATTTTGTAAAATTAAAATATTGGGTAGTCTACCCTAACGATCGAATAAATTACACATTTCACTTCCCTGCACTGAATAGCGGAGGGAATCGTCATCTTAATGATAGTATCTTGAGGGAAAAAATCGTGATGTGGATATGGTATGCCAGAATATACTTTGTGTATTTGCACAACCTTATTATATATTAAGAATACTTGCTTACATGTAACAAATCTTTAACGAACTTGAGAAAACGAAGCTGGACCAGCCCCAATAATAAGTAGGAATCACTTCGGGGATGTACTCAGCTGATAATACTGAAAATAGGCCTCAAGGTATTTTTTCTGGTCTGTTGGGTGTCTGATGTCTGGCTATATAAGCGCCGCTGAAGCTGGCAATATTATCAGTCTATCAGCTCCTGCTTCAAATGACTTCGGAGTGGGAGGACGCGCTCCAGTTTACACCAGCGATAATAAGCGCCATGAGTTCGACGTGAATGGGCACTATGGACAGCATCTGGGTGGACCCTGGGGCAACAGCGATCCCAGTTGGAGTGCAGGCGGCATGTACAGATACAGATTTTAAGTAATTGAGCAGATAATGTAAAAATTCATTATCAAATTAAACAATGGTCATATTTATTAAAATACAAATAATTTAAGCAATTCAATTTATGTGAAGTTCTTTCTTTTATTTTAAAATATTTTAAGAATCTGTGCAATTTTTGTATGACACATCTTTGAGAATAGTAAGAACCCAAAAGATTACTTATCTTATGAAATATGTGAAAGATGCCAGGCTTGTGGAATTTGATATCCTTGAAATCGCGACGTTCGTCTACCCCGGAACATAAAGTCAGATTTACGGCTGACTTTGCGTCGAGATGAGCTTGCAGTTTGGCTAATTGTACATGGCTTATTGTTATTTTCGGCTAATTCTTGTTGGTAATAAACAAATTAAGCGCAGATGAGCGACGACGACGTCGCCTAATGAAACCTGCCGCAACATTTGGCAAGACAAAATGTTTTTTGTTAATTGGATTTATTGCGTAAACTGTCAAGAGAGCCTTCTATGAAAATTTATCATGTCAAAGACTAACCCCAAAGCTTATAAACAAAAGTTGTCTAACAATTATTATATTACCTATGTGTAGAACCAACGAAAGCGAAGATTCATTCGGAGGCTTCAATGTGGGCGTTGCCATTTCGAATTGCTAAAAAATGATTCATGGATTTGCGCAACAATTTTTCAGAACGGGAATTACTAGTAAAATATGCTTTTCATTTCACATCATTAATTTGCATAAATTTGCTGCTGCCAAATTTGTTGCCAAATTGGTTGCCAAATTGGTTGCCAAATTTGTGCTGAGGCCATCCGATCAACTGACCTTGGCTGATGAATGATGAAAGAATCGCCAGTTGGTCTCCAGGTAAGATTGGCTTACACGTGCAAGAGATATCGGTCAGCATAAATATTATAGTAAATGCTTTCTATAATATAGTTTAAAAGAGACAGAACCTTGGAGAATTGTACTATTGATAGTACCATTGATATTTTGACATCTCTGCTCTCCACTTGAAACTATCAATTGTTTTTCTTTCAATATCGATAGTATCGATAGCATGCCCCAAATGGATCTTTGGAATTATACGAGCTAGAGATACAAAATTTGGTATGTAGATTCTTATATAGCGAGCGCAGGTCAAGTTTGTTTCAAATTTTGGATATTCCTCCCACAGCCCCAGAAATCGATAAACATCAAGATCTTGTTTCGATAGTGCCAACTGTAGAAATTATGGAAAGGTGCCACAACGGATTGATATTAAGCTGAATATATTATCTACATAAAGTACATTTTATTGCTAAAAGATAAACAAACATCTTTAGTTCCAAATAAGTAAGAGCGCTGAGTTATTTGGGGACTCACATTCTAGGCCTTATCAACGTAATATTTGCTGCGTGCCCGTGCAATATTTGAGCTGCTTATAAGGCGGGAAAGCACTGTGTGAAGCACAGTGTCTCATGCCAGTCAATGTACCTGGGAATTCCCAACGGGGAATCTGTTGTTATCATTGCTCATAGGCCATAATCAAGCTGTGAGCCTATATATGGGGCAGGTTGAGCTACACATCCGTCAAATCAGTCTCAACAACTCAAAACTACAAAATGAAATCTTGTTTTAGTTTGCTGCTCCTCGTCCTGGCTGGCTGCGCTGTGGCTTATACCCATTCCCATCCCACTCCCGCTCTGACAGTTGACGAGCTGTCCTCCCACGAACCGGAGACACAATTGGTGAGTGCAGCACACAAACTTTGTTTAGCAGGGCCTAATCCTTATGCCTGCCATTGCTGCAGCCGCCCGAGGATTTGAATTGGGCGTCCAGTGATCAGGATTCACATCGCGTGCGCCGTCAGCTGAATGTGCAGGGGGGCGGTGGTAGTCACCAGGGCATTGACCTCAACATTAATGGGCGTGCCCCAGTTTGGCAGAGTTCGAACGGTCGCCACTTCATCGATGCAACTGGGCAGTACTCACAGCACCTGGGCGGACCCTATGGCAATAGTCGGCCAACTTTTGGTGCGGGCGCGGCATACACATATCGTTTCTAGACAGAATTATAATCGAAACTAAAGCTATTTTGAATACAAATTATATACATTTAATCAACAACAATATTTCATCTGCTTTAAAAGCTGGGCTTATCTTTAAGACAAAGTATTTGTTTACTCATATAGTATAATAGCAAAACGAGGCTCTTTCCGAATAATAACGAATCAGGTCAGAGTTCTTAGCCATAGTCCAAGTTCCATTTTGTACCTCCCTGATTATTCTTATGTACGCATATCCATTTTAAGTGCTAAGAAACATTGTTGAACTATATTAATAATAACAATTTATATTGGTGTTCCCCATTCCGCAACTGTTTCACTAGTAATCGATAACTATCGATTATAAACTAAATAGAGTAAAACTCGAGAGCTCGACACCCCGGACATTGTATACGAAACTTAAATAAAAATATTTGTTTATTTAATAACTGTAAAGAATATATATATATGTAGATATATATATGTATATATACCTAAAATGAACACACAAAAAAGTAAGAGAGAAGACGCAATGCAATATTAAAACTGCTAAATATTTATTGTTAAAATTGTTGTTTCTTTGCATATGGGATCACCTCCTCAGGTCTAAAGTAAATATGATATTCTTCTTTAATCTCTTGCTTAAATAATGTCATTAACAAATTTACAATTAATTGATTCCATGTACTCAAAAGCAATTCTTTAAAAAACATACTCTTTTTGCGATTTGAGTAAATTTTGATTTTAATCAGAATTTGAAAAAAAACTTAAGGAAAAATTACTATGCCATAAATCACTAAGAAATTAATCGAAGTCATCATTAACTATCTGAATGATTACTTTCTTCAACTGTTAATATCAATATCATTCAGATTCATTCAATATCATTCATATCAAACATAACTGAATCAAAGATCGGTTTGTTCTCAAAGATTGTGGGATCCGGATCTGGGGTCTGTGAGCGAAATAAAGTTATCTTTAAGCTATGGAAACACCTCTGCCGTTCTGTAAGGCTTACCTCATGCCAATCTCTTGCTGCTGTAGAACGCCCTTGGCTCAAACCAATTAGCCATAGCACAAAAAGTAGCACTTTTAACGGGCCAAGCATCTTAAGATGTTAAATGAATTTCACGCTGAATTGTTTCGCACTCGATTTTGCAAGGTCTACTAAGTGAATGCTGAATGAGTACACGAAGCTGCTTTCTTTCTATCAGCTGGGCCTGCCACTTTCTTCTCCCCTCCCCCATACCAACCCCAACCCCAAACCCCATGTTACAGCAGTGTCAATGTCTGTTATCAGGCAGCTTGGCTGATAAGCAAAAGTCATTCTACTCTGCTGCGATGAGCCATCGCAGTTTGGGGGCGAGTGAAGTCGCTCCAAGCCTCGTTTTGTTGAACTGTATTAAATTTGTTGAACGTGCTAACAGCTCAACAAAAAATTGCACAAAAACATGGCACGTTTTGTGTTGAAATCGAATAAGAACAGAAACGAAATAAGCAGTCAGAATTCTCTAGTCGTGTCTACACGACATGAGGATACCCTGTATTCAGGGTGTGAATTATCATTACTTAAAAAGCAATATACATAGAAACTTGTCGAATATTTATAATACAATCGTTTTGATATTCAGAAATTTTAAAAAGGAAATTAGACTTTTAAATTTAATTATTTAATATCCGATTATGTTTAGAAAGCCCAATTGTACACATAAATCTGAAAGAAACTTAATCAGGTATATAGGGAATATACCCACGAACTCAGTTTAGACTTTCAACACTCATAACTTAGTTAAAAATACATAGGTATTATGCAGATTGGATATCTGGTCATGTTTTTAGCTACATTGATTTCACAATTGAATTTTGATCGATTTTTGTTTATTTAAGTATCGACATTTTATACCAAAGGAATCGTATAGATTCTTTTTTTTATAAAAGAAGTATATTTATTATCAATGATTATTATTGTTGCAACAATGCTGTCCTTTAGTTTCCAAACACAATATTTATCCCATTTAAGCTGCAATTTGTAATACTTTGAATTCTCAGGTAATCAACTTCATCCATACAGGCAGACAGACGAATATGGCTTTTGATGCTGAATAAATTAATATGCTCATAGAACTTTATATATTACTAGCTTACACCCCCGCGGCTTTGTTCGCGGTTCCTAACTATATTTGTTTTTAAATTTATATTATCATTTAGTTCCTTGTTTCCACATCAATGCAGGGGTAGAGGCGAAGTATTTTGATTAAAATTAATCAATTTGAATTAGGCTACTTATGATTTTTTATATGAAGAACTTAGAAGCTGATCTAACAAAGCCCTTTTCGCACATATTCGACCTTAAGCCCATTTCCCGTCCGTGGTGCCAGTTGGGGGTAGATTTTTCAAACTCGGGTAACACTCTTTCATACAATTCTCAAGTTTCATGCAACAGTTTTTTGCCCGTGGCGGTAGATATATGTTTGCACAACACTAGTATACCCTTTTTAGCCTATTGCGGGCACAGGGTATACAAAAATGACTGCACAAACAAATTTAAATGTGAGGCAAACAGCAATGAAGGTCGATCTATAGGGTAACAAATTCTATTTTTCTTATTTTTGATGGTTTTGTTGCTCTGTTCTGTTCATTTTTGTTTTGTTGTGTTCTGGAAGTTGCTTTTGTTGATAGCGTCAATTTCTGGGCAATTTTCCTTTGTGTGTACCACCATTTTCTCTTTTGAGCATTGAGTTTCGAGTTTACCATGTCATTTTTATTATATGTACATACATATGTTAGTATCTTTGTGCGCTCCACTTCTTGGCCATTTGCAGTGCAAAGCCATTTTCCAAATCAATGCACAAATTGTCAAGCCATAGCTCTATATACGAGTACATAGTCGAAGCTATAGTCTATTGTTTTGCGCGCTCAGAGCGAAAATTGGCCTCACAAATTGCTGTTGTTGTTGTTGTTGCGGCAGAGTCGTCTCTTAAATTGCACATGTGGCAGGCAGCTCATTTGTCAAGTGGCAAATCACTTTAAAGGCCAGACAATGAAAAGCCAGGCAACTGCAAACAAACCGATAAAATCAACTTTGCATTTGCATGTAACTACTTTTGGCTGAAAGTTTTGTGTCTTGGCTTTGATCGCTGATTGCTGATCGTGACCGATCGACGGCATTTCCCACGCAGTTGGCTTAAAAGAAAACTTGTTACTGGGCACCCAAAGAGACGGTTGCCATTGAGCTGGGAAATCATCGATAGTGCCGCTACTCGTTACTATCGATAGTTCGGACATAATACTCAAACAACACAGGAATTTATTTCGAAATTTATGCATTTAATGGCAAAATTTACATACAAAAGCTTCTAGTGCAATAATAGCAGCCTTTTGTGCAATTATCGGGGTTTTTTCTGCTATCGATACTATCGATAGTGTCATCATTTGCTTATCACCTCTAAAGCGTCGACATTTTACTTTGTTGCTGTTTCTTTTAAGTTGACACAAGCAACTACATTCACTTATTGCTTAGTACATGCATTTTGATAGTATCGAAAAAACCTCGATAGTTGCTCAATTAAACCATCGATACTATAGAAAGTGCTAACGACTGCTTATCTACTCTAGCGGTGAGCCATATCAAATTGTTGCCACTGCATTGCCCAAAAGCTTTAATGTTGACACAAGCAACAACATTCAGTATTTGCGGCTGATAGAAGATGCCACAATATGGCAGGGCGAGTTCGCATAATTTGCTGGGCAAGATTTATGCTCTACGGAGAAGTTTCTAATGGCTGAGCGGACTCTAATGGGTTTTTAATGATGACGACAGGGTGGAGAAATTTGTCAGCGACGTGCAAATTGAAACTAAGTAAGCCAACTTAAGCGTATTAATTATGACTGTCAGCCCAGGTAAAATAAGAAAGCAAAACCAAAAAGCACCTGAAAGTTTTTCAGCAGGTGGCAACTGGGCAGGCCGAGTGCCTTTTTCATTTGCATTTGACATTTAGTGGAACTCTTGCAAGATGCGCCTGTAACGACACCAAAAACACCAAACACGAAAGCAGCTCTCCCGCCCCCTTCTGGCCCAAATGATGCAAAAAGAGCGCGGCATTTTGGCTGCTTACTGCATTTGGCCAAAATGTCTATAGTTCAATTGCTGATATTTGGCTGTGGCAACACGAAAAACACAAACACGTGACCTATCCACAGCCAACAAGTCGATGCAGGAGGCGAGTATCTGCGCTAGGGATGGGTGCGTGACACGATATGACTCACGATATGTGACATGGGATAAGAACAGGCAGAAGGAGGCAACTCAAAGTATATACATATATTCTTGATCGGATTCAGGATGAAGCTGCTGATATTTCAGTTACAGTTTTTATACTCGGATAAGAAAGTTGGTTAACTAATTTTGAGTATCTAATAGTGAATCCGATATGGTAGCCCTTACATTCTGGAATTTTCAATATTAACATTGATATATGGAAATTATTTTCCGACTGTGATTCGAACATCGGAACTTATGCGCCAGATGCCGAACAGCTTTATTGTGTCTAACTAATTTATTCAAATTATTATAAACTTAAAACCTTTTCGGGTATACTATAGATATATGAAGTAATCTGTAAGTTTTAATTTTTGGGATTCAGTAATGTTACTTTCGTGCTCTGAAGGGGGTAAAACAGAACTTATATTATATATTTTATCTTAATAAATAATCATATTAATTATGTTACTTTGATCGAAGTTTTATAATATTATTTTTCTTTCCCCTGTGAAATTATTTGTGTTGGATATATGTATGTACATAAGTCTCGTGATATTTATTTCTCAGTGTATAGATACTATACTATTTACTATACTATAAGTATTCTATAATACAAAAGCTTTATTCTTTATTCTTTGGAATATTCAATTCCCCAGAATCTCGTAACTGTTTATAGTGTCGATTTTTATTCGCTCACGCGCTCATCTCTAGATCTCATCCTATGGATTGTGCTGATGGGCAAAATGGATTTTGGCTAATGAATTGTGCGAGTTGGCCATATAATAAATCTTCAATAAAACTGAGTCATTCGGTAAAATGTGTAAAATGCATTGAGAATTGGATCGCAAATGAAGGTTGACTTTATTGTTGCTGTTGCTGTTGTTGTTGTTAGTTAGACGGTTAGTGAGCCAGTTGTTGTTGTTGTCGCCATGCAAATTGGGCTCACGTTTTGCGCATTAAAAGCGCCAATTGCATTTTGGCCACTGGCGATGATTGAGTTCTCCGCACCTGGCGGCAAATGCCCGCATGAGCTGGCATATTTTTCTGCGATTTTTTATTTAATTTTTGTTAGGGAGGTATCGGCCCGCTAATTGGCAGTAAAGCCGCTGACCCAACGCAGCTCAATTAGCCAAATAATAGCAGACAGCAGACGAGGAAACCTTTTGATGGCCAGCATTGATCTTAACAGCAAAAATATTTACCGTAACGCATTACGGCGCACAGATTAAAAGCAAATGCCAGCCCCGAGAGGCAGCAACAAACGGCAGTTGCAGTTGAAGTTGCAGTTGAATTTGAAGTTGCAGTTGCAGTTGCAGTTCAATGCTGCTATCAGTATCAATAGTAATTTCAAGTTTCACTCGCCACAAAACTTGACAAGCGGCCAGTTGGGCAGAGAGTGGGCAGAGTGCCAGCCCATGGAACTGGGACTCCCGACTCCCGACTGCCCATAGACCATCGCACATGATGGTGTCGTAGGTCAGGCAGCAGCTACAAACAGCAGCGGTAGAGGCAGCAGCGGAGGCAGCGGCGGAGGCAGCGGCAGCGGCAACGGCAGCAAAATGTGTCTACAATTGCGGCAGTTTTCCGACGGCAATTTGTGGCCTAGGACTTGGCATGTCGATGCAGTTGGATCGGGCCCAGAGCTTTAGCAGCAGCAGCCAAAGGCGTATCCAGGAATTTACCCAAAAGGGGCAGGATGTAGATCAATATGTATTTGTTATTTGTTTACACTTAAGTTTAAAGTTTATAAAGACAAAGATAACTTTTTAAAGAAAGTTTATAATGTCCCTATTTGACGGTACTTACGACTCAGAAGCGTCCCTTATTCCGTCATTTGATTAGATTAGATTTTAGCGACCAGGGCTACAGATGAACTACTTATCCTCAAAAATAGAAGCCCATAGATACTACTTAGTTGTTCGGTTAACAAGTATTAATATCATTACATTCCTATTTAATAGGGTTAACTTTATGGCTAATAGTAGAGCTGGTAAAATATCGATAGTACTATCGATTTTATCGATAGTTTTAAATTTTCTTCACCATCGAGGGTTTTTTCTTTTCAATATATCGCTGTTGTCATTTACATCCTTTTATGCGGAAATTTGTTAATTCTGAAAGAAGTGTGGAAAGTAACTCTTTTTGTTTCCATATTCTTTTAAATAAATATATCGATTTTAATTTCAAGTAATAAATACTATATGGTATTGATAAAATTTTAGTTTGTTTGGCTAATTTATTTTTGCTTTGCTGATTTAACGCTTCCAGCTAATAGATACTAACTTTTTTTTGCAAAGATTTATATAGGCTTAGCAACGAACTAAATAATAAATTGATTGACTTAAGTTAGATCGATGTTAAAGATTGAGCTGAAGTTCTTGAAACATTTGAAAAATGATCTAACTTCAAGACCTATTCATTTAATACCAATTCCAAATATAGGTGTTGTAATAAACTAAGGGAACATTAAATTAAACGTTGCATAATATTAAATTTGTTGATGATACATAATTTAAAAATACATTGCATTCTTATGCTAGAAGTCTGTGTGGCCTCAAGTTGCCCCTTTATAGAAACGCCTCTGCGCAGCAGCAGCAGCAGCAGCAGCAGCAGCAGCAGCAGCAGCAGCTTCAGCAGGAGCAGCAACAATGTAATGACGATTTGTAGCCAATTATTTCAAATATTGTAGTATTGAAATTGTATGGCAGTGTGTGGCTATCTCTGGCCTGGCATCTGTACAAGCCGCACGTAGCACGGCTGAGTGTGTCAAAGTGGCCACTCGAAGTCGTCCTCAATTGCTGGCCATGGTCAGCATTTGACATTGCCCGGGCTCAGAGCAAAGGTTACAGCTGAAAGAAACCCACAATCAAAGGCAGAAACAGAACCAGAACCAGAACCAAAGCCACTTCCCATGGTTGATGTGGATTTGTCATATACATACGCTGATTAATCACCTGCTGAAGCTACAGTCAACAGTTACCAGCTTTAACCACAACCTCCACCTGTACTTTTTATTGTTGTTGTTGTTGTTGTTGTTGTTGTTGTCCAACGGGTCACGTCAACTTTCGACTTCATCAGCAACTCGAACAGCACGCGCCCGTTGACCTTTGCAGCCGCGGCAGGTGCAGCAAGTGGCATTCATTGGCTTATTTTAGCATCAGTTGCATCAGTGCTCGGATTTGTCATCATCGTGGAAATATTGCCAGTTGGCGTATTTGTTATTTTTCCAACGAGAAAGAAAACTTGCGTATTAACTGCGAAGTAAGTTCTTGTTTATTGTTCTTTAAGATACTTTTGAAGTTTTGATTAGGCAAAGTTAAGTTAACAGCGCTGCCCGCTAACTTTTCATTTTCCACTTTGCAAAACAAGATGGGGAAGAATTATTGTAAATAGTTCTTACCCATAGTTGTGTGAAAATCTAGAAACTTCAGATCAAACAACAGAAATTCTTTAGATACTTTTAGGTGTAGGAACGTTTGTCAATGTTAACTTTAAATTGTCAATTAATTCGATTGTGTTCAGTGAGAATATCATGCTAACAATTACTTAGTTTGATTCTACGGATATAATTAAGTTTTAATTGACAGGAAACATTATAGGAAAGAATATTTCCAAGTTTCGTAGAAGATCTGTTTAAATTAAGCATAAAGTACATGTATCTTTCATTCAGTCCTTATGTATTAGGTTGGTAATATAGTCTTTATCCCAATTACGAGTATATGATGATAATTTGTATTCGATCTCTTGCAAATTCTTTGTCGTTTAGAAGTCAAGTGTCTTATAATTTTCAGTCAGTCGGTCAGTCAGGATAAACAGACATATATGTACATACACATATATATACCTATAGAAGATAGACATGTCAGTCGTTAGTCACAATCTTAACACAATCTATTGCTTGTTTAATGCTTGTTGAATATGTAAATAATTGAATATGCAACGGCACGAATGACAACAAAACAACAATAATAGAGCCAGAGCCAAAGCGACCAACAACCGGCCAAGAATGCAGCATTAAATATGTTTGGCAAGAGTTATTAATACCTTATTAGAAGGGTCGTCAATGTGGCCGATGACAGCACCAAAGCCAGAAAGGCCAAGAAAGGCAGCGAAGTAGAAGTCAGAGAAGAGTGTGGAATATCAATGAGTACCCGCACTCGCACTTATACTCATACTCGTACTTGTACTCAGTATTGTGGCTATGGGTTCTTGGGTTCTGGGAGTGCAGACGACAATTGCATTTCCGCTTAATTGTTGGCCCATGGCGACAATGCAACAAAGCAACAATGCGGCACTTGGGCTGCCCAGGGAGCTGGCGTCAGAGTTGGAGTTGAGGTTGAAGAGAATCACAGGAAACGTAATCATAAATCGCCATAATGGTCATTGGTATAGACTGTATAGAGCCTATATAGCTACAGACTTATACAATGTTTATGCCGTGGCAATTAGCCTGGTCAGTGGCCAACTTGGTGCACAGGTTGTGCTCGTACTTATTCGCCTGGCCAACCAGGAAATGTTTGGCCAAAACGCTTGTCAGATTGCATGTTCAATTCTAATAATATAATTTTTTTCTCCTTTTTTGCGGCCTTTTGCGTGCCTGGGCATTGTCTCAAGCCATCGACATGGCTGTGCCTGGTGTCTGTATTACAACATCATTAGAATTTGATTTGCATTTCCTTGGACGCGGCGTCGCTTAACATGGCATTAAAGCCCATTTAGCTGTCGTGTGGCAATTATTGATCAACAAGGTGCCAGAATCGGCCAGCCAATGGGCCCTGCTGTTACCTGCTGCTGGTGGTCAAGACTGCGGCCAGAGATTTGCATAGAAAAAGTGCCCAGCATGGAACGCCTTCAGTTCTTTCACCGTTTTTACTCCCTGTACCCATAAAATGGGTAAAAAGGGGGTATTGGATTTGTGCAAAAGTATGTAACAGGCAGAAGGAGACATCTCCGACCCTATAAAGTATATATTCTTGATCAGTATCAAAAGAGATTTTTATTTGGCCATGTCCGTCAGTCTGTCCGTCTGTCCGTCCGTCCGTCTGTCCGTCTGTCCGGATGAACGCGTCGATCTCAGCAACTATAAAAGCTAGAGACACCAAATCTTGGAATGTAGGTTCCTGTATACCATACGCAGATCAAGTTTGTTTCCAATTTCAAATATCTCCCCCCGTTCCCCCGCAAATCGATTAAAACCGTTTTACAGTAACAATTTTCAAGATATAGCTTTAAGATTTGGCATGTACAATACTTTAGTCTCTCTTAATCTACTGTCCAAATTTCAAGTCGATCGGATAATAAACACGGAAGTTATTCACGATAGAAGATTCAGTAATGCAGCGAGAGGGGGAAGAAGAAGCACAGCCACTTTTGCCGCCTGTGTGCGTGCGTCTTTGTGTATGTGTGTGTGTATGGGTAAGTGGACTTAGATGTGATTGGATGTTTTAGACCTGGGTACAGGGAATTTCGTAGTCGGGTATACTCGACTATAGCATTCTTACTTGTTTTTTCTTGCCATCAAGCAATTTTATGCTTAATGTTGCTTCACCCGGTTGTGGCTTTAACTCCGGATTGGCCAGAGTTGTACCGAAACTCTTAAAATAAGTTCAATTGAACTTCTTACTAAATTGAAGATACGAGCGAATTACTGCTACTTCTGACTCTCCTTCATATTGCTCGTTCTTTTGGGTTGTATGTGCTTTGATTGGTCACACGAACACCAAAGAGACACGAACAACCTTAAGGAACTTAGCGAACGAATAGAACGAACTAAGCGAACGAACGAACTAAGCAAACAAACGAATACGCAATGGGAAAAATTTTTTTGGCAGAAGCTCTAATAATTAAGCTAGAGTTTTGAAATTTGGGCTCAATATAAGTAAAACTAGAGCATAATTTTGGAATTTTTTTTTTGACATTCACCGTTTTCTCAACCAACTAAAATGACAAAAATCCAATAATTTGACATGAAATCTATCTATAAAGACTTGAAAGTTGTCATTTATATAAGTAAAACTAAAGTATAATTTTGGATTATTACTTTTTCAATTTTGACCACGCCTTCACCTCCTCCCCATCCAACTACGATGAACAAAACATTCAATATCTATATCTATCTATAAAGCTAAGGACTTGAAATTTTGCATAAGCATTCGAATGTACTAAGCAAAAGAACAAACCAAGTAAAAAGAATGAACGAACGAATGAACTAAAGTTGGAATGAACGAACTAAATAAACACACCAACTGAACAAAAAACAAGTAAGAATGCTATAGTCGAGTATACCCGACTACGAAACTCCCTGTACCCAGGTCTAAAACATCCAATCACATCTAAGTCCACTTACCCATACACACACACATACACAAAGACGCACGCACACAGGCGGCAAAAGTGGCTGTGCTTCTTCCCCCTCTCGCTGCATTACTTAATCTTCTATCGTTAATAACTTCCGTGTTTATTATCCGATCGACTTGAAATTTGGACAGTAGATTAAGAGAGACTAAAGTATTGTACATGCCAAATCTTAAAGCTATATCTTGAAAATTGTTACTGTAAAACGGTTTTAATCGATTTGCGGGGGAACGGGGGAAATATTTGAAATTGGAAACAAACTTGATCTGCGTATGGTATACAGGAACCTACATTCCAAATTTGGTGTCTCTAGCTTTTATAGTTGCTGAGATCGACGCGTTCATCCGGACAGACGGACAGACGGACGGACGGACAGACGGACAGACAGACGGACATGGCCAAATCAAAATCTCTTTTGATACTGATCAAGAATATATATACTTTATTGGGTCGGAGATGTCTCCTTCTGCCTGTTACATACTTTTGCACAAATCCAATACCCCCTTTTACCCATTTTATGGGTACAGGGAGTAAAAAAAGAACTAACCCAGCGAGTGAACTAATTGATCGATTGGTTCATTCACCAAGCATTGAACTACTGAACTTATGCGTTCAATTGAACTGCAGTGCACAACTCTGCTGGCTGCATCTGCGTTAGTTGGCCATTACCAACATTGTCATCATCGTGGCCAGGGTTTGTTGACTGACGCGCTGCTGACGTTTAGCTGCCACTGTGCGGCTTTCCTGCCCCAGACCCAGCCCCCAGCTTCCAGCCCCCAGCCCCCAGTCCCAGCCCCTGTTCCTGCTCCTTAGCACGCTTCATTTGCCTGGCTTTTGCCCAGGCTGCAAGCGTTTAAATATTTATGTCTTGTGTACTTAAGTTAATCACATCCAAATGATGAGCTCCAACTGCCGGCAACTACCGTTTGCAGCTTTCAAATCATTTGCCTGGCCAAGACTATAGACAATTTCAGGTTTCTTTTGTTGACCGGGCATTTAGCAATTTATTTTCTAATATTTTTCATTTTTATGCCAAGTATCATTTATTTGCTGCGCATTATTGAGTCGTTAAAATTCCATTGTGCATTTGTTAAAAATATTTATATTATAATTATATAATGGCACTCAAAGCTGTTGCAGACGAGTCTCAACCATTGGCTAGTTAAATGCAAATTTAACAAATTACCAAAAATGGTGCCCCAAAATGTACGACAGGCATTTGCGACAACCGACAAAGAACAACTGAAACAACAACGGCGACAACAACAAAGGCAACAACAACGACAACGGCGACAACAAACAACGATAACAATAATAATGCCAATGTTAAGGACCCATAAATATGGCTTTAAAGGCGCATGTTGTGGTTGTTCTTTTGTGGCTGTTATTATACACTTACTGAGAGTAATACGGACTTTAAAATATACAAAAAATCAGGCCCTATGTTTCGCTAAGCAACATAAATTCAGATACAATGTATAATGACACTAGCTGGAATTTCTCAGGAAAAACTTTGCTTTTAATTCTATCCTATTATGTTGAATGAACCTTTTCATTATTTATTTATAAAGTTGTATCTTAGAAATCAATTCTAAATGACAATGTTATTATTTATAGCCAGCACAGGCCTTCAGGCTGTTTTCCTACTTCACTCAGGTAGTATACAATAAAAATATATTGAGGGGAACGGAGTATATTGAGGTTAGGAGCTAAGGACAGCAATGTTCTTATTCACTGCCTGTACATCCAATTATAATTTCGTTTCCTTAGGAAATCCTTATTTAAGTTTTGACTGAATAATTCTTGAGCTAGTTTATAAAGGCTGAGTTTAAAAAACAAGAAAGAAATACTCTTTTTTTCCCAATTTCAGCTCAAATGAATTATAAATGTGCTTGAAGTGTATTATTTTTGTTAAAAATACTACATAGATATTAAAAGATTCTAGCTCCTAACCTTTTTTGAATCAATGGAATATAAGAAATGATTTCTAAGAAACATCTTCGAATATACTCTGAACTGATAATTTTTGACTAAATAATAGTTCATACCAAATTATTTAATATATCTTTATCAATGTTATGTATAAAGAAAGTTTACAAATTTAAGTTTAAGTTAAAGGCATAATACTGGCTACTCCATCCTACTTAGATCTGTATAAGTAAGGTACATAATATTATATATTCCAATTTTATTTTTCTCGCAAATAAGGGTATTCATGCAGCGACTTGAGGGCAATTAATTTTGACTTTTGTTGTTGCTGTTGTCGGCGGTGTTTGTGTTAACTTGGCGTGTGGCATCGTTGTTGCATTTCATTAATTTACGATTATTGACAAAATTTGTTAAGGCTGGCGACTCGGTTGTTTGGCCATTTTTGGGCTGACCATTTGCAGATTAGGAGCCAATTTGGTGTGAACTGCCCGCCACAGTCTGGCCATTGGCTGCCATCTAACGGCAGCTGGCAGTGCATCAATCAATGCAGACGACGGCGATGGGGCGATGAGGTGGGCAAGGGCTGAGGGGCTCAGGGGCAGGACGTGCAACTTCTCGAGGAAGGCGATAAACTGACCTTGCAATAAGGAAGCGGCATTCGTCACTGTCTGGAGCAGCAGTCGAGTTAAAAATTTTCGTGTGAATTCTGCTTATTTATGTGGGCAATTAGTCTGAACAGGCGCTGGCACAGTGGTCAAACTGGCTAATATAATATTAATATACATTTTTAATAACAGACACGCTCCCGTTTTCGGAATCTCAACATGTTTAACGAATTACTTTTGAAATCGCAGAAGAAGGAGCACCTTTTACAAAATTGGTGCGAATGTTGTTGAGCATGAGAATTGTATAAATTAGCTACTGACTGGAATTTAAAATTATCTATACTCTTTTTCATGATCATTCAAATTTAGCCAAAATGGCATCTGCATATTTGGACAACAAAAGTTTCCTGGATTCCGGAGGATATATTGAGCGGAAGATTTTTTTCAAATCGCATGATTAAAGTGAAAGCGGCAGTTCAGCCAAAGACAAGATAAACTTTTGAAGAATTTTAACATTTATCTGCTTAAATTATCAGGGGATGTTTCTTTTTGTTCAGATTTAATTGCGTTCTTTACCTGGAAGACATTATTTCTCCGCTTCAATAATAAAGGAACTGTTTCTCTCTGTTCAGAATCAGTTTTTGTTATATTCTTCCTTAGATACATTTATGAACTTCATCAAACACAACTTTCTTTAGCCTAAGAGATTATAGAGCACACTGATCACCCTAATGGGATATGTTCGTAATCAAAGGGACAACAAATACGAATTTCGTCCACTGTGCGCTGGTCGTGGATGGGGGGTGTTTGGACCCCTTGCCAGAACTAATGAGCGTTAGACGGGGGCAGGCAACTACAAGTATTTTTAATTTATATATTTTTAATATGTTGCCGCGTTGAATGCCCTACCCCACCCGTCCCGCGCCAGAGTGCGGGCCACTCGCAATTTTACAACTCAATAAATTGGCAGCGCTTCTATCTCTGCTTACCAATCAATGTAGCCCCCCTTTCCTGCCCATCCCCATATGTTTGTGTGTGTATGTGTGTGTGTGTGTGTGCTGGTGTGTGCGCAATTATTGTTCTAACGGCATTCAGGCAATTTAGTGCCGCCTTTTTGGGTGGGCAGTACGATGACCGCAGCCGATGTTCAAGCTGCTGCTGCTGCTGCTGTTGCTGCTGTCGCTGCCCCGGCTGCCTGCAACTTGTGCCCCGGCATTGTCTGCTGCCTAAAGTGTTGCCAATTCTGCTGTTTTCCCGCCAAATTTGGCTTTAAAAAAAATTTAGAGGACGGGTCAAATACGAAAGCAGCGGGAATTCTATTATTGCTTCGAGTGTGCCCTTGCCTTTTGTCTTAAAATGACCTAAATATATGCTAGAGTTATCGGGAATGCTAAGCTCCCATGTGACATTGACAGTTGACATGTTCAGCTGACGCCTCTATCAGCAATTATCGATTCTTAACTATGCCAATTGCAATCTCTCATGGTTGCCATCTCTAACATAGACAAATTTATCGATACTTCTGAAATAAAAGTGTTTTATAATTTTTTAATTAGTTGCTAGCTACCATTTTAAAACATATCGATTCCTAGTATATATCGATAACTGTTACAACTTAAAATATCGATAGTGGTATCGATAAATTTCCATTACAACGTATGACATATATTGTAATCAAATATTTTCTACAGTAAAGTATCATGAGCCTTCCACTATTGTTTCCTTAATTATTGTTGCATTCGTTTTTCTCCCCCTAAAAGGAGGCTTTTTCCCTCTAAATATTGGCAACTCTGGCTGCCTTCAACTCCAATTTGACTCTGTCTGCGTGCGCCCGGGGCTCTGGCCTGTCTTGGCCCGAACATGGGCCTCGGTTTTGGGTCTCCGCGACGGGCTCCACACAAAATCATCAACATAAATTTTCTTTTAGTGCGTCGCTGTGTTTGCGTGCCCCCAGCCAGCAGCTCGTAGGAGGAGTGCGCGGCTGGCAGTGAAGGGGTGAGGAGTCCTCGCGCTTTTGGGTGTTGAAACTCATAAAGCCAAGCGCCGTTTTTGGCCATAAAATTGACAGCTTATGGCCTAGGAAATTGAAAAACGGCTGTGTTCTATTCATGCTTATCCGATGCATGATCATCGATAAAATAGAAATCGTTATGATCGATTAAATGGCCTGATTGGGTAATGAGACCAAAGCCAGCCAGAATATCATAAGGAAAACTAGCAAGATTAGGGTTACTAAGTGAATATAAACTTGCTAAATGACCATTATATGGGAGGAGATTTTAGAAAGTTGGGCAGTGCTTCAGGCCCAAGAGACTTCATTGAAAAATACCTTGATATAAGTTTACAGATTCATTTAATAAAATTAGATAACTATAACTAGAAAAGCAGTTGTAGTCTTAAAAAACTATATATTGTCTATTTGGTTTGATAGAATTTTGATTAAAAGTTGGTTTCTTAATCAATTTTTTTTTAATAAAGCCTTCAACATTACAAGATGAATCTGTGCTTTGTTTTTGCTAAATTTGAAATGAATTTTCAAGTTTTCTAATATATATTTGCATACATTTGTTATTATTCCGTTTTATAAATATTGCTTAATTTCTTTTTTGAAATTAACGACAGCTCATTAAAAGGCTCCTTAAATGTATAGCCTCCAGTTATATTCATAATGTTTTCAATTTGGAAATTATGCAGTTTTATATTTATGTTGCTGCCCACAAAAGCCACAAACATTTGTAGGCCAGGCTTATGAATAATTGTTAGATTGTTGCCCACACTCTTTTATTATACTTTCTGGCTTCGGCTTTGGCTAATTTGTTGAGCGCTCGACAACGAAATTTTAATGAATTTTTTTAAAAATATTTTAATATGCAACAACCACAACAACAACAATAACAATAACAACTCAGCTGGCAGCCAAAGCGGCGTTAAATGTTCTGCAGTTCTACGAAAGTACCGTTCGTTGTGCGTTATGGTTTGTTGACTGCCGGCGACAACTTCCGACGCACCAACAACCAAACAACTGAAAAAGGCCAACAATCAACAACCAACAACCAACAACAACAACAACAACAAGAGCAACTGGACGCGCCGTTGCGGGTGGCTTGGGCCACTGCACAGTGGTTTGAAAGCCGGCAACAGGTGCTGTAACTCCCGAATTGGGCCCAATATTAGTACACAATTTAAATTGAAAGAATAACCGAAGGCTACACCAGCCAGTGCTATATTACACAAGTTAGACATAGTTTTTATAAATGTATCTAACTTTTAATAAATAAATAAATAAATAAATAAGGAAATTTTAATTTAATTTCAGTTGATTTATTGACATATCCTAGCACTGAAAGCTTACAACTTTTACATTATTGCGCTAGTCACGAATACATAATATCAATCTTAATATTTAATAATAATTAATATTTTGGAGGCTTTTCAGACATGAATTTACTATGAAGATAACAAATTTTACTTACACAAACAATTTCCTAATTATTTTATTTATTGATTTGTTCATTTATCGATTCTGTGTTTAAAGATAGTTAAAATATGGATGCCTTAAAGAGGGCGTCACGTCCGCAACGATCAATATACCAAATAGTCTTTTGGAAGCTGTTTTAATATCTTCAAATATTTGTATATGTTATGTATGTTTGTAATTTTCTTTGCTTAAATAATAGAAATGCAACATCGAATACTTTTTTTGTAACGTCCGCAACGATCGATAGTCCAAAAATATCATTAAATATTTATCTATTTTAATGCTTTTTAATTTGCTTTGTTTATAGTGTAAATAATAGAAATTCAACTTCAAAAGGATATTACTTTTTTGTAACGTCCGCAACGGCATCTTAAGCTATTTTAGGTATATACTTAGCTAAAAAGAAAAGGTTTGAAATACTTTTTATTTATTTTAGAAATACTTTCAAAAGCTACCTACCACTGTAGGTAAACAAATATTTCATTAAGTGCGTCAATGTAATTAACAAAAATATGCGTTCAAACGTAACGTCCGTAACGCATGACTAGTCCATAAATGTTTTTTAAAAATATATATAAAAATATAAATTTAAGCATTTTAAAGTGTTTTAAAAATGCTGTTGTCTTATCGGCTCTACAAGCTAAACTAATATTTAAATTGAAAATTGTTATATTTAATTTGTGAAGTGTTTCCGACTAAGGGGACACTGTGCGAAGTATTCCCAGTGGTTACTGGGGATTGAGGGGGTATTAGAAATTGGGTAGAACTGCTGTTCTTGTGGCTCAGTCTTGCTCTTATTGTGGTTCTGCCAAGTGGCGCAAAGTGTATTTAATTTAGCAGTTAATTAAATTTTCTACACTTTGGCCAACTCAACAGCGGCATCTCGCATTTGGCCTTTAATAACTGTGATACGCGGGGGGGCCGCGCCCTCACAGCCAACAGCGCCCAATCATGGCCAATAACAATGGCAAGAGGACAAAACACCTGCTAATGACCCAAATTGGCGACTGCAGTGAAAAATCATGAGGCTGGGGAATGAGTCAATAGCGCCCGAACACGAGTGCAAAATAAAATAAAATAATATTAAAATAAAGCAATATGGGACACCTGCTGTTTGCATAATTTGTACTCCCCAAAAATGTCTGCCCCGACGGCCCCCTAGTCTTGTTATTCGCATTTTCATTAATTGAAATTTCTTTGGTTTGACTCCTGGGGGCTTTTTTGCCCAGGTAGGCCAACAACAAGAGCAACAACAACAACAAACTCAAGCTGTCTGAACACCGGTAGCCTCGATTATTGGGTTTGGTTTTGGTTTTGGTTTTGGCCAGTTGTTTGTCTTTTGTCGCGCCTGAATGCGGCTCGATAAAACCAGACAATGGACAAATGTTTTAATAAAGTTATGAAATTCGCAATTGTTTACAAAAAGCTTTTGCAGTTGACTTTGCGGTGGCGGTGGCGGTGTCAGCGGGCTTGGTAAGGGGAAAGAAAGTAACAGTGTTATGAAATAAATGGTTTAAGTAGAAACAAAGATTTCTGGAGTACGCGATGATGTTAAAGTTTCGAATTTTTGTACAAAACTAAATATATGAGTAATAAATACAATACTTTTATTTATTATAGGAATCTTGCTTGTTATGAGAGTACACTTAACCTATTTTGTATATTAGTTTACCAAGTACATTCTTGACAGCTGGTTGCTATTTAATGAAACTGAAACCAACATGCGATTCAATCACGAACTAAAAGCTGAAGTGCAGCCAACTTAACTGCGTACTTTTTATAGCATTTTTATAACTTTGCACAGGGTATTATAGTTTTGTCACGAAATGCGGAACGCATTGAAGGAGATGTTTCCAACACCATAAAGTATATGAATTCAGTCAATCTCTATGCAAATTACTCTAATAGCTACTATCTGAATGAAACTATTCGCATATATTTCCTTTTGTTGTAGGCAGCACATAGTTGGGAAGCGCTGGATCGTCCCAATGTATATATCTTATAGTTGTAATGGAAAGGATTGGTTGCAAACTGAGTTGTTGTATGAAAAACTTTTATATTTCTATAGATATCTCTACCAAACTCAGCGATAGCTAGTATTATTGTACCTTATACAGTTAGGTAAAATTTGATTAAAATCTGATTACTATATCATATAGCTGTCATAGGAATAATAGTGCGGAAATTGAGTGTTTGTATGAAAAATATCGCTGCAAGGCATATAGTATCTTCGTGTTAAATTTAAAAACTAAGATATCATGAAATCTATCTATCGTCATATTGTCAGATTTAAGGTCAAACTCATAAGTAGTTAATCATAAAGGATAAGAACATTAGTATAAAATATACCCAAAATTGTTTATTATCTACAGCGTGTAAGAACACAACCCTAACCTTAAATGATCTACTTTATAGTTTATGACAATTGCCAGTTTCGCTCATTCCATTTCCCATTTTGTTATGACATTTGTCTAATTTCCCGTTACTTGTTTTGAGTGTTATAATTAACGCATCATTTGAGGTAAAAGTATCTCATTTCGGCTGATTGCATTGCATTTCATTTCATGTTTGTTGGAGTGAGAGCAAAAACAATTTAGCTCAATTTGTGGCAACACTTGAAGCTGTTTATTTATTTGTTTGCTTATTTATCAAATGCGCCATGGCAACCACCCACTGAACTGGCCACAAAGCAAGCCAGCCAACCGCCCAAGCCACCCAAGCGACCAAAACCACCCAAAAACAACTAAGCAGCCAATCGGCCAATTTTAACAGCTGTTTGGCCGTATAACAGACATATAACAGAGCCAGTTATAACGCGCGAGAGCAAAAAGTAAACAACAAACACAAACCGGCTGTTGTTGTTGCTTGTTGCTACTGTTGCAGTTTCTACTTCCGTTAAGAGCGTGCGACAGCTAAGAAGAGAGAGCAATGCTAAGAGAGCGCCTTAAAGAGTAGAGCCAGCTAATTACTGCTGCTGCTGCCGTTTTTGCTACCTTTATGCTACTTTTTCAACAACTGCTGTTGTTACTACTTATTTTAGGCATGCGAAAGCAGTCCCTAGCACTACTAAAAAACATCAAAGGGAGCCCAAACTACAACAACAACGAGCCGACACAACTCAATGGAATTTATTTGTATACCCTGTAAACATTTTAAAGTGTTGCAATATTTGAAAAAAGATTGACTGATAACACAAATATTAAGTAATATATATAATAGCATAGTATCCCCCTTTTAACTTCCAAAGCGATAGCTTGGCAATAGCACAGCATTCATTCAACAGCAGAAAAAACCGTCATATGTCCAATTGAAATTTCTTTACTATCCTTTAATTTATTTGCCACCAATCTATTACAATTATCCCGACAGAAGATAAGAAAGCGATATTGCTGGCAAAAAGCGATACTACTTAATGAAAGAATTCTTATTTTCCGCCTTATACTTTTTAAAAAGAAAGCTGCAAACTTATATATATATATAAATTTCATGGAGTTTCTTAGTGATACTTTGAGATGCTATTACATAATAATGCTTTTAATATTTTTGTAGTATTTTTTTTATTGCAGAAGTTTCCTACAATTGTAAGCTCAGAAAAATGTTGATAGAATGCGGCTTAAATTAAAACATAATTTAAATAATACAAATACCAGGGAGTACAAATACATATAAGTATTATGATGCTAAATTCATATTTAATTCTTTAAAAATATATTTATATTTTACTACCTCAACACCTTTAAAGAACAAGTAAGAATGCTATAGTCGAGTATACCCGACTACGAAATTCCCTGTACCCAGGTCTAAAACATCCAATCACATCTAAGTCCACTTACCCATACACACACACATACACAAAGACGCACGCACACAGGCGGCAAAAGTGGCTGTGCTTCTTCTTCCCCCTCTCGCTGCATTACTGAATCTTCTATCGTGAATAACTTCCGTGTTTATTATCCGATCGACTTGAAATATTAAAGCTATATCTTGAAAATTGTTACTGTAAAACGGTTTTAATCGATTTGCGGGGGAACGGGGGAGATATTTGAAATTGGAAACAAACTTGATCTGCGTATGGTATACAGGAACCTACATTCCAAGTTTGGTGTCTCTAGCTTTTATAGTTGCTGAGATCGACGCGTTCATCCGGACAGACGGACAGACAGACGGACATGGCCAAATCAAAATCTCTTTTGATACTGATCAAGAATATATATACTTTATAGGGTCGGAGATGTCTCCTTCTGCCTGTTACATACTTTTGCACAAATCCAATACCCCCTTTTTACCCATTTTATGGGTACAGGGAGTAAAAATGACTAAGAAAACTGCTGCTTTTCTACCAACATCTACTACTATTTTAACAGCTGCTGCTGCTAATGTGTCTATGCTAACATCTACTACGTTTTCGCAGCTGTTTCTGCTGCTATTTCTGCTGCTGCTGCTGTTTCTGCTGCTGCTGTTAGTGCACATTTTGGGCAAGCGGAAGCAACACCAAGCACCAGCAAAGAGAGGACAAGCGACGAGAACGACTCGTTCGACTTTGGCTTCGGGCCGGCAGCAACGACGCGTCGCTACGAATAAACCAGTTAACAGCTTTGGCTTTATCGTTGGCTTTGACGTTGGCGTTGGCGTTGGCAGCAGCATTGGCGGCAGCGACATCGGCAGCGACATCGGCAGCGGCAGCAACTCTTTTGGCCAGGTTGGCGCATAAGTTTCAGTTGAGCTTTGCCAGCCAAAACGACAACAACGACGACGACGCTGCGTTGGGTGCAACTCGAATTTAGCTCTCCGACTCAATCGACGAGTTCGCGTCGCGTTCCAAACAACCAAACAACAAGCCCAATTCAAGACAAACAACACACACAAAATACATAAAAACACAAACGGTAAACTTAATTGCAAAAAACATCAAACGTAAACAAATCCAAAACTACAAAACTTGCTAATTAATCAGAGAAGAGAGCTAACGATTCTCCCCCCCGCCCCCCTACAAAAGAAACCAGTTCCCAGCTCGGCAGCAATTAATAAAAAAAGAATAAGAAAAAACAAAACAAGAGGAGAAAGAATATATTTATTTAAGCAGTAGCTATGTACATACTTTAATACTCGTATATATTGCATTAAACTTAAACAAAAGGGCAGCTCGTGCTTGACAAAAACAAAACTGCCAAGTGTATGAGTGTGTGTGTGTGCGAGTGTGTGTGTGTGTGTGTGTGTGATGACTGCCTTCTAAACAGCCTTGAAAGCTGGCTCGCATCAGCCTCTGCTGCACTGTCAACCGAGTAGCAACAACAACAGTGGCAGCAGCAGCAGCAACAACACTTACAACAAAGCGTTTCACAAGTCACAACAAAAGAGGAGCAGCTGAAGAGGCAGCGGGGCTGGTGGCAGGGGCAGTCAAAGCTAAAGATGCTAGGAAGACGCGCAGCTGACTTTATGACGTCGCCAGTTTGGCGTGTTAACCTGGCCAAAAGCAGAGGCAACAACAGCAGCAACAGCAGCAGCAGCAACAGCTACCTGGCTAGACATGAAACCTGGTGCTGTGTCTATCTGTTGCTGCCTGCTTGCAACTGCAACTTAAGCACAGATACACACACACACACACACACACACACACACACATACATGCCCAGCTTAAGATGCTTGTGTTTAGTACGCTGAGACAAGAGACACACAAAACAAAAAAAAGGGAAAAATATAAGAAAAATGCACGCGAAATTCGCTTTTGTTTTTTATGAGGCTTTTCATAAATTCCGCAAGCTGAATGTTGAACAAAGCACATCAAATATTTGGAATATTTATTTACTTCAAATAGAATTCTAATAAAAGTGCAGCATTAGAAAATTGTAAGCACAGCTTAGATGGCTAAAATAGTAGACAAAATTGAGAAAAAAGTGGCAAAAATAAAAAGAATGTTAGCAACGCTGACTTGAAAGAGTTTCATGCTGCAATAAAGAATTTTATTATATTTATTAGCTTTAAAAAAATATGAAAATAATAAACATACACACACACAAAAGCTATACGCAAAGAAAGCAACTGAAAATGCACAGCATCATGAAAATAGCATTTCAATGAGTTTTTCATAAATGCTGTAAAACAATGAGCTATAAATTTAATACAATTTGATTTATACTGATTTTGTACCAAATAAAATATATAAACTGCAAAATAATAAAGCCACATATGCTGAAAGAGAAGCCAAAAGAGAAAGAAAAAAGCATAAATATAAAAAAACAACTTTACGCTAAATTCGCTTTTGTTTTTATGAGTTTTTGTGAATTTACACAAGAAGAACATTCAACAAAATTCATACAAAAATGAAGAAAATCGCCAAAAGGCGCGCAAAATTTTCTATAAGCTCATGTGTGTGTGTGTGTGTGTGTGTGTGGAAAAACCGGTTGCAGTTCAGTTTTTTTTTGTTACGCTTGGCTTTTAGCGCTGGGCGAAAATAAATAAAAGCGATTAACTTGAGACAGTTTTAGTGGCCAGCACACAATGCCAGCAAATGCAGTCCAGAGCCACTCTTTCTACTACAAGCTCTTATTTAATATACATATATATGTAGTAGATATATATATAGTTTTTTATATAGTTTTGGCTGCGTTTTTGCATATTTGCAACATAAATCTGCAGGGCATAAACTCTGCCCTCCACAGTTGCAACATGCAATAAATAAATGCAAAATGATTATTTGCTTAACTTTACGTCGAATATTTTTTCGCACTTTTTGCCAGTTTCTTTTTATTATTATATTTTTGGTTCGTTTGTTGTGCTCTGGTCTTTTGTGTTTTTTAGCCAGTTATTTATTCATTTGCCTTTTGCATTTTGTGCATTTCTTTATTTATTTTGCAGCATCATTTTCACACACAACTGGAGTTGAAAAGCAAAGAAAATTGCTAAAGCATATTTCATAAATTACTTTTCGGTTTTATACACATCTTTTTTGTTGTTGTTGTGTAAGTGCCCAGAACTTGTGTCCAAAACAAAGGATTTAACAAAAATTAACAAATTTATTGTGCATGCGATTTGTGGCTTTATTTGCATTATTGATTGTAATTTATAACCAAAAGTCACTCACAACGCGCAACATTTGATCAATCGCAGGAGGAGCAGCTGCTGCCACAAAATCAAAAGCAAAATCAAAATCAAAATCAAAATCCAAATCAAAATCAAAGCCCAGGTCGATATCAAAATCAAATCAAACATCCAGACATTGGACTGGTGTCCTGTTAAGCAATCGGATTTTCATTAATCACAGGTGAGTTGTTAATGTGCGACATTTTCCTTGGCCCAACTAGTCGATTGTGGCCCAAAAGGGGGGGCCCTCCCCAGACCTCGGGGGGTGTCCTAAGTCAGCAGAGCTTAGCTGCCAAATTCGTCTTGTGCTCGCTTCTAATTGCATTTTGGCCCACTAAATTGAAATGCCAAACGGAAGCATTAGCTTAGCATTAATTCAAATGCGATTTGGGATTGTACTAAAAGGGTCTAAGAGGTATTATAATTAACAGCCAGTTGTGTGACATTTTTATTGATACCCTGAAACGCATTCACTGAGATTTGCATGAGATTAATATATCCAGCTGAAGGTCCTGGCAGCCATTGTTGATACATACTTGTCATATAGTTTTAATTATACATATATGATAAGTTTCTAAAGAAATAAATTATTAAATATTACTTTTACAATTACAAAAAATTGATTTTTTTGCATATCTAGCTACTATTAATATCTTAGCAGGATTCAAAAGTTGATCTCATCCCAAACGATGTTTTTCCTAACCGATTCTGTGCGTCCGAAGGATTTTTGATGTATTCCGCGGATTTAAATCACGAATTTCTGTTCCATCTTTCTTAAAAAGTGATTATCTTTCTTAGGTATCATTTCGCATTATTTTCTGGTTTTTAAAGCCATACAAATTATGAAATGTAATTGAATGAATGAACTTACATCAAATTCTGAGGATTGTCAAGGCTTCTCTAGGAATTCAAAGACTTGACTATTTTTATATTTAAGTTCTTAAGCAACACACTTAATGGGTTCTTGCAAACAAGTTTTTCCCTCCCTTTCAAGTTTTTAATAGCTATAAATTTGATTAAAAGATCTATGTATAAGCTTAGGTTAAATAGGCTATGAAGTCCTGAACTCCTTGTTATAATTGTATTAGGACACACATAATTAACACTATGAATAAATGAAAATGAATATTTTTATTTGTTGTTAATACATTTTGTGATTGCAGCATTTTCATAATTTGGTCACACTTGAAACGAACATTCAGCAATATTTTTAAACTGTCACCTTCTTCTCCCTCAATATGATAAATACAGATTCTTCAGACTTGGCAGTATTCCCTGCTGTGTTTATATTACAAATATGATGCCAACACATAATTAAACATTTATCATGACAGAACTCTGACCCAGCTTAATGTGCCATAATCATTATTCCATTTATCATTTATTCAATTCCTATTAAACTTTTAGCCATGTTCAGTTGCTTAGAACCCCATCCTTAAGGCAATCAGCAGTGTCTCATGCCATAGCACATTAATTACCCAAATTGCATTCATTAGGTAATGTATTATGTTGCCTTTGGCGTGCTTAGAGACATCCCAGAACACTTAAAAAACACAAATTGAATTGTTTTGCCAGCCATGCGCAAATTATTTCATTTGTCTTATCAGAGCATCCTTCATTAAGCCATAATTATGGCGTTTTATTTATGTCGCTCGCTTGATTAACCTGTAAACACAATGCGCATACGACACGTGCGCCAGGCACACGGACAAAAGCTAATTGATCCGTACACTCAGTAATGTTACGTGCATTGAATTGTTAAAATTATGAAAATTCAGCCGAAAAATGTGCGAAAATGCAAATCAATGAAATAATTGTGTGTGTATTTCGCATGGCTTTAGCCACCGCTGTTAAACTATCCGTTTTATCTGCATCAGTAGTTATACTGTTTATGTTTATCTTTATGTTTTTGTTTATGTTTATGTTTACGGCTCCCCTCGTTGGCCGACTACAAAAATCTGCATAACAATGGCCCAAAAGCTGCTTAAATGCTGCCATTTCGGAGGCAACAACATTTTAATTAAAAATCTTTTGCTGTGCTGCGTTTTTGGCTTTGGCTTTGGCTTTTTGCACGTGTGCAAAGCCAAGCCCCCAGTTGTCCCCTTCCCGCCTACACACACCACCCCCCCTGATGGAGCCTGCCCCACCCAAATGGGCAGCTCAGACAGCCGTCGGCAATAAATGTTAACAAGCATTCAAAATTTGCATAAAATGTGCGCGTCTCATTTTTGGGTTGCAAATTCAAAACGCAAAACGAGTCAATTTTTGCATTTCAAATTGTTGTTTTCTTTTGTTTAGCTACGCAATGAAATTGTTGTCGCTTAATTTAACCACATGTGTGTGTGTGTGTGTGTGTGTGTGTGTGTGTGCGTGTGTGTTGGCGTTTGACAATTAAACGAACAGCGAATTAATCATAAAATGCGCAAATTTTATGCAAAATTTACTCCACAACTGTCGATAGAAAATATTTTCGGAAAATATGCAAATGCGCTTTCATGCCCGATTTATGATAATTGAAAATTGCTCAAATTACAATGAAAATGATAATGAACATTTAACGAAACTATATTGAAAGCATGAGATATGTGAAAGTAAGTAAATCTAGTTTGTGAATAATGCAAAATATACTTTCAACTAGAAATAAATAAATAAAATATTAGAAAATAGAATTGAAATAATCAGGCCTGTTATTATTTCCGATTCCTATCAAATTATTCGGTGTACAAATTGAATACCAATTAAAAATTCAATTTGAAATGTATAAATTACATTTATTAAATTTTAACATATATATTTTCGATTAGTTTAGATTTTATGGGCAACATTTTTACTTCCTGTAACCATAAAATGGGTAAAAAGGAGGTACTAAATCTGAGCAAATGTATGTAACAGGCAGAAGGAGACATCTCCGACCCTAAAAAGTATATATATTCTTGACCAGTATCAAAAGAGATTTCGATTGGGCCATATCCGTCTGTCTGTCCGTCCGTATGTATAAACGCAAGGATCTCAGCAACTGTAAGAGCTAGAGACACCAAATTTGGAATGTAGGTTTGTGTATGAAGTCTTATTTTGATCCGGGATATTCCACATCCCCGCTATTTAATAAAAACCGTTTTACAGTAACAATTTTAAAGATATAGCTTTTGGACTTGGCATGTATATTACTTTGGTCACTTCTAATCTACTGTCTAAATTTCAAGTCGATCGGATAATAAACACGGAAGTTATTCAATAAACAAGATCCAGTACTGTGGAGATTAATATTCAATAGATTTTCGGAAAACCGAAAAGCGAACCAATTGGAATCCGATTGAATTGATGGGAGTCCTAATAATCTGAATTTCTGAAATAAACTATTCTTTAATTGTTAGAAACTTTGATATTGAATGCATATTATTCTAAATAATTTCAGAATCTGCAAACTATAGTTTATGTTGCTTCTTCCTTTGATGCTTCACCTTACTAATTCGATCTCATCTGCGATGAAAGAGTTTTCTCCTTCCAGCAGATCGACATGTCCTGCAGGAACAGCTAACAACTGGTCATTTCTTAGCTGCAGTTTCACCAGAAGAAAGATTACCTGCAACTTTTGGGAGCTGTGGGTAATCATTGGCTAATGATTTCCTATTAATTTGCCAACACGTTTGTTTTTAAGCTCCCCAATGTCAAACACGCTCCCCCATTATTTGGCTCATTTAAAATCCCATTGGGCTTATCGAGGCGCACCGAAATTTTGATATAATTACATGAAAAGTCAGTCAGGAATTTTCCAATTGATTGGCACGCAATTGAATTAAAAGTACGCTAATAAAGGCGTGTGTGGGCGTGGCATTACATTGAATTATGGCATAAGCGGGGATTTCTTTCGGCTTTTTCCTGCTAATTAATTTTACATTAATTGTAATGGAATTTCAATGAATATAAATCAACAAACATTTGCATTTGCCCCTTAGTTTTATTTATTTAATGTTTTTTTTTTGGCTTGCACTGCGTTTAAATGTTCAATTGCAACTCAAGTATGGCTATAAATCATTTGAGTTATTGTTGGGTTAATTAAAAACGCAGCAGTTGAAATTGCGTAAATTACAAATTGAAGTTTTGTATGCCGAGTGTTAAATTGAAGTTAATTTTTAATTATGGTTGCAGAACGCACACGTTAAATTGCCTTTTAAAATTCAATTTACATTTCGGTTTTGCTCTTGGCCAGGCCATCATTAAATTCTGGGGCGAGGTGCGTACGAAAAGTTGTCAAATATACTATGATAATTTCATTAGACTCAGCGTTGGACCAGGCTTGATTATATAAGAGCCGTTGTAATCTTAAATGTTAATTAAACTTTGTCGTTTATTGGATATTGCAATGCACGCCAAACAGATTTCAAAGCACTTGAAAGCTCCAGGCGAGTGCAATTCAATTAAAGTTTATTTGAAGCTGACATTTGAAATAAAAGTTGTGCAGTAAAGCTATTACTGCTTTAGTGAGTTAATGCTTAAGCTGTCAGCTAGTGTAAGCTGTAAAAACAGCTTCCCAATCTTAAGGCTCGACTAACTGACCTCTCAATATACGTGCATATATAATCAACTGCTCCTCTCATATAGTATCATTGAGCATAATGTTTATATTGCCTTTCATCGCTTTGAAGCAGTTTCGAAAGCACATGCAAGCTTTAAGCTAGCCTACTTGTTTTCATATTATGTGATTGCAGTTGAGCTCATTTAAGGCTGAAAGCTTAATAGGATGAGTTTGTATTCAAGAAGCTTTCATTGCTGGAATAAGCATATGCTTCAGCTTGCAGTTATGACTGCTTTCAAAGCTCATTAAAGCAATTAAGCTTTATTTAGGTTGAAAGCTTAATAAGTTTATATTCAAGAAGCTTTTATTACTAAAAAGCATTTGTTTCAGCTCTAGTTAACACTGCTTTCAAAGCACATTAAAGCTTTAATTATGCGAATTACTCAGAATACAAAACTTGTGTAATTATGCTCATTTATAGATAAAAGCTACACCAACTTATGTGACAATTGCAATTGTTACTCTAGTCTGTAGTTAAACTGATAAAGCTTCTAAGAAAGTTTTCAGCTTGTGTTGATCTAATGCAAACTGTTTGTGCAACCCTCGTGTGTAATTCTCTTGCGCAGTTTGATTGGCCCAAAACGTGTACCAAGAACTTATGGTTTATAGTCTTGAATCTTCTTATGGCTGGGCCCAACAATTACGCGCATGTGCGTAAGACTTTGTTAACTTGGGGACTTGGCTCTTGCGGATGGGGATTGGGGATTGGGGATTGGAGCTTGGGCTCTCAACAGGAAGCTGCGTCGCTTGGCATTTAAAAACGTATTAATTTTGACGCGCCAGTTGTGGAGTCGTGTGTGTGTGTTGTGTGTTGTGGCTGATGATGGTATCTATAGCTGTGCCCCGGTCTTACAGTCGAGAGTGATATAAACGCGAATAAGTTACGTCAATTTTTGTGCTGGCTTTTGGGATACATTTTCGAAAAGGTCTACAACCTTGGAGTTGGTCAGAGCGAGCGTCTGTCACTGCCAAGTGGAAGCGCTGCTGCCTTGCTTTGATTATTAGTTATCATTAATTAAGTCGATGCTGTAAACGGATTGCCTATCATTTGACAAATGATGTGAAAGAAGCCAGAATCTGTGCACTATGCGTGTAAACAATCTTGCCAGATATATTACATAAGCCCTATCTAGTCATAGATTTTGCGCATTTTGATGCTAATGAGCGTGGGGCCATCATTTGATATGACAAGTAGCCGCCGGCCCGGCCGGGGTCCAGTGGAGCCAATGACCCACACCCAGACTCAGATCCAGACCCAGTCCCAGACCCAGTCCCAGACCCAGTCCCAATCCCAGACGCAACTGTTAAATAAACGAGCAATTATTAATGCGAACTCAACTCGATCTGCGTCTTTGTCTGCCTTGTTGTTGGCTGTTGGATGACTTACAAAACATTTCATTACACGATACAATTGAGTGAACGCCTTGAACTTCCGCTTAAAGAAGTTCAAACACACAGATACAAAACACACACACAGATACGCGTACACAGCACGATGGACTAAATTGGTACTCCCTGTGTCATAAACTGATAAAACTAGAGATCGTTTCATAATAAATCACAATTTATTGACTCGTTTCGTGTTCTTTATACGAGGTACGATCTCTTGTTTGCCATTTTCCAAAGCTTTCTTTGTTAAACATTATCGGTAGATATCGATATTTACATAATTCTGTAAGTTAACAGTCTGGATAGCAAAATGTACTGCAAATATAATGGTATCGATTTTCCCAAGCTTTCTATGTTAAGCTTTACCGGCAGCTATCGACATTTACATAATTCTGTAAGTTAACAGTATGGATAGCATTACAGATTCATAGCAATATACTTGTGTAAGACTGCAATAATATATCGATATTACAATTCGATTTTTGGATGAGAATAATTTCAGGACAATATTTCAACATTATTCAAAGTTTTCTTCATCCAATTTGTAAGATTACTAGAAATTTCTTATGTTCAATAGAATTAAATATGTATTATTAACACAAAAAATGTATTTTTAGCCCATAGTGCATAGGAATGACAGTCAAGAAACGAAGACAGTCAGTTTGTGCTGAGTTGTGGCTCTGTGTGTGTTGCTGTGTGTGTATGAGTGTGTGTGGCTCAAGTTGAAGGCATGTTTCACACTTCAGAGCCTATCGGCGGTCGCAAAAAGCCAAACAAATTGTAAAGTCATAGGCAAAGCCAACGATAAAGACGAGGCACAGATACAGATACAGATTCAGATACAGACGCAGAAACAGACTGCCAACAAGAGCAAGTCCAAGTCCAAGTCGTTGGCAGGGACTTGGCCTGTTCTTTGAGTGGCTGCAGCCAAAGTTAAGCAGTACAAAAAGGCTTTTAATTTTAATTTGCATATGGCAGAACGCGCTCGAGCAGCGCAGCCAGCGAACGAACGGCCAATGCCAGCAGAAGATACAAAGTATTAAGTAAGTATCTGCTAGATACATGCATCGCAGCAAGTACTTAGAGAACGCGGCGGCCCTTGCAATTTCAAGTGCCAACTTGTGGAAAAACAGCAACAGGGCAGCAGCAACAACAACAATAACAGCAAGAACAACAACTTGGACTTGGCCCTGGCCCATGGCCTGGCAAAAATGCAAGTTAAATTTAATTTATTTCTGCTGCGATTGTTGCGCTTGTCTACCTCTTCTAGCTATGTGTGTGTGTGTGTGTGTGTGTGTGTGTGTGTGTGAAAAATGGCCAAAGGAGTCGGCAAGTCCAAGTCCAAGTCTCACTCTCTTCTTAAGTGGGGTTCAACTCTAATGACCGCGTGTGAAAATGAAAATGGAAATGCCACAAAGTCATCGGCGTCGGCGTCGGCGTTGGCGGCGTTGGCGGCAACGTTGCGCTCTGCTGAGCGCGACTTGGACTCCAACTTTAACTTCAACTCCAACTCCAACTGTGGCAACAGCTTACCATGGGCAACATGTGTTTCAACTTTAAACTTATAAATTTCTTTCATTAATGCATTCGGATTAGTGATGCAAAAAAATCGATTTTTTTCATCGATTGTTTACATCACTAATTCGGATATACATTCAACTGTAATGTTAACATAACAGAGCGCTGTTAAAATAACAGCTGTTTAGCACAGCTGCTGAGCAGGCAGTGGAAATTTCATCTTTGGTTGCATAATTTAGCTAAGAAATTATTGAAACTTCAAAGAACAATCAATTACGATTCCCAATACAATATTTTCACATTTGTTTTTGTTGCTTTTACCAAAAACCATTTTTGCATTTGTTAAAAGCCTAGTTTTTATCCAGACTGTTGAACAGATTGATTAAACAGTAATTGATTAGAAAATCAAAATGTTACCAAAAAACTAGAACCAATAACCTGAATGAAAGATGAAGTTAATCAGGTCTGCTTATATGTTCTCAGATTGCAAATGAAATACTTTTTTAATATCAATATTAATTCATATTAAAATATATAGTTTTGCAAACAGATAAAACTCATCCATAAATTGTGAGTTACTTTGAAAATGTGCCCGAAAATTAGAAAATCCTGTTTAATTTATGCCACGAAAAGTGTCAATTTAGCCCACAGTGCAGCTGTGGCCACAGACACGACTTGGTCAGGGCACAACGCACTTGCAACCAAGTTGGGGCAGGGTACATGTGAACTTGTGAAAAATCGAAATTCCAATTCGAGCTTCAGTTGTTGCTGTTGTCTGAGAACTGAGAGCTGAGAGCTGAGAACTGAGAACTGGCAGCGAAATGATTTACGCTTAAATAACATGTTGCATGTGGCAAGTACAATAAGTAATGTGTGTCTTTCTGGCTCGTCATGGCATTGGTCTGGGCATCTGCTGCATCTCATCATAAGTATTTGCCTGCCTTCATGCTTATGACTATCCAGCTCACATGTGAGAGCTCAGAACTGTGAGAGCTGTCCCAAGTTCTTGGCTAAACTATAGAATGAATATTCAAGGCACTGTGAAATTGGGAAATGGCAACCCGAATCACGAATTCAGGTCAGCATAGAACGTTGCTAACTTCTGTACAAATTATATTCAATTACCGAGCTGCTTTATCAAGATTTCAGCAGCTCAATTACGTATACGGGGTGCGGGTTGAAGGGGCCAAGGGGCAGCTGAAATTCTATCAAATTGAAAGCAGTCACCTCCGCATGAGAGCTGCCACAGATCAGACATCATTTTCATAATTACATAATAATCAATACCTCGACAAACAAACAATAGGAACACCAATTGATGACAACCATAATGATGAAAAGAAAATAAAGAAATGATGAAAAATGAAAGAAATGATTACTTGAGCACGTTTCAGCAAACAACACTCAAAAATGCCTTTAAACTGTGCGCTTGTTGTTGTTGTTGTTGTTGTTGTTGTTGTTGTTATTTCTTGACTTTTCAACAACAACTACAATTTTACATAATTTTCTTTAGTTTGCTGAAAGCTTTGGCCTCCCCGGACTCATCTGTTTTTACGTCTGCCATGTCGAATTTTCCAAATCAAAATCAAACAAAACAAAACAACTCAATTTAATTTCTTAGCTTATGCAAAGATTGCAACAGCAGCAAAATACAAATACAAAAGCAACAAAAGCAACACAAATAACACAAATAAGATGAAAAAGAAAACAAATCTATTGAAATTATTTCGTAATATTTGCAATTTGTTAAAAACGTGGCCCGGAAAGTGCAATTGCCTTTGTTGCTATTTGCTATTTGCCATTTGCTGCTGACATGTAAATATTGTAATTGCTTTAAGGCCTTTTTGCATTGCACATTCTTTTTTTTTGCAATTGTTTTTCATTTGCTGCTCATCGCAATTTGATTGCTTGGCCGACGCCCACGCGGCGTATGCGCAACTTCTTCAAACAATAAAAATCATATTATAATACCCTGTGGGCAATGGGGTGAAAAAGATATAAAGTTATAAGGGTGCGGCAAGTACATGGAACAAACAGCAAGAGGCAACTTTGATCTTGAGTTAGCGTATATTAACTTACAGCAATTTCCACTCAAATATCAAATTAATCGAAGCTAGCCACAGCCATAATTTGAAAGATATGGCTCTGATTTTTGGTATAAGTATATAATTAAATGTAACCTTAATATGTTGCCAATTTCCGGACGATCGGATAATAAACACCATAGTTATCTCAGAAATCTTGTATGCATATTTTTAAGGATACTTTATCGTCTTTAAGGATACATCGCATACGAATCCCAGTCTTGGCTTGTAAGTTAGGAGGAGTATGGGCAAAACACACGTTGATCTTTAAAAGAATGTTGTGTAGTGCAAATACATAGGATCAACCTGTATGGCAGTACTGTAGAAGAGTGTGCCCGTTTTGAGTTTATGTATAAGTACTGTCTTCTTTATCAAGTGTTCAACGGATGAGGTTGAACGTTAAGAAGCAGCCTTAAAACCATATTACGTACATACATATATGCAGAGAGCTTAGTTTTCTATAAGTAGTTTAAATTAGAGATGTACAAAAATCGATATTTTGTATGAAATTATCGAGGTTTCTCTATAAAATATATCGATTTTTTTACGTCGCTAGTTTAAATTACTATTAATTACATATATTGTCGTTAAACAATAAACTTCCCGTAAATATATATATATTCTTTGAGACATCAAAGCCTAGATTTGTATGGTATGGGATTGTATAATCAATTCTTTTTAAAATAAAACTCAAAGCTAGCATAAAACATGGCATATCTCCTAGTCGAGTACTCCCTCACTGCAGCATTCTCACTTGTTTGCACTGTGCAACAAGCAAAAACTGCAACGTGTTGACCGGTCAGTCGGCTGCCCCACGGCATCAGGCGAGCATATTTTAATTTTTCATATGCGCAGACTGCAAAATAGTCAACAACAACAATTGCTAGAGGAAAAACAACGCCAGCAACAACAACAACAACAACAAGCTACCGACAATGTGCTGAAAAAGTGCATTTAAAACTAAAGTAAATAATTTAATTAGCTGCTGCTGCAGTCCAAATTTTCACTTATTTATTCATGTGCATTTTCACATACACTAACGGCGGATACTTTGAATATGTCATTGAGTTGCCTATGAATAGCTAAGTCACTAAACTTTGGCATAGTATGTCCCTTAGTTAGATTAAGATACAAATCAATTCATTAGCTTGTTCAGAGTATCTAAGCTTCGATATAACTTTATAGACTGCTTATGAAATTGCGAATTTTTGATTTGATTTCATTAACTCACTCAGAGTAGTTAGGCTTCGTTATATTTGAAAATACCTACATATGTGTATGAATTTTGCTGTTTTACTGCAAACACGCAAATATTTGTAGGCATAAAGCTGGTTTTTATTTCATGTTGCACCGGACATGGCCTGCAATTTGGGCCACGCGCCTACAGCAACAAGCACACATACGATAGGGGGAAAGAGGGGTATAGAGCTGCTGAGATGTAGTGTGAAAAATGGCCAAATGCATTTGGCAGCAGCAATACGCGGCCAAAGTGACAAATACCTCGATACACAATGTGACAGGTAAATTCTTTGTTGCGGTTACGAAATGCACGCAGCCAAAAAGCAATAGACAGACAGCCAGATAGACGGATAGACGGTTGGACAGATAGATAGACAGACAGATAGATAGGTAGGCTATAAGAGAGCTGCAGACATATTGCGCTCCAAATTTTGGCACATGCCAATGGCAACCGCAGTGTAAAAATGTGAAAATCGAGCGCAGCCAAATGGCAAATGATTTGTCAGCAATCGTTGATGGGGTGACAATGGCAGCAAGGGGGGTATACGGGGTACTGGGGTATACTACGAACTGTAAGGGGGAAGCTAGTCTAAGGCAATTGCAGTTCAGACCACGCTTTGCATATCGATTTGGCTGCATTGTTGAAGTGGCAAAGGCAACACCTTGCGAGCTGAGACAGGTGACTCGTAGAGGGGCAGGAGCAGGGGCCTGGAATGCAATAAGAAAAGCTAATCAACGCATGTGAGGGAAATTCTGCTTATGACACGTTTATTACGCAGCGTTTACAATAGCTCATTAATCTTAAGCACACACAACCAGATCGAACAGATTTGCATATATATCTGTTAATGAACTTACTGTACTTAGTGCTGTTCACTCTTTCACTTTTAGTTGAAAGATTAGTTATTATAGTTGTATAGTTTGTTCATTTGTAAACGTCAAGGAATATTATAATCTCTTATATTACAACTACGTTGTTTTTTCATCTTTCTTGTATTTTATGAACAACTTGATTTAAACTTAAACTAAATTTACAAGAGCTACTGTGCAAAGAATCTTATAAAAGTTCTATAGAATGAACTGCTCGAGCTAGATATATCTTGCACAAAGTTTACTGCGGCTGTCGTTTCTAAATTTCTCACCAATATATACCAAATATAAATATACTTGTTTGCTAAACAAAATTAGTAGCAATTTTAAGCCTAAAAGTGCCACAAATCAGAGCAAAAGATTGATAATTCGTTTATATTGATCTGCGGCCTTGTGGAGAGCCTGTTTAAAATTTCATAACTAAACTGTTATACATAAATTAGCTAAGAAAGCACATACCAAATTTGCTGACTCTGGCTGCTATAGTCTCTGAGTTCTATGCAGATAAACAGAGGAATATAACTACATTTATCAACTAACTTACTAAATGAAACCCATATGTAGTATTTATGGGAACTATATATTTAATTACATAATTTTGTTTGTAGATTTAATCAAGTTATAACTCAGTTAACCATTGGCTCTGTAACTGCGCTGAGTCGGCCCTGTTTATAAGCCGGGTACCCACTATCCCCCTCTCGGTCCTTTTCCCATTCCCTGAGGCTTAACTCGCACACGCACTGATTTTCAGTGGCGATATGAAATAGTATACTTAAACGCAGCTCTTATGCGAGTATCTTTAATTGATTTTCGCTGGTCGACTGATTGAATTGGACTTAAATGCGACAGGCGACAGCCAGTTGGCTGCCAGTTGTCTGATCTCTTGCCCCCCCCCTTCTAGCGCCATCTCGCTCTATCTGTGTGACTGTCTCGCTTAATCTTGCGCCGTTTGTCGCTGGGTTTGCCGTACAACTTATCTAACATCGTCAGATCGTGATTGTTCGACAAATGACATTTGACATGTTATGCGGATTTTTATTTGGGGCTCTCACAATGAACTTAATTGTATGATAGGCAATGTTGCTGCCGCTGCGCCTAATTCGATGCCCCATTGTGGAACTACGGCTTGGGGCTTGGGTTCGGGCTCGGGTTCGGGTTCGGGTTCGGGTCCGGCTACGGCTACGGGCTGGGGTTCCATTTTCCGTATGTGTGCAGTTTGAAAACTATGCTTATCTCTAAACAGAAAACTGTAAAAAATGTTCATAAATATTGCTGCTAGCTGCAATTGTTTAATTGTTGATTTGTAGTTGAAAGCATTTTTTAATACCCTTTGCAGAGGGCATAATAATTTGATCGTGAAATGTTGGATTCCTTGAAAGAGGCGTTTCTGAGCTCAAATACTTTATATATATTCTTGATATTCTTGTTTCGGGATAAGGTATCTTATGAAAATACAATTTTTATATGATAATCTTCTTTATGATGATGTACCGAAGAAACTCTTCTAAAAGTTGATGAAATTTGATAAAAAACTGACTAGTTTTCTTGAAACTGCCAGGGAAGAGATAGTTTGAGAGGTTAGTTTCTGTGTGAACACCTTTTTGTTATTTTAAAGATACATAGCTCTATTAAATTCACTAGTTCGAAGTATTTTCAGGCTAGAAACTGCCAGAGAAAATATAGGTCGAGAGGCTAGTTTCTGGACACCTTTTAGCTCTATCAAACTCACCAGCTCGATGTTTTTTCAGGCTTTACATAACTTGGACAAATTTCAACAATATCGGAACATATTATATCATATATGTAGCTGTGATAGAAGTTGAGAAGAGTTTGGAGTTTTTGGTTAAGCAACTCTTTGTTTTGTTAAGTTGTATTTAGCTGTAGGGTATTACAACTTCGGCACCCCGTGGTTATTTTAATATACAACTTTTTGTGGTTGATAATCGGTTTAAAAGTGACTCAACTTGGCTGCATTTTCATTGTTGCTGCTGCTGTTGAAAATTATTGTCAATTGTGCGACTATGTGGCGCATAAGCTGAATTAATTTTCAAATGTTTGTTTGTTGGTTTGTTGGTTTGTTTGTTGGTTGTTTGCCAGTTTTAATTGTGCAATTGTCTCGCTTTAGCAGCCTTTCTGTTTGTTTGTTTTTGGCCCCGAAGTTCAAGTTGGCAACGGCTTATGCAAGCGGCATTGCATTCATTCAACACTTGGCCAGCGACCTTAGCTCCGAAAAGTATTGGGCCAACCTATGACATCTGGCCAAATAGACAAAAGATCGTTTGTTGTGGGTGCACAAGCGGCGATTTCGTTTTGGCCATTATGTATTTATGATTGAGATCAATAACTTGAGAGCGGGCGGCTGCCCCCGACTTGCCCCCAGGCCCCCAGGTGATGTCAGTCGTCAGTCGTCAGTCAGCGATCGTGATCGATGCGGCCACCAAAAAAACGCCGCTGAAAACAGCGGCTTATTGTTTACAGTTTTGGGCTTTCGGTTTGAGTTTTTGGCCTCTTCTTGGAATGCGATCACGTCTATGGGTTGGCTATTGCTTTGGCTTATAGCCGAAGGCTAGAAATTGGCCAAAATCAAGCAACTGATTTGCACAACTGTCAACGAATGCAGCTGCATATTGTTTATATTTTTGGGCCAAGTTTGTCGTGGCCCTTTTTTGTTTGGTCAATTGATTTGCCTGCCAGTCTTGTGTTTTTTTTGTTGTTATTATTATCCAGTTCGTGGTCGGGTCGTGCCCATTTTGTAAAGGTTCCTCAATTGGTTTGGAGCAGCTCCTTGAGCAATTTGTCGCTGATTAAATTGTTGCTCGGCTTCAGCCAACTTTGCTGCACAGTTTTGGCCATTTCCTGTGTGACCAAAGTCATTAACATTTTGCTAGCTGTTTCTACTTATTTAGTAGCTGCAAACTTTTAATTTAATTACACACACACACACACACACACACACACACACACGAAACTAATAGAGTTGCACACACATTTGCTCTTAAAGTTGTAGCTTCTTGCTGGATTGTATTTTAATTGAATTGCCAATGTTCCGTACCGTTTTGTAAGTCGACCGTTTTTGTATAACTTGGCACACGTCTCGTCGTCTCTAAGCGCAAAAGTCGAAAATCCAATCTGCGCCAAATCCGATGCCGTGGCTAAAACCATTTGCAATGACGTCTCAACTTTACAGCTCCTCCTTGGCTGCGGCCCCGGCTCTTTGCCAAGGTCCAAATGAAGATAAACATGGAATAGTCACACATGGCCGACGTCTCTGACTGACGAACTGACTGAATGACGGACTGACGCACTGACTGCTTGCCTGGCTGGACCAAAGTTCTGACAAACTTGGCTAACCGCCATTGCAGCTGCAACAGCAGCAGCAGCAGCAGCAGCTTAACGCTCTTAACACTGGCGAACGCGGCGTATGCGCAATGTACAAATAAATGTCAACTTAGATGGCATTGGCTTTGGGCCGAGAGCGTACTATGGGCAAAATTGACACTGCTTGTGGCATAAATTAAATATAAGTTATGAAATACAAGAAACTAACACAAGCTATACACTTAAGAACCTTTAAATACTTCAAGGTATTTCGTGAGTTTGAAATAGGTCAAGATTCTATCATATTTTCATAAGTACATAATTAGATTCCAGCACAACATATTTCACCAAATCTTTAACCATAATGTAACAGTATGTGCTTAACAGCTGTTAGCTTAACAGCAGATGGCTAAGTTAACATTGCTGGCAAACAAAAACCATTTAGTTTTGATGTACTTCTAGGAACGGAAATTCGCCTTATTTAATTACTTTCAAAAGATGACTTAATGCCAAAAACTGCGTCATTTTAGGCCCATGGTGAAGCGTGGCGGTGCGGGGCGGTGCGGTGTGGGGCGTGGCACTCATCTCTTTTAGCTGAGCCCGCATTTAATATAAATGAATTAAATTAAAATACGCAACTGCTGACAAAATGTCAAGTGTAGCAATAAAACGCAAGAGCTGAAAAGGGATACAGAATGGGGCATGTGGCAGAGGGCAGCGGGCAGCGGGCAGCGGGCAGCGGGCAGCGGGCAGCGGGCAGCGGGCAGCGGGCAGCGGGCAGCGGGCAGCGGGCAGCGGGCAGCGGGCAGCGGGCAGCGGGCAGCGGGCAGCGGGCAGCGGGCAACGGGCAGGGGGGCAGGCTGAACTAAAGCTGGCAAGCGTTCCTAATGAATTTCACAGAATGCGGGACCATCGTCAGGCAATGGCAAAGCCTGGGCACGGGTTCGGGTTCGGGCACGGTCTCGGTCTCGGTCTTGGTCTCGGTCTCGGGTTCTGGGTTCTGGTTCTTTGGTTTTCCGACAGCAACGAAATTTGCAAAATTAATTTAACAAATTTTTAATTGCTCATGTCGTTTGAGCGTCCGATCAACGTGTTTGGCCAGGCAGCCAGCCACGCTACACTGGCAGAAAGAAATGCGCAGCTTAAAAGAAAATACACGTAATGAATTAGGGAGACTCTTTATGTGACTTGTTGCAGTGCATATAATTTAAATATTTTGTTAGCAAATTAAATGAACTTAATTTGCTTTTATATTTATGTGTTCTTCTGCTGCATTTCCCTCAGTGTACAAGCATATCGACATAAACAACCTGGCGGCTGTTTGCTTTTTTGCGTGTCTTCATAAGCAGCTGCGTCTCGCGGCGGCTTGCCACAAAACAAGTTGAAGTTTAAGGTCACACACGCACACCCCGCACACACATACACACACACACGCTCGCCTGGCCAATCAACTGTCAACATTAAATATGTATGCGGCAACTTTTGATGGCGCCTCAAGTTCAAGTGCAAGCTGTTTATGGCAGCTCAGCAGAAAAGAGCAAAATTCGCATTGGGTTTTTAGTTTTTCTTCGCATTTCCCCAGAAAGCTGCAGCTGCTGTCAGTTTTGCTAGCTGGCAAAGCAGCTTAGATAGACTACTCCCCCCAATCCCCCCGACCCGCTCACAGAGCGGCATCAACTGGCAACAGCTGCCAAAAATTGTACTCTGCTGACAGAGCGCAAGGCAAAGGATTTTACCTTAGGGCCACGTGTCGTATGTGTAATATGTGTTCAATTGAATGGACAGCCAATAGCTGCAAAATTGCTCAGCGAGTGTGCAATGAGAAGTATTGAGCAGCATTGAGTGTCAGCTAGTGCTGGAAAACGCTTGATAGTTTCGATAGTAAAAGCTATCGAAAAAGAGGAAAATATAAATTTAGAATATATTATATATTATAAAACACAGTGGAAAGTCTTATAGTATTTTCTATATGCATAGGAATGTCTTAGGTTCGACTAAAGTGAGGATAAATTAGGTTAGATAAGGTTAGGTTAGCTCAAAATAGGTTAGGTTTGGTCGGGTTAGATTTCGACTGCAGTTTCCTTTACGCAAGAAACTTCACATAGCTACTCAGGTTATTCGTGCTACCGTTTATTGAAACTATGCTTCCCTTAGTCTTTCTGAAAATCTGAAAAATCTATTAAGTTCAGTGGTTTCCTCCATACATCCTTTAAGGAGCAGAATTCCATGGGATTCCATGCTGAGCATGTAAAAGAAAACACGTTTTATAGCATTCTTTGAATGGGAAAACAAATGTATAGAATAGGCGGCCTTAAAAAAACCTCGGTATTGCCCCGAAAACAATTGAAATTCTCGATAATAGCTAGCCAACTTTCATTTCAGCGCCATTCCAAAGCATACAACGCATTTGAGAAGTTTAAGTATACTTTTTTGGGATATCATGTTGCTTTAAACAAGTGCTGAAGCAGCCCTCGCAATATGTAGGATTGCCACTGCCAGTTTTAATAAAAAAGTGATTGAAATAGGAGTCCTCGTATTTCGCATATCGCATTTCGTATCTGTTTACCTTTTGGTAAGCCGTAATATGTACAAATATCAGTTGACAATAAATCTCTCGACTGATGAAATTTCGTACATTTCTCAGTTTGGCACAAACGAGTATAAACGCATTTGTTTCCGCTTATTTTGACGGTTTTGTTTGCACAATTCCCCAGCGACTTAATTTGCAAATATTTTGCCAGTGCTGAAATGCAGCCAGTTGAAATGAAAATCTACTCGCAATTTGAGACAAACAAATTGCATTCGTCATTTGTCAGCTACATTGTTTGTCAAAGTGCTCCCTCGAGGGGCGGGGGCAGCTGTTGGTTTTAATAATTTGCCATCTACCAGTTCCCATGTTCCCATGCTCCCAAGTTCCCAAGCTCCCAGATTGCCCAGTTAGCCAGCTAGCCAGCCATCCAGCTCTCTCGTCTATCAACTCTTAGTTCTCGGGTTTAGCACTCATTTGCAATTTGCGTGGCTGCTCAATGCAGGAAGTTGGCAATCGACAAACGATGCTCATCATGATACTGGGATGTGCCCGATGAGGCTACTGAGAAATGCAATTAATTACTTATGTAGATGGCTCCCAGTTGTGGGTCCTGCGATTGGGGCCCGGTCCGGTCATAATCAGTTCACTTAATGTGTAGCTAGCAACCTAATCAGCCATGGTATCCATTTATAAAAGCCAGCAAAACAAATTAAACTCTGCATGCAGTTTTGTATCTGTATCTGTATCTGTATCTATATCTGTAGCTGTAGCTGTAGCTGTATCTGTATCTGCAACAGCATCAGCATCTGTAAATGTATCTGCATCTGTGAGCTGCACTCATTGTTGGCATTTAAAATGCAAATTCGCATTTGCAAAGGCGATTAGCTCGTGTTGCTGATGATGATGACAATAACGAGCTGCGCAGTGGTGCAGTGTTGTAGTGTTGCAGTGTTGCAGTGGTGCGCGGTGGTTGCACTTCTTACTCCCGGCCAGCCAACAGCAATAAAAATATTTAAGAGACATTTATGCAGCAAACGACCAGCGGCTAAAAAAGCCAAACAATACGCATGAGAACCAAACTGAAAACTCAAAACTGAATTAAGCGACTTTCCGGGCGTGGGTTGCGGTGTGTGTGTGCGGCAAGCTGCAACTTGGCGGTGGCAACACTGACATCCGTTGTGGCACTAAGCGCTGCTTCCGCAGGCGGCGGCAGTGGCAGTGGCAACGGCGCAGGATGCGAGCTAGCCTGGCAGCCTGGCAGTCAGCGCAGCTGTTGCCACGTACCCAGGTAGCCCAGGGACTGCAACTGGGACTGCGATTTGGAATGGGCATGGGAATCGGAATGGGGCTGAGGCTGCAGATGCGACAATGGCAACGGAAATGTTAAATGCCGCCACCGTTGCACAGTGGGGCCTTGTGGCATGTTCTTGACACAAAAATGAAACGAACCTATAAGCAACTGTTATAGAACTTCCGTAGCTTTGAAGTAAGTGTACAAGCTTGAGGTTGTCAAAGATAGATATCTTTTATATACTAATTTAGTAAAGCATCCTAACATACATTACCCGAATTCTTATAACTATCCTGTTTTGTGGAAAAAGCGCATTAAAGCATAAAGCTCTAGTGAAACAGCTCAAAAAGCTCCTTTTAAGCTAAAGCTGCCCACAATTTCACTTCATTCTGATCTAGCTTAAGGTACGTGAGCTTTCACAAAGCTTTCATAGCTATAACTCACAGAATCTTATATTTGGTGACACTCTCAGCTAGTGTCATTATACTTGAACACTTTCAGGCCAGTTTTCTTTCATATTTGAGATTTTTGCCAGCTATTTTCTCGCAAAGTCCCCACAGTGCGTCGCATCCAATGCCCTGAGCCCTTTAAGCGTATCTTTACCCCACTTACCCCCGAAACGAGTCGATTCATTGATCGTTGATTGAATTTCGATTCGTTAGGTTTTGCAGGCCTGTTGGGTTTCTTTCCATTTGCCTTTCATGCTGTGCATCCCCTCCTGCCACAGGCTCGCTCCCCCCACCATACTTTTTGTAGTTGGATTATTTTTTGTTATTCCCTGCTCTGGACTCTGAACAGGGACAACGACAACGTTTGGAGTTTGCAGGAATAGACATGTTGCCATGTTTGTTTAGTGGCTGCAGCTGTGCTGTGTGTGTGTATGTGTGTGTATCTGTGTGTATCTTGAAGTGACTTGCGACATAAAGTGCTTTTATTGATGTTCATTTGGTATTGCAATTTGTAGCATTTGTGACATTTATGCGTCTGCAATTCAAATGGCTTTATGCAATTTGTTGCCAATGGCTCAAAAGTGGACGGACAATGGCAGACTTTGTGGGTCTTGGAGGGTCTACGAGTCCTGCTTGACATCTCTTGACCTTTGATTGAGTAAGTCATTTGTTAATTGGCTAATGGAGACTTTAAAAACTGTTTGCTTGACTGCTTCCATAAGTAGAGGACTGGGGCGCAATACCACAAAGAAGCCATAGTCAAAGGGAAGACCCAAGAAGTGCTGGAGTGAAGTCTTAAAAATGTTACTATAAGTGAACGTTAAGAAGATACTAGTTACCAAAGGTAGTTAATGCTAATTGAACAGTTGCCGCAGTTTTCTTCAGGTGCACTGGCCAAGTTTATAAGCTGAGGAAATAAATAAAAGTAACAGTCGTTAAAGTAAAATGACACTAGCTTAAAGTGGCAATAAATACAAGTTAACTCCACCGAAAGAGTTATAAAAACTCTATAAAAAGCTGTGCCAGCGGGAGAGAGAGAAAACTATTGAAAATTGTAACGAGCTTTTAACTTAAATGAACTTAATCAAATGAGCTTTAGGGATTAATGTGCTTTCAATGCCAGAACTGCCATAAACAGTAATGAAATTGTAATGAGCTTTTACTTAATTTAATTTAAAAAAGAGCTTTAGGTGTTAATGTGCTTTCAATACTAGAACTGCCAGAAAGAGTGATGAAATCGTTACGAGCCTTTAACTTAAATGAACTTAATCAAATGATCTTTAGGGATTAATGTGCTTTCAATACTAGAACTGCCAGAAGGAGTGATGAAATCGCTACGAGGTTTAACTTAAATGAACTTTATAAAATGAGCTTTAGGGATTAATGTTCTTTCAATACTAGAACTGCCAGAAAGAGTAATGAAATTGTAATGAGCTTTTTAACTTAAATAAACCTAATCAAATGAGCTTTAGGGATTAATGTGCTTTCAATACTAGAACTGCCAGAAAGAGTGATGAAATCGCTACGAGGCTTAACTTAAATGAACTTAATCAAGTGAGCTTTTGGGATTAATGTGCTTTAATAGAACAGCCAGAAAGAGTGATGAAATCGTTACGAGCCTTTAACTTAAATAAACCTAATCAAATGAGCTTTAGGGGTTAATGTGCTTTCAATACTAGAACTGCCAGAAAGAGTGATGAAATCGCTACGAGGTTTAACTTAAATGAACTTTATAAAATGAGCTTTAGGGATTAATGTGCTTTCAATGCTAGAAATGCCAGAAAGAGCAATGAAATTGTTTTGAGCTTTTAACTTAAATGAGCTTAATCAAATGAGCTTTAGGGATTAATGTGATTTCAATAGAACTGCCAGAAAGAGTGATGTAATGCTTTTAAAAACTACCAATACACTTTGTAATTCTGAATTCAGTCCAAATTAAATTGTATGCAATAAAATGCTCTCGAAAAAATGCAATTTAAATTGATTAAGTAGTCGCCAGAGTTCGTCGCATTGCACTCGATGTGTATATTTGCATACATATTCCAATACAAATTTGCATACCAAAAATTCAGTTCAGTTGAACACTTTTCAGCACTCGCCGACCTACCGCAATTTGCGAGTTGGCTGAAATGACTGAAATAAATTCAAAATCAAGAACATAAAATTTTGGTATACTGAACGTAATAGAAGTAACAAAAAAGTAAAAATAAAAAATGAAAACAACTTCGAGATAAACAGCACATGCCTTAAATATTTGGATTGGATTTTTGAATTGCTGGAAACATGTTTTGTGTGTTTCGTTTAGCGCACAGCTGAAAATGTATCTGTATCTATAGGTAAAAAATACTATACACAACTAACAAATATGAGCCGGAAACCCGTTTGGGCAGTTGGGCAATTTTTTTCCACTGTTCGGTTTGCGGTCTCAATCTCAAAAACTAAATTTAACGGTTGCAGTTCAGATTCATTAATTTATCACTGCGCCGCTGTTGGGTAATTTTATATATTTTGTGTTAGCAATTAAGTGTGAAAAACTGTTTTTCGACTTGCCTATTACAATTTATATTGAGGCGGCCTTGTTAACACCACAACAATAACAACAAAAACCATGACAACAACAATAAAAAGCAACAAGAGCAGTTATGTTTGGGTTATCGAGCTTTAAATACCCTTGCGGGAATAGGAATGATATTGATTGGGAGATATTTAAGCATGTAATATCAGAAAAATGAGTTATATTCAAATTATTCCAATTTAATGTAGATATTTATATTAACAAGTGTTTCTTTTTATAATAAAAACTAATTTCAAAGCTTAAAGGCTTAAAGGCAGCTAATTTATTATATGAAATATCATTTTTGAATGATATCTGTAAAATCACAAAGAATTTGATTGAAATAAATGAATTGTTTTTGAATAATATAGCATTCGTATTGTGGTCTTAAAAGTTATGAACAAATTATTTACACTCAACTGCCTCAAATGGAAATCTTTTCAAGCCGAACATTCAATCATCTTGCGGATTTCAGAACAGCTAATGGGGTGATTCGAATCGGAAATCAAAGCAGACCTGTAAATGTATGTATATGCTCTATGGAGTTGCATTATAAAATGTGTATAGCCTCTGCAAGAGTATATATACTATCAGAGGTTGTGCTTTGAACTGCATTAAAATATGAAAAGGCGTTTACGGAAGTGTTTGCTTATAGGATAATAAATGCATATAATAACATCCTATAGTCGTGTTGTGTGTTGAGGATTGTGCCAAGAGCTGCATAAACTACTGTTATGTAGCTTTGAGTTTTTATGTGCAAATTTCTAAAAGTTTTTAGTAAAATGACTTGGCATTTGGAATTTGCGCTGCAACTAAAAGTATTATTTTTCGGTTTTGCCCAAAATTGCTGCATATTTGATGCGCATTTGTGCCTGCCCTCGTACCCGGCTCTGGCCCTGGACCTGGCCTCGCCCAAGCTCTCTCACCTGCTACATGGATTTGTGCAGTGTTTTCATTGATTTAATATGCGAACACTCGAAAATCGCTTTCACAAAACTTTTGTGTTTTTCTGCATTTAATGTTTGTTTCAGTTGCAATCTTTGGATTTCCTTTTATCGTCCAGGGAGCGCATTACGTGCCGCGGCATGGCAAACAAATCGAGGACCCCGCCCCGCCCATCCCAGTCCACAGCATCCCATCAAATGGCTGTGTGCTATTTTAATATGCGTTTAGCGTTTTATCGTTGCATTCAACATGCCAATGCATTACCCCACACTCCACCCCTTTGATGTACTCCACCCACAGTTTTAAATTTCGTGGCAAAAACTTTTGCGAATGCATTTGCGGTTTTCATGCTGTTGTTAGCTGCATTTGTCACTAGTTCCTTTTTTTTCATGAATTGTTTTTTAAAATTTTGTTTCTCATTTCTTTCGCTGCGTTTTTGGTATTTGTTGCGCCATGTGGCATGTGGCATGTGCAGTTATTGCCATGTCCCGTGTCCCGTGTCCCGTGTCTCGTGTACCCTGTACCCCGTCCCCCGTCCCCCGTCCGCCGTCCCACGTTCAATTGTCCAGTGTCCACAGCCCGTTCCGGCCCCCGCATTTGAATATTTGTGCAACGTGTTTGCGGCACTGTTTGCTTAGCTTTATCTCTGTTGCTTTGTGTGTGTGCGTGTGTATCTGTGTGTGTGTGTGTGACTGTTTCCAATTTCAACTGTTTGCTTTGGTTAGCACTAGAGCTGCATATAGTAGTTCAACTGAACGAATCCGTAGTTCAGTAGTTCAATTTAAGCTGACCAATTAGTTTGATCACATAGTTTGTTCGATGAATTTGTTTGTTCTTTCGTTGTTATAGACAATAAGTCCATTTGTTTAGTTTGATTGTTTTCTTAGTTGCTTCAAGTTGTTTTAAACAATTTTTTGAGTTTCCTCTTCCTTTGTCAAACTTAATAAGTAAATAAAATAAATAAATAAATTATGATAATCTTAAAAATATTATTATTAAGAATAATCTACATTTTGTAAAATAATTAAAAGAGAAAATTGAATGCCAGAATATTTATTAAATTAGGTTTTTGTATTTTATAATAATACATAAGTTATAATTATAGATAATTGATATATATCATTATTGTTCAATCCAATCAAGTTACACGCTTAATTAAATTTCAATTTTGTATATAACAACATTTGTTTTATAGCAGAATTATAAGCGGATAATTGATCAATAATATGATATAATATAATAAATATATAATGATAAATAATATCACATAATATGATTATATTAATATTAATAAATAATATATAAAATTAAAAAAAATAACTAAAATTGTACTTAAGACTTTATTTAATTTGAATTTTTTATATAACAACATGAATTTTATAGCAGCAATTACAAACTGATAAATAATATGATTTAATTTTATAAATATCCAATGATAAATAAAATTATAGACAATAAAAATATATTAATATTAATATAATATACAAAATAAATAAAAATACCTTTTACAATTGGAATCAAATGAATAAAACGAACGAATTGAACGAACTAACTGGATAAACGATAATCAGGAACTTACTTTGAAGGAAGGATTTGATACAGCTCTGGCTTGCACAAGCACTCATACACACATACACACACACACACACACACAGCCTCACACACACACACACACACATACAGTGGCTTATTCATTTGCTCAGCACAATGAACATCGCTTTTCCCAGCAAAGTTTGTCATTAAATTTGTGCGCCCTTTGGTGGCATTTGCTTAGCGGTAGAAGCGACACTTAAATGGCGCAATTTATTGGCCATATTTATTATAAAACATGCAGTCCAAGCCCACAAGCTAAAGTCGTTTTCGTTACTGGTCCGTGGCAAGTGGCAAGTGGCAAGTTTGCCAGTGCTGCTTCTTGCTGACTTTAACCACAAGTTTTTCTCGCATTTTTCCTGTATTTTTCTTTTATGCTTTGCTTTTCTTGATCGCTGGCACATTTTGCCATCTAAAAATAGCTTTCCACACGCTTTCAGTGTGTTAAAAATAACATCATATTTTTCATAGTTGTTGTTGCTGCCGCAGCTGCTGCCGCTGCCACTGCCGCTGCCGCTGCTGCAGCGACTGTTGCTGCAAATTGAAGAAATATGTTGCAAGCGCTTTAGAGAGTGAGAAAATGGCGCCCTGCCGCTGCCAGCTAATAGTTAATAAAATGCTTGGGCTTTAAGTGCCACACCCTGCCCCCTCAACACCGCTCTGCCCATGGAATTTAACACTAAATTTTGCACTCGCCGCGGCTTGAACTTGTAATCAAAGTCAACGCTGCAAATGTACCTGTTAGCATGTCCAACAGACAACAGCCAAGAACCAAGAACTCTGACTGCGTCTCGGCCAGTGTTGCCAATTCAGCTTTTTCCCGTCAAATCTGGCTGTTTTTGAGTCTCACTTAGCTATAAATTTGAAATCTTTAAAGGGTTTTTTGTTGCCTTTTTTAAACAGAAACTTAATGCGAAATGTTAAGTGTACAGCTCAACAGCTGTTAACTAACAGACTGTTAAGTAAGCTGTTATCGATTACTTCCTCTGCGTAGCATTGACAATTGATCTTAACATAACATATGACTACTTTTAACAGTGTGTGTTACCTTTAACAGCACAAAGCAAAAAGAGATCCTTTTTAACAGACACAGCTGATTCAACTAACAGAAATGGTAAATGTAAAGAAACATCGCCCATTCCTGAGCCGAAATATGCTAAATAAACTAATTAAAGGACTTTGAAAGGGAGGCAAAAGTTATTGTATATTATTTTGCCACAAAATGCGCATTTTGTGATAATAAATCCATCAAACTGTCATCAGTTATACTGCAGCGATAATAATGAAAGGATCTTTGTAGAAAATGCTACTTTGAGCTTTTCCTTATAGTTTTGGTAAGTTGAAAGCTTAGCGCTTTTGCTGTTTAAAAGTTGGCAACACTCGTCTCGGCTGTTGCACCTGCCGCAGGGCCGCGAAGAGGCTTCATTCCTGTCGCAGCTCTCTTAATGCCTGCGTGTCATAAATGGCAGCGCCGCGTTTCCACTTTAGGGCTGCCAAGTATACACCAACACAAACACAAACACACACACACTATAATACACCAACACAACACACACACACACACACTCGCAGATAGACATCACTTGCCTTTTTTGTTGCCTGATAAAATTATGACATATGAAACTTTGGCTGACATCAGGCAAGGGGCAAACCAAAAGCAACAACAGCGAAACGCGATCTTCGTCTGGCCGAATATTGAATACACTTGCAGAGCTGCCTATATCAGCTACATTATATAGTGATCCGTTCCGGCCAAAAACTATGTTAAGATAGCTTTAAACTAAGAGGCTCGTGTGAATAAATCAAGAATATACATGGACCTGTTTCAGCTTTCACTTTCGCGCAGATTTTCTCATAAGTGTTACAATTTTCACATTTGACGTGATTTCTCTGATTTCTTTTGCTTGCATTCACTTGCCATTGAGATAGGATTCAATTCTCTAGTTTGACGTAGAGAATGAGAGTCACTTGCCTCAAATCTTAAGGAAAGTGTAGGCCGTAACAGGTCGGATATGCTTGATGGGATCATTAACGCCTCCTTCAATGCGTTACAGATTGCGTGACAGAATTATAATACCCTGCGGCAAGGGTAGGGAAGCAGCTCTCGAGCTGGAATAGCTGGCATGCAAAGTATTTTTACCACGTTGCCTTTTGTGTTGGCTTTTCGTTCTGGCCATAAACATGCACACAACATGGTGACGTAGCTGATAAAGCGACTCGTCTCAAATTTATTGGGGCCTGCAGCTTGGAGGCAGCTCAAACAGGCATTGAATGGAGGGAGAGCACTCTTCGTGCTAGGCGCGCACTTGATTAAAGTAACTAAGTATCTGAACAAGTAGATGTGTGTGAATACTCGTGAATAGTTCAAGTGGATATTCATACAAACGAGTATACATATGTGCTCAACCTTCGGACGGCACGTGCTCACTCCGTGCGGCGGGGCGTGGCTAGCGTACCACACAAATTTCGACTATTTGCCCCAACTGCTGCATGGAGGTCATTTGGCAACATTACGCATACGCAGCGTTCGCCGCTGGCAACAACCTGATAGATAGATGTGTAGATACGTTGCAGATAAGTAGATAGCACACTTGCCACTCCCTGGGGCACAGATTGACATATTTATGCACAACTGGAATGCTCCTGGGCAATGCCATCACCCATTTTGCAGTTTTAATTAAAATGAAATTCAGTCGTGGTTGTCGTTTGTGGCTGCATTTTCGCTTTTCATGCAATGACTGCACTTTAATATACATTTTAATAAGCCGTGTGTATAGTCAGGTAATAATTGCCAGGTGAGAGAGTTGAGCCAGCAGCCACAACAACCGTTGGTCAGCTTCAAAATGGGAATTATATACTCATTATAGGTTTGTGTATTCTACAATCCTCATGATATTGAAAGCGCTAGAATTAAATATTTTTAAATAATCAAATGTACATTTGAAAGAGAGTGTCTTAACACTTGATATCAAGTAATAATATTGAACTAGTTTTTATTTAAATAAATTAAATAAATATCTTTTACACTTGATAAAATACAAATATTGAATTTGTTTTTATTTAAATAAATTAAATAAATATTCGATAAAAGTGTCTTTAAAACTTGATAAAATAAAAAATGTTGAATTTGTTTTTATTTAAATACATTAGCTAAAAATCATTAGCTTTCATTGAACACAATATTGAGAATATTCATCAAAGCTTCAAACTTTTTAATACAATAATAAAAAATTAACATGAAATTGAATCAATTTAAGTTGAGAATAAATTTAGAGATATATAAATTACTGAAAATGTTAAGATTCATTTACTCTAATGCCTTAAAATCAAAATACAATAATACGAGTATGAAAGCGTTAGAACCTAATTTTAAGTAAATAAAAATAAGGAGCAAACTTTAAATTAGCATGTTCAGCTGACTAATTCGAGTTCCTTCACAGGAACTGCGTGGGTTGGGCGAATTCTCAGTGGATCATTAGGGCAGAAGCCCTATTTGGGGTCTGGCAAAGGGTAGTTTCAGAGAGAAAGTTTCGGTACGCTCAACAAGAGCTTACAAGCATATTCCATTTGAAATGAATTCAGTAAAAAGTAAATAAGGGGCAGCCAAGTCCAGGTCCAGGCCAAGCGGCCAATGGCAATTGTGGCCAACACTTTGCCGCAGTTGCTGCCGCCTGCAAGGGCGCAGCCAAGCGGCAACAAAAGTTGTTTCGCATCTTTTATATTTTTATTTGTACTTTTATTTTGTTATTTTTTTATTTTTTGTATGTTTTTATTTGTGCTGTGAGCTGCGCTCTTTTGACTAAGAGTAAGCTGCTGCAGTAGCCAAAACCGAGGCGCTGGGACAGCCAGTGCAGTTTGGCTTTGATAAAGTTTGGTTCTGTGCCCGGGGTTCTGGCCAACTTATAAATAAAAACATATTTATGCAAGGCTAAGACCCAGAATGGCTGCCACAAGGATAGGGATAAGCGTGCAAATTTTAAGCGCACTTTTAATAAACAAGGGCGGTCCAACAATTTGTGGCAAATTGTACTTTGTTTTTTTGTTTTTGTATTTTGTATTTTCGATTGTTTTTGTATTATTTTTGGGGCCGGCATATTCATTGCCCCGCAGCATCACAAAAGGCTAACAAAATTTATTGCAGCCCGCGACGCTTTTGTAATTAAATGTTTGGTCAGTTTGGTGAGTGCCTATTATTCAACAGTTGATACAGCATTTAATTCGATCAAATTTAAAGCTGCAGGAAAGAATAACAACAACAAGAATGTTGCAGTCAAAAGTTACCGACTGTTGCATGATCTGTTTTCAGTTTGTTTTTATTTTGTTTTCTAATTTGTGGTCGCAGAAGTGGAGATGCCAAAAATATTTGTAGCCAAATATTTCAAAGAGATCACCAGTAGTACCCATACCAAATTTGCTGACTCTATCCATAAAGATGTGGGGGATATAGATTTTGCTTATTTTCGGAGTCGGAAGTGGGTGTGGCGAAAATGTTGTTGGTCAAATCTTTTGAGGAAGCTATTAATAGTTTCTATACTAAATTTGCTGATTCTAGGCATAAAGATGTGAGAGATAGAGGTTTTCATAGATTTCTGGCCTCAAAGGATATTTAAAAATAAACATGTTAGCACTTTATCCGAGTTATCACTTTATCAAGCCAATATACATCTATTCCCGTTGGGAACAGAGTATTAAAAGTGAGACAGAAGCAAATGCAACAAGCCGCATCAATTTGCAAGAAAAAAAAACATTTTCAGGCTATTGGCCTTGATTTTTGGGGCAGGGAAAGGGCGTGGCCGTTGTTGCAAAAAGTTCTTTTGAAATGCTCACATAATTTATTTGGTATTTTTCATTTTTGTGTGTCTGAATTTGTATTTTGTTGTTGTATTATTCTGTATCTCTCTTTGATTCGGTTCTTACGAAACGGCCTGGAATCATGCAAATTAACTTCATTTTGTATTGTTTACATTCAAATGCGAATGCGAATATGAATTTCATGTTTGTTGTGCTATGTTTCTAACGTATAAATTTTGAAATTCATTGGAGTATTAAAGGCCGCTAATTTAGCTTAATTATAGCCATTTGAATGTCATTCATTCAAGAATTCTTTTGGCCCGATTCAAAGCGTATAAATCAAAATTCGACTTTGTGATGTCATAATGTGAGCTCATAAACATTTTATAGTTATTGCCCTTGGCGGCCATGTACCCGTAAGAATCTAGTCATAAAACTTTTCAAAACCAACACAAGGAATCTGTAAGAAGATGGTATATTTTTTTTTATCAAAAAGGAACAAACACAAAAAAAAACGAGAATATTTTTATGTTGCACTCGTAAATGTACAGTTGCAAGTTGGCGTTATTTCTTTATTATTTGTGCTATTTGTATTATGGTTATCGGCTCAGTAACTTCCCATTTCCACATTTATGGTAATTACGTTTGCCCCAGGTGCCGGTAATAGGCGCAACAGCAGCAGATAACCCATTAAAATAATAAACATTTGCAGTACACATTAAATAATTGTCATATAAAAGTTTTAGGCGTTTCAGGCTCGTAAATATTTTATGAGCATTTTGCCAATGCTCACGCATATGGCCGAAATATGAAAATAAGCACAGATACAAGATACACAGATACAAGATACATAGATACTAGACATGAGCCGTTTCTGTGTCGCAATTTTGACAGTCCTGATAACAGTGACAGTGCCGATAACAGTTGCAGTGCTATTAACAGTGGCAGTCCCGATAAAAATCACAGCATTAACATTAACAGTGCTATGTCGATATTAACATTAACAGACCATGGAACAAAAGCTAGACTGTTCCGCAAGCTTTAAGGAAAAAGAAAAATCAACGGATAGATACTTTTCCAGTACAGCTTATGCTGCTTAGAATCTCTGTCTCTCTGAAAGTAACCCTGCTTTTAGTACTTATAAATGGTAATTTAAAACACTCACTATGCAGTTTATGTAAGATCTTCCTGTTGTATGCATGTTATTTCTAATTAATTGAGTAATCAGTAAGATTTTACAGAGAGTGCATAGCCAAAGTCACTGTTATTTGAAAGTAACAGTCACAGTTGTCACAATATTATCTCTAGTACATAGATCCGAGACTTAACATGCCAACAATGAGCTGCCAAAGTTATGAGTTTCCGACTTTTATTCATGAATTCGACATCATTTACACACATTGGCATTGTTTTTTCTTTCGGCTGGAAAATTGAAAACCAGGCAGCTGTTGCTGTTGTTGTTGTAACTGCTGCTGCTGCTGCTGCAATTGTATTCAAATATTAGACATAAATTATCATTGAAAATGTGTGCAAAAACTTTTCGCTTTCCGCAAACTTTTATTGCCCTCCGCCTGCCCCTTGCCCATAACTACATCCCTCAGCAACATAATGCAGCTTCGGCCTTGTTACTAATAACCTCAATTCGAAGTGTGCACACACACACACACACCGCAAACTCGTAAGTAGATACTTGTGCGAGTTCTGGCTGCGAGTTAGCAAACAATATGGCAACTCTAACAGCGCTGCCATATGCTGCGGTACGTCTTTGACAAGGACACCCTTCATTGGACACAGGAACGAAGGGCGTACAAAGGATTGGTTCAGTCCGGATGCGGCTTTATTAAACATGAAGTTCCTTTCACAGAACTTTGTTCACTGAAGCACCCTCACGATAAGTTTGCCTTGCGGATAAATGGTAACTGTTAATCAAATGTAAAACTTATCGATGAGTTGGCAGGGCTGCTTGTAAAGTTAACAGACTGATCAATGCAAAGTTCATTGGTCATTGTTTATTGTGTGTGAATTTGAAATGTCGATCTACAAATATTTCACACCATCGTGAGAAATGTCTGTGGAATTTGATTACAAGCTATGAGAAAACGAGTCCTCTTAACGATCATGAAGAACACTCGATAAAACGGCTTAAGAATTGTTAGCGGAAATCAAGTAAATATCGGTTTTATTGCTGTTGTATACATTAATTTCATTGCAACACATAACAAGTGACTTTATGACTTCAATTTTAATTTCGAATTGCTTTCATTATAATTTGACTCCTTGATTGTCTGGAAATACAAGTAAGTTTTTGATTTGAACACTTTAATAGCGCCCCTCGTCATATTGATGCCAAAGTTTTGCAGCCTCGTCTGCATTGTTAGAAGGGGAAAAGTCTTGTGCTCATATTTCGCCTGCTGTTTGCCAGTTTTCGCTTTTCTTTGGCTTTTTAATGACTTTTCACTTTTCACTGGCGCGTTCTCAGATTCAGATTCAGATGCATGACCAGAGAGCGGCACTAAGAGAAGCAGGGCGGGGGAGTGAGCTGTATAAAGCAGAAGGTGGAGCATTATGACAACAACGAGACCTCCGTCAGCAAAAGTGAGTGTGAAATGTTAGCCAAAGTCTGTGACTGAGATTGTGACTGTAACTGGGACTGGGACTGGGACTGTGCCTGATAATTAGAGTACAAATTTGTTGCGTCGGCGTCGCTTCAGCGCCGGGCGAAAGTAACACAAACAAATCTGGCCAAGACGGACAGACAGCGGCCTGCTTTTGATAACTAGCAGAGCTGGAAATCAGAGCTAGTGCCGCCTATCAAAAACATGCTAACAATGTATATCGATAGCATCGATAACATTTCTGAGAAAAGTACAGTAGGGAAACTAGCTATGTCAGAGCATGGTATAATGATAGGATAATGGCTGCTGACGTCTAAGTTTCGGGTTCGCATCCCATTCAAGACATTCTCGTAGTTCTTTTCGATTGTTTATGCGATTGATTCAAATATCAAAATAAAGTCCTTCCTACATTCTGGGACTTTTCCTGCAGTTGCGCTAGTATCGATAAAATATCGAAAGCGACTCCAGAGAAACTGTCGCTGCTATCGATAGAGGCATCGATTGTTTCGCAGCTCCGGCAGCTGGACCTAGACCTCAATACACGTAGTCAGTCGGTTGGGGAGACTTAGATGTGTGCGTGTTTCTAACTGTAACAGATAAATGCAAATTTATGGCCTCGACGTGCTGAACAAATTGCCAACAATTTAGCCGAGTACCGTTAAGCAGGCAGTTGAAAAGCTGAAAAGAAAAGAAAACTAAACTAAATTTAATTAAACTGCACGCGGACCGGCAAACGTTCATTAGATGCAAGCGGGGCATGCACCGAGGGAGGGGTATAGGCCATTTGCTAGAATCCCAGGCCCACAATTGGCCGCAACAGCTGTGCGCATTTCCTGCGATTTCGTCGCCAGGCCGTATAGAGAAGCGGCCAGCCTACTGTCTATCCATCTATCTATCTGGCTAACTAACTATCTATCTATCAGTTACAAATTGTATCGAGTGCAATGCATAGAATTTATTGCTTCCTGCTTTACGCGCGCACCACCAAAACCCAAAACCACCAACGACAACAATGATGATGACGATGACGTTGCCGGGGTTGGAGTGGGGTTGGAGTGGGGTTGGAGGGGTTGGTGGGGTTGGCGGTTCGGCTGTTTGTTGTGGTGTAGTGTGGCGTGGCATGGCATGGCGTGGCATAGCTTGTGTTGAAGCCATGGCCGAGAACCCGAGACCCGAGATCCGAGACCGTTGCTGAGAGTTGGCAATTATGCCATTTGACATAATTCATAACTGCAACGGCTTTGGCACTGGCCAGCGACCAGTTGGGCAACTGCCACTGCCACTGCAACAGCAACAGCAACAGCAACGCGGATGCAACTGTTGCAGTTGCAGCCAGAGTTCTGCCGGCTCTGCAGGCCAGCATCTGGATGTGCAATCACTTGGCCAATTGCCCGTTTGCCATTGTGTGTTGTTATCATAAATTTATGCGCTCGTTTCATAAACGACAACAACGAAAGTTGTTTGATGTTGCTCGTAGATGTTGCTGCTGTTCTGCGGCAATGTTCTACTCCAGACTGACCAGTTTCAGCCTTGCAGCTCCCTACCCCTCGGTTCGGCTCCTCTGTCTCCTGGGAATCAGGTTAACTTTGAGCGCGCAAAACTTTTTAATAAATTGACAAAAGTTTGTCATATGCATTGTTTGCCACAAACTGCGCACAAGTGGCCCGTTCTCAATCTCAAACTGTAGCAGCAACAGCGTCCTATTTACCGGATTGAAGCTCAGCAGCTGTGAGTGGGTGGTGCGGGTGGTTCGGGTGGTGCGGCTGGCTGAGTGGCTTCATTTGTTGCTCGTTGCCAACTGCAGTTATGCCGTTTTGATGAACTTTTGCGCGGCCAAAGCATCTTTTTCCCATTTCTTAATACCCTGCAAGAAAGTAATAGAAGGAAGGCCCTGTTGACTACAGGGATAAAAATGTCTATATGATATGATACTATGAGAGTGCTGTAGTTCTTTATGCCTTTATTATAAGTATAGACTCATTTCAATAAGATGATCTGTCATGTTTTCCTTAAGGAACACTGACTGTTCGGAATTTCCGGCGACAGACTAGAGACTGAGAGGACTGAGAGGACGGAGTGGAAACTGAGGAACACCTCCTTTGTGCCTAACTGACTCTTATAAAGCTGAGATCCCACAGCCATCCAACCTAGTCTTACCTATTATTACTAAAGGGGAATTCTGTACAAGGATCCATTGCACCCTTTTCCGCACCTTAAGCCTCTCCATAAGTTTCTGTTCTCAGCTCATATTTCTCTCTTTTTTTCCCCCATTTTCCCATTTCTGTCTGTTATTTTATGAACAACTTAAATTAAACTTAAGCTATATTTACAAGATTTTTATTTTAATGCAAGAACTACTTAATCAAAAAAAGAAGAAGAAAAATTAAGTCTGATTAATGAGATAAAATAAAAAATTAATATTATAAAAAAAGTGAAAATAAAAGTATTTACAGTGACCTCCTTGCCAGGTCAATCGGGTGAAGTCTACATTTACTTTAAGCCAAAAATTCTCCTTCCTTTGAGCTTATCATTTCCTACACGTGAACAGAACTGTCAGAGACCCTGTTTTATGTATTAACCCAAATCCTTGCTGATATATTTGTGTTTATTTATGCATATTTTTACATAAATATGTAGTTTGTTTCTACACATATATTTAATATTGTTCGCAGTGAAATTAGCTGGTCGTCTATGCTCAACTTGATCATAACTTTCTTTCATGCTCTGTGCATTTAAAAGTTTTGAGGCAAAGGCAAAGTGAGTGGCAACAGCATTTGAAAAGTGTTTGCCAAAGACTGGACCGTGTTCCTACCGTCCTCGTCCCTTCATGCTATACTCTCTATAAGTACCATAATATTATGTCTGAGGAATTTAATTAGAGCGAACTCTTTGAATTTGTCTGATTGCCAGCAGAGTTGGCCTTTATTTTGGTGCTTTTTAAGTTCGACTGTTGGTTGTTTCTACTAAATGAAAATGCAGATAGCAATAAGCAACAACAGCAACAACAACTTCAACAACAACAAACTGGTAGCAAGCTGCGCTCAGGTAATTACCTGTGTATAAACTTTTCATATTTTGCTGCATTTTCGATGCCTTTGAAAGTGTGCAACATGCTAGCAACAGTTGTTGTTGTTGCTGTGTTCTAGTTGTTGCTGCCACATATACATACATTTCTCATAGGACTTATACGTTTGTATATTTATGCATTTATGCTACTCATGCCATGTTCAGTTTCAGTTGTTTTTTGTGCCTGTTTCATTTTACTTTCAGCTGCAACAAAATGTGGCACATGTCGGCTGCACAGCTTGTAATCAAACGTAATGCAATACAGAGGCAGAAGCGGCAACAAAATTGTATAGACTGGTACTCATGTGGCAGATAGAAAGCCCTGCTTAATAGCAAGTAAAAGTATCAGATACAAATGTATTTCACCTGCTTTGGCAGTTTTCACTGGCAAGGCAAGGCAAGGCAAGGTAGTAACAAGAATTTTCACTTTTCTTCTCTTCTGCATTGTTGCTGGTTAGCCCTTGGCAGACAACGTTGCATGCCACATGCAAAAAACAACAGCAGCTTATTATTTGCCATTATTGTTATTGTCAATAATTTCAACTTGATTTGCCTTGATTGGCAGACACTTGAAAGTGCCAGGGGAGCCAGGATTCACACACAAGCAATTTGTTGAATTTATTGTTACTCGAGAGTGTGTATGTGTGTGTGTGTGTGTGTGATTGTCGAGTGTGCATGTGTGTGTTACAAGGCTTGTTTACTAAATTGCCTGCTTGTCGAAAGTTCCTAAAGCAATAGTTCAAGGTTGTACGTAAATAATGTCATTAGTTTGATGTCAGCGCGAAAAACAGAGCTTCATTCAATGCTTAAGTATCTTTAAATATACAGCACAGTTTTGAAGTGTTTTAGTTATACAAGTAATTAAGGTTTAGTTTGCTCTTAAGGAGCTGGGCAGAGTAGCAGTAGAGTCCTATGGTAATTTAGACTAGTTGAAGCGAGATGCGATTATGGGCAGAGCTTTGAGCTTTGAATGTGTCTTATAACGTTTTGGGACACTTTCGCAATCTTTAGTTAAGGTGGAGTTTAAATAAACCTTACATATATGTTTCTATCCTATGAGAATTTAGACTAGTAGAAGAGAGTCGCGAATATGGGCGGAGCTTTAAGCTTTAAGCATGCTTTATAACGTTTTGGGACACTTTCTCAATCTCTAGTTATGGTGGCCTTTAAATAAACATCTATTCTATATGTATGAAAGAGTTCAACCTGACTGACTAGTGACGTTTGGGTAGCCAGCAGAAGCTAGAAGCCTGGAATTTTTACAGTAGCTTCTTATTATAAAGCTAGTCGAAATAATGAAATGAATGCAATAATGATCGATATGCGTATATCGACACTAAAGTTGTTCGTTTTAGTGTTGGAAAACAAGAAACATTTACCAGAGTTGCCAAATTCAACACAATGCAGTTTTATCTAAGTATTTCGACGGGCAAGGCCGGGGTATTTTCAGCTTGTCACATATATTTTTCTGTCCTATGATAATTAAAGCGAGACTCTAGTATGGGTTGAGCTTTAAGCTTTATAACGTATTAAGGCACTTTCTCAATGTCCGGTTAAGGTGGAGTTTAAGTAAAAATCAAATATTTTTAACTGTCCGATAAGGTATCGCTTCTATGTTTTGGATTTTCAATGTACGTTTGACTAGCTGTCAGTTGACTGTACTTATTGTGGGCCAGTGTGTACACACTTTGAAATATAATGGCAGCCTCACTTTATAGTAGGAAAAATATTGAATTAGATGTTGAGAAAACGATACTTAATTAATACAGTTCAATGTGTCTGAGTCCAATTAGAAACTAGGTAATAAGTTGAATATCTATTAGCAACAGACACAGAGGTTTTAGTTTGTTTGAGTGTTGATAAACCTTAACAGCTGTTTTCAATTAAATATAAGGATAAAACTAGTTCTTAAATGATGAGTGGTGAGACTTCCTTACGAGTATATTAATGTGACGTTGATGATGACTTTAGGCTCTACATAATAAAATAATTAATTACGCTTAATTTTAAGCCTAAATGCATTGTTTAAATAAAATGCATATGGACTGTTGTTAAGCGCATTTGAGCACGTGGTCATTGTTCAAAGAGCTATTAAAACATAAATGAAATTTTCATGCATGGCCACAAAACTAATTACAGCTGAAGTGTCAAGCAATTGAGGCAGTTTGTAGTTATAGTTGTACTCAAAGTTGCAGCTTATAGTTGTTGTTGTAGTTGTAGTTGTAGTTGTAGTTGAAGTTGAAGTGTTGCCGACCAAGTGGCAAGCTGCAAAAGTTTGCCGCACTCTGCAACAAGACCCGCACACACAAAGACGAGTACGTAACTTTGTGTGCGGCGGACAATATAAAAAATGTTACTGCCCGAAAAAAGAAGAAAACAAAAAGAAAATAAAATAAAATGCCAGCCCAACGAAACGAACGCTTTTGTTGTTGTTGTGTGTGTGTGTGTGTGTGTGTGTGCGCTGAAAAATGGCTGCAACATAAAAATTGACCTCAGCGACAAAGGCGGCCAAAAGCAATGTTAGACGATGCTTGGAGCCAAATAGTTGGAGACAGCGAGGCGCACAACGAGACACACTCTAAAAAGTGGAGCAGCAATTGCAGACTGCCGGCTAAGCACCACCCCCAGACCCCACCCACAGAGCCCTCCCCTGGCCTGCGCCCACTTCAGTGCAACTTGGACTCGCACTTGGACACTGAATTGAATTCGGCCGCCCGAGCGCGTGTCTGTGTCTATCGTTGGCCAGACAAATTACAGTAGCCAGATTTCTCGTCTTTCAATGTTGTTTTGCATTTGCAGCAGCAGCAGCAGCAGCCAAAGCCAAAGCCAAAGCCATGCCACGCCCCCCATTCGGCTTTGCCCCCCCCCCATGCTTGCCCCATGCTACTTACTACACGCGCTGAACGTGTTTTTTTATTCCAACATTTTTGTTCTGTTGCTGCTGCTGCTGTTGTTGCTTGTTGTTTTTTCATGCCTTGCATGTTGTTTTGTGTATCTTTTTATACCCTCACTCTGGTTATTATACGTTTTAAACGAAGTCTATCACGCATACCTATAGTTTTGATCAGCATCAACAGCCTAGTCAATCCATATCCCATATCAGAGCCTAGCCGATCTATATAGAACTCAGCTCATCTCTCCGTCTTAAAGCTAACTTTAGGAAGGTTGGCAAAGTTGCTGAATCGGGGAACTATATAATATAGAGAGAATATTATTAAGAAATTGTTTGTTCTTTCAAGCTATCATCAACAAACTCACCAATTTTGAGTTTAATAAAACTCCATACAAGTTACCCAACTTTGATTAAAAGCAGAATACTCTATCCCCTAATCTATCCTGTAATAGGAACAAACGGAAAATGAGTTAGTGTATGATCTTTATTACATTACATATATTTCAACGAATCTTGTAAAAATATTGAAAATATTGATTGTTCTTTCAAGTTATCATAAATAAACACAGCAATTCTGAGTTTCATTAGGCTCTATACAAGTTAATCAAATTTGATTAAGATCAGAATACACTATGCTGTAGGAACAAGGAAAATGAGTAAGCGTATATAAAACTTCAACGAATCTTGTAAGAATATTGAAAATATGGATTGTTCTTTCAAGATATTTCAAACAAACTCACTGATTCCGTGTTCAATTGGGCTCTAACCAAGTTTTATTAAAATCAGAGTACTATATCTTATTCCTGAACAAACGGAAAATGAGTCATTTAGACAGTAGACATTTCAAGTCCAAATTTCATTATAACCTATATGGTTTCTCAATATTTAATAAGCATCCAATGACTATATAGCTGCCATAGGAAAAGTTCTTTAAGGATTCAGTATTTGAAGGGTTAACTTCTTCATTTTATGTTTTTATTCGGCAGGGTATTCAATCTTCGCCTGACCAGCTATAACTTTTCTTGCATGTTTCTTTTTTCAAATGCTCTAAAGAATGTGGTTTACTTTTTGGATGAGTTAACAAGCGAATCGTAGTACGTGTTGTTGTTGTTGTTGCTTTTGTTGTTGCTGCTGTTGCTTGAAGTGGATGTACATACATGATTTTGAGTCTAATTTGCGTTGAGCTCGCATTTGGTAGCCGCAAATTTGTTATAGAAAGTGTGTGTTAAAACTGCTCATAGATCAGTTTCGAGTGATAATTTGAGTCAACGTCTGACGTGACAAATTGTGCATAACTTAGCCACTGCCTGAATACAAAATTGTGCTATTTGTGTGTGGCTAACTATGGTTGGTTTAAGTGCGATTAGCACTGTATGCATTTCACTTGTATAATTATTTTCATAAATTATCTCGTTTCAGCAGCCAATTGGCAACTGGGGCATCGCAACGCTAGATTTATGGGTGAGTTGCAAAAATGCATAAATAAAACAAATGGCTTCAATTTGTGTTGGCATTAGGGAAATATATTCAACAGTTCTGGTAGTACGTTAAGTTTATTTTTAAATTATTGTTTCAATTTCAAATGTCAGCTTTGTGTTGTCAGACATAAATTAAAATACTTAAGCGTTGTAGTTTATATTCAGATACATTTCTTGCTGGAGACTGAGTAAACAAAAGTTTCAGCGAGAAACTGTTTCTTGTAGATGTTTATATACTGAAGAAAGTATAACAGATCAGATATAACTGATAAATGTGAGTTCATTTTGAGCTGGACATTTAAAAAGCGTTTTCTTAGATTGAACTCAGATACCAGGGCAAGTACAAAGATACTTTGGCAACTTTTTAAGCTGTGATCACATCTGCAAAGGCTGACAGCTGAATATAGATCTTCTCGTATTCCTTCAGCTAAAAATAAACACCAAATTTCGCTGAGCTTGTGCCAAATGTGTCAATTCATTGGCAAGAAGAAGTCGTCGCGACTTCCTCGTTGCCAACTTCAGTCAACTTCAGGCCAAGTGCTAAATGCGTTGGCTTAACGGCATCTCTTTCTCTCTCTCTAGACATGTTTATGTGTGTGCGAGTGTGTGTGTGCGTATGTGTGATATTTCTCTGCGCTATGGCATATGGTAATGAGGCCTAGTTTTGTGGCCATAAACAGATTATCAAAATGTGCGCTCACTTTTCTTAAGAGCTGCCCCGCGGCCCAGAAGTCTTAGCCAATTCTGTAGTGCCATAAAGATGGCCAAGGAGCATAACGCTTATGAGTAATATTTGTAGATGATAATCATAATTATCAATAATTTGCATATTTTTATAATATTAAACAAAAACAGGTCATCATTTCAAAGCTTAGTAAGAATCTTTAAAGAATTTGAAATGCATTTACTTAAAAGTCCAACTTCGCAAAAATAGTACTTAAAACTAAATATTCTTAACTAGAAAGTTTGGTTTTACTAAATATAAAGTGTAGTAGCTAAGAATTTAAGTATTTGTAATTTTTATTTAATTTAATAAATATATTTATTTGAATTTTAATTTGATTATAGCTCTTTTGCTTAAGAACATTTATTTTACCAAGAACAACTTACTATAATTGAAAAACAAAAAAATTTGCTTACATTTTAATGTACTATATAGTCAGTTAGTTATAGTTATATTATGTTTTTCTTTGTCTGTTTATTTCAAGCATATATATATTATTTACAATTATTAAATAAGCTAAATATTATGATTTCAATTTATTATTATTACAAATTACAATGTCCCGGGTGTCGACCTATCGAGTATATTGACAACAACAATTATTTTTCCAACTTATTTCCACGAGCAACAAAGAAAGGCTTCTGAGAAATGTTTAAAAATTCGCGTTGTGTGAATACTTTTGACTACCACTGTATTAAGTAAGGTTTTTCGGTTTTTTTAGTATTTAATATGTTTCCATGTTTGTTAATACTACATGAAGTTATTATAGTTATTATATAGCTATACTATAATGTGTAATAACTAAGAACTCTAGTATTTGTAAGAAATGTATACAGATCTTTAAAATGCGATCTTTGTATATTTAAAAGTCCAAATAATTCAACAAATTTTGCTATTTAAATATTCTTTTAATTAGAATAGCGAACATCGAAATGCTTAAAATGTTAAACAAATTGATTACATACTAAAAATACTGATATTATAATCTATATATATATGATAATATGATATGATATGATATAATATGATATGATAATCTTTATAGAATTTTTAATGCTGTTTAATACACAAATACTTAAAGCTCAAAATACTAACAAAAATACTTAAGATACTGGCACAAATTACTGTGTACTAACCTCCTTATTTGTTAGCTGAAAGGCGGCTTAGTACGCAACTTGTTGGAAAGGCTCTTCCTTCCGCTGCCGCCTGCAACTCCACCCCCTGCCGCCCCACTCCCGCATAGTTGATGACGCAGTTTGGGGCGTGGCCTCATTTGGCGCTGACATTTGTCGTACGACGCGGTTGGCCCGTCCCACGCGCCCAGATTTATTGCGGGCTGCTCCGCTAAGCGACTCTGCCGCTGTCGCTGTCGCTGTCGCTGCCACTGCCACTGCCGCTGCTGATGCTGACGCTGACGCTGATGGTGACTTATTTATGGGTTGCGTGGGCAGCGCGGGGCAACGTTTAGTTTTGTTGTATTTTTCGGCAGCAAACGGTTGCAAATTGCGCAGCATTTGGAAGCTGTCAGTGTGCCGAATCCGCAGAGACTTCAAGTCTCCGTGCTTCTCAGTAGGTTTCTCTGGCAGCCGCTGGCGAAATTCTTGCTGCCCTATTGGAAAGTTACAAATGTGGAGGCGACAACGCATTTGGCATTGTGAAATTAGTTGCCATAATAATCGTGCATATGTATATATATGAATATGTATATTTCTGCTTCCATATTACGGCTAATTTTTCATGTTGCCACAATTTCTGTGTAGCGTGCTACAGTAGCATTTGACACCAATTGTTGTTGCTGTGATTGCACGCTATTGTTGTTATTGTTGCTGTTATTATTGTTGTTGTTATTGTTGCTGTTGCACGTCATTCAAATGGCAGACTGCCAACGAACTTCGTGCTTCGAGTGCTTGGCGACCTGATGAGAGCTCTGAAGTTTCAACTCTTCAGCTGCATTTCAGTGTCTGTCAGGCGAAGGTCAAATCTTGTTGTTGTTATTGTCATTGTTGCTTTTGTTGTTGTTGTTGTTCTTGTTAACCCACCTGCGCTGCAGTTTGTTAAGTAATTGAATCAGCTTGTCTACCGCGCGGGCGCCCACATAATAATTAATTGTAGCAAATTATGAAAAGTCGAACAAAATGGTGAACCAATCAAACAACCGACAAATGACCACTAGAGATGGTCAAACTTCTATGAGATACTATCCCAGGCGATAGTTTTAATACTGAAAATGAGCTAAGAATATTCCGGCTTAGATCTCATTATTCATCTATTTAATTTCATTTGTATTTTTTTTTTATTATTTTTTTTTTTTGTTAATATTTTTAGATGTTATATGATACTAGATATGCTAAAGCATATTAGTTAGGACACTAGAGACTATACAAAATTATTAATAATAATTTTAAGAGAAGTGTATTACACTTTTGGTTATTTTAAATTTCCTTATTTATAGATATTAGATATAGAAATTTCCTTGTTTTTATTATTCATAATTCAATCAATTTCAATAGTGTTATAATTATTATGGTTATTAAACTATTCGCCAGGCTTGTACATTATAAAATAAAGATATTTGTTGACTTTTATAAAGAAAACAATCAGTTTATTGAAGAGAGATATGATGAAATAAAGTGGGAAATAAGCACATCCGCAATAGGAGCATTATAAAACTCTTTTACTAATTAATTTTCTCCCTGTTGCATTAACTTTTAATCGGGATCCTTTGTGATCGATAACATATTATGTATAAGTTACATAAGTTATATATTTGTTAAATCAATCTTATATGCAATGTATAGTTACGACAGATGCTAGGCTTTTAGTTGACTGTCATGGGGGTTATCCCTGCATTTCGATAGTATCGATAGGGGAAATAACCTCGATAGTGGCTTAGCAGAACCATCAATACTATCGATAGCCGCATCGATTGTTCTCCAGCTCTACTGAGCAGAGCGGCGACTGCTCTTGGCCACTTGGCTGCTCACTTGGCTGGTCAATGCCGTTTGCTGGCTTTGTTTGCTTTTGGTATATTTTTGTTTTGGTTTTTATTTTATTTGGGGTTTTTCTTCTACTATTCGGCGTTTGCGCATAAAAAGTACAAACAGCAGTCGAAGCAGCGTTAAAACAAAGCTAACGGCACATATTTGTGTTTTGTATTTGCTTTGCGCTGTGGGTTTTAACGAGATTTCGTGATGTTTTGATTCGTACTGCCAACTGGAGCACTCATACATACACATACACATACACACACACATATACACGCTCAAGACGGCATCATCAGGCGTAAATGTAATGCAAATACCACCCCACAAGCAGCTTATGAGGATATCACAAAAGCAAAGGTACATAAAAGATACAGATACAGCTACAGATACATTTACTGATTCAGATACAGCAGATACAGCTACTGATACAGCTACAGATACAGCTACAGCTACAGATACAGATACATTTACAGATACTCCTACAGAGACATTTATAGATACAGATACAGATATATCTCAATGCCAATCAGCTCATGCACTTAGCTAATTTCGCGCTTAGTTATTTAACATGCAGCTCATAAAATTTTCTTAGCCTCTGACTCAAAATTTGGCAGTCTGAACGAGAGCGAAATAAAAGGGAGCAGCTATCTTTGAAGTAGCGAAGATATAATACCCTAGTAGCTATGTTGATTACAATACATGGTCCCAAGTAAAGTCTCGACAATCAGCAGAAAGCGTTGTTCAACTAAATCAATCTTAAAGCAATTTGAATTGAAAGGTGTTTATGCCAATGGAGAATACCTGCAAACACAGAGATGTTTCTGTACCAAAAAGTATGAACAACTTCAAAAGCAAGAGACAGAGGGCAGAGGGTATAAAAAGTGGGCAAGCAGAGGGAGTTATGCCTCTTAGCGTAGCTATATACATTCCCTAAATACATCTATATCTAAAAATGAGATAACATTTACAACCCCAACGGCAACTTGAAGTCAAAGCTGTGTTACCCGATTGTCAGAGACAGCAATGCGAGTATAATGAATATTTTATAAGTATATCCGACGTGCGTACTTTCTGGCTTTGTCAATGTCTTTATCGTCATCGTCTTTGCACGCCCTCATTATAAAACACAAATCATGCATTGCGTTTACTTAACGGTGCTCAAAAAGCTGACAAATTTATTGTCGCCGACGACATAAATCGGTATCAGTGTTGACCCACAATCTCGGAGACGGTTGGAAATGTGTCAACGACAAGCAAATTTGCCAAAAATCGTGCTGTAATTGACATATATACGAGCGTATTATACAGTTTACGAGTATATGTGTATCTGGTCTGGTTCGCATTCCCATTATGCATGTGGGGGCAAAACAAAAGACTAAAGCTGCGAACTTGCCGCGAAGAGCGAAGATCATGTGAAACAACCAAGAATGCTTAAGACGAAAGTATTCGATCAGTTTCACGATCTCAATTAACATAAATCTATCATTTAAATTTGCAGATTAAATGTATGAGCGTGAAGAAATGAAGAAGAAAATTAAAATTTTAAATCAGCTTAGCGTACAAAATATGGAAGTCGGTTGAGTTTCGACCAGGTTAAGGGAGTTTGAATGCTAGGAGGAGGATTTGGTAAGGAACCCTTCAAGTCCAAATATTTTACGATTTCTCATGAGGTTTGGCCGAAAAACCAATTTTGATCGTTTATTTCACTAATTTTGATGGATTTATGGATTAAAAGTGATATTTCGAAATATAATAATTTTTGAAAATGTGCAAGGGGGACCCTTGTCAATTGTAGAAAATATTTTCAAATTTTTGTTTTTTTAATATCAATAAAATTGAAATGCCAAATCAATTTAGGGTACAAAACATGGCCAAGAAGACATTCCGCGTGGAAATAGTTTGAGTTTCGACCAAGTTGTGGGAGTTTGAATTCTAGGAGGATCATATTAAGGAGTTGAAACTTTCCTCCAGGCAAAATATTTTACTATTTGCCATGAGTTTAAAGATTAAAAGTGAAATTTTTAGATTTATGCATACATTAGCGTGAGTAAAGTCAAATTTCGTAGAATTTAGAAATGTCAATTTTATTAGAACTGAGGGAGAGTTCAAATGTTACATTAATGTAGAGAAACAATCCTGATCAAAAAGATATTCCGCATGGAAATCGCTGAGGTTTTGGTCATTTTATGAGTTCTTAATTTGTTTTTTGATTAGATCATATGTTTGATTTGACATTTTAATGCGATTGAAGTTAGTAAATTAAAGTCAGACATTGATTTATTTTGAAGACATTCTTACTAATCAGCATTTAATTATTTTCCTTTTCTCTTTTGCCGAGCTGTATTTGGCCACAATGCTTATTTAATTATGCCGCCTGCTAATAAACTGCTAAATGGCCAAAATTGGATTCTCAGCTTTGAAAATTTCACTTTTTCGGGCTGTGGCTGCTGCTGCTGTTAAAAACAAAACAAAATAAAAGTAACCAGAAACCGGTTAAATTGGCATACAAATTCCAGCATAGTTAAAATTAATTTTTCTTTTTGCAATTTTAATTAAAGCGTTTTGTTGAGTGAAAGTAGCAACTGAGGCCAGCTGAGCCGCCAGCGGAGTCCAGAATTTGGCCAGCTTTACTTAATGGGGCCAATTGTCGGCTTCCGTTGCGTTAAGAATCAGCCAACAAATAAGTGCAAACTACAATGCCGTTAAATTTAATTAAAGTGAGCTAACAAAAAGCTAACCAGCAGCGGCAGCAGCAGCAACAACAACTCTCAACACAAACAAAAGACTAAATGCCAATGCTAAAAACAAAAACAGTAGCAAAAACAAGTAAGAAATTGCAAGGCACCCGACAGTGGTATACTCTGTTACGCATCTGTTTCTCTTGCTTATTTGCGGGGGTGGGAGTGGGCAGTAGCAATTTATTTTTTGTGATATCTTTCAAGGCAACTATAAGTATTTCATATACCAAATTTGCTGACTCTAACTATAGAGGTGTGATAAATATAGATATAGCTAATTTTTAGGGTCGGTATGAGACTTAACGAAAATTATTATAGTCCAATTCTTTAAGGATGTCATCAGTATTCCGCATATAAAATTTTCTGACTCTAGCTTTAAAATTGTTGGAAATAGGTGTTTCTTAGGGTTCTAGTTAAAGATCTTTGGGCTTTTGCTGCCAAAAAATACACCAACATGTAGCTAAAGCACAGACGGCCATTGCAGTAAACCAATATACTCTGCTGCGCTTCAAAAACAGAGTATAAACAATGCACAATTTCTGGCTATTTTAGCGGCATTTTTCTACTTGCCAACTTTTCGGCGGGTTGAAATGTGCAAAATGTTTGGCAAGTTAATTAATTTACTTAATAACGCGCTGTTTACAGTTATGTTTCTTGTTTTTTGTTGCTCATTTGCCTTGCTGATGTTTTCATCAGGTAGCTGCTTGTATTGTTGTTGTTATTGTTGTTGTTGTTGTTGTTGACTGTGCCAAACTCTTGACTTTATTTGAATGTTTTTTGCCTGAGAGCAGCTGTCAGCCAAGTCCAAACAATATTTTTTGTTAGCCGCTGAAGTGAGGTAAGCACTTGAGGTGCTTCAGGCCTGGACAGTTTCATTCCCATTCCCATTCCCATTCCCAATCCCCCACGGCCCCCTCCCAGTCGCAGTCGTAGCTCCACGTAGCTGAAATGTCCTTCTGCTGTGGCAGAAATTCTTCAGCGTCCATTGACATCGCTTGGGACTTTTCGAGTGGCTGCTGCGACTGCTGCCTGCTGCCTGCTGCCAGCCATGAGTTGAATTTAACACCTTTTTTGTTATGCCCGGCATGTAAAGCCCAAAAGCAGAGCCAGAGCCCAGACACACAATTGTTGGCCAACAATAGCAAAAGCAAAAAAAATAAATATTAAAAAAAACCAGGAGGCAAAGTTATCTTCAGCTGCCGAAGATTTAGTACCCTTGCGGAGATGCTAAAAGAACTGCTCTCAAGCACAACAAAAACTAAATAAAATATTGATATAATCAGCTGTTTCTTAAAAAATATAGAAAAGCTATTGCAAGTATTATAAATCTAGCAATTCCTAAGTTTGACAACATTACAAAAAAATAAAAAAAAAGTTTGTCTGGCGGCTAAAAGATATACTGGTCTGATTAAAATAAAACCATATTTACAATTTCGAATTTGGTTTTCTATATCCTATAGCAGCTATATGTTGTAGTAATGAAATTTTGATCAAATTTTTGTCAAGCTGTGTTAAGTAGAAATATACATTTTTTTTTAGTCCTTTTGACCCTTTTGACAGCTTAAACTAATTGTAATTATTTTTGAAAACCATTTATGATTACTAAGATTATAATAATAATATAGGTGACAGACTATAGTAAGATTACAGTTGCTGAGCTTAATTGTTATAAAATTTTCTTACAACATCTCGACCTGCAACCAATGGTTCCAATAGCAGGTGTATGATATAGTGGTACAATGCAACTGATCTTTTAAAACTGAGATACTAGTTTGGTTTTGAAAACATTTCTTTTAGTGCACATCTCGTGACAAAGCCATAATACCCTTGGCAAGTGTACACGAACGTGGCAACAATGACAACGGCAACATAGAAGCAGCAGCAGCAGTTGCAGCGAGCGCCCTTTAAGGCCGGCGCAATGCACTCAAAAAATTGATGACCCAGCGCGGAACGTGACGTGACGTGAAGCTGCAGCAGCGGGAGCAGGAATCATCAGCAATGCGACGTTTTGGTTTGAAATTGATTTTCCCCATGTGACGACAATGTTGCCAACTAAAACAACAACAACAATAGCAGCAGCAACAGCATCAACAACAAGAGGAACAGCAACAACATCGACGTTGACCTTGCTTTTCTTGCAGTGCAGGCAAACTGCACACCCGAGGGACTTGACAATTGCTGTCCATAAACGCGCTAAGCAGCTGCCCATTGTGGGCACACACAGCCAACCACATACACACACACACACACACACTTGTAGAACGTCTATGGGCATAGAGCGTTTCACATTAGAACACAACTTACCAAATATAAACAAAAGACTTAGGCAACGAACTTGCGCACCGCTCAACTAAACAATGGCGCGTGCTATGGCTAAAAGCCAAGACCAAAGCCAAAGTTAAAGTTAAAGCCAAAGCCTGTTTGGCCGGCCATTGCGTAGACTGAAACCTGCTCTGATCATGAAAATGCATTTTGCCAGAGTTGTGCACTAAGTTTGCTCTGCTCCACTCCGCTCCGCTCTGCTCTGCTGTGTTATGTTTTAGTTGTGTTGCGCCTAGTGTTGCCAACTAAAGATTAACAAACATAAATTGACGTTTAAAAGTAGCTAAAAATAGCAGAAATTCATTTAAAATATCTAACTAATTCGCTGACAAGCTCTTGCCCACAATTTATGTTATTATAACATCATCTATGTATAACGACAAATGTAATTCACTCTTAAGCTTCATTGCTAACAATAATTTAGCAGCAGACGCTGCAGAGCCGTTTCTCCTTAGACAACGGAAATGATACACAAGGCAATTTCTTGGATAGTTCAAATTTTAATGGCTTCCATTTAAGTTTCAGTGATAATTGAATTACAGCTTTGGAAAGGGTCTTTAATTACCACTAATTTAATATCAAAACTTGCACACATTTCATATATAAAAACTGATAATTTCTATTTATTTCAAGCCACTTGGTTAATTCATCAAATATTTTTGATATAGTGATCGCGAAAATATGAAATTGTAATCAAAAATTTGCAAAAACCATCTAGAATGAAGGAAAAAAACTTGCCGTGCCAATAGTTTGTGTGCTCCTAATACTTATTTTTGAAGATTGATATTTTCCGTACATAATGTAATATACAGGTATTTTGAGAACTGTTGGGGACATATGTGACTTAATTCCCCCGGAGGATCGGTCAGTCGGATGAGTGTACATCAGCAACCTGTGACTGATTGCTGTCAGCAGCTATCTCACTGAGAGGCTTAGGGTTAAGGCTTTCGTTCAAAGCAAACGTCAGCTTACCCATGTGATATCATGAAACTCAGCAGAACTAATCGCCAACTGATTTCCGCTAACATAACACATCAATGTCTGGTTTAATTGGACGTATTATCCCATTTTTGAATTGCCAAAAATGGTCCGAGCTGACTAGAAAATATCCACATGGGCAACACTATTTAAGCTGTGTCTTTTGTTTGGTTTCACAGCGATCTAATAAGGTACTCTGGTACTCGGTACGCGGTACGCGGTACTCGATACCAGGCCAGGCCATGTGCTTGCTAACGAAAGTTATTTATGCATGCAACAAGTCTACTTAGGCCTGCATGCGTCATCGGCTGCTGTGGCTGTTGCTGTTCATAATTTATGCCAAGACTCGCCCCGGCAACAACAACAACAGCAACAACAAAGGCAACGCTGTCCATGGCGTGGGTGTTAATGGCGGCGCGGCGCAAACAGAGCGGCAACAGCAACAACAACAATAACAACAACTTGAAACAGTCACGCCAGCAAATACTCAGCTGTGTGTAGTATAGAAAACAAGCTAAACAACTACGACAAGAACAGCAGCAGCCACATTAACAACAACAACAACAACAACAAGAACTGCAGGCTGCTTCAAAAGGGTCGACGACTTTTGCGCCCGCATTGGCACCCAACAACTTGCAACGTGCAACGTGCAGCGTGCAGCTTGGCAGCTGGCAATGGCCGTTGCCCGCCGAGTGGTATAAACCAAATAAATGAAAATTGTTTAAAGTTTGCTTTGGTTTATGGCCTTAGCCGCCGCAACTGCCAATGCTAATTGCAATGGAATGTCCACACTCAATGCAGATGCTGCTCATTTGCGTGGGCTGAGGCTGAGACTACTGCTGGATACTTTCAGCTATGAGCTTTGCCAGGACAGTCAGACAACGAACAGATATAACTTTGAATTTTGGTTGAGAAACTAACAATCTATTACTTCAACATCAATTTCATTTTACCCCTCCGACACTCCGTTAGGTTAGTTTGGGATGTCGAACCTTTGGTTAACCCTGTGAATTTCGGAAAGTATCTCTCATTCCTTTAGTATGAGCGGGCAGAAGTCCATCCGGGTGAAAGCCTTAATACGAGCATATTCCAGACCCATGTCCGCCAGGTTTAAGGTGCTGGTTAGGAAAGCGTAACCTTCCTTATATTGCAAAACGTTTATTTTCCGCTTTTCTCGAATTTTAATAATTACCAATATTTTTGCAATCTGTAGGATAGCTTTGTGCTTTTTTAACCACTTACCTACTCCCTTACTAAATCAAGCGAATGGGGTTATTCCAAAACAATATAGGATGCATTTTTGGCGAAATGGCGTAAGAGGTTATAAGGTTTTGTTCCCAAAAGAGATTTGACTCTTCGGAGGTACTTTCGAACTACTCTTCATCCCGAATCGTTTTCGAACCTTTCCTCCCAAATAAGAAATTTGACAACACAAAAGACACTTGAGCGCTTCATAAACTTCATTCATAATTGTTAAAAAAATATATAACAAAGCAAAGCTTTACAGGTGACCACTTAAGCAATTAGAACCCCTCTAACCGCGTATGGTCGATCTCGGGAAGTAAAAGGGACGAAACGCTTCACCGGCGCCATTGAAAAACTTTGATTGAAATTCCACCCAATGCAGACGCAGCGTGTGCAGAAAGGCCGAAAGACCCTCCATCATGACCAGAATGGCCACAGTGAGTATGGCCCAGATGAAGAAGACTATTGCCAGCATGGGCACGGCCAGGAATATGGGCAGTTTATTATGAAGGCCCCGAGACAGGATCATATGCCACAGCACATCCGCCAGCTGGCTGTGGGCAAGGGAGAGGGCCCAGAGACGCAAGTAGGAGGCGGTGTGAGAGACTGATCCTAGCACGCTCTCAATGGTGTGGATTCCCGAGTGTATCCAGACTTCGGTCATGTCAAACTCAACGGCATTATCGACATTGGACTTTTGCGGCCTGACTTTGTCGTCTTTGTCATCATCCTGAATCTCAACGGAGTAGCGCAGCGAAGAGCGCATTTCCTGGATGGTATCGCGTCCCTTCTGCTGCAGCTCGCTTAGATCACGTTCCGAGCGCTCCTTGGACAGCTGCTTTTGGCGGCGTGTCAGGTAGAGGGGCTTGCCGGCGAGCAGAACGGGCACCGCAGCTAAGGCGATAAAGACCAGGATGTACTCGAGAGTGCGTTCCATGGGAAACATGCCTTCATTGCAACCGTCTACTTCGTTAACCGTGGTCTTCATCAGCATCATGTCTATGAAGGTGATCAGCACGGAGGGCGCACAGGCGGAGTTATAGGGCGACTGCTTCAACCCACCGTAGGTGAGCCACTTGTAAAAGATGAGAAAGACCAGGTAACAGAACAGACAGATCATGAACACAAACTGTGGAATAACCACCAGAAAAAGATCGGGCTTGCGCTTCAGGTGGATACAATTGACGGCTGACAGGCAGAGGCCGAACATCATCTGGGTAATCCCCAAAATGATTGCCAGCTTCATTTTGAGCGAGTTGAACGTGGTTATGGAGTCCTCTCCACAGACCTTCCATATGGGATCAACGCCAAACGGATACGGATCGCCCGAAAAGAAATTTGGATCATTTGGATCGAACTCAAGGTCGCTATTCATTTTCATAAGGGTGGACTCATTGTAGACACAGCTCCAGCTGGAGCCGAATAGGTTGACCGGCAAGGATACCACATCGTTGTAGATCATGCCAATGTATATAGAAAATACACCCATCAGCAGTATGATATAGCGACCGGCATATAAGATATTCAGAATCTCATTTTCGCTAGCTGCTGTACGTCTCGACTCCTCGATGGTTTTCTCCTGGAAGATGAGCGCGGCGGCAAACAATGTTAGGATCAGGCCATGCCCCAGATCGCCGAACATAATGGCAAACAAAAAGGGAAAAGTGATGATCGTATAGGGTGCCGGATTGAGCTCCCTATAGTCAGCCATGCCATACGAATCGATGAGGTTCTGAAAGCCCTGGGTGAACTTGTTCAGCCGGAAGTATGTGGGCGGCATGTGCTTGAACTTGCGACTGCGCTTCAGCAGAATGGGCGGAGATGTGGTGTCCTCAACGCCCTCCCGGTCCGTCATGCCACGCAGTAGTGCCCTACGCACCCCCTCAACTTGGGTGGTGGGTACAAAGCACTCGGCCTGCAGATACTTCTGGTGCTCCTGCCCACCCACAGGATTGAGTCGATTCAACAGATCATAAACCTTCATGGCTTTGCTCAAGTTGATGCGCATTATAAATGTATCCGAGGAGGCAACTCTGAGGATGCGTTTGCGCACAATCAGAGTCTCGCTTAGCACCACATCCATGTCGGCTATGTCCCGCTCCAGCTGATCGATCATTAGGAGACGCTGGCTCACCGTCTCGGGGCATTCAAAGATGGTCACATGAAAGGCATAACAGCACTTAAGCAGCTTGGGTCTAAAGTTCGTCGATATAGTTAGAAGCAGTATGACAAACTTGTGCACTAGCTCCCGCGTTTGACCCACTTGCTCATATACCTTCTCTGGCATCTCGGCATGGCGCATCAGAAGATTACGCCCGAACAGCCTGTAGAGCATCAGCTCAAAGGCCGCTAGCTTCTCCACATTTATGCTGCCCAGTATATAGTTTAGCTGGGAGCTAATCGGCTCCGCCTCGGACTGGTCCTTCAGCAGATCCATTATGGTGCTCTCAGAATAGAGCAGCTCGGCGCCGTACCTATCCGAGGAAAGAATCTTGTTCACCTTCTGCAGTGCGAAACGCTTCTCCCTCAGATAGTTCTTGCGCTTCTCCAGCGTATTATAGTGCTCCATGACGGAGAACATCTCCGTGCTCAAACGCCGCAGATGCAGCTCGTATACGGGTATATCTGACTCACGGGGCCGATCCTCGGTATCCACGTCTTTATAGTATGTCGGTTTTATCTCCAGCTGTTTCATCTGATCTTCCAGGTATTCCACCATGCGCAGCAGCTCAAAGCATAGAAGCACCTTCCTGTTGTACAGATTATTCAGGACGTGATCCTCGTCATACACATTATTGAACTGCAGTCCGCCATTGTGGCCCAGCTCCATTAGGCAATTGAAGGCGTTCTCCACGTTCAGCAGCAGCTGACAAAGCTCCATCTTCTCGCTGCAGAAGAATGAGTCGCACATCCTGAAGCCGCTGGTTCAGTCAGAGTAGAGTAAGCTGCGGGTGACGGAGGGGAATCGGGAGCAAGAAGCTGGAAAAACAGGCACACAAGCAGGCAAACAAATGTCTAATGTCGAAAATGCTTTGTTTACTTTGACTTGGTCTTGGCCAGGCCTGCTGGATAGAGCTGACAAACTAACGATAGCGGCCAAACTCGATAATCGATAACATATTATCGATACTATAGAAAGTATTAAATAATCATCGTTGGTGACAACTAGTTATGTCAAAGTAACGAAGGCCCTATTATATTATTATTTTTAGACTCTATCAACACTCTTCGATAGTTTTTAGAGGAACTAACAAAGCGATCGTTGGTATAACATTCGATAGTTTGACCAATGATGGGTTGATGGGAATAACTACTCCTGTGTTGTTTAAAGAAAATGCCACTTTTTGCATATTTTGATAACACAAGTGAATCTGTACAGTGATTGCTTAGAGTTTGTTCTCAAAAGTATCGATATTTGACACCTTCAGTGACAACGGGATCGATACTATCGATATTTCAGCAGCACTAGCCAACTGGATTGTGTCTCCTGCTAATTGATACGTTGCTCGCTGCTGTCGTTTAGCCAATTGTTGTTGCTTTGTGTTGTTGTTGATGTTGTTGTTGTTGTTGTTTGTGTTGGCGTGTTTGCTGTGGCTCCACTTAATACGGGTAGCAGCCGTTGCACAAACACAACACAAGTCCAAAGCTTATGGCCAGAGCATAAGATCAACAGCGATAATTTAACGTTTGCATGCTGCTGCTGCTGTGAGCCTACCCCCAGCACCCTACCCCACACCCGTCCTCGTCACAGTCACAGCTCTGGACCCGCCCACATCTCAGCCTTTGCAACGCTACACTGAGCAACAATCGCTAGTCGCAGCTAAGGCCTGCAATTTATGCTTTGTTCTCAATGGGAAAGCTTAAATTTTGTACAGGGTGTTTCCAAAAATACCCTAGCACGTGGTATTAGAATTATGTCAAGAACTGTGTTACGCATTAAGAGAGATATTGATATCAAAATGGAACTATTTTATATAGATTGACAGCGTTTTTCATGGAAAAGACTCTTTCCTTTTTTAGATTCTCAAACAAACTCATGATGTGCAAGTTTAAGTCAGGGAAATATACAAGAACTTAAGCCAATATTGATCAGATTAAACATAAATGGAATACCTCTTTTAAAAAAGACCTCTGGAAAAGTAACACTTACTGTATAACTGAACTGAACTTATATGCTTCAATACGCGAAACTTGCGCTCTTTGCTAAGATTTTGGGCTTGATTTGAGTTTTGTATTTTAGAAAGGGTATTGAAACTTCTTTATACCAAAGCTTACAGTTCTTTCTTATTATTGTTGTTGCTCAATTGCATTTGTTGTGTTTGCATTTGATTAATTGGCTGTACCAAAGTGCATACGATGTGTTTATTTTTTGTTTGAATGCTGACAACGCGGCGTATGCTTAATCTGCTTATATAATGCTCTAAGCTGTGGCAGTTGCTGTTGTTGTTGTTGTTGCTTGTTGGTGTTGAGGTTGGTGTTATTTTCTCATCAGATGCCACAAAGATGCAGCAACATTTTCCCAGACAAATCGAAGCTTAAGCGTTTAACACAAATTGTTTTGTAATTTGAGGCCTCTGTTATTATTGTTGTTGTTGTTGTTGTTGTTGCGGTAGTGCCAAAAGCATTTTACTCATTAGCTGCTGCTAAAAGGAAAATGGCCCAAAATGTGTAAAATGTGCTTTGGTGAAAATAGTGTCTTGGCCATTTGGCAGGGCCCATAAAATGTTCGTTAGCGCTGGCCGCAACACAATAAGCCCAATGGCAACAATGGCCAAGATGGCCAGGCTACAACAATTGAAAGTAAAAGTGCCAAAGCGCACTGCACTTGATAATTTCTCGGGCCAGTTAAGTTGTTATTTTGGTTGTTGTTGTTGTTGTTGCTGTTGTTGTTACCCCGCAGTCATTTTGGTGGACACTGGCGTTAACAATCGCCGCGTTTTGTTGTTGTTGCCGTTCGATTTCATTAGCTTTTATTGCAGCACTTTTGTTGCCAAAGAAATTAAGTCACCAATTGAAAGCTAAAGGAAAGCAAAAGTGGGCTGCGTTTTCACTTTTGATACGCTCGACAATTGCAGCCAATTGAACAGCGCTCAGCGTTGCTGCCAATCAATTAACTTGGCTAAAACAGTTCAGAACTGCAGCCGCAGGGCTAAAAGTAGATGATAGTGTAGTGAAACAATAGATAGCCCCATCGATGGGTTGAATTAATGATTTTTTAAGACTCTATATATATGTTTATTGAAACAAATCGATTGTTTTGTAATATTCCTTTTCAATAAATCGAAAAGAAAAGTGCATTGAAATTAATAATTAAATTTGGTTTAAACAATCTATCGACTTGACATAACCGTCAATGTTTTCGGAAAAATTGTCGAAAAAGAAAAAATATATTTAAATTTACCTCCTTGTTTAGCGGAGCCTCAAGTCTAGTCAAAATATGCTAATGACAATTCATAATAAGGACTTTAAACAACCTAATTTCTTCCAGCTTTATTATATTTGTAAGCCCATATCTAAGCGATGTTATCGATCATTTAAACCTAACTATCGATAGCTTTGCAGCATTATGAAGGCATAGAGGCCAATCTGTTTTTAATTGGTGCCTTGAGGCGCGCTTTGAGTTCAATTATTGTTATAAACTAATTTGCGTTTCTCTCTGGCTCTAATTGCAGTGTGATGTGACTGGAGTCCAATAGCCAAAAGTAGACGCCATCAAAAGGTAAGCATCAATCGATTTTGGCATTAAACAGCAATTAAGTGAACGCCCACACCAAATACAAATGAAATATAAAAATAAAAAAAACGCAACTCACTTTTCAACACAGAGAAAGTGCAATCACAACTGGAAACTCACAAGTTGTAATTTGGCGGCGCCACAAGTAGAACCCAAAATTAACGCCTAAACAGCCAAGACTCTTCAGCTTTATTATGGCAATCAAGTACGTGGGGCCCCTCTCAGCTAACATTTCATTTTAATTACAATATGAGGCACTGCCCGAAGTTATTTTATGGCCGCTTCTTTCGAATAGGGTCAAGTTTGGAGCACACGAAGCAGAACACACGAATTTGTGGGCGTGCGCCCAGAAATGAGAGCAAAAGTCAAAGCGAAAGTTGAAAGTGACAACAACAAAGGCCGCAGATATTCGATATTTGAATAGAACAGCAAATAGTAGTTGCTATTCAATTGGCCAAATTGAATAGAAATTTGTTGGAGAATATGATTCACAATATGCATAAGTGCAGCATATCAAATGGCTGTGCACTTAGCGGCTAACTGTGAGCTGAACAGTTAAGATTGGCATTGAAATGGACACTTTGCCTTGCAGCTGAATGCAAGTTCGTTGCTTAAGTCATTCGTTTTGCATGCCGTCTGACTCAATGGCTGAGTGACTGAATGACGTACTGACTGAATGACGGACTGACGGCGACCTTATCATTCTATGACTGTGACGAGCTGTTGCTGTTTCATCAGTGCGTGGACGTCTAGCCCGGCCTCTGGTCTCTGGTCTGGTCTGGCCAAGCCGGGCTGGGCCGGGCCGGGTCTGGCCTGGTCTGGTCTGCTCCGGCACCGTTACGAGAGTCTCGAGTCTTACGTCTTGGGGCCAGTCTCGAGCTCGCAATGCAGCCCCGTCTCTGGCAGCGCTTCATTAAAATGTCTAGCTTGGCCAAATGGTTTTTGAAATTGAAACGTCTATGTTGCGACTGCGTCTGCGCAAATGCATCTTCGTCTGCAATGCCAGCCTCGTCGCACAGTGGGCAAAACAATCATTCTTAACATATTAGATCTTCTGAAATTAGTTAACAATGTTCAATATAACTCTTCAGAAATTACGCTGAATAAAGTAAGCAGTATAATAAATTGCTAGCTATTTATTTAAACTATAATCTTTAGTTTAAATTATAGAATTAATAATCATTGCATATGAAGTTTATGCTAACAAGCTTACTCGGTCACGTTGTGCTGTCATAATAACCAAGCGGAAATCTCAATTTACTGTCAACTGCTTATATTTTATTAAATGCTTATAATTTATTCCAATTGTGAAGGTATTTCAATAGAAGAACTGTTGATGTGTGTTTATTAATTATTATTATAATTATTATTGATTTAATGTAACTTGAACGTCTGGTTGAAGCTTCGTAGCTTACATATCCATAACAAATCATTTAAATAATATTAATTGGTATTTTTTAATGAAAAGAGTGAGCCGTTAAACGAACTACTCGCAATCAATCTTTTTGGTTACACAGAGAGAGATAATTCACATACAAATATTTGAGCCAGAATCAATTGACGATCATTAGAGTTAACACCTTCACACCTTTTAGTAGTATTTATTTTTAACATTTTATTTATTTATTGCAAGTTTTATTTTTTATTTATAATTTATGTATTATTAATATCACAATCAACATTTCAATATTGTTACAAGTGGAAAATTACATACGAAAGGACTAAAGCTATTGCTGAGGCAAGTTTATCTACAATTATGTACAATTTCAGTATTTTATTTATGCTAATTATAAAGGTGCAGATCTTGGGTGTGTACGATGAATTGCCGTATGAAATGGTTACTGTATTCTAATTATTTCTTAGCTTGTTTTAGTTGTGGTAATTACATGCAATAATAATATTGAGTATCGAGTATATTGTGAGTTAGATAAGTGGGTAGAGTTTGGTTTCTTTGAGGAGTTTGATGAGGGTTGTTTTGTTGGATTGGATGGGCGTTGATAGAGTAATGAGTGCGTCAGAGTTGTATTTTTAAAGTGAAATTTGGTATACACATACTAAACGCAATATAAAAGACAACTGGGCCTTTGACTGAAGATTTCTTATTAAAACCAGCTAAATTGCATGTTTGTGCCACTGTGCCTCTTCCACGTCATCATCGTCAACTGCCTGGGGGCAATTCTTGAGCTTATCTGGCAGTCAACGCATCATGCGCGCACTTGGCTCTGGGCTATGCCAAGGCCTGGCCATGGACTGAACTGTGGTGCGGATTGTGGTTGTGGTTGTGGTTGTGGTTGGGTTGGAGCTGTGGCTTTAGCTGGGGCAGCTCCAATGCTCCACCGCCGCCACCAGCGCACAATTTTCAATTTGCCAATTGTAGCAGTAAACTTTATAGCTGTTTTTTTGCACTCCTCCTCAGTGGTGTGTACCGTTAGTTTGTTGTGCATGTGATTGGCCTTAGGTGTTTGTTGTGTACCTGGCCATTTACCTGAGCGCTGCCTTGTCTGCTCCACCTGCTCCACATGTGTGTGCAATGCGTGCGTATGTGTGTGTGTGTGTGTGTGTGTGGGTTGGCCTTACTAATTTGCGACAATTGGTCAGACCATTACCCATACTGACAGACTGACAGACTGACTGACTGACTGAATGTGGGCGTGGCAACTGCAATTCCATTGCCACAAACACATCAATTTATTGAGGAATTCTTGCATGAAATTACGTCCATATTTTGATAAGTATAATAAACACTGGATGCTTGAGCAGCAATTTACTGAATGTCGAGTTGTTAAACATAAAGGAACTTGGTGGCAAATGATGTGATTAAAATAATTAAATATAGGGAAAGCATAAACAATGCTCTTTGAAGCAAACCCATTTGTTATTTTCTGCTCCAACTCACTCAAATCATATGCTCTTAAGCGTAATCACAACATTAGCAACGCATTTATGCAACATTATTTAAATGTAACTTTATTACACTATTCTGTTCCAAATTACTCAATAAATTCCTTGTTGTAATGAACTTTTGTGCATACAATGAGCATCTTTAGTATAAGTATTTTAAATGTTCACATTATTAAGCACAAGACATAAACCGGCAAGGAATTCTAACGTTCTACAGCAAAAATTTATAATATTTTTTTTTTTTTTTTATAATTTAATTACCAATGATTAGAATAATACAATCAAGCTTCTAGCTTTATAAGTAATATGGTCTCTGACTTATTCACCGAGCTTAGACATAATATAAAAGTACTACAAAAAAATAAAATAAAATAAAATAAAAAAATTCTATCAAAAAATAAAAAATCTAATAAAATGTTTGAGTTTGCTTGAGATCTTGCAAAAAACAAACAAGTTCTTCACACAATTTTCCCTATGAAGGCTATATTGTGGTATGATTCTGACCAAATTCGATGAGATTGCTTAAAGATTATTGTGACTTCCATGTGTGTGGTTAGTTGATGTGATTGAGAAACTAATATTCATTCCAGTAATATATCAATTGTATATTTTAACTTTACTTACTTCTTTCACTACTTTTCACAAACTTTGCTGAACAACCCTCGTTAAGAGCCATTAAACTGCTTCGCCCCTTTAAAGCTTAGCCAGCTACCGCAGATCTTTGGCTTGATTAATTTATGTGGCAAGCAAATAAAAATTGACAGGCTGCAGGGGGCAGGGGGCAGTGGGCAGGAGGCAGGCGACAGCTGCAGAAAGCTTCTAATAAATCGAGTTTGCATTTTGCGTAACTGCGGCATTTGCAACACGAGAACGTGCAACATTGTCTAGTCATTAGTTTTGTGGGTAATTTGAAACAAAAGACCGCAACAGCGAACTGGTAATAGCAGCACACCACACACACACACACACACACACACACACACACACACACACACACACACACGCACACACAGCTGGCAATTCATTAGACACACGCTGCTTTGCATGATTCTTGCAATTTGCAACAAAATATTTTGGGCAAACATGACCCAATTTTTTCGTTGTTGTAGTTCTGGTTGTTGCCGCACATGTGCAACAGAACCCAAAACCCAGCAGGGTGTCCATATATATATATGTGTGTGTGTGTGTGTGTGTGTGCTGCGTGTGTGCGGCACGAGTTCAAAGTGAAATTCATAATGAAACGCAGCGCCCTCAACTCTTGACTCCCGACTCCCGACTCCCGACTCCCGACTCCCGGCGCAATCGACTCGAAATTCACATGGCCGCAATTTGTTGGCTGTGTTGTGTTTCAGAACCTAATCAACACATCATCAATAACAGTGGGAAATCATTTGTTCTATCTGTGTGCTACACCAAACATTATATCTGTACGTCAGTCTCCCTGATATCTGTGGCTGATATCTGGCTGCGTTGCTGTGCTGCGTTGCACAGTGAGCCCAAACTGAAAAGGAATTTCTACAAATTTAAATTAAGTTTAAAATGTGTGAAATATGAAGTTGAAAATCTGTTAAATTGAAGATTGGGATACTTTTCAGTCAATTTGAGGCTCATCATTTATTGAAAAACATCCTCATCATCAGTTTCACAAATTTTGAACTTCATATTTCACCCTATCAGGATATAAGAGTCTTGAGATTATTTTTCAAAAGTAGTAAAAAAGGATTGAAATACAAAACTTGACAGATGAACTTGGGTAATTACAAAAGCGGCAAGATTTTGTAATATTTTTGGTGCCAAAAACTCAAAGGGAAAACTATTTAAGCTACATAATCCAAAGGTTTTTCGGAATTCAGAACAGCTAACAATAACGATCTTGAGTGATTTTAATCGTCATTGAAAAACAGACCAAGTAGTTCAAATAACAAGACAAAAATGTCTTGCTTTTAAAAAACTGTTCTCCTTATGAAAAAAAACTATTTAGAAATGCCACAGAATTCAGAAAATCGCTCTATAATATAGCTCATCCTAATAGCTAGAAATTATTTCTAAATTTAAGAAGTATATTTCTTAAGTTCAGCAAAATATAAGGTTCTGCCTTTGGCTACAAAAGTATGGCGACTTTCAGCATTTTTGCGCATTTATTTTGAAGTCAACCAATTTCAGAAAAACATTAATTTTATTTCTTTATAGCTATATATTTTTCGTATATTTTTTTTGCACCTTTTTCTTGCCGTGGTCCCACTGTGCATTTAAGCCGCCGAAGCCGCTTGCCGTGTGGGAGATTAATCACACGGGGCCATAGGCTGAAGCGTGAAATGCAAACAAACAAACAGATGGACGGGCAGTTGGACAGACAGTCGGACAGTCGGACAGTTGGACATTCAGACAGCTGGACGTTGATTATACACAGCACATCGCGTTGCCAACTTAATGAAAGCAAGCGAATGTCTGTGGCTTTTCATTTGATTTCTTTGCATTTCTAGGTTTGTTTTTTTTTGGGTTTCTGGTGTGCACTGACCCAACACGCCCACTCCTGGCGTCCTAGCCGCCCACCGTGTCAGCGCCTGGCAATTTGATTGCCACTGTGTGTGGGCGATTGCTGCACCACTGCACCACTGCACCGCAGCACTGCACCACCTGCCCCGCCCACTGCGCCTGCAATTAATGCTCGCAATTATCTAAAGCCGCACAAACAATGCGCAAATTAAATGCAATAAACAAAATCCAGCCTGGTGGTTCCAAAGGGGGGGGCGGGCTGCTGCGTGGGTGGTGCTCGTCGGGAGGGGAGGGACACTGGTAAATATTTTATGTTACAATTTGCGCGTTGATTTGTTGCATATTACAAAAAGGCAACCGCAGAGCCGCAGGGTACGTGGGCTGGCAGCCAACCACCGATGTTTTGTGGTGCAATTAGCTGGTGGTTTGCTCATATTTTGCGGCCGCAGCCTGGCGGCGGGTGGCAGCCGCCGTTCCAGCACCACCGTTTGCCATGGCGCTCCTGTAATTTGCTCATAAATGCGCTAATAGACTGAAACGACTGTATTTTGCATTGTTGGGTGGTGTGCGTGTGTGCATGGTGTGTGTGTTGGCTGATGCTGTGCCGTTAACCAAATGCCAATACAGAAAAGTGGCTGCCGTTGACCGTAACACGCGCCACAGCCGCAACATTTGGGAGCGGCAACAACCACAGATCGTATCTGTATCTGTATCTGTATCTGTACCGCTCTATATAGTACAATGGTTAGCTGTGCACCCATGAAACGACCTTAACCCATTGAGTTCTTTGTTTATCTACGGGTTATTCATTATTTACTTGCTTCGATGGCTGGTGAATTTAGCTAAGAAGTTTGCACTTTTCGCGTTTAATTGTTTTTTTGATTTTAACCATATTTTCAACTATTTCCTTGTGGTTTGTACTTTACTTTTATATACTTTTAATAGCTTTATGGCTGATCATCACATTTTTATTAATTATTTTTATCAAATTGCACACTTTATTTAAAACGATAAAAAAATAATAAAATATATATTTTAATATATTAAATATTAATTCATTATTAATTTCTATGGTTAGTTATTTCAGTTTAAGAATGTGCAACTAGTTTAAGCTGTGCACAAGTTAAATAACTATGCAAAATTAACAAAAATATAGTAAAAAAGTAAGAATGCTATAGTCGAGTATACCCGACTACGAAACTCCCTGTACCCAGGTCTAAAACATCCAATCACATCTAAGTCCACTTACCCATACACACACATACACACAAAGACGCACGCACACAGGCGGCAAAAGCGACAGCGCAAGCGAGGCATTTTAATTGGTGGCTGTGCTTCCCCTTCCCCCTCTCGCTGCATTTCTGAATATTCTTTCGTGAATAACTTCCGTGTTTATTATCCGATCGACTTGAAATTTGGACAGTAGATTAAGAAACACTAAAGTATTGTACATGTCAAATCTTAAAGCTGTATCTTGAAAATTGTTACTGTAAAACGGTTTTAATCGATTTGCGGGGGAACGGGGGGAGATATTTGAAATTGGAAACAAACTTGATCTGCGTATGCTATACAGGAACCTACATTTCAAATTTGGTGTCTCTAGCTCTTGTAGTTGCTGAGATCGACGCGTTCATACGGACAGACGGACAGACGGACAGACATGGCCAAATCGAAATCTCTTTTGATACTGATCAAGAATATATGTACTTTATAGGGTCGGAGATGTCTCCTTCTGTCTGTTACATACATTTGCACAGATGTAATACCCCCTTTTACCCATTTTATGGGTACAGGGAGTAAAAAACTTTTATTAAAATAAATTAAAATAATTAATAAACTTTATTAATCGTACCCATTAAGGCGACCTTAACCCATTGAGTTCTACGAGTATGTTTCGTCAGTCTAATAATCATTATCAAATTGGATTGCCAGTTATTTAAGCTTAGAAGTTTGAATTCTGTTTTTGTTTTGGCCAAATCTTAGTTTCTTAATATTTGTCACTATTTGTTTTTGTGGCTTTTGTTTGGTTGCATCATCACATTTATAATAGTTTCTTTTTTTGTCAAATTATATTCTTCACAATGCTTTTTTCGCCATAAAAACTCAGTTGATAATTGTCAGCATCTTGAAGACTCACGCCATATGTTTCTTGGCATCAGATTATTTGCGAAATATTCTTTGAAGAATTCTAGACAGTCTGGGCAGTCATAATCATGAAGTTATCATTGCGATTCTCCAGTTGATCATTCAGCAAATCAGACAATATCTTGTAAGCGACCTTCGCAGCGCATTTTGGTGGCTCTAATGCACAGTTTAGTAGAATTTATTTGGCTTGTCATTGTTTGCTGTTGTTTGTTATTGCTGTATAAATTTATGCATTTATTCATGCGCTCATTGCCTCAATTAATGCGACATTGAACGCAATTTGTCGCTTGTCATTAATCTTCTTTTCATTTTCATTTTCATTTTCGGTTAACCAGTCGCGCCTTTTGCGCTTTGCTGGCGTTGGCCAAAACAAATTTCAGGCCGCCACAATTTTGGCATTCTTTTTTTTTATATTTAGAGTCGTAACTTGAGTCTTTACAATTGCTGTTGTTGTCGTTGTTGGGCTTTATCGCAGCCTGGCACAGGAAATCGCACGTCGTTGCCAGCGTCTATACAAATTTATCACAAAAGGGAACCTCACGCTGCCCTGCAGTTGACAAAAGACTTTTGGCTTTGCGACTCAGCCTGGCTAATAGACTGCAAAGCCAAAGCCAAAGCCAAAAGCTGAAGCCGATGCTCTGACGCACTTGCCAAGGCACAGGGCTAGCGCCATGGGCGTAGTTGCAGCTCTGCAGGGGGAGATTTATTGCTCATATAAGCATAAGCAGCATATATCATATTTATAACCGAAATTCAATTAATTTAGCGAAAAATAGCCAATTATATTATTAATTTTTGTTATTAAACCACAATATTTGTTATCATCCCGACGTTATTAATTAATTTCCATAAATTTCTTTAGTCTGTAGATTCAGCTGTCCAAACAGTTCTGTAAATCGTGATTTGTAGCTTCTTCAATTTTTATAATAAATGCATTAATCTCCGCATTGCTTTCCCCTCAAATTTATCTTCATTTATGGGAATAACCAGAAATCACAATGCGTCAGATCCCATATGATTTCATAATTATATTTATAAATACACATGGTATCCATATATACCAGCTACTATACTAACTAATACTGCAGATCCGGCAGGATGTCCTGCCGCCTATAATTGCCTAAATAATCCCTGATTGAGCGACTGACTGATTCATAATTCTTATAGTATATTCCAGCTTCGAAAAATCCACCCAAAAGTGGAAAATGGAAGTTTTTTTTATGTTATTTTGGCGGATATCCAATTCTCTTTAACTATATTTACTTATTGGTAACAAATAAAGAAAGTCTGACAATATTAAAGTAATGTTTTATAGTTGCTTGGTTAGCTTTACTCTGACCCCCATTTCCAATGTCCTGGCGACGCCCTTGGCTTGGACTAGCTAGTGTGCTCTGAATCTTGTGCATTGTGCAGGCTTAGCCCCAGGCTGGGGCACATTCTCAGTCTCATTCCCATGGCCAGATTCCATGGCCAGAGCCACAGCGTGGGCTGATGATGCTGTTGATGCCTGTCTTTGGCCCCTGCGGCCAAGGAGTGCCCTGGCCCACATGAGGGCTCAATGCCGGTCACATTGCCACATTGCCAGGCTCCTTTGTTATCAATTCAAGTGGAACGTATTACGTGCATTAGTATCCTTTAGCTCGAGCTGCCTGAGTGCCTGACTGGCTGACTAGCTGACTAGCTGACTGGGTGACTTGCTGGCTGGATCGCCTTTTGTGTGTGCATCTTGGCCCTATAGGGGCGTACTATATGTTACTGCTCGTATACTGCGTAGTAGTATTTATTTCAGTGTGTCAAGTTCTTTTGTGTCGACCTGCAAGATTTATGACACTTTTGTTTAAGCCAGGCAAAAGCTTTTAAACGTGCTGCCAGCCAGCCAGCTTGCCAGCCAGCCAGAGCCGCGCTCACTCATGCAAAATCGATGCTGATGCTTATCAAAATTGTTGGCTGTTGGCTGTTAGCTGTTAGCTGGCTGCTTTTAGCCTGGCTCTCTCGATGGCTGGCAGCTTGTCATAATTTTGTGAAGAGCGCTTGGCTTAATTTGGTGCGAGTGAAAGACTTCAGCTACCCACAGCCGCAGCAGCAAGCAGCAAGCAGCAGCAGCAGCAGCTCGACAGTAGATTGAGATAAGTTGTTGCTGTGTCGGGTGATTTATGCTTGACACGCTTATTGAAAAGCCATAAAGCCAATGCTGCTGCTTCTGCTGCCCCTCTGCTGCAGCTAGGGAGTACTTTGAACGGGGTCATCAGCTGATAGCATTTGATTTATACGAACCGCATTTGACATAAATATTTTATCTGCGCCGCGCAACGTGTCGTATGAGTGACATTAGCCAAAAGCCAAGCAAACCTAAGCCAGCTAACAAGCTGGCTAAATAACAGTTAGCCTTTTGCATACACACTGATAAGGCTACAACAATAAGCAACTGTGACAGCAGCAGAAGCCACAGAAGCCGCAGCAGCAACTACTCAGCACACTTAGAGAAATGATCTAGCAACTTGCACGCGAAGTTTCATTTTTTTGGTTTTTATTTTCTGCTGTTATTATTTACAAATTTTTTAACAAACAAAAATAAAAAACATGTAAGAACGTTGCAGTAGGACGCACCCGACTGCGGAATACTATGTTCCCAGTCCTATATAATTTGGTTATTTCTGTGTTCAGAAAGAGACGCGAAAAAAACTGCACAGGTGTGAGAGATATAGATTTTGCTCCTTTGTGGGGGAGGGAGTGGGGGGTCCAAAAATGTTTGATGCAGATTTGTCCTGGGGGTCAACATTAGTATGTATGCCAAATTTGGTGACTCTAACTTTGAAACTGTAGGAGATATACCCCTTAAAAAACGTGTTTTGGGGGTATCATATGCCGATTTGTGGGGGTGGGGGTGGTGGGGTCAAAATTTTTTTATGCAGATCTGTCGGGAATCTCAACATTAGTCTGTATGCCAAATTTGGTGACTATAGCTTTAAAAAGCTTAAAAGTTCCCTTCGGGAACATAGTATAATAAAAAATAATAAAAAAGTATAAAAAAATATTATAAAAGTATTTGTACGTAATTGGTTTTCAAATTTGAGAGCTTGTACTTGATTGTTACCAGTTCATGAAGAATTAACCCATGATCTTTTCCTTATTATTACGACGTTTGTATGTTTATTAATATGAAATTTCCCTGTTATGAATAATTTGCACACACAGAGAGAATTGTATGAGCAATTAGGCACAACTCGTGCATTTTAGGAACAACTTGTACAACAATTAAGCACAAATCGAGCTTAAATTGTTGACAGATCTTTGCCCTAGGAACAGTTCAACCATTGCTAAGAGACAATTAATCCCCTGAGTAAATCACAACTTATGCTTTACTAATCACTGATGATGATTTCATAATCACTGACTGTTCTTTATAAAAAATGTGTATTTCTATTCTGATGTTATTGGCAATCTATTTAAAAATCCAAGTAAAAACATAATATTCTTAAATATTTTTAGCAATAAACAATTGAAGTTCTATAAAAGCTTTTTATGGCTTAGAGCGGCATTTCTCTAAGTGCAGCCGCAGCATTTTGAGGAGTAACAGCAGCAACCTGTCCCAGTCCCAGTCCCAGTCCGTATGTGGCACCCACCCAGCAGCGGCAGCGGCAGACGCAGCCGCGCTCACCCCCCGCTGTAGATTGTAGATGCGACTGCGACTGCGACTCGTGTCTGGACGCGGCATATACTTAACAGTAAAATAAATATTTTACTATAAATCATGCATTAGAGTCGGCAGCGGGCTGGCTGCCTGCCTTGTTACCTGTCACATGTTGCCAGGCCATCAACAGCGTTGTCACAGACGTGGTGAGCCGGGGAAGAGGTAGAGGGGCTAGCAGCAGCAGCAGCAGCAGCAGCAGCAGGGGCAGCGGCAGACTCACGACTTTTGCCAACGCTCGGAAGTAACACACATTTAGCGCTCGAGCAGCCAAAAATACTCGCTAAAGAGCAGCCGGTTGGACAGGCAGCTAGTCAGACATTCAGATAGTAAGACAGTCGGACTGTCAGACAGTCAGCCAGGGGCGCGTCTGGAGGGGGTTAACAGACAAGCAGGCAGCCAGGCAGGATTGTCGTAGCACACACGTTTTCTTTGAGCTAGAGTCAGTGTTGCAAAATTTGCCGAAAAAGGACATATACTTTGGCTAAAAACGAGCAAAATAAAAACAGCAAAAATCAGAAAATTTATAAACAGAAAAGCTTTCTACCGAGGAGAATTTTAAAAAAATTACGAAATAAATTTATTTAAATGAATTATATGCGCCTTATAAACTTATTCTAGGAATCACAAAATGATTTATGTTTTCCCAACAGCATTTTCAGCTTAGAATGGGAATCTTTTTCTTTTCAACCTTAGCAATATTTTTGGTTTTCTGTATAATAAAAGACTCTTTTTTACTATTTTTCTCTTGTGGGGAGGAAATTGTTAACATTTTTGGCAGCAAAACTCTACAGATTGCTCGAACTTCGCAAAAACTCTTCAAAGTAAGCTGATTATAGCCAAATGTTGCTGCAGTGTTGCCTTTTCTGGCCACAATAAAAGCCATTCTGCTCAGCACTGACGGCAGGCAAAGCATTTGCTGCACTTTGGCGACATTTTGCATTGGAGGGAAATGTTTATAAATAAATTGCTGGCGATATATTTGATATTTGATTTCATTTATTTATGCGTCGCATTGCAACTGCCAATGAAAACAGAATACAGCAAATAGAAATCTGGAGAGAGACACAACAAATGGCAAACATAGTCAACATTATTACGTATACGACATGTGTGTGCGCTCGTGTGTGCCGTGCCACAACGGCTTTTCCCAAAAGGCAAGCCAAAGGCTTGCAACAACGACAACGCCAATGGTCAAGGCAGCCTCCGTGCCTCCTTACCCCGTCCTCCGTCCCCCGTTCTGCATTCAGCCTTCCCCTCTATCAACATCTGCGTCTTGGCCTCGTAATCGATGAGCTGCTGCACATTTGGTCAATAAACGCATTTCTGTCATTTTTTCACAGCGCAAAATTTATGGCGCGACTTTGGCTCTAACTTGGACTATTGGCTAAGCTGTAAGCTGCGGCCAAGACACGGGACGGGGGGCACTTGCAGCTGGAGCTGGCGGCGGCGTCTTGCCAAATGCCATTTTCATTTGACTTTGACATTAATTTGTGGCCGCACTTTGCCTTAACCAGGAAGTTGCTCGCATAGCGCAAATATTTATACATTAGATGATTTAGAGAGCATTGCACTCGCACGAGTGCGAACTCAAATCAAGCCTGAACAAGCCGCATGCAAAGTGCGGCACTAACCAAAAGCTGCCACAGTGGTGGGGCAAAGAAGGGCTAGCCAAGACTTACAGAAAATAGAGAGAAACCACAAAGATTGTTGGCAAGTGAAAGGATAGGCACTTTTTTTTGATTTACATAATAAGTTTTGGCTTAAACAGCGATCAATTGGCTCAATCAATGATCTAAGAAACCTGACCTATACGATAGCGTAAGCCAGCCAAGAAAATCATTAAGAAACTATTTATAGCTGCTTGGGTCAATAAACGTGTTATGAGTCAAATCAAATCATCCAATGAGTCAAATTAAAATTTGCCAAGAAATCATGTTAATTAGTTAAAACAAATAATCAAAAATGGCTAACTTTTTATAAAAAACAAAGCTAGTATTTACGCCTGTGGCCAAATGAGAGGAATTCCTAACATAAAAGTGACAGATCTAGAGATCTTATCAAAACCCGTTAACATAACAGACCATTTCGAGCATAACAGTTCAAGTGAGTTTTATTGAACAAGCATTCATGTTTACAATTATGGAAAATTGAAACTAGAATTCGATTTTTTTATAATTTGAATAAAGCGTTCGGCTTTGGACAGTAATTAAGAACAATTCCCGTAACATAACAGACCATTTTCAGCATAACAGCTCACGCTTTGAGTTAGCATTAACATTTCTGTAAATGTTAATTGACAAAGAGCTTTGATATGTCCGGGTATTCCGTGACTCATCAATTTTATAGCTTCTATAGCTTATGCAATCTCAATCATAAGCTGGATTTTTGATTACGCTTAATATATATCTAATACGAACCCTTCAAGAGGAATTTGCGGTTGCGCCACTGCTTGGCCCTATGCAATTGCAGCAGCATCCCAACAATTTTTGGCCACAGTTTGGCCCATTGTCAGTGGATGTTGCTAACAAGCTGGACATGATAACCAGCCAGGAGGCAGCTGGTAGTCAATGCGATTTATGCGTGCAAAATGATGAGAACGATGGCAATGGTGGGAACGATGGGAACGTGCCTGACTGGCCTGGTCTCGTCTGATCTGGCCTGGCCTGGCCTGGCCCGAGCTGGCCCGGCCTGGCCTGGTCAGGATGGCCAAATGGTTGTCTAGGACTGTCAGTGGGAATGCCGCATTGTCATCATTATTTGTGCCAGTGCCACTGGGTTATTTATGGGTCTTTGGGTGAGACAACGGCGCTTTTGTGACAAACCGCTTTACCGGTAAATCGGAAAATCGGTAAATCACAAATCGGCCTTAGCCTGGCTAGCTAGCAGCACCTCCTCCCTGCACCTACTCCTGCCGCTCCAGCTGCTGTTGCATGCAACGGCAACTAACAAGTGCGCACATGGCCAAAATGCTGCCTTTTGTGGCCACTGACAACGAGAGGGTTTATTAAATTTATGCAAATTTTATTTATAAACGACAGCCAGGCTCGCATCGATGATACAATGCTTTCCAACTGCAGTTGCTGCAGTTCATCCAATGCGAGTATGCCCAAATCCTACGCCTCCCAGCCTGCTCATGTGTGCAATTCAGTTTTGGCTGCCATTTTCATTTTTTATTCGTTTTTTTTATGATTTTTGATTTAGTTTGAGCTGATTGCTTGCCAGACATCGCATCCACAGCGCTGACATGGCGCGGGCGTTGCTCGATTGCCTTTTGAGCTGGCATGTCTTTATTATAAGCCAGTTCCCCGAGGCAGCTCCACCAACATTTACAATGCATTGATTTATATGCTAAGGAGCAGCCTGGCAGCAGGCAGCAGTCAGCAGTCAGCAGGCACCAATCCGCAGCCGTTGGCAGACTTGTCACTTGGTTTTCCATAAAACTTGAGTTTCTCTTAGCAAAATCAAACTGACAGCAACCAAAGTTCAAACGCAGCCAACTGACCCAAATAAGTTGTTCGACTGAGTCTCATTAATCAATGGAAATGAACTTGCTTAACTCTGAGCTGCGTTTAGGCCTGGCTTACTAATAGTTAGTTGGGGCAATGCCTCTAGGGATGTGAAAACATCGTTACTGCCAACACTCGATAGTTGCGAGAGGTGTGTTTAATTTATATATAATTTAAATAATTGCTGCAAAAATCTAGAATTGTTACTTAATAGAGACCAGTTAAATAAATATACAAATTTTTTATAAAAAATAAAAATAAAAAATAAAAAAATAAAAATAAATAAAATATGAAAAAAAGTTTATTCAAGATTTTTATCAATCCAAAACATATTTTCATACAAAATAGCAAGTTAAAAAATTCATTTAAATAACCTTATTTTTTAATTACAATAAGAACGACGATTTAAATAAATAAAACTTCTCATTTAAAAGAAGATCAGTCTGTTAACAATAGAGAAAAATAGAATTTTTATTTTATTTTAAAAACTAATTATATACCCAAAATTATATGATAAGTGGACCTTCGGCTGGAAAAATCATTTTAATTCAAGATATTTCTGTAATTTCCTTATGAAATAGTCAATAAAATCGTTGAATTACAGATATCTGTATAGCAACTAAATTGTATTTTCTATAAGCAGTTAAATAAAGGAGGTGTAGAGAGTTTGCCTGCTTCGTTTTACCTTTTCTCTATAACAACTTAACGTGGCAACTTCATGAGCTAAATCCAGTCTCAGTTAATTCAAGATTTTTGTTAAGCAAAACCCAGATATTCAGATTGTTTTTGGTTATACAATAGTTGAGTTCGTCTGAGCATTATCGACTTATCGAATTCAATTAAAAAGCATCGATACTATCGAAAGTGCCAGCGATATTTAGCCAGCTCTGCCACACACAGCGTGCGGCATATTAAATATTAATTTTTAATTAAGTTTCGACTGCGGGCTCAAAGCATAACAATAACAGCAACAATAACAGTAACAATAACAACAGCAGCAGTTAAAATAAAGCGGAAACAAAGTCCAAAAAGCCTGTCATAATATTAATTGTAAACTGGGTCGAACAGTTCGAACGAGCGCTGATTAATATGTATCTGAATATCAATTTGAAGCCTGTGCAACGTGTTGAAAAGATATTCATTAAAAATACACAACATGAAGTGTGCGTGTGTGTTTGTGTGTGTGGAAGGGACGCCTCAATTTACTCACACGCCCAGGCCTCCAAACGAGCCCCAACCCCAGACCCAAGACCCCAAAATAATTGCAAACCATTGCGGGGGGTGTGCATGGGGCAACATGAAAAGGGCGCGAGATTAAAAAATAACAAGCTTAAAAATGCGCATAAATAACACAAAATATCCAAATTGAATTCATACAATAAAACCAACACAAAAAACCAAGATTAATGCAATGTTGTAAGGCGTGGCCATAAACAACAACAAATGAAACAAAACTCGACTCAAACCGATTTAGTTGAAAGGAATTCGGCAATTTGGCTAATGGAATACGCGGAACCAATCTGCAAATCAATTGCTCTTAAATAATATACGAAAGGTTTCAATATCACTTACCAGAATTATCAATGAATTAAAATGCTTCAGTCTAACTAAAAAGCAAGTAAGAATGCTTTAGTTGAGTATACCTGACTACAAAACTCGCTGTACCCAGGTCACAAATTTCTGATCGCATCTGCGTACACTTACACAAATACATTTGCAATTTTCAGCCACAAGAAATATAAAACGAATTATGAATAATATGACGCTCGGTCATGTGAGAATCTTGTTTCTACTTGAGACAACCGAAGCTATAACTATTTGGGAATTATAGTATGCACCACAAGAAAATTACACAATTAAAGGTATAATTGCCTACTTTTTTGGTTTGACATATTCGGTTTTTTCACACCCTGCTCCTAAAACAGATAACAAAGCTACTCAAATTGCAACTTGGCTCCAATTTTTAATCCTTTTACCTGTTATTTACAAATTGCTTAAGCTGCCCAAAGCGTAGACTACATAAGTAAAAAAAATTACCGATCACATCTACGTACACTTACACATACATACACACATGCACAAAGACGCACACACACAAGCGACAGCACAAGCGAGACATTGTTAGTGGCGGCTGTGCTGCTTCTTCACCTCGCGCTGCAGTACTGAATCTTGTTTGTTAAATAACTTCCGTATTTAACATCCGATCGACTTGAAATTTGGACAGTAGATTAAGAGTGATTAAAGTATTCTGATCAAATCTTTCTGAATCGATATTCATAACTGTCCTGAAAAGGAATTCATTTAAGATAGATGAAAATTCTTTGCGGCTTATAATCCTTCCCCATCGGGTCTGAGATTTCCCACTCAGTGTCGCACTCTATAACTATATTATTCTTTTCCTATCCTTACCCTTTCCTATATCCCTATAAAATTAATTGAAATCTCTAACCAACTCAGCTGTCCAGTCTCCAAAACTTACCCAACCTGTTGGTGTTGTTATTAGATTCAAATATATTTTCGAAATGTTTCCACAAATCTATATTATAAATTATATATTTGAGGCAGCATTGTGATGCCTTCGTAAGTAAATAAAATTAAATACACTAACTTCAAGTTGGAATGACCGTTCGAAAATGGGATCTCAACAAGAAATAAACGAATCTAAAATGATTCAAAACTTAAATTGCCTGGAAATGGGAACAGTCGGATATAAGTCTCTGATTCTATCAGAAAGCCATTAATGCTGATTAAAATTATATGATTATATTATGTCAGAGGTGTTTACTTCTGGTACAAATGTAGTATACCCTCTTAATTACTAATTATTTTGTATATAGGGTATAAATATAATTGTTTACCCTGCACCACATTAAAGTGAATTCAATTCTGAGCTGCCTGGCGGCATAAAGCACTTCAATCGTTTATACACATCACAATATTTATATGAAATCAATAGAATTTGTGCACTCGAACTGATGGAAAGTAACCGCCAACACTTTCGGCCAGCACTTAACCCATTGTGGCCGGCAATTGTTTGGCCATGTGACAGTTGGCTGTCAGAAATTTGACACTTTCACTGCTCAAATTTGATGGACAGCTGCTGCAATACAATAATAATCATAGACAGCTGCTCTCCAGGCCCAGTCCCAAAAAAAGGCCGCACTCTTTGATTTGATTTTAGGAGAGTTGAGTTGATTTCGTTTTGGTTGGCCAACTCGCACAGAACATGAACATGACCACAAAGTTAATGACCTTTTTGTAACGTTTTTGTTTTTATTTTTGATCTTTTATTTTATTTTTATATTTTTGTTGTTATGTGGCACGCCCATAGCTCAGTTGCACGCCCACTCCACGCGCTCTTGCTCCGCTGTTTTTGCCAATTTAACACCTTTCTATTCTGCGTCTCCATCTGCGTCTAGCTGCGCTGCCTTTTACTGCTCTGTCTCATATGACCGGCAACAAGTTGGGCCAGCGTTTGGGCCAACATCTCTGCCTCTTGGCCGCCGTTACATTTCAATTGTTACAAATTAACTGGCCGCACTAATGTTTCACGCTTGCTTAGCCGCAGCTCCGAGTGCCAGCCTCAAGTTCCATACCTATTGATGTTTGACTCTGGATGCCAGCTAGAGCTGGCAAGTATACGATAGTGTTATTTACCGATGACATCAGGTAAAAGAACATTCATTTTAATCCTGCTCGTCCCGTAAAATGGAAAATCCTTCTCCAAGCCCGCCTGTTCCGAGCTTTCTTCAAGCTTGAGATTCCCAACAATCTAATTGGTGTTCTTTTTTTGGTTCTTGGTAAATGTTTCATATTTTTAATTTTATTTTTACTTTATTCCAGTTATATGTCCTTTCATAATGCAAGTAATACGATTTAAATAATTATTTTGATTTACAGACATAAGCTTTTTGTGGAAATGTTGAGGTTAGCCAATCCATCCTGGACTTTTCGTCCCGAACCTTTCTCTAATTCTATCGATATTTCACAATCGATACCAAACGAACCAACATAGAGTCCTTAAGCTTTCTTTATCAAATTCAACTCTTTGTATGGCTTAGAATCTTGAAAGATTTATAGTCCTGACAATTGTAATCGATACTATCGATAGTTGAAACTATCGGTGGGCTGCCAGCTCTAGTATCTGGATGTTTGGCCGTCTGCTGCCGCTGGTGGGTGCCAACGCAGACGCTGTGGCTGTGGCTGTTGCTGTGGCAGCCACAAAACCACTGACACACTGCCCTTTGCCATCGAGGAACCATCGGCGAACGCCTCTCCTCCAGCTCATTTACATCCGCATTGTTTGGCATCTCATCCATGAAATTTATAGCTTGGCCGAGTGAAAGGTGGCTGACTGACTGACTGTCTGGCTGATTGTCTGGCTGGGTAGATGGCTGGCTGGCTGGCTGGCAATTTCAATTTATGTTTTATTTAGTCTTACATGCCAAATTGTTTGTTCTCCCACGCCGCTAATTAATATACAAATTACGTGGCTAATCAGGCGGAGCCGAGTGTGGCATGTGGCATTGGAGGCATGGCCACATGCAAATATATGCGCCAATTGGCCCAAAAATATAAACACAGCCAGAGCACAACCAGAGCCAGAGCCAGAGCCAAAGTCGAAGCTGAGGCCGCACCCAACACACAATTGGCTTTGGGATGGATGATTAATGCGCCGCGACATCCAAGGACAAGCCACCAGCCACAAGCCAGGCCGGCAGGATTTGTGCTCCGAGGCGGCTTAGTCACCTGGCCGGCATTTGTCGCATTCAGATATAAATTCAAATTGTGTCAATTACATCGCTGCGGCTGCTTATCGACGACAGCCTCTGACAAACTGCCCGGCAATGGAGCTGAAGTCGAAGTTGCCATTGCTGTTGGGGCAGTTGCACTTGGTGCTGTTTCGCCTGACAAACCTGCAACTGCAACAACAACGACATTGGTTTCCATTTCGACTTTGGCATAGTCTGACATATCTGCAAGTTGAAGTTGTCATCGTGTCAGTGGGAGAAATACTCGTACTTGTACTCGTACATAGATTTCCAGTTTTGTTACTTTTAGGAATGCTCAGCGAGAGTTGCTTTGACTGCTTTGCAAACCTCGTGCGTTCATAGATAGATAGATTACAAGCTACCGACTATCCACAGTTTCAGTAATAACAAGCCTGTTTCTTATTTCGATTCTGATTATTCGAAATCGGAGAAGCCAGTTCTCAATTCCGAAAAACAATAGAATTATGCGGTTTCAAAACTTTTGACTTTAAGCTAGTGAAATACGAGTTATATATTGTAGTTACCATAATATTTATAACAATATTGTTGTGTTGATTGTATTGAAAATTAAATACAAAAAAAAAAATTAAATCATTATTTTTTCTTCTATTCATTAAAATGCTTTTAAGGTCTTCGTCGATATGCCTTGCATTTTTGTGGGATAAAAATATACAATATAATAAATATAATAATATACACAAAACAAAAATAATAATTTACAAGTAATTGAAAAAAATAAAAAAAATAAAAAAAAAATAAATAAAATAAAATAAAAATAAGAAACTCAGATATTCTGTCAGAATAATGTTGAAATTCCAGCTTCTGAAAAATCTTAAAATACTTGCAGCTAAACAAATCATATATTCACATTATCCACTTCAAACTTTTGATAGAAATATTTATTTTAAATTAAATTAGTGACTTTTCGTATCCATAAATCACTTTTTACTATAAAAATATTACGCACTCGTAAAGATTGACTGCTGTGAATAATAGCTTAATTAAGTGGGCTTCACTTTCAACTGCACAACTCACTTGGCAGCCCTCGCATTTGGCTGTTTTATACATATAGATATTATTTATGAACGCAGCTTTTTCATTTTAATGTCAGACATTAGCCGCCCTGCGGCTAGCAGCGATCTGTTCTAATTGGCTTATAGATTTGTCTGCTCGATTTCGCTCGCTCGATTGCCAATTGCTTTATTAATGGCCACTTGGACTTGGACTTGGACTTGGGATCTGGAACTGAAACTGGAGCTAGGCCTGGGTCTGGCTCTCAGTCTGGGCTTGGGCCTGGGTTAATGTCATCCGTAGCCGCGGGCGCAGCAGTGTGGCAAATTCATATTTACGAAACGGACAAGTAAAAGTTATATGGCCAAAGTATGTCACGGAAATGACTTAGTTAAAATGCGTGCGACTGCGAGGGGCCGGGGGCGGGGAAGCGGGCCGCAGGGTGTGCTGTGGTGTGGCTGCTGAATAGTTGGCTATATGTATGTGTCTGAATTAATAAACAGCAAAATAGAAATCGAAACGAGCTGCGCTTAAGCGAAGCAGGCCCTGCAGCATCTTAGCCTCACATGGGCATTGCCAAGAAAACAGCAACAACATCAGCCACAGCAACAACAACAAACAGTCAAGGCACATCCTTTAATGGCAGTCCGTGTTCGTCCGTCTGTTGCACGCCCGCCCGCCCGCCTGTCGCGTCAGTCAGTCAGCGAAGCGAGGCCAGCAGCAGCAGCAACATCAGCAGCAGCAACTGTTGCTGTTGTTGTTGTCCACTTGAACATGTAGTGCAGTCATCGTCGCGCATTTTAAGAGCCCCCAACTAAATGCAACTCTCAACACGGCAACTTGGCAAGGACCGAGAACTGAGCACTGCCTAGACAGGCCACAAGACACGACAGCAACAGCAGCAGCAACAACAGCAACAGCAGCAACAGCAGCAGCAACAACTGCAACAACTGCAACAACAGCAACAACAGCAACAGACGCATCGTCAAACATATAGACTATGTGCTATAACTCATTAATATTAAATGCTGCTGGCAAGACAAGCCCCTCAGTCAGATACACACACACCACACACCACACACCACACACCACACACACACACACCACACACACTTGGAGCCATGCCTGTGCTGAATGTGCCTCGAAAAAATTTATGCGCATTTTGTTTCAATTTCATACACACGTGACTTGTAAATTATCCATTGATGTGGCAAACGCGGCAAGAGGGCAAGGACCAAGGCACACATACACACACACACACACACACATATATAGACACTCAGTGCTGTCGACAGGATGAGCAGCAGGATAGAATGCGCTGGGACTGAGCAAAAGCAAAAAATAAAAGAAAACGATTTCCTTCTAAAAGATAATTGCACACGGCGACAAATGCAGACAAAAAATGTTCGACTGACTGGCAGAGACACGCCCACGCGCGCCGATTGAGATACAGATACAAATACAGATACAGATACAAATGCTGCGCACGAGCTGCAGATACTTCTCGCATGCACAGCCAGGCATGCAAATTTCTGCAGGCCAAACAAAACGTAATAAATTGTTGCTCTTGCCGTTTGTTGTTGTTGTTGTTGTCGTTGTTATTGGTTGCGTGTTGCTCCCAAAAAACAAAAAAAAGTTGAAAAAAAATACAAATTATGTCAGGCAGAAAGCAAAAGTTAAGCGAGAACTGTGACAACAACCAAAAAGTGAAAATTATGACACGTTTTTTTGTTTATTTGTTTATTTTGTTGTGTTGCCGTGTGAAAGTCAAGTTACAAAGTCATAAATACGCGTATTAGCCTCGTTTTATGCAGGGCCATAAGTACATATATAAATTTATATACACTGTTAAAAAATATACAATCTACAAATAAATAGATTTTTTTATCAATAAAATATGCAGCGTTTTACATATCTTATGCATTTTAAATCAAATATAAGATTTATTATAATAAAATGTATAAAATATGAAAGATATAGAATATATATTACTTGATTGGGTTTCGAATTCCAAAATTAAGTGTCGATATTTAATCTAAGCACCAACAAGTAAGAATGCTATAGTCGAGCATACCCGACTACAAAACCTGCTGTACCCAGGTCACAAATTTCTAAACGCATCTGCGTACACTTACACAAATACATTTGCAATTTTCAGCCACAAGAACTATAAAACGAATTATGAATAATATTACGCTCGGTCATGTGAGAATCTTGTTTCTACTTGAGACAACCGAAGCTATAACTATTTGGGAATTATAGTATGCATCACAAACAAATTTACACAATTAAAGGTGTTGCCTACTTTTTGGGTTTGACATATTCGGTTTTTTCACACCCTGCTCCTAAAACAGATAACATGTACAACTAGTTTAAGCTGCCAAAATGGTAGTAGTACACAAGTTAAATAAATAAATATGCAAAATTTAAAAAAAAAAAAAAAAAAAAAAAAAATAAAACAGATAACAGAGCTACTCAAATTGCAACTTGGCTCCAATTTTTAATCCTTTTACCTATTTACAAATAGCTTAAGCTGCCAAAAGGGTAGTACTGCATAAGTAAAAAAATTGGAAAAATTGTAACAAAAAACAAGTAAGAGTGCTATAGTCATAAATTACCGATAGCATCTTCGTACACTTACACATGCACACACACACATACACAAAGACGCACACGCACAAGCGAGGCACTTTAAGTGGGGGCTGAGCTGCTTCACCCATTTTATGGGTACAGCGAGTAAAAAGGCACAACTTTTAAATTAAGAAAAGAATATTTTATAAATGGATTAATACTATATTTATTCACTACGTTTTCTATATGTCATATGTTTAATATATTTGAAACAAAATACCTGAACGGTTATTTTTAAACATAATCCGTATATCCATTTGAATTAAAGTGCTCTCGCAATTTAAAATTCCATAAAAGTTAGCTTCGAAATGTTTGAAAAGTTTTTCGTTTACATTTTTCACTTTAATTGAAATTATATCGTAATAAATAAAGTGAAAAGTGAATTGTAGGTCGTGATTAAATGACTGTTATTTGTATACAATATTTATTCATATTAATATATAGTTTGGAATTCAGAAACTATTAAGGCGTCTGTTATAGGTAACCAATTAGTTGCTTTCTCTTACCAAAAGTCCAGGCGGAAGCCAATTTAAATTTCTGGCTAATAACATTGAACTTGCACATAAATCAAATGCATACAATTTAAATTCATAAGAATTAATACTCATTTCTGTCTGAAAATGCGTCTTAAACCACAACTAGAAGTAATTGGGAATTATATAAGAAATACACTTTAATTTTGAATAAAAAGCAACCATAGACAAAAATTTTCTAATCATAGCTTAGGTATGCAGATTTATGTTGATGTTTTTATCAGTGTATAGTGTTTCTACATGTGTATTGCATGTATTTAATAGTGCTCATATGGGTATTGTGAGTTGCAGGCGTTGGGTCGCACATTTTTCGCTGTCAACGTTCAGTTCTCATGGCGTAATTAAGCATAATTACCCGTGTCAACAGCGGACGGAGATGAGATTGGAGCTGGAGTTGGAGTTGGAGCTAAAGATGAAGATGAAGTTGGAGGCGCAGTCGCAGTTGGATTATTTTGACAGATTTCACTTAATGAGTGTGTGCTGTGTGGTGTGTGCGTGTGCATGTGTGTGTGTTGAGTGTGTGTGGCATACGCAGGAAATGTTAAATCCGAACAACGCATGCTTCATTTCCATTGTTGTTCCTCTGGCTGACTGACTGACTGACTGACTGACATACACTTACAACGCATTGTAGCTAGTCTTGGGCTTGTTTCTGGCTTCCTCTGGTAATTATTTGCATGCAACTTCGTTTGCCAGTCGTATAAGTCATTTTGTGGTCAACATTAAGGCCCTGCCCCGGTCAAAACTGAAATTGCCCAACACAACACACTCTCAAGCATAATTCTGGCCGAAAAAGAGCACTAAAACGAAGCAGCAAAAAGAGCAACACGTTAACAACATAAAACGAGAAAAAAAAAACTCTGTTCGAGCGTGACTGACTAGCTGATACCCTGTATCCAGCTATAAAGTTGCCTAACACACAGTCGTACCCACAAATATTTCCATTTCAGAGTCATCTTTTCGCGAATTGGTTTCAGATTATTGTTTTTTAGTTGTTTTTTTTTAAATGGCAACCGTGTTTTCTTCCTGAAGTGATATTTCAATATTCCAGTTGATTGAGGAACTTGGCGAAGAAGTTTCGACTTGTTCTTAATCAATTGATTCAAAAGGAAGATTTTTAAAATCAAATATGCTTTTACGGAATTAAGAACCGCTTACAATTTCAATTGTGTATGTTAAGAGCAGAACTTTGATACAAACTGGATTTACATCTGGTATATCAGATTATAAACGTATAAATAGTACATACATATATAGAATTTGGAACTCTATCCTCCGAGATCGGAGATTGCAGATTTGGTTGATGCTGATCAAGAATATATATATATCATTTCTAGAGCCAGAGATGCCTGTTTCTGCCTGTTACACACCTGTGCACAGCTTTATAACACCCATTTTGCACAATTGGAATGAATACAGGGTATCAAAATACTTCAACTTGGCCCGCTTGTAACCCAAGTGGACCCCAGTTCTCATCTGCGTTGTGCTGTCCACATCTGCGTCTGCGACTGCGTCTGTGGTTGATTTTTATGGTTTCATTAGTAGCCCACATGCATGGTATCTGGTACCTGGTACTCGGTACCCTGTACCCGGTACCTGGTACATGGTACACGTTCTTTGGGTATCTCTCTGGCTGCGCATGCGTAGCCAGCTTACAAGTATTCTTTCAAGATGTTGGCTTTGGACGATGTCGATGGCGATGCTGGCCAGTCGACAGGCCGATTGCGGCCTGAGAAAATTCTACTGACCCACAGAACTTTAACTTTTTGAGTGGCATTGTTCAATTTAACAACAGAGAAACACCAACAACAACAACAACAACAACCAACTACAACCAGCAACAACAACAGAGAGCCAAGAAATTTCACAAGCCTGTCGGCCATTTGCTACAATACCTTTTTTTGTTGCTTTCAGCTGCGGCTGAAGCTTAAGTTTTAGTTTTAGGCTTTAGGCCTTAGTAATAGTATTGATGCCACTTCGAATGCCACTGCCACTGCAACTGCCACAGCCTAGCCTAGTCGATTTCTTAATGTGCTACACATGTTGCACTTGCCAACCTTTATCGGCCAACTGCTAAAACCGCAAATTCTAGTTTCAGTTTGTGTGTTAAAGTGTCGTATCGAATCATTGAGAAGAAGTTAGAACAGCTACTCAATCAATTTGTGTGCCAATTGTCGATCATCTGGTTGTTTTTCAACTTTAATTGATTATAACTAATTATAACCAGTCGATTTGTTCATTAAAGTCCCATTGTAGCTTGTTAAAGAGTACAGCTAATTGCAATCCTGTTTAAGACTATGCTTTTCAACTAGTTTCAGTTGATTTTTAAGTGTTAACTAAAAGAAAGCAATTCAATGTTTTATATCCATTATTCCCAGAGAAAGATTTATCAACAAAAAATGAAAAGAAAAATTTAAATGTCAGCTATACAGTTAGTTATAACGTACTCTTGTAGAACAGTTCCTATTCAATCTGACAAAATAAATTTGAAATACGTCAGAAATCACTTCATTGTTATTGAATATATTGAACCTGTTTTTAAACTTGATATTTTATGAGGGAGTAATGTTTTGAGAAATTACTACTTGAGAAATGTTCGAACCACGGAACTTTCAATTATTTTTTTTGTTTTTTTAACGTTTTTTCATTTAATCTTTTTTGTTATTTTATGAACAATTTCAATTAAACTTTATTTACAAGAACTACTTAATCCCTTTTTCTACACATTGGAATTAAAATTCGAATAACATTTTTTTTAAGCTAACAAATTAAATTTTTCCAATATTTTTAAAATATATATGTATTTTTTAATTTTTTCATTTTATTTTTTTATTTTTCTGTTATATTATGAACAACTTTAATTTAACTTAAATTATATTAACAAGAACTACTATCTTCCCTTCACTACACATTGTAATTAAAATTCGAATTAAATTTTTGTTTAAACTAACAAATAAAAAGATTTCTTCATTTAATCTTTATATTATTTTATGAACTTAAATTAAACTTAAGCTATATTATTAAGAACTACAGAATCCCTTTACTATACACAAACAAATAAAATAGTTTAGCTAAAGACGTACATTTAAGAAAAACTCACAACGGCAATATCTTGCCGAAAGTGGAAGCCGAAACATGTCTGAATACCTAAAATTAAACGAGTAATAAACAAAACGAACTAGAATCTAGCTCAAGCGAACGAAATAAACAAATCAAATGAACGAACTTTATGAGCACTCGTTCGCTTGCATAAGAATGAATACATGAACTCATTTCTTCATTAACTCACAACTTGGGGCATTGAGCTGCGATTGTGCAACTGAACTGATTAGAAAATGAGTTTGTGCCAAGTCCAAACACGTGCTAGCAAGTTTACCCTTGACGCACTGACCACAGCGCTAAGAGCTGAACAATTTGGCGCAAAATTGTTGTTTGTTTTCAAAATGTATCTAACTGCAGCGTGGACCGCAAAGGGAACACACTCAACTGGCAGTTGGTAACTCGCAAACTCGCAAACTTGCAACTGGCAACTGGCAACTGGCAACTGGCATCTTGCAACTGGCAACTAGCAGTGCGACATATTTGAGCAGTCGATTTCAATAATTTGTGGCAGCCGCAACGAGGCTGGGCAGCAGCAGCAGCAGCAACAAACAACAACAACAACAAGAAATTGCGGAAATTGCCAATCGAAATGGAAAACATTTTCATTATTTGTTGCCGCTCTGGCCATAAACATGCGGCCTGCCCAGGTGGGTGTGCGCGTGTGTGTGTGTGTGTGTGTGTGTTGTGCCTGGACTACAAATTTATAGCTCGAAACATAAATTGAATGCCGTGAAAAACATATTTTGCTTGCTACTCGCGAAATTGTCAACCCAGCCATCTACAACTTTCCGAATTTCCGACTATGGAACAGCATTTTTATAGCCTTAGAGAGAGGGTATTATAACTTTGTCACCAAATATGTAACACTTTGGGGGATGTTTCCGACTCTGTAAACTATCTAGGCTGACTTCTATAAAACCCAACTTTATATACTTAGAAACACACACATGCTCAAACTCACCAATACTGTTAATTCCCCAACCACGTTCTCAGTTCTTTCCTCATCCTCATCCTCAATACTCAATCTTCCCCCTTACACTAATGTTTTATATTTATTTAGTTAAATGCTTTAAGTTCACACGAAAATACATATACAACAAAAAAATAAACCATATATTCCTGATCAGCCGACTCCAGAAAGCACTCTCTGTCTTTAAGCCAGACTTTAAGCAATCTTGATGAAACTTGATACAGATATACACAGTGTATACATATTTCGGATCAAGGCACGATATCATATAGTTGCCATAACAACTTTCGGTGTAAAATGCTGTTTTTGTAAGAACAACCTTGTTGTTTTTCAAGATAACTCAAGCTCAGTCAGCATTGAGGATTCTAAATTTACTTTTACTAGTAATGATCAGTCATTTATTTATTTATTTAATAGAACTGATTGCTTAGGACTTCGGCTCTGTACAAGTTATTGTATGATATGATAACGAATATATGCTACAAATTAGTATTTCCGGGTGATAAAAATATAAGGAGTTGCTGAAAATTAATTAGAGTTGGAGTGAGTAAAGATATTTACATGGAATCACTTCTATAAGCATCTCGGCGAGAGTATTAAGTCATCGGCAACTTGTATATACCTTTTCTATCTAGATTTTTTTCACTTTTTGAGCCTGGCATTGCCATTGATTTATATCAATTGCTGGCCACGTTGCCGCCAAGTGCTATAAACAAGAAATTTGTAATTAATCGAGCCGCCGCCGCCTTATGGCTAATAACTTATAGCCGCCATATAAATTGGCTGCACTCTCTGCAGCATTTGGCTTTAGCTTTGATTGCATGTCAGCGCCTAGTTTCTAAGACGCGTTCGTTCGCAGGACGCGCCCTGGGCTCATAAAGAATATGATTTGTTGGCTGGCTGTAGCATGTGGCATGTTGCAATGCTGCTCTTCTCGCAAGTGTCCCCACGCGCCGCTGCCACAAGCAGATGCCACATGTGGCGCGCTGTGCGGCATAGCCCGCCCGCTGCCAGGCAATTAGAAGCTAAGCACGCAGGACATAAGTCCTTCACTCTTTAATTGGTGGCAACGATCAGGTCCCTGACTCAAATTCAAATGTGCCAAAAAGGTGTGCCTATTGCTCTTGTTGTTGTTGTTGTTGTTGTTGTTGTTGTGGCGCACCCCGTGATTTATGTAATGCATTCAAAATGCAACTTTTTCGGGGGTAGTCAACGGCCGCAGCCATAAATATGTCAATATAAACAGCCAGACACAACAACTGCAGCAATAACAACAACCGAAACAACCGAAACATTTCAATCAAAATCAAAATCAATAGCAAAAGTTTTCAAAACACCAAACACAAGTTGCAGCAAAGACTAGAAAATACCCTAACAACTTTGAAATTAGAAATGGTTTTGTTTTTGACTTAAATTTATTTAATTTAATTTATTGACAAGCCTAAAACTCTTACATTACTGCACTAGTCACAAATACATAATATTAATCTTATAACTTTTAAATTTTTATTGAGACAATTAAGATATGTCTTCTTTGTGTTTAGATTTTGCATGTTTTTATAACTTGTGCACTACTAGCTTTTTTGCAGCTTCAACTAGTTGTACATAGTACAATTAAGACATGGATTTCCTATAGAAGACAACAAATTTTACTTATACCAATAATTTTCTAATTATTCTATTTATATTATTTATGTACGTCTTCTTCTGCACAGTATTTGCTCATTCATCAAAATTGGTAATTAGATGAGTCTAGAATCTATATAATATATCAATTCCAACTCAATTTTATTTTGAGTAACCTCTACTGATCTAAACTTCAAATTCCTCTCAAATTTCCCACAATTTGCCGACTGAATTTCAGTGTATTCCTTTGACTGAGGGTATGCCCTAAATATTTCCTGAATGTTTTCAGGACTTGGTTTACCCGAAGCTTACTAAGTCTAAGAGCAATGGTTTTGTATATAAGAACTGTTCACTCTTCCAAATATATATTATAGTTTATACCAATAATAAAGAGGTATATAATATATTTAGAGTTGTTAATATACCTTTTTCATGCCTTCGATAGCTTTAATTTTAATTAAAAGATCTAGATACTTGGGAAGAAAACCGAAGAAGTCTGAACTCACTATTGTAATTAATATAAGACACACACAAGTACCCATAATTATTTTGCTGTGAATGAAATGATATAAGAAATCTGTCCTTAATATAGCTGGAAAACAGTCGATATTATTGATAATATCAAGTAACTTTTATAAGTCATTATTTATTTTTGTTCTTCTCAGCTTAAGTTTAAGATTGTTAGGGAAATTCTATACAATATTTTAAAGCCTTATACTCAAATGAATGAAAAGTTTTCCCTGTAAAATAGTTCTAATTCTAAGCTCTATTGTGCCTTATGATTGCCAAAACTTGCTTAGCATCCTTTGTGATTTTAAGAAATGGCAACTTTTGAGTGGGCAAGTTTTGAGTTAAGCATACACTGGCTGCATATACCCTTTCTTTCAGCTAGGTGCGGGTATTAAAAAAACAAAACGCGCGCCGGACGCCATCAAGTTTAATGCGCCTTTGTTTCGCTGCGTTGAATGTATATTTTTGTTGTTGTCTGAGGGTTGAGTGGGGCTTGGAAAGGGGCGGCGGGTAGGGAGGGGGTAGGGATGTGGGGTATTGTCAATTGCCTACAAATTGGCGCAACGTACGGCTGCAATACATTTTTGACTACTTCCACTCATTTTGTAGCCACGGGGGTTGAGTAATCGCCATCGCCATTTGCCGGGCCAGGCCAGGCCAGGCTATCCACCTATCCAGCGCCATATCGCACAGCTCCATTGCCATCGAGTGTGCCCAGGTGCCCAGGTGTGCAGCGCTGACGCAGCAGCAGCAGTTGCCACTGCGACACAAAATGTTGGCCATATGCAGACACAGACACAGCCGGAACATGCCCCATTCTGTGGCATGACGGCGCGTATGACACCGTTGAAGGTGGCCCAGTGCGCTGGTGGCGCCCCAGCCCCTGCCCCCACCTCATCCCCATCCCCAACCCGCACCCGCGGCCGTACCTGGGCCCGTGCATGACTCAGGTTCAAGTTGGCCGCATGACTTTCAGCGCGCTGACACACAAAATAAAATCAAATGGCAGGCGTTTATATAAAATCGAGTATTACGAGTAAGCCTCGTACGAGCATGCGGCAGTTTTATTAAATATGCAGAGCTGCGCTACTGTCAGGCTGCGCGGAGGGGATGGCGGAGATGCCGGGTGCCGGAGAGAGAGTCACCAGATTTCAGACACGACCAAAGGATTGCATAAACAATGGCCCAAAGGTTGCACAGATGGGGCCAGTGGCGCTACAAAAGGTCGCTGAATATAAGTGAACTTGGCAACACACTTGAATTCAAACGAAAACAAAAGGCCAGTTAAATATTGTATCTTGTAGAACATTTCGAGCCGCTTGTCCTCTTCAAACATTTACTTCTTTATTTTTTAAATGCCCGCAATCTGAACTTTAGTAGCTTACTGTTCTAAATAAACTTTAGATGAGTGAGAAGTTTACTTATCAAAGTTTGGGAAAATACGGATCCAGTTTCATAAAAGTCTCATAAAATACAAAAGTCAATACGCTCCGTTTAATTTCAGATAATTTGATGCTTTTCTTTTTAAGAATTAGTCATTCATAAACTGACTAAGATTGTAGAACTTAATTAATAATAGATAAGATAGTTAAGAACTTCGTGTAGATCCAATACTCAAAATGTATTAACTAATTTTGGGTTTTTTAGATTCATATAAGAAACTTAGAGGTATACATAGAACAAATATTTTACAAGGATAGGGAAGGCAACACTGAGTCTTGATTAAGTACAGATTTAGCCCAGTTTCCCAAGTTGCAAATACTATAACATTCAAATTTTATGTTTAATATCAAGAAATTTGTCTATATATATTTTTTTTCATTTAATTTCTGTTGTTTTAGCAAAAACTTAAATTAAACTTAAACTATATTTACAATAACCACTTGATCTAAAAAAAATATTAAGTCTGTTTAATGAAGCAATTTGCCTGGGGCAGCGTTTCCTCAGTTGTAAGGATAAGGATTTTTAATCCATATATATAATTAATTACTAATGCAAACTGGACGACACTCATCACAATCACGACCCTCAAGATATGCCATCAAATTGTGAACATGTTCATTGATTTTTGCAATTTTACACAGTTTTTCTAAATTTTTCCTCCGAATTACCTCGCAAAGAAACATTTTTTGTCTGCTTATGACAAGCAGACATCTAGAAATAAAGATTTCCAGGATTTTCTCCTGGAACACTTAAGAAAACTATAAGCATTAAATTGATAGAACTTTTGTAAATGTACTAAAATCAAAGTTCCTTGCATTGGCATTACTTTCTAAGTACTCAAATTAAGGTAAATTTACATAAATATCGTTTCAACGGAAGCCACATTCAATTATCCAGTTATGCCAGGTTTGAGGGGTTAGGGAGGTAGAGTAAGCGGGCTTTGGTCCCTCTTGGTCCATTACGAAAGGCAGCCAAGCATTCTGGCAACTACATACAACGTTCCCACTGACCTACATGTTATTAATTTGGCTAATGTAAAGAGCCTCAAAACAAAATATACCAAAGCAAATGTGAACGAAAATTGCCTAACACTCGAGGCAGAGGCCCAGCGGAGTGAGGAGTGAGAAGTGGGGAGTGGGTAGTGAGGAGTGAGCAGTGGGGAGTAACCAGTAACCTACATGGCCAGCTAACTTGAATGAGTGTCAAAGCTATTTTGCGCTAATTGCCTTTTACGATTATTTTCACATTTGGCCGAACGTCGAGCAACGCCCGCCGACAGTTCAAGTCCCCAGACCCGAACAGGCCCGACCCAACCAGGCCCAGTCTTTGCGATGGAGTTGCAGATGGAGCTGGAGCTTGAGATGGAGTACGAGTTCGAGTTGGACTTGGTGCTGTGCCGCCGCACACTTACGCGCACGCATGACTACACACAGGGAGCAGGCAATGCACAGTGGTTCAGAATCTGATTCTAGGCAGTCAAATGTGTACCAAGTAACAGGACACAAGAACATTTAACTTTTTCTGTATTCTCTCTAGCTATATACCAAAGAAAAGTGAGTTCTTTATAAACATTTCTTCATAATGAGAGTTAAATATAATCCATATTACAAAGAAACACTTCTCCTAACTTTCTTAAATGCTTTACTTTGAAAAAGATAAAAAAGTAAATAATAGAAATGATTAAGAAGTCAGGAAATTCTGATAACAAGACACAAGGATACTTAACTTTTTCTGTATTATCTCTAACTTTAATATATACATACACGAAAACAGTTTCTTATAAATATTACTTTAGAATAAAAGCTAAACATAAGCAATAACTTAAAAAACGATTTCTCCAAACATTTTTTAAGTTCCTTTCCTTTAAATAAATATAAGAAAATAAGGGATAGTATTTTTAAAATGACAAGGAAATTCAGATCTTTAGAAAGCGTTCCGCATTAAAAACATATGGATTGTTTGTTTTTTATAAATTTAAATAATTTCATAGTAGTATTTTTATTAGAAGTAGCTCGTTAGATCGTTAGGAATTTTTATTAGAACTAAGCAAATATTCAGATAGTCAGGAAACTTTTTTCATAATATAAAACTAGGTTTGGCATATTGGATTTATCATGGTGGTTTTTAGAAAACACACTTAATATTCAAAAACCAACGATCCAAAATATATCTCTTCGATGCTATTTTCTTTTTTTGAACAGGCAGGATGGACTAATTACCGTCTAGACTCTAATTCTAAACCACTGTGCAACATCCTCAGCGTCATTTAAGGCATCTGTGGTGCTCAAGCTCTGGAGCATGCACGAGTGCGCCACATTACACATTACACAGACACAGAAAGAGATAGATACATCTCTCCTTCCCCCCTCCAACACCCCCTCCGCTCAGTTGCTCTGCTAACTGCAGCTGTGGCACGCAACGTATTCGCTTATTAAATTGAATTAAATTTTTCGTACGTTTTATTTGCGGCACTTTTCGTGCGAGGTGAGGTATGCGATGTGAGGCCGCTGTGGGTTAATGTCACACCACAGAGCGGCAGCAATAAAAACAACAACAAGCACACACATGAATACACAGAGCTGAGAAAACTGTGCAACCTCATAGATAGGGGGCAACAACAACAGCAACAACAAAGGCGATTGTCGAATGCCATTGCGCTTAACTTTTGTTATTATGGTCAATTATGGCTAACGGCAATGGCAACGACTTGGGGGCTTGGAGACTTGGATACTGGGAGACTGGGAGATCCCCTCGATTCTTTGACTCTTCCGCTATGCAGTGGAACATGCGACAATGCTAAATATGAAATTGATGATGCCTCGTAATTGTGGGCGTGCTTAAGTCCAAGCCAACTGACCCAGTTAGCTGGCCTGGCTTAGACCAAATGACACGTGCAATTCAACGGGCCAAGCGAAATCAATTTGCTGTTGCACGTATACTTTGCCCATGATTAATATTTCTTCAATAATTGTGCAATGACCTTGCCCGAAGAGCCGGAAAGAAAAGCCCATGCTTGGCCATTAATTGACTTTTAAGCAGCCACAAAATCGGACAAGATCTAAAACAGACAAGCCAAGCCATAAAAAAGTTAACAACGACGCTTGAAATACACTATGGAAAATTGTAAAGAACTTAGCAAACTATCTTAAATATTCAACCATTTTGTGAGGTTCCTAATCTCGCTCAACTTGTGGACACACTCGATTTCATTTACCTTGTTAAAGTTGTTAGGTGGATTGTAAACATTTGTTGATAGTAGCCTGCCCTGCGAACTCTTTGATAAAATGCTGTCAACTACAGACGAGGCGTTCCCAGACTTATGGTATATAATTTTTGCCATCGGAGGAATTAAAACACAACACGATTTTTTGTTTGTACGCCAAAGTTATTTTCCCGACAATTACCCTTAACTTTACCGTGAACATGATAAAACGAGATCACCACAATCAAGCAGAATCAAAAGCTTTCACTATACTTATTTTGTTATTTCTTACCTCAAGTCTTTGCGGAAGTGAATTTCACATAGGTGTTCCTATTTTCACCTCCTAAAAGAATTTGCGGTTTAAATTCACTTGTCGTTGAACTAGAATCGCATACTCTTAAAAAAAACTCTTGCCGAAAGTGAGAATAGGAACAGGCGTTTATTTGATTAGCCAAACTTAATAACAGAGCGATTATGCCAAGGCTGCAAGAGCATAAAAAGTATTTAAAATAGTTGCTCGCTGTTATTTGGCATTTGTACAACAGTTAATCATGCAGGCCGCGACTGACTGTCTATGAGTCTTGGCATATATAGTATACGACTATACCTATAGTTAGCAATATCTGCTGACTGGCTCATCCGACGATGGGCGCATGGCTATAAATAAACGCGCTTATTCTAAGCGTCGATTAATGTGTCTGCGCCTACAAAAAAAACATCATATTGTATTGTAGTCCGGGGGTCGGGGGAAAGACATGTTTAAGAGCAGCCACATACCAAGTTTTGAAATGCTGAACACAGATGGATGCCGGCTCAACTGGCTGGAATTGCTAAGATCGCTGAGTACTTCCAGGCAGAAGGCAATCATCTAATCGAGCACTTGGCACTTAATTACCAGACACACAGTTGAGTTGAGTTAAGTTGTTGTTGTAACTATTACAAACTGGCGCTATATAATCTTCAACAAACAGCCATTAAAACCAACTCCAAAACATAAACAGCAAGTCAGAGCCAATGTTTTTTTATTTCTTTTTTTTTTTAATAAGTTTTATAAGTAATGCTGTAAGTACAAGCAGCTGAGGTGAAGTTGTATTGTGATTTTGTGGCTGGTCAATGCCAAGGCAAGTGGCCAGGCAAGGTCAATGAAGTCATCAATGTACTCATCGCTTCTAATGCTAAAGACATTGGCTAACTATATAAATTCTAGCTAATAATACATATTCAAAAGCCGTCGAGATTGTTATCGCATTCGCATTCTATGCAGACAGCTGACAAGGCAATCAGTTAAGAGTTATGTCAATGCACTGCAGCTGGGATTGCGATTGGGATTGGGATTGGAATTGGAATTGGAATTGGGATTGAGGCGTGGTATTTGAATAGACAACTCTCGAAAGTGTCAGCCCCAACAAATGCAATAAAGATTGAGTACTCAAGCCTCAACCCAACCCAAGCCCAATGCCATAATTGATTATGCCAAGGTGTCGCAATTAGCCCGGCGAAAACAAAAGAAAACTCTACTCAAGTTGTTTAGTTGGAAAGTTGTTTGACCACAGGAAATAACTACAATAGATATGACACGCATTCAATTCCAAATTGAGCAATTGACTATTGTGTATAATGTTGAAATAATTATACTTTTCTTGCCACACGTGTGCGCATCTAACGGCTGCACTTTTACACTCTTGGGCCCATGCAACATAAATTACAAATTAATCGTTTCGTGACTGTAATTAAGAATGGCTTTGTAATTTTGTAATTGCAATTTACATGCAAATTACTCAATAAAATGATGCTTTAGTTCAGTGACTAAGTCGTAAAGCTAAAAATACATCGATAGTGTTGACTTGATCATATCAGAAAATATGTTAAGTTTTACAAACTTTAAATAGTTTTTTCCATTTCATTACATCACTATCCAGCAGAAAATATATTCTTCTTCTTAATGATAAGCTCACAAACATTTACCCCAATGATTTGATTCGAAAACTAATTCATCAAAATCAAACTCAAAGCTGTTTCCTGGAGGATTTTAAAGTGAATAGCGATGTATTAAAGATTGCTAAGCTGTTATGATAAGAAAAAAACGATCCTTAATGGTGGAAAAAAGCAGATAACTAGAATATATGCTATGTTTATTTTCCGATCCGATTGCTACTCAAAAAGGGTCACATAGTTTTGAGAAGTTTTCATTCAGCAAGTTCAAATTTAATTTTTTTCCTAAAAAGTTTGTTTGTCATCCTATTTTGGTAAAACTTTCAGGATAGCATAATATAGTAATAATTAATATGTGCACCAAATTTCAATAAGAAAGCTTGAGCATTGCTGTCTAAAAACAATCACAAAGTGTTGCTAATTTTTCATTCATTTCATATCTAACAAATTTGTTTATTCACCCTTTTTGGAAATCATTTAGAATTTAGAATTATATTTGTTACAAATTTAAATGAGATAGCTTGAGAACTGCTGTTTACAATCGCTCACATAGTTTTGCGGTTCCATCATTCGGCAAGTTCAATTTGATTTTTGGCTGTGAAATTTGTTTAGTAAGCCGTTTAAGCTCATTAACTTTAAGCCAGAACCGAGACACATAATTATCGTACTTAGATGTGCTGATCAGCGCTCATTTGATAGATAAATAAAACTAGCTGCGGTTATGAGCGCAACTCAAGGTTGTCCAAAGTATTTAAGTTATACAACAAAGCGTCGCTTTGTTTACAAATTTGTCTTGCTTAATTTCTATTTTAATTATCAATATAAAAAATATAATGCCGAAGGTGTTAACAGTAAAGAAGAAGCCGTAACAAAAACACGCACAAACAAAAGAAAGAAATACAGTCAACGTTTATGTTTTTGGCCATAAACATTTGGCAACGCGTCGCATGCGCAATTTGCCTTTGACTTTGACTTAGGGGCGATGATTTTCAGAAATGAGCTTCACGATTGACAATTGTTTGAATTTATTTGATGGCCAAGTGCAAGCAAATTGCAATTTGGCTTAGTTAATTAGCACGAATGTCAAATGGAATGCAATTCAAATAATATATGTACATGAAGAAGATTTAGCTCGAGTCTGAAGTTGAGAGTCAGTCTATCTGTAGCTCTGTCTGTTTGTTAGCTTGTACTGCCTGTTGTTATAACATGCAATCCGAGTGGTGTTCTAGTCCATGTTTGTGCATTTGAGATTAATTTATGCAAGACAAAACAAGACAAGACATGACTAGACATGAGGAGAGCTATCTGCTCGCTGGGCTGCGACTAGAACTCAAAAGTCAAACTGAAACTCCACTCGAGCTGCGGCGCATACATAAATAAATTAAAATTGCTAATGGCTGGAGCATTGGGGATTTTGCCATTGCTTTTGCCTCTGCTTTAAGATCTGCACGCCCATAATTAAAAGCAGCAACAAAAACCATGACCAGCTGAAGATCGCGGCTGTCTGCAGGGCTCATGGCATAAATCAATCAATTTATTTGCCCCGTCTGGCGTGTGGAGTACGAGTAGATGACGAGGCAGCAGCACTGGTGGGCGGACGAGGGAGGGAGGACGAGGACGTGGACGAGCACGGGGATGAGGTGGAAGATGACGACTTGCAACTGGCAAATGGCAGCTGTAATCGTTTTGCCAGGCGGGTGCAACGAACTTCACCTTCGCATTTGGAGCTAGTTTCAGTTCCTGACTCTGCGCAACTCCCACAAAATAAAAAAACAACAAACCTGACTCAGTTCCTCAGCTCCTTTTTGTAGAATTTGCAACTTTGGCCAAGTTGAAGTTGGTTTACAACTGCAAATGCAATTTGCTCACCAGTTAGCTGAAACTTGCGCCGTAATGCTTCATAACTCATTGACAATAGACAACGGCTTAGTTGGCTGAGTTAGCCAAGTATGTATGTGTACACTTGGAGAAACTATGCATGCGAGTACATACTACACTGGGAGTGCAATATTTTGGAAATTTTTCTTCAAAGCCAAAAGCTCTTAATAATATATTCACGATTTTGGGAATAATTTTCAGAAAGTTTTATTTTAACAAGTAAGAATGCTATAGTCGAGTATACCCGACTACGAAACTCCCTGTACCCAGGTCTTAAACATCCAATCACATCTAAGTCCACTTACCCATACACACACACATACACAAAGACGCACGCACACAGGCGGCAAAAGTGGCTGTGCTTCTTCTTCCCCCTCTCGCTGCATCACTGAATCTTCTTTCGTGAATAACTTCCGTGTTTATTATCCGATCGACTTGAAATTTGGACGGTAGATTAAGAGAGACTAAAGTATTGTACATGCCAAATATAAAAGCTATATCTTGATGATTGTTACTGTAAAACGGTTTTTATCGAATACGAATGGGGGAATACGGAATGGGGGAGATATTCAAATCTAAAATAAACTTGACCTGCTCCCGCTATACACGAACCTACATTCCAAATTTGGTGTCTCTAGCTTTTATAGTTGCTGAGATCCTTGCGTTCATACATACGGACTTACAGATGGACAGTCAGACGGACATGGCCAAATCGAAATCTCTTTGATACTGATCAAGAATATATATACTTTATAGGGTCGGAGATGTCTCCTTCTGTCTGTTACATACATTTGCACAGATGTACTACCCTCTTTTTACCCATTTTATGGGTACAGGGAGTAATGAATATAGGACATACTCGTAGTGAAACTCATCCAAACTTTAATAAAAACAAGTAAGAATGCTATAGTCGAGTATACCCGACTACGAAACTCCCTGTACCCAGGTCAAATATTTCCGATCGCATCTTCGTTAACTTACACATACATCAAGATACGCACACGCACGAGCCACAGCGCAAGCCAGGCATTTTAAGTTGTGACTGTGCTTCTTCTTCCCCTTGCTGCAGCACTGAATCTTCTTTCGTGAATAACTTAGGTGTTTATTATCGCGATCGTTGAAATTTGGACAGTAGATTAAGAGGGACTAAAGTATTGTACATGCTAAATCTTAAAGCTATATCTTGAAAATTGTAACTGTAAAACGGTTTTTATCGAATAGCGGGGGAACGGGGGAGATATCTCAAATCTAAAATAAACTTGACCTGCTCCCGCTATACACGAACCTACATTCCAAATTTGGTGTCTCTAGCTCTTATAGTTGCTGAGATCCTTGCGTTCATACATACGGACAGACAGACGGACAGACGGACAGACGGACAGACAGACGGACATGGCCAAATCGAAATCTCTTTGATACTGATCAAGAATATATATACTTTATAGGGTCGGAGATGTCTCCTTCTGCCTGTTACATACTTTTGCACAAATCCAATACCCCTTTTTACCCATTTTATGGGTACAGGGAGTAAAACTACATTTTTTAATATTTTTTAAAAGTGTATTTACAAATTTAAAAATATTTTTAGTAAATGGTACTTCTTTCATAATTCTATTCCTCGTGGTCGATTATGTAATCCGCAGGTTTGTATACGGCATTTAGAAATTTTAGTGAAAAGAAAGCATACTTAAGCTTGTCATTGTAAAGACAAAGGATACAGATTCTTGATTTAGGAGCGTATTTTTTTGCAGAGTGTAAGAAAGTATATGTTTGTGGCCAAGCCACAAAAAATAAACATGGCCATAAGTTGGCTGTTCGCTAAAATATGAAAATAATTTCATTTGTTGTCCGCTGCGAGAAGCTTGCCAAATAATTTCACGCCAAGAATTTGTCGTGATTGCGCCAAGCCAAGCAATTTGCAAAACTATTCTCGGCGGGTGTGGTGGAGCGGTTGGGGCAGGGTGGTGTGGCTGTCGACACATTGAACCCCACTCTGTGGGCAGGGCATGCAAATAAGAAGCGTTGCATTTGGGCGCAGCAAATGCAATCCAAATCGCAATCCCAATTGGATTGCAATTCAAGTGCTGGCCATATAATTAACACTTGGCAGCTGCCAGCCTGCTGCCATTAAGCGTTTTAAGCCACTTCTTGCGGCGGCCTTCTGCAGGTTTCAGTTACCCAAACCCACACAGCGTTGCCTCATCATCATTATCAACAATATTGGTAGCTGTAACAGCAGCAGCAACACCAATAATTTAAGCTGTCATAATGAAGCCATCAGCTGTGTGTTAGAAAGGAAGAGCTCCAAATGCTTTCTCCAAAGCATCGCAGCGGAAATACCCTTGAATATTGTAGGAAATGAATATGTATAAGAGATGTTTTCTTTAAATGCAGTTTCTTATAACTGGGATGTTCACAAGCTGTGGCTTAAAGGGTTAACTGATTAATAGTCAATACATATTGATCACATAAAAAAATGTCACAAAGATTCTCAAAGTAGCTCGAAATTTTGGTATTTTTATTTATTTGTTATTATTAAACCAATCTCATTGCACTTTCTGGTTAATTTTGATCTAGCTTAACATATTTAATTTTCAAATTATAATATATAATATAATTATTACGTAACATGAAAATTTATCACAAAGATTCTCAACGTATCTCAGAATTATGGTATTTTTATTTCAACTACATACGGTCACACTAAGTTAAAGCTGCTCTTTTGAAAAAAATTAACTGCAACAGTGCGCTTATTAATATTTTATCCCATTAAGCATGAGTTGTGAGCACCCCAAATATATTTTTAATTAATCATTTCACCATTTCATCAGCAAAACTGAAGAGGTGGTTAATCTAAAGACAAGCAACTAGTGTTAAGTTAATAATTATTACAGAATTTATTCCTAAATTAGTTCTTCTTATTATAAAATTCCTTATTTATTGTAAATTGCAATGAATCTTCATCTCTGGCTTTTCATCCTGGTTAAAAGCAAACTTCTTGCTGCAGCTGCTGTTAGGGTATGAATTGGGCTTCTGTTGAGTTCGAGATGAAAGGCTTTCATCAACAACGCTGGCGCCGCAGCAGCAGCATCAAAGTATTTAAGGCTTAATCGATGGCGCTTTATTGCCCTGCCCCAATCTTGCTCCTCCCGGGCCCCCTGGCCACGCTGCAATGTAATTCCCGCTTGCAATGCTTTTTTATCCAACACTTCTCTGCGCGGCCACGCTTCGTTTGTGTCGACAGCAGCTTTTCATTAGACAATTTCCCAAAGGAGGGGAGCAGGGGCAGAGGCAGGGCATTTTCACTTTGTTGCAGCGCAGGGTAAGGTGGCTGCGGGGAGGCAGCAGCCAGCAGATTTTCATTATGTCGAGTCGAGTCGACACTAACAACAACTTTTACTTGTGTGTGGTACATTGTTAGCTTAATTGTTGTTGTTCTTGTTGCTGTTGCTGCTGCTGTTTTTGCTGCTGCTGCTGTTAGAATGTGCGCGTTATTGAGTTACGTGCTTGGCGGCGCAACAACAATAACAACAACAGCAACAGCAGCAGCAACAACAGGCAACTGCAACTCGGCACGTTTGTGTTATTTAACTGTCAGCAGCATCAGCAATAAGAACATCAGCAATTTCCACTCAGCCTAGGCGCTAATTGACAGTGAAAATGTCGCGCACTTAACATTTGTCTTCATCATTGGGCCAAAAAGCTGTTGCAGTTGCCAATCAGCCAACGAAAAGCGGAAATCTGAGCCCAGCATTAAATCAGCCCACTTGCATATGATATACGATCTGTAGCTAGATCTGGAGCTGAAGCTAACTCCGCCTGGGCTTTTGGGTTCGGCCTGCTTATCAAGCGGGCTAATCACAAATGCAGCTCAGGCTTAACACCTACGCAGTGCCAGGGCTAACACCGCCAGGTAGGGCTGCTGGGTACGAGTGCGGGTGCGAGGGGCCAGGGCAAGGGCTCGCCATCAAAAGTTGCCGCCCAGCCCACGCTCAGACGACAATCGCTAAATCAGCTGCAACTTATATACATATTAAGCATTCAAAACACCCTAGCTGGCATAGAAGCAGGTAACATGAGCTTAAGAACCAGCTTGTCAGCTAAACATTGAAGGAGCAGTACTGTTAATAAGCAAAGATATCCTTATCCTTATATCTCAAATGTCAATTCAAGAGAAAGTTAAAAACAAGACCGTAGAAACAAACCGCAAGAAAATCAGTGCAGTTTTGACAAAGTTCCAGGATGATCTTTAACAAAGGGATTAAAAACCTTAAGGATAAAATTTGGTTAAATTTTTAAAACTCCTGAAAATAAAGTTTAAAGTATCGAATTTATACCTCTTATGATGTTCTCAATCAATAAATAATACAATTAGGTTAATTCAATTTTTTTACATAAAAAGTTTTCAAAAACCAAAAGAAATCTTCTTTTTTTTGTGAGCAAAAAAAATCCAAAAAATATATTCAATTCTATAATGAATTAAAAAAAACTCAAGATCAATTAAGGAGGAAAAATATGAGCAAGGAAGAATTCTGCATGAAAATGTGCTCAGTTTTTCAGAGATTTATGTGACTTATTCGAGTCATAAACTAGGTTTAAGGATGTCCATACCGCGCTAACTTCTTCACTCAATTTAAACACTTAAATATACTTCCTTTGTTTAGAGTATTCAACATTCGTTTAGCTGGCAGCAGTAATTTTGCTGTTTCTTGTTGTTGCTGCTGGTTTTTGCTTGTCGCAGCTTTTCATTATGTTGAGTGAGCGAAATAAATGGAAAGTTTTTTCTTGCTATCAATAATGTGTGCGGAGTGTCTCATTAAATGGAAGTGCATTCACAATGATGATGATGATGTTGATGATGATAATGAACATGATGATGATGACTTGATGGCGATGGCTTTTGACGACATCAAGATAATTGTTTCCCGGTTCATAACAAGCATTGAACGATTTTAACATGTGGGCTGCAGCTCATCGAGCTCCTCCTACCACACGGCAAACTTATTTATGATGCCGAATTCAAAGAGAAATTATTAATTATATAGCTGCAATTTGTTAAGGCAATTGTTGCTGTGCGGTTTGGTTCAATCAAATGAGACTTTTCTATGCCCTGGCAAGGTCGTTGCCGTTGCTTTGTTATGCTTTTTTTTAAACGGGTAAGACTTTAAAGAGTTTACAATAATACGCAGGCATGGAGCACACTTCAAGGCTGCTGAGCTTCAACTTCAGCCAGAGTCTATGCAAAACGCTGTGCCCAGCAATAAATGCGATCGAGATGAAGCTGAATATATACTTATATCTGAATACTTATAATACTAAACCGGGGGCGCCCACGCGCAATTATCAAGCGGCTTTTGTTTGGGGGCTTTGCTCTGTGACAACTTCTCTAATCAAAAACGATTTCAAAATCGGGCGTGGCAACACTTTGTTCGGTTTCGGGCCACAGTTTGAGTTTGTGTTTTGAGTTCTGTTTCATGTGCCACGTCTCAGTGTTGCCTCATTACAAATTTGACACTTTGGCTGACAGCATTTGATTTCTTGCCGTTTTGGCGGCGTAAATCTTTATGCTTATGTCATTTAACTTAATGGCAACAAGTCAACAAACAAACGGCCTGCCTCTGGCCCGGTCCAAAGCCAAAAGACATAATACGGCGATTGGGCACTTGAGGCCAGACTAGGCAACAAGTAACCAAAGCCGAAAAGTAACAACTGACAGCTGTTGATAGTTTATTGATTATTTTGGCAAGCAAAAGATATGGCTGAAAGTTGCTACAACTTTTGGCTTAAAGAACTAGCTCGGCTAAGGGCCCAGCTAATTTCAATTCAAATCTTTTCAACTGGTTAATAGGAGTTTTAAAAACTCAGCTTCAAATCAATGCATAGGAAATAAATATAATCAATTATCGAAAAAGCATCAAACTTAGTCAATCCTTTCGATAGTGCTATCGATAATTTGGCAGTACACCCTTCACCAGTAGCAATCGATATATCGGCTAGGAGTCTAGCTAATTTCATTTAAGATCTTTTAAACTTGTTAAAAGGAGTTTTAAAAACTCAGCTGCACCTTCAAATCAAAGCATAGGAAATAAATATGATCGATTATCGAAAAAGTCTCGATAGCTGCTCAAACTAAGTAAATCCTTTCGATAATGCTATCGATAGTTTTGCTGTAAGCCCTTTACCAATCGATAAAGTCAACCTCCCACACCTGAAATCGAATTCTTAATATTTTCCCATTTTAGCCATTCTTTCGAGAATTTAATCGATGTATCGTTGCTTTTGTTCGATGTTAAACATCGTTGTTCATTCCAGACTTTCATCCCTAGCCAACAGTCATATACATACGAGTGCTTGGCACTGTTTACTAACTCTTTGCTATTGCAGGGCCCTAAAGCCCTCGGCTTTAGCCATGTTCCACCTTCATTGCCAGCTTGGCCGTCTCATTATTAGCCGCTCCAACACATTATTAGCGTTGTGTGTGTGTGTTTGCTGTGTGTGGTTTTCTTGTCCGCTTGTCGCCTTTTTCCATTTTTGACAAACTGCCAGTTTGGGCCTGGCCATAAGCGTGACTTGGCCGGCGTTGGAAGACAAGCGGAGAGCGTTGACGTAGGGCAATTGTTTGGAATTGGAATCAAAAGCGTGTGAATATTACTTAAGTTGGCTACAAATTAAGCCTTTGCCCTGGCTGCGGTCCGGTTTTGGCCATTATTGACAGCGATTTGCGGTGATTTTGACCATGAAGCCGGCGCAAATGTTGCTCTGGGGCGCCTTGAGTTCAATAAGCTTTTGTTTGGCTAATTTATGCCAGCAGACAGCTGAGCTGGAGCTGAGCGGTGGCAGACGCACAAAGTTCTTTAATTAAATTTTCAATTTAAAACACTTGACGCTCGCCCCAAAGATGATGACAGTGGGGTGTTGCTAAGTGGAGGGGAGGAAGGAAAGTGGCTGCAGCAGGCGCCAAGTTTTCATTAAACCACAGGCAACATGAGGCCTCATCGAATCCCGGACAGCGTCTCCCAAGTCTATTTTCATACAAATTAAATAACTGAAACTTGTTTGACTTACTCCTTGACAACAAGTTGATAATTGATATGCGCCACCTGTTGGCTGCTGTTCACACTAGCTAAAGTAAAGGCAGAAACTTGGTTATAGTCATTAACAATTTATATAACACAGCGATATTTATAGAGATGCTCTGGTTGGCACTTTTGGCAGAATTTTAAAGCAAGGAACTCCTTTCCAAAACTAAGTGAATTCAATCCGAAGGACAAGTGAATTAAATCCGCAAAATCTTGTCAGAACTGATAATGGGAATAATTCACTTCCACAAAGTCTTGTTTGCAGTAATTAATCCGATAAAAATTACTCATAGAAGGACTCTTCGACTAGAGAGAGAAAATTATTTTTTTGTACACAAGTTAATAATAACCTAAAATTTGCATAGATTATAAATTATTTATTTCATGCAAAGTTGAATGTACAAGTTGAAGCGGAACTCAACACTTGGCTAAAAAGAGAGCTGTCCCCGTCTAGACATAATTTTGTTTGCCCTTTTTAAGCATTTTTGTGAACACGGGACACACTTGTACCACACATAATTAATCTAAAAACCCCATTCATGCTGCACAGTGTAACACTTATGAAAACGAGCAGCATACATGCCATAGCCCAGTTAAGACTGTTGCCAGTAAACTGTGCCAAAACAAGTTGTCCAATTGTCTGTTAATAAAAACATTTAAAAACTTAAGCATAAGAAATTATGATGATTATTATTAATTTAATTGTTTGTTGCTGTTGTTTGCTGCTTAAGCAAATTGCGCATAAATGTTACTAACGTTTTATCTTCAATTTTCTATCTGTTGCAGGTAAGAGTCAGCTCGTAAACCCCAAATAGAATTGCGGCACGTGAGTAAAAGCAACACTTGTAAGACACTAGCTGTAATTGCTAATGTATCTGTGGCTAAACTGTAGCTGTAACTGTATGTGTGTATATGTAAAGTATGCTAAGATACAACATCTTTGGGGCAGAGTATTCACTTTCTCTGTTTTAATTGCGGCCAGCTTTATTTTGATGCGTGCGCATTTTAATGCATTTAAAGAGCAGCAGCAACAACGACAACTTCTGTTTGACTTGGCAAAAACTTCAGAGCAGCTCACGTACGAAAATGATTTTGTAAAGAGCCGTGCCGAGTGCAGAGCGGAGCTGAGCGGAGCGGAGCGGAGCAGAACATTTAAGCAGCTTAACCCACTTCCGTGGCACATTATCATCATCATTTTATACCTCTGTTGATGCTGTTGCTGTTGCTGCTGCTGTCGTTAAACTGTTGCAGCTTTGTGTTTCCTTTTTAATTTCTTTCAATTACGCCGCACTTGTCACAGGGCCCAAACATAATAAAATGGCAATAGGCATGGGTCCGGGCCCGAACCCGAGCTCGAACGAGAGCCTGTGCCTGAGGCCTGTGAAATTCCCTCATTAATATTGCAAGTTTAAAAACTCTGTCAGCGTCTCGGCTTTAATGAGCATCGGGACAACATTTAAGCCACTCATTAAACCATTTTTGGTAGCCCTCTTAATGGACTTTTTACTGATAGCACTGTGCTACAAAAATTGCAAAGTTGTTAAAGCTTCTGCCATGAAATTATAGGGCTTCAAAAGTATACTATTTCTGCATAATTTCAATTAACCGCCAAAATCTGCTGTTCGCGCCAAACAACCTTTCTGTTTTCAGCCTTAATCCGTAATAAGTTTTAATGGGAGAGGCATATCATATTTTTCCCCCCTGCACAATTTCATTTTTTTAATTTCTTGTAACTAAGCAACAATCAATTTTGATTAAAAAGGTTCGTATTTTAATAAAAAGAGTTCTAAATTTAGGAGTTACATGCCGCAAATGTCTCTAATTAAGTGTAACCTATTTTTGTTGGTAAATTCCAGATATTTTGGCATGTTTTAAATTGGAAGTATTTACCAATCATATAACTTCTACAAGGTTATTTCAGCAGCTCTTTCACTACTGCAAATTGTGTCTTACAGTGCAGTTAATAGGCTTATAGCCACATATGCTGTCTCTCTCTATCTGTCACTCTTAATTAGAATCATATTTGGCAGCGGTTCTCTAATTACGTAACACACAGCGCAGCTGCAATTGACGGCAGCAACATCATTATTACAGGCGAAAGTTGCAAGTTGCAGTCGGTCTATGACCGCATCATGGTTGATCCAAGGAAAGTTGTTGCCTTTCTAAAAGTTTGTTATGTAGAATAGAGTCAGTCCGTGGCTCGACAATGGCCAAGTTACAGCATGCCAAGTTGCAGGTTGCAGGTTGTTGCTGCTGCTGCCAGTTGCCAGTTGCTGTTGCAAGTGGCTGTGGCAAGTTGCTGTTGCCTATTGCTGTTTGCTGTTCAATTGATGCGCCAGCAACATGGCAGGCAACACAAAACCAATTTAGGAGCCCCAAAACGGGCAAACTCATCGCACACTCGTATTGCATGGCCAGATAAAAGCCACAGCAGATAGATATATATATATATATATATATATATTGAAGATGCAGTGCAGCAGCTTCGTAATGGCAACGGCTACAAAATGCAGGCCGTTAAAACAAATGAAGCCAAGCCGAATGCGAATGCCAGGCGAGCATAGCCAATGCAACATTGCCTAATTCCATTGACTAAGCCCAAGCTGACCAGGCGCACTTTCAGTTTTCAAATGGCCCCAGTCGGTAACAACAACAACAACAACAACAACAAAGACAACAGCAACTATAACAGCAGAAGCGGCAGCAACAGATAACAAGAAAATTGGTGTAACTTCAGCAAGCCGAATTGCAGTTGCCCTTGAAGATTTACAGCAGCCAAAAATGTCAGTTAGCTAGAATATGTTTTCATTTTGGGTTATTCACGAAGACTAGACTAACGAGTTAACTGGTTAAAGAAAAAACAATGTCATCTTTATGAAGAAAACTTAAAAGTGAATATCATTTAATCCTTACTGAATTTTATCCTTCCTAATAAATTGAATCCTATCAGAAAGGCAAGTGAATTCAATCCGCAAAAGCTTGCTAAAAGTGAAAATGGGAACCTGTATGGGAATTTCACTTTTACAAAATCTTGGCTAAGGCGGAAGCCGAAATAGTCCCGTTAAGCTTTATGTTAATAAAGCACTTTATCGACTTAGTTAATCAAATTAACCAATTTTTAAATTGTTCAAGCTTTCCTTGTTTTGTACTTGACTTATGTATGGATTCGATATTGATTCGGACAGTTAATACTGCTGTAAGGTTGCTTTTTCAAATAAACTTGTATCCAGAACGCCATTTCTTTTGCTGTGTATCAACAGTTTGAGCTAATCGTCGTACCCCAGTGGATAGCGTGTTAAAGGCTCAGCTCGCTTCGTTTTTATGGCAAAGTCAAATAGGAAAACAAAATAGAAGTTAATCTAATAACAAAGATTGAGCGCAATAATTTCAGCGATTGGCAGCGCAGATTTACCATGCCGAGGAGGGTATGTCCCGGGCATGGCATTGGGCATCGGGCTCCAGCAAAAGTAAAAACAGAAACAGCATCAAGTAAAAGGGAGCGTCGTCGTCGTCTCGACACGGACCCCAGCCATGGTCCACACGCTACAGTCCAAGTCTGCTGGCCGGAAAGGAGTGAGGGACTGTTGGATGAAGGGAGGAGGGATCACAGAGCGTGGCCAAAGGCTCGTTAGCGTTTTGGCCCAGCAAGTGCAGCAGCAGCTGCTGCCAAATGGAAGCTGGAGCCGCTTTGGCTGCACTTGTTTTGTTTTGCTGTATGTATGTGTGTGTGTGTGTGTATCTGTGTGTGTAGATAGCGTATCTAATGGTTACATTTTAGTGCATACAAACGTATCTAATCGTCTAAACGTTTTATTAAATTACGTTAGTAGAAGGGGAGGCAGCCAATCGAATTTGTTGCATCATTGTTGGCCAAATGGCCGTTTGTTTATTTGTTTGCCTGGCTGTAAGCCATGACCTTGCCCAGCTGCTGCTGCTGAGGTTCAAGGTAGTGCTGGAAAACCATCGATAGTAGAACTGAGCATATATCGATATTATACATATCTAACATTTAAGCCAAGTATCGATTTTATATTTGAGTAACGACAGGTTTAATAATGGTGGCACGCTTCCAGATTTCGTCAAAATTACTGAAAATGGTTTCGATACTTGGGGCTGCTGGTCTTTTTGATTATTAGAAATAAAAATATATATTTCTTTATAGCATTAGAAGTATACAGGTACTGTGAACTTCTGATATAAATATAATATATGAAACATTATTATGTGTTGCTAAAAAGGGTTTTCATGTCTTTATTCTATGTTGCGCATTTAGATATTAAGCTTAAGATTATTTTTTGCGATTACAGATCAATGCTAGATCGCGAATATCGATAGTTTCTCAGCTCAAATCGTTAAGGGCGCTATTTGATAGTTGTAATAGTAACAGTTTAACTGTAAATACCATCGATACTAAAAACAAAAGTGTGCTTATAAAGGATATTTAGGATACTAGCAATTTTAGTTACTAAAATTATGAATACTATCGATAAGTCCAACGATTACTTAAAGCACTAGTTCAAGGTGATATTTCTGAGCTTGATTTCTGTGCAATTTGCTATTGGTATGCATTTAAGTTGCACATGGCTTTAACTGTAATAGCCAGCAGCAACAACTGTAACAAAAACAACAACAGCAACAGCTATAACAGCAGAAAACATTTGGACAAGTTAAACAAGTTGACAGGCAGACAAACAAACAAACAAACAACAAACAGGCAAAAAGCAAACAAAACTCAAAGATGTTCAACTTATGCGAAGAACGAAAGTTTTGCTAGATAAACAAAGCAGGTAAAATGGCAGCTAAGACTGTGCTGGCCTAAAATGTGGGCATGGCCTAAACGCCAAAATGTTGACAATGGCACTGCCAGAACAAAGACAATCAGCAAGAACAGAACAACAGAGAAAAACGCAGCTCGCAGCAGCTCGAGGGCAACATGCAAAAGCTGCTCTTAACTTTCATGAAAGCGGCAACAATGCAACAACAGCAACAACAACCACCAGCAGCAGCAGCAACAACAGCAACAACAGCAACAACCACCAGCAGCATCAATGCAAAGTCCTAGAAATGAAATTGAAAACGAAAATGATATCAAGGCATGCATATGGATATGGCCAGAATCGAACAGTTCCTAGCTGCAATGAAATCAAGAGCTGAGAGCTGAGAGACAGCAGCTGCAACAGCAACAGCAACATGCTGCAAATGAAGCCGCACATGGACACGACATTGCCACGGTCAAGCGGCATGCAAATGAGGTCCAGCCCCTTCCCTGCCTGAATTCGCCGTATCCGTGCATCCGCCAAGCCACAAAAAACGGTGGGCGTTTTGGGATTATTATTGTAGCCGCCGTTCCTGAAATGAGCACAAAAACTAGCACCGAGTGTGTGTGTGTGTGTATGTGTGTGTGTGTCCAGCAATAATTGCTGCTGTTTTATGCCCTGTACCCATTAATAAGACTGGAGAATAACATTTTCAACAACCAAATTTATCAAAGATTTGCTTTTCGGAAAATTCGACGCTATCCGTTCCAAAATATGTATTCTCTGTTTATTAAAATATTTAAGGACTGGAGTAAATTTAAAATTTTGGAAAAAACATTAGTTTTTTGCATTAAAACGAGTTTCGACAAAGTTATGGGAGTTTGAATAAGGTGAGAAGTAAGGGTGTTGGGACTTTACAAGTACACATTTTATGCTCTTTTGGTATGAATTTTGACCAAAATATTAACTAGAAGTTAATTTATTAAAAAAAATAAAAAAAACAATTCAAAAAATATGTAAGGGGGGACCCTTGTCAATTTTCGAAACAAATTTCAACATTTTCAAATGAGTAAAGTTGAAATGCCAAGTCAATTGAGAGGTCAAGCCATGACCAAAAACACATTCTGTATGGAAATCGGTTAGGTTTTGACAAAGTTAAGGGAGTTTGAATTCTGAAAGGAGCAGTTGTAGTTGAGAACTTTACAAACGTTTGGTTTAGCTTTGGCGATACAGGGTATCGGAGAGTTCAGCACTGTAAACTAGGACATTCTTAGCAGTATTTTTGCTGTTAAATGGCAACAGGAGCAATAGCAGGCAGCAGTGGGAGCAACAGCAGCGTGCAGAACAATTGAAGTCAAGCCCCAATGCATTTTTTCACTGCAGGCAAATCCCATGCAAGTCCCATGTCCATGTCTATGCATGTCTCCGCATCGTCGTTGGCTGCTCCTTGATTTGTTTGCTTTGGGCCTAGTTGAGCTCAGTTCAGCTCGGATCTCATTCTCAGTTTCAGTTAGCTGTTTGCAGTTCTCAGTGTCTGTGGCTCGTCCATTGGGCTGCCCTTTTTAGCCTACAGCATGAATTTATTTGTTTTGAAATTGTAACTCTGCAGTCATCCGCATCCGCAGCAGCAGCCGGAGAATCATCATTGCCAGTCGCTTTCAGTGATTGGGCTTTTGTGTCTTGGCTAAGCCTGTGCTGATTGTGCGGTTTCGATAAGTTCAATGCAACTGCAAGCTGCAACTGCCACTGCCACTGCCACTGCAACTGCAACCGCCACTGCCACTGCAACTGCGGCAACAGTAGCAATAACCCCAAAAGCAGCACACAACCCACATGCATCACGTGGCCAACATGGAGGGCAAGTGATAAATTAGCGCAAGGCAAAGGAACTGAGCTGAATGACTGCAAAAAATGCCAAAATGTCAGCGGCAGCAATAAAAACAAGAACAAATAAACAAACAAAAAACCAACACAACAAAAAAATGGCCAAAAAACCAAAAGTAAATTGCAGAATAAGGAAAGCAGCGCACATTTTCACTTTATGTGGCAGTCAACACAAGGAACAAGATTAGAAAGCCAGCCAAAGGATGAGTCCAGCCACATGGCATACCCTATTAAAATTGCCTTTTATAGTGGAGGGACATTTCTGAATTGAAATTTGGTTAATAGAACTATTTCCACTTACAATAAATGCACCATAGATGTTGCCACAAAATTAAATTAGGTTTAAAAAATGTTACAAAACAATTTCAATAAAAATTATATAATTAATTTATGACAAAACATAACAATAATCTTGTATGTTTATTTAAATTAACAGAACAAAATTCAAACATATTGCGTAAGTCAGAACAGCTAACAGTTTCGATTTTGAATGATTTAATCGGAATTGTAAATGAGAATAAGCCTGATTTAAGTTAAAGATCGAGCAGAGAGCATCAATATTTTAATGTAGTTTTGCTAATTGCGTATTGCGGAATTCAGAACAGCTAACAGTTTCGATTTTGTGAATCGTAAATGAGAAAAACACCTGATTTAAGTTAAAGATCAAAGATCTTCAATATTTTAATTTAGCTTAACAGAACAATTCTTAAACGAATTGCGGATTTCAGAACAGCTAAAGTTTCGACTTTGAATGATTTAATCGGAATCGTAAATGAGAATAAGCCTGATTGAGTGGAAGTAAATCAAGCTCACTTTAAGCTTAAAGATCGAGCTGATACTGACTACAAATGAACTCCATTTACATCTCACACAATTAATGCAATGTTTGTGCGTCAATATCAATAAATGTCGCTGGGATACGCTGCTTGTAAACTCAAGAATTAGGTTCTGTACTATAAATTGCATCCGCTTTGCATCCGTTTGCATGGGCAAAGAACAAGCTCAACTTATAATACCCTTCGTTCAAGGCTCGGGCCGATAGCATCCCAAATCGATGTGCAATGTGCGAGTCGATGGCAATTTTCTCTCCATATTTCTGGGTGCTGCGAACGTGCGCGCCAAAGCGTCCCAGAAGCGTGCAGCGGGTGGTGCAGCAAGCAGAGGGTGGTGCCGGGGCAGGCGGGCAGGCGAACGCGGGGCAAACAATGAGAATGATGCCGCATCTTTTGCGCATACGCTGCAAAGATCTAGAGTCGTTGCAACTGTAGCAACTTTTACTTATTGTCCGCGCAGTTGTTTATTTCAATTTTGGTTTGCATTGCTTTTGCTTGTGGGCGCGGGTTGGGGTTGGCACTGGGGCTTAAAGGGGGATTTTGGGTTTGAGCTGCTGTTGTTGTTGTTGTTGTTGTCGTCGGTTTGGCTGTTTGCATTTAATGTGCCCAGGAACAGGGACGTGTTCTGCCGCGAATTCGTGAAACGTGATGCTGCAAGTCGTCTTTCTTTGTTCGATTTTTTTTCTTCTTTTTTTTTTGTATGCTGTTTGTTTATTTGGCTGGATTCTCCTCGATTTCGCCTGCCCTTGCTTATGGTTTTAGGATGCGGATGCTGCCAGTGCCAGTGCCAAAGCCACAGCCAAAGCCAAACCAAATCCAATCCCAAAGCCCAAAGCCATAGCCAGAGCCAGTGCCAGTGACTTTGCTCGCATTTGAATGCTGTACCATGAATCTGTCCTTGTTATGGAGCTGGCTGCTGGGCACCTAACAGGCATTGTTAGCTACTACATGGTATAGGAGTAGTACACTGACAGAAAAATTCTACAGTGTTCAGTACCAAGCTGAATCCTTGAGATCGTGTTCATTCATTTTTAACAGAAATAATATGATATATATTTTATGTAGAATCACATCTTATTAAGCTCTATACGTGGCTGGGTAAGATCGCAAGGTGCTGATCATAGACATCACAAAAAAACAAAATTTAAAAAAAATATTAAAAAAACACAAAAGTAAAAAAATGAACATTTAAAAAAAAAATTATTTAATTAAAAATAAAAATCAAACAATAAATAATAAAAAACCTTTTTTCCTATTAATTTTAATTTAAGTTGTTTATGTAATAATAACAGTACAATTAAATACCAAATAATATAAAAAATAAAAATAAAAAAACTTAATAATTTAATTATTGTTTCAACGAGTATATGTAATTAAATGACGCCCAATCTTAAGCAGCAGTATTAGACCTTTCCTTTCCTATTATATAATAAAAACAACTAACTTAAAAAAAAAACGAGTATAAGTGAGAAATATTCACACAGGATACCTACTGGTCTCTAAAAGGGACCCATTACCAAAACTAGGAATTGTCAGCAGGTCTCGGCGATCTCGAGAAGTAAAGAAGAAGTAGGTTTCTGGGCAAGCATATCCTCCCAACAGTAGAAATAGCAAAAGCCTTTCCATATTTTCTCTAAGTGTAGTCAGTCAGCGCTTGCCTGGGTCCTATTAGGGGTATATCTAACATGAGAACTTTCCACCAAAGGGCCGCACTATGAAAATGAAAGCCAAATTGGCAACTTTCCGCTTTGAAAAATGTTTGCGCTCTGTGTCCTAATTGGTGGGGGCAACGTTTGTCGCGCCAAATAAATAATGGCACCTGGAGCGCCAACATGACAGCTGCAAACGGACTGAGAGCTGAGAAATGAGAAATGAGCATTGCGAGCTGAGAATTGAGGACTGAGAACTGAAAACTGAGAACTGAGAACAGGGAACTACCCAGCGTCTGAGGCCATTGACTGTTGAATTGAGTGACTGATTGATTGACGCGCGCTTTGAGCTGTTAACAATTTCATTGTGGCCACGTACAAGTTGGCAATGTAATTAATTGCTTTCCAACCTGTGTGCTGGAAAGTGTCCAAATCACAATGAGGCATGCGGCATGCGGCAGGCGGCAGGCAGCAGGCAACTAGCAAGCAGCAGCAGCAGCCGAAGAACCCGCATGGCAAAGTGGGTCAAAGCAGTTGAGACAAACCATCAGAATGCGAGGTTGCAACAAAAGTTGTCAGGCTCAAAGTGTATGATATGAAAATTATTAGTTATGCGAGGGCTGCTCAAGCAATTGCTGTATCGAAAACTGAACAGTTTCCGCTTGAACTAACACTTCTGCTTCAGGGCAGTGTCTTGTGGGAGCATATTGGACCTGACACATAAATTCGGGGTTCGAATTCCAGTCATGAAATAATCCTTCTCTATCTTTCCCACAATAAATATAATAGAATTGGGCATATAATGGAATATTTGAGCTCATTAAAACATTGATGTGAGTCATAATGGTATACTTTAAAAACAAAATTTCTGCGTCAAGGATAAGGATAGAAGTAATCCAACCAATATCATCCTTTCCGACTCTCCTGGAAGCTTTCTCTGGAAGCCTTTCTTACAACAGAATCTCTCAGTGGGAGATCTAGATATTTTTGTCGACTTCACAATCCAATGAACTTGCTTTTTGTCCTATCTTCCCAAATCTTCTCATTCCCTCTCGCTCACGCCAACGCTCACAACGCTGAAAGGCTTTTGGTTGAACTCTACCTCGAGTTGGGCAACTCCTGTGGCAACTCTCGCCTCAGCTGATTGCAGCTGGTTGCGTAGAGTTCACTGAACCAAGCCAGGCTGTAAAATTAACTAATTTTCGTAAGAGTATGAGTCAGGGCAGCGCAAACCCGGGCCAGCCTAAAACATCAATCAAAGCCAAATTAAGCGTAAAATGCTGCGCAGGAAACGAAGCGTCAAAGTCAAAACAACAAAAAAGAAACATAATATACACAAGAGAGTGCAGTGCAAAAGGTTAGGCCCGCACCAGGGAGGCTCGCAGCCCGCATATAGTACTCTCAGACTCATACTCATACTACACTCCAGTACTTGCCGCACCGCCTCCATACAATGGCCAAGACAATCAATCAACGGGCAGCGCGCGCTTTCCAAAGAAAGCCAGCCAAAAAAAAAAGTGCAAGCGGCGCAGCGAGGCCTAACAAAAGTTGCAGCTAATTTTTTGTTTTGGGCCAGCTCCAGCTCCAGCTCCAGCTCCAGCTCCAATTCCAGCTCATTTGCATACCGCGTTGAGTTATGGATGAGATTTTGGCGTGGGCTGCAGCTGAAAATTGGCACACGCACAAAGACTGAAGGCAATGTTTTTTTTGTTGGGTGAGTGTCTTATGCAAATCTTTAAGCCGACAAACAGTTTCCTGATAAATGCATACGCACACATACACACACACACACACACAGCTGGCACTCCGTTATAACGTCGATTTCCACAAATTTGATAAAGCGTCGCCGCGTCAGGCGAAAACAAAAGACTTAGGCGACAAACTTGCGTGTGATAACACAAAGCAGAACAAACAAAAATGCAACACTATCAAAATACCCTTGAAAAGGTATAAGAAGGTAGGAATAACAAAGAAATGGAAATGAAGCATTCAAGTATTTAACAGCAGTCATTCAGGCTTCTTGGCAAATAAGTACTTATAAAGAGTAAAATAAGTAAAGGGATCTCAAATAAATGTTATAAGTTACATATTTCTTGATTCGAGGCAGCATTGTTTTGCCTTCGTAAATAAATAAGCAGAAATCGTAACAGAACTGCTAAATACCAAAGTTCTCTATAAGTCATACAATTTTAGTACCTTTTTCTATGACTTAAGAAGAATTATTCAATGGCAATGCGGATAAAAATTATTGCAGAAATAAGATCCAACTCAGAAATTTCAGAATTGTTTTGACGGATTGATTTGCAGAACAAAACAATTGAAAATTTATGCGAAAAGCTAGAAAAGTATGAGATTTAAATATAAAAATCTTTGAATATTATGGTTTGGTTGTTTTCAGCAACAAATCAATCTTTTGTTAGTACCCGTACTTACCCGCTAACAATAATAATCTTAACTGTAGAACTACACTCAATATCCAATATGTAGAACATTTAGTGAGGGGTTTAATATAAGTACAATTTACATATAGAAATTACAAGAAATGCGCTCCACTTTGCTTGTAAGCTGCACTTCATTCCTAATGATCTATTTAGTTTCCCTGTTTAGCCCCAGGTGTTGAGTCTTTAGTGCTATGTTAATTACATATTTAAGCTTGTTTCAATGTGTTTTATAAGCCAATATACCCTTGAGAACCCAGGGTATGGGTTGTACTCAAGTTTGACGTTTGCTGATGTGCTCTTGTCCGTTGCCGGCCAGGTCTAAAGGCGAACGTCCGAATCGTAAACCTTTTGATAGGCGGCGCTGCTTTGGCTACGCCTTGACCGCACCGACAACAACACTAACAACAACAACAACACCAACATCGACCCACACACCCCACCCCGCGGCGCGCTGTTCTTTTTCAATTTTATAAATGTATTTTCTTTATTTTTTATTATTAAGCGCGACGTGCGTGGCATGCACAACAAGCCAAGTCCAAACACAACACACTACACTACACAACAAAACACAACACATTTCAACTGGTTCCATGCATTTCCCTAAGCTGCATTTGGCCATGCATTTTTAATTTCAAACTGAGACGCAGAAAGAAATTAAAAAACAATATTTAATCAACGCACATAATCTGCATTTTAAAATTGAGTTTCAGTTCGAGCTGCGGGCATTGGGTGTTGACCATTTAACGCGCCTTATCCCTTGCCCCTTACACCCTGCCCCACACCCTCCCCGCTCGCCGCTGCGGGCTGAGAAAAAATTTGTTAGATTTGAATCGCTTAGCTGCGTTTTCGCTTGAATTAAAATAAAGGTTCAGGTTGGCAGCTATATAAAAAACAAGTAAACATGTTTCAGTCGAAATCAACCGACTGAGATATACTCTGTTCCCAGAATTGATGCGGTCAAATCTCTCAAAGAGTTCATCCAGGTCATCAATCGTAGGTATTTTAAATTTGGTGACTTTTTCTATAAAAATGTGTTAGATATATATATATAGGTTAGTTGCTTTTTTTCGGCGGCGGGGGTGGGTGTGCCAAGGAAAATCTTGACAATTTAGCTGACGCGGGTAAATACCAACTTGTATACCAAATTTCATAGCTCTAGGTTCAATAGTGTCGAAAAAATACGACATTTAAACGGGCGGACACAAACCCAATATACTGCTTTTGCCTTTGGGCACAGAGTATAATCAGCGGATCGGACGATGACGATGACGACGACTTCCTTGAAATCAAAGTCGACTCGGCTCGACGTTTGATTCATTTGATTTTTTGACTCTGTCCGAGCCGGGGGATAGGGCTGCAGCGGGGTGCTGAGGCTGGGAGGGACTGCTTGTTAATCCTTTGACGTGACGTCTGTTCATAATTTGCGCTCATATTTCATGTGCTATGCATGCGGCCTTTGCCGTTTTTTTTATGGTCCAGCTTTTACGAGTAGAACTTTGGCCTTGCGGCATTTTGAAAGGTTTTCTGATTGAATATTCCAAAGTAACTTGTCGTAAATCATCGGCCCGGACAGCTCTCGTTGCTGTTGTTCTTGAAACCCTTTTTGGCCAGCTCCCCAAACACAGTGCTATGCTATGATGATATGTGGATAGCTGGACACAGATGTACACAATTACAACAGTTCTAAATGGCCAGTCTTCTGTTTGGTTCACTCAACCCAGGCCAAAACACACATTCTAAATGCCAATCGGGCGCTATAAATAAAGCCAAAAGCAGCGCTTGCTTTTAATTTTAATGAACCATAAAAATTCACACGCACAGTAGAGAGATGAAGAAAAATAAAACACAAACACAAAATATAACGACTCCAGAAGAAGGTTGACACAGGGGGACAGCGATTTACTTTACCTTGTAAATGTTAATGAAACTTAAAGAGATGCTAACAAAACAAATCAACAGTTGAGGCAGCTGGATAGCTGGATAGCTGGGAGTTGCGTTTTTCTCAGCAAACAAATCGGAGGAAAAAACATCAAATAAAGAATTCCCAAAAATTCGAAAGAAAACTATTAAACAACTGTCCGTCGCTTATCTCATAGAATCTCTCGCAACGCGTTTGCTTAGAAATTAGAGCCCAAAACAAATGCCCGAAAGTTGAGCGAAGAAAGAAAGGCAAAGAAACCGCAGATCTCGATAGACTGTTAACTGTAGACAGTAGACCGGTTTAACAGCGCTCTGCTAAGCCGCTGTTACGCCAGCTGCGACGTCAACAGCGGCAGCGGCAGCGGCAGTGGCAGCGACTGCGACTGCGTTCTGGGCACTCAACTCGAACCCGACAGCTCTCAGAACCGTAGCTCGCATTTCATTAGCTTCGCATCCGACATCGCGACCGGTTCGTTCCTCAATCTTCGTCGCTCCCAGCGATATCTGTGCGCGTGCGCGGCAACCCACGCGAGACACCGAAAACTCGCAAGCAGAGTTAGGAAGAGAATTCTTATAAGCGATATACATACATTGTATATTCATACATACATACATAGTTACTTATGTGGGTATTCAGCAATTCTGCGCGTTTCGTTTTTTATGCAAATCTGCGCGAGTTAAGCAAGAAACAATCTTAAGTCACATTTCGTCACTGGCGTGAAAGTAAAAATTCTTTGTGCCTCATTTGGTATTGTGAAATTCACAGTTAGTTTTCACAGCCAGCAACAGGCAACAAAAGGAAATTTCGAATACTACGTGTAGTATTACGAAATGATCATAAAATCTCGCGTAACCAACAACAACAACAACAATCCCAAGTCAAACAAATCTCAATCTCGAGTATGAGTAATGGCAGTTGATTTGGTGTCTACATCTACATCTGTGTCTGTGTGTTAATTGATTGCCAAAAGGTGTAAATGTTTGTTGTACGAGATTTAACGGCACTTTTTTTGGAGCAACCTCTAGAGTGATCTTGTGTACATTAGGTGAGCAATCCATAAATAATGTAAATATCCCACATACGAAATAAATACAATATATAAAATATCATTTAAAAGTAATTAGCGTCATGCTCTAGAAATTGGGTTAAACGTGAAAATTATTGTGTGGCCTGTGTGAAATTTCAGACTGCCATATAGAGTGTCAAAAATTAGTGATAAATTTCGTGTTCTTCGCAAAGGAAGCAGCTAAGTTGAATTCAACAAAACTCAAGGTAAATTCGAATTGAAGCAGATTTTTTAAACTAAGAATAAATAATAAATAAAATAAATATATGAACAAATTAAATATAAATGAAAGCATAGAAATATAATCAAGCTAAATTTGTTAGAAATTCATAAATTTAAATATAAATCAAATAACAAAAATTAATTTGATTTATAAAATTAATTTATTAATTAATTTTAAGCAAATAAATATATGAACAATTCTCATTAAAAGAAGAAAAATAAATGAATTTGCAAAGAAGCTTGATAGAAATTTATAAATTGAATAAAAAAAGAATGATTAAGAAAACAAATAGAATATCTACTCATACTAAAATTTCAAAAACATATAAATAATTAAGAAAAATAATTAATTAATCATTTCTAATTAAAAGAAGAAAAATAATATAATTAAAAAGCAGCTTTTTAGACATTTATAAGTTGAAGAACAAAATAATGGTAAAGAAAAAAGATCGAATAATAATAAAATTTGAAAAACATATAAATAATTAAGAAAATATTCTAATAATCAATAACAATTAAAAAAGATATAAATGGGTATAATTATTTAATGACTCATTAAGTAAAATAAAGCAATCAATTAAAAACAAAATGAATCTTTATGTAGCAACATCAATCACATTTAGTTACATACTTTAGATTTTGTTGAACACAAATTAAATGTAAATAAATTGTATAATTAGCAGATTCAAAACAGACAATGAAATGGAAATTTCGATATGTTTTATTTAAGATTTGACAACGAATCTGTGCGCTTTAAACAAAAGAATTTCAAATCTTAAAAGCTGCTTTCCATAATTGGGGTTCATTCGAGATTTGTCAACGTTCGATAATATTTTAATTCAAACTAATTTTTTCCTAAACTGAGATTATCTCAGAGAGATTATTAGAAAATTAGAACGGCAAGTCTTTAAAGTGGAGAGCCATAAAGGGTTCTATTTGAGAATTGATTCGATCTAATTTGGTCCTAATCGGACCTTATCTAAAACACGTCTTGAAAGTTGTTTTCCATAAAGGGTTCTATCGCTCAGTTTTCATATGCCTTTCACTGCTTTCCAACTATAGATAAAAGACTAAAGACAACTAAATTTGTTTTGGCTGTTCATTATCAGCTCGATTATATGCCCATTGCTGCCCACTCAGCCCCGTTGGGGCTGACAAGTTAATGGACTGTCTTTGGGTTGACACCAACGCACTTCTCCAGAAATTTACTTACAAAGCATCTTCCAATGCTCAACACTCTCCATTCCATTTGTATGAAGTTTTGACAACAAAGACATGCAGCAGATAACTGAAAATTTCACTTACAAAAGGCGGGCGCAACATTTTCTTATTGTATTTTCATTTTCTGGGTCAAAAGCAATGCAACAAAGCCCATCCTCGGCATGGCCAAGCCCAGGCCCAGGTTTGAGCCCAGCCCGAGCTCCAGCCCCAGCCCCAGTGTCAGGCCCAGCCCCTTGTCTATTTGTCTCTAAGCTGCAACATTTGTTTATAAATGGCAACGAAGCTGCCCAAAAAGGGATTTCCCTTTTACACACAACACTCAAACACACACACACACACACACACACACACACAGCTCAATCAAAATGAAAAATAAAACTTTCGTTTCGTCTGTTAAGGTAAACAGAACTCTACGGTTACAAAGTGTCAGCCAAGGTAGCAGTAGAACCCAGAACAATAAGCACTCGTAAAGCATAAATTAAAGTCGGGCATGGAATGCTCAATGAACTTCAGCCCCCGTCCCTTCATCATCAGCAACATCATCATCATCGCTCCAATGGTTCACTTCAAAAGGCACCCAACGGTTCTTTCAGCCTATTCTTTCTCCTTATGTGTGCTACTGAAGGAGAAGCTGAAGAAGCCGCACTAAAACTTCCCCAACACCCTCCACCAAATGTCGCCGCATTTCGGTTTCGGTTTCCTGTGCCACTTGAGGTTCTTATTGACGCTGAAAAACCAACAGTACTTTCGATAGTGATAGCTTAAAATTTCTTTAGCATCGATAGTATCGAACATATTGATAAACCATACATGGAATAGAATGTTTACAAAATTAGTAAAAATGATTTATAAATCTCACATTATAAATTATACTTTGACAAAAACTATTTCGAAGACGGAAATGATGTGATTATTAACAGGCTCTGCCCTGACTCTTGGATATTATTAGTATAAAGACAAGAATCTAAACAATAGAATCATGGATTGGGTAGAATTTAGATATAAGCCTAAGATAAACCTATCGATACATGTCGTTAGAAAATTCTCGTTAATAAGCTATTGATATTATCGATAGGCCCAACGACTGTTGTCCAGCTCTAGTTCTTATGAACCCCCTCCACCCCTTCGGTCTCTTGTGCTGCTTGTGCATGCAGCGCATGATTAATAAAGAGCCAGAAATGTGTTTCCCACTCTGACCGTACGTTGATTAGTAAGCACGTCAACATTTCAATAAAAAAATACAAATCATTGGCGCGGGCAACCTCATCAACGTCACAACAACAACAACAACAACAGCAACAATAATAACAACAACAATAACAACAATAATATTACCCTTTTGCCGTTCTGTGGCTTTGCATTTTAATTGCTTTTGATTTGCTGCCCCCGCCATTTATGAATCGGAATTGGGCGCGTTCCGACTGTTAAATTTAGCATATGAATACCACAGAAAAATACGTTACATTCTGCCTGAGTGTACATATAGAGCATGATGAGCCATAACATCTATTTACATACCAGATGGATGGGTAAACACACACGGTTCTCGGCTTAGTTTTATGACAATGCCAATAGCCTTTCGGGCCCTTGAAATGCCACATTCAACAGCTTTTGTCAGCTGAAAATTAAATCTTTTTGGATTTAAATGAAGGTTGAGGATTTTTTGGGTCTACTCCAGATCGGTTAGATTATCATAAAGAAACAGTTTTAATCACCATTGATATTTTTTTAGGTGTTTTTTTATTGTGAGAAGACAATCCAAGAAAAATACTTACTTAAGGAAACAAAAATAGGCAACTTACCCTATATAAAATGTTGCAACCAAAGATTTGAATTACTTTCGGTTATTTTATGTGCTTTCTGTTCTTGGAATAATATTCCAGTTGCCAAACATTTATAAAATATATGTATATGATCCAATGAGATTATAGAAAGATATGAATTGCCTATAAGTCCAGTTGTAAATTTCAGCATGTGCTTTCAACCATCTGACTCTTTTTCTGTTATCTTGAAGGTCTATAGTCAGTTCCGCCTCATGGCTAATTACTTATTCTAAATATCCTTCTATTACTCTGACTTTTTGTCCCTGACAAAAGGTATGTTGAGGTCCTGGTGAAAGGTAGATATAATTGCTTACATACCATGTTGCGTTCTTCACATTTCATGCCGGCTCATAACTCAAAACAAAGATATCCCAACGAGACCCAACTTGTACCCATATCACAGACCTATCATAACTGACGGACACTTTTGGTTTCAGTGCAATAACCCTGAGCACACAATGCCCCATTCCGTCCCTGTTCCTGTCGCCCCACCCCAAAGCCAAACGGAACCCAACAATCTCAACGCCTTTCTCACACCCAACCAAAAGGGCAAAAACTCAACTTGACAAATGAAAGCAAAAACCAACTGTCCACTATACAAAAACCAAGAGCGTGCAAAAAAAAATAATAATAAAAAAGAAGGAAAAAAGCAAAAAAAAGAAGTCAAGAATGGGCAGCGCGTTAATTTTTCATGGTAGACAAGAGAAAAACCATATTATTTCATTATTTACATCATGGAGACTAAACAAACGAGCGGCGGGCAGCGTTGTCCATTTGGCCGGCACATCATTAGTCACACCCGGGGGTAGATATGAAAGACAACAACAACAGCAACAGCAATAGCAACAATAATCTGGATGCTAGAAGATCCGCGTGCAAAGCGGATAAAAAGTAATCAAAAGCGCTAAGAACGACATAATAAGGCAACTGAGCACAGGACTAGTCCTGAAGCTGAAGCTGAATCCAAAGATGAAGCTGAGGATGAGGATGAGGATGAGGATGAGGATGAGGATGAGGATGAGAATGAGGATGAAGCTCAGGCTAAGGCTGTAGTTGAAGGTGTTCCCAACTGCTTGACAAAACGGAAATGAAATTAAATAAAGAAAAGCATGAAGGAGTTTCAGTTCCAAAGCATGGAATATGTATATACTCGTATTATATTGTATTATATGCCCTAGCGTCGACGCTGCGTCAAGTGCTGCCTTGCACTATGGAGCAGGGCAGCTAAAATGTTACTGAAATCAAAAAGTTTTCATAAGTGAGCGAAGTTGAACTGATTTTTAAATGATCTTTTGGTGGTTGAGCTCAAGGGTGAATTTTAGGCCATGCCTGTTCCTCTTTCTTAGTACTTTTATTCCCAATCGTTTTCTATATTGTATTTCCTTTTTTAAACGGAAAAAGCAACTTTTTCTCTTCCTTTTTGAAGATGTGTTCGAAGAGTTCTTATCTCAAAAACCAAATATTCAATTTCTGTACGTTTCTAAATTCCTAGTTTTCTCTACTCAACTATTTATTCCCAATAATGCTTTTGAGTTCGAAATAAATAGACTATATCCATTTAATTTCCTATTTATTTCATAAGGAATATTTTTGAGTCAATCTTCACATGTTCAAGTTTCTTCAAGTCCAATTTTGTACCCTAACCGAATTCAACATTTTTACATGAATTTTGTTGCCTATAGGCAACATTGGTCCTGAAAGATAGTGCAAGGATAAAAGGCTACAATATCCCACTGTACATTGGCGTTTGCGTTGGCGTTGAAGCGGCAACATCGCGGTTTCTTAGCCCGGTAAGCTGCTTGCTGCAAAGACGCGGACGGCAAATTTTAAGCCGCAGCTTAAAGTGGTGACAACAACAACAACAACAACAACAACAGCAACAACAATTACAACAACCACACCACGACGACTGTGGCTTTGGTTCGCGCTTTGGCTATGGCATCGAGTTGAGTTGCATTTTGTAAAACTCTTTAGTGTGATTAATGTGCCCAGACACACACACACTCACAACACCAAACTATGCAAACATATATGTGTGTGTGCGTGTGTGTGTGTGTGTGTGTGTGTGTTGTTTGCTTCCTTTTATGAGCTGTGCTGCCTGACCTGCGACCGGGACGTGCTCCTTACACTTTTCCTTTTCCTTTTAGCTGGCTCTGCGCGTCTGTTGCTTTTGTTAGCAAAACAAAAGCCACCCACATATCCACACCCCAGCACACCTATGCACAGATTCTGTTTGCTAACACACACACTCACACGCACACATACAGGCACAGGCACGTTGAGGTATGTAGCCTGCCCTAATCCTTTTGAACGCTGCTTTTATCGCACTTACCTCTACTTATACACTTACTCAGGCTATTAAAACTTGGTCATGTTGCCTGAGTCAATATAGTCTTTTATACGGACAGTTAATCAGGATACAACTGGGGATAGTTGAGAGGATTTCAAAATCGTTTCATAAAATGAGTCGAAAATGTTTCACACACTTAATAAACTCGACTTTTAGTTGATTATGAATTCAGAGTCATTTCATGAAATGGCAACTGCGTACTTAAAATTTAAGATATTTTCCCTTAGTTCATTTCGTGTCTGCATAAATGGGAGAATATTTAAATCCTTAGGATTTAAACATTTTAATATTTAGTATATTTAGATTCAAAAATGAAGAGAACATGAATGTGATAATATAAACATAGTATTTACCTGAGTTTAAGATCATTTTGTATGACATTATGTAAATAGTAAACAGGGACATTTCAAAATATGCAGGCTGAAGAAATATAGGAATTCGTTTACTTTTTCCTTAATCAAAAAGAGACTAATCAAAAGTGACAATAGACATAATCCCACTTTAAACCATTATTAAACCAGCTGTAATTTCTCCCCGAAACATATTAAAGTCTATTTTCAATTCTTTGTTAGACTTCCAGCATGGCCTGGCTCAAAAACTATGACTAGAATAAGCTAAAATATTATCCTTAGCCAGAGTATTTAGGCTTCGTTGCATTATGGTTAACTCTTGCTTTTTCTGTATATTTTGTTGCTTTCAGTTTCGTTTTTTTTCTCATTTTAAAGTTGTTTTTGTTATGTATCTCATTATGCGTCAGGCTTCTTCTGCTATTTCATATTGTTGTTGTTGTTGTTGTTGTTGCTGTTGCTGTCTGCGTCTTGGGTTACATATTTCATAGTCATATAACCGCAGTCAGGGAACGTTGTCACTTTTCCTGTGGCTCGCCGTCAACTCATATTGGGACTAGGGTGCTTCGTTTGTTCAAGTGTTCTGCCTGCGGCTTTTGTTTCCCTCCGGGCAGGAAACAGCGACAGCGACAGCAACAGGCTGAGGAGGTAGGATCATCAGCGTCATCGTCATTGGGCTGGAACCTGTGGCAGGCGGTTGAAAAGGATTCCATGTTTATTGCAAGTTTTTTTTTGTTGCTGCATGCCTGCTTATTAAAAAACGAAAAAAGATAACTAAACAAGTAAGAATGCTATAGTCGAGTATACCCGACTACGAAACTCCCTGTACCCAGGTCAAATATTTCCGATCGCATCTTCGTTAACTTACACATACATACACAGATACGCACACGCACGAGCCACAGCGCAAGCCAGGCATTTTAAGTTGTGACTGTGCTTCTTCTTCCCCTTGCTGCAGCACTGAATCTTCTTTCGTGAATAACTTAGGTGTTTATTATCCGATCGACTTGAAATTTGGACAGTAGATTAAGAGGGACTAAAGTATTGGACATGCCAAATCTTAAAGCTATATCTTGAAAATTGTAACTGTAAAACGGTTTTTATCGAATAGCGGGGGAACGGGGGAGATATCTCAAATCTAAAATAAACTTGACCTGCTCCCGCTATACACGAACCTACATTCCAAATTTGGTGTCTCTAGCTCTTATAGTTGCTGAGATCCTTGCGTTCATACATACGGACAGACAGACGGACAGACGGACAGACGGACAGACAGACGGACATGGCCAAATCGAAATCTCTTTTGATACTGATCAAGAATATATATACTTTATAGGGTCGGAGATGTCTCCTTCTGCCTGTTACATACTTTTGCACAAATCCAATACCCCCTTTACCCATTTTATGGGTACAGGAGTAAATAGTGTGGCTTCTTCTTGTTCGATGCTGCAACGTGTCAGCCACAAGTTAAATGAGTTTTTCCTTTTTTTTTTTGTCTTTGTTGTTGCTGCTCTTGATGTTTTTTACACAGGAAGTTGTTAAGTGTTGCCTTGGCAGCAGCTGTGCCAGAGAGCCCTGAGCCAGTGCCTAAGCCTGTGCCACTTTACAGTCCTGTCTGGGGGCGCCGCAAATTAATTAAGCCATTTTCAATGAAATCAAGTCAAATGCGAGAACTGAAACTGTGTCATGCCATGCGCTGTAAAAAAAAATACAAAACAAAACTGCAGCTACTAAAACTCCAGACACGTACGCGCCAGGAAGCCACAGAGATCCACATCCACATCCAGAGCCAGAGCCAGTTAGTCACTTAGTCAGTTGGCCAATCCTCCAGACTGTGGCATCAATTTTTGTCCAGTAGCCGAGAAAATGTCACGTTTCCATTCCACATAAGTTACAAAGCGTGAGAATTGCCGGCACTGCACCACACTGTAAACTGTGTTGTTGTCTCTTGATTTTTCCTGCCCCAACTCGACTCCAACTGGAGGAAAAGGTACTTTCCATGGTGAAAATTAATTGCTGGCCGTGTTATCGTCGTCTAAGACACAGTCTGGCAATTAATTGGAAAGCAGTGCATACCAAAACAAAAAAATCCTAACAAAATAAAAAGCTCTTCCAGAAATTGAGACGTGTTATTTTATTTGAAACTACAATGGTTTTTTCAACACTGGCAACACATTAAAATTTCAATTAATTCTCGGTTAATGGACAGCACGAAATGTGTATAACGTTTTGTGAGTGCACTTTTCAGCTTTATTCTCTCCATTTAGCCGTCGCCCTGCCAATAAAGCAATTCTCAAAATGCATTATGGCCAACAATCGTAAATACTCGCAGTTTATGAGCTTTCTTTATGAGAGATGTGCTCACTGCCAACTGAACAACTCCAGTTTAAATGTGTACTTCGAAAAGTCATTAACAAATGCATATGCCATATCCAGTTGGCCATAAACCTGGCCACGCCCCAAGGAGGCCACCTCTAGCACTTTTTCTAATTGCCAACTTATTTAGTTAGCAGTCATATTAGGAAAGCCACTACATTTGGCTAAAGTTTTAATGGAATCAGTGCGTGGTCAGCGGCTCCTCCTTCTCGACAGTTTGAAATGTTCGGAATTCAGCTCATTTTCCTGTCACAACTGACTTTTTAATAGGCAGCGGGTATTCTGGCTATTTTAAAAATGTTTTTCTCTACTAGAATCTATGCACAAGGCATTTCGGAAGTGAACTTTGCTTAAATATTCCCATTTTCGACTAGATTTTGCGGATTGAACTCACTTTTTCTTGTTCTTGGAATTCACTTAATTAGTTATTGATATTTAATAATGAAAATTGCAACCCTGGGAGGCTGGCATCCTTAAGAAACTGTGTAACTGTGTTAAATGAAATGAATAGTTTGATTGTCAAAGTAATTAATATTTTCGATACATAAATATTTCAGTAACACTTATAACTTTCTTATAAGATTCTGCATTTCCGCTCCGCCTTTTTATTTTTTACAAAAGTTGGCAACCCTGGTCTGCTGCAGCTTGTCTCGCCTGGTAATCAGCCACATTTATGTGGGCTCATAAATATGCAAATATCCTTTAAGTACTTTTAATGTCTTGCCATTTGTTGGCCTGGCTTATTGCCAATGGTAGAGTCGAAGTCGTGTCGTCCGATAGCTGCATTTAATACTCCTATTCCTCGGCATCTCCATCCCATCCTTCGGCTCCACCTCCCCCTAATGGTCTTAATGGCATGTTTGGCATTGTCGCAGTCATCTTGGCTATTTACATGCATCTTGTAGCTGCGTTTTCGTTTTGTGCATTCTGCAATTTCTTTTCAACTTTATGGGCTCATAAATAACACCTACAGCTGCATATATGTGTGTGTGTGAGTGTGTGAGTGTGTGCGTGTGTGTGTGTGAGTGTGTGTGCCTTTGCGTGGAATGTGTGATAACCCTTGCCAGTCTTGCCTGCTACCCAAATATACTTCTCCGCTTTTTTAACACAGAAGTATGTAGTTGCAAAAACATTCACGTTTTTATTCGCTTTTATACAGGAACAAAACACAGAAAATTCTTTGCTTTTAGAATATATTTACTTTGGCATTGAGTTGATGCTGTAATATAAATTCCTTGAACTTAGCGTGCCAAAAGCCATTCCGGCAGTTGTCACAACGGCATGGCATACATATTTCCCTTCCAAAGGAATGCCTGCGCAACGCGTGACTTCTGGCATGCCAAAAGCATTAATTACTTAACTCAAGAATACAATTTAAAATATCAACTAAAGTTGAAAGTTTAGAAAATTATATAAACCTCTTATTTGATTAAACTTAATAACTACTTAATCCAAAAAAAAGGGTGGTTAATGAGATAAAATTAAATATAACTTTTATATTTTTTTAAAATTTTTTTTTTTTTGATATAAAAATTTTATTTTATTATTTAACTTTTTTTCTATAAAATAAAAAAATTATTTTTTTATTATTTTAATTTTTTTTTATCTCAATAACTAGACCTCAGTTTTTTTTCAATTAAGAAGTTCTTGTAAATATTGTTTAAGTTCAATTTAAGTTGATCATCAAATAACAGAAAGGTTTAATGGAAAAATGCAAAAAATTATATAAATAAAAAATCTTTTATTTTGGCAATAATTCGAGTTACCCTCGCGGCAATACTCGCATTTTTATGACTTTTTTAACTGCTGTCTGAGTGCGGCTACAAAGTCAAGAGCTCGCTTGATTAGGGCCATATGAATAAGCTAAGAACTGTCGTTAAAACCCTTTGGCTAATTTCCAACAACAAATTTGCAGGAGCAGCCAACGCAGGACGCAGGACGCAGGACGAGCAGCTAAACTGAGCTGAGGGGCAAAGGCAAAGGCAAAGGCAACCAATTCGCACACTGTGGCCAGCGGGAGACGAGCAGCAAACCGAATGCAGTATCTCAACTACGCACTGCAGACATCCACGCGACTGCTGACGAGCCAGAGCAACAGCCACAACCAGAGCCAGAAGGCGGCGGGGGAAGCACGCCCCTTGAGGAGCAAATAGCGCACGCCTGCTGCAGCCGCGGCGCCCAATTGCTGAGACTGCGCCAACAGGAGCTGGCCAAGCGTCGCGCCCTTGAGCTAGAGGATCAGCTGAACGCAAACGCCGTCAGCTGTGCCGAGGACGAGGTCGATAGCGAGGCGTCAAGCGAGCCGGAGGAAGGCGCTGTGGGTGGCCAGCAGGAGCGGGCGCATCTCGGAGAGAACCCAAGCGAGTCGGCGCCGCAGCCAGTCCAATGAAATTTACTCTCATTTAATGTGCAACTGGCGCGTAGCAAGCTGCTTTCGTTCTTCAACCGCGACATGGCCGCCACCGATGGCCAAATCATATTGGCCGCCTCCCGTTTTGGGGATGCCACGCCCGTTTATTTGCGCGACTTCTCCAAGCAGCCGCTGCCGGCGGTGGCCAAAATACTTAAGGGCCAACACCAGGCACTGGGCGTGCCCACGCTATCGGCGCCCTCGTTGCAGAGCACGGCGCTCTTTCTGAGCGCCGGCAAAAAGTATCAGATACTCGCGCAGCCCATCAAGATCAAGGAGGGCCGCAAGCCCACCAATGTGGGCGCCAAGGTGCTCATACCGGAGACCTACGGCGGCTACTTCGAGCTACTCAGCGAGGATGGCCGCTCCACGCGCTGCATTGACTCCGTTCTGGAGCTGGCACGCCGCCGCAATGCCCGCGTCCTCGTGCGCGAAACCTTTCGCTGCCATCAGCTCAATCGCACCATCCACGCCGGGGAGCTGCTGACCACCATGAACGACAATGGCAAGTACCTGCAGTGCCGCAACATCAAGGACGAGATCATCAATCTGCCACTCGATACCAAAGCCAAGTTCTCGCCCATTGCACGCGAGGACAGCATCAGCGGAGTGCACACCGTCAAGAATCTGCTGCTCAAGCGGATGCCCGTCATTGTGAGGTGAGTGGAAGTTTACTCAGTACACTCAGAAAAATAAATACCCTAATATGCTACTTTTGTAGCCGTATATTTTTTTGAATTTAGGAAATATACTTTTTTAATTAAAAATTATTTCCACTGAATAGAAATTATATCTGCTTTTTAGGGTGATCTTTTGAATTCTACTGCTTTATACCTAAATGTTCTAAGAAAAAATATAAAATAAAAGTAGTAAAGTTCCTAAAAAGTAACAAAAATCTTAAATAATTCTGCTATTAGTATTTATAGATCACGAAAAGAAACCTTATCTGTTAGAGAAATACGAAGAAGTATTTAGAAATACCAAAGTAACCTATTTTAGTAAATTATATACTTCATTAGGATGATTAAACCTAAATATGTCCTAAGAAGATAATATAAAAAATAGTAAACTTGCTAAGAAGTTTAAAAATACAGAAAACAAATACTGCTATTGGTATTTATAGATCACTAAAAGAAAACCTTGTCTTAGGAAAATAGTAAAAAGTAATTAGAAATGCTGAAAATATCTAGAATATTTAAGTATTTCTTATATTTTATTAGATGCATGTTTTTTAACATGATATTTAAACTTAATGTATTCCTGAGAAAATACTAAAAAATATTAAACATACTAGAAAATCAAAAAATACTAGAAAATTCTGATATGAGTATTTATGGATTACCAAAAGAAAAATAGTAAAATGTCAATAAAAATACTGAAAAAACCTATTTAGCATTGTTTATATACCAAACATAGTATTTCTTATATACCAAATAAAACCTTGTCTATTATTCTCTACCCTTTCCGTAGACTCGTCCATGGCAGCGGGCCAAAGGGGCTTAAGCAGCCATTTGTGCCGGAGCTGAGACTGCTGGGGTGCGTGGAAATCGACAGGATCTTTGCGCTGCCGCTGCAGAAGGACACGGATCTGGTGCCGGTGCCGCTGAACGCCAAGATAAAGCTGCAGCGGGCCAAGAACATGGAGCAGCTGGAGCATTTCATTGAGTACACGCGCTTTCTGGACAAGGCACAGCGCTTGCTGGCGGATGCACGCGATCGCCTGCAGGTTGTCGATCTCAAGCTGAGCGAGAAGGAGAAGAAGGACTCGAAGTTCAGCAGCCGCAACAGCGGCAACAAGTTCCCCGTGGTCATGCTACCATCGGCAGCGGGCGTGGCCAGCGGGCTGGCCGAGAGCGGCTATGTGCTGCGCAAGAGCGCCAGCTGCGACTCCTGGTCGAAGCAGCAGCAGCAGGCGCTCAGCAGCACCGAGATTGCCGAGGAGTACAACGAGATTGATCACATCTACGACTATGTGCGGGGCCTGACACCGCTCTCCAAGGGATTGGCCCGCTTTGAGCCCATCTGCGAGTCGCCCACGCTCAAGTCGCACCACACGGACAGCAGCGGCAATGGCAACTATTGCAGCCTGATTCGGGCTCCGGCTGCTGCACCACAGCAGCAGCAGCAACAGTCGCAGCAGCCCAGCAACAACAATAACAACAACTACAGCAGCTTGGAATCAAACAAGCACAGCAGCAGCAACGGCGGCCATCACCATCAGCAGCATCACCATCATCCCTCGGCGATGCTGGTGAACCACTATCATCACAGCCATATACAGGAGGACATCAAGCCGGTACCGCCGCCCATTGAGACCATTCCGGGCAAGAAGCCGGCCGAGAAGCGTCAGCGTCCCACTCTACCAAAGCTTTACATCAAGAACGCCAATGCGCACAGCGCCGGCAGCAGCAGCAATGGCAATTCCACGGGCGGCACAAGTCACAGTCACAGCCATAGTCACAGTCACAGTCACAGTCACAGCCATTCGCAGCAGCAGCAACAGCTGCCGCCAACGCCTGGCAGCAACAATAACAACAACAACAGCAGCAGCACGGCAGCAATTGTCGCCAGCGCCGCTGCCGCAGCTGCGTCCGCTCACCATGCCCACACACACGCCCATGTACACCCACATCAATACCCACACGCACACCAACATCCACACCCACACAATGGCAAGGTGCTGACGCCCAACAACCATTTGCCAGTCAAGGAATCGCTGGAACCGCAGTCGCCGCTCTTTCACATTAGGTAAGTGTTAAGGTTTAATTATCAATTAAGTTGAACCTAAGAGTTGAGATTTTAATTGCTCCCAAACAAACAAATCAACTCGTTGAACTTGCAAGTCATAAAGCTTGCTAAGCTAGCACCAAGCAAATCAAGCAAGCAAGCGAAAGAGGCAGAGCAAACAGAATATGCAAAGACTAACCCTATACTCAATTTGATTTACTTGATATTGACTGACCTCCGAGAACTGCTAAGGCAGTCCTTGCTCGTCTTCAAACTTTGCTTTCTCCTCACCAAGTCAACCAAATCTTCGAGCTTGCAAGTGCAGGAGCTTGAACTATTTGACTTGTTTAGGCTTCAACTTGAACTGGCTTAGCACTTTAAATGGGAATGACTTGGTTGTCCTTTGCAGTACATTTGTTCAAGACTCTAACTCAACAATGTCAGTATTTTAGAGTGCGGCAAAATACTCTGGGAATGACTGCAACTCTTCGAAAAACTTCAACAAGAAACTTCTTTACCCCTAATTGGGTTCTATTGAGATCCTTCCGTAGATATTGTTATTTATGTCTCTACTTAACCCACGCATTACCCTCACTTTCGCAGATACAAAAGCCTCAGCAGCCTGCAGCTGACGCCGGACAGCAATACTGCAGCAATGACGCCGCCGACGATCTCAGCGCATGCCAAGGCAGCGGCAGCAGCTGCAGCAGCAGCAGCCGGTCCACAGACGCCTCCCGATGTGGTGCTCAAGTGCGGGAGCATACTCAATTCGCACGGCTACCTGGCGCACAGTCATAATCACAGTCACAGCCGCAGCTCGAGCAGCAACAACCATCACAATCCGCGGGAGGGTACACTGGACTCGTCGCGCAGCGGGGGACGCACTTCGGGGGACTCCCAGAAGCTGCCGGAGAAGAAGACGCGTCGATTGTCGCGGCCGCGCAGCCTCTCGAATCTGGTGTGGGATCTGCGGCCATCCAAGGAGAAGTCCAAGAAGAAACTCTATATACACCACTTTGATCAGCGTCAGCAGGCGACGCTCTATCTGTAGGATGTACTTGGGATGGGTACGGATGCGGATGCGGATTCGGGTTCCGGTTCGGGTTCGGAGTAGATTCGTTTGCCAAATCGTTTCGCTGCCATCAACGACAACCCCACTGACAACAACAACTCCAACAACAATAACAACAGCAACAACAACACGAACATCAACAACAACAACCACAAGCAACACCAATATTTTGCGCTGTGTGTGTTCCTGCAGGTGAGCAAGCTGGGCGGGGAGGGTAGGGGAGGCGTGGCAATGCAAATCGTGCTGCCTTGTGATTGTTTTGCTTATTAAATTCGTGCAGCTAAAACTAACTAATTTCCTCTTTATCCCTCTCTCTCTCTCTCTCGCTCTGTCTCTTCCAATATCTGCCTCTCTCTATTGCACTCTTGCCTCTCTTTCTGTTTCTCCATCTCACTTGCAGCTTTCACCATTTAGCTTGCAGCAGCAATTTTAATTAACATTGAATTGTGCCTTCCCCTGCGCCCAGAACTATGCTTTAAATTCCACTGAAATATTTGAGACGAATATTTTGCCTGGATGGACACCGATGAATGGAGGAGAGACGGAGGAGAGATAGAGGAGAAGAAAGCAGAAGAACCAACCAAAACCAATCACATGAAATGCTGACAACACACACACACACACACACACACACACCTACACACAAAACACACACACACACACAAACACATCAAGTCTATAAAATTGTGATTTTAATTTTATGTTTAATTTAATATTATGCGACACTTTTAGTTATTATTTAAAACGAGGCGATGAGGCAAAGAAAAAACACTAAAAAAAAAAACATAAGAAAAACATAAATAAAAAGCCATTTTTCATTTAGCAGTCGCTTACAATTTGAGTCACTTAAAATTTAAAATTAAATAACAACAAATTGCGAACAGTGTATTAGTTAAGTTTTGGATAAAAGTAAAGCTTATAGAACGAATTGCAGCGCCAGACGAGGGCTGAACAGGGAGAAGGAGGAAATGACGTCAGAAAAATAAATGCAGTAATATCAAAAAACATATATAAACAAATATATATATACATTTATACCTACATATATGTATCTTAACATGTATGAATTTATATTATAGTTAAGCAATATTACAAATATCGAACATGATTTACTTAGAAGAAGTTTTGCAACAGCAACAGCAACAGCAACAACAACAACAACAACAACAGTAACAACAACCTATGCATATTTAATGTTATATCATATAGTTGAAATGAATTTATTAATTTCTCCTCATAATTTAAATGTTGTACGTATGTGGCAAATTTGTATTCGTAATTGTTTATAACTATGCAATTTAATTAATTACAATTACTTATACTCTTGTTAGTCTTTAGTTGCTCAGAGCTAAGCTGAGAGGGTGAGGGAGAGTGAGTGCGACAGAGAGAGCGAGAGAGAGAGACACCACTACTCTACTCTCCTCTCCTCTACTCTCCTCTCTCTCCCTCCCCCGCCCTCTAACTCTCGCAATGCATTGTCTTAGTCGTTTAGTGTGTACATTTTAGTTATTACAATTAAATCGCTTATATAGCATACGAGTATATAGAGTATATTATACTATAACTACATTCTATTTGTGTCTAATAAATGTCTCAGAAAATATATAAATTGTATATGCAAAATAATTGAAATTCGTATTCATTTCTTATGGCTATGGGGCTGATCGCTGTGCCCGATCTATGTGGGCGTACTCTCCGTACATTCAAATGAAAGCAATCGAGCCAACAATAAAAAGACGGGAATAATTTCTATTCAAACATTTGCGTCATCATTTGCAGCTGCATTTAAGAAATTAAAGCAACAAATTCGCTTAATTAAACAACGTTTCAAAGTTGATCGAGCTATAAATGCGAGCAGCCAGTGAAAACTGCGCAGCTCTTATATAAACTATTTACAACAGTATGAATACTAAATTATTGTTGGCAAAAATATATTGTTATAGAAAGTCAGCTCCAGTTTGCTTTTCTTATATATTTAGAAATATTTATTTATATCTTGTTTCTTTCTATTTGGACAGCTTGAAACTGGTTATTATATACAAGGAAAAACTTAATCTAATTTCAAAAAAATAAAATAAAATAAAAATCACGTTTGCAACAAAAAGTTTCAGTATCTTCACAAAACTAGAGCAAAATTGTATTTTTGATAGATATAAGCTTTGAACAATCAATAAGATTGCAAGATTCAATCTATATCGTCTTAAATTTTCAGGGAAATATAAATTGCAAGATTGCATCCACATCAGCTATGATTTATGCCTACAAAAAACCTTTTCAGGATAAAATTATTCAAAAAGACTGTAAGATTTGATTCATATCTGCTGCAACCTAAATACTAAAAAGAAGTTCTCAATGCCTCGAAAGCTTAACAAGCTAATAAGATTTTAGGAATCAATTAAATCAGCTAATATCCTTGAGTAGTTAGTAGTAGACTTCAGCTATTTTTGCTAATGAGGTCGTTTTTGTGAGTTTATAAAGTCTAGAGACGACAACCTTTGTTTCAACAGCTCTATATGACTTCTTATAGATTGTCGCTACCCCGGCTGTACAACAACAATAACAAGTGTGCAGTTAGGCTAACAAAAGAGAGAATCAAACTGGCTTTTGCCAAATTGGGATCAGCGCCAGGTGAAAACTGCGCAATTGCTGGCATTTATCTAACGCACTGAGCGAAAATTTCAATAAGGCAACACTTCATAATTTATGGACACATGCCAAATGCTTCCTGTCGAACCGAGCCGAGACAATGAGGCGAAACACCTGCCAATCCCGACACCTGGCTGCTACACGACTTTGATAGCGTTCATTTGGGCAAAGAATTAAATCTCAATTGCATTACATTTCCATAGAGCGAATGCGGAAAAACAAAAAACTCAACACAACACAATATTGTTGGAAAAATCGAGGAGGCTAAATTGCGTTAATGCTTGTAATTAGTTGGCAATATCGAAAGATTTAATTTGTGCGCGCTGCGGTCCCAAAACGGTGCGAGCCGATCAAGTTTGTTGCCTAAGTCTTTTGTTATGGTGCGAGCGTAAAGCAAAAATGCTATGCAAATAGATTGGCTGCTGTTGTTGTTAGGAATTGGAGTTGGAGCTGGAGTTAGAGCTGGAGCTGGCGGCAACGAATTGAATAACATGAAAAATGCGCTTACATTGCGATATCATCACGTTTATGACGCTGCCACAATTAATCAGCCGACATGCAAGCGCTAAAAGGCAGACTCCAGCTCGGAGTTAGAGTCAGAGGAAGAGGAGTCAGGGGCAGTGGCAGAGGCAGTCACAGAGTGCGAGGCTAACGCACAGCTGGCCTGTTACCTGTTACCTGGTCCCAAGAACCATAAACGTTTCTCTGCTCATCAAATGTGCAATTTATAACATTTTCCTATGCGGCAGGCAGCCGCGGAACCAAAGCCGACAGCAAACGCCTACGCCAAAATCTCAGGCACTGAGTATCAGGCTCTGTCTGAGAGAGGATATACACGCTGAAGTTGCTTCAAGAAGTTTTCGCCTGCAGGGAAGATGTATAAGGGACCAAAAGCATTGCATTTTGTGTTATTTGTGGGTTGTAGTTACAAAACTATCGATAGAGCATAGTATTTTTCAGTTTAAAATTATATTAATCTTATATTTACCACATTTTTAACAATTCTACAGAGTCTGTAAGCGTAAATAAGGAAAAATCTGTCAAGATACATAAATTATAAGTGGCATATTCAAGACTTTTTCAACGATATATAGCACTATCGATAAATTTGCAGCACAAGTGTGTTTAAATACATAATCCCAGTTGCAATGAGTAAATAATAGATAACAGAAGAAAACCCACAAGGAAGTAAGCTCAGCGCATAAGTGAAAGCAGTTTTAGAAGCAAATTAAGGAAAACTTCATGAAGTAGCTTCATCGTGTAAATGCCAAGCCAGTCTCAATATCAGTCTGTTGCCTGCTGCATGTTGCTCAGCCATTTGCTACAGTTATGGCACACAGGAAGAGCTAGAGATCTAGAGAACTGGCCGAACAGCTGCCTCAGAGCCTCATCCGCTTGGATCGGCTCATGTGCCGGCGATTTGTATCGCTGTCTGTTTAAACTGTGTAAATCGCCCTAAACTACGCATCAGTTTCGGTTTCAATCTTGAACTTGCTTGCTCCAGAGCTCCCCACAGCACCCTACACAGCCCCCACCACGCTACCCAATCTCTCAGTCTCTTCAATATGTTTATTTAAACGCTTTGCTCCGCAATCGAGTTGAGGAAGTGGTTTCGTTTAGCGTGCCTGCAACTTTATCGCGATATACGCGATATGCGCGATGTAGCGGTAACAAATTGGCCTGCCCGGCTACATTGGCTATACATATATTGGCTAGATTGGCTTCCTCTCTGCCTCTGCTCTGTGAATCCTGGCCCAGTTCTAAGCCGCTTCCGCGTCACATGCACACAATTAAAAGTGCGCACAGTTCAATTACCCAGAGCCCAGTCTCAGTCCCAGTCTCAGGCCCAATCGCAGGGTTGAGTCCACTTCCCCTTTGCCTGTTCCAGTTCCAGTTTCAGTTCTAGTTCCAGGTAGTTTCTAGGGTCTCAGTCACAGGCCCATCTGCAATTACGCGGGTCGACGACTTCTGCTTTAAGTTGTTTATTTTGTTCTCTGCCCATTGCGCAACTGTTGCAACTTGCAACTGCCTCGATAATCATTCAAATTTACAAGAAAACAATCAAAAACAAATTCCTAGAACACAAATCGACGAAACTCATTTCATTTCAATTAAAGTTGCACGCCGGCTTCGACTCTGCTGTTCTGGAGAGCAGCTCTGAGAAAGGTGTACACAGACAACGAGAAATCAACAGAGCATAATCGTGGTACAACGCAGTTTTAATACTCTATTCAATATATAAGGTAAGTTGAAGGGAAGGTTATGTTCTCCCGACAACATATTCCTTAGCCAAATCTACTTACTTACATCAAAAAACGTACTTTTGATGCAAACCTTATATCTTTCCTGTTCTCAATTCTGAGTACTTCCTTAAATTAAAATGATTGTCATTCCAAATTGATTCTGATTTGCTGTTCCTGTTTCTGAATCAAATGTTAATCGTTTTCTTCTCCAAGAACAACCTTTTTTCGTTTCCGAATGCTTTGATGCGAATCGGTAATGAGAACAGGTTCAATTGTGCGTGATTAAATACTTTTGTTAAGAAACCGCTTGATATATCAATCATGGAACATCTGAGCTTAAGCTCAAACAAACAAATGTTTTTGATGATAATCCATCACAAAGATCTGCGAGTAAAGTTCGAACAATCACAGGAGCACAATATTCAATTTTTGGACAGATTCAACGTAGGTTTACAGGAAGTCACCGCATTTGTCATCTCAAAATGATATTATCATTTTAATACCGTACTATTTATCCGGTACATAAAGCTTCCTGTGACTATGTTGAAATTGAAAGGAAATGACATAAGAAGTATAAAACAAGTTTCCGACTAAGGAAGAGCTTACAGCTGAGATAAATGGCTTTTTGTAGGAAAAGCTGAGTGGTAGACTGGAAAGTAGAGTAATAAATGACATGTTTATCAAAAAATTAGTTATTTTCCCAACTGGGCCTATTCAGTTATCCCCCCCTTCCCATAAAACAAGTAGAATTAGCTGCTAATTTATTTTGGATGTATCAAACCTTCCAGGAATGTGTCTGTATCCTCCTGCCCACCGAGGGTGACTCTCAAGAGAAGACACGGGCAGCCAAAGAGCGTGGAAGAACTGGCGGGCGGGTGTAGCAATAGCGGTGTACAAAATCCCAAAGAAAACAAATTTAAATAAGACAAACGTCAACCAATTACCGTCAATCGCATTTTCCGCAATGTCGACGGCAACGTAAGCGTCGGCATCGGCGTCGGCGTCGGCATTGGCATCGGCATCGGCGTCGCAGTCGACGTCAAAGTTGCTGCCAACCTTTTGCCAGTTACTAAGCTGCAAAATTGCCAAACGGGCAGCCAACTGCATGGAGTTGCGGTGGCAGCGGGCGGGGTAGCGGGTGGCTGGGTGCGCATGTGCAGTTACGAGTGCAACTGCAGCGGCAACTGCGACTGCAACTGCAACTGCGACTGCGTCACACGGCACGCGGAGAGGTCAAGAAACTGTGCGCGGCATTTGAATAAGTCGAGAGGAGGTAGGAGCTGCAGCTGTAGCGGGGTAGGAGCTGGGAAATGAAGCTCCACTGCTGGTGAAATCAAATCAAATCCAAATCAAACAAAACAAACTGCCAGCAAGAGACACAGAGGAGCAGTGTAACAACAACAACAACAACACACAGCAACAACAACAACAACAACAACAACACAGCGACAAGGCATCGAACAAATTTCCATGCTGCTGTGAAATTCCGCGATGCGACGACGCCGTCAACGGCAATGCACAGTGTGACGAGGCTGGCCGAAATAGGCAAATGTCTTAATAAGGAATACTTAAGCTAACAAAACCCAAAAAAAAAAGTATTCGAAATTTGAAAAATGTTAAGCTTAGTAGCCAAGCGATTAAGCTAGAAACTATAATACTTATAACTATATTGAAATGTTGTTTGTAAAGGTTATTAATTTCTACAACAATTTAAAACATTTGAGGAAAATTCTCTCCTTGAGGAATGTGGGAAACGGAACAGTCATGTATGTGTTTCGTGAGTATAATAGTTTTCAACAACTGAATAATTTGAGAATTTGGGTAAATTTACCATATTTTTATTGGGATATTGTGGACTTTTAAGTGGCAGTAATATAATTATCTACATTTAAAGTAAAATTGTAGATTAAGGACATTTATGGTTTATTTTTAAAGTAATTTAAAACATGTATATAATTATTTTTAAATATTGATGACAAAAAGAAAGAAAATCGACTGGTTTCAAAAAACATGCTTAAGTCCATATAAATTTGTGGGTATTGTAACGAATTTCTAAATTATTTGCAGTTTTGGAACACCATTTTTCATTACGTTTCTTAAATATTCTATCCCTTACTTTTTGTGGTATAAAAACACAAGTGTACAAACTTTAATATAGAAAAATTTTAAAAAGTGTTAATTTTTTTGTACAATAAAATAATACAATAAATTGATGGTTGCAATTTTGTTTGCTTGTATCTCTTTTGATGATCTCTCTTTTGATCCGTTTCTCTATTTTGATCTCTTATGAAGAAATGCTAAAAATTCTAAGTTTTCTTAAAGCGCTTTTTTTGGTATAAGTAGCGAAGCTAATCCCAAACAAATTGGATGTTTTTTAAGCCGAGAAATAATTAGGAAATAATTTTCTGGTCTAGTTTTACAATTCACTTTCAAAACACGAAAAAACTCGAGTCTAAAGTGAGTTGACAAGCCAAGCAATATTATATAATTTTGGCTGCTGGACATATGGGCTCGTCCCACTGTGCGACGTGGACGAAGTTGTTCCAGGTTGCTGGTTGTTTGTTGTTTGTTGCTAGTAGTATAACTATGGCTTGTTCTATGGGTGTTTTTGGGCTCTGAGCGCAATTATCCGTCGCGTATTTGCTTTGGCATTGACTTTGGCATTCTGCCATCGATGTTGATGTGGATGTCGATGTGAATATCGTTGTGAATGTGAATGTGGCTGTGAATATCGATGTGAATGTGGATGTGAATGTGAATGTGTTGCAAGCCAAAGCTTTCTTCCACTTCCACTTAAATTGCCCATGACGAGCTGTGCGCACTGACAGCTGAGCAACTGCCTGGCTGACAGTGTGCCCAAGTCAATATCCAGGTGCAGTCCGGCAGTGTATCCATCATCAGCATGCGATTCTCATGCGAAAAGGTCAACAGCAACAACAGCAACAGCAACAACAACAACAGCAGCAGCAGCAGCTAGTTGCAACTTAGAATTTCAATCATTGAGTTTGGCCAAGTGAAATGCGCCGATGATTCTCATTCTGATTCTGATTCCATGGCAGCTGCTCAGTTGCTGCTGCTGCTGCTGTTTGTTGATTTGTTTGTTGTTGCAACAGTTGCTGCTGCTGCTGCTGCTGCTGCTTCTGTGCGTCGCTCGCTGCAACATTGTCGCTCCGCGTTGGCCACTTTGTTCTGGAGCGATATCTAGCAGCTAAAATTGCTGTTAGGCAACCGATCACGTTCGCTGCATGCATACAAAACAGTCAACAAGGCTGGGAGCTGGAAGCTGGGAGCTGGGAGCAGTGGCTGCAACTGCGACTGCTGTTGCCTGTTTGCAATTGGCCTGGCCATTTTCAACGCCAGTTGATTTTTCATTCGATCCATTTGAAATTGTTTGATGCCTGTTTGATATGGCCATGATAGATGCCAGCTCGTTACGAGTTCAGCAACGAGTACTTCAATCATATTCAGTTTTAGCCACAGCTACGCCGACAACAGGGCCTGACAATGAGAGATTTGGGCCGCTGGCAAAGGAATTTGCTGCGGACTGTCCTATTAAGACTTATAGCCACGGGCAAGCGGGGATGCGGGGGCCAAGGGAAGGCGCCTTGTAAAGTATAGTTGTACGTAAACCAGGTCACTCCACAATCTTAGAGCAAGGACTCAATTCTAACTTCAATTGAGTTTGCCTTCATCAAGCCAAGCCCCCATTAAGCCTTAGTTCTTAACTTCTTTCTTGCACAAATGACAATCTATAGTATTTCAGTTAAGTACATGAAAAACGGGCTTGTTGAATTTTTAGCAAGAATTTTGGTCAAAAAATTAACTTCCTCACAGGAAGCTTAGAAATATGTAGTTATTTTATACAAAAAGTTCGGTAACATTTTTGAAAATGTTTAAGGGGGACCCTTGTCAATTCTCGAAAAAAAGTTAAAACATTTTCTTAATTAAAAAAATGCCAAATCAATTTAGAGTACAAAACATGATCAAAAACATATTCCGCATGGAAATCGGTTTAGTTTTGACAAAGTTATAGAAGTTGTTAATGTAGGAGGTTGGGGTCGGATGCGTCTCCTTCAATGCATAACACATTTCATGACAAAATTATAATATTCACTGCCAGAGCCAGAGTGTAATAATGGAAAAAACATTGAAAACGCTGCACTAGGACATACTCATTGCAAATACTTATTCCAGACGTTTCTTAACCTTGGGTCTTAAAATAAATACTTATAAAAATATGATATGTGTACAGTTTCTTAATGGATTCTTCGTTATAAAAGCTTCATATGTGGCTGCTGCATGAATCAGCGACATTTGTATACCCTTTCATTGTAAGAGGCATTTTCGATTACGAAATGTATTTGTATGTTGAACAGCACGATGAGCTAGGTTTGAAAGCCATGTCTGTCTATATGTTTACTCGTCGCCCAGTATTAAGTCTTTCTAAAGACTTGGTACAGTTGTAATAATCCAAAGGAACGGTCGGATGAAAATTAAGCAACCAATTGCTACCATTATGCTTTATACATTTATAATTTTACCAAAGTTGATACTAGTTAAACCCATAGCCTATATGACCAGCCAATACTTTTCATATATATCTTTCTATATTCACCCTGAATTGTTGACGTCAAGTCTGTCAAATATATCACCTATAGTTTTATAGATTTATAATAAACTATATCTTATAGTCTCCATTAAAACGAATAAAGGAAAAATGAAGTTTTTTATGAATAACTTTTTTGTTTTTACTCTCTACCAATCTAAACAGTTAAGAATTAAATTATACTTTGTTACTTTAATTTGGAATAAAGTCAATTTATTATATCATAAATCTCCTTTAGGTATGATTTGTCGTATGAAAAACTTCTTATCATAAAGTTTCCGAATGAGAAGAGCTGAGGATCTTATTATCATATAATATAGTATTCTCAGGAGAAATATAATTATGCAAGAAGTCTGCAAGGGTATTTAAAGTTCGGCATTCCAAAGATAACGGTTCTTTCTCGTAAATATTATGTTCAGACTCACATCGAATAATTTAACTGTTGAAATTTCATTTAGTGCATGTGCGAAATGAGTTAAAAGCAGCTGAGATGACGACAACTGCAGGGCGGCGGGCATAAAATCAATAGTCCGGCACACACACACAGTCACACACACTTACACAGACACTTGGCGTGTTGCACTGTCAACAGTCAAGTGGCAGTGCATTAAAATTGTAAACTTGAACAACAAACAAAAGCCACAAACAGACGCTCGACGCTCAGTCGCCTGGATGGGTACTCTCTGGCCTGGTCAGGTCTGGTCAGGTCTGGTCTGGTCTTGTCTGGTCAGGATGGTGTGGCCTGCTCGATTGGCCTGCCCGTTGCCGCAAGCCACATGGAGTTGCAGGCGGCGGCGGTGGTGGTGGAGTTGAAGGCGAAGGAGGACAACGCGATGTTGCAATTGTGCACATTGGTCGTTTGGTATCCGGCTTATAAGCTGCCAATTTCAAATTGTGCGTCACGTACACGCATAATGGGCAAAAGTAATGAAAACATATGAACAGACACGCAGGGCGAGCTGGTCAGCGGGGCTCGAAGGGGGCTGGTAGTGGGGAGTATAGCGGGTCTATAGTTGATCGGCATGGCCCTGCACGCACTGGGGGCATGGCTTGCACATTTCCAGTAGGCAGTTGCAATGCGATTGCAAATGCACAAAATAATAATTTGCAATACGCGCAGTTCAATTACAGCAGCAACAATTGCAACTGCAACAGCAACAGCAACTCCTTCGGCTGGGAAACAGCACAGCAACAACACAACAACAACAGCAAGCAGCGCATATCATTTTGCCAGTTGGCTCATTTGAAGCGTTTTTATTTTTCATATAATTGATATGCTCTAAGTAATTGGCGCTGACCACGCGAGCAACATGTTGCTGCTGCTGCTGCTGCTGCTGCTGCTAGTGTGCCGCTGCTGTTGCTGCTGCAAGTAAGAGATCAAGCAAACGATTTGTATATCGAGCGATCGATCGATTATGGCTCGGACATGCTGGCGACACACAGGACCACCCCACTGTACCTGCCAGACATCCATCTCGCGCCTAATTGCATAGCCAGCAGCAGCAGTTGCTGTGCCACCAACAACAACCTGGCACTAGGAACAGTTTTGTTGTTATTGTTGCTAAATTTTGTTTATATATCAAAAGGCATAATGCTTGGCAAGTTGTTGCAGACAATTGTTGTTGTTGCTGCTGTTGCTGCTGCGGTGTCGCCAACATGTTGCTAGCAATTGCTGTTGCTGTTGCTGCTGCTGTTCTTGATGTTGGCGCTGCGCTAAAAGCTTTACGTTTGATGTCGCCACATTTTGTGCAGCTTGCTGTTGTCCTCGTTGTTGTTGCTGCTACAAAACTGCCATTTATAGGCAATTAGGCTTTGATTTTAGTTGCTGTTTGAATGGGTGCTGCTGTTGCTGCCGCTGCTGCTGCTGCTGCTGCTGCTGTTGCCGCTGCGGTCCTGCGAGCGCCATTAATGCAGTGTGTAACAAATCATGGCTGCAATTAGTGCGTGTTTATGACTGCCTGCCAGGCGGGTTGGTTTGGGGCAACAGCAGCAGCAACAGCAGCAGCAACAGCGGCAGCAGCAGCATCTGGAGCAGGGGCAAATGATGCGGGTTGTAAATAGCCAGAGCAGCATTTCAGCGCTCAATATTTTGTAGTTTTAGCTGTCTCTTAGGCGATTTTTGCATGTTTAGCGCACAGCACAATTTGCATGCAACGTTCTCGTCCTCATCCTCATCCGCATCCTCAGCCTCATCCTCATCCTCATCCTCGTCGACGTTGTCGGCAACAATGGCCACTGATGATGGCATCTACAACGGCAATGGCAACTCGACCCGTGTCCAATGTCCACTGTCCACTGTCCAGTGGCGTCGAGTGGCGTCAATAATGGCCTGTCGTTTGCCTGCGCTGTCATGGCCAAAAGCGCCCGCCGGCCATATTGTTAGCCGCATCAGTCGATAGTTGTTTGTAATACCCTGCATCCATTCAAAAGATCGATAGAAAGGGTAAATAGCAGAGCTAATAAAGCTGTGCCAGCCTTAAAGTCATCTATGACTCTATAAATCATATAAGTTCTCGATCAGCCAAGTCAAACTAGCTCTGTTCATTTGTCTGGCTATCTGCCCGGTTAGACTCGTCGAACTCGGGAACTAAGAGAGCTGGAGCTACCAAATTTGGTATGCATAAAGTCAGTTTCAATTAATGCAATTTCTCCGCACAAGGAACCTTGTTAGATTACCAGGACTCTTGAAACTTTATGAAAGAGAAGTACACCTGAAAATGCTTCATTAGGTTAGACCATCCTATAATATTGCACCTTTTCCAATCTTTATGAACTTAAATTCTATTGTACTTTATTTCATTTCTAATATTCAATTATAAGTGGAGCCTTCATTGTTCATAGATTCGATTGGGGATATGTTATTATTTGTATTATCATATTGTATTTAGTATTTACTTCAATTTTAAGAAGATTTTTCGACCTTAAAGGTGCTGTTGGGATAAATAAAGATTAAGTTAGGAAAATTGAAAGTTCAACACGATCATGTCATATATGAACAGTTAACTTTGGGTACAGGATATCTCCTAGTTCAGCACTCTCGACAAAAGCACTTTAACTTGTTACTGCTGTTGCTGCTGCACTAATTGCACTATCAATATACAACACACACACACACACACACACACACATATGTGCAAGTGTATGTTTGTGTATAATTCCTTTAATGACATAGATCATGCTAATATAATTATATATTGCCGTCGCCGGCAACAAAAGCTGCTCTGATATCATATCATCAAATGCAAAAGAGAGTAAATAATCTCCAAGAATTATATGTAGAATTATGCAATTGAGCGGAGCATCAGCTTTAAGCTAAAAGATGAAAGATGAAAGTAAACTGCTGAGTTCAGGGGGGGATGGGGAGTTCTTCATTTGCATGCCCAGAATGTAGGTCATTAATGGCTCGAAAGAGTCAAGATGAAATGCTTGACGCAGGCTGGAACAAAGCGTTCACGACTTTGGCATTTTCCCAGCATCAATTGGCCAAAAAACCTAAAGTGCAAAAAAAAACAAAAAACTTTAAATAATTTCTATATTAAACGAGCATGAGAACCACTTGTAAAAATATTTTGACAGCACTTTTCTGGCCAACAGAGGCCCCAAAGCTACAAAAGCTCAAACCCGAGCCAATGATAAGCAATGTAGTTGAAAGAATATCAGCAATGATATATCAACTGTCTAAGCACTGGACATAAAAAAAAGGGGAAAAACTGAACATAGAGAACATAAAACCTCAAGCAAATCGCTGAGTGCATTTTATATTGCTGCTGACGGTTTATGGCTGGAAGCGGGCAAAGGAAATGCAATTTTGGCCAAAAAGAGAGAATAGAATCGAAAAGAATACATGGCAAACGGCAAAAGGCAAATTGTGCAAAATGATATTTGTCTATGACGATGACGACGATGCTAAAGTTGTAAGATTGTAAAATTGTTAAATTGTTAAATGGTAAAATGGTAAAATGGTAAATGGCGATGCGACCGTCGCGCTGCTTAAAATTCCAAAGCAAATTGCGGGCAACAACGTTACAATGTTGTTGTGGTTGCTGTTGCTGTTGCTGTTGTTGCTGCTGTTGCTGTTGTTGCTTGTCGGCAACAACATTCAGCAACATCACAAACATCAATTGACCCTTTGGTGCTTTAGGATCAAGCGTAATAATCGCTAGCATAAAAACGCTTTGCACTCTTGCGCCCAGAACGTAGTAGGCCCAGGGTAAGGGACCTTAACATGCACTTGGTCTAAAACTGAGACCTGAACACTACACAACTGAGAGCTGAGAACTGAGAACTGAGACCCGAGATCTCAGCTTCGTACATATGTATGTGCCCAACTCTGACTTTGACTCTGACTCCGACTCCGACTCTGACTCTGGCTAGCCAATAGCCTCTGGCAATGGCAACGAATGAAGATGAATCGCCAAAGTCTCAACGCGTTTAATAAAACATTAATTTAGGCATACATCTTATATAGTAGTTACACACAACATACATACATACATTCATGCTTACATACATACATACATATCGGGATTTCAATTGGGCCGCCAGCGACGCTTTTTGCTGACAACTATAATATTGCCATTGTGCATAGGATAGACCATATCGCTATCCTCTACGATCAGTCCCTCGAGCGAAGCCTAAAAACTTAAGATCTTAATTATCTGACAAAATCACAAACATTCTTATTACCGAAATTAACACAATTCAAATTTGAATTCAATCAAAAGTAGGAAGAAACGAAAATCAGTTTTGGCAAAATTCTGGGAAGTCTAGGATCATGTTTTTTGTAATAGATTTATTAGATTATAAAATGTATAAGTTTAATTTACTCATCATCCACAATTCTTAAATCATATTATATTTATAGAGCAAAAGAAGAAAATGAGTCATTTTTGTCAAAGTTCTGAGAAGTTAAAATTTAGGATCATATTTTTTTGATAGATTTTAGATTTTTTAGATTATAAAATGTATTATTATAATTTACTCATCACCCACAATTCGCAAATCATATTACTTTTATAGACCAAAAGAACAACTTTCAATTTTAATTTTAGTATGGGAATAAATATATAGGTTTGGCTTTCAGACTTTTAGTTTCCTGTGTCATATACAAATAATCTTTTAATTCTATACAATTATACATTGTTTTTAATAATATAAGAATATCTATTTGTATTTAAATTAACTTTTTGCTATCTTGCCGTTTGGACAGCTTGATTAAATTGGTTAAATATATAGATGTGAAAACTACATAAAATATCGAAAAAATATTACCTTTCAAAATGAAATGTAAAGTCAATAATGGACAAAAAACAAGGACCTGTGAATCCGTTTGGTTTCGTTTTCGTTTCAGTTTTGACAAAGTTTTGAGAAGTTAAAGTCTTAAAAGATGATGTCCCATGGATGTGGAACTTTAAAAGTTACCACCTTTTTAAAACCTAAAGAAACAAAATTAGTTAGCCGCCAAAATTAAATGTTAAAAACAATTCCAATCTGTTTGGAAATCGGATCAGTTCTGAGAATTTAAGGTATAAAATTTATCACATCCTATAGATTGTAAACCCAACAAGTTACAGCACTGTAAAAACTACAAGGAAAATCAAAAGGATAGTTTTAAGATGGACGGATATTTGTGCTGATAAATATTAATAATTATAATTATGTTTATTCTATAATTGATTTTCCCAAACAATCTTATCACATTTCGTTGATCTCTACACTAATATGCCCTACACGGCTTTTGGTAGCGTATCGATTGCTTATTTTGAGTGCTTCACATATTCTAGAATAATATATTTTCGCCAGAGCATTTTTTATTTTCTCTCTTCGTTTTTGTTTTTGTTATAACACCCGCCTAAGGGTCAAATTTTGCACGCTGTCATGTGTGCCCTGATCCATGCAACAGGCCAGTCGCAGTCCTAGTCTGAGTCCCAGTCTGGGTTGTAGTCTGAGTCCCAGTCCCAATCTCAGTGCCAGTCGCAGTCCATGGCGAAACGAGTGCAACACGAACTATTTAATGGACTTGGCATGCCAGGACGGAGCCATGTGAGAAGAAGACATCTGGCTGGGCCAGACTATGCCATCTACAATCATCCACATGTGTGTGCGAGTGTGTGTGTGTGTGTGTGTCTGCCCGTTAATCAGCTTTGCTGGCAGGCCTTTCATCAAAGCAAATGCGGCATGCGGCATGCGGCACCCACACCTCGCAGTGGGGCACAAACCGACAACAACAAAAAAAGCAGAACAGATTAAGCATACGACGTGTTGTGCAGTTAGCAGTTAACATCGTCGAGCCAGTTCCGAGCCCGAACCTGAATCTGAAACCCCAAATGGTCATCTAATACATGATGACATTCTGTTAGGTGGCGACATGTGGTACCAGTTGTAGGACCTAATTACCTATTGAATAGAATATACTCGTATTTCGTTATAAAGTTGGAAATCAAGTTGATCACCGTCAGTAGACCAGTTATTCTAGTCAGATCTTTCTGTCATTCAATCTAATTTTATACAAATCTTTATCTGAAGATCTATAAGAACTAGAGATACCAAATTTGGTATGGTAGCTTCCTGTACACCATACTTCATTTTAAAGTTTGTATTCCCTATATCCCTGCTTGTGAACGTTCGAAAAACAAAGATGGAAGTTATTCAAAACACAATTAATTCCTTATTAATGTACATATGAGTCTAGATAAGTGAGTACGACCAAATGACCTACCTTAAAAGAGAGACTAAATTTAGTATATGATGAAGTTCCATCTTGATCATCTTCCCTCATTACATCTTTTCGAAAACCAAAGCATTAATGATGAAACTTCTTATGGGAACTATATCGTCTAAGACATTAAAAGTCAAGCTGGTACTCACATAGCTGGTGACTCGCACGGCACCACCTTGACTTATTACACCATGATCTAACGGATTAACGATGCAACTTCTTAAGGGAACGATATCGTCTGAAACACACAATCTTGCTATATGTCTTATGAATGCAAAATAAAAGTCAAGCTGGTACTCACATAGCTGGTGACTCGCACGGCACCACCTTGACTTATAACACCATGATCTAACGGATCGGCATGCGTTGACGTTGACTGCAAGGCACAGACACAGACACAGGCACGGGCACAGGCACAGGCACTGAGAGTGCAACTTAGACTGGCGGCAATTGTAATTTATGATTCGCAGCGCACGGCGTCCAAATGATCTATTGGCGCAGTCGCCATCCAAGTCATTTTCGTAAGCGGCGGCGTGCCAGGCTCATTTTGTATCGGGCTCGTCATCGGCACTTGTTGCATCAGCCACACAACATAACAGTTAAAATGATTTTCGCATCGCATGTGGCGGCTGCCCAGTGTTGTGGACGGGAAGGGGGAGGGCGTCTGCTCCCCCCAAGGGCCCGACAGTTACAAAGTGCACCCACAAGTTCGCGGTCAGGCGCACTCGTATGCATTTGAAGTGACCCAACGCCGAACGCTTTGTCCCGCCAACGCCGTCTTGGTATTGATTAATGGATTTTTAGTGTTGGCAACGCTCGTAAATAAATAAGAATGCGCCGGCATTCTAGAGTTGTGCCAAAACGTTCACAACAAGTTCACCAAACTGACCAAATGAACTGTGCGCTCGTTCATTTGAGTTCGATTACAGAAGGATAACTAGTAATCGATCTACTGGTTATTAATCATCATGGAAACTAATAATAGTTGCTAGATACACAAAGTTTGAAATTGTGGTTCACCTATCTAAAAAACTTGTATACTTATTATTATTATATTAGGCGGTTCGAGATCCGAGTAATTGGCCACGGGGAGACGCAGCGTGTATTTGTCATTGGTAAACTTTATTCTTTACATTTACATTCAATTTGTTTAAAATTATGTCCAATTATACATGGATTACACGTTAAAGGTAAAGGTAAGTTTGCAATAGTTCGAATCTTGAGCGTGACGAGAGGTCGATCAAACATCAAGCGATCATTCGAAGTGTCTGCAGGATACCTTTAATTATTACAATACAAATATGTATATGGTACTCGTAATTGGTAATTGAAACTGTTTATAGAAATAAGAAATGATTTGCATTAATACGAACTACGTAAATTTTAAACTAAACTGGCTACTTTAGGTTATGATAGGTTGGCATCTGCTAAGCCATCCACAAGTGCTAGATTGATTCTCTCAGCTCTCGAATATGTACAATTCGAGCTGACAGATAATGTGTGTCAATAAAAACTATAACTATTGCTGCTTCTTCTGCACCACCTGCGGCAATTGCTCCTCCCGCTTCATACGCCGCTTTATCTCCGGCTCCGGCTCCAGCTGCTGTGCTGGCTGCTTTGCACGGCCGCTGCTCTTATGCGTTTGTGCCTGGGGCGCCAACTATAATGGCGGCGGGTCGTAGTGAAAGCCAGGATTGTTAAACTTGAACCGCGCAATCTCAAACTGCAGCGTCTCGTAGTTGATATCCGCCAAACGCTTCAGCTGGTGTGCAATCTCCTGCGCATCCAAGCCGCTCAACGCGGCACTCAGCGATGTGCTCTGTGCCTCGTGGTGTATCTTTGTGTTGTGCAGCGTGGGTATCGAGCTACCTGTTTGTATGGTCGCGTACGAGCGCGGCGCATTCTTAACTGCAAGTAGAGGAAGCAATGGAAAAAGTAGCAGCAATTGTCTGGCCTACTGCAGATGGGAACTCACCTTCGTAGATCACCTGATCTCTACGTAATCGCTTGACGGGCAGCTCGCCGTTGATGAGCTTGGTGCCGCTGCTGGAGCCGACCGAGTGAATGTTGGGCGTGCATACAAACTTGACGGGCTCCACCGGCTGCTCCGGCTGTTCCTGCTCCTCCTCCACATAGGTTGAGTTGTCCACCACAATGGTGCGATAGCCGCTGCCGCTTGTGTTCACTGCAGTTGTGCCGCCCACGTTGGGGCCATCAATGCCGCCGCCATCGTGCATGTTCTCGTCGGTGAGATCCTCCTGATCGACGTGCTCCTCAACCATCTCATCCTCGTCGACCTCATCGTTGATGGCCTCCTCAACGGCTGCTTGCAGCTCCTTCTGAAACGATGCCGATGTGCGCTGTCCCAGCTCTTCCATGTCGTCCTCATGATCGTCCTTCTCCGACTTCAGGTTCATCAGCGTTTCCCCTGTGCCCGGCACCTTGCCAAACAAGTTGAGTGCACGGGTCTCCAGCGAGGACATCGATATATCCTTCTCGCTGGACATTAAGCTGCGTCTGTACTTGCAGCGCGTCGTGTTCTTCCAGTCGTTTAGCCGCTGCAACAAGACCAACACAACAAACAAACAACAACAAATGAGCGCGCGTCATTTGCCGCCAAGATACACATAACCTCCCCCTCCCCAACCCATTTCACAGTCACACAGAAACAAGCCCCCTCCCCCGCCTACCAGTTTTGTGTGCATGTGGCAGAACTCACCTTGCGCCATTCCTCGGATGTTAGTGTGGGGCCCGAGCTACATTTGTTGAGCCTGTCGGATAGCTCCTTCCATTTCTTGGTCAAATAATTCAGATCATAATCGCGCGGCACGCGTCCACTGGCAAAAATTGGGTCGCTCTCCATCAGCTCAATGTACATCTGATACTGCTCCGATGAGGTTCGTTTTTTACGTCGGTCCATTACTTGGGGCTCTTAGATATATAAACTGCACTGGAAACTGTTTTTCCCACCGAAAAATGCACTTAAAACACGAAAAATTGAAAATCGACGCCACCAAAATGCAAACAATTTTACGCGCTTGGTATTTTTTAGCACATTTCGCTTAGCGCTGGACCGCAGTGCTGCAAACTATCGATTATCAAACATTGCTGTGCTATCGATTGTCAAAAGTTGACGAATATACAATTCAAAATTGCTAATAGCTTCATTTTATTTCTTCTATAAGATGCTAATTTTATTATACGCTCAAGTTAAATTGATTCGGTATTCTCATTGTTACAAAAATTACACATGTTTATTTATAAAGCAAGAAATATCTGATTTTGTTTTGGACGACTGTACGCAATCAGTGTTGCCAACTATCTAACTATAATATAGCTTTAACGTTAAAAAATAGCTAGTTATGGAATTTAGAAAATAACTGTATCTGTTTTTGTCTAAATGCTTAGTGTTCTGTAAGAGGAATAAAAACAGCCTGTGCAGCACTAATTACTTATTTAGTTTTTGAGGTACAAATTGATTGCAGCCAAACACATCGCTTGTGAGCAAATATTTTAATGAACATTATTATTGCATATCAGCTGTAATCTTTGTACAAAAGATATGATACTTGTATACTTTTAGTACAAAGTTAGCTGCTGGGTTGTGATTTGCTTTAAGTTCAAGTCATTCTCAAGCATAGAGTCCTTATGCACGCACAGCAGGATAGTTAATGTTTGCCCAAGCACATTAGCTGGAGTCGAATCTTTTCCGCCTCAAATCCCCGCACAGCTGCGCGCGTCTTCTCTCATGTTGCATCTTTGAGTTTCACAGCATGGTAACTTTCCGTGCGGGGCACACAAGAGGTTACAGCTTTTCATTTCCACTTCCACATGGATGGAATTGTTCATTGCGTTCGTGTCAAAGCCGCTTCAGCTGTGCCCTTGTGCATATTCCCGTTGGCGATGTCCTCCGGACTGTCCTTGTTTCAACATGAAACGCCACCAAATAAATACAAGAATTTGTATTTGTATTGCATGAAACGGTGAAATATTTATTTGCTTATCGACTATCGATAAGTCGACTACTATTTAGTTCACATTAACAACACTAAGGACAGTACGCTGTTAATAAAAAACAGGCGAGAAAACAATAAATGGTGTGGTTTGCACCAAACACTAAAAACTTCGACAGGTGACAATTTATATTCATTATTTTCTTCGCAAATATATGCACTTATTGAAAAAAAAGTATATTATGAATTAAAATAATACTATGCAATGCATATTTTTAAATTGTATTTAGTTTAATTAAAAAACTCACGTTGTTTTTTGGTCTTTGTTATTTTTGTTATGAATGTTAAATATGCTTTTCCTTTCATTACTTTTAGAAAAATATTAAACAAACTGAGTTGATTTCACACGATAATTGAATTATGGATGCAAGTAGAAAGGCTTTTGACGGACTTTAGGTAAGCCGTGTACTTCTGTTAACGGCTGCCCTAATCCTTTTACTTTGACATATCTCTACTACCCCTTCAGCGACTACTTTGCGACCCGAAACTTGATATGAAGGTTCTACATTAAGAAGCTTAGAAAAACAAAAAGGGTTCTCTAAAGCTTTATCAAAATAGTTGTTGAATTTGATCTCTCAATCCAAGTTCGTATTAGCTAGCAAACATATGTATTTCAATAGTAAATAGTATTTTGAATAGATCGTTGTTTAAATAATCACTCGTAATATTCCAAATTACGGCTTAACATATTCAGTGTTGCCGCTAAGGTTATCGATAGATATTTTACTGTGTTGGCCAGCCCTTGGACAGTGCTGCCTATAATCATACGGAATCATTATAAAGTGAATACAGCAAATTATTTTCCGTCAACTTCAAAAGCGAAAATGTTAGCTTTTTTGTGAAGTAGAAGCGTATGGCAAGTGTGAAATTGTAGGCAATAGAACTGGCCAGCCGTTGCGATACGGCATTCTATTAAGAAACTGCATATTGGCCCAATAAAAGCCATGTAAAAAAGACGCATGTTCAGTTTTGAGTCATTTTGCAGCGCACAAAACCAGATGATAACTGAGCGAGAGAGCGCCTGTTGAGACGGAGAGGGGAAGGGAGAGACGAGGAGACGCGAGCAGAAAAACCGAAAGCCGAAGCGATTCCAAGTCCATATAATTCCAGTTCCAGGAGAAGTTTTCATATTTTTTTTGCACAAGTTGCCACAAATTGCAATTGCAGACAAATATGGCCGAGTCGCTGTTGATTGAGGAGGCGCCTACCTTCGGGGAGGATGTTGCATCCTCGGTTATAGTGGAGGCAACCGCTGCAGCACCAAGCGGCACGCTGCCAGCTGCGGCCATACAGTTTGCAGATCTCACAGAAAGCGGCAGCGAGAGCGAGGCCACCGGGGAGCCGGAGGAGCAGCGGGAGCAAGAGAACAACAATTCATCCTCCGCCGGTGGCGCAACCGGACAGAACACACCCTCTGGCCGCACCTCGCCGCCACCGAATTGTGCCATTTGCCTGTCGCGCTGCAAGCGCAAATGCTTCACGGATTCGTGTATGCATCAGTTCTGCTTCAAGTGTCTCTGCGAGTGGAGTAGGGTGAGTGTCAGCTTGCTACAACCCACAATATGCTTTATTCTTTACATCATGCCCCAATCCAATACCCCACACAGATCAAGGCCGAGTGCCCGCTCTGCAAGCAGCCGTTCAAGACCATTATACACAATGTCCGCACCCTGGACGACTACGATCGTTATCCGGTGCAGCCGAGCACGCCAGAGCGCCAGGCGCTCAGCTTTCACATCGTCAACATTCGGCGTCAGCACTACATGCTCCAGAACCAGGCACTGGCCAACATGACCAACGACCTCGATGCGTCTGTCACAGATGATTCCCAGGATGGCGCCCATGTGCAGCCCCGCATGCTTGCCCACTTCAATCGCTTCGAGCCGTATCGCATGGAGCTCTTGAATTTCTATCGCCACGACCCAGAGGCGGGCGGCTCCGCTGCGCTCAGCCATCTCTGGCGTCGCTACGTCTACGATCGCAAGCTCTACGCGCTGCCCGTCAGCGACAGCCTCACCGGGCATTTTCGGGAGTGGAGCGCGCGCTTCTACAGGTGAGCCAGCATCGCTATATAATATCGACAAACATGTGGGGACAACACAGAATTCGGCTGTGACAGGGTTAAATAAATACTCCCTTCTGAATTAAGAATTCGGTTTGAAACGGAACAGAACGTAACGCACTTCAGACAGACGAGCCATTGCATATACCCAAAACATTATAAAGATAGTTGTAATTTCAAAAATATATGTTTCACATAGTATATGCATGTATCCTCGGCATGCCCGATCCCATGGCAGCTCGGATTCGGCTCGTTAAGACAAGTTTCCCGCAGCAAAAAGAAGCATCTGTGCCAAGTTTCATTACGATAGCTCTAAAAATGAGAGACTAGTTCGCATACAAACAGACGGACATCGCTTATCGGCTCGGCTATTCATGCTGATTCAGAATATATATACTTTATTGGGTCGGAAACGTCTCCTGCAGTGGAAACGACTCCATATAGATTTCTTGAGAAAATAATAATCTTTGCAACATTTAAAATCAATTAATAATGAGAAAAATACACGCAAATGGGGTCCAGCCTGTATAAATCCATGAATAAATAGATTTTTCAATTACTGCTGTATATATTTTCCGATCGCTATAGAAGTTTTCAGTGTAAGTAAAACAAATAAAATTACAAAATTATATTAAAGTGTAGTCATCCGTTTTTATGGAGATAAAGTATGTTTTATATATGTTCTATGCGATCGCTGTGTCTGAGCAAAAAAGCTTGTAATTTAAAGCAGTACAATTGATGGCAGCGCTAAATTGATTACTATTGTTGTCGAATCGAAGTGAAAACGATTCGAATAAATTACACGAACAGCTTTATTGACAATCATAGGTATAAATGAAAAAGCCCTGACAATCGTTTGAGGAAACACTAACGAACCCTTTTTCTAAAGGTCTTATAGGAATAATGAACATGTTTTGTTAACTTGTTAAGTACAGCTCAAATATCTGTTGTATCCTAATGCCTTTTTCTCTTACAGAGATAATCCTGCACAAATGCATCGCCTGATGCCGTGGATAAACCGGGACATAGCCTGCTTGCTGCGCAACGCTACGCAAAACGTGAGCGAGGTGATGCAGCTGATGCACGACATTCTGCCGATGATCAATATACCGACCCGCACATTCCGGCGCCGCCTGTCGCCGTTTCTGGGCGAGCGCACCAATCACTTTATACACGAGCTGTTTAACTTTGCCCGCTCGCCGTACGATATGATTGGCTACGACCGTGTGGTGCAGTACTCGGCTCGGGTGGCCGAGGAGGTCGAGGTGGATCTGCTCGAGGGCGGTGTCCCGGTGGATGCGGATGCCAATCCCAGTGGCAATGCAAACGCAAGTGGCAACGGCAGCGAGTCCAGCGGTCATGCTGGGCCATCCAGCGAATGGAGCCGCTTGCCGCGCCCATCTACCAGCGTGATTGTGACCAATCCCAGTGCAACACATTCCTTCAGCGTCACCATGGCCACCGATGGCAGCGAACTGCCGGGCATCTCAATACGCCGCACCACCACATCGAATGTGGGCTCCCAAACGGTGGCCATCAATCTCAGCATGCGTCGGCCGGCCAATGAGGTCATTGAGATTGATGATGGCGATGCCGCGGCCAATGCCGAGGTGGCCGCCATCAATGATACCAGCAACCAGACCGGTCGTCGTCAGGCCGGCGCTAGCTTGCCCATCAGTGCGCACATTGAGCTACAGAGCAGCGACTGCAGCAACACCAGCGATGATGACGACGACGAATGTGTCTTTGTGCTCGAGCGCAAGCCGCCGCATTTGCGCACACCGGAACTGGTCAGCCTGGACTCGAACAGCGACTCTGATGTGGTCTTTGTAGATGAACAAAAGCCAAATACACCGGAAAGTTCAACTGCCGCCCCCAATGAAGCCAGACTTCAACAGGCAATGGATGACGCGGCAGAAAATGCGGCTGCTTCCGGCCTGGGCAGCGAACTGTTCATGGGCCCCAGCACCAGCACGGGCGTCTGCTCCACCTCCGGCAAGAACTGGAAGATGGTGCTGCAGGAGGCGCGTAAGAATGATTCGCTGGTCCAACGCAGCGGTCGCCCCAAACGCAACCTGACACGCGCTCAACATCGGTGCATCCCCACGCGTCCCATCAGCAGCAGCAGCAGTAGCAGCAGTAAGGCGACCACCAACTGGGCCACCAGCAGCGACAGCAGCTGCAGCAACAGCAAGGACTCAAATATGGCCACCAGAAAAAGGCGCGCAGCCCGCAAGACCAAGACGCGCAAGCGGGCAGCCCAAAGCAAGACACTCACGCAGCTCAGAAGCAAACGCCGAAGAAAGGAAGTATCCGAGCCCGAGGAGGAGCCGCAGGCTAAGCGCATAGCGAGCAGCAGTGACAGTAGCAGCACCAGCAGTGACGACAGCAGCGAGGAGATCGCTGTCGACTACAGCAGCGATGAGGAGACTGGTGCGTCAGCTTTACAAGCTTTAAACAGACTCAAGAACAAGTTGGAACGAACGACTCAAGCGACTCAAATTAACTCAATCGAGAAAGAACAAAACCAACGGACGAACGAAACCAAAGTACAGACGAATTACAATTATATACTAAAACATATCTTTCTTTTATAGGTAACAATAAGAACTTCAACAGCAGCAGCAACAGCGGCACAAGCGACGATGACAGCACCGAAAATTTAAAGTTGAGCGCGTTGCGGGCCACGCTAAAGGTGGAGAGTTTTGGATCGCAAAACAGCGAGGAGAGGAAGCTGCCCAAGCGTGAACTGGATGCAGAGGGAACAGAGGAGACCCTGCAGCAGCCACCACAGCCTGAGGAGGAGGAGGCCCATAGACTGCTTGGAGGTTCGGATAGCATCGTACCCAAGCGTAGGCGTAGCTGCAACAACAGCAGCAACAGCAGCAGTAATCTGTCCAGTCACACCAACAGTACACTCCCCAGCATGTCCAGTTGCTCGGGACTGAGTCTCTTTAACACTCACACAGATGGCGATATGGAGCCAGCACAGCCGATGTCCATGATGCATGATATTGCCAGCTCTCTGATTGAGCTGTCTACACTGAATGTGGAAGGCGTTGGCCGTGATGCCATGTTTAGTGAGCACTCAGAAGGCGTCGAGGATGCAATTAGCTTTCTGCGCAATGCGCTGCCCAGTGCCAACCCGCTCAATGAGGATGCGCAGCTGGGTATCTACTCGGACATGGAGCTACGCCACTACCAGGCAGAACCAGAGCCGGAGATGGCTATTTATGTTGTTGGGGAGGCAAACAACAGCGGCCAAGGGGAATCGGTCGATGCCTGCGAGAACAACGAGCCAGAAAACCAGGCGATTGAGTTGCTAGAACACCAAGATGAACAAGAGCAAGAGCTGGAGGAGGAAAATGAGGATGACTTCGACGTGGATGATAATGAAGAGGATGCTGAGGATGACTGTGAGATCCATATTGACGTCCTTGATGAAGTCCATGGTGAAGTCGCTGGTGAGGACGATGCTGAGAATGATGCTGAGAATGATGCTGACGATGATGCTGAGGATGAAGCTGAGGATGATGCTGATGATGATGCTGATGATGATGCTGATGATGATGCTGATGATGATGCTGAGGACGATGCTGAGAATGCTGGCGCGGCTGATTCGGATGCCACTGATTCAGAGCCAGACCTGGATGTAACGGAGGCCTATTAAGAAGCCTTTCCGTCTGTTTAAGCAAGAACTGTTTTTTATAGTTGTTTTTACTAATCGTATGATGTCTTTTTATCCTTGGGTCCCCTTAAACCTTGAGTGGCCTGATCCTCTTGTTGACTAATAAAAACCATTTTAGTTTAGCTTGTCATGTTAACCACTAAAAACGCTAAGTGTAAGCCTCAGACCCAAAATCAAGTCGAAGGTTAACTTTTATCTTTTAAATTGTAAATGTAAATATATAAATCTATACACATAAGTAGTAGTATAACACATATACAAGATCACATATAAAATTCCCAACCCGCGTAATCCCCATTATTAACTTCTTGGAGAAGTAATCGTATGAATGATTTCCTCCAAAAGTGAATGAATTTGTAAATGTTTATACTAATATAAGCTAAGATAACATATATATATACTTATATATACACAATAAGTTTAAGACTAGTTTAAAAACTATTACTATAACACCGTTTAAGCAAAATTCATATGCATGCGCATATCCAAAGGTTTTTTTTTGCATAAACGATGTAGCCGGTTACAAATTTAGTTCTCCAGGATGCAATAAATTTAAAAATTTCAAATGAGACAAGCGCTCTTTTTATCTAATAGAGTATATGAATAAATTGTATATGAAGATAATATTTATAATATTTGAAGAATATTTATAAAAATTAGAAGCCAGTGTTTCATTTCAATCTAAAAGTGCAAGGGGTTAATGCAATTAAAAATACCACAGATATTCTATATTGATAACGTGATTTTGAATATATTAGTCAGCAGTTTATTTGGTGTTTACTGAAATCTGCATTATCAACTGCTGGAATTGCAATATAAACGTGGCATTAGATTACTTCGTTTGTACACAAATCTCCATATGCACTAGGTATTTATGTTTAAAAAGTTCGCATATAAATACTTGTGTGGATGTTTACTTTCAATGCGTTTATACGAGCTGCTTTATTACACTAACTAGGTGGCTTTATAGTTTATTTAACTAGATACGTATCGAGAAAGATTAGGTACAAATCTTCGAACAACGAAGACAAGATCCTTGAACAAAATCTAATTTATTTGCTTCTGCGACAACTATATGATATGGTAGCTTGATCTAAGCTGGTTGGATATCTTGATTGAGAGATCTCTAAAAATAAAAGTTGTACTCACAAAGAAGATTTCACTAATTGTTTTCAGGACTAGGTGATGTAGTATAGTCACACTTCTAAACTCTATCTATATAAGGATAAGATGCAAGGCTTCAGACATCCATATGTTAACCTTTGTTTCGATATTCATAATTATGATTATAAGCTTTATCGATAATTCATTGACACCGTGTAAACGTCGATTCTCAGTTTGTGATGTGCTTTCGGCCCAGTCAGTAAAACAGTTGACGTTCCTTCTCTGTGCCTAATTGCACAAAAGTCATTGGGCTGACCAGTTGAGAACAGGAATAAGGCTCACGGATAATCGGTAAGGCACTTACATTAATACATAAACTATATATGCATAAGTAATATGCAGCAATCAATGCAAAAAGTCGCTCAGTTTTCACATTAAAACAACACAAATGTCTACGTGTTTATGTTACGGCCTCTTGAAACAATATGGAATGGAACACTAGAATTGAAACTTGAGTTTTATTTGTCTGAGCGCAGCAAACTTCTTTTTATACTTCTTATACTTTATAGGCGGTGTTTTGGAACTTTTGAGTAAGTTGTTGCGTTTTGAGTTGCTGATCCTCGAGATGGGAGCCCGCTACATGGTCTACTGGCGTGCCTACGTCTACACCAACAACTTGTACTCGATTCCGGGCCGCGTAGCGCACAGCTCTCGCGAATGCACTCCGCTGTCATATAGGTGAGTAGGGGATCCCCACATTCCATCCGGAATGCCTTCTCTAAGTCAAATGATCTTCTATACGCATGTTAGAACCCAGCCGGACGAGCTGCATCGCGTACTGAAATTCGCAAATCGTGATCTGTCCGTGCTGCTGTGCAACAGCCAGTTGGATATGTTGAATGTGTTCGATATACTGACGGATCTGCTGCCGGAGGTGAACATCAGGAGCGAGGAGTTTAGCGAACCGCTGGCCGTCTTCTTGGGCTCCAGGACCAATCACTTTATCCACGAGCTGCTCAACTTTGCATGCTCGCCATTTGATAGCTTGATCAGTTACGAGTGCAATGTGCAGTATCGCGCCAGGAAGTTGGAGCTGGATCCAGATGAAAAGAAGGAGGAAAAGGTGCAGGCGGAAGCGGAAGCAGAGTTGCTGCCGGGCCTACATAGCTTTGTTGACTTTTCCATGCGCGTGGATGAAGATGAATGCGTGGGACTTTCTATGGATCTGGATCTAGAGGATGAGGATCCCGACGAGACTGAGGAGCTCAAGTATCTGGCCGCGCTTGATGAGCCGCTGCTTCTGGAGCTGCGTCGCCTGCTTCAGGAACGCAACGTAGCGACAGCTGGTCAGATCGTTCAGAAGCAGCGTCAGCAGGCCCAGGCTCAGGCCCTGGCACAGTTCCAGAGTCAGCACCAGGCCCAGAGCCAGGCCCAGGCCCAGGTCCAGGCACAGGCCCAAGCTCAGGCTCAAGCTCAAGCTCAGAGTCCGTCTCAGATGCAGCCGCAATATCAGACTACCGCAGCAGGTCCCGTCACTAGCACATATGCTGGCCCGGTGCCCAACGACATCAGCCTGGAGTTGGCCATTGAGCGCAGCATGATGGAAAGAATGGGCACCAACTTTCACGCGCTCAGGCGTTCACAGCAGCTGATGGCATCCACATCAGCAGCTATGGCTGTCCGGAACGCAGAAGTCGCTGCTGCCACAGCCCGCGCTCAGGATCCCACTACTTCGAATGCCGCTCTCCGTGCTGCTATAAGGGCTTCTCCAAGGTCGAGACCCCATGTTCCGATCAAGCGGCGTCGTACCATGACTCGCGAGTAGGAAAGCAAATCCTTATACACATATATATATATACGAAGATATTCACACACACATAGATCACACACATACGGACGCACGCCCTGCAAACATCTTAGTTTTTATATCGGTAGATAATAATGCGATTGATTCAATATCGCTTTTCAATTTATTCATGGGGACGTTTTTTATTCTTAGCTAATACTTGGAAGTTTTAAAGACGATACCAATGTATGTTTTGTTTGTCTATTGCCAAACTATCTTCCAATTCTCATCTAAAGTAACGCAAACTTGACTTCCTGGTGCTTCGTATAAGTAACACTTTAATATGTTTGCAGGACGAACTTCCAAACGCTGTTCCTATTATATAGATCGCATACACACACAGATACACACGCTCACGCCCCTGCAAACATTTCTTTTTATCGCGGAAGATAAGAATGCGATTGTTTCAATATCGGTTTTCATACGTTTTCAATTTATTTATGGGGACGTTTTTTATACTTGTCTAGTCTCTTGAAGGACGATACCAGTGTTTAGTAAAGTCATTCTAGTCTTGTAATAGCTGTACAAGCTTTCAGCTCTCCTCTAAAGTACTCGTACTGCTCTCCCCCTGCCCATGGAGATAGAGAACACGTCAAAATGTTTGCAGGGCGAACACCTCGACACAAATGTAATTTGGGCACGTGGCGCGTTACTTTTGGATGCCTCTTCTGTATTATTATGCACATCTATAATAAATAAAACGAGCTTAACGAATTTTCAGCTGAATGTGAGTAACAAAGAAAAGTTTTAAAAGGTTGCCGGCATCAAATATTGATAACTGTTAACGGTTAACGGTTAACTGAAAAGGGATCGCTCATCAATAAGGACATGCCCATCGAAATTGCGTGCCAAATATGCCTTTGACGCATATTTGGTATAGTCCTTTGTCTTAATTCTGCGCCTCCTGGCCGAAAAAGGTAACCAAGCGCATTGCCCGAATCCCTTCACCGCTCCGCACAGTGGGCAAAACGAGACAAATTTTGATTTAAATTTCGAATTACGCCTGTTTTTGTGTTTTTCGATTATCAATATCCAATTGTTATCACTGAACATTTTTTTGTATTTTTCATGCAATAATCTTCAGTGTTCAGTCCCTGACGCAATAAGAAATAATATTTATAATGTTTATTAAATAAAATAGGTATTTTGATTTTGAACAACTGAATATTTATTCTTTTTTTTGTTTTATTTTAATTAAAAAATAAAATAAATATTTATTCTTGTTTTTTATTTTATATTATAGTATTGTTATGTATTTTTTAATATATGCTCATATTGTACTGCATAAAGGCATAGTTGAGATCCAGACTAATTGATTTGGGAGCCCTTTAATAATATGTTTTTAATATGTTTTATACAAATTGAAATAATGACTAATTTCATATTATTTTTATGAGAATTCTAATTAGCTTTATAGCTCGCTTGGCCCACTGTGCTCCAGACGTGCCCCACCATGTCACAATGGCGCCTGGCGGCGCATGAAAAATTGAATTACACGCACTTTTGCGCATAAACGAGAGCCAAATAAAATTGAGGAACAACAGCAACAAAATGTCGAGTGAAAAATGCGGCTGCTTTGGTTTGAGGGAATGACGCGGGTGTAGGGCGGACGTGGGTAGGTAGGGCGGCAGACGGTCGCTTGTGGTAGCAAATTTATGGGCAGCAAATTGAGTTATTTTTTATGTTTTTTATTTCTGCAAAAAGGGATAATATAATTGTCCCCGGGTACACAATGTAATTCAATGCATATTTGATTTTATGATTTTGCAGGTACAGAGAAGGGGTCCATATGAATGTGATGACGTCCGAAGAACTGAGTAGGAAAATCCCAAAATCCTCCACCTAAGCTGTATGAGTGTAATTGTCATAAAAGCCAATTGCCTAACTCCATTGAGGCTTCTTTCTCAGTTAGCTTCAGATCAAAGACACAATGAGACACTTTTCTTCAATCTCCTAATCTTTGGAAAATCCCAAAAATCTCCTAAGCTGTATGATTGTAAGTAAGACCTGCAGATACTTATATTTGGTTCACCAATTGTCTAACTCCATTCTGGTGTCTTTCTCAGCTTCACATCAAAGAGACAACGAGACGCTTCTCTGCAATCTAAAATCTAAATCATCTCTTATCAACTGGCTCACAATGCTTATCCAACTCAGAGTTGGCTCAGAAACTTAGACCTTGGCTAAATGACATTAGGGCTTTGCCTGCATTTGCTGCTCAGCTGGCAAACTAATTTGCGTAATGTTGACGAAAAACTTTCTATTTGACTTGCTGACTCGCCCAGCCGCCCTATTGGCAGACACGAAGAAATAAAAGCGTAGCGCTTCAAACTTTTTAATACCCTGTGCCCAGAAGCTGGATAGAAAGGGTATAGGAAGAAGAAAACTTTTCTGAACCAGCAAGATACTTTAATACACATATTCCTGTAAACAATCAACTTTTGAGCCTATGTAGCCTTGCCCGTTATGCCTACGAACGCTTGACTTTATGAACTGGTCAATCTCAAGAACTATTAGAGCTGGAATTGTGAAATTTAGGATGTGAGTTCTCATATACCATACGCTTATTAGGTTTCTAAATCAGTTTAGATATATCTTCGCACGGAGTTGTAAATTGATAAATACTAATAACAGTCTTAAGACTCAGTATGCAGCCCTGTTAAGCTATACTATGTACTACTTCTATAAGAATGTTGACTAACAATCTTACAAGCTTCATAAAAATCGGCATATAAAGCGAATATGTTTACATAATTATTGGTTTATATACAGGGTATGCGGTGGTCGACCACAAGAGCATGTTTTTCTTCTGCACTTTTCGTTGCATTACAAGCTGCAGTTGCAGGGCGCGGGCAGGATAGAGTGAGGGTGTTTGGTGGTTGTCGGTTTGGCAATTTGATTGCAAAGTCAGAAAGTTGGCCAGATCTAAGTTTGAGTTGCAAATTGCGCGGCCGACAGTATTAAACGAGGCAGATATCAAGCATACGCACCGTTTCGTTTCGTTTGTCGGCCCTTAACACACTTGCATAAATTGCATAAATCAGTGGCTGCCAACTAATATTACAATAATCAGGGCCTTTATGGTGGTTTTATGAAAATAAGCGCAGAGCAGGCCATGAAATATGGTCGCAACTATGGAGCATATCTAAGGGGCATAGAATTTAATGCCTTGGTTCGAGTGCCAAAATTATGGCGCATAAATGTTAAATGCGTTATCATTTTGGCTTATCATCAAGGGCAAAATAAAATTAAAATAATTGCCACATTTGCGGCAGCGTGTAATTAATCAAACCCACAATGATATGCGGCGCGGTTCGGCAATTATGTTGCATGCACGGTTATGCCAGTGGCGCCTCTGTAGCTGAATGCCACATTCGGGTTGCCGTTTAACACTAATGAAGGCTGATGCTGAGATGTGGTACGGTGCTGCCTATGGCAACGTTTTCGTTGCCTGATGTGATTTATGTAATCGCATTTTTCCACCTGAAGCTGGCGCAAAAAATATTCAAATGGTAGAGGTAGCCAATATCCTGCAGCGTTGTTATACTTTGTACTCTCTCTCCTGCCATCTCCTGGCCATGTGTCACTTTCATTTCTGCTTAGATTTCCGCTTGCGACACTTTGCCTGCAGTTTGTGCGTCTTGTTGCCATTTGCCAGCAGTGATGTTGCCGCACAGCGTGGCACGTTTTTGACTGGGTTTCCATTACATTGCAGCGGAAGCCGGATGCTCAAATTGTTAAGGTTCCAGAGCACTTGGCGCGTTATACGCACAGGCATAAGCTGCTTAAGAGTAGCAGCCAAAGACGACACCATCAAGCGCAGCAGCATTGGCCAATGCCTGGCAACAACATCAAGGAAATTGCCATGGATACGATGTGGCAGCCACGTCCTTATGCGTCCTCGCGCAGCGGGCGAAACCCAAGCGCGGAACCCTTTAAATGCTCAATCAAAACTTAACTTATCTGAAAGAGCAATGTCTCAATTTACGCACTGCACAATCCAAATCCAAATACCAATCCCAGGCGAACGCCGAAGTAAACTTTTCAAATGCCAAATGCTAAGAAAACACTACCACGGAGCATAAACACGAGGGTGGCCTGATAACTAATCGATCTAGATAAGAATATATATATGTTTTGATCAAAATTTAATTTATTTCAGCTTCAAAGCTCTTCAATCAGCAACGCTTCAATTCTTTTTATATAATTCAAATAAAGAATGCATGAACTGCAATCAATCAGTTGATATTTCGGAGAATATTTTATAATAGATCTTGATTCATTCAAATTGATATTGAAGCTGCATTTTGTTGTATATTTCAATGGAATGGTATTCCATTTAATTAATTTCTGCAAAAATACACTTAAATTAAAAGTATTTACTAAAAATTCCATTATTGCTGCAAAATTGTTGAAATATTGAAAGAATACTTGTTGGGGAATATGATATTGGAAAACATATTAATTTTAATGGCAGCTCAGCTATTTATTGCGAAGGTCAATTACTTTTCACCCCACCCTCGCTCCAAACGAGTGGTGCAAGTTGCGTTGGGGCTTCCATTCTCAGAATTGAGCTGAATTCGCAAAAGTATTTGCCATGGTCATAAAATGCGTGTGCCTGGATTGGATGCTGGATGCTGGATGCTGATGATGGGGCTAGCGAGGATTGCAGTTGAAGGAGCAAGGACATTGAACATGGCTTGGCAGCACTTAAAAAGTTGCGGTCGTTACAAGTGCCAAGTGAATTGACGATATCTCTATTCTAGAGGGGTGCAGCGGAGCTTAGCGGGTCAATCTAAGTGTTCAATGTTATCGTAAATTGAAATTGATAAGCAGAGAGTGAATAAAACTTTCGAGGGAGCTGTGAAAACAAATAGAACATGTTCTCAACTCTGCTAAGAGTGAAAAGTGAACAGTGGATTTGAAAAATGTTCAATGCTCAACTTGATTAGTTTCGAGTGAATTAAGCAGCAAAAATTAATTTTAAGAACTGACAGAAAACAACATTTATTTCACTATTACATTATAAATTCCACTTTCTTTAAAAGGGAAATGGTATATTTAAGATAATTATAGATAATAATAGATAATTCACCTTCGAATATCTCTTAAACATTTTACGAGTGCTACTTAGCAGAAGCTTACTTCTTACTTTTATACCCTAGCAGAGGGTATTATAATTTTGTCTCGAAATGTGTAATGGACTGAAGGAGACGTTTCCAAACCAACAAAGTATATATATTCTGAATCAGCATGAATAGCCGAGTCGATATAGCCATGTCCGTCTGTCCGTCTGTTTCTATGCAAACTAGTCTCTCAGTTTTAAAGCTATCTTAATGAAACTTGACACAGACCCTTATTTTTGCTGCAGCCAGTACATAAGTCAGAACCGGCCGGATCGGACCATTATAACATATAGCTGCCATAGGAATGATCGCTCGAAAACTATGTTTTTGTATAAAAACTTTTTTGCTTATGAAGATATCCTCACCAAACTCACTCAAGCCAAGTTTCTAAAGAGTTTATACAATCTGACCAAATTTGGTCAAAATCTGACCGGTATATCACATAGCTGCCATAGGAACACTCGGGTGAAAAATGAGTTTGTGTATGAAAAACTTTTTATTTATACAAATATTACATCCAAACTAAGTGAGAGTTTTATCATACTTCATATTGTATCCTAGAATTTTATTCAATTCGGGCTACATAGCTCCCATAAGAACAATCAGACGAAAATTGAGATTTGTATAAAAAACTAGGGTATTTAAATAGCTTCGGTACTTCGATATGCATTGAAAAGGTTATACTCAAAGGTATGTAATCATTATAATTATATTATAGACGCCAAATGGATAATCTGAGGAAAATTGAGAATTTGTTGGAAAAAGCTTTCTGCTAGGGTTTTATATTATATTATATGTACTTATACACAGCCCCATAAAAATGCTATAGTCGAGAATACCCGACTGCAAAACTCCCTGTACCCAGCTCAAAAGTTTCCAATCGCATCTTCGTACACTTACACATACACACTCACATACACAAGGACGCACACCCACGAGCCACAGCGCAAGCGAGGCATTTTAAGTTGTGGCTGTGCTTCTTCTTTAGCTCTTTTAGTTGCTGAAATCGACGCGTTCATACAGACAGACAGACAGACGGACAGACAGACGGATATGGCCAAATCGAAATCTCTTTTGATACTGATCAAGAATATATGTACTTTATAGGGTCGGAGATGTCTCCTTCTGCCTGTTACATACATTTGCACAGATTTAGTACACCCTTTTTACACACTTTATGGGCACAGGGAGTAAGAAGCCGCATACAACCATTTACCGTGAATTTTCCGCAATTGTGGGTAGAATTTTCCAAAAAAAAAATAAGCATATAGCGTGCAGTTTCTTCATAAATGGAAAGTAAAATGAAATTTATTACTATAGCTCTTACGGTGTGCGCTTTGGATTGATTATGAATCAGTCAGTCAGTCAGAAAGTCAGGGCAAGCTCTTTTATTTATAGAGATAAATAACAAAGCAAAAAAATGAATAATTTCAATGCAAATTGAGCTTAAAAATAATATATTCGCATGCATAAATGAAATTAAAATGTTATTTATTATATTGAGCTGTCAGTAAAATAGAAATTCAATCATAAACTGAAACTGTGTAAATATCCATATGCATATTTTCAATTTTCATTTTGACTAGCCTCCCGCTTGCTTTCATTTCATTTCGCCTTCAGGTTTTGGCATTCAGTTTTCAGTTTTCAGTTGTGCAGCTTCCAGGAAGGACTTTTCGGCATTATAAATGTGTGTGTCATAAATCTGCAGATGAAATTTTCGCCATTGCTGTTAAAAATCATGCAACATACTGGCATATATCAGTAGGCGCCGTCAGTTGGCACCAATGTCCTGAGGTGCTGCTGCTGTTGCTGTTGCTGTTGGAGCTGGGCATTGCCTGCCAGGCTCTTATCAACATACACATCGTCATCGTCATCATCGCCATCATCATCGCCATCTGCTGGAGCCGAAGGAGCACCAGGAGCAGCAGGAGCAGTGCTGCCTCATCGAAGTCCTGCCGCATACACATGTTACCCAGCTGCTTCACGCTGTGCTTTTTTATAGCTCTGCGTTCTTCGGAGATGAACTTTTTGGCAACAAATGCTCTGTGAGGCTTTGTGGCAAACAAAGTTTTCATGTTGCCGCTGCTTGCTGTATGTGTGTGTGTGTGTGTGTGTGTGTGTGGTTGAGTGCGTGTGTGTCACTTGGGGGCGACAAAAATCCGGTAATTTGTGCCTCAAGGTTAAATGTTAATGTTCACCATTACAACACATTTGACGTTTGTTTTATAACCAACAGCGACAAAAACAACAACAAGCACGACAGTCGGCAGTGCTGCCAACCCTTGAGTTGACAAAAAGGCAAGAAGCATACCTTCCTATAGATATAGATGCCGTCTAGGCCACCTTTCTATCATTTAATGTGAATGGGCACAGAAACTGGCCACGCAGCTAATGAGCCCATTACTAGAACCCTCTAAGAGAACATCATCATATTTGACTTTAGTCAAAACAAATAATTCAATGGATAGTGTTGGTTGAAAACTTTGATACAACATCATTTCTATGCGGATTGCAGAGAGCATGCTTTTTGAAACTTTTAACTACCATATTTTAGCCTAAAGGGTTCGATTTAACTGTAGTTTAGTTCTCTAGATTGATTTCACATTCTATACAAAATTTGGATAGATTTTGACTTGCATTTAGACTAGCAAAAAATTCGTTTCGTTAAAATTCATAATCCATTGAAATAAAGTAATCTGTCAGTGGAGATCTCTAGATCCAGATAAGTCTGATAATAATAATAAAAAAGAAAATAATAAAGGATGGATTTAATCAACAATTATATTGTTGTTTAGCAATCAGCACAGCAGAAATAAATTTCTTAAATAAATCTACATTTGATTACATAAAACGGGCCACATTTCCATATAAAATATTAATAAAAACTAAGTACTTCTTTATTTTATTTGATTTATTTATTACATGTTACTTGTTGCTTGTTACTTGTGAAATTTAAATAGCATAAAGATATAGCGTAGGCCTTAAGTTTATTTACAATTAGTCACAATTTAAGTATATTATTTATGTTAATTATAATAGTGTAGATCTTGGGTTTGTTTTATGAATTGGCGTATAAAATGGTAAGTGTAGTCTAATTATATTTTAGTTTATTTTAGTTGTGGATATAGAACTAAAGAAGGCCATGATATTATGAGCAAAGCTTTAAGCTATCAATATTATTGATAACTGCAACAATGTCTTGTTTTATTTAAATTAAATTAAAATCAAAAAAGCCAAAAATATATGTTTTTAAAAAGCGAGAATTCCTGCAGGCTCCTGTTGTCAATTGTTTGTTCCCACTGATCAAAAGATTTGACCAACAAAAAAGCGCAACTGGCAACACTGCCAGCGGGTCAGACGGAGGTCTGTGAACGGGTTATGAGCAGGTGCCAGGACGCCAGGACGCCTAATGGTGCGTATACGTAATTTTTAGGGGCTTGCTAATTGGCTGGCCCCAAAGGTGAATATTTTGTAGTTTGCTTAGGCAAACGAAACGAGAGTTGAACATAATTTAAAGCAGCAAAAACTGAAGCTCTGTTGACACTTGTCGGCAAATGTGCTTGGCTCGAGCTGTGGCCACAAATGAAATGCCTCAAAAGCAAACACGCACACACACACACACACACACACACAGACACACACATGCACACACAACTAGCGGCAAAGTTCGGGGCAATATTTACGCAAGTTGTTGGCCATTAACCAAAAAGGCAACTTCAAGTCGCATTCTGTGGCCGGGCAATGGGTTCGTCTTAATGGCGGCTGCAAATGCTGCTAATGTTAATTTAAGAAAATATATCCAACAGTGCAGTGTGTGCGGGTGTGCGTGTGTGCGTGTGTGCGTGTGTGCGTTGTGGCTGGCAACATTTGTGCAATATTATTTGCGGTAAATGAGGTTCCGAGCAGGCTCGACTCGGCTCGGCTTGGAGGCTGCGGCCGGGCCTTTTAGTTTGCGGCTGCCGCTTGGAGCCAATTAATTGTTTTAGCTGCTGCCAGCGGCCAAGCTGAAGGCGCCTTTTCAGCCAACTAATTAAAGAAATATTCGTTTAAAAATATCTTGTAGCTCTCTGACAAAAACAAACGACAAACGCACGCAGACATTTTTGATCCTGCAGCCGGTGGGTGGTCCTGCTGCTCATGTGGCTTCTGACGTGCAAAGCAATCAATTATGGCAGCCAAAGAAAACGCCTGCCCCAACTACCCAACTCTCCACAGCCCCTCACCCCACCCCCCGCCACTTTCACATTCAAGTTGAGTTAAGTTTGTTGCCAAAAAGCGTTGCCTACTTGCAGGCGCGCGCGCGTGTCGACTAACAACAGCAACAAGCACAATTAATTATGTTCAGGGTCCTTTGTAGAGTGTTTCTGGTGCTGTTCTTATGCTCTTCCAGAGGCTATTATAACTTGCTCATGAAGAATGCCTCCCCCGACCCCATAATGTACAGTTTCTTACTTCAGGACGAGCATCTGAGCTAAGTCTGTCGTTGTGTTTCTATTTAAGATACTTTCTCAGTTGAAAAACTATTAAGAATCTGACTGCGGTTCTATATGCGACAGGCTGTGCATATTTTGGAACAGTCAGGATCGGTTCCCTGTTCCTTATAGCTGCTATAGCAATGAATGATCCTTCGATTATACGATGTATTAGTTGTTGTGTGAACAACTTTATTGTTTTTCAACTTGGCTCAACGAAACATTTTATTTCGATTTTTTATTTTACTCTGCATTTTATTTTTTTAAATATTAAGCTGCCATAGTAAGACTCGTGAGATATTTTAGCTTTTTCTTTTTTTCTATTTAATCTTTCTGTTATTTTTTGAACAACCAAAATTAAATTTAAATAGTATTTACATGAACTACTTAATCTGAAAGTAAAGTAAGTCTGATTAATAAAATAAAATACAAATTGAGCTAATAATAACAAAAATATATTTGAGACAAGTGAAAAATGAGTTTTAAATAAATCCTTTTTGTTTTTTTTTAGATATATTAACAAAACTGTTATTTTGAGTCCAATTACTTGATATTATTAATACTTTACTTAATAAGTTTTATTGGTAAAAATCCAATCAGATCAAATTAGTTAAAAATAAATAAATACAAATAAAATAATATAAATAAAACAATAAAAGCTGCTGTAAAAAAGTTTTCTTTGTTTCGTTAAGCAAAATTCACCAATTGCAATTTAATTTATATTTATATAAATATTATTATTATTTATATTAATTTCGCAAATTTTACTTATACTTGTCTTAATCGTTAGAAAATCCGAGTATCGTTTGGAGAACTCCTTGTTGACAACTTTTGAGCTCAGGAGCAATTTAATGAAGCTGTCTGCAAGTGTATCTTATCTTCGGCAGACCTTCGACACTCAGCTGTTCCTTCTAGTTGTGTTTGTATTTGTGTTTGTGTTTGCGTCTGTGTTTGCCCAGGCCAGCACAAACGGCTGAGCCTTGAGCCTTGAGCGCAGACGACAGCATATGCTTATGCATGCCTAATTACGACAAATCCTTGCCCCAGCCCCAGCTAAGCTCAGAGCAGTCCAGGATGCGGCGGGGCAGGACAGACCAGCAGCCAGCGAGAGAACAAGCGCGCGCAAATGAAGCTGCCAACAACAACAAGGCACACACACACACACACATAACAACACACACTCACACACACATATGTTCCCTCGTAGGTTTCTGCGTTCATAATTATGGCCGTATTTAGAGAAATTGGTTATTATGTGCCTAACGCCATTTGTCTGACTGAAATAGTTTGTATTTTGCCAGAGCGTTGCCCTGCGCTCAGTGAGAGAGGGAGAGGGCTGCTCAAAAGGTTACTTGAACCATACAACTCATTCGAAAAGTCTGAAGCACAGCAGACAGCCTCACCTGTAGCAAAAATATGTATATTAAATACCATTTTTCTTAGATTTAACCAAAGCTGCTCTCATTTCCGTTTCCGGATTTGTCTATTCAATTGGAGCAGCCCTCGCTCATTACTTGTGCTAGGAGCTAATACTTGAAATTGTTTGCTAATTCCTTATTATTGCCACTCTGCATAGCATCGCAGCTAACTGTTCTATTGGATCTCCCGTGGCTGAGGGCTCTTCAGCAATTAGCCAAGAGCTGTGTGTGTGTGTGTGTGGGCCAATAGATGTCCATTAATAAGCCCTGTTTGTCCGTCCGTCCGCTCATTATGCCGTGCGCGTTTGCCAATTGGCCATCCATCAATTGTAATTAATCATGCTTCAGCCTAACGATCTCGCCTCGAATATGCTGCAAATTGATGCCGCAATTAGCATCGATATAAAATTCCAGTTATTGCTGACCCGTGTGAGAAACTCTCACATGTTGCAAGCTCCTGTGGCACTTGTGGCTGGAGTTCAAAAATTATAATTATGCAAGGTGTCAACAATTTTAAATGAATATATTTAAAAATGTTAACACCTTGCAAATTTTTAAATATATTATAATATATCGATATTATCGATACAAGTATCGCATCTTACAAATAACTTTAATTGCATTGTTTTTCAACCTTTTAAGTATGTAAACTTTAGCTTTTTAGCTTGCAATAACTTCACATTAAATGCTCACAAGATTCCTGAATAGAAAGCTGCACTTTCAATTTCAGAAGTTTGTGTTTGCTAATCTAATCTAAGTCGTTCTAAATCAGAGAAACTATATTATATTTTACCGCTTTCGCTAATAAATTACTTCCGTTACTTCCTAATTTCATAAAGAAAATGTAAACTCTGTTATTACTATTGAATAAAATGTAAAATATCGATAGTAACATCAAAACAAATTTGTTACAAAACAGAAAGTCGATATCTATCCAACTGTACTTGAAAATTAGATATTCCAAATTCCAAAAGTTTGTTCCTGCTCCTTGCTTTTATCAAAGTCAATTTGTAGCAACACCGAGAGACTTAATTACTTTTATCAGTTCTCCAATAAAATATGGTTGAAATCAAATAATATTGAATAGATCTTTGTTATCGATAGAAGCGTCGATATTTGTCCAAGTGTACTTGAAAATTAAATATTCCAAATTCCAAAAGTTTGTTCCTGCTCCTTGCTTTTATCAAAGCCAAATTGTAGCAAAAAAAGAGAGACTTAATTACTTTTATCAGTTCTCCAATAAAATATGGTTGCAAATCGAATAATGTTCAAAATATCTTTGTTATCGATAGTAGCGTCGATATTTGTCCAACTGTACTTGTAGCTAACATTATTAAATGCGCATTTCCCACAAACAAATGGCGCACTGAGAACTGAGATGCGCTCCGAGCATGCGGATGAGGATGACCTAGTCCATCATCTCTGTAGTCATGACGATGAGCCTTGGCTCAAGGCGGACATCATTTTGCGACGCGTTGACATCTTGCTGATGGGAATGAAAAGTTAGTATGTCTGTCATAAACAACAACAACACACACACATGGATAGAGGCTGCACTTGCGGCTTTTGTGTTTGTCTGGCGGAAAAATCACAAAATAAATTCATCAACGCAGATTGACAATAGCCTGTCAGCTGGCCAGGCCAGCGAGGGGGTAGAGCCGGAGGGCCGGACGGAGGTGGATCCGTTGCTGGCGGCGTTAAACAAAAGACAAACAGTCTAATAGCAACGCAAATGCAGTCCAGCCACACAGAGGCCATTGCCACACAGGCACACACATCATTAAACATACACACACACACACACATTGTGGTGTACAACAGCCGCTGAGTGTGTGGCATGCAACACAGCTTGCCTCTAGAAAGTACGGTACTTCAATCTGTGTGTTATTGGCGTGGCGAGTGCTGCAAATTGTGTTGTACATTTGATGCAGCTCCTCATGTCCTGGGGTCCTTTTTATGAATACTGCTCTGGCTTACCAATAGAAGAAATTGTGAATTATACATGTAATATCCCCAAGACTTATATATGTGCATACTAATGTCATCTATTGTACTATATACAGAGCTTTGAAATAGTCTTGCATAAGTTTACAGAGTTTTTAGAGCGTCTGTAGAGAAATGTCTGAAGGCAACAAATGTGATTTATTGAACACTTTTATAGCAGGCAACACTGGCAATGACAGAAATGCATGACATTTTTAATTTACTGGGTATTGAATGTAAAACATTGTATATAATTTATACATAGTGGGGAGGAAAAGTCTTCTTTATAGAACGATTTTAATCTGTAATCTTAAGCAGCAACTAACAGCTGCTTAAATAATTTCCTAGATATTTATATAGCAAGCAACATACTAGCCTATAGAAATTGGGGAGCTTCAATGATTTCCATAGTTTATTATAGGGTATAAATAGGGTAATAGCTTACAGATAGGTTATAAGGTGTTGACAACAAAAACAATAAGAACTTCTCAAGTAAATTCGATAAGATTTATGTAGTATGAAAAATAATAATGCAAATACTGGAACAATAATAGTTTTTAGAAATAAGCACATTATTACAGGGTATACTACATATTCTAATGAATATTTTTGAATTTTTTTTTTTATTTATTTATTTTTTTGCATATTTCCATTTAATCTCTCTGTTAGTTTATAAACAGCTTACATTTACACTATATTTACAAGAACTACGTAATCATATTAAGTCTGGTTACTGAATGTAAAGAGTCTAATAATATAGCAAGTATTTTATTTATTTATTTAATAGTAAGTTGGCTTAGTGAAAACTATGGCCAACCTAGGATAGATAGCACTGGCTGCTTAGGCCACCTGATTTGTTCCGTTCTCATCTTTTCTCACTTTACAGGGTATTACACCGACGAACATCCTTTACTTCTTCTGTTCGCAGTGCACTGTCCATGTACTTGCAGAAGATTTTTGCACCATTCAAGTTAAATGAGTTTGTGAATTGAAATTGTTATTAAAGCGCAGACATTTCTGGTTAATTGTAGGCATAAATTTGAGCAAGATGCATATACTTACTTGTCGATGCTGGCCATATCAATAAATATAGGCGCTCATTTATAAATATACAAGGAATAGCCAACAAATGAATCACGTTGTTGGGCCAAATGCGTGGGCCGCTGGACAGAGAGCTGGCTAAAAAGCGCAAAAAACTGCGGGGGCTGGCAAAAGCAACTGCGAAATATAGGAACAATTATAAATGCCACTGAACAGATATATATCTGTATATATGTATAGATTGCAGCCTTGGCGGAGGCGACAATGAAATCGTAAATGTCCATTGTAAAAAGATTGCAGCTAGCTTTATGGTGGAATCAAGAGTTTCCACGGGGGAAAGCTGCTGCCTGATGTGTGTGAAAGTGGACTGGCGAATAAGAATTCTTTCAATCGGCTTATGTTGTTGTTGTTTTGCACGTTATTTATATAAAATTCACCTCAGAACGGCTGATCATCAAAGATGTTGCCGCTGGCGAGCTGCTGAGAGCAACGAGCCACATTCATTTTCATTTGAAGCAAGCTCGCGAGTGGACGTGTCGCAGTACCCAGTATCGATATATAGCACAAATATACATATAGATATCTATAGATATATATTTATATATACATACATATATATATAGTATATAGAGTGCCTGTAGATCTTACACCTGCCGCGCAGCGCGTAGGGTGCCCCCATGCACCAGTGCAACTCGTCGCAGGACGTGTGTGTCTAGAATTTGTGTGAATTGTTCAGCCAAATCGCCCAGATACTTAGTTCGGACAGTTCAGTGCAAATAACTGGAGTACGAAACGTGCCGCCAAGGCATGCGAATAAGTGTGCAAAAGCTATCAAAATTCAAATTATCAATTTTCAGTGCAGCCCTCAAGTGAGTGAATTACAATAATTGCAAAGAAAAAACACAAGAAAATAAATCGCTGCGATTTTTGCGTTAAATGTGCGCTGATTATGTAAAATATATATATTGAAAATGTTGAAAAATTGCTTAAAATTGAAAAACTGAAAATGTCACCTGGCTGCTGTTGACAAAAAAAAAAAAAACAAAAAAACACCCTCCCCCCAACCCGTCTGCCACCCCCACGCTCCGTTGTCTCCCCTCAATGGCCGCCCACATCGTAACGAGCTGTCAAAATTATTTTCATCTTTCGCTGGCTGTTGAAATTTATGCGTATATCTCGTTTTATTAACACATTTTAACATAATCACATTTATACACATATAAACGGTGTATTTTGCATTTTTTTAATATGAGTTTTTCATTTAGTTAGCTATTGGTAGATTGCTCATACGCCGCGTTGCCTCTTTATTTTTAGTTCTATTCAATCAGCGACATTTTACTCACTTTTTTCAAAGCTTTTTAATTCTATTTTATGTTTGCCTCTTGCTCTGGGTGTGCGTGTGTGTGTGTGTGTGTGTTGTCTCTCTGTGTGTGTTTTTGGGCTCGTTTATTAGTTTTTACTTTTGCACTTTTGCTTTGCTTCTTTCGTTACGAATTTCGCGCATCGAATATTCTTTTGTCTCTTCGCACATTTTTATGGGTCTTTATTTTTTATTTTATTCACACATGATTGTTTATGTTGCGTATTTTGTTAGCCTTAACGCATTGGATTTTTATTTTCATTCCCATTTGCATTGTTTACGTGAACTGCTTAATAAATTTAGCGATTAAATGCCATTTAGCGCCGCCATCATTTATGGAATTATATTTAATAAAGCTCGTTTAGCGTCCGCCCAAAAGTATGCAACGAATTTTATGCAGCGCCAAAAATATGTTGGCCAAAATTGAATTGAAAATTGAAATTTATAAATTGCCAGAACGAATTTTGGTTTTCATAATAATATTTAAATGGCCGCTCGTTACGCTATTATGGCGTTTTAGCCGCTAAACTATGAAATCATTGCACCATTACTGTGCCCTGGGGTGTTGGCTTTATATTGAAGTTCAAGGTCGCACACAGCTTGATAGAAAGCAAAAACAAATTGGAGGCGTTGATTGCAGTATAGATTATAATGATGAACTCGATGGATTAGATTACATCAGCAAAAACTGATGTTAGGTGAAAGGGCAAACTGCTTGAATTATCTAAGTTTAATTATTACAAAGTTTAGTTAAGCTCGAGAGGACATCAGATATTAAAGACTAAGCACTATAAGTAAAGCATACACATAAGAAAAATTGATATGATATGGCACTCAATTTGATATTTTTTTATATCATAAGTATCTTGTCTTATGAAAATTTTGAGCATCTCAAAATATATTTAAAAAATAATATAAATAATAATAATATTAATTTTGCCGCTTGCTGGATTCGAACCCTATTTAAAGGTCGACTATTTTCGAATATCGAAATTACTTATAATTTTTATAATAATAATACTTGAGAAATATCAAATTAAGCAGCAAAAAAATAATCAATTGAACTTGATACTTTTTTTAATCCCTGTTTCTTTCGGTGTAGATGTTTTTTAAAGTTCTCTGTTTAAATAATTGAGAATTTAGAACTCTATTGAATACTCATATCATAAGTATAACTTGCACAAGAAGCCTCATAAGTAAATTTTAAAGCTCTCGCATCTCAAAAAATATTTAAAAAAGAAAAAATAATGCATTTTTCAGCTTGCTAGATTTGAACCGTAGTTAACCGTCGAATTTCGAAATTACTTATACATTTTAAGGTCAAAATAATATGAAAAGAATGATATTTGTGAAATATCAAATTAAACAGCACTTATCAAATTGATCGTGATATTTCTTACGACCTGTTCTTTTCTGTGTAGATCTTTTTAAGATCTTAGTGTTCAAATAATTCCAAATATAAATGAACTCAATGAAAATTGAATTGAATTGAAAATTGAAGCGCTTTATATCACACAAAGCAAAAAAAACTTATTTTAAAAATGTATATTTCAAATTGAGATGAACTCAAAGGGATGTTACAATGCTACAATGTTGACAAGTGAAGTTAAGCTCAAAGATATATTATATATTTAAAACATATCTGTTTAAATGACCATCTAAATGATGGAAATATCTATCTTCAATATAAAGTACTTAATTTGCGATGCCTTAAGTATTGGTCTGGCTACAATCTTAGCTTCCAATTACACAACTGTTTCCCGAGTTATTAAAATGAAATGCGCTTTTCAAGTTGGCTGCATCTGTTGTCCTTATTCAGGGTAACAACGGCGGCAATATTGAAATGTTGCTTGCCACGCCTCAGTGGCATTGGATGCATGTGCAACATCGAGTGCAACTGCTGCTCGTTAATTAAGCACGACATGTGCAATCAAGCTCAAACACGCATGGCGCTTATCGGGTGGCCTGCAGGATATGGCGTCAAATGCTTTAAGCATTGTTAATATGCTGCACAGGCCTCAGTTGCAGTTGCAGTCGCTGTTGCAGCGCTATGCTGCGGTTCTTTTGTGGAAATGTAATTAAATTTGGCATCCGGTGTCATCGTGCGGCTGCTGCCCATAATGATAATTAGCAGGTAAACAATGCCGGCAATGCTGGCCATGTGGCATGCAACTGAAATGCAATATTCGTTTGCCAATGCGAAATTGATCAGCTCGCAGAGATGTCATTTGTTGTGGTTGCTACGCATAATGGTGTAGGGTGTAGGGGCTTGGGGTTTGGGGTTTGGGGTTTGGGGTTTGGGGTAGGGTTACCTTGTCTGATTGCCAGCTGAGTGGCAGCCAAAACTCAAGTGATTAATCATGCAATTTGGCAGCAACATTGGGTTTAACACACACCTGTATCTCTGCTTTACATTTGCAGCCATCACAGTTAACAGCGGCGCAGCAGGGCCCCAACGGGCGCCTCGGATACAACACAACAGGAACAGGAACAGGAACAGGAAGAGGAAGTCAAATCAGAGCGGAAGAGACCAAAGAAAAAGAAGCTGTAAGTGCGAGCATTCAATCTATAGCTTCAAAATACCATTATTTATTTAAGGGCAAATCTATGTTAACATTTTCTCAGCACTTTTATTTCATTTACCTATTTATAAACTGTTTGCCTATAAATACCCATAAACTAAAGCTTTTGGGAAACAGACACAGCTGCTGATTTCACATCCCTATAATATGTTAAGGTACACATGAAGTGCTAATTGATGAGATAATTACATTTAATCCCTGAAGGTTATGAGCACCCTTTTTGCAAAAGCTGATTAACTCGGTTGGTTAGGTAGACAATAAACTGGTTTTCTTTAATATCGTTGTAGAGGATATTAAAATGTTGTCATCAAATGTTAAAAGCTTTGAAAAAGTCATTTTCGACCCCATAAGGTATATATTCCCGAATCGAAAGAGCTATATCATTTCTTCTATATACCTTAAAGTTATCTTGTTGAAAACTGCTTGCTGCAGGTAGTACATAATCGGTGCAGACCAGATCGTATTACTATATCATGTATCATAGTCCATACAAATGATTCATTGAATATTAAAAATAAGCTCTTGAATAAACAACTTTTATAGTTTTCTAGATAAGTATTTTGACCAAAGTCAGCAATTCTATATTTTATTACGAAGAATTATTATTTTATTATAGAAGCTTAAAAAAGAAGAAAATGTACAACTTGCTGAAGATACTCTGCTAGCTGTGATAAGAACGATCTGTCGTAAAATTGGTTTCTATATGTCAAACGAATTTGCTGTCTTAGTTGTGTAAGGGAGAATTAAGTCAGCGTCACTGTTTTGTTTTATTTTGCTCAACTATTTTATTTTTATACCCTAGCAGGCTATTATGATTTTGTCTCGAAATGTGTAATGGACTGAAGAAGACATTGCGACCCAACTAAGTACATATATTCTGAATCAGCATGAATAGCCGAGTCGATATAGCCATGTCCGTCTGTTTCTATGCAAACTAGTCTCTCAGTTTTAAAGCTATCTTAATGAAACTTGGCACAGATCCTTCTTTTTGCTGCAGCCACTATATAAGTCGGAACCGGCCGGATCGGACCACTATAACATATAGCTGCCATAGGAATGATCGATCGACAAATATGTTTTTGTATGAAAAACTTTTTGTTTATTAGGGTATCCTTACCAAACTTTTCCAAGCCGCGTCTCTAGAGGGTTTATACAATCTAGCTAAATTTGGTCAAAATCAGACTACTATATCACTATAAAACTTATTGTTTATACAAATATTTCATCCAAACTTAGTGAGAGTTTGATAATACTTCAAATAGTTTTCTATAATTTGATCAAAATCGGAACAATCAGACAATATTTATGTTTTGTATTAAAAACATTGCTGCTAGTGTATATAGCTTCGGCACCCGAAGATAGCCGTTCTTTCCTGTTTTATTTATTTTTTTATTTATTAATATTGATAGCTTAACTATCAAAGATTAAACTAACAAGCGGTCTTATAGCGCTGGCTACTAAGGCCTTCGGATATTTTGTATAATAGTTTTAGTTTAGTGTGTGATTAACAATAGAAGGGAGATTACAATGCGGTGCTTATATATAAATAAGTGTAACTGTAGTGATGTGTATGTGTAAAGTAATATTAATAGTAGTAGAAGGGAATATACAGTAGTGCTTATATGGTAATATTACTTGTGGATATACTATAGTGTGTGTGTAAAGTAAAATGAATAGCAGTAGAAAGATATATACAAGATAATGTTTATGATTTCCTATTAATTATAATGAGTTGTATAAATAAGAGTATTTTTTTATATGTAGTTAGAGGATTGAGATCTGATAGAAAGGTTTCAAAGAGTTTATTGTGTGTATTGTTATTACTTTATTAATTCACACACAAAACATATAAACTGAAATATAAAGCTTCTAAACATTCGTTTAATGTTTAAAACATACTACAGTTAAACGAAAGTTTGTCAAATGCACTTTTCAACTGAAGTTGAAAGTTTTTCCTTGGAAAATCAGAGACTTTCGCTTTCCATCTGCAGTCTGCGAAGTTTCAGGCGCTGCATCTAGTGTCTGACTTTTATTTATAGCCTTTGGGATTTGCAGTTCTATCTTTAGGCGTTGGCAGTCTGTTGGTAAATTCCGGGCAGGCGCATTATTTTTAGCGCCTGTCGCTGTACCAAGGGTCTCCTACATGGATTCGACCTTGAGCCTACTCGACGATGCCTACTCATGCCGAACTGAAGCCCTTTTGGCCTGCTGCAAGAAAGCCTGGCAGCAGCTAATGGACCTCCTTTGTTCACAGTTCTCATACAGCAAATATATTCTGGGAATTGTTAACAAAAATGCAGCGTCACGGCGACGCTTTTGACGTGGCCAGAACGCTTTAAGAGTCGCATATCGTAATTGGCAGCTGCAACTGCAACAGTGAAATTGTAGCTGAAGTATCTGCAAGATGTAACAACTAGGGCGTAATTCAACTAGCCCAATGCGCGTTCCAGTTTTCAATGGAGTTTATTTTTAGGCCTTCTTACAGCGGGCCAAAATACGCACACTAAGATACATTTGATGCCAGCGGAAAATGCCGGCAGCTTTATTAATAGTCAGTCATTTGATGACGTCAACGGGAGGCCTCACTTGCTGTGTGCGTGTGTGTGTTTGTATCTATAAGATACTAAGCAAATTACTGAGTTTCTGTGGGCAGCAATTAGCAGCGCCTTCTTGTGGTTTTGCAGCCAAAGAAAACAATGTGAAAACTTCATTTCGTTTCACACACGTGCAACAAATGTAACTCATTAATGAGCTGCGCACAGCTAAAGATACAATTCACAGATACAACACACAGATACAATAATACACTCACACACAGACGGTTAAAACACGACAACGACAACTACGCTGATGCCAAGAATATCTTTTTGCGTTTGTATTTCGATCGCGCGTTTGTTTGTTTGTATCTCGCAGTCGTTTCTCCCGATATGCATATATATATATATATAGATACACACAGACATGTACACACCCGTACACACACGTACACACATCGTTGATTTGTATATATTTAAAATATTATACAGTGCTCTTGTATTTTTTTCGCTTTTATGCCGTTGCCTCATGTGCTTGGCAATTTTCACTTGCCTTCAGTCGGTTTTTACATTTCCAATCGAATTCTACGAGGCACGTTGCGAAAAACTCGCAACGTATAAATTCAATTAAGAAAAGTTCATAAAAATTTTCAAAAATTATACAAAAATATCAGCAAATTGCCAATACACACATATGCGAGTATGTAATTGAAAAATAATTATAAAAAGTGCTTGAAAAAGAAATATTTGAAATTGGACAAACTGTTGCCTCACGTCTGTAACTGTTTGAAAGTCCTATCAATTCAACGAACATTCAATAACCGATAGCAATAACCGATACCATTAACCGATTGCCCGTTGCCGCTTTCATCTAGTCGAGTTCCAAACCAATTGCATTTTATGATTGCCTCTGAGTGCCGCTTTGACACAGCAGCAGCAGAGGCCGCAACAGCAACATCCACGTCAAATATTTTCCGATATCTATTGGTGAGTTTTTCTACTCTTTTCTATCTTTTTTTGTGGTTTTTCTGTTTTTGGTTTGTTGGGGTCTGCGGTTTTGCATTTCACTGGCCCTGCCAAATGTATAACCCAAATTCTTTTTTTCTTTTTTTCGTGTATTTGTTTTCAATCTTGCGGCGTGCCTTTGTTTGTAGTGCAATTTTTGTGACAGGCTATTCAAATGCGAGCATATATCATCTATCCGTCGATTTTTGTCACTTTGCGACAGCTGGTGAGAAGTTTGACCCATTTAACAATTGATGAATTGCTAAAATGCGTACTCATTGCAAAAGTTTGAAGCTGGCACTCGTCCAGGGTCAATAGCTGCAAGTCTTTGAACTCGATTGTAATGAACTCGAAATATACGCATTTCCGTTTCCGTTAGCCATGCGCTGCCTGTCACATAATTGGCTAATTTTAAGAACCAAGGTTAATGCTTTTTCTAACATACATACGTATATGTATGTGCGAGCATGTAGATAAAGAAAAACACAACATTGAACAACTGTCCCCATCAATCACGGCGACAGATAAACAAAAAGTGCTCTGAGCAGGCTGGCAAACAAAACAATAAATATTATTGTTGAATCTCATGTAGCTGCTAAGCACTACAATTCATTCACAGGCCCGTAATGTTTATTATTTTATTAATTAATTATATCAATTTACCTAGAAATCGATACTTTTTCCAATTCAAAATAAGCACTCTCGTTTGTGGCTGAGATTTTAGCATGGCAATCAATTTGCTGCCTTTGTAATTGAATAGATAATAAATCAAAATTAGTTGTTGAATTTATGACAGCGATTTTAATATGTTAATTAACTTTCCTCTTAATTGAGAATTGCATATATCTGGCAAATGTTTAATAGATGCCTAAACGTCTTTTTCTAATTTAAAACCAAGTTCTTTATTAGAGTATAATAACAATTGATTAAAATGGATGTATAATTTTACTATTTAAAATAAGTTTCTGCATTTAAGATAGAGATTTTTACATGGCATAGAATTTATTTCCACTTCAATTGAATATAACAATAGCCATACAGCGACGTTAATGGTCAGTTTTACTGAGCTGGGATTTTATTTTATTTTCGTTTTTAATGCATTTGTTTATGGAATTGAAATTAAGGCACTACCATTGTGCTCAAGGACATAAACACACTCTCAAATTACTTGCTCTTCCATTGGATCCTGTTAGTTGCGCTGGCCAAAAGCTTGCAGCTTTCAATGGCCATTCAAATTGTTCATGAATGTGCTTTGAAGGACCTGCCATGGAACCGCCCCAGCTCTTCTTTATTGCCAAAACGAATTTTACTAAGAATGTGTGTGTGTGTGTGGGTGGCTGGGTGGCTGGGTGGCTAGTGTGGTGCCGCTTGGTGGTGGCTTCTATTATGCCAGCGCATGCCTTTCATTTTAATCCTTTCAGCGCCAATTCTGGAATGCAATTGCAAAATTAGTTTTGCCGCACACATGTGGCACAGCTGCACCGCCCGCCCCCTGCCCGCTGTCCGCAGCACTCCCACCATGCCGCACTTGTTTTGAGTACGCACAATTTGAGCGGGCGACAAAATTTCTATTCAATTTGATTTTAAGCGTATTTTCCAGTCAATTGCACGCGAATCGCATGAGTTTTTGAGCAACTGACAAACGCTTGGTGGCACAGGGTGCCACGGGGTACCACGGGGTGCCACAGGGTGCCGCGCGGTGGCATGGGGCAGCGGGATGTGCTACAAATGTGAACTCTTGGCCGCATTAAAGCAACGCTTTAAATATTCCACACAATGATAGCAAACAGGCGCACGACAATTAGCGGTCCACCTCGATGTTTATTTATTGGTGCAGGAAGTGCGCACGGCCGTACAGAGAGAGAGAGGGGCGTGTCGAAGGGGCGTGGAGGGGCGTGGCGGTTCACTCTGCACGCCGCTGCTGCCTATGCCCAGTGCTGACGTGGCGTATACGTAATAAGCGCGACTGCAGCCTGCGCGAAATTGCATTTATTTATATACTATATATACTCTCGTACTAGAGCGAAATATTTGTGGGCTTCATGGGAAATGTGTGTCATTTTTATTATTAAAAGATGCACATTTTCAGCTTATTTTTGGCCAGAAAATGAGAAAATTGTAGTCAGCAACTGCTTAAATTACTTTTCGAGCAAATAAAATACTGTGCTTTAAACCGAAAAATTGTGCATAATTATTGCGGCTATAAATTTGATCTTTAATCAACGCAAAGGAAATATAATTCCACTTCCGATGCCAACCAAATCATTCGGCATCGAAAGTCAGCTATTCCTGTTGCCGCAAAACGATTGAAAAGTTTTCCCTTTGAGACAATTGAATGTAAACTATGTGAACATAAAAACAGCAAACTAAAACGATTACTATTTTAATCGAAAAAGGAAAACCAAATAGAAAACGTGTGGGAATGAAAAGTTCTAGGTAATGGAAAAAAGGCTTTATAAATAAATAGATTTCAAATAGTTTAACTTCAGTTTTCCTTATAAAATCAATTATTTACTGCGCAAAACAAAGTTTAAATATAAGTATTATAATATATTCTCTATAATGCTAAGCTAATCCTAAGCTGTTATTATATTTCTAGAATATTCTTTCACTATGATTGAAGGTAAGGCATCAATAATTGTCTTAAATGTTATTTTAATTTCAATATTGATTTATTCCCTCTGTTGCCATGAATGGAATTATTTATTCATGTCTTGTTCCAGTTAGAGTTCAGTTCGTAAAGAACACTAAAAATCGATTTAAATCTATGAAAGTAGCTGCATATTGTTAATTTATAATTCACATTTGATGTAAATTAAATTCAACATATTTCTATCGATGTTTGTGGCCTGTTTCGATGGCAACTAATTTGATTGAGTGTACTTGGAGGCCACTCATCGGGCCAGCCCTCAAGTGGGCTCATAATGAAGCTGAGTTATTATGGCAATTAAACTGCACTGGGTGAAGTGCGCCATAAGCCAGGACTGGCTATGGGCCCATAATCTCGTCCTGTCTATCTGCCAGGGATCTATTTACATTTGCCCGCCTCACATTTTGTGTGAGCCGTATTGAGTTCTTTTAAATAAACCGCTTTTAATGAAGCCACCCATAAGCAGATTTGTGGCTTTGAATATTTGCCAAGGCCAAATGAAGACCAGGGGTGGGCGAACTTCAAGCTCGCGACAGGGGCGCGCCTGCCAGGGCAGCTTACTTTTATACAATACAATTGTTATTCTTGCAGGGAATAGCTAGTAGCCAAAAATTAGCTGGTTCTGAATTCCAGGCATTATCAGAGCCATAAAATGGCGTGTTCTTAGACTCTATTCTCGGAGGTATATTCTTCAAGGGAAAAGAGTATATTGGTTTTATGCCATGTCAGTCTGTCTGTCGCTCTGTCTTCAATTCGTGCGTCCTCTTAAAGCTAAAGGAATCAAATTTTGAAACGAACTATTCAAAATTGCTGGTCAGAAAGGTGAATTTAGGTTTTTATAAGAACATTTGAAAGACGAAAATTAAGTTTTCCAACCGCAACTTGGCGCCCCCTCTTGGGAGATCCTGGCTACGTCCTGGGCTCGCGATTTACGACAATGTCGGAGAAATGGTCAATTTGTTGTATGCCATTTTGTTGTTGTTTGGCCTGCTCCTGTTACTGTCGTCGTCAGCAGCGTTGTGTGCTCATTCAAATGTGAGGACTCGTAATGTAACAATCCGATTTGGGGGCTTACGGGCGGGCGCCTTGTGATGAGCTTAGCAGCGGGAGGCTCGCGAATTTATAATGATATGAATATCAAATTGACAGGACTCTGTTGCCGCTACATCTAATCAAATCAAGGCAAGTCTAATGATGTCTGATTGCATTCTCTCCCCCTCTCTCTCCCGACAGTAAGCCATGGAGCAATTCGAACAGTTGTTGACGTGCTGCGTCTGCCTGGACAGGTATCGCATACCGAAGCTGCTGCCATGCCAGCACTCGTTCTGCATGGAGCCCTGCATGGAGGGGCTGGTGGACTATGTGCGGCGTCAGGTAAGAAGGATTATTTGTCACATACACAAAAACCCATTAATCATAATCACAGCAGAAATGCATAAGCCAAGTGCGAGTGTGCGAGTGTGTGTAGATGTGTGAGGCAATTTTGGTAAATGCGGCGTATTTATTTGGTTATTCGGAGACTACGTCACATGCCAAAAGCTGCTTAATAAATGGCTCGGCTAAAGCCCCGAAAAATCGCATGAGGAAATGAAAACAAAATGTGTCCAAAGGCAACTCAACAATGTCGAAATGAGTTGAGTTTTCTTTATGTTTTTCTTGTACGTAATGCTTTTTTATTTTTTTTTATTTTTATTATTATTATTTTCCTTGTTGCTTGCGGCGCATTTGCGTCGCTGTTGAAAAATTATAAAATTTACATATGTATAAACCATGCATACTCATCTATATGTATATATATTTATATATATATATATATGTATGTATATGTACACGTATGTTGTACATATTAAATGAATGTGTGTCTACTGCGCTACTTATAGCCCCTCTCTTTCTCTGTCTGTGTGTGTGTGTGTGTATTTATACACTTATTTTGGCTTTGCGCCAGCGCCACGCAAATAAGTGGTAAGCATTCCCATTGTATGCCATCCGCTGGCCAAATAGGCGTACTGCCAAAAACGGTAAGCCGACTACCAATAACTGTCTTCTGAATGCCAAGCCCAAGAGATTCGCCAACACTTTTGGGCCAGGGCCATCAAATAAGACAGAGATCAAGCAGAACGCGCTCAAGATGCCTCCACAGTTAAGTTTACTAAAATGATGGAGGTTTTTAAAGCGTCGTACATCAAAAGACTTTCAGAGCTGTTCCGAATTCCGCAAATTGTTGAAAGAAGTCAAATCGAAAACGAAAGTTATATATATTGTTTCAAAAGAATTTGTTTTGATTTCGCTAGCAAAATCAAATTTTAAAACAAAGAAATAAATAATAAAATGCAATCTGCTTTAAACAAAACTAAAAGTAACAAATATTTTATTTTTTAAATAAAATATATATACTCATGCCAAATATACTATTGTTGTACCCAGTTTCGAAATAAATTGTTTTGATTTCGCTAGCAAAATCAATTTTTTAGAAAAAAAAAAAAATTTTAAATCATCTGCTTTAAACAAAAGTAACAATTATTTATTTTTAAAATATAAATATATAGGCTTTTATGCAATACAGAGTGACAGCTGCACTTGTACGATATTTTCGGATAATGTTTTGGCTGCTAAATTCAAAAATATTTATAATTATAGCTTAAACAAATGAATGAAATACCAAATTCATTGTCAAATATGTTTGAATAATATTCGAAATATGCTTATACAGTGCAAGTTCAATAGAGTGTATATGTATAGCTCATATATTGAGTTAGTTTTCATTAGGATGTTTCTTATATCGAAAATATACCTACCATTCAAGAAACTGTCTTACTTTGACAGTCGTTAGACTCGCTCGGTGTTAATAAGTTCACTCAATTGAGAGTGCACTGTATTAGTTCACAGTCCAAGAATCTGAGGACTAATTACTTTTTGAACTAGACAAGATTTGCGTTTTGCGGAATTCGGAACAGCCTTCGATAAACCGTACAAAATTATATATATTTTTTTAAACTTTCCCTTGATTCCTTTTTGTTTTTTTTTAGTATTTTGTTCAATTTTAATACCTCATGTGGTTAGCTTAAGTATGTGCTGGTATTTTTGCGTTTGCGGATTTCAGAACAGCAATCTAGAAATACAGTAAAAAATGCTAGTTTCATTTTGAAATTTCCTCTTAATTTCCTTATACTTTTATTTGTTTCAGTTTAGTTAAGTACTATGTATTGGTATTGATTGTAAACTATTTAGCATATTATAAGCTCGTATATATTTCTAAATTGTTTAATTTGAATGCTGCTTGACATTGTACATACATATATACACTATTATTTGGATTGTGTATTGACTGAGTTCTCAGTTGAATTTAATTTCGGAATGTATCTGGTTGATTGTATTAGCTGAAACAGTTGTTGGCTTTAAGGCCGCATTGGAGCTCATTTGGTTTTAATTGCATTTAATCACGTCTGTTTGCACGTTGCAGGTCAAATGCCCCGAATGCCGCGCCGAACATCGCATACCCTACAATGGGGTGCAGGCCTTTCCCACCAATGTGACGTTGCAGCGTTTCCTGGAGCTGCATATCGAAATCACCGGCGAGTTGCCGGACCCCACCTCAGGTGAGTTGCACCCCTCCCTCCTCCAGCACAGCTGTCTATCCCAAAGACAAACAAAGCGCTCTATTGGAATTTCGATATTGCATTTTTAGTTTAGCTGCATAACTGTTTACTGTATCTGACATGCCGCCCCTCCGTCCCTCTGTTTGTCTGTCAATCACATATTAAAATTGCTGTGCAATGGCCATGGAAAATGGAAAATGGAAAATGAAAATGAAAATTGCATTTGCCATTTGCTCATTCGAAATTATTTGCGCTACTTTGATTGCCTAAATAATTTTCCAAATATTTTAAATATGTTGTAAAAGGGAGCTCAAAGTCAAAAAAAATATATATATACATATATATATATTGTATTAATAAATCGAGCTCTGCATCGAACTGGCGTTACTTTAATTAAATTCCTTCAATATGACGAGAAAAAAGAGACACAAAGCATAAAAAGCAAATGCCATGGCCATAATATTTCATTTCCAATTAAAAATCAGATGCTTTGTGTATTTTGCAGCTACCCCCTGTACCCAGCGCCCCCCGCACGCAGCCAGCAATTAAAACTAAGCAAAGGCAAATTGATTTCGGTTCAATTTTTATTATTTTCTTGTTTTTTTTTTGCGTGTTTGTGCTGAGCATCATTTGCATTGTGGCCATATTGCGGATCAGGTTGTAACCATGACTATGCAAATAAGTAACTTCAAAGTTGATAGTCGAAACAAATTGCAAACGACAATGAGAATCACAACTACAATGACAACGACAACGACAACGACACTCATCAGCAAATGCAAATAAGTGTTGGAAGACAGTGAGTGCTGCAAGTATTCGCATTGCTGCAATCAGCATCAGGCAGTTAATAAGCAAAGACAAAGCTTCAAGTATCTTTTCACAATTTTTGACAATTTTCAACAATTGCTATGCAAATTTTGTGTGTGGGAGACAAAGAGCAAAAGTTGCCCCAGCTCCAGCTACAGATACAGCTACAGCTACAGCTTCAGCTGGCAAATCCTTTCAAGCCGCGCTGTTATGGATAACTGGGTGCCATGATACTACAAGGACTCGCAATCGCATGTAGTATTTGCAAATTCACTTTTCCATATGATTACACAAGAAAATACAGCCAACTATTGGCGCAGAGCATACTTTTCAGAGACACCCCCGCCACACGCTCCCCAAACTGTCTGTGTGTGTATGTGTGTGTGTGTGGCAAGTTTATTGTCACGCTCAGCGGAGTGAGGTCGCAGAGATTGAGAGTAGAGGCGAGTTCATCAGGCAAGGACAATAAGTATGGTGGGAACAGTAAGGGGCTTGGGAGAGGCCATGTGAATCAGAGTTGCATCGAATCAGAATAGTTTTCATTTAACAACTCAGTAGACTGAACGATTGACTATAAATTTTAGTTGTACAACTGACACGATAAGTAGCAGAAAGCTAGTTTAACAAATATATTTATATATACAAACAGAAAAATAAAAAAAAATAAAAATATATTTATATTTATCCCTGATTGTTCGTCTAGGATATTCAGGAGTTCGTTCTATTTTATTTGGGTTTTGAAACATGGCTGGATAAGATCGCAAGGTGTCTATCATAACCACAAAATAATAATAATTTTTTCTTTATATCTTTTTTGCTACAATTTTTTTTAAAAATTAATTTTTTTTTTAAATTTGGTTTTTATTTACTAAACAAGTTTTGTGCTTCCTATAGTGACAGCTTCAGCAAGTTATACATGTTCCTTTTCATTGAGTTCAATAAACGTTTAATATGCTTATTCATTTGAGTCTCATTGCCTTTTGAGAGCGAATCCTTTTGCAATCCCTTGCGGTAGCTTTGCCATTCAATTCCAATTCTAATTACATTTATGGTTTCTTTTATTTAATTTCAATTAAAATATATTAAACAAGAACAAATCAAACGAGCGATCAAAGAACCAATAGTTGAAACAGTGAACCTACTCCATCAATTGAACTACTATACACAACTCTTATAGGAATGGGTATGTGAGGAGCTAGGGGAATGCCAGTAGCAATTGATGCAGAAAAGTTTACTTTCCCAGACTTGCACGGAGACTGCCACTGTGACTGGGACACTGTGAAATGTTTGCATTGTTGGCTGACTGGCTCTGAGGGAGCAAGAGAAGGGAGGGGGTATATGGCGGCTCGTTATTTGCATTTTGCAGAGCCAAGACATCGGCAGACACTGGCAGGATGTGCCTGCCAACGACGCATAAACATCTGGAACACATAGAACAGCGCTTAGGTGCAGTTGATTTCTTGCATTTGGCGACACTCTTGAAATCGCATTAGTCCCTGCACCAGCTGCATTACACTGAGTCCTGCGTCCTGTGTCCCTCTCCTGGCCCTAATATCCCTCCTACCCACTTGGCAATGTTATGCGCTTTTAAGTGCAATCGCAATCCTGATACAATCCGAGCCCTGTTGTTGCCAACAGTGCAAATTGATGGCTTGGCGGCCTGTCAGTGGCCCTGCTTGTCATTTGATTGCTGACTTTTACAACAGTGAGTGCGACAAGTCAGTGGATAGTTAACATGGCTCTGTGTTTTTGGGCGAATTTGGCAATGGTAAACAAGCTGAGGAATGCGATTTGATCGAACGTGCTCTGATTTGAACAGAAACGACTGGAATTGCAATTCGAAAACAATTTAGCATGTTTTCCCAGCTAGTTGACAGCTAGGTGGCTACAAAAAAATATGTGCCTGAATTGCGATTTGATAAATTGTGTGCTTTTCCACTCCTGAGGCACTTTTTACTCACTCTTTAAAGGAAATGAAACGCGTCGGGAATGATATTTGTCAGCAGCTCAGCGCTTTTCGCGGACAATCTGTATAATTTGCAACTCATTAGATACTTCTTGCTTTTGACCTATCTTTATGGGCAAAGATACAATATTTTGGCAGGAATACATTTCTTTGTTATTAAGCACAGTATTCAGATAGAATACAATTTATTTTTTTTCTAATTTTGTAGGTACTTTTCTTAATAAGTATTTAACGTAGTGTGAAGACGTACTTTTTGAAATTATACTAAGGTCTAACTAACGTTCATGAAAAATGTCAAGTCTCCAGCTTTATATTTAGATTTAATGCCAAAATATTGGATTTTTATTCCCATAGTTTTCAGGAGAAGGTGTGAAGCTGTGATCCAATCCAAAAATCCAAAATTCTACTTTAGTCTTACTTTCATACGGAATTTTAAGTCTCTAACTTAATATTTAGATTTTATGCCAAAATATTATACTTTTCTCCCATAGTGAAATCTTTAAATTAAGGGAAACGCTTTGGGAATGACATCTTTAAGCAGCTCGAATTGTGGAACGTAGTATGTGTTTCATTTCAACTGTTCCGCTTCTTGCAGGTCAAATCATGGAGCGCTGCGGCGTTTGCTCCGAGAAGGCCTATCTATCCCACTGTGCGCACTGCGAAAAGAAGATCTGCGAGGACTGCAAGAGCGCACACATGGACATCCTGCGGCGAGAGATCACTCGCTTTAACTCACAGGTAAGCTGCATTCACTGTGGCAATCAGAGCTGCATTTGGCTAACTTCTTGCTTTGACAGATTCGCCGCAGTTTGCATCGACTGCAGGACTCGCTGGCCATCATCGAGAAGAACACGCTGAGCCTGCAGACGAATGCGATTAGCGTGACGGAGGAGATCGATGAGATCTATCGGCGCATTACCAAGGCCATCAAGGACAGATCAGATCAGCTGAAGGGCGAAATCGATCGTTACTTGGCTGTCGAGCTGCGTAACCTGACAACGCTGAAGGAGAACCTGGATCTGGAGATCACTAACATCACCAGCAATTGTGACATTGTCGACAAGTACATGAACGAGACCGTCGAGTGGGATGACTGCGAGCTGATGGACACCAAGGAGATATTCCTGAAGACCGTCGAGTTTCTGCGTCACTTTGAGTACGAGAACAACGATTACAGTCGCCGTGTGCGCTTCCTTGTGTCCATAGACCCCAATCAGCTGGTCATGAATCTAGCCACCTTTGGCGATCTGAACATAGCGCCACACTCGACGCCTGGCGGCTCCGTGAGCAGCTCTCACCTGGCGCCGCCCAGCGCCCTGCAGCCCGGCCTGATGCGCTCCAAGAGCGATCATCGTCTGGCCACGCAGTTCCGCCAGCAGGAGGAGCGCAGCGGCTACAATGACGAGCCCGTGCTCGGCGGACGCAAGTTCGGCGAGCGGCCCCAGCGCAGCGCTACCAACAACAGCGATCGCTACGGCGACTCTCGCTATGGACGCAACGAGTACGACAACTACGACAACGACAACTACGAGAACGAGCCGGCGAGTCGGGCTGGCAAATCGTCGCGTTTCCGTTCGCGCTTCGTGCGCTCCCATCAGAACGAGGACTCTGACAGCGAGCAGCAGCAGCAGCGTCAGCAGGAGATCGACAAGCGCAAGGATCGCGTCCTGGACAGTGAGGATGTCTCCCGCGGACAGCTGAGTGGCATCATACGCCTCAGCGATTGTTCGCGCGTCGTGCAGCGTCTGGCGGATATTGGCAAGGAGAAGAAGGAGAAGAAGTCCGATGCGGCCGTCGCCGCTCAGGCTGCCGTCCAGGCAGCCATCCAGACCCAGAAGGCGGCCATGCAGCGCCAGCAGCAGAAGACTCAGCAGTCGGCAGCAGCCGTCGACGAGGATGAGCTGGCGCGTCAGAAGCGCAAGACCGCAGCGTCCACAGGTGCAGCCAGCTCCACAGCGGCAGCCAGCGCCGAGTCGAGCAGCGAGCAGCGGCCCAACGAGCGTGTGGCAGCACTGAAGCGTGGCGGCCAGGGGGGCAGCGAGGAGAGCGACAGCAGCTCCAACCAGGCGGCGACAACCCCAGTGCGTACTGCGACGGCGACAGCGCGGGCCGAGGTAAGTGTGAATGAGGCAAATGAAGAAGAAGACGTGGCCAGTGACAGTGGCAGCAGCGAGACTGAGAGCGAATCCGAAGTTGAGGAGGAAGCAGAAGCAGTAGCCGAAGCGGAAGCGGAAGCAGAGCAGCAGCCAGACGTGCAACAAGTTGAGCATGCGACAGCTGAGGAGGACTCCTCCTCCGAGTATGAATACGAGGAGGTGACAGCCAGTGAGAGTGAGGAGAGCGAAGGGCCAGCAGCAGAAAGGGAGAGTGAGAGGGAGTCGCAGCCAGCTCCAGTGATAAATGTAGTCGCGCCAGAGAGTGAGCTGGTGGACAAGGCGGAAGAGCATGAACAGGGCCTTCAGCTAATCAGCGACAGTCAAAAGGAGCAAGAGGCAGAGACAGCAGCTGAAAGTCAGAGAGAAGATGAGGATGAGGATGAGTATTCAGAAGAGGAGGTTGAGGTAACGGAAGATGAATCCGAGAGCGAGACACAGCACACAGCTCAAGGTGAGGGCGAAAACGCTGCCGAAGAAACCGCTCAGTCTGCAGAGGAGGAGGAGGAAGAGGATGAGGAGTTAGATACGGATGAGGATTAGACTGAGAATGGCGAGCAGTCAGAAGTATCGATAGTAGTCTTACTCTCTAATTTCAACAGTCTATCGATAATATCGATATTGAAATAAGTACTCAATTTATTCAGAACAAAAGTTTGAATATATTCAAAAGGTCAATGCAGTTCTACTAAAAATTAGTTACTCAATAAGAAATTCAATGAGAAACTTTCGACAGCGACAAAGATAATCGATGGTGAAAACCGGAGAGCGCTAATATCGATAGTATCGATAACGCCATCGATAGTTTGGCGTCAATCAGTTCGCTGCCACGTGTCACTCAGCGGCTGCACAGTATTCAGTTGTTTATGTTACGTATACGCCCTGTTTGCCAACTGTTTTTTGTCCAAACTCTTCTTTATTTGTGTTCAGTGTTCACACTTTCCCCGCTCCGTAAGTCTGTTCTTTTTGTTTATGAACAACAAAAGAATATTTACTGTTAACCGTTAACTACACATTTACCTGTTACCTGTTTACCTTTCCCCCCTAACAAATGCCAAATGAATTGTTTTGTTTTTATGTGTACGTTAAGTTTCATTTTATTTATTTATTTTACGTTTTGTGTCTTGTGAGCGCCTTTCATTTTAATGCTGTTTTGGGTCCAACCTTTTCAACAAATAATCAAATAAATACCTAATCGACTAATGTGCGTCAACGCAAGAAAATGGAATTCGGCAGAGCCGAAACTTGAATACACTTGCAATGAAACAAAGTAATGTGATACAAATTCCGCAACATTCATTAAGTTAACAAATCTTCTGCTAAGAAAACAAATCAGAAATTTGCAATAATATAATCAAATGTCAAAGTCAAGGAATTGTTTCGACCCAAAGCAGGGAGGACATCAGAAATTATAATTGTACAAATTGATAGGCATTCATTTTGTTCATAGTAATTTAACATCTATTACCTTGTCGTTTAATGCTTAGTTAGGGACTGCAAAAGTTACGAATAAAACAAAACACAATTTTGAAAAAAAAAACAAACAATTTTAAAACAAAGAACTTGAGTAATTTCTATTACTTTTATTTTTGCCAATCCATTTTCCTTCTCTGTCTGTTTACTGTTGTTTTTTTATATTGCAAGTGGACAAACGATGTGGTAGTGATGTTAATTTGCTTAAACCTTACTAAATATATATATTCGTTCTTTTGGCCAAAACCAGAACAGGCTAAATAAACCGCCAAGCCGCCAAAGCGACCGCCCCATGCCATTTCTCTTGCTAACTTTTTTTATTATATTTTTTATTTTCATTGTCACAAATTTCTGATGTCCGCTGTAAATATTTCAGTTGTGTGTGTGTGTGTCTCTTTACCCCTCTCTCTGCTCAGCATTATTACATTGTTACACAGAGAGCAGCTCGTGGTGGGTTCAATGGGAACATTTCAATCATGACTGTCTGTCCGTCTGTCTGTCTATCTGTCTGTCTATCAGCGTGCCTGCTTCCGTCAGTTTAACAACCTATTCATTTTCAAATGTGTGTGTGTGTGCGTGTGCGTGTGTGGGTGTGTGTATGACATATGCACACCCGCTGCATATTTGTCTTGTTTTGTTATCAAGTATTTTTGGCATTCTTCAATGTGCACAACAAAAAAGGCTGCTCGATATATTTCGGAAATATCGCAACGCACAAGGCAACAATATTTATATAAAATCAATTTTGAGCCTTCGCTGCTATTTATAGCATTTTCCTTCAAATTCTTGATATTCAACAGGCAACCAAAAGAAAACAAAATTATTTAACGAGATATATGCTTTATTTCAGATAAAAACAACAATATCTTTGTTTCTTTCAATAAAACTGTTTCTTTTCAATTTTTCTTTTTTTTTTTGAAGGAACATATATTTTAAATATTAATCAGTTAATTAAATAATTAAATCTCAAACGTTGAATTATTGTGGAATGAGAAAATATCCACACTTTAATATTCGATTTCCTTTCTAAAAAATACATCCTGATCTCAGGCATAAAGTTGAAGTTATAAAAAAATTGAGAGATTTACTTAAATTTTCTTTATGATTTTAATATCTGAACTTAGAAAGTGTCTATTTTTGTGGTTCTCCGCAAGTGTTTCGAGCCACCCTCTTCGATATAATAAAAAGTATAGAATACTGAATGCCAAACGCTTGTGGCGTGCGTCATATTCGTTGCGTGCCTGAGTTTGACATATTCCTAGCCGCAGTTCCAGCGGCAGCCCGCACCACCCACCGCCCACGCCCATGCCCACGACCTTTCGAGTCCCGTTCCGCCAACGCATCGTTGTCACTTGCACATGTCCATTCATCCATATGCACATCGATATCCTTTCTCTCTACTTGCAACCTGTTTCGTTTGCTCGCTTGCAACCCCAAAAAAACAACAACAACAACAACAATCACTAACAGGCTGACAGCGCCACTGACTCTGATGCAACTCCCACTCCTACCCAACAGTCCAAACCGGCCGTGTCCGCCCAGGTGGCGGCCGTGAAGAAGACGCAGCGCTCCGGCAGCAGCGATAGCAGCGCCTCCACCGAAAGCTCGGCCAGCTCAGCGGCCGCAGCGGCAGCGGCAGCAGCCGCTAATGCAGCACCCAGCAGCAGCAGTGGCAGCAGCAGCGCTGCGCAGCAGAAGGCGCCCAGTACGGCGCGCTACTCCGCGGCTAGGGAGTCCACAGTGACGGCCACGCCCGAGAAGAAGCCCTTCGTGAGCCGCTTCCTGCCGCAGCACAGCAATCCGAGCAGCACCAATGGCGCCGCGGACAAGAAGAAGGCCGAGTCGGAGTCGAGCAGCGAGGAGGAGACCAGCTCGGAGTCCGAGTCCGAGTCGGAGGCGGAGAGCAAGCCCAAGACGAGCGCGGCGAGCAGCAGCAGCGCAGCCAAGTCCACGCCCAGCAGCGCGGCCAGCTCCACAACGGCGGCCACCTCAACGGGCAGCTCCTATCGGGATCGCCTAGAGGCGCGTCGTGCCTCGCGCGATGACACCGCGACCACCTCCCGCAGCAGCTATGCCACGCCCAACTCAAGCAGCAGCGGCTACGGCAGCTCCAGCCGCACACGCCCCGTGCCCGCGCCCCATCATCTAACCGACTCCGAGGATCGCTATGGCAGCGGCGCCGGCAGCGGCAGCAGCAGGTATTTCCATCCGAATTTCCAAGCCAAATCTACAAAGTTTAATAAACTTGTTCACTAATCTCCGCATGGGCTATGATTGCGACTAAAGAGTAACTATTGCTATTGAATTTCGCCTTAAAATAATACTTTAATGCTAAATACACATACACACACATAAATAAATACACAATTAGATGCGCTTATTCAGAATAAATTAGCTGTAATGCGTCATTTATACTCTTGCAGAGAGTATTCCAGTTTTGTCACAGAATGAGTAACGCCTTAAAGCTGTTAATCAATCGATAGTTTTGTTAAAAGTATCGATAGTGTTTTAATGTCACTATCGAGGTTTTTCATAATCGATGTGCGCATATTCTACCAATGGGTTTTCTTTAGCTTAGTGTCTAAATTTTGAATAATATTTTATTTTCAATAATAAATACATTCCAATGTAAATTACAGTTTTCAATTAATGTAAACAGGTTTAATGTTGCATTTCATGCTATCGATAGCTCAAGTATTAATGTTTTTCTAGGCAAATCTTCTTTATCTTCTTTTTTTTATAATATTACAGACATTATTGTCTTTTCAACTAACTATTATCTTCTAACCCAACTAGTCTATAGATTTCCAAAGTTTGCTGATGAAATCTGGCACTTATATCTTAAAATCAGCAACTTAGGATCATAATGAGTATTTAAATATATTCAAACTGAGCAGGAAATCTATTTCTTGGGCAAATATCTAGAGTTTTAAACTTATTTCAGTCAGTTTGATAAATATTGAAATAGTATATGCTAATTCTATTTAAAGAAGAATTATTAATTAATCAACAATTTACTTTCTATTGAAGAAATAATACAATTTGATATTATTGTAGTTATGTTGGGCCTAATACAATCTGAAAATTATTGAATTTTATTCAAATCACAGCTCTATATGCATATTATATTTTATATTAAACATCAAATGTTTACATTTTTTAATATTTTGTACATTTTAAATAATAATATATATCTGCAAGAGTATATAGTATTTGGCGACCCACAATTCCTGAAATTTGTTGATTACTTTGTTGTCGTAATGAAATTACAATTTTGCACATAATACCAACGTGCCAGCGATTAATTTAAATACTAAATGAGTTGCATAAACACTAACACACTCACACATATCCAATCCCACATTCACAAACACCCAGAGCTATTCAAGAACTATAACGTCAAAACAATTGCAATGAAATTGATATGTTTTATGATATTAATTGATTTCTATTTAGAGTTCAATATGGTATTGCAGTTTGTTGTTGTGCTAACACGTGTGCGTGTGTACTGTATGTGTGTATGTTTGTATGTATATGTGATTTCTCTCTGCTACAGCTTTGTACAACTGCGTGGCATTGGCATTAACATTGCAGTGGCCATTTTATTGCTCATACGCCTCGTGTGGCGCCTAATTGTCAAGTTCATAACCTTCACATAAATGTCGCCAGAAGCGCCCTCAGCCCGCGCCTCAGCCACAGCCAGCTCTAGGTAAACAAGCTCGTAGTACTCCACCACCAATAGTGCTGCAAAACTATCGATATATTCGATAGTCAATAACATCGATACTTTTCAAATTTAGCATTTAAATCATAGTTTCGATAGTTTTGCAGCCGCACTTATCCCGTATCTTAAACCTTTCCCCCACTCTTTATGTATTTGTATCTCACACTGTTGCTGTATCTGTATCTGTGTTCGTCTTTGCAGCGCACTGCCCCTTAGCATACCGTACATAAGTAGACCTCATCGGGCGCACTACCGAAAGTGACTTGCGGATGTTTTTGCGTGAAATTACATAAAATATACAGTGATACCTGATACGAACCTGATACTCCCCCTAGATATGTTCCCTGATTTGTTGTGCCATTAAATGTGCAACTTCGTTCATCAATTGCATTTTTATTCAACTCTACAGTCAGCCATTATGCCATTGTTCAGTCAGTCAATTCATTAAGAGCATTTTGTAGTTAACAACTTAAGAAACTTGGCTTTTAAGCTCGTTGCCATTGCCTTGTCATCAGAAGTCGAACAACGACAAGTTGTAATGACCACAAAGTCTGTGACTTAACCCAACGGAGCAGGAGAGGAAAGAAATGTGTGTGGTTTTTAGCATACAAACAGAATTTCAGCTTATATAAACATATATTTTAGTTTGAATAGCAAGTTTCATACAGAGCTGTTCCCATTTTCACTTTCGGAAAGTGAATGAGCATAAGAATCACAGCTCTGATGAAATAAGTTTGCAGTATTCAAGTAGAATGGCTTATGACATTTCTAAGCAAAAGCTATGCAGCTTACAGCATTTGATTTGCATGGTAGCATATGATGTTGAAATGTGCAGTTAAATAACACTGAAGTACCTACAGACTGTGCCACATCAACGAGCTGACGTCAAGGGGTTAAAGTGGGGTTAAGCCAAGGCAACTAGAACTTGAAGTAAGTTGACGCACATGCCGCTTGACTGCTGCTGCTGCTGCTGCTGCTGCTGCTGCTGCTGCTGCTGCTGAAGGTGGTGGTGGTGGTGGTTGTGGTGGTGTTGCTGAAAGAACCACTCAGTGGCTGAAAGCAGCTTCAATTCAATTCACAGCTGAAGAAGCAGCACTTATCAATGACCTTTCGTATTTGGGGCAAAAGGATTTTAATGCGGATGCCGTTGTCATTGTGTGTCGACAACGTTGTCAACTTTCTTTAATTTAGTTTGCGGCCAAGCAATATTGAATCCTTTGGTCAGTCAGAGTGCCAGGACCAAATCTGGCGTAATGTAATTAAAACTTAATGCCTTCAAGTGTGCCCAACTACCAATTGCCAGTGTTTGGGCCCGTAATTGTTGTCAGCAATGCCATTGTGTTACTTTATCAGCAAAAACTCGTTTGTATACTTTATAGTATGGCGTTTATTTATGACGAACTTGCACACTTTTTCATGCTTTTTCTCATGCATTGCACTCCATTGAAAGCGTCAGCTACATTTGTTTATTTATTTTTTGTTGCCAGCTTGTAAACAAGTGCAAAGCAATTAACCAACTCAAACATGCCACAAAAATCAGTCGATTCACATTCATTTCACTTGTTTGCTGACGTTGTTGCATTGTTTGCCCGAACTGCAATGGCATATTGAATGTAATCGATGCCGGTGCAAAAAGCGTTGCCTACTTTTGTGCGCTGTCAACAGGATAAGAGCAAAGCAATTAACATGGCCACAGCTGCTGTTTTGAATGGCGCACAGGACTGTGCCCAGGCCCCGAATACTTGTAATACTTTTTGTGTTTCTTTCAGTATATTTGAGTAGCATTAAATACCAGAACTGTGTCCTTGTTGTTGCTTTATTTGTATTTGTAGTTGCTGTTAATTTATGTTGCTTGCCACACACCGCTGCACCCAAACGCCCTTGCCTGTTCTGTCCTATCCCTATACCTAATTCCTATCCCTATCCCTATCCCTATCCCTATCCTTTCCAAGCTGTGCCCATTGGCGCCATAATTTCTTGTACTTATGTAACTTTCTATTACTTTGTTTAACTTTTCGATAATGTGAAATGTGAATTTAATTAGAAACTTTTGCGAGCGCATTGTTGGTTTTTTCGTTTGTATTTTAATTGAATTTGGTTGCCTAATAAATGAGCCAATGCAGAGCAAGTTCCAAAACAAGGACGAAGACGAACTCAGACCTCAACTCCAAATCGAACTCGTTACACAGATTTAAGCTAGTTAAAAGTTAGTTCATTAAGCGGTCGCGGATTTGCCAAAATTTGTGAGGGGATTACCAAAGTTTTGAGCCAGGTGCGAGGCCATACAATACACACAACATAAGACACTGGCAAACAAAAAATAAAAATAAAAAAAATAGGCAACAACACCAAATGCAAATACAACAAAAGCAACAACAAATCGCAAACAAAAAAAAAATGAAAAAAAAAACAAAACATTTTTCTAGCTACACAAGCCGCTTTCTAAACAAGAGCAAGAGCAGCGCCATTGTAACGCAACCCTCGCTATCCACGCCCACCGCCTCCTTTGATGAGGATGCCAACGGCACCGGCGAGGATTCGGACAGCCGCTACGGCACGGGCCGCTCCCGCTATCTGGCGATGAAGGAGCGGCGCACCCGCCTCGCGCGCAGCCGCTCCTCCCATCAGTTTGGCAACGACGACGACGACCTGGATGAGCCCGTGTCACCGACAACAGTCTCGCCATCCGCTTACTTGGCCTCAAGGTGCGCAGAGTAACCAACCAAGAAACCAAACCAAACCAAACCAAACCAAAACAATATACGAACCCAATCAACAGTTACCACTCCCGTACCAAACTCAGTTGTATATAGGAGGCAATCGGTTGTACATATGGCATATATATATATATATCGTATTTATTATATAGATGTATCTGGGCGCTTTCATTGTGCGTGTGCTATCCCTCGCCCTCTCGCCCCACGACCCCTGGTCAAGCGTGATTATTATTATTATGAATATTTCTGTAATTTATTTTTATGAGTCTTATATTATTTTTTATGAGTTTCTCTGCGTGCTGCGTCCCATTTTTTCTACGTTTCGTTCTCGTTTATGTTGCACTCAAAACACACTAATTCAACTTTTAATTATATTTTTGATTTTGTTTTGAGTTCTTTTTATTTTGATTTTTATTATCTTTTTCATTTCTGTCGTGTTTTTTTGCAACACTCAAAAAAAACCAAAAACCAAAAAAAAAAAACCAAAATTATTCTGCGCGTTCAATTAACCGAAATTAACAGGCAGCCGTTTTGTAAAGTTCTTTTACTGTCTTTCTCTTAAACTAGTTGCCACTCTGTACAAATCTCATGCAGTCTCATGCATTCTCATCATGCAGTTCCATTTCAGTTCAGTAGTTCGAGCCTCATTCATCAAACAGCACAAGCCAGCAGACATCCATTAGAACAAAAATCCCAAAAAAGAAAAACACTAGAGCAATGTCCTCGCGAGAGCTGCTCGATTTGTTTCGCATATAAAACAACATATTAGCTAGTGTAATTAGTTAGGCAGTCAGTTTTAAAAGCTTTTGAGCTCCAAGTTTGTTGGTTAAGACTTTTAAACTGTACAAAAAACGATAATTTTAAATATATCGATAATATCGATATTTTATTGGATTACCATGAATTCACATACTTGTCTCTACTATCCGTAGAGTAAAATAATTTTAAAGTTTTCCTAAAAGTATCACATATATCGATACTTGCCAAAATATTTCAAAAATATATTGTTTAGTTGATATTTCTATCGATTTTTGTACAGTTCTACAGATCGAGAACAAATTATCGATATTTGTACAGTCCTATAGATCGATAACCAATCTTAATCTTAAACTCAACTCAAAAGCTTTCAAGCTCGACTGCGCAAGCAATTGCACTTCGCTGATTTCTTGATCCTTTGCGAAATACATCGCTCCGCTCTCGGGCAGGCAACCTTCAGCTAATCCTGGCACTATATCTTGCAGATACAGCGGTTATGGCAGCAGTGATCTGTCCCGCAGTCGCTCCTCGCACGCGTTAAAGTCGCGTGACAATTCACCGATTACGGATCGCAGCGCAGGATCTTCGCGCAGCGCGCTGGCCGGCAGCTCGGCGGACAACAAGGATGGAGAGGCGCTGAGCTCGTGGGCGCGTTATCTGAAGAACAAGTATGGCAACAAGAGCTCCAAGGATGCGCCCAGCAGCAGCAGCGTCGGCAGCACACGCGATAGCCACGCCTCCGGTTCGACGGGGGCGTCGTCGCATGCGCACGGCGCTGCTAGCAGCCGGAGCACCGCGAGCGATGTGTCGAGGCGTCTGAGCCTGGGATTACCATTGCGCCAGGCCAATGAGATAGCCTCGTCTGATGATGACGGGTCAAAAAACGGGCTAGGCTCCCCTACGTCCCCTACGGTAGCAGCAGCAGCCGGTATAACCGGAGTGGCAGGTACTATCCCTAAACAGGTGTACCTGCGCAAGCGCCAGCAGCTATTCCAATTGGGGGGCCGGGGGAGCGAGCCCGGATCCTTTACGTGGCCGCGCGGCCTTGCCGTCGGCCCGGACAACAGCATCGTCGTCGCCGACTCCAGCAACCATCGCGTCCAGGTCTTCGACTCCAACGGCATCTTTGTCAAGGAGTTTGGCGAGTACGGCAACGGCGAGGGCGAATTCGATTGTCTCGCCGGCGTGGCAGTCAATCGCATTGGCCAGTACATCATAGCCGATAGGTAAGTTCAACCAACTTTAAGAACTATCGATAATTTCTATAGGAATTAAGGTATCTAAGTTATCGTGAAAAGTGTTAGGTTCGATATAATTGATACTAGATCTAAGAGAAACTTTTTATCGATAGTGTCGTCGATTGGTTTCCAGCTCTAGATCCAGCTTACCTTCCCAATTGTTCAGCTGGCCAAACTCGCCAGCTGCCGAGCGGCTGAGCTGTGTTTTAATTAAGTCGAAACAATAGTCCATGATTAATTCTCGGTCTTAGCTTCATGCTTTAGGACCCTGCATGCTGCTGGTGCTGCTTCAGGTCCTGGACCTGCTCTTGATCCTGGTAATTGGCACGGCTAAGCGCATAATAGCCGCGTTAATGAGAAACATGTGCGTTGCGGCTACCAGCTCCAGCCCCGAGTTTAAGCCTCATGTTCACTGCTAACCTTTTATTTTGTATTTTTTTTTTTCGGTATAGGTACGCATGTATCTGGACCCCCAATCTTCAGGCTTCATCCGGGCTGTCATTGTCTGACGAAAAATCTCGTTAAGCAGCAGCGTTGTGCTCGGCCAGCCTCATTGTGTGTCTCAACTTTGATTTTGCACGTTAAGCGGCTTTGCCTAAGCCCTAAGCCCAACGCCCAGCGGCGAATGCCAAACGCGTCACAGTACGCCCACGCCCACGCCCCTGCACCTGCCCCTGTCTCGTCCCAGTCATCTCCCTACACACCTCAAGTTCTGACGTGGTAATGAGTTCGCCAGTGCCATTTTGTAATTAATGACAGCGCAAAGAGTTTTCACATTTTGATGCCCAGTTGCATGCAGGGAAGCCCTCTTAAAGTTAGGAGCTGCACTGTAGCCAGGTCCGACTATCCTAGCATAGAGACTACTCTAATGTGTGTAGAGGAAAACTTACCTAAAAATCCTTTAATTAGTCACAGCTCAACGAGAAGTTTCTGTACAATGTCTGTCACTTTTCTCCGAGCGATATTCAAGTCTGTGTCCTATATCCTGTATCTGATATGTGAAATCAAGTCTTTATCTCTGACTAGAAGAAACAGTGGACACGAAAATCCTCCCTGCTCATAATAATATAAATACTCCCTTATTCAGAACAGAATATATAAATATATGCCAACGACAACGATAATTCTCCCTACTCATCATAATAATAATATTAATCAGAATAGGAGAATAAACCAAAACCACAATAAAGTTAATTCATGCTTTCTATAAATACTTACTAAGATATTATATGTTGTGCCAATTAAATTGTTTTCAAGATTGTCTACATTACTATAAAAGTCTTTTGAGTATTTAAGTGTATTTAAAGTAACTTTTGGCTTAAATTGAAAATCATTTAGCTGCATGTACATATATATTTATAAAATTGTCTCCATCATGTTGTCACTTGGCATTTACACGAGCTGCCTTTCAACTGTCTACTCTGTTGCAGATACAATCATCGCATACAAGTGCTTGATCCACAAGGACGCTTCCTGCGCGCCTTCGGTTCGCAGGGCACCGCAGATGGCAAATTCAATTATCCTTGGGGCGTAACAACCGATGCACTCGGCTTCATTTACGTTTGCGATAAGGAGAACCACAGAGTGCAGGTAACGGCTGCTTCTCCATTTGCATGCAAATATTTATAATCATCAGAAGGCGACCAGGGCCACATCCACTGCCACAGCCAGCTCCATAGCCAGACTCAGTGTTGTCAATTTTTCAAAATCCAAAAATCTAGCCGCAGCTGAAAAAGAAACAAGAAATTGCATTTTTAACAACAACAAAACACAAGGCAGCTTCATTTTTCATGTTTAGATATCAAATCCATTCACAATATTTTCCTTGTTTATACTTGTGAGTATTTACAAGGCAAAAATAATATTATATATATTGAATTCTTATTTTTAACAATAATTATTAAGTATTGGTATTATTTCCCTATTTTCTAGTCTTCTGTGTTTAGTATCCTTCAAGACTTTTCCGCTATGCTTTTCTTTTGTTGTGCTTTTTAACTATAGCCAGAGTTCGTAAATAACAAATTTCTTTTTTGTTGTATTTGATTTAGGTATATATATCTTACTTTTTTTTGGTAGTTACTATGAAGGGAATCTGGGAATTTTGTAGAGTTTTTTAGTTTGCGAGCTATCTTATATTATTATTATAATTTTTTTGTTTTTGTCTGTTTTTTTTAGGTAAAATTATAGCTTTGATCTTTGTACATAGTTTTTAATGTGTTTTTCCATCAAAACCAAAAAATAAGTACTGCGTAGTGTCACAAGCAAGCCTATAGAGATTTAGTTTACATATTGCAATAGTTAAACAATTTTATTTAAGAAAAAATTTGAAAAAATATAACAATTTTTATTTTTTTTTTAGTTTTTTTAGTTTATTTAAAATATCAATGCGTATTACAAAAAACGCCAGAAAGCCCGCCTCTCAATATTTTCAATATTTTCATGCCAGCTAAATTTAGCAAGTAGCCTAATTTGACGGGAAAATAGCTGAATTGGCAATACCGTGCCGAGCCATGGCCAGAGCCGGAGTCTTGCCCAATTTGTCACACTTGAGCTGAGGCAGGCAGAAGGCAGGAGGCAGCCCCAGCCACAGCCCCCGCCCCCGCCTCTATCTCCACCTCCTCCTCAGAAGGCACAGCAATTTTCATGCGCTTAACTGCAATATATTCGTGTACACTGATGGACTCTGGGACTGGCTGGACAGACTGGGCTTGGACAGTCAGTCTGTGGCAGCCTTTTATACTCGCTTACAATTTGTATATTTGTTTTGTTTGCTTTTGTTGTTGTTGTATTGTTGTATTGTTGTATTGGACCATTTCAATTTAAAAAACTTATGAATACGCTTCGTGTCGTGTTCCGTTTGGTTTGTTTTTGCATCTGGCTTGCAGGTTTTCCAATCCGATGGTTCCTTCGTTGGTAAATTCGGTTCCTGCGGCCGTGGCGAGGGCCAGCTTGAACATCCGCATTATATAGCCGTATCGAATACGAATCGTGTTATTGTTTCCGATTCGAATAACCACAGAATTCAGGTAAGCTACAGCTTCACGGCTACGGCTGTCTGGCCAGCTGAATTAAAAATAATTAAAATATGCTGCAGATTGAACTTATGTTCTTCCCCTTTTCCGTGTCACAGATATTCGATGTAAATGGAAAAGTGCTGTCCACTGTGGGCGGCGAGGGCTCCGACGATGGTCAATTCAAGTTTCCACGGTAAGTAATTCAATTACCATCCACAAATTGAGTTGAACTCAATTCAAAATAAAATTTGTGGCATTGGCCTGAGCCTGATTGTATTTATTGAATGTGTTGCGTTTCGCTTTTATTTTCAGGGGCGTGGCTGTGGATGATCAGGGCTATATATTTGTGGCCGATTCGGGCAATAATCGCATACAGATCTTCAATCCGGATGGCAGTTTTCTAAAGACCTTCGGCTCCTGGGGCTCCGGCGACTCGGAGTTCAAAGGACTCGAGGGCGTGGCCATCATGTCCAATGGCAATATATTGGTATGCGATCGGGAAAATCATCGTGTTCAAGTCTTCTAGTCCAGGGCCACATTAGCGCCGCCAAAAGAGCAACAACCCAGTGCATTACTTGGATTACTTTTCATGATTCAAACCTTTATTTTATAAACATTTTTAGTTTGATTTCCTTAAGATTCTCTCTGTACACTTGAGTGCCAAAATTGAATGTCGACATTTCTAGGCCTAGAAATTTGCCAATCATTTAAGTAGCAAACTCATAAAATGAAGAAAAAATCGAAAAATTGTTAGTACGAATGGAAAAACACAAATATATATATTTATACATATATTGAATAAAGAAACTAAAGCGAAAACTCGTCAGAGTTGGAGTGAAAAAGCACTTGGCTCAATCATTTAGCCCACGTAATGAATTCACTGCAGTCGGTTGGCCTAATTGAGATTTATCTGCTGAGCTGCCCAACAAATTTTCACAGAGCAAATTTGCTGCCTGCCGGCACTTTATTAAATTAAGATGTTTTTCGGTTTGCAAAATGAAAGTTTTTGGTCCGCTAACCATAAACTATATGGTTAAGCACACATGTGTGTGTGTGTGTGTGTGGGTGTGTGTGCGTGTGTGTGTGTATGTGCACAACAACTACCAACAAGCAACAAGCACTGAGAGCAGCTGCAGATTTATGTGTAATCGCATAAATTTGTTTGCCAGCAAATGTTGCGCATACGCCATGTTACACTGCTCAGCGACACAACAAATAACAAAAATGCCACAATGATGATTTCTAGCAACTAGACGAGGCCCTAATACACTAACTAACTCATTAAATGTTTACTCACTGCGCAGAACCAATTATATAAAAGTTTGCATCAAAATGAATGACAAAAACATTAATATTTTCAGAAAATATAAATTAAATTTTACTTATTTATCGTTTTTAATCTATTTTTTGGTTTTAAATATTATAAGAATGTCAATTTAAATAAACAAAATTCTACACAGCTGAGATCTGAAGATCTAGCTTAGTCTGGTTACAATAAAAATATAAAAAATATCCCAATTTTGATTTTCAATTCAATTCAAAATAATACCTAAGCGAATAATTTCTTGTAAAAAGTGTTATATGGTTAGTTGATGGAATAGATTATTAGCTTTTCAAAAATGTTCACTTCTTTATTTGAATCGTTGTAAGTTTCGAGTTATACACACTTATCTAAAGCTACTTGGCTGTCAAAAAATATATTTTTTATTTTTTGCGTATTCAGCAATCAACTTCTCATAAGGATTGTCTGTCTTGTAGTCTTATTTACATAGCAATCACATAAAAAGGAGGCATATTTCTCACTTATTTTATTTATTTGTGACATTTAATTATTAACACAATCAACATTTCAATAATGTTATAAGTATTATGATTATTACTTTTATTTCTAGCTGCTGAAATAATATTAATAGTTGCTTTACTCAATATTCAGCCGGAGAGCGCCATATTGATACTATTGACAGTCTTATTGATTGTTTTTTAGCTGAGTAATTAAACATATTAATAATTTATTTATTTATTTAAGAATTTATCATATAATAAAACTAAATGACAAGTGTGGCTGCCAGGGCCTTCAGCTGGTTTATTAATTATATATTAAAATAATATTAGGTAACAGTTAAAGCTTTGAGCTAACAATTTGAATCAGCCATGGCTGCCAGGTCCTTCAGCTGGTGGAAAAACACTTTAACTGACCTTAGGAAAGTGAACTATTTTAATTCATAAATAACCAGTTATTATCCCAAAGTAAGTACAAACTTAATACCAATATTATAATGCCCTGTTTCAGAGTAGAAGAAAACGACAACGATTCCCACACCGTGCAACATACAAAGAACACAAAATGTTGCCAGTGTAAGTGAGTTTTATGTGATTAAAATGCATGTGGGGGGAGGCTGTGGATAAGTGTGTGAGTGTTTGAGTGTGTGAGTGTTGAGTGCTGCGCAACTTTATGACTTGCCGCAGGCCTCCCTCCTCCCTCCTCCCGCCTCACTTCGCACAACGCATCGACGCCTGATTACATAATAAAGTTCGTTGATTTGCAGCAGTCGCAATTAACCTTTGATTGGCAGAAGTTAGGGCCTACAAATTACAGGACAAACGACTGTCCCGCCTACACCACACACCCCCCGGTGCCTTTGCTGCTCCCTCTGCCGCCCACAAACGCTTAACCGTATGCATTTGCTTATCTAATTGAATCAAATGCGCACATTCTGCATGCCACGCAGCGGCAACGCCTTTCAATTAGCGCATTAAGAGGGCAGCGGGCTGGGGTTGGGCGTTGGTCGTTGGTGGTTGGAGGGGGGAGGGTGGCACAGTTCACGGGTCGCGGCACATGAAATGCAACATTTTAATCAACTTTTGCACATTATTACGAGGGAACTATGTGGACAAGTTCTGCAAAATTAAAGCGAACAATTTGCCAAAGTGCCGTCGCGCTTGTTGTGTGTGTGTGTGTGTGAGTTTACTTTTTTATGGGCGGCACATGCGCGCTGTGGGCGTGGCAGCTTCGCTACCCGCACCCCGCTTGTTGCCCATAAATTACAGTTTTTGGCAGTGCCTCCAGCCGCCACAGAAAAACAACAACTGTGCACGATTCGATTTTTTATGACTTGTAATTTTTATTTGCCATATTTGCATGTATCACGTGCGACGTTGCGAATTTCATTTAAATTAACTACTGCGTGTCAGGGCGGGGCCAAGCAGGCGACTGGCAGCGGGGCGGGGGCGGGGGCGGGTGCGGGTGCGGGTGCGGGCTGGTTGCGTTTAATTGGAACACGTTCCGCAGCAACAATAACAACAAACGTTCAAACGTTCAAACGTTGCCCTACTGTTGTTGTTTTATGGCCACACAATTTGCCAGCCAAATTGCAAAGTGATAAAAAATTATAAAACATTGTGCGCTCAAATGTATGCTACAAGAAACTTACAGTGTTCCCCGCTGCCCCCCGTCTGGGCCACGCCGCGGCACGCCTCTTTGCCGCTTGTGGCAACCTAAGCACTGGCAACTTTAATCTTTTTACGGCCGCCGTCAAAGAGCCGTAACTTTTGATTTTCATCGCTTTGCGTTTCGATTTTCATTTGTTTGCACAAAACGCCCTGCACTTTGCAGTTGCAAAGGTCACACACGCATACACACATGCACACGCACACGCACACGCACACCTTCTCACAGCCTCACACTAGTCCTGCTTGTTAGCGCTTTCAATTCACGCACAAGCTCCATCCGTGCCCCAAGCCGTGTGGCAAGTCCGAGTCCCAAATGAAACTCCCCGAATCGCAGCTGACCCCCCAGTGCAATTTTGATGTGCGTTCGATTTTTGTGCGCTTGTTTCGCAGCGTTTTATGAGCTGATAAAAGTTTATGTTGCATGCCCCGCCTCGGCCCCCAATGCCACATAATGAATTCCCCCAACGAATGCTGCATAAAAGCGATTTTGTAGAACTGCACCATATTTGTTTGCTTTCGTTGTTTGGGCCCATTTCTTAAGTATTCTAGCTTACCTACAGGGCTGGCAACATACCTGACGGATAAGTGCCACAATTAGTGTACCAACTGCCCCAAAATTAGTTGAATACCTTTGTCTGTGCCGCCCCATGCAACTGGCGAGCAGCTCTTGGTGTGGACTCGGACTCGCTTCTAATTCTTCTAAGCATCTTGCCCCCAAATGGAAACCCTTTTCGTTTATTACATTTACGTCGCTGCAGCGTCCAGTTTTCTTTATTTTCCTTTTCCATTCAGTGCACAATAAAATTGTACGCCTGCCCAGCCGCTGGCCAGGCCCAGCAGCAACAGCTGGCCACCTTTATTTCACATTTTATTTGTATTTCTTCTCATTTTCTTTTTGCCAGCTAAGTGTAAAAAATGCTTAATGCTTTCGACAGCCGCACAGTCCAAATAAACAAGCTTGGGTTCAGCTGTGCACACAGCAGATATATATATAACAGAAAAAAGGTAAAGCCACTCAGTTTCAATCAGAAATTACGCGCCGACATACAAAGAAAAAGTCACTGCCAAACATATCAAACTGACCTGGATTTGTGCTATTTTTGATACCCTAGCAGAGGGTATATTAACTAAATTCTGGGATATGTGCTTTATAAATATTAGGACTATTTTCTGTATCGATTACTTTTCATGCTTAATCAATTTCGACTTTGTATTTCAGTTTTTGAATGAAATATTAACGGGCTTAACTTTTCTGAGTGAAATTTCAATATGCAAAATTTTAACAAGTAAGAATGCTATAGTCGAGTATACCCGACTACGAAACTCCCTGTACCCAGGTCAAAAATTTCCGATCGCATCTTCGTTAACTTACACATACATACACAGATACGCACACGCACGAGCCACAGCGCAAGCCAGGCATTTTAAGTTGTGACTGTGCTTCTTCTTCCCCTTGCTGCAGCACTGAATCTTCTTTCGTGAATAACTTAGGTGTTTATTATCCGATCGACTTGAAATTTGGACAGTAGATTAAGAGGGACTAAAGTACTGGACATGCCAAATCTTAAAGCTATATCTTGAAAATTGTAACTGTAAAACGGTTTTTATCGAATAGCGGGGGAACGGGGGAGATATCTCAAATCTAAAATAAACTTGACCTGCTCCCGCTATACACGAACCTACATTCCAAATTTGGTGTCTCTAGCTCTTATAGTTGCTGAGATCCTTGCGTTCATACATACGGACAGACAGACGGACAGACGGACGGACGGACAGACGGACAGACAGACGGACATGGCCAAATCGAAATCTCTTTTGATACTGATCAAGAATATATATACTTTATAGGGTCGGAGATGTCTCCTTCTGCCTGTTACATACTTTTGCACAAATCCAATACCCCCTTTTTACCCATTTTACGGGTACAGGGAGTAAAAATCTCCTTTTTTTGATATTTACTTACTTATGTGTTACCAATATCTAAAGATATCTTAGTTAGCTTATATCTAGCTTAAAATACTTAAATTTCAAAATTATTAATAAGCCAAACATGCGAAAATCAGAGAAGGAAGTTTTTAAACACATCCTTAATTGACATTGGTTATTGGAACAATCTCCTTTGATTGCTCCTGCCTCAATTCCTTAACTAGAGCATTTTCGCTTTAAATAAGCTAGTTTGCTTTCACTTAAAACTATTTGATTTATGATAATAAATCTAAAAAGTTTGAGTGCACTATCAAAAACTTGAATGACTAATGAGTCTGTGGATAGTTTTTTCCGATGAACATTTTATGTAAGTATCTCATTGATGGTACATATATAAAATCCAATTAAATAGCTTATACTATACTTTGCAAGGAAATTTTATTACCTTTATGTTAATAGATCTTAGCAATTTGAGTGCACAATTGAAATCTTGAATAACTAATGACTCCAAGGATAGTTTATCGTGATGAAAATTGTATATAAGTAGCTCATTGATGGTATTTAGACACCTAATCTAATTGAATAGCTTATACTCCTCTGTACTTACCTCTAGTTACCAGTGATTCTCTATACATTCAGCTTACCATAGCCAAATAAAACTGTGCTTAAATTGAATGAAGTGTAAGCTGAGCAAAGTTGTGCTAATTTAAATAGGTTTTGTTTGAATAACTTGCAGGGTATTTAACATTTGGCACGCCAAAGAAAGCAGACTCGTCGCAGCAGTTTGTATTTTTAAGTTTTTTTTATAAATTCTATTATTGTTACTGCTGCCCAGCCAGTTAGTTGGAATGCGACCTAATGCCCAGCCACAAGTGTAGGCAGTCTTAACCTTTTGTGTGCGCCATCTCTAGAGCTCCATTCGGTTTCCGTTTCCGTTCGGCTGCGCGCTCCTGGGTGTTCGCCCGGTGCACTTGGCGGTACGTTTAATACCACTTCAGTGACTTTTTATGGCCATATGTGTGTGTAAGTATATGTATGTGTGCTTCTGTGTGTGTGTGTGTGTGTGTATGTGTGTGGGCGTGGCACTTCACTTACTGCTTTCTGTGTTCATTTGGACTTAGCCTTGCCATTTGTCTGCTGCTGTTTGTGTTTTGTTTTAGTTTTTGCAACGTTTCAGACATTTTTAGCAGCACCAGTAACAACAACAACAACAACAAATATAACTACAACAACAAGTTGTCAGTTTTATTATTTCCATTTGCCCGCTTTTGTTTTCATTGCTGGCAGCGTCATGAAAACATTTGCGACAGCATCTGCATGCATTTAAATAAATATTTTAATAAATAAAATGGTCAGCTCAAGTCGTGGCCACAGCTGTGCAATTTGCCAGGCATCCTTTGGGAGGACCGCCAGTCGACAACTGGCTGAATGAGCGAATGCCTGAATGACTGAAGGACTGAATGACTGACGGAGTGACCTTTTCAATAGCCAAAGCCTGTGCACTCGGGCACACGGGTAAACACATGCACGTTGATTTTTGGCATCACTTTAATGGCAATTGAATTTTAAGCTACTCTCAAATGGGTGGATGGGTCAGCTTCGGGGACTGCTCCAATCGACGCCCTTTCATTTTGGCTAAGCACCAATAAGTTGAATTATAAACGTAAGCTGGAGCAGATGCTGCAACAGGGAACAGCCCGTCCAAGAAATGTTTTCTCAGCTTGCCAATGGCCAACACGAGCAGCTCTCTCTCAACGGTAACTCAATGAAACCTGTGTAAATAGCACTGCAATAGATAAAAAGCCTTGTGTGTGTGTGTGTGTGTTGTGTGTGTGAGGGTGCATTCTCACTCGAGTCCTGTCCGTGGCAGAGTCTGGGCAGGATCAGGCAGGCGCCCTGGGAAGTGCTTGTTAGTTTGCGTAAATCAAAGTAAGGCAAAATTAAACTTCAAACTAAAAGCTGCTTACAGTTTGGAGCATTAAATGGATTTTGACATATTGTTTGTACGAGTGTGTGCTTATCGAACTAGAGATGTGCCAGCCATGTGATCGTGAGAAGCCTGAGTGAGGAAGTCCACCCTATAAATGCCCTGATAGATTATGATTATAGATTATAGCTGAATATATGTGGGTCTTGTCACTCGGTTTTCCACGTCACAGTTACTTGTTACTCGTTACTCGCTTCGAGACGAGTTGAACTCGTTACGGCTTACTCGTTACTTGTTACTCACCTGAAGTGAAACTAGTCGTTGACGGGCAAGGATCTTCGCCTTCTGCCCTTACTCGCCTTCTTATTCTTTACCTTTGTACCACTTTTAGTTGGTGCTTAGATATTTCCTCATATGTGGGAGTCAGCTTTTTTATGTCATTTAATAAAAAAAAGCGAACATCTTATACAATATATAAGATATTATCCACACGAAAGCATGACATCTATAACAATAGATCAGCGTCGGGACGTGGCCCCACTCTCCCAGGTAAAAACGGGGAAAGTTTCTCCCAGGTAGATCAATACATATACCTTAGATTCTTCTAGACATAATCCTGCGAGCTGCCAAAGTTTTAGCTATCGGATTGAACTCTTAAGAGAGTGGTTCAGGAGAATTCTGTTAATGAACTCAGTAAGAGTTTAAAAGGTCTCTCCTGATTATTGAATTCCTCATAGGAGGATTGTTTCCAACAAAAGATGTCTGATATAATCAAGTTTGGCTTGTATTAGCAGCAATGATCCATCTGGCCATCTGGCATAGGAATCAGCTATTATAATCCTCAGGTATCATGTATTATTACTTGTCATCATAGTGTTGCTACAGGTTACTTCCATCATATAATTTCATCACAGCAGTTAAATATAAATCACCAGAGCTTGTGTTATAAGTCTGTTCCATATAATGCATAATTTAGAAATATCTATATCTTTGCTCGTTTCTCGGAAGATAACTCGTTACTTCATTCAAGGATTATTTACGGATGCCTTACTGCTCACTAGCTGATGCACATCTCTAGCTCGAAGGAACGCAGCATCCTTCGCTGTTGTTGCCGATTCAGAATTGCAATTACGCAAGTCTGGCATTGGCGCTGGCCATGTTGGTTGGCTGCATTAAGCAATTACATTGATTGTTTCTGACGGATGTGCATTGTGAATGCAATAAGCTTTCGGTATCCAGTGGAGCTGTCATACATATGTGGCGAAACTTGATTATTTGTACACTCGATAGAGAGCAGCAGTTAGCATCGATGGTATTCAACATTTCCATATATATTTAGACAATTACAGAGTGCTCAATGGCTATACAATTTGTTAAGATAATCCTATGATAGTGAGAACCTATCCTGAATTGGGCTTAACGCTATCGAGGGAGATCCTTCGGGCCAGTTTGGCTTTGTTATTGGCGAATTAACATTTATCATACGCCACGTGAAACCCATTTATCACACGAGCGGTTGGTCGCCTTTGCACAAAAACAAAGAAATCGCAACGCGATTTATTCGCATTTGTTTGCTGCTCGATTCATCAAATTCGAGCAACTCTCCAAAGCTTATGTTAATAAAAGGAGACGGACGGACGGACAAACGGACAGATAGCTGGATATGAGCAGACAACTGGGTTGGGGCGGTGACGGAGACTGGGGGCGGGGGGATTGGCAAAGCAAAGCAACAGGAAGGCAACAACGAAATCGCCGCACAAATCTCAAAGCATTGACCTTGGACAGGAGTCGCAGTCGTTTACACAACATGTCCTGTCCTGTCCCGTCCTGTCTGCTGTCCTGTTTGTCCTGCTGGCCTCCGTTCGCCATTGGGTTTATTTGGAGCATTTGATTTATATTTAAATGCCTATTGAGGTCAAGTCGTGTTCATAACTCTTTGTATCGACGCCCTGCCTTGTCCTGCGTTGTCCTGCGTGGCGCTGCGCTTGCCCACTATTTATCATAGGCCATCCTGGCCGGAGCCTGCTTCTGCTCCTGCTCTTGGGCCTGGGCCTGTGCCTAGGCCGGACCTGGGCTTGTCTGGGTGTTCAATTGAAATTCCCTTTGTGGACGCCTCCGCGTGCTCTGTTTGAGTGCGAGGTCCTGCCGCAGGCGCCTTGCTTAATAAAATCAATGTAAAGGCTCGCATAAATACGAATATGTGCACTGAGCGAAAAGGCCATTAACATGGTTAATCTTAATTTTGTTTTGCTTCAATTGATATTTTTATGTGAAATATTCAAACTATGTCAAAATTATTCCTCACGGGCGGGAAACTGTTGTATGAAACTTGAAAAATCTTAAGCCCAAATGTGTGAGAGAAGGTTTTTGTTAGATCGGCTCTAAGTTCCACTTAGCCTATACAAACATCATAACGCACAGGAGGGAAACTACAAGGTGCCACAGGGAAACGTGGTAGGGGGCAGCTAGTCTATTAAAAAAATATTACTTAATAATAATTATAGCAAGAATGAGTTTTGATCGTATTATTAAATAAATTCTTTAAAATTTTTAATATATATTACAAATAATGATATTAGTTTCGCCCGGCTTTTTCTCATATAAAGATCCTTTTCGCTGGTTTCTTCAGCAAAATTGAAAGTGTTTTTTTTTTGTATTTATACTATTTGTCCTTTTCAGTGTATTTAATATCAGCAGATGGGGCAGGAAGCATAGCCGCCCTCGCACCTCTTCGTTGCTCAAGTTAAAAGCGCTTTAACCGTAGACAATCCTTTCGGGCTGCGGCCGCATGTTAATCATGGTCCTGGCACTGACTGGCGTGGGCAGGCGGCGTTATTTATTGCCTGGTAAAATGAATTTACGTTAAGGTAGCAAAGTTTTCGCAATGTTTCCTTGTCCTGCCATCCAGGCGCAGCTCACGTGCGAGCTTATTGAAAGGACGCTCATAGTTGTCGCCGAAGGTGGCATCTATTACAAATTTATTACCAACTCTGACACCAGACGTTGCTCAACAGTTCCTTTCTTTTTTCCCCATTTTTGGACTGTCCATGATTCCATATAGTTGTGGCCCTGCTCCTCCTGCAATTTGTATGCAAAGTGAGCTATTATCGATGCATGCAGGGTGCATGCGGCTGTTGGGCGTGGCGGCATATTTAAATTTATATTGTACAAAGAGCCAAAATGCAAATGGCCTGCAACAATTGGAGCAGACATTGTTTTCTTCAGCAACAGCGCCGATTAGCCACACGAAATGCGAATATTTAGCACAGCCACTGTAAGCCACATTAACTGCAAATGTAACTGTACTCGTAACTATAAAGCCAGCGATTAGTCTGAACACGCCAACACTTGAGGCTTGTTCGGTTGGGTTAGTTGGGTCGTCCTTTTGATATCCTTGCGATGGGTATTTGAATTCTGTCTCAAAACATGTATCGCATGGAAAGAGGCGTTCCTCTCCCTATGAAATATGGAACTATATCCTTCAGCAGGGAGTGCTGAGAGCTGAGCTTTTAATAGCCTCACTAGATACTTTCTGACTGCCTAGTGCTATTTCGCCTAGTTAGCTGAGTGTGTTCCCAGCCAGGAAATAGTTTCGCTATATCTTCAAATGTCATTTCTTTCAGTAGACAAGACCAACCGGATTGGATCCAAACGATCGTTTGAAAATTCCTTGATGAAGTACTTCTATAACACTAAAGTTAACTACTCTAGAAGTTTCAAATGTACAACTAGTTTAAGCTGCCAAAAAAGTAGTAGTGCACAAGTTATATAATTATGCAACATTTAAAAAAAAAACAATAAATTTATAAAAAATATAAAAGTTTCAAAAGAATTTATCTAATTTTTGATTTAAATTATTAAAACTATTTTAAACAAATGTTAATGATTTTATATTGCAGTTTTCCCATAATTGTATCATTTCTAGTTCAATTTTCAAATCGAAAACATTTACTTGCTCTATTATTCAGATAAGAATTTATTGTTTTTATTTTATTTTTTATACTTTTTATATACTTACTCTCTTGTAGTTGATAATATTTAAGTTTACAATAAATAACTATATCGTATAGCTTTCTTAGGAGTAAATTACCTATCGATATAAAAGTGCATTTTGATAAATTCTAACCACAAATGGGATCAAATAGCGGGAAACTGTTGGTTATAACTTTTAGGTTTTGCTATCCGATCGGTTTTTTAATTCATTTCGAAGGAACTCTTTTTTTATTTAACTTGTGCTTGTGATGATTGGCATCTTGCGATCTTACCCAACAATGTATAGAGTTTAATAAGCCAGGATCAACATATTTACAGAGTTGGTGGATATTAACTATGAAAAAACTGTAAAAATCCAATTTTGATAAAAATTCCAATCCCCTGTGCGGAAAATATCTGCGGAAAAGTTTGTATGGTCGAAAGTTTACTTAAGCATACTTATATGTAAGTGCATTAAATGTTCGACACCCCAAAAGCAGCTTTTCTTGCTTTTTATGTAATCCGCAAGCGATTCTAATTCTAAATATGCCACGCAAGCAAACATGGCACGCCACCGCCCACCTGCCACCTGCCACCTGCCACCGGCCACCGCTTTGGGCTCTTTGCCACATGGGCAATCCGGCAGGGAAACCACAGGCAATCCACCGCCCAAAGCTCGCAGGCCTTTCCGGTTCATGTTACGCGGCGGCGTCTGTTGCATGTTTAAGCTGAAAATTGATATTAAATGCTTTGGCATAAAAACATAAAATGATTTCGTTACATTTTTTGCGCCTGGCCACGTTTACGTGCATAATGAAGGTATTTTAGCCTGGCCAACACACGATCCGACTCTGATATATGCAGTGCCATTAGTTAGGCCTGCTGATTGTGCAAGAAATCCAACACTTGCCAACAGAGTTGTATATTGTAATTCAATTGAAGAAGTAAGTTCAGTTCTATAATTTTTGACGAATGAACGAGTTCTTTTGCTCCTTTCGTTGCTTCGTTTATTGGTTCCTTTTTATTTCACTAAGTTCACTCATGTTTGTTCAGTATGCTTAAAGAAAAGCTAACTATTTCAAGAAAGTAACAAAAATGTATTTCCTTGTAATATTTAAGTGCATTTTGTTTATTTTTATCCTTATTCTAGGATAAAATTATGTGTTTTTTAACAAAACATTTGGTTTAGTTTATACATTTTCGTGTCTTGATGTCTGTAGATCTTAATGTTTTGAGGTTTTCCATTTTCAAAACAAAAATGTATTTCAATTTGTTCATTTCAATCCTCATTATAGGATAAAATTATGTTTTTCCCAAAAAAGCGTTGGTTTAGTTTCTAAATTATGGTGTCTAAATGTTTGTGAATCTTTATGTTATCAGGAGAAGGGTTCGTTCAGAATCGAAGGAAAGCAGGAAGTCTAATGAACAAAACGACCAAGAACTGGAAAAGCTGCAAAGAAAAGAACTAGATGAACGCCGAGCAGAGACATTCGTTCAACATTCATTCAGCAATGGTTCGTTCGATTGAACCTATTCTGAAGGATACAATTCAACTCTAGTTGGCAACACTTGGTACTTGGTTAGTTGGCTGTTGCCTTCGATGTCCTGCCTGACCTGCAGGATTGGTCAGCCGTTGCAAATTAATTTGGGATTTTGCGTCTATTTGTTTGCCACACACATGATACTCTCTCTCTCACTCTCTCTCTCTCTTTCTAGTTCATTCCTTGGCTCTGCACACGTTTCTGGTGTTGTGGCTGGCTCGCATTCATCACAATCACACGGTCCTGGCTCGGGCCGCTTGCAGATAAAATTTATGTGTCCTGGCGGGCCGCATGCATCCGAGAGCTATGTCTGGACATGGACGGGCACGTGGACATTTCAAATGCTGCCAAAGCTCAACTGACATTTGATATATTGGGCCAGGGAACGAGGACGGACATTTCGGCTCAGCTCCAGGCTCGCACAGGACCTTTTCGTTTTGTAACTGTAGTCCTGTCTCCTTCCCAGTGTTGATTTGCATGTGTAATTGCTGTGCTGAGAGCCCTGTAAGTGGACTGTAAAAATTGTGTTGCCTGCTGCTACTTAATTGATGACAAGCTCTCCAAAATTGCAGGCCATTGCGGTTTGCATCAAATTTAATGGAAATTATAAAGCACATCAAGTATTCAAACTCTCTCTTAAGAACTTTTCAGACAAGTCTTTTTGGTTAAAGCCCTCAATTAAGCCCACAGCAGCAAACAGTTGGCCCGATTGACCTTCAGACACATCGTATCTCACTCTATTAACTCGCATATCTTGTTCTGTTTCTGTTTGGCAACATGCTAAAACATGGTGCCAAAAATGAAGAGATAAATGCAACGAGAGCCTCCAAATGCCGCCAACTTGAAACGTGCCAAAAATTAACAATAGCTTCCGAAAGCTGGCCAAATGGACAAGCAGGATGCTTGGCCAGTGCCATACAGATACAGATACAGATGGAAAGATACACGGCAACAATAAACAAAACTTTTGTGGTCAAATGTAGAAGAAAGTTTGCTAGACCTGAATACAAAAGAAAATTCCTGAGATGGTTCTTGTAACTCCTAAATTCGAACTATATTATTGTTAAGTAATTACAATATAGATTAGTTAAAAACATATCAGTGTGAAAGAACTTGATTAGAATCGAACTTTCTTGAAGCAATCCGTTTAACTGTATGTCGACCAAGAGATTTGGAACTTTAAAGAAGAATTCCACAAAGAAAATTGATTAACGATCAATATTTGTGCTCAATTTAATATTCAAAATGAATTATTTATTATTGGAGAAGGAAACATATTTACAATTGATTGAAAAAATCCGCATAAATTCCCGACTCTTGTACTTCAATTTTTCTGAGTGTAGAGATTCAGCGAGAGATTTAGAGAGCCAGTGGCTGCCAGGAAGAGGGGGTGTTGGCTGGGGTAACTATCGCTGGCAAGTGTCAAAGCATTTAGCATGCGCTGAATTTTAATTTCACACTTTGCACTGCAATCAAAGGGAATTAGGCAGGAACAGAGCGGACCACACCTCTTTTGGGGGCCGTGGTGTCAACTCCGCCTTGCATGCCGCGTGCCACGCCCACTTAAAGGCGCTGGTGCCGCTGCTGTTGTTGACTGTAATTAGCACACTCTGATTTGTATTTGGCTAACAATAAAATGACAGCTTTTGGCCAAATGGCACGCAACGGCAACGGTTCAGCGACGGCAACGGCAACGGCAACAGGCCCAAACAACTGACCTGCCACGTCCGGAATGGGTCCGGAAATGCCAGCGTAGCTGGCGTGCGCTCATTTCGATTGCATGTTGCTGCCAGGAGCCAGGAGCCAGGAGCTAGCAGCCAGGAGCGCAACATGGCCAACATGGGCGCGCAATAAATTCCAATAAACGAGTGCAGCCTTGGCCAGCAGCTTGACAGCCCCCACGGCCCCGCTTGATTCACCTGTTCGCCTCAACAGGTTTGGTTTCGCTGCAGTCGCACAGAAATATGATAGCCGCTAATTAACGCCCCCGACCAGTGGCCAGGCGCCGGAAGTCCTGACAGAACTGGAGCAGGAGAGGAGCTGTGCCTTACCTGTGCATGCGGGGAGCGAGGGGCGAACATTTGCTGTTCATTAGGGAGGCTACACTGTCTCTCTCTCTCGCTCTCCCTCTCTCTGTCTGTCTCTGTGCATTGTGTGTGCTGCATTTTAAGCCGCACTGAGCTCATTATCGCTCTGTACTCCATAAAAATGGTTAAGAAGGGTATCATAACAGATTCAGGTATCTCCGGCACTATAAAGTATATGCTTTACGAGCAATATGACGAATTCTCTCGCACTTGAAGCCGGGAGAGCGATTCAAGGTGGCGATTATTTATCTCCTTTTCGCTTGCACGTTGTTATGCAGCAGCTGGAACCCATTTCCGAACAGAATTTCACGGAAATTATATCAGGGTGCTGCGATATAACAGTAAGTCACATTAAACAGTTTTAAATACATATATAGATTCTTGATCAGCACCAAATGCTGACACAAACAAAATATGTCCTACTGGACATCAACTTTGTGAGGCACGTCCTGCTTTGCCTCACTCAGATCAAGATTATTTCAAATTCTGGATTATTCCACCCGCAATTGCGGAAATTATTGAATGATTGGTCATGCAATAAGATATTTAACACAGAATTGACAGCATTAGTTTTAGTTTCTTATACTCTGTTTAGTTGTGCCTTATTAACCCTCCAAAATACAATGTTTTATTCAAAGCTAATGGCTGTAATTCTTAGTTTTGTTCAGAGGTTTTTCGATTTCTTTTCAACTGTAACATTTGTTTAATTTAAAATTATGAGGATTCCATATGCTCTTAGGCAATCAATGAGAGGTGTGAAGCACTACATATGGATCTGCATGTGACTACAGAGTAGGGAACCTCTGACATACAGGATAACTTCTAGTTGAGCAACCGTGACTTAAAAATTTCTCCATAATATTATTCATTCTTTTACGTTTTGTTAAATGGCAACGGGCATTTTATTTCATTTTTTGACTGCAAATTAGAGCTGGCATTTTTAATGTTTCCACTGGTAAGGCCTGCGGGCAGATGCAACAAAAAGATAAACGAGCTGGCCAAGCTAATAGGAAAGGAGTTCATTATAAAGGAAGCTTGTTACAGGCTGGCAAAAAGAAACCTGACAAGTAACGAGCCACGTGCATGTGTGTATCACTGTGTGTGTGTGTGTGTGTGTGTGAGCCGGCAAATGCAATCGTAGGGCCAATGATAAGCCAACTGGCAACTCTACAGCACACGTTGCGTATACGTCATGTTGCGTATAAGAGCGCACAGTGCGTGTATAAGAGCGCAAGCCGTGACGTAGTAGCAGTGGAATATTATGGAAATTATGGTGAACAGGAGTTGGTGAAGGGTGCAGTCAGTGTTTTCACTTTCAAAGGTAAACACACACACACACACGCACACACAGAATAACACAAGCACTGTGCGTGTAGAGTTTACAGGGCAGCAAGACGAAGCGAAACAAAATGACGGCAAAAAAAAGTGAAACAAACACGCAAGCATGGCGCAGGTGATGGGAAAGGGCAAAGCACAAGGTAAAGCCAAAAAAAATGTTGTGAGCCAGGTGCGAAAAAGGCGTGGAAATTGGGAGAATGTTCAAATGATGCCAGGACATGCAACTGAATCTCAAATCTAAAGTCAGCGACAGATACAACCAGCTTGAAAAATGAAAGTAAACTGAGGTGGCAGAAAACATTGTTAGCCAGAAAACATTAACTTTGGGCTTGGCCATGATTATCTCACTGTGATTTCATATTTTGCTTGGCTACACGAAATTCTTTTCTATTAAATTCTTAGCTTAAATTTTAACACAAAAGATTTGCTTGACTTTTAAATTTTTTAGAGTATTAACCAGAGCAGATGAGTTGAGGACTTGCTGTCAATAAAGAAAAGTTGTATAAAGTGCCAAGTATTTATGTACAAGTATCAAATACTTAAAGAAACCCAAGCTTACATGGAATTTGATAAACAGATTGCTTGGAATAATAAAAGCTTGAGAATTCCAAACCTTTTGGCCGTGCAAAATATCTTGGTTAACTGTAGGGCAAGTCCTTCCAGTTTGTGGCTATTGTAAGGATCTTAATGCCACAGGCACCAGAGTGCATTGTGGCAACTTGAATTGCAGATGCAGATGCCCCAGTGGCATCCGTTATCCCCCTCCTTCCATTCTGCATGGTGCATCTACAAATCTTACTGCAGAACGCGTCTGCGCTACATTAAATTTCAATTTCATGTTCATTTATCGCAACATGAAGGGGGCGCAGATTGGAGCCACTCGGGCTGGGCACGGAAGTTGCAATGTCAGTGGCTGAACTTAGCCAAGGCCGCAGCTAGGCGAAAACTTTTGGGCCAAGTGCGCCAAACTTGCCACTGGGCCAGGAGAGGCTACATGTCTGCCTGCCTGCCTGCTTGCCAGCGATAGCAAAGTCGCGTTTACGCAAGTGTTTGCCAAGTAAATATGTAAAACCAACAAGCGCAATAACTGCAGCAGACACACACACACTCACACACACAATATGCATGTCGCATAAGAATTAGGCAAGCTGTAACAACGACAAGTTGAAATAGGTCGGAGCATGTGTCAGTGTTGCCAATTTTTGAGAAGCACGGGTTAAAAAGAAACCAAATTAAGCCAAAATAAATAAGATCTCTGTCGAGGATAAATGCAAACTTGTATACCAAAATTTGTTGCTCTGGCTTTACGGCTGTGGAGAAAAATTGCGTTCATGCAGACGCATAGACGAACAGACAGACGGATATTACACAAATCCAATATACGCTTTTTACAAAAAAAAAAATAAATATGTTTGGCAAGTGAATATAAAGAAGTATTTGTGCAACAAATAAAGGAAGCTTTTTTTGAATATTCACCCTTGAATAAATGTATTATTAAAGCCAGATTTGTGGAAAAGTACATCGAAATTGGCGACACTGGCACGAGTACTTGGCAAGTTGCTAGCCCCAAAATGCAACAGTCGACAGGAACTTCCGCTGTGCGTTGAATGCCAGCGCCACGTCGGCTGCACATCCTTCTTAGGCAACACCAACGCGCCTGGACGCCCTTCGAGCAGCAGGAATAGCAACAATAACAGCAACGCTGGAAAAAAAATTGTTGCAAAGTTTGCAGCAAGTTTCAGTTCTTTTTTGTTGGTGCTTAGCCAAGGGCTTGAGGATGTGCAAGTTGGCCAGCTGAAACTTTAAGCCCCAAACGTTGTCGCTGCTGCGTACGTGTTGGTGTTCATTACGTACGTGTCCTTTTTGGTATTTCGCTCAAGTTGTCAGTTTCCTACGCTGGACACGAACATCGACTTGAAAAACATTCACATGTAGTCTCCAGTTGACAGGGATTCCAGAAAATGATAAGATTTGACGCATTCGGAAATATGATTAGAGCCAAAGCAGGTATGCGAGTATATTCTATATTTCATTGTCTATAACAACATTTGGGTAAAGTGTAACCCGAGTCATAATTCTTCAGAACTTGTCTTAAATATTTATCCTAATTAACGCATATTTTTTGTAGCTGCTGGCCTGCTACTTTCTCTGATGGCCATCTTTTGCTGTCACTTAATAGCTGAAACTGAAGCTGTAGCTGCAGCTGTGTCAGTTGGCCACTGACAGGACCACGCAGCTCCTTTCAGCGCTGCTCGGCAACACAATGTGGCGAAGGTTTCAAAGGCATTGAAAGTGCACTTGACCGCAATTTGCAAAGACTTCACCGAGTCCAACTTGTCTGCGGCGCTTTGTGTACAGCTCGGTGCCATTCAATGTGGCATGTGGCACGCCCACAGCGGGGCAAGCAAGTGACAAGTGCTTGGGTACCTATGCGGTGTCAACAACTTCAAAATGAGTTTTTTGCCGCGCGCACACAAGTCATAAATTTATTTACTTACCTATTTTTTTTATATACATTTTTTTATTTTTTATTTTCAGCATTTTACGAGCTGTTTTACCTGCAGCGTTTTAATAAACACGACTTCAGCTGCAGCGTGCTGTTGTTGCTGCTGCAGCTTGTTGTCCGCTTTACTGTTATGGCCGCTTGGGGGCGCATTATGCGGGCGTGGTTGCATTAAAAGCGACTGCAGTTAACACACAAAAATCGTAGCATACTTATGCGGGCACCGCAGCTGCAGCATGTCCTCTTCATCTTCTTCTCTTTTGCTTAGTTCTAGAAGTGACTTCCATTTGCCTGATCGAACAGCAGGCGCTTTTAATTGCTCGCTCTAAGTCGTTTTAGTCCTTGAACTAAGACTTCGCCATAAGCTCTTAATCATTTCAGGCAATTTGCGCACGTTCGCTGCAATTCAATTACAACTTTGTTTAACACACAACCATGTACACACACACACACACACACACACACATACATACACAGGGTGTGTATATAGAGAATTGCCACTATGCTTGTACTTATGTACTTACAGTTGAGGCAGCCTTCGAGTGTTATTTACACACACACAAGTAGCTTTAAGTATGTCTGCTAAAAGTATCTGATAGATACGAAGACACTCGAAGTTTCGGCAGGCAAGTTTGCCAGCTCGTGTTTATAATCACCCGTTTCTGTTTAATACTTTTAATACCTTTCGAATTGCCTGCAAAGTTTTTATTCGATTCGAGCAGGCTTCAAAATGATGCACAAGCAAACAGCGTGCCACACTCATGTGCCACATTATCTGTGCTTTCTCCTCGCCTCCTCGCTGCTTACATCTATCACTAGAGCATGAGTGCTACTTGAGTACAACGATATTTATTCGATTTATGGAATTTCGGGCTAAGAAATTTTTTAATAATACGAATTTTATTGACTTTATCCTGCGGCTATTATTGCGCCGTCTCTCATATAGTATTGAGCGAGGAAATTAATAATGTGTAGTAGCTAATATCAGCACACGTACTTACACAGACTCACTCGCATGCTCGATGTACAAATATACTCATCTCGTGTTGCATATTTGAACTATTCGATTTTGTGGACTTATGCCCTGCGGTTCTGGGCTTTGACGGGGCTTATGGGATTTGTAAAAATCAACCTGCATATACTATGCAACTATTGTTTATTGTACGACACGTTATTGATTGAATTATTATTCACAAAGGCTGGCCGCATTCACATTCGCGGCGGATATGGGAATGAATATTTAACTCTTTGGGCACAAGCTTTATTCAAAAATTATTAATTCTTTGAGAGGTAATTGAAATAAATAAACGTATGACAATTTTAGGAGTCGGAGATCGTAACAGTATTTGAACAGGCTGTAATTAACTGACGCACCTAAAAGTATGCTGTGGTTTTTGCTGATTTGAAACCAGCGAGCTTCTTGTCAATTCTGTTCGCCTGGTACTTGGCAGTGCTCCCAATCTGACTGTCTTTAACTATTGATAAGCAAGTGCAGCAAAGTTTCCAATATTTATGCAATATTATTACCAGCTGAAGGCTCTAGCAGCCATTGCTGATACACACTTGACATATAGTCTTAAGTATATCATTAGTTTTTAAATAAATAAGTAAATAAATAGTGGAATATTAATGAAAACACTATTCGATTAAGGGTGGCAAGGTAGGATTTATTACAAGTACATTATTATTTTATTTTATTATTACAAACAATAAGTAAAATAAAAGCCGTTTATTTGCAAAAATATCTAGAATGCCCTCCCTCGATATTTAAGATAGATTTTGCCCACACGATCGCTAGAATTACGACAGTGTCTTCTAAAAAGTACGAATTGAAATTTGTAAAATTTTAAAATGTTGTTTCCTGAAAGATATTAATTCCAATTAGCTTAAGCTGCCAAAAAGATAGCAGTACAACCAGTTAAATAAATATGCAACTTTTTACAATAAAAAAAAAGAAGTGAACTGGAAGATATTAAAATAATAGTGAAGTAAGCTATCGAGTTAAAGAAGAAACAATCGATATTGGCGAAAACTAAACAACCTCCAATCTGCTGTTAGTAATAAGCTAACATAAATTAATCAGGCCTGTTCTGAATTCCACTTTCTAATGAATTCCACTGAAATATGTAAAGCATGCTTTTGGGCACGTCTATTAAATAAAATAATACACAATAAAGCAAGGTTTTTAATTATATTCTGCTCTAAAAAGTATGCTAAACGCTATTCTGTGGAATTGATTCGGTATGGAATTCAGAACAGGCTCCAATATATTTGAAAAAATATAGTATTAGCTTGATAAAACCATTTGAAGGCTATAAGCATTCTGTTGAGTTGGTGTTAAAAGCAGGGTAACGGCCTTTCAATTGAATGTGCACAACATTTGAACGGAATGTAAATATCGAGTTAACATAGTGTTAACAGCACGTTCACAGATTCTGTAAGGCGTCAATGTTGAAAGTAACAAAACAAGTAAACAACAACAACAGCCGCATCCAGAATAGAGTACAAGTTCGAGTACTCGAGCTGAAATCGCAGCCCGGTAATGCGAGCATTGCATGATGTATCGATTTTCCTTTTGATGTTGTTGTTGTCAGTGGCGGAGGTAGCTTGGTTTTTGGCGTAACCTGTGAATAAATCGTTCCAAATCAGTGAAGATACATGTTAATACCACACTTGTTGCTAAAAAATGTTTTTTAAATAAAACATTTTAATCTCATACTTTAAAGAAAATATATAAACACAACATTTATGCCGGCCCCCATTAGAAATTTGCTGCGTACGCCACTGTCTCTTGTTGTTTTTGCTGCCGTTTGCTGGTAGTTTGTCAGTGAGAACACTGCCATTTCTGGGCCATTTGTCGGCTTTTGCCTGTTCCGGTGTTGATAATGCCAATGCGTAATCCATCTCCATGCCATGCTGCCCTGATGCCACGCTGCCACTCTTGCCACTCTTGCCACTCTGCCACACTTGCCACTTCACCCTGGAAGCGCGTGCCCGAATCCCTACTCGAATCCGAATCCGTATCCGAATCCGAGATCCGACGCTCTACATGTGCACTTGAACTTTGGCATTTCAATACGCTGGCATTTGCTTACGTGCGTGCGGTCGGCGTGGCATGAAAAGTTTGTCAATTTTGAGTTGAGAGCAAACATTTAAACTGCCCAACAACTTGGCGGTTGCTGTTCGGTTTGTATGTGAGTTTTTGGAAAAGAAAACACAAGTAAAACTCGACAGGTTTCTGATAAAACGCAATTTTAATAACTTTGACATCAAGTACACATCGAGAATTTGCAATAACACACAGACAAATACAATTTACAAACATACAATACTTAGCTTAAATAGTATGTACTTACGAGTACTTACAAACGATTATATGAGTATTCCAGTATGTAAATGAATAGACTTATGCATATTGAAGCGTATTCGTATTAGCTACTACAACTGAACTTGTAGTTATACTTAATTCAGCTTAAGCTACCGTCTAATATCATTTTTGTTTCAAAGTTACTTTATAAGCTGTATATCCATTTAAATTATGCACGAAGGATGCCGAAAAGTTCTATTCAAACAAGGATGAACAGCTATCTTCGGGGTACCGAAGATATGATGGGTATCTGTTCTCATACAAACACGCAAATTTTGACTGTTGGCAGCCACAAGATATAATGTTCTAAAAGTAAAAGAAACAAACAGACAGACAAGAAAATGCTATGCAAACTTTGTGGGATCAGAAATGTCTGTTCCGCTTTTCACGGTGATTTTGCTGATTTGATTCCGCAAAATGTTAATGTTATAATTTCCCTTAAGTTTGCAGTCTTAGAAATTTAGATTCGATCATGAATCAAAGGTTTGCTTATGTTTATTTAACAATAATTTTTTCTATAATCATTAGTTAACTTAATAGAAAATTCGATACCATTCAGCAGGGAATAAGATATGAGCATTTTTTAGATATTTACCACTTTAACGTGAAGTGTAAAGGTGAAATTTAGAACACATTACAGAAAATGGAAACAGGACCTCTGAAGCCCCAAAAAAGACGATTATAATGTATGCTTCTGCCAGCAATTGAAATCCTGCACAGGATACTGTAATTGTAGTAATAAAGTTGGTCTTTTGGATTTTCGCATGCTCAGCTTGCAACTAGTTGCAAACATATTTGATGGCTTACTACTGAAATTGAAGTACCTCAAATGTGCTTCTATACATAGATGAATGAACGCTAATTAGTCTTGCAGCGTAACATAAATATAATTTACAAAGTTTCATAATACAATTAGAGAATACAATACTTTCCTTTTGAATATTATGCTCTTGTCCTACAGTTTGTTAATTGGCTATGGGATTGTTGTTGTTTGTGCTACTGTTTGTAAATTCGTTACAAATTCAGGTTGCTTCTCTTCAATTAAATATACATTGGATTACTTACATGCAAACTGAGCTAATAAACTGAACGCGAACAGAAGTTTCTATGTTAAAGGCATATCTTCGCTTCAAATGAAATGCTTCCGCAATAAAAACCCCTTAAACAATAAGTAAGAATGCAATGTAAGGTAAGAATATCAGGAAGTTCAGCGGCATTGCAGTGTTACACTGCTGCATTCCCGCTCTATAGAACTGGAACAAGTTTCTTGTATGATGACGTACGTATTTATTATTTTATTATAATCGGTTTGAATTTGAATCATGAAAGAAACGCACACATACCGCTGAATTGCGGGTCAGAATTTTAATTTCAATATGAGCCTTAAGCAACCTCAGGAAATCCACTGGAGTGTACATGTGCGAATATATCAAATTTCCTATTTTATTGTATTTATTTATTTACGAAGGCCAAACAGTGCGGCCTGAAATCAAAAATTGTATTTAATACACAAATTTATGGACAAATTTTAAAAGCCCACACAAAATTACATTTGAATCTAATAACAACATCAACACGTTGGGGGAATTTTATTTGCCAGTCTGGCTAGCTATGCCCCTATTCACAGCTTGTCAACAACAACAGCCAATTATACGCCAGAAGTAATTACTTAAGAGTTCTGTAATTAACACATGAATATCGCTGACGTTTAATGTTGTTTGTATATAATAGGGGATTCTATGAAGATTTGGAATAAGACGTACTTAATGATATTCGAGAAACCTCTTGTACGTTAGTTACGAATATTAGAAATGAACTTGATCGACTGGTAGTGTACAGGAACCTACATTCCAAATGCGATATCATTCATAGTTGCACATCTCGACGAATTCATACAGACAAACAGACAGACATGATAAGATCAACTCGGTCGTTAATACTTAACCAGCATACATATATGTACGTACTTTATAGGGTAGGTCAGTTATATACATTTACACAACGTTAAATTTTCTATTTTAAATATGAATAAAGTGAAGCAAATTACTTAATAGTAAACTTATGCAAATTGTGTTGATAGATCGTGCGCTGTGACTAGCTAGTCAAAAAGCAGTTATAGTGTGTAGCTTATAAAAACTTGATGATGTCTGTCATTTGTAACTATTGTGTTTACGAGAGCCGGAACGCTTGGTCACTCGGCAGATTCGGAAGATAATCTCTCTAATCCCTCTGAACCGGATAATCGAATACCTTTAGGACGGAGAATCATGTTGTCCTGGGAATTGTGGTGTGCTCTACTGTTCGTATTGTGGCTTTATATTTTATGGACTCGTCGGAAATTCTATCTATTATGGTTAAAGATGCCAGGCCCCCTTGGATATCCAATACTTGGCATAGCTCACAAGTTCCTTTATAGAGAAAGTATGTGTTCAGTGATAATTTTGAAGTGCGCTCGATTAAAAACTAAATCTTTAATTTATTCGCATACACAGATACATTGGGAAATATTGGAAAATATTTGAAAAAATATGGACCAGTATGCGTATCATGGTCGGTCCGTTGCCGTTTATGGCAGTCACTGATCCTCAATTGATTCAGGACATTTTGAATTCGTCGCATTGCGTAAACAAAGGACAATGGAATTGCAGATGGCTTTGGTGAAGGCTTGTTTAGCGTAAAAGGTGTGAAAAATACCTTAGTAGCTTTAAATTTGAAATTGCAATACTTTAAATTTTGTTCAGATCCCACCTGGAGCGTGCACCGAAAACTAATGGCTCCAGGGTTTGCACACAAGGTTCTGCTAAGCTTTCTTCCTACTTTTAACAAGGAGTCAGGATCCTTACTTAAGACACTTGACACTATGGTTGGCGATGGCGAAAAGGATTTGATACCCGCGCTGCAAAGCTTAAGCTTCAAGATATCAACTCGTAAGTTTATTGTTGCAATGACTATAACCGGAAAGCTGGAATGCTCTACATACATTTTATTGATAGAGTTTTATTTCATTCACACACAGAAAATACTCTGGGATGTGATATAACTGCGGATGAGAATATCAATATCGACAACCTTCTGGATGATTACAAATAGTGAGTACTATTGGCATAATTTTTAATGAGTCTTACTATGTGTTTATAGTGTTGCGGAGACAGTAACGGATATAACTTTTTTGCCCTGGCTTAAGAGTAAACTAGTGCGGAAGCTTTTCGGTATAGAGGGCCGTTACTCGATGGCTAAGTCACGAATACGGAGGTTCTTGAGCAAGGTGTCAAAACTAATCGACCATAATTCGATAGATATAAATAATATATTTTTATACCTTGTTTCAAATAAAGTATATTGGGTTTGTGCAATGTCCGCCTGTCTGTCTGTCCGAATGAACGCAGTTTTTTGAAGCTAGAGCAACCACACATGTTACACATGTGGATTCACACACTCTGGATTCATAAAGTGTCAAGGTCGACCCCCCACCCGACTCCTTCCCACACCATTTGTCGGAAATCTATTCTCTTTCGGAACCCACCGGATTTGAAACAGGGTATTCTGCTGTCGGGTACGTCCGACTGCAACGTTCTTACTTGTTTATTGTAGCTTATTGATCAGAAGCTTGCTGGAGTTGATGTTAATGTGCCCGGAAGTCAGTCACACAATAAAAATGTATTTATGAACCTGGCGACAGATTTGATGAGGCAAGGCATCTTTGATAGGAAAAATGTAGAAGATGAATCGAATGCCGTAATATTTGCAGCCTTTGAGTCAACTTCTAATACACTGGCCTACACATTGATGTTACTTGCCATGTTTCCGGAGTACCAGGAGAAGGTGTTTGAGGAAATTGTAGCTCTGTTTCCCGACAGTGGGGAGTTTGAAGTAACCTACGCAGATACACAGAAAATGGTTTATTTGGACCTCATTTTTGATGAGACAATGCGAGTGATTCCACCCGTTCCATTGATCGCTAGAGAAGCGTCAAAAGATCTTCTTCTTTCAAATGGAGTCCTTGTTCCTAAGGGAGTTAATATTCTCATCGATATTTTTCACTTGCATCGCAGCAAGGAAGTCTGGGGGAAGGACGCACATCAATTTAATCCGGATCACTTCCTTCCCAATAATCTTCAGAATAAGCATCCATACGCTTTCATACCTTTTTCAAAGGGACCGCGAAACTGCATAGGTATGTTTAAAGTGATATCAAATAGCATTTATAGACACCGAATAAATATTTATTTGGCTCTTAGGTTGGAGATATGCTCTATTTTCGATAAGAGTTACAATGGCAAAGTTAATTAGAAACTACAAATTCTCAACCAGCTTTAAATTTGAAGACCTTCAATTTGTTGATAATATAGTTATCAAACTGAAAACACTGCCTTTAATGGAACTGGAAAGGAGAATTTAAAGTTTACCTAAACTCTTTATGCAAGGCTAGCCTAATATTCGTCTGGTCGGAATCAAACTAATATTAAATACTCTCCACATTAAAATAATTCGTCACTGACCTTGTTAAATATACTTCCATGGTCGCAAAATTTGTGGGAAATCTGGTATGCAACATTTTTATTTTCATTAAGTTCATTATCAAGATTTATGGAAAATGTGTGTTCCTTATGTGTTTCTCCTGCGTTCAATATAATTCCAGCTGATAATATACGAGTATATTATTCTCCTGTATTAACGTCTGATTACAACTACCTACAACATTTTAATGCTGCTTTGTTGACAATCTTTGTGGCCATAACAGAACACCTGATTATAATTAACACGGTCGTTTCGATATATATCGATATATCGTTTTCGCAGAACCATTTTGACTAATAAACAGAAATGTTACACGAAATGATAATGCGCTAAATTACGGGATGTAATTTTCATTTGAAGTGAATGTAAGCCTTTATGCTAATATCAAGCAACAAATAAAACTGAGAAAGAATCGCGAGCTTAATTAGTTTTGGACCCAGCCTTTTTATAACGCAGGATATGGATAGGTTGTCGCTCTTATCAATAGTATTCGGAGTGCCAGCGCTTACTCTACATACAAGCTATGTGATACGATTATTTCAAAAGTTCAATCTAAATATCTTAACTTATTTTAAGGGTTTCTTTATACTGACTTCTTTAAGACACAGGGAAGACTTTAGAAACTTAATAAATAACACATGTCGACTACAATACGATACCATACATATAATTGTGCTCCTAAACTGCAAAACTATCGATGACACTATCGATAGTATCGAGTGTGCGTCTTAGTTGCCACCATCGATGGCTATTGCTATCGATCGTTTTTAAGCGTACTGTTTTTTTCATTATACACATAACTGTGGTTTATTTAAGAATGCTTAAGATAAACATCTATGCTTCAAACATCTTAACTTTGAAAAAGTCGCTAAATGGAATATTTTGTTTACTTTTAAAAAGAATATATATGTTAAATTTATGTGCATCGTCTGTTTTTTATACTTTGAAGCTCATATGATAATAAATAACCTTATGAATATATTTAGAACTATCGGTAGTAACGATTGTTATCGAGTGGGCCGCAATCGATAGTTTTGCAGCACCGTGTGCACTCTAAATAGCATATAAAAATTGTTGTTTGGTTTGTTGGTTTCAGTTGGTATCGGGGCACGTGTGTGTTTTTGTTGAAGGTAGGCTAGGAATTACTTAAGAGTACATGCACTTAGGATTGTCACTGCTTAAACATCGTTAAACGTACTACGCCTACATCTACCTAACTAACTAGCTTTTAACCTAATGCAATGCCAATGTCAATTCCATTTTCATTCCTATTTGCTTACCATATGTACATACCATTTATCAGTTGGTGTCTGAGTTAGAATCTAAGTTGGATTCAGAGTCTATGTTTGGTTTTATGCTTTTGCCATAGTTAGTAACTTTCGCTTTCACCTTTTACTCGTAATGGGTCTTACAGATACTGGTCCTCGTTTGTTTTCAGTGTAAATCAAATTTTCGCGCTGCGTGCATGATTCCCATTTTTTCGGCCAAAAAGAATCCGCTTGAAGGCGCGTCGGAACTCTGGATTGAATATGGTATAAATCACCTATTGAAGTAGATGAAAAGGAGAATAATAATGTTTGAAATTAAAGATAGGGAATATTTTTACGGAATTTATTGTAGTCTACAGTTCACAAAACTTTTCAGCCCATCATTCTGTACAATATTTGAAATATATCACGGGCAGTAAATTATGATTGTGTACCAATTTTCCCAGAAAAAAATCATAGTGAAAGGGAATTGATATATGAAAAAGGACTACACACCAAGAGCATCCTTGTTGCCAGGACTATCAATGAGTTTATTTTTTACTTTATAGAGAAAAACTCATTAACGATAGTTATATTTGGTAATTATTTTTTTCCTTATATATAAAACTTACTTTGTAAATCTCTTTTTTTCGCTTAGAAATAAAAATAATTTTTTGAGTTTTATATTTCTTCGAAAAAGAAAAACTTATTACGTGTATTGTATAAAAATTTTAGAAAACACTGAAGTACATTCTCATTTAGCATTTTTCAGATACGAAAAATACCAAAAAATTCCAAGTTGATTATTTTTTTTCAGAAGTCAAAAAATACCAAAAATTACCAAAAATACCGAAAAATACCAAAAGTACTAGTAGTCCCCTAAATGTCAAAATATACCAAATATATTTCTTATAACCGTTACGGTTATGCCTTATCCAAAGCGGAACTGGACTGATGTTGTAACCAATTGGAAACAAAAGCTGATCAATCATCGAATCAGAAGCTCTTAACCCCGAATCATTTGTTACTCTTGCCCAGCAACACACAGATCAATCAAGGAACTGCTTGGATTCATTGACTTATTGTCATGGAGAGTTGGTTAACATGGACAAATACGTACCGGATTCAGAGTGGAGTTGAAGTAACCCAGCCAGAGGAAGAGAGATGCAACTGCCGGATGGATTTCGCAGTCCTTGCACAGGCTCATGGTGAGTGCCATAACAAAGAAGGGCAGCCAACAGACGACAAAGGCGCCGGTGATGATGGCCAATGTTTGGGCCGCCTTCCGCTCCCGCTTTGCCTCCAGCAGCTGGCGTCGCTTGGCCAGCTTCTGGTGTGGATTGGCAATGCTGGCCAGTACGCCCTTGCCAACACCACCAGCAGAGCCACCGCTGGGACTGCTGGCGTCTCCTGACGCAGCACCACCCATGGCGATGGACTGTGCCAGCGGCGTTATGGCATTCAAATGGGAGGCTATTAGATGCTGCTGTGTGGCACTTGCCACCTGTTGTGAGAGCGTTATGATTTCGTTAGCATTGCTCGTGCGGTACTGCAGATGGATACAGAGACGGAGACGGAAACGGAGACGTAGATGGGAAGAGATTGGAAGACAAAGAGAAGGAATACAAGCGCACAAGCAATTAGCGGCATTCGGTGCGACCAGGTGAGCCAGTTGCCAGTACTTACATCATCCGCATCGCTGGATATGGTGGTCAGCTCGGTGCCCGCATGGCTTTTGTTGTCGTAGTTACTGGTGCTGAACTCCGTCTCCTCCCGCGTTATGGCCAAGCTGGCAAAGTCAACGGCAATGGCGGCCACCGAGCGAGCCACCGCGCCCTCTGACCCGGCACTGATGCTGGCCGTGTTTGAGTTGCGTCCAAAGCAAATCTTCATGCGCTTTCGTGTACGCCGCTGCACCTGCCCGGCACCCATCTCCGCAATCTTCTGATCCCGCTCCAGCACCTGGCCCGGCCTCTGCCCCCGCTTGGCAATGCGCCGCTTGCCGCGCTCCTTTTGCAGCTCACGGGCCGTGGAATCGCACTGCAAAAGTTAATTACATTTTTCCAGTTAAGGGTTGAAACTAAATGTGGATTATTTTCCTGTCTCATTACTTCGCAAAGCCATATTCGCCACAAGTTTTGTGGGTATGTGAAAAGAGTTAAAGTAAACTAAGCTTATTCCAAGTAAAATCCAAAGTGTTTATTATGTTTTGTAAAGAACATCCAAATTGATTCAGTAAGTATATCAAAAACTGAGTCGGAATGTTGTTAACTAGTAATATTGTAATTATGAACCCAATCCGGATCATGACTCTTCTCAGAACATTTTGTAAGTGAGCTGCTTACAAACGAGCTGTCTAAGCGCTTCTAGTTGTTCCCCAGGGGCACATTTTGCCTTTAGGCATATATCTACACTACTCAACTAAAACTTGGCGCTTTCTTCCAACGAATCGCACATTTGCCCCGCCCACACTCATTCAACGTGGCATAAATCGTGGCTTTGGCATTGTTGGGGATTTTGTTTTTTTGGAGGCTTCAAGTGCTCACTTGGGCATGCTAATGGGCAACAAAGGATTCGCATTATTGTTTCAGTTAATGACGCGCTCATTATGAGTCCGAGACGAAGCCCAAATGAGTTATCAGCTCAAATTTCATTAGACGGCACTCGGTGCGTATGCGTAATATTACATTGCTTGTGACCGGTGACGGCCACTAGAAATTTATCACTTTAATTGTGGCCTGAACAAGCTGGTAATTAGCAGGACATGCATCTTCATCTGCGCAATGCATATTGATTACTCACCTCGGTTTCAGTCAACGTCACATTGAAGGACTTTTGCGTGCGACGCTGGATGCGCTTCCTGGCGATTAGATAGATTTTCCAATACAAAAACAATATGACCAGCAGTGGCACGTAGAAGGTGCAAAATGTGGCGAATATCTGCGGCAGACACAGAGAGAAAGCCATTGAATAACTAGTGCAACTGCAACAGTATGTCCTGGACTACCTGATAGGCCACATCCTGCGATACCATGCAATGCTGCTCCTCGATGCGCTTCAAGTAGTCCGGATCCTTCCATCCGAACTGCGGCGCCAAGGACACTATCAACGCGGCAAACCACACGCAGAATATCATGAGGAAAACTCGACGCGGCGTTCGCAAATTGTTGTAGTCAATGTTGGTAACGGTCCAATATCTAAACAATGCGAAAAATATGTTAAATGGGAAACATAACACTAAAATACTTATCACTTTAATAATGTGTTTCTTTACTTATTAACATGATATCTAAAAAATACTAAAAAATTCTTTAAAAAAAAAATAAAAAAAAATAGAATGTTATCGAAATTTTTTAATATTGAATATTTTTATTTATCTATTTATTTTTTGCCAAAATCAATAATTTTGAATAGTTTTTGGAATTTCAAGACTTTAAATTTCCTAAAATATGACTTTAAATTTGAATTAATATAATATAATAAATTTTTTAATAAATAATTTTAAAAAAATAAATTGAGTGGCAAACATGAATTGTACGCCTTCAATACTATTACACCATTATTGATCATTTATATATAATTCAAAGGGTATTTGAATAATCTCTATGAATAATTTAAAATATCAATTAAAAAGGGTTGTATACATCGTCTATATAAGTTGTCAAAGATGGCACTAACTAATGTATCATAATTGATATATAACACACACAGACATGGCATTCTAGATTTAAAAATGTTTTTTTTAAGTTTAGAAAAATTTATTTTTTTTTTTGGTTTTTGTAATTTCTAGAATTTGATCAATTGCGTAGACCACTTGCAAAACTAGTTGAAATTTATAAATTCACTGCGCTGTCTCTGTTTTTGAACTTTTTAAATATGCTTGTAGGAATACAATGTCAAAGTGACATATTTTTTGCTCTATAGCATTTGGTTGATTACTCACCTGTCCGCCGCAATGGCCACCAGATGCAGTATGGATGCTGTGCAGCAGAGCACATCGCAGGAGGTCCAAATGTCGCAGAGCTCTGGTCCGAGTATCCAGCCATTACTTATCTGCATTGTGTGATAGATAATTGCAAGGACATGGATTTGAGTGTTTGCCGGGTGAGCGGGTGAATGCAATTAAATTATGTCATTGCTCAACTGCTTGCAAGATGACGCAATTTAAGCAATTAACAACGCGCAATGGCTCATTACGCACACACACACACACGCACACACACGCACACGCACACACACACACACACACACACACACACACGCTCCGCTGGATGTGCAGGCAAAGTCAACTCTTTGCGCGTAATTTCATTTTCACGCTTTTCATTCCAAGTTTCCATTAGGGTAATGAAGTTTGTGCAGCAGCAGAGCAAAGTTGGCGACAACAATGCAGCTGGAGCAGCAGCCATGACAACAACAATGCAACAAGGTACAACTACAACAATTACAACAACAAAACTTACCTCGTAGACGGCGCCAAGCGGCATGACGAGACAGGCAACAAATAAATCAGCAACTGCCAGAGATGCGACCAAATAATTAGCAACATTCTGCAAGTTGCGCTCCAGGATAATGGCGGCAATTACAAAAACGTTGCCTGCACCCAAAAACAAACGAAAAAGTTGAAATAGATGGACACATTGATATTACTTCAAATAATTATAATTACTTCGTAATATTTCTTAAATAAACTTATCCAAATGCAATTTTCTTGCTATAAGTTTAAGTTCGTTTCTAAATACTAAGTTAGGAATTGGTTTGAAATTGTTTTAGGAGTCTTCTATTATATTTTAGCTATCATGCTGATACTTGGAATGCAGTCAGAATTTATTAAATATATTCCTGTAAGCACTTAAATAAAAGTCAAATACTAAATATTTTAGTTTTGAACCTAATTTAAAAGGGCAATTAAGGCTGGCGCTGTTCCACAAAATTCTCAAAGCACTCCTTTCGAGAATCTATTTCAAAATGATTTCTACGCAGACTTGATAGTTTCTTTGCCTGGCATTATTCTGCCATCCCATCAGTCCTCATTCAATTTACGATTAATGAATTGACTTCGGGAGAAGTCCAGCCAAATGACTTGCAGCTTCGAATGCAGCTGAGGCTTAGAACATATTAAAGATGTCACTGAAATTGGGTCAACTGCTTTGCTACGCTGAAATCCATCAGCGGCAAGCCCTTCTGCCGAATACTACCTGTCCGTACTCCAGACTAATTGCGGGCAATCGTGCACGTGCGAATGCGGAGGATGCAGCGCCAGGTGCCGCCCTCGTATCCTTGCATCCTTGCATCCTTCTGCTATGCCAATCTTTGTGTGATGCAAATGAGAACTGGTTGGCTGGCGGGAGAACTGGCTGGCTGCTTTGATTAAGCGCATGCAACTTGGCAAATTGTAATTGCCACAGCGGCACCCAAAAGCGTCCCACCAACTACCGACCTCGTCCACGTCCTCGTGCTCGTCCTTGCGCCCGCTTCTGTCAATTGTCTGCCTGTGGTGCTGAAGGCCCGCGCCTGTCTGCAGGTTATCAAAACGTTTTGTCGCCGCTTGACTCGTGCCACGAATGCATTTGCATATGCCGCCAGGATGTTGTGCATACGCCCCGTGTGCAGCACGGCCCTGGCTGTGCCTCCGTGTGTGTGCTTGTGTGTGTGTCGCGGTGCCACATATCTGTGTGTGTTTTTGTGTAATTTCCATTTGACGCCTTGGCGCGCTTTTAATAGCTTTTCACGTGTCGATGCCAACAGAGACAAAAAATATAAAAATGAAAACAAAATACGGCAAACATTTTGAAACTTTGTTTGCCATCGTTGTCGTTGCTGGCATGTTCTCCCAGGCGAATCTCTTTGAGTCTCCATCGCCAACATCTCATCTGCCAGGCAGCCTCTGTTTGGCCTAAGTGCGGCGTTTAACACAAAGCTTTTTAACGCGCTCTAAGCAAAAGTTGCCACGCTCCCCAACCCCCCAACCCCCCAACACCAAAAAACTGGCAGCAGGCACCAGGCAGCAAATCATCTTTGTAAGCCGAAAATCAATAAAATTTTCAAGGAGAGCAATAAAAATCTTCTGCATCATAAATTTCACTTCATTTACAGTTCACTTTGGCGGCGATATGGAAACTTTTTGCACCAAATTCCCCGGCGGCATAAATTTGAGAATAATTTAACGCCCAAAACTGGCAGCACGCCACCCTCCACCCTCCACCCCCACATCCTACACCCCACCCGCCGCTCCCCACGACAGCCAGCTGCTGCTTTAAGCGCCGACCAAGTAGACTTAAATGTATTTTTGATAGAGTTTCTGGCCAAGCAGTACTTGCCTATAATGGTGACGAGTATCATTAGGCCCAGGACAACGGCCATGGCAATCATCTTGACCAGCAGCCAGAACTCGGCTGCAGCTCGCTCATTGGCGGCTCGTTGCTGCTCCTCCATTTGGGTGATGTTGCTGCCTGCATTGCTGGTGTTGCTGCTGCTGCTGCCGTTGCTGCTGCTGTTGCTGCTGCTGATGTTGTTGCTGTTGGTGCCGCCGCTGCTGCTGATGTTCCAGCTGCTCTGGTTGGCACTGCCGGCATCCAGTTGGGTCAGGCTGCCATTCAGCTCAATGTAGAGACTCTCGTTGAACAATATGGCTGGCAGTTCTATTTCCAAAATGCTTGGAACATCACCAATTGCCCCAAACTCCAGCAATGTTGCTGGCGTTGTCATTGCGCCCAGCATAATGTATACGAATGTGTTTGCTGCTCTTACTCAACGCCCACTTGTGGGCGTGCCAATGTATGTGCGAGTGCTTACAACAGCTGTTGTTGTTGCTGCTGCTGCTGCTGCTGTGGCCGCCGTAAGCGCCTTTGTTGCTGCTGCTGCTGCTGCTGTTGCTGTTGTTGGCGTCGCAGCTGTTGCTGTTGATTTTGTTTCAGTTGCTGTTGCTGCTGCTGCTGCTGCTGCTGCTGCTGGCGTGCTTGTCGTTCGTGTTGCTGCCGTTGTTGCGGGTGATAAAGCGCCTTAATCGTGCTTGCCAAGCACTTAACACGTAAACTGAAATGGCAAGACCAGGAGACAGACTGTCAGTTGAATGGCAAACATAAAGACGCCAAAACAAAAAGCGACAAAATAAATTATTCGATTTGCTCCAAATCCGAGCACAGACAGCGTGTAATCACATCGCGGCCCAAACCAGCCACAGCATTGCCAACTAAATTTAAAGTGCAGCTAATATGATTTATTTATAAGGAACACGCTCAAATCTATTTTTTTTTATTATTTATAAGCCCTCTTTCTTCTGTTCTCCTGTTCACAAAATCGATTCTGCTCACTTCAGCCTCAACCTATTTAATTAACTTTTGCAAACAATGTAATTGCCAAATCAATGTCCGAGCATAAAACATGACCAAAAATATATTGATACCCGACTACAAAACTCCCTGTACCCAGGTCAAAAATTTCCGAGCACACCTACGTACACTTACACATACACAAAAGACGCACACACACGGGCGACAGCTCGAGCGCAGCGCAAGCGAGACATTTTAAGTTGTGGCTGTGCTTCTTCTTCCCCGCGCTGAAGCACTGAATTTTGTTTGTTGAATAACTTCCGCGTTTGTTATCCGATCGACTTGAAATTCGGACAGTAGATTAAGAATAAATAAAGTATTGTACATGTTAAATCCCAAATCTATATCTTGAAAATTGTTACTGTAAAACGGTTTTTATCGAATAGCGGGGGAACGGGGGGAGATATCTCAAATCTAAAATAAACTTGCTATACACGAACCTACATTCCAAATTTGGTGTCTCTAGCTCTTATAGTTGCTGAGATCCTTGCGTTCATACATACGGACGGACAGACGGACAGACAGACGGACATGGCCAAATCGAAATCTCTTTTGATACTGAACAAGAATATATATACTTTATGTCGGAGATGTCACCTTCTGCCTGTTACATACATTTGCACAGATTTTTTACCCCCTTTACACTTTTTTTATGGGTACAGGGAGTAAAAACGAACAAATTGATGTTTGGAAAAATAAGAAACTCAATTCTTTCTACAGCAAATATCACTATCAATTAATGAATCCGCAGAAAGATTAGTACAGTTTCGACAAAGTTATAGATAAGATCTATGCATGTGCTATCCATTTAATCTAGACCTCATACCACTTATAATAATATTGAAATGTTGATTGTGATATTAATTACAAGAAAAATATCAATAAAAAACATTTTAGGCAATATTCTTCATTCATAAAATAAAATGTCGGTAATTTTTTTTTTAAAGGGAAAAATTTTGTGTTCTGGGAACTGAAAAGAACGAACTTTCAGCTATGTTGTGCAGTGTAGGGCACATGCACAATATTTTACTGCGCCAATGTGAACCCCAGACTCTGAGTGACCCCAATCGCCTCATTATCTGCAGCTCTATGGATTATCGCCAGTTTTGTTTATCAGCGCCTTAGTTCGCTTGAAAATGTTGCTGGCAATAGATCGATTTGTGCCGCTGTTGCTGCTGTGCTTGCTGCAGTTGCTGCTGTCCTCGGCAGAACGTGCTCAGCGCGTGGATCCTGCTAGACGCCTGCCCTACGAGTCGCCCGGGGAGTTTCGTCCGAATCTGAGAACACCGCCGTTTCGTAGCTACAACTAACGAGTGTGCCATGTATCTTTTCATGTTTGCCTAAAACAATAAAGAGGGTGTGCAGGCTCCTACGTATAATCATTTAATACAAGCAGAGTGCCTCTGTATGTCGGGGTGTGTGTGTTTGTATATCTGTGTGTGCGGCGCCACTTGCCCTTTTGTGTGCATGAGAATGCAACACATTAGGTGACCTTTGCCTGTGTCAAGGTGCACTACGAGCAGGCAGCCAGGCAGCAATCTAACAAACACTAGCAACACACCTGCCCCAACACACTCGCACACGTGTGCTTCAAAATGTGTGTGGTTTCAGCCAGAGCAAGATACACACAGACCGAGTAAACGGCATCGGCTGACTGCGAGGGCTGTTTGTCTGGTATCTACATATAAAGAGGCATAGGCTAAACAGTTCAGAACCATTTAAAAGCGTTAAACACAATAGATTTGCTTGACATTTGTTTTGTTGGAATGGTTGTGCCGAGGAGCAGTGCAGAATATCATTTTTACTGCAGTTTGTTGTATCTAAGGCATGTTTTTACATGGTCAAATTGTCATGTCGATTATAAGAAACTAAGAGAGTAAGAAGTTTATTATTTGTATACCCTTGAATAGTGTATAATAATTTTGTCATGAAATGTGAACGCATTGAAGGAGACGCTTCCGACCCAACATGGTATATAAATTCTTGATCAGCAAGATTTGCCGAGTCGACAAAGCGATGTCCGTCTGTCCGTCTGTTTCTATGCGAACTAGTTCCTCAGTTTTAGAGTTAACTTCGCCACAGGTCCTTTTTTTTGCTGCAGGCAGTACATATGTCGGAACAAGCTGGATCGGACAGCTGTCATAGGATCAGTCGGATGAAAAATGAGTTTTTGTATGAAGAACTCTATGCAAATATTACTTCCGAACTCAGCAAAAGAGAGTCTTATTATGCCTTATATAAGAAACCTAAAGTTTTATCAAAATTGGACCACATTATTAGATATCTTCTATAGGAACCATCGGAAGATAATTGAGTTTATGTATAAAGCGTATATAGCTTCAGTACGCCGTAGATAGTCGATCTTTCTTGTTTCATTTAAGCTACAGTATTCCTCCTTTCTTAGCGACCTATAAGCTTCATACTAAAATAAGAGACCAGGAAGTATATCATTTTTAATTTCCCTTTTTCTGAGCGACCTATAAAATATGCTGCCTGATATAATAGTTGTTCCAGCAAGCTGGACATTTTCTGTTCTCTAGCCAATTGCTGATATCCTTGGGGCAGCCCTCGCAGCAGCTTTTCACTTAGTTGCCGCTGAGGCTGGGACTGTTGTATGTGTCTTTTGGGCTTGTTAGGTTTGCATAGACTGGCTAAAATGTTAATGCCGCAAAGAGGCGGGGGAACTCGGCAGATGGGAGGGCGATGCGCCCAAGCAGCTCATGTGTGAGAAATATTTTCATAGTCAAGGTAATCGCCTCCGAGCCCAAGCAGGCCCCTTGCCCCCGTCCAGTCGCCAACTCACATATGCATCGCCTTGAATGCCCGTCGGGCTATTAATAAATGCTCTAAATGTTTGTCAGTGGCGCAGGGTAAACTTTTTCTAGTTTTTTTAAAAATATTTTTTATGTATATTTATATTTTTTATTTGGTGGCTACTTTGCTTGAATTTCGCGAATCGCTTTTAATTATGAATGCGAGTGGTTTGCTGATGTTTTTTCATTCTTGCTGCCAAGGCTGCGCAAAACCCCATCCGGGCAAAAGGTACAAGAGCAACAGCAAGCGATGGAGCTGGAGTGGCACCAGGAGGCGCTCGTGGAGCCGCAGCATATAAAGGACGAGTAGCAACAAAAAACAAATGCTGACGTTTGCAACAAACTCGCTGGGGGCATAGTCCACAAATCGCGTTTGCTTACCAGCCACAGTCAGGGATTCGGAATCCTTTCACGCTGGTATGGAGCACATATACAATGCACACACACACACACACACACACACACAGCACACACACACTCGCTCACACTTGAATTAATTCATACTCTAATAAATATACAAAAAGTTTTGTGTTGAATGCCTGAAACTGGCAGCGCCTTTTATGGTATATATGCTGCCCCCTTTCTGGCCCCTGCTGCCTGCCCCTTGTTGTGTCAGCATAATCTTTTGCCAACCTCAAACTCTGCACTCTGCACTCCCCTCTCCCTTTCTCCCTATCTCCCGCTCAGATTCTCTCCATCTCTCTGGCTTTTGTGTGGACATTTGAAAATGTGTAGCACACATTTTTTAATTCTATTTGGCTTGTCCAATGCCTGCAACTTTCTGTCCGTCCCTCTCTCCCTCCGCTCCTCCGTCCTCCGTCCCTCCTCTGTCTGCCTCTCTGCAGTCGCACAATGTGCCAATTAGCAGTGGCTTTTTATTTAGCAAATGTTTTAATCAAATATGTATATTATAGTTGCCAAATGGACGACAACTAGCAATGCGGCCAAATGAAAAGAGTTTCTTCTCTCTACTCTTTAAATTGGCTACAAACTAGCTTTTGTAAATGTTAAATGCGTCCAACAGACTGTGTTCATTTATTTCAATTCAATTCACATATGAAAGAGTTACAAAAACCTTATTTCTAAATAAAAGACTGAAGAGAGAAAACGTTACATTCAAGCCTGTTCCATTCCACAGCAAATAGTGTGGCATAATTCGATTTCTCATTCTCCCATCACTAATAAGAAGATAACTAAATGTTCATCACTAGATTTGCAGTGTTGAGTAACGTGGCAGAGGCTGGGAAGAGTATTTTAAAGCAAAACAGTAGGAGAATCCTCTAATAGTGTACATACTATTTTTATTTATTATTATTTTTATTTTTTTTTTTGTTTTTTTCTCCCACACTTATGCCAAGCTAGCCTTTAGTTAACATCTACCAACGCTGTAAATATGTAGATCCTGGCTTATTAAACTCTATAAATGGTTGGGTGAGAGCGCAATAAAAAAAATTAATAAAATAAAAATAATAAAAAAATAATTGTTTAGACAATCCTGAAAGTATGCTTTACCTTCAAATATATCTGTCAGTCGAACGTCTAATTCGGTGGCCCCTAAAGATGTTTGCCGATGTGCCAACGAAATATGCTGGCTAAAAATAGAAAATTCCATTTAATCCTATTTAAAAGTTAGAAAGGTCGCTGGGAAGTAATACAAAATCAATCTGAATTTAATTGGTTTCGGGCAAGATTTATGCAAAAGTCATTTGAAATATGTTTGTGAAGTAGAACGTAGCATGCTCATAAGAAAACCGTAAGTAAGTATTGCTCGGCCTAGATTCCAAATTGAAATTGCAAGATGTGATGGTAAACTTTCAGATGATGACAATGGAGGACAGACAACAAACTGCACTCAAGTGCTCGCGTAGAACTTTCAACATGGCCTGAAAGTTTCTAATGTTCTCAACTAATTGCACTTTGAACCCCTCACGTCCCCCAAGCCCCAGACCGCACCCCGCACCCCGCACCCCGCACTCCGCATCACTCCATTCGTTGGCTGTGCAGTTAGTTATTGAACTAATCAAGTGAAGCGGACGAGCCATAAAACTTGGACCTAGCACTGCATCAGTTGCTGCCACGCCATTTTCCATTAGTTGTACAACAACTGCAACATCAGCAACAACAACTGCAGCAACAATTGCAATGACTAACAATAATGCATTGCCAACTGGCATTAAACAATTCGAAATGCAGCAACTTCCACTGCAAAGCTGTTGCCCTTAGCAATTTGCTCAGCTGCTAACGAAAAATAAATATGAAATATTTGCATTATTCTCTGTTTCTCTGGGTTTGTATCTGTGCCACACCCCTGCAGCTAGAGCTAGCAAATTTGGTACACATGTTGGCACTTATCTTAGGATGATATACTGTTAAGAGCTCCCACCCAATCCCATCCTTTCTCTTGCAATTGAGCAAAATCTACCTCTCCCTTTTATAACCCTATATCTTTATAAGAAGAACGCTGATTTAAATAAAGAGATAATAAGAACGCTGATATTAATAAAGAGATCTGACAGTGTTGATCTAATAATACAAAAAACAAATCAAAAATTAAAAAAAAAAATTAAAAAAAATAAAAATAAAAAAATTAAAAAAATCATCTCTCCTCTTCTAGCTGGGATCACCAAATGTGACAAACAGACGACTGTTTTTGTTACGCCCACTTCCGCCCCCTTTAACCAACTGAAAACAGAGTATTCTGCAGTCGGTAGCAGCCGCACCCAATGTGCTTACTTATTTTCTGCATCGACGGCTGATTGCATCGCCAACTGGCAGCCATCTCAGATATTTCTCGGCTGCTTCTTCGCAGGATTGCAGGCCAGCACTTGGGCGACCTTGGCGAGCATTAAATAATATTCATATTCATTATACTCACACATAAGCATAATTATGTCCTTTCACATTCATTTTGTGCGCTTCATTAGCGAGGCTGCAGCGCCGCAGGAAAATTCGTCAACATAAATATTTATGCCGAGTGTCGACGACAACAACAATAACAACAACAACAAAAAGAACGACAACCTCAGCGTGGCCCCAACCCGCACTTGCCACACAACCGCAATCTCTGTATCTGTATCTGTATCTGTATCTGTCTCTGTACCTGTGCCCGTGTGTGTTTGTTGTGCTTGTATTTGTATTTGTGTGCGTGTCAACGGCTGATATTTTTTTGTATTTGATTTCACGTTTTTTATTTGCTTTTGTTCAGTCGTTCTAATTATGCGGGTTTTTCACGTTTTGTTAACTCATTACGCGCACTGCCAACATTCCGAGCTGTTCAGACTTGAATTTCAGAGTTTTGATTACAATTTTGATTAGAGTTTTGATTTTGGTTTTGTTTACGAGTCTCAATTGGATTCGTTTTCAACTGGCACTTTGAACGGGTCGCGGCTTATTAACTGGATTTGCATGCTTATTAACTTGCTTCAGTCTTGTTGCGAACTGTTGTTTGGGGGCTGTCTTTAATGTCCCGAATGTCCTGTTGCTGGCGGCACATGCGTCTTTAACCTAAACCCAAGCATAACTATTGACAAGCTGCCTCAATGTGGCCGTTTCTGCCAAATGGCAGCGTCGGCAGCAGCAGCAGCAGCTGATTGCCTGTAGACTTTGCCAACGCACGCGCCTGCCACACGCGCCTCTCTTATACCGTGTGGCAAGTCTACAGCGTGAATTTAAGAGTGCCACATTGGGATTTCGAGCTCGAATTGTTAACACACTTGCTCTTAGCTCGGCGGCTGCCTGTTGAGGGCTGTTGCACGAAAGTTGTTGCGCTTGCAGCTTCTTCTGATCCTTGGGCGGCAACGAAATCATTCAAGTGCAACAAATTCCCATAATCAAGCGCCTTGTGGCACGCAACTGTTGCCCCACTTGGCGGCGCAGCTCTTCTGCCCCAATGAAGAAGCTGCAAAGCCAACTCTTTGGCCAGACCCATTTGCATGTTGCACGCTTCAACCAACTTTCAACAATGCCACATTTTTGGGGGAGCTTTATATTTAAGTAGTTTTTAATATGACTAATGCATGTGGCTGGCCGAGGGAAGGGAAAGGGGTCTCTACTCCTTGCCACGGCCACTCGCTAACCGCAAACATTGACTGGTATGTGTGTGTGTGTGTGTGTGCGAGTTTTTTATGTTCACTTCCTGTGCGTCCTTCATCTAATGCGCATTAAGCTTAGTCTACTGTGCGGCGTTATTGGCATTTTCGATATTTGCGTCCATTTTGAAAGCCATTTCTATGCAGCCGCCGTAACGTGCCACATTCCCAAGCACCCAGTGTCCAGCTGCCACTCCTGCCCCGGCTGATACACTCAGAGAAATAGTCAAGCACTTTGTACAAATGTTGTCCCTTGAACTCAGCGTGAAAATTGTCTTGCAAGATGTTATAGTTAATTACCAAAATACTTACTTCCTATATCTGCCATATAAGCTACCGAGACGGATATTTCGATTTTCCAGTCTTAACAACTTATTCACAATAACAAAATGTAAAAATTAAACAATCATAGCTTTGAAAGCAAAAATATGTTTGCTATTGCAATCCAAAACAGGGAAAGATTAAATCAAAAGTTGTATTTAATTTTAATTTATGTTTAATATACAAAATTTTTTCTTCCTTAATTTTTTTGTACTTTTTGGAATTTGTAATGCAATTTTTCAAATTGCACAGTAATGATAAATTGCAATCAAGTGTATTATTATGCTTTTTAGTGCAAATTGCATTAAAATGTATATATAAGAAAAAAAATTACATTTCGGAATGAAAAGTAGTCGGAAATGGGAACAGGCCTGAAAATCGATTTCAGTGAATATTAAATTTGAATCGTGTCTGTTGTAAACTTTATGTTAAAACTCTATTCAAGCTCACAATTAATATGGTTACTGTCTTGTTTTTATTCTTATTATTATTATAAAGAAATTACCAAGTAATTATAAATTACGCATAACTTAATATAAAGCTAAAGCTGCTAAGGAATCCAGCTTACTTACTATCTGGGTATTTTAATTACATTTGTTGACTTAATCTAGTATTTTATCTAATTATGGCTACTTTTCAATTTGCTATTATTTAATATTATTATTATTATTTTTTTTCTTTAATTTATTTTTATTTTTTTTTCCTTAAATGAAGTTCTAGAATTTGTTGTTTTGAGTACATTGTTAGATGAAATTACTTTATCTTCTTTTCTTATAGTTTCTTTGAGGAATTTTAATCTATTTTGATTAAATTGAGGGCAATCTGGGAGAATGTGTTTTATGGTTAGGGTTTTGTTGCAGTTTAGGCATATGGGTGGGGGATTTTTGTTTATCATGAAACTCTGTGTAAAAAGGAGGTATTAAATCTGTGCAAATGTATGTAACTGTATGTAAAGTATATAAAGAGCATTCATACTTGTTTATTTTGCTTGCGTTTAAGTTCAGGACCTTTCCGTAATTAGGAGGACCTCTAGCTAAGTTTACGCTTATTAATATCATATTTTCTTGACTGGAGTCAAGTCTCTCAGCCCATTCCCACATTGAATCGAATATTGAATAGTATGTAAGTAAAAAGAAGGATTTTCTTTTTCAAAGTGTAGCATCATCATCTGGCATCAACTTTGCAAGTAGCCAAGTGGCTGCTAAGGCGGCCGCTTCGTTTGCCATTTGATTTCCGTCAGAGCCGTCCGAGCTTTGTTATTGGCCTGGCCAAGGGGCATCGTAAATTAGCAGCGGTTTATTGCCAGTACGTGACATTTTGGATGCGTCCCGGCGTCTGCAATTATTACGCCGTCCGTTCATTTGCTGGTCAGTAACAGACCCCTCTCCCCCTTTCTATGCTAACTCGCCTACACGCCTCCCAACAACCTACTATTTTTTTTGCTCCTTTGTGCAGCTTTTGAGATTGTCTTTTAAGTTGGCGCTGCCTTTGTGGCTTATGTGTGGGATCACGGCTCCCTTTGGTTGCCACTTTAACATTTCCTTATTCAATATTTGTACAACAATAAAACTTTGATTGTTCCAATTGTTCTTTGTACAATAAAATATGCGCCGTAGCGTACAGAACGGGCAACAATCTCACATTGCGCATACGACCCGTGGCGCTGATTTAAGTTAATGTCCTTGAATGGTTAATGAAAGGAGACAATCAATGGGACACTTAAACGTCTGCGTAACAATTGGCTGTAACTTTTTTAATAAGATTTCATTGTTGTCCTAATTACTGTATAAATAATACGCTGCAGTTGTCCTTAAGCTTTCACTTTACTATTTAGTATTTGCCTTCCTTTGAAAGCAATTTCATAAGTTTTACTTCTTAAATTCCTTGAGAATGTGTGTTGAGTCTCTCGAATGTTAAGCTCTGAATCTGCAGAGTGTTGACTTTATCACAATCACAGAATCTGCCTAACCTTGGCTAAGATTGATACCTTAGCGCAGTTTGTAATAACTTGTTTGAAGATTGTTCAGTTGAAGTTATAGTAGCTAAAGCAGTAGCTCTCTCTTGGATGTAGTGGATTTATATAGATTTAACGAGTATTAATTAACTTAAACTGTAAGGAACTGAAGGCCACAAATTGAACACATTAAGCAGAAGTTTAATTATATATATTGTGGCAGCTGCTGGTGTCCTTTGCCAACTGAAATGAGCCATTTTGAGGGCACATTGGCAGCTTTAACGCACACATTTAATAAGTGTGCACATCATCCACATCCTAATGAGCCAGAAACTTAAAGCTGAACTCTGAATGCAATCGCAGCACACGCTCACAAGCTGACAAAACCCTCGCAGCACGTAACGTGTTGCAGTTCAAAAGTATCTCAGTGTGCGTGTGTGTGTGTGCGTGTGTATGTTGTGCGTGATAGGAAGCATTAAGAACGTGAAAGCTTTGGCATTGGAAGTGCGTGCCACAGAGTCGAACCCCTCTGAGTTTTGTACTGCAGCAAGGCCAATTGCAGTTGAAGTTTGTTGACTTTCTGCCATTGTTTCAAATGGCTGAAAGTTAAGCAAAAAGCTTCATAATTTGCCCTTATAAATGGGCGACAGATAAGCTGCGGAACTGACAACCGACAAGGAGCTAAAATTGAATGCGTTGCAGCTAAAACGTGAGCGGGGCCACAGATAAGTTTGACAGGCATCATCATCAGCACTATCATCAGTTCATTTCGAGCTCTATATATACATATTCTAATGGTCATAAACACACACACACACACACACACACACACACACAAACACACACACATGCATAACACATAATAATTACATATGTATAAATAAAAACAATTTTGGCATTTTACGAGCGCATAAAATTGTAGCATATTTTCAGACAGAGCACTAAATTATTTGCAGTTATTGTGAGGCAGCGGCTGAAACTGAAACTGAACATGGAGGGGTCGCATATGTATATATGAAGAACAACAACAACAACAACAACAGCAGCAACAATAACAGCAAATGTTATAGACCAGTCGACGGGCCAAAAGGAATTTGCTGATGAATTGCGGTTTAGTTTTACGAGATGCCATGAGACAGGATACACTAAAACTGTACATATACTGTGCTGCTGTGTGTGTGCCTGTGTGTGTGTGTGTATTGTGTGTCTGTGTCCTTTTATGAGCAGCGGAAAACAAAGCAGCGCTGCGCTGCGCTGCCTCAACATTTTATGCGTCTTTAATGTTTGTTTGTTAATAAAATCGAGACACAATAACATACAGAGGACAGAATTGCCCTGGACCTGGCCAAGGACCTGGCCAAGGAGCTCTCTGAGTTTTATATGATATTTTAATGTGCGCACTTTGACACTTTTAATGAATCCCTAGCATTAATTTTCTTAATGAGCGCGCTCATTTAAAGCCGACCCAAAAAAAGAAAAAAACACTCAATAAACAGAAATCCAAGGAAGATGAGTACTAAGGTGTGCGACTAGTAGATATCCTGTGACAACTTTGTACTCTCATATATTGGTATTCCCAGAAATGCAATATTATCTGAATACGGGGATTATCCTTGCTTATTATCGCAAATTTGATTTGACTAAAAGTGGTCTAGACAAACTTTGCTGAATAGACCAACTTGGCTGTTGATTAGAGCTTCTGTCGTGTGTGTGGCATAAATGCAGGACTTTAGCCAACCCTTTTTAACAAATTTGCGGCTTACAGGATATTAAGAAAGATTGGCAAATATGTGAAGAAGAACGGCGAAATGTTTTCGCTCTTTTGAGGCAATGACATTGCAAATGACAATGGCGCAAACAATTTCCTCTTCATCATTTCTACGTAATGAAGTTTGAACAAAAAACCATTGCCACACACACTTGCACGCACACACACACACACACACGCACACACACTCACGCACACGCACACAAAGAGCGAGAATACACTATACACATGACTGACGTTGGCCTGGCTGAAAAGGACGTGAAACGTGGCCGGTCAGCTTAATGAGCCGCACTAAATTCACACGAAACTTTTGGCCAAAATCTCTAGAGATGCTGTGGCAGGCAGAGTGAGGGAGGGGCTGGCGGGCGGGCTAAACACAGTGGCAACTATTTATCGCTGATGCCCGGACAAATGTTCTGCACTCGGGCGACTGGCAGGAATTTATTGACACACTCAATCGAACGCTTTGATCGTAATCCCTTTGCTTTTGGCCAGTCTTCGTTTCAGTTTCAGTCACAAGTCTATTCAAGCCAATAAACAACAACAATGGCCCAAGAGCTGCTTGCTACCAAAGTTAGTTCACTTTTCTCTTCATTTGGCTGTTTGTTAGTTTGATTTTTCTCGCCAAACTTCTGGCTCGCCGGATAAGCAGCAAAACAAACACTCAAAATGTAATTCAACTCTCCAGCGTCAGTCATCCTGCCATGATACGACAAAAACCGCTTGGCTAGAGCTGGCAACATATCGATATCGACTATCGGTATTATCGATTATTTGTGAGACTTTTTCTTGTATTCAATTTAGCTTTTGTGCAACAACTTTTATGTTGTATGTAATCCTCAACTGACTCAAATGGAAGTATCTGTATTTTGTTTACGTGCTGATCTAGTTTAGTCAGATTCGCACTACTACTATATCTATATATAAGAAACTCTTTAGCCTGACTGACTGATTGGCGACTCAGGGGCTGGCCAAGCATTAGAAGCTAGAAATCTACACTTTTTACTTTGACATAAACTCCCGAAAATTTTGTCCCAAAAAGGGGAAATTCGCTGAAAATTGTTCTATGAAACTCTTTCATTTGCCACCCTATCGGCCTATAACTAATTTTAATCTACAGATCTACACGCAAAATCGTTCAAAACACAGTTTACCGTTTTGTTAGGTGGAAGTCTATTAAGAACATTTTTTATAAAGTAAAGATCTCTAAAGTAACGATCTCAATGTGAACTTTATGTAATGATGGACCAGACTTTATATATATTTTTTTTCTTTTTGATTAAGTAGTACTTCTAAATGAAGCTTAAGTTTAATTTAAGTTGTTCATAAAATAACAGAAAAATTAAATGTAAAGTGCTAAAAAAAATCAAGAATATATAAACTGGAATACCGCAAAGGCAACAATCGTTCGAAATTTAGTTAATCTTATACAGTTTCTTCGGAACTTTGAAGATAGCTTTTCTTTCCTGTTCGTATATAAAATTTCATTTTATTTTGATAGCAAACTATCTCAAACAGACATGCATTCTTAAAAGCGAACATTGTTGATGTTTTCTTATCGAACAAAATCCAATGGACACTTGATAAGTCTCAGATATCCAAAGTATTTATTAAAGTTTGTTTGGGCAGTTGAAAGTTGAAATCAAACTTGTAATTTGAGTGCAAAAATAGCGTCGAAAAGAAGTTGATTTATTGTATTGTATTGTATGTACATAGTATAATATCGATATTTAGTTTGATATTTGTTTGGATTGCTTTGCAGCTATATTAGTCACAGTTATTGTTCATTGTCAGCCATATTATACTACCTAAAAACTTAACAAGTGAGCTACATAAATATGTCTTTGTATATATTAACCAGTAGTCAGTGTATATATAAATAAAAATATTTGGAACGAATATGAAATTTGAGACAACATTGACAAATACTCCATTGTTATAAGGTTGTGCGGGAATGTCGAGAGTTATTAAGCTATTAAGTAATTCAGTTATTCAGTTACAATAGGCTAATCATCGGCACGATGGAAATCGAAGCTGATGACCTGTTGATCCACACAGCCGGTGGTGCTGCTGGGCAGGCGCTGCTGAGCCACCTCAGCTGCATTTGGGCTGGGGGTTTTGCCCATCAGATCCACCATTTGGATGTCCAAGGGGTCAGCATTATAGGTGTCCTTGCTGCGTTGTATTTTCACGCCTTTCCTGCTCCTTTTGGGCAGATATATGTAGACCAGGCCCATGACAACAAAGGATAGAATGACATAGACTGTGAAAGAGGAAATATGGGGTAAGTTTCGATTCGGATAGGTTCCAAAACTGGGCGAGTACGTACTTTCCATTAGTAGATTGACCACCTGGTACGCTGACCCCCGCTCGTCCAGTCGGCAGCCCCGTATGTGGCCATATAGCTTGGGCACGAACCAGAGCAGCGTCAAAGATAACCAGAGCATGACGGCCAGGCGATCTCTCTTCCGCAGGCCAACGAAGAGAAATACATTGAGAAAGAGGTTGCTCGTGTAAACAGCTAGCCAAACAACTGGCTCATTGTCTAGGAAAAACACACACATCTGGTCGGCTTACATCGGTAATTACTATATGTAACTGAACAGTTGTATCTTACCGCCCTCGTAGGCGTGCCGCAGCTCCACGCACCACATCAGAAAGTATGATAGCGAGTAGTACACATTGATTATTGAAAGGCCAAGGCCCAAGTCCAAAAATTTGCTCATCTTGTGCGTTCCTAGTTCGGTTCGGTTCGCTCTTTCGGCATAAACAAACGCTATTCAGACCCGAGACCGCTCGCCCAGAACGAGGGTTCAGCGTAGACTGGCGACCGTATTGTTGGTCAGCGGCGAGGGAGAGCGAAAGAGCACGCGAAAGTGAGAGTGAGTGAGCACGAGCGGGAGAGCGAGTACAAAGAGAATCAAATGCCGCGAGCACGTGCTGTGGAACCCATTCACATGACAATCAAGTGTAAGAAAATACAAAATGATATTGGCAGCACGCCGAAGAGTAAATGCCCTTACAATGTTATTTATGTTGCCTCTCTATAGTATTAAGTAAATATCAAAATATTATAAATTATCCGAAGGCCTATTGCAGCCAGCGCTGTATAAACTCGCTTATTATTTTAAGTTGGACTATCAATATTAATGAAAAATAAAATTATATAATAAGAAAATATTATAATTAAATAAATAATCTTAATATTAAAAGCTATTGGCAATGCTTTGGGCATGCTGTTGATGATACCCTACTTTGTGATAATTACAATTTAATTGTTGAGAAAAAAGAGTATTATTGTCTATGGCACAATTGATTCCATTATGGCAATTTGGATTTTTAGAGTATCTCTCAGTCGATCCAGGAAAAATGCATATTATTATGACTTAGTGTTCACAGTTCCATGCATGTCAAACTTTAATCATCGCAGCCTCCACAATCGCCGCCACCGCAGTCGTCACCTCCATAGTCATAACCGCCACCTCCATCGTCACATGCGCCACTTGCATAGTCACATCCGCCACCTCCATCGTCACATCCGCCTTCTACAACTTCCACAGTGCAATCATTGTTTTGGCTACTCTCACAGCAGTTAGTTTCAAAAAGGTTTTCCAGATATTTAATTGAGATTTCAGTTGGGTTTGGTTCAGATTCGTTCAAATTGTCCAATGAATTTGTATCCGTGTGAAAATTGGGCAGATGAGTATTAGCCAGACTTCTACCGCCATAAGAATGTTGATTCCAGCCTACGTTCTTATTACGATCACTTTTCCACACAACTGAATAACGAGTTTTTTCAGGAGATCTATTAGTTCCTATAGATGTCGGCAACCCATTAGACGTGCCGGCACTCAGATTTTTACAAACTACTATCATAATGATAAGCGAGAACCCTATATAAACTTTTGGGAGTAAATAAATCGTTAGAAAGCACTCGAAAATAGTTGATAAGCATAATTACGTACAGTTTAATATCATGTGGAACAACATGTACGTTGGGCTATATCGGTAACAGTCAATGCCAAAAAAGACCTTCAATACCAATATAAGAATTGTCCAACAGAAATACGGTCCAAAATACCTACGATCCCTCTTCAGTAATCCGAAAATGAGTAACATGTTGAAAATCATGTTAAATAAATAAATTGCAATACACAGAGAAGGCGTCAACTCTGGAATACAACAACAACAGTAAGTACTGAGAGGGGAATTTCATAAAAATATCATACCGTTTGCATTAGACTGTACAAAGTACTCGCCCGCGACTACCAACAGACAAAATGAGTATAGAACATTGAGCGCGGCAATCGTAAGTCCCCAATATTGAGCGACTTCCATTGTGAACGAGTGGAATAGAATAGTTCCCGACAACGTTGCGAACCAATCGCCCAGAACGGGGGTTCAACGTAGACTGGCAAACTTATCGGTGAATGACGCCCCGAGAGCGGGAGATTTGAAATGTGGAACATAATTAAATTCTCAAATGAGAGAGAAAATTCATTGGACAGCAGCGAACTGTTAATACACTTGCCAAGCAATTCAAGCAAAGTCATTGTGCTTAATCGTTTATAGATGTCAAAGTTAAATAAGTTATTTGTTTAATTTTACCAGCAGAACTTAAACAAATTATACAGAACCGAATTCTATATGGGCTTGATATGAAACGAGCCGGAACTTTTAGTTTTTGTAAGGGTATGAAAACGTGTTATGTACGGCATATGCTTCCAAATTGAGTCTTTTATCTACTTCATAATGAGAAAGTAGTACCATTTGGAGCGGCAGCGCTATAAACATGCATGCAAATGAGTTTTTAAATTGTTTTTTTTTGCAAATTATCAACCAAATTTAGAATGCTGAACTTGGAAGCCAAACGTTTGTTAGGCATCACAACTGACGAGTTAAATAATAAAAGTATATGATATGAGCCCGTATTTCATAGCTACTGAGTGTCATAGCTGATAATCCTAATCTCTGCTGATTCATAACTATAATTTAGTAATAACTGTAACAAACACATTGTAATATACATTCATATATCTTGTATGGTAATGTATCAGGAAATTAAGGGGTTCCAACTCTATAAGTCCCACAAGGTGGCTGACCATAAACTCATCAGTTCCCAGAGGAACCACATCCTGACAGCCAACTTTTAGATCCACTGCACAATGGAATCTAGGGGTTGCTAGCTCTCCTTCAACTAAATATACTCAGTTTGCGTGAACTGGTTGGTGATGACATCCTTAATCCAGTGGAATTCAAGATGGATGTGATAATATAACTATATTCATAGCTACGAATATTGAATGCCCTGCAGAAATAAAAAGGGATGATTAAATGTTTTATAGAGAGCATTTAAGGCAAAGTAACATTTGTTCTGTTCCTATAGGATAGTCATATAAATAATAGTCTAAAATGGCCAGTAAGATTCATGTTGAAGCTCTTTAGTTGAAAAAGTGAAAAAACCCAAGCTTATCAGCTTAAGAAATGAATATCGAGCATTTCTAATATGTTTTCTATTTCCAGGCACATATAAATAACATTAAATATATATGAAAATATAGAAAATGCATTTGTTTATGCGGTTTTCTTAAGTGCCTCTGAGTTTGCAATATGAAAACTAATCGAGTATTGTTTGCAGCCTGTGCACATTACTTGGCATGTACATAAGTGGACTCCGGTTCTCCATGGAGTATGATATCATAAAATGCAGCAGCTTTGCCATTTTTTATGAACAACTAGGAGCAAGAACAGCAACAACAGCAGCGACAGCAAAGGGAGCTCAAAATCGTTGTAAAATATTTAAGCACGATATGAAAATGCAAAACCACAGCAACCAACAACAGTTGGCAGTGTGTGTGTGTGTTAGAGGGGGTGTGTGTGTGTGTGTCAGTGAAAAGTTTAGTTGAGTTCACTTTAGTTAACTGTAAAAGCAGAAGCTGCTGCAGCAGCGGCAGCATCAGCGCGTCCTAGTTGATTGCTATGCTACGGCTGGTTGCATGAAGTGCGGCGTGTGGCACAAACCAATGAACCACATAATGCGGTATACACACACCAACACACACACACACACACACACACACACACACACACACACACACACACACACGCACATACAGCAAACGTTTAAGTAAGCGTGTAAATTATTTGAATTATTTATGAGCTGCAGCAACAACAACAGCCACAACCAAAACATGCAAAGAGCTTAAAGCCAACCGAATGCACACTCGCCATATGCAGGCCTCCCCCCCGCCTGTGCTCTACCCCATTAATCCCCAATGCCCAACAGACACACACTTTCCACAAACTAAACATGTGGATACTTTGGAGTACAGCGACAAAATCAAAATCTCGCACATTTACCAAACACAACAATTTGGGGCATCCTTTAGCGCTGCTTGCCACACGTTCTGCCGCTGCCTGCCACTGGCTGCCACGGCCTGCCACACAGCGCGGCAACATTTGAATCCCTCGACAGCGCTTAAGCAGCGCCCGGCTCTGGGCTCGGCCATTTGCTCAACATCGTCCTGGCAGCTGATAAATGTCACGCAATTCGGACTGAAGAGCCAAAAGTTTTGGTCAGCTAACTGTAAGTGGTAATTCCCAACCGGGAAATTTATTAATAGCCTGGGCCCATGAGCAATGGCTTTTAGGAAAACAAAAGAAAACCAAATAACGCAACTGAAAGTAAACACACAACTTGCTGAACAAGTTTAAGTTTCACTGGATAAAAGAATAAGCAAAGTTCTTATATGTATATACATATTTTATGGCCAATGATCACTACTTATGATAGTAAGCTCCCCTTCTGGAACTGAGCTACATATAAGAACTAATCTAATCTTGGATTCCAGTTTGACTTATTGGATGTAACTCATTTTCAGTCGATGATGTTTACCTAGGTGTAACTTGGTAATAAGATATTGTTCAACTTCAAACAATCTGACTACATCCAAAATTTCATCATCATAGCTTAAATACTTGTTTAATGAAACCACATTTTAAATGAACATAAAAATTGCATAAAAATCTAGGCGGTAATTAAAACAGATATGCAAGATTACAGAAGCTCTCAGCGTTAATGCCATAATACCATATTTTATTATTTTGCCGCCTTGAGACACATGCACCTTAAAGTTTTCTGTTCATTTGGCTAAAAAGACATCAACGTTATGACTTATGCCGCAAGTTCACTTGCCACTTAAAATATACAGTCCTTTTGTACGTGTGTATCTTTAAGATTCGCGCTGGCTGCTGTTTGATAGGCAAATGTGCGCATATCACGCATACGACCCCTCGACTTATGGCCGCACAGCCTATTGCAGGGAGGGTGAAAGAGAAGCGGAGTGTATTAGAGGGGATGAGGATTCTCCAGCTCGCAATATGCCTGCCAATTGCACGCACTTTTGTCGTTCAATTTACTCGGCATTGCCACTGCGAATGCCACAGTCAGTGGCAATAGCAATGCCAATGCCAATGCCAATGGCAATGGCATTTCTGTGCCCTAAGTGGCTCAGCGACTTGTCTCAGTTGTGGCAAGTGGCAAGTGGCAAGTGGCAAGAGAGGCTCGCCTGTTTTGCACGTGTGTTTGTTGGTAGGCTCGCAATAATTTGGTCTATTTGTTGCCTGACATTGAGTTTATTGAATTTGGCATTTGCATGTTATACGAGTTGAGCATGTGGAGATGGATGTGGGATGCGGGTGGAGCGAGGGGGGGATAGCTGCCAACTGAGCGGCTGTCCCTGCTCAGGCACTGTTTGTGCCTCGTTGGGCTCTTTATTTGTATATGGAATTTATTTGTATACTTTCCTCTTTTTGTCTCTGTCGCTGCTGGAAGCTATTCAATTATCTGGTAGTAAATTTGGTAAATGAAGTTGTTTATTGCGCACGATGTTATGCCAATTGAATTTGCTGCCTACGAGACCCGCACACCACCGCCCACCGCCCACCGCCTACCGCCCAACGCCCAACGCCTAGTCTGTGTCCTTGTATCTTAGGTGGTGCCGTCAGGTGTGCGTGGGGCAAAATTTAATTTCACAGCCAATTAAAAATGTTACACAGTGCGTATGATGAATTTGAAGCCGGCTGCCAACAGCTGCGGCTTTTGTGACTCACGTGCGCCACTTGGCAACTTTCCAGCTTAATTGCCACCCCCAGACACCCGCCCGCCACTCCGCGCACGCATTCCTGACCGACAGCCGAGAGATGTACGTATTTGAATACCGTCGACAGCTCACTTCAGTTTGATTTATGCCCGGACCGAAAACAGCAACAACAGTGACGCAAAAAAATCAAAATAAAAGGCAAGCAGAACACAAAATGAAGCCTCAACAAAGTGCAAAAGTAAATTAATTATGCACATTAACTTTTGTCGCCTAATGCGCGCTGCAAGTTCGCCGCTGCGAGGTGATCAGAATAAGCCGAGGCTGAGCTGACCCACAAGCTCGGGCTGAGTTCTGTCCTTTCGTCCTGCTGCTCCTTAAGTAAGCCAACGACTTTGAAAAATGGTCGCAGCCGCAGCAGAAGCCGCTTAATTAGTGCGTAATTTGTAAGTCTGCGCGCAGCGAGAAGGAAAATGCAAAAACAAAACAAAAAATAAAACAAAAACACAAAAATCACAAAAGTTAGCCGAGTCCGTTAATGAAACAATGAGAGGTAAATATTAATTACGAAAATGGTAAGTTTTGGCTAAGAGATGAAGGCCTGTTCCGAAACTCAATTCCAATTCCGTTGAAACTTGAAGATTGATCTTCCGAAATTCACCGAAAATATATTTTTGTATATTCTTCAACAATATTAACAAAGATTGAAATTATTAATGCTTTGATTAAAGTTGTATTGTTTCAAAATTGATTTGTTACAGATTAAAAGCTAAAGTATCAATTGAGCTGTTTCCTTGAAATCAGCTTCGAAAGTAGAAATATAGTGATTTCAATCGAACTGTGGATGACCAATACATAATACTTTGGGATGTGATTCCATTTCAATTGGGATTAGTTCTGATTTCCAGCGAATTACCAGGTAACTGGAGATCTGAATAACTACTGTATTATATGGAACATGTGCCAGAGGCTTACTCATATCAAAGTCGAACTGATTCGTAAGCCTGAAAACCTTTTTAAAATGAGCAGCAGCAGCTGCTGTCAGTCCTTTTGGTCCTTTGCCTTGGCATTTTGTTTACTTTTAATTTCTGACACCACTTTGAAGGCATTTTAACATTTTTCTTATGCTTGATTGAGGTGCCCGAACCCAAAGCCATTTGGCATAAACCACAGTATTTTCATTCGTTTGTTTCCCTTCGTTTGTTTAGGCTGAGCAGCTCCTCCGGCTCCAGTTCGCCCCCGATGACCAGGGTCCATCCCCCCAATGTGGGCGTCACAGGTGTCAATTAGTGTGGCCAATTTGCCATGCAAGGGTTTCATCTGCCTCAACTGCTGCTGGTTGAAGTGTGCTGCATTTCAAATCGTGCTTTAAACTGAGGCGCCACACAGTGTGGTTTAATTTTCGTCGAACTTGCATATTTTTGGTTGCATGCCACCCGCTCAAACTTGAATTATGCGCCACTCGCGCGCTTTTCTCGTGTTGCGTTGCATATCTGGAGGCATCTCGGCAGCAGCAGCAGCAGGAGTTGCAGGTGCACGACCAGCATCCTTGCCATAAATTTAAATGCTCTTTAAGGTCATCTTGAATGCAGTGGAAATAATATTGCACAGCGTTCCCCATTGAAATGTTAATTAATACCGTGGCACGCACAACAACAAGCATGCACTCCGCTCTGACCAGCTGCCCCTTCAACTGTTTGCTCCTTCCTGCTCTGCATATCCTTGCTGTTGATGTTGATGCCACGCCTACTGCACACATTCTTGTGCCCAGTGCTGAAATACGAGTATATTAGGAATGTCTGACTCTCTTAGCTGGAAGTGAGGACTGCTGAGGGTTGACCCTTAACGCTCCTTATTCATATACAAGCCAGCTGCTACTGTAAATGCACATCAAAACTAAAGCTTGCAAACAATCGATATAGTTTGGAGGAATTTCTCTGCAATCGATACAGTTTCTAGCATTAATAAATGGTTTTCTTTATCAAAATCAACACATTTCCTATTTATACATATAATCAGGGAGGATATCTTTTTAGTACGAATAATTTTTGATTTTGTTTTCCTATTAATTTTGTCTGCTTGAAGTTCGAATAGTTTAACCTAAAGAAAAACCTTTTAAAATAAAGCAATCAATGGTAATTCGGAATTCAGAACAGCTATAAATTAGAGGTGGAGAACTATCGATAGCACTATCGCCACTATCGATGGTTGGCCACTATTCAGCCGCCTTCGATTGTAGCCCTTCACTATCGATAGTGCCCGATAGTTGAAACAACCATAATTTCCCAAGAAACAGATCTATTGATAAAGGTAAGCTTAAATATTTATATATTACAACTAACAAAGACATTAAATTGTTCAAAACATTATTTCAGGTGAAATTGAATGATTTTGCTTTAATATAAAGTCCAATGCTGAAATATTTATGTATACCTGCTAGTTCATTGGAATCGGAAAGCGTTTTTAGCAAGGTAGACAAAATTTCGAAAAGAAGAACTTGGCTAAAAGAAACAAATGTAAACATTTTACTATTGAAGAACCAAAATCCTGGATAATGTAGTATGAAATAAATAAATTGACATTTTTGATATAAAATTATAACAATTTGAGTATTAAATAATAAATAATATAATAATAAATGAATTAGTGGACTATCGATAATTATCGATGGTTTCATAAAAACCAATTGTCGACTATCGCTGCTGCCAACTATCGATACTATAAATGTTCGATTCCGAATGATTTGGTATTTTGATATAATATTCCGTATTAATGTATCTGTTTTGTTCACGAACTTTGTCAACAGCCTAAACTATTGGATCGCAAGTTTCAATTTGAAAGTGAGTTTTCAGTTCTAATCAGATCATTAAATCTATCTTACTCAGAGCCACTTTCTCCACAGGGTTGCGGACACACAGGTTGGTAGGGTTAAGTGTGCACTTAACTGGCAGCTAGTTAAACTGACATCGAGAAACGATAACTTAACGATAGCCCGACCTTAACTATGCATTGCAGACTTATGGCTTTATCTACAGAGATATTCTTTGGTTACTCTAAAGCAGCTTGAATTTAGTACAGGATATGCAGTTGGTCGAGCCGTTTTGGCACTTCTTTTGTGGCGGGGGTTGGCAAAGGATTGGCAGCGGCGCCGGACTTTTAACAGCGGCTCGTTAACGGCAACCGCGCAATTACACTCGAAACGCTTTAAATTTTAAGTACTGCGCCGAGTGTGTGCCGGCTCCAAGCTGACTGTGTACTGTTTTGAGGGACTGTCGACTGCAGGGCACCTGTTGGCCATGCCCCGGCTGTTGCCACTCACCCAATGCCCCACAGTACGCCCATGGCACATCCCCATCCTCATCCTCATCCTCGTCCTCATCCTTCTCCTCATCCACGTCTATATCCACTTCCATTGTGGGCTAATTGCGCACAGAATGCGAAGGCTTTGCGGTGCTTGGAGCTTGGGGTTCACTCTGCCAGCATTTTTGTTATTTTTTCTTTCGTTAAAGTGTGTGTGTGTGTGTGTATGTGTGTGTGTGACGGTGTGTAACAGTGACTTGCAGTAACTGCGCCCAGTGGCAGGCGTTGGGTTGGGTCTGTTGCCTGCGGCACAAAATAAATCAAAATTGCTTTGGCATATTATTTTCATAGCACAGCATTTTGGGCGCTCATTTTTATTGCTAGCCATTCTATGCGCACTCTAACTAAGAGTATACGCGACTGTTAATCGCATTTGCGACTTGCAGCAGATAAAATCGTCAAATTATTAACATTTAAGCCGCTTATCGCACAGCTTTGCCAATTGAGCTCAAGGCATTTTAATGCTATTAACTCAATTGACTTTTACTGGTGAATTGCTTGGCTATCTATAACAGCATATCTATGCCCAAGAAGTGCACCATTTTTAAGTACATTTTGATGAATAATAATAGATTACATTTTTGCTTCTGGTAAATTCAAACCCGATAACCAAACAGCTGGTAATTAAATTATTTTTATATAATTTAATTTTTAAAATTTATTTAATACATTCAAAAGTCATATTTTGATGGAAAACAAAATTATTGTTGCATCTTGGCAATCAAAGTAAAATAAATTTCAAATCAGAGCAGAACGCCTCGACGCTAGCGCTCTTCTCGTATAAATTATTCGAATATTATGATTAATTTTAATAAATAAAAAATAAAAATAATAAAAAAAAAATTCAAATTGGCACACTTGTGTCAAATAAGTGCTTAATTTATAAGTAAATTTCGTTTTATAATACTAGATTCAATGTTTGCCTCTGGTGAATGCAATGCGGGTTATCAATCAGCTGGTGAGAAATTAAATATTTATTTTTTGTTTGTTTTCTTGTTGCCTCTTGACAGTTAAAGTAAAATAAGTTCCAAATCGGGGAACTATGTATCAGAACTAAGCATCAAACTATTTATATGATTTATTTATGCAGCAAGTAGAAGTAAAATCGCGAACGAGAAACGACGACACCTAATAATAGCATAGAGAAAATCAGCGAACGAGCAAGAAGAGAGAGAGAGAGAGAGAGAGAGAGAGAGAGAGATTCATCCGTTGGCGAGAATTCGCGCAGTACTCACGCAGCTTACAAACGATCATTAAATAATTCATAAAACTGTGCACATATATGAAGAAAAGTATTAATAATAAATAATCAACTGAAAACAATAAACAATAACGTCGTCTCTGGCAATGAATTGCATCAGTGCAGAATAAATATGCAATAAAATAATATTATATAATACATATATAATGCATAGTGTGCATTGGAATTAGAAATCAAAGCCACATATAGTACATATCATCTTCCTAACTAAAGAAGGAATTCCTTTTACAGAATATACGTAAATAATTACTATTGAGACTTAGCAAGGCCCATTATAATCATAGAATAATACCCGCAGATTTTTGCTGTCTACTCTCTCAATATATTTGTGCTTATCCTCGAATCGAATAACCTTTGGATGCTGCTTGTTTACTTAGCTGCGATGCGAGTCTCCTCAACCTAGGATGAAATAATAATTGTGGCCGCAAGCGCCAATGGACGCCGTTTCCGGCTTTTCAGTTTGTTTTTCGTTTAGCTTCCTTTGGCTTCCTTGGCTGCCTTCGCATATTTGTACACTGCAAGTTCTGCTGTGTAATTTTAATTTTCGAACGTCAACGCTACGCCTCGGGCAGCAGTGCTAAGGGGGGAGGAAGGGAATAGAAAAATAGAAGCGCTGGGCAGCGTTATTGCAAGTGGTGTTCCATCAATATTGTGGGTCTGGCCAAGCTGAAGGACTTTGATGGACGTACGCGTGCCCCCGACTGCCATTTATTGCTCATATTTCATATTTCATATTTCATATTTGCCGCATTTTTGGTATTTTCCCATTTTCGCATTTTCCATTTTCACATTTTCGCTTTGCAAATGAAAATGAAACTTTTAATAAAAACGATTTGCGTTGTTTTCATAGCTGCTCCAGCCGATGTGTTGTATTTAACGACCGATATACTGCGCTCGCCAGTTTCATTTCTATTTATTTTTACGCAATCCTTTAAGAAGCAGCTAGCCAAAAATTGCCTGTCAACACCAGCTAAGCAGGACGAAGCAGTCACGTCAATTTACTTCGTTTCTAGGATATGGGTGAAGTGACAGCAGGTGTCCAGCTGCTTCCAAAGAGCATCCTTCTGCTGGGCAGCCGCTCTGGCCGCTGCTGACTGCATGCAACAATTATATTTCAGCAAGGACACCACACACAGCAGTCTCAGGATTTACAGCATCTATTGTGATGGCAGGACGAAGCAGAGCATCCTTTGCCGGTTACTGCCATTGCAATTCATGTGAACGGAGCAGATTTACCCATCAGTTTGGTCTAACCAATGTCCTGCCTGTGCCAACTGCAGCAAATGCAACCAAAAGTTCTTACCAGAAGCTGAAGCTTAACTTTATTTCGAGTTAATGTATGTGGAATAGATTGTATTTTTAAGGTTCCAACGGATCGTATGGAGGCGGCTGGCTGGCCTCAGGCTCTTCAGAAACCATGGGGCCTAGTGTCAGCTCCACGTAGTCCTTGTAAATGATATTCATCATGTGTGCGATTCCAGCTACAGTTCATAACAAAGTCAGCTCTTTCGGGTAGCTTAATAAGCAGTTGAAAACTCACCAGCAGCTATCCAAGGTAAAATGGTACAGGAGTATGCAAAGTCGAAGTATCCAAAGTCACAGTCTACAAAATCTTCAATCCAACAGAGCAGACCAAGAATACCATTACAAAGTCAGCTCTGTCGGGTAGCTTAATAAGCAGTTGCAAACTCACCAGGAGCTATCTCAGGTAAAATGATACAGCAGTGTCCAAAGTATGAGCATTTTAAATATTCGGTCCAATGGAGCAGACTAACATAGAGCAATGAGGTAAGGAATATCGTCGTAATGCCCAGCCAAAAGAGCATGAACTTAGCCTTATGCAGTGGATGTGCTCTCATAATGCCAAAAAGTAGAGCTCCAGTCGCCGTCACTTGCAAAGCTCGTGATTTGCCCAGAACAAACCTTTGACATGCTAAAACACTAAGCTTATTTACAGATCCCCGAACTATAACCTGTTTGGTACTTACAATAGGGCATTGCAATAGAGACCAGGGCAATGCCCATGACCATAAGTCCACTAAAGATTTGGTTAGTCCGCTTGCTTGCCATCTTTATACCTCAACGATTCCAGCACAACTGAATATACGATTCACTTTTCAGTCTCGTTAACAAGTTAACTTTGTTTGTTTGAGATTGCTCGATTACGAAATACCCTCGATTGCTGAATAACTACATTGTTTATTATGCCATCTAAGGGCAGTAACTTGGTTCAAATTGTGATTATAATAAGTTTATCGATAGTCACCGTTGCTGGTGTGAAGATTCAAAGTATTTTAACAACAAGTACATAACTCATATATCAGAAATTGCTTTTGCCTTAGTTTCGACAGAGATTGTTAAGTTCTGCAAGCTGGGATCGTATGGAGGCGGCTGCTTGGCTTCAGGATCTTCAGAAACCGAGGGGCCTACTGTCAGCTCCACATAGTTCTTGTAAACTATATTCATCATGTAGGCAATTCCAGCTGCAAATCATTATCAAATCAGCTACTTAAAGTTAATTCATAATCGTATGGGGACTCACCAGCAGCCGCCCAAGGTAAAATTATATAAAGGTAAGCATCAAATCTCCAATATCTAAAATCTTCGATCCAAAAGCTTAATGCAACAAACAGCAATGAGGTAAAGAAGATCGTCGTAATGGCCAGCCAGAAGAGCAAGAACTTAGCCTTATGCTGTGGATGTGCACTCATAATGCCAAAGAGCAGAGCTCCAGTTGCCGTCATTTGCATAGCCCATACTACCCTCGAAACATACTCATAACCTACAGAAAACATCGCACATTTAGTAAAAGTTTTCTGATTTATAATATTTACGTACTGTTATAGGGCCTGCTGTTTGCCGATATATTTAAAGCCAGGGCAAGACCCATGACTATAAGTCCGATGTTTATTATGGTATTTCGCTTGCTCGCCATCGTTTTGACTGAACGATCACAGAACAACTGAACTCCCAGAGCACTTTTCAGACTGAGGTATACACAGATAACGAGTAAACAAGTTAGGTTTGTCTATTCGCAATGTACCCGATAAGGAAATACCCTGGATTTATCCCATAGAAATAAAGCCTTTCTCAGTCTCTAAGTGTAGCGTTAATAAGTTAACTTTGTCTGTTCACGAGTGCTCGATTAGGAAATACCTCGATTGCTGAATAGCTAGATTGTTTATTATGCCATGATAGGCTATAAATCGGTCTAAATTGAGATTACAATAAGTTTATCAATTGTCAGGAGTTTTTGTGCAAAAATTCATATAAACTTTATGCGTTAGATCCGATCGAAATGGTTGTGTCCGGTGAGTTAGGAGCGACTGGAAGAGGCTGCTTTACTTCAGGAGAGTTAGAAACAGTCAGCTCTACATAGTACTTGTAAATTATACTCATCACGAAGGCAACTCCAGCTGCAAATCATTATCAAATCAAATCATAAAATAATTTCAGTAGCACACTGGGACTCACCATAACTTATATAGAAAAAAAATATAATTTGGTAACTTTGAACTTCCGAATAGCTAAAACAGTCCACCCAATAGGTCCATGCAATAAACAGGATCCAGGTTAAGTAGATCGTCGTGATGACCAGCCAGAATTGCAAGAACTTAGCCTTATGCTGTGGATGTGCACACAGAGCGCCAAAAACCAGAGCTCCAGTTGCCGTCATTTGCAGAGGGCACACTATTTTCGCTGTATGGTTCTCCACTACAGAAAAGATGGCACATATTACATATGAAAAGTTTCATAATTTTTACTAATGTATTTTCCGTACCAATGCCCATGACGAGGGAAAGAATCAGAACTATAAGGCCAATACATATTGTGACAATCTGGCTCGCCATCTTTTTGACTGAACGATTCCTGAACAACTAAATTCACACATCGCCTAGTTTCTTGTGGAATTAAGATATTCTAAAAATAAAATTTGTCAATTTGCGAGTGCCCGACTAGAAAATACTCTCGTTGCTTCTATCAGTTTTATCGATCGTTATGATCTCCATCCTTTTCCTAATTGTTATCGATTGTTTAATTCATGGTAAATTTGAATCAGCTGTTGATGATGATGTCAAGCCTGTTACATTTCCACAAATTGATAGCATCCTGTTTCCATTCATGATATGTACAGAGTATAATAAGAATGTTATCTGTTGTATATGTATTTGTCCACGCTAGGTATACACATATATGTGTTCCTCTCTCTATATTTCTCTTGCTCTATTTTATACAATACACTTAAGCTTGATCGTTTACACTATAATGTTCCCTCTCAGTTGCAACTCAACGATAAATCTCAATCGTTTGAAGGGATTCGTTGAGGTAATTGAATGTGTTATAAGCCGACTGCGCACTCGGACTCTTTCGGGTGCATTAACGTCAACGTCATCGTTTTTGTTACCGTCATCGTCATCGTCATCGTCATCTCTGCTCTTTTTTCATCGAACCCGCTGTTCGGTCACTGTTAATTGATATACATACGAGTACATACATATATACATACTATGTAGACAGCTCTCTCAATCGTGGGGTCGAGTCCCAGCAATAATTTTGCTTTTGACAATTGATTTGTTGTTAACTTTCACAGATAGGGCTATCGCGATTGAAAAGACGTGCACATGTATAATAAAATTATTTTTACTCCCTGTACCCATAAAATGGGTAAAAAGGGGGTATTGGATTTGTGCAAAAGTATGTAACAGGCAGAAGGAGACATCTCCGACCCTATAAAGTATATATATTCTTGATCAGTATCAAAAGAGATTTCGATTTGGCCATGTCCGTCTGTCTGTCCGTCTGTCCGTCTGTCCGTCTGTCTGTCCGTATGTATGAACGCAAGGATCTCAGCAACTATAAGAGCTAGAGACACCAAATTTGGAATGTAGGTTCGTGTATAGCGGGAGCAGGTCAAGTTTATTTTAGATTTGAGATATCTCCCCCGTTCCCCCGCTATTCGATAAAAACCGTTTTACAGTTACAATTTTCAAGATATAGCTTTAAGATTTGGCATGTCCAGTACTTTAGTCCCTCTTAATCTACTGTCCAAATTTCAAGTCGATCGGATAATAAACACCTAAGTTATTCACGAAAGAAGATTCAGTGCTGCAGCAAGGGAAGAAGAAGCACAGTCACACCTTAAAATGCCTGGCTTGCGCTGTGGCTCGTGCGTGTATGTGCGTCTGAGTATGTATGTGTAAGTTAACGAAGATGCGATCGGAAATTTTTGACCTGGGTACAGGGAGTTTCGTAGTCGGGTATACTCGACTATAGCATTCTTACTTGTTTATTAATGTAAATAATGGAGAATTTATTTTATTTATGGTACTTTTTTTAATTGATGTTTATTTTAGTTTAATTATTTGTGAGTACCATAAAAAATGGTCTATATCATTTTATACTTAGTTATATTATATAAAATATTTTATATATCAATAACATATAGGTAAGGGTATGATCCGTACTCTTTCATTCATATACATATAGAATTATTTGAATATGAGAACAGAAAAAGAGAAAATGATATATGTACATATATACATACATATGTATGTATATGTATGTACATGTGTATATTATATTTCATAGGGTTGGAGATGCCTCCGTCTGTGTATTGCATTAGTTTGCAAAACTTAAATTTTCTTTATCTGTTTCTATAATAGCTGTATATAAGTACTATTGAGTTTTCTATTTATATAAGTAGTTTGCAAATTTATTATTTTTTGTTGTCGATATTTTGCGTCAAACTGAATATATGTTTGCCGGATTCGAGCGAATTTTATAATATGTCGCAAAAATTATTAATTCGATTTACTTAAATACATAGTTCTATAAATATTTATATTATACTTTTGTCTCGAAATGTGTAATGGACTGAAGGAGACGTTTCCGACCCAACAAAGTATATATATTCTGAATAGCCGAGTCGGTATAGCGATGTCAGTCCGTCCGTCCGTCTTTCTGTCCGTCTGCCCGTCTGTTTCTATGCAAACTAGTCTCTCAGTTTTAAAGCTATCGTAATGAAACTTGGCACAGACTCTTCTTTTTGCTGTAGGCAGTACATATGTCAGAACCTGCCGGATCGGACCACTATAACATATAGCTGCCATAGGAATGATAGGTCGACAACTATATTTTTATATAAGAAACTTTTGTGTTTATAAAGGTATCCTTACCAAACTCATCCAAACCAAGTTTCTAGAGAGCTTATACAATCTGACCTAATTTGGTCAAAATCGAATTACTTTATCCCATGGCTGCCGTAGGAACACTCGGGTGAAAAATGAGTTTTTGTATGAAAAACTTTTTGTATTACATCCAAACTAAGTGAGAGTTGTCTAATACTTCAAATGTGACGAAATTTGAGATTTGTATGAAAACATTGTTGCTAGGGTATATAGCTTCTACACTCCGAAGATAACCGTTCTTTTTTGTTTTTTCCCATGATAATCAACTGAACATAGCAGTCCAAATAACCAAAATACCTAAAAAATTATTTTCATACATAATAAATATTCGGTATTTTTGTTGGTATTTTATTTAAATTTAGGGAAATACTAGTACTTTTTGAAAAAAATATTGAATTTGGAATTTTTGGTATTTTTACTCCCTGTACCCATAAAATGGGTAAAAAGGGTATTGGATTTGTGCAAAAGTATGTAACAGGCAGAAGGAGACATCTCCGACCCTATAAAGTATATATATTCTTGATCAGTATCAAAAGAGATTTCGATTTGGCCATGTCCGTCTGTCTGTCCGTCTGTCCGTCTGTCCGTCCGTCCGTCTGTCCGTCTGTCTGTCCGTATGTATGAACGCAAGGATCTCAGCAACTATAAGAGCTAGAGACACCAAATTTGGAATGTGGGTTCGTGTATAGCGGGAGCAGGTCAAGTTTATTTTAGATTTGAGATATCTCCCCCGTTCCCCCGCTATTCGATAAAAACCGTTTTACAGTTACAATTTTCAAGATATAGCTTTAAGATTTGGCATGTCCAGTACTTAAGTCCCTCTTAATCTACTGTCCAAATTTCAAGTCGATCGGATAATAAACACCTAAGTTATTCACGAAAGAAGATTCAGTGCTGCAGCAAGGGGAAGAAGAAGCACAGTCACAACTTAAAATGCCTGGCTTGCGCTGTGGCTCGTGCGTATGCGTATCTGTGTATGTATGTGTAAGTTAACGAAGATGCGATCGGAAATTTTTGACCTGGGTACAGGGAGTTTCGTAGTCGGGTATACTCGACTATAGCATTCTTACTTGTTCTTTTCAAAATTTCTGATATTTTTCGAACCCAATAGTTCAAGTTATACATAACAATAATGCAGTATTAAATGAATACAGATTTGAGTTTTATTTATCGAAAAATGTATGCCAATCTTTACTTTGGATACACGCGCACCCTCACTATTTTAAATTGTATTTATCTGATCATATTTTATCCTTTAACATTGTCTTTTACATTGACTACACAATACACAAAGTTGATCTGTTATCGAAATGACTTTCACATGAATACCAAACTGCGTAAGTGGCTCAAGTGTGGCTCTCCACTTGCCTTAGCTTTTCAACTTAATTTACCGCTCACAATGCACACGCACACCCACATACACACACACACACACACTGGTGCACCATTGTCCCCTGGCTTTGCAACAGTTTCCGCAGCATCAGCAGTCAGCAGCATCGTCAACATCATCGATGACTCTCCCCTTAGGATCAGCACTCTGCATGCAGTTGGGCCAGGAGAACTGTGGGGCTGGGGAAGCATAGTTGAAGCACGTTGTGGGGCACATTTGCGCATCAACAACATGCAACAACTTCTCCTAATTGAATGTCATATGGCTGACATTATGTCAGTTTGCTGGCCGTTGCCTTTGGCCAAGCTGATGTTGGCATGTCTTCAATCAGCTCGACTGGAAAGGATACTCCTGCTCCGGCTTCGGCTCCTGCTCCTGCTCTTCTCCGATTCTGGCTTCTTGCTGCTGCCATGTCGACTTAGTCACGTGTGAAATTAATTTGTAATGACTACAATCATGTGTCCCGAGCAGCGTCATTTGCATTTTCCTTGTGCAATATAGTAGATGAACCTGGAAGCAATCTTCGGCTAGAGCTGGCACTATCGATACTCTTAACAACTATCGGTAACTGTTAATATTCGTTAACATAGCCAGAAGTAAACGCCTTAATTCCTTTTTAATGTTTATGACTCTTACGATACTATCGACAGTAACCCTACCGTGTGGTTTCCCAGCTCTAACTTCGACCCCTCGCACTGCACTTGCAGAGTGATCCAAGTGCCAATCAGTTGAGCCTGCTTTGAGTCCTGATCTGCTGAGCAGTTTGGGATTGGGACTGCCTGTTCCTGTTAAGGTCCATTTTGGTAAACGAGTATGGAAACTTTTCCCTTACAGTTGCATTAAAATGATGAACAAAACGTTGATAAGTTCAATTCTGTAGGGACTACGGCATACAGAGTCCTGTCCATTGTCGGGCGCAGCTTTGCTGGCGGCCATTTTTCCCTCTATTCAAGGTGCTCGTGTTGGCAACTTTGTAGAACTTAATTTTGTAAATTGTTCACAAATTCAACGAATTGCAATTACGCCGTGATTTTGGAAAGTGGCGTAAAGTTTTACGGCGCGAATGCGATTTGAAGTTGCATAGCAACTCTAACGAAGTTAAATTGGAATTGCATTAAAATTGCGCCCGCACATGACGCGAATGCAGTTCATTTCCGACTTTGACTCAAAACTTCGACTCTGCCGTAGGCAGTGCAAAAACTTTTCAGTTAAGAAATCGACCCTCAGCGCGACTCGACTGGAAATGAGCAAGGCGAAGCGATGTCAAGTAAGGACAAGTTGAAAAACGCGAAGGCAACAGGTTAAATTGGCACAATCTGCACACCGCACGCTGAGGCAGCAGCCAGGAGCTGCAGGATCTGAAACAGCAGGAGCATCTGCTTTGTCAAGGACATGGCCAGAAGGACCAGAGACAAAGACAGGAATCCGAATCTGAGCCGGGTGACACAAATTGCTGCAAACACCTTGGCAGGCTGAGCAGGCAGCGCAAAAAATTGGAACTGAGTAGACAACTTAAAGCGTAAAAGGCAAAAACAAGATGATGTGGACGGTTGGGCGGTTGGGTGGCTGGGTGCTTGGGTGGTTGGGTGGTTGGCCACGTTAGTTGTCTACTTAAAAGTTTTTCAAAGCGCTGCTTATGGCACGTGCTGGCAGTGGGTGGCTGGGCTGAGTGATGGCTGATGGGTGATGGGAGCTGCCAAGCAAGCAAAGCGTATTAAAATACAAAGCAGCATCATTAAATGTTAAAAGTTGCCTTTGGGCCAAATGGAGGAACGGAAAGCAAGCAGCACAAAAAAACTACAAGTGCCCGGACTGGTAGAAAAAACCACTTATAACAACTACTACATCGGGCAGCATCAACGACAAGCAGACGCGCAAGGACAATGCACGGCCAGGATATTGCGCAAGCATCAAGCATATTGCTCAGGTGAGTTGAAATTCCCCAAACGAGTGCCAGTACAAGAGCAAAAAACATTTGTAAGCTGTTAATAATTATAACTGAAAGTGTTAGTGCTGCAAATCAATCGATATTCACTTTTGTCACCACTATCGATAACCTTTAATACCTTTTATAAAAATTAATATTAGACATTCGCCTATACTACCTTGAGAACACCATTTTCGAAAAGGTGGTCAATTTTTTTGAAATAGGTGGAAGAAAACACATTTCATACATCAGTTTTCCACCAATGTATTGATCAATTACTTAATGAACGAAAGTTCTGTTAGCATAAAGAATTTGTGTAAGCTTTAAGTTCTCCGTTCTAGTTCCATTAAAGGAATTGTTTTCAGTTTTAGCGCCATATTCTCAACAAATTGAATGTCCTCAAATTTGAAGTTGGTTGAGAACTTATAGTTCCTGAGCAATTTTGCCAGTGTAACTTTTATCGATAATAGCGAATACCTCCAACCTAAGAAAAAAAGTTAATACATATATCCAATACCTGAAATACAATTGAATACAATTTTAAACATACCTATGCAGTTTCGCGGTCCCTTTGAAAAAGGTATGAAAGCGTATGGATGCTTATTCTGGAAATTATAGGGAAGGAAGTGATCCGGATTAAATTGATCCGCGTCTACCCCCCAGATCTCCTTACTGCGATGCAGGTTAAAAATATCGATGAGAAAATTAACTCCCTTGGGAATTAGGACTCCATTTGAAAGAAGAATATCCGCTGACGCTTCTCTAGCGATTATTGGAGCGGGCGGCATCAATCGCATTGTCTCATTAACAATCAGGTCCAAGTAAGCCATTTCCTGTGTATCTGCGTAGGTTACTTCAAAGTCCCCACTGTCGGGAAACAGAGCTACAATTTCTTCAAACGCCTTCTCCTGATACTCCGGAAACATGGAAAGCATTATCAATGTGTAGGCCAGTGTATTAGAAGTTGATTCAAAAGCTGCAATTACAATGATATTTGCTTCAGATTCTACATTTTGCCTATTAAAGATGCCACTCCTAAGCAAATCTGTCGCCAAGTTTAAAAATATATTTTTGTTTCGTGACTGACTCCCGGGCACATCGACATCACTTCTAGCTATATTCTGATCAATTATCTACAATACAAAAATATATTATTTATTTATATCGTATTATTATCGATTATTTTTGACACCTTGCTCATGAATGCCATTAACCGCGACTTAGTCATCGAGTAACGGCCCTCTATACCGATCAGTTGACGCACCAGCTTAATCCTAAGCCAGGGCAAAAAACACATATCCGAAACCGTCTCCAAAGTACTATAAACACATAGTAAGACTTATTAATGCATAAGTTAATAGTACTCACTATTTGAGATCGTCCAGAATATTGTCGATATTGATATTCTCATCAGCAGTTATATCACATCCCAGTGTATTTTCTGTGATTGAATGAAATAAATCGTACAGAGTATTTCAGGTTTCAGGTTATGGTAGTTACATTAGTAAGTCATACTCACGAGCTGCTATATTAAAGCTAAAGCTTTGCAGGACGGGTATTAAATCCTTTTCGCCATCATCAACCATAGTGTCAAGTGTCTTAAGTAAGGATCCCGACGCCATGTGAAACGTAGGAATAAAACTTAGTAAAGCCCTGTGTGCAAACGATGGATTCAGTAATTTTCGGTGCACTGCCCAGTGCCTATCTGAACAAGAAGTAAAGTATTGTAGTAGTTTCAAAAGTTAAAGCTAGTAAGTAATTTTTGCACCTTTCAAGGTAAGTAGTCCTACTCCAGCAATATCTTCAATTCCATTATAAGCAATTGCTTTGTTTATGCAATGCGGCGAATTCAATATATCCTGTATTAATTGGGGTTCAGTGACTGCAATAAACGGCACTGGACCGAGCCAGGATAACCATACAGATCCATATTTTTTTGAATATTCTTTTATATTACTCAAGATGTCTGCTCATGCAAATGAATTAAAGAGTGAATTTTAAAACAAAGCCACTTTGCAATTATCACTGATCACTTACTCTCCCTGTAAAGGAACTTGTGAGCTATGCCAAGTATTGGATATCCAAGAGGACCTGGCATTTTCAGCCATAATAGATAGAATCTCCGACGTGTCCACACAATATAAAACCACAATACGAACAGTAGAGCACACCATAATTCCCAGGACAACATGGTGATCAGTCCTAAGGAAGTTTTATTATCCTATTTAGAGCAATTAGAGAAATTATCTTCCGAATCTTCCCATTGACCGATCTTTCCGACACGCGTGAACACTATTGTTACATTTGTAACTCAGAGTAAGTTTTTATATGCCCCAGGCTAAAACTGCTTTGTAGCAAAACTAGTCCGAGTATAAGCCCTATAAATTGCGACCCCATTTGCATAAATGAACCATCTCTAGTATTTTGATTCACTTCATTCATATTTAAAATTGTAAAAAAAGAGAATATTAAATACTTGTGCAAATGTATATTAGAGACCTGACCCTATAATGTCTTAACCAGCATCAACGACCGAGTCGATCTGATCAGTTCTGTCTGTCTGTACGAATGCGCCAAGATAATAAACTATAACGCCCTACTTTAATATGCTCCAAACGATTTCATCTAAAATTCACTGTTTTATCAGCATCAACAGCCAGGTCGAGCTAGCCTTCTCCGTTAGGGTGAAGGTCAAGATTAAAGGTATAGCCCTTAGTGATGGCATAAATAATTATTGGGTCACTTTTGTTCTATTGCCCAAAGTCACTTAAATAATTTTTCAGAGATTGCTCCGGAGAAGTATTTGACCCAATTACAATCTGTAACAATATATAGTGTTGTAGTTCCCGTTCAGTCTGTCTGCATCGCTCGACGTTCAAAAGATAAGGAAAGAAAAAGCAAATTCTAAGCGCGCATTAATCAGACCAAGTGTTGTCGTGTTGAAAATCTTATAATCAGTGAGAACGCATTTTATTAAGGTGACCAGACGTGCCAAATACATAAAAGGAAAATACTGTTTACAACTCAATTTGATATAGCTATTCCATTTTTGTAAAATCGTGTTGTTTGTATAGCAACTGACACCAATGCTGCTATTTATTGGGATTGGATATGACCCGTCTCATATCGCACTTCCCATATCTTAGGTTGTGTATAAAAGGATATTATACAGATCAGTTAGTATTTATAAAACAAGTTTGCTTATGTAATTTTAGTTTGTTTGGTTTGAATTTAATAAATACAGAACTACTAGTCGAGTATTTTTATAGTGTAAAGATCAAGTGAGTCTGTTTTCATATTTTCGAGTGATGCAATTTATTTTATTTTTGTTTTTAGCGCTGCAATTTTAAGACTATTATAATAAAATGCAAAAACATCGATTGTCGACTAAAATGACTTTGGCCACTAACGTTAGGCTTGCAGCAGTACACAGTCACAGGACTGCCAGAGGATATAGCCAACGATATTGTATTTATCAATATTTTGGTTAATGCAAGCACAAGGCAACATCAGCAATCAGCTGGAAATGTATTTCATCGAGGTGGCCCAAAAGCATTTTTGGATGGCTGCCAGCTGAAGGCGACCGACCGAATAAAACCCATTTAGTGCTATTGTCCTGTCCAGGGCCAGTTCGCTACTGTTGTAGTTCTAGTTCTAGTTCCAGTTTCAGTTTCAGTTCCAGTTGGCTGTTTTACATCGATTACAAGGGCTGTGTAGAGCTTTGCAATTAACTGGACCAAGTGCCGCAGCCGAGCGGACGAGCATCATTTGAAAGTTTGTCAGCCCTCAGCAGCTGCCACAAATTGTTGACGAATTCGCAACGCGACGGCTTTTGTCAGCGGTTGAATGCGTGGCACGTAGAGTGTTGAACGTAGAACGTTGAATGTTAAGCGTGGCAGCGGATTGAGCCAGCTCGACCGCCATGTAATGCGATTTTGGTAAGTTGGCAAGCAGGTTAAGTTCGCCACGCCTTTGTTCTCGCTAAATAGCAGCTCCGACAGCCCCCGGCACCACCGGCAACCACCAGCCACCCTCGTTCCCCCACTCTGCAGCAGCCATGGCTTGCGTGACAATAAAACCCGTGCGGTGGCAAGTGGATTTACCCTCGGAGCAGACGGCAGCATCATAAAATTTGTATGTAAGTGAGAGTCGCGGACAGTGCACAGTTTGGGAAGGTGCGCGGGAGGAATGCTGCCTGAACTGCATTGGTGTGTAATAAAAGTGAGCTGCTGTTGCTTAAGGTTCGGTCAGACTGTCTAATATTTACGTGCAACATTGCGCAAGCTAACAATAATAATTATGTCGCATATTTATTAGAAATGACCAACGATTCTATTTTGTGTCAGACTTGCATTCCACTTTCTTAGTGGCAGTTAGTGTTGTAAAACGACTTAAACCATTTGCAGCACCAAACTTTGCGTCGCTTTATCGCTTTTATTTTGTAATGTCCAACCAAGTCCATCAATTACAAGCATTCGCGACAACCTGTATGTAACAGGCAGAAGGAGACATCTCCGAACCTATAAAGTGTATATATTCTTGATCAGTATTAACAGAAAATTCGATTTGGCCATATCCGTCTGCATGTTTGTTCGGATGAACGCGTCGATCTCAGCAACTATAAGAGTTAGAGACACCAAATTTAAAAAATGTTTGATTTCTGTGTACCATACGCAGATCAAGTTTGTTTCAGATTTCGGATATCTCCCCCCGCTCCCCCGCAAATCGATAAAAACGTTTTATAAGGACAATTTTAAAGATATAGCTTTGGTATTTGACATGTAGAAAACTTGGACCACTATTAATATACTGTGCAAACTTTAAGTTGATCGGATCATAAACACGGAAGTTATTCAGTATATGTGAAAGTGTACGAGGATGTGTTGGGAATTTTGAGACCGGGGTACAGGAAGTTTCGTAGTCGGGTATTCCCGACTAGAGCATTCTTAATTGTTGTTTCCAATTAAGTTGGGTTTTTCTACCATTGCATTCTAAGAGCGCATTATTCCACTTAAATGACAGCTGCCAAGTAAATTGCGCACGTGGTAGACTGTTAAATATGTCGGAGCATATAAGTCCGATAGTCTACACCAACTTTTTTAAGCCCAGACTGGTTCTTAACTACGTAGTTATCTTTCTTAAGTCGTCGTTCTTATTATAATAAAATCTGCAACCTGAATCTGAAGCAAAAGAATTTTAGCTGATCATTCGCTTTTTTTATGCCACATCTAATAGTATATACATAGATCCGGATGGGAATTCAGCCAGTCCCGAAAAGATCATTGTAATGGGCATTGTAATTGGGATAATTTTTTTGTATTCTTATACTATGAACGTGACCGTGAATATTTCTTTTGTGATTGCAGGCATAAAATAAGCTCCAATTTCAATAAAAATTCAGTTTCTGAATCATACTCTATGGTTTTATGAGCTGTAGTCAATTTTCGCAGGGCATTCTGAAGTCGTAAATGCATTTTGTTTCTTTAATATGCATAAAAAAACATTTTTATCGCTTCTACTTTGATATTTTCTTGGCCCTGCTAATTTGAATTCAATGGAGCTGCTTAATATTAAAAGGCACTTAAAAGGCAACGCAGCAAAAATCATAAAATGGAAAATAAAATTTTGATTTCAGTCATTTTGGTAATTATGTTGACGCTGGTTTATGGCTTTTATATATATATATATATATATATATATATATATATATATAGATTGCCAAATTGCTAACTGAAAGTGAGAAACATTTTATAGCAAATTAAATTTTATTAGCGCTCAAGGTGCGTTGACTTTCCCATTGCCGGATTAACTATGTGCTTCTATCAGGTACTTGGGATATGGAAAGGTGTACAACTTTTACCCATTGTATGTTCTGTCGAGGAGGGGGGCTTGACGGGTGGATGCTCAGCATGCTGTCGTTTCAAGTAGTTGTCATTGTCATTGTCCTTATCAACGGCGACAACAAAAAAGTTTTGCAAAAACATCTTACAAGTGCCAGGACATGTGTACCTACAAACATCTCTATGCCAGGTTCAGGACCTGTGTCTGTGTGTGTGTTTTTGTGTGTAGATTGTGTAACCTTTTGCTGCTTGTGCCGTCATTATGATGAGTTTTGCTTTTGCCAGACTAAGGCTAAACTCGTAAATACCTTCATTATCGTTAAATCATGCTGAGAGCTGAACTCGCACTCGCACTCGTACTCTACTGAACTGAACTCAACTCAACTCAACTCAACAGAGTTGAGGTTGTGCCTTGCCTTTTATTTGTCCTTTATTTTTCAAGCCGAAGGACTGTTGTCTCTCCGGCTTTGTGACCGGCTCATGTGGACTTTTAAATAGATTTAAATGCGCATTTAAATGAAATAAATGAGCAGCATTTCATGGGCCGTTCCTCAAATGTTTGAATGGCAGCTGATATTTTGCCCAAGTGCCCATCCCCCATCCCCCATTATCCATGGTTCCATTTCCCTTTTTACATTTTCCGCTTTCCGTTTTCCATTTCCCATTTAAAGTTTACATTTCTTTGGTGCACCAACTCATTTATCAGACAGACAGCTTATGGCTCCCCAATGTGCCGCGGATCTCACTTAGTTTTTATTTTGACTTTGGCCGTACACCTTTTGATTCATGACTAGCTGAGAGCCTGAAAGGCTGCTTGCTAATACCAAAACTTTAGCCCATTCACGCCTAATAAACTAGTAAATCAATATACTAATATACTATATCGATTCACTTCAAATTAGTTTGATTGAGAATTAGAAATATCATTTCCACCAATTTATTGATGAGCCTAAAGAACATACGGCAAAACACAGTTCCCAGCGACCCCTAACATTTATAATAAAATTCGAGATTTTCTGTTATCATACAGAATTAGGATATTCCTTAATTTCTCCGCTCTAGTTCCATTAAAGGCACTGTTTTCAGATTTAGAGCCAAATTCACAACAAATTGAAGGTCCTCAAATTTGAAGTTGGTTGAGAACTTATAGTTCCTGAGCAATTTTGCCAGTGTAACTTTTATCGATAATAGCGAATACCTCCAACCTAAGAAAAAAAGTTAATACATATATCCAATACCTGAAATACAATTGAATACAATTTTAAACATACCTATGCAGTTTCGCGGTCCCTTTGAAAAAGGTATGAAAGCGTATGGATGCTTATTCTGGAAATTATAGGGAAGGAAGTGATCCGGATTAAATTGATCCGCGTCTACCCCCCAGATCTCCTTACTGCGATGCAGGTTAAAAATATCGATGAGAAAATTAACTCCCTTGGGAATTAGGACTCCATTTGAAAGAAGAATATCCGCTGACGCTTCTCTAGCGATTATTGGAGCAATTGCCATCACTCGCATTGTCTCATTAATAATGAGGTTCAAATAAACCATTTCCTGTGTATCTGCGTAGGTTACTTCAAAGTCCCCACTGTCGGGAAACAGAGCTACAATTTCTTCAAACGCCTTCTCCTGGTACTCAGGAAACATGGAAAGCATTATCAATATGCAGGCCAGTGTAATAGCAGTTGTTTCAAACGCTGTAACCATAATGATATTGCATTCATCTTTCAGATTCTTCATATTAAAGATGCCTCGCCTCGTCAGATCTATCACCAGGCTTATAAATACATTTTGGTTTTGTGACGGACTCCTGGGCACATCAACATCATTTCTAGCTAGATTCTGATCAATTACCTGCAGTACAAAAATATATTATTTATATATATTATATAATTGTCGATTAGTTTTAACACCTCGCTCATGCCCCTTAGTATTCTTGACTTTGTCGTCGAGTAACGGCCCTCTATACCGATCAGTTGACGCACCAGCTTAATCCTAAGCCAAGGCGAGACAGTCATATTCGAAACAGCCGCCATAATACTATAAACACATAGTAAGACTTATTAATGCGTATGTTAATAATACTTACTATTTTAAATCGTCCAGACTGCTTTCAATGTTGGTACTACCAAGCACAGGTGCATCAGATCCCATAATATTTTCTGTGTGTGAATGAAATAAATCTACTTAAACAAATAGCAATTATAAGTTAAACTTACGAGTTGATATCTTTAAGCTTAAGCTCTGCAGCACGGGTAACAAATCCTTTTCGCCATCACCAACCATAGTATCAAGTATCTTAAGTAAGGATCCTGACTCCTTGTTAAACGTAGGAAGAAAACTTAGAAGAGCCTTGTGCGCAAATCCTGGATTCAGTAATTTCCGGTGCACGCTCCAGCGGGGATCTGAGCACGATTTTAAGTATTGTAGTTTCATATTAAAAACAATTAAGTCATTTTGAGCACCTTTCATGCTAAGCAATCCTACACCCACCATATCTTCAAGACCATTATAAAAAAATCCTTTATTTATGCAATACGGCGAATTTAAAATGTCCTGTATTAATTGGGGTTCAGTGACTGCAATAAACGGCACTGGACCGAGCCAGGATAACCATGCAGATCCATATTTTTTTGAATATTCTTTTATATTACTCAAGATGTCTGCTCATGCAAATGAATTAAAGAGTGAATTTTAAAACAAAGCCACTTTGCAATTATCACTGATCACTTACTCTCCCTGTAAAGGAACTTGTGAGCTATGCCAAGTATTGGATATCCAAGAGGACCTGGCATTTTCAGCCATAATAGATAGAATCTCCGACGTGTCCACACAATATAAAACCACAATACGAACAGTAGAGCACACCATAATTCCCAGGACAACATGGTTATCAGTCCTAAAGATGTTTGATTATCCTGTTTAGAGCGCTTAGAGAAATTATTATCCAAATCTTCCGAGTAACCGAGCGTTCCGACGCGCGTAAACACTAAAGTTACAAGTATCAGATTTCACCAAGTTTTTATAGGCTAAAGGTACTCTGTAACAAAACTAGTTCGAGCGTAAGCGACGCACAATTTGCATAAGTTAATTAAGTTAAATCAAGTTATTTGATTTAATTAATATTAGATCTTGATCTGCAAGATCTATGTACTTCCCCAAATCTATAGAAAAACAAGTAAGAACGTTGCAGTCGGACGCACCCGACTGCAGAATACTATGTTCCCAGTCCTATATAATTTGGTTATTTGTGTGTTCAGAAAGAGACGCGAAAAAAACTGCACAAGTGTGAGAGATATAGATTTTGCTCCTTTGTGGGGGAGGGGGTGGGGGGGTCCAAAATTGTTGATGCAGATTTGCCCAGGGGTCAACATTAGTCTGTATGCCAAATTAGGTAACTCTAACTTTGAAACTGTAGGAGATACAGCCCTTGAAAAACGTGTTTTGGGGATATCATATGCCGATTTGTGGGGTGGGTGTGGTGAGGTCAAAATTTTTTGATGCAGATCTGTCGGGAATCTCAACATTAGTCTGTATGCCAAATTTGGTGACTATAGCTTTAAAAATGGGGAAGATACAGGTTTTCCCCAAATTACGGGGGAGGGGGTGGGGGTGGGTGGTCGATCTCGACAATTCATAAATTGACGATATATACCAACATGTGTACCAAGTTTGGTTGCAATAGCTCAAAGATAAAGGCAAAAAAAATTGCGTTCATACGGACAGACGGACAGACGACCAGACGGACAGACGGACAGACGGACATTTCGCAAACCCAATATACTATTTTCCCTTCGGGAACCTCGCTTGCGCTGTCGCTTTTGCCGTCTGTGTGCGAGCGCCTTTGTGTCTGTGTGTGTGTATGTGTAAGTGGACGTAGATGTGATTGAATGTTTTAGACCTGGGTACAGGGAGTTTCGTAGTCGGGCTTACTCGACTATAGTATTCTTACTTGTTTTTTTTTTGTACAAAGTCGATGAAATAATAAATACAGACAATATTCAAGAAACTAGTTTGGGTACTGTAGAGCGAGGAAAGCAGCAGTTTAAGAATGCTGCTAAGTTACAATAAGTCTCGTAGTCGAGTATTTATTTTCATTGTCTAAAGTCTTATTCTTCTAGTCTTAATTTCACCTATCATCATCATCCTCCTTGGTCCCATTTACCATTTTCCGTTTTCCATTTCCCATTTAAAGTTTACATTTCTTTGGTGCACCAACTCATTTATCAGACAGACAGCTTATGGCTCCCCAATGTGCCGCGGATCTCACTTAGTTTTTATTTTGACTTTGGCCGTACACCTTTTGATTCATGACTAGCTGAGAGCCTGAAAAGCTGCGTGCTAATGGCAAAACTTTAGCCCATTCACGCCTAATAAACTAGCAAATTAATATACAATCGAGGTACTCAAACAAAAGCAAAAAATGAAAATAAGAATAAAACAAAACACTGCACGACACAATAAACAAAAGTTTCAGCTTGTTCGCCACTTTGAAAAGATGAAAAAAGTGCCAAGAAGAAAGCTGAAAGACTATGAAATACGCTATACACTAACATTATCTTATTAGTGCAATATACTATCTATTCACTTCAAATTAGTTTTCATAATAATTAGAAATTTTATTTTAAGATGAGCATAAGAAGACTAGAATCATTCTATTCTTGGGCTTGTTAACAGGCAACTTCTGAGGGAGTTTGTTAAGATAGTAGGCGAGTGCTTCTTTGCTTTGTTTGATGTTTGCAGGGTATAGAAATTCGTGTAAAACAAAGTTTTTGCGACTATTCTTTGGAATTTAATGCACATCACTTAACCACGCCCACCACAAAATTTAATGGGCTGCGCTCACTATTGAGCAGCGCTGCCTTTATTTATAGGCCCCTTTCCTGTATCTTCCCCCATTCTAAAAAATATGAACAACCAACAACGTTCCAGTTCCCTACTAAGGAATACTCTGTTTTCTAATACTCCTCAGTCCATATATCAAATTTGGTCACTTCAGCTATAGAGGTGTGCGAGATATAGATTTGGCTCATTTGCGGGTGAGGGGTTGGGAGTGCTAAATATTTGTCAGTATTTGTCAACAGTAGTTTGTATATCAAATTTGACCACTCCAGCTATAAAAATGTGGAAGATATAGGTTTCCGAAGCATTGCGGGGATGGAAGTGGAGTAAGATCTTTGTACTCTATTAACCAAGACTGATAGACAGACGGTTATTGAAGAAACACAAGATACTCTGCTTGCCAAAAGATGTGCTGGAAACAGAGTATATAAACTTTGGCACCATAAAATGCAATTAGATGAAATTTATTATGATTTCAGCAGGGTTGTTAATTACAAATATTCATAAATTACGCATACCAGTGACGTCACAGTGCTGCCAAAATTTGTGTAATGACTTTTACGGGGTGCACACACACACACACACACACACACACACTCACACAAACAAATGCTCTCAGCTGAGTGTGTGCCTGTGTTAGAGGGAAACAAATTTTAATTAAAAACTCAATTCGTTGAAAAGTTGCAAACAACTTTCGCTGCCTGCTTGAAAAACTTGAAAAGTTTCGCCTTTAAGGATATTCGCCTGACATCCTGCACCTGTTTATTTACCAGTCAGCCAATTTAAGAACTTAGCTTGCTAAATGTAAAAATAATTGCCACTAAAACCCAAAAACAAAAGTTTCCTATGCACAAATAGCTAAAGTTCAGCTATCAAATGAACATGAATGCACAATGCGATCCAGTGTGTGTGCCGTTCGTGTGTGTGTATGTGTGTGTGTGTGTGTGTGTGCCAGAATGTGTATGTGTGTATATGGGTTTATTTAGTTATGAATTCATTCTGGTTTATGAACTTTTCATAGCTTTGACACCAAGTAAAAAGCCAAAGTGTGTAACCAATTGGATTCCTTATGAATGCAACTTTTAACTTTGTGGTCAAATGAGTTGCCAAAAAGTTAATATGCCCAAGGCAAGCAGAGCATGTCGGCAGCAAAGAAAACAACACAACAGAAATTAGGCACCGATGATTAAATATCCTTCTCAAATCGACCAAGTACCCCAAGAAATTCATTTTGAAATATGCTATCAACTGAAATGCCACATAAATCTATATGACAAACCATGACAAAAAAATATTCCGCATGAAAATCGATTCGGTTTTGACAAAGTTATGGGAACTTGAATTTTTGGAAAGATTGGCATACGTGGTAATTAGAGGGTGAGGGGTTGCACATATCGAGGTCTATAGTTCGATTTCTAAGTTTATAATCTGCTATAAATTGAATCAAAAGGCCTGCAACTGGCACTCCGAGAAAGCTCTCTCTTTGATATTTGACGGGCAGTCGTTAAACTACGTCATGACACAAAATCAATCATTTTAATGACTGTGATAAGGTGTTGTAAAAGGTTCACCTTTCATATAAAGCAGCAACAAATACACTCTGTGTCGATAAGATAATACAATATCAATATTCTTTCAGATATTGTACAAAGAGAGGACATGCGAGAGGAAGAGCAACCAGAGAGCCAAAGAGAAGTTAGTCATAGTATATACCCAGTAATTTATCCCATTACTGAACTATATATATATCGAACTATACATTATTACGGAAAATAAAACAAATAAAGGGGTAGCATTGGCCTGACTTTCTATGTTTCTCCTGGAATGCGGTTATGCTGTGGAGTTTATGAAAACTTTTATAACGCTTGTGAGCAAATGATGGTGAAGTTCTGACTTTAAGGATAACTTCATGATCGTTTAGCTTCTCTTCCACACTGTGTTGTTTGTACAGATAATTCAGATTTATTCAAATACAACAAGGATCAGTTCTTGAAACCAATAATATGATACTATCGATTATAACCTCACAATCAATCTTGCATGAAAATAAGCTGTCTAATGCAAATCTGAGTTGTTTTCAAAGAGAGTCCGAGAATGATATAGGAAGGAGAGAGAGTGTGGCATTTGTATGAGGCAATCTCACAAAAAGTAAACCTGCAATCATATATTCTTTGCGTTTCGGTATTCAGTACTGTTTTAACCGTCGGATCGAAATGTTGTTAAGCAAGCGAAACAAGCAGCTGGGCATTGGCCTGATTGTCATGGCCCTGCTTATGATTACGTTTGCCGTAGATGACTATCACAGTAAGCAAAAAATCAAATACTGTGGCCAGACCCCTACCGAATACCAACCGTTTTTCCTAAACGGAATTGATTGATATCACTTCGGAGTCAACAAATTTCGAACGGAAGGGGATTCGGAGTGCGTGTGTGTACCGGAAACGGAAGTTCTTACAATGGCGTTTTGATCTTTGCAGTTGATCCTTTCCTTAATGTTGTGCGTGCGTTGCAAATGATGGCAACTTTATTACTGATTTACGGCGTTCTCAAGAAGGACCCGCAGGATAAGGACAAGTTTTTGCTCTTTTGGCTGGCCTCATCGTCGTTCTTATTTTTCTCACTGTGCTACGGTACCATGTTTATTCTCTCAGGATCATCATATTATTATAGGGGATTTGAAGCATTTCTATATCTCCTCGCCATATGGTCATGTACAGGCAAGTATCAGTATCAGTAAAAAAGCTGATTATAGCTAACACTAAAATTCCATTAATTGCAGCTCTTTTGGGCTATCTGATAACCCACATATATCAAGACTACGTTGAGTTGAGACAAAGCAGCGCAGGCTTAGCGCTCCGAACCAATCCAGTCATCGAGACCAAGGAGATGCCGCCACCATATATCCCCCCCACCACGGATAATATGACTGTGTCGGTTCAGACCTAAGATATACAAATGTATTGCAGAAGGGCACTAGACGGATATTCGTCTATCGATTTCAATATGAGCCAGAAAATTCGTTGTCGTCACAGAAGTTTGTTCGTATTTTGTACGTATAATTCAATAAACCTGTCTATTGCAACTTTTAGTTGAGTTTGGAATGACTCTGAGAATGTAAGCAAGGGAGAGAATGGATGATTAGAAAGGATAAGAGAGAGGGAGATATAGAATTGGTGCATAAATACTTTTGATTATATTTCTATAGACTTGAAGCTAGTTGACTAACAAAAAACGGCTGGCAAAGTTATAAAAGTGCATTTGATGCTGACAAGTGCAGCAGTTGATTTGAAAGCACCGAGAGGACACATAATAATTAAGGGACAATTGTCGAAAGTTGAGCGTACCGAGAGACAGGGGTATTAAGCCTGCTAATTGGTGGGTGGAGGGGGGGGGGGGGAAACTGGCAAACCACTTGTGGCAACATCATCAACGCTTTTTCCCTTATGTGATCATTTTAATTAAAAATGTGCTGCCACTTGGCGCTGGAAAGTTGCCCCAAAGTTTGTTCAATTTCAGCTGCTCCACATTTACATTTGCCCTTTGCGAAATCAACGCCCAAAGCAGAATTTATGTTTTCAAATTAAATGTTGTACAAATGTGACAAGCGAATTGCATAAATTACTTAAGTCCAAATTTAATTTGTGCGCAACAATTTGAATGCGCTCATTTCCACAGTAACAAGCTGGGCAACTTTTCTAATACGAGCACTGAAAGATAAACTCAAGGAATGCCATCGCCCGTTCACATTATTCCCAGGAGTGTGCAAAGTTAACGCCTCAAGAGTGACCCGAGTGAAATGCTCGCACTTCAAGAAATGTGTCAAAATCAACTGAAAATCCATCTGCTTCAAAGAAAGACAAAACATTTTTAAGACAAAGACGTTTCTGCGAATTCATTTTGAATCTCAAAAGCTCATATGAGCAGAATAATCATCACACGAAATTAAGTTGCTTAATTACAAGCCAAGACCAGAAATGTATTTTTAAGGGAAATTTATTAAGTTACATAATTCTTTTAATACCCGTAATTAATTAAACTTTCTATTTTAGCTGCTTAAATGTTAATATTCTGGCCTGTTTCCATTTTCGAATGCTTTTCATTTTGATTGTATGTTCTCGCTTTTTAATAAAAAATCAATTCATTTCTTTTTTCCTATTTGATATAATCGAGTAATTGCAAGCGCAAAACTATTTAATTGTTTTTAATTAATTAATGAATATTATTTACTTAACTTCAAGTCAGCTAAAATCCAATCGGATTCAACTCATTGACAAAAACTATTTAAAACAAGTAAAAATGCTATAGTTGAGTATACCCAACTACAAAACTCCCTGTACCCAGGTCAAAAATTTCCGATCGCATCTTCGTACACTAACACATACACACACACATACCCAAAGACGCACACACACAAGCGACAGCACAAGCGAGGCATTTTAAGTGGTGGCTGTGGTTCTTCTTCCCACCCCGCGCTGCAGTACTGATTCTTGTTTGTTGAATAACTTCCGTATTTATTATCCGATCAACTTGAAATTTGGACAGTGGATAAAGAGTGACTAAAGTATTGTACATGGCAAATCCCAAATCTAAAGCTTGAAAATTGTTACTGTAAAACGGTTCTTATCAAATAGCGGGGGAATGGGGGAAGATATCTCAAATCTAAAGTAAACTTGGTGTCTCCTTGCTGAGATCCTTGCGTTCATATCCTTGCGGACAGACGGACAGACAGACGGACATGGCCAAATCGAAATCTCTTTTGATACTGATCAAGAATATATATACTTTATAGGGTCGGAGATGGTTCCTTCTGCCTGTTACATACACATGCACAGATTTAGTACCCCCTTCTTACCCATTTTATGGGTACAGGGAGTAAATAGAGATCATCGACACAAGTTTCTCAGAATATAGAAAAGCTTCCTCCAAGGTCGGGAACATTGTGTGCAATTTGTTTGTATTTCTTATTTTTAATCTAAACATTTCGCCCGGTCTAGTAAAAACAGACCTAGATAAAATAAAAGACCCAAAACATAATCTGAACATAGAAACAAGCATTGGAAACTCACTTACTGGTAATCTACTTAGTAATTTGTTGGCATTTTTCTTCTTTGCCTTCTAATAAACAAATACGTCATGTATACTTATAGCAATACTTCATCGGTTTTCATCAAAATCAAAATAATCGCAAAAGCTCTGCGTATTTAATATAACAATGTGAAATCGTTCAGCGACTTATCTTGGCAAACACAAAGGGAACTTTCAGCTATAAACAAATAATAAAGCTATATAGATAAACAAATAAGGCTTGCCAGACGTTGTATACTCTTTTCGAATACATTATTTTCACACTTAATATGTGCATAATATGGGAATGTGAATGGGAATATGAGTAAGGGCAGACATCAAAATTAGACAATATAATCAAATTAATAATCTTTATAATAATATATGTAAGTTTGGGTATACATAAAATGATCAAAGTTAATTGAGATCATTATACCATTTTCTATTTATAATATTTATGTTAAATAACTACAGAGTTAAGATCTGAAGATCTAAATCAATCTGGTAACAATAGCGTACTTGAAATCAATGTTAAAGTCTATTTACTTTCCTGCTCTCTCCATTTCTCGGTAAAATATCAATACTGATTACACTTTGTACCCCTCTCTCTGAATTTTTTTTTTTTTTTGGCAATTTCATGCGAATTTTGTTTTGAGAGAGAATTTTGCTTATCTCACTAGTAAACACTGAATTTCGATTTTTGGTTTAATATTGGCCAATGAGAAGGCGTCATTTGGCGCTGTTCAGGGAATATGTCAAATCATTGATTCGAAATAAAGGCATTTGGGTGCATTGGGCACGTATTCATTCGGCTAAGCGAGGCATAAAAATTGTATTAAAGTGGCATTAAAATCATGGCCCGTCTGTCTATTCACAGCGATGATATGACACACCCAAGAACAACTCCAAATCGACACAGTAAAATGCCCATTAAAATAATAAGCAGACCCCAATGGCTGGCTCCTGTCCAGTTCAGTCCCGTACCGTCCTGTCAGGTCCGGTCCTGTTGCAGCTAATGGCCAGGCAATGATCACAATATGTGCTTAAATATGAGCGGCACGTGCCGGTGCCCAACAATGAACTCAACTCGACCATTTCGTGACCCGGCACAGTCACAGCCATAGTCACAGTTACAGGCACAAATACAGGCGCAGGCGAGTACTTATGCAAATAATTTACATGCTCTATGATCCGTGCTTAGTGGTCAGCAGTCGGGCTTAATAAGCCTGCTTTTGGCCAGCCGCATAATGCTTGTTGGCTTAGAGGCGCCTTTAATGGGCTTACTCGAACGCAACGATTACAATTTATGTACGGAATATACAAAACTCATTTTGAATAAACAGTACAAAATATCGATTAATAATTTAATTCAAATAAATAAATAAGTTAAAACCTTCAGAGCCTAACTGTGGCAAGCATTCCTCAGTTACTTTGTTAATTGCAAATCAAGGCTGTAGTTGAATCTCACATTCATAGCGTATCTTAAACATATCTTAACAGGGCTTTAACTTTTCAAGCTGCTGCAGTGATTAGCTGGACGACTAATAGGGCGGCTTCAACACGCGGCATTGCCATCAATTCATTAGCTGTCAACTTCAACCCATTGGCCCACTGACGAGCCACGCAAAATATGGCCAACTGTCAGCACGGCTGACGCTGATGAGCTGGCAATAATGTCGCTGGCCATTTAGCCTGATGGCCAACATTAACTCTGGGCCACTCACTGATCGATGTAGTTGGCAAGTGCGACTTTCAATTAACGACAACTCGACAATTGAATGCCGTCAAATTAAAGTCAATTGAAGTTGTAATATGAGGGTGGGCCGGTAAGTAATTGGCTTAGCTAAGAAACCCCAACTTTCTTTGACCAATATTTATCTCTTCTTGGATCAATGCGCTTCCATCAGCGATTCTTCAACTTAGTTCTGTCTTTCCAGCCATTTGACCTGCCTTTTCTATATGATCGAGCCATTACCTTGGCTTTACCTTAGGGACAAAGAGTAGTCTAGGGAATATGTTGAATTAAGCCTATTTGTAGTTTATAATATGAATGCTTCTTCTAGTTTGATCTAATTCGTATTGTTGAAAAGATACTTCCAAATGTGCTGCACCTAAAGTGTGTTTGAAACTCAAATGAATTTATGTAGGAAGCTTGACGGTAATATTATTGCTTAAGGATATGATAAGGGCAGTAATTTGATATGGATTTTATTTGATTTCTTTCCGAGTTCTGAAAAGATATTTAGAAATTTGCTGGACATAAGATGTTTGGTATAAATTCAATTATTGTTTGAACAAGGAAGATATTGCGCGGAAGAAGTATAGGTTTTATAGTGTTCGAGCTATTATTGGCCAGGCTGATTACTTCTCACCCCACCCTCGTACTGGGAGTTTCAGGGAGTTTGCTGTCTGTCAGTCAGTTGTAGCGCCGAATAGGTGGCCATAAATTAAGCAGAAAGCAGCTGACAGTTAATAGGCCAACAGAAACAGCAACAGCAACAGCAACGGCAAAGGCAACTTGGCTCTGACAGGGTAACATACTAAGCATGCGTGCGATTAACTTAATTTATGCACAAGTCCAGTTGCCGGATGGGGTGGGATGGGAAAGGGGATCTGTGAGTGTGGCGGTGGTAAGTGCGGGGAGGCGGGGGGCAGTTTGCAGCGCTTGAAATAAATATAAATTGCAAAAACTGTCAAAGCCATGGCAAAACAAGTAAGAATGCTCTAGTCGAGTATACCCGACTACGAAACTCCCTGTACCCAGGTCTAAAACATTCAATCACATCTAAGTCCACTTACACATACACACACACATACACAAAGGCGCACGCACATAGGCGGCAAAAACGACAGCGCAAGCGAGGCATTTTAATTGGTGGCTGTGCTTCTTCTTCCCCCTCTCGCTGCATCACTGAATCTTCTTTCGTGAATAACTTCCGTGTTTATTATCCGATCGACTTGAAATTTGGACAGTAGATTAAGAGAGACTAAAGTATTGTACATGCTAAATCTTAAAGCTATATCTTGAAAATTGTTCCTGTAAACGAACGGTTTTAATCGATTTGCGGGGGAACGGGGGAGATATCTGAAATATGAAACAAACTTGATCTGCGTATGCTATACAGGAACCTACATTTCAAATTTGGTGTCTCTAGCTCTTGTAGTTGCTGAGATCGACGCGTTCATACGGACAGACGGACAGACGGACAGACGGACAGACGGACAGACGGACAGACGGACAGACGGACAGACAGACGGACATGGCCAAATCGAAATCTCTTTTGATACTGATCAAGAATATATATACTTTATAGGGTCGGAGATGTCTCCTTCTGTCTGTTACATACATTTGCACAGATGTAATACCCCCTTTTACCCATTTTATGGGTACAGGGAGTAAAAAGGGGAATGCAATGAAAAGCGTTCAAAGTTGAAAGGCAATTCGTATTGTTGTTGTTGTTGTTGTTGTTGTTGTTGTTGCTGCTGCTGCTCTTGTTCTTCTGCTTCTTGACTGGCCGAAACACACACATAGAAGTTTTGCGGTTGTGTATGTGTGTGTTGTGTGTGCTTGCTTGGCACAATAAAGAAATTTTATCGCTGCCGCATTTGACATTTGAAGTATGCGCTGCAAAATTTATTGTTGCCCGTTGCTTGTTTCAATAAAAACCGATAAACCTGACTTGCTCGAAAATGAGAAACTTTTTCGTTGGCTTCGGCTTCGTGTTTTCCTTTTGCTTTAGCTGGAATTTCAATTTCAATTTTCATTTTGGCTTTAATATTGCGCCCATTGATTTGGCTATTCAAAATACTCAACAAATGGCAAACAAAGGCGAAGTTTAAGTTACGATTATTTGCCAAGCACTATGCGTAGTCCAGTGAAAACGGAAGTGGAAGTGGAATGAGGAAGTGGAAGGGGGAAGTGAAAGTGGAAATGGCAGTGGAATTGAGCCAGCTTTACCTGTTGAAAAATAGTTTTCCCATACCAATTTTCTAAATGCACGCAAACGTCAAAAGCAACAAATGATGCCGCAGCGCTAAAATGGCCCTGAAGGGAATGCGACTCGGAGATAGAAGAGCGAAGCGGAAAGGAAGAGAGCGGGTGACAGGAAGCCAGGCGACAGAACTGTCATTGATTGTCACACATTGTGAGCCAAGGGGAAACGCGTTTGTTCCCTCTGCCACTGTGCATGTGTGTGTGTGTGTGTGTGTGTCAGCTCAGATTGCTGACGCCATTGCGATGCTGTAATTGAGCATTGTGCGTTCTGGAGTTGTATCGCATCGTTCAGGATAAGTTCGATCGAACGACTCGCTATGCTTCAAGAAGGATCTGCAGATGGGCCTTTCAGTTGCTCCTCTACTTTGTTCCCTATATGGGTCAGATCGTATTTATAAAAACAAAGATACAAAAAATGCTTCGTTCATTTTGTGTGTCGTTAATTCAGTTCATGCGTTCATTTTATTCGTTCGCTTTGTTCCTTTGAGTATTAATACTAGTAAATCTGCGTTCTGTTTATTAAATTAGAAATTTCGAAAAATTGTGAAGCACATTTTCAGTTAGTATATTTTTAGTACATAAATATAATTATTTGTCATACAAACAAGTAAGAATGCTATAGTTGAGTATACCCAACTACAAAACGCCCAGTACCCAGATCAAAAATTTCCGATCGCATCTTCGTACACTTACACATGCACACACACATACCCAACAACGCACACGCACAAGCGACAGCGCCAGCGTGTCATTTAATGGTGGCTGTGCTTCTTCTTCTTCCCACCCCGCGCTGAAGCACTGAATCTTCTTTCGTGAATAACTTCCGTGTTTATTATCTGATCGACTTGAAATTTAGACAGCAGATTAAAAGTGACCAAAGTAATATACACGCCAAATCCCAAAGATATATCTTCTAAGATGTTGGTATATTGCGGGGGAACGGGGGAGATATCTCAAATCCAAAATAAACTTAACCTGCTCCCGCTATACACGAACCTACATTCCAAATTTGGTGTCTCTAGCTCTTACAGTTGCTGAGATCCTTACGTTCATACATACGGACGGACAGAGAGACGGACAGACAGACGGATAGACGGACAAACAGACGGACATGTCCAAATCGAAATCTCTTTTGATACTGATCAAGAATATATACACTTTATAGGGTCGGAGATGTCTCCTTCTGCCTGTTACATACACTTGCACAGAGTTAGTACCCCCTTTTTACACACTTTATGGGTGCAGGGAGTAAAAATTGGTACATAATCAATATTTACTGTGCCTGGTTTTAAGTGCACAAAAGGAACGAAAGAATGCCTCCAACGAACAAATTGAATTTCACAACGGAGCCTTTTAACTCAATTGAACTGCAACGCGCATCTCTAGTGCGTTGTGCGTATTGTGTGGGTATTGGTATTGGATAGGGCTGCCAGCAATCAGCTTATAAATATTGCATGGGCTCTACAGTAAAACGATTGAAAAACAATGCGCTCACTGACGCAAAGTGGTTCAATAATGCAAACGAAACGCGTTGCAAAACAAAACGGCAGAGCTTCTGTTCCCCCATCGCTCGCTGTCCACGTTCCTGTCCGTGTCCTTGTCCTTGTCCTTGTCCGTAACTCTTTATCGGCGGCAACAATGACAGCTCTGCTACCTGTCCGGGCTCCAAATCAACACAATTGCATTCTGGCGAACGCGCGCCACGTGACGTCAATGCAAATTGAGCGCCCAATTGCAACGTTGCGTATACGCAACGTACCAAAAAGTTGTTTGGTTAGCGGCACAAACTTACGCACAATTTGCATAACAATGGGGCAGCTTAGCCCGCTCTTTCCCCCTCCTTCTCCTTCTCCTTCTCCTTCTCCTTCTCCTTCTCCTTCTCCTTCTCCTTCTCCTTCTCCTTCTCCTTCTCCTTCTCCTTCCCTTTCTCCGTTTCCTTCGCCCTGCAGTCGCCCACTCACGCTAAGTGTGACAATAAATTGCTGTCAACTTTTATTTATCTATATCATGGCCATTTCCTGCGTGTTTCATGGCCAGAAACTTTGTAAGGCGCATCAGCAAAAACACAAATAACAACAAGTAAGAATGTTATAGTCGAGTATACCCGACTACGTAACTCCCTGTACCCAGGTCAAAATTTCCGATCGCATCTTCGTACACTTACACATACAAACACACATACACAAAAGACGCACACACACAAGCGACAGCTCGAGCGCAGCGCAAGCGAGGCATTTTAAGTTGTGGCTGTGCTTCTTCTTCCCTTTGCGCTGAAGCACTGAATCTTCTTTCGTTAACAACTTCCGTGTTTATTATCCGAACGACTTGAAATTTGGACAGTAGATTAGGAGTGACCAAAGTATTGCACATGCCAAATCCCAAAGCTATTCTTAACAATTGTTCGTGTAAAACGGTTTTTATCGAATTGCGGGGGAACGGGGGAGATATCTTAAATCTAAAATAAACTTGACCTGCTCCCTCTATACACGAACCTACATTCCAAATTTGGTGTCTCTAGCTCTTATAGTTGCTGAGATCCTTGCGTTCATACATACGGACGGACAGACGGACAGAGGGACAGACAGACGGACATGGCCAAATCGAAATCTCTTTTGATACTGATCAAGAATATATATACTTTATAGGGTCGGAGATGTCTCCTTCTGCCTGTTACATACACTTGCACAGATTTAGTACCCCCTTTTTACCCATTTTATGGGTACAGGGAGTAAAAACAGTACGCTTAAAAACGATCGATAGCAAAAGCCATCGATGGCGGCAACTAAGACGCACACTCGATACTATCGATAGTGTCATCGATAGTTTTGCAGTTTAGGAGCACAATTATATGTATGGTATCGTATTGTAGTCGACATGTGTTATTTATTAAGTTTCTAAAGTCTTCCCTGTGTCTTAAAGAAGTCAGTATAAAGAAACCCTTAAAATAAGTTAAGATATTTAGATTGAACTTTTGAAATAATCGTATCACATAGCTTGTATGTAGAGTAAGCGCTGGCACTCCGAATACTATTGATAAGAGCGACAACCTATCCATATCCTGCGTTATAAAAAGGCTGGGTCCAAAACTAATTAAGCTCGCGATTCTTTCTCAGTTTTATTTGTTGCTTGATATTAGCATAAAGGCTTACATTCACTTCAAATGAAAATTACATCCCGTAATTTAGCGCATTATCATTTCGTGTAACATTTCTGTTTATTAGTCAAAATGGTTCTGCGAAAACGATATATCGATATATATCGAAACGACCGTGTTAATTATAATCAGGTGTTCTGTTATGGCCACAAAGATTGTCAACAAAGCAGCATTAAAATGTTGTAGGTAGTTGTAATCAGACGTTAATACAGGAGAATTATATACTCGTATATTATCAGCTGGAATTAAACTGAACGCAGGAGAAACACATAAGGAACACACATTTTCCATAAATCGTATCGCACACTCTTACTTCTTGTGTATAGCCTTGATAATGAACTTAATGAAAATAAAAATGTTGCATACCAGATTTCCCACAAATTTTGCGACCATGGAAGTATATTTAACAAGGTCAGTGACGAATTATTTTAATGTGGAGAGTATTTAATATTAGTTTGATTCCGACCAGACGAATATTAGGCTAGCCTTGCATAAAGAGTTTAGATAAACTTTAAATTCTCCTTTCCAGTTCCATTAAAGGCAGTGTTTTCAGTTTGATAACTATATTATCAACAAATTGAAGGTCTTCAAATTTAAAGCTGGTTGAGAATTTGTAGTTTCTAATTAACTTTGCCATTGTAACTCTTATCGAAAATAGAGCATATCTCCAACCTAAGAGCCAAATCAATATTTATTCGGTGTCTATAAATGCTATTTGATATCACTTTAAACATACCCAAGCAGTTTCGCGGTCCCTTTGAAAAAGGGATGCTTATTCTGAAGATTATTGGGAAGGAAGGGATCCGGATTAAATTGATGTGCGTCCTTCCCCAGACTTCCTTGCAGCAAGCTTCTGATCAATAAGCTACAATAAACAAGTAAGAACGTTGCAGTCGGACGTACCCGACAGCAGAATACCCTGTTTCAAATCCGGTGGGTTCCGAAAGAGAATAGATTTCCGACAAATTGTGTAGGAAGGAGTCGGGTGGGGGATCGACCTTGGCACTTTATGAATCCAGAGTATCCAACAACATGTGTACCAAGTTTGGTTGCTCTATCTTCAAAAAACTGCGTTCATTCGGACAGACAGGCGGACATTGCACAAACCCAATATACTTTATTTCGAAAACAAGGTATACAAATATATTATTTATATCTATCGAATTATGGTCGATTAGTTTTGACACCTTGCTCAAGAACCTCCGTATTCTTGACTTAGCCATTGAGTAACGGCCCTCTATACCGAAAAGCTTCCGCACTAGTTTACTCTTAAGCCAGGGCAAAAAAGTTATATCCGTTACTGTCTCCGCAACACTATAAACACATAGTAAGACTCATTAAAAATTATGCCAATAGTACTCACTATTTGTAATCATCCACAAGGTTGTCGATATTGATATTCTCATCCGCAGTTATATCACATCCCAGAGTATTTTCTGTGTGTGAATGAAATAAAACTCTATCAATAAAATGTATGTAGAGCATTCCAGCTTTCCGGTTATAGTCATTGCAACAATAAACTTACGAGTTGATATCTTGAAGCTTAAGCTTTCCAGCGCGGGTATCAAATCCTTTTCGCCATCGCCAACCATAGTGTCAAGTGTCTTAAGTAAGGATCCTGACTCCTTGTTAAAAGTAGGAAGAAAGCTTAGCAGAACCTTGTGTGCAAACCCTGGAGCCATTAGTTTTCGGTGCACGCTCCAGGTGGGATCTGAACAAAATTTAAAGTATTGCAATTTCAAATTTAAAGCTACTAAGGTATTTTTCACACCTTTTACGCTAAACAAGCCTTCACCAAAGCCATCTGGAATTCCATTGTCCTTTGTTTACGCAATGCGACGAATTCAAAATGTCCTGAATCAATTGAGGATCAGTGACTGCCATAAACGGCAACGGACCGACCATGATACGCATACTGGTCCATATTTTTTCAAATATTTTCCAATATTTCCCAATGTATCTGTGCATGCGAATAAATTAAAGATTTAGATTTTAATCGAGCGCACTTCAAAATTATCACTGATCACATACTTTCTCTATAAAGGTACTTGTGAGCTATGCCAAGTATTGGATATCCCAGGGGACCAGGCATTTTCAGCCATAATAGATAGAATCTCCGACGAGTCCACACAATATAGAACCATAATACGAACAGTAGAGCACACCACAATTCCCAGCACAGCATGATTATCAGTCCTAAAGGTATTTGATTATGCGAATCAGAGCCTTCCGACACGCGTGAACACTATAGTTGCAAATATTAGATTTCTCCAAGTTTTTATATGCCGCAGGTTAAAACTACTTTGTAATAAAACTAGTTCCAGCGTAAGATCTATAGATAGCGACAATTTTCATAAATTAACTATATTTACTTTATTCCAGTTTAAAATAGAAAAACAAGAGAGTAATAGATACTTGTGCAAATGTATACCCGACCCTATGAAGCATATGTAGACTTAACCCGTCTGACTGTCTGTATAAATGAGTCAAGAAAAGTGTTTGGGTTCACTAAGCCCCAAGACCCCAAGTTTAATTCCCCTTTTCTATTAGCATATTTTAAAATACAGTGCACTAACTTATAGCAAATGTCTCAAGTAAATGCTTGCAACAATTACAAAACTATTTTTACTCCCTGTACCCATAAAATGGGTAAAAAGGGGGTACCAATTCTGTGCAAGTGTATGTAACAGGCAGAAGGAGACACCTCCGACCCTATAAAGTATATATATTCTTGATCAGTATCAAAAGAGATTTCGATTTGGCCATGTCCGTCTGTCCGTCTGTCCGTCCGTATGTATGAACGCAAGGATCTCAGCAACTATAAGAGCTAGAGACACCAAATTTGGAATGTAGGTTCGTGTATAGCGGGAGCAGGTCAAGCTTATTTTAGATTTGAGATATCTCCCCCCGTTCCCCGCAATTCGATAAAAACCGTTTTACAGGAACAATTTTTAAGATATAGCTTTGGGATTTGGCATGTGCAATACTTTGGTCACTCCAATCTACTGTCCAAATTTCATTCGTTCGGATAATAAACACGGAAGTTATTCACGAAAGAAGATTCAGTGCTTCAGCGCAAAGGGAAGAAGAAGCACAGCCACAACTTAAAATGCCTCGCTTGCGCTGCGCTCGAGCTGTCGCTCGTGTGTGTGCGTCTTTTGTGTATGTGTGCTTGTATGTGTAAGTGTACGAAGATGCGATCGGAAATTTTTGACCTGGGTACAGGGAGTTTTGTAGTCGGGTTTACTCGACTATAGCATTCTTACTTGCTATATAGTTATAACTCGTTTGACGGGTCTTGTTGAGAAAGTTGATTGAATCTCATTGAGTATTTGAATAATTAAATACTTGAATGGTATTTGTTTGATCTAATAACCCTTAGTAACCGTAAGTAATCCCTAGTTGACCTAGGCTTGTCCGTCTGTCTGCGCAAAGTCGAGAAAGAGGTAAACACAAACGTTATTTAACAAACCGGTTTCAGTACTGTAGTGAGGCAGGAAGCAGCAGCATAGCCCGCCACTAGAAGTGCCCTGCTTGCTTGCAATGCCGCCAAACTACTTGCTATGTGTGCATATGTGTGTAAGTGTGTTTACAGAAACTATAGACTTGGGTACCAGGGGTCTCGTAGTTGTTTAAGCTCGACTAGAGCAATCATACTTGTTTGGCATTCGAATAGCTTAAATTTCACTTTTCAAACCGATTTTTCCGTCGACTATCGCATTTATTGTGAACTTAATATCAGCGGGTTGCTGCAGCTGTTCCTATGCTACAGTTCGGGTTGAACTTAATACGAATTGTTGATTAAAGGAACAGGGTATTTAAAGGGACACCAGCTACTTCATCTGCTTGTTTCCCTTCGCGGTCAGCAGCTGCGGTCCAAATGGAGCTGGCGAGTGCGGTTTATTACCTTTTTTCACTTGTATATGGCAAATACGTTTTTGTTTCTTGTTTTTGTTGTTAGCCACACTTTTTGCTCGGGTTCATTGTCTTTTTGACCAGACAGCAAAGTGCCAGCCAATGTCTGGCATACGTGTGTGTGTGTGTGTGTGAATCCTTTTACGCACTTGTGCAACTGTGTGTGTGTTGAATTTGTATGCCTCGCGTGTGCCAGGCAAACAAATAACACACAAAAGGGCAGGCCAAAGCCAATGGCAATGGCAACGCTCGCCCTCCTCCCTCGTCCATCTCAGGGGCATAATTTGCGTTTAATGAATTGTGCAAAAAGATTTTTATTCACTTAGCTGCACACACACACACACACACACACACACTCAGAACAGAAAGAGAGAGAGAGAGAGAGAGAGAAAGAGACGGCGGCTCACATGGGTAACAGGGCTATAAGCCGCTTAGCGGCATTTTGGCCTAGCAAATTGAAACGCTGTGCATATTGGCCCCCTTAACATTTTTGACAACGGGCTAATTCTGCTTTATTCCCGATGCCTTTTTGATCAATTATTTAGTCATTAATATTACTTAGAATGCGTTTCAGTTCTTAGCTGCGCCATCCGCACAGTTTGATCGATGAATTTGTTCTGCTTAAGTGCGGAAGGCGATGGAAAGTAAGGTAATGTTGATGGGAGTCGAGTAAGTGCATCAATTTGAAGTGAACTGAGCTACCTGAAAAGCTGTTAAGGCTAATAGACACTGAGCAGAAACTTGAGCAGAAAATATAACAAAATAAGCAACTGCTTCCGCAACTTAGAAATATATATGGGTTGATTAACACTTTTGTAACCTTTAAAGCCATAGGAAACGTCTCCTTTAATCAGTTGAATCTTTTCATTTTCATCTAGCTTTCATCTCTCATCGTTTATTTGCGAAAAGGAACTTAAAGCGTACTTTGTGGCTGTTGGCTGGGAAACAAGAACTTTAAGTCCTCGTTTAGCACTTGAGGCTGGCCATCATTCGCACACACACACGCACAGCTGTCAGTTTATCATTTGAAGTGCAGCAACAACAACAACAACAACAACACTTAACACCACATCAACTTAAGATGATAGCCGGCGTGACAACAACACACGCCAACTTTTCAAGATATGCGAACAGTAACAAAGGCAGCCAAAAACACAAACGCATAAATAAAAAAGTAAAAAAGCGACACACAAATGGTTAAAGGAAGCAGGAGAGGCAGAAAGGACAGAAAGAGAGTGAGAGAGAGTGACAGAGAGCGGAAGCTGTAATTTACACAGCCGCTTCACTCTCAACATCAACATCACAAACATTTTGTTGATATCGGCCGCGTTGGGTTCGCCCATTGCACGCCTTTATCTGACGTCTGTGGATGCGTGCCTCGGTATGTATACCCTGTAAAATAGAGAGAAGGGGTATATACTATTTTTAGAAACTACAAATAAAGGAAGGGGAATTTTTTGGGGGAATTTGTCACGAAATGTGTTAGGCATTGAAGGGGACTTGTCTGCACCTCTCTCTGCGATTCTCAAAATTTCAAGCTAGTGCCATAACAACAATCGGATGAAAAATGAGTTTTTCCAAAACAAAAAAATGTTGTAAGGGTATTTTTTTATCTTCGACACGCCGAAGATAGCCATTCTTTCTTGTTTATATATCATCCGATCCTTATCAATCTCACTCTAAGGGCATTTATCTCCGGCACCCGTTCTTTCTTTTTTATTTACCATCCGATCCTAATCAGCCTCAATATTATGAATCAAAGAATCATTCGACGCCGATGCCAAAAAGTCCAACCCCCCGTGCGAAAAAGGATGATCTTTAATGAAAATATGTGAAATTTTGTTTCTTACCACTCTATCCTTTGGAATTCTGAGTAGTGCCGGCAAAAAACTGTACTGGGGTTGGGATGCCGGGACAAAACCTGCCAGTATATAATATGGAATTAGTTTTTAATTCTTATTGATTAAAAAAAGTATATTAAATAAAGTCTAAGTAGTGCTTTCAGTTGTGCCTTGTATTCATGTCATGTTAAGACTCGTTGTTCAGTGATCCTTCCCGTTACTTCGTTTCGCCATTTGAAATCTTCGACAAAAGAGGTTTATCTGCAATATGAGCACTTCAAGTGCATGCAGGGTATCTGTTAGTCCATCAAAGTACTGTGCGGGGGGTCTTTTCACGCATTTCGGTGCCGCTGTGCTACTTCATTGTCTTTGGCTCGTGTCGATTGTCGCCTTCCGTTGGCTCAATCATTTTACGTCCCATAAAACATAAATAGAAATCGATGCCGGGGATCCACAGCCACGGCAACAGCCCCCATCCCCCCACCCCCACCTCCACCTCCACCCCCGCCCACATTCACATCCATATCCATTGGCAGTTTCATTGCCATTTCGATTGTCATTGTTTCGTCTGCCCAGCGACAATTTGAATTACCAGCAACAACAAAAACAAAAACAAAAGCAAAAGCAAAAGCAAAAAGAAGTTAAACAAGAAAAGACGGAAAATCGCTGGCAAGGTTGTGGCACTTGCCGCATGTTGCACGTATCTGTCGTCAGTCTGTGTGTGTTTTTGGCGATTGTTGCTGTCCTTGTCCCGGCATCGTAACGCAATCCCCAGGGCAACATTTGGCGGTTTTTGCCTGAGGCGAGCAAGTCTATAATGCAGCATTATTTTATGTCGAGCCAAGCAATTTATTGAATTTTCTCCTTCGCTGCCGCTGCCTCTGCCTCTGCCTCTGTCCTCTGCCCAACCGCGTTTCATATTGGTTTTAGCTTTACAGTTTGTGGTTTGGGCTCTGAGTTTGGCATTTCTCGTGCTCAAGTATTTTATGGCTCTTTTGGCGAATGTCAATAAATTTTTAATACATATGATAAAGTGCGTCAAATGATGATTGAAATTGGGCTTCAAGCTCAAAGCTGAATGCCAGCCACATAGATGTCCTGGGCAAATGTTGTTGCAACTGGCTTAGCTAGTTGGCTGTTACCAATTGCAAAGGTTGTGCCCAACTTAGCCAACTTCTCAATGCACGAAATTCAATTCACTTTTTGCCTTTGTGCTCTCAGCTTTCTGATATCTTTCACACTCTGCCCTGCCATTTGCATGGCCAGCACAATTGATAAGAGAAATGCAATTTTCGCATGCGACAAAAGGGAGAAGTGTGTGGAGCAGGAGTGTGTGTGGCGGGGGTATGGAGTGTGTGGTGTGTCGGCTAAGCAGCTTAGCAGAGGCTGCCTGCCGCCTTTCAAGCACTGCCCAATTCAATTGGCCCAATCAAATCAATGGAAATTGCACTAAATTTTCTGATTTTTATGCAAATTTAAACGAAATATTTGCATAAAGTAATCGGGCAGCGGTAAGAGGTAGTAGATGTGGCGGTTGGGTGTGCAGTGGTGCAGTGCAGGGGTACAATTTGATAGTGCGGCTAAAAGAGCTATCGATTAGGCCAATGTCTACCCCGCTCTGTCTATCAGCCGAATTTAATTGCCTTGTGTGTGCAAATCAACTCAACTCACACACATTTAATTACAACACCGTTGGCAATAATTTATAATACTAATTAAAATTTTGAACACGCACACACCCACACACACACACACTCACACACACATACACACATACACATGCATAAGTAATCAAGGGTAGAAGACACGCCGTTGGCATTGAAAATTTTCATTTGCATGCACACTACGACAACAGTTAGACAGTCACGTATGTGTGTGTGTGTGCGTGTGTGTGTGACCCTTATCAATCAAATGTTAATTAAGTTTCAAGTCAGGCAAAGGCAGCCAAATGCCAAACCAACTAACAATCCTCATATTTGTTCAACTTTGGTTCTGTCTGCTCGAATATTAACTTGCTTGCTGTTAATTGGGACGACCAGCTAGAAGAAGAGCTGAAAAACAATCGATCACACTATCGATAATACCGATAATTTCGTTTAAGGATTGTCGATTTTTAATGTTATTTCTTTGTAACTAATTATTTTTCTGTTATTTTAACAAAAACTTAATCTATATTTACAATATATACTTAATCAAAATAACAATTAGGTTTGGTTAATGAGATAAAATAAAAAAATTAAAGTAATAATATTTACAGATAGCTCTTGACAAGTTTTTTCAAAGATTTTTCCGCACTCTGATATTGTTTTCAATTTAAGAATAATATAATTTCTATTGACTATCGCTAGACCATCGATAAGAAACCAGGAATATTTGAATATTATGTCCTTTTTTACTAAAATGTTATATATATAGGAATTAGCTTCTGTGAGCTTTTCTTACTTTAATAATTTAAAAAGTCGAATAGTTATGAAACGCAGTGTACGCGTATTTATGGTTGTCCAGCTGTAGCAGCTGGTTACAAATTATTACGTATACGCCGCGTGTAATAGCAACTTCCCGTTAAATAAAATTAGCCACTTGCCACGCGGCACTTGTGGCGCCATCTTCTCAATTGCCTGGCCAAGCTGTACACAAAAGCGCAACCGGAAACGGAAATGCTCTGCAGCACATGTCGTCCGTTTTGATCTCAGTCTCACTCTATCGCTTAGTCCCACTAACTAACTGTGTGGGCTGTTCTATGTGTAAGTGTGTGTGTGTGTGTGTGTGTGTGACAATTTCTGGCTTGTTTGTAATGGTTTTTTGGTTAACATGCGCACAGATTGATGCGTGGCCAAATTGTACACAGCCGCAAATTGCGGCATTTTCGGTTGCTGTCAACGCACACACATGCCCCAGAGAAACGGCACGTTTTTATGCTTGTACTACTCGTATAACGGCACACAAATGGCCAAAACAACAGCTTTCTCGTCATGCCAAAAAGACTGACAACTTGCCACATGCAGCAGCAGCAGCAGCAGCAGCAGCAGCATAGCCGGCAGCATTGTTGTGGTTAGCCAGCTCGTCAGTCTGTCAGACTGACGGACTGCCCTATTGCCAGTTATCCGCATTTTAGTTTATGACCCGGCTCAGTTATGCATTTGACTGCAGTTTGGCAAACAAGCATTTTGACCACTTTATAAAATCGTATTAAAATCCAATAAATATAACCAAAATGTTGTCTATGACATAAATGAATATTACTTGCGAGTAAGTGCTGCACTTTCTGTCTAACAAAACACTTTACAGACTACAAGTTTTTGATAACGCTTATCGAATTACAATTGTTTGTCCTCACAGTTCTTGTTGAAGTCTTCGATTTAAATTATCCTGCTTTTCTCGCAAAAAACTTAAAGCTGTGTTTCAACTCATTTTAAATAACTTCCAAGCAACTTCATCATATATTTATAATCACAATTTGTTTAAGCTGCCAAAAAGGTAGCCGTACAAACAAATAAATAAATATAAGTAAATAAATAAAATATATATTTACAAAAATACAACTAAGAATAATATAGTCGAGTATACCCGACTACAAAACTCCCTGTGCCCAGGCCACAAATTTGTGATCGCATATGCGTACACTTATACATGCATACACATATACATTTGCAATTTTCAGCCACAAGAACTTTAAAAAAAAATGAATGTGACGCGCGACCCTTTGAGAATCTTGTTTCTACTTAAGGCAACCGAAGCTCTAACTAGTTGGGAATTATAGTATGCAATATGTAAATGCATAAATCTTCGTACTTTATAGGGTCGGAGATGTCTCCTTCTGCCTGTTATATACATTTGCACAGATTTAGTACCCCCTTTTTACCCATTTTATGGGTAGAGGGAGTAAAAATAAAAAAATATTTGATATATATATTATCCCAATGTATCCCAATGAATAGAAACTATGTGTCTTCATTAAGCAACAAATTGGATACCAAATAGAAGCATTTTTATTCAAAATGCTTTCTCGGGTATGACTCCAAGCCAAATTTCGCAACTAAAGAAGATTCAGCAATCCACAAAATCAATAAGAATATATCCGACAAGTTGACACACGCTGAATATTTCTGCTCATATTTAAACCCTAGCAGAGGATGTTATAATTTAGTTTTAATTATTATTATAATTACGAAATCTGAGTTAATGCAATTTGACATTTTTAAATAAGAGTAATCTCATTTCTACAATCTTTAAGCAGACATTGACTACATGGACCTTGATGTATTCAGAAATAATTGCATTTGTAAATACCTTTTAAGTTGTTTGCTCATTTAGTACATTTAACTCGGCATACTCATGTATATTTTACATTAAGACTACATTACATTTAAGTGCATTCAAAAGAATGTATTGTGTTTGTTCGGTCAAATGATTAATGTTGTACCATCTGAAGCGCTATATCAAGAAATAAGAGAAGCTTGCACATGTTTAGCATGTGCCACGCTGCGTATACGCAACGTGCCAAGAGAAAGTGCAACTGCAACTTGCTAGTTGCAACTGTGGATTGTGAGGGAGCAAAGTGAGAAGCGCAGGAAAGCGAAAGGCCATCGCGTGCACCTTGGCATTTGTCCCCTTCACATTGCATCCTGTTCCTGTTACTTCTCCCTTCCGCCTGGCAGTTGTAAATGACAGATGTCAGAATGGCACAATAGACAGCTCCTGGCATGTGAATGCATGCGATGCATGTGAATGCGAATGTGACTGTGACTGTGACTCTGTCTGTGACTGTGACTATGGATGGGTGAGATGCTACCACAAAAATATGTCAGTTGGCATTGCGTTGCCACTTTTCAGCGCCACTTTCTGGCAGCCATCGATTTATTTACACTAATTCTCACTAAGCTGATGCCAAATGTGTCGAGCTGTGAACTATAGGACTCGAGTTGTGGCATGCCCCGGCAATACATCTCTAACCTGATAAAGTTTCAATCGATCTCAATCAGCTAGCACATTGCTTCTAGCCCATGCACATTGTCTCAGACCTTGCCTGCTTACAGCCAACTTGCGCAAAATTGTAACTATTGTAATCGGTCAACTTGTAACTGGCTAAAATGATACATATATATCTTTTAATGTTTGTATATACTTAAGCCCTTGAACAAAATCTTTCGTCAGTTAAAAACTCTTGTTCATAATATGTGCCATATCCTCGTTTCGGCCCTCCCTATGGATATCATCCTTCACCAGATTGGCGCATTTTTTAAATAGCAAGACCAACTCAGTTGCCTGGTTCATCTCCAGCGGCACTTAAGGATTGTAGGCATTTAAAAACATCCTTTGGGCGACCTAAACTTCGTTAGATTCCATTTCAACGTCCGCATTAAGCAGCTCAAAACGCTTGATTCGCTCACTCAATGCCGGATCGCTTTCTGTCATCTTGGAGAGTTCATGGCTTTACCCCTTCAGCATATTGCTGACAGGCAACTGAATTCACTACCATAATTTGATCCCCAGCGGGAGGGCGAATGTCATGCACGCTGACAGTCAATTTCTCCAAATCGCACATAAAAGTGGGACCGTTTTGATATACGGAAAAACAGCAGCAGCACTGGCAATATCTTATACGAAAACATCTTACTAATTCCAATTCAGCAGAATTATAGGCTTTTTATAAATCCAGTAACCCTTTGACCAATCCGCTACACTACATTTCTCACATTGTGTGGAGAGTGTCTAAACACAAATATAATAACTATTTGTAAGTACGTATATTTTCGTGCACCAATCTGATTCTAATTTAAAACATGTTCCCAATTAGCTGAATAATATTAGGCAATCATGTGCGCGGGAAACATTATATATGTTTAATATTTAAGCCACTACCATAGTTTATGTATAATTTCTTTCAAGTATCGTCCGAATCTTCCAAGTATTTTGACAATAGTTAAAATTACATTGCTAAGTGCGCCTGGCTCAGTGTCCTTACCAGTGAATAAATCTAAGAGATACAACATCTCCAAATGACAGTACTGGCCTCCAAGCGAGTTCAGTAAGCCAAAATTAGACCTAAACTGTTCGGAATAGTGCTTGAGAAACTGTTCTAAGTTGGCAGCTATCTGCTTTCCACCTAGCCACAAATCGTTTCGCTTGACGATGTCTTTGACGACTTGTTCCTGTGGCGTCGGATGTTTGTGACCGAAACCCATTCCAAATTCCACATCGACAATGAGCCCGGACACTATTGGCATCAATTCGCCTGTTTCATTCAACAGCGGCACATTACTATCGAAGAAATTCTCAAAAACACTGATATCCGCGGGTGAGCTAAACCTTGTAACATCGCTGAGATGCGCCTCCTTAATATCCGTATGGAGGTATTCAAAAAAATCGGCCTGCTCTTGCATTTCCGGAGTAAGCTGTTTCATTGACTTGAGCTCTTTAGCAACATGAATAACGAGAGGCACCATTATCCACTGCGTCATCTTTATCACCAATTGGCCCATGAGATCGATCATTTCGCGTTGCAGGATCTTAGGCATCCTTTGATAAGTACACTCCCCGGGATCCACCTCGGAATAATCCTCGACTTGGCCTGGCTTAGAAGTGCTCTGTATTATATTCCAACCATTCCGAAAAAATAGCGACAGCAGCAGCACTGGCAATATCTTATGCGACATAATGTTTCTAATGCCAACTAAGCAGAGTTTGAGTCTATTTACTCTTATAATCGCAGTGCCCCCATGACCAAACCGAATTCATTCAATTGGCTATGCAAATCAAATGATTTAACTAAAGCACCAATATTAAAACATTTTATCTTAGTCTTAGTATGTGTATTTTCGTGCACCAAGTTGATTCTTGTTTAAAAAAAGCTTACAGACAATTTTTTTAATAATATTTGGCAATCCCATGTGCAGAAAATATCTAACTTATTTAAGCTACAATCTTATGTACTATTTCTTTCAAAGAGCGTGCGAATCTTTGAAGTATTTTGATAATAGTCATAAATATATTACTCACTACTCTCGGGTCATTGTCAGGGCCAGGCGGGCCACTGAAAATATTCATAAGATACAGTGCCTCCGCCTCACAGACCTGGCCTTCAAGCGAACTCAGGAAAGTAGAATCAGCCTTAAGCTTAAGGGAGTGCTGCTTCAAAAACATGTGTAACCTTTCGGCAATTCGTGTTCCACCAAGCCATAAATCATTTCGCTGCACGATTTCTACGATGATCTCTTCCTCTGGAGTACGTTCCTTGTGACCGAACCCCATGCCTTCTTCCACATTGACGATTAGCCCGGACAGTAAAGGCATCAGAGCAGCCGTTTCATTCAACACCGGCACCTGATTATCGAGGAAATGCGCAAACACACTGATATCCGCCGGTGAGCTAAACCTTGTTATATTTATGATATTCGCTTTTTTAATCTCCTCTTTGAGGTGCTCAAATAACTGGGCTTGCTCACGCATTGCCGGACTGAGTACTTTCATGGTTTTGAGTTCACCGGTAACATTCCTAATAATAGGCACCATTATCCACTGCGTTATCCTTAACACCACTTGACCCATGAGGTCGACCAATTCGCGTCTCAGGTGATCAGGCATTTTTTCATAAGTGCAGACCCCGCCATAGAGAGGCCGCTCGGAATGCTCCCCTGGAACCTCCTCGGGATACTCCTCTGGAAGCCCCTCCGGATACTCCTCAGGAAACTCCCCGGGATACTCCTCTGGAATCCCCTCGGGACGCTCCTCTGGAAACCCCTCGGGACGCTCCTCTGGAAACCCCTCGGGATGCTCCTCTGGAAACCCCTCGGGATACTCCTCTGGAAACTCCCCGGGATACTCCTCTGGAAACTCCCTGGGAGACTCCTCTGGAAACCTCTCGGGACGCTCCTCTGGAAAACCGTCAGGATACTCCTCTGGAAACTCCCCGGGATACTCCTCTGGAAACTCCACCGGACGCTCCTCTGGAAGCCCCTCGGGATACTCCTCTGCAAACTCCCCGGGATACTCCTCCGGAAACCCCTCGGGATAGTCCTCTGGAACTCCTTCGAGATGCTCCTCTGGAAACCCCTCGGGACGCTCGTTTGGAATCCCTTCGGGATGCTTCTCCAGCAACTCCTCGAGATGCTGCCCTGGCAGCTCCCCGGGATGTTTCCCTGGCAGCTCTATGGGATGCTGTCCTGCAAGCTCCCCAGGATGTTTCCCTGGATGCTCCCCGCGCTGCTGTACGACTTGGACTGGCTTGCAAGTGATAATTTTAAAGTTCCAAGCAACCCAAATAAACAGCGGCAGCAACAGTACCGACAATATCTTTTGCGACATAATGTTTCGAGTGCCAACGACGCAGAATTTAAGTCAGTGCCCCCGTGCTTGATTTGACTCTATTCAATTTGTCATGCTAAATGAATGAGTGAATTCGATTCCTTACACTGTTTAGAGAAGCATTTCTGTTCAGAAAAATAAAGTTAGGAGACTGTGGTCTTGCTTTACCTGTTATTGTTGTTAACAAGACATCGTAAGTGCCACCACTCGCCACTTTCCATAGTGATAGCTTAAACTATCAATAGAACTATCGAGAATATATTGTGCGCTTAAATAAGGTATAAAAAATTGCGCAGTTCAGCTTTCTCTGGTATATGTTTCTTACTCTATACCATCAAATAATAAAGGACATTTTATTGTGACACGAAGGTTTAGCAATTGAAAAAGTGCGGGAGAGGGTGAAATGACCCAATAAAAAGTTAAATTTAGGACGAAACCATGGTTGTAAACTCAAACTATATACCAAACCTTAAACTATCGAGTGTCAACGATATTGCGTCAGGCCTGTCGTTGGCAATTAAGTCGAAGAAGCTAATCAGCTTAAAGTCGCGAGCCATAACTAAATTTGCAATGCCTTCAAACGGGTAGTAAAAATGCGCAAAATGCATTCGCCATAGCCGAGGTAATTGCTCGTGAAGCGACTGTGAAAAATGGCATTTAAATGCGGCTGAAACTGTTGCTGTTACTCCAAAGGCTACTGCAATTGGGCCACATGTCAGAAATTTGGCAGCAGTTGCAAAACAAACAAGTAAGAATGCTATAGTCGAGTATACCCGACTACGTAACTCCCTGTACCCAGGTCTAAAACATTCAATCATATCTACGTCCACTTGCACATACATACACACATACACAAAGACGCACACACTCACTGGCGGCAAAAGCGACAGCGCAAGCAAGGCAATTTAATTGGTGGCGGTGCTTCTTCTTCCCTCCTCTCGCTGCATCACTGAATCTTCTTTCGTGAATAACTTCCGTGTTTATTATCCGATCGACTTGAAATTTGGACAGTATATTAAGAGAGACTAAAGTATTGTACGTGCCAAATCTTAAAGCTATATCTTGAAAATTGTTACTTTAAAACGGTTTTAATCGATTTGCGGGGGAACGGGGGAGATATCTGAAATATGAAACAAACTTGATCTGCGTATGGTATACAGGAACCAACATTTCAAATTTGGTGTCTCTAGCTCTTGTAGTTGCTGAGATCGACGCGTTCATCCGGACAGACAGACAGACGGACAGACGGACAGACGGACAGACAGACGGACATGGCCAAATCGAAATCTCTTTTGATACTGATCAAGAATATATATACTTTATAGGGTCGGAGATGTCTCCTTCTGTCTGTTACATACATTTGCACAGATGTATTACCCCCTTTTTACCCATTTTATGGGTACAGGGAGTAAAAAGAGGCAGCTGAAATGCAATTTGGTTAAAGCGACATGCTGCATGCATATTGAATGCAGCCGAACTGGGCCGAGCTTCTGGCCAGAACGTGTTGGCAGAGCCAGTGAGCCAAATTCGTTGCTGGTTAACTTAATTTAGTCAACTTTTTTGCAGCATTTCGCATACTCGCAATGAGGCAGCAAGTAAAACAAATAACAAAATAATAAAAACAAGAGCAGAGAATAAAGTTGAACAAATCGCAACGAAATAATTGAATTTTCATTTCCGTTTTATGTGTTTACTTCCTCTGCGTGCTGCAGGATTGTGACGGCCCTGGGCGTCCGTCCCTCCTTATAAATGAGGAAGTGCCCACGCGCTATACGAGTATGCGCCCCACTTTCAATCTGATTCCAGCCTATTTGTATACAAAAGCACTCAATTTTTGGCAGGCTTGAAAACTTTTTAAGTCAATTGTCAAAAAGTTTTTAACGTCTTCTCTAGCCCCGCCGCCGCCCCCGCTGTCGCCATCGCCTGTTGCCTTAACGTTTTGCTGCGCTGCAAAATTGAAATATAATTCGGCAAAGTTTCCCCGTACGTGGCCATAAATCAATGGCAGGCAAAGGCGGCCAGCTGAAATTGATTTAAGCCCCAGTGTATTGTGGGCGTGGTCGCCAATCAAATGAGACACTGTCACATAATAAAGTCAGCTCCAGCTTAGAATGTGACTCGGCTTGGATTGATTGCAGTGCCTGAACTTCTCCCTGGCCTTCTAACTGGCTCGTCCTTGGCTGCTTATAATTATATATCACATATATTTTTGTATAAAGTGTATATTTTGAAACCATAAAAGTGACACCAGACAATTCTATTGGCATTATAACACAGTGGAATCCATAAAAAGCAGCTTATTTGCATATACTATTTACTCGTATGCAAACCCCAGTTTCTGGTTATAAATTTTACTACTATGTATGAACATTCAAATGCTTATAAGAATGATCTGTTACAAATGGGAATACCATGAACCCAAGACTAAAGTACAAAATCATAAATAACTTCTGTGTTATTTAACCAATTATCATGAAACTTTCAGGATACAATGACGATAGACAGAAACAAACGTGTACTAAGTATCAAGAAAAATGAGACTCATTTGTGTCAGTTGTATATTGCTTAACTCTTTAGTACAATATCTGGTGTCTCTAGCTTTTCAAGGCTCTTCAATTGCCATACAGACATGACAGACTAACGGATGACTTCACCTTGAATCGGTATATAATTTATGTACTAGAATATATACTTTTAATGGTGAGAGGGTATGAATAGCATCACAGTCGCTGAACCGCAAGTCGCGGTTTTATGTGCTGGCATCGCCATCTGCTTTTGTGTAAGCACTTGCAATCATTTGTTAGCTCTATTTTTTCTCTATTTCAGTTTTAAAACGTCGAAACATGCTCATCAAATTTCAACTGATTGTGCTTTTCCCACCCCACTCCCCAATCCTTCCCCTTGGCAGCTGTCCTTTGTGTGTTGTTTGTTGTGTTTGTCACATGTCAGGAGATGTTCGTACCTCAAACCATGTTTATTGCTGGCTCATTTTGTGCTCAGCTCGACACTTGCACATTTAATTAAGTTTACGGCACGCTGCACACGTAAAGGCAAGGACGAAGGACACAGTGCAAAGGACGCAGCACGAAGGTTGCTATTAATTAAATTGCTTTATACAGTTAAGTCGCCAAGCCGAAAAGTTTGTGTGTCAACAATTGGAATATTAACGAGCCAACTAATGAGAGTTCACAAAAGGCGCTCAGCACTTCAACTGTGTGTGTGTGTGTGTGTGTGTGTGTGTGTGTGTGTGTGTGTTTGTGTCTTGGCAACAGAAACTAACTGAAAGGCTTATTAAATGTTTGCTGTAAGCGACACGGCACCACCTGCCAGCCATAAGATCAAAGCCCAGTCCTGGCCACAACAAATCCTGCGCCCAAATCCCGTCTGGTTGCTGTAAATCAAGTATTGGCAGACAGACAGTTCGCGCAATTATTTCTCAACTCTTACTTTCCTGGCATATATCTGCTCTTAAGTCCCTTCGATGCCGGACTGGACCCACATAGCCAGGACATTGCTGGCTCTAATAAATATTGACAAGAGGTTCGGGCCATGGGCTTTAGTGCTGACGCCCTTTGAAGTGTGTTCAACTAATAGGGACTCTGGGGAGGGCTGTCCTGCGAATTCTGACAAAAGTGTACCATAAAGCTACAAAAAGGTTCTTACCCAAAAGGGCTAAACTGTATAAAAGCTGCGAGTATTTATAGCTCGCTTGTATTCTCCTCGAAATTCGCTATTTTTCGAGGCGGGACATATTCTCACCTTCCTCTAACGCGTCGAACTGCCCTCGCCTTACCATATGTTGCGCGTATTAAGCGGTTGCAAACCCGTTTGACTTATTCACCATCCAGGACGAGAACATATTAAATATTTAAACCGCTTGTCGTACGCAAATCCAGCAACCGAATCGACTTATATTAAATACACTCTCGACAACAACTGCCAGTCGAAGATAAGCAGCAGATAAACGTGTACACTGAGAGGAATAAGTAGTTCGAACTAAAGAATGAATCTTCGATTGGTCAGCAAAGATTCAAATCAAATGAATAACATACAATTCATTTAAAATGAATTCAATGTGGCATATACTCGTATATAATTCTAAAGTAGACATTAACTTACAGTTCTTACATAAGTTTAATTCAAAGAAACTATATTTATTAACAAGTAAGAATGCTATAGTCGAGTATACCCGACTACGGAACTCCCTGTACCCAGGTCTAAAACATCCAATCACATCTAAGTCCACTTACCCATACACACACACATACACAAAGACGCACGCACACAGGCGGCAAAAGTGGCTGTGCTTCTTCTTCCCCCTCTCGCTGCATTACTGAATCTTCTTTCGTGAATAACTTCCGTGTTTATTATCCGATCGACTTGAAATTTGAACAGTAGATTAAGAAACACTAAAGTATTGTACATGTCAAATCTTAAAGCTGTATCTTGAAAATTGTTACTGTAAAACGGTTTTAATCGATTTGCGGGGGAACGGGGGGAGATATCTGAAATATGAAACAAACTTGATCTGCGTATGCTATACAGGAACCTACATTCCAAATTTGGTGTCTCTAGCTATTATAGTTGCTGAGATCGACGCGTTCATCCGGACAGACAGACAGACGGACAGACGGACAGACAGACGGACATGGCCAAATCGAAATCTCTTTTGATACTGATCAAGAATATATATACTTTATAGGGTCAGAGATGTCTCCTTCTGCCTGTTACATACTTTTGCACAAATCCAATACCCCCTTTTTACCCATTTTATGGGTACAGGAGTAAAAAACGGAAGAGCTTGATATTATATTTTGTATGAAAAGGTTGTTTTTTTAAGATGAGATCCTCCTTTCTTTATTGAATTTTTCCATTAAATCTTTTTGTTATTTTATGAACAACTTCAATTAAACTTAAACTATATTTACCAAATAAAAAAAATAAAATGAAAAGTGGTTAATGAGGTAAGCAATAAAAAATTAAAATAATAAGAAGGAATGAAATAAAAATAATAAAAACAATTTTCCTTGCAAGGTCAGTGGGGTGAGACGCCTTAAGCCTTTTCCGCACTCTGACCCCTGCTTTTTGCGCCGCCTTAGGAGTCTCCTTGCTAAAGGGTTTGAGTGTGATACACTTCCTAGATAAGTTTTATTCAAGGAAACTACATTTATTAAAAATTCTTTTTTATGTAAAATAAATAAAGCTCAACTGAGAAGGGATTCGCGCTTATATTTTGTATGTTAAGGTAAATTTTTGAGGATGAACGCTTGCTGATTTCATGTAAAGTGACAATTTAAAATGTTGTTAACTTAATTTTCGCTCAGTGTGGAGCATAACCAACGAGTGGAGAGCCAGCGGGCATACTATGTGCAAATCCCAGTGCAACAGAAGCTGGGGAGCTGCCTCAGCTCCAATTCCAATCCCAATATGACAGTGGCAAGTTTGAGTTGCCCTGCCAATCGCTTGGCATTTACATTTAAGCTGATAAGCAAAGTGCTTCCGCCCCCCAGAAGCGTGTCAGTCGGGCACTCCCACACCCTCACCCCTACCCTCACCCACACCCACACCCACACCCACTCACCTCACATCGCTCAGCCGCTGATGGAGTGTGCTCACCTGTGCCTCGCCAGCGCCTCGAAGTATGCAGCAAAAAGTTTTGTGTCAATATGAAAATGTTGGCAGTTTATGAAATCGCAAGCGCTGAAATTTACATTTGAGGCACGCACTTTACATTATTAATGCCAGACGCTGGAGGCGGTACAAAAAATTAGTCGCCAACGGATGTGGCAATGTGTGTGTCAGAGATATTAGTTATGCATATATGTGTGTGTGAGCGACTGTGTGTGTGTGTGTGTGTGTGTGAATTGAAGAATGCTTCAGCCATTTGGCAAATGTATCGCATTTCGTTTTGTGTGTTTGCATTTATGCGCCTCGCTGAGAATTTTCCAATTTTGCTGCTAATATTTATTAATCAAGTAATAGCTACACACACACAGATAGAGAGAGAGAGAGAGAGAGAGAGAAAGAGAGAGAGAGTACGCTTATGAATATGTGAGTGGGGCACTTGTGTGAGTGTTGTTTGATTTTTGCACAAAAATTGATTGGAAATTTATAAGCTAAACTTTTTCACATCATTTTTGGTTTTGTTTTGCGGCGCCCACCAAACGAAATCCACAAAAAAACAAAACAAAATCAAACTTTTTGCTATTGTTGTTTTTGTAACACTTGAAAAGGTCAGACGTATGTGTGTGTGTGTGTGTGTGTGTGTTGCGTGTGTGGCTATTGACTTTTGAATATTGCCAGCCATATGCTGAATTACAAGTGGAAACTTTACCGTGCGAAAAAACTTGAACAGTTTTCCATAAAAAAATCATTTAATACTACGATACTCGTATATTTTACAAGTAGTTTCCGAGCAGGCTTTGTCTCCTACAAAGCTCACTGTCAAAGTGAACCTGCCTGAGAGTAAAATAAAACAAAATCATTCTACGTACAAACCCTGTGGTGTGCACATCACAAAAGTAAGTGAGAAAAAAATTGGGGAAATTATTTTATATATTTTTTTTATAACATTTTCAAATAGGCACACAATCAAAAACGTTTAAATTTTATGGAAATATAAACAACATTTTTTCTTAATTTTACATAGTAAGCCACAAGGAGCCCAAGCGTTTTGTTTTATATTATAAATTTATTCTTGCAGCCCTTTCTGTGCTCAACCAAGCAAACAACTTTTGCAAATCCCAAGAAGATACAACTATGGACAAGTTATTGACCAAGCTTTTCATAATCTTTTGCTGTAAGTATGCCAAGCCTGTGGTACTTCGAGAAACTATGATCCAACTTTCTTATAGGTGGCCTCTTGATGCTGTCGCAGCCAGCTTACACATTGCGAATCAAACGCGCCGATAATGAATCCAATGCCACAGAGCACTTGAAGCAGGACACTGCCAAGCCCATTGCCATCGAGCAGACTCCTTTGGTCAAGGTTCTAGCTACTGCAGCCCTGGCATCTGCTGACAAGCCAGCAGTAAACTTGGCAAATGCAACTGCAGCTGCACTTGCCACCGACGCAGCCATTGTGGCAGTCGCTGCCGCACCCTATGCCGCGGTCACGGCCTCTGCTGCAGCCACAGCTGCATCGCCTGTCGCCGAGGAGTTGCCAGCTGAGGGGAAACTAGAGCTGCTGGAGGAGTCGCTGCCCATGGAGGCTGTCGCACGCATGCATCGCGCCAAGCGTCGCATGGCGCTCATAGATGAATCTCTGCTGCCCCGAGCAGCCCATCATGCACACCACCGCAGTGTGGGTGGTGGCAATGCTGCGCCACCGTACGTCTACTTCAACAAGATGGTTTCGCCGGATGGCAAGCAGGAGCTGAAGGAGTTTCAGCTGCTGGCCCCCAACGTGGTCATTGAGAGCGTGCAGCATGATATGAACTATGGACCCGGGGCTGATCTGGGTGGCGTGCTGGTCCTCAATGCGGACAACAATCTTAATGGCCACATCCATGGACTGGCCAAGCCGCAGTCAAAGCATCATCACAAGCACAAGACATCGCTGGCCCTGCCGCCCTTTCTGTACCTGCTGCAGCAGATGCTGCAGCCGAACTTGAATCTGGAAATGGACTCTCAGAATCAGCACACTCGCATGGATCCGCCCCTTTATCAGTTCCTGGACAGCGCTGTGGACAGTGCGCTGCACAACAACCACGAGGCCTTTGAGCACATGCTAAACGATCACGAGCATGACGAACTGAATGATAAGGATAAGGACAAGGACAAGGACGGCGCTGAGTTGCAGTCACTGAAGGACAAGGAGGACAAGGCCAAGGAAGCCAATGATGTAGTGCCAAATCGCAAGGACGATGAACTTCTTGTTAGCTGTCCCATACACCATGAGCATCATGCCAGCAACAATGGCGAAATTATGGATGACGATGTTGTCCTGGTCAACGAGTGTCATATTGTCTAGGATCTAGGATCATAGTATGGACTAGTAGGGCAAAGAGTCATCGGTTGTTTGGGGGGAATTGTTAATGATTTTGGTTTGTAAATAACCAGAACAAAATTTTAGGTAGGTTTCGATTGCCGTTTTATATTTATAGTTTATCATAGTGTGTTCTTAAATTGTTTATATATAAAGTTCGTTATTTGGGTTGCCACTTTTACTCTGCCAAACACAACTGCAAAAATTATGCGAATAAGTTGAGCGGCTCTGAATTAATAAAAATATAAATATATAAATATATAAATAAATAATGCGTGCGAAATTGAAGAAAATGTAGCATACTTTTTGGCTGCAAATGTCAGCGCTTGCCAAGCTCGGAAGTTTCAATTTGTAAGCGTCAAAATGGCTTAATTACTAGGCGAACAGAAATCATCAGATGGTCGCTAAATAGTATAACAGTTTTTGATTAGTATAACAGATTCCCAGTAGTATACTAGTTTCTGGATTAAAGAATGCTAACAGCATGTTAACATAACGTTACCAGCATAATAACAGTACGATAACCGGTGGTTATCAGAAAGCTTACAGCGAGTTAACAGCGCGCTAACACCGAGTTAACAGCGTGTTAACATAATGTTACAGATAAATTTGCCTTAACCTACTGTTAAAATGCTCTTGACTTTATGTTAACCGTCCGTTAGCATGCTGTTATTATTCTGTTAATGTTATCTTAGCCTGTTAATAAACATAAGTAAGCTTCTTAAGCCTTCTATTAAGCCCCAAAAACATAAGCTACGCATTAAACATTTCTGTGGAATCGATTACAAAGTTAACTTCCACTGATTCTAGACCTGTAGCAAGCAGTTTTGCTGTCAATCACGTGTACAGGACTTCTGGGACGCCTTTGCCAGAGTTTGCCCGAGTTGATTTGAACACAAAAACCAACTTCTGACAGCCTGCTTATCACACAATACAGAATTTTGTGAAATGAAACAAAAAAAATTGACATTTTGAAAAGGATATGCATGCGCGAGTATGTGTGTGTGCAAACTGGCCTTAAAAAGAGCGACTAGTTTTTGCTTGGAGCCCATAAACGTTGTAAACTCTCACAAAAATATTTCAATTTCTTTAAAATTGTTTTTCTTAACATTACAAAAAATCAAAAATTAATTTTACTGGGAAGAGTAACAAGATTCTCTGCATTTGTAAGGCAAATAGCACGCTTTAAAGAAAATTTGTAGAAAAAATGTAAAGGAAGAGACCATTTTCTCAGTTGGCAAATGCTATTAAATAATTTTCCTAGAATGTTATCAAAGGCGAGACGATAATTCGACGTCACCTTCAGAATTATTAATAAGATTGCTGTGAAAATGTATGTGCCGCGTATGTCAGCAGTGCCATTTAAGTAAATAAACTCAGCACACAGATACGCACCCATACACACACACACACAGTTAGACACGTGTGTGCAAAGCCTCAGTGCCTCAGGCAAAAGTTGTGCCTTCTGTTGGCTGCTAAATGCTAAATGCTGCTAATTTCTTATACAATAAAACTAATGTAAATTGCCACTTGATGTTCGGAACACGCATTAGTATGTGTTAGTGGTGTGTGTGGTGTGCCTGTGTGTGGCTCTGTGCAGTACATGGGCATTAAATGGAGCACATAATGTGCTGAAAGTCAGAAGAGCATTGAAAGACAAACCCAAGCAAGCCAAATGCGAAGCGAATGTCATGGGTGCCTTAGCTATAGCATAAATACAAATTTGCTTTACAAATGCAGTCAGTATACGTGTGTGTATGTGTGTGTGTGTGTGTCTTAGCTGATGTGTGGTTGTTGCCTTCAGAGTACATTCAATGTACATAAGTGCATACAAATACACTTGGGTAAACCATTATACATAAGCTTATATAATAGGGAAACGTGCGTGTTTCTATATATGTGTATTTCTGTGTATTTGTGTGTATTTCTGTGTATTTGTGTGTGTGTGTGTGTGTGTGTGTGTGTGTGTGTGTGTGTGTGGTTGGGTGTCTCAAATGCAGAAAAGTGCAACGCAGCATTCGTAAATTGCGTAGCTGCTCTGCCATTATCCCTGGGGTGTTAACTGGAGTGTAAATGTGAATGTATGTGCAAGTTTGCGTATCCCCCCTATTTCACACCCCCGGCCACACCCCACACCACTCCACCGCACCTCCACAGCGAACTAAACCAACTGTTGGCCCTATACTCTCGTATTGGCCAATGCATATACACTCGTATATTTATTCACAATTGTAAATAATAAATGCAGTTGACAGCCAGCGCGCCACATTGGCTTTGGGACTGCTCGGAAACAGTACACTCAAAAAAAAGTTATTTACTTAATTGATACACATACAAAGCAGCGAGATTTAAGTGTTTAATAAACACTTGAAGTGAGAAATGAAAAGAATCTGATCAGAGACTAAAGTTATTGAAAATGGAATAGAAGTTAACAGAATATGTTGATAAAATGTATGCTTAATTATAGAAAATATTCTACAACATAAAAAACATTTTCTAACATTCTAAAAATACCAATAATAATTTAAACTGCTTATTTTCAATTAAAATAAATAGTCTTAGGTATATGATTAGTTCTTAAATAAATAATTAACATTTCATTAGCTTCAAATATATTATAATTTAATTGTTTTTTTTCATAAATAAAGAATACTGCTTATTCGAAATCTAATACACAGCCTCTGGAATGATTTGGAATAAAAATATATTCGGAAAACGGCACTGTCATGATTTTATTTCAATTTTAAGCACTGCCAAAATGTACCGAATAAGAAAACTCCTATACTATTATAACTAACATTATTTGTTTATTTCTCTTCCCTTTTCCAATTGCTTATTCCCCTCTCTTGACAAAACTCTCTGGCTAATATGAATAGGAAGATTTTCCAAGCAAGAGAAATATCTTATACAATTCTAACAAAGGCCCCAACAAATTCTAATAAATAATTGATATTGAATAGATTTGAATTAAATACAATAGAAATTATTTGCTACAATTTTGAATTGTATTCTGCATAAGACTCAACTTAAATGAATTCAATTTCCATAAACATATTAAGCTCTAATAAATTATAAATATTTCATAAAAGTATTCGGCATTGTTCTGAGTGCAGGGCTTCAACATGACTGAAGCTTTGAATGCTGTTTTACAAGTACTCAGTTTTTGCCGAGGGGTGGCCAAGTGCATTAGCTTGTGAAATAGTTGAGTTATGTTTTCAATGATGGCCATAACCATTGGCATATAGTAGTATAATACCAAAGCATATAAATTCATATAGAAGGCGCATCACAAGCAAAAATTTCGTCGATTTCTTTTCTAAAAATAGATCGAGTTTTGCTTCGTTTCAAAAGAGCCAATCCTCGGAATGCACAGTTTTCATTTTTCTATTGCTTGTTGAACAATTATTATAATTGACAAATAATATCAATTAACAAAAAACCAAATATTTATATAATAAAAAATACAAAAATCAAAAGAAGTATTCGAGACAGCGTGCTGCATCACATCTTACTGCACTACTGCCAACAACAACAACTCTCGGTGGCAAATAACATATAAGTAAGTGCCCAAGAAGCAAAATGTGGGTACATTTCAATGGGTCCCCCATAGAAAATTGTTCGTTGTATGAGATGCGCCTTCTGTATAACTTTATATTCTTTGATAATACATAATGCATATTGCATAGAGAACTCGGTTGTGTTGTGTTCACTTTCAATAGGCAATGGACAGGGCCAAATGAAATTCTTGTATATACATAATTTGATTAGATTCGCTTTTGAGTGGATGACAACAAATATTTTGTGCTCGCTGTTATCATAAACAAAATGACACTCAGACAGACGAATCGAGGGCTTTTGTTAATCTTTTTGTTGGCTGCTTTCAAATTTATAGCTTCATTATGGGCCCACACAATGGCGAAGAGGATGGGGAGGAGTGAACATCCATAAGCAGGACATCGGGAGCAGCGTTGCCAGGACTTCTATTGGCCAAATTGTTGTTTGCCTCCGCTGCTTCTCTAACTGTTATGGCTGTCATTTGGTAGCTTGTAATTACGTTTGCCACAAGTTGTTGCCAAAAAGTTGCTATCTAGATTTCATAGTCAAAAACCATGACGGCGGCAGCATCAAATTCAATTGAACTGTTGAGTCAGCAGCCACTCACTAAACAAAACATTGAGAAGTCACTGAGCAACGCTTCGCCGTCTTTAAGTCCATTAAAGCTAATTTTCAAATCATTGAAAGTTTTCGCATTTAGCAGAAAGCCAACTCAAAATGGAGTAGAAATCTATGGCAATACATTGAAAGATCCTTGACTGCTGGCATTGTTATGTGCAGAACATAAGCCAATTAAATGTTATCTAAAGCATGAAAGCAGCAAGAAATATAATAATGCACTTGAATAGCACTAAAGATCTTATAAGTATACGGCAAATTTCAGCGTAAACTGCAGTTACTGCCAAATGAGGAAAGAGTCCTTGGAAAGTGCGTTGTTGGGCAATCCAACAATAGTGCAATAAGCTGGCTTGATTCATAAGCTGTTGCAAGCTGCAATACTTCCCAAAACTAAGCCAATAATAATGTAATGTAATTTGATCAAAATTAATTTTAGCTCAGCTCCTTGATGAGGATGTTTGGCCAGCGAGCAGCCAAAACAATAAATATTAATTATAGGAAATCGAAATAATAAAAAGAAATCTAAAAAACCAAAAAGCAAAAAACAGAACATAAATATAGTATAGTTAGCTAATGAATCAAAATTGCATTAGCTTGAAATATTAATAGGTGCGCGTTTTGTTTTAAATATATAAAAATAATTTGTTAATTACACTTTTTACTCCCTGTACCCATAAAATGGGTAAAAAGGGGATACTAAATCTGTCCGTCTGTCCGTATGAACGCGTCGATCTCAGCAACTACAAGAGCTAGAGACACCAAATTTGGAATGTAGGTTCATGTATACGCAGATCAAGTTTGTTTCATATTTTAGATATCTCCTCCCGTTCCCCCGCAAATCGATAAAAACCGTTTTACAGTAACAATTTTCAAGGTACAGCTTTAAGATTTGGCATGTATAAAACTTTAGTTCCTCCTAATCTACTGTCTTAATTTCAAGTCGATCGGGTAATAAACACGGAAGTTATTCACGAAAGAAGATTCAGGCTGCAGCGAGGGGAAGAAGAAGCACAGCCACCATTTGAAATGTCTCGCTTGCGCTGCGCTTGAGCTATCGCTCGTGTGTGTGCGTCTTTTGTGTATGTGTTAGTGTACGAAGATGCGATTGGAAATTCTTGACCTGGGTACAGGGAGTTTTGTAGTCGGGTATACTCGACTATAGCATTCTTACTTGTTTGGCACATGTTATGTGTTTATTGTGTTGGAAAGAACTGAGTACATTGCTAGTGTAAGTAATACCTACTAGGTATATAAATAATCATATATAGTGGTATATTCACAGTCACAACAATTAACTGCTTTAATCAAATAATTATGAAAATACAATATAGTATAGCTTAAGACTTGCGACACAATTAAGGGTGTGAAAGGTATATTCTTATTATTATTCGGTGTATACTGCGACTTATAAGATCTTTTGTAGCCATTGTTGAGCCTAACAACTCAACAACACGATCTTTTGTAGAATGCAAGAATATTCGTCGGGTTGAGAGTTCCTTAATCGCCTGTTTTGAAGGATATACCCTCCCAGTTGCCTATTTCTTCTTCTAGCAAGAGCAGTACATTCTGTTCATATGTGTTCAATGAGTATCCATCCTCAATTTCGCAGAGTCTGCATGTCCCTCTGCTCACAACTCCCAATTTCTTAGTCTGCAGTGTACCGTTGACTATTCTGAGTGAATTCTTGCCCATTTGTGTTATTTGCTTGAACCTTTAAGATCATAGTTTCCTAAGAGTATCAAATCATTAATCTATAATTGTTATTACTTTTGTTAGCACATCCTTAAATACTCGTATGTAACAAGCTTAATGCACTTCATGGTTTAATTCAAGCAAAACTGCTCAGCAACCTCAACAACTTGAGTTATAACTTCCTACTTAACACTTTATATATGCATTGCCCAACACTCACTTCCTTGCCAGCGTTGCCACCTAGTTGGAATGGCAGCTAGTGCTGCTGCTACAAAATATTGCATACGAACACAATAAATAATTGCTTTCAGGGCTGTCACACAGGGCGTATGCGTCATGTGACAGCAGAATTATGCAAATTTCGACGTCACCTTCAATTGCAGGCCACACACGTGGGGCACCTGCCACATGCCACATGACAACAAAAGGCCTGTTGATTATTTTGCTTGGCAGCTGAAAAATACAAAAATCAAAAGAATTGCAGCGCTGACACTCAACAATCAATAGCAAATCAACAACAACAGCATGAAGGCGGCTTAAATGCGGCACAAGTCTATTTAAATTGTCAAGCGCAGAGGCGTTGGGGCATGCAACAAATTTATGGTGCATGCTACGCCCAGTGCGAGTGTTTGGATTTTAATTGAGTCATGCTCGAATTGTTGCTGTTGTTGCTGTTCTTGCTCGTTGCTCGTTGCCCAAGTCAAATTTATTTGCAACGCGTTGCAACAATAAACCGCAATCGGCTGAGCAGCGATAGTAAAAGAGCCTGACTAGGTGGGGGAAGAGGAAGTGGCATGGAATGCATCGTGCTGCGTGTAACTTTTACAAGTGAAAACTTTGCTGTCAGAGATACTTTATGTGCAAATTTTTGGTTGGGCAAGATACACAACCCGGCTACAACTACAACTGCACACACACACACACACACACACACACACACACACTTGGTCAGCAGTTTGGTCTGGCTGTGGCTGTCAGTTGCCAAGTCATTTGCATGCACATACAGCACAAATACAAACACAAACACAAACACAAGCACAAGCACAAGCACAAACACAACACAAATACCAACGGGGCATACATGACAAACAACAACAAGATCAACGTGCAACAAAAATGCCTCCGCTTGCAACTTGGAACAACTGCAAGGAGCAACAACAACAACAGCAATGAATTGACCGCCTGTTAGCATATAAATCACATTGTAAAAGATAAATTGAAAGCTGTTGTGGCTGCCATTGTCCTGCTGCGGGCTCCCTGCCTACCTTCCCCCCCGCCACCAGCCTCTTAGTCAGCCGTCTAATGCAATTAACATACGCAAAAGTGCATTGACAAATTCCAGTGCACATTTCCAGGCTGATCCTTGAACTCAACTACAAGTAAATATTAAGTAAGCACTGCTGAGTAATACTTAGTGCGATTGCCAGCAGCACATCCTTCAGATACGCCGCATCCACAGGATAATCGGCTGAGTGGCAAGCATTTAAACATACCTTGCTCATTCATATAACATACTTCCAAATATGTAAAGCAATCAATTTGAATTTCTTTAAGATATCATTGAATTCACCTTACTTGAACTCTCAGCTTTTTATGAGTTTTTTGGAGTCTGGAGTCTGGCCAATTCCTATCAAAAATGTAGAAAGCGAAATTCAAACTAATAAGACTTTTATTCTCGGATATGCCAACTCCACGCCTGTCAGGAAAGGCGTGTAAAAATACCACCCTGAAGACAGTTAACTCAATGTAACCGAAAAATATCGAGAAAAAAAAACAATATAACTATTTTTGTTGTCGAGTTGGCAAAACACGCAACTGGAAATAATTAAAATTAATGATTAAAAATCAATTAAATATGAAAAAAATTCTGCAGGGAATTCCGTCAGTTTTAAGACTTGTAAGTCTAGAAAGAGCATTTACTACTAATTATGAAGGAAACTACAAGTCATAAAAAAAACCAAAATTCTTTATTTTAAACAGCTTTATTTTTAATAAGCTCCCAAAAATATGCTCCGCATAAGAATCGATTAATTTTTGGCCAAGTTTAGAATGTTGGAAATATTAAAAGAAATTATTTGTTTTCTGCAAGATAAATGTGTTACGCAACATTGGCAAGCCCAAATAAACTCATCCTTTGCTTATTTCATAATTATAATTAAGCTGTTGTATATACGAGTATATCTTACTCGTATGTGTAAATAAGCCCAACAAATGCTTCAAATGTACATATGACAAAAAGTGAAAGGAAAAGTTGCAGTCATTGTTGTTGCCTGTGTGTGTTTGTCAGTTCAACTGGTCCAAATGTCGCAACAGTTAAGAGCTCATAAAGCCAACTTGTAGAAGAGATAAGCAGACTCCTGCTGGCTGCTGGCTGCTGGCTGCTGGCTGCTTGTTTATGAGCATTGTTCATTAGATGTGATTGTTATTAATATTTGCACAACGAGTATTTAGCACTTGAGGTGCAACCCCTTTTGACTTTTGCCAGTCAGCGGCTTTATCAGATTTAATGAGCTTTTATTCTGTTTCATTTTCTCCCTGGCCAATTACTCGACAGGTGGCCAGGTAGACAGCCCAGTTGGCCACTTCATCACCTTCTGTCTCCATTACGGACTCACTTTTAGCTGCTGCTCAACTTGTCAGCTTGGCAGCAGATAATGATAATTGACTATAAGCCCGATTAGCGGCTAGTTGGCCCACACATAATGCAATGAAACTAAATATCCGCTTAGTGCTCTGCTTATCCACAACACAGCTAATGAAAATGGCATTTTGCAGCCGCGAAGCTTTTACCTTCCATTTGCCTGGCTGCGTAATATCCAACAGGTGCTAATCCGGAAGAGATCTAGTATTAGTTTAAGAGTGCGACTGCCATAGTTACTCGAGCTTTTAACTCCAAGTTCATTGACTCAACACGACCATGTTTAATCCAGCCTAATGCTTTCATGTGCTTTTAAATCAGTTTTTACAAAAAAATCATATTGTAGTGTTATTAAAATCTACTGTACAACAAAAAAAAATTACTTATTTAATATAAAAATCTACAGTTTTATAAAGTAAATTATGGAGAAAGGTTTTTTTTGAAAGCTTTCGTTTTCATGGTATTTGCTATTACAACTTTTTTTAGTATTATTAAAAAGGTGCTTATTTAAAATGCGCTTGCAATTCAGTTCAGGTCTTCTTATTAATACTAACAAATACTTGAATTTAGTAAGTAATAAATACAGTTTAATGCATTTGACCTAACACTCAATGCTAATAAGCACTTTTATTTATTGCTGCAATAATGAGGACAAGCAATTGAATGGATTGTAAACTCTGTGAGCTCTTGCATAAAAACTAAAGATGTCCTTTCCTTATGTGTGTGTATTATGCATCATGTTATAAAAAGAAGTAGTCGCAAGTGCTTGACTACAAGATACCCTAAATGTAGCTATAAAGTATCCCAACTTAAACTTGTATGTACATACAAACACACGCTCTTCAGGTGTTGTATAGAATAAAACTTCCGCTTCACAGAATCTTGCATAGCTTGCTTATTTACTATTCGATCGTTATTAAACTTTCGATATAGATAAGCAGCATATTCAGATATATGTGTACCAAATTTCAGAGATTTTCTTTCAAAATTGTGCTCGATAAAAGTTTTTCTTTCCTTGCTTATTAGAGAACACCCCCGCCAAATAAGACTTTTGTCTATCAAGCTCAGTAGACTACGACTGGGCCTCTATTATACCTCTTATACATTTTTAATGTGCACGAGGTATAAAAGAGTTTAACTCCCGCCTATCTGCGCCCCCTGACCCCCCACAGCCACTTGGCCAACCGCGCATCAGATTAGGGCTGGGTGCTGGCGCATCCAGAACTTGGCTCGTAACTTTTAGTGCGCGCTAAGTGCATTTTAATTTGTCTTTCATAAAGATGCCGCTCCTCACTCTCCTCATCTTCATCCTCGTCCTCAGCCGCATCCTCATCGACATTGTCGTCGCTGCTGTCACTGCGGCAAATTACAACAAATTAAATTTGTGTGGCGCCGCAGTTTCAGAGCTTCGAGCAGGTGATTATCCATATTTTGAAAGGTCAGCTGCACTTCATTTGGTTGCTTTCTGTTTCGTTCTGCGGCCAAATGCACTCACGTCGTGTTTCCATTAGCATCAAAGATGAGAATCAATTGGAAGGCAGCACAGAATTCTAGCATTTAATTTGTTATTATTGGCATGGAAATCGCATTGGCTTTCTCATTTATTTTAGAAGCTGACATAATCAGCGATCAATCGGGCATTTTAACTAAGAACTGTCTGAATTTTGATGCGAAATATCAAATATTTGTTTTACGTGGCTTCGCGCTACGAAATTGTGGCAATAAAACTACTCGGAAATTAAATTTGCAAATTTTGTTTACTTTTCTGATTCGTAAGTCGATTGCATTCTGTAATTGTGCCAATTACAAGCAGCTTGTCCAGTCAGAGACATAGACAGAGATAGAGAGAGAGAAAAGGAACTGCGGAAAATTGAGTGGCTGCAGAGGCGTCGGAAAATGCAAGTGCATAATTATGAATTAGTTATTGCTCATTAGCTCAATGGCCAAGAAAAGAGAGATGCAGAGGGAAAAGCGGGAAAAGCGGGTCTGGCACTGAACTCAATTATACAGTGAGTGCCAAAAATAGACTCACAGATTAGCACACATGCATTCCATTTATTTCATTCCATTTTTTCAGTTTGACAGCTGCATTAATTACAGTGCCAAAAGTCGAATCAATGGCAGACAATTACTCATCTAATTTTCAGATTTGTTATTAATTTAAACAGTCAATTTATTTGCAGTTCTGATTAGATTAAGTTGCTAAAGTAAGGTATTGGTAGCAGCACACTAATCCCAAAAGATTTCAATAAATTAAATAAAATCAAAAAAATTAAATGCCATCGAATTCAATTTAATATGTATTTATGTTTTTTATTTTATTAGCAATTATTTTAGACTTCCATTAAAGAGTTAAGCTTTTAAATTATATTTATTTTACTCTATCATAGTATTTTCTATTTATTTTAAATATAATTTATAGTTTACAACTGAGTTATTCAAAGTCAGCTCTATTCTAATTACTATAAAGTGTTAAATAAATTTAATTTGAGTTAGCGTGTTTAGATTAAATGATAGATGTTACTTCATTTAAAAAAATAATTGATTCTGAAAATTCTCTATATTTCATCTTCTAATTATTTGAATTCATAGTTGATTTATACATTATTCTTTAGTTTTATTAATTGGGGACATACAAAAGTTATAATTTGAAGATCCAGATGAAGAGGAATGTGGTGACAATATATTTAGGCCTGTTCGAATTCCACTTCCGAATCAATTCCACAGAATAGCGTGTAGCATACTTTTTAGAGCCGAATATAATTAAAAAACGTTGCATTCTTGCATATTAATTTATTTTATAGACGTACCCAAAAGCATGCCTTATATATTTCTGTGGAATTGATGCGGAAGTGGAATTCAGAACAGGCCTGATTATGTTTTTTATTTTAGCTTTCTAAAGTTATGTCAAAAAGTTTCCGTTTGGGCCATAGAAAAATCTCTTCATTTCAAAAATATAACCGCTTTTTGACAGAAGAATAGCAGTATTTATTGCTAAGGTTTTGATCGGAGTCCAGATTGGGAATGTGACAAATTATAAATTCTTTATTGTAAAAAAATGTTATATTTTTTTACACCATTGATCAAATGTACAAAGAAAAATTCACTGGCTTAGTTCGAAATTCCATTGTAAAAGGTATTTGTAGTCCTGCTGAACTCGTAAATTCATCAAAACTAAACCGATATCATTTTGGTCGAGACAGGCGCATTCTTGCATCTTTTCAATTATTTTCACTTTTCTTTTAATTTTTTGTTGTTTGGTTGGTTTTTTGTTAGCATTGTTGTTCTCTGCCTTGTGTGGTCACAAAACGATATTGTGGCATGCATTTCTTAAGTTTATTGTTAACACATTTGGCTTTAGTTGGCGCTGGCAATGTCGCTTTTCAGCTGCTGTTGTTCTTGTTGTCGTCATCATGGCCAACATCAGAGCTGCCATTGTTCCATTTTGTTTGAGAAATGCCAAGAATACATAGCCGGAAACAGACATTTGCATATATTGTGGTTGTGCTTTCTGCTCGCTTGGCATTGCAATGCCACTACATAGTTATACCCTGTAGACACACAAGCTGCCTAAGGGGTGCATTATTGCATATGCATCTTTCCCCTAAAAGAAATCCAGAGCCAGCACACTTGTCTTCCAGTTAAATCGAAGGATCTAAGCTGTTTGCAGGGTATTTAACAGTCAAGCACTGCCTGTTAGTGCACTCTTATTTGTTAAAGCTTATTGTTGTAGTACCAGTATCTCCGACTCGGATTGTTGTTGCTGCAGCTCTTTGGTTTCTAGCTGGCAGAGTTCTTGCCGCACTTGCAGTGTTGGCCTGGTCCATTCTGTTCTGGCCTGAACTGGCCAGGACTGGACTTTGTGCGAACTGGCCGCGGGCTTGCGAAAAGCGAAAAGTATCTGAAATGTTGACTTTCATTCTTTGTCAACAGTTTGGGCGATGGCTTATCGCCAAAGTTGTTGACCGTTTGTTGAAAGTGGACAACTGACCAACTGACCAAATAGATAAAGCTACAGATGCAGATGCAGATGCAGATACAGATACTTTGCATAAGCTGCCACAATATTGTTCAAAGAATGCAGCAGCCTGTGCTGTAAAACTATCGCTGGCACTGTCGATAGTATCGGTTGCAAATGTGCTTTAATTTATGAGTTTTTGTCTTAGGTTGTACGTGAGAATTGAGTTTTTAAAGTGAACAATAAGAAGCCAATTTTAAATATTATCGCTACTATCGATTTTCTCGTCCAGCGACTATTGAAACTATCAAAGCTATATAGAACTATTTCATGGCGATGCAAGTCTGAAGTGAAGGGCTTAATATGGAATAAACACATCGAGAAATAACACTTCTTTGATGCGGCACTAGATGGAAAAGTACATCTGGACTAATATGGGAAAACATTTCTGCAGCAATTATCGATAATTATGAGTTGAGCTTCGTGTATTTTACAACACTACGAGTATATCTCTAATCCCCAGTTCTTATGTTCAGCAAGTCCCAATTTGATTAGGGCTTCAAATTAAATTAAATAAAACATGGCTCCAACAAATATCGATATATCTAAGTTCCGTTGCTTCTTTTACATGATTATAACTCGCATCTTCAGTTCTTAATTTAATGAAGGCTTCAAAAATGGATTACAAGTAAATATAGGTAAGCATTGCTCCAACAAATATCGATAAGTCCAACTTCTGATATATCCATGGACCGTAAATAATGATTGGTGCTAATTTTCTTATACCCTAGCAGAGGGTATTATAAGTTTGTCTCGAAATGTGTAGTGGACAGAAGGAGACGTTTCCGACCCAACAAAGTATATCTATTCTTGATCAGCGTCAATAGCTAAGTTGGTATAATGATGTCCGTCTGTCCGATTGTTTCTATGCGAACTAGAGTCTCAGTTTTAAAGCTATCGTAATGAAACTTGGCACAGACCCTTCTTTTTGTTGCAGGCAGTACATATGTCAGAGCCGGCCGGATCGGAGCACTATAACATACAGCTGCCATAGGAATGATCGGGCGACAACTATGTTTTTGTATGAAAAACTTTTTTGTCTATAAAGGTATCCTCACCAAACTCACCCAAACCGAGTTTCTAGAGAGTTTATACAATCTGACCAAATATAGTCAAAATCGGGCTACTATATCACATAGCTGCCATAGGAACACTCGGGTGAAAAATGAGTTTTTGTATGAAAAACTTATTGTTTATACAAATATTACATCCAAATTAGGTGAGAGCTTTGTTATAATTCTTATAAAAATCGGCAGTCCGAAGAGAGCTGTTCTCTCCTGTTTATTCACATTTGCACTTTTTTTGTTCATAGTTCTTAACTTGTATTTAATTTAACAAAAACTTAAGCAACAATTTTCAATACATTTTTTTTACATCATTAAACATTCATACATCGATGTTGGGATGTTTTCCTGTACATCCCTATTAGCTGGCAGTCTTAATATGCTGGGCCTATCCCAATAAAGTAGGCAGCGCTTATCAACTGATAACAGCGCTCGGGGCAAAGAGCGGGCACTGGGCGCGCTCTTCGTTTCGAACTAAGAGCGCAACTCTACACGCGGGCGAAGGCCAAAGAGAGCCTGCTTCAGCAGACGAGCAGCGGCGCTGGCAGCACAAGCCTCAGACGTCGCGCTGTCTTCGTATGCAAGCACGAGCCCGATGGCTGTGACGTAGCAAGTGCGGGCGCTGTCGCTGACGCTGACGCTGGCACTGCTGCTGCGACTGCGACTGCGACTGCTGCTACCGCTGCCACTGGCACTGCTGCTGCGCCGCCAGCTGCGGCAGCGACGTAGCTGGGTGCTCTGGCGACGGCGACGCTTGCTGCTGATAAACACTTTTCGTTTATCATCAGTTTGTCGATGGCACCGCGCGCAACTGGACGTTCTTTCGCTTTCACCGGATACTTTCACGTGCGCCCCAACAATTTCACTTAACATTTTCTGCATGTGTGTGCGTGTGTGTGTGCGTGTGCGTGTGCCTGTGCCTGTGCGTGTGTGTGCGTGTGCGTGTGCGTGTGCGTGTGTGTGTTGCAGGGGCAAACTTTAAACGGCTTTTATCAGTTTTATCAGTGCAGCACAACAAAGTGATGAATGAGCCTCGTTTTATATTTTGCCGGCAATTTCCGCTCAAAGTTCATTCAAAAACAACGTGCGCAATTTTCTGTTCGATTTTAAGCAAATAAATCAAAATAATCCAAAAAATATCTCAAAAAGAAGCACAGTTCTGTGTGCTTTTTGTGGCATGTCCAGCGCTGCATTTAAAAAAGCCACAGCAAAACAGTCAACAAAATGTAAGTAAACTATTTCATGCAAACAATAAGAAAACAAAAACAAAATTATAATAAACAATATAAATATCAAATATTTACAGCAAATAACCAAAATAAATAAGCAAGAACAAATAAAAAAAATATAAAATGAGCTTAAAAATAAATTAAAAATACTATATAACATAATACATTACATTATTTATTTAGTAAATATATTCACTTAACACTAGAATTATAAGGAACTGGGAAATTAATTAATCGGGGCCTTCAGCTAAATATAAATCATAAATTTCATAAATCATATTTCAATTAAAATTAGGATACAAATATAATAATAATTGGAAGAACATTTAAAATGAAAAGTTAGAAACATTTCCAAGATTTCATTTTACCCATTTTTTCAAGGTTTTATATTTATTTTAGATTGATCTGGATATTTGGATCTTAACTGTAACTTCTATCTGTAATTCCCCGCTCTGTTAGAGTTATAAATATATAGGAGTATTGACATTTCAGTTGAAAAGAAGGAAACATTTCCAAACATTTACTTTTAAATGATGTAAAATATCAGTTATAAAAAAGATTTTCATGCATTTGTCCTCTTTTTTAAATATTTCATTTTATTAGATTAATCTGGATCTTCGGATCTGAACTGTGCCTGTAAAGGTAACTTCTTGTTTTAATTCCACGCTCTGTTAAATATAAGTAAATAGGAGTATCAGCATTTCAGTTGAAGAATTAGAAACAATTCCAAGATTTTCTTGTATTTATCCTCATTTTTTTAAGGTTATTTATATTTTTAATATTGTTCTGAAACTTTGGATCTCAAATGTGTAGCTATCTTTCTTTCATTCCCCGTTCTTATAATAATTAAAAATAAATAGGAGTATTGGCAATTCAGTTGAAAAGTATAAAGGAATTCCAAGATTTTCATGCACTTTTCCTCTTTTTTGATTTTTTTAGATTGATCTGATTCTTTGGATCTTAATTGTGTACTTTTGCTTCTTTACTTTGTCGCGCTGCTAATAATTATAAATAAAAAGCAGTTTCAGCATTTCAGTTGAAAAGTTCGAGATATTTGTTAAATTCTCCTGCATTTTGTTGCTTGATATAATTAACTCAACTGCTTATAAAAAATGCCACAAATGTCTCAATTTGTCCGAAAGTTCAAAATTAGTAAACAAATTTCTAATTGGCCACTTAAAAAGCCTGAGAGCTTGGCTCCAACAAATTTGCAATAGAAAAATGCGCCAAATGAAATTACGTGAAAGTATGCAACAATATTTTGACAATTCTATTTGGCTCGAAGCAAAAAAACACGGAATAAAATGAAAAGAGGAAACAAGCTATAAAGCGAAGTTGCTAAGGGGGGTGGTGTGTGGGGGGTAGGGGGTTCGAAAGTGCAGAGGCAGCATAAAAGCGCACAAGACCTGAATGCGACTTGAGAAGTCGAAAATTATGTAAATGCGCAACATTTTTTATGCATGTAAACAATTTTTTGCGCCATTATGCGGCATCAAGTATGCAAAGATATGTTGCTCAACTCCCTAGGCAAAATGGCGAGCCGAGGAGCCTGCCTAGTCCCACTCAACAAGTCAGTCAGTCAGTCAGTCAGTCAGACAAACCTGACTGTCAGTCACCTGACATGCCAGAAATCGTGCACTACGAGTGAGTTCTCAGATTTATGCCGCTGTCTGCCTCTGTCTGCTGTCTGCTGCTGTCAGCTGTAGACGGCTCGGCAAATCACTTTTGGCAGTTGTCTAAAAGCCAAGAAGCTCAAAGCCAAAAGTTTACAGTTACAGCTACAGTTACTCAGTGATGTAATCATGTTTGCCACGGCTGTCACTTTAATTAAATTTAACATGCCACGGCCCGCAAAACTTGCCAGCCAAGCGTGCAATATTTAACTTTCGAGTTTTGCATTCGATTCACGCACCAAAACTTGCCGGCGACCAGCGGCTTGCTTGTCTTTTGGCAACATCCTTAACACACAAACACACACACACACACAGAGAGAGAGATAGAGTAGCACACACACATGATCTGAGGCTGACTTATGCATAGACAAAGTGCCACGTTTTTATTGTAATGCGAAAATCCCTGGCATGCTTTTAGTAGACAAAATATGCGCCTCTGGCGCTTCCTGCCACTCCTGCCGCTCCACACAACCCTGGCTCAATATATTTCTCGCTCCCAGCTGGCGACATTTGTTACTTTTATTTACGCACAAGTCCTCAAAAGATGTACAGCAGCGCTGCCAGCAAATAAGATTAACGCGAGCTGAAAGTAGTGAGCGCCATAAAACTTATGCCAGGACCCTCAGATCGACCAGCAATGGACTCAAGGATACACAGCCGCTGCCAGCGCCAGCCGTAACCCAAAGTCAACGCCACACACACACTTACACACACGCATAGAGCCCGCAGGAGCTGCCGGAGGTGCTTTCCATTCATCATCAAGTGGCGTCTCCTGTCACGAGTTTTGTCCCGAAACGTGCAACTTTCTCGCATATTATGCTGCAAAAAATGTTCTAAAAACTTTCCACGCCGTGTCATTTGCTCAAGTTTTTGAGGCATAATGCAGCCTTTTGGGTGCTACCCCCTCGTGTGTTGTGTGTGTGTGTGTGTGTGTGTGTGTGTGTGTGTGTGTATAATTTAGGGTTTAAACATTTTTATTGCCTACATTTTGGGCGCACTTGGGCCTGGCTTGCGGTTTATGGCCCAAACCTGACCCAAAGTAAGCTGCGTTTTATGTTTCCACGACCGCTCGTTAATCCATTGCAGTCAGCCCAACGGATGTGCCATAATTTAAAAACTCACACAATTAACACACCATATTGCGTATACGCAACGTTGCGCAGCACTGAAGAGAAGCGAATTCAAATAAGATACATAATTTTTGGTTAATTTTTTATACATTTGCTTACCATTTCACTTTAATCAACTTGAGGCAGCGCTGCCCTCTGCCAAGATATGTGAAAGTTCCGACCAGCGAAGGGCCTTGGAATTTGCCCAAGGATTGCTTGCCACATTCCAGCCGAAAATAGCTAACGAGAATAATTAAATACATAAGCATTCTCCAGCGGAGGAGAGGGCGAAACTCTTAAGCAGCTCAAATATTAATTAATTTGAAAAAAATTAAAAGCAGCCGCATTTAAATTTAAAATTTAGGGCAAAGTCCACACAATGCGCGGAAACTCATAAATGTCAACGGCTTCAACACATTTCATGCAGCGGAATTATATAAAGTAGGTGCGCGGCGAGTCCTGGCGAGTCCTGCAAATCTATCTGCCTGGCTGGCTGGCTGGCTGGCTGGCTGGCTGGCTGGCTGGTCCATTAACATTTCATTTGTGTGCGCTCCATTTAAATTTGAGCCACTTAAATTTGGCAGCAGCTTCTCAGAAATAAATTACAATCAAATTGCTGCGGCATTTTCGAAAATGAAAGCACAGCGCCCAAAACTGCGGCTACAGCAGTAAAGTTTAATATTTCCTTTAAAGGAATTATTAAAAATTGTGTAATAAAAGCGAAAGAGCAGCCATTAACCTGCACAGCCAGCACCCGAAAATGTTTAGTCGTAAACATATTAAAAGCTACTTTGCATAAACTTTGCCCCGCCACCGCCAGCGCCAAGGACTCTGTGTGAGACCCAGCCGCACTTTCACTCCCCAACTCCTGCTACCAGTTCCCAGAGCCAGCAAGGACAAATGCCCATTTGCGATTTATTGAAAAGGGAAAAAAAGGCGGGCAGGGCAAACGGCAAACGGCAAACGGCAAAAAACCATAAAATAAATGCGAAGAGTGACGAGTGACGAGTGACGAGTGACGAGCTGACTAACTGACTGGCTGACTGGCAGGATGGGACGGCTAAAGGACCCCACTGACGGGCTGTGAATGGTCGCACCATAGTCTTTATTAGGCAGGCCAAGCCGACTGGTTAAAAGGCTTCATTAAAAACACATTTCGTGCATAAACGTCCACGCCGCCGCTGACTTCATTCGAATGCAGCAAAAGGATGAAAGGGGAGCAAAACACGGGGCAAAAAATATAAATAAATGCAAAACCAGCCACCAAGAAATGAAATAAAAACCAACTGTGATATTATTTGCATTTGAAAAGCAGCTGTCAGCGCTGCAAACGCTACACAAGCCAGCGAAGGACGACGACAAGGATATCAAGCTTATTGCCAGCTCACTTTAGCCGTCGGACTAAGTGCTACCCATGATAGTCGAGAAAATAATCACGAAAAACAATATCAGAATCTTCAAAATATCAAATAACACTTAAAGATTATCCAAGAAATGTTAATGCTCTGTTAATGTTAATGTTCATGTTATATTAATGTTAATCTCAATAGCTTGATCTTGAAAAATGTGTTAGTTTTACTTAACTTTCCTGAATATAACACAGTTGTTGATTGCGTCGAAAAATAGAATCAGAATATTAAAATAATATCAAAGAACACTTAAATGTTGTCCAAGAAATGTTATTGCTATGTTAATGTTATATTAATGTTAATCGCAATAGCTTGATCTAAAAAATGTGTTAGCTTCTGTTAACTTTCCTTAATATAACTAACATATTTGCTGATTGGATCGAAGACAAATTCAGAATCTTAAAGAGGGAGTAATAAAATCAAAGAACACTTAAATATTATCCAAGAAATGTTAATGCTATGTTAATATTAATGTTAATCTTATATCAATGTTAATCACAATAGCTTGATATTAAAAATTGTGTTAACTTCTCTTAACTTTCCTAAATATAACACAATTATTGATTGGCACAAGAAACTGGCCAAAATAATTGTATTTTAAGTAACTTTATTAATAGCCATTTAATATAATAAACTTACTTAAATTTATAATTTATTTATTGTGTTTTGACGGCCATTTATATCACAAGCTAAGTCAGTGCAAAGCAATTGCACTTTATTGCTTTAAGCCCATAAAATATATGATGGGGATTACTCAAGATTGTTATTTAAAATATGAACTCGACATCATAAATTGTATTTTCGTAATATTAACAAATTTGGCATGCAATGCCTTCTACTTAATATAAGTATGACACAAGGATCTCCTTGCCTTCACATTTTGTATATGTATAATCTCATTTGATGCACACACACACGCACACTCACACACCCTTGGCAGTGTGCGTGTGTGTGTGTGTTTGTTGTGCTTCGTGTAGCTTAGTTTATCAAAGCGTTTGCCTTATTTATATTTTCTCAGCAGCTGGCAAAGCGCGGCTAAACAAAATATTTACAATGCAGTCGAGCGATAAAATGAAACGGACACGCCCCGACCTCTGACCCCTGACCCCTAGCCACTAACCCCTAACCCCTGACCAATGGCCAATACGAGTGGCAGTGGCTGTGGCAGAGGCCTGGCTCTTGGCCCAGACACTTAACTGAGTTAAGACCGCCAGTGTCATAGATGTTAGTACATAATCAAGTTTCAATTTCAAAACAATTCGACGTAAACATTTTCAGTTGCTTTGGTGAAAAGAGTGCTCGGAATTTTAAGCGCAACCCAATGCGATTGCCAGGATGGGGAATTGGGGGGCACATACATATGTGTTGATGCACTGTGGGGCTAACTGACTGAAAGGCATTGCAGAAATCGGAAATGGGAAAGGATAAAGTACCAAAGTGAATAGCTAAGGAGTTCAGAGAGAGTTGAGAGTTTCCGAAAATAGTTTTTTGTTTGAGCTCATACAAAATGTCTAATATTTCGAACTGGACACAAAATTGAATTTCTCATAAATTAAAGCTGCTGATTTGCAGATAAGAAAGGCGATTTAAATAAATAAAAACCAACCAGTTGAGATCTGAATATCCAGAAAAGTCTGAATACAAAACCGAAAAAAAAACAAAAATTACAACACTTTTTTAGATCAGATTTCCGACACTTGAGTCCTTAGTCTAAGGTTCTTAAGGTTCTACAACCGCGACAGGCAAATCAGTAAAAAACAATTATTTATTATTATTATTTATTGGAACTTAGAAGTAATTCTAGCTTACAAGCTTTTAGCCAGCCAAACCTAGTAAAGTCCACCCTCGAAATGATTAAGATTCACTCAAGAGAATAAATCAACTTCTTCTTGCATTATTATATTTAACAAATTGTGTTTTACTGATCTAACTTTTGTTTTTCTTTTTTACCTATTAATTATATATATATATAATAATTATTAATATTAATATATAGTTTGGAATTCAGAAACTCTAATTTTGATGACATAAGTTAGAATAAACACTTATGAAAAAGTCTTGATTTTTATAATAATTATTAAAATTATTATAGCGAATTTTTAAAGCAATAAAGACTGCTCCTTACATATTTATTCGATAATAAATACAATTATATTTTCAAAATAATTCTGAAATTACTTTTGGCTGTGTAAACAAAAGCAACTTTTGGCGACCTATTGTAGAGCACAATGCTGCTCAATTTTAAAACTTGCTTGCAAATCATAGATTGTTAGCTGTTATTTAAATTTAGGCTCTGCAGCTGTGGGACTGAAGTGAATCGGTGAAAGGTGAAAAGGACCCACTGTGCGACATCGTCATGGTTGTCATATGAGACGAGGCAGAGGCAAAAATTAAACGAAAACGAAAACGAGAAGGCAACAAAAAAGTGCCAGGGAAATGTACACAAAAGGCAGCCGGGAATGCTGCATCTGACAGCAGACGGCAGAAGGATCGGCATTCGGCATACGGCAGGACCTGAAGCCAGCAGGCAGGAGGCACACATCAAAGCACCGGCTGCACGCATCGATGGCGTGGCTGCTGCTGCCGCTGCTGCTGCTGCTGCTGCTGCTGCCGCTGCTGCTGCTGATGTTGCTGGTAGTTCATTATGCCACTAGAACAGTTTAATGTCGTTTAAGGAGTCGCTGCCACAAAACAGCGCGAAACAAAGCCACAAAATGTGGACGGCAGCAACAGGAGCGGCCAGAGTAGAGCAGAGGGCAGTGGGCGGGGCAGGCAACGCAAGGGTTCCACTGTAACAGTTCAGACTGCGGACAATGGCCGTGCCACATTGTGTGACTGTGTTGGTCTCGGCTCCTGCTTTGTATGTTTGTGTTTCGTGTATTATAAGCAATTTTCCATTTTCCATTTTTATACGTTTTCTTCTATTTTCCTTCGGTGGTTTATTTTTTTGCCAAGTTTTCGCTTTGCGCTTTGTTACACGCTGACAGGCGACTATGAAAGCGAAACGTAATGAAAATGGCAACAAACAAAATAATTGAAATTTGGTTTAGCAGAGCAACAACAACAACAACAACTACAACAACTACAACAACAGCTAGAGAAAGCCATGAAAAAATTGGCCAAATGAGAACGAAAATTTGAAGCGAATTTCAGCAAAACGCCAGAACAAAAGCAGATGGCGACAACAGAAGATGAGAATTTAAGCCAGGACGAAAAGTACAGCAGGAAAAATAAAAATGAAAATGAGCAAAAGAAGAAGATGAAGAAAAAAAGAGACTCAGGACTCAAGAAATACGCAGACCAAGACGACAATGTGGCTTTATTTTGTGCAGATTTCTCAGTTGATTTTGTGTTTTTGTTTTTGTTTTTGTTATTGCTATTGTTATTGTTGTTGCTGCTGTGGCTTGAGAAGTTCTTGGCCGTTGCAAATTAAATTTTCCAATTCGCAACGCCCATGCTTTATGTCGCATTCAGCCTTACCTTGACTGGGCCAATGGCAACAGGATAAGAGCCTGCCCAACGACTTACATATTCAATTTTCTAATTTTGTATTATATTACACAGTGTAACCGCACTCTCAAAAACACTGAGACACAAAAATAAAACAATGTTAAGCACCGACAAACAACAACAAAACTGTCCAACAGGCTAGCCGACATTTTGGCATTCCCTAGCAGTAGATCCATTTGTTTTGCAATTTTCTGTATTTAAAATTCGTTACCAAATCAATTTCCTTTGCAACTCGAAATACAACTTTCCCTACAAAAATTTCTAACGTAAAAGTTACAATTTACAATTATTTATGCATTTGAGTTGCGATAAAAGACAAAGTTCTTACTAGAATTGCCACATTACTCGTAGAGGCAACTTCAGTGCCTAATGTCCAACTTCGTGCCAAAGTTATTATGCTGCATGACAACAAGGGCAGCGCCAAAACAGAAAACCAGCAAATGACAAAATAAATTCGAATTTAAAATATACTAAGAACAGGTAGGCAGGCTAGTCGAATGGGGAATACCCTTATTAGCTGTGCGATTTAGTAAACTCCTCACCAAAGTCTGTAAGCAAGTGAAGAGCTATGTTAAATTCACGCGCACCTGTTCCGAGTTTCACTTGCAAATCAATTCCACCGAAAAATATGTAGCCTACTTTTTGGAGCAGCATTTAAATTGAATTAGAATAAGGCTTTCAAGTACTCTAACTCTATTGAGTGTTTATATAATTTTATATAATATTTATTAATTTTAATATATAGTTTAGAATTCAGAAACTCTTTTCTTTCAGATGTATACAATATTTATTCATATTATTATTTAGTTTAGAATTCAGCAACCCTTAAATATAAGTTTTCACATTTTGCTATTAGTCCTAACGTTAACTTATCATGTTGTGTCAATTATTGAGTGTGAAAACCATATTAAACGTTGAAATCTAAAAGCACTACTAATTTTGTTTGTAGTATTAATTTAATTGTTTTAAAAAGTTGAAGTAATCAAACTTAGAATAGTCACATTTTGAACTCATCAAGTTTTGACCAAATCTGTCTCAGTTATCAATGTTTTTACTGCAATTCAATGGTATGGTAATCAATATAAGTCAAATTATTGAAAGCAGAATAAGACTCATAAGCATTTTGTGAGTTTGGTAAAGAAATGTACAACAGTTTCATCGAACAATTTAAAAGCAATCTTTAGCTGCCTCAAAAAGAAATGTCAAGCAAAAAGAAATATCCAACGAGCTGCAATACTGAGACACAGAGAGATAGACAAACTTGTCTATTTTCACCCAGCTCGTTGTGCTGTTCGAATCCTAAACGCCTCCTTCAGAACGTTACACATTTCGTGACAAAATGCAAAATACCATCTGCAAGGGTATCGTAGAACGGGCCAAGTGAACCTCTGCAAACGAAAATCCAACGGATCCGCTGCGATTTAGAGCTTGGCCGCAATTTCCATTTCGATTTCTCGCATTTCTCGCCTTTGTCTTTTCGTCTCATGCATAATTTAAAGTGTTGCATACTTTCGAGCGCACGTGAGGGACTTTAAGTTACCTTTGGCTTGAAATAACAGCATTTATTACAGGCGCATGTGGCTGTGTAGTACAGGAATATATTTATATGTAATTGATTTGCTTAATTGCACAATTAGAATGGCCAAAACCATGTCCCAGCATTACAAATCCTAATTGTAGCCGTGGGTAATTGCTTGTATCAATTGCGTCACAGACACACACACACACACACACACGCACACCATCACAGCAATAACGGTAACTAGCGCAACTTGTCGTTGCTTGTCGTAAGCCGTTGATGATGCCGTGCACGGAACGGGGCGGGGCTGAGAGGGCTGACTCTGAAGCGTGTCCTGGACTGCATGCAGGTCATGGCGTCTCTTTGTGTGCCCTGCATTTTTCATCATCAATTTTTGTATTAAAGCTCAGTGTTGTGGAGCTGTCAAACATTAAGCAAGGATAACGCATCCTTTGTAAGCAACACATGAGTTTTATAACAACTAGTTCCATGTACATTACTGTATTTGTGTTTTTGACTTTGTATATTTAAATTTGACTTCTTGGTTGTGGCTCCACCAATAAAACTAAGAGTCCACCTCGCACTCTGACTACAGCAAGGATATTGGAGTACTTAGCCAAGTGAACACGTTGCCAGCATATCAAAAATGCATAAAGTATTTTTTGAATACCCTGCGAATACAAAATGGATAAGAGCTGCTGAAGAAAAATAAAATAAAACCTCAAAATGATAATAATAAATAAATAAATATAATATTATATATGATATATGTTTTGAGACTGTTAAGCTGTTTTCAGACTGTTAACTTAACAGAATAATGTTAATATCGATATGTACCGAAAGGGTTACATGGAAAACTGTAAATATCTACTTGGAACATTAAAATGCAACTTGTTACTTAAACTAACAAGACAAGTCACCCAAGAAGTAAGCTTTATACCTCCTTTTACAAATGTATGTATAAAGTATATACCCTAATATACATATTCTTGATCAACAGCACTCCCATTCATCTAGCCAAGTCATCTGCCTGTGTGATGCACAAAACTAAGCCAGGTTTGTTCTCAATATTTCAAAATTGACCATACTTCTGTGGCACTTCAGTTTCTGATACTGGGTATCTGGCTGTCGAGTGCGCTGCACTAGAGTTTTCTTACATTTTTCTTTTGGTTAATTTGGCCAAAGACGTGACCTTGGGTCTGGTCGCATGCGCCACACCCATGACTGTTTGCCGCCCACATCTGAGCTGCCGTCAAACGCAGACTTTTTAATGAAAACGTGTTTGTTTTACCAAAGCAGCCCTCGTAAATTGCAGCTTACCCTTAGACTTATATAGGCATCTGCATGTCGGTGTGGCTATGCTAACTGTAACATAACCGTATATCAAAATTGAATGCCAGCAACACACACATTGAAACCCTCTACTTTCTATCCTTCGGAACTATGTGAGCTTTGAAGTCCGAGTCGGGAAATTTGGTATGTGGTATCACACAACAATCATTAAGTTAAATGTGATTCGCAACAAATTCATTGTTTGTTTTGAATAACATATCATTTGAGTATACAAATTTTACACTAAACACATAAATTATATTTAACGACTAATTTATGAAGCAGCATCATTTGCAAAACATTTTTACTAGCTTGTGTGTTCTATGTGTTGTCGGCGAACTTTCCCATATTTTATGGAGGAAACTTTATGATTTTTATAGCCCGCCAGAAGTACGGCTGATAAACGCAGCCAAACGGAAGTAAAATGGAACCGAAAAATGCCAACAACAAAATATAAAACGAAACAATTTTTGAATTTATTGCACAAAACAAGTGGCTGAAATGCTTTTGGGGGTCTGGGGCCACTTGGCAGGTAAACTTTTGATTTCAATGTCAGTGTCAGAATGCTTGGCAACTGCGTGCCACTCTGCCAATGCCACTGCCATTGCCCTTGCCTCTGCCTCTGCCTCTGCCTCTGCCTCTGCCCCTGCCACAGCTGCAGCAGTTTTTAGCCCGTGGCAAAAGTTGGCAAAGTTCGTTCGCATTTTAATTGCGCTGGGAAGACATTTCAGTTAATTATGCGTCGATTTGGCTGGCAAGTAAACAAATTAATTAAAGATAATGATGCTGGGCACATACACACACACACACATACGCACACACGCACACACACTCTTACAACCTAAGCGGAAGCAGCTGTCCTGCGTCTGTTTTGGCTGCCAAGTGTCAAATACTCCTCGCCTTTTGTTGTGTTTGTGTTGCTGCCACACGGTAATTCATATTCTTATTATTGTTGCTACTGCCTTGTGGTTCTTGTTGCTTCTAGCACACATTAATGTTAATTATTAAGCAAGTGACAATTTGAGTGATTTCGCTTCGGCCACGCCATACGCTCGTCTAAGGACAACAAACAACACGCGACAGGAAAAACAATCAAAGCGACATTTGATGACCCAAAACCTCCCACATACTGACCCTACACACTAGCCCCTCCCCCTTGACCCCTGACCAGCTTGAGCAACAGTTTTTGGCTTTTGCAATATAGAAAGAGACAGCAACTGATGACTTTGTGTCCCTTCAAGGGCGTAGCCAGTAGCTTGCCAAGGGGGGCCAGCATCTAGGGAAGCAGAAAAAATTAAATATTTAATTAAAGTTGTTATAGGATTCTACTAACAGCTTAACAATGCTTTCAAAAAGTTAAGCCAACAGCAATTAAAATTTGCTTAATGACTGTAAGAAAAGTTGAAAAAAACGTATGTATAAAAATTGCATGAATCATTAAAAATTTGGCTTTTAATAAAATATATTTTTATTTATATAATGTTTAACATATAGTTTTAACTGTTTGTTAACATTATATAAATTAAATAAATATAATAATAATAATAATAATAGAATGAATATGAATTAACCATGGCTGCCAGGGCTAATAGTATATAATAGTTTGTTTTATTGGCAAGAATCTCGATATATCTAAAGATAAACTCATAAACAAATATTTTAATTGGTTAAGCAAAAAATTGGAATAATTTTTTAATAGTTGGCAAACAGATTTAAACAAAATTATATATTTTTATCAGGAAACTTAAATAATGTTTATTTAAATCATAATAAATGTCTGTTGATATAGATGAAAAAAGACTTAAGCTAGAGTATACCTGTTAAGTTATACAGAACATCTCAAAAGTAACTTTTAGATTTATTTTTTCCTTAAGAATAAAACACGAGGCTTTTTTCCGGAACACATCTCATCCGCTAGGAAAGAGAAATCCCAATAACTTAGTGTTCATCTAAGCAACCCAATTTTTATAACAAAAATCAACAAAAAAGTATTTTTCAAAGTATTTTTCAAATGATGGGCGCATATAATTCCCAAACAGTTTAAGCAATGACTTAGTGTAGTAGCTGGCTGGACCCTTGTATTATCGGGATTATATTATTATATTATAATATATTTTATATTCTTATATTATATGTACCCCAAATTATTTTAGTTGCGTAGTATACTGAAACTGCGGGAAAGAAATATTTCCCTTTATTTTTCTAAACCAACTAATAGAAGTGTAACCGAATATATTATTTTGTTTTTCTAACTGGCCAAAACATGAAGGCAGTATTCTGTGAAAATTCTATCATATATTTTATTACTTAACGCTGCAATTCAGGAGTTTCGTTAGGTCCTTCCTTTTTATAATTATTTTATATATATGTGTTAATTTTAGCATCTATTTTATTACCAGACTTTTGGTCTCCTTCTTTTCATACTCCACTTTTCTTTTTGAGCAATAAATAGATTCATGAAATAATTAATTATTGCTATTGTTCGTGATTTATATCATAAGAAATCATAGTTTTATATCTTTAAGCTGGCGCTCAGCCCCTCTCCAGCCACGCCCCTGTCTCTCAGTCTTGTGCTGTCATTTGTTATCTGTTCGGCTTGACATATCGCTACACACACACTGTCCAGCCAGAACACGTTTCTTTTAGCCGCAACGTTTTCGCACGCAGCCACATTGCCAATTACATTTGCACACACACAATATACACCCACACACACCCACACATAACTGAAGCTGGCGAATGAATCGTGTGAAATGTCAACACACAGTGACATGCCAAAAGTGGAAATGGTAATTGCGTGTTAATTGCTTTACGCGTCCAAAGTGCTTTTCTCTATACGTTTATACGTTCACTTTTTTTATTCACACTCTCGCAGACAACTCGCGCGCGAAACACCCACACACACACACATGCACACACACATTCAGCACATTCAGCAGGAACACAACTAATCAATCTAAGGCCAGGGTCGCCATCGGAGCTAGCATCGCGCACAAAGGCAGCTACAGGCACATACACACGACACACATACACACATATAGAGCGCACAGATTTTTCCATTTTCCAGCCAGCAATGAGCGCTGCAATTCCATTTTTAGTGGGCTGCTGGCACTTTGAAATTGCAAGGTTGTTATACAGTGCGTATGAGCAATGTGTGCACGCAACACAACGCAGCCATTCAATTTCCTCTGCCTAGCTGCAACAACAACAACAACAACAACAATAGAAGGTCGCGCATTGTATAGAACAAAATGCATATGCTGCTTATTGTCTAAACTCCTAATGATACTTAGTTTCGCTGCAGCATTATTTCATATAAGCTGAAAAATAATCAAAATCGCGCAAACTTTGGGACTGCGTCTTATGAATGGCTAAGCATTCGTAATAACATTGAGATTATTCGACTTTTGAATAGTCGCATGAGAATATTAGATATTTTGTAAGACCTATAACTTGTAATGATAGTTCGATAGTCGATCTCGACACTTCATAAATTGACGATATACACCAACATGTGTACCAAGTTTGGTTGCTCTAGCTCAAAGATAAAGGCAAAAAAATTGCGTTCATACGGACAGACGGACATTTCGCAAACCCTCGGGAACATAGTATAATAATAATATAAAAAACATTAAAAATAAAAATAAACTTTACTTTCCAAATAGCTTCATTTAATTTATAGGCAGAGTGGCAAAGCTAAACTTTTCAAATAAAAACTTAGATTTCTCATGATAGTTTTGATATACTCGTAACTATCCCCATTTTACTTATTAGATTTGATTTGATTTTAGAGAAACTAGTATTTTTTTAGAATATTTATTAAATATTTTCTGAAATATTTAGAGCAGCCTAAATATAGTTCTTAAAAGCATTTGATTGAACACAATAAATAGTACACAATAATACAATAGAAATGATTTAAATATTTTAGAAGATAAACCCTAAAAGTAAAGTTCGCATGAGTTTCCAACAATATTATTTATGAGCTATTAGTTTTAGCTACCTAGTTTTGTAAGTTTTTGTTTATGAGGCTATGAAAGTGAATGAGCATTCGTATATCTCGGAAAATTGGACCTTTTGTAACATGTTCTGCGCATTAGCATTCAGTCCATCATGTCAATAATGTAATTACCTTTAGTTATGCGCCAGATGACACTGGATTATTGACATGACACCCCGCACCCCGCACCCCGCACCCGGCACCTCAACCTAGCCGCCATCGCAGCGCCTTAAGGCACTCCACGTGTCAACATATGTTGCTCATGCCCCATATACATGCAACTCCTGCCACGCCTCTAAGCACATTATGACTGTCAACATGTTTATTATTCACCTGTGCATGAAAAAGGCCAAGTTATTAAAAACTTTGCCACATTAGGGAACTGAGGCAGAGGCTGCAGTGACAACCAGCAAGGGGCGACGCACAGTGGTATGCAATTGAGTTTCTCAAAGCAAAGCTAAGATGCCACAATCAAAAGGGCAACAAACAGTTTAAAAAGATTCCTTAGCTCATCCTTTAAAGTCCTTGTAATCAGTTCCAATTTCACATTTCTCAGAGCTTGTATTTGTCTATTGAAAAGTAATAAGTAGAAGAATAATATTAATAACATTTAATTCATCTTGAAAAGAATATATATATTACAGTTCTATATTATAATACTATATAACTAAATTATTTAGTTTAGTTTTAATCACGTCCAGCATTATAATCAAATTAATACAGCTCTAAAAACCAGCCCACTTTTCGGAACTCTAAACCTATAGTTATTTGACGCTTTTCCATTATAATTATCCCATTTAGTTTTTCACAACATTTCCGAGGCAATTGTCCCACTGTGCAGCGGCTGCGTGGCAAGCACTTTTGCAAACAATTGGCAAAAAATGTTCTCGTCCTGCGAACAACTCACAAAAAATGCAATAAAAGTTACCCGAATGCGACGTGTTTGCTTAAGTATTTCGTAGGTAGGCAAAAAGTGTTGGCTGGAGTGGTTGGAGTAGCTTGTGGGGGGGAGGTCGGAGGTGTGTGGCATGCCGGGGCAGTCAGCAGCCCGTTTGCTGATTGTGATAAATGCGACAAAGACATGTGTAAAATATGCTTCATGTGCCTTATTATTGCGTTTTATGGTCCATGGGGGCACACACTCACACACACACACGCACACACACACACCTGCATGTCATAAGGTGAAAAACAAATTCCAAAATGTCGAAATGCTAAAATGCTAAAATGTCGCCCGCATCGTTCGCGAGTTTCAAGCATTTAAATATTTGCTGAATTTGAGCAATGCCAAAAATGCTTTTAATTGTATTAAATATTTCAAAAACTGTGCCTTGAGCTGTTCAACTTTAAAGTTTGGCGACTTTGTGGCATATGCCAAATGAATGCACAATACTCGTGCGTTAAATAAGTCGCTCCCAAAGGTCACATAATCCATAAAAACAACAACGCAGCTCATAATCAAACACAGCAGCCGAAAATTTCCCTAGAGTAAATTCTAAAAAAAGAGACAAACTCACAAAATACGCGTACTCGTTATATTTATGTTATACAAGTACACATATATATAGATATATATATGAAATATAAATACTTAGAAGTAGATGAAGACATAAGGCATGTTTGCCTATAACAATAAAAGAGGCACAGCAAAATAAAGCAGCCACATTTTAATAATAGCACAAAGGCAACACAATGCCAAAGGCATTCCCCCCGCCTCACACACACAAAGCACAAACACCACACACACACACTCACACACACACACACAGGACTTGTAGGGTGCAAAGGCGAGAGTCTTTTCGCATCTGTAACTGGATATTTGTATGGAGTTAATGGCCTTGCGGTGCAACTTATCAACCCTTTTTTATAGCCATACAGAGGGTATAAGAGCATTGACATGGAATCTTTAAGGCATTACAAGAAGCGGTATGAAATAGATAAAGTACACATATATATTCTTGATCAGGACCATCAGCTGAGTCGATATACTCCTTCTGTAAACTTCCCTGAGTTTTTAAGCTTGCTAATTGCAACTTGGCAATAAACATTATTTATATATAACAGAATCGAGCAGAACACTTGACTATATCACGCATATATAACATAACAACGATCGGTCTATAACTGTAACTGTATTGTATTCAAAACTTTGTTGATTTTTCAATAAATCTTAACTTACTTGGTGTATCCTGCCATACTTCGCTGTGGCACATTATGGCATCCAGGATGAGAAAGTAAATAACTTACCACTATTTTCCCCGCCGTACCCTATGATTACTCCCTGTACCCATAAAATGGGTAAAAGGGGTATTGGATTTGTGCAAAAGTATGTAACAGGCAGAAGGAGACATCTCCGACGCTATAAAGTATATATATTCTTGATCAGTATCAAAAGAGATTTCGATTTGGCCATGTCCGTCTGTCTGTCCGTCTGTCCGTCTGTCCGTCTGTCTGTCCGTATGTATGAACGCAAGGATCTCAGCAACTATAAGAGCTAGAGACACCAAATTTGGAATGTAGGTTCGTGTATAGCGGGAGCAGGTCAAGTTTATTTTAGATTTGAGATATCTCCCCCCGTTCCCCCGCTATTCGATAAAAACCGTTTTACAGTTACAATTTTCAAGATATAGCTTTAAGATTTGGCATGTCCAATACTTTAGTCCCTCTTAATCTACTGTCCAAATTTCAAGTCGATCGGATAATAAACACCTAAAAGTTATTCACGAAAGAAGATTCAGTGCTGCAGCAAGGGGAAGAAGAAGCACAGTCACAACTTAAAATGCCTGGCTTGCGCTGTGGCTCGTGCGTGTGCGTATCTGTGTATGTATGTGTAAGTTAACGAAGATGCGATCGGAAATTTTTGGCCTGGGTACAGGGAGTTTCGTAGTCGGGTATACTCGACTATAACATTCTTACTTGTTTTTGTATAGGATATCAATAACTTATTTAACAAAAACCTCCTCTCACACATTTCACCTTAAGTCCATTTCCTCTCCGGGTAGAAGTAGATTTTTCAAGTTTCATACAACAGTTTTCAATCCCGTCTCAATTTATTATATAGCAACGATCGGTTAAAAACTTAGCTTTTGTGTGAACAACTTTTTTGTTTGTTATAATTGTCAAGGGAGTAGTTTAATTAGCATTCTCGCAAGGATATCAAATCCTTGGCAGCCTGACAGCCAGATAGCTTTTATTTCCTATTAGTGTTATGTGTGTGTGTGTGTGTGTAGCACTGTGTACCTCATCAGGTTCATTTGTTGACTGTGCCTTATTGACTTAACTATATTGGATTTAGCAGTTGCAATTAGAGAACTTGAACAAACTCCAACTACTGCCCATTTTGTGTGCTCTTGCCAAGCATAATCAATTAAACAAAGTGCACTCTGGCCAAATGAGAAAGACGGCGAGAGGGAGGTGCAAGGGGGGAGAGTAGGGCAAATAAATGTTGCAATTTTAAAATAGTTACATACCCACACACACACACACACACACACACACACACACACACACACACACACACACACACACACACACACATCCATAGAGGGAGCTAAATGAAATCCCTTGCGGTTGCTTTATGCACACGCTGCGTATACGCAACGTCAAGTGGCACTTGGCGCGTAATTTTGCTCGTTTTTTATACCGACTAGCACTTAAGGCTGCCATTTCATAAAATAAACCATTAAAAAGAAACAAGTTGAAGTGCATGTGGTCGTTTGGGGCGCCTTTCGGCTGGGTGTGGTGTCGAGTCGTGTGTTGCACCAGCTGCCACTTTAATTACATTTTAATTAATTTTTTTCTTTGCACTTCCCATATACTACCTACCTACCTACCATATGCTCGTGTAATGCATATAATTACTCTGACAGCGTTAATTGCTCCACCAGGTAGCTGACTGCAGCAGGTTTTAATGCACATCAACCAATTGCAATGTATGCATCTCTGCATCTCTCGAGCTGAACAATAAATTGCCAAAACTGACTGGCTGACTAACTAAAGTCAAAAGTTTTGCCATTTGCATTTAGAGCTGCCCACAGACACTGAATGGACAAGATCAGGGTCAGGCCAAGGACCCGACATTTCATATTCAGCAGTTGCATGGCACTCGAGTCCAGGCCAAAATAATAATATGATTAAAACTGTCGAGTCAAGTGCTGAAGCAACAGTTGGACAGCAGAAACAATAAACAGCCAACGTCGCGTCGGTCACTGGGTCACTAATTGTAAGCTATGCAAATGTTTGCCAAATGGCTGAAAGCATCAAGAAAGCCAAGAAGACAAACCGTCAACAGTCAACCGTCGACAGTCGAGAGTCTCCCGTGGCCCATGGCCCATGGCCCGTCGTGCAAATAAACAAACAATTAAAAATGAAAGCGAATTTTACCCATGTGCGCCACACAAAACAGTAACTATAGGAGCCAAGTTTGCACTATGCAACTAGTCGACAGCTAAGATGCTCTTATGGATGTGCCAAATGGTACCAGCAAATATCTACTGAAAGAACTCTAGAGATTAGAGATCATCATTCATCATTAAGTGCCAAAAATTAGTTGGAGTACTTAATTCAAGCTTTTCACCTTGATTTAAAGTTGTTTAAAGTTGTCTAATTAGCATTTCCATGTGTCTCAAAACCACTTATGTGTGTAGTTTGTAGCTAGCATCGATACACTCTTAAATATAGAAGTTTTAGAGTTTAATATATCGCTGACTCAAGCGAAAGCATCGAGTAGTAATAGTTCTAACTAAAAACAACACTTAAACTGCTATTTAAATTCAGTTTGGCTTTTATGCGATAAGTTTAATCAACAAATGGATTCCCATATAGATATTTAAAATTCGTAGTTAAGCGTTTCGAAACAATCCTACCAACTAGTCAATGAGGCCCGCCTTTACGCTCATGTGGAGGGATATAAAAATGAATACCCTGCTGGGGCCAACGCGGCGTATGAGTGTTGCTCAGTGTCTGCTCTATTTTGTTTTGCTCTGCTTTCTCCCCCTGGCGCTGACGGGAAGGTAAACACTGCTGCTCAGTATGGCATACACGTGTGTTAAGCCAGCGACTTAAAGTGCGTAAATGAGCAAAATACACACACACGTATGCACACAAGTAGAGCCAGAGCAGAGCCGAGCAGAGCGCTGACTAGCGAGGCAGACACAACAGTGTAGTGTGGCGCCTATTATGCGTATACTTAACATTTATTTCAGCCAGACAGCGAGCCCATTGGGCAAGGTGAGCGGGTGAACGAGTGAGCGGGAGGAGCGGGTGAGGTGCTGAGTGGCAGCTCATAGGCACTGTCGAGTTACACACCTTGAATGTATACATACATAGGTATGCACATGCACTGAGCAAAAACATAGACAACAACATCAAAATCAGACTGCAAATAAAAAATACTTTATTGACACTGCCTTAATTAAAACAAAATAAATAAATAAATTGAATTGTTTTCAAATACATTAATACAAAAAAGGTTTTATTGACACTGCAGCTAATTACAAAAACCGAATTAAATTCAAATAAATAAAAATATTATTAAAATCAAAACAAATATGTACAAACAAGTACAAATAAATGTAAGTGTAATGAATTAAAAGTCTTTTGTTTGTCAAAATGAATTTGTTTCTAGGCTGCTAAAAAAAACTGCAATAAAATTATATAAAATTAAATTTTAGCTATTTCTTACATAAGTGGCAGGCAATGATTATAAATTCAAGAAAAAATGCCTACATTTACAAACTGGCAATAGTTGCAGTTCAATTTCAAATGCACTCAACAAAATTCAGATAAACTGGGTACACGGCGAGAAAGAAATGGCTTAGAAAACATTCCAAAGCGCAAATTTTAAAACTGATCCCATTTTTGTGTTAAATAAATGTTATGTATATTTATAAAACGAATTTTCAGCTCTCTATTGTGGCAGCTTAAGTAATTTGCAGTTAATTATATTTTGTACCTGATTGCCTTCAGATTTGCCTAGCTGCTGTTCCCTCAGTGTACATTTGTATCACACCATGGAAGCGTAGCATAAATCTCATCGTGCATTCATCAATGTCAAGCCACAAGTTTGCTTTTCATTTGTTATGGCTTCACTGGCTGTTTGTATATGCATTTCATATATATATAAGCGAGGGTTGTTTATAACAAAATGAATTACATGCTATGGCATACATATTAGCTTGTTTTCCTTTTCTTGTCGAGCTTATGGGGCAACCCCTGCTCTGGTGTTTAATATGCCATTCATATTGGAGCAACACACTTAAGCGCAATTCAATTCAGGCTCACATATTGCCTATGTGTGTGTGATTTCCTTGAACTTGACTGCAGACACAGCACAGTTAGTTGCAGATGCAGACCTTTGGCAATTGATTTGCATATGCTGACTGCATTTCAAATTCCCATTGGCCACTCTTAAAACTTCAAGGCTCTGCCAATGGCTGTAAAACGACAATTTCAGCGTTATTGTTCATAAACTTTTATTGCAGCCAAAAGTGGCAGTAACAACTGCAAGTATAGAAATAGAAATGCAGACCTGAAAATAATAGACTGAGCAATGCACTGCAATCAGCTGAAGTGGGACAACCTCTTGCAGATCTCTTTGTGTGGGTAACTAATGTTAAAGTGACGATAACTTATGTTAAAGTGACGACAACTGATGTTAACGTGACGAAAACTCATGTTAAAGTGACGATAACTTCTTAAAGTGACGATAACTGATGTTAAGGTAACGATAACTTGTTAAAGTGATGATAACTGATGTTAAACTGACGAAAACTCATGTTAAAGTGACGATAACTAATGTTAAAGTAACGATAACTTGTTAAAGTGACGATAACTGATGTTAAAGTGACGATAACTCATGTTAAACCAATAATTAAACCGATAACCAATGTCATAGTAAGGATAACTTGTTAAAATGCCGATAACTTCTTAAAGTGACGATAACTGATGTTAAGGTAGCAATAACAAGCCATGATAAGCCCGATAATAATATTTATTTAACCATATAATAAAAAATTAAATAATTAATTTAAAATTCTATATAGACAGTTTGTTATCATTGCAATACTGTTATTGGAAATGCCACTCTGTTAGCAATACTACTATAAAATGCAGCTAAACCGTAATGACAGCACTTAACAAATGCACTTTTAGTAACAGCATCACAGAGCTGCCTAACATAATGTTAGCCTCATAACATAGCGCTGTTGTTCTGTGTTCTATAAATTCAGTATCTATACTTTAATTCTGCTACTTATACTCTTCCGCTTTATGAATTCTGTAACTTTTTGGTCTAATTTAATAAGCCCCAACACTCTTTAGAGCATACAGAATTGCAAGGCCAGAGCACAAGTCAATTTCATTTAATAGCAAACAGACACAAAACGATGCTGTCAGCTGCCATGGCTGACTGGACGACTAGGCCAAATATTGGCCCAAAACGCCAACGCGGCTGGCTGAGAATTGAGAATCGAGAGTCTCGGGAGTGGGGAGTGAGAGTGCTGAGAATGGAGAATTGCACCAACTAATTTCACTGGCTGCAAGTTTCATTTTACGAGCGTCAGGCGCCAGCGATGGCTGCCAGTGTCGTCAACTTGAGTGCGCACATTAAGTAAATAAAGCGAATATAAAATAGAAAAGGCAGACAGATTGAACCCAGCTCCTGCGCCATGTTCACAGTTCTAACTTCAGCCCGCAGGCAGTGCCTTTAATTTTTGTCACCATCATCATCGATTTTCAGACTAGAATTGCGCGTTGGCAGCTCGACAGCTTGGCTGGATGCCCAGCACACACACATAAATAGGTGTGTGCCTGTCCTTAGGCGGATGTACGGCATCCTAGTTCGAATTTAAGCTACAGATCAGTGCCTTAACATTGTCATTGGCAATGGATACGCGCACTTAACAGCTTCCGGTCGACATTTTTCAATTGAAATCGAATGCAAATGAGTAGCCGAGTTTTGCCTGTTGGCGAATTGGCACCTCGGCCGGGCAGAAGATTTCAATTGGTACGTTCAAAGCTAACAAGCTGCAAAACAGCCGGAAGCGCAACTCACTCGAGTCATTTGGGTTTTCCTGTCGCTGAAACTTTGCCAAAAAAAATGTTTAAAACAAAATAAAACAAGAAAGAAAGTCAACCTTCGGACTGCCGAAGACTTGATACTCTTGCAACTATATAAATCAATAACTTAAGTATCGACCTGCTTTGGCAGGATTATGTAGTAGACCTATAACAATCAAATTTTTCCAAGCTTTAAGAAATAATAATAATTTTAGCGGCTGCTAAGATTGCTTGAAATATCTCTGAGAACAAAAGAGTTGGATATTTGATTAGAAAACTGATAGAAGCTTGCTTTATCGACCAAGAATATATGCCTTATGGTTACGGCCACGCCTTTTTTTAATGCGTTACACATTGCTATACCAAAATTATAATACCCTCTTGTAAGAGTATAGAAAAATTCAACTGCTCAAAAGCATAACAAGCAACACAGCAAATCACTTGTAAACACTTGAGCAAAAAGCAGGGCCCAAGAGCAGCCAGCGAAGGAGCCAAACACAAATCAAAAGATAAACGCCAGCCGGATGTGGAGGCTGTGGAGGATATGGAGACTGTGAAGGATATGAAGGCTGTGAAGGATATGAAGGCAGCAGTTTAATCCGCTGGCCAGCGGGCATTCAAAAAGCGTCAGCACCGAATAAAGATGAAAAATTGAATGCGTAACTGAGGTCCCAGCCCCGGAACAGGAACAGCAGCAGAAGCAGCAGCAGTAGGTCCTCAAACTGGAACATGTTGCGTAAATAAAGTGCAAATTTGCACTGGCACAGACAAATGAGCGGACACTTTGGATGACAAGTGGTGGACATGATCGAACATTGGACAGCTGCTTGCTGCAGCTGCTGTCACAGGACCCTAATATGTTAGTGTCAGACATGTTCAGCACTCGCTCAAAACTTGCCCACATTTTTCCATAACAAAAATTGAAAAAAATTGAAAAAGCAAAAGAAATTTGTATTGCAAAAAAGTTGATGGTTCCCTTTTTTTCTTTCTTTGTACAACTTTTTGGTTGCTGCAAAAGTTTTTGTTGGCTCTACTTTAAATGCCGATAAAAGTTTGATGCCATGGTAATAATATTCACTGTGCGACCCACTAACAAGCCCTTAGGGGCTGCTGCTCCGAATCTGTTGGATTGCTATTTGCAATAATGATTATTATTAGCCGACCAATCGAGCTGCTGAGCTGCGAGTTGCTGAGGGTCCTTTGCCGCTTGTTGATTAAATTTTCAACATATTTGACGCAGCGCAAAACTTAATTAAATACATTAAAAGCTGATTAATAACAATATTAAAACCAAACATTGCCACGGCTGTGCCATACTGCAAAAATTTCCTCATTAATATTAACAACTTCATTTAAGCCCCGGCGACACTTTTCGGCCCGATTATTTTTGCAATTATGCAAAGTAGCTGCTAGTTGGACATTGTTCTTGTTGTTGTTATTCCTGTTGTTGTTGTTGCTGCTCTTGTGTTTGTTGCTGCTTTCCCTGGCAATGCGTGCACAAAGTTAAATACATATTAATAAATTTTTAATCAAAGCGACGGCCAGACAAACGCCGCCAGTAAATTTTGAAGGTCCATCATGTCTGCAAAGAGTCCATCAAATTGCGTAAAGTGCTCGGCCCTGAGTGTGAAAGCTTAGGATGCTCCAGCATAACTCAACACTGTTGTTGTCCTAACCTTGAAATTAACTGATTCTTAAATACTCGGAGTAAATATTTTTTTTTTCATTTTTCTGCTGAATGTTAAGCCGAGCTTATCTGCTCTTGACCTTGGTATCTCGCTTAAGGCCGTCTCGTTGGTTTGATGACTTCTTATTCTTTACTTATATCGTTTTGATGTTTCTCGTTACTGAAAGTGTCCGCTAAGTACGGCTGCGTAGTACAACTTATTTCCGTCGAGTTATTACTCGTTACTTTAACCTTCTCGCTGTAGTTACTCGCTACTGCCAGTACTGACTACAATCACTAAGGAATGAACTCTCTTTGGTGCTACAAAAGATTTCCGACGAGTTGTTACTCGTTACTCTTATGTACTCGTTGTTGTTGCTCGCTTCTTCCAGTACTAATTACAACCACTAAGAAATTAATTTTCCTTAATGCTACATAAGATTGTTTACGAGTTGTTACCCGTTACTTTAACCTTCTAGTTGCTGTGATTCGTTACTCATCGTCTGAACTAAGTACGGAATGTGCATACAACCAATTATCGTTCGTTGAAAGTACAGACTATACAAAATTTTCCTCGAGTTATTACTCGTTACTTTAATATTTTCGTTATAGTAACTGGCTACTTCCAGTACTCACAACAACCACTAAGGAATGAACTTGAACTTTTATGTACTCGCTGATGTTACTTGCTACTTCCAGTACTGACTACAACCACTAAGAAATTAATTTTCCTTAGGGCAACAAAGAATTGTCGACGAGTTGTTACTCGTTACCTTAACCTTTTAGTTGCTGTGACTCGTTACTCATCGTCTGAACTAAGTACGAAATGTGCATAAAACCAATTATCGTTAATTTGCTACTCGTTACTCTTATCTTCTCATTGTTGTTGCTCCGTTACTGCAAGTACTAACCATATCAAATTGTCCTCAAATTGTTACTCGTTACTTTAATCTACTCGTTATTGCTGCTCGTTATTCAACGTCTGGGCTAAGTACGAAATGTGCATACAACCAATTATCGTTAATTTGCTACTCGTTACTCTTATCTCCTCATTGTTGTTGCTCCGTTACTGAAAGTACTGACTATAACAAATTGTTGTCGAGTTGTTACTCGTTACTTTTATCTGCTTTCTGCTGTTCCTCGTTACTCAAAGTAAAGTAAAGTGGTAAGTAGAGGCATTTGCGCAACATCAACGCCCCAAAATGCTGTAAAATACATAAATGGTAGCTTAAAATATAAAAATATGTATATTCCACAACTACCCAGCAAGTAGTATAATAATTTTATTTTTATTTTTAAGAAAAGGAAATTCCTTGAATTTGAAGAACTTATTTCAGTCACATCATTACATAACATTTTCTTAGCAATTTGCTCTGCTCGTCACGCAAAACGAGCACCACGCCAAATGCAGGTTGCTTGGCAATTTTAAAGGCATCCTCAAATTCATTCCCATCGATCGACTGCCTGGCGGCGGCTTTTGGCTTTGGCCCCCCTCTGCCACACCGACTTAGGCTCTGGGCTGTATCCACGTGTGTGTAACTCACGTTTATTTGCATGAGAAAGAAATCACGTCGCACACATGGCCAAGACAGACAGAGAGACAGCCAGGCAGACACACAAATCTTTGGCTGGCTCGCATTGTAGCTAAATTGTGCGCAAGAGCATGAAATCATCTTTTATACCAACAGCAGGCAAACATTTGGCCGAGTTCAACTTTAAAAGCTCTTTAATTGCATGAAATTGTGATGGGGGAGTGTAGAAGCCTGTGACTAATTGATTGAGCGCTGCAAAAATGGCTCAGCAGCTGCAGCCTCCTCGTGCCATCTCCTGCTGCTCCTCATGCATTATGCATGAGAGACACACCGGGAACAGGCACAGGAAAAGCAATGGCAACGGCAACGACAACGGCAACAGAAACAGCAACAGAAACAGCAGCAACTACTAAAAATTTACGGCGCTGCATTACCTGCAGCTATCTGGAGGGTACTGGAAGACAGTCAGCGACTGAGACACGTCGGCAAATGACAACAAACAGACGCCAGGAGTGGCAGGACTGGCAGGGAAGTCGGTGGAGTGCCGTTGCAAAAGCATGTCAAGTTGTGGCATATAAAATTTATGCGCAACGCGCAAATGTTGTGCGACTTTGAGGCGAAAAAGGCTGCACACGCACACGGCTCATAAATTTTTATTGTGTGGTAAAGATGGCACCGCACACCCTCAGCCCCACAATATCCTTGCTTATGCGTGCGGTCTGCAAAAGCAAACTGAAGAGCGAGAGCGAGCGAAAACTATAGCAGCCTTTTGGGCGCACTCGGCTATGAAGTGCCAAATGGCTGCCAAAGTAATGAAGCAAAGTGCGTTCGCGTTCGCGAAATGAACTGACCGAGTGAGCAGCGCACTAACACAGCCGCAGAGTAGCGTCCTGGACAGGACACACACCCATCAGCATCAGCACGGCAAGAGATGGAGGGAGCTGTTGGAAAATAAATTCATTTCAGTGTCTCGCTGACGTATGGACGACGGATGCCTTGGCCTAGACGGCACGGGAAGTGTTATTTAAATGCAGGATATTGCATGCGGAAATTTATTATCATGTGGCATGACATTCAAGAAAATACATACATACTACGACGAGTCCATACATAGATGCGAGCACATAGTACTACATAACTTGAGGAAACATGTGCGTATGTGCTGCCCTGCCTGCACATGTCCTAGCGCCACCAAGGATGTGGAATGCTGAAATGTAATTAAAAGGCAACAATCTTCTTCACACACATTCATACGATATATAGTTTAAGGGATTGTAAAGAAATTTAATTGAATTTTCAACGCACAAGCTAAAAAATATTCGAAATAACCGTTTTAAAATTTTAAAAATATAAAACAACAATTTGCATACATTTTCGAATTTTAAACAGCATACAGTTGCAATGCAAGCTACACTTAATTATTTTTTTAACTATTTATTTTATTAAAGAAGCTTTAAAATATTTGCAATAAAATTAGCACTACAATGAAATAGTTATATAATTATTGGCATTATTATTTGCTTTTTATTGCTGTTAGAAGAAAAGAATTCATAAATAAATAAATATTTATTTTGTTATATCTGGCTTTAGTCGAATTACAAATGCAACCATTTCTTACCAGGGCTATCATTTATTTTATTTCCGATTCATAGCATTTTGGCTATTGCATTTTTATACCACACAACAACGTTTTCACAGTTTTTGCACATGAAGTGAATTTTTATTTATTTCTCGCTGGCGTTGGCATTGTGAAATAAGCTGGCATTTACTCGTAAATATTTGCAAATTCTTTCTATTTTTTTTATATATTTTTTATTATTTTTATTTGCGCTGTTATACATGGCAATCGACAGCTGGAGAGATGGCAAGCCAACGGATAGATTTACAATTAAACAGCGTGTGAGTCCGGCACTTGTTTACAATGTATGTAATTTGTTGCTGTGGTCAAAGTTTTCGATTGCGTTATTATTGAATAATTGAACAATCGACCGCAGCCAATCGAATATTAATGAACAATTAGACAGGCCCATAAATGCAATGTGTACGGCATGAAAACTAAACGAAAACTAAACTAATTACAAATGCAATGCACTGCAGGCCATTTCTCTCTCTGTGCCCCGTTGCGTATGCGTAATATTTATGAGCTAAGTGCCTGAAAGTTGGCTGGATGCCGGCACAGGCGCAAAAGTTATAAATTATTTGCAGCAGACTGATTGGCAAAGCAATTGCGAGCTGGTCAAAAAACAATGCCAACAGGACTAACAACAACAACTGATGCTGCACACATAGCAGCTGCAACCGCAAGTAAGCCAACAACTGGTAGAACAAGGCAGTCAGGCTCATGAAAGGCTTTCCAGGACATGGCAACAAGGCGCAAACACTCGAGTGCAAAGATAGAGAAAAATGGCGCATGAAATGAAGCGGAAATGGCGCAAAAAGGAACCTAGCTATCACACACGTACACACACACGTACACGCACACACACTTGCATATTGTCGATGCACAAACAGTGGTTGAAAGAGAGCAGGATGCGAGAGGGGGGCGGGGGGCAAAGGCAGCCACTTACAGGGCTGAACTAATATGTACATTAGTATCTTTGAATGCATGTGAACAACTGATAAATGTCTGGTCATGTTTGCCTTTGCTCCTTCAAATGTGTGTGTGTGTGTGTGTGTGTGTGTGTGTGTAGGTGTGTGTGTGTACCTAAACGCCTGTGAATGAAATCGAGCGACGAATGAAAAATGCATGCAATTTATTTTATTTTATTTCAGTTTAGTTTCGTCCTTTGGCCCACTTCGCACAACACCCAAAGCTGTATGAGTACGTTGAGCAAACAGCTGGCAATGAAATTGCAAACAAAGCGTCGCTTTGCAGGCATTTAAAAATTCACTTTCATTGGCCAAACAGAAATATGTACATAAATGTGCACAGCACAACGCGATGGCTACTCCAGAAAGCCTTTCCGAGTGATTCCGCTAACGATGAATAATATTTGCGCTCGAAAATGAAAGCAAAACATGTTGAACCAAGGGAAACACGATATTAGCGTCTGTTAGATATGGAATACCATTGATGGTGACGACTCTTGATTGTTTTACAGAAATAAATAAACATAAATAAAATATCGATATTATCGACAAACATTGTAACGCACTTAGAGGGTAGTTAGGAGATCTTTTGGAAATATAAAACACAGTTATAGCGAGGAGGATTATAATCAAATTAATGCATTACTTTAATTGTATCAAAATTTGCTGTTAATATAATTTTCAACATTCATGGATATCGATAGTATCGAAAGTAGAAAGCACCTCGATAGTAGATCCAAAAATTAGAGGTGTTGTTGACTTTTTACAAGCCTAGTTCTTTCAAGTCCTCTAACCGTTATCCTCAAAAAAATTTATTAATACACGCCAACTTATTAGCTTCTTAAAGCCGCTACAATAATGTCGGAGTGAAGGCTTGAAGATCGATCTTTAAAAGTCATTTTCTTCAAATTTTGATATTAATTGGATCATAAAATGCATTAGGTAGCTCAAATATAGTAGTAAGCTAGTGTTTTATACTCATTTTGCTATGTGCAATCGATTAAAAGTTAAAAATTTAGAAATACAATTGTTCAACATTTTTGAAACTTTTGACAGGTGGCAAGGAAAAATTCCAAAAAAATCGAACTATTTTTATTTTCAGATATGAATAAAACTTAAATGCCAAATCAATCTAAGGGAAAACCCATGAACAAAAAGATATACCAAAAGAAAATCGGTTGACTTTTAACGAAGTTATGGCAGTAGGAAATTTAAGAAGTCCGACTTCTATGAGGTTGGAATCTTTGCAAATTTTGACAGGGGGTAGCTTACAAATATTCAAAGAATTCGAATGGAATAAAATGGAAATGCCAAATGAATCTAGAGGATAAACCGTAACCAAAAAGACATTCCGCATGAAATTTGGATGTATTTTGACAAACTTATGAGAGTTGGAAAACTTGAAACGGCTGATAAGTTTTCAAGCAAAGCAGCAAAAAAATATCAATCGATATAGACATATTCAGCATTCTTTAAGAAAACAAATCCTTATAATATCTAAACTAATGAAAACTACCGATGCTGGCTAAATCAAACGATAGCGACAGGCAAAGAGCTCGTGATCGGTACTATCGATAGTTCCAGCGATAGTTTTGCAAATATATTAACACTTAACTGTTTTATGGGGATTGTGCAGTTCTTAACATCGATCACCTTAACAAGAATTTCTTCCAACTAGAATACCCTTTATATTTAGATCTTAACTGAATGCAAATCAAAACAAATGCATGTTCAACACATGTCTGAATAACTAAAGCCCACACACACACACACATACACATACACACACACACACAGGCCTAGCAACAAGTAACTGTTCTGTGTGATTTATGAGAACAATAATTGAAAATAAATATCCTTTCAAGTGCAAAACACATTGGGTCAGAAATAGGCAATGTTCTAATTGCGGCAAAACCACATCTAAAGTTGATCAATGTTCATAGTGAGCGTAGTTTAAATGCCAAGTTGCATAAATATGCGCTAAGCTGGCTATAAAAAGAAACACACACAACCAGGCACACACACAAAACACACACACATACAGACTTAGATAGCTATGCACATGCATAATAAATATATGCAGTTGCTGTGGCTCTCGCTGCAAAACTACTAGCCAACCGCAACAAGTGCACTCGGCAGCGGTGCTGACAAACTGTGGCATAGCCACACACACACACACACAGGCACACACACACAGTGCATACTCACACAGACTGACACGTAGACAGGTGTGCATTTAAACGACATGTGTCGTCTTCACACTCAAATGCACTTCAAACGCGCACCACACACGTCCATCGCAACTGTCCAACGTGAACTTTAGCCACCCAACAGCCTCAATTTCCGCACCACCAACGCTGCAAGCCGGCCCCAACTACCCCACTGCTTTGCAACCAGAGCGTATAACCACTGTTCTGCCTTGAACGCTCATAACTGACATAAACTTCCGCATTAAATCGACTTTGAACTTGAAAATGTTAGTTACATGGTCGCGTACACAACAGCTCACATGCACACAGACAAAAGCACACGCACACGCACACACACCCACAAGCGCACACACGCGCATAAGCAATATACACTGTAGTTTGTTATTAAAGTTGTTGTTGTCAGTTGAAGGTTAAAAGCGCTCAGCTTGAATCGCACATTGCAACTGCTGTAAATATTTAAAGATGCAAAATTATTGCATCATATTTGATCAGCTGGCAGAAACGTGAGTATCTGAAATCTGTGCAGCTGCTCTGGGTCTTTGAGTCCTTTGCACGTGTCCAAACGAATCGAATACCCGAAGCCCTGAAAAGTATGCTACGTTGCCGCACTGGCCTGGCAAAATAAGAGCTGCATAATAGAGAAGCTGCTCAAAAGCGGGTACGATTGGCAATCAACTCAGGCTTGCTTGCATTTGAATACAGTCAGGAGTGGTTGAGTGGCGGACTGGGGGGCATGAGCCGGGTAAAGGAAGCAGGCACTAAGCTCACTTGTTGTGTGCATGTCAGCTTTCAGCTAATGCGAACTTTTAATGAGCTCCACGCAACCTGCCTCTGTTACGCTTGTAGTTTTTCCTGTACTTAGCATTTGAGCTATTTAATTAGCAGTGCATACATTTGGGCGATGCAGCAGCAACCAAACCAAACCAATTGCCAGGCTTAGCCAAGCGCATTAAGGCTGCATACTCGCATTAACTGACTGAAATTCACACAATGCCACCAAAAAAAGGTCCTTAAAAACGCAATTCCAGATTGCCAACGAGCCAAATGCAATTAGATTCTTGATTGAAACCTACTATGAAACTTGCAAAATAAAGCTATACAAAGGATTTTACCGAAAGAATGGCGTTTAAATGGTATAATATACTATTCATGAAATTGAGTGCTGTTAAACTTCAGCCGTAAGAAATGCTCCAAATGAAAAATGAGTCCTTTTATCGATGAATGTTTTTATAATATCCATAGTTTTAAATTCTCTTTACTTGCTATTATTTTGTTCGATATAAGACTTGAATTGAGTGACAATAATACCGAAGATTTCAGAGGCAACTTCACTGACTAATGCCAATAACTTCTGAAGTTGAACTTCACTGACCACGCAGCCTTTATACCAGTGGTGCGCTAGAACCAGTTGGGAATTCCAATGGAAGCCATTGGGAAAAAGCCAACTATAGACAACAATGTAGTTGAAAAGGGTCTTACATTGGCTACTATGATACAGCAACAAAATATACACATAGCACAACTACAAAGTACAATTTACAATGATGTGCTTTAGAATTCCCAACTGGTTCTAGCAAACTCGTAGTGAGTAGGAGCCTCTGTTCATGATTTCCACACACACGTTTTTCTTTCATATTTTATCTTAATCATTACGAACAGTATATAATTACTGAAAAATATTTACTTTGTGCAATCATTATCTTTTTAATTTCTTTATAAAAGTGAAAACATAATCATCAAGTTCACTTCCATAATTTATTTATTTGAACTGTCAGCTCTGGAGGCTAACTACTCTCCTTATTGGGAGACTATTTGTGTGCTAAGAAATTAGAAAATACAATGTTCAGTATTGATATATATATTTTTTCATACTGAAATATATTTACTGTCTTATTAATTTCTTTATAAGAAACTAAAAACATTTGGAACTAAACCAATTGTCAGATTCTTTTATAATCATTTCTTTATCAAAACATTTATTGAAAAATATTGTTAACAAATAACAATACAAGGTTCAGTATACAAGTTAATATTTTAATTGGCTTTTTCATCATTTTGCAAACAACATAAATCAGTTAAATATATTATATATTGGGCTTGATTTTTTCGAATTTTATCATTAACAGCTTCAGATAAACGAACAACACAATGCTAAAATATATTTACTTTGTTCAATTACAAACTTAATAATTTCCTTAAAAAAATAAGCATTTGGGACTAGACCAATTATCAAATTGACTTTCTTAATTATTTACTTGAAATTTAAGTAATCAGAAAATTGCTGCTGAAGGCCATAAATCTACATTGGGTGAAGATTTCAGACTCGCGCCTTTTCCAAGATTCTTCTTTTTCAAAGTCACGTAAAAACAACTTTATCGTAATAAGTTAATAGTCTGTTAATAATTTTGAATTTATATATTTTTCTTAATCATTTTAAAGTTCTCCCATTCTAAAACAAATTACCTCATCGGTTTTTTCAGTCTTCGAGGTATTGTTTTCATTGTTTCAATGCGGAATAAACAAACAAATTCATTAAGTCCATACATACGTTACTATGGAAGATCTGTTCAACAAACTGAACTAACCTTGTGATAGCTATTCCATGATAAATATATAAATATTACTTATTAAAGTGATCCCATTCTCAAACTAATATTTACATCTTTGGTTTTGTCACCTTTCAATATGTTTTTATTAATTTTATCCTTACAAACAAGGAATATATAAACAAATACATTAAGAAGCTCGCAACTCTTCGCATTCCCTGTCAAGCTATTATTTCTAGCTTGCTTACACTAAATAATTAGCTTAGCATCAATGTAGTTCACATAAGGCTATACAATCTGGGGGTTTTCCATACAGTCTGCCCCAGCAGTATGTGCGCAGAGCTCGTCAGAAGGCAAACAAAGCGATTATATGGACTACCATAAACCAGCATAGACGGCACTCGCATTACGCATGCAACATTCTCGCGCCACGTTTATGGCGCCGCAGTGTATGCCACATAGTACTGAATATGTACTATATGCGATAGTTACAGTTACAGTTACAGCTACACACATAAGGCATGCGATGACATTTTACTACGTTGGCTTCTATTTTATTTTGTTCCTTCTCTTTTTATATGCGTTTTAAATTTATTTCGTTGCTGTTGCGCTCTGCACAGAGGCTGCTAGCGATGGCGCCTGTCGCACGCACGCAAACTTCCGGCCACACACGCATACTCAGATGTGTGTGGCACACATGTGGTGGCGGGGGCAGGGACTGGGGGCAGACAAGCCGCCAGGCAGCCTCAACAAAGAAATGAAAACAACTTGCGTGCCAGTCTTCATTTTTATTTATCGTGCAAAGTGATTGTGTGTAATTGCAAAAATTGCGTTAAATTATTTAACAAGCGAGTGCGGGCCGGCTGCGGGGCGCAGGGGCGCAGGGCGCAGGGGAGACATCATTGGGCCGGGTAAATTCAAATTCATTTACACTTAACGCACAATGTGCAGGAAATTGATATGTATATGCCATAAATTGTTCACGACGGCTTGGTGGGGGTACAGGAAATTATTTCCTCGATATTGAAAATATTGTTAATAAATTTTGAATTGCAATTTCAAATTCAATTGCTAACAAATTTATGTTCTAATTGAATTTTCATTGCAGCTGCGCAAATGAACGCGGTTTAATGCGGGGCATTTGGCCCCACTCCCCCTTCTGCCAGCCGCAATACCCAACAGCAATATGAGGATACTAAACACCGGAGAGGGGCCATTCTCGCTCACGGATATGAAAATCACTTTAAGGATATGAAAATAGCGCATAAACGAGTCATAACACATGCAAACAAACGGAAGAGCTTAAAAGGAGTACAAAACACAACAACAATAGCAACAACAACAGGCAGCTGGCAACAACAACAATCCAAACAAAAGCAACACTGCCAGCCAAAAACAAAAACAAAAGCAACAACAACAACAACAACAACAACAACAACATTACTAAACCAGAGCCAAGCCCAAAAGAAAGTGAAAGCCGAAAGCCGAAACAGTAAGCGACGCTCCGTGTAAACACTCAAAAGCTCGTTAAGAGAATATATCCTGGCTGGCAGTCCTGTGGACGTGCGTGTGCTTGTGTGTGTGTGTGTGTGTGTATATATGTATGTCACCATGTACCGACGACAGAGACGCCGTCTGAGTAGCCCCATCTCGCCTCTGCCGGGCCATTGCCAGCGCCATTGCCATAGCATAGTCGCATAGTCGCGCTTCCGTTTCCGTCTGCGCTCACTCGCCTCATTTCCGCTGCGGCTGCAATTAAGCGAGCTACCGAAACCCCTCAGCCCACCAAAAAAAAAACAAAAATAAAACTAAAAATACCACAGCACCAACAACAAAATGGCGCGCGAGACCAACTTTAATGGTACGTAGATCAAAAGTTTAAACAACAAATGTTCACGGTCAAGAAAATGCTCATAATGCAAAGTTTCTTGCACAAATTTAGACTTTATATAAATTCATTTCATATTTATAACAGTTGATAACATTTTTAACTAAATATTGCTTTAAACATTGCTTCAATTTGGCCAAAATTAAATTCCGACTATTTTGTTCTAAAAGTTAGAAGAATTCTTAAAAATATCAGAAGCATTTTAAATTATTGTAAATATGTAGATCCTGAGTTATTGTACTTTATACAAGGTTGGGTGAGATCGAATTAGTTTCAAATAAAAGTTAGAAGATTATCAAGAGGCAGAATTATTTTAGATTTAAATTTCATTTTCAGTGTAAATAATATGTTTACCTTCAAAATTGACTGGAATTCTTTTATTGACATTATAAGCTGACTTTGAATACTCAATGAATTTTATAAAACTTAATAATTGACGGCTGCTCTCAAAAACTACATAATAATTGAATTGAGGGAATTTTAATTTTATTTTTTAATTTTTTCAAATATTCTTAAACATTTTAAAGATGACCTAAACATTAACTAAATAATGCAAAATAGAATAAGCAACTTTTAGTTTATTTGAAGCTAGTTCGATTGATTCGTTTCATATTCAACGCCTGACTTCCACTGATTCCATTGCAGATGCGCTGGACTACATTTACATAGCCAATAGTATGAATGACAATGCCTATCTGATAGCCGAGCCGCGGCCAGAGGACGACGATGAGGGCGAGGAACAGGACGAGGCGCAGGACGAGAGGGAGCTAGGCGGCGACGATAATAACAACAATCATTACTACAACGATGGCAGTGATAACCGCTTTGCAAGCGCTGTGAGCGCTGGCTCCTTGGACACCAGCAATGGGGCCAACAGCAGCAGCACGCCCAGCTCGCCACTTGCCACAGCGGCGCTGGCAGCGGCCGCGGCAAGTGCCTCTGTTGCCGCAGCGGCAGCGCGCATCACCGCAAAGGCCGCCCACCGGGCACTGGCCACAGGTGCGGCTGGTAGCAAGGCCATCGAGCTGATCGATGTGGAGGGCAGCAATGGAGGAGGCGGCGCCTCCACAGGCTCGGGCAATAACTATACCAATGTGGCCGTCGGCCTGGGCGCCATGCTGCTCAACGATACGCTGCTGCTGGAGGGCAATGATACGGCTCTCAGCATTTTTGGTGACTTTGTGAACGGCACCGGGCAGCTGCTGAATGCCAGCGGGTCGGTCAATGTCACGGCCAGCAAAGCGGATGAGGATGACTTCACGCAGCTCCTGCGCATGGCGGTAACATCGGTGCTGCTGGGCCTGATGATACTCGTGACCATAATTGGTAAGTCAGCGTTGAGCGTGGTACATGGAAAGCTCATTAGGCTGGCAGTCGGAGCGGGGGCCAAAGCCAGAGCTAAAGCCAAAGCCAAAGCCTAAACATAGACATAATTATTTGCGCTGCCTTACCCCGCCAATAAATTCCATGGACGCCAGTCTCAGGCACGCGCGTGCCAGCAAATCCGATGGGCCATTTCACTGGGGAATATGGCAAACAATTCAATAAGGCAAACCGAATGACAGCAGCTGGCTGTAGGGGAGGGCGGGCCTTGTAGGGGTATCAGAATTGTGCTCTTGTTTGGTTTGGCTGGGCTGGGATGGGGTGGGGTGGGAAGATTTTGCGCCCGTTCAGCATTTCGGCTCAGTTGCAGATAATAAAATACGCGTAACTGATATTTATGATGCTGAGGCCGTTTTATATTATTTATTGTTGTTATTATAGCTCAGGCAGTGGCCTGAGCAGCAACAGCACTTCGACTGCTCGTTATTAATAAGGCGGCTCAATGCCATTGTTGTTGCCAACATTCATTACACGCATTTAGCCATAAATCCGAAGGCAAACACAAGACGTTACGCTGCGCACAGCATTCATCTAGGCAAATGCAGAGACAAGCCGCATTAAAATTGACAGACAATCAATCAATCAATCACAGTTTCAAGCCCATCCACCGACAACAAACAACAAATTTATGTGCTCCAAAAATTACCATCAGTACTTTACAGCCAGATTGTAAAACGCAAAACATTTATTTAGCATAAAAACACACAGCAACGAGCGCAGCAGCTGAAATTGATTTCATTAATTTAAGTAGACTTCATTTCGTTTCATTTCATTTAAACACAGCGCAAAAGTCAACAGCCAAACATAAAATAAAAACCAAACTAAATACGGAACCAAATGTAATGCCCCAAAAAGTATGCTACAATTTTGTGCGCACAGCTTTCGTATGCGTGTGTGTGTGTGTCTAAGGGGCCAGTTTAATGGGCAGCAGCCGCCATTTGCTTTTCAGCATTCACATGCGTGCCTTATTATACTCTTACACAGGGTATATTTAGTTTAACACGAAAGTTATTTATTATATTCTTAATACGACTGGGAAGATATCTCTTGCCATATCCCTTTATCTGTGTGTTTCTGTTAAAATGAAGCTGGTCGTGATGGGATCATTATATCACATAGCATATAGCTGCCATAGAAACGACTTTGTAGATCAGTCGCTTGAGTTTTTGTATAAAGAACTTTTATCTTTTTTAAGATTTCTTTCTTCATAGGAAGAACCAGTCTTGAATTGAGTTTTTGTATGAAAAACTTTTTTGTTTATAAAGATATCGTCACCAAACTCGCTCAAGCAAAGTCTTTGGACAGTTTATACAATCTGACCAAATTTGATCAAAATCGAATCACTATATCATATAGCTGCCATAGGAACGATCGGGTGTAAAATGAGTTTTTGTATGAAACACTTTTTGAGATTCTTATAATACTTCATACAGATTCCTATAATTTTATGAAAATTAAATTTGATCAAGATCACACAACTATATATTAATACAAATAGATGTCAAAGGAAAGTTCTGTTAAAATTGTATCGAAAAATGTAAATCTCCTTATTATAGAGTTCAAAATACTTCGATTAAAGTCATGTTACCGTAATCTATATGAAATATAAGGGTATATCCAGTTCGGCATCCCATTAACTGTTGTTATTGCACTCATTTCGTATTCATTTTGATTTTCGTTTAATTTGTGTTTATTTTTAGTTTTGTTTTGCACCCTCGTTTCACGTTTCTTATTTCTGAAGCATCGTAGATGTTGCCAATTTCATTTCCTCTTCGTTTTTCTTCACTTTTGAGCTTCGCAGTGGTTGCATTTTCCTTGAATGCCGTTTTTGAGTGCCAACATTTAGCATTTAGCATATAAAAGGAAATGCTAATGAGTTTTAATGCTAATTCTACAAGAAAAACTAAACTAGGAAAATGCGCTGTCCAATGGCTGCTCTATTTGTTTTTTTGAGCTTTAACGACAGCTGTCGGAATTGAAAACATGCTCATTAGGACCTTTGAGAGGGCGGCTACAGAACTTCCTCAGAAGACAATAGCAAAGAATACAAAGTGACAAGAAAATGCTTATCTGGTATTAAGTAGATTAATTAGCTTGTATATCATTCATTATCATATTAAATATATATAACAAAGCAGGAAATTCTCATCAAATAATAAACATAAGAATTTCATTTACAAACACGGCTCATAAATAATTTAGTCTAAAGATTAACCTATATATTGTTTTTCCATTTATGTATTATTTTAATTTACTGCAGTATTAAGTAAGAAAAAATACCAACGCTGTGTGGATTCCACAAATTAAGTATAATTTAAATAATTCTTCAAATAAAACTTGCATTTTTTAATTAAGCTTATGCATTTTTCAACACATGTTTTTATTTAAATCGTTTATTGTGCGCATTGTTATTATAATTTCATTTATTATTCAATCAGCATTAAATAAATAAATATTTTATATATATATTTATTGTATAGGTTCGCTCAGCTGGCATTTTGTATATTTTTATGTGATTTGGGATTTTCATGACAACTTTCTGAGTCCTTCTCGTTGCAGGACAACAAACACTAAGATACTCTGTCCTGGGCCGAGCTAAGCTGAAATGCAAACAGTCGAGGGACAGGCAGCTCGTCACTTTGACACTGAAGTGCCTAATTGCATGTGTATTCCTTTGTCGCTGTTCCTGACATTTACCTGTCACTGTATGTATGTGTGTGTGCGTGTGTGTGTATGTTTGTGTTTGTGTATTGTGTGGCTGTGGGCAATGTCCCTCGCTGTCCCTGAGAGTGTCACCATCCCAGCCGGCAATTTCAATGCCGCAAATTGCATGTCTTGCACTTGGACTCAACTTTTGCAGCCTGGCAGCCATCACACATTTCTTTCTTGCACCTTCAAGTGTGCCACAAGTAGTTCTGTGAACGGTCTGCAACATAAAACAGAGAAGGAAGCCCAGTCAGACATCAAAGGTGGCGCCTCTGAGTGCTGCCCGCTGTCAATTTCACGCCCACTCAGCAAGGGCGTACCCAATATCTTGCTAAAGGGGTGCAAAAAGTAGTCAAAATAAAATATTTTTAATCCTAGTGTTCTTTTTTAATATATTTTAAAATGTTTGTGTATTTTTGCATGGAATAACATAGCAAACAAATCGTTAAAGTTGCGTTTTATATAACTATTTGGATATGTAGGATTTTTTGAATAAAAAAGGGAAATCAATAAAAAATATAGAAGTTCTACTTATTTCGTTTTTCTAAATGATTTTGTTTTTTTTTTAAATAAAATGGGCAATATACAAAATTATACATTTCCAACTAATCATAAAAAACGTTATTTAAACTACATTTTTTTATGTGAGTTCTTGATTGTCGGTATAAATAGCCACGTAACAAAAATGTATATTTGAACACATACTATTATAGCACATAAGAGAGAAACGTATATTTGTAAGCCATAATTCGTAGGCTCTAGGGGGGGCTCTGTGGATACGCCCATGACAGCAGACGTCAACTGGCTTTGGAAAGTTTGCGACAGCGCGATTAGCTCATGTCGTTTATTTTGGCTTTTGCGAACTTTGTCTGGGGCTCAAGTGCAACACAATCAGCACAGGCAGAGCAGTGGTTGGGTGTTGGGGGTTGGGGGTTGGTGGTTGGGGGTGGGAGGGAAAACTGTGGCAATTGCAGTGATATTCGGTTACAGTGGGCGTTGCAAGTGCCATACTGCAACTGCAGCAGAATCAGCAGCCAAGTTTAATAAGATTCCCATTTCATTTGGCCACACGCCTCACAAGTTTGCCAATTTTCAAACTTTATCTGCTGGCTGCGGTTGGGTTTTCCTTTCGTTTTCATTTTCATTTGCGCTTTCCCATTGGTTTTGCCTTGCAGCTGCGCTCCAATTCGACTTGCAAGCGTACTTACTTAATTGAATTGAAAACTTTGGGCTCAAGTCAATTTTCGCAATTAGGCCGCTGAGGAGCCTCAACAGTTCGCGCATCTGTCATTGCCATTTCTGAGCAGCATTTGTTCAACTTCAACTTCTAATAACAATTGCAGGCAACGTCTTTGTGATAGCCGCCATTATCCTAGAGCGAAATCTGCAGAACGTGGCCAACTATCTGGTGGCCTCCCTGGCCGTTGCTGATCTGTTTGTGGCCTGCCTGGTGATGCCACTGGGCGCTGTCTATGAGGTGAGTACACAAAAGAAGTTAACAAAGCACATGATGCTCATCAGAGCGTAACTGCTTTATCTCATTCCTCAGCCAGAGATATTTGTAGAGTCCTTGCTCTATGGTATTTGCTTAGTACGTAATGAAAATACTACAATTTATATATATTTTTTATGGCACTGCACAGAGCAATAATATATTTCAGCGGTTGTCTGTCCAACGACGGCAAAAGTCTCTGATTCAGGATAACAAAAAGTATTACAAAACTAACAGAGGGTATAAAAAACCAAACCGGAGACATAACGAGCTGATTAGTAGGCAAATTCGGACCTAAATATGCAGATATAAATATATAAAACTATCGATTGTGCAGACTGCAAAAAATATCGATAGTTTTACAGCGGTTAGATACTTATACACGTAGAAAAGGGTGTCTATCCTATGTACTTTATGATTCCGTAAAAAATTACAATCTAAAGACTATAAAATATGTTTTCTATTTAATTCAAATCTTGCGTTCATTTTGGAGCATCCTTTAGTAATCGATGTACTACGTTCTAGAACAAGCTCTGTAAACCTTACATTCTCTGTTATTGCCAGACTGTTAACGTCACAATAACATTCAAGGAACATTCAGGCTTCAACACAAAAGTCTGGCTGATTTCTCTGAACATTTAAGGGAAATTTCAACTGCTGTCCTGGGCAGCATAGCTTAACCATTTACAGGCGCTGTGTGCTCTGCTATTAGATGCCATTACGGCCAGGCCTGAGCTCCTGCGCCGCATGGCATCAGTTTTAATAAGCCATCAAGTTTTATTGTTTATTTCACTGGCAGTTTGAGACGAAGACCATAATTTTATGTTCACTTATCTGTTAACCGCACACAGATCAGCCAAGGCTGGATACTGGGACCGGAGCTATGCGACATTTGGACCTCCTGTGATGTACTCTGCTGCACTGCCTCCATTCTGCATTTGGTTGCCATTGCCGTCGATCGGTAAGTAATTACATTTATAGGTCTGACTAGGGTGGGACGCATTTAAAAATATATAAAAATACAACAACAACACATTTGATAAACGAGCTCAAAAATCCACTTGTAAGCGACGTGTAAAACAAGCCAGCATATCATTTGGAAGGGGCGGGAGGGTCTGTCAATATATGGGCGATTATCTGGGTGTTTGTGTGTGTGTGTGTGTCAGTTAAACGAATCAATCAATCAAGTTTTTAGCATGTCAAATCTCTTTACAAATCCACTTGGCAGCAAAACGAAGCGCACATTAAGACACATAGCAAAGAGAATACGTGAAATTACTGCGAAATTTATATGAGATATTGAGATGCCCTAGAAAAAATATGTTAGCTAAAAAAATGCTGAATTTTGTAGCTTTACTGGCTTCTGGCAATATAAAATGCATTCGTGTTGGAAGATTGACATTGGTAAATATAAAACAAGTAAGAATGCTATAGTCGAGTAAACCCGACTACAAAACTCTTCTAGTTGCTGAGATCCTTGCGTTCATACATACGGACGGACAGACGGACAGACAGACGGACATGGCCAAATCGAAATCTCTTTTGATACTGATCAAGAATATATATACTTTATAGGGTCGGAGATGTCTCCTTCTGCCTGTTACATACACTTGCACAGAATTAGTACCCCCTTTTTACCCATTTTATGGGTACAGGGAGTAAAAATGGCATAATTTGAAAATAATTTCATTTTAATTTTAGACCATAATTTTGAAAATGGCATAATTTGAAAATTATTAAAATCAATTAACATATTATCGCAGTTTTCAAATACCAGACAATCCCTATAATATATACAAACATATTAAGACACCCTATTTAAGCTAACCACGCATGCTGAATGCCTTTGCCCGGCCAACTGTCAGTTGATAGGAAACGTGTGCCGTTAATATGCTTAGCCATTTAGGGTTGACAAATCCTTGGGCTATGTTTACGCAGCTCGGCGCCTGCCACTTTATGGCTATATCAATTTAAAGTAAATTCTCACTTATTGAAGCGTATGGCGTATGTAGGCATGCCTGGCTGCATATCATCAATCAATTTGCAGCAAACATATAAATCCATCAATCGAATTGAGAACTGCGCCCAGCAGGCGTGCCGCAAATGAAATGAATATCATTTGCAGCCGATGAAAGGCAAGTTCAATGCCATTCATTAGCAAAAAAAATAAATTAGGAACCAAAGCCATTTCAAAATGTCAGCTAATTCAACCTGCACTTGACGACAATTGCATGGGAGCATAATGTTTAATGCTGCTTCGCTTTGTTGCACACTTAGTTGCACGTTTCATATTGGCTGCAATATTGGCGCAGCTCTCAATGGTTTCACGTCGCGTATACGTAATGCTCGTGCACAAATGCATGCACTGGGCCTCCAGGGCAACAGCATTTTGTGTATTTAATGAACACTTAGCGCAACCCCAAATTGGCAGCAGCACAGCAGCCGATTCCTTTGCCTGAGCTGAGTCCCAGTCCCAGGACAACGTGTCGTATGCGCAATGTAATTTCAAAATGGCCCAAAACGTCGAATGCTGCACTTGACTGGCTAATTTCATTTTATTGAACAGTGCTGGTGCTGCTGCTGGTGCCACATGGCCAACAGCTAGCTATATTCCCACATTAATTGGCTAAGCTGCAGGTCAATGTGGGCCAATTATTTGGTGGTTTCAATTAGTGCAGCCAGCCAGCAAAACAAAGCCCCACAGCCCAACAATAAATAATGCAAAAACACATACGCCTTATGAGCTTCAAATGCTGTGTGTTTTTCAATTTTGTTTTTCAATTATAATTATAAAAAGCAGGCAATGCGGCGTATACGCATTTTGGGCCATTGTATCCATTGCAGCTCATTAAAACTGAACCCTAACAATGTTATTATTGTAGCTTTGCACTAATTGATGCATCTGTTTGTCAATATGTGTGTTTGCATTGTTGTTCTTGCCTGGGAGGACATGAACAATAATTTGCAAATTAAAATGTTTAATTCCACCAATCTCTGAGTCAATAACTTGCTTAGAATCTAGCTGAATTGCATTTAATTTAAGTAGGTTTACTTAGCCTCTTAGCTATTTATTTATTGCTATAAAACATTTGCACAATTTGCAAATATATTTATTTTCATTGAAGAAAGCTATTTTGATTTGAAATTTACCTGTTAACTTAAAAACTTTATTTCAATTTTGCTTATTGTGTATTTGGAGTCCCGTATTGGTATATTTTAAGTCAAACTCAAGTTGTTCATAAGATAAAAAGAATGCCATGGAAAATTAAAAAACAAAAAGAAAAAATGTATTGGTATATTTTACTGAAAATATGCCAAGAATAATATTCAGTCCCGGTCATAATCAATTCCGCAAAAATATGTAAAGCATACTTCTGAAATCATTGAAAATTTATTGACGTGCAGCAAACGAAAGGATTGCAAGAATGTCCTGCTGCAATAAGTATGCAACACTTTTCAGTGGAATTAATTCGAACGTGATATTTAAAACCATGCTGATTATTTACGTTGCTTAAAAGATTTGGTCGCATTGAAATGAATTTAACATGTTTACTGCTCAGTGCTTAAATCATTGCCTGGAAGATCGTACGCTTTTCTGTGGTCCTTTCCGTACAGGTAGGAGCGTCTCTTCCCACTGGTCCTGGCAGTCAATGGCTAGCGCTGATTTGGCTGTCAATCGCCAAATTGAATTGCTGGCTGGCCCAAATTGCCTGTCAATAAACAAAGCCAAGTGATGCTTAGATTTCGCATGCATATCAATCAGCATTCAGCTGAAATGGCCAGCTCAGTATTGGTATTTTCCCGTCAGCTGGACGCCAAACTGAGTGGCACCTTATTTCATATTATGATGGCAGCTCAAAAGTATGCAAATGAGCAGCATGACACTCCTAAATTGAGTGGCATCTCATTGTATCTTGTAGTATACTATGTGTTTTGCCATTTTAAAGCCTTCAAAATGCTGCCCCAATTTTGGTGGCAGCATAAAACAATTACGGCATGTCCCGGCCCCCTCAATTTACGGGTATTTGCTAGTTGTCACTTGATATTTAAAATAAAATTGAAAGCCTGCTTTTACTTATCACCAAACGGAATGAAAATTAATGTGCTTTTAAGCAAGAGGCCCATTTGCTTGTTGTCATTGTCGTCGAGTTCGGGTTGAGTTTGAGGAGGCAGAGACCCAGAGTCAGAGCCAGAGCCAGAGCCAGACCCAGATCCTGAGCCAGACTCTGTACATTAATAAATTAAGTTTGTCAAACGGTCCTTGCTCCTGTGCTCCTGCGCCTGCCACCCGCATGATAAATAGTTGCTGAAATTCGACTACAATAATAATATTTGCAAGTATTTGTCGTTACGAGGATGCCGAGTCGTTGACAAGTAAGCAGCCAACAGGCGACGACAGCCAAGGCGAACATTTGTTGCAAGGATCTGCCCCAGCCCCTGCTACTGCCACTACCACTGCCGCATCCCATTCAACGTTGCCAAGTTCATTTTCCATGTCAGTAATTTTTAAGCAATTAAGACAAAGTGCCAACAATATTTACGAAATTGCGAGACAAGAAAAACCAGCAGCCAGAGAACAACAAAATCCATGTCCAGAGCAAGCAACCCGAAAAACCCGAGCACAATAAAAGCCTATGACACGATACCGTGCACAAAACCGGCTGGCAAAAATGGTGGACAACATCAACCACGACAACAGCGACCAGAAGGCTCGACTGGACAATACCCTGTAGTCAGCTGGAGTATATCAAATAAACTTGATCTGCATATTGGAGAGCCCAAACGCCAAATATATTAGTTAGGTGGATAGATAGCAATGTTAAACTTTATCGATATACATATATCGATATTTGGAGCTCCAATATCGCACTTATCCGATATGATACTATGAAATTGACAGAGCAGACTTAAATCAGATCATTTCAATTCACTTCAAAATATACGTATAGCTTATTTCTCGATCGCTTAGAGCTCGATTGTTCGCACGTTTTCAACCCTGAACATCTAGTGATGGGCAAATAGTTAGCAGCTTACTAGAGATGGGAGAACAGTATCATTCCCCTAGAGCTTTCGACCCTCGTCAATATATTGCATCTATATCGATCAAATTTCAAATATAAATTGATATATCAATCGATTCTATAAGTGGATAGATGATATAAGTATACTTTTTAAAGCGGATCTGTTATCGGTTATTGATTAAGAATATATAAGGTATTTTTTCCATTTCGTATCGTTTTCGATTATTTGTGCCCGTATTCCTTTTTGAAGCTATGTTCTTAAACCCTCCCTTCCCTGAGAATGACCAACAATTTCAATGCGGAAATGAAAACAGGGGTCAGCTATGCCTTCTCCTACCGCTTCCTTACAAATGCCCTTTTTAACCATTCTCAATTGGTACAGGGTATTAAAAATGGCGCATGGTCATTAATCTTTATGCTGTACACTGCTCGCTGCCATTGCGGCTGATGTTGCTGCCATTGTTGTTGCTGCCATTGTGGTTGTTGTTGTTGTTGTTGTTGTTGCTGCTGCTGTCGATGGCGTTGTCAATGCCAAAAATATATATGCACATACACAATACTTATTGGTCGCACCCACAACCCACTCCCGCTACGACTCCCGCAGCCTGGCCAGAGAGTTGTGCATAAATTTTACGCTCTGCAGCATGTTGCTGACGTCATTATTAGTGCGAGCAAATGACAAATGCCACTTGGGGCGACCTTCTTCCCGGTCAAACAATCATTTAAATGCAAAGTTTTTGCATACGCCACGTGACTTGTAGCACAGTTTAACCCCGTCGAAGCACAGTGCCAATTGGCAGGACGAGGCTAGCAGGCAGCCAGATGGCCAACAGTTTGTCGGCTTCGTGTGCATGTTGCTATTTCTGTCGCTGTAGCTGCAGTTGTTGTTGTGATTGTTGCTGTTCCATATGACATATTCAATTAAATTTCAATTAAGTCTATAGAGGCTTTCCTTCATAAATATTTTACCATTTAGCACTTAAAACGTAATTACATGTTAATATTCGTTGCCGTTGCCGTTGCCGTTGTCGTCGTCGTTGTTTGGTTGTTTGGCTTTTCTGCTGGCTTAACAACAACTACAACTACAACTACAACTACAACTACAATAGTAACAACAACTGCTACGACCACACACAGTGTCCCCCCAACCCCAATATGCTGTGCCATGTGTAATTGTAATTGCTGTTGTCACACAAGAGTTTTTCTACTTTATATGAGAGCACAGTGAGTGCGAAAAGTGTCTGTGCCGATTTAATATGAAACAATGCACACACAACAATTAATTCAAATAATTTATATAAATTGCTTGCTGTTTGATGTTTTTATTATTCATTCAATAAAAAGCCGCATATTTTATTGAATATAAATAATACTCATGCAATTTTAACTCATTTATCATTTTAATTATCAACTCTGGTCAAATGACAAATGTAAAACAAATATAATTAAAGAGAGTCTCTTGTCTCTTATTAAGCGTTTGTTATGTTGATGTTGGAACAAATATTGATAAAGTAAATAAATGTATAGTCCTTTAAGTTTCATAAATATTTATTTAAATATTTTTGTATTCACACTTTATCTTCAGTGACATTTAATTTGATTAACAGCGAACATCTTATATATAAAACTTAATTCGCTTAACAGGACATTAATTACAAAAAACGACTTTTTTAGCTAAATAAAAATGCTGTTCCGCATTCCACTTTCAAAACAAATCCACATAAATATTTATAGCATACTTTTAGGGCCTTTTTTATTTGTAATTGATATATAAGTTTGAGTAGAATACTATTACCTATTATGGCAACTTAAGCTACTGTGAAATGAATTCAAGAATGAAACTAGGTCTAGATGAACTAAGATATTATATACAGCTATTTACATTATGCAAAAGATTTCGGGGTAATAATTAGGAATTAAAGAGTTATTAATATAAAGAGAAATTGGATGAAATAGAAAGATATAAATATTAGGTCAAGAGCCGGTGAGAAAGGTCTTGAGGGTGATTATTTTAGGATCTGATTACTGAAGTAAAAACTATCTACTATCCAGCTCCCAATAATGAAGCCGAACTTTGTGGTGCGGAATTAAGCACAGGCCTTGTAAATTAATATTTTGGTGCAGTAACTGCTGCGACCCACTGTTTAGCCAGCATTATAAGTGCAAATGAACATTGTACTTGTATTTTACATAATTTTCACGCTGTCGCTGGTCATTTTAGCGAATGGCGCTTAGACTCCAGTACACCCCAAGTACCCCCGTATCCCGCGTTACGTTGACCTCCAATGCCCCTTTTACCCCTTTCCGGCAACTAGCCCATTACCACAACGTTGCTGTGCAATTTAGCTGCATGGCCTGGTAAAGTTGCTGTGGAGTATTTTTAATTGCACATGTTTTGGGACCACACAACGCAATTCCAAACAGCTGAACACAGTGCGGGAGATTATGGCATCGTCTATGTATGTACACAGTACCCAGTATGCTGGGTCTAAACAAAAGCATAACCTTAATTAAATTGCTAGTTAAACAAACGCATTTAACAGTATAATTAGTTTTCGTGCCACACACAAAATGATCCTGGCAAACAGGCAGCCGGTATTCGAATTACGCTTCATTTGCTTTGCACATTTGATTTCACAAACCAAAATGCCAAGATTCATGTGCTTGTATGTGTCAGCCACACACACACACACAGTTACACGTATGTATATGTACACTTAAGAGTGCCTCCTTTCAAATGGTTAATGAGACAAAGTAGGAAGACAGGCAACTGCCAACAGGAGGCAAAAGCAAACATTGAAGCCAAGCAATAAAACCGGATATGTTACTAAGACATTTATGTTATCTGCTAATGCCTTCATATACACACACAAGCACACACACACATACACTCAGAGTAATAGTTGTTTCGACATTCGCAATGAGGTGTTTGTTACATTTAAAGGCTGCCTCTTCGAGCGTTAACTCAATGAACTCAACTCGAGTCAAGTTCATAAAACAAATGTTAAATATTTTGTGTGCAAGTGAAATGGCTTCAAGTGCTTTGTCTGTGTGTGTTTGTGTATGCTGTGTGTGTGTGTGTTTGTGTATGCTGTGTGTGTGTGTGTGTACGCTTGAGGCATATTCAATCTCGATTAGCAGGGCTTGACATAATTCTAATGATTTATGTATTTGGCCGACAACATTACAAAATGCCTCAATCAATATTTGCGAACAACTTCAACACACACACACACACGCACATATACATTCTGAGTAGGGATTTGTGGTGTGTTTGCTGTGCCTTTTGAGCTGTGTCTAAACTTAATTAAGCACTACTGGACATTGTCTTAGTTTTTATAGACACTCAAAGTTGATTGACATTAGAACTGGTAAACAATCGATATTGTTACCTTTTGTATCATTTCTAAGATATCTAATTTATAAATTCAAATATTATTAAATTAATATATTGTCATATCCCAACAATACAAGCTTAAACTAGTTTCATTACTGCGCGTCACGAACTCTCAATATATCAATCCTAATATTAAATAACTTATAATTATTAATACTTTTTGGAGACAATTAAGACATGGAATTACTATAAAAGATGACAAATTTTACTTATACTTTTAGTTATACTAATTTCTAACTATTTTATTTATATTATTTATTTACTTATTTATTGATTTGTCAAATTATTAATTGTGTGTTTCAAGAAAGTTTTCAAGCATATTATTGAACTATGAAGTGCCTCTGATTGTTTTAAGATAGAATGGTAGATGGATTCAAGCTCGAATAGCATATGGAAAGAAGTGTCTTTCAGAGCTTGCAAGTTTTGTTCTAAGACTAACATTGTATAAATATTCGTATAAAGTTTCAGGTTGTCTCGTAATAAAAATTGTATGTAAGAATTATTTTGTTTTATCCTTTATTTTACATTTAATTCAATTGTTTTTATTCTAAAAATAACTTCAATTAATAGGAAAATCACTAATGCAAGCTATTCTAAAACTACGTCTGGATTGTAGCATTGAAAGACACAAGCACAACTTTGCAATCCACTTGCATAGTAAAAACCCCTTCATAGTAGCTAAAAAGAAGTCATCAATATCATCGTTAGTGCCATCGATTGTCTGCAAGCACCAGTTGACATTTGCAACTCAATTTAATTACTGGCCAAGCTAAAATCCGCACTCACACATACACACACACACACACAAGCACAGCCAGCACAGAGACTAAGTGCACTTGAAAAGTGTTGCCTACATTTTGGGGCTAACCGAGAAGTTTTTAAATAAAATGTCAAGCAGCGGCGGCCAAGTCGAACTGAAAAAGCAATTATAAGACCAAATTCGAAAACCACAGTGAGAAACATTTGAAACATTTCATTAAAATGGCAAAGCAGTGAAACCACAGCCAAGATGAATTACAATTCTATAACTGTCACAGCGGCTAACCCAAAAGTCTATGTATCTGTATATACAAATATATATGTGCATATACATATTTGTATATTTATGTGTGCGTAATTTAAATTTCGAATTTGTAAAAGTCGCATAAATCAAAATAATGGCGCACGGGCTGCCTTCTGCCTGCTGTCTGCTGAATGATTAATCAGTGCGAGAAGTAAATTGAATTTCAAATAAATCAAATGAGACTGGGCGACTGTGTCTGAGTCGCAGGCTTTTTCAGGGGCGTGCCAAAAAGACAAATGGCAGTCAAATAAAAATACAAACAAAAATTTGTGTAGCCAAAAACTGTTTTTGGAGCATTAAAAAGTCAGAAAAACTAAAAGCACAAATGAATATCATTTATGCACTTGCAATTGAAAAGTTTGTGGTTTTATTAAGCCATAAGTTACTAGACCTAGACATATACATATTCAAATACACAAATATATTCGTATATCCGTATATATGTATCTATGAGGAGACACACACTCTCAATTTGTGTGCTTGTAATTTTGCAGTTGAGGTTTGTTTGTATTTAGTTTTGCGTTTAGCAGAGTTTGCGCACGCCGTGTGATTAATGGTCGGTTTTCGGTTTGGACCAAACTTTTGCCACCGGAAAGGAAACTTGGCCAGAAACCGCAACGAGATAGAGAAAGGGAGAGAGAGGGGGAGGGAGGGGAGGGGGAGCGAGAGAGAGAGCGAGTGTGCCAAGGGCAAAACACATAAAAGCAAATAGCCAAAACAGCAGGCGACCAAAACAGTCAAACAAGCCAACAAGCTAAGCTGAAAGCCAAAAATCCATTGTTGCTAAACATTTTCACAATTTTCACATTTTTGCCATTTTCATTGAATGCCGTGTCGCTAATGCCAACATTTTTCAAGGCTCATTTGCACAGGACATCAGCTAATGAAGTTGCAGCTGCTATTTGCAATGAGTTCAGCTGCACGATTTGATGGTCCTTAATACTAGCTTTGAGTGTCGAACGACCAGCTCTGCTCTTCACAACGAACAACATAAAAGTTTGAATTGCATTCCTCATTAAAAAGTGGAGAGTTTATTCAGGCGTGTTCCCAAATTTGACTTTCAAATCAATTTCACAAAAATATTCAAAGCACACGTTTCGGGATCCTAAACAAAACAAAAGGTTTTAATTGTGTTTGACCACAAATATGAATAGTTTTGTATTGAGTTTATTTTTAATTGTTGTGTAAGAAAGCCAGTAATATTACATGTTATACTTATAAAAACAAAATAAAAGAAAACAGAAATAATGGTTCGACCCCCATAAGTATGGGCTCCAAATCTACGGGGTCACTGCCAAAACTCATTTGAATAAGATTCGGGTGGCACAGAGTAAGCTTCTCAGGAATATCTGCAATGCTCCCTCGTACATGCGTACTAGGGACATAGAAAGGGATCTAGGCGTTCCCAAGATTGGCGATGTAATTAAATCTCATGCAGAAAACTATAAAGCCAGGTTGGGCTCGCATCCTAATCAACTGGCATAGTGGAAAAAGGAGACTAAAAAGACACCACCCACAGGATCTGCCTTCCAGAAACCTGTCTTAAAAAGTTAATATTATTATGTAAATATATCGTGCTATTTTGTTAACATTTCGTCTACATATATAATTTTGATTGTTATAATGAATGTTTCCCTATTTTGTTAGTCCCTTTGTTATTCTTTATACTTTAAAATTAGTTTACAAAATTTAAAAAAAAAAAAAAAAAACCCCAATAAGTATGCTACACATTTTGATTATTCGAAACAAGCCTGATTCCTTTTGGCTGCAAGGCGCAGCCTCTATCTAACTGGAGGTCCTGCAAGAACACGACTTGCTATAAAAAAAGGAGGCTTAAAAGATTTCAGAAGGTTAACAAGTAAATTCTTAACCTACAACAAAGAAGGGAGCGCTATAAAACTTATCAGTTTGTGCTTATTTTATTTCTTAGCCTTAATATTATATTAATAGTCTGTATATAAGTAATTTTAAAAAATATTTACAGCTAACTTAAGCTGCCAAAAAAGGTAGCAGTACAACAAGTCCAAAAATATGCAAATTTTTTATTTAAAAAAAAACCGCCTCTTTTTGCATGACCACATTTATTGTAAAAATGCGCTCAAATTGGTTTATTGCCACAGGTTTTTATAACAGGATGTCCTCAACTAAAATCTCTGACATCAAATTATGCATGAAGCCCGCAATTTGTTTTCACGTCGTTATTTTCAATTTTGTGTGTCATTAACAAGCAATCTATCTTAATGGTCGCCTTGCGCCAGAAATACTTTCTATTTTTTTCGCTATCTCAAATAAAATATATTATAGCTTGCCGACAACCAATAAATTCTTCCGAGTCCAACTCCAAAATACTGAATGAGTATTTCTAAAATGCAATTTTATAAAGAATGCCTATTAGATATTAGAATTCGACTTTTAAAGATTCTTCTGCGCACAACTGCATATACTTTATCTTCTATCGACTATCGATTACTGACTGTGATTTATTGACATATTTGTGTCTCTGTCTTGATAAACGTTAGCAAAATTAATGATAATAATAATGGCGTGTCAAAAGATCGTAAGCAACTGAAAAATATATATATTTAAAATTGCAAATAATGTCAAGAGTTCGTGGAACAGCAGCGAATATGCAGCCTGCAAATTGGCTGGACAATTATGAAGGCCGGAAACAGTTTAAGCTTATTAAATATAATTAAGCCGCGACTCTCTGGCCTGGCCTCTGGTGCAATTATGTAAATTGTGTTTTAAAGAAAAATGCATGTGCATAAAAGATTTATAAAGGCGGCGCCCGCAAAGCCCAGACACGCATAAAGCGCAGGATATACAGGACAAAAACAGCAGGGCAGCCAGACAGCAATCAACGCACTTGGCTGCATCCAATGAGCCTGGGACTGGGACTGGGACTGGGACTGGGACTGGTTCAGCAACTGGAACTGAAACCGGGCCTAGGAGTGGTCCTACACTTATTTGGCTTTTGTTTTTGCTCCTGCTCATGCTGCTGCGGCTGCTTCGGTTGCTGCGGCTGCCACTGCGGCTGCGGCTGCGACTGCGACTGCTCCGCCTTGCAATTTACATAAGTTTCTTGTTTTTTGTCCTGAAGGTCGACTTTTATAAAACTCATTATATATATATAATTCAAAACTCACACACAAACACACCAACATTGTTTTCCCCCACCCACGTCCCCAGTCAAATTTACACCCTTACACGAACATTTTAAATTTATTAGGTTAAATGATCAATGTTTCAAGAAATTAAATGCATATCAAAAAAAAAAAAAAAATAAATTACAATTGCTGGCCCCTTATAGTGCGAGACAAGACAGCCACGCACAGGGCATAGAGCACAGGGCAGCCACATGGCACAGAGCACACGCACCAAGCCGCACAGGACACATATGCGAAGGGCCTGTAATCAACAGAAGACGCATCCTGTACCAGCTGTGCGCCAAGTAGAAAACTTTGCCACATGAGAGACAAACAATAACTAAAAAAAACTTTCAACTGCAAACTGATCAGCTAGAAGATGCTCTATATTATAAATCTTAAAAGGTAATTCCAAAGGTTAGCATACAAAATTGCTACAGTTGATTTAAAGAAGAAGTATAATTAAAAAGAACAAGACTCCAAGATGATGCTGATCATACTGTTGAGTAAAAAGAGTAATGAAAAATGTTAACAGTTGATTAAAAAAAAGTAGAAGTATAAAGAACAAAGCTCGAATATAATTTAAACTAAAGAGTAAAAGGATAATGAACCCAAAAGCGTTTGGAACAATAGAAAGAAAGCTTTAATATTTCATTTTAATTTTTTTTTGAATTGCAACAAACTAGGTAAAACGCTAATATACCCCTAACTCACAGATCCTTAGGCATATAAAAATATGTAACGCAATTTCTGCTCATATAATTTTTGGGTCGCTGTACAAAAACAAAGCAAAAGTGGCCAGAACAAGAAAAAAAAGTTACAAAGTTGTAGGCGACTGCATCATGCAAACAAGTAAGAATGCTATAGTCGAGTATACCCGACTACGAAACTCCCTGTACCCAGGTCAAAAATTTCCGATCGCATCTTCGTTAACTTACACATACATACACAGATACGCACACGCACGAGCCACAGCGCAAGCCAGGCATTTTAAGTTGTGACTGTGCTTCTTCTTCCCCTTGCTGCAGCACTGAATCTTCTTTCGTGAATAACTTAGGTGTTTATTATCCGATCGACTTGAAATTTGGACAGTAGATTAAGAGGGACTAAAGTACTGGACGTGCCAAATCTTAAAGCTATATCTTGAAAATTGTAACTGTAAAACGGTTTTTATCGAATAGCGGGGGAACGGGGGAGATATCTCAAATCTAAAATAAACTTGACCTGCTCCCGCTATACACGAACCTACATTCCAAATTTGGTGTCTCTAGCTCTTATAGTTGCTGAGATCCTTGCGTTCATACATACGGACAGACAGACGGACAGACGGACGGACGGACAGACGGACAGACGGACAGACAGACGGACATGGCCAAATCGAAATCTCTTTTGATACTGATCAAGAATATATATACTTTATAGGGTCGGAGATGTCTCCTTCTGTCTGTTACATACATTTGCACAGATGTAATACCCCCTTTTTACCCATTTTATGGGTACAGGGAGTAAAATAGTTTAAAATGGTAGAAAAATAAAAGGGAAATATTTAATATTTAGAGGGTTGTGTGCTAAAATCAATGACAAGCGCAAGTTTTGTGGCGCAAAACTTAAACAGTTGCCAAACATTAGCAGAGAGGGAGAGAGGGCGCCAAGTTGAGTGCTAAGAGCTGTCTCTGGCTGTCTCAGTGAGTCCTGGGCCTCGGGCCAGGACCACATAATGGCCGCTTCCACTGGACAGCTGGGTGAGCCAAGGGAGCCATGGCAAACTGTGGCAGCAACAGGAGCAGCCACGTTGCCACGTAAGCACGTTTTAAATTGAATTTCGCTGTAAGGCAAGAGCCGTGCATGTCAGCATAACTGACGCACTGCGGCTGCAAGTTGGACAAGCACATAACAAATAAAATGTGGCAGCATTAAAATGTTGCCGGCTCTGAGCCAGGCTTATAGGATATGGCCGAGATGCGCCTTTGGCATTTGGCCGGCTACACACGATAAACGTCAATGATAATGTGCTCTACTCTTATTAAGCATAATAAAGAGCCAACTATGAAATGCATTTAATATGCTAATTGATTCCAATGGCAGTCAATGCCTGCTTGCACTATTCTACGAACTGAGCACGCCTATAATTGTAATAATAATAAAAATAATAATAATAATTTTAATAATGGTAATAAGGCAAGCGAGCCGCATATAAAATTAAATTAAATATCAATCATACGACGTGTTGAACCATTTGACATTATTATAATTAAAATGGATATGAATATATGCAAATAAAATCATTGACTATTAATAGTCATTAAAGTTAAACGATGTGGATAATATATTTAAGGCAAGTAGGAATGCCCGCTAGAGAATGCAGGACTTACATATCCCTGTGGGATATTTGATACAATATCGGTCTAGGCGAGCTTTGGGGACAATTCCTCTAGGGTCCCGAAAAAACAACTACAATATTAAATAGTATATTTTCTTTTTATTAAGATTTATAATTTGAATCATTGAATTCTTTTGAAAGATTTTACACATTTGTACAATTAAATTGTTAAATAGTTTAGTTGTACTTAAGATTTGGGTACAGTACTCAACAATAAGCCAAAATGGCGATTGAATTCTATATTATTTGTTGTCAACTTTTAACTTTTCAATTATTTATAAGTATTTTATGACGCAGCCTTGAATGAGGCATAGAATTTTCCGCATTACCACAAAAATACGCATTTTTTTTTTAAATATTTATTTTGTATTTTATTTTTGTGTGTTGGCTTTGGCGTCGATTTGGGCAGAGGCCAATTGTTATATTGTTTTGTGGCTCAGCGCTTCTTCAACTATGAGCAAATAGTACATACAGTTTTATTGTTTCCATTGTTTTGCTGCAACATTTAGTGGTTATTACTGCTGTTGTTGTTGTTATTGTAGTTGTTATTGTTGGTGGCATGGAAGCAGCTCAACACGCAGCTGAGAGTAGAACGCAAGTAATTTGCAAAAATTTAATCATGCCACAGCTGCCTCAGGGCGCACAACAAAACAAAACAGAGCCTCAGCCTCAGCCTCAGCCCCCTGCCACGCCCACTTAGTTACATGTGCAATATTCGCCTATTGTTGTTGTTGTCATTGCTGTCATTGTCGTCCTCTCTGTTATTGTTGTTGTTGTTGTGGCCTCCCTCTATTGTTATTTCACTAGTATGGAATGCAGTTTTGTATGCCTCGTTTTGTTTTCCATTTTTATCTTTTGTTCAACTGCCTTTTTTGGTTTGTTTATTTTGTTTTTTTTTGTTTTTTTCCTGTTTTGTTGTATAAAACGAAATATTATTGTAAACTGAAAAACGGCAGTCAGTAGCCGCAGGTAGGCATAGCACTTTTTTTTCTACCTTTTTGTATGGCCTTAAACCGAAAATTAAAACAATTCGCGTTATCCGCTGAGCTCTTTTCATAGAAGCAAGTAATGCAATCGATTAGCATTTTCAATAAACAAAAATTAACAGCACAGTAGATAGTATAAAACTTATTTTTGCACAAGAATATATACTCCATAATATTCATTAAATTGTTTCCCAAGAAGTTATCTGCTCTTAAACAAAATTCCTCAAGAAATAGAACAAAAAATGTTTTTATTTCAATTTTCGATTAACTTTGTGAGCTAATTCAAGCCAAGTTCTCCTAATATTACTGCAAGCATAGACTAAACATATCTATTAATGGTTTTAGTATCAGAAAAGTTACAAAAAAAAGGTTCATTTGAGTTGGCAAAGATTAATTAAATGGCTTCCAAGATAAACAAATTAAACTAATTTTAACAAAAACCCCACAGACGTACATAGAACAATAAGTTATTTCATAGAAGAACACAATTAACAATCTCCAATATTTTGTACAGAAAATTATCTGAACCAAAATTCATCAAGAAACACAATTATATCTAGTGCTTAGCTAATTGCACTGAACAAGACAACATTTATATACTAATTTAATGCAGAAGAACCTAATTTGGAGTCAATATCACAATACCCTCAACAAAGTTTGGAAAAACTTTCAAATTGGCTGACAAGCTTTATACTAACTTATTTGTATGCATTTTTACTGATGTCAGCAAAGCAAAGAGTAGAATAAAACAAGTAAATGTTGACCGACACTCGACAACAGAAAATTTCAATTAATTATGAGCAGCTTAAAAGGTCAAATTGCTATGGCTCCCATCTAAATTAACTTGATTTTTTTCCCCCGCTAACTAATTGCTGGCATTTTCAAAATCAATTTCAGCGCAATTTCGTCAAGTCATCTCAATTGCTTGGTTTCTGGGGCAAGCTGAAAGTGATCAAAACATTGAGAATGACAAAACATAATGGAAAATTCACTTGAGATAGATTGTGTGTACAGAGAATATCTATAACAGCTTGAAAGCTGTTCGATAAAATTAGGCGAAATTGTGTAGATTGTGTTTGGTGGAATCGGGGTACATGCGTTTGTAATCAAGCGGGTTCAAGAGTAATGGCTTTTTTGTGTGCTAGGCGCGCAATTTTTAAATGCATTAAAAAAGTGTTACACTCGAGTGCCGCACATTTATCACACATAGTAGAGCATAGAGCGGACTCCCAGAGGCTGGCAGGGGGTGTACGTTAATGGAAAATTCGCATTTAAATTGTTTGGCACACAATAAATTGTTATAATTCATCATTTGAATCGAAGTTTGGCGTTCGGCGTTCGGCACACTTGATAAATTGATTGACTTCAATTCAATTCAATTGAATTTCTGGCCTATGTGTGTGTGTGTGTGTGTGCATGTGTGTGTGTTTGTGTAGCAAATCTGCCCTTACAAATTATGATACTTTCCTTTTTGAGCGACTACGCGTCGTATGAGTGATATCAATTGCCAGCACATTGCATGACAGGCACTTTATTAGGTTTCAATGTTAATTTGCATGCCTTTTTCATTGCGTATGCGAGTCACATCAAACTTCACAGATATCGCACCCCAAAAAGTACAACAAAAATTGTTCAAAAATTGGTAATTCAAAAAAGTACAAAAAAAAAAATATAAAATTGACAGCAAAATCAGAATATTCCATTAATTTTAAGCAGTCAATCAAAATTGCCAACTTGAAGTCGATTATATTATGCTAATGAATAACAGGCAGGCCTGCCAAGCCTTGGAGTGGTTTCTCCGGCTCTCAAGACGCTGCTCATGCTGACCCAGCCGCAGCAGATGACATCAGTCCAGACAAAAGTCATCAACTATCAACATCATTCATTATTATTTATTATCGATGAAGCATACGTGTCGTATGCGTAATGCCGTGCTCAGTATTATCATTACTCATGTGCAAGCTGACAAACTGACTGCAGGACACGACACGTGTTTGTTTCTCTAACAACATTGAAGCTTTAATCGAATTGCTTGGTGTTGTAAACCAATTGGGAATTATAAAGTAAATGCTTTAAAGCAGGAGCAAACTTCAATATATATGCAAGAAAACACTAACACATCTAAAGCAAACAATTTTTTTCATTTTATTGTGTGCACCGAAAAAATAGTATATACATTCTCTATTATTTCCTTGCAAATAATGCATTGACATTGACTCTTGAAACTTTTTCCTAAAGAAAGCTATGTCAAGCAGTCCATCTCACCACCACTCTTTTACTAGATCTATTTTTGGTTAGCAAGTAATGCGCTTAAGATGTTGTGCAGAAAAATGTCGTGTCCAGCGTTCAATCAAATAGCATTTTTTTTAAGTGCAGGCCTCAACGAAAATCAACAACAAAATTACATCGAAATTCAGTAGCGTAACAAAAAATATACGAAAGTGTTGTTGCTTTTCTCGTGAGCCCAGACACCGAAAAGAGATAAGAAAGCGAACACGCAATATTGTTTTTGTATTATGCATTGGCTTATGAATAGAGCCGTGCATGTATACGCGCATTGCTGCCTGTGCCTAAGAGCACTTACAATAACAAAACAAGTAAGAATGCTATAGTTGAGTATACCCGACTACGAAACTCCCTGTACCCAGGTCAAAAATTTCCGATCGCATCTTCGTAAACTTACACATACACAAGGACGCACACACACGAGCCACAGCGCAAGCGACAGCGCAAGCGAGGCATTTTAAATGGTGGCAGTGCTGCGTCTTCCCCTCCGCGCTGCAGTACTTAATCTTGTATGTTGAATAACTTCCGTGTTTATTATTCGATCGACTTGAAATTTGGGCAGTAGATTAGGAGTGACTGAAGTATTGTATATGCCAAATCCCAAATTTATATATTTAAAATTGTTACTGTAAAACGGTTTTTATCGAATAGCGGGGGAATGGGGGGGAATATCTCAAATCTAAAATAAACTTGACCTGCTCCCGCTATACAGGAACGTACATTCCAAATTTGGTGTCTCTAGCTCTTATAGTTGCTGAGATCCTTGCGTTCAATACATACGGACGGACAGACGGACGGAGAACAAAACATGCTCCAAAGGACATTCCACATGGAAATCGGTAAAGTTTTAACAAAATTATGAGAGTTGGAAGTCTAGAGGGAAGGAGCTACTGTCAGGTTTAAAGTTTCATAAGTCTTTTTATTAATTTTGGCCCAAAGAATTAATGCTAACAAAATGATAATGCGCTCTGCAAGGGATAATTTGTAAATGGTTAGTTTGCCATTACTATGATATGTGTTTCAATTGTGACATTTGGCAAACACTGCTAATGAAGTGTTTGGCTTTGCATGGGCTTTAATTAAGTGTCATTTAATTGATTTTGAACAAATGCACAATATACACTCACATTTTTATTGATATTTATTCAGCTGTCATTACCGTGTAAGCTGCCAATAGTACACAAATTAAATTATGCTCTGGGGCAACCAGAGCACTTAGCAAAGTTTACACATGGAACAGCGCGCTGATATTGAAATAGATCCTTTCTCCTGCTCATCTCGAGTGCTTTGTCAACTCAATTAATTGTTGATTCCAGCTAACAACACACATTTGTTTGCTCTGCGGCCCCGCATGGCATAATATTTGTTTATGCAAATTGTGTTTAATTAATACATAAACATCATGCTCTTGCTGTTGTTGCTGCTGTTATTCCTGGCAATTTAAGAGCTGCGGTCAGCGATGTATAAGAAAATGTGATTTGCTTGCCTTCACAATTTGAAATGTGCGGCTGCCGGCATTAATTTGGCAGTCAGCCACAAAAATAGACAACACATGCACACTAACACACACTCTCCACACACACACACACACACACACACACACACACACACACACACACACCACACACAGCCGCAGGTTGTTGTGGTGGGCAACCTTTGAACTGCCTTTTCACTTGAGTTGTACATTGTGGCTCAATTGAAGGCATCATTTTGATCCTTGTATTTCTGGTGAACTAACAAATCGTTCGTCTTGTGTTTTAAGTTCTTTTTAGTAACATTTTCAATTGTTCTTTTAGTTCAAATATCTCTTATCTTCGTTTAATTTATTTGAAACACATTTTCATTCTTCATATAGCTAGCATAAATAGTCGGACTGGCAATAAACTTCGATATTAGATTTCAATTGTAATTTCGGGAAGGCTTTTAAATGTTTTCCATATATCTTTTTTGATACGAGGCAGTTCTGCTTTGCCTTCGTAAATTAATAAAATAAAAATGAAAATAGAATGTGTGTTTAGCGACGTATAATTTGTAAATGAAATATTTAACAGGCTCGACGTCAACAATTCAGGGTGAATATAGAAAGGTAGATATTGAAAAGTATTGGCTGGTCATATAGCGCTATTTCGGATGCTGCCAAGCATCCTCATCAGTGACCTTATTGTTAGAAATTTTTGTCCAAACTTGTCCGTATATGAGTAGTAGTCGGCTGGATTCGAACCCGAGTGCTCCCGTCTGTAAGGCGGATGCCTTAACCTCTGACCCACTTGATGTCCGATCCCGGCTTGAACTAATTACTGTCATCAACAGGTCCATTTGAAATTCTAAGTCCGCACGCTTAATCCCTTTATCTAAGTTTCTAACCCTTACAGTTCTATTTTATTATTATTAGAACCATAAATATTAAAATCAAATTATGTTTACCATAGCAGCAAGTTCCAGAAAATACAGCTTAAATATTATTAAGTATGATTAAAGTATATTATTATTAAACATTATTAAGTAGCTCAACTTGCTGTATTGCCTGCCTAAAATTCAATTTTGTAAGATTTCCAACTCCATACCTAATGTGCTTCCCAGATTACTAACTGCCATAACTTTGTCAAAACTAAATCGATTTATATGAGGCTTGATTCTTTGGTCAAAATTATTTGTTCCCTTATTAAATAATGTTCATTTCTAAAAATCAAACGTATTATTAGGTTTTAGTTAACAATCAACAATGAGACCCCACTGAACAGAACAAAGAACACACAAGCAAGCTAGGTGAATGATAATCAAGGATATAGCTTGTTCCTTCCCTCACTTAAACTTATGCTGATTGATTCGATTAATTTCTGGCACTGCCAACACTGACAACTCCAACTAAAATCTGCCTAATGGCAGCATCAGCACCAACATTAGTAAAATGGTCTGGTTACCGCCTCGGGGCATGATTATCTATGCCACACAGTTGAATAGTTGGCATTCTTAAAGCCCGGCCAACAGCAACAAGCTTCAACCTACCAATATCATTAAAGGCTGCCCTTAAACTGTGTGTACCACACTGTATATGTGTGTATGAGTGTGTGTGTGTGTGTGTATGTGTGTGCCAGTTAACGTACACAAAACGTTTAAAAACTCTTTTAGGCATGTTTCTGTACTCAGACAAAGTGGGCAACTGAATAAGATAGTTATCGTTTATATAGCAACGTTTAAATACACTTTCAGAAGAGAATGTTCTTCAATAATGGTTTTTTTATAGATTCAGGAAACTATTCATTGAATTTTAAAGGTTTAATTCATAGTAGTTCAAACTTAGAGATAATTAAAAATGTATTTTCCACACAAATTGCGATGTTTCCTCTAGTGCAACTTTTAAATAACACTTTTATAATCTTTATTAAATATAATTGCTGCAAATTTGTTACAGACACTTTCCTTTTGGCCCTCTGGCAAAACAAGAGCTTCGCTGAAATTATTTTCCATAGTTCACTTGTAAATTATTACGAAAAATATTTAATTACAGGCAAGCTGCAAGTTCTTTCTTAAAGTTTTCAAACAGATCCATTATTGCAGCAAGAATTTGATCAGTAATTGAGATCAACTTTAACTTATTCAAATATGAAATTGTATACGCTTTGGCAAACATAATTACAAAGTTGTGATGCTCTCAAACTGGCTATATATATGGAAATTTGAAAAATGCCTCGCTGCCTGCCACACACACACACACGCAAACACACACTGGCTTACATACATACATACATAAAACATGTTTTGGCACACAAAACCGAATAACAAGAAGAAAAAAATTGATAACAAAATGCTATGGAAAACTGTTGAACGGAATTGGAATATCGAACACGTTTCTTTACTTTGACGCTGTTTCATATGTGCATGTGTGTGTGTGTGTGTGTGTTTGTTGTTGGTGTGAGCTTAAGTGCGCGCCTAGATTTATGCAGCATTTAATTTACATTTTGTGCGCGCCTGAAATACAATATAAAATACATACAAAGTACGCAGCATGTCTCAAGTGTTACAATTGTTAATAAATTTGGATTTGTTACTCTACTTACAGCTATTGGGCGGTTACCAACATCGATTACATACACTCACGTACCAGCAATCGGGTCTTCATGATGATATTCTGCGTTTGGACGGCATCGGTGATCGTTTCCCTGGCGCCGCAGTTTGGCTGGAAGGATCCGGATTATCTGCAGCGCATTGAGCAGCAAAAGTGCATGGTCTCCCAGGATGTGGCCTACCAGGTGCGACCATCAACCATTGTTAGCTTCAATTTGTGGTTATAAGTCCTGTCTCTTCGTGTTAGGTGTTTGCCACCTGTTGCACTTTCTATGTGCCGCTTTTGGTCATCCTGGCGCTGTACTGGAAAATCTATCAAACGGCACGCAAACGCATTCACCGCCGCCGGCCCCGACCCGTCGATGTGGCGGCCAACAATAATCAGGTAATGCACAAATATTTCGCATCGATTAAGGACCGCAGGACAGCGCATTGCAATATGGCAGACAGTTTGCGGTGTCAGAGGTTTTGCATGAGTTGCTTACAGTTACAGGGTGTTCCTTTAGCGATGCTAACTGCTTGATGCAGCACCCTGCAGTTCAGTTGAAGTTCAATTGAGAAAATAAGTCCAGATGTTCACTATTGCTGAACAAACAAATCGATCTGATGCTTATTTCATGCATTTTGTTGGATTGTTCAGTTGTTTTTTCGTTTAACTTCCATTCTCATTCGTTATATTCTTCTTTTTTTATTGAAATCTTTTGCGATTAGTGTCCTGCTAGTTTAGAGGCAACTTCATCTAATCAGAACATATTATATATGTTGATTTAGTTATAGTGGATACAGAGGAATAATACGTTAAATAATAATAACATAATAACCATAATAATATGTCGAATCTTAGGAAAGATTTGCAGGATATTTGTATGCTATTATGGAAGTTCATTATTTATTTGCGCTTAGACCTTATGTCAAGATTCTGTTCTACTTCAACATTTCTTAATAGCAAATATTAATCAAATTCAAAATTTTGATTTTTTTATTTATTTATAATTTAATTAATAATAGAATCAATCTTAAATTTAAATGTGTTTCACAATGAAATACTTGTGTGGCGCCTTCTCCTTAAACGTTCTGCTTTTAAATTAACTAATACTTATTAGAAAACTACTGAAATTCGGAAATAATCAAAGCTGAAATGTTGGAAGACATATTATTCGTTCAGTTCAGTGAATCACTTGAATATACAGTAAAAGGACGTTCCGTTTCAGTGGCTTTGAGAAGCAACCTATATACTATGCACAAATACACCCACATACTATAAGACAAGTCAAGCCTGAGCAGATGCCATAAACCGCAACGCAATTTCGAATGCAACCAAACCCTGCAATTATGCACTCTAATGAAGTTAACCGCGAAGGCAGCCACAGAATCGAATCGAATCGAACCGAACCGAACCAAAGGTCAGCCCACAGCTGAGAGCCTGCCCGAAGGCACAGGACTTGAGTTGCCTATTGCTGAATATACATATATACTCATATACGACAGCTCGTTACATATGCAAGACTTGGCCAAGATTTGGCCAGCCGAGCACTTCAGCCTTTGGGGCCAAATGTAATTAGGCAGCTGAACTTCAATCAAGTGTGTTTAAAAATGCATTTTAGAAATTTCCGTTCTCTTGCGCTGGCAAGATAGTTAGAAGTCCGACAAGAAGTTAAACGGAAAGTGGTAGCCCAAAAAAAAAAAGCCAAGGCACTTTCTTAGCATTTTGCTGCTCTGTGTGTGCAGAATATTGAGGGATTTGGGGAATTGCAATTTCGTTTTTGTATGCCTTTACGTGTAGGTAACCTTTATAGCATACTCTACCAGAAGTTGATTAAAGTTCGTCAATAAAGTGTGTAAGCATAACATACGCAAGACTTTAAATAATTTGATCTCCTTTTAAAGTCATGCTATTGCCCAAATTTAAAATAGAGCTGTAGGCTCTATTCTCATAATTAATAAAAATAATAATACAATTTTTAATAATCATAATTATTATAATTAATTAAAATAATAATACAAATAATAATATTTCAAATAAATAAAGCCATGCCTCTAATGTTAACAGTTCTGAAAATGTTAAGGCTCATAATGTTAGCTTTAACAGTAACATGCTAGCAACCTGTTATATCGATGTTATTAACAGCTGCTTACTTATGTTTATGGAAGCTGTTAATGCAAGCTCATAATGTTATCTCTTCCAGTAACATTCCAGTAATATGTTCTTTCGATGTTATTAACAGCTGCTTACTTATGTTAATGGAAGCTGTTAATGCAAACTTATAATGTTATATCTCTCAGTAACATTCCAGTAATATGTTCTTTCGATGTTATTATGTTAATGTAAGCTGTTATAGTAAAAAACTATGCCTTGAGCTGGCTTCAATAAATGTTTTTATGTATAAAAATAACATTCTCTTAATATGTTATTTGGCTGTTAATAACAGCGGCTTAGCAGCCTCAGCTAACCAGATCTTAAGCACACATAGAGCATCTAAGCTTCGAACTGCCTTCGATAGATTTTGTGTAACATGTTTTTATTTCGTTGTAGCATTTTTTTTTGGGCACATACTTAGAAGCAGCTACTTAGCTTAAGCTTAGTGCTTTGACTAAATTGAAAATGACCATTTGACGTAGAAATGTTTGCAACCACTTACCTACACACACACACATACACACACACACTTACAGGATCTTATAGCTAGCCAGTGCGAAGCTGGCAAAAAGTCATTGGAATCACAAATTCAATGCGCAAACAAGACAAGTTGTCCACTATTTGCCAGCGTACACATGTCCCAGCCATGTCCGGCCCATGTTGCCGTATATGTGTGTGTGTGTCTCTGTGTGTATGTGTGTGTTAGTTACATGTCAGCAGGCGCATGCCAATACCCACACACATGCACACACACATACATATATCCAGCTACACGCATCCATTTAGTGCCACTCACTGGCCTGGCCTTCTTGTTGATTTTAAAATATATTTAGACCCCTTTAGCACAGACATTTTGATGCCCTTACGTTGATTAAATAGATTCGTTTAACTGTATTTGAAATACGCAGGTTTTATATAAATTTCTTATGATCTTAGCACTATGAGTAATGAATTTAATTAGAGCTACAGCAGCATAGTGTAAAGGAAAGTCAAGCTTTCAGTTTAAACGGAGCTTTATCACTATTTAGATAGTGTAAAAGGCAGTCAAGCTTTCAGCTTAAACTGAGCTTAAATATTGGAGCTTTATCACTATTTAGATAGTTTTAAAGGCAGTCAAGCTTTGAGCTTTAAGTGAGCTTAATCAATATTTAAGTAACAAAGCTTGCTTTTGTTTTTAAAGCAAAGCTCTTCTTCATTAAATCTCTACAATTAATTCCGATTAAAGCTTTAATGTGCTTTGAAAAATGTTCTTAGAGCTAGAGCAGCATAGTGTAAAAGTAAGTCAAGCTTTTAGCTATAAGTGAGCTTAATTGTTGGAGCTTTATCAATAATTGAGCATTAAATATCAAAGTTTGCATTTTTTAAAGCAAAGCTCTTCTTCATTAAATATCTACAATTAATTCAGATTAAAGCTTTAATGTGCTTTGCAAAATGTTCTTTGAGCTAGATCAGCATAGTGTAAAAGGAAGTCAAGCTTTCAGCTTTAAGTAACCTTAATTGTCGGAGCTTTATCAATATTTAAATTTGAAAGCTTGCATTTGTTTGCAAAGCTGTTGCATTGCGAAGCCTTCTGCATTAAATCTCTACCATTAATTCCGATTAAAGCTAGACTTGAAAAATGTTCTTACCCCTTTTAAACTGTTTAAAAAAGGATAAATAAATGTATATATCTATGCTTTAAAGGATTGATTTTCAATTATTGTGTGGGAAACTCTATTTTTACTTTAAATGTCTGAAAAGCGTTTGGTATTTAAAATTATCCCTGCCAAAGAAAGAGCATTAAAGCATCGTGTTGTCAGTTATCGAATTATTCTCTTGTTATTCCTTTTTTCAACTAAATGCTTTCAAATTGAAAATTGCTTTCCTGCAACTTGACGAGGGTTTATACTTATATACACACCAACAATATCGACAACAACAACTAAAACATTTCGCTGCTCGCCCGCTGCGCGATTCGTTACAATTTTTCTTCCATTTTCATTTATATTGTATTTCTTTTTTTTTTTTGTATTTAATAAAGATTTGTTGTAGCAAAGTTTTGGATAGGGCAAAAACAGAAAAAGACAGAAACGCGAAAAAAATTGCGTTATTTTGGCTCGTTGGCAGCACATAAATTGTAGTTAATTGCATTTGCATTTAGCATGTTTATGGCCCTTTCTAAGCGCAACTGGCAACAGAAAGCTGCTGAATAATTTCGACTGCAAATGATTTAAATTGCAGGGCATAATCAAATTCAAAATGTTGCATTTGTCGAAGCATCGGCACAGGCTTAGCACATAATTCAACATTAATGTGCGTAATTTTAATTGAAATGCAGTTTGCATAAGCCATTGAAGTGACCAAACACAGACACACACGCACACACACACACACACATAGCCCGGGCACATATGTAGCACGCATTGATTTTGCAATTAGCATAACACACGATAGTAAAAGGCAATTAAGCAAATTGAGCGCACTGGTATTATCTGTAATTTAGCTATGAGCCTAATTCGACATGGCCCAACAAAAGAGCCGAAAAACCATAGGATAGTGCCACCACTCGATAGTTTCGATAGCGATTGCTTGAACTATCGACAACATTTGTAGAGCTGCGAAACAATCGCTAACGATCATCACACATCGATAGTATCGACGGGTTTTAGTTGCCCACCGCTATCAATTGTTTTTCTTACGATAGTTTAGCATATTTTACACACCGCTATTCAAATAAAGGATCAATTTCTACAGATAATCTTATAATTTAAAATCAAATGATGCAAATAAATCATTCGATTTTTGGTCGTGTAGTTAGTTATTGTAGGTTTATTGAGGGGGATATTTATAAGCTAATATAAGCAATTATAATAAAATTGAAAGTACACACAGCTTATGTTTGTAGATAATTATTTAGATGCTTTTTAGCTTAGCAATTGATTTTAATTATTTTTTGCACAACCTATTAATTTAAGGTTTTATCCGATTTTAGCACGTTTTTACTAATTATATTTTGGCAAAATTATATTATATATTACAAGTAAGCTAATATAATGAATAATAATTTACATTTTTTTTAGTTGATTGATTTTAATTAATTTTTGTATAATTTGTAAATTTAAAGAATCATTTGATTTTATTTTTATACCTATTTGATATTTCGTAGTGTCTTGAATTTGGGCCATATATTAGACTTTATATTTTTAAATTTATTTTTATTTAATATTAAAATTATGGTAATTGTTATAGGTAGAATTAATTATTACAATTATTATTATTATTAATTAATTGGGAATAGTTGTTGTTCTGCAGATGAGCCTTTAGTTTTGTTTAAAATTACGTGACACCATTAATAGTTTTTAAAGAATGGGGAATGATTCCAAGTATATGAAAAATCTCTTTTAGAAATTAATGTTTTGGATAGAGATAAGTTCATTATAGAGATAAAAGGGCTCTCTAGAATACAATATTTTATGCAGAAAAATTAATGTGTTTTTTATCTCATTAAAACGACAAGTTTCTATTTATATTTGTATAAACATAATTCGAAATTAGATAGATTGCATCAAGAGCCGTCAATCTATTAGCTTACTCATGGTAACATTTTGTTGCGAATAAACGTATATTTAAGCTGAATATAAAAAGCAGCGATACTATCGATAGTGGCTTTGGTTGTTACCAGCTCTGCTGGCTACAACAACAGCAGCAACAACAATAACAACAACAACGATCACCAGCAGCAAACATTAATAATAATGTAACATTAACACACAAAAAGCAATCGCTCTTTGGAGTGTCTCTTGGACAAGTGCTGCTGACAAGAACGCCCATATGCTTTGGGGCTCAAGAGCAGTGACAACTTTTGTGTGTTTGTGTGTTGTTGTGCCCGCCTTGACCACTCGAACATAATCACAATTACATTTGCAAACAACAACAACAGCAGCAACAGCAGCAGCAGCAGCAGCAGCAGCAGCAGCAGCAGCAGCAGCAGCAGAAGTGACAGCAGCGACAGCAGCTCAAATTGATTGCTCTAGATATTGACATTATGACCATGGCCATATGACAAACAGCCAAGAGTAACATTAGCAGGCTTAGACCGGGACTGAGCATATTTGGCCAAGTCGTCCATATGCGACACACGTCGTCAAGATGTGTTGTTTTTATTTTGGCCAAGAGCACAGACATTAACACTGTGCAACAAACGCAAGATTTAGTGGCACAATACAAACTGTTTCTTATAATTAAAATAATAGATAATTAGAATACTAATACTTGTAATACACAAATATCATTTATTTATAAAAATTTTATTTAATAATGAGAACAATTCTCAACGCTCTTCCGTGTGGAGTAAGCTTTTAATCATTTTTATAAATAAAGTTAATATGAATTCTGTTTTAAATTCCACTGTCGCATCAATTCCACAGTCATATATAAAGCATTCTTTCGGATCGTTTAAAAATACAAGAAACTGAGGATTCTAATTGATATCCTGCTCCAAAGAGTCTATTGTTTTTGCGAAATTGTTAGAACACAGAATTCAGAGCAAGTTAATAGATTTAATATTCTCTCGCTATATTATCTACATTCTCCACCAAAGTGAAATTAGGCTGTACAGTGTAATTCGCAGCAAATTTTTGTCAGGCACTTGAGCGATATTTAGGCCACAGCCAGGACAGCATAAATCGCATGAAACGAAATTATTGGATACACACATACATGTACAAATACATATATAGAAAATATATACTATAGTACATACATATATAAACAGAGACACATATGAAGCTCAACACATGTCTCGCAAGAAAAACAATTAAATAAGAAAACAATTTACATAAATTAGGTAAAGTGGCAAAATGGCTTCGACCAAGTATCGTTTATGCAAACGCTTAAATAAATGTGCACACACTCACCCATACACCCATACAAACACAGCGTCAGCTGACAGGCACATCTACATAAAATACACATTGAGCCGGGTTTGCTTATCTTCGGCGCTGCTGAAAAGTATGCTACACTTTCTGAGTTGGGAATAAGAGAGAGCGCGAGCTAGCGCACTTATCTCGCCTTATCTATATCTATATACTTATATATATCACTGTGTGTGTGTGTGGTGTGTTCGTGTGTGTGTTTATGTGTTTGCCTTAGTATTTAAATAACGTTAATGTGCCATGTAGTTTAGTTTTCGATCTAAGCAAATGCCAAAGGGGAATCCAAGGAATTTATGTTCAAGCGCCACACGAGCAACTTTTGCCAATTGTTTTGCACGCCTATTTTATGGCAAACAATGTGCTAGCAATGCGCTTGTGTGTCCTTGAGGTTATCAGCGATTCAATTACGCATTGATTGCCCGCATCAAATGATTGCCGTCGCCTCCAACACTGCGTATACGCAATGTTCAAGTATGTAAAACTGCGCAAGTGAGCACATTTAATTAGCGTGACACACACAAGTACAATTCTTACATAAATATTAGTCAAAACTGCGGAAAATTGTGACAGGAAGTGAGAGAAAAGTTATCGGATTTACACGCTAGAGTTTTCCCCAAACATAAATCGCTTTAATGCACAAGAAAACTTTTCTACAATTGCAATAACAATCTTGATAATTTGGATTTTATGTATATGAACACAGAAAGTTGTAGAATTTTACTGGTTAACATGTGTGGGATTCAAATATTAGTTAAAGTGTAAACCACTTTCGCACTTATGCAATTGTAACACTTTTCCTGATAATTGGAATGCTTTTAATATCTCAAGCTCTCGAAAATACAATGTTCTACTAGGTTTGACCCTCAGTATTTTGTTATTTATGAATTATTAAGTAGACTTTAATTTGAATAGCTGCTGACTACCGGTGGCATAAGTTTCACCCCAAAAACTATGTCTAATTAAGCAGCAAGTGTTCAATATTTAATAAGCCAACTGACCCTTGACCCCTGACCCCTTTCGTTGGCACTTGAAACGACCGATTCTGCATTGAATTTCAGTTCTTGTCCAGCCCACATAATGAAGGTCACATGCGTAGCTGCAAATCCATTTAATACTATTTGCGCAAATATTCACGCCATTTGGGAATGCGGAAACGAGTCTCTCTCTCGGAAAAGGGGTAAAGGGGCAACGGAGGGTGCACACTTGAAGCCCAGTGCCTTTTACGCTTCATCTTTTCGGTTTTCTAGTGGCAAATATCCGCACACGAACGCAAAATCAGCATAATTTTATTTATTTAAAGCAATATCGACTTGCCAAAGGGTCAACATGAAGATGACGTTGAGGCAAAAGGTTTGACTACTCAATTACTTTAATTTGGTGGGATTGAAGGCGACGACAACGACAACAAAAAGAGTACCAAAAAAGGAGGAAAAAAACAGGAGCTGAGAAGAAAAGGATGCAGGCACAGGGCACAACAACAAAAAAACCAGGGTATAAAAATCAAAGAGGTCAAGCGCTTGGAGCAGTCAAGCGTGAAATTTATTTTGAGCAGGCACTGTAGTTGGCCAGGGGTAGGGTTTTAGCCATTTTTTCTTTAGCCAGTGACTGCAGGAGGAGGTTGGGGGGATTGGACTGTGGCGTGACTGTAACAAATACACACAATTTATTTACGAACGTATCCACTTACATATGCATATGGTAAAGGCAGCGCACACGGGATCAACTCGAGCTCAGCTCAACCTCTGATATGCGTGCAAATTGCGGTTTATTGAAGCGTAAGGCGCAACAACAAGAACAATAGCAACAACAACCATAACAATAACGAAACAAATGCAAATTTGCGTCTTTTGTTATTCATTTTAATGCTGTGCCAAAAACTATGAATTTAATTTTTGATGCAGCTCAACTGAAAACGAGCTCTCACTATATATACTTCCCTTTCACTTTCCCTTCCGCCCACAGCCCGATGCGGGCGCGTCAACAGATACAAAGCTTAATCGTCTGAGGCTACGTCTTGGCAGATTTTCCACGGCCAAGAACAAGAGCGGAAGCGCTGCAAGCGGCGGCGGTGGCAGCACGGCTTTGGGCCTGGTCGAGGGCAACTCCACCAACACGGTGAACACAGTGGAGGACACCGAGTTCAGCAGCTCAAACGTGGACAGCAAGAGTCGCGCCGGCATTGAGGTAAGTGCCACACGCTAAATGCAACAAAAACAGAAAGCAAAAAAAAGCTATCACCAAGCCGAAGCTAACATACCCTAATTAAATCAGTGTCACAACTATACAAAACAAAAAAGTTAGTGCTACGAAAACAAAAATGTTTTTAATACAAATTCAATTCACAGCTATATGATATTGTGATCCCTTAATGTTCCAAATTTTAACTATATAAGGCGTATTTCAACTCTCAATTGTTGACTTTGGCAGAGATATCTGCGAAAACAAAAAAGTTCTTCCCAGCACAACTAATTTTTCATGCGATTTTCCCTATGCTATAAGACATAATCTGATTTTCATAAAATCTGCTCAACAATTAAAGAGAAACCTTACAATCGCTCAGTTTTATTGCGATATCTGTAAAAACAAAAAAGTTGTACATAAAACATACCGAATTCTCAACCGATCGATCCTATCGTCGCTATATGTAGTAATGCGATTCTGAACATTAAAATGTATAAAAAATATGATGAAAATTTGATATGGTAAGTTTCGTGAACATATATTTGTATTTTTAGGATTGATTTCACTCTAAAGCCAGTCCTTTTTCTGTTTTTAAATTATATTATAAAGAAACGCTCTTTTATTAACACGCCACATCAAGAAAACAAAAAAGAATTTATTTCATAATACAATCAATATTGTTACAAGTATTATGGAATCTAGATTAATCGCCGAACTTGTACATTTTATGTATTAACATTATATGATATTTTCAAAGGCAAAACAATTTAAATTTTTCGACCGATTCTAGCTATGGCAGCTACATATATGTATATATAGATATAGTGGCAGATTCAGCCCTATGTACTGCCTGCCACAAAAGTAAGCATCTCTTACAGGTTTCAATAAAACGTTACACATTTCATGACCAAATTCAAATACCCTCTGCTGGGGCATAAAAGACATGTTTTGGAATTGGGATTGGAATTGAGATTGGGCTTTGAGCTTTTGGGGCTTTGAGCTCGAACATTCAAAAGCAAATTTCATAACGCCTGACATGTGCCCAACGATCTGAGATTGCTTCCTGAGTGCACGCAGCCTGCCAAAAATAAAGTCCTTGTGCTTGCCCAGTGGACACAGCCGGCACGCGTAATCCTTGATAAATCCTAATAGAAACTTGCACATGTCATTAGGTAAACATCAAGTAGTCCTGACGTTTGATTTATGCGTGCATAAATAAATTTTAATACACACTCGGATTACGCATACGCCGTGTGGGTCATCAACTGAAAATTAAAAGACACACGCATTTGATTTGATTGCAGTCAACGCTTAAATTATATATAAATATATGTATATATGAGTGTTCTACAATATAAGCACATAAGCCGATGTCTAGGTAGGCGTGTTGGGTCGCTCGAGTCCTGCAAATCCTGCAAATTACCCACTCGACAAAAATATCGGCGATAAAATGCAGGCAAAGCTTTTGTTTATTGTCGGCCAAATTTGTATTTAGCCGCATTTTATATACTTCAATTTTTGGCTTTTCTTTATGGCTAAAAAGAATAAGCGGCAATACACACACGCACACACGCACACACACACACACACACGTTCAATAATAACACATTAAAGCAAAGGCACGAAAATCGAAGTAAAACGAAACCATAAAAGAGCCTGGCAAAATAAATTGCTTGAACGTTTTGTTGGCATTGCCACAAGGTGACCAAAAGTCGAGTGGCCAAAGGTCGCCCCGATTCGTGCAGGTTAAGTAATAGCAAAGTCAAATATAAGCTCTGTGACAAGGATACACCAGCGCCAACGTCCTTTTGCCAATCGCCATCGCAATCGCAATCGCCATCGACATCGCCAACGCCGACGCCGTCGCCGTCGCCGCCATGCAAAGCGCCCCAGATTCAGCCAAATGAAAACAAAGCTCAGCAACAGGAGCTGAGAACGTGGCTAACAAGGCACTCAATACGCTTGAGTAATTGAAGAAAATATGTTGATGGCTTATGGCTTATGGCTAACAGCTTGCTTTCCATTCGCTTGGCCATAATAACTAAGAGCAGCAAACTGCGTATCGTATTTGCCATCCACACACACACACACACACACAGAGACACACACAGACACACACACACACACACACACAGATTAAATATTTACTTGGGCCAGGTTTCTGTGTACGGCCAAATAAGTGGACAGCCAAATAAATAAATACACGCATAGCCAAAAGCAAATATATAAATTTATCATCGTAGTTTTGTTTAATATGAGAAACGGGGCGGGGCCCCTGAGCCACACAAACAAAATATCTAGAAATAACAACAAAATGAAAGCATTGAAAGTAGAAAGCAAACTTACTAAGCAACCCAACGATAAAATGGCAACATTTTAAGCAGGAAAAAAAATTGTTTTAAATTCAAGTGGGAATATAGTTTATTGATGCAAATAAAAAAGAAAATTTGTACAAACAAGTTCATTTTGATAGAGCTCAATAACACTGGCCATAATACTCAAACTTTGAATAGTTCCTCAAGAATAATTTAAGTAGCTTTCAGCTTTGAAAGCAATAAAAACGCAATTGCAATGTTGTAAAGTTGAAGCTTTTAGCTTAAAGTTTTGGATTGTTCATAAAGCTTATTAAAACGAGAAAAGCGCACTTACTACTACAATAGTTATAGCATAAAAGCTTTCAACTTTAGCTAAGATCAATTTTAACTAGAACTTTGATGTGCTTTGAAAGCTTTTGTTAATGATGTCAAAATGCTTTTATATTTTTTGACTTTAATGCTGTTGCAGCTCTAGTAATATACTTAAGATCTAAGACATATATTTCGATATGATATGACTATAAGTTTAACTATAAACTCGACTATAAATATTGATATTTGGTCATTATTTATTAAATAACCGTTTATAAGTATTAATCGTCTTAAACAGGCAATTCTTGTATATTAATCAGGCCTGTTCTGAATTCCACTTGCGAATTAATTTCACAGAAAAGTGAATAGCCATGCTTTTTGGATTAAATATGCTCTTGAATTATTCATTGTATGCTTTGCTTGAAACTTGTTGGCATAAACAATTGTTTGGTTAGTTAGACTGTAAGCTAAATCAACATATCGCACAAGAATAAACTTCACAAGCCCCCTGACAATGCCGAAAAGCCCTCTATTAAAAATACAGCAACTCAGACAACACAGCACAGGAAGAGCAAATTGGAAACAAAAACAATAAGTCAATGCAGGCGCAAGTGGCGCTGAAAATAAATTGAAACAAATACACATTTCACTTAAATGCAGGCAGCAGATGCGGCAGGGGGCAGGGCGCATGGGGCATGGAGCATGCTGCAGGGGGCAGGCAGCAGCAAAGTCAAAGTGCCAGCTGCAAGGGGGGGCAAAGTGCGTGCACATGCACATAAATAAAATATTAGCTGGATGTGTGTTGAATATTTGTTACACTTTGTTAACGCTCACACTCCCAATATTTCTTGTTGTGTTGTTTTTTTGGGTTTTCGTTGGGTTTTGGTTTTGGTTTCGGTTTCGGTTTCGGTTTTGGCCTTGGCTTTGGCTTTGGAGTTCGTGTTTGTGTTTCTCTTTCGTGTTTACAGTTGCCCCACAAAAACATTTCAAATTAAAAGTTGCTGCCAAAGTTGCAACTGGTCATGCGGCGTATGCGTAATCTTCAAGTTTTATGCAGTGCCTATTTTTGTTGGTCTTGCACAACTCACTTTCAACCAGAGCTGGAATTAACTCGATCATTTCTTAGTGTTAGTTTAGGCTATCGATAATATCAACATTACTTATAGATCCCTAGATTGAGCCATTACCTCCCCAAAGCAATAACATCACAATTCACTTTAAATAACTTACAAGTTTTCATAACAATGGCTGTAAACTGCTCTTTTGATAGCTTATAATGAATTGTTTGCTAAATTCCTATTGCTAGTATGAAAGATGAAGAAACTAATGAAAATAAATTAGTCAAATATCTAGCTATTAATTGCTAGCAAAATTATCAATAGATATTGGGTTCCTTGCCAAAAAGGAACTAATGCCCAATTTAAATAAATATGTCCAACTTGAAAATGAAATATTTAACAGGCTCGACGTTAACAATTCAGGGTGAATATAAAGGTAAAGGTAGATATTGAAAAGTATTGGCTGGTCATATAGCGCTATTTCGGATGCTGCCAAGCATTATTGTTTAGAAATTTTCGTCCAAACTTGTCCGTATATGAGTAGTAGTCGGCTAGATTCGAACCCGAGTGCTCCCGTCTGTAAGGCGGATGCCTTAACCTCTGACCCACTTGCTGTCCGATCCCGGCTTGAACTAATTACTGTCATCAACAGGTCCATTTGAAATTCTAAGTCCGCACCAAAGCTTAATCCCTTTATTGACTAAACTTGACTAAAAAAAATATCGAAAAATCATAACAAATAAAATGAAGCTGGGGACGTGAAAGTATTGGAATTAAGTTCAAAGCACAAATAATTCTTTATACTTATGGGCATACAGTAACATTAAACAAAAAAACGCGAAGTATCGAATTTGGCTCATTCAAAAAAAATATCGATTATTTTTCAGCTCTACTCTAAAATTTTGCCAATAATCATTAAAAGCTATTGCGTTATTTCTTGTATTACAAATTGATGTTTTCCGAAATCACAAGCTGACAATAGAAATTGAAAATACTGAAATTAAGTTTCAATTGTGGTAAAAGCCTTAATAGTGGCTCAAAAACACTATCAACCGTAGTAGACTTAAGTGGCAATGGTAAAACGATTTATGGAGTTTGATAGAGAATTGCTTGTAGTTTATGAAAGTGAAATTTGTTTTTTATTTGGCTAATTCGTTTGGGCGGTAGAGGATCTGAAACCTTAAAAATTGTTTCCGAATTGATATCAATTTGGTTCTTTGGGAAAATTGTTCATCTTTGCAATAGAAATTATATCCAAACGGCTCTTTCGATTATAAGTGTCTATATTTTAATTGAAAGATGGGGCTATGCTAAAGCAAATGATATAAGAATATTGTAACTTTTTAATCTCATAGTACTTTTTACTCCCTGTACCCATAAAATGGGTAAAAAGGGGGTATTACATCTGTGCAAATGTATGTAACAGACAGAAGGAGACATCTCCGACCCTATAAAGTATATATATTCTTGATCAGTATCAAAAGAGATTTCGATTTGGCCATGTCCGTCTGTCTGTCCGTCTGTCCGTCTGTCCGTCTGTCCGTCTGTCCGTCTGTCCGTATGAACGCGTCGATCTCAGCAACTACAAGAGCTAGAGACACCAAATTTGAAATGTAGGTTCCTGTATACCATACGCAGATCAAGTTTGTTTCATATTTCAGATATCTCCCCCCGTTCCCCCGCAAATCGATTAAAACCGTTAACAGTAACAATTTTCAAGATATAGCTTTAAGATTTGGCACGTACAATACTTTAGTCTCTCTTAATACTTATACTTATACTGTCCAAATTTCAAGTCGATCGGATAATAAACACGGAAGTTATTCACGAAAGAAGATTCAGTGATGCAGCGAGAGGAGGGAAGAAGAAGCACAGCCACCAATTAAATTGCCTCGCTTGCGCTGTCGCTTTTGCCGCCAGTGTGTGTGTGCGTCTTTGTGTATGTGTGTATGCAAGTGGACGTATATGTGATTGAATCTTTTAGACCTGGGTACAGGGAGTTACGTAGTCGGGTATACTCGACTATAGCATTCTTACTTGTTAAAATTAAATTACTAAACCACTATTTTGAACAAGGTTTTTAGGCTTTATATAGACTTTTTAAAACAGTTTCCCAGACATACCCGACTTCGGACTATAACCACGTGATTCTGTGAATATTTGTAAAGCAAGAAGTTGCAAATCTTTTTTTTAATTGGGAAACACGAGCCAACTGTGCTTCGTTTGCCTTTCAGCTTCAGTCTTAACTACTCTATGGGCAGCCAGTAAAATTATTACTGCCACTGCAACGTGCTGAACTTGCCCTGAACTGCTGCCCCGTGCAGCCCATTACGGAAGCCAACACATTCGGCAATCATTATTCGCATTGTTGGGCCACTGTAAATGGAAATGGAAATGGAAATGGAAACTACGTACCGCATCTGCAATTGCAGCTCGTTTTGCTGCTGTTGCTTTGATTTGCTTTACGTGATCTGTGGCCACATTAAAAATGCCAGGCGCTTCAAAGAAATCGAAATCGAAATCGAAACTGAAGCAAAGCAAAGCAAAGCAAAGCGAAGCGAAGCCCAACCAAAACCAAACGAAATTGAACATTATTGGTACAACATTTGTTTGTACTCTCGACACAATGACAATGACAATGACAATAGCTTAGGTTACATATGCTTGTCGCTTTGTGGCCATGGACAATTTGCCAATAGCTATTGGATTTTATAGTTACGAGCTTGTATGTTCCTTCCTGCCAAGTCCAGTCCCGTCCTGTTGAACCCAAAGGCCATTGTTGGATAATGTTCACAAATTGAAAATGCATTTTTTATTTTGCACCAAATTTGAATGTCTTCCTGTTGTGGCCATTGTGTATCAAAGAAGCCGGCATCAATTACAAGCTTATAGCAACCAGCAATATATTACGGAATCAAAGTCATAAAATTCATTTGGCAACGGCAATGGCGCCTTGTCCGTGTGGGCCATTAATTGTTCGCATGGCAAACGCTTCAAGCATCCTGAAAGTCAAAATTAGGGACGAGCTAACGAACGTGCAGAAACACACATGGGTCAGTTTCGCATTTCACATGTTTCTTATATTATTATTCTTAAGTATTCAGCGAGCATTCCATTGAGAAAGTTCCCCAAACTGTTCAGCTTAGACTTTCGATAATATTCAAGATCTTTGCATCGTATGCGATAGTATTTATCGCAATTCTTAATCAACACTGATTACTATCGTCTCATTACGTATCACGATTGTATCCTCACGCGCTCATCTCTAACAGAAGCGCGCCACCTGCGCTGTAGGAACGGCCGCACAGTGGGACGAAATGGCAAATCTACTTACGTACTCTTGTGATTTCAAAAAAGATGTTGTGTTACCCATTTCCAGTGCGATAATCAGCTATCGTGCTATCCAACTTTTTATTATTTTGCAAGTATACTTTATAGTACATATACAGTATACTAGTATATACCATAGATATAGTATAGTATAGTTAACTAAAAAATCAAAAATCCGATTCAAAGTGTAACTATTTATTATTATACTGTCTAACATTATATTATTTTGCAAGTATATTTAATAGTAATATTAATATTGGCCTGTGCTCATTTTTTAATGAAATATACAGTTCTATATAGTAAAATGTATATTTCATTAAAAAATTAACTTAAGCAATATAAATATTATTTTAAAACATTAAGGAATAACAAATTTATGACTGTAGCTTTTTTATGCGATAATTGTTGTTTACTTTTTGAAAGGCCCCGAGCTATAGCTATATCTAGTTCGTATGTAGATTTTTTAATAAATAAATACATAATTTTCTTTATTCGCTTGCTTAACAGCATTCAAAAACAAATGGCGAAAATGTTGCGATTTTCAGAGCGTCAATTGTTACGATTTGAAAAGTAAATAGTCAGAATAAAATGAAATTTATGTAGCTGGCCCACTTTGGCCCACTGTGGGCCGCAGGACACGAAATTTATAACACATAAAAGTTGATTTTAGCACTTTACGCTTCTGCACATAATGTGGCCAGGACATGAACACTGCTGGCTCAAATTACAGGTGATTATATAAATTTTAGTGCCTAGGACATGCCGTTAGCAGCCTGCTCAAGTCGACAAATTGTAGCCCTTTTTGACCAAGTGCCACAAAGCGCCCCACATCCCTCCCACGCTCCCCATCTCTGTCTGCACATTGGCTGATAGTGGGCGGCGCTTTGTAATGGCATGGGCGTGGCAGCCACAGTCCAGTGGGTGGAAGGGGGGCGGTTACAGCAGCGCACAAATGCGCAACGAGCTTAACGAAAATAAATATTTACCCAGCGATTTTATTTATTTGGAAAATTTATAACCACAACTGCGTGGCATAAAAAGCCCATGAAAATTGACTACCCATCGCAAAGGGGAGGGCCGCGGGGGTCGCTCACTAAATTAAATTTATGAATGCAATTCAAGTTGTTGTGATTTGTGTGCGCGCCTGGCCAGCTCAGATTGGAAATGCTAATTTCCCGAATGGAATTTGATTCTAAATTTGCAATTCGAACTGACCAACGTTTGCTACTTAAAGATACATTTGTATAGGAATCGTGTGAAATAAGTTTAAACGAATAAGCGTGACGAACGACTTACCAATCAGAATGAACGAACTGTGTTCACGATTCACGTTCGTTAGTTTTGTTCACTTGAAAGGGATTTAAATAAACAACGTTTGCTACTTACAGGTACATATGTATTGAAATCGTTCGAAATAAGTTAAAACGAACGGTCAGAAAAGGAAGACGAACGATCTGAATATACGAACTATACTCACGATTCACGTTCGTCTGTTTTGTTGGTTAGTTTTGTTCAATTGATGCAAATGAACATCGTTTGCTACTTACATTTGAATAGGAATCGTTCGAAATAAGTTTAAACGAACGACCAAGAAAGCGTGACGAACGACTTACCATTCAGAATGAACGAACTATGTTCACAATTCACGTTCGTTAGTTTTGTTCACTTGAATGGGATTCAAACGAACAAGCATGTGAACTAAATGAGCAAACTACAGATGTAACCGATTCATTTGAACGACTGATTAGATTTATTCAATGGAACTACATGGAAGTACTCTACTTGCAGGTACCCAGCACATCGGGCAGCCAAATTGCAACCGTCTCGCATCTGGTGGCGCTGGCCAACCAACAGCACGCGAGCAGCGCCAAGCAACAGAAGCCAGGAGCAGCAGCTCAGCAGCCAAGCAGTGCGGGCGGAGGTGGGGCTGGTGGTGCTGATGCGGATGCGGAGGCGGGCAGCGATGTGGAAGAGGCAATGCAGGAAGAGCAGCAGCAGGATGAGGTAATGACAACCGCAACCACAACATCAGCAGTGACAGCGGCTGCGACAACAGAGCTGGGCAAGGCCAATGGCAATGGGGGAGCCGCTGTGGAGGTGCTCGAGGATCCGCAGCTGCAACAGCAGCTCGAACAAATGCAGCAGCTACAAACTGCCAAATCCGGCGCGAGTGGTGGCGGTGGCGGTGGGGGAGGCGCCAGTACATCCAATGCGACAACAATTACATCGATATCAGCGCTGTCGCCGCAAACACCCACTTCGCCAGCCATTGCCCCTGCTGCCGCCGGGCCGATGACAGCCAAGACAAGCACATTAACAAGCTGCAACCAGGCACATCCGCTGTGCAGCGCGACCAACGGTTCCGATGCAGTGACGCCAGAGCCGCGCACCAAGCACCACCCAACAGCCTCCTTCCACCCGCCACAGCAGCAGCAGCAGCAGTTGTCCAGCATTGCGAATCCCATGCAAAAAGTAAACAAGCGCAAGGAGACGCTTGAGGCGAAACGCGAACGCAAGGCGGCCAAAACATTGGCCATCATCACCGGCGCCTTTGTGGTCTGTTGGCTGCCCTTCTTTGTAATGGCCCTCACCATGCCCCTCTGTGCCGCCTGCCAGATCAGCGATAGCGTCGCCTCCCTCTTCCTCTGGCTGGGTTACTTCAACTCGACGCTCAATCCGGTAATTTCTTACAGCTCTCTTTTTTACAGGTTTTATTAAATACTGTTGATTCGATTGCGCCCCACAATCGGCAAATTATCGATAACTAATACTGACCAAGGCGAATTGCAATCATTTGAGGCCTGTATCTGTATTTGATTTTCCACTAAAATATGGTCGACAGAACTAGAAATCATGTTACACATTGATCGCATATCACAAATTAATAGACTAGCATCCATACTTCTCAAAGCTCCACTCGAGATTATCCAGGGGGCACACCGGGCGATTCTTCAACCAATGCGAAATGCAATGAAAATGGAAGGCATGATTGCAGGAGCCCCAAGCCACGGTGCACTTGGCAACGGTGATCGTCTGCTGAGCCTGGCACTCAATGCACGGATCCATAATATGGTTGCGGCAAATGGCGCAGTTGTCAACCACAATATCCCACGACCAGAGCGCCACACCATTCCATTTCTTGATCTGAAAACGATTGTCCGCATCGCTGGCAGCCTGGCTATTGGACGGCGAGTCGCTATATTCGTCCGTGTCCATGTTCATGAAGGCACTTAAGCTATTTTGTAAATTAACTATATAAATTCTGTTAAAACTTATTAACTCGTTAACTTACTTAACTTTGCGCTGCAAGGCTAAGAAATCAAGTGACGCTGAATTTGCAATTTTTGTCGCAATCTGACTTTTCACCTATTCTCGCTCAAGAGCTTAGCGCGATGTCTCCATAAATCAAGGAGTGCTAACACATCGAGTAAGAGCTGCCAACTTGTTCCGATATCGATACATGCTTCGAAGTTCTTATTAGCTATCGATAAATATTGTGATCTAGTTCTGTCAGTGCTGCCAACAAGAATAACAAAAAATAGAGTTCGTCAAAAAAAGGAAATAGGAACAAAGATTGAATAAAAGCGATAGAAAAACATAATGAAATGATGTTCTTCCTATTTATAATTTGTTTAACCTTGTAAAGGCGACTATATTCTATCTATACAGGGCCAAAACGATTATTTACTTTCCTCCATTGTTACTCATTTGCGTTCTTTAATTACAGGTCATCTATACGATATTCAGCCCAGAGTTTCGTCAGGCCTTCAAGCGCATCCTGTTCGGCGGACACCGACCAGTGCATTACCGCAGCGGGAAACTCTAGATAGTGCATGCGAAGAGGCGAAGGTACCTTACTAAAATATAAAACTCATCATTCTATTGCAAATATTATTTTATTTCCCGTGACCATCATTCTTGGAAATTGAAGCCAGCGCACGCAATTGCATTTCCCCCAGTTATTTATCCTCTATCTACATTTATACCCTTGCAGAGGGCATTATAATTTTGTCAAGAGATGTGTAACGCGGTGGAATAAGCGTCTGCAATTACAGAAAGCATATACATACAAACTCATATGTATATGCTTGATGACAACGGTAACCGGAGTTTGAATCATGTCTGTCTGTCTGTTTCTGACTTGACACAAATGCTTATATCTACTGATATTCCGGAACATGCCGAGTTGCAGCAGTGTATCATATAGCTGCCTATGTCATAGGAACAATCGCTTGAAAACTGAGTTGTATAAAATCCATTTTTGCTTTTACATCGCAATCAAATTTAATTGAACTTTTACAGCCAGTTGATCAAAATCAGCTCACTATAATCATATCTATAGAAACGAGTGCTGGAGTTGTTATATGTTAAATCTTATAAGAACTTCTGTGAGGGTATAAGATCTTCGGCAACCTGAATTTAGCTTGCCTTCCTTGTTTCCCTTTTATTTATATTTCCATTTGGCCCTCACAAGTTTCAATTTGCAATGCAGGTTCCGAAATTGATATTGCTTAAACATTTCTTTGAGCAGCTCCATTTCTATTGCTGCTGTTGCTGCTGCTGCTGCTGCTGCTGTTGCTGCTGCTGCTGTTGCTGCTGCTGCTGCGTACAAAGTGTTTTGAATTTCGTTGTCAACTTCGCGACGTTGTCTTCGTCGCTTGGGGCGCCCAATTTCGCAAAAGCACATGACACGACGGCCATGGGAACACAGCCGCTGGCACACACGCACAACACAACAGCACACACACTCACACACAGACAGAGAATTGGCAACGCTTTGTTGCCAGTTTTCTATGCCTTGCAAGTTGAATGCTTAAAACAATTTGCAAGCCATGAGGCACAGTCAAAGTTTTTGTGCTCGCCCCACTCAACTTTGGCCAAAATGAAAGTTTTATCAGCCTTTTATCGATGCTGTCATCTGCATGCGAAAAGCGTTTAAAATCACTTGGTCAATGCAACGGCTAACGGATAACGTCTAATGGCCCAAAGGCCATTCGAATTATGCCACAATGCGAACTGAATTTCGCATTGGTCTTGGCCAACATCGCATACGCGACTGGAGGTGGCTTATCTATAAAGCGGGCGGCCCAACTTTCAGTACAACAACATTCTATAGTAGCGCCCCCATTTGCATTTTCAGCTGTGGCTCCCATCTCCGGTTTCCGGCTCCCGACTCCCGGCTACAGTTGCCATCTTAGCCAAGCCGTGGCCGACCCATCTGCGTGTGGCAGCAGTTAAATCTCTGGCACTCATTCATTTCCAAAGGCAGCATAAAAGTTAAATTAAGGCACATTAATTTGAAATTTCTGTTTTGCATTTGAATGGATTTGACTGCATGAATGAAACTTTGTCCAAATGTTGTTACTAATGAGATTTGTGCACCCAAACTGCTTGTAGGCGCTTCTGCTAAGACGGCGGACGATCTTGCCTCTTCGTTGCCACCATCATCACCCCCACCACCACCACCTCCACCTCCTCCACCTCCACCAACAACAACAACAACACCATATGAAAAGGACTCAAATTGCGCATAGTACTTGAAGCGTGTATACCAAGGATAACTTAGTCACTTTAAGAGCTGGTCAGTCAGCAAACATGATCATTATAAAAGCATACAATATGATATACTATAAGTGTAAATAAGTTAAACTAAATGTGGTTAAATTAACGATAATTATACGTATAATTAATTAATATATGTAGATCTAACCTAATTGATAATTGCCAGTTAGGAACTGTTGTTTTGAAACAAGTCAACAGCAAGAACAACCAAAAATATGTAATCAAAATACCAAGTGTAATAATTAGATCTAAGTAAATTTGATTAAGTAATCATATAAGTAATACTTATAGCGAAATCAACTTCCAAACTTTGTGTGTGTTTTCAATTTGAATATGTGTATAATTATCCATTTATACCATAAATACATACACTTAATACAGCTAATATACTATATACTTATATATGTATATATATATTTTATATTGCTATAGATATTAAAGCTCAATGCTGCTTCGTGGGCATGGGAATGGGAATTGGTTAGGAAAGGTATTGGAATCGTTATAACTGAACCGAGCACATACTGAATACTATGTATGATATAGCGCCCATATACATACATATATTGAATTTTAAGCGTGTATAAATCCCACTAAATATTAAGTTAAACCTACACATTTGTTGACTATTAATGCTTTAGGATAATACTTATTGTAATATGAATATGAATATTAAATGAAAAATGTTTAAATGCAATTTAAACCTATTGTTAAATCAAATTCTAGTTAAATTACATTTAAAACTGTTGTATTTAATATTAACGCTAAGCAAGTTGGTAAAAAATGTCTTGGATTTCTTTGAATATGATGCATATTTAGTATTAATTGCTAAAGGGTGCATACATTGTATAACATTAATATCAAATACTAATAACAGCGACAACTAAATGTATTATTGAAAAGCAAACTACTTTCGGGAAAAATGGGTAAAACGTAATTAGCAAAAAACTTCAAGTGAAAACCAAGTAAAATACACAATATAGTTATTATACATATGTTAGTTAAAGATCAAGTTAAGTAAGTGGAAAACAATATCACAATGAAAATCAAATGTCTTAATACCCTACTTAATAAATGAACAACGTATTTAAAAATCAAAATCAAAACTTAAAGCAGAAACCTTAAGCTAGCGTTTTAAGAATTTACAGATCTATGTCTAAATTAGATATCAACAAAAACTATCAACCGAAACGCAGAATAAAATAGAAATTAATTGTTCTATATCAACTAATAATTCCAAACACATACACTATTATTCAAAATTATCATAAGAAAATGAATTTAATTTCAATTAATTTGATATAATTTGAAACAAATTGGCGCGCATTTAGAAAGAATTATTACTTGGTATACATAACAGATATTACAATCTTTAAACTGCAATTAAAACAAAAGTTTGCAACAAATGCTACTCTAAAATTTCTGTACATTTCATTGGCTGCAAATTAAAATAAAAATTGAACTTTCATGCACCAAAATGTTTTATTATTGTGAACTCTTTTTGAATTTAACGGTTAGAGAGCATGCATTTAAAGGTGTCCCTAAGAGTCGGCAATGCAGTGCGTTTGCATTCTCTGGCTGCGGCGTGAAGTTGGCTGTGCGCATTTTGAACTCACGTGAAGTTGGCTGAGCGCAACAGCTGTTTTTTGATAAAGTCGCGCGAAAATCTGTTTACGGCAAGCTGTGAACCACTTCAGTCGCCTGTATTATTTATTCATGTTCTTGCATTTGTATATATAAAATGTTGAATTTAAATTGTGTTATATGTGCTGAACTATTCACACAGTCCGACGAAGTATACATCACAATATGCGGCCACATGTTTCATCACAATTGCCTCATGCAATGGCTGGAGCGGTAAACAGGCATCTTTATAGACAACATATGTACATATGAACATGTGTAAATAATTTAGCAAATATTTGCAGCTCCAAAACGTGCCCACAATGCCGGAACAAATGCACAACTGCCAAAATTTGGCGCGTCTACTTCAATATGGCCAATTTGGATGTCAGCCGCATCGATGTGGGATCCCTGCAAGAGCAGCTGGACAATGCAAATTTGGCCTTAAAAATGAAAGAGAAGGAAAACAACAAGATCGAGCAGCACGCAAAGGATCTTAAGGACACCCAAAAAAAGTGCCTGTAGGTTACTGTTATTACGCTCGCAATAAACAAGTAAGAATGCTTCTAGTCGAGTCTAGCCGATACTCAGGAAGGACCAATGATGCAGTCCATGGACACTTGTACAAAGAGACTCGCTTGAAACCGTATATATCCAGAATTCTAATTTGTTGTCTATGTATTACAGTCTCTGAGTTCGATACGTATAGAATGATCGACTTATCGGCTAATCCTGATCAACATTTTAGCTTTATATAGTTAAAGAAGCCAAGTCTGCCTGTTATATACATATGCACAACTTTATTTACAATCCGAAATGTTTATCGTATTACCCGCAGCAAGACCATATCCGGCCTGGAACAGAAATTAGAAAGGAAGGACTTTATTCTAAGCAGCTACGAAGCGCAAATTAACGTACTGAAAAATGATGCACGTGTGGTTAATGAACTGCGCACGGAAAACAAATCGTTAAAACAGCAAATTCAAGCAATGGAAGGTGTATCGGCCATTCTGACTGCCGGCGCGGCAGATGCTGATCGTTTGCTTAAGAACGAAGCCAATCCATATGTACTAGCCAACTGGGTATCCACGTTGAAGCGAGAGCTCCGGCAATGTGAGACCAAAAAGACTGAACTGCGTAATGTGCTGAAAGTAGTGCAAAACGATCTACGCAAAGAGCTGGAATCGAAGCGGTAAGCAGAGCTGATAATATTGCCTGAAAATCTATTGATATTGTTTACATTTGCAGCAAACTGGAGGACCAAATCTCGCATCTAGAGAGCGATCTTTATCAAACCCAAGAGAAGGTAACATGTGGATTGCCTTCCTAGCAACAAGTGTCTAAATATCTGAAGTCTTTCATACATACAGCTAAAGTCATTCCAAAGCCAGCCAATAGACCTGGATGCATCCGTCAAATCGGTGGGCTTAAACACCAACTTGATTGCTCTGAAGCGCGAGGAACAGCGTAGTACCATCTCGCCCACAACTGTATGTATCCAATGAGACTCCAGCGATGTATCCTAATATAATATGTATACCAATTTGCAGAAACAGAATATAAAGCGCATCGAAGAATCTACCTCACCCTATCTCAATATCAAATCCAGCAGCGTGGGGCTGGCTCATTTGCTTAAGACGACCAAGTTATCACCCATAAAGAGCGGCGCGGGCGTTAGCATGACCAGTGGAGTAATACGCAAAACCAAAAGCGATCTCAGTGAAAAGGTATTCATTAAGTTGACCTGTATAAAATGTGTAGTTAATGCAAATCTTCTCTTGCAGTACTCGATTCTTAAAAAGCCGCGCCTTCTGCTGGGCGCTTCCAGCTCGGGTGTTTCATCTACAATGAACTCAAACTTTGCATATAATGGCATGGGCGGATCGGAAAAGATTGATCCATTTGCGCAGCGCGCAGAGGAGAATGCCACACAAACAGCAAACCAGCCACAGCTGGCTAGGTCTGTCAATAAGCGCCTTAAAGCAGGAACGCTACGCAACATTAAGTTGACCAAATAGTCAGCCAAATGTTGTTAAAAGCCAGAAGTGAACTAGCCAAATACTGCCTTTAGCATGAATTTTTCAATCGATGTCCAAGCGTTGAATATTAAGCTATTGCATTTAATATATAAGAAAATAATTAAGCAAGGATTATGTGAATGAGGTTATTAATTAGTAGGCCCCTTTTAGGGGAGAAGATTCCTTATTAAAGAAAACTATGTATATCCTACTGCAAATATTGTTAGCGGGGGTTTTCGACATTTTCTTGTTGTGAACAGTTTTCGAATTTATGTAACTGCAATAAAATATATACAGATGTTAGCCGTGACAAAAACCACGAATATAAGGTACTCCTAAAAGCAGGCAATGGCTGACTTGCATGCGGTTACGTGAAGTTGGCTGCGATAAGGTCGCGGGTCATTCGTTTTTCGAAAAGCTGCATATCGTTATTTTCCTCAGATTTATTTATGTTGATTTTAAACGAATGGTTTGTGGTACAAGCCACAAACAAACCTCGATGTATTGTTTTTTTTATTTAAATTAGTATAATCAATATTATGTATGCCCTAAATATTGTGATTGCATTCATTTTGTATGGAAATAAGTGAGCAATGATCAAAAATGTAATATAAATATAGTTAGTGGCCAATTAAAAGCCATATAAACAAATCAAAATCATACTTAAGCATAAGTTAATAAATCAATCTTGTGTAATCTCGGAATATTGTGCTGTTTCATTAATTTTGTATGGAAATAATTTAGTAATGATTATAAAAATACAAAGGTTGTTGTTAAAAGCAAAGTTCTTCTATGCAGCTATTTTCTTTTCCGCCTTGCCGGTCCACTCCTCGCGCAGCTGCACATTGCAACCTAGATCACGCAAGGCAGCCTTTATATCCTGCGCCACCGTAGGATGCTCCAGCATGGCCTCATTAAGCAAATCCTCAACTCCAAATGACAACCAGGTCTCGCACTGATTGCGGGAACGCGACACCATATTTCGTATGGCCCATGCGCCGTTACGCTGGACTATCTTGTGCTTGGGATGATTGCGGAGCGCCTCTACCATGACCTCGGCAATGCCAGTCTCAAAAAAGGCGGTACTGTTCTCCTGGACGCGCAATGTTAGCGTTGTTATGCAGGCTAAGGCTGCGGATACAATGTTCTCGTTAGACTGATGCGTTTCCAGCAGCTGTTTTATGATGGGTGCCACGCCCTGTTGGATAATATGAGCCTTGACTGCATCATGACCGGCAAGAGCGCGCAACAGTTTCAAGGCCTCGCGATTTAAACGCTCCTCCTTCAGATTCTCGCTCATTATGACAAAGATCTGTTGCAGCCCGCCAGCATCGTCAATAACAGTGCACAGCTCCTGGCGAACGGCCAGCGTGCCAATGGTGAGCAGCAAATCGGAAAGCACATTGACATCCTTGTATGCCGCCAATAGCTGCACCAGTTCCAGCAGTACTTCCGCGGCTATCTGGCGCGCATGCTCATGTGCACAGCCGAACTCCACGCGTATGTCGTCGTCCAGTACCAGAAACCGAAAGACCGCCGTCAGCTCGCGTACCAGACGTGGGCTATCCTTGCGTAGTAAAGGCTTCATCAGCTTCACGACATTGGTGTTGATTATGTTCTGGCGATTCGTTTCGTGCATGACGCACGCCTTCTGCAGCCACTGCAACGTCAGACAATTGATATCCAGCTGATCTTGGAGTGTCAGCAGCTTGAGCACAATCGACAATGCTTCGGCATCAAATAAATCGGGCTGCTTATGGGTCAAACTATTCACTGCCTGCAGGCACTTGCTCAGTAGCGTCGCGTTGACCGTCTCGGCGGCCAGCGTCTGCTCAAGCAGTGTTATGAGCGCATTGTGTGCACCATTCTTGCCCGCCAGCACACGATGTGCCAGCGACTTTTGACACTCACTGTCCAAGATGGTAATAAGCTCCAACAGATACTGCGTATCATCGGACTTCTGGCTAATGTGCGCTTGAATTTTGTCCACCGTTTCGTTAATGATAGGCTTGCCCGTCTCAGCATTGATGGACAGGTCCTTTATAATGTTGGCCAGATTAATGCCCTAAAGCGTATAAAGCACACGATTAAGACAGTCTCAATTGATGACGCATCAATTTACGCACCTGCGCTTCAAACTGTTTTATGGTCTCCTCCTTGGCCTCTGAGGGACTCATGGAGAAGTCCACGACATTCTCCTGGACAACATCGTCGAATGTCTCTTGGGAAATTACCTTGGCCATTCCAATAGATTTCAAAATGCACCAAAAGCTGCAGCTGCGTCTTTAAGTTTTACTTTGTTCCGCAACAACTCCCACACACAGACGAGCAACAAGCTAATATTTTCTTTATTTATAGTTTTCAGTCTTAGACAGTGAAGGCAGTGAAAGCTGCTTATATGCGTTATTAAGATGTTAAAATAGGGAACAATTTAAAAATAAATTTTGAATTTATCTCCAAATATTTTTTTTTAAGGTTTGTTTTTGTAAAATGCGCAAGCTGCACAGCTGTTGTTATTACCAGGGCTGCAGGCTAAGTCCGCAAATAGACGGTGATTTAAACTCGCGACTTTAACTAAAGAGTTTTTTGCTTGTTGGGAAAAGGAGCAAGCGAGTCGTACAAGAACTCATGACCAGCCTTGTCTTGATTTTTTAGTGCATTTTGCTCTGTGTTTGTTGAAATTGGTTAGCGATAACTTAATTCACAGTTGCAATGCAACAGAAAATCAATTGCATTGTGTGATTTAAAACTCACTTAAATGCAAGTGATTTTTTTCAGTAGTTTCCAATAAGAGAAAAAAAAACTCGCGAGTTTAAATCACGTTTAACTGCGGACTAATATATGGCCGATAGTATTGCATACAATGCGCAGCCTTATCGATATATCGATACAATATCAACAATTGCAACTAGCGACACGAAACGAAAAAATAAATGTAATTAATTAAATAAGTGGCCGCAGAAGAACATCTGGTTGTTGGGATAGAAATTTAAGATTCTCTACTAGGATTTCGATTTGAGTTAAAGTCTATGAAATGCCGCTCATTACGTTATACCGGCGTTGTGCCGCTAAACAATCGGTCGTCTGGAAATAGTTTTGGTAAAAACGGGTTCAAAAAAAAGTGTAAAAATGGAAAACGAGCTACGTCAGTTTTTATTTGGAAAGCTTGCCGCAATTTCATGTTGCAATAGTACAGTTCTAAATTAAATGAAGAAATTCGAGAGGTAGAAAAAATATTCGGTATATATATTGCTTTGAAGATTCGGTCACACTTCAGTCCCTGTTGTTACAGTCAAATATTTATTTACATTTGTAAGGCACGCATTGATTTGCATTTGTCACAGTCATAATAGAAACAAAATGGGGTTCGTTCTATCCAAATTTCGGGTAAGTACAAATTGCGTTTTCCTTACTTTCTAAGACCAAAAAATGGACTATGACGCCGAAGGCGCCTACACATACTCGCATGGACGACATATGCAGAAATTTACATACATACGTACGCATTTCTAAATTTAGAAGGAAAAATCTACAACAGCCGTTCTGGAGGGACTGCAAGTGAAGATACAAGATCTAGAAAAATACATGATCAATACGCAGGAGCGTAAAAGACGCTTCGTAACAAACTTTGTTGGCTTCACCATTGGCATTTATATCGTTGGCTTTGCGCTATGGTATTTCTTCTCTTTCCCGCCAACAATGCAAGAGCGCATCATGTACTTGGTGCCGCTGCTGCTCTTTCCCATTCTGTGAGTAATACTAGCCAATCGATCGATTGCTCGGTTGATGATCTCATTACATATAGTATGTACCTGCATATTTCACGATTGATTGTTTTGTTTTTCCATTTCAGCATTGTCTTTTTGCGTCAAATGTTTACGTGGTACTTTCAACGCAAGCTCAACAAAAATGGCGATAAGCTAGCCCAGCTAAAGCAGCAGAAGACCAATATATTAGAGCAGGTCATGGACAAAGAGACTTACAAGGTACGCAGCCCAGGCAATTATAATATTTTTGGCATACATACATATATATGTAAATATGCGCGTCTGTGTATATACATATGTGTGCATGTACTGTGTTAGTATTGGGTAAAGATTGCTCACTTTGGGGATATTTGTTCCTTTTAGAAATGAGTCAATTTGCTCAATTTTGTTTACTCAAATTGCTCAGTGATGGAACTTGGTAATGGAACTCAAACCCGTCGATCACCAAGATTTTTGTACGTCTCAATCTTGTATTTATGATAAATTTCCCATAACGACAGGTGGCAGTGAATCTTCTTGAACGCTTTGGCGACAAGCAACAGAATCGCATGTTGGGCATAGGCGGCCAACTGTCCACAACAGCACGCAGCTCGCACAGCAACACATCGCTGAACCGCTCGACAACATCATCGCTGCAGCGGACACCGCATGTAGCAACTGCAGCCGCTGCTGGAGGACAGCAACAGCGAATGTTAACGCCCTACACGAGCGTCTACCGCAACGTGAATAACAACAATCTGAATAGCAGCGCCATAACGTCGCAGTTGCAGCTAACGTCAGCATCGCCGCAAGTACGTGCCGTGCAGGAGCTGCGCAGGCGCACTCCATTTCCAGTTGTCGACGAGAGTTCGCGCAGCGCCTTGGACCGCATTGTGGACTACGTATTGGGCGATAGTCCACAGAATCGCGTTGGCATGATATGCAAGGATTGCCATAGACACAATGGTAGCATAAATGAAACTAGCTAAAACTTAACTACATATTTTTAAATTATGAAATATTTTGTACTTGTAGGCATGCTACCCTTAGGGGAATACGAGTATACAACATTTTATTGCGCCTTTTGTGGTGTGCTGAATCCAGCGCGCAAGGAGCGACCAGTGGGACCACGCCTGTCAAATCAGGGAGCGATTCCAGAGTCGCCACAGCCGGGCATTCTGCGCAATGATAGCTCCGACAGCGACTCTTCAGACGATGAAGATGATGAACATGGTAACTTCTTGCTAGCTAATTGTTGTATTCTGTTCGCTCTCAATAATATGCCAATTATCTTGCAGATAATAAGCCATTAACCCCCCGCGCTCTGTACGAAGACTTGCCAATGACTGATAACGAGGCGGCTACTGATGCTGAAGCTGATGGCGAAGCTGCAGCTAATGCCACAATAACAGCAACAACGACTGCAACGAAAGTGGAGGAGACTGAAACTGAAACTGCAACTGAAACAGCGGCTGTTGCCAGCGAGACTGAAGCAAAAGAATAGATTGTAGTATGAATATATTCAGCTCTCCAAGTGCGCCATGACAGGTTTAGGCTTCGCAAAGCGTTAGCTTTAAATAAAGCAACTTGTGCATAAATTGCTTAGAGTTTATATTTATTACAAAATTACACATTTGTTGCTAAGCTAATGTTTTTAGAATCTTTGTTCAATTTAGTCACTAAAACCCAACTCACTAGTTTAAATCTACATGCAAAAACGAAACCAGAATTTCTGAATAATTGTTGAGTGTGTCTTGAAATACAAATTATAAATATTGAAAAAACCGCTTGAAATATGCAAATTGTATGCAAAGTTGCTTTCTTTTCACGGCACACCTAAGGCACACGCCCCGTTAACAGCCTGTCAGCGCAGAAGGAAATTGATAATTAAAAACTAGACGAAAAATATAAGGCGACAGCTAATGGTATAATAACTTAAAACGCGCCAGTGTGACAAAAAAGGCAAGCACGACAGACAGTTGAGATATCAGCAGCAACCACAATATCAACTAACAAGCGCGAGAACAAACAGAGACACAACCACACATGGTGTAGCACTAAGTGTGTGTGTGTGTGTGTGTGACTGTGTGTGAATGCATTATGCGAACGGTCAACAATTTCAATTTCGCTGGCTTTTATTTTTCCGGGCCATTGATCAAGGCTAACGAGAACTGCTTGCAGCGCGCCCGCGCCACGTAACTAACGCATTCGCATTAGCCGCCAGCAGCACCACCACCAACCACCACCAACCACCAACACCAGCACAACCACCTACAAGTGGAGCAGCCGCGCCCGCGCACATTCCTGGCCAATGGCTGGCGGCGGCAGTTGCAAACACAAATTATAAGAATTAAACTAAATCTGTTACACCGTTGCCAACAATTGGCCACCGTCACCGTCCATATGTCCGCCCCTCGCTCCGTCCGTCGCACAATCTGCTGCGGCTGGTCCCCGTGTCCCGCCTGCTGCCTGATTAGCTCATAATTTGTGAGACAGCGCATTTTTCGCCTTGTAATTGAATTTACCAATTTGCCTCGGATCTGTCGCTGATCTCTGACGCAGACCTCTGGCCAGGAAGTCGGTGCGTGCGCTGTTTTCTGTGGCATTGGACAAGGCGCATGCGTATGAGGCGTTGTTAAGGCGACAATTTGCAACAAGATATGCACGGGCTAGCTCAAACCTGATAGAACTAGGGTTGGGAAGCTAACATAAAACACTTTTTAAGTAATTAAAATGTGAAATTTATGTTTAATTCCCTTGTTCTATTTAATTTTTGAGAATATACTATAAGAACATCAAAATTCAATTGATAGTCTATTAAAAAGTATTGTACATCAATCATAGGGGAATGTTATTAATGAAATTCTTTTAGTTACTGAAATTTATTTATTTTAGCAGTTTAAGTCTTAAAGAAATACTAAAATGTGGAAATGTGGTAAACTTAAAAAACTATCCTGTTGAGTATAATATTTGTAGTCTTTGTCAAAACTCATCCCATTTCTTTGTTTTTTGATTTATTCGTATTGGTTTGTCCAGTAAACTAGTTTAGTAAGTAAGAACAATTATTTATGATCAGCATAAATTAACTTATTATCCCTAAAATAACTTATTATCTAGAGTATATATTTATTTATTTTAAAAACTAAGCAACTTTTTTATAATTTTTAGTAACTAATATTTGCATAGTTGTGACTTTTAATGTATGTAGAAATATAAAATATATATATAAAAGACCTATTTGAAAAATATATTTGCTTTTTATTATTGACTGCAGAAATGTTAACATAATAAAATTACCATTAAATAAATTGCAAGGCAATTGAAATGATTTTTGCCCATCCCTAGCCTAGAAGTGAAGCCCAGATCAGGTCTAGAATAATGCACAATGCAGTGCATTGAATCTAGTGCAAGTTCGCTGCACCGAAACCAGTTTTTATGGGACTTGAACTGGCGCTGCCTTCCGGGCCCGTGGACAAGAGCAACGACGCTGGCGATGGAGATTGGGATGGCGATGGCGATGGCGATGGCAAAGGTGTTGTTGGCGGCACGACAAGGAAACCTGCGGCACAAATCAAGTGATTCACGAACAGATCCCATGGCAGCAAAGTGTGGCAAGGGTTGTGCCAAAGCTGCTGACTTGCAACAGCACTTGGCCAAATGTTGACGCCAACGCGCAACCATCTTAACGTGGCCCGAGCCAAAGACAAACCCAAGCCCCAAACCGATTTTGGCCAGAATGCAAGCGGGGCTCACAAGTTGGGGGCTTAGTTCATTGCTATTGCTAATGACGGCATGCCTGTAACTCGATATATAGTACATACTTATATCTTAATGCGAGGGTGGATTGAATAGTAATCGGTCTTGGTCATATGCAATAATACGGAGATAGTTTTCATATAACCTTTGGCAGTTCGAAGTTTCAGCTACTAATGAGGAGTCTTTGGAATGTAATGGAAAATATTTTTCGTGCATTTTCTGAGAATTTAATAAAATTCCATAATATATCTTAGGTAGAAAGAAAACAAGCAGTTTTCATTACTAAATATCAGACAGTTTAAGTTTAATTTAAAGTTAAATTTGGTTAGAATCGGATCGACATGTAGCAAGATTTGGTTTGAAAGGGTTTGGTGGAAAATAAGTCTGTGAAAAAGAAAAGTTCCTCGAAGGTCTTAACCCATCGTATTAGTTGAATGTCATAATTGGTTCAGAGAGTTGCTGCTGTTTAAAAATAGTTTTTTTCTTACCTAGGCCGACTACTTACGGGCCCGCTCTCGTTTTGGGCGATATAGTAGGTATGCATATGTGTCTGTTGTGGCCGTTCGATTTATTTGTTCGCGCGCACAACAAAGACTCTAATAATAATCTGTTGGGCCAATCAAGCAAAATATGCGCGAGATCAGTCAACTACAACAACAACAACAACAATAATAACAACAAATGCAGTCGCCATTGCCGCACCAAATCTGCGCCAGCCAATGAAAGTGAAACCGAACCGATTGAGTCTAGAGTCTGAGAGGGAAACTGAGAGGGAAACTGAGATAGAGACTGAGACTCAGTTCTAGCCGGTCAACGAGAGACTGTTCGGCTATAAAAGCTAGATGACGGCCGTGTTGGTCGTACAGTGCAGCGCTGACCAGGAATCCAATTGGAAGTTTAAGTTCGAGCCCAACTTTATAGTCCAATTGGCATTAAGGATTACCCAACTACAACTACACTCAATACCAACATGTTCTTCAAGCTGGTAAGTAGTAGTGTGCATTCGGACCAAGTTCAGCTTGTAAAAACTGTGCTGTTGCAGCTATTCGCCTCCTGCCTGGTGTTGGCTTTGGCCAAGCCACAGCATCAACCCGCTGCTCAGTATCCAGCTGGCGTGAATCCACAGGACTGTCCCAACTTTCCTATCTGTGATAATGCGCGCCTGCACAATCCACAATCGCAGTGGCAGCAGCCTCAGCCCCAGTGGCAGCCACAGCCGCAACAGCACTGGCAGCAACCCCAACAGCAGTGGCAGCAGCCCCAGCAGCATTGGCAACAACCCCAGCAGCAGTGGCAGCCACAGCCCGCCTGGAATGCGGCTCCCGCACCCGCCCCCGGCGGTGACAAGTATCCAGCTGGCATCAATCCTCAGACCTGCCCCAACTATCCCTACTGCGATGTGAATGCCGGACATGCCGGTGCTCCAGCGGCAGCAGCCCCATTGCCCGGCTGGACGGAGCGTCTGTATCCCGCCGGTGTCTCACCCCACCAGTGCCCGAACTTCCCCTTCTGCAACTAAGCGGCATATACCCTCTACACTGTCCACTGCCTTACTATCCACTGTCTACACTCAAAAAACGCATTTTCCTTTAGTTTTCTTTAACGCTACAAGTTCTCAATTATGAAATTCTGTTGTTGGCGTCAAAATAAATAGCATGTTGGTCATATAAAAATAATCCAAATCGTTTAATATTTCAATATTAATGGGTACTAAATTTCATTATGTTTTGAAGTACTTTACTAATATTAGGTTGCTGAATTCCCATCATATGTGAATTGGTTGTATGCTTGCTATATACCTAGCATATATAAGAAGGATGAAATTTTACCAGAAAAGATTAAGTAGAAGGGTGACACTATGTTAACCATATACCTTCAAAGATTGTTGATTAATCCATTAACTAAATCAAACAAGTTTATAGAAACAGTTCAGTATATATTACAGCTTACCTATAAGAAGGATGAAGTTTTACCAGAGGAGATTAAGGAGAAGGGTGCATCGAAAGATGATCTATTGCACTAATGATCAATCTAAGCTGCAACTTGATTAATGGCTTAGTTTCAAGAACTTTACCCATAAGTGCATTAGGTCTACAGTTCAGACAACTTATTTGATCAACAAAAATGCTCAAAATAATGATCACTTATTTAAAAAGTTGACCAAAACCTTGTCATGCGGCGAGAATGCGCCACGCCCATAGGTGCTCTTGCTTACAGATATAAGTTCCAGTTCCGCGCTTGGACAAGGAGTGGATTTACAGGTGATCGCCTACCTGGTTGCTTACTGCTGCTGCGACTGCGACTGCGGCTGCTGCTGCTGCTGCTGGTTGACCCCGAGCCACGTTTGTGAAAGTCGTTCTTGCAAAACGGCGGCCACCTCAAGTGGTAAGCAGTGGCCAAGGTCAAGTGCAACTGCAAATTAAAACAAATTATAATAAATATTGTAATTATTTTCTTTGTAATGAAACAGTATTTAACTAGCAATAAAGAGGGAAATTTGTAAAAATGTTTTACCTGAGTAGTAGAGACCATAAACTAATTTATTTCAAAAAAAAACTCTTTGAATTATTGCGTAGCTGTTGTCAAAACATATAAGCTGCTTATAAACAATAAAAAACAATTGATCTATATTATCAGTTTACTAGAATCAAAGATAATTACGTTCAATCAAAGGCGTGTACTCGTTCTCAAGTACTTTTCAAAAGTAAACCGATTAAAGACCTAATTAAAATACCTGGCATTTTCGAATTAACTTGATTCTAACACTAACTCAAGTTTGAAGTGTTATTTTATAGCGATAATTGATACAATTGATAAATTGTAGTACTGATTATAACTAGAAAGACTTTAACCAGAAAAAAACAACAAAAAAATCTATTTAAAATGAAAATGTATTCCTTTGACCCAAAGGCAAGACTTCTGAAACCATATAATTTTATAATTTTTTAGGAAACGGATTGGGTAACGGGATCAGGCCTAATTAGTTGTACAAATTGTGTAATATATCAAAAACTGTTCTACTTAAACATTGTTAAGTGCAATTTCGAATTCCGCGCACGAATTCAATCACGAAACAACCATTAGTTACTTCTGTGTGGAAATGTTGCTGACTGGCATAATAAAACTAAGCAGGTTAAACAATCAAAAATCTCACTTTATTTACAAGAGTATTAACTTAAACATTGTACAGTATTTACAGAAGAAGCGATTTGTAGCTATGGATTTAGCAGCTGGTTTACCAGCCGTGGGAGTGCGAGGACCAGCCCTTGTGGAAATCATGATGGTAATCGTGATGATCGTCATGGACATGCACGGGCAGAATCTCCTCGTGATGGACATGGTGTACGGGCACCTCCTTGTAGACAGGCACATGCACCTCCTTATAGACGGGCACATGTTTCACCACAGGCACCGCAATCTTCTGGACATGATGATGATGCACAGTGTGCACCTTGTAGGGCACATGAATTGTGTGATGTTCACTGCAGAGAACAAGAAGATTAGTCAAAGTCAAATGGAAAGCCAAATGAAAGTGAAATATGTTATGCTTAATGGGTAATGGATGTGATTGGGAGCGGTAGAGGGATATAGCCATACAATAATTGGCATTCAATGTTATTAGCTAATCAGTTAATAGCTGGCAGCCAGCTTGACTTGTCTAGCTCTGTCTCTGTCTCTGTCTGTGTCTCTGGCTTGGCAGTTGCTTGAACTCCGGCTGCAATTGTCGCATTGCCACTTGGCACAGGAGGCCGACTCGGAGCCGCGGACCAATCAATGCTCGGAATTTATAATTAAGCGGCGCAATTATGTGCGCATTATAATGAAACAAGTGCCAGCGCCTGTGAAATTCCTAAGCGTTGTCATTGCCACAGGTTCACTGTCTGACAATTGAACTAACTGCATCGTTGGATGTCTGTCGATTCACGATCACATTTGAGAAATCGAGAGCTAGATCGTCTGCGTGTTATAGTAGTAAGTGTTACAAGCTCTTTTCATATTGATTGCTTCATTTCGAACGTAATTGAATGCATATACTCGTAATTCATAACAACTATGGTTAAGTGCCGGCGTTTAAAAAGCCATACAAGCCACCCATAAAGCTATTAAGTTGCGCAACACGGGAAGCATTTGGAATCATATGATATATACCGCATTGATTTACTTTAGTACTTACTGTTTGCCAAAGAATCCGGGACTGGGCGCGCAGTAGGCCACAGCGAAGAGTGCTACAAAGACCTGAAAGAGAATTAACATTAAAGACTCATAAGAATTAAAAATAAATGTTTAGATATCACAAATTGTTAAAAAAAACTGTCTAATAAACTGTCTAATCTATATTATATTAGATATTCCCTTGAATTCCCTATTTTTTTTAAAGATTATGTCGAGGGATAGCGAAGAATGTAATTCTTTCTACAATTGTGTCTAAAGGAAAGTAAAAGCAGCTAAATAATGCCAATACTTAGAAGGCGGACTTAAGAGTATTATATTAGTATAATCTAGAATGTGATCGAATATATATCTACAGTCAAATATTACAATATTTAAAATACTCAGTTATAGTATATTTATTACAGTATTCAAGCCATATAAGGTTGATATTGATATAATACCGAAAGATACTGTATGTAATGGCGATTGTTATACTCATGTTTGCACTTTATGCTGTATTTAAAACATTTCAGACTGTTATTCCATTAAAACTTGAAAGATAACACACAAATATAGTACTATATCTTCTGGCAGTAGTTTTTCCCATGTCTGCACTTTAAAATCAATTTTGACAATTAAATAAACTTAACTGAAATCTCAGCAAAAGTCAAGAACTTAATATATGCGTAAGCTGAAGGCGCTTTAAATATATAAACTAATACTGTATGTGTTATAAAAGCTATGCCATTTTTTTAAGCCAATTTCTTTACTTGAGTTAAGAAACCTATTAAAAAATACTAGACTCTAATTTAACTATAAGAAAATAAAAGGATAGTTTCTCTAAATGTTCGCATATTTGTTTTGAGAAGTCGAACTATAAAAATCCTAAGTTTAGTTCACATTTGATTTGATATTGCAGTTATATAACCCTAAGCACTTTTTGTTAGTTGTACGAGTTTTGATTTCTTGTTGTATAAGACTTAAAAACCGCTTTCGTTTTCAATTGCCTGACAACTCAAGCTGCACTTTTGCTCTGCACATTTTCACAACACGCGAATCCTTTGTGATATAATTTTATTTTCTTTGATTTATTTATAGTTATATGTAAGTTGATTCCTTTTGCTGTAGGCACTTACGAAAACTTTGAAGGCGGTCATATTTATGGTGGTTTTGTTTTGTTGTTTGTTGCGAACGCGTTTCGACTCGAATTGTTGCTGATAATGCCCGCTGCACTGCCAATGCTTGCCAATGACTGATAACCACTGGCCAGCGGCTCATCCGTTTTATACAGAAATGGTAGGCGCCAACAGTTAACAGCGGCCGCCAAGCGTCAACAGCAACAACATCGGCAACAGAAGCAGCAACAACAGCAACAGCAGCAACAGCAGCGACGTGACGCATGCGCCCAACAACAACAGCAACAGCAACAGCTCACTGTTAACTGTTTTACGAGTTGGCTTACCAAGAGGTCTGCCTGTTGCTTAACCCAGGGGGGGTAGACAACACAACTTAGGGGCAACTCGTTGAAGCTACGTACTGTACTTGGCGGCAAGCACGCATCAGTTGCTGCTAACTGAACTCATAGTTGTTGCCGTTGTCGTTGTCTTTGTCGTCTTCACATGACACCGGCAATCGAACTTTGACTGGGCAAGTTTTAGTGCAGATTTTGATATGTATATCAGTATGTGTATGTGTCTTTTGTGTAATACAACAAAAATTATTATATTAATGTCATAATCGCCATGTGGCCCCGTCTTCTGTCAACAGAGGCAGCCACGGAAATCATTCCAACTGAATGATCAACTAGCACATAAAACATATTGTTATTGAACATATTGCTGGGCGGCCTTCTGCATTAAAAGTGAACGTCTGGGCAGTAAGTAAAAAAACAACAACAATTGTCAGGCTTACTTATTATCCCTTCCCTTATCAAGCCGCATACATCTTTGCAGACGACCTTGACAGCTATGTGGCCATAACAGCAACGGTTGCCGTTGCTGCGACAATTGTTGCTGTTGGCAGTGTCAATTAAGTGCTGTAAAATGGGTCACAATTGTGGTTGACGAGCAGAGTGTTTTGGCTATATACATATATATATATATATATCACGATCACGTACGATCACACGTTCAACATAAACAACACAAATTTGCAATAAAACGCATTTTTTCCACCCATTTTGGGCAATTACTTAACAGTTCGAATCTAAAAACTAATCATGCAATGCACCACACGATTTCAAATTTACAACCATTTCATTATCGATTTGTGGGTCGCCTGCAGTTGACATAACACAACAACAGTTGCTGTTACTGTTGCTGTTATTGTTGCTGTTATTGTTGCTGTTACTGTTACTGTTAAAAGGACTGTTAAGCGCATAGTGCGTCCTGGTTCGATATGCTTTTCTTTTGATCTGTCTATGTAGGTTTCGTTGCAACAACAACTGTTGCTGTTAATGTTATTGACTGCTGCTGTTACTGTTACTATGAAGAGGACTGTTAAGCCCTTTATGTCTCCTTATGTCTGCGGTTTTTTGCTCCTCTGCTGTAAAGGCGCTCCTGAGAGCCCCTGCATCGCTGCAATTAACATAATACAACAACTTTTACTGTTAGTCACTGCTGCTGTTGCTGTTAAGACGACTGTTAAACGCTTAATGTCTCCTGTGTGTCTCTGTGTGTGTGCCTGTCTTTGGCTGTATATGTAGGCCACTATGTTTTGGTCCCCCCAGCTGTGAGGGCGCGGCCCCCAACATACCCCTAGTTGCAGTCAACCATCCAGTTTCAAGTGGATGCTATTGCGTTCGTTTATTGCAGCCGGTACAAATTGCCCGTTTGAGTTGGTAAATTGCATAATGGTTATTTGTGGGATAAATATTCCATGGGAGGCATGCGTGCCACACCGGGAGCTCCAGCTTTAGCTCCAGCGAACAGTATAACTCCGCCTGCGGGTTGCGGGTTGCGGCTACTGCGGATAATACTTACTTTCATTTTCAGTGAGCGAATCCCAAATTGCAAATGCAAATACTTCCTGTTAAGTGAGTTTTGATTTCAACGAAATGTGGGGCATGCAACAAAATGCGCTTGCGCCTGCAATAACTGAGTTTGCTAATAGCTAATGTCATGGATTGTTGCTGTTATTTTGCCAGATGCATACAAATCATACTTACATATTTTCTGTGAAATCTAGTTAGTGTAGATATTTGTGACACCAAATGATCAAGTGCCTCAACTTAATTTGGCCCCACAGCCATTGAGATATGACTTGCAACCCATTCAGATAATATGATTGAACATAAATTACATATTGAACATATATCGTTTATGATAAGAAGCGAACGACTTGGCCAGGTTAAGAAGAAATAACCAGTTTTCAGTTGTCCATGCAGCAATAGACATTAACTGTAACCAATTCTCAAACATTAAGAATCCGTTCCGGTATTTAACCATTGTTACTTCAACAAATTGAAAATGCTTTTTATCAGCTAGATCAATAATAATAATTGTACTCTAGACACTACACTGTAGAGGCTTTGTGCTCTATAGAAAATTTTGAGTATTATACAAAGATTAATTGGAATGGAACAGAGTACACAATGCGACATGGAAGTCATAAGGTTCTACATCCTTGACAGACGTTTCATTCCTTCATAATGTCGTTAACTTTTCAAGGCTTAGTTTTGACAGCTTCATTCTTTCAATATCTTTATTGGTAGATCTACCGAATAAATTCGCAATCTGTGTGGTCCCAGCGCATAAATTCTACAAAGAAATCACACTCATATCAGGAATTTTAATTCCTAATACTTTAAAACTCGATTTGCGCATTGCTCAAGAAATATCGAAATGTTTATGTAATTAATACCCAGAGTTGGTGTCATCGGGCTGTGTTTCCTGCTCGCCCACAACTGTCAATCACCTTTGATCAATTTATGCGTGCCCAATCGATGGATCATGGGAGAGCTGCGTTTTCAATTCGCTTTCAATTCGATTTTCAATTTTGCAGCTGGTATTACATGCTCCTTGGGCTCAAAACGAGTGCTATCTGCGTCCAATATCTGTTTTAGACACGCGCTGCGTATTGAAATTTTTCACGCTGGGAACGTGATGCCAAAATGCTGTCCAAGTACGAAGTTGTTGTAATTTTTGTACCCTGTACAAAGAAACTGGTTGAAAACGTGTATTATAAAGTTGTGCAAATCTATATAGAAAGCAGAAGAAAACATTTTTGATTCTACTATAAAGTATATACTATCTTCTTGAGAAGAATTAACAGTCTATCTAGCCATTAGGGATAGAAACATCAAATATTGCAGTATCTATCTATTTAGGCTCTCAATTCCCAGCTAGAATACCATCGAGGACACAATCATTATTTTTAGTGCTTATTCTTTAAGTACTATCCAGGTTTTTGTCACTATCTAACTAGCCTATAAGAAATCGTGTGCTAATACCAATTCTATAGCATTAAATAAGTCCTTATATCGTAATGTGTTATATGAATGAATTGAATGTGATTTGTACTTATAAAACTGAGCATATTCCTATGAATATGTAGCATAGCACCTAATTTCCATTGTGGCTTATGATTTCCCCAATTCCGTAAGAACTCTTTACGTAATACTTATGAATTTTATCGTTACTATTGATAGTATTTAATATCTGAATACTGAAGCTTTCGAAATCCGGCACTATCATTGTTATCTTTGAGCTATATTGTATACCATAAACAAAATTCATTCAGCTTAAATATAACTCTCCCTAAACTAAGGAGGCGAATTGCAATCCCATTTTTAATGCAAATTACTTGAACTTTTGTGCAACTCCACCTTAACCTTTACCATACCTTTTCATTTCATCTTGATTTCCTTGAAATTTCATAACGATCGAGTGATAAAGACAAGGGATTCTTTTAGAATCTATTATCCGTAGTAAAGGTAGAGGAAACCAGCAGCTTGCAGCGTGCTTGTCTATACTTCGGACTTGGGTACATTGCATCTGCTGCTAACAGGATACAGGGTATCTCCCAGTCAAGCACTCTAGGCTAGAGTTTTTTGACTTGTTGTTGATGTTGTTGCTTTTCCGCACTTGTGAGGCGCTGCGCGTGCGCCAATCGACAATCGCCCGCTGAATTTTGAGCGTTTTTTGATGCGTTTTTAGATAGGCGCTGCGAGGGACATATGGCCAAATGGCCAAATGGGTACTGACAGTTTGGCCGCACTGACACGCAAATGGGAGCCAATGTGGAGCAGAGCGCCCCCCAAAATCAAAATCAACAACAAAAGTCCATAAAAATTGAATAGATTATGCAATCTTTGCATGCCAATAACAATTTATATGGCTTGTTTGCTTCTTTGGCTATTTCTATATGATAATCTGGCGATCATTTGGGGCTCGACCTGCGCTTGGATCACCTTCAAATTGCTGCACCTAGCTCTGATGGGATTCTAAGGAATTCCTGCTTGATATGCAAATTAGCTTAGAATGAGCTCAGTTCGCTTTGTTCAGCGAAACTGAGCAGCTTCTCCTGAAACTGGACACGCTCGCTTGGCGTTGCCAGCAGCGACGCTGGCGTCGCAGCCGATATCGACGCCAACGTCGAAGTTGAAGTCGAAGCTCGAAGTCGAAGTCGTTGCCGGGGCGCTGATGAAGAACAGCCCCGGCCTGAATTAGACGACGTCAGCGAGCATGACAAGGTCGGCACTTAAAGGTGTCGCCAATTATGTTTAAGACCCCCCAAAAATACACACACACACATTTAAGCCACACTTGCCGCTTTTTTTTTGTGTGGTACTTGCAGTGAAAACTTGCACCAATTAACGCTTCAGAGGCTGCTAAAAAAACGGCCCAAAGCCCAAAACTTGAGCCGAAGTTCAGGTGCATTGGCCAGCGAGCAGGCCCGTTCAATTTGATTTGAGCTCTTTTTAGTGGATGCAACAAAGCGTAAACGTAGTTGAAGAAATTATTCTGGGTTCTCTGGGTTCTGGGTTCTCGGGCTCTCGAGGCTCTGGGCTCTGAGTTCTGGCTATATAGTTAGTTGGTTCTAATTCAACTGCTCTACTAATTCCACAGCTACAGAAGTCTTGCAGCCAAAACACTTGGCTCTAATTGCGCACACACATCACACATAAATAATCACGTCTTTTTTACACTTTCGAATTGAGGTATTACAGCTGCATAAATGTGAAAGACTTGCAATAACTATTATAATAGAATAGTACATAAATATATGAACGAGGGAAAATTTAAGGAGAGAAAAGTGGATTACTAAAATATGTAACTCTCACCAATTTTCCTTGTTATGTATTTTTGTAAAGAAAACTCATAATAACAAATGATTGAATTAATAAAACGATTGTAATGTAAATCTGATGAAAACATTATAACTTTTCGCGCAAATTTCATGCCAAAGTGCACACAATTTTCGACTTGTAATGATCCTAACATCATAGTTAATGATCTTTCTTGACTTCCACAAAATTCCATAACTTTGTCAAAACTTTAAAATAAATATTGTAATACCTAGCCTACTAAACTTATTAATTCCTTAGTCAGTAAAGTTATAAAGTTGCTATATCCGTACGTAGTTCGTATGTAGATTTTATATCGCAAAGGATCTTTTAATCAATAAAATAACAATTATTATTTTTAAAAAATATTTTATAATGATTACAGTTTTATGTTGTTCCCAACTTCATATACATAATTAAATTGTTCAAAAAATAGTATCTTAATAATCTGCGAAGAATGGGAAATTTTCTATATTTTCCTATTTTAATTAAATCAAAATTAATGACAAGACTTTCAGGAAAAGTGGAATTTTTTTTTTAAAAACGAACAGGAAACCAATCCGCTTGTACATATATCGATGCTTTTTATGCTTATGCGAGTTGAGTTCCAGAAGATCATACCATTAATTACTTAATACATACTTAATAATATTAAGTAATTAAGGATCATACCTTATGAAAATATTAAAAATTTGAAAATGAAATGTAATTCAAGTCACGAAAGCTCAGCTTAGCTTGTTAGTTAGTGTATGCCAGATGCGACATGCAAAAATATTTGGATTCTTGTTACAATTTCATTTTGAAACAATTTTCGTGAGTCATTGCCGGCTATTAGAGGAAATGGCGGCAGGTGAGGTAGGGAAATGACGATAAAGATGCCGTCAAGGCAAGCGCCAGGCGACGCCCCTCCGCCCTCTCACTACAACCCGAAACGCCAGTCGCAGCTGGGCGCAGCGTGGCAATGCTAATGATTATAATGATGATAATGATGATCTCTAGCGCCAAACTTCAGTGCCTCAAACCAGTGCGTTACCCCCCTCGTCTCCAGCAAACCTGAGTTCAAATCTAAACGCTGTAAACACTAACAACAAGCAGTAACAACAACAAAAGAGTGCGATGCTTTATTGATGTTGCCTGCTGCCTCAGGCTCTGCTGCTGCGGCGGCTGCTGCTGCTGCCTCTGCCGGCAGCGCTGTCGCGTTGCGCTGCTTTCTGCTCATCCGATGAGTTTCGAATACAACTAAATCAGAATTTTTATTCAGTTTCAATTGTTTAGCGAGTGCGGATCGGCGTTCGAGTTCGAGTCGCAGCGAAACGAAACGGGAAACGAAAGCGGCTTGCAATAATAAATAAAGAAAAAAAACAAATTGAAATAGAAATAGTTAAAAGTAAATGAAAATTGCGCTGCACTTGGCTGTTGTGGGTGTGTGCGTGTGTGTGTAGGTGTGAGAGCTTTCTTGTCATTAGCAATAAATAATAATACTTCCACATATAAAGATCGCGCATTCGGAAAGTGTCAAAGCGCAACGGAAGCTTGATAATCAAATTTACCGTTAGTTTTGCTACATTTCTCGGCTTAATTCGGCCGTCTTCAAGCGGAAAGGCGCTGAGAATCTGGCCGAGAAGCTACAAACAAAAAAACTGTACACTTTCAGTGAAATTTTCGCAATACGATTTCTTTGGGAATTATATAGCTACAGCGTGTTTGGTATCGGTTTTTATTCAGTTAACCTTTAGCGCCGCCAGCCATCAATTAATTAATCATTCATATTTTGGTAACTTTGCGAATTTTATTTTCTCAAGCTGTCATAATAAATTAATTGCCGTTTTTTTTTTTTCTCTCTATCTGTGCAACAATTAAATATGGTTTTTAGATGTTTTAAGTATATTTTTTTCGGTTTTTGTTTCTAAATTTGTTGCTTTTGGGTATTTGGTTTTTGGCTTTTGGTTTTACATTTGGCCAAGTGCGACGGCAAGCGTTGGCAATTGTATTTACGCATTGCTGAACACTTTGTCATTCAAATATTTTAATTACCAAATGGCCAGAAACTTTGCTCGAAAGGTCATAGGCTCCAGTAGACAAATCAGAACTTTGGAGTACGCTTCCCTTGTGGCGTCATCAAGGAAGCCAGGTCAGGTTAATGACACGCTCTCTCACATTCACAAACTCATTATGGTTCATCTTATTGCCAAGTTTACGAAACATAAACTAAATGTAGCACTGCCTTCGCTCGGGGCGAGCCCATAAATAAGCGATCCCACATCTCATCTTTAACGATCTGCATATTTTGGCAATATAATTAACGGTGAAAAGAATGTGAAAAGTAGCGAAACGTAACGCGAAAGCCAGAAACTGAAGCAGAAACAGAAACAGAAACAAAAAACAGTAGAAGAATCAGATGATCAAAGAAATGAAGCGCACTGGCACGCGAACGTAACGAAAGAAAGGAAAGGAAAGGAAAAGAAAGAGCCGAAACAAGTGAAGAAACTAAAGAAACAGAAGGTTTCTACGCGTCTTCCGCTGTGCGCGCTCTTTCAGTTCCCAAGCTCCCGTCGATCCAAACGGTCCATCCAATCCCAACTCCATCGCAGCAATGCCAAAGGAAGTGACCAAGTGACAAAAACTTGTGTGCAAATCGGGAAAAATATTTCCTACTATAAACCAGTGAAATATCTCTATAAGAAATATATAAATATAAACCAACAAATGCTAAGAACCAAGTTCAGGCAGCGCTTTTTGCTGCTCTGGATGCTGCTGCCGTTGCTCTGGAATTCCACAGCAGCGCTCACTGTGGATAATCAGCTGGTCTCGGCGCGAAATGGTAAGCGGTTGGAGGGGGAGAACGGAGAAGACGGAACAAACAAATCTATTACAACATAATCATAATTATGTACTCAAAGAATTGCTATTGCCACTTGTATATTATAATCGCATAAGTAATTAACGGTTATAATAAGCACCATCATGGGGAAAACCAGAAATCAGCTGAGATCAGACGCAAAAAAGGTGTATACTTTTGATTATAAAGCTTTTGCTTTATGAACTAGTATTCTGATTCATTAAAAATGGAATATCTATATGTATATCAGCTACTGCATGAGTTTAGAAATGAATATGGTAGTTTCAGTTATATTCGTAAATACTATAGGATCTATTATATGATTTCTAGATTTCATTTCCTTAGGATATATTCAAAAGATGTTATTTGATTTAGTATATTCATGGGAAAAGTTTCACTAAATTCTTTAAAGTAAATCTATAAATTGGTAATACTTTATTTTAAATGACAAAAAAATTAAAAATAGTCCCATTTTTTGTTATAATTACAACATTTTTATTTAAAAGTTTCATTATATGTTGTAATAAACAATTACAACCATGAGATAATGCAGATCTGGAAAATAATCTAAGTTTTACAAACCAACGAAATTTTTCTTAACGATCATTATTCTAAATGCTTTAAGATAGAGTAAAATGATTGCTATATGTTCTGACTTATTTATATCCATATACTTACTTCATTAGAAGTTTTGCGACAAAGTTACAGAACTCACATTAACCTGTCATTATTGCAAGTACAAATTATAAAGTCGAGGGCTAATCCATCATGGATAATAAACACCAGCTCAGCACCACAGGGGACCACAAAGTTTTTTTGTTGTATTTGACCTTTTTGAATTATTCATGGGCTGGGTGTATGTACATAGCATTTCTGCGGCTTTTTGCTGGAGATCCATAGCTGCTATAGGCCACACATGGGTTAATGGCAGTCAACTGCGTCCACGCGGCACGCAAGCCAAATAAAATTCTAATTTGAATAAAGAACAAAGCGTAAAAATAGTTAACAATCACTGGGAGACAATTGCAAAGTCAATAAAACTAACCTACCGTACAGTGGAGCAGCAGCAGACCCAGCACTCCAAATGGCCTTGAAAGTGCAAGTGTGGATGATGATGATGATGATGATGATGATGACGCCATCCCCATCAACATTGGATTTGGCGTTCTTCTGTCAGTCCTAGCATACTCAATATAGTATTATTGGGGCTGGGTTTGAGTTGCCCAAGAGTGTACACTGAGAAAAAAAGCTGCTGAAATAAGTTCATAAGCGACACAATTTACTATCTTTGGACAAGAGTGGAGTGACGAAATCGACTTGAGGATCTGAATTAAAATTAATATGTATTTTATATATTTTTTTTGATAGTCAAACTGTCAAAATGTTTTAAAAAAGGGAAAAATAATTAAAATAATTTTCAGCACTCAGCAAAAATCACAAATATAAGCTAATAACGAATGTTTTCAAGCAAATATATATGAAGCGAAGTTCTCTGATCCTGTCTTAAGTACCATTATTTGTATGCTCTATTCCCAGAGGTAAAAAGTGTATATTGGGTTAAACGTTTTTCTGTTCGTTCATTTGAAGCTAGCGTCAGCAAATTTGGTATGGATGTTTGTATATACCATAGCAAGTACTAGAGTTAAGAGTTATGTGCCACGCCCACTTCCGTGCCGCAAAATCAACAAAATGCAAATTTGATATATGATCTCATTGTTAGATGAGACCAAACATATTGTTGCCAGGCCAAATTGGCAACGTTCTTACTTGTTTTTGTCAGTGTAGTGAACTTTTGGACAATTACAGCTGCCAATTTGCATTTGATTTCAAGTATTTTGCATTGATTTCTTTACACAGACTGCTTTGAGCGGATCGCTTTGGAGGCAATGCTGCCATTTGAGAAGACCTTCCGCACCGAAGACACCAACTCGCTGAAGATGTGCAAGGAGAAGTGCCTGCAGGCGGGCGAGAAGTGTCAGGCCATCTCATTCGGGTGAGTTGCGATTGCGATTTTGATTGCGATTACCCAACGTTTGTAACGATCTTTGCTTTTAACCATTTTGCAGTGTGCATCGACGCGGAAACGGCACATGTCAGTTGTCATCGGAGCAGTATGGCAATGGACCCGGTGGGGGAGGCGGCGGTGGGCGGCCGGGGGGCGTCATTTTCGATCCCGACTTTGATTTGTATACTCGCAAAACGAATTGCTTCGATTTAAGCGACAATTCGATTGGGCAGCTCGATAATGGTCCAAGTCCCATCAGCACGGGCGTAACGCCAGTGAATCTGCCCAATCGACCGCTGGATGTGGGCAACACACCGGTGTTGGTTGTGAATCCCACGCCGCATACCAATCACCCACAGCCGCCGCCGCCGCTACCGCCCACAGGTCCCTCAATGCCGCCACCGGGCATCGGTGATCGTTTGTACTTCTCGCATGAGATATATCCGCTGTACAAGTATCCCACGCTCTACGAGCACAACTATCCGGCGCCCAATGAGGAGGTCTACATACCCGGCGGCTATGCGGCCAATGTGCCCGAGGTGGACGAACGCTACAAGCCCTCGTATGGAGCTCCGGATGATGAGGGCGTACATCCAACGCCGCATGGCCCACCACGCCCCATCTTTGGCCTGGGCTATGGCAATGGCTACAGCTATGGCACGCCGGAGCGTTATGCGCCCACTACACTGCGTCCATCCTCCGCCGAACGGCCTAGCTATGTGCCCAGGCCGGAATATGGCAATGATCGACCTGATTATCCACGTCCATCGTCAGCGCGACCCTACGACAGCTCCACACAACCCTCATACGGCCCGCGGCCCACAGACAGCTACGATGCGCACCGTGAGCCCAGGCCGGACTATACCAATCGCCCTGATCCACCACAGCATGCGGCGCAGGATGGCGGCTATGGGCCAGGCCCTGGCTCCTCCGCACGCCCACCTGTCTACGACAGACCACCACCGCCGCCACCGCCCAGGGATGACTACATTCGTCGCAATGGCAGCGGGTATAACGGTTACGATGATGACAAGACCATATCCACCTACTTCAATCCCGAGGATTACATACAGGGCAACAAAAGTAAGCCAGAAATACTTATTTCCAAAGAGATTCTATGAAATAAAACGAATTTCCCTTATTTCTTTACTTTTGATAAGATTAAGCGGATTTCATTTTCTTGATCCCACGGAATCCTAGTTCTTAGTATACTTTTGAACAACAAAATGATCTGTAATAGCTAATATTTTAAAATGCTATCTAATCAATACATATTTCTTACAGAACGACCCATGCCCATGCCTGGGGACGGTGATCGTGATCGTTATCCCATGGATGAGATGAATGGTAAGTAGTAATCAAATCTTCAACTTGTTAACTTTAACCTCTCCCAACTAATTTGGATTCGCGCCCAGCTAACAGGCAGTGGAGGGTTCGGAAGCGGTTGCTTTATATGGCTGTAGATCGTAACAACTAAAAAAATATCATAGAATTAACATTGCGCACAATTAAAACTCATTACGAGCGGGGCAGAGACGCAGTTGACCCACATTTGGGTTGGCTTTTATTTGCGTAACAAAACTAAAATCCCATTAGCCAAACATAAAGCGCAATCTCTCGTCGAGTGGGTGGACAGTGGACAGTGGCCTGGTTGCATGTGTCCAAAACAATTTCATACTAAACAAAAATCTAAAGCTCATGGTGTGGACAACAAAACAAATGACTAAAACTCGCATGTTAAATGGATAAATGTCGAGCAAAGTTTATGAAAAATGGCAAAAATGTCACCTAAGTGGGTTATCGATGTGTTTTGGAGTTCTATTTCAGTTCAAAAAATATAATACAATGTTGTTTTTATCAAGTTTAAATGGGTTTCTGACAGCCACAACCGCTGAGAGTAGCCTACAATATTTCACCAGAGATTTTGGTGAACTCCTCTTGAATAATAATATCAGTTTAATTATTACCAAAATTTCCTTTCCTTTCTCACAAAACAGGAGAGACTTTAAGCCAACTCAAGGGGATTTATTTGTCAATTAAAAATTGGTATTACATTAGAATTCGCTCGGAAAATATTTCAGTGACAGCTCCACACTCGTATACAAAGACTTTCTTGACAGGCTGATTTGGGTTGGGTTTATGTTCTTAGAATAAACTATGTACAACTATATGATGTCAGCATTAGCTAAGGAATGGAATCTGCTGTCAAGTGCACAAGATTTATGACAATTCTAAAATAATGCTGCCGACTCATCAAAGAGTCATTTGTACATTTTGATTTGAACTCAACTTCCTTTTGGGTTTCTCGAGTGTGACGAAGTACATGAACTTTCAGCATAATATCATATGAGGTGACATAAGCCAAGTTCAAATACCAGCTGGCCACGATCTGACAAAGAACCAACAACTAGCGTAATTAAATTGCTTCTCTGGGTGCGCGTTAGTTAGTTGACTTTATTAGGCGTGGGACAGATCTCTTAACTACGGCTGAAGATAAACAGACTTATAGCTAGAAGCGGAAGCTACGCTTGCAAATAGTATCTTGTTATTTCTTTTTTTTTGGCTGTTTTTGCTGGAATTGTGCAAGAGCAACTGCACTTGAACAAGCGCCCCGAAAGGCTGCATTGTATGCAAATCTCTTTGAACAGAACCGATGCACAAAAAGCAAACCATTCGCAGGCGGCCATTGAAATGACAGCAGTGACATTGATTAAGAAACGGAAATGCGCTCAACTTGTCTGGCTTTTTGTGCGTCAAGCACGGCTCATAAGAAACCCAAGAAAATGAGGCAGTTGGGGGTGGCTCGTTAGACCTTATGATGATCGATGTAATTGCTAAAAAATATGAATAGTGTTTGCTAAGAGAGCGTTACTTAGTACTGAGCAGGCGGAGCAGGAAAATAAAAGACTTAGGCAACGAACTATGCTTGTAGCTTACCTTAGTTTTGATAACCATGTGCAAAGCTGAGAAGCTTTGTTAAAATGTAGAATATTTGCTTGCATTCAAAACTTAAGTGAATAGAGTTTAAGCTTTCACTATATGTATACCAAATGTAGTTCCAGTTTTTAGAGGTTTCAGTTATATTAAAAATCTGCCTTCTAGGTGCGATTAAATCTAGAATATTGACCTGAAGTTATGGACTTTATTGACGAAAGATTATCGCATTTAGAGTCTATAGGATCTATAAACTAGAGCATTCTGTCAGAGTCTATAGACTCTATAAACAAGAGCTTTCTGAAAGAGTTGCTATATATAGGTTATATTAACTAGAGTTTTCTATTCTCGTTTTAAGTGCAATCTTTAGAACCCAAAAATATTAGGTTAATTGTTGTTAGCCTAAATTTAGATAGGTATTTGCTTGAATTAACGAATTTACTTAAGAGATGTTTCAATTTGTGTGCATACAAATTCTATTCTATTCTATATTATCTTTAGATGTTATAAGTAGTTTCAGTTTCTAGATTTAAGAGTTTTCTGTATTTGTTTCTAGTGCAAAATTCAGTACTCAACAAAGTTAGGTTAGTTGCATTCTTTAAAGCAATTTCTCCGATGCCTATAATTTCCCCCTTTTTGCCTTCGAAACATCCTTGAGCGACTTCAGCTCACGCCTCGCTGCTTTGTGCATCCCAGAGTCATAAGTACTTCACCGGGTGCCCCCGTATTTTCATCAGAATCAGAGATAAGTCATCTGCTGACCAAAAAATACTAATTAAAAACGCGTTTCAAGGCTCCACAGACGCCGACGTTGACGCCGACGCCCCGTCGGCATCATAATAATAGCCCAGCTAGAGAGAGAGAGAGAGTGAGATGGAGAGAAGAAGCTGACAAAAAGCTCTCGCCCTTGCCGAAAAGCTTTGTGCTTCAAGCGGGCTGTGAAAAACGCGCGCGGTTTTCAAATATCATATAAAACCGCAAGCTTGACCACAGAAGCTGCTCAGTCGCCATTAGAGACGCCATCGCTGCGCGTCGGAAACCGCCGGAAGTCGCGTATCACGTATCCTGTTACGTTTGTGTGCATGTGTGTGTGTGTACTGTAGTGTAATGGCTGCTGCGCCTGCGTTCGTGTATTCATTTCAAGCATTTGACATTCAAATTATTTGTTCGCTGCAAACATTAAAAAAACGCTGTGCGCTTACGTAATCAGTGAACATCCCACAAAAAATAGAATAAATAAAAATAAAACAAAATTAGAATTGAATTGAGTTGAGTTGAAAGCCAGCACCCAGATTATATAAGTTTTAAATTTTTGTTGGCTTCAGTGCTTCGCTGAGCGCGTTTCAATGCGGTTGCAAACAGTTTTCAGCTTGCCGCTGCTGCTTCTGCTGCTGTTGTGGGGCAGCTGTGGCAGCAGCGCCAAATTCGTAAGTCCTACGCGCCACAGCAGCAGCGACATAAGCAGCACAATTATCATTGTGGAGGATGCCAAAGGTAAGACGCGGCAAAGAAGGGGCCTAACACGGTCAATGCACTGGCGCAAAGACGCTTTTCGTGCGTATTAAAGTAATTTGCATAATTTTCAAAAACAACAAGAACTTGCCATTCACAGTGGCGTACATAGCAGCTTTTCGTCTAGGGGGTTCAAAACTTTCTTCAATTTTAGTTGTTATTTTTATTTTAATTTATTCATGACTTCATTGAAACATTTGAAAGAACTCCCTCGAACAGTTTCCTGCTTTGTGTCGCCATAAATCCCATTTATGTTCCAAATATTAACATTCAAGTAACTCTTCTTGACTGGTTTTCCAAACCGGTACACCAATTATTCATTTTAGTTGTTATTTTCTTACAAATATTTCTATGACTTCATTAGAACGTCCGACTTGCAACATATATTATTTAATTAGCCCTAATTAAAATGCTGAAATGATAAATAATTATATTCAGTTCAGCCTACTTTGGGGGTGGTCCTAACCCCCTGGTCTGTGCACGCCACTGCGCCCCTCCCCCCCCCCCCCACATACACCTCATCAGCATTTGGCAAGCGGCAATTTTCCAGAGATTATCTCCGCGAAGGCTGAGCGGCAGCCCTGTAAATGGGGGCTCCCAAGTGTCCGCTGGCGTCGCAAAACATGACTCGAACATAATTTACAGCAGCAGCGGATGTGACGGCAGAAAAACATGAAGCAACATGAAGCCCCCGATCTTGAGTTCTGGCCGCGCGTTTGGAACGCTTCACTGACTTTCAGTGTATTGTAGATTTGTTTTTTTTTTGTTTTTTGGGTGCCGGCCAGCGCCAAACAGAAGTCGAATGCTTCGATTGCTTCAGTGCTGCTGCAGCTTCAGCTAGAGTTTCTGCCTTTATGCACACTTGCATCTTCATCTTGTTGTTATTGTTGTTGTTGTTGTTGTTGCATTGCAGCCTGCTTCCGGCGTGTGCTGGCTGGGAAGCGCATAGCGCCACATTGGGTGCGTCGCTCCATCTCCTGCGAGCGGGTCGAGGAGTGCATGCGGGAGTGCGGCCATGAGAAGCGTTTCATGTGCGAGGGCTTTAACTATCGCCTGGATCCCTCCGGACACGGTCAGGGTGATTGTGAGCTGATCGAGATACCCCTATCCCAAATGGATCTCTATTCGAGCGCCAATCGACGCGACTCGAATCTGTTGAGGCATCCGGACTATGATTACTATGAGCGGGATCGCAATGCGCCTAGCAGCTGTCGTCGCAACGTCTGCCAGGACTGTTCCAAGGGACCGCTCTCCAGCAATCCTGTATACTTCAAGCCCAGCAGCAGCGGCAGCGGCAGCGGCGGCTATGGACCCGGACCCAGCAGCAGCGGCTATGGAGATAGAGACAGAGGAGATAGAGACCGGGATCGTGATCGTGATCGTGATCATTATCGTCCAGGACCGCCACCGTCGCCACACAGCAGCACCGCTGTGGATCATTATCGCGGTCCATCTGGACCACCAGGCAGCTCCTATGAGCATCGACCCTTCTCTGCGGAGTATCACGGCACCCACTCATCCTCGTCCCACTCGTCTTCGTCCTCGTCCTCTTCTTCGTATGAGTTCTCCTCGCACGGCCCTGGCTCCGGCTACTATGGTCACACGCCGCCCAGTAGCTTTGGCGACCATTCCGGCTCACGTCCTGACTACATAGATCGCCACGACTATGCACGGCCCGAGCCACCGTCGCGCTACAGGCCCGATCGCTGGGAGACGCTGCCTAGCAGCTCGGGCTATGACAGCTCCGTCTACAGGCCACCCCGGCCAGAAACGGATCGGATAGACAAATACAGGCCGTCCTATCGACCTGGTCCCGATTTCTCGCCCTATCGCCCACATGAGCCTAGTCGGCCAGCGCCTGCACCAGCGCCTGGACCACCAGGTGCAGGTCCTGCTCACAACTATCTCGATCGCGATGGCCCCGGACCCTCACCTGGCTCTTACAAGAAGCCCAACAAGTTTGTGCCTTATCTGATTGGAGCCGAGGAGAGCTGGGGCAGCTATGGCGGCAGCTACGGCGGCAGCAACAACAAGCAGAGCTCCCATTGGAGTCTGAGAGATTCGCAACGTCGCAAGGATCAGCATGACTTCAACTATTTTGAGCTAGGTACACAGCACAGGGAGCCGCCACGTGAGTCCAACGCGGTGCTACGATATCCCGGCTCCAGCTACGACAATGACTACCCTCGACTCCGAAACGACTACAGGCAACAGTGGACCAGAAGACCCGGCCCAGATGGTAAGTCCGAGATGAGCACAATGAATTGACCAGCACTGAAACCCATTTATCTTTAGAATGCTCGGCCAAGACCAGCGAGGGCTTCCGGCTACATAAGGCCGCAGTGAAGCATGCCTTCAATGTGCCCACACTGACGGAATGCGAGCGTTTGTGCTCGGATCAGCGACCCAGTTTCATTTGCCACACCTTCAGCTATAGGTACAACCAGGCGGGTCGCGACAATTGCATGCTATGCGACAGACCCGTCAATATGCTCGACTACTATGTGGATATTGAGCCCGATCGCGACTACGACATATACTCCATGGCCGATGACATGGATGTGTGCCGGCAGCCGCCTCGACGTAGCGATGGTCCCAGCACAGCGCTCTCCGATCCACGCAATGCACGTAAGTCTCTAGAGCCATATAAAGATACTAGTTAAGTGTCTAATCCGTGGATGATCTTTGCAGAGTGCTTCTTCCGCGCCATTGATGCCACACGCTTCTTTAAGTCCATCGTGCGCGATTCCCTTACCGTACGCACTGTGGGCGAGTGCGAGATGGAGTGCATCCGATCCACCAAGTTCACCTGTCGCGCCTTTGCCTTCCGCTATGGACAACAGCGGCATGCGGGCGTCATAGACAACTGCCAGCTGAGTGATTGGCCGGTGAGGGATATGGACAAGGAGCGTCATCTGATTCTGGATGCTGCCTTTGATATCTTCGAGCGCGCCAGCTACGGGCATGGCTGTGAAATACAGCCCATAGTTGATGAAAAGCATAAGAAGCGTAAGTACTAAACTTCCTTTCCTTTCCTTTGATAGCTCTAATGATCCTTTTCTTAGTTTGTTACCTGGGCTACGGATCGCCGGCCAGGCTGCTGCCACCTGCAATTAAGAAGGTTATAACCGTGCCCTCGGAAATGGCCTGCAAGAAGGAGTGCATACGCTTCAGGGAGACGACGCCCTTCAAGTGCTACACCTTCAGCTATGGGTAAGCCTGAGGAGTAACTTAATCTGTAACCCGCTAAGCGTCTTTGTTGCAGCTCCCATGCCAGTTCCTTTAACTGCGAAATGTCGGATCTCGATCAGACAGAGCTGAAGATTGATGTGCACTATACGCACACCAAGGAGCGCGATTATTGGCTGTTCGCCTGGAATCCCTTCGATTGGACCTGCCGCGACAAGGTCAATACGATTGGCGGCTCACGGGTTAATAATGATCGGCGCATGGACATATTCCGGGAACCTGGTAAACTGACTATCTTAACCTGTTGCACGACCATCATTGTGTAAATAACCAGCGGGCAACAGCGGACACAGCCGCAATCCCAGCTCCCAATCCAACTGTCTATAACCCAACTTAGTATTAATATTATGTGTAATTAGTTTGTAACGGCGGAGAATGTAAATAGCCCATAATAACCTCGAAAAAGACGAATCCAAGTACCTACCCTCAACAAGTACTAACCTAACCAACTGTTCTGTATATTGTGCATGCCTAATGGGTTTCAAACCAAAAATGCTTTGTGTCAATCCTAAACTAACCTTTCATTCGCATCAAACGCATCGAAGGCGACGTATCCTGGCGTCACTACACGGTCTCCGGTAAGCCCTGTCGTCGTACCAGTCCTTGCGAGAAGAATCTGATCACTGGCTTCTACTCCTGCGAAACTGATGGCTCCGAAGTTGGCTCCTGGGATTACTGCTGCAAGACGGATCATCCATGTGGCTACAGTCGGGGCTTTGATTATCCCTGGTAAGTTCTCGATTGAGGTTATGTATGACATCGTTAAGAATAAGTTCGATTAAATGACTCAGTAAACTGAACGAATGAACGAAGTCGCTGATCGCTATCGTTCATTTATATAGTTCGTTCGATTATTTTGTTCGTTCATACTGTTTATTTGAGTCCATCTAGTTCATGCGTTCATTTTGTATGTTCTTTCTGTCAGTTTTCCGTTTGTAATCCATATAAACTCCAATTAACTCCATTCCACAGGTGCTTTGTGGGCGACGAGGCCGATCAGTGGCGCAAGTGCAGCGACCGTTACTATCCAGGCAGCAACAGCACAAAGTCGACTCACTCGAGCCTGGGCCTGAGCCTGGCCAGCTCCAAGCAGAAGCAGAAGCATCAGCCACAACAGCCAGCGACTGCGGCGAGTAGTGAATACACCCAGCATCCGCCTCGACCCGGAGGATTGCAGAGTCTTAGCGACTTTGCCGCCGCGCGCCTCTGGCCGGTGACATATCTGTATAGCGAGGGTCCACCAAATGCGACGGAGTTTAGTAATTTTGTCGATTGCAACAAGGAGACGTGCTAGCAGCACGCAAGAACATATTAAGTAGTTCCCATTATCAGATTTCTATATGCATAGAAGCCCAGCCAAATGCCCAAATCCCACTTAGATCTAACCATTTACTCGTAACAATGACGAAAAAGCGTTCTCACCGTTTGTCTGTTGCACAATTTGCAATGTGTCGTTGTGATTTTCAATGAGATTGGATACAATTTTCCGTCATAAACAAATAAATACCAATTAACTTATTAATTTTAATATCCAAGCTTTTTAACGTTAATCACAGTTTCGTGCTGACGATAAATCTTGTACTTATATTATTGTATTTAAGTTCAGTGTACGTACTTTATATGTAGAAATGTACGCCTATTAATAAAAACTAGTTAACTGCGGAGCGGTTGAAATTCGATCGATTCTAGCTGAAAGCGTATTATTTCATCAAATTACTCGAAATCACTACTTAAATATTATTCATTCATTATCTGTTAGATAAATTTATGAATCTAATCCGTTTACTCTTTCGATTGAAGCAGTTTCGTACTCCGTTTTAAATGATAAAATCGAAACAATTTCGATCGTAATTCGGAGCATCATTTTTTAAAACGTTTGCCATAGATTTGTTAGTTTAAAAAAGGACGGAATAAGCTTCAGGTCATAATCTTCAACCTTTTCCGAATGTTGTAAGTTTGCGGAATAGACTTATTGTTACTTTAAAAAGAAAAGGTTGAAATTCCCAAAACTTAGGATTATTCTTATCCTGCGTGCTCACATTTTATCCGCTTAGAGCATTCAGCTTTTTGTCAGCGATTATTATTATTATCGATTGTTAATACCAATCAAAGGTAGTATTTTTAATTAAGCTCCTGGTATTTCCGTATTTTTCGCTTAAGGTCACACTCGCTTTCCAACAGCTGACAATGGGATAATTGTGCAATAGCCGGACGGCGTGTATTTATTTTGTAAATATTATTAATAAAAGTGTAAACAAAAATGAATGGATTGAAAGTAAGAAGCATCTTGGCGATCGGTGCTACGGCCTTAGGTGCGTTCTATCTGGGTAGCTACACAGAACGCCACGCTGGTCAAGAGAAACTATCCCGTTTCCCCGGACTGCCCGTGTTCGGAACCGTCTCTGCTGCCACCCTGATACCTGCCAACGAGGTTAACCTGACAGCAACACCGTCGCGCATCTCACAGATCATGAAGTTCGGTTTCCCTGGACTGGATCACGTGCGTTCCCAGTCGGACTATGTGTTATCTTACGACAGACGCAATCGCATACCCCACTGGGTGTTTGAGCACCTCACCGCTGAATCGGTGGCCAAGAATGAGAACGTAGATCGGGCCAAGTGCGACTTCAAGCAAGATGAGAGTATACATCCCTTTTTCCGTGCCCAGAACACCGACTACCGGCGTTCTGGCTATGATCGCGGCCACATGGCCGCAGCGGGCAACCATCGACTGCATCAGAAGCACTGCGACGACACGTTCCTCCTGTCTAACATGGCGCCCCAGGTGGGGCAGGGCTTCAATCGCGATGCCTGGAACACACTCGAGACCTACGTGCGCAAACTGACGCGCACCTATCAAAATGTCTACGTCTGCACGGGTCCACTGTATCTGCCGCACAAGGAGGAGGACGGCAAGATGTATGTGAAGTATGAGGTAATTGGCGCCAACACGGTGGCAGTGCCCACGCACTTCTACAAGGTGATTGTCAGCGAGGCTGCGGACCAGAAGCTCCACATGGAGGCCTATGTGATGCCCAACAAGGTGATCAGCAATGATACGCCCCTGCAGGTGTTCCAGGTGCCGCCCGAGACGGTGGAGCGTTCGGCGGGTCTACTGTTCTTCGATCAACTGAACAGAAAGCAGCTGGCGAGCATAAACGGCAAGAAAGTTTAAGATTTAAGCGGGGAATTGCCATTATTAGTAAATAAATCAATTAACAGAAGCTTTGCCGAATCTTTAATAGCCTTCGGGAAATGCTCATTAAATTGATCCCAATTTTAAAACTGAGATGGGGCTGTTGATCAAGAATATAAAGGATCGCAAAACAACGCTATCTGAATTAAGGAAAACTTCTTTTGGTAGATTTTTAGTAAATCGTTTATTATATTTTATTATTGAACGCAGCCGTTTAAAGGCCGGCTCCGCTTAGTTGTTGATTTTGTTTCTTTTCCAAAGAATTGTATTGATTAATAAAAGTAAACAATTAATACAGAGATATACAATATATTTGTGTATGAAGGAGCGTGTAGTGAAGCATAGCAAAGCGCCAAAAGTATGTGGGTTTTTTATGGGTGTTTGTGTGTGCTAATGTTGTGTGTGGGTGTGTGTGTGTATAGCATTTTTACATGCCATTACTATTGGAGCGCACATCATCGATCTTGAGTATCATCTTGACCAGCTGCGTCGAGAGCAGAATCTGTTGCTTCTTCGAGTGCAGGGACTCGACAACATTGTGATTCTTCATGTCCGAGTCACCAGTCAGCATGCAATCCACGCCCAAGCTGGGCTTCTTCTCAGACACCTGGTTGGCCTTGAGCTCCGACAGCGTCTCAATTGGATGCAGTCCACTATTCTCAGCCAGGGCCAGGGGAATGCTCTCCAGGGCGACGGAAAACGAGCGGAATGCATACTGCTCCAGCGTGGACAGCTGATCGGCCTCCTTGGCCACAGCCAGGGAGCAGCTAATCTCGGCAGCGCCACCGCCATAAACAATACGCGAATCCTTGATCAGGGAACGCACCACACAGATGGCATCGTGTATGGAGCGCTTGGCCTCAGCAATGATCATGGCATTGCCGCCGCGCAAGAAAATTGTTACAGCCTTAGAGTTCTTGCACTCTTCGATGACCAGCATTTTGTCCTTGGACGTGCCAAAGGCTGCAAACAAACAAACAGAATGTTAAGCCAAGATTCACGGCAAGCTAGATGTGGAATGCTTACCCATTTCACGCACCAGGCCAGCGGTGCCCAGTTTCTCGGGTGTTAGTTCCTCGAAACGAGGCACAATCCGACCGCCGGTGGCAATAGCAATCAGCTCAATTTCGGGTCCACCAACCCAGCGGACGGCTGGCAGGTCCTGCTGCAGCAGCAGATGATTGGCCTCATCATCGAAGCCCCACTGGCAAATGGCCAAGGTGGCGCCCGCATCCTTCACCTGCTTGACCATTTGGGTGAACTTCTCCTGCTCGTATTCCCGGAGCGCCCTGTAATCGTCAGCGGAGGTAACATCCAACTTATGCTTGGTCTTTGGCTTTGGCGGCTCGAACGGGCAGGTGAGTATGGCCAGCTTAACATTTCTCAGCTCCTTGGGCATTTGAGAGTGACTCAATGTCTTGTCCACAATGACGCCCTTGACCAGCATGGAATCCTCCATGCGTCCGCCGACTTTTGTCTCAATTTTGATTAGCTCAAAGTTGACATCCTTCTTCTCAATGTCGGCCACATTGAGCACCGCATCGACGGCCATTTCAGCCATCTGACGATGGCATTTGTTCACAATCTTGCTGCCCAGCGTTGTCATAGCAATCTGAATGAGCGGCTCCTTGTTCTTGGGATCGACAGGGAAGGGTTGGGCAATTGAATCCAGCTGCTTGATGGCACACTGGGCGGCCAGCTCAAAGCCATCCGCAATACGAATGGGATGAATGCCGCGATCAATCAAGCTCTCCGCCTGTTCCAGCAGAGCGCCAGCCAGTACAACAACGCCGGTGGTACCATCACCAATCTCGTCGTCCTGCGACTGCGACAGCTGCACCATCAGCTTGGCAATCTCATGATCCACCTCCATCAGCTTCATGATGGTGGCGCCATCATTGGTCACGGTCACATCGCCATCGGAACTGACCATTATCTTGTCCAGCCCCTTGGGACCCAGCGATGTCTTCAGCGTCGAGGCAATCTGACGCGCCGCCATAATGTGCGTCTACAAGCGGAAGTGAATGAATGTGTTATTCTATAAATTACACAAATGGTGTTCATGATGGAAAGATCACTTGATGACTTTTCAATAGTTCAAATATTTATATATTAATTTATATATTCAATGCCTTCATAAGAAAGGCTGCTTAAGCAACAATAGCTGGCTTAAGCTACCAACAAAAGAAATGCTCGTGGTATATTTATAAATTACATTTAATAAATAGAAGTGCGCGTGACTCAGCCGGTAGGCGGGCGGTGAACATCTGTGCGTCGTCTATAACCTCAAAAATGTAAAGTGACGTCACGGGTTGTCCGTAAATACTTGCACTTTATTGTTTTATATAGTAACAAACACAGTGCTGCATAATAATAGTGCAATGAAAACATTTATAAACAATTTTCCGTCTGCTCTTTGCCTCAAAAGTTGCTCACGGCAAATGCCGGCAAGAAAGAAAAAACATCTGGAACATTCGACATACGATGCGTCATTGTTTTTCGAGTCGGGTGACTTTATAGTGGCTATAACTTATTTGGCTGACTTAAAGCCACATATTTACAGTGGCAGAATATGCGTGTCCTTAAACAGAATACCTTATATTCAATTTTTCATTTACCTTGATGGCATCTGTTCCGGTGATGCGCTTTTGCTGGTCCTGGTCGCGCAGAATAATGAAAGGCCGACCATATTCGTCGAACGCGAACGTTCCTGGAAAGGCGCTCATGGTTTTTAAGTTAAAAGGATCGCGGATCTAAGCGTATTTCACAGATTTAATTTGCTCTTTCCCGAATCAAAACGCACAAATTGAACGGGCAATGCTGAAGACGACACTAAATTTACAATCGCTATCGACTGCAGAGCTGTGCAATAATCGATGACATAAATACTACGTTTCCACTTGAAAGATTATTAGCAATTCCAAAAATATCTGCTGCAACTGAATATTTCAAATAAATCAATCCAATTTCTATAATGAACTGTAGGTTTTTTTTAAATGACGTGTATTTGATAACTACTACTTCAAACAAATAGTAACTGTTCGAAATGCACGTTGTAACGACATCAGCTAAATATCATCGTAGTGTAAACTGACAATTTATCGATAGCAACTTCCATACCTAGTTTGCGTCTCTGAAAAACAATCGTTTTGGGGCAAAATCGTAGGTTTCGTCTATGGCATTGGATTCCGTTCGATACATATACAATTCAGCAGTCGAACTAATCAGATCGCAAGTGCAGTTTTTGCAAACGCTTCTCGCTAAGCCATAGCAGATTTTTTGTCAAACAAAACCAAATTTTTGTTTATTTGTGCGTTAAGTTGCAATTATTAAGTGTTAAAATGCCATCAAACATGAATAATAAACTGTAAGTAATGGTTCCAATGTGCCATAAAGAGAAATAGTGCTAAAAATCGATTTTGTAGTGAATAAAAAAAAAAATGAAAAGAGAATGGAAAATAGTGCACGGGTACCGTTATAAAACGGTCCCAATCCAATTGGTGGCATATATAATAATTATGTAGTTGTTGTTTGTCATTAAATACATGGCAAATTGTTTGTAGTGCAATAGTTTAGTGTAATCTGCTAACAAATTTCAATACGGTAATGGTGGTGTAACTGTAACATGTAGCACATACAAGGTATATGCATACATACATACATATGTGAAAACAAATGTATGTATGTGTTATTATATACACATGTGTGTATGAAATACATTGCAGATGTATGTGTGCGAGGAGTACGCATAACGAAACAAAGCAATGAGATAAAGTGCGAAAACGGTCCGTAGGTAAAGTAAATAATTGATTTCAAAAATGTTGTCGATGTGGGTTTTTTGAAATGTAATTTTTTACTTTATTTTGCGTATTTGATTGTGTTTTTTTCTCTTCGTAGAGGCCATCTTGTACATGGCTGTCACCCCGCGGCAACCCTGAAGTGGAGACGCAAAATATAAGAAAAAGGAGAACCGATAAATATGTATGCGCTGTTCATGCACGTTTTAATTAAAGCTTGATTGAGAATCAACTATTTATTATTGGCAACAAATGGCTTTGTTGTCACGCTTTGCCCGTTCAATCTGGCAACGCTACGCCTGGTCACACATACACTCGCACAGCTCCCTTCTAACATTTATGTGTGTGTGTGCGACTGTCGGTGTGTTCGAACTGTATTTATCATTCTTTATTTACTTTTCGCTTGATTTACTTGACTTTTCACATGTAATTTATGCATTGAAATGCTAACAATGGTCATGCAACTCTAGCTGTATTGTTGCCTGCGATGTTTGGAACTTTCTAGAAGTCGGTGGGCAAACAAACGGAGCTGTTGTTAATAATTACAGTAATTACGCGGTAAACAATGTGACTTTTATTGGTTGCCGTTATCTGGGTGTCCATATCCGACGAGCAGCCCTGTCAGCATTGTTTCCACTCCGCCTTATCTCGCTGCCAAAATAAACAAAAACAAAAATGCTTTGACCCTTTTGACTTTGTGTATCTGTTCGCCAGTTGCAATGCTAAAAAATTCTAACAAGAACATTTCAATTGGAACTGCGGCAGGCTTGCTTGCTTTATATAATTTCCTCTTTTTTTTCTCATCCGGTTGGAGTCTTAAGGCAAATACTGGCAACGTTGCTTTTTAAAGGCGCGGATTTTGGTCCAGGGGCAGCCATGGCGCGCTTTCATTACGTCAGAAACAATACACAAACGGGCATCTCATGTGTATTTACAAACAACGGAAAATTCCACTCGCCATGCAACTCAGCTGTGTGGCAAGCAAATGACGCACAAACATACGCAAGCAAGTATCTGTGTGTGTGTGTGTGTGTGTACAAAATGTATGTGTATTTATCTTTGAAATAGAGATGCATCAAAAGGTTCACAATAAGTTCAATCGAACAACTCGACGAATCTAAACGAAGGAACCATGATTGTCGTTCTTCCAGCTCATTTCTTTTGATCGTTTGACTCCAAAACTTAGTTAATTTTTAAAAGTAATCAAATGGAGAGAATTTCGAACTGTTGATTTACTTTTTGCTCCTGCAAGGTGCAAAGTATCTTCGTAAAAGGTGTTTCAATTGAACAAACCAAAGGAGAAGGACACTCAATCGAATTGATTAATTTATCAAATGAATTGTGCACTCAAACTATTCTAGTACTATGAAAGATTCAGAGCAATGAACTATTTCCTTCAATTGAACTACAATGAGATGTACTCAACTACATAAATATGTATATGTATGTAAGCGGCAAGAGTTGCCAGAAAAGCTCAATGTATTGGGTCAATCGACTAATGAGAGAAAATTATGATATGAGAAGAGCGAGCTTTTTAGAACTGCTGACTCAGAAGGTCATAACGCAATTGGCTGCATCGTTCCTTGTGCCACTTTACACGTTGACGCGTTCACATCTTATCATAATAAATATCATAAAGCTGTCACCCGTCTTATCGCTAACTGCTTTTGTACTGCTACAAAAATAATTCTAAAATGCTTGTGTTTATTTTTATGACTTCTTTCTTAAATCTCCAAAGATTTATATAATGTTTGCATAAGTATTAAAACGCTTCTTAATGCTGTACATGTTTGCTTTAACCTGCCATTTTATCTATTCAACTTTTATAATGTGTTTACCGACAGTTTCCAACCATCTGACGTGCTTACACAACGTACCCCATTTACGTAGTTTATAACGCCATCACTTCTTTATCAGCCATGTTATCTCAATGGCAGACGGTCGCTTTTAATAAACTCCGCTTACAGCTTTGCTTTTGGATTTCGAGGCAGGCAAATAAGGTGCAAAATAAATAATTATTGTAGTCTCGCAAGTTTTCTAAGTAAACATTCTACATACATATGCATATAGTATGTAAATATATACATATGTATATGATATGATTAGTTTCCAGTTTGCATAAACTGTGTTCTGATTTCAATTCTTGGTGTAAAACGTGAGCTGAAAAACACAAACATACTACATGTGTATTTATTATTAACTGTATTTCCATAGAAGTCGCCTGACGCACATGTACATATGTACATATGTATGTATGTATTTATTTGTGCCCAAGCTTTTGTTTGTATTGTACACACACATGTCCAAAAGCAATTGCAAATAAAATGAAATAAGGAAATTTATGATAAAAAATATTATTTTTTAATTGACTGCAATTTAAGTTCCGAGATTGTAAATTTTAAAACCATTTTAATATGAGTGTAAGCTAAAAGGAGTTTATGAACTAAAAATAGCCTTTCCCTGAAATGTACTACGTAGTACGTACATACATACATACTAATAAATGTACACACATATGTATGTATGTACGTCATTGTAGGCTGGCGGCACAGACAGCTCGTCACGTACTACTAACACATCGATCGGCAATTCGTGTTATCGTTATCGTTTTTCTCTTTGGGCCACTTATAGCCACTAAATTTATAACTGATTCGCTATTGAATACTTTTGTTGTTGGCAGCAGCGCACGTGCTGAACTGAGCGATATAACTAATGAGTTTTGAGCACGGCAAACACATATTTTCCACATGCTATGTACACATTTACATTTTCATATATACTAAGTGTATAGTACTTAAATACATATGTACATATGTACATATTTAAATCGAAATTTCTTGGCGCATAATTCAATTTGGCAAGTAAACAACGCAAAAGACAAAAAGTTAAAACTAGCACCATATTTATAGCGTTGTTTTTCAACATGTACTACATACATACATATATAGTATTTGTATATATGTTTGCACAGACACATAGTGTGGGTACTAAGCGTCGGCAAAAATGCAAATGTAATTAGTTTTTCATTTTGTATATATACTCTGTTTCCAAACGGAACATGGGTGTATTGGGTTTGCTCAATGTCCGTATCTCGAGACTTGGAAGTTAGAAAGCCTAACCAAATTTCGAGTCAGATAAAAGTAAAAACGTTGCATTTCTCACAAATTTAAGGCAAGACACAGCATGTTTGAATATAGGATCTCTAAACACCTCTTTCTAAGAGAAGAATTGATATCTCAGTTTTTTTTAGCCAGTACACCCAATTTGATATACAGAAAATTAAAAATTTAAACTAAAAGAGACCAAATAATTATTATTATGACCGCAGTCACCCACATAGAGTAGAAACAGAATATATTAAAGTCGGGAGCTTACAACAGAAACGTTCTCACTTGTTTGCTCTTGCTCTTTCGCCCACCTTACATTGACAAGCAACCGGTAAGAGGAGTATTGGGGATGGGACTAGGATAACCGGGAGGGGTGCGATGTTTAACCTTCAAAACAAGATTTCTAAAACATGCCTAAAGGCAATGTTCTTGAATAGCCACAACTGTACCTGTTTGTTTGTTCCTATTTAGGCTCAGCATGCCTTCATATCCCCAACTAAGTAGTATATCTATCTATTGTTGTGTCTATATAGTACTACACATACACATGTGCATGAATGCATGCCTCTCTGTCTCTGTGTATGTGGGAGGGAGCAACTAAATATTTTTTTTAAATAAATGATGCCACCGCCATTTGGATGCCGTCAGTTGGCAGACAAACGCTCAACGCTGCGATACGACACGGGAGAACAAAAGCAAACAATTGTAGTAAAGCACAAATAGAGAAAGAAGTGCATAAGAGTGGAAAGCCTTTTCGATGTAAACTTCTAGAACATTGTCTAAGCGCAAAACAAACTGTGATAACGTCATAAACACAAAGAGACGCAACTAGGCAACTAGACGAAACGTAACTGTGATATACTTTCCACAAAAGTATACATACATATTATAATAAAATAACTGATACAATGGAAGTGGTTAACATGCAGCAACCAGACTCCGCCGGTGCCGAGGATCAGCTTAGGTAGGTTTTTCGCGTTGCGTGTTCTCAATCAGATTATCAGATCGAAAGTCCCAATTAAATGCGATTTAATTGCACGTGGCATAGATTGAATGGGGGAGAGGGGTACGCCTTTGCTCAATTGCCATGCGGTGCATTGCCTCCTTAAGTATCATCCTCCTCCATCTCTCCGTCTCGCTCTCTCGACACCAACACCCACAAAATGTTTTTGCCGCTCTCAATTTGGGACGATTTGCCAAGTGCGCAGTTTGTTGTTTAATTGGCATCAATAAATAAAAGGAAAACAACAATTTTTAGCAGGCATACACACGTATTTGTCTGCGCCGGCCCGGCGAACGTATTAGTATTGTACTTTATACCCTGTACCTATGCAAATATTTGAATAGAGTATAATTAAGTTGTATATAATACATACTGAATATAAAGCTATTATATATTTTCTTTGTCAATGTTCAAGTCGATCTGTATAGTATGCGCATAAGTTCTCTTTTGTTTATTTCAAATTTTGAAATAAATTTTCTCGCTTCATCAAAAGCAAATCAAAATTTGTACAATTACTAACATACTTTTAAAATATATAGGCCAGTTTCATTATCCTATCATATCATTCGGAAAAAAACACAAAATTTTTGATGAGTTCTCATGGATTGTATAATAAACAGAGAAATTATTCAAACCTGTGTACAGGGTATGTCTCAGTCAAGCACACAGTCGACTAAAACATACTTGTCAGCTAAGTGTTTGTGTTCTGTCCCCGTTATATGTATGTTGATTAACCATGAACCATGGATACAATATAAAAAGCGAATAAGTGACTAAAGAGAGCTGTCCGTCGACAGTCCAGTAACAATTATAATACTGTCATGGAATTGCTCTCTTTGAATGATATTCGACGTTGCTCAAACTAACCTATAACCAGAAACGGTCGTGTCGTTTGTCTCAACTCCAATTGTCCGTTGTCCTTTTCTAGCTATTTTTAGCTGAAGGAATTTCGAATAGCGAAATGAAGAGAGCTATCCGTCGACAGTCCAGTTAAACATTAATACTGTCATGGAATTGCTCTCTTTGTATAATATTCGATAAGCGACGATATAATTTTTTTTATATATATATATGTTTGGTATTTTGTCCACATAATTTGGTGATGGGTTATTCTCCTTTCAGGCAAAACATCGAAAGAAAAAAATCGCAAATTTTGTAATTCAAGTATCTTTCTGTATTGTTTCTTGACAATAATAATTGTTTCAAAATTGTTTGTTTTGCGACCCGCCCGCTATGATTAATTGCCCTTAACTTATGTAGTAGAATGTGCTCCTTGTGCATTTTACAAGCCGCCGCGTCCACGTCCGCCAGTGGGACCGCCTTGCCAAGCGCCGCGTCCGCCGCTGCCAGGTGCACCCGGTGGTCCACCGCCGCCGCGACCGCCACCACCCGGCGGACCAGTTCCTCTGCCTCGACCGCGCGCTGCAAACGAAACAGACGGAAACGAAACATGAAGCGAATTCGACACCATACATATATAATGAAAGACTCACCCTGTGCTCTGAGTATCGCTGCTTTTCCGCGACCGGCTGTCCCACCTAGGCCTTTGCCGGTTTGCTTTTTAAACATCGGCGCGTTCTTCAGCATGTCGGGCAGTATGAGAAAACGTATCTTCGATCCGCGTATATAGACATTCTCCAAGTTGGCAGTGCGTCCGTCCCGGTAGGTAACCGTAATTTGTGTCATTTGACAATTCATGTTGTCCTCCGCCTCGATGAGCTTGCCGCGGTACACTTCGCCGGTAATTGTCTCACAAGTGATTATGTGGCCCTCAGCCTCGTGCAAAACTTTAATGGGTACGCCAATCGACATGTTTGGTGTAGCTTTTTATAGTTATTTGCGATGTATTTATTGATTTTTCTTGTGTTTTTTCTTGGACGCCGTCAATTTTCGCTGTTCTTTCTTTGCGCAAACGTTTACGAGTGAGTGTTTGTGTGTGTGTGACAGCTGCCCGCACCGCCATGCTGTGGTGAAAAAGTCTGTGAGCGTGCAGGGTTGTATTTTAGCGGCATGGTTGCGCGACAGTGTTATCGTTATCGACCTATCGTCGCGCATATAGACTAAGTATAGATAACGGCGGTCTTATCTTTTAAACATACTTAAAAACTGTCTGCGTCATAAAAAAAATAAATAAATAAAAATATGTTTCCAATCAAATTTGATTTCGTTTTGCTGATAAGCGGCAAACACGTTTCGTCGGAGTGTATGACAGTTTTAAATAAACTATTGCGCCGTTAAGCTGCTCTGTGCCACCAATTCTTAAGAAAATGAATTGGTAAATTTTATAAAATCCATATTACAAAATCGATAAGCCATAGGATAGAACTATTATAATAATACTTAATATCCGTGTGTTTTTGGGCTTGTTTTCTCTTCCGCAGCGACCCAATCTTTAGTAGTAGCTTCGTTAGAAGAGATTTTAATGATAGCGGAGTAGCTGGATGTGCCGATGGCAAGCTCCGTACCATCTCGACTTCGTCTTGCGCCACGAACATGTCGACTGAGTCCTACCGCATCTCTCTCGGCGTAGGGCCTCTGTGGTGGTCCTGATGTCCCTGTCCACCACAGAACAGATCACGATAGGGCATCGCTCTTAACGGGTAAATAAACTGAATAAAATTAAAATTAATGTTCACTTTTTACGAATATTCATTTTGTATTTCATCATCTCACAGGCTACAGCCGTAAGTCTTCGGTCGACTCGGCTGGCGGCAGCTTGTTCGAGGCCAGCTCTCGGGCATCGTCATCCTCTTCGTCGTCGGTTTGCTCCGACTCGGAGTCGCACGACATTCATTCGTTGTGCTCGGAGGACGATTGCCAGGAGGTGTTGCGCCAGATCCTGCAGCATGACCAACCGGTGCATATTTCCATCAAATTGCACGTCACTGAAGACCAGTCTACCAATTGGATGTCGATTTTGAACCCGAACAACAACATTTTGTATGTCATCTTTCCTAAGGACTTGCCCCCAGCTGGCTCCAAAGAGACCTTCATCTCGCTTCTGGAGTTCGCCGAGGACAAGTTAGAGGTAGACGGCATTGTCATGGTTATGCAAAAGGATCAACCGGATTGCGCTCGTTTAATTGAGGCATTCCTGTTCATGGGCTTTGAACCGCTATCGAGAAAATCACCGAAGGCACCACCGGCTGCCATCAACGATAACGAGAACTACTATTTCCTTTACACCATCGAGGAGTAGAAAAGGGACAACGTGTTGACAACAGTTTAACGTCAAACGATTTCAAGTTAAATATACCGAAAAGTTACTCATTCAAAGTTACCCGCAACAATAACTATTAATATCCGTAGCGTTTTGTTATTGTAATCAAAACAATCAGAGTAGAATAACCGTATATGACATATTGACCCCAATGTGTTCAATGAAAAACCATATTTCAAATTTCAAATTCTAAAAAACAAATCGTTTTAAACTTTGTCAACGCGACTTTTTTGCTTTTGTAGTCTTTCTATCAAGATGCACTTAAAATAACAACATTGCGTTAGCCACGTTAAGAGCAAGCTTCAAATTGTCGTAAATTAATACACCAATTATAATCGAAAAATGAAAAAATACCAGAAAATGTAAAAAAAAAATATAAAATCTAAAAAAACGTAAAAAAAATATGAAATGTATTAGTCTTAAGTTTATTTGTGGAATATTACAACAATTATTATTTATGTTATATACACATTTCAATTATTATCATTTATATATCTTGAAAACAATATATGTTATTCTTATTATGTAATATCAATATACTTTCGTAAATCCCACATATGTATTTCACATAAACAAATATTTAAATATTTTATATATATATATTCAACTTTTGTATACTTATGTACGATGAATATGAAGAAAAGAAGCATTCTAAAGCAAACATAAATATTTATAGAGTAAACGACTACATTTATCAAGCAAACACATACATATACTATTATATTCAAACCAATAAATAAACTTTCAAAACAATAGATTAAACACTTACACCTGCAAACAGTAGAGAGTTAACGTTTTATTTTGATTAATTTAATATGATTTTCAAGTATATGCAATAAAATTAATGATCCAATAATAATATTCTTGATGGAACCTGGGGCTTAACTGGCAGCAAGCAGATATTGCTTTTTCTAAGGAAACTCAAAAACTATAAACCGAATTAATACCAATGCGTATTAGAAAGATAAGTATATTGATTACTGACGTGGGTCACTTAAAAATATATAGATAAATGGAATATTTAATCTGGTTGAAGAGTAAATGGAAGTTCTTTCCTATATGCAAACTCAAAACTGATTGTGAAATTTACCAATCAATAATCCTCAGTCCGTAGACTTCGACCCAGAGCCACGAGCCACGTAACTGCTGTTTTGCTCAGTTACGGATGAGTCTATATTCTTGTATTATACATCTGTAAACGTGATCTGTGCTCTCAGCTGGGTTTGATCGTATAGATCTGTTACATATGAGTATTAGAAAATACATAAACATAAGTGTCTACCCAGTATTTCAGACTTTATGGGCGATAAAACTCAAAGCACTGACGCATATGCGTGTACATATGGTCTGTGTAAGTATTTATAGTATAGGGGCTGGCCATATAAAAGATAACGTTATAACCAGCAGCGGAAGAGTTTCCGAAAGCAGTCGACGTTTGGACGTCTCCGTTTACACAACGAAATTTAAAGGCAAAGCCAATAGAGGGAGATAGATATCATGATGAAGTCGGTGAGTTATTTTGTGGGCCGTGAAGGGGGCGATATTGTTATCTTATCCGCTTAGATAACAACTGTGCTGCCACAATCCTGAGCCTTACAAATGCCATATAATTAACAGTATTGTTTTCATATATACCAGGTATTTTTCATTATTGCAACGATTCTGTTTGCCATTGTTCTGGCGTCAGAGAAAACTGAGGACACTCAACGTCTACACCAGCACCACAAGCGGCAGCAACATGCCCAGCCTCTGGATCAGCATAATGGTCATGTGACGGAGCATGGAAAGCATCGGATGCACGATCTGGACAAGGAGCACAGCAAGCAAGGCCAGATGCCTGTGCCCCCGGCACCACACCATGCCAAGCCAAGACGCAACGGCAGGCGACACAAGACGGCCAAGAGCGCGAAATCCCCAAGGAATCATGCTCATCAGGTAAAGCCCAACCACCATAAGAAGCAGCAATCGCATAAGGCACATGGACATGCTCGCAAGCACCAGTAAAAGCGTCAGCGCCTTTTCCAAAATTGGTCTTAAGCCAATTCTAATTTAATTTGTATAGTTTACCTAATGTATTTTCCAAACTTCGATGCCACATAAAGAAAAAATTAAAAACTAGTGAAATTGTAATTTTTGGCAAACTCTTTTTAATGGTCAACGATCTTTCAACTCCATGATCTTCACATAATAATGGCCTCAGCTTGTGTGTCGTAAATCGTGGGGGGGTCCAGGTTCAGGTCCAAATTACCCATACGCTTGCCAAATACTCTCGGCTTTTGCTTTTTTAGCCACTTTTTCCTTTGTGTGTATATTATGATGTCGGCGTCTAGCCTTATTATTATTATTATTATTTCAACTTCTTCGGAAGCGTTTAACAATCTTGCAATCCGGTTTTTCAACGTAACGCAACTACCACTCAACCAGAGCACACATTTTAAAATAATAAAGTTAATGTTTTTTCATTTATTTGTGTGTGGTTAGGACGGTGTTAATTGTTGTGGGGTCAAAAGCATTTATGACGTCATTATATATACAACAAAATAAAGCTGACCGAACTTGTTTTAAATGACACAGTGGTCGAGTGAAAGGAGGAGCAAGCGGGAGTGTTATACTATAGTCGAATGAGATTCAATAAATATGCGTTCTACACTTGATTTCAGCATTTAAATGGTGTGTCCTAATTAGGGGAAAGAGATCACAAATAATCTAAATGTTTTCAGATTGAATGGAAATAATAGCTACAAATTTGGAGTAAATAAATTATAATGAATTTCTCGCTTAATTTGTAAGTTTTATTTGGTTGTTAGTAGTGATATACAGGGAGGTAAAGTACTAAATACGCATATAGTAGTCTAGAGTCCTAATTGTCAATTTCCTTATGTGTTATGTTCAACCCCAAACTGGATAAATGGGACGACGGTAGTAGCCTCCGTAGCCACCTCTGTAGCCACCATATCTATATCCGCTGTATCCGCCATATTTATAGCCATAGCTGCCACCATAAGATGGGCTATAATCCATCGTATTAGCATAGTATCCAACTCCAATGCTATCAGCCGTGGAAAGGTCATCGGCCTCAGCTTCAGGGGCCAAGCTCTTTAAAACCAAATAAAAGTAAAATTTAATATCGAAAAATTTATTCATTTCTATTAATTACCTCGACGGGAACGGCTTTAGCTGGTGTCAACATCAAAATTAGACAAGCCAGACCAAATAGGATGATCAATAACTGAAATTGGAGCAGATTTAAGTAATTGGGAATTTTTAACTAACTGTATGTGATGATTTTGTACCTTTGCCATTGTTAATTTTATATGTCAAATCTCACAGGCTTGAATCTTTTTTTTTTTTTTTAACAAATTATCGCCTTTGGGTGCTCGTTGGGCTCTGTATAGAAGCGCTGTTGTTGATGAACTGTGATTCTAAGTAACAGACCCAAGATCTTTTATAGTGCGAAAAATATGCCGGAGATTGATTTTGCACATGATCATTGATTGGTCAAACATTAGTCTGGAGATGTCGTTAACCGGGAGGAAATTGTTTGTTACATTCATGTATTCATATATCAAGGTCAGGTTTTACATACAGAGTGTGTTGTTTCAGCATCGAATGTAAAGCTAATTAAACTAATCAGTAGAGTAGTTCGAAACCAAAACACGTTTCCCATTTGAGATCTCAAATTCCTCCAATTTTTGAGTGAGTAAATATGCTGACGCACTCACTGAAAAAAGTTCATAATGACTACGGTAAGCAAATCTAGATATTATATGTGTTACAGTTGTTGACCAGCTCATTTATTTGATTATAGCAATTAGAACGTGCATGGGGATTTCTTTTTCGTTTTGTTATGATTTTTGAACACATTCAAATAATCACAGCCAAATTTAAAAATAAACGGTCCCGTGATGCATGCAGTAAAAAATTTGACTGCTATGTTGCATGCAACAGATCTGCGGAAACTTTTTCTTAAAAATTGTCATAGCTCGATTTTAATTCTTGTACTATTCAAAATGTCATCTTTTTTATGAAGTTCGGTCAAAAGTTGCAAAAGTAGCAGTTTATTAAAAAAAAAAAGTTGATTTTTAGGTAAAAACCAAAATTTGCTATCGCTCGACGGGCAATTTAAGCAATTTGACATATATCGAAATTCTGGCAGCCAGTATTTACACTGAATATTTCAATTTCATAACTTGCCCGCATGCCGCGAGTTTCTTATTTTTGATTGTTGCAATAAATCGTTGAATTAAGTAACGTTTAAGTATCGATTTTAACCTGAGCCTCGTTGGCCTATCGATACAGTGCGAGCAAACTATCGACCATCTCTAAAAAATGTCTGCCGCATAGTAAAACGTTTTGCAAAAGATACCGGAAAATTTTTAAAAATCAACAAAAAAGTGTTTGAACTTAATAGAATAGGTAAGTGTGTAACACAATTAAACGACATCTGTAATTTAAATTGTAAATTTATGCACAATTGACTGTTCTTGCCGCTAAAATAGCCGTGGTGAAATTTGCAAAACGCGGCGACAGCAGCGACGTCTGCGTCTGCTGCTGACTATCTTCTTCTTTCTCTTCACCTTAATACTATAAACGAAACGCGTGTGGTTTGTTTTTATTATACCCTATACTCAGTCAAAAAAAGGTGATAATATAGCTGTGTACATTTATGTAAAAGGCATGCAAAGTATATATACATTCTTCATCAGCTTCAACAGCGGCGTCCGTTTGTCTGAGCGCGTCGAGTGGTGCAGAGGGATGTAGAGGGATGCAGGATCGTGTGTATGACTTGGTTACTTGGTACTAGAGTTGTACATTGTAGTTTACTTAAAGGAATAGGTTCAGAAGTTACATATTTGGTGAACGAACTAATCGATCATATATGTAGTTCATTCGTTCCCTAAATTACCTTACCTGGATTAAGACGAAGTCCCGTCATGAAGTTTTTACTCCCTGGACAAAAAAAATGGGTAAAAAGGGGGTATTAGATCTGTGATCATCTCCGACCCTATAAAGTATATATATTCTTGATCAGTGTCAAAAGAAAATTCGATTTGACCATGTCCGTCTGTCTGTCCGCATGTATGAACGCGTCGATCTCAGCAACTATAATAGCTAGAGACACCAAATTTGGAATGTAGGTTCGTGTATAGCAGGCGCAGGTCAAGTTTATTTTAGATCGGAACTATTTCCCTCCACACACCCGCTATTCGATAAAAACCGTTTTACAGAAAGAATTTTCAAGATATAGACTTGGCTTATACATGAATGACTTTAGTCATTCTCAATCCACTTTCCAAATTTGTATATCGGATAATAAACATGGAAGTTATTCAACAAACAAGATTAATGAATTGATCAATGGTCTTAATAGTTCATAAGTAATTTTAATCCGAATTATAATAAAACTCACATCCACGAAACTAATTCTAATCGAACTGAAATGATCAAACCGAACTATTAACGAACTCAAACGAACAGTTTAGTGAGTAGTTTGATGCAACTTATTCACAATTCGATGTAACTCTACAGGCTAACCATTTTCCTTTTCTTTTATCGATTAGAAGTGCCACATGCAATTCTGAGCGATGTCTATACCGCCGTATATGATACCGCCGAACGCGTGGGCTGCCCAACTGATGGCCCAGCAGCAAGCGTACGCGGCGGCCCATGCACAGCAGGCCCAGCTGCATGCGCAGCAGCAGCAGATGGCCAACCAGATACAGCAGATACCTCCGCCGGGTGCCCCATTGCCGCCGTCAGGCCACACCAGTGGCATACCTGTGCCGGCAGCGGGCGGGTCACAGTCGCAGCTGGGTCACATACCCACGCCTAAGCCGGATATACTCACCGAGGATAAGCTGCAGGAGAAGGCGCTCAAGTGGCAGCATTTGCAATCGAAGCGGTTTGCCGAGAAACGTAAATTTGGCTTTATTGACACACAAAAGGAAGACATGCCGCCGGAGCACATACGCAAGATTATACGCGATCACGGAGACATGACATCGCGCAAGTATCGTCACGACAAGCGCGTCTATCTGGGCGCTCTCAAGTACATGCCGCATGCGGTGCTGAAGCTGCTCGAGAATATGCCCATGCCCTGGGAGCAGATACGGGACGTCCAAGTGTTATATCACATAACTGGCGCCATTACCTTTGTCAATGAGATTCCCTGGGTCATTGAGCCGGTCTACATTGCCCAGTGGGGGTAAGTTGCATTTAAAGCATATTTCATTAGAGTTTTGGATAAATTTCAGTTTACTTTTTGCAGCACCATGTGGATTATGATGCGCCGCGAGAAGCGCGATCGTCGCCACTTTAAGCGCATGCGATTCCCGCCATTCGACGATGAGGAGCCGCCGTTGGACTATGCGGACAACGTTCTAGATGTCGAGCCATTGGAGGCCATACAAATTGAACTGGACAACGATGAAGATAATGCCGTCTACAAATGGTTCTATGATCATCGGCCACTAGTCGATACTCCGTAAGTATAAAAAGCATTGACTTGGATATGAATTTACTCTAAATGTCTATAACTTCGTGTAAAAGCAACTTAAACCGACTTGCTCCCGTTCTCGATTCCGTATATTTATTTGGAGTCGAAATTTCATCAAGTTTTACATTCTTAATCGATGAAATCTATATATAATTCAAATGAATACGATATAAAAGTAAGTTTGAAAAAGAAAAACGATTCATACGAAAACGCGAACATCATATTTCTAATATTCAAAATTACAATCGTTTTCCTTCTTGTCAAGTATTTGGCCTGTAGTTGTGTATACATTCCACTTAAACTGATTCTTTAACCTTCGAATATCTTTCTTAGCTTTGTGAATGGCTCCACGTACCGGAAGTGGAATCTATCGTTGCCTCAGTTAGCCACGCTATATCGCCTGGCCAATCAACTGCTCACGGACTTGGTTGACAATAACTTCTTTTATCTATTCGATCCGAAGAGTTTCTTCACTGCTAAAGCGCTAAACATGGCCATACCCGGTGGTCCCAAGTTTGAGCCGCTAATCAAGGATCATAATGTTGGGTAAGTAAATCAATTATACTTATATTAATTACCTGTTTTTAATAACCGTTTGCTTATCCCGTAGTGACGAGGACTGGAACGAGTTCAATGACATAAACAAAGTTATTATAAGACAACCCATACGCACCGAGTATCGCATTGCGTTCCCCTATCTATACAACAATATGCCGCATTTCGTGCATCTTAGCTGGTAAGTACTGCCTATTCTCTTAAAATGTATTTAATTTTAAGCCTGTTCCCATTTCCGCTTGCGAGCAATCCATTCAAAATCAAAATTGTTAGCAGTATCCGAAATAAGTTTAAGATTTGGAATGAAAAGTATTCGGAAGTGGGAACAGGATTATTTAGAATTACACAGCCGTAGAGTTTTCAGCGGAACGTTCTCGCTGGCAACGCTTCATGCCGTGTTAGAGCAAACAAAAATCTCCCTGTTTACTACCAATTTAGCGATTGTTTTCTTTTGGGACGTGCAATCAAAATGTTCGTCACGATTTTGCAGCCTAAATCGTTGACCGCTGATAGTTGCATACAGTTTTAAAGTTTAGTATCTAGAGAGAGACGTTATTTGAAATTTTCCCCTTTGTTTTTCTATTTAGGTATCATACGCCGAACGTAGTCTATATCAAGACCGAAGATCCTGACTTGCCTGCCTTTTACTTTGATCCACTTATCAATCCTATTTCGCATCGCAATACCAGCTCTAAAGTTCAAGAGCCAATGCCCGATGATGATGAGGACTTTTCGCTGCCCGATGATGTGCAGCCTTTCCTGCAGGATACTCCGCTCTACACTGATAATACGGCCAATGGCATTGCGCTGTTGTGGGCACCGCGTCCATTTAATATGCGCTCGGGTCGTTCCCGTCGTGCCATTGATGTGCCGCTGGTCAAGTGCTGGTACAAGGAGCATTGCCCACCAGGACATCCGGTTAAGGTGCGCGTCAGCTATCAAAAGCTGCTTAAATACTATGTGCTCAATGCACTGAAGCATCGCAAGCCAAAGCCACAAAAGAAGCGGTAAGTCAAAAGTTATTCCAATTTGTATAGCAAAATTATCCCCATTCCGTCAGAACACACAGTATTATATAATTTTAAACTTTATATTCAACTAATACTTGGGTCTTATGTGGTCTGGTTGCAGATATTTGTTCCGTTCTTTCAAGGCGACCAAATTCTTCCAGACAACCACTTTGGATTGGGTTGAGGCTGGTCTGCAAGTGTGCCGACAGGGCTATAACATGCTCAACTTGTTAATTCATCGCAAGAATCTGAATTACCTGCATTTGGACTACAACTTCAACTTGAAGCCCGTCAAGACGCTGACTACCAAGGAGCGCAAAAAGTCACGTTTCGGCAATGGTAACTGACTAAATTTCAAATTTATTTATTCCAGTTATTAATTATCTAATTTTACAGCTTTCCATTTGTGCCGTGAGATTCTGCGCTTGACAAAACTGATCATAGATTCACACGTGCAGTATCGCCTGAATAACGTGGACGCCTTTCAGCTGGCTGATGGCTTGCAGTATATATTTGCGCATGTTGGTCAGCTGACGGGCATGTATCGTTACAAGTACAAGCTGATGCGACAGATTCGCATGTGCAAGGACTTGAAGCATTTAATCTACTATCGCTTCAATACAGGACCCGTGGGCAAAGGTCCTGGTTGTGGTTTCTGGGCGCCTGGCTGGCGTGTCTGGCTGTTCTTTATGCGGGGCATAACGCCGCTGCTCGAACGCTGGCTGGGCAATTTGCTGTCGCGTCAATTTGAGGGACGTCACTCCAAGGGCGTGGCCAAGACGGTCACTAAGCAACGTGTGGAATCGCATTTCGATTTAGAATTGCGTGCCTCGGTTATGCACGATATTGTGGACATGATGCCCGAGGGCATTAAGCAAAACAAGGCGCGTACCATACTCCAGCATCTGTCGGAGGCCTGGCGCTGCTGGAAGGCCAATATACCATGGAAGGTGCCCGGCCTGCCCATACCCATTGAGAACATGATTCTGCGCTATGTCAAGATGAAGGCCGACTGGTGGACAAACACGGCGCACTACAATCGCGAGCGCATACGCCGTGGTGCCACCGTAGACAAAACGGTGTGCAAAAAGAATTTGGGTCGCTTGACGCGTCTGTATTTGAAGGCCGAGCAGGAGCGACAGCATAACTACCTCAAGGATGGCCCCTATATATCGCCCGAGGAGGCGGTGGCCATTTATACCACTACAGTGCATTGGCTGGAGTCGCGCCGCTTTGCGCCCATACCCTTTCCACCGCTCTCCTACAAGCATGATACCAAGCTGCTGATTCTGGCATTGGAGCGCCTCAAGGAGGCGTACAGTGTCAAGTCGCGCTTGAACCAAAGCCAGCGTGAGGAGCTGGGCCTCATCGAACAGGCCTATGACAATCCCCACGAGGCACTTTCCCGTATCAAGCGTCATCTGTTGACGCAGCGCGCCTTCAAGGAGGTGAGCTGAGTCGAAAACTTTTAATTGAGCATAATATTCTAATTGCTGTTTATATTTTTCAGGTGGGCATTGAGTTCATGGACTTGTACAGTCATTTAATACCCGTGTACGAGGTGGAGCCGCTGGAGAAGATCACAGATGCATACCTGGATCAATATCTGTGGTATGAGGCAGACAAGCGACGTCTGTTCCCGCCCTGGATCAAGCCCAGTGACACGGAACCTCCACCGCTGCTTGCCTACAAGTGGTGTCAAGGTAAAGATACAATTAAAGTGCAGAAAGTGTTAAAAACAAGCGCATTTTGGGTGTGTGATTTGTGGCAAAGTGATGAGCTTGGATTCCATCCCCTTGTTGCAAACCTCACGCCGAAGGTGTCGCATTAAAGCAACAACATGAAATAGTGTAATATGAAATGTGTGCGTATAAGTTTAGACCCCCTTTACATGGCAGAATTTATCATGGATTCCATTTACATTGTGAGTATGCAAACACTTCCTTTGAATTGGATCACATTTTAACAGTACATGACGATAATGGGGACCAACTATAAATGACTTCGTGAACATAAGAATCCGCGTTAAATGCGAATCTGAATTTAATAACTTCTCTTCGATAGGCATCAACAATTTGCAGGATGTGTGGGACGTGGGTGAGGGCGAATGCAATGTGCTGCTTGAGTCCCGCTTTGAGAAGCTCTATGAGAAGATTGATTTGACGCTGCTCAATCGTTTGCTGCGTCTGATTGTGGACCATAACATAGCCGATTACATGACGGCCAAGAATAACGTGGTCATCAACTACAAAGACATGAATCATACTAACAGCTACGGCATTATACGCGGCTTGCAGTTCTCATCGTTTATAACGCAGTACTATGGACTTGTTTTGGATCTCCTTGTGCTGGGCCTGCATCGTTCCAGCGAAATGGCTGGGCCACCGCAAATGCCCAACGATTTCCTAACATTCCAGGACGCAGTCACGGAAATAGCTCATCCCATACGGCTTTACTGCCGCTATGTGGATCGCATACATTTGTTCTTTAGATTCTCGGCTGAGGAGGCACGCGATCTAATCCAGCGCTATCTTACCGAGCATCCGGATCCCAACAACGAGAATATTGTGGGCTACAACAACAAAAAGTGCTGGCCACGCGATGCACGCATGCGTCTGATGAAGCACGATGTTAATCTGTAGGTTCTATACTTAATTGTTTATAAACTAGCTTTATTTGAAATCTTCTTTCTGCCTGTAGTGGTCGCGCTGTCTTCTGGGACATTAAGAATCGCCTGCCCCGCTCGGTGACCACCATTGGCTGGGAGAGCACCTTCGTCTCGGTCTATTCGAAAGACAATCCCAATCTGTTGTTCAACATGAGCGGCTTCGAGTGTCGCATTTTGCCAAAGGTTCCTTTACATTCAAGCCGTTTACTAACTTCAGTTGATAATTTGATTTATTTCTTTAACTTTCTTGCAGTGTCGCACCCAAAACGAAGAGTTCACTCATCGTGATGGTGTTTGGAACTTGCAGAATGAAATCACCAAGGAGCGTACAGCTCAGTGCTTCCTGCGCGTGGATGACGAGTCTCTGGGTCGGTTCCATAATCGTGTGCGCCAAATTTTGATGGCTTCCGGATCCACCACATTCACAAAGGTAGAATGATGACTTTTTCAGACCTATTTTTAAAATTGCTAAGCAACCTCAACCTAAACAGATTGTTAACAAATGGAATACGGCGCTCATTGGCCTGATGACTTACTTCCGTGAGGCTGTGGTCAACACGCAGGAGCTGCTGGATCTGCTCGTGAAATGCGAAAACAAAATACAGACACGTATCAAGATTGGCTTGAACTCCAAAATGCCTTCGCGTTTCCCGCCCGTTGTATTTTACACACCCAAAGAGCTGGGCGGCCTGGGCATGTTGAGCATGGGTCATGTGCTCATACCACAGTCGGATCTGCGCTGGTCCAAGCAAACCGACGTGGGCATTACGCATTTCCGTTCCGGTAAGTGCTTGAAATGAGTTAATACCCTGTTTTTCTGTTTAATAAGTTCCTTCATTTGCTTGGCAGGCATGTCACATGACGAGGATCAGCTTATACCAAATCTGTATCGCTATATACAGCCGTGGGAGAGCGAGTTTATTGACTCGCAGCGCGTTTGGGCTGAGTATGCGCTGAAGCGTCAGGAGGCGAATGCACAGAATCGCCGTCTTACCCTGGAAGATCTGGAGGACAGCTGGGATCGGGGCATACCTCGTATCAATACGCTCTTCCAGAAGGATCGCCATACGCTGGCCTACGACAAGGGCTGGCGCATACGTACAGAGTTCAAGCAGTATCAGGTGCTCAAGCAGAATCCCTTCTGGTGGACACATCAGCGTCACGATGGCAAACTGTGGAATTTGAATAACTATCGCACAGATATGATTCAAGCGCTGGGTGGTGTTGAGGGCATTCTGGAGCACACGCTGTTCAAGGGTACATACTTCCCCACGTGGGAGGGCTTGTTCTGGGAGAAAGCATCAGGCTTTGAGGAGTCCATGAAGTACAAGAAGCTGACAAATGCTCAGCGTTCCGGTCTCAATCAGATACCCAATCGTCGCTTTACGCTCTGGTGGTCCCCGACCATTAATCGCGCCAACGTCTATGTGGGCTTCCAGGTGCAGCTAGATCTAACGGGTATATTCATGCACGGCAAAATTCCGACACTCAAGATATCCTTGATTCAAATATTCCGCGCTCATTTGTGGCAAAAGATACACGAGTCAATTGTGATGGATTTGTGTCAGGTGTTTGATCAGGAGCTGGACGCCTTGGAGATTGAGACGGTGCAAAAGGAGACAATACATCCGCGAAAATCGTACAAAATGAACTCCTCTTGTGCGGACATACTGCTTTTCCCCGCCTACAAATGGAATGTGTCGCGCCCATCCCTCCTAGCCGACACGAAGGACACCATGGACAACACAACCACACAGAAGTATTGGCTGGATATACAGCTGCGATGGGGCGACTACGATTCCCACGATGTGGAGCGGTATGCCAGGGCCAAGTTCTTGGATTATACCACTGATAATATGTCCATATATCCTTCGCCCACGGGCGTGCTCATTGCCATTGATTTGGCCTACAATCTGCACTCGGCATATGGTAATTGGTTCCCTGGCTGCAAGACGCTGATACAGCAGGCCATGGCCAAGATCATGAAGGCCAATCCGGCGCTTTATGTGCTACGCGAGCGCATACGCAAGGCTCTTCAATTGTACTCCTCTGAGCCCACAGAGCCTTACCTCAGCTCCCAGAACTATGGTGAGCTGTTCTCGAATCAGATCATTTGGTTTGTGGACGATACGAATGTGTATCGCGTCACCATACACAAGACCTTTGAGGGCAATCTGACAACGAAACCGATTAACGGCGCCATCTTCATATTCAATCCTCGCACTGGACAGCTCTTCCTCAAAATCATTCACACCTCGGTGTGGGCGGGTCAGAAGCGTCTGGGTCAGTTGGCCAAGTGGAAGACGGCTGAGGAAGTGGCTGCGCTTATTCGTTCGTTGCCCGTTGAGGAGCAGCCCAAACAAATCATTGTCACCCGCAAGGGCATGTTGGATCCACTTGAGGTGCATTTGCTTGATTTTCCCAACATTGTTATCAAGGGCTCTGAGCTGCAGCTGCCCTTCCAGGCCTGCCTCAAAGTGGAGAAGTTTGGTGATCTAATCCTTAAGGCCACCGAGCCCCAAATGGTGCTATTCAATCTCTACGACGACTGGCTGAAGACTATATCCTCCTACACAGCATTCAGTCGTCTTATTCTGATATTGCGCGCCCTGCATGTCAACACGGAGCGCACCAAGATTATACTGAAGCCAGACAAGACTACCATAACGGAGGCGCATCACATTTGGCCCACGTTGACGGACGAGGAATGGATCAAGGTGGAGGTGCAGCTAAAGGATCTCATTCTCGCCGATTATGGCAAAAAGAACAATGTGAATGTTGCCTCGCTCACACAATCCGAGATCCGTGACATTATACTCGGCATGGAGATTAGCGCACCATCGGCGCAGCGTCAACAGATTGCCGAGATCGAGAAGCAGACCAAGGAGCAGAATCAGCTGACGGCCACAACGACACGCACAACGAACAAGCACGGAGATGAGATTATCACCTCGACCACGTCCAACTATGAGACACAAACGTTCAGCTCCAAGACAGAATGGCGAGTGCGTGCGATATCCGCCACAAATTTGCATCTGCGAACAAACCACATTTATGTGAGCTCCGATGATATCAAGGAGACTGGCTACACTTATATCCTGCCCAAGAATATACTGAAAAAGTTTGTCACCATATCAGATCTACGTGCCCAGATCGCTGGCTATTTGTATGGTGTCAGTCCGCCGGATAATCCGCAGGTGAAGGAGATTCGTTGCATTGTAATGCCGCCACAGTGGGGCACACATCAGACGATCAATTTGCCAAATGCTTTGCCCACGCATCAGTATCTGAAGGATATGGAGCCGCTGGGCTGGATACACACGCAGCCAAACGAGCTGCCGCAACTGTCGCCGCAGGACATTACCACGCATGCCAAGATCATGCAGGAGAACTCTAATTGGGATGGTGAAAAGACAATTGTTATCACATGCTCCTTTACGCCCGGCTCCTGTTCCCTGACGGCATACAAACTGACGCCATCCGGCTTCGAATGGGGCTCCAAGAACACCGACAAGGGCAACAATCCCAAGGGCTATCTGCCGTCGCATTATGAGCGCGTACAAATGCTGCTTTCGAATAAGTTCCTTGGCTTCTTTATGGTGCCTGCACAGAGCAGCTGGAATTATAATTTTATGGGCGTGCGACACGATCCCAACATGAAGTACGAGCTGCAATTGGCAAATCCAAAGGAATTCTATCACGAACTGCATCGCACATCGCATTTTCTGCTCTTCTCAAATCTCGAGGATGGCGGCGATGGCGCCGGCGCCGATCGTGAGGATATGTATTCCTAATTCAAAAATTGTACAATTTCAAAACTTATTCTTAATGATTTTTATAAGCGTGTGTGAGCGTCTAGGTACAATGTCTTACAATAAAAGCCTTCAATTAATTTTCACATTACCCAGTTTTCGGCCTAACAGCAGTTGCCATGGCAAAAAAGGACATGAGCTGCGGCTTGATTTCCATTTCATTTTTATTTCACTTATTTTCACATGGCGCAACTTAATACATAACATTAACTATATGTTGTATAAGTAATACATAAATTTCATTTTTTTGGTTTTGGTTTCTAGGTACGTTTGTTCGTTTGTTGGTTGTTTGGTTGGTTGCCGTTTGGTCCGCTTTAGGAGCACTTCCACAGCACAATGGCCAAGTTGCCGCCAAAGAATAGATAGAGTATATTCTCAGTCTCATAGGACACCTCAAAGCCGAATCCCTCGCCGACGACCACATGCCAATATATGCCAAATTTTTGTCCATGGATTCCTTGATTGTTTTGGCTGCAAGCTGTTGCGAAAATCATAAATTAAATACAATATATAAACAATGTATACAGTATATTCTGTTCATCAAGTCCAGTTCCCAAGTTTTGTAGCTTCGTTGTTCAAAATATCTCGACCAAATCCACCAAATATATGTTTCATTAGGCTTTTCACCAGTAAATTGTAATTAGACTACTATATCAGATAACAACCATAGAAACGATCGCAAGAATTAGTTATTTGATGAATAAAGTTTGATCTTATATCAATAATGTCGGATTACTACTAAAATATCTCACAATACTTTGTCATATCTTAACCAAACTTACCCCCACGAATCTCCCCACCTGCTTTATATTCAAATTTCTAAGAATTCCAAAAAATGTGACTATTTTTATCACAGTACAGTTACAGCGCTCAGAGGAGAACCGAGTTGAATTAATCACTGTTTAATGTTTGATAACATTGAGGTTAACAACGCCTCTACTGGTTGGTCAGATTTCCATATCTTTTAACATACCTCATAATTTGAAGAATACTTCTCGCAGACACCAACGCTTAATTCGATGACCTCATGGCGCATTTCTTCCTTCATATCGGAGTGCTGTCGGGAAGCGAAGAACCTTAGGATTATTTAGGGCGCTTTTAAGTAATAATTGAACAAACCTTGACTAGCGGATAGATGTGCACCAATTTCTTGTCACCCTCCTTGCCACCCTCCTCATCGGCCATGTCGGAGCTGGGTTGTCTGCCTAACCAAGTTGATTTTAAGGAAGAACTGAAGGCTCAGTTCTGTTACCGATTCCGGACTATATCGACACGCGAAAACCGCACAAACACAAAAACACACACAGAGACGGGGAGTGAGAGACGTGAACTAATGTTATAAAAATTGAGTTAAATTCCGATTTACATGTGACATACAATTCAAGGTAGTATGCACATCGGGTAACAGTATAGCATTATTATAGTATCTAGTATATAGTAGATGTTGTCTGTCATGTGGAATGAATGCTTATGAATTTTGCTGTCACGCCAGGCAGCTGCTATGGCAATTCCGTGTTGCCTGCCAGGAGCACGATTCACTTCCAACTAACTGACTTTGCGACTGACGCCGACTCCATTAACTTTGCTGGGGCCAGGCAACCGCAACCAACACACACACACACACACACACACACACACACACACACACACACACACACCCGCACACAGACATATGCACACACAAACACACACTAGAGCTTAAGGCAGGGTATTAATGGACAGTAAATTGTTGTGCTGCGTTTGCGCCAAGTCTGCATTGCAGCCCCCTTCAACCCCTACGGCAAACAATAGCAATTTCCGTCCGGGTGACAGCTAGACGGATGCCGCTTGCCGGCGTCTCGTCATCTTGGCGGCCACCCCAATATTTGCAAGAATCCATTCACCATTACGCGCACATTTGGATGCTTGTTTTTGCAACGTTTCACATCGTTGGTGGTTGGATGGACGGTCAAAGAGCGACCCTCATGCTGAAAATTGAATAGATGCCGGGAAAAACCAGCTAACCCCCAAACAAAATAGAGCATCAACAATTGGGTTGTCAGATTTATGTGGTGTTAAAGCAAATTAATACATATGTGCACATTGAAATTTTATTATTTATCCCAGTCTTAATGTTCTTCACTTGCGAAGATTGCTTTCTCTTCATAAAGATATTATCATTCCTGCTGAAATCGTCCACTTCCTTGATTGTCAACTTGCTTTTGCATTTATTTGATACTCTTATTTTATGTATCCCAGTTTTCCTCATCGCCCTCCGAGATTGTCACTTTTGCAAGTTGCTCTTCCTCCTCAAACAAATCTCCATTGCTGCTGGCATTATCCTCTTCCTCGATTATAATAAACCCATCTTCCACTTTCTTTTCATGCTCCTTCAATAGCTGATCCAATATTTCAGCTGTAGCGCCCAAGTATTCGACTCGTCTTAGCAGCTCAACAAATGACATTTTATAGACATACTTGTCATTATCATAGTTATCCTCATTGCTTGAGCAGCGACCTAGTTCAAAGTCGACCTCTGCCCAAATTTTTTGCTCTTGCGTGCGAGTATCTTTATAAAAGGGAAAATCCACGACATGTAAACTCTTGTATGGCGTATTCTCAGACACTGGCTTATGTTTCAGTGGTTCCACCAAAGGCATGTCCATCAAATCTTTTCGCACAAAAAGCGCTATTTGAGAGACATGACCAACGGATTCGTATCCCGGAGGCGGGTCTCCAACACCCAAGAGTGCAAACATATAGTTGGGATACTTTTCAGTAATGCCAATGCACCAGGAGCGGAACTCATCTCGTGTCCATTCAAACTTGTGGTCATGGTGACGAAAACCATTGGGCAACAGAGGATTGAAACGCGTGAATATAATATTAAAGTCCGAATTCGGTGTGGTAAATACAACCAATTTAGGCTGCATAAAACCAAAAATATTGAGTGGTATTTTTGTCAAAACATCGTCGTAAACATGTTCAATGCTGAAAAATACACAATATTACAATTTGCAATTTATGTAAAGGTCGAATAATTTACAGTTCCAAAGCTACGACCGCATCTGTGTTCTTCAATTCCTCAGACGAATCCGCCACGCTGCCATGTAGAACCTCAACACGCAGCGGGCCAAGGCGTTGTCTTATAAAGTCGGAAATCAAAGGATTTATGCGACTTGTGTGCATCTTCAGAGTTGCGTCGTCAATGTCAACCTGTAAAGAAACCGTTGAAAAATTGAATACAAATTTAAATTCAACCGCCAGTTGATTCCAACTCGTTTCACCATACAAGTGCAATCTGAACAGTCTGGCAATGTCGCACTCAACGTGAAACGAAACAAAATGGCGAAACGATACGGCAACGAAACATTGGCTTGTCACTTTGAGTGCGTGTGTATGTGTGTGTTCCGAGCACGGGCTGCAGTGCACGAAGAATATGTAATTTGTTGTGAAAATCAATTGAGTATCCAAATAAATATATTCAGTTGCAAAACCAATTGAGAATGTGTACTTAAAACACACAAGCGTATCAATGTAAGCATTAAACTACGTGTTTCGCACCACGGCAAGTGAAAATTTTTCATGTATATTGCATAGGGGAAAAGACAACGTGAAAACAAGAAGAAGAAAACTTGTAATACGTGAAAGAAATACATACTGAAAAGTGGCAAATCGAATCTAAGTAACTGAACGCTAAATGCTGTGAAAAATGTGTGTTTTAACAAATAATCACGCGCGTAGCATTGCGAATTAAATAATTTGGTGAAAAGCAGCTGTGGCCTGTGCCGCCGGCGCAGTTAAATCAATATTCTTCTATGCTCTGTCTGTCCGTCTGTTCGCTTGTTAGTGTGTATGTGTATTTCACAAAATGCTGTATGTAAAACGCACATAAGCTACATATAATTATTAAATGTAGTAGTAGTGATTAATTGCAGCAAGTTATCAGAGAATTGTTAAATATTTGTTTTGTTGTGTGTGCATAATTGTGACCAATACCAATGCAAGCGCTGTCGGTGTGTGAGTGTGCGTGTGCGTGTGTGTGTACGTATATGCCCCGTGCCCATAATTTTGCCATTCCGCTTTGGCCGACAACGTTCCATTCACTTTGTGCCGGGGCAACAGCGAAATTCAAAACAATAGAGCTTGAATTTTAAATTAGTGGTGACAACACAATACACACAAAAAAAAAAATACAAAATTAATCAAAAGCATTTACATTAGGATTTTTGGTGTGTGTGTTGCCCGCAGTAAAATTAAAACATTACCTAAAATAACCTTATGAGCGTAGCTCTTCTTCTTGCAACAGCCACTACGAATGTCAACAGCAAAGAAAGCGTGGTAAACAAAAGAGAATACACAAAAACAACAAACAGCAATTCAAACCCAACGTTCCTTAATGCGCCTTGCGTTCATTTGAGACTGACTTGAACAGACACGGAATTGGAACGTCACCGCGATCCCCAACGCCTGCCGCCTACTAAAAATGGGCAAACGCATTGCCTCGGAACGCCAACATGTGACACCGCCGCAGCAAACGGAAAACAAGGCGCATCCCTCAGATCGCAGCGCACGGAAACGCAAGCGTTCAGCAGTAAAAGCCTCCCGGGTGGAGAAGTGCCAGCGCCTGAGTGGCAGCAGCTCCCATGAGAACAACTGTGACTGGCACGACAACGATGATGAGGATTCCTGCTCATCGGGCTCGGCAAACTCGCCGCTGCTGCAAACACCACAGACACTATCGCTGGCACCGCCACGTGCTGGCCAGTATGCAGTCAACTCGCGTGCATCCTTGCTCTCCTTGGCCACCTTTGCCAGCGGCGGCAACAGCGATCACAATAATTCCAATGCGACCGAGTCACCGCGCCCGGTCTACACGCTGCGTCCCTCAGTGGTCAACGGCACCATATTGAGGGATGTGCTCTCGAAGGCTTGGCGACTTGGACGACCCATAGGTAAGCTATGGGCAATGGGCAAACAAGCAATTATGCTTGTTTCTTCTACCCTGTACCCCTCTTCAAATACCCTTTGTAATTGCGTGGAAATGTAACAGGTAACAGCAAACTATCAAAACTGGAGACTACATTTTGTATTTTGTTAAAACACAATCGAATTTTTAAAGATGTACTATTGTTTTTTATATTATATGAGAGGGCATTATAATTTTGTATCGAAATGTGTAATGGACTGAAGGAGAGGTTTCTCCGACCAAACGAAGTATAAATATTCTGAATCAGCATGAATAGCCGAGTCGATAAAGCGATGTCCGTCTGTCCAGCTGTTTCTGTGTCTCAGTTTTAAAGCTATCGTTGAAACTTGGCACAGACCCTTTATTTTGTAGCAGGCAATACATATGTCGGAACCGGCCGGATCGGACCAATATAACATGTAGCTGCCATAGGAATGATCGGTCGACAACTATGTTTTTGTATGAAAAGCTTGTTTGTTTTTAAATATATCTTCTAGAGAGCCTATACAATCTCACCAAATTTGGTTAAAATCGGACCACTATATCACATAGCTGCCAAAGGATTGGATGAAAAGGGAGTTTTTGTATGAAAAACTTTTTGTATTACATCCAAACTAAGTGAAAGTCTTATTATTTATTTATATAACTGTATGTAAAACTTAAGCTACAGAGATACAGCCATAGAAGAGTTTTATCATACAACATATAGTTTCCTATGATTGTAACAAAATCGGACCACATAGCTCCCATTGGAACAATCAGACGTAAATTGAGTTTTGTATAAAAAACATTGCTGCTAGGGTATATAGCTTCGGTAAGTTCTTTCTTGTTAATAATCGTATAATTTTTGAATGTTTTCTGACAATCCTACAAATATCATGAAGATCGAATAATAATCATCAAAGCTATTTTACAAATTTGGCTACGGAGTCTCCTAGAATCTTTCTCTCGTTTTTGGCGTTGGTTAATTTGATTACAATTTTTCACAGGCAAGGGAAACTTTGGCGAAATATTTCTAGCCTCGGATGACACTGTATGTCCGGTTTCTTCGGAAGGCGCCAAGTATGTGGTCAAAATCGAGCCACATTCCAATGGGCCGCTGTTTGTGGAGATCCATTGCCTTATAAATACCAACCAGACGCAACGTAAGTATTGCAGAAATGATATGATTATACAACAATTACTAAACTTTCACCTTCTTTCATAGAAATCACAAATGGCAACGTGGAGAGCAGCATTGAGGCAGTGCCGGCAGGGGTTAGCAAGGGCCCGCCCTCTGGCATACCAAGCTATATAGCCTCGGGCACCCATTACTTTGGAGATGGACGTTATAGGTTCCTGGTGCTTCCGCGCTTTGATCGTGATCTGCACTCGCTGATTAAGAACACCCGGGTGGCGCAAAAGTCTCTGCTGGCACTGGCCATACACATTATCAATGTGTTGGAGCATTTGCATGACAAGGGCTATTGCCACAATGATATAAAGGCGCAGAATCTGATGATATCCAAGTGCAAGTACCTCAAGCGTCAGGCTGTGCGGGACGAGCACTACGAGGAGAAGCAGCAGACGACAGATAGCGGCAACAGTTCCGAGCAGGAGACCAATGATGATGATTATTTTGCAAAGAACGACAAGATGGGGCTGAAGCGCATTGCGCTTATTAAACAGGACGAGGATGAGGATGAGGACTTTGATGATGGCGCTACCACAAACAGCAACAACAGCAACAGCCTGGACATGTACCAGACGCCACTGAACAAGAACAAGCGACGTCCACGCAACTCTGCTATCGAATTTAGCGGCTCCAATCCGATGCGCTCGTGTCGACGCAACGACAGTCGCAATTCTAGCTCCATGTACGAGGAGATGGTCAAGTCTCACTATCTGCGTCCTGCAAAGCGTGTCAGCTATTCGGAATTCTTCAACGAGGATGGCTATCCGGTGAAAACGGGTGCCAACAGCGAACAATCGCCAGTAAGTTCCGATAACGAGTCGGATGAGTTTGTGCCGCCCCAGATTCGACGCTCTGGTGTTGCTGCTGCCAGCAAGCGCAGCGTACGTTTCTCTAACACCTGCAGCGCAAAAACAACGCGTGCCACACGCCACCGCCAGGAACAAAAGCAACAGCATCAGCTGAAGGACGAATTAAACGCACCTAGCCGCAATGGCAGCGTACGAAATAAACGGACGTCGACCGGGTATCAGTTGATGCCGACGGAAGAAGAGCATATATTCCTGATTGACTTCGGTCTGGCCTCGAAGTATGAGGATCGCGGCGTGCATCGGCCGTTTATCATGGATCAGAGACGCGCCCATGACGGCACGCTGGAGTTCACATCGCGCGATGCGCATTTGGGCGCGCATTCGAGACGCAGCGATCTGGAGTGCTTGGGTTATAATTTACTGTACTGGTCTGAAGGTTATCTACCGTGGAAGGATGTGGCGCAACAGCAGCAGCAGGAGAAGGTGCATCGCGCCAAGGAACTGTTTATGACCGATGTTTGCGAAATGTCGCGTCAGTTCTATGGCAAACTGGTTCCTAAATACTTGGGCGAATTCCTCCAGCAGATCGGACAGCTCGCATACCAGGAGCGACCCAATTATGAACGTTATCGCAACATTTTCAAACGCGAATATCGCCGCCTCGGCTACGACTGCAGCCAAATGAGGCTGAGCAGTGAGGAAATTTTGCGCACGCGTGTCTCCATTAAGGATGAGGTCGACGGTATCGCCAAGTGCGACATTTTCGAGCTGAACAACAAATTTGCGTGCAATGTGATGCGCAATTCCACGCTCAGCACACCATTCCAGGAGCATTCACTTACGAATCGTGTATCGCCCAAGAATCTGCGTTCCAAGTCCAACAAGAAGAATGCCAAAAAGAAGAAGTTCTCTTGGGCGGAGGTGCTATCCCAAGATCCAGACCAAATAGCACGCGAGCGTGCAGTCAAAGAGTTTGAGCGTGAGGAAGTCATCTGCCCGTTACAATCACGTCTCCCCAGGCGCTACGAGGGCAGACCGACCTATGCGATACTCGCGGTGGAGCAGTGCAGGCGGGACAAGGGGCTGACAGTGCAGGAACACAACGAAGATGCCGTTGAGCTGGATAATAATGAGAATACAGAAGATACAGAGGAGGAAAACAATGATGATGATGATGATGACGAGGAGGAGGAGTGGGAGGAGGAGGAACAGCAACAGGAGGAAACAGCTGCGGAAGCTGAGGCAGAGGCAGCAAGTGAAGAAGAAGAGGTAAAAATTTGGTTTGTTCGTAACAAGTTTGAAGGAACTTTTTCCTGTTTGTTGTTTATTTAGTTGTTCGCGGTCGTTTGAATCCGTTTATTGTTTCTTTTGTTCAAGTTATAAGCCTATTATTTCTTCTACAATATGCAGATGGATGTGGATGAACAGCAGAGTGATGAAAGCGAAAGCACAGCGCATTCGGAAGCGGTGCGCGACATTGTCAGGGGCAGAGGACGCCCAAGCAAACAAAGTCAAGCGCAGCAAAAGCAACAGTTGGTCAAAAGCAAAATCTCACGAACACGAACAGTGAAGCTGTCAAGCAGATCGAGGAATAACAATGCTCACAGTCAGCAACAGATTCATGTTCAGGGTCAGAGCCAGATTGTCACACCGCTAACAGCAGTCGGAAGCAACAAACGTGGCTGCGCCACTCGAAAGGAGAACGCCACTTTGGCATCCGCCACAGGGGAAGTGGAGCACAGCAAGCTGAAGTCCAGTCAGCAGACGACCGTGGTGGATGCGGATCAACCCAAACAGCGTCGCACGCGTCGTTGTCTATATAAGACTGAATCACAATTGCGTGGCGAGCAGGATGTGGAAAACAATTCCCACTATGCCACGGCGAACACGAACATCCAGAATGTGTACGGCGTGTGGCAATATGATGATGAGAACAGCTACGGCAAGGGGCGGAATGTCAACTCGTCCAGGCATTGTCGCAAGTGATAGATAGTTAGATACCCTACAATAGCAACTAAACAATGCAAACATCTAAAGATGCGAGCAGTGGAAATGCAACAATTTGCAACTATGTAGAACTATCAAGCAAAACTACAAACAAACATACACACAGAGTGTTTTCGATAACAGTTATGCTGCGTTTTGTCAAGTATTTTTTAGCAATAAATAAGCAACATAAAATAATATAATTAAGTGTATTAACAGAATGATCAAAAGGCAGGCAAATATTGTTCTGGTTATGATGCCTCCAGAAGATTAGCAATGGATCAATGTGTGTATTCAAATTTCAGATTAATTAAATCAGCACATTTATAGAGAAGACAGCACATGTTTTGTTCGTAATTTATGTTTCTTTTAAAGCTATGAGTTGATCGAATAAGCAATTGTTAAGAGGAGTTGTGAAGGCACTCTGAATGGTGCCGTGTTAGGTTATATATTATGTATTGGCCTTGATAGCAAATGTTTTGTTTAATTTCTATTTTAATTTGAAAACTGTTTTTTAAGTTACTTGCTTTAGGTTGCACCCATTTTTATCATATTATCTAAAGGTAATCCCCTCAAAAAAAGTATTTAATATAACTAGATGAAGGTTATTACTGCATATAAAATTATTACTTATAAAATTCTAAGTTAGGATATAAATTGCGGATATAAATAAAATACATAGAAATTATACGTCTTTAAAAATTACCCAAAAAAATCCAATTGTATTTTTATTTAAAATAGAAGTAAGCGCTTTGGATAGGAGATTCATAATAACAGGAAAACTCAGTTTATCTGATGTTTTGCTGCGGATATATAGAAAAGTAATTTATTGCTGCATTACAAACCTGGAGAATGTGCTCGATGGTTTCGATGCGTCGCATTAATTGGAAAAGCCGCATCTCGGCGCATCTAGAACACAATTAGATGATAGCGATGTCATATTATAAAATACACTTAGGAAGCAATATAACCTACCCAAACTCGGTGACTTTCTTGATTTCGTGTGTCCAGCGCGCATCTTCTAGTATTTGAATAATGGTACAATAGCGCTGCTCGTAAACTGGTGGATCAAAGGTAATTCCTGTGTCCGTCATCGTTGTCAGCGTGTGGAAGCCACCACAAGGCAGTGTGTACTCAAACATATTAGTTATATATTTATTTTAATGACTGAATTGGGAATGCACCGGCAACTGTTTGTATTTGTTTCCGAATGTGTCTCGGATTCAATGCGACCGCAAGCTGAAAATGAAAAAATGCTCAGCGAAAAATGAAGGACAGCCAACTTAATGTAGCTAAAGAACTGCGCGCAGCCAACTTCACGCTGCCGCTTTGCGTCACTTTGCGCACTTCTTGCGTTAATGACGATATACAGAATGTTATCGAACATATCGCACTATGGCGACTAAAAACAATTGGATATCGAGCGGTATTTTTAAAAACTAAATTGTTTTTGTTGCGTTGATTCCAAAATATGCTACATAAATGAATATATTTCTTATAATATATATACGTTTGTGTTTACTAATGTGTGTGTTAATAGTAATCTTATTCAAAAGGTTATTCACTGGAAAAGCCAAGCAAAAATAAATTGTTTTTTCTTGAAACATCAAGACGTTGACTTAACATTTTTAAATGTGCAGTGTTGTGCATAAAATCCTTGTTTTGTTTTGTGGCCACTTTTTGGGACCTGCGGGCCACTACGTGAGTCTGTTGAAGCAGGGCAAACAAGTAGCCGCATCTGGCCAAGTAAGACCAAAAGGGTCTGCTTGCTTGCCGCCCCAAAAACCAAAGCCCAAATATGGTTTGACCCTCATTACGTTTGATATTTTCCTTACACATTAAGGACGGCACAGAACAGGAGCCCGGCCTGAACGGGAGTATAGTTAGTTTTTTTGTCAACTTTGTTGCTGCCTTTTACACAAAAACTCATTTGCCTTGTACGCTGGGCAAGAACAACAAACAGACTACAAGAAATAAAGTAAAGTAAACATTTAAGCGGCCTGTGGGCAGACAAAGCCAAAAAAAGAAAACACCAAAACGAGTTTGTAAAAAAATTCGCTTTTCGTTCTCTTCTTTCTTTATGGCAATAATACAATTTGGTACAAACGGTTTTAGGTTTGTTGTTCTTGCTGTTTTGTGTAAAACATTTAAGGCGTTAACTTGCTCTTATTGAATTCTTGCCCCAGTTGAATGAAATGTTTTCGTTGTTTTATGTACACGCAACTTTCAGATAATGAGCAAGATATCAAATAGCTCCCTCCCCCACCCACACTCACTGTTATCCTCAAAAACTTGTCAATGTGCCATTATGCACACGCACCAAGGTAAACAAATTTGTTGAGATGACAATTTGAAAATGCGACACCAAAGGGGGGGAACAGGAGTGGCAGGAGCAGAAGTAAGTGCCGGCCAAGAAGCTAGGCGCGGGCAGGTAAGTATAAAATGAAAAATACATTGGACCAGGGATAAAAGAAAATTATGCAAAAATAAACACAGAGCCAAAGTGTAGACAAAAAGCACATGAAGCATAAAAGTAAAAAGTGCGATAATAACAACGCTTGCTTCCCTGCTCTCTTTTATTCAGCTCTGTTTTCAAGGTGATTATCCATAAGTCCCGAGCAAAGCTCCACAACCGGGTGAATCGGAGCGGCCGGGCGGCCGGAGTGGCGGCGGCTTCTTGAATGACTGAAGACAAAGTTTTCGGTCTGCCCAGAAGTTGGAAGACGTACTATGCATGCGGCCATGCTTCAGCTACAGTTCTTCTTCGGGCAGGTATGAAATCCGAGCGTTAATACTTATTTTTTAGCTGCGAAACAAATGCGTAAATTTGTTGCCTCCTTTTTGGTGACAATGAAACGCGGATAAAGCGTTTTACGTGCTGACGCCGCTGGCTGCTGGCTGCTTGCTGCCTTCCAGGCAGCTGTTTGTCTCTGTCCGGGATGGAGATGAGTGATAATTACGTATCTGTTACTTGTCACAGGTAACGAGTCTATGTCGTGACCAAATATCAGGTCACTGATACGCGCGAAGTTCGTCACGATATCAATCTTAAATTTAGATTACTTGTTGTATATGAATCGTTTATTTTTGATCTGAAAAATATACCCATGATTCCAAAACTTATCTTCGTAGTGGCTTTTACCCAAGACATTGTTTTAGCTAGTATGTTAAAAAGCAACAGTTTTATTTATAAGTGCACAACTGGTGAATAGATTTGTTCATGAATCAATGAACAAGTCGTTCATTTACATGACCCGTTCAATTGAACTTATTCTGAACGAAACTAAAGAATTAATTCACAATTCGAGTAACTGTAACTGCCAAGCAGTCAGTGATATTTGTAGTTTTCATGGCAGTCACAGTTCTGACCGTGATACGAAAATCACAGTATCGCGCAACTCTGGTGCAGGGTAGGAATTGCGGGTAGCGGGTGGGTCGCCTTGTCTTCGTGCAGGTTGTTTGCGTCGCTGATTTCGCATAAATTATGCAGGCAACGGGGCATCAGGAGCAGCAGCAGCAGGAGTAGCAGCAGCAGCAGCAGCGACAGCGGCAGTGGCATCGCTTACAACCCGGTAAATGCTACGTGCTATGTACATGCAGGCACCCAAAAGCAGACTTCATTTTTGCCCAACAAATTACAAATGTGCTTTTTATGCGCAGCAAAACAAGGACACCATCATCAGGAGCCACACCAGGACCATCGCTCACGCACTTGGGACACATTTGTGCGCTCTAATTTTACATCAGCTTTGTGCCTCGCCTTATCGACTGGCCTTAAGGTGTGGGGTAAAAGGACCCAAAACCACACAAAAGATATTTGCATTTGAACATGAACGAAATTAGTTCGGTAAGCGCGTTGAGGGATGAGGCCCCCCCAACTTAATGAATTTGTGTGTGTGCGGTGTGTTGCTTTTATGCGGGTTTCTCTGGTCAATGCCAGCCAACGACTTCAAATCAAATAGAAATCAAAAAGGCAATATAAAACGAAACTCGACCATTTGCAAGTGCATTTGACTGGAAGACCGCAAAACCAATTCATCATCTCGCAAAACTCGTCAGCCACAAAATCCACTGAAAAAAAACATTTACGTAAATGAAATAACATTCATGTTTGCGCGTCCATATATACGGCACACTCAAAACACATGCGTGGAGTGGTAGGTAGTTGGCGGGTAAGGGGAAGTAAATAGAGCAATGGCCATGATACGGCACGATACGTTGCTGCCAGTGCTGCCATCTTTTGAAAAGCAGAGAAGCTAGAAAAAGCTGAATCTTAAAATCAAAATAGACCAGAAAAATACTGCTTTATTGTTTTTTCTAGAATTCCAACTTACGTAACTTAGTCAAAACCGAACACATTTTTATGATTTGTCATTTTGGTCATGGTTTATCATTTAGATTGAGTTGACGTATAAAATGTTCTCATATCTATAAATAAGAATTTTTAAGATTTTTTTCAAGTTTTACTTTTTACATATTGGGAAATTTTTTGTTGTTGATAAATTTCAGATATTAGTGTAAGACGCTATTTTAAATCTTATTATGAGATATTATTATGAGCTTCATAGTGAATGTAATTTCCAACTCCCATAACTTTGTCTAAACTGAACCGATTTTTCATACGGAATGCATTTTTAATATGGCATTTAAAATTTAATTAAACAAAAAAAACATTTCAATTTTCTTGCGAATTGTTTTTTTGGTCACGATTTGGCAGTGAAAACATAATTATTTCAAACAATATTTCGTATGTAATAAGTAGAATGAGGCATCTCCGAAGGTAAAGTATATATATTCTTGCTAAATATCCACAGCTGAGTTCATCCGTCTGTCTGTCAGTCTGTCGATCTTTGGGACTGTCAGAGATAGACTCAAGAAAATTGTTTAAAATTGTGGTTGTGAGGAAGCTTCATGATGTATGTATGTTCATTGATATTTTCTCGTGTTTCGACAATTTTTTTGTGGTAATAAAAGCATGTATGTATGTATTTAAGAACCATTGACAAGTGCTGCGAGATTTATTTTTTTAGTTAAATAATGGCCATTTGGACGTATCAGTATTTGTCAAAATGTGTAGAGCTAGGAAAGCTATATGTGATGCTCTTTCTGGGGCGGTATGCACATCAGCGTACATGCGGAAAAAATCTTCAGAAAATTTTGTCCGCAACGTGCATGAATTTATATCATCAACAAAGTGCCGTAAATAGGGTTTATGCTTCTCCAAGTAATCCTGAAGGATTGGTTTGAAGGCGGCATCTACCGATGTGAGCGAGAAAGCGTTTCGCTCAAATATCTCATTGATGAGTTTACTTTTACTAGTTAGTTCCACCACATTATGCATTCTGTGAATGAGTTTAAAAATCCGGGGAAACACAGCTTTCGGGTCTTTTTTTGGTACCACTGTCACTTTCCTGTGTTCTAATATAGCCATCACAGCTTTGATATCTCCCTTTGAGTTACGTTCGCCACTTAACGTCATAATTGGAGACTTTTTAATATCTGCAATAATTAAACGCAAACGAGAAAGATGGGAATTCAGCTCACGGTCATCGTTGTCCTCATGGACCTCATCGAGGACATTCTGCATTGTATTGCTCCTGTCCAATAGATACACCTGCGCTGCCCTTACAATCATTTGAGTATAAAACTTGGCAAACTTCTCGAACAGGCCGTCAGGCTCGCAATCAGCAGACTCTGCGTGTTTTAGCTACATTATGTGAGACGCGTTAGTTAAAAGTAGTTTAAAGTATTGTGTTCCAACTAACCCATAGAACTATGGACAACAGTAGTACGAAGATAAGCTTGAACGACATCATCTTTGTAATGCCAATAGGGCAGCCTTCAAGTCTATTTATAACCTTGAGGCCCCCATGACCGATCCGACTTGATGCAATTGGTTATGCGAATCACAAGATAGAGAGAGATCTCTCAGAAGCGTTACTTTTAATAATTTGGGTATATACCAACATGTGTACCAAGTTTGGTTGCTCTATCTTGGGAAAAAATTCCGATGCGAATTGCACAAACCCAACATTCTCTTTCAACTAAAAAGTTTTCTGGAAACAGAGCTTAATAATAATTGAATTTGATCATTATTATGATTTTGAGCAAAATTGAAAAGAGCTAGATTGAACAGAAACAAAGTTCAATTGTCAACTCTGGTAGCCACAAAACTGCATCAGATCCTCGATATGGCAACAAGTTGGCCAACATTGCTTTTGTTGGTTTTGCCCGCAGAAATCGGAATGGAATTTTATTTATCATAGCTGTTGATTTAGCGATTTTTTGAATTTTAAAGTTTTTAAATTCCACTTTCGATATACTTCCAAAGAATTATGTAAGATTTTTAAATAGTTCAAGAATTAAATGAACTAAAATCAATCGAATTCATCCTGCTCCAAAACAGGAGGTCACAAATTTTCTTTATTATTCTAATTCTTTTTTTTAATCCCTGTACCTTATGGGTAAAAAGGGGGTAGTAAATCTGTGCAAATGTATGTAACAGGCAGAAGGAGACATCTCCGACCCTATAAAGTATATATATTCTTGATCAGTATCAAAAGTGATTTCGATTTGGCCGATCTCAGCAACTACAAGAGCTAGAGACACAAAATTTGGAATGTGGGTTCCTGTATACCATACGCAGATCCAGTTTGTTTCCAATTTCAGACATCTCCCCCGTTCCCACGCAATTCGATAAAAACGTTTAACAGCAACAACTTTTAAGAAATAGCTTTGGGATTTGGCATGTAAATTACTTTGGTCACTCTTAATCTACTGTCTAAATTTCAAGTCGATCGGTCACAGTGGTCACTTAAAATGCCTCGCTTGAACTGTCGCTTTTGCCGCCAGTGTGTGTGTGTGTGTCTTTGTTTATGTGTGCGTGTATGTGTAAGTGGACGAAGATGTGATTTGAAGTTTTAGGGAGTTTCGTAGTCGGGTATACTCGACTAGAGCATTCTTATTTGTTTTAATATAAATAAAACTGAAATGCCCACTCAATTTAGAGTACAGAACCTTATCAAAAATAAATTTCGTATGGAAATCGGTTAAGTTTTGACAAAGCTAGGAAGTTGTCAATCTAGGAGGAATCAATTGTAAATCAATTGTGAACACATATTATTAGAGCAAATAATCCTGCCCAAAATAACAATGTGTGTTGAAATTTAGCCCAGTCAACTATTACAATGAGCTATCATTTGGTTGGATAAGTTTGTTATGGATTGAGAATCAGGCATATAAGCCACAAAGCAACAATACTAGTAGCACAAGTGAGACAAATGTTGTTTCAGCTGTTTATTGCCAATTTGTTGCGGTTGTGTAATTTTGTATAACATTTCGGTGTCCTTGTCATATGGCGTGGACCCCATCGATGCTTAGCCAGCTCCCCAAACACCTATTCATGTCATGACATGCGGCATTTTGTGTCTGTGTAGGTGTAGTTATGTAAATGACACGCCCACACGACAGCTGCCGAATGTGGGGCGAATGTTTTGAATGCTTTTAATAACTTTACAGACACGCATCACAGCCACAACTGAACGAACAGCAATGGACTCATCCGGGCCTGGCTTTCGCTGGCACCCATGTCCTTGTCCGCAAACATTTGTGTACTTAAATAACAAACGCAGCTAAAATGAAATGGGAAGCCGCCTTGTCGTTGTCCTTGTCCTTGTCCTTGTGCAAGTTTGGCTGCTAAGCCCACCTGGCAATTTGCATGGGCAGCCCATGGAGAAGTTAAAGCCAGCGAGGATTAGGCCATGAGGACGCAGCCAGCTGATGCTGCTAATGCTGCTCCTGCTCCTGATGCTGCTGCTGCTGTTGTTGCTTTTGTTCTTGTTGATTTGCATTACAAACTTTTCAAATGAAATCAAAAGATAATTAAATCATTTTGACGTCTAGAACAGCGTTAAGTTATTAAGCACGCTCGCGGGTAACAAAAAGAACAAGGAACAGGGGGAACATCGGCACGGGGAGATACAACATATTTGAAGCTCATCAAAATTTCTAAAGAATACATTTACGAACATTTGAATGAAATTTCTCTCACTCTATTGCCTGACTTAATTAAGGCAGCTGCTTGGCTTGTGCGGCGTGTGTCCCTTTTTGCCCAGCCAGGATGTGGCATATGTCTGTGCAAAACCAATTACAAAAGCTGCCAAAAATCGTTGAAAGCGGTCGTGGGTGTTGCTGCTAGCAACGTCCACTGGTAGCTATGCAAAACACGTATACGTCATGTGGACCAAACGACAGTGCATAAGTCGCCCAATTAGATTTGTTTTGTGTGGCCAACAGCAGCAACAACAACCAACAGCTGAGGCAGGTGCAGGAGCAGGAGTAAGAATCCCAAAACTTAAACCAAGGCCCAGGCATGCAGCTGTCGTTCGTGTCATACAAAGAATAACAACACAGCCCAGGAATAAGGACAGACGAATAGAGGCCGAGATAACAGGGAAGCAGCTCAGCCAGACAGGCTCGCAAACAGGACAAACAAGGATAAAGTGCAGCCATGTCGCCTGTCCTGCTGTTGTCCAGCTTGTGTAGACTCGCAGCAGAGTTGTAAATTGTAGTTCAAATGAACCAACAGTCGTTCAATGTTTGCTGAACGAACGAGTCGCGTTTTCGTTTTGTATGTATTGTTGCTTAAAACATACGAGTATATATAAATTACATAACATATTAACTAAATTATAATTGAAGTCGTAAAACCTTACTTAATATACTCGGGAGCTCGACACTTGGGACACTGTATACGAAATTTAAATCACAATATTTTGTTAATTTAATAACTGTACATATATGTATATACCTAGTGATGGCAAAAGAATTTCAATAATCGATTATTGAACCATATGATTAACTTCATTAGTTTTGGAATAATATTTCCACACTTTGCTGTATGTTGATGCCATAATCAATTTTTGCAAATTGCTCTTATTCGATTAATCGAGCATAGTATATTCGATTAATGATTCAATTAATCGAACCCCATTTCGCGATACAATTAAATCGTGAGTTGAGACAAAATAATCGTTTAATGTGTATCGATCAGAACTGCATTTGGGGTCAAGAATGCTGCGCTAACCAGGCTAACCAGCTACACAGTAGTCAAAATAAAGCAATCAACGGACTGTTGTGTCAGCCGCATAACCTGCTAATCAAGGAATGCCGAAGCATCTTCCAGGAGCGCGTTGTGGTTAAGGCTGTGAAGTTAATTGCTTAAACTGGCTGTTGGCTGCTGCCTGGCGAAGGGCATTGAGGCGAATGCGTGAAACGGCGGCAAGGATGGAGCGTATCCTGGGCCTAGGCAGCTACACCGAATCCAACGCCTTTGGGGTCTGTAATCAGCGAGAACACGACACTCACATGGCTGAATGATTTCGATGCTAAGTGGGTGTGGGCAAACTCTGGTTCAGGCTGAGTAGAAGTATTTATAAGGCTTTTGGCTATGACTGAAATAATTCATTTGTTCTCGCTTTAATTGGAAAACTTTGTTGAGCACTTTGTGTGCCTGAATCTGTCTGTGTGCGTGTGTGTGCCTGAGTGTGTATGTGTGTGACAAAATATTGCCATTTATTGCAATTTTATTGAATGCTTTGCGCAATTTCCGCCATTTATATGTGTGGGTGAGTAAAATGCTATAGTACTTAACAAACATGAAAAGCTATCAAAATAATACGAATATTATTCACAAGTTTCAGACTACAATATATTACGACTCGACTAGACATCGCCTTTTGCCAAGCATTTTAATGAGAATAGTATTATTGTCATGTCCAACATCGTGCTGAATAGTATAATTTCAGTTTATATTCATAAACTGTCAGCTGAGAGCACATTCATAAAACGCATAAAGTAGCCCAAATTTATCAAAGCACAATTGTGCATCTAAGTTTAAAGTGCACTTGTTTAAACAAATGAAGTAACCTAAATATAAATCAGCAAATGTAATTTCAAAATATATATTAAAGATATATAGATTACCAAACGTTGTATGTTTTGAAGTTACTGATTGATTTAAATTATAGTTTGAACCTTGAAGTTTTCACGTCTCTTTAGCATGCCCCAAAAAGTATGCAATATAAAATTATAAATATCTGGCTTGATATAAAACTGACAATTTGACAACTAAATAAACCTTTCTTAAAACAATATGGTAATTTGACATTAGTTGAAATGCAAATATGCTACGTAACTGCGTTTGCTTAGTCTTAGTCTTGCCTGCTGCTAGTTAATTAATTTCCACAGCTGTTGTAAGTCGTAAGATTTGTAAACATCATTTTAAGCTGACCTTTATTGGGAATTGCATGTTTATATTATCAACAAGCAAGAGTGCTCTATTCGAGTGTACCCGACTACGAAACTCCCTGTACACAGGTCTAAGATTCTCACTGACATCTTCGTACACACACACATATACAAATACGCACATACACAAGTGGCAGTGCTCTGCAGCGCACGTAGGGCTTTGAGGTACTGAAACTTCTTTCGTGAATAACTTCCGTGTTTATAATCCGATCGTCTTGATTTTTTTGCAGTAGATTAAGAATGACCCAAGTATTATACATGCCGAATCCCAAGGATATATATTTTAAATTGTCTCTACAAAATAAATATTATCGATTTGCGAGAAAGCGGAAAGAGATATCTGAAATATGAAACAAACTTGATCTGCGTGTGGTATACAGGAAACTACATTCCAAATTTGATGTCTCTATCTTATATAGTTGCTGAGATCGACGCGTTCATCCGGACAGGCAGACGGACATGGACTCGGCTATTGATACTGATCAAGAATATATATATGTTATAGGGTCGGAGATGTCTCCTTCTGCCTGTTACATACATTTGCACAGATTTGATACCCCCGTTTTACCCATTTTATGGGTACAGGGAGTGAAAATGGAAAATTCAATCGCACACACAACTTCGGCTTTTACTTTAGCAGATCAAGTTTCATGTTCCATGCAATTATGCAAATGTTGTTGCTGGTGTTGTTGCTCTTGCTGCTTCTGACAACATTCAAATTGCATGGCACTCAATCAACATGCATTGAATATGATGCAAAGTGCGGCCAGACGAACGTACTTGTTCGAGTGTGTGTGCTGGCAGGACGACTGGATGGCAGGATGGCATTCTGGTTATGGAATTGAGCTCATTTGAATTGCATTTGCCATCGCAGAATGCGTAAACTTTGCGTTTATCAGCAGCTGCCAGATGACAGTAGACGGGGCCAGTCTGTCCGCCTGTGTTAACAGGATAATCGCCGTGCATTATCCTGCCAGTCTGGCTGACTGTCAAAACTGTTTGCTTGGCTCTGCTGCTTTCACTCACAATCAAACCAAGCGAATTGTGCTGATTAGCAATGCAACTGTTGCAGTAAATGGCATTAAGCGCAACTTGATTGACCCGAAAGGAGTCCTGCCCTGTTAGCTACTGTCCTGGCAATTGTGGTCGTATCTGGAGCGTGGAATTGCAAATTGGTGGGATGATGTGAGCGCGCAGCACTTCATCAACGTATCCAGCCAATGTCTAATGGCCAAATTCAATCTCAAATCCCAAATTCAAGCCCCAGAGGCTGTTGCCTCAAGTGAGTGGGCGTGGCAACTTGAGTTTTACACAAACCATATGAGTTTCCTGGGGCTCAAGAGCAGATTCATTTCGAGAGTTGCCGTCTGCTATCTGGTGCCAGCACCTGGGCCAAAATAATTGCTGTGCTTCCTGCTGCTGCCTGCCCCACATTCAAGTCTCATTTTAACGAGGCGAATCAAATCAATATCCAATTGGAAATGCGATATACAATAGACCAGGCACAAAACTCGTTATCCTATTGAAATTTGAATTCCCATTGTCTGTCATTTTATCATTTGGATTATTGCATTAGAACGAACGCGGGAGTGAGCTGGAAAATGAGTAGCAAATGTTTGTCAAATTAGCGTGTATGCTGTTTATTAAATGCACAATTTGTGACTTGTGACTTATTCAGGGTATTTATGATTCAAAGTGTTGCAGCTGGTTGAGTGAAATACGTGAAAATTGAAATATTGTATGGCCAAAGTTAATTCCATTGTTAAACAAACCGCAACCACAGGCCAAACAATGATAAACCTAAAAACAACAACTACTTAGGAGCGGCAGATGGCCAACGACATTTCAACTTTAAACGAACCGGAAATGCGAGCCCACAACAGCATCATTAATCATGAGTAGCAACAGCAAATTGTGAAGGCCTTGCTCCTTCTTCCTTGTTCCTTGTTCCTGTTCCTTTCAGTCTCAGTTTCAGTGTTGACTTTAGTCAGCATTGTTGTTCTTTCAGCTCTTACTTTTGGTTAACTTTTATTTTTTCGTTATACCCTATAGCATACTCGTAGACGCTAAGGATTAGGTTAACTGGGAAAAAAATTTCATCTTCTTCTTCAGACAGAACTCCAGCAAATTATATCCTTTCTTCAAATGATATAACGATTTTTCTCTTCATCGTATTTCTTTTACAAAATGATGTGTGTACCAAATATCTTTAAAACGAACTTGACATAGTTGAAACTTTTTAAAAAGGCATATACTTCCATCTCTAAAGTTGTTTGTTGTTTGTTGTCGGTTAAAATATTCAAATCTATAGAAAATGCTCTTTTAAGGACTTTGAACTCTCAAAAGTGATCAAAACATAATTTAACACTTCAATTTATAAAAAAAATTTCGAATTTTTGGATGTTTTACCTTTTCTTTAAATGAAGAAAGAAATCATATTGTAGAATCTTTAAAATTTATGCACAAAAATAAAGAGTTATTGTTAGTCGGCTCGAGGTCCTGGTTAAATTGGGTTAAAAGAAAATTTAAATTAAGGCTGATGAGGTGGGAAAGTTTTTTTTTGCAAAATACCATACATAGTATACAATGTTGGTCCTACTCGCATACAATTAGGGTATTCACACAGACATATACTACTTTTGAAGACTGTATACTTATTTTCAGTTGAATATACTTAGTATGCTTTCAGCGCTCACATTATTATAACTTAAGGTTACTCTTTAACTTTCAACAGCCTGTTGGCGGTTCCCATTGTAACGAACAAGGCCGTAGGGTATCTTGCAGATGTGCAACCACGAACCTAGAAGTTTTTCTGCATTTTGTACTCCCTGTACTCCCTGGGTAAAAAAGACAGTATTAAATCTGTGCAAATGTATGTAACAGGTAGCATGAGACATACCCGACCCTATAAAGTATATATATTCTTGATCAGTATCAATAGACGAGTCGATTTGGCCATGTCCGTCTGTCTGTCCGATGAACGCTTCGATCTCAGCAACTATAAGAGCTAGATACACCAAATATAGGAATATAGGTATACCTGTATACCATATGTAGATCAAGTTTGTTTCCGACTGCTGATATCTCCCCCCCGGTCCCCCGCAAATCGATACAAGCGACTTATAACGACATATAAATAAAGTTGATCGGATTAAAAACACGGAAGTTACAAACAAGATTCAGTACTGCAGACTGGGCGGAAACAGCCTCTGGGTACAGGGTGTTTCGTAGTCGGGTACACTCGCCTAGAGCACTCTTACTTGTTTCTAACGGAGTATTAAATTTTAATCCCGCTCAAAGGATGAGATCAGCCGTACAAGCTACCTTCCAAGCGAGCTAATGGCATTTTATGTTTGCAGTAAAACGAAACAGAAAGTTGACCAAACTTCAGTTCGGGTCCTGGCCGACAATTTCCGCTGTGGCAGCAACTTTGAGCCTCGCCCAAAGCCAAAAGTGTTTTCGTTTTTGGGTGTTGCAGTTTAATTTCATGGCAAGTGCAGCACAAAATAACAGTCAAGGCAGACAGACAGACTGACTGCCACTAGAGGGGAGACTAAACCAATAGAGTGTGTGTATAAGTTGTTACTGTCGCTTCGCATCAGCTGCACAACAAATGCCAAGTGAAGTGCGCCATGTTTGCGTTAGCGCTTAGTGGAGCTATTGTTATGCCCTGTACCCAATTTGGGTGAGAAGTGCATGCCACAGTAGAGACAATATATGTAACAGCCAGAAGAAGGCAACTGCGAACTTCTTCCGGATCAGCAATACAGTCTATAAGATCTAGAGAGACTCTAAATTTGTTATAATCCACACAGGAAAAGAGTTTATTTTGAATTCTGCATTTATGATTGCATTATTAATTGAATAAATGATGTATATCAAAACTGTGACTATTCATTTTATCATACTTTTGTGTGGAGTTGATTCGTAAGCGGAATTGGGAACAGCTCGGTTGAGAGTCTTAATTTGGACGAGAATGATTCTTAGCTAACTATGTATATATTCTGCAAATATTATACTTAGGGAATATCCCAGCTTATCAAACTCCAGTGGAGCATATTTACTAGTTGTTACTGTTGTAAAGTGCTCAACGAAACCGCGACAGGACTGTAAAATATGCGGCAATGGGTAAAGGGCGTGTTGCACAAAATATCAGTGCATACTTTTAGGCGGCGTTGTTAAAAATTCAGATTTTCTGAATAAATAGGAAAGTGGTAGCTAGGAAATGAAATTAAATGGATGCTGAATAGGTTGCAGTATATTAAATGCTACTAAATGCTTTATATCTGTAAATGATTTTGGGGCATAAGTGTTCTTAATATGTGTCATATTCGACAATGCCTATAAGCATTCATCAATATTTTATCTTTCAATATTTCACCTTCGACTAACTGCAGTTTGTCGCTTTGGCATATCAATCACAATGAAACGTCGTTTGCTCTTCACGTCAAATTGAAGTGCCTGCAAGTCCTTGTTAACATCCTTAACAACTATAAATGCGATCACTTACAGTTCGTAATCAATGTACAAGGAACAGCAGCAACAACAATGTTCGCACACAACAAAAGTATCCTTTAAAAGTTTGGCTTATATTTCACACAGTCTCTGCTGCAAGTTGCTGCCCAGGAGCCCATAAAAAGTTTTGCCATTACTTGTCCAACGGCTGCCCATAGCTGGTTCCAGCTTCTATCATATTTTCTCAGCTAAGGTTACTACTTGTGTGGCCATTCACCCACTCCACCGCTATTGATTCCCAATGAAACTCAAGCAGTGCCAGTGAACAGAAAACATATTGTACTCGTATTAGTTATAATTGATTGATGTCTGCCCATTCAGGCCTTGTTCTGTTGCTGACGTTCCGCCAGCAGACCTTTGATCAAGTTGACTAGCAAGTCCGAGCCCTCCTGGTTCGCTTCCTTATAGTAGGGGAGTGACTGCATTCGCTGGAGCCATTGCTTCAGCTTTGGAAACTGGCCGCCATCGATGGGCGCAAAGGCTTCCGCTGTTGAGATAGTTGAAACGGTGCACAGGTCCGCAATGGTCAGGTTCGAGCCAGCCAAGTACGGCGAGGTGGCCAGGCAGTGCTCCACACTGTCGTAGGCTTTCTGCATGTAGGTAATACTATCCTGGGGTATCTCCGAAGCGCCAAAGTGGCTGACTGGCTCGAAAATAAACCGCAGTCGTGGAAACAGATGACCGCAATCGTAATAGAGGCGTGCATCTACCAGGCGACGTTGTGCCGGATCCTTGGGATACAGTGAATCATTCTGGGGAGCATTCTTATCCACCAGGTAACCGCAAATCACGTGCGAATCAGTCACCACGGTTCCATTGTCATCCAGCACTGGAATCGTGTGCTGTGGGTTTAGCTTAAGAAATTCCGGTGTCAAATTCTCCTTAGCCCTTACATTGATAGTACTGGAGAGGAAGATGGGGAGAGTAAGATTAACTACTGAAAATACGCGTTTTTATACTGTTTTCTAAATTGAGCAAAGGCTTTGTGCAATGTCAGTCTGTCTGTCTGAACGCAACTTTTTCTCGATATGTAATGTTCGTATATTTACTTGTTCGACAAAATATTTTTCCAACATTCTTGTTTAGTTTATAGTTGATGGATCGCAGCAATGTAAGGGCATGCAAGCACCGGCTTTCCGAAGTTTGCTTTTCGACCTTGAGCACTTACCGGAGGTCCAGGTCGACCCGCAGAGCTTTGGCGGTCAGTAGCACCGCACGGCAGGGCGGACTGCGTGAAACGTAGTAGAGAATTGCTTTGTGGGCCATTCTATGGAAATGTCCAGGTCTCTGTCAAAAGTAATATAATATTGATTACTTCTTTTCATGCGCACGCAAAACAATCATGAATTAACAACATTTACCTTATCTATTTGAAATAATTTTAACCAAGCACTTGCCCAGCTGGTGTGTGGAAAACTACTGAGAAAAATGCTACGAGGTGCCGATCACAATTAGAGAGCTTGAAAGCTTAAAGCTTTCCATTGAAGTTTGCTAACAGTCGAAAAGTATGCCCTTACTATTTAGGGAGAAGTTGCAAATGATCGATATGGCCTTTCCCGCTGAATTGAAAAGACGACACCGTCAATACTATCGATTGTTTTCAAGAAGAGTAAGTAAATTCATATTGGAGATTGATCTGAGCTTAAGAAATGTTAATCCTATTAAGGTTTTTCCCCATTCCAAGGAAACTCAAGCAGTGTCAGTGAACAGAAAATATATTGTCATCATATCAGTTATGGCAAATTCAGGCCTGACGCTCAGCCAGTAGACCCTTGACCAAGTTGACAAGCATGTCCAAGCCCTCTTGATTGGTTTCCTTATAGTAGGGTAGCGTCTGCAGTCTCTGGAACCATTGAGTCAGCTTTGGATACTTGTCTCCGTCGATGGGCGCAAAGCCTGCCGCCGTTGAGACCGTCGCAACGGTGCAGAGATCTGCAATGGTGAGTTCCGAGCCAGCCAAGTAGGGTGTCGTTGTCAGACAGTGCTCCAGTCCGTCATAAGCCTTCTGCATGTAGGTAATGCGATCCTCGGGTAACTCCGAGACGCCAAAGTAGATGACCGGCTCCACAATGAAACGCACTCGTGGAAACAAATGGCCACAATCGTAGTAGAGACGTGCATCTACAACGCGACGCTTTGCGGGATCCTTGGGATACAGTGCATCGTTCTGACCTGCATACTTATCTGCCAGGTAGGTGCAGATCACGTGCGAGTCGCTCACCACGGTCCCATTATCATCTAACACGGGAATCGTATGCTGCGGATTTAGTTTTAGAAATTCCGGAGTCAAATGCTCGCCGGCCTTTAAATTGAGAGTGCTGGAGAGAAAGATTTGGGAAATTAATACAGTAGGACCATAAAATGCAAATACAACTGGTTTTAAATGAATAAGCTTTGCACAAAATGTTTTAGTTGGGTTATCACATTTACAGGTGAACAACAAATTAGTGCTCACTGTGGAACAAATTTGTACATTCTGATTGAGCCAGTGGAAACCAGTTCGTTTTATCGCAAGACCATATATGTGTGTATGTAGGGTATTCAAGATTCGACTAATCGCACACTTACCGGAGATCCAGTTCGACGCCCAAAGCGGCTGCAGTCAGAAGCACCGCACGGCAGGGCGGACTGCGTGGCGCATAGTAGAGAACTGGTTTGTTGGCCATTCTATGGAGACAGTTAAAGATAATAGATAATGTTGATTGCTTAGTCTCTCATGCGTAAATTACACAAAAATCAATAAACAAAACATAGTTCACCTTTTATCAACTTATTAAAAGCAAAAACACAAACACAACCTGCTCAGTCGAAGTACGCAAAGTTACTGAAAAGAGAAAGCGGTCAAGTGCCGATCAATATGAGAGAGCTTAAAAAGCTTTAAGCTTAATGAAGTCAACAAGTAAATTGATTGAATTTCGCGGGCAGCCCAAAAGTATGCCTTGAATATTTAATGAGCAAGTGTCTACCACGATGACTGGACAAAAAATGGATTTTTTACTCCCTGTACCCATAAAATGGGTAAAGGGGTATATTAAATCTTAGAAAGGTAAGTAACAGGCAGAAGGAGACATCTCCGACATTATAAAATATATCTATTCTTGTTAAGCATAAATAGCCGAGTCCGTCCCTGTTTGTCCATCTGTCCGGCAGGATTAATGCGTCAATCTCAGGAACTATAATAGCTAGACATACCAAATATGGAAAGTTTCTATATACCACACGCAGGTCAAATTTGAAATCATCCCCACCACACCCCCGCAAATCAAAAACAAATGTTTTACGTTAACTATTTTAAAGTTATGGCTTTGAATTTCGGCATGCGTTTTTCTTGGGTCAATCGTAATCTATTGTGCAAATTTCACTTCAATCGGATGTCAAGCTTCATTAGAATAGCTCTAAAACTGAGAGACTGGCTTACAAAGACACAGGGAGACAGAAGGGCATAGTTAGATCAACTCAGTTGACGATGGAAACGAAAAGAGAATGACAATAAATCTTTGCATAAGATACGAGAAGTTATAAGTATTAACATAAATTAATAATGGCGTGAGCTCTGTTGTCATGGCGTACAAAGTCCAAACGATGTGCCTCGCACAATAACCTCGAGGCTCCGACAGGGTGCTATTATCATCTGTTTGCTGGGGACCGTACTGGGGCTGTACAGAACCAGTAGTCGGCTACCGATTGTATTTTGGAATAGCACACCATTGGAAATTTTGGTAAGGCTGGTCAACCTTTGACGGTGACGTCGAGAGATGATAACCAGACGAAGCAGTAATTACGGCCAAGCGAACTTTGGAAATTCTCAAGAAATGTATCAGTGGCGAGCTCCCGCTTGTCTAATCAAACATCTACCGGATGGGCCGTATAGTATATATATCATCAATGCTTAGATAAGATACTAAGAATTCTAGCTAGCCTTCGCACCCAGTCACGCCTATAAAAGCGAAGGGTCTACCTCACTTCTGGCCATAATTATTAACAAAATGAAAGTCTCTGCTGGATTTGTGATTCTAAGCGCGCTGCTTGGCTGCTCGGTTGCCCTCCCCCAGGGCCGCATTGCGGGCGGAGAGGATGCCGTTTTGGGCCAGCTGCCGTATCAGGCCTCACTTTCATTTGCTGGTAACTACGACTGTGGAGCTGTTATTATTGGGGAATACTTTGCGCTCACAGCACTCACTTGTGTCTGCTCCCCTGGCAGGGACACTCCGTAAGTAGCAATCAATAAAAAAACCCCAATCAACTACTCCTGCAACGCCACCCTAAAAACATTACATTCAGGATTGCCTGTTTTCACAATCTAGCGATTATGTTGTGTTTAGGGCAGTGACTTTATTTCCTTTGCCGTTCTAGATTATTGCTATATCACAGAAAACTAAACAACCTCTTGAACTTTCAGATGGCCTCCACAGATGTTTATCGTTTCAGCAGGCACCGTGGATCTTTACAATCAGTACTCCAACGGCGTACAACGTATACCAGTGGAGGAAATCATAGTGAACCCCAACTATAATGAACTGAAAACCGGCATAGTTCTGCTGCGTCTCAGCAAGCCCCTGGTTTTCAACGATAATGTCAATATTCTGCCATTGGCCACTGAGAATCCCCCATTGGACGCCGAAGTCGAGATCTCCGGCTGGGGACGCACCAAGAACACGGATACCGCCAATTACCGCACACTGCAGATTGGCTCCGCCGTGGTGGAGAAAGAGAATCGTTGCCTCTTTGTTGATGGTGCTCAAACTTATGCCAGCAATAATCAGGTCCTGTGCCTGGGCCACGGAAGACGCCAAGGCATCTGTGCTGGCGATATTGGAGGTCCTGCCGTATACCAGGGCACCCTTGTGGGTCTGGGAGCCGAGCTGTTGGGAGAGTGCGGTGGCACCTTGCCCGAGCGCTTCATCAGCATTGCCGCCAACCGCGAATGGATCCAGAGCCAGATGGAATAAACCCTCGATCTCTTTACAATAAAGATTATTTCGATTGCACATTGCGTTGTTTTTCAATCCAGTCAATTTCAAAGATTATCAAAAAGGAGGCACACCACATTTTAATTTATTAATCTAATCAACAAAGACAATTATTATCGGAGCACTTTATACAAAGTCTACCGCAATCAAAGTTCTAGCGTGGTACGATTTTTAATTGGTATACTTAAGATTTTAATATGCCACGCGTTTCATATAAGGTTTGATTTTTATACCCTTGCAGAGGGTATTATAATTTTGTCGAGAAATGTGTAATACATTGAAGGAGTAGTTTCCGTATATTATTGAGCAGCATTAATAGCCGAGAGATATCGCGATCTCCGTGTGTTCTAACGCAAGTTAGTCTCACATCGGAATATAAATAACTTTCTTAAGGCCAAGTCGATTCAGAGTACAAAACATGATCAAAAAGACCTTCCGTAGGGAAATCGGTAAACTTTTGACAAAATTATGTGATTTAGCAACCTACGAGGCAGAGCTATTATATTCTAATTGAATTTTTTGAATTCTTAGCATGAATTTCAGACGGAAATTTAATTTCTTAAGAACAAGCTTTGAAATGGTGTTTTATACTTCATCTGATGATAACATATGGGCTCTGTCTGACTTGAGGTGAAATTTGAAATCAGAATTCATTAAAAAACTATTCTTACTCAAATTGAAGAACTAAATTCTTATAGCCTCGTTGAATCTTTGTTAGTGCAAGTTGTTTTTACTCCCTGTACCCATAAAATGGATAAAAAGGGGGTATTACATCTGTGCAAATGTATGTAACAGACAGAAGGAGACATCTCCGACCCTATAAAGTATATATATTCTTGATCAGTATCAAAAGAGATTTCGATTTGGCCATGTCCGTCTGTCTGTCCGTCTGTCCGTATGAACGCGTCGATCTCAGCAACTACAAGAACTAGAGACACCAAATTTGGAATGTAGGTTCCTGTATACCATACGCAGATCAAGTTTGTTTCATATTTCAGATATCTCCCCCGTTCCCCCGCAAATCGATTAAACCGTTCGTTTTACAGTAACAATTTTCAAGATACAGCTTTAAGATTTGGCATGTACAATACTTTAGTCTTGCTTAATCTACGGTCCAAATTTCAAGTCGATCGGATAATAAACACGGAAGTTATTCACGAATGAAGATTCAGTAATGCAGCGAGAGGGGGAAGGAGAAGCACAGCCACCAATTAAAATGCCTCGCTTGCGCTGTCGCTTTTGCCGCCTGTGTGCGTGCGTCTTTGTGTATGTGTGTGTGTATGTGTAAGTGGACGTAGATGTGATTGAATGTTTTAGACCTGGGTACAAGGGAGTTTCGTAGTCGGGTATACTCGACTATAACATTCTTACTTGTTTCAAATACTTCTCTACCTACATATGATATTCCAATGGATAGGTATTGAGACTAAGATCATATATGTATGTATGCCCAATTTTGTAGTACACAGCTTGGTTCGAAAGCTATTCAAAAATAATTTGTATTATCAAGGGATACTTAGAAAGTGTTCATATATTTTCCGCAAACCGGAGTACCAAACTATTCGAAATTCGAAGAATACGTAAGCGAGAACAGGCTTGAATAATAAATCTTAACATACGGTACGAGTATTTCTAAGTATTAACATAACAAATGGCGTGAGCTCTACCTGTCATGACGTACAAAGTCCAGGTGTTGTGCCTCCTACAGATAAGCTCGAGGCTCCGACAGGTTGCCATTATCAACTGTTTGCTGGGGACCGTCTTGGGGCTGGACAAGAACAAGTGCCAGGCGTGCAGAAGCAGCAGGTGGCTACTGATTGTGTTTTGGAATAAGACACCATGACGTCGAGAGATGATAACCAGACGAAGCAGTGATTGCTGCCAAGCGAAGTTTGCAAATTCTCAAGAAATGTATCAGTGTATCAAGCAAGCGCCCGCTTGTCTAATCAGAAATCAACCGGATGGATCAATGCTTAGATAAGATACTAAGACTTATAGCTAGCCTTCGCACTCCGAAGCGACTATAAAAGCGAAAGGTCTACCTTACTTCTGGCCAATAATTAATAACAAAATGCAACTCTCTGGTCCAATTGTGATTCTAAGCGCGCTGCTTGGCTGCTCGGTTGCCCTCCCCCAGGGGCGCATTGCGGGCGGAGAGGATGCCGTTTTGGGCCAGCTGCCGTATCAGGCCGCGCTCTCATTAGCAGGATACTATCGTTGTGGAGCGGTTATTATTGGGGAACGTTTAGCACTTACAGCGCTCACTTGCGTGTGCCCCGACGGCAAGGATACACCGTAAGTACGCAACAATAAAAAAATCGCAATCAACTACAAGCTAGCAACTATGTTGTGCGACTTTACTTCCTTTGCCTTTCACTATACATAGGTAGATTATTGCTATATCACAGAAAACTCAAACACCTCTTAAACTTTCAGAATGCCTTCATATGCGTTTAATGTGACAGCTGGCAGCGTGGAACTTTACCATCTTTTCAACGGCATGCAGCGCATTCTCGTGGAGGAAATTATAGTGAACCCCAACTATAATGAACTGAAAACGGGCTTGGCATTGCTGCGCCTCAGCAAGCCTCTGATCTTCAGCGAAACTGTCAGCGCGTTGCCATTGGCTACTGTGAATCCCCCATTGAACGCTGAAGTCGAGATCTCCGGCTGGGGACGCCCCGATGATTGGGAAACCATCATGTACAGCAAACTGAAGGTTGGCTCCGCCGTCGTGGAGAATGAGAGTCGGTGCCTCTTTGTCGATGGTGCTCAGACCTACGCCAGCAACGATCAGGTCCTGTGCCTGGGCCACGAGAGTCACCAAGGCATCTGTCCTGGCGATGTCGGAGGTCCTGCCGTTTACCAGGGCACCCTTGTGGGTCTGGGTGGCCAGCTGTTGGGAAAGTGTGGTAGCCCGTTGCCCGACCGCTTCATCAGCATTGCCGCCAACTACGAATGGATCCAGAGCCATTTGGAATAAGCCCCTATTCCCTTTACAATAAAGATTCCTTCAATTGCGCATACTAGTCTAGTCCGTTGTATTTTCAAGGGTTATCAAAAAGAAGGCACATCAAACTTAAACACTCTAAAGTCTACCCCATTCAAAGTTCTTTCCTGGTACGATTTTTAATTGGTATAGTTAAGATTATATTATACCAAGTGCTTAAAGATTAATACATGAGCGTAAACAGTAAAATTGTTCCTTAGAAAAGTGGAATAAAGTGTAATTTGCGAAATGAAACTCAGTGAATAATCTGATGCTTATGATAAATCAGGATCATACAGATATTTATAAAGTAAATTGGATCAGTTTTAACAAATTTAGAGAATTGAAGGAATAGGAAGACTTAAGGATTTGAGAAATTTTAATGTCAAAATTGAATTTAAGCCGAAAAATTAACCGAAATAATGTTTTCTTCGAATTTTGATGAACAGAATCGATGGAAAATTGGGGGTTATAATATGATATATGTGAATTAAGTTAGGGAATTTCTTATCTGGGTCAAGGAGGTCGGTCGTTCGAGATTTCTCGACTAGAGCATTCTTAGGCTTATTGTTGTAATGGTTGATAAGAATTTAGGTAAAATCTGATAAGCAAATTGTATAGCACTCAGAGGAGTAATTAAATCAGCATATCCCAAGGGTATTTATTTAATCTTCAGCACATCCTGCTAAGCATTTAAATATAAACTGGGGTTCGATGCTCATGTGGGAAAATGATGTAAGGATGGCTCACAAATGTCAGTATGAATAATAAGTTAGGAGCTGCATTAAAAACAAATATTCACAGTACCATTCAGATTTTCAATTAAGCGAGTTAGTGACTCGTATAAATATAGTATGTGTGTGTGTGTGTGTGTGTGTGTGCACAGTCGCTAATTTGCTGATGAATTAATTAATTTATGTGCTAATTCAATTACTGTCAATTTGGGACTGGCGCTGCCAAGGGACAATGGTTTTGTTGCTGCTTTTGCTTTAAATGCCGCCTGGACAAGTGGAAATGGCAGAAGATTTTCACGTTCTGTTCGCCCCCGAAGGCGACCCTTTTAGCAGGTGGCAGTATTAAATTTTTAAGCGGATTTCAGCATTAGTTAATGGCTGAGCCGAAAAACTCACTCGCGGCGCTGTTGTATTCAAGTGAACTTTAATTGGATTTTTTGCAGGCAGCGAAAGGCTGAGGACTCTTTATGGTATGCTGGTCGATAACAGGCCCCCGCCCCCACCCAACTTGCCAGCTCGAGCTCCAGTTCCAATTCCAGTTCCGATTCGAACTCAAAGTGCTGCTCACGTCGAGTGTCCTTAAATATTTGGTCACGCGCCACTGCTGGAAATGGAAATACCAAAGCCAAAGACGAGCCGAAGGGGCGACAAGTGGCGCGTTGGCATCCAGGTGAGTCCTTGGGGCTGGGCTGGGCTGGGCTGGGTGGGATGACAGGGCACAGCGACAGACTCTTGTGCTGTCAAAATGTTGTGAAAGCAATTTACAGTTATTAAAGCTTTTAGTGCGATCAAAAGCAGCCCCGCACACCCTTGCGGGGTCCTGGGCATTAAATTTAATATCGTAATTGAGTAATTTCTAAAGTCAACTAGGCAGGTGGTAGAATAGGCGGGGTTGGGGGCAAGGATGCCGGCTAAAAAGCATTGACTAATTGATTGCCATTTGGCACTTATGGCATTTATCTTCATAACTTAGTTTTGCGCGTTTAATTGAAATCACAGGCACAGGACACACAGGCTCTTAAAGCCCCAAAAGCGTGTGAGATTAATTGGCATGGAAGGCGGCAGGAGGCAGGAGGCAGTCGGCAGGCGCAAGGACATGGATACGCACTTGAAGCATGTTGAGTGCTGCCGCTGGCATTGTCAGGCCTCAAGTGGAAAATCCAGTGTTATTAATGGATATGCCCGGCCAACATCCAGACAGAGAAAGGCGTACCAGTCCTGTATGTCCTGTGGGCGTCAATCGCTTGCAACTTCCGCCTAGATATCGCGCTGCCTACATAAATATTACTTAACTGCTCGCCCACCAGCTCTCTCCCTCTCTCTGTCTCTATAACTGGCGATTAATAACAATTAAATGCCAGTCGCTCTTCCTGTCTAATTGCTAAAATTGAAGCCTCAATGTGTCTTTAAAGTGAAGAAACCACACAACTCCAAGGACACTGGAGGCGCCCACATAATGGAAATATACCCGCAGACGAGTGTGCTTAAGAGCATCTGATAAGCACAATGAAGATGTCCCTGCTCCTTGCCTTAAATGCGGCTGCCACGTCCTGCCCCCCACCTCCTCCCTGCCAGCCAGGCAGCCATTGTTTTTATTGAAAATGAACTGGCGCCGTCATGGGGGAGAAATAGCTGCCTGGGCTGGCAGGGGAGGTGTGGGAGAAACTCGTATATAAATCGTTGCCGAAATTAAAAGTGACATGCCATTACTTAGATATAGATATGACCAAAGAACAAAAGAGCCCACAACTGGCCAAGTCAAATGAAGGGCAGGCCCAAATGCTGATGGCCAATCAATGGCAGCCTTGGCATGCAAATGAAACTGGACCTAACAGCAATAACAACAGCTTAAAGCATTCCTTAAATATTTTGTTCCAGCAACTCAGTCAACTAAATACACTTGAAAACAAACAGAGAGCCAGTCACAATAAAAATCCTGTTCAATGGGGCTTCCTTTCATAATTTCAAGAATGATTACATTAACTGAATGCTTGAATTCAACTTGACGCTAACTTGAATTGAATTATTGTAAGTAGAAGGTCCAAAGTTGGCTTAAAGAAGGCGAACTTTATCTTTAAATGCGTGAATTTGCTTCCTTTTTATTATAACTTTCTTGAGAGGCTTTGTGATGTTCTTGCTGTTCTTGGGAAATAAAACTTATCATTACTTTCATATAAAACATTTTTATTATCGTGTACTGAAATTCAGTTTTCACGCTTAAGTAAGAGCGATTTTATAAAGCTTTTTGTATCGAAATAAAATATATAAATTCAAATATGAGTTAGATATTGGTATATATGAAAGTTCTAATATGTTTCCAAGTAAAAAGTATGTAAAAACTTGGAATTAAACATATCAGGACAGTTTTAATAAATAATATGAAATAAATTGATTAAACTTAACTACACCTTAATATAAGCTCGCTATAGGAATCACGAATGAAATATGATTTGATTGTAGTTAAGGATTGCTTAAAATTTAGCTGAAAAAAACTAGTCTAGTTTTCAGAGTTGAAAATATAAAGGTCTGCTCCCATTTTTGAGAAGTTTCCATTTTGCATTATTCTCGAAACTATTTTTCCGATTTCGAAAGAAATGGCAATGGTTCTTAAAGTCTTTAAAGTTATATTTGCATTGCTTACATTCAATTTCCTCAAAGGGAAAACTTTCCAAATCGAGTAATCAAACGTTTTTCGGAATTCAGAACACCTAACGATTTCGGGGAATGGAAACCTACTGATATGTTACATTCTTAAATATAAATACTCTTCCTCAATATTGAATGTTCAAAAACTAGATTTGTATGCTCCTAAATCTGTGAAAATTATATATTGCTTTCAGCTTAAGTTACTTAAGGGAAACCTGAGACTTTTCCGATTACTTGGAGGTTTCTTGCTTGGTTTCTCAAAAACCGAATAATCAATCGTTTTTCGGAATTCAGAACACCTAACGATTTCGGGGAATGGAAACAACTCTGATTTGTCCCATTCTTAAATATAAATATTCCTTCTCAATATTATATACTGAATATTCTAAAACTAGATTTGAACTAGATATAAATCTGTGAAAATTATATATTGCTTTCAGATTAAGTTACTTAAGGGAAACCTGAGACTTTTTCCGATTGCTTGGAGGTTTCTTGTTTGGTTTCACAGTGCACACATGGGCCAAAGGTCGCCTGTCGCCTGTCGCTGGCCATCATCAATGCCAGCTGGGCGACCTTCTGCCCTCCTGACACGTCTCCGGGTACGGGAATCAGCAGTAGGCATCTTTTTGCTTGAGTACTCTCCGGCTGAAAACTCAAGTGGAATGCCTGCGAGGCGGACTTTAATTTACTTGACGTTTTCCGTTAACGTTATTCAGCCGCTTATCGAAAACTGGAAATCGTGCGAGCATTTTCCACTTTGATGTCAATTTATTGAACTTTATTGGAGCATAAAATAAAAAATAAAATGCTAAAATACAATTTGCTCTGTTTGTTTTCCCAGGGGACGCTGTCAGATAGTCCAGCTGTGATTGCAGGCGATGCTGTTTCGGGTGCAGGCGGGGCAGACATATGGGGGCGCCGCGAATGCGTTTCATATTCGCTTTTATAGCCGCTCATCCCCCCACCGCACACACACCTCGCCACCACCTGAATGAATATGGATTTTTAGGGTTTCACGAATATGTATTCTAATGGCGCTCGAGGTAAATTTTTGCTGTCGCTGGGAGGACATTTTATTGGTTTTGTTTTGAAGGCTGCTGTCGGCACTCAGCCTGTTCAGGCTGTTGTTGATGGATCAGCACCCGCAAGCCAAACAGCCACCGGCAGCCCCCTTTGCCCCGGAGCCTGTTCAATGCATCATCTAAATGGACGCAACGCTTGACAGGCACACGGCAACAGCAACAACAGCAACAACATCAACAACATCAACAACAATCAGCCCGGTTGGTAGCTCGGCAACTTGGCAACTGACATGGCGAATGGCTCTTCCAGTCCCCAAAGGCTTTAGATTACATTGTTTTGTATACACTCACAGAGCATGCCATTAGACAGTCTACCAATTGGGGATACAACTTTTCCCTTTTGTTTAAAATTGAAGCGCTCAACAAGTTGGAATTCGTTCGAAACAGAAACTCTTTAAGTCGGAAGATGAGTTTGGCAGGTTTTCAGTTTGGCGAGTCTTATTTCAAGCTCAAAGTGTTTTAAAACAAGGATTTCTTGGTATCTAATCGCTTAACTATATTTATAAGCTTTATATACCTGTGAAGTGCTATTAATTTATTCATGAGTACACAAACTTTAAATGTAATCAGTTGAATCAACATATATCCCAAAATAGTAAATATAATTGTCATAATAAGTATTAATGCTGAAAAACTATCGATGCCAGTATCGATAGTATCGATAGTGCGCTCTAGGTTGTCAATATTAGTTAACTTTTAGCTATATCAATAGTTTCTACGGCTTTTGTTATAACAATAAAGCTTATATTTACAAATTTAGCCGACGGCTCGAGCAGTCAGCGCTACACAAGTTAGATATAGTTTTATAAATATATCTAACTTTTAATAAATAAATATTTACAATATCAATTTTAACACAATTAAAATATCATCGACTTAGGATGAAATGAATGCACAACAAAGCCAAAATTTATAATTCAATGTTGCTCCAAAAAGTATACTATATATATTTTCGTGGAATTCAGAACAGGTTCAACATAGCCTTAAAATTGATTGGAAACAATCGGGCCTGTTCTGAATTCCACAAAAATATGCAAAGCATGCTTTTGGGAAAGTCTATAAAATATATGAATATACAAGAAAGCAAAGTTTTTAATTATATTCTGTTCTAAAAAGTAAGCTACACGCTATTCTGTGGAATTGATTCGGAATGGAATTCGGAACAGGCCCTAATATAAATAGTTTTAGGGATTTTAATTGCTTTTAATACAAATGAGTTTTAAAATGAACGAGTGAGAGAGCTTTGCTGATAGATAATAAGACATCATCTATAAGGATGCAATATGTATATGAGATAATTATCCCGAATATGTTCGTAGAGGTCAGCTGCTAGTTGAGTATCAGTAATATATCTACCAAGAAAATCAGACAAAAGAAAAGTACATATAGTTGAAAATTCATTCCTTAAGCTCTGCTGCACGATTCAGAAGCTAAAGAAACAACATTATTATTGTCATGGGATCCACAATTGGCATCATTAAATGTTGCAAGTAAACTTCATCAGATGTGGCAGCAGCCACAGATACAGATACAAATACAGATACGAACTTAGCTGCAAAATTAATGACAGTTGCCATCTATTCAAGTGCTGTATTGCAGTTGCACTCATGCAGCAAAATGTTGTGGTCCTGGCTGTCCTGTCCTGTCCTGTCCTGTCCGGACTGTAATGTTTGGCAGGTCCCTGAAGCGAAAGCTGCCATATTGTCCGCAGCCACTCAACCAATGACCCCGTGAAGGACTCCCACCAGATCCTGCTACACAAATGTGCACTGGCCAAGCGGATTAGTTTTCAGTTTTCAGCTTTCTGTTTTAATGCTGCTCACATTTTGGACAGAGAGGGATGCGGGGCCAGCAGCGTTGGCGGACAACTGAAATGTTAAAGCGCATTTGCGGCAAATAAGTTGATTTAATGCGAAATTAGAAAGCACAATATAAATTGAAGCTGGATTTCTATGAATGGCTAAAACACCTGAGAACGCCGCTCAACTTTCGGGCAATATATTTTGTTTTATAGCGCAATTTATGCGTTATAATGCAAAGATTTACGAGTATGAGCATCTAAATTTTTGGGTTTTGCTGCCCATTAAACAGAGACTGAAGCAGCAACCCCTTTTTGGCCATAAAATCTTTAGTGGCTGGCAGTTGTTAAATTTTGCTCGCACTGTACGTAAATTACGCATACGCAGTGTTGGCCCAAAAGTGAGCTATTGCTAATTGGCAGCTGGGCTGCAGCTGCTAACTGGGTTTTTAGTTGGCCCACATACAAGCACTAAGTAAATAAATTAATTTATGCAACGCCAGCAGACTCAAAGTGCACAGACACACACAGAGAGAGAGCGACAGGATGAGCAGTCTGCTGGGCACACGCAACAGGATATTCAATTATAGACAAGTGCAAATATAAAGAAGGTCCCGGTTGCTCTATACTCTGCTGATCATCAGTAGTTCACATACCAAATTTAGTAACTCTAGATAGATATATAGATATAGAAACTATAGATATTGCTCACTTTCGTCCAATGTCTCCAGCAGTTCATTACTGATTCCTATATCAAATTTTCGGATTCTTATATTGCAATTTCAGGAGCTATACATATATGTAGTTCTCTTCCGGTTGTGGAATTTGAATTTTCCTTGCTATTATTATTATTTGATTTAAATATCAATTATAAGTACAATAGATTCAATCCTAGATCTAGGGCCATTAAATTCAATACGCAAAATCTATTCAAAAGTGAAAATGGAAACATTTCACGAAAATTCACTCTCGTGAAAATTTGTAGAAAATGGAAACTAAAACAGGTCTGATAGTTGTTTTTTGGTTTAGAAAAAGAATGTTAGCACTTTTACGAATACCTATGCATATCAAATTTAGTTTAGTTAGTATAGGGACGAAATAAATTGTGTTTATAAGGACTGCCGGACAGACGAACATTGCACAAACTCAATATACTCGTTTTCCCGTTGGGAACAAAGTATAAATATAAGGAATAGAGCACAGCGGGGCGCCCTGCTTATTAACTATTGAAATTGATTGTGCGTTGGAGCAGCGCATTGATAGCAGACAGTGTAGGGGGTCAAGAGAGAGTGAGAGAGCGAGAGAGTGAGTGAGTGAGTGAGCTACTTGATATGCTAATGCTCAAGCATAACCCATTTTCACTCTTAAAGCTCTTCTTGTTGCTGTTGTTGTTACCTAATCATGTTTAATTTGCTGCAGTCGGACAAAGACACCTGCTGGTAGGAGCTTTTTTGTTGCCAGAGGTGGAGGGGAGGACAAAAGTTCGTTGGCACTTAGGAACCGGCGAGTAGGGGGGAGCCATTGACGGTAGTAACTGCCGTCATGAAGGGTTTTATGTAAATGTTAATGAGTACTTTAGCAGAGTTCGATGCTCTAAATAATATTCACAATTACAGCGGAGTTTTAAAGAATGTGGCCGCGCTTTAATGGAGCATCCTGCGCGGTAACGTGTTACAGCTCATAAATCTTCTAGGCTAATTTAGACAGCGGCACAGAAGAGCATTAAATCCTTGTTTGCGAGACTTACACGTGTGTGTGTATGTGTATGTGTGTGTGGGAGGACTAAGCAGATGTGTGCTACCTGAAAGGGTTGTTTTGTCCTGCAAATGTCACAACAGAGCAACAAAAAACAGGAAGACTCCAAAATGCCTTTACCCCCCCTTTCACGCCATTGTATTTTTACACAACTTGCGCATCTGCAGGCATAAATATTTACAAGCCCATCCGGCCAAGGTTAAGCAGCTGCAAACCATGTTGATGGCAATAAATAATTAAGGTAATGACAATTTGATGCTTAATTTAATGCACGTAAAATTATTAAAGGCACCATGCCGTGCATTTTAAATGCGCGCCAAATGCAAACGCAACAATATGGAAATGGAACGAAGCGAAACGAAGAGCACAGCAGCTCAGCAGCAACTGAGTGAAAGCTCGGCAAAACTTACACTTACACTCTCTCTCCCATCCTGGCCGCTTGGCGCTCATTGGCGCTTTTGCTTCGGCGCTGCCCGGGATTGACACATATTGCAGGCAAACAACAACAAAGACAACAGCAGCTGAAATAGTTGTTTTTAAGCCCCCTGATCGACGCTGCAGATTGTTTATCTTATCAGCACACAGATGGCCACATGGAAGTGCTTACATAGCACTATGTTTGGGCACCCAACCACCCACTACAGAAGCACCCACACAATTAGGTGGCTGCATTTGCGTTTGGTTATTAATTGCCTGAAGCGTTGGCTACGCTTGGAATTTTGCCAGTACATAAAACCGACAAGCGCCAAGATAAACAAACACACAAAAAGAGAAAGAACCGTTTTTGTTTACACATAGGCAAAGTTTTTGTAGCTCGAGCAACAGTTTTAATAGCCGTTGCAACATTTTGGTCGCTAGCAACATGGCCCGTGCCGCGCTACAAGTGTCCCTAGCGCAACATAGAGCGCGTATACCCTTCCCCTTTTGCCACGTGGCAGGCCCGCTAGCTCACCCACGCGCTCTCCCTAGCGGGCGCTTGCTCACTCACTCTCACTCGCACTGTTTCGTTGCCATTTTGTTGCGCTTGCTTGAGCTTTTCTAACTTTGCCGAGTTGGTTTCAGTTCCTCGTTGTAGTTCAAGGCGTTCGGTGCGCAAAGCGGCAAAAACCAAAAAGGAAAACACACAAATTTGAATTGAGCTGAATGCGAAACGTGCGCGAAGTGAGCAGCAGCAGCAGCCATTGGCTAACTGAGTGAAGTGTGAATAAGTGAAGCCCCACCCCACCTCTAACCCACACACACACACGCACACACACATACGAACACGCAGAGAATTAGGCAGAGCGAATGTGTTTGTGTGTGTGTGTTTCATCTTCATCTGTTTATGTTTGGGGCTTGTGTTGTGTTCTCGGTTCGATTGCGCTGTCAAGCACCAGCACCCGCCCCGCCCCCGCCCACCGTCTACCACTTACCGCTGCCTAATGCGTGCCCCTCCCGCCTAGCAGGTGTCATCCATTAGCTCGTAATATGCTTAATTTGTGAGAGTATGTGTGCAGTTTCCTTTATTTATTATATCTTTACTTTTAGCTCTGCTCGCCTTTAATGGATTGCAAAATTGCATTTGTATTGCAAACTGCCAGTCGGTGAATTCGTTTGCATTTATCAATGTCCTTTCGACCCTGCTGCACACATTGGCATCCGCATTCGCATCCGCACTCCCCAGTGACGCCTTGTTGATGGAGATTGATATTAAAATGCCAACAATGCGTCGCAATATTTGTAGTACTCGTATTTATATGCCAAGTGCTGTCAAAAAGTGGTAGCAAAAAGAAAACCAATTAGCCTTTTCCATTGCAAACACTCATCGAGACCGTCCCACCCCCCGCACTGAAGCTCCGACGAAGCCCAACATCAATTGGTCAAACAAAAGTTTTTCCTGCGTGGAAAACAGCAGTGCACTTCCACTGTTTTAATTGAAAAACTTCTCAAATTGTAGTTTAATAAATAACAAAAGAGACGACGGGCACAGTCAAATTGAGAAAGAAAACATGCAAATTGTGCAGGCGACAGGCCAAGGATAAACTTGCGCAGGTCTCGCTCTAATTTTCAATTAAAAATTGATGCCCTTACCCCGTCCACCCGTCCACCACCCGCCCAGCCGACCCAAGAAGCCCAACAAAAAAAGGAAAAATGGATGCCAAGTGCATTGACCACAGCAAAAACCCTGTAGTAAATATTGAATTGCTTGTCCAGCTTGGGGCCCCATTGTTCTGGCCCCAAGTTTTGTACGCTTGCAGAACTTCTTTGCCTGTTTCGGACACTTAAAAGCTGTCTTGAATTTCCAGCCTGCGAGCAATTAAAATATGCATAAAATGTAAATGAGAGACGTTTTCATTGGCAGTCCCTTCACAATTCGCTACATTTATCCCCGTCCTCCGTCCCTCGTCCCGAACACACACACAATGAACAAAAATGTTGTTTATCCAATAGAGGCATTCACTTTGGGTAAAAGGACAACTCCTGTAATTAAAGTGCAGAACAACAAAAGTGAAAAAACCAATTCAATTATGAGATAATCGTGCATAAAATCTGATTCAGAACCAAACCAGCCAGACAAAGGAAACAAAACGAAGCGGAAATACGGGAAATTCAGAAAATACAGGAAATAAAGTAAGTTCACACAGCTAACTATGTTTACAATCTCATATATCCTTTGTACAGCGCATCTCTCTACCAGCATCCATGTTGTATGTTCGTTCAATAAAAGCATTCGCTCTGAAACAGAATATAATGAATTGAAAGCGTGTTTACATTTGCTGTACTCATTGTAATTAGTTTTAGCTGCCGCATGGAAATGAGGGCAGTAATTGCCACGCCCACACGCTGCGAATGCTTTTACTAGCCACGCGCCATATTAACTTAATTCAATGGCCAGCAGCATAAAGTACAAATAACAGAAACAGCTAAAACGTCACTTCCGACTGCGGAATACTCTGTGTTCAGTTTATTTGCGCGGACTGGAGGGGAAGTAGCAACAATACTTGTGGTCTTTACTTAGAAGGAGGTCCCCAGTAGTTCCCACAACACATTCTAACCATAATGGGGCTTCCATTTTGCTCATTTGTGGAAAAAAACGAAGGCGTAGCAAATATTTGTTATTCCAATCTCTCAAGGAGCTCCTTAGCAATCCGTATACCAAATTTGATGACTCTGGCTATAATAATTTGGGAGATATAGGTCTTAACGATTTGCGAATGCGAAGGTGCTCCTGGCAAAGATTTCTTGATCAAATTTACCAAGTAGGATTACCTCTTAATATATACCTTTGGCGACTCTTGCTAATAATAATAGTAAATAAAATAAATGAAATAAAATATAAAATAAATAATATAAATAAAATAAAATGAATTAAAATATATACTAGTATCCCAAATTCCTTCGGTTCCTTCCTTTGGTTTCCAGGGGTGTAAGGACGCTCGGCAAAGACTTTTTGGTTCAATTTCTAAAGAATTTATTAGAAGTCCCTCATTATATATAATGCTAGTGAGTCTGACTAAAGGAATATGAAGGGAACATAACACAATCCCCATATGCTATATCTTCCTTTGGCAACAGAATATAAGCAGGAAAGAAATCGAATGAAAATTACTCCGCTGTCTTTATGTGTTGGCCATAAGCAATGTCAAATGCCGCATCCTTTCATTGCCTTTTTCCATGCTAAAAAATGAGCCATTAGAAATGTTTATGGCACACGCAGCGTGTCAGCGGGGCAGCGGGTAGGTATAGCTTGTGTGTGTGTGTGTGTGTGTGTGTGTGTGGCGTATGATTAACTGGAAAAACTGAAATTCATTTAAGTATTTGTTATATTCGCTGTTGCTTTGCTTTGGCCAGAGATTAGGCCCCACAAAAGTTGCGGCCAACTAGCGTTTTGCCGTTGAGTTCAGTTAATTACATGTTGGTTTTAGCAACTTTAACTTGGCTAACGTGCCACAAACAATGCCAAAACAACAAGCCCAGTTCTCAGAATATCAGACACATGACAATATATATATATATATATATAGTCTGTATATATATATAGTGTATAAACATGCTAATACTTATGTATATCAGCATTTATGTGGCATGAAATAAGTTTGCAGCCCCATTAATAAATGAGCCACAATGATACTCTGCATAGTCGCTGAGCAGCACCACAGCGGGTGTCACAGTGTGGGTTGATTGTGTGTGTGTGTGTTGTGTGTGTGTGTGTGTGTGTGTGTGTGTGTGTGTGTGTGTGTGTTGTGTGTGGGCGTGGCATATGCGGCGACGCTTCTAATTAGAACTCTGGCAAGCAGTTGATGAGGGTAAATTGGCAAATAATTAATCGCCGGTTAATTAAGGACTTACATGAGCTAACGCCAAGCCGAGTTTGCCAATACCCCAGCCCTCCTCCCTACCCCTAACTCAAAATAGGCTGCAGACAAGGCGATTTTTGCTTATTTTCTGATTAAAAATTATTTAAAAAGAAAATTGCTTGGGCAACTATAAAAAACTACAATATATTTCCAGCTACTTTTAGTCTTAAGTTATTGATATGCATATAAATCATAGACTTTATTGAATTGAAGCCTTAAGCTTATGCACTTTTTTCATAAGTCTCAGCTTAAAGAATTCTCTCTTGAATTCATGTGCTCTTGTATAAATAATACGAGTACATAAGCTGGATTTATTATATTTATAATTGCCAGAAAATTGGCATCGTTTGGCATTCATTCAATAAATAAATAAATAAAGGTATTTAAACATTCCTTAACCACATTATAACTCGGCTATGCTGCCAGTTTTCGTAACAAATTTAAACTTAAAATTGAGCTTGAATCAGCTTTGAAGCAGTAAATAATCTGAATTGAAAATAAAAAGCTAAAAAATAACATTGCATTAAATTCAAGCCACATTTGGGACTATTTTATAAGAAGTTCTATTCAAAACTCTCTCGATTTATATGCTCTATACAGGAACTTGATTGTCTTACATTATGAATTGCATTCAGCTGACCATGCACAAAACATTTTTGACATATTTATTTAAATATTCATTAGGAAACAAGCGGCAAACATATGAAATGCCTGAATGTCAATTAGCCTTGGCAACGATTAAATGAAAGCTGATTAATTGCGAGTGTTATATAATTAATTCACACGCTCCAATTGTTATGTACAGGGTATTCATGAACTAGCAAATATTTTGCAATCTATTTCATTGGCCGCCCTGGCGTATGCGTAATATTCATACACGTTTGCTGCCGCTGCCGCTGCTGCTGCTGCTGCTGTCTCTGAGCTCTGTAAACATTGAATACTTGTTTATATTTGCATGCGCGATTTTCAATGCTGCACACACACACACACACACACACACACACACACACACACACACACACACACACATATGTACATCTTAAAAGCAAACAATTGCAAAGTGCGAGTTTTTGTTATTGTTTTATATATTTTGTTTTTTTGTTGTCTGCCCGATTTTAGTGCTCGTTTTCATTCATTTCGGGGCAATTTCTGTGCCACGTTGTTGCTCTTCTTGTTGCCTTACACTCAAATTTGATATTCATTGAAACTATAAAAATTTGATGAGCATTCGCTGCAGCTGTCCGTAGTCTCAGCCAGGCCAAGTTGAGTTGAGTCATTCCTCCGCCCTTTGTAATGTTGCCTAGGAAATCAGCAAATTGTTTCCAGCCAAAATGCGAGTATATTTCATAAGCAAATTGGCCTTGCTGTTTGGCCGCAAGTCAATTTGAATGTCTGCTCTATTAGTTTTCCTGAGCAACTTTTAAGCGGCAATAATTCGATCGCATTCGACTTTTACTGAGTGTTTTTGGCCAATGCTCAAACGTAAACAGTCACGGGAAATGATTATTCAGAAACACTCGCAATTCAAGTGGAAACCTCTTTGCCCAAAGTTCAAACAATTCGTTATATAGCAATATTAATGTATATATCCATGTTAGCTATACATAAAAATTGACTTTTATCTTAAAAATCGCAAATAACATTAAGAATAACGTTTTCAGTATGCTATTCATAATAAAAAGGAGCGTGTTGTTGTCTTTTAACAGCCTCTGTTTAATGTGAGGCAATCAAAATTATTATGGACCTCAAACAGTGTTATGGATCACGAAATAAACAATATTTCTTTCATTAAAGAAGAAAGCCAAGTTGTTGCTTCATTTTCTAACCGTAGATAAGTATTCTTAGTAAATATTTACATATATTTACTTATGTAATACAGAAACCGAAAGTTTTATCTCAAGTGCTGAGGAAATGATTGTCATATTTCTAAATTACAAATTGTGCTTGCTCTGTTGGTATATTTTAAAATTAAATATTATTTCATTTCATTTATTTCTCCAATTTAATATATATAACAATATTTTGAGTATTGACATTCTTAACTAAGAGTTCAGGCAACCTAGCCTTTTCATACTCTGTTCCCGAAGGGAAAAAGAGTATATTGGGCTTGCGAAATGTCCGTCTGTTCGCCTGTCCATATGAATGCAATTTCCTTCCACACCCTTGAAGCTAGAGCAACCAAACTTGGTACACATGTTGGTGTATACCCTCAATTTATGAAGTATGCCATCAACCAGCAACCCACACCCCTCCCCGGAATTTGGGGAAAACCTGTATCTTCCACATTTTTAAAACTATAGTCACTAAATTTGGCATACAGACTAATGTTGAGATTCCTGACAGATCTGCATAAAAACTTTTTGACCCCCCACCCCCTCCCTCGCAAATGAGCAAAATCTATATCTCCCACACCTGTACAGGTAGAGTCACCAAATTTGGCTTACAGACGACTGTTTTCTTCGCGTCTCTTCCCGAACCCACAAATAAGCAAATTATACCGGACTGGGAACAGAGTATTCTGCTGTCGGATACGTCCGACTGTAACGTTCTTGTTAGCTTTAATAAAGCTAGTAAACTATGATATATGTATATGTATATTGAATCAATAACAGCAACATTATAAGATGGGCGAAAAACAAAAAGTTCTTTTAAAGTCAAAATCTTCCTCACAGAAAATCGTTTGTATTTAAAAAGAAAAGCAGTTCGAAGAATATATATGTACAAAATCAATTTTATATTAAAATTTTAAATATTTATATGTGATGATAACTTAGGGTTAACACATCTATGGCTGCCAGGGCCTTCCTTTAGTGAGATATAACAATTTATAATGTACTATGTACATTAATTTATATGTTTGCGATTTCTAATTTCAATTCTTGCTCTGAACAAGCTTGATCTTTAAACAAATGTAAGTCATATTTTGCTTTGATTGAGTTGCGTTTCTTCGACTTATGGCTACATTGAATCAGGGAAGAGATTTATTTATAATAGAGATTTATTCTATGACGTTAGGGATAAAAATGTTTCAGTATGTGATATTGTGGATAAGAGCATGTTAATGAAGATTGTATACTTTTAGGAATGCAACCAGTTTGTTGTAGCTTTATGTTCTTAAAGTATTTCAATGATGTATGAAAATTTGGCTGTCTTCTTCGTGTGATTAATGCGCATAACGTAGTAATTTGTTAGCCCCTCGCCCGCCAACACTCCCTGCCTCTCAGTGTAATCAAATTGTTTTCGGGTGCGCCAATTAAGCAAAGTGTGGCCTCTATATGTCTGGCTGACTGTATCCGTCTCCGTCTCCGTCTACGTCTCTGGCAATGTTTTGTGGCTCTGTCTGCGGCTCGCATGGCGTATGAGTAATGCGCTCAAAAGCATTTATCAGCGCACACACACTTTAAATGCAAAGTGGGCGCTTAAAGTTTAAATGGAAAGGTAGGGATACACACACACACACCCACACATACACGGACACACGTTTGTGGGTGGTTGGGTGGGTTAGCTGGGATAAGCAGAGCGCTGTAAAGTGCTATAAATCAACACTCGAACCACTTAATAAGAGGCAACGCCATGAGACAAGAGCGACGGTGACGAGGTGACGTTGCACGTAACCCACAGCCGCAAGCTCATAACAATGGCACACACACACACACACACACACTGACACACATTTTAGCCAGCACTGTAAACTGCAAAATTTTTCACGTTTTTCCAAATGAAATATGGCAGGCAAAACAAAAGCAGAAAAAAACAAGCAGAAAACCAGAATCTAAACCAGAAAATGTGGCAGGGGGCAGCAGCGGCGTTTGCCTGGAGCTGGCACTGGGGCTGCAACGGGCGGGGGCGAGGCGGGTGCGGGGTGTGGCTGGTGGGGTGAACTCCAAAAGCAGCAGCTAAAAGTTGATGGAATAAAAATTATTAACAAATGCTGACAGCTTGTGTAAACAGCGACGCCAAATGGCCGCAGAATTCGCTGGGCGCAAATTGAGGCGGCGGTTGAGTGGCGTGCTCGGGTAGCGGGGACGATGGGTAAGGGGAAAGCGAACGAGAGGTACGGGCGGTGGGGAGTGTTTTCGTCACGCGCTTTAATTGCCACGCCTGTCTGAACAGCAGCGGCAGTGGCAGCGGCAGCGGCAGCGGCAGCAACCGCAGCATCCATGTAGTGGGCGTATTGGGCGTGGCATTTGCTAACTGCCTGCCCCGCCAGCTGCGCCCCCACACCGCCCCCTCTCCCTCTTTGTCTGAGTTTTTCTCTGCGCAGATTTCGCATTTTTTTTGTTTTTTTTTCTGCATCTGTTTAACGTAAAGCAATTGCAAATTAGCCATCATTTTAATCACGCCTAATGGCCATATTTTTGGCTCAGTGTGTGCGTGTGTGTGTGTGTGTGTGTGTGTGTGTGTGTGAGTGTGTGTGTGTGCGTGTGTAGCTGCTCTTATCGGCACCATTGAAATGAATGCTCATAAGTGCGGCATTTGTATAATTTTAAATATTTGCACAACGTTTCATTTATTTTTATTTGCCAAGACAATGACGTTGTTGTTCCAACGCCCCCCTGCCCGCCCACGCGTAGATACGTAATGAATAACATTGGAAATATATGCACACACACACAACACACACACACACACACACAAGTACACACTGCTGTTGATGCTGTTGTATTATGCACAATGTCTTGAAATTAGTTTACTTCGTCTGTGCGCTACAATTTTAATTAAATATCAAATGGTCGTGCCAAGCGAAGACAGCTGCAAACAGCAACAGACAACAACAACAACAACAACAACAACAGCAACAACTACAACAACAGACAGTAACAACAACAAGCCACACAACAGGGGCAAACAAAGTTTTATCTGGGGCACATTGAAGTTCCAATGCGCTCGCTGCAACTTTTTCTACACTCAAAAGATTTATTAACATTAAACGCAACCTGTAGACCAAGTTTTCCACAATTATAATATATATATATAAAAACTTTCATAAACATCATTTCGTTTAAATTCTTTGGGGTAATTTGTTAAGGCCTTGACGCATTAAAAGATCAACACACACCAAAAGCACTTAATTATAAGTTTATAATGTTTATCCCAACAATTTGTGTGCAAGCAACTTCAATTTATAAATTTATATCTTAGTTAGGCGATAGAGTAATCTATTAATAGTTGGAATACTTATATTAGTTTAGTTTTATGGTTTGTTTGTTGCTAAAACTATTGCTTATAAATGTAAACAAACTGTTTGAAAAGCTAATTTTAAAATGATTGAATATAAGCTTAAATAATATGGCACTAAAAACAATTATTTTAATTAAAGTTTAGTAAAAATATATGTTATTTTTATAACACAATTAATTTACAACGCGTAGGAGCAGAATTTTAATAAAGAATATGATATGAATTTATTAAAATGAAGGACACGCAAATTTATTTATAATTTTAATTTTATGACTATATTGTAATAAATAAATACAAATAATATATTTCTAAATAAGTATATATTTCGTTGAAATTAAATGACATCTTGATATGATGATCTGGCAACTCCAATTAACATAATTAGCCTTTACAGTGAGAGCCGCTGTTAACTCTCGCCGCTGCTTTTGTTAGGATCTGTTATGTTAACGAGCGGTCAGTTGACATTAAACCTTCAAAGTAACCAAACGCCTTGTCTTATTATTTGTACACACCTAAAACGCATACAAACAATAGATTTTATTTTTAAATGTATATTTTATTTTTAAAGACATATTTTAGTTTTATTTATGTATTCTAATATTAACTTAAAATTCAAATTATAATTAAATTAATTTTATTATAAAATTATATATTTTATTTTTATCGATTAATTACAATATTACATAAAAAATTGAATATAAATTATATATTAATAATAATATATAATAATAATAATATATAATAATAATAATACTAATAATAACATATAATTTAGTTAACAGCGCGCTGTTATTAGCTCAATGTTATTGTCACCTTAACATTTTTTTGACTGTTAAGCAAAGCGTGCTTGCTCCTCTATGAGCTCTACTGTTTTTATGAACAACTTAAATTAAACCAAAACAAGAAAGATATCTTCGGATATCTTCGGGTGCTGAAGCTATATACCCTGGCAGCAGTGTTTTCTATACAAAACTTAAACTTTGTCTAATTGCTTCTAAGGGAGCCATGTATTCCGATTTTGATCAAATTATAGGAAACTATTTGAAGTATTATACAACTCTCATTACGTTTGGATGAAATATTTGTATAAGCAAAAAGTTTGATATAGTGGTCTGATTTTGACCAAATTTGGCCAGATTGTAGAGAGATCTCTAGAGACTCGGCTTGGAAAGGTTTGTTAAGGATACATTAATAAGCAAAAAAGTTTTTCATACAAAAACATAATTGTCGAGCGATCATTCCTATGGCAGCTATATGTTATAGTGGTTCGATCCGTCCGGTTCTGACATATGTACTGCCTGCAGCAAAAAGAAGAGTCTGTGCCAAGTTTCGTTACGATAGCTTTAAAACTGAGAGACTAGTTCGCATAGAAACAGACGGACATGGCTATATCGACTCGGCTATTCATGCTGATTCAGAATATATATACTTTGTAGGGTCTGAAACGTCATTACACACTTCGAGACAAAATTATATTACCCTCTGCTAGGGTATACAAATAAAAATAAGAATATTTAAAGAAAATTACAGATGGCTTTCAATAAAATTCAAAAAGCCAAGTCGTTGTATACGAGTAGTTAAAATTTGAAGTGTGTCTTTGAAATGAAAAGCAATTGTGAAAAGTTAGCACTTTTTAATGAGAACTGCTTTAAAAATAAGCATTGTTGCCTTTGTTTCAATTAACTTGATTGCCTTTTAAAAGTGTTTCTTACGAAAAGCACTTTTAGCTCAAGTTGTTCAAACGAAAATCGAATTTATTAAGCGTGCTCTTTTGACCATGAAACCTAATTTCATAACACTGGAACACACCTGCGAAACCTTGAGTTCAACACGTAGAACACAGCATGTGTATTAAATATATACTTATTTTTGCTGCAGCTATATAGTTTATAATTAAAATCGGCTTACGCTGCAGTTAAACTTTTCTAGAAATAAATATTTTCTTAATGATTTTCCATTATTTTCTTTTTGCTTAAGAACAAAAACCAAGCGCATAAAACAACTCGTAGATACAGATACAGTTTATTTTTCCACACTATTTGCGATTTTTATCGCTTTTCGGAAAAGCGACGCCGCCCGCCCCGCCAGCTGCCTCTTTCTACCTCTGCCACCTCTTTTTCGTTTCTTCTGCTGCTTCTTCTTCAGCTCCGCTCATAAATAAACTGTTGCATGCTTCTAGGCGCCGCATTTGTAGGGAACCAGCCATAACATGTACTCTACTTACTGGGTTGTTGTTGTTGCTGTTGTTGTTGTTGGGACACAATCTGCGCCACTTGTTTATAGACATTTAATGAATGTTGGCAGTTGGCGTGCAGAAATGCGCCACGCAAGGCGATAAAGCCTTGAATAACAGCAAAAAAGCAACTATATTCGAAGTGCTGAATATTTAATACCCTCTTTAAAGTGTCAGCTGTCTCTATAACAGCTACAGCCAGAAATTAAGAAACAACTAAAACAAAAATCTACTTATAAAGTAAACTTAATATAACTTGCAATTGCTTAATTTTGTTGAAATATCTTTTGAAACAAGCTAGAAAGCTTACAGCTTTCTTTGAGTGCCAAAGATATACGAGTACTATAACCTCACAGAAATTCTTTTCATTCAAAAACTGAATATATAATAAAGAACTCCACTTTGATCAAATCTTGCTAGCTACTTGTGCATAACTCTATAACAAGCAGTGTAATTGCTTGTATAGAATAATTATTGTTTTTGTTTTATAATAAATAGTTTTCTTTTGAAAATGTGTTGTCCTCTTTACTTATTTTGGACACCTTACGAATTCTATAACCATTCACAAATTCTTTTGATACAAAAACTTAGTTTTCTTTTAACAAAAGTGCTCCAACTTTGATCTCGCAAACTACTTGTGTATAGAGAGTATAAAACAACTCGTCATTGCTGAGTTTGATTAAGATATTTGTTATAAAATAGAATACCTTTTCTTCATACAACTGTTTATTTTAAAGTTAATTCCGATTAGCAGCTATAAATTTAATTCAGCCGAGTTTGATCAAATTTATTTAAACTTTGAGTAGCAAAATGAGTTTGATCAAAATAACTACAACAAAATTGTATGATTTCATGAAAAAACAGAAATTTCAATTGATTCTGAAGGTTTGATTGATTATTGATTGATTGATTCGGTTGATTATATTATATAGTGCTTCGATCCAGCTGTTTCTGACCCACAAATAACAGCATCTTAACCAAATTTCATCAACATTGCCTTAAACCCGAGAGACTCCTGTGCATTTAAGGTCACATCCACTCAACTTGTTGTCTTGATCAACAATATATTAAATGAATGGGATGTGATAAGTTTTCTTAATGCGTAGCACACTGCGTGACAGAAATATATTATCCTTGGCAAGGGTATGCAAGAAAAAGTATGTGGCAAAACTTATTTTGTCGCAGCCGTTTAAAAGGCAGGTGGGTCGGGCCTAAACGGGGCGTGGTCAATACCGCACAACACAGCTGCCGTTGTTAGCCGCCATTTGCATGGCAATTGAAGCGGTTTATGGCTTTGAGCAGGTTGTGGCCCTGATGACATATGCAACTGGAGCTGAAACTTGAGGTGGAACTGAAGCGGCAGTTGTACCTAAAGCTGTAACTGTCAGCTGGTTGGGCTTAACATGCAAAAGCAGTGCATAAACCATGCAGAGTCAACAGACACACACACACACACACACACACGCACACACACATAGTGTGTGCATTCAAAACAAATCTGCCTCCAATTCTGCCACTCAAGAGAGAGAGAGAAATCACAAACAAGCAAAAGAGAACAACTCAAGGCATCTGTTTTCATTTTTGCCATTTGCCGTTTTGCATTTCACATTTCCCATTTCCCATTTTCCATTTCTCAATTGCCATTTGGCATCTTGTAGATCTTGAAGTTACCCACTTAAGTGCCTTCGTTTTGCTTTGTATGAAACTTTCGTCGTATTTTATTGAGATTCTGGGAGGAGGCTTGAGAAATGCTGTTTAAATTGAAATTTCATTTTGTGAGGCGCACGCAAAGTTTGTGCCGCTTAATTTGGCTAATGAAGAGTGCATATTTCTTTTGGCGCACCCTCCCCCCGGCCTTGCTGCACAGCCACCCACATGTGCGGCGCCGCTGCGTCTCCTTGGGCTGTGCCACATGAGGCAACTAACTTGAACTTTGTCCGCACTTGCTTGTACCAAGAAGTTGTGGCTGCCACAAAATTATTTTACGACTTGCTAAACAATTTGGCCACCTGATTTTTGCCGGCGTAATTGCAGCTCCCCTTGCCCTTCAGACGCTGTCCATATATCATTTAATATGCTACTCGGAACTAAGGATAAACTGAAATAAAAGTTCTAGATCTGCAGCTCTGGTTAACTTTGTCTTGATTAAAAAAGCTTAAATGTTCTCAAAACTTCTTCTTTGTGGTGTTCAAAGACAGCGCTTAGGCGGATGAAAACTTATTGATCCAGGCTCTTGTTTTCGTTGGAATACTATTTATGGTATTTAGTTTCTGGACTTAAAAAGACTTTTATAACAACAAATACTAAAAACACACTGATATCAAGAAAGAATATCTAAATCATTCATTCTTTTCCTAAAACAAAACAAACAAGTAAGAATGCTATAGTCGAGTATACCCGACTACGAAACTCCTGTACCCAGGTCTAAAACATTCAATCACATCTACGCCCACTTACACATACTCACACACATACACAAAGACGCACACACCACTGTGCGGCAAAAGCGACAGCGCAAGCGAGGCAATTTAATTGGTGGCTGTGCTTCTCCTTCCCCCTCTCGCTGCATTACTGAATCTTCTTTCGTGAATAACTTCCGTGTTTATTATCCGATCGACTTGAAATTTGGACAGTAGATTAAGAGAGACTAAAGTATTGTACATGTCAAATCTTAAAGCTGTATCTTGAAAATTGTTACTGTAAAACGGTTTTAATCGATTTGCGGGGGAACGGGGGGAGATATCTGAAATATGAAACAAACTTGATCTGCGTATGCTATACAGGAACCTACATTTCAAATTTGGTGTCTCTAGCTCTTGTAGTTGCTGAGATCGACGCGTTCATACGGACAGACGGACAGACGGACAGACGGACAGACGGACAGACAGACGGACATGGCCAAATCGAAATCTCTTTTGATACTGATCAAGAATATATATACTTTATAAGGTCGGAGATGTCTCCTTCTGTCTGTTACATACATTTGCACAGATGTAATACCCCCTTTTACCCATTTTATGGGTACGGGAGTAAAAATACCAAAAATACTTTGAAAAATACTGAATAAAGTTTATTCTAAAAATCGCATTTAAAAGACAAAATATTCCAAAAGTATTATAAAATACTGATATATCAAAATCAGCTTATGTTTAGTACTTTTTGTGAAATATGTAAGATACTAAAAAATACTAAATGCTGAGTAAACACAATATCACAAAGTTTGGGCCTTTTAGTATCTTAAATACCTTACAAAAATACTAAAAAGCTCAAACTTAGTGATATTGTATATACTCAGCACTGAAATTCACTTAATCAGCTAAAATTCAGTTTTGCCTTTAAGTCTTTAGGCTTATTTATTTATTTTAATAGCAATAGTATTCAATTATGAAAATCACTTTCCATGCAGTATATTTTTCAAAATATAGCATTTACTAAAAATACTACAACAAATACTTAAATACCAAAATCTGACACTCAAAAAATTGTCTTTTTATAACAAAGTTTTTGTACATTAAAATTAAATAGAAACAAATACATGTAGTTTAATTATTATTATAATTAATTACTAACATAATTATAAACATATTATAATATAACTAGTAATATAATTATAAGCATATTGTTAAGGAATTGTTCATTACTTTTTCAGTTGAATTTTTGCTGTTAAATATTTAAAAACAATCATTATTTATCTTAGATCTTTGGCTGAGCTGCGCCTTCTGTTATTGTTTATTCTTTGTGACAAGCAAGTTGATTGTTATTTCAAAATAGAATAAATAATATTCGATTTCAGTGACAAAAGAAGCGAAAAACAAACCCAGTGGCTTGGGAGACGCCCAAAAAAGTTGCTCAGATTTAATTTAAATATTTTAATAGCCGATTGTTGACTTAAACCAGCTGAAGTAAGCCCTATAGATACTAGATATTTCCGAGAAAGCTGTTTCATTTCATTGCTATTCAATCACGACTTTTATTATCTGCCAGTTAATTGTTTGATTTGCGTATTGCGGCTTAAGGACTGCTGTCAATTAGGGAAACCCCCGCATAACTCAATAAACTCGATGTATTGAATGGAGTTCACTAAGAGGGTGAATCAAAAACTTTCTACGCTGTGGGGCTAATCAATAATTTTGAATCCCCAGAGTCGGCATACAGCAGAGCCCACATTTGTTTGTGTTATCGTTATCGTTATTACTTTTTGTTGTTGTTGTTGTTGTTGTTGTTGTTGCATTGGGTTAGCAAATCGAAAACTTTGCCACATAATTGGAGCACACGCAGAAAATTTTGCGTCATGTTACGTTGTATTTGCATTTTCCCCTGGCTCCAACTGGGAAAATGAAAATGAAAATGATTTGTAATATGGGATTTGCGTGGTTTATGGAAGGGCTGACGCGGCAGGGGGTAGCTGTGGATGGCAGGGGGAGCTAAAGGTGGAGGTGGAGCTGGAGAGCATGTGTACACGTAGCACGCATCATTAATTTAAAAGCCGCTTATCATACTTGCAATTACTCGTTAGGTTCAGGTTGACATGACTCCCCGAGCGCCCTTCGACATGATTGGCGGGAAAGGGATTGCAGGAAAGGGAATGTAGGCCTTAAGGATACATGTGACCTATTATGTTAGTTGGAAATGTATGCATTGAAGGGTTAAAGTCAAAACTCTAAATAATTTCATTCATCATATGATGCTACATCGTGTTCGTTGTGCGCCTTGAGAAGTTCTTCAGCTGTTGAGCCCTTCCATTATTCAGTGCTGTGTGTCCGCAAAAATGGCAGCCAGCAAATCCTTAAATAATTAAATTCCAAAAAGCTGACAATCCTTTCAATCCCAATCAAAGAATGGGCTCCCTAATAATGCGCAAATAGAATCAGAAATTTGTTGACACTGCTGAGACTCTCTCACTCGGGCCAACAAGGACGAAATTTACTGGCACAATATTGAATCTACAATGAGTTAACTGGCAAGATATTAAATTGAGTGTGACACAAGTATTAGAGCAGGATAAGCAGTGACAATTGAGCTGCACTATCTAACTAACTATCGATAGTATCGATAAGTTTTGAATTACATTAATTAAATGTTGAATTAACAATAAATAAATCTATTTATCTAAGAAAACTTATGGATGGGGGAAACAATCTATTAAACGGCTTAAATAACAATCGATACTATCGATATTGGCATCGATTGTTAATTTAAGCTAACAAATATATCGGTTAACAGATTGATAATCATTTAATGCTAATATATAGAATATTCTCTTGGATTATTGCAATGCTTATTTGCCACTTTTTGTACGCAAGATATTTATATTAAGACCTGTTCTGAATTCCTTTCCGAATTAATTCCACAGAATATAATTAAATATAATTAAAAAGCCTTGCTTTCTTGTGTATTCATTTATTTAATAGAAGTGCCTAAGAGTAGGCTTTACATATTTCCGTGGAATTGATTCGAAAGTGGAATTCAGAACAGGCCTGAATATATTTTGTGAAACAGCTGATACAATCGGTTACTTAGTGCTATCGAAAGTCGGTATCGATAAAGAGAAAACGAAACCAGACCGATTGAAATTGAGAACATTCGTAAAACGTGCGGAATGCATTCGTTGTTACGGTCTGAAAACGAAAATGTATTGATAGCATTGATACTATGCATATCGATTGCTGTCGATTGTTTTCCAGCTCTAATAAGTACATATTAGACATAGTATCAAATATGTTGCAAGCTCTGCGACAAAATTCATTGACATGAAATTCGGCGAACATTTTACGTGACAATGCCATGAAATCGAATTTGCCAAGCGACCGGAAATGCGCACACGGCTGTTAACATATGTGTGCGTGTGTGTGTGTTTGTGTAAGTGGGTGTAAGTATGTGTGTGTTGAGATAGGCTTTGCAGTCAAACAAAGCGCAAGGGGCGGCCGCCAGCACTTTTTGATTTATGCGGCATTTTTATTGTAGGCTTCGCTGAATGCTGCCTGATGCCTGCCAACCGCCCACCCGCCCTGCTGTCGCCTCTCCGCTGCACACGCCTTTTAGAATTTAGACCAAGTCACGAGTCCTGGCCTGAATGTAGTCGAGCATGAATTGCGTGAGCTGCTTGTGCAAGTTTATTTACTTTTGCAGCAGCTCAAAAGCCGCTTGGCGTCCCAAAAACAAAGAATAGACAACGACAACGACAACGAGCACAAAATGAAAGACACACTTGAAAATGTTTTCCATTTTTTTATGCTTCTCCCATTTTATTTGCATTTTTTGTTGTTGCCAGTTGTGCATAAGTAAAAGTGGGCAGAGGCCAACCCAGCGGCCTTCGCCGGCTTCCGCCCCAGGTAAGAAATGTGAAATTGTCAAAGGCATCTCGAGGATTTGGTGCCTCAAATTAAAATGCTGCTCACAATCAAAGGGATGCCAGGCGGCTGCTAAAATGTCGATTGAAATGGCAGGACAGCCAAACACACACTACCCTAATGTGTGTGCCTGTGTGTGTGACAAGCCGTCAAGAGTCCAGGCAAGGGTCAGCACTCGAAACTGCTGACTATACTACTTACACACAGCACACAAAAAGGTTATCACCTTGCTTGGGCATTTGAAATTAACTTCATAACTGCCAGAGCAGGGGCCCAGCAGAGCTCAGCTGTTGCCTGGCCTACATTGCGTATACGTAATCAATGGAACCTCTCACAATTGTGCATACCATTTGAGTCAATCAGGCGCCGTTAGGCCGTTAGGCCGTTAGGTTGTTGGCCAGTTTAAATTGTCTGCTTACAAATCAGTTGCCATAAATCAAAGTGAAAATTGTTGCATTTGGGGCATGCAAATGGCCTGGCACGGATGTACTTACTTGGGGCACGTGGCTGATTACAGGAAACGGCAATGGCAACCAGCAACAGTTAAAACGTCAAATTGCTCAATTTTCACGCATCATCTGAGGGTCGAGCCAGAAGAGGAATACCAGAAAAATACAAAATCAAGCAAGAAAATCAATTTGGGGGCGCCACAAAAACACACACAAAAAGAAAACAAAAAACTTTCACCAGCTACACCAGCTCATTTTGTATTTATCAACAGGGAGAACTTTGCCCAGTCCTTAAGTCCTTGGTTACTTCATGTCCCCAGTCACAGCCACGTCTGGCCTGATGGGCGGCATAAACTTTTATTTCAATGAGAGCCAACTGGAACTGTTGGCAGTAGCCTGTGCCATCCGGGCCAACAATAAGAGGACTCTGCTCCAGTTATAGCCATCGTCGTCGTCGCCTCAGCTGTGCCAGAAAATTTTGTGGCGTTTGTTGCTATTTTCGTACACCGCACGAGACACACAAAATAATAAAAAAATAAACTTTAATCTAGGCGAGAGAGTACGGCCAGCAGATACCCTGCTTACTGCGAAGAGGGGAGATTTTCAGGATATATAGATGAAATGGCAAACGTATACAACATCTCAAGGTCTCATCTATGAGCCTGCATGCTCTGGGCACAATAGTTTGTATCCTGTTCAAAATTTCCTAATTATATGCTGTGTTTATTATACGAACCTAAGGAGATTTTCAGGATATGTATACGACACACAAATAGAAACGCGTACTAAATTTCAAGGCTTTATGTTTGGTATTCTGGGAGAGAATGTTCGATGAGCAGGTGCTTCATATCCCGCTGAAAGAATTTCTTGAATAACTGCTATATTTACTATCAGTTTCTTATGATATTCCTAGGAAATAAAGCTGACATTCAAATGATGTGTACTTATAGGCAAGACCTTATGGAGGAGAAATTAAATATCAAATGGTGTCCTTCAACTAGATATCAAAAACTTAGAAAGAACCTGACTTGCTATGCTAATTAAATACATATTTTATGGGACAGGCAATGTTTTGACCTGTCTGTCGCATGCATTGGCACTACTTTATGAAACCCATTTTAACCATTTTTATGGATACAGGGTATGAAAAAAAGAAAAACAAAAAAGCATTCATGGCATACTTTTGGGGCGTCTGTCCGACAATTTGGAGGCAGCTCGCAAGTTTATTCTGCCTTGGCATACAAATGCAGGCTATCAAGTCAAAGAAACTTGCTTATTGCAATGTGGGGTAGGGTGTAAGGGGTAAGGTGTAAGGTGTCGGGGGGCTGGGCTGTAACAGTTGCAGACAGCGAGTGAAAATGAATAGCAACTGCTCTAATTTTGGGGCGCACCATTGGAATGCCGCTTAAATATTTATGAGAAAAATGAGCAGCTAAGCGATGGGTGTGTGCCGGTGTGTGTGTACTGTGTGTGTGTGTGTGTGTTTGTGTGTCGGTGTGTTTGTCTGACACACACATATGCTGCGACGCATTTATTATTAATGCCACGCAATCGAAACGAGTGCGGCACAAACAAGTTGCACGTCTCGCCTTGTTCTTGTTCTTGGTTTTGGTGTTGTTGTTGTTGTTGCTGCTGTTGTTGTTGCTGTTGTTGTTGTTGTCCAGCGTCTAAAATGCTGCCACATTGTTTATTTGCTGAATTTGCGTTTTACTTTGTGTTTGCTGTTGTTGTTTGCCTTTTGGGCTTGGCTTCTTTGTGTTTGCCACAGCACCTGCTCTACGTCTGTGCAGCGTCTTTGTCCTTGCTCCTGCTGCCTGCTGCCTGCTCCTGCTGCCTGTTGCGGCCTTTGACTTATTATCGTTCATTTATTTATGCGCAGCGCGTCAGAGCCAATATATTATTTTCGGTTTGGGCACCCCACCCAGTTACTTAGCCATACATTATAAAGAATCGGCAGAATCACTTGCCACAACCAGCATCGCTCCCGCCACTCTCCTCTGTGGCCTACGCACTTCCGCACCGATTATGCAACACGGCCAGGGGTCAGAAGTTATGACTGTGTGGCTTTCAGCTATCAGAAGCCTATTAAAGCCGCACAACTCACAAAGTCCTGATGGAGCATTTAAAGTCCTCTAATATCTGGCAGTTAAAGTAGGCAGTTTAAACTACTAAAGTTGGTCTAATGTTCAGTTAATGAGCCTAATAAAGTTAATAGTTAAGCTGCCTGAGCCTAAAGTCATTAAAGTCATTGTGCAAAAGCTAGTTATAAAATATTTATAGTCCGGCGAACAAGTCTTTCAAAATGTGAAATTAAATAACAACAATAAAGTAGTGGCATAATAATAATAGACAGCTTAATTATAGCTGTTAAAATTATATGGAAAACAACGAATCGCATTTAAGTTTATCGAGTCTATACGGCCTGTTTTAAATTCCACTCTTTTTTCACAGAATATGCCTTGAAAGAGAGTGAACATGCAACAAAAACAAACGTTTTTTTACTCCCTGTACCCATAAAATGGGTAAAAAGGGGGTACTAAATCTGTGCAAATGTATGTAACAGGCAGAAGGAGACATCTCCGACCCTATAAAGTATATATATTCTTGATCAGTATCAAAAGAGATTTCGTTTTGGCCATGTCCGTCTGTCTGTCTGTCTGTCCGTCTGTCCGTCCGTCCGTCTGTCCGTCCGTATGTATGAACGCAAGGATCTCAGCAACTATAAGAGCTAGAGACACCAAATTTGGAATGTAGGCTCGTGTATAGCGGGAGCAGGTCAAGTTTATTTTAGATTTGAGATATCTCCCCGTTCCCCCGCAATTCGATAAAAACCGTTTTACAGGAATAATTTTTTAGATTTTGGTCACTCTAATCTACTGTCCAAATTTCAAGTCGTTCGGATAATCAACACAGAAGTTATTAACGAAAGAAGATTCAGTGCTGGAGCGCAAAGGGAAGAAGAAGCACATCCACCACTTAAAATGCATCGCTTGCGCTGTCGCTCGTGTGTGTGCGTCTTTTGTGTATGTGTGTTTGTATGTGTAAGTGTACGTAGATGCGATCGGAAATTATTGACGTGGGTACAGTGAGTTTTGTAGTCGGGTTTACTCGACTATAGCATTCTTACTTGTTTCATCCTCAGGATCTGCCTGCTCGAATCCTCACTTAGTTCAAGTTCTTTTTCATCTCTTTTTGATGTTAAATTTAAATGGAAATGTCCTTGTATGCGTGTAATCATTTGTGAATTCCCTATATTCTATGTATCACCCTGTGATCATAATTTTTAGTTATTCTCCCTTATGTACAATTTGCTTGAGCTGCCACGATAGGTAACAGAAAACTCGTTTAATAAATATATATCAATATATATAAAAACAAGTAAGAACGTTGCAGTCGGACGTACCCGACAGCAGAATACTCTGTTCCTAGCCCGGTATAAATTGCCTATTTGTGGGATCGGAAAGAGACGCGAAGAAAACAGAAAAAAGAAAACATCGACACCTCATAAATTGTTTTTCCCTTCGGCAACAGAGTATAAAAATATATATTTTAAAAACTAAGGTTAGAATTATTTCCTGTCCCAAAAAGTATGCTATACTTTTTTATTTGATGCTGTTGGTAAATCTGCATTATTTTCACCATTTCTTCATAATTAAAGTTATTTCTAAGATATAACTAGTATCATTTCGAAGATTTCGAAGGACACTCCAAAAATAATAAATAAAATTCTGTAATATCATAGATTTTAAGAAAATTCAAAGGAATATGTAAATGAACTTATCTTAAGCGAAGCATTTCAAAAGTTATGCCTATATATGCTATAGTTATGTACTGCTATTTGTACAACCATAAAAGCAAAAGTAAACTTAATTACTCCGAAAGTTTCCGACATTTATTTCGCAAGAAACCTTATAACTTTTAGATTGAGAACATTGCTAAGTTGTTCATTTACATAGTTCACGGAAATATGATTAAATATGGGAACTGCTCTCATATAAAAGAAAATGTATGCAATATAAGCATCGATTATATATTGTCTATATTGAAATTGGGGGCAAGGACAATGTTAACTGTTAAATGGTTGTGTGCTGACATTAAATCGACTCGGTGTATAAAGGTTGCAACTGTTGCAAGGGTTGCATGGCTTCGATGGCATTTGGTAAATATTTAAAATGAAATCGAACGCCATTTGCCATTGCGCAACTATTTTTATTCACTGCAATGCATCCTGTGGCCCAGGACAGCGAGAACACACACACTGAGACACAGCGCCTTGTGGCATTGTAGCATTGAGACGAGGGCGTGGGCAATGCGTTTGTCTAATGGAAGTCATTTGACACCGGCCACAGGACACACGGGTGGGCCAAGGGGAATTCCCTGCAACAACAAGGACAACAAGCACTGTAATAACAACATAGATAGCTTCGTTCATGTGTTTGGGCCATGTGTCATTAATTTACAGCTCCCTGCAGACGTTGTCCTTGCCAGGTTTCTTGTTTTTTTTGTTTTGTATTGACGTAACTTTGTGTGCGACTACCAAAATGTATGAAATTGACTAATAATGGGGCTAATCGGCATAATGCTTACTTCTAATACTACGCGGCTAAGACAATTTGTGCTTGAAGTGTATGAAAACTTATGGGGGTAAATGTGAAGCTAAATGCGTTCAGATAATGTTCACATTATTGCAACGACTTTGATTCACAGAGCCCACGCTCATTAGGCGCAATTTGTTTGCCCATTAAATATTTATTGGCTTAAAGGGGGAAAAGGGGGGTTGGAGCGGCTAGTGGAGCGTGCTGTCATTGCAAGGACGCTTTGGTAATTGCAGCTGCCGGACCGAGAGCCACACACGCGCTTGGCTCGCACCTTTGATTAAGATACTTATATACACAATATATATATATATATATATACAACACATAAACACACACTCATGCAAAGACAAAGCCAAAGGAGCAACCTGTGGCGAGGCAATGGTCCTTTTCCTGGTCCTGCCAATACTCAAACGAGCAATTTAGCCAACTCAGTGAAGCGGAATTAATTGCAATCGATTTTGTTAGGCGGAGAACGCGCGGAGTCTTCATTAGTTCACTGTGTGTGTGTGTGTTTGGGTGTGTGTGCCAGGAACTTAGCTGGATCTGAACAGTCTGGCAGTACCATTTTGTGTCTCTCACTCTATTAAAGCGGGCATTAAAGTCAATGCCACATAAAACTACACAATTACGAGAGTTTTGGCTCCTTTGAAAATCAGCACATTTATTTACAATTTATTTACGCATCCACGTTTATTGCAGCCGAGAACTGTATAAAGGACATACAATTTAAATGGAATACCTTTTCAACCAATGCGGTAGATTATTGTGGATATTTATTTACAGTTGGTAATTAAAAATTGCAATTATAATATGAAAACCACCAGGAAAATATTAATTACTGCACTTGTGCAATAATGCAGCAGAGTTAATAAATTGCGAGCGTTTATGAATTTAATTTAAAAATCACTTTTCTTTCGATACGAAATCTGTCGAAATTGAATTTAAAACAAGTAAGAATGCTATTGGCGAGTATACCCGACTACAAAACTCCCTGTACCCAGGTCAAAGATTTCCGATCGCATCTTCGTACACTTACACAAAACACACACACATAAACAAAGACGCACACATACAAGCGACAGCACAATCGACAGCGCAGCGAGACATTTTAAGTGGTGGCTGTGCTTCTTCTCCCCCCGCGCTGCAGCACTGAATTTTGGTTGTTGAATAACTTCCGTGTTTATTATCCGATCGACTTGATATTAAAACAGTAGACAAAGAGTAACTAAAGTATTGTAATTGCCAAATCTCAAAGCTATATCTTTAAATGTGTGGCTGTTAAACGGTTTTTATCGAATAGCGAAATCTCTTTTGATACTGATCGAGAATATATATACTTTATAGGGTCGGTCTCCTCCTGCCTGTTACATACATTTGCACAGATTGAGTACTCCCTTTTACCCCTTTATGGGTACAAGGAGTAAAAACCAAAGTTAATATACAAACTAGCCTTAAAATACTTCAGCAACTGTTAACTGCTTAACAGACTGTTAAACAGAGCGAAAAGTTAACAGAGGGAAGTCTTTTATTTCGGTATTAGTACTTATGTTAAATACCATTTCATTCGATTGTGTTACAATACTTTGTATCAGAATAATATTGACGAACAAAGTATTTATATTACAATTTTGTTAACAGTCTGATAATTTAAGCATAAAGACGCTCTAAAATAATGCAGCAACTGTTAAATGCTGTTAGCATGACTGTAATGTGAAGTGTTTAGCAGAGAGTGAAGTTAACATAAGAAGGCTGGCACTTAATACTTATGTTAATTAACATTTCATACGTTTTAGTTACTGTGTATCAGAATAACATTGACCAACAATATATTTGTATTACACTTTTGTTTACAGTTTGATAATTTAACAATATAAACGCTTTAAAATAATGCAGCAACTGTTAGTGCTGTTAGCAGGACTGTACTGAAAAGTGTTTAACAGAAAGAGCTGTTAACATAACAGACTGCTTAGTAGTATGTTAAGTGAGTAAGCCTTTATACAATTGAGTTGCTATTGTATCAGCTTAAGATTAAAGACAACAAAAATATTATTTGTTGGAAAGACTCAAAATTTATAGTATTTATGTCAATCGGTTTGAGCCATCAAAACTAAAACTAATTCCATAGATTGCATCTCGTTGGCTCCGCAAAAGTTTAGTTTGATTAGATTATTTTTCATGTGAGCAACTTTTGAACGAATTATAGAAAATAAACTGCTAAAATGTGTGTCTCAAATGATTGTCAATTGATTTGTCCCAGACAGTGTAACTTTGAACAGTTCCCCTCGAATTTCTGTATTTCTGTATTTCTGGTTGTCCACAGAAATGTTCAATCCAAAAATGCAGTCAACTGTTAAGAGTTTCTCGTTTCTTTGGCAGTGATGATCATAAAACAGCAATTTCCACCAAAACTTTTCAACAAATCGTTTGTCGTGTGTGTGTGTGTGTGTGTTGAAAGCAGAACAAGTTTTTTACATAAATTTTGCTTGCCATTTTAGACGTACCATAAATACATTTTTGCTCTTTTCAATTTGTATTTGCAGCGACGACAGCAACAAAATAAATAAAATCCGAAAAGGGTAAACTTTGGCACGAGATCGAGATGCACTGCCAACTGGCATCGGCGTCGAGCTGGTGGCAAACGTTGCTCTGTCCCTGTCCCTGTTGCTGTGCCAGTTCCTGTTCCTGCCAGGCGTGCCACTTGCAAATGGATTGAGGCGGGCACGTAGATACAGCTACAGATACAGATACACAGATAGAGATACAGATACAGCTACAGCTACAGCTACAGTTACAGTTACAAATGTGCAGCTTTAGATAGTTGAATGCATGAAAGCTAAGCGTTGATGTTGAACATGTGCCAAGGCTCTGCTATTGCTGCTGGTGTTGAAACCGTGCGGGCGACGATGCCGTTTGATTTTGGCCAAGTTAAATAAACAAAGCAACAAAGCACACACTTATATACACAAATACACACACACGAGCGCAAACACTGACAGCTCAGGCAGCATAAACAATAAATAAGGCCAACAGACAGCCAGCCAGACAGAGTTGTCAACAAACATCATCAAGAAGAACAACATCGCTTGTGGCCAGCAGCTTGCCAATTACATTTGGCCAAAATGGCCGCGCCCATTGATGAGAGTGTCCTGAATGCGCTGCGGGGCGTGACCAGCGCCCAGACGCGTCTGCCCAAGCCCCTCCTCATCAAAATCTATGTGGCCAGCCTGAAGCAGGAGTTCAACCAGGAGCGACGCATGCTCCTGGAGCTGGTGGGTCCCGAGCTCCAAACGCTCTACGACGATCGTCAGATTGAGGTGAGTCACAGTCCTAACTATTCTGCTAACGAAATACCAATAAGTTCTATAAATTATTTCAATCTTTATATCATCAATTTTGCCAAGCGATGAATGAATTATTACTTTTTGAAATTAAACACATTTCGATGTGCATAAATAAACTAATCTGCATTGCAAAAATTGCATAAACACTCGGTATATTGTTTACAAACTTTGCGATATTATTGCTAGTTTAAGATATTACTATTATTTTTATAGAATGTGGATAACATTGATGAATTTACAGGCTTTAATCTTACTGAATTTATAAACTAACTAATTTTGCCATTCAATGAATGCATTTTTGTTTATGAAAGTAAACGTATTGTATAAATAACCAAAATTCCATTGTGCTTTATAATATCAAGATTTTGTAAATAGCTTCTTAGACGATGCATTTCTTGCGTGAAATTCTGGCGTACATCTGTCATAAAATTAAATGTAAAATTTATATTGCTCGCGAGAAACTAAACATATGATAAAACTTTCATACTAATGTTGCTCGCCTTTTTGCATCAATTGAAAACCTTTTTAATGTAGAGCAAGCTGCAAGGCTTGCACGGAAAACTGTGTTCAAATTTACACAGTACATGGTGAAAGATACTAAAAGAACTGTACAAATAATGCATCGACTAAAAGGCGCTTAAAAGCGATGCTTATAAATGTTTTTGATACAATCAATAGATCAAGCTACGACTATTGGAATAATTGAAAAACGACACGATATTAATCATATTAAAAATACACAAGTTCGTTAGAAATGTCACATATATGTATTGTTTGGCAGCTGGAAATTGTGGACATGCACTTTGGCACGGGTGTTTTGGATGTCACGACAATCGAACGTGATCCCTACATGCTACAGGACTTTCTGCACGAGATTGACACATGTCATGCCCACTCGAAGAGCGTCTACTTCCTGGCGCTAATTGGCGATGGCATTGGACGCCAACCGCTGCCCACCCACATTGACGAGGACATTTATGCCGCTCTGCTGGCCGAGCAGCAGACGACGGCAGATGAGAAGGCGCTGCTAGGACGCTGGTATGCAAAGGATGACCCAGAAGCGCAACGTGTGCTCAAACAGGACTATCGGTGAGTTGGGTAGCGAACAATTATCCTTGTGCACTTTCGCGTTTCTGTTTGTCAACTCAATTGCAGCTGCACAGCGCAAATATTTGCACAACTCATAAGGGGGAGGAGTGGTTGAGTGGGTTGAGTGGGTTGGCCACTGCCAATGTCCTCGCCTGCAGGCAGCCAATTATGCTTATAGCCAAATAAATAAGGCTTAAAAATAACAGTACAAAGCAAATAAATGAACAGAAACAATATAAATATGAATATCACAAAAATATAAATGAATTAAGCCAAATAATGCAAATAAAATGAAGTAAAGATGCTCTAGTCAAGCGTGCTCGACTGTATTAGAGCTGCAAAACAATCGATTATATTATCGATAGTTTTCAAATTGCCTGCACTATCGATAATATCTTCACTATCGTGATAGTTAAGCACTTACTCTAAAATATATCAGGATAGAATATCAGGGTATAAATTAAATGGATAGTTGTATTATTTTGAAAAGTGTTTATTTATTACACGCTAATTGGCTTGAGGTTGGTTAATCGTTAACTGAATACAGAAACTGTCATGAATATTCATGATAATTAAATGGTATTAAGAGTAATGTAATTAAATCACAAAGTCAAACTTTATATAATAGGACAAACAATTTACTTGTTTTTTATTTGATGATTACTTGGAGCTTTGCAACTGAATTTAATTTCAGACTTTAAATAACTTTCAAAAATGTAAGTTCTTACAATTTGCTATATTTGCTATTACTTATTTGATTGATTGTGATCTGGCATTACGAATTTATAATACTTTCACCAAAAATGCATGCTGAAAATGCAAATATTTCTTGCTTGACTAGTTTTTCAATCCAAAAAGGCAAACGATATTCCTAGACCATAAACTTCTATTACGTAACTTAAAACTCTGTAAGCGATTTATTGCACCAGAAAAGACAAAATGAAATAACATCAAAACAAATAAAATAACACTAAAATATAAATATCAAAAAACAGTTTGTGAATATTTAATTAAAAAACTGCTCGTTTATTTTTGTGTCACTTTACTGACATTTCTTAACGTCAAGTCAATTGTATTCTTAGAAACTCATAAGATGTTTCTCCTTCGAGCAATATTTTCAGGGTTAAAGGAAATTGCAACAAATGTCTGTTTGCATTAACATGTTCGTCACATGTTGGCACGCTGTTAGTAGAAGGTTAACAGCAATCCGAGCACTGTTAACTGTTAACAGCGCCTTTGCTGCTCGCTGTTGAAGCACAATTCCTAATATTATAATTCCTATAACAAACAAACTATTGTATATAGCCATATACACTTCAAATAATGCTTAGAGTATAAATTGATTGTTTTCTCAGCTTGCTTATGTACTTACCGTGAGTATGCACAACTAAATGCTTCCCCTTGCTTCACTTTGACGCAAGGACTTCTACGCTTATCCTTTCTGTTGCACAAGGCTTTTAATTTGTTGTATGTTCCAAGCTGATGACAATGATTGTGTTTTAAAGATCTCGTAGCACTCGCACACTTATTGTCCTTTACCACAACTCGGGCCGTGCAACTGGATATGTAGCAAGTATAAAAGTCTGTATTTTGATAGGTGGACTTTTTCAAGTACAGTTGGTTCTCGAAATAAAGCACTTTGCTATTTGCACGGATGCCTCTTATAAATTCAAAATTCATGATTGCTTTTGATTAAAGAACGCGTTCGAAATTAAATCGAAACTTATTAGCTTGTTTGAAAACCAAACGATTAAAATTCCATTGCCTGCTTAGTCTAAGATTCAAGAATATCAACAAACAAGTAATTTAAATAAGTCGTAGGCAAAATGTATAAATCCAAAAAATTGAATATTAAATAAACCCCAAAGAGAAGCTCCAAAATATAAAATGAAATAAAACGAGCCTAATAAAATTTAAATAAATGAATAATGAATAATAAAACAACGCCCACAAAAAAAGGGTTCACATAATGCATACTAAGAAAAAAAGAGCACACCGTAGCTTGAATACCCTTATAGATCCTTTTTTACCAAGTTGCTGCTGTATACAATAATATAGTAATCGTATCCTAATCAAAATCAGACAAAAAGTGAATAAAGTCAACGCAAAGTAATTTAACTTGGTTTTAATTTTCTAAATGAAATTTTTGCGGATGTTTCATTCAACTTATTGATATGTATGTAAGTAGTATATATAAACTCAATTTTTTCTCTGAATGTCAGTACATATTGCCTGCAATAAATCGAAGAAATTGTATAAGAAAGAGAGATGGACGAATCTGAGTTCGTTTTTCAAGCCACGTACCTAGAATATGCATATGCTGGCCTCGGATAAGCCTACTTCAAGGGTATTATAATACATAATAAATATCCTTCTCGCGAAATGTGCACAAATTGTTTGAGACTTGTTTAATTTTCCGCGTATTATGGCGCCTTCCAGCAAATTCGGAGCACATTAGCAGCTCCTAACCCACACAACTGTTTAACCTTTTCTGCAGCTCGCTACACGCGGATGCCTGGCTGACGGAATCACGACAGTTACGTCAGATGCTGGAGAAATCCTTGCAGCGCCTGATGTCCTGCCCGGATGCGGATTTACTGCGGCGCGTGCAGCTGCTGCGACGCACACAAATCGAGCTCGAAGTGCAGCGTGCCATGGGTAAGTGCACAAATCTGGGCTGCCAGTTTCAGAAGCATTTATCAAGAAGCACATCCCCACCCCATTCAGCTCACTCCAGCGAGAAGATTTTGGCCGTATTCCGGGAGCGGGCCGCCCAGTCGAACAGCCGGGACGTGGAGGCGGGCGAGCGGCTGCGCAAAATCAAAGACGAATTGACCATGAACCTATCAACGGATAATCACACAACGCTGGTGTAAGTAGCGCACACTGGGGACTCATTAATCTAATTGGCGACACATAATTGTTATTATTATTATTATTGTTAATGTTATTATTGTTGGTATTGCAGTGTCCCTGGCAGCGCCAGCAGCGAGGCCATCGATCCGGACAACGAGGACCACGAGGCGTATTTAAGTAAATTCAAGAACAAAGTCACCGACAAGCTGCGTCTGCTAATCGAGGCGCACATTACAAATGATCCCGATGTAATCAAGGGGAGGAAAAAGACTGTGCAGGTGAGCAGCGGGCAGGGGGGTGCCACTGTACACCTGGAGGGTGGTAGTGGTTGGGCGTTGGGGCTGTGCAATTAACGTTGCAGACAGCTACAAAGTGGTTTTATCTGCGCCTCTGTGGGCATTAAATTAAATTTATTTTTAGTCTGACAGCAGCATTTGTTGTTCGTTCCTGGCCGCTTATTTAATCAGCAAATTGTACTTTGGACTCGGTAGGGTGGTTGGATACTCACCTGCGCTCTCATTGCTGTTATTATTATACTTCGCTTAAAGCAAAGCATTTCAGAGAGGAAGAAAAAAATGAAGAAAAACAGTCATAAATTAATTCCGGGAATTACTGGCCCCAAAAAGCCAAGGGCAGCCTAAAAAGCGGGCATTTATATTTTGTTCTTTACATTGGCAACGTTCTTAAAATGTTGGTCGTCAGGATCACAATTTTGGGGATGGAGCGTCGCATTTTAAGGAGGTGTGCAGTTTGGCTCTCATTGTTTACGACTTCGTTTACGTGCCCCAAAACGCTTTGGGCAGGTTAATTAAATGTGTGCGAGAGTTTTGTGTTCGACAAGTAAATTATGCGTTAACTTGTATCGTAAAACTTGCTACAAAAAGCTATTGAATATACAGTAGAAAATACAGCAGGCATTTTTGCTAAGTAGCCAAATTTATTTGAAGTAAGTTTTGCTTATAAAGTTGTATATTAGCAAGTGTTTCCATTACATTTAGCTCACGTACATGGCACACGCACGTTGAGGCTTCAAAAGCTCACTGCAAAGCTTTGATGAAGAGGCATAGCGCACAAAGCTTTACAGATGAAAGCTTACTAATACTTGTGCATTTACTAATACATATTAAAAGTAGAGCTTTGCGGCTGCTCTGATAGATTCAAACCAAATATGCTTGCCGCAAGATTATAACGAATTTTAAAAAGGATTATTTTCTATTGAAACCTACTTAACACAAATTTAATTCAATAGCCAACTATTTACGAGTATAAAAAAACTCACGCTGTATATTGTACACTTACTCGTATGCTGTAAATGTATCTTAAATTACTTGAGCTCATGTGAAATTGCTTTGGTTTGGCTTATCAATTTCTCTGTTCAATATTTTCCAGCACACCTGTGAAATTGAATAGCCAAATGACAGAAGAAAAGCCAACGGAAACCAATAACAAAAACCAATAACAGGGCATCTTCATTTGTAAGCGTAAACAGAGAGGATTTTGGTTGGCTTTCAATGCCGCAAGCTGTACACATTGCCGAGATGCTTTTGTTGTCCCACTACCCCACTTGCCACTTACCACTTGCCACTTGCCACTTGCCGCCAGCCTACAAGTATTGTGTGGCATAAGCAAACGAAGGGGAGATGATCGCTCTTCCGGGCATGCACTTCCACTGGCCACGGTCTTGCATTTGCCACTCGTTGGCTTTTGTTAAAAGCATTTAACATTTTAACTTGGGCAATGCCGAAGGACGCCGCGTAATGCGAGCTGCGGCTGCCCCATTAGCGGACGTTGGCTGGCGCAGCCTCCACATCTCGCCTGCCGCCCACTCACCCACTTTGTTGCTGACATATTAACACACTTACACTTGTGTACAATGCGGCCACGCCCCACGCCCAACACGCTTGTTTGCACTTAACGATGCGACGCCCGACGTCCGACGCAACATGAACTGCATTCAGGCGCGCACGTGGCGACCCCCTTGAAAGGCTTGTGTGGCATTAAAGTCAAAGTAAAGCACCCAATGTACCACGCACCACCCACAATCCACTCCACCTTAGCCCAAGGCAGTTCAGCACTTTGACAAAATGTTGTGGCATTTGAAGCCGCCGTGCAACCAAGAAATATGCAAAGTGCACGCCCGCACACGACTCAACTAGAAGGATACGCAAGGAGGCACTCTGCCAACTCTGTTGCTGCCACATGGCGTATGCGCAACTTTTCTATAATGTCATTCAAGGCAAGCAAATGTCAAGCTAATTAAGCGGCTCCTTCAGCGGCAACTGCGGCTGTCTGTGGAGTGCCATTCAGTGGCAGAGCTAAAGCATTTCCCGTTGACCGCAGCTCCACTCTGGCAATATTGATTTACTGGCTAAGCCACAACGAATGCACTTGCCAAGGATCATCTGACCAATCAGACTTACAAGGCAAAAGCAGCTTACAGAAAAGAAAAATACTTCATAAACTTTGCGAGCATGTTTACACTGCAAGAAATGCAAAGCCTTGCAAGGATTAAACAAGCTTAATCTTTCCATTAACGATTATTGAAACGTTTTTAATCCTAGCAAAGCTTTGAATTTCTTCCTATGTATATATAGTCTCATAGGGATCGTACAATAATCCCAGCAGATATGAGTTTATGTTTTGAGTACAAATTAATAACTTGTAACTACAATATTCAATTTATTTTCATAAAATTTGGTACACATACACATCGAGATACCAGTACCTTATATTGAAACTTTCAGAGAGATTGGATAATATTCACAGATTATAATAAGGGTTATAAATAGGTGTGTGTGAGACTGTACCTTTCAGGCCCACATTATTAGGCCTTAAAACAATCAGTACGCTTAAATTCTCAGCTTTAAGTGAATTTGAAGTAAGAAATTCCGTTGCCATCATAACATGTTTACACTTAAGCCCACACATGCCACTGAAAGACCTGGACTTAACAACTACTGCTAGTTGTTCAGTGTATGCATCAGTTGAGTCTGGATAACTTAGACAGAGCTAGAGATGAAGAGCACTTGAGTGCATGTGATGGCAATGAGCGTGGGAGAGGAGAGGGTGGAGTGGGAACTACTTGTTAGTGGCAAGCATGCCACTGCCAGTCAACGAGAACAACGACAACGTGAACGAGAAGGACGTCAGTGACAGGGACACCGATTCAGAACTCAGAACTGAGCTCAGCAGGTGGCACTCTCCCCAGCGCAGGTAAACACAGTTACCAGCAAACACACTGAAAGACACTCACATATTGTAGTTCGAGCAGAGGGCTAGCAAATGCAGGCGGAAGGTGTCAGACGGACGGACAGACAGACAGACAGACAGACAGACAGACAGGCAGGCAGACAGAAGCGGATGATACTCTGGCATAATATATGCCACGGTCCGGAAACGAGACCCGGCTGAATCTGCCCGGCTTTAGCTTTGGCTTTGTGTGTAACAGGTGCTGATGACAACCTGCCAGCAAGGGACCCTTAATCGGGCTTGCTCCTTCAGAGTTTTTCCCATTTCAGCTTTAGTCCCGTCAAATGTGATTTTTATAAACTTTATTTATTTCTTCTGCAATTTTATTTAATTAAATCAAATGTGATTTTTATAAAGTTTATTTACCTCTTCTACAATTTTATTTAATTTCACTATGAATTTAAATGACTATTACAGTAAATCTTTAAGTTCCTTCCCATCTAATTTTACCAAGAGTATAAATAAACAGGGAAATCTTAAAGTTGGCATCAGTGAATTATCGATTTATAACACCGCGAGATTATCATCCCTAACTTAGCAGTTTTCCATCGTCTTGTAGTAATCAGGTCTATTTCCAATTCCGATCAAATGATTTGGCTTCAAAAGCTGTTCTGAAATCCGAAAAAGGATTTACAATTTGGTTTAAGAAGTACTCTTGTGAGCCAGTGTAATGAAACCCATTCAAGAAAAAAGGAAACTCGCTTGCTTCAATTGAAAACGGGAACACAAAGTCGAAAACGATTCGTTTTGAAAATTAGAGGAAAATCGGGCGAGCCCTGATTATCTTGAAAATATAAGGTTTCAATCAAATAGTTTATTCAGAAAAAGAAGCGCGTATTCTTTGTCTTTGCAGCCTTTTGTTGTGTAAATGTAGCTTTATTTACTTTTTGCTGCACTCAAACTAGTAACTTTTGTGAAAGATGGCCAACACTGGTGTTAACCGTGTTTCAGTCGAAACAAGGTCAGCAGGGTCAGGTCTCGACTGGCGGAGCTGACTTGTGATGTAACTCATGGCAGATGTCGGGCTTGGGAGTTGACTGTTTGAATCCATTTATTAATGGCAGCCACCGCATTTTATTCCCATTCACATTCACAGGAAATCTTTCACGAGCATGCCACCCACTTGCGGATGCTGCGCGAGCACACGGACAGCGTTGTCCTGTTGGAGTCGCGGGTGCCACAGCAGCTGCGACAGAATCTGATGTCCAACTTTAAGAATGGCAGCCGGCATGCACCATATTTTATATGCGGAGCCCATGGCAGTGGCAAAAGCGCCCTCATTAGCAACCTGTATGGGGAGGTGGGCAGCTGGTTCAGCTCGACACGTGTGCATCGCGTGATTCGCTTTGCCAAGGCCACACCGAGATCCGCATATAATCTGGAGCTGCTGCGTGTTATATGCCAGCAGATCTCGATAATATTCAACATACCCGAGGGATATTTGCCCAAGGATGCGTCTTTTGATCCGTTGTATATCAGCAACTGGTTCCAGAATCTACTGCGCCGCATCGAGGACATGAATAATGATATATTGTTTCTGTTTATCGATGATCTGCATCTGCTGAATCCGCTGGACTGCGACATTGTGGCCGCACTCTCCTGGCTGCCCACCTCGCTGCCCTGGAACGTGCAAATCATTTGCAGCTCGACCACGCCCGTGGAGCAGCTCAAGTTTACGCCCATGCAACGGGACAGATTCAAGTCTGCGGAGTATCAGTTTGATCTGAATTTGGAGGTGAATGCAACGAAGTTGCAGAGACCACCGCAATGCAGCGATGGTGTCAACTTTGTGGCCTATGTGGAGCAGCAGTTTGATGAGCTGGAGCAGACTTATGGCAGACAGGCGGTGGCCAGCTTGGCTGCCTACATCACCTGCTCCGAGTACGGTCTGACCGAGACGGAACTGCTGGAGCTGCTCATGCCCACCGATGATCCCGAGTCGCTGATTGACACGCACAACGGCCACTTCAGCTTTGCCAGCTTCAAGAAGATACACAGACAAATGGGTGAGTGTTAATGGGGCTCAACAATTTGTTAGAGTGCGAGTTGAAAGTCCAATTACAATAAACTTCATTTGGCTTGAATTGCTCCCTCGCAAGCAAGCAAATCAAAAAGCTTGCAACGCTTGCAAAAGGAAGCCACAAGCAAGCAAGCGAGAGATCACAACGAGCAAAGACGAAGTCGAAGCCGAAGTATGTGCTACGATCGTCTGCTTTGTGAGTGTATGAATGAAATAGACGCCTGAGAGAGCTGGCATGTATTTTCACAAGGAGATAGAAAGATCTCTTAAGCCAAAGAACAATACAATAGCATTTTACGCTCTTAAAGTTGTGAGGCCGATTGCGTGCCCATTTCGAGCTCAGAGAGCGCTTTTGCGAAAGAAAAAAAAGCTGCTCTTATGCCATTACTTTGTACTGTACTTAGTATCTGATCTTAGTATCTGTATTGATCTTTGCTTAAACCATTCAAGTCTCAAAACTCTTTATCCTTGTGTTTTTGACAATCGTATGATATGCTTGGGATTTTTCTGCTCTCAAAGCAGCTTGTAAGCTACCAAGTGCACCCGAATAGTTTCGTTTGCTTGACTTGGTCAAACAAGCAACTCGCACTTGATTCGAATAACTTATTTGCCACTGCAATTGCACTCGCGCAAGACCCTTATTGAAATGCACTTGTTTCCACAGATAAGCGACTGCTGCTGCACGACAAGATTATGTCGGGTAAGGTGCTTATTCAGTGGCGCCACAACTACTGCGCCGCGGTGGCCAAACGACGCTATATGGACGTGGAGCGCAAACGCTGCCTGCATATGGAGCTGGCCAATTTGTTCTTTCCACAGGACGAGGACGAAAGCACGTTGGAGAACGATTCGACCCGAAGCGAGACAAAGTCCGTCGTCAGCCTTAAGGAACCCCACAAGGACAAGGAGCGCGAAAAGGATAACTTATCCGCGGGCCGCAAATCATCATCCACACACCACAACGACGACACATCCACCTTCTACAATCCCATTGCCGCCGATGTCTCCTACAGCATGCGGCACGTCGAGGAGAGCTGGCATCATCTCATGCGCTCCGATGACACCACCCGCTTCAAGCAAATCGCAGTCTGCAATTTTGATTTCCTGCTCGCGGCGGTAAGTCGACATCCCCGCTGACCTCTGCATCATCCCACCGCCACACCCTCCGTTATTAGCGACAGTTTTAACGAGCATTCGCAGTTAGACATTGCTGCGATAATTAGTTTAGCAACTAGATAAACTTACATTGCAATCATCTCCATTGTGTGGCACAAACAGCTAACAGCTAACAAAGTTTCCCATTTGACAGCAAATTGTGTGCAATCAACTTTGTTAATAAACTTTAACAGGAATTAAGCCCTGCTGAATAGCTCAGCAATAAGTAAACTCACCTAGATCTGAGCAGAAAAGTTGAACGACAAAATATTTCACTTAAGCGCTATCAATTTTTATGAGACTAAAGTAGAGGAACTAAAACTAAAGTGAGCAACTTTTTGGTATATAATACACATATGTTTAAACAACAATTAAATATAGCAATTCAAGGTCCTTAAGACTAGCTGCCCAAGCTGAAAATATTACAAATAAGTCTCATTCCACGTTTTCTGACAGTATATTTTTATCAGTTATTAATTGTTGTTTTGTGTAACGTTGCTAGTTTTTCAATCCTTCAATCTAAAATACTTAAAAATATTTCAATTGTAAGGTAAACAATTTTATAGCATATACAACTTTCAGTTTTCCCTTTCCACATCTTTGAAAGAATTAAATTACTCTTTCTCACAACATGCCTTTTAAATCTTGGTTTACGGACTCAATTCTTTGGCCTGAAAACTGAATTCATTTGTATAAAACAGTTTGCCGGGCAATGTACAGCAATGTATCCTTAACTCCGCCATTAAGCACATTCAGTATAAAATTTTAACGCCTTCATTTTCACTTTGTCCGTGGGGGATCGTTTGGTGTTCCCAAACGCCCCCTATTTGCAATGGATTATAAATCACAGCCGTGAATGTTGCATTATAGTTTAAACAATAACGAGACCGAGACCGAGACCAAGCTTGGACAGCTGCCAAACTCATTTGAAACTTAATTGTTTAAAACGCCGTCATTCATTATGAAACTTGTTCATGCAGAATGAAAATCGAAAATGTTGCGAAAGAAACAAAGTATGAGGGGATCATTTAAGCAGCTTTCGCGTTGCTTAATCGAATTAAGTTAACAAAAGTGTAGAATTTCATAACAAATTTATCACTGCCCGACAGCTGAAAAATGCATATAGCAATGAATTTTTTAAAATCAACCCATTTGCAATTCATGCAGCTAAATGGCTGTGAAGAGCGCAAACGTGGCATACAAAATACGAATAGAAATTGAAATAAAAAGAAAATGAATTTGAATTTGAATTTGAGAAAGAAAAAAGCCATCAGGAAAATGTTAAATTTTCTGCAATATGAGAAATGATTTTTTATTAAAATGCTGCAGCTGCAAGTGATGGCTAACTCTACACGTGCCACAAGCTGTGGCCTGGCTATCTATAGAGCTGACCTGGCTTTCAATTAGGCGAATGCATAAAAGTGCAATGGCAAAGGATGCGGCAGATGTGGCACAAGCAGCAGTTGCAACTTCATTTTCATTTAATTAACATTTCCGTCGTAGCTTGGCAACAACAAATTCTACCAAAAATGGCAGCTTTTTCAACGCACACACACACATCTGCCACTGCCGTTTCCTTTGCCCTACCTCCGTTTGGCATCCTCACAGTGCAAATTTCTCAGAAACTCAGCTTTGTGTAAATAGCAGCAGAATGTGGGTGCCTAATGCTCGGATTAGTTTCCATGAAATCAACCAAAAACAGAGAGGGAATTCAAATTATATAGCATCACATGCTTTCAAAATGATTTCACGGAAATGTGCATAGTAATCGGATTTAGTGAAGATTCTCAAAATGTATACCAATGCTGTGACTTTTTGTGAAGATTTAAGTGGAATGATTTTAAATTGGAATTAAGTACAAAGGTGTAATTAATGTAGACAATGAATTACAGACTATTCAGAAGCTCAATTCGTTTGAGGATACTCAGATTTTTTTAATATATTTTTTTTAATTTAAAATATTATTTATTTGTATTTAAACTAGCTTATTCCTATCTTGCTATGAGAATTATTCAGACTCAATCTTAGATTAGGTTGCATTAATATTTTTGCTATTAATTTTAATTTAAGTTGTTTATAGGTATAATAACTAGCTGGTAACACATCAGCGTTAATTCCTTGTGCAGCTTATTAAGTGATAAGTTAAATACAATACAAACTCAGGTTTAACCATATTTATGTATATTTCATGCAAATAAACAATAATGTTAATTATTATTTGACGTGTTTTGGAGAAATCTTTAAATTTTCGTGTAGTGCAATAGCTTACGCTTTCCAAAATTCGGGTATCGAGCAGCATTCAACGACAATGGGTTCATGTTATTTATCAAACTGCTGTTAAAGTAGCAGATTGAAGAAAATGCACTATACTTTTGGGAACACCATGCTGCTAACATTCTGTTAACTCGCTGTTAACCCTATGTTAACTCGCTGTTAACCCTATGTTAACTCGCTGTTAAGCCCATGTTGTCATACTGTTAACATTCTGTTAAACAAATGTTAGCATACTGTTAACGTGCTGTTAACCCTATGTTAACATTATGTTAACACACTGTTAACTGTCTGTTAAAATAATGTTATCGTACTGTTAACGTTCTGTTAATAACAGACTACTGTTATTAACATAGTTATATAACAGTCGATTGGCTGTTATATTAATTACAAACTGTTATACTATTTAGCGACTTTCTGGTGATTTCTGTTCGCCTGGTATTTCTGGCCATTTTTTGGCATTTTGATGCTTACAAATTGGAAAGTTGGGTTCCGAAAACAAAACTTCATTGGCACTGCCAAAACACCAGGCGCACAGAAATCAGCAGAAGGTAGTTGCAAAATGTGACCCTTAAGGTATGCTACAGTTTTTTCTCATTATTTGAAATGGGTACCTAACGATTTCTGTTGGTAATTTCGTACCGATTTTTGATCACAGTGATTCAAGCTGAAAATTAATTCTGAAAAAATTAGTGCTCCCATCCTTGCAGTTTTCATCAATAAAAAAACTATAGTTTGATTGTTTTAGGTTTATTTATTTCAATTTTAATCTTCGTAACAATAATGCCAATAAGAATTAATTAACTAATAAATAAGATTTTACATATTTATCACGAAACTGCTTTGTAATAAAGAGAATAAGTAAGAAATACATGAACTGATGTGAAATACAAACTACAACTACACTTACCATTAATTTTATATTGTTTTCGTATCGAATTATAATTTTTTTTATTTATTTGCTTAAAAACTAATCATATACTTAAAACTACATATATGGCAAGTGTGTATCAGCAATGGCTGCTAGGACCTGCAGCTGGATAACATTTTAATGTCAGTTAGTCAGGAAGAACTCTTTTACATATATAGATGACAGTACATTTAAATGTTTTGAGGACAGCTTGATTAAATTGGTTAAATATACAAGAAAAACTTAATTTAATTTTAAATAAAAAGAAAAATTAGCTTAAGTTATAGCTAGAAAGAGAAAGAACAGGGAAATGTTTTTTTAATTATTTATATTATTTAAAATATTCGTTTGGGTAGATTAACGACCAAGGACCTGATTGGACCTCTCCGTCAGGCTCTGTGGCGTATACGTGAAAGTCCTGTCTAAAGCACAATTCGTTGCCTACTTTCAGGTGCAAACGGTGTCCATTAGCTATCTGCGTTGCCTGATCGAGCACGTGCGCTGCTATATACTGGATCGGGACATCGAGCTCATTTATTACACAATACGCAAGTCGAGTGATGTCCTTACCAGGGATCCCATGCAGCTGGGCTCGCAGATGATATCCTGGCTGCGGCCAATTAGCGAACACGACGACGATGACAACTCGCTGCTGAGCATGACGGTCAGATCGGCGACCGCCTGGTGTGATGGCTATGCTGTGCCGCTGCTGGTGCCCTTAACGGGCTGGCTGCCCGCACCGCTGCCCTCCCAGATACGGACCATGACGGTCACCGGGACGGGAGTGATACGCGCCGTTTGTCTGGCGCCCTCTCGGCAGCATCTTATACTTGCCACCAACTCGGGCGATGTGCAACAGTGGCACATCATGAGCAACTCGCTGGAGCACACATACAAGGGTGAGTGGTAATCGCGTTTAATGGCCTGCCATTAGGAGAGCTAATCATGCGACTTGTGGCATTCGCGCACACGCACACATACACTTACAGGACACACTGCGGCCGTCACGTGCCTCCTGGTGGCGCCCCAGCAGTCGCAGCTGCTGCTGACCGGCTCCGAGGATACCAGCGTGCTGGTCTGGCACGTGTCCTTGCGCGAGCGTCGAGCGCACATTAAGTAAGTTGCCCTGCTCCCCCTCCAGCAGCGAATCTCTGCAGGCGCCATTAATGTGTGTACTTTCTCTCCACGCTCCGCCCCGCCCTCCCTCCAGCGCCCATACAGCGCCAGTCACAGCCGTGGCAGCTGGTGTCAATAACACCCTGATCATTAGCAGCAGCGAGGATGCAACAATTGCCATCACGGACCTGGCCAGCGGCAAATTGGTAAGCAACACGTACAAAAGGGTGTCTGGCAATGATATTTAATTGAAATCCAATCATAATACCGCTGCCAATTTTCCATTTCCATTTCCATTCAACGCTCTCATTTGCCCCAACCGCATTTCAGCTTTTACCCAAACAAATGCGAAATGCGATTTGTAAAATGGGGCATGGAATATGCAAAATGCAAAATGGAAAATTGAAAATGCATTTGGCTTTAGTCTAATTGCAAAACCGCACCACGGCCACATCAAGCAGACCGCATTAATTACCATAATTTGTTAGCCAAAAACTGCTGCTCCCTGTTCCTCTAACAACCAGCTCATAATGCCTGAGAGCCCAGAAATAGTTAACTATATCATAGGCAGTATGGGGCTTATAAAGGGTGGCCAGTTCACAGAGGATGTCTATAAATAACCTTGAAAGCTGTAATTCTTCCTGATTAGCTTACGTTTATTTAATTATATTTTATCCTTTAAAAAAATAGCAGTTGCTTTAGCATTAACCAGCTTTGCTTGCTTTCAAGTTATAAAAACATTCCATGCTATTTATGGAACAAACTTTTTACAAGTTATGGCGTGCTGTTGTTGAAAGTTGTTAGCTATGTTAGCGAGCTGTTAATGAACACATCCTTAACAGACTTTTAGTTAATACTGATGCCAGTTTGTGGATTATGATATGATATTTTATCCGTACTCTTTCACTTTAGCTTAGTTAAGGCAAGTTAAGCTTTTAAACAATTCTGTTACCAGCTGTATTCTATTGCATTATCACAGGGCAACTTCTAGTCGAGCAGCCTTAAATGCGTGTGTTTGGGTAGTTAAACAGGATTTTGTTTCTGACAAATGAAGCGGGAAAGGAGGCGCAGTAGAGGACACGCAGCCAAACCGAAACCTGTTACCAATGCCCAAGTCATAAATCATATTAAGTTGAAATTTCGCAGTCATACACACACACGCACACACACACACACTCACACACATTAAACTGTGATTAACTACAGTGCAATGTTTTTGCATATAAAGTGCGCCAGAAATGTCCTTCGGTGTCGTCCGCTTGCTGTGCCAATGTTTGTGGGTGTCGGCGCCGCGTGTTGACACACATACAAATTAGATTTATTGCCACTTGGTTGGCGCACATCCCCCCACACCCTGCCCCTCACACACCATTGTCGTCGCAACCGTTGGCATATTTTAAAGCCAATTCCGCTAACTGCACAGAATTGGCCGGTTATGAAACTTGGCTTCAAGTACAGTTTTAAATACCCTGTACCCGTTAAATGGGTACGAACAGGGGGAGTGATATCAGATCCTATAGATAGTATATGTATATTCATATATTCATATGGCGGTCTACAAAAAAGGAATATGTTTGGTAAGCAGGCTCTCGCATAACAAAAACAGATCAGTTTAGTTTAATATTGAATATATTTCGATTTAGAACCAGAATGAAGATATATGTTTTAGATACACACATATTAAAGTAAGCTCTTTATCTATAAAACTAATTTCTTTATGAAAATAAAGCCGAAAGTTATTCAAGAATATATATTCAGGCTGCTGTTGAACTGCTTAAAGTGCAGTAGAGGGCATATTTTAGTCGAGTACTTTTAACTAAAGCATTCTTTACTTATTCGCTTTGGTGGCGTGACTTGTCAGACAAGCAACACATATATACACACATACACACGCGAGCGCTAACACACGTACACCGCACAAAATTACAGGCGCTTATTAAATTAATTACAATATTACGTATACGCCGTGTCATAGTCGCTGCTGCTGGCATTTAAAAGTTCCTCGTAATTTATCAAAGTTTTGGCATTTTTGTGTGACTTTCGGCTCTTGCCACACCCCCGCAGCTCTTTAAAGAAAAAGGAGGGGTGGGAAACGGCAGCGCATTGTCAACATCGCATGCCAAACGGTAATTAACTTAATGCATACAAAATGTGGCACACAACAAAAGCGACAGCAACAGCAACAACAACAGCAACAGCAACGTCACATGTGTCACGCTAGAACTCAGCTCAGTTCCCCCTCTTGTCAGTTGTCACTCCGCGTGCCAAGTGGCACCATTCAGTTAAACGAACCTTTATCGAACTACCATAAAACCTTATTGCATTCAGTGAGCTCATCCGGTCGTTTGGTCTATTGCAGCTACATCGGATATCCTATCACCGGGGCCCGGTGAGCGGCATTTTGGTGGCTGGCGCCTGTGATGTCCTCATCTCTGGCAGCCACGACAAGAGCATATGCGTCTGGGATCTGGAGAACTTCTCGCTCTTGAATACCATGCAAATGACCAGTCCAGTATTACGCATTGACATCTCATGGAACTCGGTAAGTAAACAAAGACAAAAACAACTCTTAGCGGGAGGCTTCTATATAATGTCATTCCACTTCAACTGCTTTTGATAAATCACTTTCCTTTATGATGTCTGTGTTAGACACAGCTGCCATTAATCATAAAAGAATAAATAAGTCTGGTTAATATACACACTCAAGAACTTAATATGTAAAAAAGATAAACAGTCCACTTGAACTTAGGTCAAACTCAGTGTCAAGATCACTCAGAGTCCTGTCGAGCCATTTTTATTAAGGTTGGTTAGTTGGTAATTAATTGCTATCACTGAAAACTATTTAGGAGTCAACAAGAGTTCTACCAGGAATGGGGTCCGCAGGACAACAGGTCTTCTCAGAAGTGCAGTACAATTTCAATGGAAATATATTGAATATTTCAGTCACTTATTTATCTACATAGCTGTGCCACATATCCCTATCCTGTGAGCCTTTCAAACATGCCATGCATTGCTACTTCATATATTTATACTTTTTACAGAAAAATGCTTACATTTTAAAATCTATCAAAACCTTTGCAATAAATACAGAATATTTGGCTTTAAATTGTAACAAATATGAAGTAAGCGTAAATCAAAATTGCTCACTTAAAAACTTTCATAAATGACGCACAAGTTTAATCAAAAATGTACAATCGACTACAAGAGAAAAAATGATATCTAAAACAAACCGAACATAACCAGGCCTGTTCTGAATTCCACTTCCGAATCAATTCCACAGAAATCTGCAAAGCATACTTTTGGGTACGCGTATAAAATAATTGAATATACAAGAAAGCAAGCTTCTTAATTATATTCTGCTCTCAAAAGTGTGCTACACGCTATTCTGTGGAATTAATTCCGAATGGAATTCGGAACAGGCCTTAATATATTATAATATATATTCTTATTGATGTATAACAACTTTCCTGAGGAAGGCGTAACAAACGTTGAAATGCCTTGGAGAACTAAATTAATAAATAATATGAAAGAAATTTATTAAAAGAAACCACAGTAGCCTTTTCAACTCGCTGTAGGTATAAAAAGTCACATAATATTTATTTAAAGAGTATAAATTCAATGATTTTGCACACTTAGCTCGCAGCTTTGAATTCTTTTAGACATTCACCCTTTAATAAGCCAAGCGGCTTGTGCAAATATCTATTCAAATTCAACAGAAATGACAAAATGGCAAAATCTGTGTTTACAAGCATGTAAAACAAAAATGGCAAATAAATTCGAGTTGGTTTCCATTTTCATGACTGCAAGTCAAAGGACTGGCTGAGCTTTCAGGGTTTTTGTGTGCACAAGTTAAAGCTGCATTTGATGGATACAATATACAATATATGCTGAAGGATACAGTAGATAAAGCTGAAACATGTGACAACGCTTAAGATGTGCTTGCCGGCTGGAGGGTTGAATCTAATAACTGATTTTGGCTTAAAAGATGCGGATTACAAGCCAAATCCTTTGTTGTCAATCAGCTTGACAATGAAAATACCAGCTGCCAGGCGCTCTCTAGTGTCCTGTCACTCTTTGTGTGTGTATGTGTGTGTGTCTGTGTGATTCTCTATCAATATGTATTACTTAGCAGCAATTTGGCACGCAAAACAATATCAACATTGAGAAGACTATACGAGTAAGCAGCCAGGAGCTGCGTGACAATTGATGCGTATGCCAAGCCACGTCAACTGCTCAGAGAGTCCTTCACTTTTCCACTGACTTCGCGTTGGCATCCTATCTATGGCTATAAATCGACAGCAGCGAGTCGAGTGTCGTCTTTCTGTCCCTGTTAACAATGGCAACGGCAACAACTCAAGGTACTTCACTCCTAGACTCAAATATGCACACTGATAATCGCTGACTGGCTGGCTGGATGGTCCTATTTCTGTGGTCCTTGTTTCTCGGTGTTTCTCGCATCTGATTACAGGACACTGACATAAGAGACTCGCGCCTGAAAGTGGCTGGGCATGTGTCCCAGTAGTCTGCCTTCCATGCTAAATGACAATTAGAAAACTCATTTATCGCATTTCGACGCATTTAAAACCAAAAGTATAACCAAATTTGGCTTATCGCATTAAGGGAAAATGCTGAAAATTGAACAAATTGGCAATAAGCACGTTGCCAAATTGCTGTCGATAACAAGCGTGTAAGGACCTCTCCAAATGCTCCATTGACATGCCCGAAAGCCACATTTCGCGCAACATTTTCGTAGCCCAAATTGAAATGTAATTTTTTGTGGCGGACACACACACATTTCTATAATATACTATATAGAGTTGTATATTCATATATATATATATATACAGTCGCATTTATAGCTAGCTAGCCACTTGAGAGGCTAGTCCTTTATTCGTTTCCTTTGGCATTCCTGTACGGCTTGGACAGCCGTATAGCAAATGGCAAACGGAAATCAACTTTCTTACACTTTAGCTCACATCCTGACGGCTTTGCGGCACGCAAAATTCCCTTGCTCAGGATCTGGCTGAACTGCCTTAACTCTGGCACATTCTTTCCTACCGAATGCCAGGCTTTTCCCTGAAAATTGAAATGTTGCAATGGGCCAAATGGCCCCAACGACAATGTCCTTGCCATTTGCTCCGCCGTTTCTCGACTCCTTGTGGTTGGCATTTTTCAATTTCCCGGCACGCTTAAAAAATTGCAGCCAGCCTTTTGCAGCCACACGGTGAAAAATTAATTCGGCTTAATATATTTGTCAGGTAACGCTGGCATATCTCTTAAAAGCTATCAATATCAAACTCTTAACAAAACGAATTATTGAATAAAATAATCAGAAATGTTTCAAGTTCCATTTAGGAAACAATTCAACAAGAAATATATAAGACATCTATACTACACAAGTTAGGTATAGTATTTAGAATTGTATCTAACTCTAAATAAATAAATAAATAAATATAAAACATACTTAAAGTAAAGAGTACAACAAAACAAGTATTAAATTCCAATCAAATTCAAATTATTTTGAATGTGAATTTAATTCGAAAGTGGAATTCAGAACAGCACTATTCTATTTAAGGAGTTTTTCTCAGCTAATTGATTTTTAAATCATCCGAATGTTTTATGCATTGATTTTGCTCAGTGTAGCGCCACAAAGGACTCAACTGTGCAACTGTGGAATGCAATTTATTAATATTTGATTGGCTACGGTGGTTATCCAGGATGCTGTGGGGTGTGTGGTGTGTGGTGTGCGGCGGGGGGTTGAGTTAGCCTTTTGTCGCCGCCAAATGGCAGGGAATGCATTAAAATGACGCTGAAAATGTCAATTAATTGCATTTAATGTGCATTGTGCGTCCTGTGCATTGCAGGTATTCCTGCTGGCCCTGTGCGAGGACAATGCGCTCTATGTGCGCACTCTGGCCACCGGCAAGGAGCTGCACACGCTCAAGGGACACAAGTCGCGGGTGAGTAGCACACAGATAACAGGGAACAGGGGGGCCATAGTTGCCTAATCCGTTGCATCCTTTGTGCATGCAGATACGCACCATATCCATTGGCAAGGACAGCCAGCGCTGTGTGGTGGGCTGCGAGGATACGCGTGCTCTCATCTACGATATGCACTCCGGCAAATTGGTGCGCTCGATGCCGCCAAATCCGGGCCCGGTTACGGCCGTCTATGCCATGGATAATGATGATTTTCTGGTCACCGTGGGCGGCAACAAGATCACATTCTACTCGTTCCGCAATGAGGAGCTCTACGTGCATCCCTATTCCCGGCATCCGCGCCGCAAGCGCAGCCTGAAGCGGCACACGCAAGCGCAGCGTTCACCCTCCACGACGCTGCCCCCGATCACGTGCTTCGATCTGTCGCGCGACTCTCAGCAGCTGGCCATTGCCTCGGGCCGCAGCGTGCACCTGATGCGCATCAATACGCCGGAGTACCAGAGCTCCCTGGAGGGTCACACCTGCGTGGTGAACTGTCTGAAGTTTGCGCCGAACGGCGAGTTTCTGGCCACCGGCGGGGAGGATCGCTTGGTGCAGGTGTGGACCCTGGCGCTGGGCGAGATCAATAACACTTTCAAGGGCCATGCGGCGCCGGTGGTGCAGCTGGTGGTGCTAATGGACTCACTGCGCGTCATCTCTACGGATCGCGACTCCATGCTGCTGGTGTGGATGGCCGACTCGGGCAATCTGCTGCAGACCATACAGGGCCCCTACAAGTGTCTGGCGGCCACCAACAACATGCGCTTCGCCATCTCCTCCAACGGCGACAATACGCTCAAGATCTGGTCACTCACACAGGAGGATGAAAAGTACTCGGTATCGCACTCGGACGAGATCACCTGCTTCGAGATCAGCGCGGACAGCATGCACATTATAACTGGCTCACGGGACATGTCCCTCAAGGTCTGGCAATCAATGGGCGGCAAGCTGAGCCAGGTGCTGGTTGGTCACAGCGATGCAGTCACCTGTGTAGCTGTTTCCGTGACTAACAAAACCCAGGTTATATCTGGCTCCAAGGACATGAATCTCATCATTTGGGACCTGCTCACGGGCGAGGAGGTGCACACGCTCGCTGGCCATTTGGGCGCTGTCATTGGCGTCAAGGTGTCCGCAGATGGTGAGTATCCAATATCCAGTTCATTATTTCGAAAGTGGATAGTCTTGTTGCAGTTGTATCCAAGCTGCACATCCGCCTCCCCTCGCTTTAAATTGGCTTGTCCTTTCAGGATCCACGGCTGTCTCTGGCAGCGATGACAAGACCCTGATTGTGTGGGAAACGAAGCGGGGATTGGCGCTCACCTCGCTGCAGATGCACGTGCCCTTTACACATTTTGACATCAGCCTGGAGGTGTCCCGCGTGCTTGTCCAGCTGGTGGACAGCTACAATTTGCCCGTCATCTGTCTGCATAATACGCCGGCGCAGTATGTAAAGCTGCCCACCTATTCGGGTCCCAGCAAGGACGTGGAAGGTGCGTGCCCCCAACATTTTACTGCACCCTTGGCAGTTGAAACAATTGCAATGCCTTCCTTTAACATGACAGATTTACGACCGCAAGGACCCAAGCGCCAGATGAAGCGCCTGCTCAAGAAGGAAGTCTCCCTGGACACGTATACCTGGCAGAAGAAGTATGGTCATCTGACCTCCTCGGTGATGATGGCCCAGGTCGATGAGCGCTTGAAGCGACGCTTCAGCGTCTCGGCCAGCATGGAGGAGATCTCGAAGATAGCTGAAACCAAAACGGGTGCCTCCCAAGCCAATCTGGGTCCTGAGCAGGCCGCTCTAGCGCAATCGCAGCACTTTGATCAACTGGAGGCGTTGTGGAACAAACGCTCGCCGCCCCGACGACGTCACAATGCGGTAAGTTTGTTGCCAAGCCCCGGCCCGGTCCCCGGGTCTGGGTCCGGGCCCGCCCCTGCCTGTGTTAGAACTCTGTATGTAGTCCTAGAGTTGAGCGTGTGTCGCGTTGGGACACGAGCAGGCGGCACAAGCCAACACGACTTTGCTTTTTGTAGACGCGTTCTCATCAGTTCGTTTTCTATTTTCATTTGATTTCCTTTTATGTTTCCTATTTTGTGGCTTCGTCTCTGTTCGCTTACACAACTGCAACTGCAACTGCAACTTAACAGGGTCTGTCGCGCCAGACATCGCTGGTGGAGGACCGGTTAGAGTCCTCCGACGACGATGAGTATCAGGATGAGCGCGCAGGTATGTTGTCAGCCTCCTACGACCACATCCATCTACTCGCACGCTTGCCCGGCATCCGTACCCTGCACGATGCATGGAAGACGAGTAGCTTGCGTGTCTCCCGCACCAGAACCAAATTTTATGTCAGCACGCCTCCCCAAAACAACTACAACAACAGCAACAGCAACAACGACAATACTGACAACAACAGTGCACCCAATTCCAGCCGCCATCTTGGCCAGGAGGCGCCCGACTTGGTCCGCGATCTGCTGCAGGCGGAGCGTCCTGTCACGCTGCGCCAGTTCTTCCACTGGCCCAGCTTCAAGCCACATTTGTGGCACAGTCGACGCCAGCGCAACTGCCAATCCCTGCAGCCGCATTTCCGTGTCAATGTGCCAGATCGCTTACGTGCCACGCCCATCATAGTGGTGGAGAACTACGACAGTCGCCACGTGCAGCGCGTACGCACAGATCTGATCCTGCATCCGCAGTGCACGCAGGCCTCACTGGGCCACATGCCCCTAGAGAGTGCCAATCCCAAGCTAAGCCGCCTAAGACGCCCAAACGCTCGTCCAGCTCATGTGGCTTCTTAGGCCGTCGTTGGCCTCCGTTTCGTGGCAAATCCGAGCCCAAGGTGCGCCCCACACCCACTGAACCGCCCACAGCCGGTTGCAATGACTGTGTGACGCAGTGACCTTCAGCTAAAAGCCGGAATAACATCGATAGTGGCCTCACAATAATCTATCGATGAAAGGGTGCTTAAAATCGGCGTATTCATACCGATTCTATAGTATCGATAGTGGCAGAGCCTCGATAATCAACTATCGATACTATCGTTACTGCCATCGATTGTTTTTCAGCTTCATACCACATGTTGACCACAATACGAACTGCTACACAACTTTGGCAATTTCTACACCGCACTACACACAACTTTTGTTTACTATATATACTTTAATCCATCTTTAGTCCCTCCAAGGACTTTTTTGTATACAATTCTTCTTGCAATGCGTAGTTTTGAGTCTGTAGCTTAGTCTTAATTTTCGAATAAAGTATGCGAATTTGTATGTGTAGTTTCCATTTGTTTTCTGTGTCCTACAAGTATTTTGGTTCCGAAATGTGCTGAGCAGGTAAGTACTTTAAGCATTCGAGTTTCTCACTGTTAAATACTCTCCAATGAAGCATACATTCTTATTTATTATCAATTCATTTTGATTGGGCCGAACAAAACGTTGCCATTTTGCACAGCGCTGAAAAGTATGCTACACATTTTTAAAGAACATTGAGCGCCATCAATGAAATTTCAGCCCGATTAACTCAAACAAAATGGCGCTTCGCTTCGGCTTAATCAATTTAATCGCGCCATTTAAATGAATTAAAGGCAATCAATAAATTGAATGCACATCGCATTCACATCCGGCGACCAAACAAATAAATGAAACAATCTCTGTGTGTGTGTGCAAAACATTGCTGAAAATGTGATTTACATTCGATTGGGAGCCTATGGCGAGGTAAGCGCAGAGTTTCTTTCGTACTCCAGTTCTGTTTAAATCTTTAGGCATGTTTTGCTCCTCTCGACTATCGTGTGACCCCCCTACACATCCGGCAAAGCAATCAAAAATATAAAAACCAATTCGAAACTCAAAACTTTTGTATCATATGTAAATGTTACTTTGCTACTATGTTTTGTATCGACCTACTTTTAGATACTTAAGTAACACTCATCATTGATTCAAATCAAAAGTTTTACGTCCTGCCTTTCTCATTCACTCTCTCTCTCTCTCTCTGTCTCTCTGTATCTCGATGTGTATATAAATTTGAGAATTTGTTCAAGTTTTGTTAATGTTGCTGTTGCAACGCAAATGTTGGTAATTTTATATGTGTGAGTTTGGCAAATGCACAAATTGCCAAAATGAAATGAAATTCCATTTTTTCGTTTCGGTTATCAAAATAATCAACAATGAAATGAACTAACGCCAACTGCCAACCACCAACTGCCAACCACCAACCAACCAGCCACCACCAGTTTGAAAACCAGTTCCCGCAGCTCACTGCAGCATGCCCCACAACAACAACAGCAACAACAACAATATTAATTACAAAACAACAGCGCCAGCAATGATAAATAATCAAATAACAAAATTTATCAACAACAATTTACCACTTAGCTAAACAACGATTAAATACGAAAGTTTTTGCATTTCCGTTTCCAGAATGAACCCAAAAATATAAAACCCAAAGTAACCCTAAATATATTATTTCGAGACTAGAGAGATGCTCGTAGTTTGTAGTTGGCATGGAAGAAGTTTCTCAACGCAAAACTCTTGCGATTCCCAGCACTTCAATTAATCTGATTGTGGGTAAAAAGGAAGTGGAAGTTTATTCGAGCACCTCCCAAAAATAAATACTCGTAACAGACAAAACATTTGCCCAAAATTTGATGACGTACTTAATTGAAAACTTTATACTTTTTAGACGACTTCGACGAGTTCTTTTAGGCTCAGTTATCTACTTAAATGGGTTACTTTTGGTTCAGTTACTCGTACAATTACAATCCGCAATACCTGTCTACTTACAAGCATACCTCACTGCAAAATGCTGAAATATGTATGTATTTTTGAGAGCTCTACACAGCATAATTCTACACATAATCAACTAAGCTGCATAAAGCAATTAAACAATTAACTACACAAATTATAAGCAAAACATAAAGAAATATCTTAGATTGTACTTAGTTGTTGGCCACGCCCCCCTCTACCACGGAAGAGATAGCAGTTTGCCCACGCAAGCTTTGGATTAGCTCAAGTAAGTAGCAACGGCTACATATATCTATCTGAATAGCCATATATGAACCATAACTATAAACATATTTCTATAGGATACTTAGCTTAGATTTTACACAATGCTTCTACCAACTGATTTGCTTGTAATGGAACTCATTCCATTCACATTTCTCACCTGCAATTAATTTTTTATTCAATGAGTTTCTATTAGTTATGCTCATTTGTAGTGAAGTAAAACATATTAATCAAATGCCTTTTCATACTATTAGGCATGTTTTTAGCGTAGCTAACAAACAAATCATTTTTTTCTCCAAATTATGAAAACGGTAATTGCTATAGTTAATCAAAATTTCTTCACCCCACGCACACACAAACACAATGCGCACACAGATCATTTCGCTACCGGAGGAGGAGGATATCACAAAGGATAAGCTGTAAGGCAACAGATCTCTGGCAAAATGGTTAATTACACTAGTTAATAAGTCAATGTTTTAAATGGTAAGCAATAATTGAGCAACTGGCAATTAGAAACGCTTCAATTTCCACTCTCCCCAGTGATCTGTTATAGAATATTTACATTCAGGCCTGTTCTGAATTCCACTTTCGAATCAATTCCACGGAAATATGTAAAGCCTACTTTTGGGCACGTCTATTAAATAAATGAATACACAAGAAAGCAAGGCTTTTAATTATATTCTGCTCTAAAAAGTATGCTACACGCTAATCTGTGTAATTAATTCGGAATGGAATTCAGAACAGGCCTTATTATTTCTTAACATTTTTTTGGAATGAGAAACAAATGAGCTTAGGTCTGATGAATGATGCTCGCACATGGCATATACTCGAGTTAAACTCAAACTTTCGTTTAAATTAGGTCTTAAAAATGTTTGCCCCCCTAACCGTAGTCTCTAAAAGCAAAAACCACCGTCTCAGACTTTATAGAACCTAGCATACTAAGAGATACATTTTGACATTTTAATGTTGTAGAGTGTTTTCAGTACTTAAAAATTACTTGAGATATATATACATATATATATGTATGTTGTTAATAATATACTATATACATGTGTAGAAAGTAGAGAAGCAAAAGCACAAAAACCAAAAAAAATCAAAAACAAAATACAACCACAAACTTGAAAGGGGTTAAAAGCGTAACTATGCTTAACAAACAAAACAAAAAACACAAACAAAACTGTAATTGTCACAAAGAAATGCCACAAAATGCTGAATAACATGCAAAGTATAAATTTATACACAACATTTTAAACGAGGTCGAAAACAAAAGGAACCTTTTACGCACAGTTTACTTGCATTTGATTTCAGCATTGTAAATATGAAGTGTGTATGAACTTATATGACAACTTCTAGTTTATCACATATCCCATAGCAAAGCGATTAAACTATACATATATATATTTAATTAAGCCTAACCCAACTCTGTTCTAAGCGCACTCTCTTCAGTTCTTCTCGCACCTTAGATAACTTCAATAACTATCTGACAATCAGAAGTTCTTGCCTAGAACAAAAAACCAAAAAACAAAAATACAAAAAAAAGAAAAGGAAAAAGAAAAAGAAAAAGAAAACAAATAACATATACCAAATAACATAATGCGATATTTCTACACATATATTTCTATGCATGCGACATGTGAAGTTGTTTAATCTCTAACCTAGGGCCCCCTAAGATACATATATATGTAGCGATAGTAGAACATCATTTGACCCTCTTGTAAGCCCAATTGATATAAAGAAATTCGAATTAGCGAACTTCAGCAATACCGGCTAACTAATTTCGGGTTCTTAGCATGTGCAACACTTCAGTTTCGCGTGAACTTGACCAATCGGTCGCTATCCTTTGAGAACTAAGGATATACTCGTACATGTGCTAAATATACTACATCCTAATAGAACACACTGTCTATGTCTATTACAAAATTAAACTAAACTTTTCTGGAAAACAGCAAAACAAAAAAAACAACAAAAACCAAGTCTTTCATTGAAACAACACAAAAATTCATCTTGGGGCTTTCAGAGAACATTTGATGTAAGTTTATGATAAATGGTAAAATGTGTAATTCCTCGTGTTCCGGATGCTGCTCCGTCGTCGTCTGCTGGACTTTTATTTACTCATCAGGGAAGGTGCTGGATACGCTGGAACTGTACACCAATATTATATTTAAAAGTTGGTATCATACTTTTGTTACTGTTTATTTCCAACTATAACTAAATTAAAAGGCAGATATAATAAAAACTACTTAATTACCATAATCATATTGGATTATTTTCAACATCTAAGTTTTTGAGAGGACCCTTGGGAATTTTCGAAAAAATTAAGAAAACAAAAAAGATTTTAGGATATTAATTATGTTTTATTATATTCTAATATTATTAATATTGAAATGACAAGTCAATTTAGAGTAAAATATATGATCAAAAAGACATTCAGCTTGCAAATCGGTTAAGTTTTGAGAAAGTTATAGGAGATTTTAATCTAAATAGGAGGTAAAGTCACTTTGGTATTTAAAACTTTACAGGTCGAATCACCTAAGATTTGCCAAAAGTATGGGAGTTGGCAATCTAGGAGAGAAGCTATTCAGGTATATAAGAGTATAATCCTTATGGTCCCTGATTAATAGTGTTATTATGTTGATAAGGAGGGTTTCGATACTACAGCAGCCAGAAAACGAGCTATTTTATGGTACCTTCATATAGTAATTATCTCAGGCTTAATTTATGTATGAATTAGTGATACACACATTGGACAAATCAAACGAATCGATTAATCAGAGGAAGCACTTTAATCGACAGTGTTTAATTATGCATTTGGAGGTGCTGCTTAGGCAGCTTGTTGGCCATTATGACACCAATTTAACCGGCGAATGTCAAACAAATGCCAACAGCTAACAAACTTGGCCACATCAGCAGGCAACAAACCGCAGACTCAGCCATTTTGCTTGCACAGTCTAATGAGAAAAGTTTGCGGAAAACATTGACAATGAACGCCGTTGATAAGAGTCAAAGAAGAAGAAGAGGGCGACACAGGCACAGAGGCAAAGTGCAAAAGCAGAGAGAGCGGGCTGGAGGGCAAAAATCCGGACATAAGCTTTCAGCCCGAGCCCCAAATGTGGGTTAGGCTGATGCTGCTGCTGCTGTCGTTGAATGACTGGCATTGGGCAGGCGACCACGACCCCATTTTTTGGAGCTGCTGCACACACACACATTCACATATGTACACACAATAAAAAGCAAAAATAATCATTACGCTTCTTACACACATACGCCCACACACACACGCACACGCACACACATAATATCGATTGTCATTCAAACTTTTGTTTGGCCGAAACAAAGTCGCATGTGGCGCGTACATTTCGATTGTTATGATGACCTTTGAGCCAAATAATAATAACGGTACACATCTGTACGTGTTTCAATGCTGCAGTCCAAAACAATTGACCGAAATTTTCAGCTTCAGAGCAGCTAAGGATCAACAACAACCATTTTAAACGCTTCTTCTGTACCGATTTAAAAAATACTTTGAATTTTGTTTTACAAAATTTGACCAAAGTTGGCATGCTCCTTCTATGGTTTATAAATCGTGCTTACCACAAGGCTTAACTAACCCTTTTTTCCTGCAATTGTCTGGGCATCATTTGAGCCCCTTTGCTGAAGCCACAGGCTTTGCCGGCTTTAATTACTTTTGTTTTCGCCAGCAACCGCATGCCACTTGGCTAAAAAGCCTGTCGAACCGGAGAGCGAGAGGGGGGGAAAACTCATTGAAAACTGACGCCCTGATGAATTGCGTGACGCTTGAAAGGCATTCAGTACGCTTTGTGCTGGTATTCATTGAACCGCAGTCAAATGAAGTGCATGGCTTTGCAGCTGGCTTCCCACTGACTAATTGAGCACCGACAACTGTCTAGCAAAAGTCAGCAATATGGCCACAACAATAACAACCAACTATGGATATGTGGCAGGGCACCACAAATACTTTTACACTGAGAAAAATAGGAACTACTATATCAAACGGCACTCTGAAAAAAAAGTCCGAAGAAGATGTTGATCTTAAAATGATCAGCTTTATATTTTCAAAAAAAGAAATTAGTATTATTTAACTGAAAATAATACAATACTTTGATTCATGTCCTCCTGGCATGTCATCAGAAGACCTTCCCAGTATCTCGTGTTCTGTGGCTTCAACAGAATATTGATTTTGAAATGGCTCACATTAATCTACATGTTTCCACTGTGAGTTTGCGCAAATGTAATCACATCATTTGGAAGGCATACTTCTGCTCAGATGCGGCATTAAATGCACGAGCAGCTCTCAAAATGCTCGTTCAGCAAGTAAAAGTCGTAATTGCACTGAAAGGATGCAAGGATGCTGCATGCAGAGGAGTCTCGGCACTCATATCACACATACGCAGCGTGTAACGAGCCAGCAGCCAACACGCAATTAAGGCAACCTGCTGCCAAACTTTTCAGCTTGCTCGCTTTTGTCAGGACTTTGGCCAACAATAAGTATGTAGTATTAAGAAGTTTTTGGCTTTGTCAACCGAAAGTTGAAAAACTAGCAGAGTACACAGGCAAACTAAGGATAAAGATTAAGTAAGCTACTTGGGCGACAGCAGATTCTGGCAGTGAATGCTTAAGAAAGACAGTAAACGCTTTTTATCGCTGTGCTCCCCCCCCCCCCGAAAGCAGCAACAACATGCATCATTTTTTCTGCTCTTTTTTGCCAAATTGCTTTTTGCGGAAAATGCATTAGGAGTGCTCAAGGAGTGCTAAGGTCGGAGAGAGCTGACATCATTTTTATGGCAAAGTCTATTTAGTTGATGCAAAAATCCGTTCCGTGGGGAAGCTTTTACAGGCCTGCTCCCGTTTCCGTTTCCGTTGCCGATCAAATTATTAGGGGTTTAAAAGTTTTGAGCCAGTGAAATCAATTGTCTCGCTATTGGGGAGAGAAAGCGGAAGGAGACCTGATTGCTTATAATGGTAATAAGTAACTGTTTGAACGGTTTTCCAAGTACATTTCAGTTATGAATTTAGTAGTTAAAGCTGCTTGCCAAGTGCAGCAACTGCTGGGATTGTTCCATTCCCGTGCCGCACTGGCAATCAGCTAAAAGCAAGCAACGAGCGCTGAATAATGCATTGCGATTATGCCAGTGCAGCGTCTTTATCCTTTGCCTTGGCTGCCCCCCGCGGCGCTTGTCCAGTTGTCCGTCTCTATTTGAACAGGACCTCGACGATGCACTGCAGGCCACTGATATCGAAAAGCAATTTCCGCTATGGGCGAATTGACGGCAATGCTCTCTAATCCATAAAATGCGCAAATAAAAGACGCACGGAGTGTATGCAAAGCAGGCTGCCAGGGAGTTGCCAAGCAACAGCTCAATATAGCCAAAGGAACTAGTCGTCCTGGCAACTGCCTTCAATCAAATAAACAGGCAACAGCTAACACAGCAGCAAATAACAAAGCAGCAGTAACCAGAGGGTTTGAGTTTGTGCATAGTTCAATTAAAGTAAGCAGAAATGTTTTGGGGTCTCAGCTCGGCACTGGATTTATACGATGAATATCTTAAATCCTTGAAGCTAAAGGATGAGCCTGCTGCTGAGGGAGACGGGCAGCCAGCTGCACTCAATATACTGATCTGTGGTGGCGCCGATCCGCGACATGTGATCAAGACGCTGGCCAAGCGTTATACACACGGCTGCCAGCCCAAGCTGAACATATACTTGCTGGATGCCTGTGCGGAGATTATGGCCAGAAATATGTTGCTGCTCGGGCTGGCACTGGAGCCGCCCGAATCGTTTAGCCTGCTGTGCAAGGCGCATCTCTTCATGGACATCTATGGCAACTCGCTAATGCGCCCCAGTTCGCATCACTATGTGGCCGCCAAGGCACGCACACTGCTGGGCATGATCTGCGATGAGGAGCAGCGCCAGCGCCTGGCACCCATGCTCAACATTGAGGCACTCAAGTACAAGGAGCGCGATGGCCTGGAAATGGCCTTTAGCTACTGGCAGCCCCAGGAGCAAGTGTATGAAATTCAACGCTTTTGGGAGCATCGCGTGCGCGCTCTACTGGGCACTCGCTACGATCATCGTCAGGGCGCCTTTGACTGGGATCTGAGCATGACACTCAAGGATCGTGAGGCGCAGCAGATATGCTCACAGGAGTATCGCTACTGGCGCGAATGCGGTGTGGCCTTTGTCTTTCCCGAGTACGAGCACTGCAAACCGAACAAGACTCTGGCCGCCGGTCTGGTGCGCAACGGACGCACTTATCTCCATCGCGGCTATGTGGGTGATATACAGACAGGACCCTTTTGTGGCTTCGGGCTGCGCAGCTCGGAGGAACGTTTGCATAACTCGGTGCACGGCGAGAACGACTACCGTGCCACAGATGTGACCGAGCGCAATCTACTCGAGCTGTTCCACGAGCTACAAACACAAACTGTCTATGAGCACGACAAGAACATTTCCAGGCGCTATGGCTCAACGCAGCTACTCATGACTCCACTACTCAGCTATAACGAGCAGGACTTCAACGAGGGGCAGCATAGCTATGACAAGCCCTGGATTCCAGTGCCGGACGTGCACGTGCACTTCATTTCGCCCATGGAGATGGTCGAGCTGCAAAAGGGCGCTCCACGCTGGCAGGACTTTTTTTTTGACGTTGCTTTTGTGGCCTACAATTACTTTACCTTCCTGAGCAAAGAGTTCTTTAACACTCTGCGCGCAGAGTCGTTATTTGTGCTAGAGACAAAGCTGCTGACCGTGGAGCGCAAGGAGCATACTCAAAAGTTTGAGACCGAAGCCAAAGATTTGCTGAAGCAGGCGGGCCTACGTCCCTGCATTAACTATCAAGCAATCAACGCCAAAAATATGCTCTTAAAATACAAGAAGACTTTGGGCGGCGATGGGGATGGCAATGATGAATATCTGGAGGAACTGAAGGAGGAAGATGAGGACCAGGGTGTGTACCACGACGAGTTTCAGCTAACTGAAGGAAAAATAATTAATTTAGAGGATGCACAGCAGGAAGAGCAGGAGAAAGAACCAAGTGACAGTGAGAATCAGACTCCAGAGCTGCAGGAAGCAGTTCCAATTGACCTGAACAATCAAGAGTTTGAGCAACAGGAAGTGCCTTCGGATGTGGCCCATGATGAGTGCGAGGACGCACAGCCTCAGGAGCCCCATGTTGATTAACTGTGTGCATCTGAACAATATCTTAACTTTATTATATTTAACGTAATAAAGCAAAAAGCAATAATTAGCTGTTTCGACTCGTTTTCTTATTGCCCTTCGCCCAGCTCTCCAGATTAAAGTCCTGTCCCTCTCTATGATGGCGCAGCTTTTGAGGCTTGGAAAATGCCGTTGCCTCCCTCCGATTGGTTTCATACTTTAGGAGATGATCAATGCGCACGTTGAGCTTATTGGCACGCTTGTTGAATGCCTGACGACCTTCTGCTTGCTGTGTGGCAAAGTCAACAACCTTTCGACGTGGCACGTGCTGCAATGCCGTATTCCAATCGCCGGTCTTCTTTAAGTCCAGCATGATATTAATCATTTGGTTAAGTGTTAGGGACTTGCCGGAACCCGAGCCCCACTGCAAGTACCGATCCAAGGGAAGACGCGCCATCCGCAGACCCAAGCGCTTCGCCTTGGCCAGCGATAGAGGCTCGTTGTTCATGGTATCCACCATGGCGCCCACTATATAAATATCATCCGGATTGTATGTGACCAAATCCTCACGACAATGCGGCGTCAGGTAGACGAGTTGCTGTTTGGGAAACAGCTCCGTAAAGCACTGGCCGTGTATATTCATAGGAAACTCTGGATTCAGCATTGTGGGTATGTAGCGCTTGAGGCTCTGTATGCAGCGCCCCTCAAAGTTGGCATTGCAATAGTGCAGATCGAAAGGCTCATCATTAGCACGATTCTCTGCAAAGGACAGCATTAGCTGCTTGGCCGCATACGAGGACTCGCGATTGTTCATGTGCGCATCGTAGGAGCAGTCCAGCACCAGCTTGGGCGCGAATTGCATGGCACGTGTTAAACGATTGTTCTGCCAGTGATTGATGGTCGTGTCATAGATGCGCAGGAACATCGATGTGTGCGCCAGTCCATAGATGATGTGTGTGTTCGCTTCACGCTCCTTGCGCAATCCAGCTATGCGTTGTTCCGTTTCCACAGCGCGTTCCGCTTTCTTGCGTTTCTCTGACTCCTTTTTCATTTCGATTTGCCAAAGGAATGCATAGTATTTGATGCGTGCCGACTTTGTTGGCAGTGTCAGAACGTGCGCCCAATGATGGTCCTGGAAGAAAATTTGGGTGGTTCATGAGCAAGTGAACAATAAATTATACAGACTTGTACCTGTTGAATTCTTCGATTCTGCTTAGATGTATTTTATATTCTTTGCAGCACACCAACTATGCAGCCCACATAAGCACAAGGCGTATCGTTAAATTGGTGTAGCACAGGATATTATTAGCTACTGTTACCCGCCTTAAACAATAATACACCGAAAATAAACAAGAAACTGAAACATATGATATTCGAAACAAGAGAGATATACCCGTGCATATGTTCATCATGCAAAAACTCAATTTTCTACCGTTTGTTCCTAAATCAGGAAAGAGATAAATTAAAGCTGGCGACCTTTACACCACTTCCCTACAAGCAACAGGAACTTAACAAAAAAATGTATGATGGAACTTCATCGTCTAAGTCTAGTCCTGAGCGATTTTAATCGGGAATAAGACAACGCAGTTGCATATAAGTTTAGAAGTGAGAGAACTCTATTTGATTTGGGATATATAACTATTCGATCAGTTGTCAGCGGCAATGTTTAGTGTGGGAACCGGTGCGTGAGGCTGTTGAGAGCGACACACTCTCTCACGCTCAGACGGACCAAAGCTCATCGACCAGCGATCGGGCAGAAGACGAGGAGTTGCCTTAGAACTGTCAAAGGGAGCAGACGGGTCATTCTGTGTATGACAGTAGTAACTAAAGTGTTAAAATAAAGACGATCTAAAAACGTATACAAAGGGTCGGATTATTACATTTAGCAAAATCTTAAAGAAATTAACAACTGAAAAATATAATCATTTAGCAAAAGGAGCAATGTTTACCCAAGATTACCTGGAAAAAGTCCAAAGTAGGCACACGACGTCCTTCCTGATGCGCAATGTCTGCCTCAAGCTGCAATACCTTGAGCCGCTTTTCACGTTCTTCTTGGGTTTCTGATATTGTATTATCTGGCAGTGGTATGGACGTGGTTTGTGTAAAGGGATTTCCATAATTCCTTTTTGCCGGCTCCGGCTCTGTCGGGGCGGCACTTTCGATTGAGTTTGTTTTGAATGGATTACAGAGACCACGTGTAGCTCCAGCTCGAGAGACTCCAGCAGCGTTATACAGAAATTTGCATGTTCTCCAGCGCACTATATTATTCAACATTTTCAAGTCAATAATTTACAAAATATACAGCTTATAAAATAGTTTGTCCCAATCTGCACGCGTAACTTAAATAATACCAACAGCTGATTGCTTGCAGCGTTGCCAGACAGCCCAAATTAGGTCGTCTATTATCGAAATATGCAAACGTTTACGGTGCGCTGTGAATGTCAGTTTTACAAGAAGCCGGAATTGCCGACAATTTTTTTGCGCTTGTTTAGAAAGAAAACGTGTGTAAAAGTTATAAAACTTATTTTATTCGGCGGGAAACGTTTTAACACATTACGCGATGGCTTTGGTTTGTGCACGTAAGTTGCGTTCAATTAACGCGAGCCATTTTCGACTAATTTTTGCATATTTTTAGTTACAAACGAGGTACCCGAGTCGCCCGTCGTCTCGCCGTTCTCGGGCGCTGTTTTCGAAAGACGCGTCATTGAGAAGTATATTATGGAGAACGGCTGTGATCCAATTAGTGGCAAGGAGCTAAAGCAAGACGAGCTCATCGAAGTGAAGACGCCAGCCGTGGTGAAGCCAAAGCCGCCTAGTGCCACCAGCATACCGGCAACGCTGAAAACCATGCAGGATGAGTGGGATGCGCTGATGATACATTCGTTCACACAGCGGCAGCAGCTGCAGACCACACGTCAGGAGCTGTCGCACGCATTGTATCAGCATGATGCCGCTTGTCGCGTCATTGCGCGTCTGAAGAAGGAGCTGACAGCGGCACGCGAGGCGTTAGCCACGCTCAAGCCTCAGTCGGGCATTGTGAACGCGCCTTCGATGATTTCAGAGCCAGCACTGGCGACCGAAGCGGGCAGCGGTGGTGCTCACCAAATGGAGCAGGCCGGCATGAGTGCTGAGGTCATACAAAAGCTGCAAGACAAAGCCACAGTGCTGACACAGGAGCGCAAAAAGCGTGGACGCACTGTGCCGGATGAACTGATAACGCCCGAGCAAGTGAAGAACTTCCTCACGATCGCCTCGCGTCCAGGCCTGCATTCAGCGTCTGTGCCCGGCATTCTGGCCCTGGACATCAACAGCGCCGATCATAGCAAGATTTTGACTGGTGGCAATGATAAGAATGCCACGGTATTTAACAAGGACACGGAACAAGTCGTGGCCATCTTGAAGGGTCATACCAAGAAGATCACCAAGGTCATATACCATCCCAATGAGGATACTGTTATCACCGGCTCACCAGACATGAACATACGAATTTGGCATGTGCCCACATCGCAGACGCAGCTATTGTTGCGCTGCCACGAGGGACCCGTCACTGGACTCTCACTCCATCCCACTGGCGACTACTTACTGTCCACGTCATCGGACAAGCACTGGGCCTTCTCTGACATACGCACTGGACGTCTTCTAACAAAGGTTATCGACACGGCAGAGGTTGGTCTGACCACGGCTCAGTTCCATCCGGATGGTTTGATTTTTGGCACCGGCACCGTTGACTCCCAGGTCAAGATTTGGGATCTAAAAGAGCAGAGCAATGTGGCCAATTTCCCTGGCCACACTGGCCCCATTTCGGCCATATCTTTCTCGGAGAACGGCTACTATCTAGCCACGGCAGCAGACGATGCTTGCGTCAAGCTATGGGATTTGCGCAAACTGAAGAACTTTAAGACCATACAACTGGACGACGGCTACGAAGTCAAGGATCTGTGTTTTGACCAGAGCGGCACCTATCTGGCCATTGCAGGCACAGATGTCAGGTGAGCATTGCTAAAGTTTATTTATTCATAACTTGTCACAAAATGTGCATTAGAAGAGACATTTTCGAACCTATTCGCATTCCCATTGATTTGATCCGTTAGACCTTTTGCTTGCCACGCAGCGCCAGCTGTAGTCGATGATGTTTCTTAAAGTGCTCCATCCAGTTGTGCAGACGATTCTGTTTGACCAGCGCACGGCGCGACATTTCCTTTTGCTTTGCCATGCGACGTCGCACGGACTGCTCAATCCTATGGAGCTCAGCCGGCGGTATGGCGTCCAGCTTAGCCAGCAGTTCCTGTGTAAGGACCCGAGCTGCTCAGTACTGTAATCTATATATGATTTGGGTTGGCGACTTACCAAGGCAAATGTCTGTATTTTCTCCACTTTGGCCAGCGTAGTGTCCTGTTCGTCCTTATAGATAGCAGTCTTTGTGCTTGTCAATGGCGCTCGCATGTCCTCAAGTGTGCGCCACTGCTTCGAGGACTTTTGTGGCAGCGTTTTGGTTGGTTCTTTCTTCGGCTGTTGCTGCTCTGGCTGCACCTTGTTTTGAAGCCGCTTCAGGATAACAGGCACAATGCTATTCAGCTTGATGCTCAGCTGGCTAAATGAGAGATACTATTTAGTATGTATTTATTTTGCTTAGATATTGACTTACTCGTTGCAGTATGAGTGCTCGTAGTCGTTGAACAGCTCGTGGGCACGTTGCTGCAGTGCGGCGACTCTACGTTGCAGGAACTCTGGATTCTTGAGGAATACCGTGGCACTCTCGTTGTGCCTTTGCGTCTTTTGCTGCAATTCAAATGATATGCTTAACAAGCAACAGCAACAGCAATATAAACACCAATCAACTTACCGCCTTGTCGTGGAGTATGCCCACAATGTGATTGAGCAACGCCAGCTGGGTGAAACGCTTGTTGTAGTTGGACACCTTCATGCGATTGCGCTCGTAGCCCTTAATCCAAATATCGGCATCCAAATGATTGCGCTTATTCAGATAGGGCCTTATCACTTGCTCCATGTACTCCTGGACTTGCTGCACCTGCTCCAGACCAGCCGGACAACGTTCACTGATATCCATGCTGACTATGTGCGCGGGCATGGTCAGCTTGCTGTCCAGCTGCTCGGACTGCTGCTCCACCGTGTCATCAAAGTAGCTAATCAGCTTGAGCAAATACTGAAATCGGCCGTAGATCTCCTGTACCTCCATCAGCACACGCTGATGCTGCAGCTTGACCTGATTGAGCTCATCTGCCACTTTGTTCTCCTTCAGCTTCTTAAGCTGCTCTTGAGCCTCCAACATTTGCTTGAATTCGTTGGCCTTCATTTTCATGAGCGATTCATCTGCAAACTTGTTAAACTCCTGCGCCTCATTGTACAGTTGATTTTGCCGCTCCACTTCCCGTTTTCTATCTAGAAACATCTCCTGCGTGGAGTAGTGCATGAATTTATTGCGTGTTATCTCGCGCAGCAGCAAAATATCTCTGCAAATGAAGAATTCAATGAAGGCAAACGTTCTTCTGGCAAACCAGACTTCTTTCTATCTTATACCCACGTTTTCATGCGAAACTTTCTGGCCAAGCGCTGCAGACTAGCATCCTTAATATAGTCCGGATCGATGGTGATCACCACACAGGGCGCACGCGGATTGGCAACTTCGCCGCGCTGTAACTTGATTTGTTTAAACAAAACAATTGGAAATCGAATTTGAAATGGTCCTTACCGCATTAAAATCGTCAATGCATAAATTAATGGGTTTCGGAGCATCGGGTTCCAAATAATCCTGCGGTCGTATGTAATCTGTAAAGCAGCTAGTTAGAAAGGCGTCTTCCCTTTTCCCTTTTTTAATTACCTTCATATTTGCGATAAATTTTTCTTTTAAATTTCTTCATAATTACAGTCTAGACTCTAGAGGTAGATTCCTCCTTTGAGCGCTTGTTTGCTTACAGTGTTGCTAGGCTTATAATAAGTTGCCAAGCAGAAACCATATATTGATTATACTTTGAATCTTTGTTTACAGGGTATACTTGTGCAAACAGTGGCAGGACTTGAAGGTATTCAACGATCATACGGCACTCGCCACAGGCGTCCGATTTGGCAAGCATGCGCAGTATCTGGCGTCCACCAGCATGGATCGCACCTTGAAGCTGTATGCCCTCGAATAAAAGCGGCGTGTTTAATTATTATAAGCAATCGGAGAACCATAGTTAGCACTAAGTTCATAAGTTCAATATTCAATTTATAGCATATATATAACATACAAACAAACAAAAAATACCTGCTATTGTGCGCATACAAACTTCTGCATAAATAAACCAGATTTTTATTTCCGATCCAAAAGCTATACACACTCTTTATGAACTACAAAAGAAAATGTACACTTAAAACTAGTCGAAACCGAAGCGCTTAAGCTGAATTCGGCTTCTGCTCATTACGATGCCGAGATCTGCTTTAAAGGCCTCTCCAAATACGCGGCCAGTGACATGGTCTTCTGTTTCAGCATGCCCAGGCCAACGTGCTCCTTGGCATAGAGGCACAATAGGACGCTAGCCACCTGCAATGCATAAATAAGAATAAATAAAACGAACTCTTGAGATGAGATCGCGACTGAAATCAAGCCTGTTCGGATTGGGCGAGATCTGGGTAAATTGCGTACGCCAATCATCCACCCGGACCCGTATACCAATCCTATTTAATCCCGATCGATGCCTTGCTCACCTGTGTAATGGCCACATGACCGCACTCGCAGTCAATCAGCACAAAGGTCAAGCGATCCTCACGGAACGCATTGCGACCGTGTTTTTCATACGCAGCCCAAATATTACTAGCAATTGCTGCAGTTATGCGGGCATCCTTATCGCCATAGCCGGAGTACGCCAGCAGAGCGCCCTCCTGGCTGAGCAAACTGTAAAGTGCAAGTAAAACAAAGCTAATTAGTTGTCTTTAAAAACTGCAGTGTTTGCTTACAGTGTGTTCTCGACGCCACCTGTGTTTGCCTGGCTTAAGACTTGGGTTAACGCTTTGGGTTTTAGCATTTTGCCTACTTCTTATTTTTAATCAGCTATAAAAATACACAAACAATGTACGCCCCAGCAGATTTGGCATTCCCAGGGAAAAGCAACGCAACATATGTTAAATTAACAGAGCAGCTTGTCACTTAACAGAATGGCGCCTTTACTAACAGTGTGCAATTTCAAATTCAGGGAGCAAAAACCATTATGGCTACATTTTTATAAAAATAAAGTTAATTTTACGATTTGTATTGTATAAATTCTACAAAAATTACTTATATTTCAATTCATATTAAATAATCGTTAAGAATTAAGCCAACTAGGCTATTAGGTTTTATAGATGATATGTTTATATTGATTAACGTCTCATAATTATTATTTAAATGAGTATTTTAATAATTTTTATTTTTGCAAAATGTGTTTATCTTATTTAGCTTGCATTTGGAAGGGATATTATTGGAATGAAAACTTACCCTAATATTAATGCTTAATTAGTATTGCACATTTCATATCACAACTTCCGGCTGTCACGCATGACGATAAGACGCACTTATGCCTGCATTATGACGTCAATTGGGATAAACCAGGTCACGGCTAAGCTACGCAGTTAAAGTGCACACTCCTTGCAAGGGCAGGAGCAACAGTTTGGGTTATCAACCACCACCAAGTGAGTCCAAAATGCCCTTGCGCTTACCTGTATCTACAACGGCGTTGTTTATTTTTAGCATTTGTTTTTGGGGTGCATTTTTGGCCATGCGCATGACTCAGTTTATGGAAACCCTGCCTTGATGCAGCCCAATTCATGAATTGACGTCGTCATAGGGTGATAAACAAACAACTGGGTCAGCAACGACGCAATAAGTTGCATACAAGGGGATGACAATGCTGACAAAGTTGACACGCAATAAACAATCAAGAAAATAAATTATTGTTACATTAAAAACTTTTTATTAACTTATAATCAACCAAATTTAGCCAGAGCTAATATGTAGTATATGTATAATATCGAGCAAACTTTGTTTATGTTGGGCAGGCTCGGTTTTACTGCCGTACAAGATACCACAATAGAGACGCAATCTTAGATTAATTAAATATTACTACGTCTAAAAATTATGTACACTTTGACAAAAAAATACATTGGAAGTACGCTGTTATTCGACAATTTGTGAGAGCACCTAAGAACGTTCTCACAAACTACCTGCCTCTGCTCATACTTCCTCTATATGGTGTTGTTTGGTGTAGCCTTCAAGGTTGGGTGCATGTGGGATGGTGGGGTGCCAGGGGAAAGAGCAAATACTTGGAAGGTTATACTGGTATTACGAGTATATGTAGCTAGTTAGATTCATCGAGTGTGGGGGGGGCTGTGGATTGTGCGCTGACTTATTTGGTTCCTGCTTCGAATTTTTCATAGAAATTGCCTCCTGCCTGTCTATCTAAACTTAATTACGTCTTATTTACATGCTAAACATGTTTCGCCTTTCCACTCGAGTCTACGAAATATCAAAATACACATATGTATAAATATAAATGTCCATCGTATTCGATCACAGCGCGCTCTCAAAACTAAATGTATTTTTCTCTCATTTTCAACAAAATAAAAAAACAAAACAAACGTAACTTCAACACAGGGGCAATCATTCACTTCTCATTCTCAATTCACTTTTATTTGGGCAGGGATCGGGATTGGGGTTTTATGCGGGGCTAGCCTATTATTGCAATTGGGATCGAGCACGCTTCGCAATGGAGTACAGCGACGTAACCATAGATGGGCCCGGTTCATTCTTATCGCCCAATTCGCGCTGCGGTCCAAGACGATCGGTGAAGCTCTTGGGTATGCCAGCGCTTAGCAATGTCTTGCGATCGTACAGATCGAGATTATCATTGTAGTAGGTGATGGCATCCCAGCACATTTCGGTTAGCTTTGGTATGGTCATCCACATCTTGTAGAGATCATTGCGACGGCGCATCTCCTTGTCGTTATACTCAATGCCCCCAAAGATATACATGCATCCATTATCCGAGTGCGCCGCCGAGTGAAAGTACAATGGGCGCGGTAAGCTGGCCGTTTGTATGATTGACCACTGCTTAGTGCGTAAATTCAGCTTCCAGATGTCCGAGAAATATGTCGAGAAGTCGCCCTATGAAATGACAAGCATTAACGTTGCTTGAATTCTTTAATACTATTTTGTGAATGGGACTACTCACCTGTAGGCCACCAGTAATGAAAGCTTCTATGTCGCCATTAGAGGACTTATGCTGCACACATGAAAAGCATTTGCGGGGCTTCGGATAGCCCTTGTCGTTCTGGCTCCAGCCCATACTCTTACGATCGGGAATCGTATCAAAGTAATCCCAGCTGTTTACATCCAGGTTGTACGCTGGTATGCGCTGTAGATCGTAAACCGAATTCGAAGTGCCACCGCCTAGCACAAAAATATGTTTCCCATCGTAGACGACCTCATGGCGATAGCGCCCCTCCGGATCATCGCGCATCTCTGGGCGGCATATGTAAACGTTCTCCCACACCTTAGTGCGCAGATCCAAGCGATACACATCGCAGGAGTAATCGAATCCAGTCGTTCCTCCAATCGTATACAGATAATGCTTGTGTATAACAATACCCGGACCGTACTGGGCGGTAGGCAAATCTCCGCTAACCTTTAAACGCTCCACGCCAGTGCTGACGTCTCCCGTGCGATAAACGTAGCAATCGTTCGAGCATGACTCTCCAAATGGATAACCAGTGCCGCCATGTGACTGCAAGCAGAAGAGAAGAGAACGTTTAGTTATAGAAGTTTAGTTGAGGGTGATCTGGTGAATTGGTTAACAAATGAATTGATCTTATGATTCGGTTCGTTCATTCGTTCGTTTAATTTGTTCCCATTCTCGTTCGCTTTTTTCGCTTCAGTCGTTTGTTATATTAAAAGTATATCTTATTATTTAAGCAAAGAGCACACAAATGATTTTAAAATTGCAATAAGAATGAATGTAAATAAAGACATTTCCATGCTTTTTGCTAAAACAATGTTAGCATTCGGGAGATCTAATCGCTGACTGATTTCAGCTGACTCGCTAACCGCTGACTGAACGATAAGCACACTTTTAAGAAGCTCAGCTAATTCTCTTGTTAAATATATACAGCTGATTCAAGTTCAGTCTTTTGATCTTTTGAAACATTTTAGTGACTCTTTCAATCGAACTTATTCTGAACGATTCGATATAACTCTACTCTCCTTCCAGAAATGATGATGCGTAACGGAAGCGAGGGAAACACACGCTTCTGGAGTTGCAATGCGACTCGATGCGTCGCGACGTCTGCTGCTGCATTCAATTATGAGATATGCCTGCAACAAACAAGCGAACGTAGCAAGCGATGCTGGGCGCTTATCAGCAACAGCTCAGAGTACGCGATAAGCGGAAACATGTGTCCGCAGTGTGTGATGCATAAATGTATATTTGTAATTTAGCTTGCAGTTTTGAATGTGTAACTTGTGTATCTGGGCGTACTTCATGGACCAAATAAATGCTGGAAAGCGGGCCTGTCCATGTCTTATATTTTACTTTCTAATTAAAACTAATTATGGAGTCGAGGTGGCAGTGGAACCAGCATAAGTTTTAATACTTTGAGCATGAGCCTTAAATTCGGTTTAACCCTCAGAAGTTACTCCCTCGAATTGAATACATATGTATGTATGTATGTATGTACATATGTATGAAAAATTAATATAAACCAACGATTGCAAGTTTCCAAATTGTATTTCCGGAAACATTTTTTAGAGGGGAGGTTTCCAGTGAATGTTCGGACTTTTACATTTTTGCAAGATCTTTCGAATTAAACTCACTTCTGCAACGAAAGTGGTGAAATTGAGAACATAAGAGGGAGAATGAATCTAAATCTGCATAGGTGAACCTTATAAATGTTTTTTGTTCGATGCATAATCAATATCAAAAGTATACAAATATTTGCAACTTTCAAATATTTAATCTTAGTATTTGTGCGCAACAAAAATTCAATTTGGGCCACTTAAATTGGCAAGCCAGGTGAATGTTGCGGATGCCAGGTAAACTATACAGGTAAATCAAGCAAAGCCACTAAAAGACAATCAGTCGCCACAGCCACAACTCAAGCCAAAAAAAATAAATATAATAAAACCAAAAAATTGCCACAACGTCAAAAGAAAAAGCGCGCGCAAGCCACAATAGAGCACTGTTATGGGCTTTTCATGGAGTGGGGGAAGGGAGGGGGAAGCTGGGGTGTGAGGAAAACCTGGTAAACAAGTTGTTGCATGCAGCAGCAGCACAGCATAAAATTCAACTGCGTAGTTGCCAAGAGGGATGAGCTGCTGTTGGCGTTGCTGCTGTTGACTGTCGCTGGGCATGCGCATAAAAGAGATGGCAGCACAAGCAGCAGGCAGCAGGCAGCAAGCGAGCAGCGAGCAGCTGTTTAACTTTTTTGGGGTCTCGAATGTTTAGAATGGCGTAAACAAAGCAAGAGCATAAAACCAAAGCAGAAGAGGGGAGACAGCAAACAGCAACGTGTATCGCTTTTGTGTCGGGCGTGGCATTGAGCCCAGGCTGAGTCGGAGGCGGAGGCGGAGGCAGGGAGTGATCGACGCCCAGCGATGAATGCAAATTATGTCGCTCCTATTGCACACGATAACGATAACGATGACGATTACAATTATTTGTTGTTCGCTTTGTCTGCACAAAACAAGTTTCGACTGCTGAACAAGCGCTGCTAGGGGGGCGCGGGTGCCACCTCAAACTGCAGTGTTGTCTTCTTTAGAATCAGTTCAAGAGAACGAATCACTGAACTAAAGCTATTGTTCATCTAGACAGACGGACATGGCTAGATCGACTCAGCTTTCCATTAAGATTACAGATTTCATACCAAAATCCAATGGTATAATTATATAGTCAATAATAACTGCAAATACTCCAACGAACGAATGAACTATTGAATGATCGACTCGTTCGTTCACCATAAATTGAACAACAATGGTACAACTCTAACCTCCACACACACACACACACCCACACATACACGCACCCAGTCTCATCTATTTTAGTTTGTCTCATTTTCTACATTCAATACTCACAATCAGCACATTATTGTGAATGGCAAGCGCATTGGAGGCCAACTCAGTGGGCATATTGCTGGCATTGTCCGCATTTAGCTCAAGCAACCAGCGTCTTGTGGCAAAGTTGTAGCTCCAGAGCTCCTGGAAGAGCAGGCACCTACCGCGTCGAGCGGCAGTCAGCGCACTGCGCGGATTGTACCCACCGAGCGAGTACAGATGCGATTTTGATGCAATAATACGATGGCCACTACGAGCCAGTGGGAAACCACCAATACAATGCTTCTGTTTAAACTGGCACCTGACCAAACGAGATGGCTGGAAGCTGTAGAGGGGTTGGGTTGGCTGCGGCTCGGCGGGCTCTGAGGGAGGTCCCAGGCCTACGTTCGATATGGTTGTGGACATTTCACTTTCATCGTTCGATGAGGTCCAATCGCCATCCGAATACATCTCTTCCAATTCGGGATCCGATTCATCCTCACTGCTTATATCGTTTTCATCATCGACGTCATCGTCCTCATCATCGATATCGATTTCATCATCTGCATCCTCGTTCTCCATATCGCTGGCATCCATGGCATCGGCGGCTGCAATTGCATTGAAACGCGCAACAACAAATTCAGCTTGCACCTGCTCCAGCTGCTGTTGCTGCTGCAGTTCATTTTGCTCCTCCTCTGGCACTTCCTGTTGCATTTCTTGTTCCATTACGTTGTTATTATTGTTGTAGTTTTGGAGGGGCTGCGGCTGATTGATCGCTTTTCGATAATAACTATCGATTAGTTTCGCGACAAATACAACGAATGTCCAACTGTGACGCAGTTTGTGTAAAATTTTGCACTTAAGTTTGTACAGATTTAGTATCTGCATACCAATTGTAATTCACTCTTAAGCGCACTTTCAATTCAATAACGAACAATTTTATGATCTAATTTTTATACTATGACACTCGTTTAGCTATTTTTGAATGTAAATAACAAAATTTTGACTGAAAATGTATGTTCCTTTTTGGGGTAGCCTAAAAACAGAAATCGACCACGACGACCTGCACAGCTGGCTGGGGGCTCTCTCTCACTCTTTTACTCTGCTGTTGCTATTGTTGTTGCTGTCATGTTGACGTTTGCTCTCACTCGCGCTCACACATGTTACGTTATGTATATGTATGTGCGTGCTGTGTAAATTGTGACTGCATGAAAATTTACGCACTAGGAAAACGGTTCAATTTTACCAAAATATTTGCTAAAATCGAATACACGAATGTGTGTATTTTATTTGTATATTTTTATTGCACATATGACTTTACTTAAGCACCACACACGCACATCCTTGCAGATGCACATCAAGTAACACAATAATACGAAATGAATGTACCACGAGAGAATGAGAGAGCTTGGCCTTTTTGTTGTTTTTGTGTTATTAGTATGCAGTGTGACCGAAACTTGACAGAAAAATATATACCGTATTTCTTATTTCTACCTCGCGCATTTCTTTTGGTAGAGCATCTTTTCACGGCAGCACATTCAGTGAACGTGACACCTTTTTATAATCTTTGGCTGAATGTGCACTTAATGTCTGTACAAAATACCATAAGGCCGAACGTAGGTGAACATTACATTCTTTTTGAATTCAACCATTCGTCCCGGCAATTTTTAGTATTTTGTTATCAAGCACGCGCGATGCTTATCGATGAACTGGTGCAAAGGTAAACAATGATCAGCTGTTGTGTGCAGAGCATAAGTTGAGCGCGAACAGTAATTTTTTAAATTAATAGTAATATGTTTATATCTTAATGCTCCTTTATTTAGTAATTTATTTATTTATTTAGGAAGGCAAAATGAATCGAAAAATATAATATAATACATTACAATTACAAATTACAATTGAAGCTAATAACGACGACAGCACGCTGGGAGAAGTTTTTTTGACAGTCCGGCTAGCTATGCCCCTATTCACAGCAAATTGTCGGTGGCGTTATTAGAGCCAATTGCAAGATAGTAAAGAGTTATAAAGAAAAAAGAAAAGAAATTTTAAGTTAATTTAAAAAAAAAAAAACTAAAACTAAAGAAAAAGAATAAAGACAGTATTAATGAAATCTCCAACCCGGTGGGGGAAGTTTTAGTAGCCAGTCCGGCAAGCTGTGCCCTAACTCACAGCTAGGTTGGTTAGAAATTACATTAGGAAAATAAGGATCCAGGAAAGGGTAGGGACGGGATAAGAATAATATAGTTATAGGGTACGAAATATAGGGGGACATAGAGTGGGCAATCTCCGACCCGATGGGGAAGGATGGTGGATGTGTGTCAGGAGGTGCGCTCTCTAAATGGCACCATTTCGACAAGGTACATCGCCTTTCAGGAGCAGTGAAGTTTGTACACTTCACAGGTGCGCACTCGCAATTTCATTGCAAATTTCTCCAATCTCCGCATCCTAGTCATCTTCCAATTGCTCCAAACCGTACGAACTCATCGCAATCATCTGCCTATTGATTTGCTACTTTGCTTTTTTCACTGTTTTCACTGTTTTCCCATTATTTGCCATATTTTACAGATTTTGTGTTCAATTTGCATCAAATCAAACCTTGACAATCTCGAATTTTTGTAGTTTCATATTATTAAGAAAAGCGCCAAATTTTCCATCAACATATGTTATTATTTGAGTAAAATACTGCAAGCTGCTAACTCGTTTAATGTCTAAATGAGCTAAAAATGTACGTAAATGTAGTGTTTTAATACTAAATATTCAAATGCTATTCTTTTTGACATGTTACAGGCTACCCACCAGTTGTAGTTATTTATTATTAATAATTTTGTATTATTATTATATTCAAATGGTTTTTACACCGTTTCGCCCCAATTGAAGAAGTTAATTTGTTTTAAATTTGTAAACACTGAAAAAAGATTTTATTGATTGCTGGCTCGGATAACGTCTGCAAATAACAGATTCGAAAAATGTTAAGGCAAATCGATGTGGCCAGTTTTTATAAAAGTTAGCACCACCACAATTTCGGCTCAGTACAATTTTTGCTTTTAAAAATAAAAACGTACAAAATGGTGCTCTATTATAAAATTCATAAACTTTGATATCTATAAACTCGGATGTGGTATTTAACGATTCCTTTGTTGTTGATCCCGAGTTCGTTCGGTGTTTCACCCCAAGTCAAAACTCCAAATAGTAGCATAGGTTGGAAATCGGCATTAGATGTGTGTTTTTAATGTATACATGCGCGCGTTTCAGAGCAGTTAGAATGCCGAACCAATATAGTGCACAATACTTGAAGGATTTATAACTTAAATCGGTAATAGAGACTGTACCCCAGGCCAACTAGCTGCCAATTACAAATATGCGATATATTTTTGTACGTACGTAATTATTTAACAATTGGGTTGATTTTGCAGTCGCAACCAGCAGGCAGGCCCTCGTCGACTCAACACAAACCGTAAACCATAACCTAAAATAGGCACGTGTAGCGAGCGAAGAGCGAGGCGCGACGAGAGAGAGCGGAGAGCGGAGAGCCCAGGATAGAAGAGAAGGATTCACAGCTGTTGCACCAAAAACCATGGCAACAACAGCCGACCAACTAATGGCACCTGCCCTTGTCACGACCAGCAATGGGCAACAGTCGGTGCTGAGTGTCGCGACGACGATGCAGCCGAGGACGAACTTGAATTCAAGCTCAAATTTCAATTCAAAATATCAATCAAAGGAGGAGGAAGCTGCGGATAACAACAAGTCCACCTCACCAAAGCCAAATGCAATGCCCGGCCCAAAGCTAAACAAAATGGGCTCCGTGTCCACCAAGGATAAGCGTGTCTACAAAATTGTCCTCACTGGCGGTAAGTTAATGCGAGTGTTTCAACTTTTCTTCTGTATCTGTTTGTTTACGATGTGTGTATGCTCTCGAAGCATGTCAAGGTCGGCAGGACCCTGAGAAGGCTCGCCTTATCATTGGGGTAGTTTTGCTTTTCTGGCTTTTCCACTGCCTTTTATTTTTTGCCTGCGCAACTTTTTAATTTTTGAACGCACATTCTCAACAGGCGGCTTCATTTTTTTGATATTCTAATCATGAATATCAAATCAGGCAATTCATTTAACGAATTCAGCTTCTGTTTAGCCGGCATTGTTATACTCGTTTTCAATTTACATATGTAAATACGTAAAAGCCGCACAAGCCCGCCAAAAATACAAAAGAAAACCAGTTTAGCCCACTACCACCAGGAGGAGCTATAAAAACTTGGCGCGTGGTCTAATCATTTAATTTAGCTCGAATTATGGCTGTGATATGTGATATACTCAAATATATGTAAGTATGTACAGTTGTCGATGTATTTGAAAAAATACTACGTATATACTAAGTACAGACATACGTACATATCTATAAAAGTATACGTAAATACATGTGTGTCCTTATCATCATAGCTCATTTCCTCATTTCTAATCACACACAGTTGAGAAATTTAGGCAGCCTGATAAGCGTGAAACTCGCATTCGATTAATATTCAATTCATATTCATAGTATATTCATAGTAGAGCAACAGCTGATTTCATAAAATTACATATGACTCATGACTTAGGGTGAAAAAGCATAAATGCTTAATCACATCACGATGATATTTATGAATGTTTTACTGGGATTTACTGGTTTCTAACTGAAAAGTACAACACTGTGTGGACTCTGCAGGGAGGATGACGAAACTACTATCCTACTTCTTTGTGACTGTCCCGCCATTATTTGGAGTAGAAGGAGGGAGTTTATGACCCCGGAGCTCGTAAACAATGTCTCGACAAGTCCGCTGCACTCTCTCATAAGGGAGGTAGTGCAACTCTTGCCCCCATAGGGAGCCTTGCTGGCACAATAGACCAACAACCAACGCTAAGTGCCTTGCTTATTTGACATGCAGATTTAGCTCCCATTAGCATGAGATGATGAAATTGTGGTCTAGCACATTCGGGGGTGTCAACGCGGACGTCGTCTTCAAGGTCTCAGTAATAAAAGTTATCTGGCGCAAATGTTGCTTACTCTCATAAAACAAACGTTATCATCCCAACAAGAAAGAACAACTATCTTCGGAGTGCCGAAGCTACATAAGTATATACCCTAGTCGCAATGTTTCTTATACAAAACTCAATTTTCGTCTGATTCTTCCTATGTGATCCGATTTTGATCAAATTATAGCAAACTATTTGAAGTATAATAAGACTCATTCTTAGTTTGAAACATACTGACGTCGCTATAACGACTCGGCTATTCAAGCTGATTCAGAATGTATATACATTGTTGGGTCGGAAACATCTCCTATAATACACTCTAAGAAGATAGGCGAATTCGAAAATGAGTCGCAAAAGTTGGCGGTTTATCTTTTGTGACATTATTCAAATGCATTATATAATGTTATTTTGTAGCATTGATAGCAGTTAAAGCTCAAGTAATTCAAGTTACTCAACTTGCAATAGATTCTGACTGTTGCACAGCTCAAATCAATTAATTGCAATTCGTTTCCTCATCGCTGCACATGCAGCATTCTTGGGGCTTGGCGGTGCCAATTGCGTTCAGGGCTGTGCCCCCAAACAATTGATGGAGTCATTAACATAGATGATATTTAATAAAAGTACGATATTTGTTTTTCAACTGATTTGCAGGTCCGTGCGGTGGCAAAACAACCGGCCAGAGTCGCCTGTGCACCTTCTTTGAGAATCTTGGCTGGAAGGTGAGTCGCTCTTGTGCATTATTTGTTGATTTATTGGACTGCTGGGCTTAACTGGGCTTGGTTCTAAGCCTAATGCTTAAAATAAATGCATAATGCAACAACAGACAACATCTGTTGCTTCATAAGCTTTTCATTTGTTGCTTGTATTCAGTGGGCCTTGTGGCAGTTGTAAGTAGTGCCAATTGTGAAAGACCCATTCAATTTGTCATGCTGTTTTGCTGATACGTGGCTACGTTCCATAATACGATAAGAAATAACTGCCCAAAATAAAAATGAAAATTAAATATATATATATATATATGTATTTATATACGCTGTACCAATCGCAAACCAAATCCAATACAAAACAAATCGCAACTCGAAACAAAGCAATGAGCATGTTAAATATTTTCAGGTATTCCGCGTGCCTGAAACGGCCACTGTACTACTCAGGTAAATGCCTTAAACACATCAATCAACACAAACGAACCCAATATAGCCAGCCAAAGTGAGATGCCCAGACAGCCGAATCCAAATCGAGAACAGATCCATCTAATCCGTGGATCTGATCTGATCTGCCTTGGATTGTATCTGTGTCTGGCTGGGTTATCCATTAGCTTTGGTTCGCTACGTTTGCTGCAAACAATGTTTTGTGCCTATTGTTTGTGCGGCATTCATGATAACGTTTTCAGTTTGATTGCGTTCTTTAACAAACTTGCCATGATAATCATAACAATGTAAACATAAGAGTTGTATCGAATCGTTCAGAATGACTTCAATCGATTGATGAATGCACAAATGTCCCTGATTGTCATTCATCTTGTTCGCTTTTGGCCTTTTGTATTCAATTCTCGTTCAACCCTTTTTTGGGTGTGTGTTTCTAGAACAAGTTTCAGTTTACTTTCAACTGTGTTCAATTATTGTTATCGAAACTGTAAAACATGTTTAATTATCGAATTTCAAATTAAACGTATGTACGCTTATTATTTTTGAATTAGCAATAACTTTTATGTGTTTTTAATATAATCTAAGTAAACTATTTAACAAGAAGGCTACTCAAACTAAGAAAACAGAACGAACAAAACGATCGAGTCTTCGTTCAACCAATTACAATCGATTGAAGTTATTCATTCAATTGACTTCACTGTGCAACTCTAGTATACATACTCTTTTTTTCACTCTTGATAAAAAACAAAACAAAACAATCTTTAAAATCTTATCTTTTATAATAAAGCAATATTTAAACTGTAGTTTACGCGTAGTGCCTTTTGTCGTATCTTAAAACCGTTGCTCTAATTGGAACTTCAACACTTTTCTCTCTCTCTCCCTCTCCCATAATTGTAGTGGCGGTGTCAAGTTCTCCGATCTGACCGAGAAAGAGGGTAAGTACCCCATAAACTGATCTACTATACATAGAAGAAGCGAGAGAGGAGTTTACTATTGCAAGCATTTTCCCAACCAACTCACCCGCCCCAAAACTAAGTAATAATTGAAATATACAATTCGAAACTATATCATTGAACCCAATCATATAGTATATTGGTAGTTATAGTCATATAGTTATTCTCCCATTGCTGTTTCATTATTGAGACCCACAATCTACTTATTATTTGGGGAATCATTCTTCTGCACACTGTCAAGTTCGTCGCAGCGATTTCTCGAACGAAAATAAAACAAAATATTTACTTTCGAGATCATCGCAAGACATTTACATTTGACAATATGTCTATGTATATTATACGTACATATGTACATACATACATATGTATGTATTATATAGCTAAATATATATTATGTCTATGGTTATGTGTATAGCCTGCGTATTTAAAATAACAAGACAGCGACCGCGACTATCTCAGCTGCCAGATACTATACTATAGTATATATAAGTAGTATAGTATATTTTTGTTATACTAAACGTTTTGTCGGCCCTCCCTCTTGAATGTCACGTCTTCAATGAAAGTTCATTTACGTAATTCGTTTGTGCGATTTCCCACAAAACAGGTACAGATACAGATACACATACAGATATAGATATAGATACAGATACTGGTACAGATACAGATAGCGATACACAAACACAAATGCATAAGGAAAGCAATAAGTAATGCGAGTGAATCCTTAGGGGCGCCGACTTAAGAATTGCGTGACTTGCCGCAATTTGCTTGACAGTTTTCAAAACTAATTTGTCAATTGCGTACTTACTCGTAATGTGGCTTTTTGGCTGGAGGGGGGACAGAGCGCTTACCACGATAAAGAATGCCCCCACACAACAAATATTCTCCCAATCACTCAATTGCCTGACTTATGGTGTACTTATAACAAATATAATCTGCTGCTGGTCACGAGTACAGAATGATTCCCCTTCACTTTCCTACACTTGTTCCCACTGCCTGTATAGGGTGTTATATAGATAGGGACTTTAGGAGTATGTACATATGTGTTGGGTTGATATTTAATTGCGACGTTGAACACACACACAGACCCACCTACGCCAACCACCTTCGTATACAAAGATCTACCATTTGCCGCACCGGAGCACAGTCTCATCGATCTGACCGCATCCTGTCCACGTTGCCTGGCCAATGCTGCCTCCAAGCCAAATGGCAGCGAAGGTGAGTGAGTGCAGTTTGCAGACAGTGATCCAAACGATCCAACGATCGACTCAAACCCAACCAACCAACCAACCAACCAACCAACCAAACCATTCCATTGATCGCTCTCTCTTGAAGCCTTGTTGTGATCTTCATATACCTGTCTGTCTGTCTGGCTGTCTGTCTGTGTGTTTGGTTGAGTGAGTGTTTAAGAGCCGCTTTATCTTGGCAACATTATAATCTTCAACAGATCGTTGCCTTTATCCTCCATCCCACCCACTTGTGCTCCTGTTTGTGTGATCTCTTGTTGCTTTGTTTTGTCAACAGTCCGCGCCGTTGATGAGTTGACATTTCTTTATTTATTTGTTTTTTAAGACTTTTTATTTTGCCTATCCATAATTTGCGCTTATGCAAACATTCTTGCCTATTTATATGTTTATGTGTGTGAATACTTATGTTTCTCAAGCATTTTGTTTGTTTTTCTTTTTTGATTATTCCTAACAAAGCGAAGTTAATGCTCCTCGAAGCTATGTCTGTATATGTTTCGTGTCTGTCCTAACTATAATACTAAACAACTGTACTTTGTCTCTAATCTCATCAATATAACTATACAAATATGTATTATTTCTGTTTTTACGTTAGGCATTTACAGTCTCTAACAACGACTAACGTACGTGCGATTTTAAATGGGGCATTTATATTTAGCAAGCACATACATATAGTCAATAGATTATATACATATAGCATATACCTCTATATATACTTATTTCTGTGGATACAGTCTCACCGCGTTGGACAGCTGCTGACCAGCACGTGCCTTTGTTTAAGACCACAACTTAAAATATATTATATTTTATATTATGAAATGCTTTGAATTTAGAACACAAATGATGTATGAATAATATATGTACATATATAAAAAACTGGTTCAATCTGGTGGCATCAAATTTGTATACAGTATACATCCTATATAGCTCATTCATTTAAGGGGTATCAAAAGTTGGACGTGACCTTTCAAGTTCAAAGTACGCCCAATTAACAGTTGAATATTATGTTAATGGGCTGACAGTTATTGGCAGGCTGTTATAACAATAACAGAGCTTGAGTTAAGAGCTGTTGTAATGGGAAAGTATCGGGTAACATTTATTTACAAAGTCGGTTATCGAGTTAACAACGGCTGCATTTTAAAATAACATTTAATGAACAATAATTGCAGCTGTTAAATGTCAAATTGATAAACCTCAATCGGATGTTACTTAGCCCAATTGGTGACCAGTCGGCCACATGGCCAATTTCCCAGTGCCTGAGCAATTTTCATTTGCAATAATTTGACTTATTTATTTATGGCGACTAATGGAACTTTGTATGCCGCGCGCTGTCGGCGTCACGTGCCTCGTGCCTCGTATCTGTATCTGTATCTGAATGCGAGTCCATCTGTATATGTAGCCCATTGATCCATATAGTATGCGTCTGTATGCGCTGCTCTTCACAATGTGACGTTAATTAATCAGTTTGGTCAGTTTTATTAGAGTTAGATGTGATACAAAGTACCTTAGATACAACCCAGATATGCGGATACTGACAGAGATACTGATAGATATTGATGGGCAAATACGCGCTGTTATTATTATTTTATTGCCATTGTGTGCGTTCCATAGATTCTATTGATTTCTTCTAAATTGATAGTTCAATGAATTTGTTATTCTTGCCATTTGGTTTTCAATTTCTTTATTTGTTAAATTTGCATACGCTCTATAAACTAAACTATGCAAATGTAACCAGCTAATTAAATAATTAAATATGTGCCGCCAAAAATGATATGCCCAACTAACTTGTTTCAAATCTATATAGATTCGTTCGCAAATCCAACTGACTGGGAATATGCATATGCCTATTACCATAGTCTGTTGCGTAGTAGCACAAACTATATATATACATATACATATATACATATGTATACTATACCATATGTATCTGGTTTTTGCATCAGCTGCTTATATCACCGGCTGCTAATTGAATTAGCCAAACATTTCACAAACAAAATAGACGAGGCAAGCCAACCAAAAACAAATTGCTCGCTCTGCTTTTGACGTAAACGAACCCAGCCCATTTCCATTTCCATTTCTATTTCCATCTCCATTTTCTACCCACGCCCATTCCCAATTCCATCAGACTGGTGTAATCGATCAATTCCACTTGTTTCGTCACATGATGCGCGCTGTCAAGTTCAGTGCAACGGCAGCAACAACAACAGCAACATTTTCAGTCGACCGCAACAAGTGTTGTCGTGGTGGGTGGCCAAAGGGGGAGGCAATAAATAACGGCAGTCGCTGACTTAGTCACCACCCGCCGATACAACCTTCCTCCCTTGCCGCCCAGTGGTTTTCTGTTTTGCGTCAACTTGACTTTCTGCTTTTTTGTTAACAATTTAAATATATAGTAAAGAGAATGCAGGAAGAAGCTGCCTGGAGTCCCACGTTGAGAGTGTGTGTGTATCGTCGATGGTTTTCAAGGTCTGGGTTGTGTTGTTACTCCCTGTACCCATAAAATGGGTAAAACGGGGGTATTAAATCTGTGCAATCTGTGCGATCTCAGCAACTAGAAAAGCTAGAGGCATAATTTGGATTGGAGGTTCCTGTAAACCATACGTAGATCAAGATTGTTTCCGATTTCAGATATCTCCCCCTACTTGACCGCAAATCGATAAGAACCATTTATAATTTTAAGTATATTGGCTTGGGATTTTGCACGTATAATACGTGGGTCATTCTTAATCTACTGTCCAAATTTCAAGACGATCAGATCATAAGCACGGAAGTTATTCACGAAAGAAGATTCAGTACAGCAGAGCGGGGGGAAGAAGAAGGTTGATTTGTCTGTCCGTCTGTCGATTTTAGAGACTATAAGATGTAGACTTAAGAAATTTTGTGTGTTGTTACAACAATTAAGTGGGCTATCTCACAGATAATGTATACCAAGGCTTGGGTAACCTATTTTAAATACTACTCGCAGTTTGTATATAGTATGTGTGACTTAGTATATAGCATATATACTTCGCATATATCGCAATCGAGCATTCTTAATTGTTATTTTCCTAAAATTGATATTCTTTCATATTTTGAAATCTTGTTGAGAGAATAAGAGGATGAACTTAACCATCATTTAAAAGATCTGCCAGATATATTCTTAGTTAAACAAGTAAGAATGCTATAGTCGAGTATACCCGACTACGAAACTCCCTGTACCCTGTATTATTAGTTAAACGTTGAAAATCGCAAATTTATCAAAATCGGAACTCGATGACGAACGATGACGATGACGAACGACGGTAGAGTGAAAGAAATACTAGCAGCACAATGCAGAGATGAGCGAGACTGATCGAAGAGCTGATACTTATCGATATTTTATCGAAGAGGCCAATTGGCTGCGCGCCAACAGTCAATTTTTGAATTTTGATGCATAGTCTGCACTATGCAGAGCATTGATAACAATATGTTTCAAGAAAATAAAGTCATGTAGATGGCGCATGTCTCACAAAGAAAAATGTCAAGCAGATCAGGTGCTTAAAATTTATCGTATGGTTTGCGTACCGATAAGCAATTATGAAACCATATGGGCTTGTGTTGCTTAAAAGCGACATGTGCATCAGCTGATGCCGTGTGTTTTGGTATGTCGTGACGTCACGAGTACAAGACCCGCTGCACTTTCGCGCTCGCTCGCACACATGGTTAAGCCTTAAGTACTTAATAGAAAATGCACGCGCTTCGCGCTCGCTCGCCCATATGTACATACATATGCTGAAGCCTTCATGTTGCTGCTTGCCAAGCCTGCAGTACTGAATCTTGTTTGTTGAATAACTTCCGTGTTTATTATCCGATCGACTTGAAATTTGGACAGTATATCAAGAATGACCAATGTATTATACATGCCAAATCCCAAAGCTATATCTATAAAACTGTGGCTGTAAAACGTTTTTATTGAATAGCGGGGCAATGGGGGGAATATCTCGGATCCAAAATAAACTTGACCTGCTCCCGCTATACACGAAGCTACATTCAAAATTTGGTGTCTCTAGCTATTATAGTTGCTGAGATCCTTGCGTTCATACATACGGACAGACACACGGACAGACAGACGGACATGGCCAAATCGAAATCTCTTTTGATACTGATCAAGAATATATATACTTTATAGGGTCGGAGATGTCTCCTTCTGCCTGTTACATACTTTTGCACAAATCCAATACCCCCTTTTTACCCATTTTATGGGTACAGGGAGTAAAAATTAATTTGAACTTATAACGATACTCTCTGCAAGGGTGGAGAATATAAATAGAAGATAAACGATAATATTATTGGAGCTATTGTTGATTCCCTTTCTGTGGTAACCACATCATCGTACAAGTAGAAAAACCATTTAGAAAATTCGTACTCCAACGTACAGACACTCTCGCGCTCACCAGGACGGCGTAAATCGGATTTAAGTAATCCTCAAAGATTTGTTTGAAGGCATCATTTAACACTTTAGGCTTTATAGGGTTTCGCGCAAGGCTCTCTCTGATAAGTTCACTTTCAGTTATTGAGTCGATCAAATGGTACAGTCCGCGGGTAATGGCGATAAGCGGTGGCAGCAAAGCTTTCGGGTCTAGCATGACGCTTTTTTTCCCATATTCATTATACTATTGATATCTTGCGTTGAGTTAAGTTCGCCTCTTAACTTAAAAATCGGCGCCTGCTCTTCATAATCTGCAATAAGCAAACGAAATTGGGAAAGTTCCAGATGCAGCTTACTCTCACCGTTGTCTGGGACCTCATCGAGGACTTTCTGCATTCTATTCCTCCCCTCCAATAGAAGCACCTGCACTGCCCTTAGCACGAGTCGGCTTTCAAACTTGGCAATCTCCTCGTTCAGGCCGTCAGGCTCGCACGGCCTATAATCTGCGTGGCTTAGCTGCATTATGTGAGATACGTTAGCTAAAAGTAGTTTAAGGTATTGAGTTCTATCTAACCCATAGAACTTCGGGTAGCAGCAGAACAAAGATCAGCTTAAGTGACATCATCTTTCTAATGCCAACAGGACAGCTTTTAAGTTTATTTATAAGTAAGTAGGTTCCCCATGACCAATACGACTTAATGCAATTCGTTATGAGATTATTATTTATTTAATATACCCTAGCAGAGGATATTATAATTTTGCAGATGTTTCCGACCCAACAAGTCTCGAAAAGTTTGTACAATCGGACCACTATATCACATAGCTGCCATAGGATCGGGTGAAAAATGAGTTTTTGCAGGAAATTTTTGTTGTATTACATTCAAACTAAGTGAGAGTTTTCTTATACTTCAAATAGTTTTCTATAATTTGTATTTTTTTATTAAATTCGTTAACTTATAATGTAAAAATACAAGCTAACATTTGTTTCAGGAGCACTATCCATCAGCTACGGAGTGTAATTTTGTATTTACAATTTACTACTTACTGATACAATACTATTTAACTTTTTGGAAATATTATAATTTCTTGTGTAACTTGTATGTACTTAGTTATTGGTTTTGATAATAATTAAATTAGAGGGGGGAAAATGATGAGTTTAATGTTGTTGGTTGTGGGGATGAAAAAGAGGGATGAAGGATTAACAGATCCAAAGTATATTCGACTGGAGCATTCTTACTAGTTTATACAAAAGATATAAGAAGATGTGTTGAGGTATTTCATGTTTGAATTTAAGGTATCTTCCAGTTGAGCTTTCTCAACAGACGCTCTCAGTTCGTAATGTTAGAGTTGCTTTACGATGACAAATACAGTTTGTTTCCGGAATTTAAAGAATTTTGCACGTATTGTTAACGACCCACCGCAAAGTTGTATTCATCAACTAAATCGAAAAGCTTAAAAGTTAACAAATGTGTTAAGGTTCCCGTTTGCCCCTTTTCCAACAAAGTTCCCTTGGCTATTTGAACAGCTGTTTGTGAGATTGATACCACAGATAATTATTGCATGTAGAATTTAAATTACACAATATAATCACACGATGATCACATAACTAACACACAAACCACACACACACAAACCACACACACACACCGATACACCTCAGTTGAGCTGCTCAGTAACAGTTGAAGGCTTCTGTGTGACATTAACTGAGTCAGTTTGCTGGGGGATTGAACTTTGTCATACTGTATGAATGTTGCAATTAGTGTTGATATGTACTTCAATACAGTATATTGATTCAAATTCATCGAACTTGAGCAGTTTGTCATTGCTGGCTGGCTTGCTGCCTGTTGTATTCATTTGTTTACTCCTCGAATTCATTCAATTGATATCGCACTCTCAATTCTTTCAATTGGTTGCAGGCCATCGCCATCGCCATCAAGATCGACATCGGCATCTCATTTTACTTGATTCGTTAGCAGAAACCTATCATAAATAAACATGCATATGTACATACATACATACATACAATGTTTGTAAAGATTCAACACTAGTCTCATATTCTTTCAACGAATTTGCTTGCAATTGTATTTCTTTGTTTTGATTCCAAGTTTTGATTGTAAACAGTATCAAATTAGAACAACGCAGCAGTATCATTTATAATAACGCACTATTCTCGCTTTGTAGCTTTCAAATTTCAGGAGAATCTAATCCGCACAATGGTGCAAATTGAGAACACATACTTCGAGCTGGGAAACTCGAGCACCCGCAATTGCCTCATTATCTGCGATCGCGGCGTAATGGATGCCAGTGCATGTAAATGAAAACCTTTCGACTTTGCAATGATCTCTTGAGAAACTCAACTCTGATTGCCTTATAGATATATCAAAGGACAAGTGGGAGAAAATGATGGCGAGCAACAAATGGAATCCCGTCGATGTGCGCGACAATAGATATCATCAAATCTTGCACTTAGTATCGGCCGCAAATGGAGCTGAGGATTTCTACTCGACAGAGGTGAGTGTTAAATGTGCGCACTTTTGATTCGATTTACATTTTTCTTTGGCACTCTCTCACAATGTTGTAAACAAAGAAAAGAAAGCGCCATTATCAGGTACCCAATAAATGCAATGGCTATATTGATAATACGGCTAGAAGCTTCTTATTTTGCGGGCTAAACGCATTATAATTAAGTCTCATTTAAACAGGCATTTAACGCAATAATTGGTTAGACAGATTTTAATTGGTTTTGTTTTAGTGTTCAAGTCATATCCGCAGAGATCGTGACGAGAGCTGCAAACAAAAGATATTGATATCGCTTGTTGCTGTATTATGTTTAATCCTTATTCATATTGCACTACAAAGTACCTTTCATGAAGTCCGTTAGTACTTAGTCCCTTCCCTTTAGTTTTTGTATTGAAATCAGTATCGTTGATTATCAGCCTTTGACAAAATCTTATTTGCTTATGTTCTTCTTGCAGGACCACGCCTGCCGCTCTGAGGGCGTTGAACTGGCCCGCGAACTGGACTACAAGTCGGCAGCCGCCTGGGTGGGCCATCCCTATTTCGATGTGATTGACAACTCCACCAACTTTGAAACCAAAATGAATCGCATGATTGAATCCGTGTGCCAAAAACTGGGCATTGACATTGGCGACCGTCTGCAGGCCACATCGCGCAAGCTCAAATATTTGGGTAGGCTGCATGCAGTTTATTCTTTCCATGTTGGCATCAACTAATTTGTTTGTCAATGCATTTACTTAGTTGCCCTGCTGCCGCCTGATAGCGAGTTTCCGCCCTTCCAAGACTTTGATGTGGTGCATCATTATCTGCAGTCCGCTGGTCCCAAGGTGCAGGCGCGTCTGCGCAAGCGCGGCCAGAAGAACCACTGGAGCTACATACACACTCAGCGTCGTCCCAATGTACATGGCCAGGCCCGCATCGAAGTAAAGACTCAGCTGACGCATCGTGACTTTATGAACCTGCTGGCGCAGCGCGATGATGCGCACTTTACCATCTACAAGAAGCGACGCTGCTTCCTGATCAACAATCAATATTTCCAGCTGGACATCTACAGGGAGCCGGGTCACCCACGGTTAGTTAGTTAGGTCCAATGTCGCTTGCAGCTTAACAATATTTCATTTTGCAGCTGCAAGGGTCTGGTGCTGTTAGAGACATATTCCTCACTTACCGGCGAGGCGCTGAAGAACTGCATGCCCAAGTTCTTGAACATTGTGAAGGAGGTTACCGGCGATCCAGACTATTCTATGTTCAATCTGTCCCTAAAGGAGGACTGGAGTACCACCAAGAAGTACTGTCGCTCAGCGGTGCATGGTAAGCAGCAGCAGCAAGAACAACAGCAAGAGCAACAGCCTCAGCCGCCACCGGAGAAGCAGTACAAGTCGTACGATGATCGCATCGGCTAAGCCAGCTTCCTGGTCATCAAACGCGCATCAATATCATCGTGCTTGCTCCTGGTGCTGGCGCCATTAAAGCCAAAGATTGTGTAGTCTATATAGTAGTTGCATACTACTCGTATTTTGCTGTATATATTGTATGCCCAATTTTGTTTCACGCTTCTATCTCTACATGCATGCTCTCCACACCTTTATCAACTTCATTTTATTCGGGATTTATATTTTGCCTGACCGTTTCCTTCTTTTAATTTGTAGCTAGGGGCGCCACAAACGGAGTTGCGAAAACGCCATTGGTACTCAATGGGCAGTAGATTTTGTCAGAATCTAGAATCTCTTAACACCCATATTACACATGACACTTACACACAAAAACAGCACCAAATATCCTGGCAAATAGTTTTTTAGTGAACAATCAGCTGTTTAAGAGCGTGCGGTAATTAAAAACTTGATGTGTAAATTTAATTAGTTAAGTTAAATACAGGCCAGACTTTGTTTGCCATAGATGTTATCAACAATTTGTCCCACATTGTTACATAATTATTGGCGTACTTAAACACCTGGAAACCTATGTATGTACTTAATGTAAGCGCAGAGTCTAGTTCAGCGTACTTTATGTTTCTTTCTGATCCGTCATATTTGATCGTGTTAATTTGTAAGCCATAACAATGTACTGTGTATATCCGCGGTAATATGTGAAATTCTTTTGTTTTTAAGATGAACATCGTTTTTTTTGAAAAACTATGAAATTCGCGCTAATTTTAAACGTAAATTTTAGCTAATGTAATGAAATAACAACAACAAAAATTCAATACGAAGAAAAGATCCTTAAGGCAAAAATAAATCAAGACCACCAAAAAAATATGGCAATTTGTTTGTTTTTCTATACATCTTTGTCTATAATTTAGTAAAAGCTAAATAAATAATAGCTATAGTCGAAATATAAACTTTGGGCTAGCAAAATTCAATTTGAAATACAAAATGTTGAGTTTTTATGGACTAAACGTTGAAGCAACTAGAGACTAGAGCATTTGCAGAACATTTTGGCAACTACTTGTCCTTGTTGATGCGCTTAATGAGTCCATCAACAGCACGATTAATGCGCAACAATAGCAAATAGCCCACAATGAGTGCCGGTAGGCCAACAAAGGTGGCCAAGGCCTCGTAGATGAAACGCGGCGCAAAGATTTTCCAGACCATCAGATGCCGGCAGTGTATGGTGCAGGCCAGCATGGCGCAAAAGATCTGAGTGGAAGATAAATCCGGATAGATTAGTCCGAGTTAAAGCTTCAAGTTATAGACAGCACCCACCTTGAGGCCCTGCAGCATAAAGAACTGCGTGGCCAGCTTGAAACCGGCTCCCAGAAATACATCCTCATACTCGTAGAGCGCCAGCTCGCCGCGTGTCATATCAAAGCCCACCGCTTCATTGGATATGTCTGGCAGAGCTGTGGACGCATCCCCTTTGCTGCTGTTCCGGCTATTGCTGCTGCTTTTGATCAGATTGGGGAATAGCGCAAAGAGCGAGAAGGTTTCCGTGCTAAGCAGCGCATACAGGCAGTAAAAGAATATGGGGCCACAAAAAGTGTTCAGGATGACAAGAGCGCCGGATATGAAATGCGACTGACCCAAAGCGCTGGAGCGGCCCACAAAGGCGGCGCGCCAATCGATCTGAGACAGCGTTGTCTGGTGCGAGGTGGCAAAGAAACAAAAGTGGGCCAGCAGAAACCAGCCAACCACAGCGCTAAACGTGGGCTGCACGCAGCTCTCTGCAACAAATATGTTATTAATTAACAAAACGATTAACCTTGGGTATTTACTTACCAAAGCTGGTAGCCGTGCGATACCGTAGAATGCCATGCACGCTTAGAATGATGGCGCCCACGACCACGCAGACAATGAGGCCAATGCTGGCGCGCGGCTCGAGCAGCACAATCATGAGCATGGCCAGGAACACGCCAAAGGAAATGATTATCGATGAGTAGACAGTAGCCAGGCCATAAACGACGGGTATCTCATGACGACGCTCCGCATCGTCACCATCATACATGCGCTTCATTTTTCGAAAGATTTCCGGCACAATGCTGTCACGTCCATTGACACTGATGGTATTGGGATTCCTGGGTGGCAGCACAAAGGTCATCAGTGGTGCCCATGAAACGACAACAATTTGCAAAAGCAACAAGCCATAGATGACCAATGCCATGGCATCGATGTGTGTGCGTTGTATGTTCTTGATGGCGCTATTCGCGAGCAGTATGTGACCGCCAGCACAAATAGAAGCCACTGTCGGGCCGTAACGAGCCAACAAAACATTTGGCGCATTTCCGGTTAAATTGCCGCAGGAGCGCAAATAAAGACGTGTCAGCGTTGAATATAAAACAATTATGATCACGGCCAATATGTAGGTCTTGCCCATCGCCGGTCTTTTCACAGAAAAGCCCGATGTGCTGTTATTTGTAAAATCGGCGCAGTTGCCCTGCTCCTCGCGACAACGGAACAGCGTGTACGCGAAGCGTATGCAACAAATGGCCAACAAGCTGGCCAAGATTAAGCGCAGGGCTGTGGAACGCAAAAACGGAGACCACTTGAACTTATTCTTAAAATCCAGACGCGCACTCAACTGCAGCAGCTCATAGACGAGCAGCAATATGATGGCCACCAGCAAGTAGGACAAAATTTTAGCCTCCTGCACGACAAAGCTGTTGGAGAAGAACACAGCCATGCTGGCAAACAGCAGAATTCTCGTGGGCATATGATCAAAGCGCTTTACGTTCGCCCAGTTGTTGGCAATGTTCTTCCAATGACGCAGCGTATAGAAGGCCAGCAGCACGGTACTAGTCAGGCTGGTAAAGAAAATGACGCCCTGCTCCTCCGTCTTGAATGAGAAGTTTTTGTAGTAGCGATAGCCAAAGACGCCGGCCGCAATGTTCATTAAATATATATAAAAGACCTCTTTCGGCTTGAATATCTTTGGATAGTCGCTGGCATTTGAGTTGTTTATGAGCAGAAATGCGAAGAATATGGGCAGAAAGCTAAAAAGCAGCCCCTGTGACATTTGTGTGGGCTCAAACTTTACCCAGATCTCACGACAGACGTTGAGTATGTCACGTAAATTAATATTCAGATCCCGCACAAACGACTTGAAGGCAGCCTCATTGTAAATCGTTTGGACACGATGCGTGAGCAATATAAATTCAGTCTCCAGCTTCTCCATTTGCTCCACACTAAAAGTGCGCCTATTCTCCAAAGCATAATTGAAAAAGTATCTATAGATTTGCTGTGCATTCTGCCAAACGTGCAGCAGCAATGTTTGGAATTTAGTCAAATGCGGCACTGCCACAGCGGGCACAATATTGAAATTGACCAGGCCCAGATTCGAGTAGGGTATGGGCACGCCGAGTATGGTTGCCAGTGTGGGCACCAGATCAATCTGTAAAACATAAGCTCGTCAGTGTGGTTTTATCAGCATGACGTGTGGGGCAGATAAAGGCGTTCTCTTATCTGTTTACCTGCTGCAGCATTTCGCTATCTGAACCCGAATCGCTGTCATTAAAGAACTTGTGCTGCTTGGAGTACGCAAACAGCAGCGCATTGGTTTCGTCATCAGTGTCGCCACCGTGATCACCAGTTGCCGTCATGCCATGATCGCCCATTATCAGTAGCGTCGTCTCGTTGTCCATGCCAGCAACAATGGATCTGAAATGAATGAAAATAGTATTACCATACTATCTGGTATAACAAGCCCACATCCTTTTCTTAAATTATATCCAATAAGGAAGTTCTCACGTTTCTTGGTACCTACGTTATAATATCATTCATTTCGTTTAATTTGCGCGCCATTTCGTCGTGCATGGGTCCGTGCTTGTGACCGCAGTGATCCACGCCCAGAAAATGCGCGATGAGCACCTGCCAATCGTCGCTGGCTAGCTCCTTGGGCAAATGCTGCATTATTTGATTGTCCACGCTGTCCAAGTCGAAAATATCAAAGCTGGGATAGGAATAGGCGCGCTTGAAGCGACGCGGGTATAAATCAGTCCACGTGCTGTCGCCCAGAAATACCGTAGGCAGTCCGCTCTTCACTATTTGATCAATGACGTTATCCTCATTGATCTCTGGCGAGGCAAAGTTAGAGCCAATATCAATAAATGTAGGCAAGCTGCCTGTGGTGAGGCCTTTTAGGCGCTGCAGCGTTGTCGTTGGCGGATCCGCCTTAAAGCGCAACAGACGGGCATTCTCCGGCGTTTGCTGGAGTAGCTGATGGAACACTCCCAATTTATTCTCATAAGGCAACGGTTCGGTGGTGTTATCTTTGTAAACTCCAAATTCGTATTTTAACGCATCGATAACGAGTATAATGACTTTGGATTTTTGTGGAAGACATAAATTAGATGACGACGAGGCATTCACATCCTTGAAGATCTCATTCACAACCTCCGGCGTAAGCACGTACTCCTAATAAAGAGAGAAAAGTTACACTCCCAATCTCTACCATACTCTACACAGTCTTACATCATTGGGATCGGTGGACAGTCGCCGGCAGGTGCTGGTCTCCGTTTTGGAGACTCGCGCGAGCAGAAATCCTCGGGAAAACAACAGCACGCCGCTGCATATCAAGTAGGCCAACCAAATGAGCACGAATAAGTATGTAAAATTCATGTTTACGCCCGCACTTAGACTAATTAGACTATAGAACTTAATTGCACTTTACTGTGAAGCTACTTTGTTGTCTTGTCAAGTGTTCAGCATCACGATGCGTACCCAGTTTCATTTAGAGTTCGTCATTTTTCTACGGGTATTTAGAACCACTTTGTTGTTTTTGTGTTATTATTAAGCAGTGTGACCGAATTTTGAAAGCAGGCCTTTTTTCTGTGCAGCGTTGCCAGCTGTCGCACTCAGCAGCTGTTGAATTCTTGGCAGCCCTGGACTGCTCATTGAGCTGCCAGATAACCGAAATCTATCAGTATCCAGATAATTGGCGCGCATTTAAAAATGTAAACAAAACTTGTTGGGCACAAAAATGTCGTATTTATTTTAATGATCCCATACACATATAGCAAATCTTAGACCAAAGTGTAGTTGCAACGAAATAGCTGTGTGTCTATGCTTTACATAGTTGGTGCTTTTTTCTTAAAATTATCAATTTAATTTTTTTATTTATTCGGCATGCAAGCTCGAGTTGATTGATAATGAATAAACTTTAAATTAATTTGGAATATTTGTCAGTAACGCCATTTAATCACGCGACCCAAAGCCTACAGAAGAAATGAAAATATAAAATGTAATATATATATAAGTATATTATACATATTTTTCATTCTAGTAAAGTGGGCAAAAAGTTAGGAATGAAATTTGCACGTTCGAAAGAACTCTCATAGGTGTGTTCACAGAGTTAGCGTAAAGTCGTTATGAATGTATAATTGGTTTTCATTTTCTTTGCTTTAAACATTAAACGTAAACTTAGATTAATATAATAAGAATTTAGTAAGTTCACTTTTGTTTAAACTTTAAACCATTTTCAATTAATCGTTGAAATAGCGTAACACACACACGCATACAAAAGGCTAACAATGCCAACAAAACGCGCAGTAATTTGTTAAGTTTGAGATACAAACGTACATTAAATATAATAATAATAATAATAACACACATAGATATTTATATAAATAATTAAATTCTGTTCTTGGTATTAGAGCGCACACATATTTTAAGCGCAAATGTTAATTATTGTTTAACTATGTTTGTGTATGTGAATGTATGCATGTGTGTGTGTGTGTGTGTGTGTGTGTATGTGTGTGTGTATAGGTGTTTAGTGTGTTGATTATTTTACGCGTGCTGCTGTTGTGTGTGTAGTATTTTGATTGTTATAAATTCACACGCATTTATTTATTTTGTTAGAGAGTCTGTGGGTGAATTCAGTCCCGATGATGTGTTGCTCTCATCTAGAGCGTCTGGGAAACTGGAAACCGAACCCGAACGGGATGCCACCTTCGTCTACAATAGAATAGAACAGAAAACCGAACAGTGTTTTAGCAAACAGGACAAATACTCTTTGTTTCAAATCAAATCAGGCACTAAATTACATGCAATTAATAACAAATGCTATTATATGGTATAACTACAATAGAATTAACCAGCAAAATGTAAACCTTAATTAAAGTGTTAAATGTTTGTTGGCAAGAGTTTGTTGTGTATTTGCAGTTGTTGTGTCTAGTGTGTTTGTGGGATGATAGTTGTTTTAGTGAGCGCATAACAAACAATAATGAGATTATGAAGGATATATAAGATATATGTATAATAAAATAGTAGTTACCGCATGAGATTGGCACATAAAATTGTTCTGTTCATAGCTTACTTTAACGTTCTCATAGGCAGAGCCAACCGAAGCTTCGATAGAACGCATCGACTCAGAATTTTTCATTTGTGAGAATTTTGACGTAATGCCACTAGTAATGCTGCCGAAGACAGAAGCCGTTTCTCACCGGTCGACTTTAGCACCGATTCGGTGCGTTGGAATCTGTAAATGATAAGCACGTTTAAGAAAATTAACAAATCCATACAATATAAAAACATAAATGATTATTATAGAAAATGCATTATGTTACAGACACACAGAAGCAACGAGAGCAGTTTATTGTGTTAATGAAAAACAAGGGACAGCATGTGGTTAGTTTGCCAGGACTTATTTAATCCTTAACACAATTACTTACAGTGGTGCCTCATGCACGGCTTTCGATATACTGCCCACGCCCTGCTCCATCGATTGGTAACTAAATGAATATATAATTTTACCAATAATTAAATGAATATTAAATAAAAGCCGCATACGAAAGTAAAATTTAATAAGGGTGTCGAGTCCGCTTTCTCGTGTGTCCCACAAAAATTCGAATTAATCGCTCACAAGAACACAAGCCACTTATCGTTTAACAAGTAAGCGGAAATCAGTCAGCGCTTAGTTCTGGTGAACAGTGAACGGTTCTGTGTCAATAATAGACAGCTCTACTTTTTCAACTTTGCTGCCACGAAAATGTGGAAGTTTAATTGAATTCAACCATATAAAAAGCGTCGGGTTTACTTATTAGGATCACGAGAAAATGGACCTAAGAATGTTAGATAATTGCCCTAAATGTGCAAAAAATTGCAACTTACACATGACTCTCTTTGATATTCTTGACGCCCTGATTGACATCGTCGGTGAGCTCCTTCCAGACGGTAATGCCCAACTTGCGCTTGAGATCGGAAGCATGACGCGTCTTGGAGGCCAGCACCGTGCGCAACGTATTGATTTCCTCCTCAACGCGTGCCAGCTCCTAAAAATGCATAACGTTGTTAAGAATTATGTTCAATTATAATGGCCAATTAAAACTTGCCTGGCTCCACTCGGCGCGACGCTGCTCCTTCTCCTCGATGGTTAGCGCCGCAAACTCGGCGGCAATTTCTGCAGATGCCACAGATGCTGCTGGAGATGCGGGCTCCGACAAGTGGGCGGTGTTATCTGTGCATAAACATAAAGTTAGTCTAACAAGCTTTTTCAAAATATTGCCCTTTCAAGTTACTACGACGTAAACCAATAATAAAATAATCAATAAATGGGGCGAATTTAATGTGTTTGGCAGGTTTTTGATTTAATGTATGTACCTCCTTGGAAGACAACTTCCTCAAAGACTTTTTCATAGGCTGAGTATATCGAATTTCGTATGGTTTGTTTGTATAAAATGTATAAAGACTTAATTTTGTTGTCATTTAAATGGTCACGGCATAATTAATACTCACAAACTGTTGTTGGGCGCATAACGTTGGCAAGACAAAATAGAGAAAAATATGAAAAGTTCATTAGTCAGGCGCGTTTTAAGGCTGGACAGGCGTGTTCTCCATTTCGAATTCGCCAACCAAACATAATATATTATCAAACAAATAACATAACAACTATTAAGAAGTAAGCATGCACTAGTTGACAGTCATCGACCAGGAGATACCCTGTTAAAGGGAACATTTTCTTATATCTCCATTGTATGGATCTATATTGATCTTAACATTTTTAGAGGATGTACGGTAAAAAACTACTAAAAAATTGGCCCATTCCGGTTTTTAATTTGATTAAGACTAGTTTTTTGTTACAGGCATTCGCTTAAACATACCAAAAATCAAATTTAAGAGAGTTATATATTTGAGGCAAATGGAAACGACGAGAAAGAAGAAACTGGTTTAGTTTTCGGAAAGGGAACAAGTCTCAATGTGCTTTACCTAATGTTTACCAACCGTTAGCTCAAAGCCCTATTCGGAGTTGCACAAAAGCAGAAATTCTTTACCTTTAGCACCGTGACCAATGGTCAGAAAGCGTTTGTAGTTATCGCTATTTGATATTTTGGCCAGATACGGTTTTGAAAAATCTATGAACGTGACCTTAACATCGCGCATTGTACGCTTGGTAAAGAACTTTAAGCGGAAACGTTTCGCAATTGACGGCGAGGGCGTCTGATTGGACAGCTTCGACGCAATGAATTCCGTTTCGACGGCTTGCAGCTCAAGCGTGTTGGCATAATCCGAGTCGACATCGTAGAAGATCTGCTCCAGCGTCAGATTACGCAGATAGACATCGGTTTCATCAGCTATGCACCAATCGAAATCGCTGACCGCTGGGGGCAGCTCAAGCTCCTCATCGAGCGACGGCGTTGTGGTGATGTCATCGATGCGCGGCAGATAAGAATCCTCAATGAACTCCAAGCTAACTGGCTCCGATTCGCTGCTCATGCTGTCTCCTCTGTGGCTTAGCTCATCTTCGACAGCAACAACAACAACGACAACAACAACAACAAGCACTTTCTAATTGGAACGTGGCGGCGCATTTGGAACCTTCTCACATTTCAAAGCGTTCGCCTGTTTGTTTGCTGGATTCGTAGTCAGTTTTTCATTCTTTTTCTTTTCGTATTGTATTATTTCTACAAATTCATGTTGGAAAGCGTTTTCTTTCTTTTGGCCAAACAAATGCGTGTCTAAGCGTCTTTGCGTGCTACGGCTGCTGCGCTGCTGCCTGCCTGCCTCGTTTCGCTTCCGCGCACGGCTACTACCAAACTTTAACTGAGCTCGACTGCCAATCGGCATTTGTGGCTCTTCTGGCTCAGTAACTGTAACTCAACAAGTTGGCTTCGTCAGCGAAAAAGACCAGAGAAACACAAAACGAGAGAAAAAGAGCGCAAAACAAAGCGAGACCAGCCCAATGAGGCCCATTCACGGCGATCATAATCGCAAACAAGCATCAATGTGCGAGCAAATATGTGAATTTGTACGTTGCACTATAAATAACAAAATTTATATGCTAACATTAACACGTTTGCATCACACATTTCTAAAAAAAAAAAAAAAGGTTTGTTGAGTGTTTGGGTGATTCGTTTTGTCGGAAGTGTTAACGCGTCTGGGGTGTGAAAAAAATGCGACTAATTCGCGACCCCTTCACGATGCATCAACATTACGCTAAACAATCATTGTATGCGTCGTGTGTGTGAGCTTTTCCGCAATGATCGCCATGAATAGGCGGAATAAGGCTTCAACCCACATGTACATGATTGCTACCATGATTGACGTGAATGGGCCGAATTTACAAAAGACCAACAACAACAACCAGCTCAACAGATAGCTGCAATTACCAATACAAATCCCCATACCAGTGGCTCTGTAGGGTCGTGATTCGTACCAAATTGCAGAATTGCATGCTCAACAAGTGGAGGGAAGAAAATGCGAGAAACTCTGTGTAGCCGCTGAAAGCCGTCGTCGTTAAGAGGCTTGTAAAAAATATATTGAACAAGATATTCGCTCAATTGACGTCTGTTCACGAACATTGAACCAAATGCAATTAAACTTTTATTCGACACAGCCAATTTTATTGTATATATCAATAAAAAATAAACTGGGAAAATGGGAGGCGTCGCTCCGTTTATTATCTATAGAAGCTGTTGTGGTTTGTTGTTGCAACAGAATGTACACAAAGAACGCACCAGATTTATAAAATGCTTGCCACGTAGTACGTCAGAGTTTCTGGCTTTTGGTGTCGCACACATTTTAAATATTCAATTAAAATGTTTACAGTACGCAAAACGTATTTGTGGCATTTTTGAAACGACTCCCACGAGTTCATTGCATTGCAGGGGGAAGGCGCACAACGTGTGAGAAGGGCGGACTACAGACGTGCATGACTCATCTTAATTTTCAACAGGCAACTGGCAACCAGAGCCTAAAACTGTGTTAACAAGACTCCACACTCTACAAGTCTGTCAAAATACCTGCGATGCGGTCTAAAATCGCCGACTAATTAGCGCCCCACGTCTCTAACAAAGCTGTTCCAATAAGAGAACCAGGGATCTGACCGAACACGCTGCCACTTCCCACTGGCATGCGGCAAAAACTAGGCTAGAAATTGATAAAAGGAATTTTAACATAATTAGAGCACACTTACGATCCTCCATTGATTGGCTGCTGTTGTTTCCTTAATCCTTCAGCTTTGTGAAATCCAAATGGCAACGCACTTTGTTTCTATTTAATTTTTTGTTGTTAAAGAGCAGAAAAAGTATCTGTGTTTTCCAGTGTTTGGTTGTTCATGAAAGTAATATCGAATTAGACAACACCAATGATTATCGATAAATAGCGTTGCTTTCAGTATCGATAGATGCCCGGCAACGTTGCCAATTGCTTATCGGCTCTGGCCGCGCACATTCAAACAAGGTTTAAATTTAAAATTTTTGTATTTCAAAAGAAATAAAAATACAATATTTTGTATCTGAATAGCCTGTTTTTCGAAAAAAAGTCGTAAGTGAGAAATGTTGATTTTCAGCATACTCATCGATCGCTTCGCCTTGTTTACATTTGATTCTTCGTCCGTTAATATAGGAAAATATATACATTTATATACTTTGTATTGTATTTACTACGTTTCTTACAGTTACTAATGCAGTTGGTTGTAAATATGTATATTTTAAAAAATTTACAATATCAGGTCTGTTTTTCTTGGTGTTTTCTTTTTGTTTTTTTGTTCGAAAGGATATACCGCATAAAATAAACGCCAACATAAGAACTAAATGAAAACAAAACACAAGATCCCAAACAATATAATTTGTTTACGTTTTTTATTGGTTTTATTTTGTTTTTTGTTTTTTTTTTTATATTGAATGGTAAGTAAAAAATTTTAATATTTTTTTTGTTTAATTTTTCATACTTTGTGTTTCAACGTTAAACAATAAACAGGACACTGAGCGCCACTATCGTTGTGGAGCAGGCCAGTTAGTCCGTGTATTGATTTAAAGTTGTTAAGTGGAAAATATAAGTCGAAACAATTTAATATAAATCAAGAAGATTGCACAAAATTAAAATGTTTGTATTCATTTTGAAATGTGAATGGGTGTGTGTGGGGGGTATAAAGCTGGTTGGTTGTTGGAGCAGAAGCAGGCGTGCGTTAAATATATGTAACATACAAATGATGTAAGTATAATTTCAAAGTACATGTCTGAATGTATTTCAATCAATTGTTTTCCATTTCATTTCATAATGTGTTTCTTTATAACTTTCTATACAATTACAAACGTTTTTACTATACATTCAACGGTGAAAACGCTTAAACATGCACTTTTCCCAAAAGAGATGAATATAAACTAATAACTCGGGCTGTTCAATGTGTAACTCAAGAAAGAAACACATTTAAAACAATAGATTTGTAAAAATAATGAAGCAGCAATAGCAATAGTAAATATTTAACATTTTATGCTTAAAATTATTTCGTTCTTGACCGTTTTTGCGTATTTTTGTTGTTGTTGTTGTTGTTTGTTTGTTTCGTTTTTCATTCTTTCATTAAATATAATTTTCAATTAATTAAATTTGTTGCAACCACTTTTAACAAAACAATTGTTGAACTTTCTGCTTAATTTAAGGTAGCTTGAACTAATTAGAATATTATGCATTGAAATGAAATGTGGTTATAAAAAGAAATTGGCATTTAAGTCATATGGGGGGCAAACCAACAAAATGGGCAGGACCATTGGGGGCATAAGGTAAGCAGAACTTGGCGCTATCTAAAGAGTTTGTATAAATGCAATTTCATGTGTCTGAGTGTTTCGTGTCTGTAGTATTTATATGTTGTATGTGGTGGTCAGAGTTTCTCTCTGTATCAAATTATGCAAAAATAGTACTACCATTCTAGTCGTTTGTCTTGAATTATGTGTATCATTGTATTGAACCTGCACATATTGCATTGTGGAGAAGCTCCAAGGAGTGAGTGAAGGAGAGGAGAGATAGATAGAGAGATATTGAGACAACCTGTACCATATTTGACACTAGTTTTCGACTAAGGAGTCCGCCCAAGCACGCCTGCTGCTGCTGCTGCTGTTGCTGTTGTTGGTGCTCAACGCCCGACCGCCCGTCCGCCCGACCATTCCGATTCCGTTTCTGTTTCCTAATCCCGCACCCCCGTCGCACTCTTTTGCGGCTGCCGCTGATTGGACTACTACTTAGTTCTTCGGTCCCCACACCGAGGTGATAGGCGTGGCCGCAACTGGAGCACCGCCCGCAGCGAACAGCGGAAAATCTTCCTGCGATTGAGTGTTGGGCGCAATTAGATTCTTGGCTTGGTTCTTCTTTTCCCACGGGGCATCCTTGATGATGAAACCATTTTCATTGGTGTTGCTACCACCGCCAGAGCCAGAGGCAGAGGTGCTAGCGCTGCCAGTGAGAAAAGCGCCCACAGTTTGCAGCTGAGGCGATGGCGGTGAATTCTCCAAATAATCACGCTCATAATCCTCAGCCATGCTCAATAGCATTTCCTTGGCATTCTCAACATCCTCCTCCTTGCCAATGATGGTCACGGCATTCGCATTGCTTTGAGCTTCGTCAGAAGATGGGAACTTGATGTCCACCTGAGCAGTAAATGAGATAATATTACAATTCAGGTACTGATAAATGCCTAGATTGAACCATACCTTGAAATCGTCAATGATCTTGCGAATGCTGCGTCCACGATGACCAATGATGTGCGAATGGATGCGCGTATCGATCTCAATTACCTCGCGATGCAGTGTCTGCAGTTCGCCGACAATTTCGAGAATGGCATCGCGCGCTTTCTCCGTCTTGGCCTGGTAGCCGGTGATGGAAATGATGCGCTGATTGGGATCATCGCGTTTGGGCAGCGAGATGTTGACATCGTAGTCGGCGCGCAGCTTATTAATGACAGCGCCCTGGCGACCAATGAGCTTGGAGTGATACTCCGGATCAACCTCCACCTGGAGCACATAAGAGCGCAGCTCGCGATCAGCACGATCCGCCTCATAATCCTCGATCATTTTCTCGAGCGCCTCCTTGGCCTCGGCCACATGTGCCGGCGTGCCAGAGACCTTAATGATGTCCGACTTGAGGTCGCTGGGCGGAAGCTCGACGTGCACATCGTGCGTGGACATAAACTGACGCACATTGGCACCGCGTGGCCCAATGATCGTGCGATGCAGATCGAAAGGAACGTTCAGCTCTTCCTCAATGGGTATAAGGTCGATCAGCGCCTGCTTGGCAGCATTGCACTTCTCAATGCGTCCGGTGATGCGAATGACATCGCACTGACGCACCGGCTCCGCGCAGGGCTCACCCTCGCCCTCATCGCCCTCACCGTTGATGCCATTGGTCAGACCCTCAACAGGTTCGGTGGCATCACGATCGGGGAACTTGATCTGCACATCGAACTCAGAAGTCACCTGCTGTACCTTGAAACCGCGTGCGCCCATAATGGTGCGATGCTGGCGCTGTGGGATGATCACCTCAATGGTTGTCTGCGCCTCCAGATCGGCAACAGTTTCCTCGATACGCTGCTTGGCTGCCTCGATGCACTCCTTGGCGCCCTTGATTGTCACCTTGTCGGAGTTAGTGCCGGGACGCGGAAAAGATATCATCACGCCGCCACACTCCTCAGAGATGCGATGCAGAATGGTGCCACGCTTGGCCACAAAGTGCTTGTGGTGCTTGGGATCAACGATGACCTCACCCTCGGTAACTTCGTCGCACTCCTTGATGATCGCCTCCAGCTGCTCTTTGGCCTTGTTCACGCTCTCCTCCTTGCCAATGATGGTGATGGCCTCCTTGTCGCTATCCTCGTTCGACGGGAAGATGATGCGTGCGCCCGTCGCATCGCGAATCTTGCGAATGGAAGCACCATTCTTGCCAATCAGGAATTTGTGATGCTGCTGCTTGGCACGCACCTCAACGCTAAACGAGGCCTGTTGCCGTTCATTGGCCAGCTCCAGCAGCTGCGCCTTCGCCTTCTCCACATCATCCTTCGGGCCGCGAATCGTTACCTGATGAATCAAAAATGAAAGTTTTCAATTAATGTCAATTTATACAGCTTTGTTCTCAATTTCAATTCCGCAAAATTTGTTTGAAAGTGGAACTTGAGCAGGATTTGGAGCCAAGGCTTATTACTTTAATTTTATACTGATTAAAATAAGTTTATTAGGGAAAAATATATTCGATATTCGTACCTTATCGCTCTTGGAATCGCTGTTGGGGAACTTGATGGTGACGCCGCCGCACTCTTCCATGATAGAAGAGATAAGTTTGCCGCCGGTGCCAATGATTGAGTTATAGTATTTGGGTGAAATTTGCACCTCTTCGGTGACAATGTCGGAGAGTTCGTTTTGGATCTTTTGGATGCGCTCCTTGGCCTCCAGAACGTTCTCCTTTTTGCCAGTGATAACAATCACCTCGTTGGTGTCGCCTTCGGCGGGTAAATCGATTTTCGTTTGAGTCTCATCGCGTATTTTTTTGATGTTGGCGCCTCCCTTGCCGATGACAAACTTGTGGAATTGCTTGAAAATTGGCACTTCGATGATGTGCGATGACTCCTGGATTTCCTTGACAAGCTTAAGTAGGTCCTTATGGCACTTGTCTACATCCTCCTTGGGGCCGCGCAGTTTTACAATGTCGGTGTTCTCCTGGGGCGTGGGTATCGTGATTGTCACCTGACGGTAACGATCCTTCACCTCACGTATCTTCTCTCCCTTGGCACCAATGATGGAGCGATGCAGGCGACGATCAATAATCACATCCTTTGACTTTTCATTTTCCAGTTTGTCGATTTTCTCTTGCAATTCAAGATGAGCCTGTCGCACACCCTCCTTGGGTCCCTCAATGCGAATGTTGTTCTGGCCCTCGCGCTCCTCAATGTTGATGTTCACCTTCAGTTCATCCTTGAGGCGATTCACATTAGCGCCCGCCTTGCCAATAATATGCTTGTAGTACGATGGATTTACGGTCATAACCTCGTATGTAAAGTTCTCCTCATAGTTGCGAATGATGTCTTTCAAATAGGAGACAGCTTTGTCAACATTCTCCGGATCGCCCTCCAGCTTGATCTTGTTCTCCAAACAGTTCACATTCACATTGGGGCAATCCTCCTCGAGCTGCTTCATGTTGGCACCCTTGCGTCCGATCACATACTTGTGTATCCAATGCGGCGCATTGATCTCCACCGATTTGACTGAGTTTGCCTTCTGGTAGACAACGGTGAGTGCATTGCCCAGCGCAACCTGTGGCCCACGCAGCGTTATTGTCTCCGATGTTGAATCGTTGGGCGGCATCTCAACCGAGACGCCAGTCAGCTGCAGGATCTCAGCAATGGTGGAGCCCTTGGGTCCGATGACGTAACGATGTTGCGGCTTGGCCACCTCAACGCTAACCGTCGAGCATTTCTTTTCCATCTCCTTGTAAATGGCCTCAACCTTTGCCTTGGCAGCGGCAACGGCATCCTTTTCGCCAGAAATGAAAATCTCCTCCTTTTGCACCTGCTGCGGCGGCACATTGATCTTGGCGCCCGTCTCCTCCTGCAGCTTAATCAGATTCTCACTGTATGGGCCCACAATGAACGGATGATAGATTTTGGGCACCGCCGTCCTATCTGACGATTTCTTGAACTGCTCCGCAGACAGCTGGCGAATTTCTTGCTCCGCCCGCTCAATGCCCTCCTTGGTGCCAGCAATGGTGATCACATCGCTCTCATCACCCTGGTGCGGTATATTGATGCGCGTCGCGGTGAGGCGCTCAAGCTCGCGCAGGCGCTCGCCACGTTTGCCCAAGATGACTCGGTAGTGCTCACGTGGCACGTTCACTTGACGACTGGCCTGCGTCGAGAAGCCCATGAGGATCTTGCGACGTGCATCGTACAGCTCGTTCTGCTTGCCCTTGATCAGAAACGTGAGCGATTGATTCTTGCCGCTGACAATCTCAATCTGGGCGCCCGTCTCCTTCGTGATCTGCTGGCAAATGCGCTTCGATTCGCCCTCACCAAATTTCTCTGACTCCGTTGACTTGCGCTCCTCCATAGGCACATGCAGCACCTACAATAAAACGTTGTCAATACTTGCCGCACCTGTTGCATGCCACACACACACATACCTGCGTCTTCTGCGAGCTGGTCACACGCGCAATTGCCGGTCCAGCGTTGTTGCCCAGCGGCGCTGTCGATGAATTCGTCGGCAGAGCCGGGAATAGATCGTCGTAGCTAAATGCGGGCGTGGCATTGCCAGTACCGGTGCTACTGGTGGGCGTGGCCACCGGAGTAGGGGACGATGGCTGCTCGTTGGACGAGACCAGCTCCTGGCCATTGTTGAGGGCGTTTGGTTGTTGCTCAATGTTAGTTGCTGTACCAAATCAAATGAATTATGCTCAACTTATCAACTTATTCAAAAGATAGATTAATTATGGTCACGTACCGTTTGATTCCTCCATCACTGCTGCTTGCATTACTTAAAAAAAGAGAAGAGTCCTTTTTCGTTCCAAGTCGTTACAGTAACACTGCAAATAGATAAAGACACAATAAATGTTAAGAAATTAGCTAAGCAATCAAAATAATCAGAAATTATGTACATATATTAAACAAGAGATTAATTAATGAATAATAGGGATAATAATTAAAGACTTGGGTCTAAAATCAATGTATTTTCGACATATCAATCTCAATTTGATTCATGTCTGTTCCCATTTTCGATGAAAATCAACTCGTTAGGAATCGAACTTGTTAGGTGTTCTCAATTCCGAAAAATGTGAAAAGTTCGGTTTGAAAAGTAAAGGGGTTTCATTATGAAAACCTACGTACTGTGATCTATTAGAGCTACTATTGTAATCTCATTAGCTGAATTCAAGTATTTGACTTGGAATATGGGTTTTTATATATTATTGTCTATTCTTTCAAGTCAGGTCAGGAAGTTCAAGTTGCCAGAAACGACTGCTGACAATATCTGGTTTATTATGATTACTTCTACAGAGAGCAACACATTTACTAAGCAAAACTCTTTCCAATTTGTATATATTCGATCCCTGTCATGCTGCTGACCTAGTAAGCTCACATATCTGTTTGAAAATACAATTATTTGCGACTATGAATACATAGTCCAATCATGTCGAACAGTTTCAAGTGACAGAACAATTGATTCCAAGTTTATTGTTTAAACAACTGTATGTTAACATTTAATTGAACTTTAAAATTGCTCGTCTGAGCACGAAAATTCATTTATTTGCTTTAAAACATGGCAACCAAAATAAACCGTAGATAAACCAACAAACAGCCAACGCAGAGGCATTAGGCACTTGAAAATCAACTTCTGTCTTGATAAGACGGCGACCCGCATGTCGTTGAAATGCTGATGATAACAGCCGAGTGTAGGCAGTAGGGGGGAGGCAGGAGGGAGGGCTGTCTCGCTTTGCTCAGCTGATAAACCAATTACAGTTGAGCGTTAAACGTTAGTTCCTAACTATGGGCACACAGACGACAAAAAACGCCAAATGGCCACGTAATGGCAATGCCAAAATATTTGCCTTATAAAGAGTACATAACCTATAAATACATAAATATATATATACTATATACTATGATTCCATGCGAATGATTTGTTGATAGGTGGACAGGTTTTGTGTGTCTATCGAGCAACGGCCACGCTGGCAAATTTTCAATGCAAACGCTGATAGCTATCGACCAGGCTGATAACAGGCAGCTCAATCGCCCAAGATATGTATGCATAAGTACTTACATACATATATATTTGTATATATATTACAAATACATGTCTTACATTATATAAACTGTTATTAGACCGTTGTGAAACGGGAAAAAGTCCGGTTTAGACTAGTGAAAGGTTAGGAACAGCTACAAGCTCGCTTTGGAGAGATCGAGAGTAGCAGCATTCTTTGTTTCTGGCCAAGTATTTCATCTGAATACCGTTAAAGACATGCACTTGTTCAAAGCAGCCCCTGGTTGTGTCTGTGTGTGTGTGTGTGTGTGTGTGTGTGACTGTAGTTTTCTAAATCAGCGCCCAACAAGTTTTTTAGCCTACATTTTCTTCTTTAGCTGAAGCAGCCTCAGCAGCAGCCACAAGAATAACAAAAGACGTTGCCACTATCGCCATTGGCTTCACGTACACACAAAATGAACGAAAAAGCAAATCGATCTACAATAAACCGAATACAAGATACTCTTGCTGATCCTCTCGTATACTATAAAAGCCTATTTAAAAGTTTTTCAAGTGCAACGGGCTCATAAATTGGCTCAAATTAGTTCAAATCATTTTCGGAAATCATTCGAAATAGCGCTTCTGGTCAGATAAGTGGACTTTGTTAACATTTTTTCCAGTTTTCAACATTACATGTTTACTTCTTTCGTATATGCTGAATTTCTACATACTCTGTAAAATGATACAGACACGGAACTTCAGTCATAACTCAGAAAGTTGTTGCGCTATGCGGGTGAAATTTGGTATGTAGACTAATGGCATGCAATTAGATCTATTAAGGTCTGAAAACAGGCTCTACAACTTTGCTGAGATGAGATTATGACTTGTTAAGTTGAAAAGTATTTATTTGGTTGAACTGAATTCATAACAGTTTTTGCCAAGTTTTCAAACTGCATGGCAATTTGAAAAGTCTCCACATTGGAGAGCGTATATAAATGTGTCAAAAGAAGAAACATGCCAAGAGTGAGCGAGAGAGAGTCTAGCTTGATGAAGTGCTGTGCGCCAGGCGGGGCAATCGGTGGAGCTATAAAACCGGATGATAGCCGGCAACTACATAAAACGATCGACAAGTGTGTGTGTGTGTATGAGTACTTGTATATATATATATACATATATAAATGACTGTGTGTGTGTTGTGCTCTGTGCTGCATGCGCACTTCTTTATTTTTCGTGTCGTCGCCGTCTCCCTGTGTATTGGTGGCTTGGCACCTTTCGAGGCAGCATTTGCTGGGTGCTCACAAAAAAAGACACAGGTAAAAACGAAAAAATAAATAACACACACATACACAGAGGGAGCTATGTACATGTGTATGTAAATGTTTACATACATATGCATGCGCTGCCTTGCAGCGACGTCGCGACGCTACGTTGACGTCGACAAGAAGACAGGCAAAGTTCAGCTTTGAGCATTTTCTATGCACATTTACATATAGAAATTTTTGGTAAGGTGGGAATACCAATTCAATGTTCCTTCAAAAATACGTTATTTAAGCAAATTTTTGCTGTTGTTTCGGGTTAACGGTTCTATGTTGTCAGACATACACATAAAGAAGAAGAAAACAAATAAGAGAATAAGCAAAAAGTTTGCAAAAAATAAGTCTTGACGTAGTCAACTTTTGATACGACTTGCGCTCGAAAGTTGGCACACTCAGATTAATTAAAACTGAGTCAACGAGATTAAAAATAGATTTGAAAATATTATCTAATTGGAATTGAAACATAACATCGCAGGCAAAAACGATTTAATTCGGAAATTAAAAACGATACGGAATTGGAATGATTTTGACAATAATTGGGAACACGAACAGGTCTAATTAACCAACTTGATATGTTAAATGCTAAATTATGCAAATTTTGAATTGAATTTTGAGCAGGTTGTTCAACTTACTGTACTGTAAAATCCAAAAAATCCGGCCTATATTTGTCCTTTAACAAAATCCAGTTTGATCAACTTGGCGTGTCTCCAGCTGCAATATAAGAATTTATTTTTATTTATTTATTTTTTTGTTATATCCTAGAACTACAAGTTTAAAACTTTTACATAACATTAATCATATTATTACATAGTTTATAATTTTTAATCAGACAATTAACATTAGGATTTACTATAAAAGAAAACAATTTTTACTTATACTACTAATTATTCGATTTATAATAATTATTTATTTATTTGTTCTTTGATTAATTGTGTGCTTTAAGATAGTTTTCAAGCTATATAATGTAATTATTGAATTGGAAATATGTTAACTGAACTGCAGCATGTTAAACAGCAAAAAGCAATAAAGATGCCACAGCAATTTTACTAAAAAAACAAAGGAAAAACATGTTTTCGTGTTGCCGCCCCAAATGCGCTGCAACAAATGCAATTTCGCAGAGCATATGGCAAGCAATAGAAGGCCTGTCAACAAAAATAGATGGCACTATCGATATTACGATAGTTTTAAGTTATATTTTTACATCATCTGATACGCAAACGTGATGTTTCTAAACAGAAGTTTCGAATTGAACTTTCTAAACACTTTATATAACAAGTAAGAAGGCTTTAGCGAGTACACCCCACTACAAAAACTCCTGTACCCAGGTCTAAAACTTTCATGCCCATCTTCGTCCACTTACACATACACAAAGCCGCACACACACGAGCGACAGACATTTTAAGTGGCGGCTGTGCTGCTTCTTCCCCCCGCTTTGCAGCACTGATTCTTCTTTCGTGAATAACTTCCCTGTTTATAATCCGATCAGCTTGAAGTTTGGACAGTAGCTTAAGAGTGACCCAATCATAATACCTGCCAAATCTAGGGGCCATATCTTTAAAATTGTGTCTGCATAACGTTTTGAACAAACTGCAGGGGGATATATCTGCAATCGGAGAAAAACCTGATCTGCGTATGGTATACAGGAACCTACATTCCAAATGGTGTCTTTAGCTCTTATAGTTGACGGACGGACGGACATGTCCAAATCGAATTTTCTTTCGATACTGATCAAGAATATATATACTTTATAGATTCGGACATGTCTCCTTCTGCCTGTTACATACATTTGCCCAGATCTAATACCCCGATTTTACATATTTTATGGGTACAGGGACTTATATAGTTTTAATTACTGTTTGTTTACGGAAATGTGTCTCATATGTAATAGCTCTTAATAATACATTATTGAGGTTGTTTAACTATTTTATTTCTTAGCTAACATCGATGTTTTCAACTATCACTATCGAAAACTATAGCTTGGTTTGCCACCTCTACTGTGCCGTGTTATTATCAGGAATGTGCATAAATTTACGAGAGCCGAAAGAGAGAGCAGCGAGGGAGAGCAGTAGAGAGAGAGTTGCCCTATGGATGGCTGGCGGCGACCTTTATGCATAAACATGCGGGCCACTTATTGGACAATTATTGTTGTTGTTTTTGTTACTGCAGCTCGAGCGCACTAAAGTGGAGCATAAACTGTGTGTAGGCGGAAGCCAGCGAGTGAGCGAGAAAGAGGAATAGTAGGGAGAGACTGGGAGAGCACGTAGTGCGTAGTTTTTGTATTGTTCTATAGCAGAGAGCCGCCTATAATCAGGTGAAAGGTTTGGAAAGCTTTCCTTCAACTTGTTTGAAAGCGCGGGCGGTTGGCAACATTTTGGCAGTTTAGTTGAATTTTAAAGCCAAAAACTAAAAGTTAAAATAATCGTATGGCCTATGCTCCTCACAAACACATATACACACACAAAGGCACGCGCGCACTAACACCACCAAAAGCGGTGCTGCCGCCGACAATGTCTGCTGCTGCTGTGGCTGCTGCTCCCGCTCCCACTGCTGACAATCGGACGTAGACACATATACATATGTATATGTACATGTGTGCATAGTTTTTAGGTGTATGCGTGGACGACGTCGTAGTCTCCGCCGCCGCAGCCGCAGCGGACAACGAAATATAGCTCTGACTTTTGTGTCTTTCACTGTGTGCGTGTGAGTGAGTGCCCGTGCGCTGCATATGTGTGACGACGACGACGACGGCGGCGGTTGATAATACTATTGAAAACACGTTGTTTTTTTATTTGAACCGATTTATCTATTTAACAATTTCCGCATTTGGAAATGAAGCGCTCATTGCACTCGAACGTGCATAGTTCCCTCAATTTTGAAAATGCAAGCAAGAAGTTTCCACGTTGCGGCAGCCGCGGCCTAAATTTTCTCTCTAGTCGCCGCCGCCTTGCTCCGGCCCACATAACTGTAAATTTAGGCACATTCTTGTTTAACTTATGCTTTTTCAATTGCACATTTAATCGCGCACAGTTTGTCTCAGTATTTAGATGTTTTTGTACAAATCTGTTAGATTTATTTAAGCTCAGACTTTCTACTTAGAACTGCAATACGCACACGAAACGGATATCAACTCCAAGTAAAGTGAATGAATGAGCAACTGAGCGAACGTGGCAAAATGCACCGTGTTGCCACATGGCGTTTTTGCAGTGGCAACGCTGCTGGCACAAGAAGTTCAGTGCTACCAGAAGGTTTATATGTTGTGGGTGTTTAGGACAAGGGTTGCCAGATGTGGAATAAATGTACCAAGACGGGTACATTATTTATATGTAGGTACTTTAAATATATTTAATAAAATTTTATTTATGGTGGTTCCACTTGTAAATAATTTTTCTGAGCAAACTATTCTCAATGTAAGGGGGAAAGAAGCTTATTTTAATGTGGAACTGGTCTTAGAAATAATACATTCAATGATTTAATTATATGGACGAAATGGATTTTTATTTGAATATTTTTTACAGTCAACATTATTGTATAATCAGTTCTACGTTATATTGGCAATTGGTAATAACCACCATTACATTCAATTTCAAACAGCATATAATGCTTAAGTGCTTGTATTAATATAAATAATTAAAAGTTGGTACATTTTAGTCGAAAATGGTAAATATTTGTATACAATTGGTACAAAATAATTTTTGCAAGTGGCACCCGTGGTTGTAGTGGACTTATCGATAGCAAGTGGCAACGCCCGAACGTCAACTTGACCATCTTTAGCGCCATTCACAACAAAGACAATAGAGCGACTGGTTTTGTTTTTTTTTATTATCTTGGACGGAAAATACCCGTTCTCTGGCATTTCCGGAAGTACAATTTATTTTTAGAACCAGCCAATATCCAACAGAGCAATTTGGACATGCCGAAACTAAAGAGTTTGCTGCCCAACATCTTTGGCGGCTCCAAAGAGTCGAATAACTCAAATACGGAAGGAAGACTGGAAACAGATGCATTGCCCGTCAGCGACCAGGAGCAAGATAACAGTGGCGCCCTGTCGCTGCCAACAAATACGCCAACAGCTTCAGCGGATTTAACTGAATCGGTGCTGCGCGAGCTGTCCGATCCAAACTACAACTCCATGGATGTGGTGCAAACAGCGCACATACCAGGCACTGATCTGGTCAACAGCAGCAGCAGCACAATTGGGTAAGTGCACTTAGAAAGACGAGTAGTCGTAAATTCTATATTCTCATTAAACGTGTGCTCCCGGAACGCATGGGATCGAGATAGTGATCTACTCGAATTGTATACGATCTACCAGTTGCCAAATTATGAACATTCACTAATTCTTTATCTTTCCTCCCATTATATCCAAATGTACAACAACAGCAACAACAACACAATGAATACCATGAATGTGCACAGCGCACAGCAACAGGTGGTGATGAACTTCTCGAATGCCAGCAACTTACACTTTGGCTCCGTTTATAATTTCAATCAAAACTTGAGCGCAAACAGTTCGCGCAAGAGCAGCACATGTGCCACAGAGGAGGGCGCAACATTGCCTGCCATTTCACCAGAGGGCAAACGTCAAGTGCCACGCAAAACCGTGAGCATTGTGACCATGATGCAGTCACAGGATGAGCCAGATGTACGCCTGCTGGACACGGTGGCCACACACCTGGGCGAGGGCTGGAAGCAGGTAATGCGCGAGCTGGGCCATTCGGAGGGTCAGATTGAACAGGCAATTATCGATCATCAAATGCACGGCAATATCAAAGAGGTGAGCTTTCAATTAACTGCCTTGCTAATATAGTATAACCGATAAGGATGGCTTTGATTTCAGGTTATCTATCAACTGCTGCTGCAGTGGTTGCGTGGCGCTGACGATGGCGTCGCTACGGTGGGTCGCCTCACAACGCTGCTGTGGGAAACACAGCATCGCGATTGCGTGCAGCGCATGAAACTGGTTTGGAAGGCGCTTGAGAAGCGCAAAACATCTAGTTAGCTGGCGTTAGTTGCTTTATACATAATATGTATATTTCCTGTGCTTCCCAGCCAAACAGGGCATTTTTGAACGGCGAGCATGTTAAACGTATAGTTGGTCTCTAATTTTGTTGTTAACCTTTAGTCACGCCTTTGCTATCTAATGCATAACACAGTCAAACGTTTCTATTGGCTTGCACTCTCAGCAAACAAAACATTTGTGCAATATATTTTGTTAGAATTTTTGACAAACGGCATTGTAAAATACTTGTAACCTTTCGAATAAGTGCCTAAAAGTTTGTCCCCAAACAACTTAACTTGTAAATTGTGATATTTAAGTTGTGCAATATGCATTTTTGAGTAATATACAATAAATAATACGTACATATGTGCGATTTATTATGTAAAAGATTATTAAATCGATTTGCCTAGCAACACTGTAAATCAAACAATCTTGGTGATCTTTGCACTGAACATATCAATTAACATCTGTGCACCATTGCCATTATTTGCCTGATAGTCTGGCAGCTTCTCCATGCGCTCCATCCAGGCGCTGAGCTTGGGATAGCGTCCTCGCTCAACGGGCGCCAGGCCCAACAAGCTGGTCACCGAGGAGATACAGCTGTAATCAGCTATCGTCAGGCTGGCACCACACAGATAAGTTTGTGTGCTGAGGAAAGACTCGAGAAAATCGTAAACTTCATAGATAGCATCAATCTTGGAGCGCGGCACCTCGGTCTCATTGCGATAGAACAAGGGCAATGCAATGTTTCGTATACAACCTTGAAATATCACGCCCGAATCAAAGTGCAAGCGTTGATCGACAACGGCGCGTTTGTAGAAATCCTTTGGATACAGTTGATCATTCTTGCCATATTTACGCACCAGATACGCCATTATTGCATGCGAATCCCAAATGCATTTGCCATCATCCTCCAGCATGGGCACCGTATGCTGCGGGTTCTTCTGCGTATACTCCTGGCTCTTGTGCTCACCGGCCAGCAAATTCATCAGCTTGTACTCGTACTGGAGCCCCAAGGCGTGCAAGGTCATCTTGCAAGCCCGCACTGGCGGACTCGGCTCCAGGCCATACAATACAAGTTTGCCCATGTCGGATGCGAGACGTCTGTAAGCTCCGACTGTTGTATTTAAACTGAACTGTCTCGTTCGGTCAAGCAATCGCAGGAAAGCTTTGAATTAATTGCTATATAATTTAAATCAAATTAGATTTCTAGAGTCTACAATTGTAGCTTTGGAACTACAGGTGTCGGTACTGTCATTCTATCAATCACAGGGGCTTGTTCAATCTAAACACTTGCATAGATATAATATATAAATATGCATTTTCTTGTTGTTGTTTTTTATATGTGCTCCTAGTATTTAAGTATAGAAGCAGCAGTTCTATTTTTTGCTTCATAAGCAACAAGTTATATAAGGTACTTATCAAAATATTTACGGTATTGAGTTCAATTCTAGGAAAACCTTTTTATTAGTTTCCTTATTCTACTTTTGTATATGTGTGTGTTATTTATTGTCCTGATAAGATAATTAAGTTGATTAAATTGTTTCAATTGTGATAACAAGCTTAATGAGTAAGGTAAGTGTGGGTTATGAAGCACGTGAAGTATGGGTCTTAACAACTCTTAACAACTTATATGTTTGTTAGTAAGTATGTCAACCATGGCTGCAAGCACAACAATAATTTTTAAGTGGTTCGGTTCACGCTTGGAACCAATGCTACAAGACAGACCCCAGATGTTAGTACAAACCTTTATTGGACGCAACATAAAAAGATATTTATAAATATAGAAGACGGAATCCAGTTTTTTAAAAGTCTAGTATCTATGAGAAAGTATGTTTGCCTGGGTTGAAAAATGTTGTTTCCTAGTGTAATATTCATGTCCCGTTCTCTCATATAGCACATAAGCGGGATAGAAGAATACGCCTCTATAACAATCGTTGTCATTGCTTGAAAGCTTTTTAGAAAACTTGTACATATAATATGATTATGTCACATTATAGTATATATTCAAGAGCATTCATCTAAGAGAACGATTGTCACTACTCTAGCTATTGTTTGTTTATTTAAATATGTTTAGTATATTACTTGATAAACAGCATTATACACACAACCAAAGCTTGTCATAAACAGCTGTTGCCAACGTATCAGAAATCTTATGGTGCTATTGTGAAATTTGCCTTCTTCACTGAAGCCACAAAAAGCTTGGCACCTAATACATTTTCCGCGTAATATGGCAGCTGTTGCATTCGGTGCATCCAAGCTGTAAGCTTAACATATTTCACAGGATCGATCTCTACATACGCGACCATTGAGCTAATAGATGAGATGAGGCTAAAGTCTGCAATGGTCAACTGATCGCCAGCAATGTAATCGTTGTCCTGGAGGAATGCCTCCACAAAGTCGTAGGCCACGACAATGGCCTGAATGCGCTCCTTGGGCACCTCCGTCTGTCCCAAGAATAGAACCATCTTGGTAATACTTATCAAAGCATTGGCAAACACCACGCCGGACTCAAAGTGCAGCCGCTGATCGACAACGGCGCGTTTGTAGAAATCCTTGGGATACAATGCATCATCCTTGGCATATTTACGCACCAGGTACGCCATTATCGCATGAGAGTCCCAAAATCGAGCTGGGCCATCCTCCAACATGGGCACCGTGTGCTGCGGATTTTTCTCAAGATATGCCGGTGAGAGGTGTTCCTTCTTCAGGACATTCACCTGCACATATTTGTACGCTATCTGAAGTGCTGCCAAAGTCATTTTGACAGCGCGCACGGGGGGGCTGGGGTCTATACCGTAAAGCGTCAGCTTGACCATGTTGCCGGCTTGCAATTTAAATGATGACTACTACATAAATAAACATGTGCAGAGCTTTCAGAAAAAGCTTTGACAAAGAGAACCTCGATGAGATCAAAGCTGCTAAATGAAGGTGTCAAAGTTCAGTTTTTACTCCCTGTACCCATAAAATGGGTAAAAAGGGGGTATTGGATTTGTGCAAAAGTATGTAACAGGCAGAAGGAGACATCTCCGACCCTATAAAGTATATATATTCTTGATCAGTGTCAAAAGAGATTTCGATTTGGCCATGTCCGTCTGTCTGTCCGTCTGTCCGTCTGTCCGGATGAACGCGTCGATCTCAGCAACTACAAGAGCTAGAGACACCAAATTTGAAATGTAGGTTCCTGTATACCATACGCAGATCAAGTTTGTTTCATATTTCAGATATCTCCCCCCGTTCCCCCGCAAATCGATAAAAACCGTTTTACAGTAACATTTTTCAAGATACAGCTTTAAGATTTGGCATGTACAATACTTTAGTGTCTCTTGATCTACTGTCCAAATTTCAAGTCGATCGGATAATAAACACGGAAGTTATTCACGAAAGAATATTCAGAAATGCAGCGAGAGGGGGAAGAAGAAGCACAGCCACTTTTGCCGCCTGTGTGCGTGCGTCTTTGTGTATGTGTGTGTGTATGGGTAAGTGGACTTAGATGTGATTGGATGTTTTAGACCTGGGTACAGGGAGTTTCGTAGTCGGGTATACTCGACTATAGCATTCTTACTTGTTAGTCTTCGGATTGTTTGATTACAAATAAAGCTCTCTAAAGCATTCTCTTGGCTCTCTGAAGTTTGATGATCGTTGATGTACAAGCAATAACAAGCATATAGCCCGTATCTAATTCACATACACACTTAAGTTATACCCTAATCTTCAACTTGTTTATTGATCGGATTTCTTAAAGTCATATCAATTTCTGAAAGCTTTGATTATGTATTTACTATTGGTAATAATAAAAATTAAAAAACGGAGAGCTGATTATAAGTGAGCTGCGACTGTGAAATTTTTACTCTTAATTGCAGCTAGAGAAATCTGAGCACCGGTTCTATTTTCCGCATAATAAGACAGCTGTTCCATACGCTTGATCCAAGCACTCAGCTTCACATACTTGACGGAATCAACTTCCAGGTAACCCACCAATGTACTGATCGAGGAGATGAGGCTGAAGTCGGCAACAGTCAATTTATCGCCAGCCATGTAGCTGTGGTCCTTAAGGAAAACCTCCACAAAGTCATAGACCTCGGCGATGGCATCAATGCGTTTTTTGGGCACCTCTTTCTGGCCCATGAAAAGAACCATTATGGTGATGGTTCGCAGGGCATTGGCGAACACCACGCCAGACTCAAAGTGCAGCCGCTGATCAACAACAGCGCGCTGCAACAGATCCTTGGGATACAGAGAGTCCTCCTTGGCATATTTGCTCACCAGATAGCACATAATTGCATGTGAATCCCAGATACATGCATCTCCATCCTCAAGCATTGGAACAGTATGCTGCGGATTCTTCTTCAGATATTCCGCGGAATGCTGCTCCTTATTAAGGACATTCACCAGCACAAAGTCGTAAGGAACCTGCAGCGCTGCCAGCGTCAGTTTGACAGCGCGTACTGGCGGACTGGCATCAATACCGTATAGCGTAAGTTTGGCCATGTTTTCGGAATGTTTTCTGCACTGCAACTGACTGGTTTAGTGAAAGTAAGGGTCTATTTATATCGATCTGCCTGGATGAGAACCTAGCGATGATAAGGTGCAAGTTAGTTCAGCACATAAAGGCAAAGCTTTCTTCTCTTAAATTCACAATCATACTATATCAAAGCCTCAAAGCCTTAAAGTTGGGAACACAATGAGTGTTGCGTACCTTCTGTTCACATAATTTATTATAACGTAATCTCAAGTTTACACATTGAAAATTTTACTTTCAATTACAACTACAAACTGCTGAGCATGCTAGGAATTCTACACGAAAAGGGGTAGCTTCTGAGCACTAAGCCATATATAGTTAGGAAATAAATTACACGGACTGGGATCTTAACCGTAAAGCACATCAGCTTAACCATGTTGCCGGTTCGCATTGAGAACAATTACTATTGAGTGGGCCAAGAGCTTTTCGAAAAATTCTCAAAAAAGGGAGAGTTTCAGAGAAAGCACAGCTGCTTAAGATATTGGTTACGGCGATGATAATCATGATGTTGATCATAGAATAAAATGTAGTAAGAATCAAACTTATTAAAATATTAAACTATTTACACCTGTTTTATTAAGCTGTTACTGTGAAATTAGTGTTTTTAATTGCAGCTACAGAAATCTGAGCACCGGTTTTATTTTCCGCATAATAAGACAGCTGTTCCATACGCTTGATCCAAGCACTCAGCTTCACATACTTGACGGAATCAACTTCCAGGTAACCCACCAATGTACTGATCGAGGAGATGAGGCTGAAGTCGGCAACAGTCAGTTTATCGCCAGCGATGTAGGAGTGATCCTTCAGGAAAACCTCCACAAAGTCGTAGACCTCGGCAATGGCATCAATGCGTTCTTTGGGGACATCTTTTTGACGCAAGATAAGAACCATTATGGTGATGGTTCGCAGAGCATTGGCGTACACTACACCAGACTCAAAGTGCAACCGCTGATTAACAACGGCGCGCTGGAGCAGATCCTTGGGATATAGTGAGTCCTCCTTGGCATATTTGCTCACCAGATAGCACATAATTGCATGTGAGTCATAAATATACGCCTCTCCGTCCTCTAGCATTGGAACAGTATGCAGGGGATTCTTCTTTAGAAATTCCTTTGATTGTTGCTCCTTTTTGAGGAGATCTACCACGACAAAGTCATAGGGTAGCTGAAGCGCTGCCAGCGTCAGTTTGACAGCGCGTACTGGGGGACTAGGATCTATACCGTAAAGAGTAAGTTTGACCATCTTTCCGGGTTGTTCTGTGCACGGTTACTGATTGGACTAGCGGGCAGTTGAAGCCTATTTATATAGGGCAGTCTGAAAGAAAACCTGAGTGTTAGAGGGCCAAATTCATGTGATGTATGAGGCACAACGTTCAACATTTAATTTAATATTTGTTAATAATATTTTTACTCCCTGTACCCATAAAATGGGTAAAAAGGGAGTATTACATCTGTGCAAATGTATGTAACAGACAGAAGGAGACATCTCCGACCCTATAACGTGTATATATTCTTGATCAGTATCAAAAGAGATTTCGATTTGGCCATGTCCGTCTGTCTGTCCGTCTGTCCGTCTGTCCGTATGAACGCGTCGATCTCAGCAACTACAAGAGCTAGAGACACAAAATTTGAAATGTAGGTTCCTGTATACCATACGCAGATCAAGTTTGTTTCATATTTCAGATATCTCCCCCGTTCCCCCGCAAATCGATTAAAACCGTTTTACAGGAACAATTTTCAAGATATAGCTTTAAGATTTGGCATGTACAATACTTCAGTCTCTTTTAATCTACTGTCCAAATTTCAAGTCGATCGGATAATAAACACGGAAGTTATTCACGAAAGAAGATTCAGTAATGCAGCGAGAGGGGGAAGGAGAAGCACAGCCACCAATTAAAATGCCTCGCTTGCGCTGTCGCTTTTGCCGCCTGTGTGCGTGCGTCTATGTGTATGTGTGTGTGTATGTGTAAGTGGGCGTAGATGTGATTGAATGTTTTAGACCTGGGTACAGGGAGTTTCGTAGTCGGGTATACTCGACTATAGCATTCTTACTTGTTTAGTATTGTGATAAGCAATAATACAAAGTAATATAATAATATCATACAAAGAAGAAAGTCACGAGTATAAAAGCTTTTTGTGGCCACTTCACGACAAATCAATATTCCCTCAGTTTGATGTATGTACAACTCTGAAAGCTTGCGACTTTCATTTAAAGGCGAAATGAATCATTTGTGCATATACTAGTACATATGTACATATGTATGTATAAATGTACCTACAATTAATAATTCTATTTTCAAGAAGGCCGTCAAAGAACTGACCTATGTAAGCAAACTGAAATCGAGAATGGACAAGTAATCTCCAGCAGTATACATATGTACATACATACATATGTATTCTTGATTTGTGATGACAGCTCCACAAGGTCGCAGACCTCAATAAAAGCCTTTGGGTGATTGAGTATAGTACCTATAGAAAACAAAAGACTAGCGCTGTTTTTCATTTTAATTCATGTAGTTTGCCTAATGGGTCCCATTCATCGGGATCACGATCACTATCAACCATGATTTTACGCCCAAACTGAGCTAAAATTTGCTCGTGTGCGTCATTTGTTTATTATACTCTGTTCCTGACGGTAAAAAGAGTATATCGTATGAACGCAATTTTTTTGCACTCCCTTGAAGGTAGAGCAACCAAACTTAGTACACATGTTGGTGTATACCCTTAATATATGATGTGTCAAGATTGCCAACAAAAAAAAGAAGAAAAGTCATTAAGTATGAAAGCTTCAATACGAAACTTCTGTATTCCACGGCACAGCTTTTCTCTCTCAATATCATACGCATACTATCTGAAAGCTCTTGCCATTAAATTGACAATTTATCATTTATTATAATGTTCAACCAATGCGTTAATTATATTGTTATCTCAAGCTTCTACAGTGAAGTTGGTGCTTTTAACCATAGTTCCAAAGAACTGAGCTCCCTTGGCATTTTCGGCGTAGTAAGGTAGCTGCTCCAATCGCTTGATCCACGCACTAAGCTTCTCATACTTGGCGGTATCAATATTCACGAAGGCCACCAGTGAACTAATCGATGAAATGAGACTAAAATCGGCAACTGTCACGTGATTGCCAGCAACATATTTAGTATTTTCGAGGAAAATTTCCAGAAAGTCGTACACTTCAACAATGGCCTGAATGCGCTCCTTGGGTATTTCAGTTTTGCCCAAGAAAAAGCGGCTTCGTAATACTTCTGAGAGCATTGGCAAACACCACTCCCGTCTCAAAGTGCAGACGCTGATCAACAACGGCGCGCTGGAGCAGATCCTTAGGGTACAGAGAGTCCTCTTTGGCATATTTGCTCACCAAATAGCAAATAATTGCGTGCGAGTCCCAAATGGTGGCGTCTCCATCCTCCAACAAGGGCACAGTATGCTGCGGATTCTTCTTCACATACGACGGCGATAACTGTTCCTTATTGATTAGATCTACCTGAACGTATTCATAGGGTAGTTCAAGAGCAGCGAGTGTCAGTTTGACAGCGCGGACCGGCGGGCTGCCATCAATACCGTAAAGTGTAAGTTTACCCATGTTGTCAGTTTGTAATGTGGACAGTAACTAACTGACCAAGCGAGCAGCTAGGGGCCTTTTATATCAAATGCTGTCTGAAAGAGAAATTTGCAATTTAAGAGTATTGTAATGCTATGACATGCTAGACTGTCAAGCTAGCCTATATCCAGCAAAGAAAGAGTCAATAGTATAAAAGTTTCTGCACTTTATGGCTAAGCTTTCTTCTCTCTACTTGATGAAAGCTTATCATACATGTTATTTATGTTGCCACCTTTCAAAACAAATATTTATTTCATAAAAGCTTATCTGAAGTTTATTTAACTTTTATTTGTTTGTTTGCAAAGTCTTATCATTTATTATATGTTATGCTGTCTCAATCTTCCACAGTGAAGTTTTTACTTTTAACCATAGTTACAAAGATCTGAGCTCCCTTGGCATTGTCGGCGTAGTAAGGCAGCTGCTCCAATCGCTTGATCCAGGCACTGAGCTTTACATACTTGACGGTATCAATATTTACGAATGCCACCAGTGAACTAATCGATGAAACAAGACTAAAGTCGGCAACAGTCACGTGATTGCCAGCAATATAATCAGTATTTTTGAGGAAAGTCTCCACAAGATCGTACACCTCAGCAATGTCCTGTATGCGCTCCTTAGGTACTTTAGTGTTACCTGTGGTGAAAAGAGGCTTTACGGTTCTTCGTATAGCATTGGCAAATACCACGCCAGACTCAAAGTGGAGCCGCTGATCAACAACGGCGCGCTGGAGCAGATCCTTGGGGTAAAGAGAGTCCTCCTTGGCATATTTGCTCACCAAATAGCAAATAATTGCATGCGAGTCCCATATGCACGCTTCACCATCCTCCAACATTGGCACCGTATGTTGTGGATTCTTCTGCAGATATGTCGGCGAAACGTGTTCACCCTTAGAAAGATCTAGCTGTACGTATTCATAGGGTAGTTCAAGTGCAGCCAGTGTCAGTTTGACAGCACGCACCGGAGGACTGGCGTCAAAGCCATATAGTGAAATCTTTACCATGCTTGCTGACAATCTATTTTAACAACTGACGGTTTCAGGAGCAGCATACCGTTTTTATATGGATCAGTCTTGAAGAGAGCTGCATACTAGTTCAAAAGCTCGCTCGCATATACTTTGTAGTGCAAGATCTTTGTTACGCTATGCGTTCTTGTCTAATGCTCTGCAGAGAACCTTAACCTGCCTAATGATTCTAAAGAGTTCATTTAAGCATAACATATTCGCTTGATTTATGTTTTTTTTATGTCTAAAGCAAATAAGCTGATATATACTAGAATTCGAGCTCGAATAGGTTGACGTTTCTGTGGTTTTAATAAGCACTTTGAGAGTTGTCAACAGCTGTTGATTAGTTAGTTAGTTAGCATTTTTTAGCAACCAATGTGTTTTAATAATCTACAAACTCACTGTGTCTGGGAATCCAATCAAATTGCGTTGGATTTTGTTGTGCTGGTGATTAGTTTATTAACAATTCAAGTGCAGACAATTTACTAAAGCTATTTGTTTCATAAACACTTTATAATAATGACATGTCGTTTGCGATAAAGCTTTTGTAGTTAAGAGAATTGCTTAAGTAGTAACTTGGTACGCTCTCTTAGTATTTTCTCACTTCTCCAAGGAGAGCTTTTAATGAGATCTAAGAGATTACAGCAATCAAGAGCTTTTGCTGACTAGCCGTGACTTTGCTAGCTTATACTCTGCTCCCAAAGTGATAACGAGTTTGTCCATTGTGTATCTGCTTGCGAACGTATGGGTTAAGATTGTTTTTTTTTTAAATCTATGTATGTATGTATTTTGTATATATCCCGAAAGTTGAGCCTCTTGTATCGGTTATAAGTCGAATGGGATAAACATATTCTTATATAGCAAATAATCAAATAACAATTTTATTTGTATGAAGAACTTTTTAGTTATTTAAGATATCATCACCAAACTCATCAATTCTATGGTTCGTTGTACTTTTCAGATGCTGACTAAATTTTCTCAAAATCGGACTATTATATCATATAGCTTTCATATGAACAATCTAACGAAAAACTGTCTGCAAGGGTATCTACTATACAAAGACAGCTGTTCCTTTTTTTATATGAATGTTGTTCTATTTTAGAGACTATTATGGCCTTTTGATTTGATATAAAATTAATTAATTTTAAATTCCATATCCTGATAAAATTTGATTGAAGTTTCTTATTATGTACTTGAAAGATGTGACAAAAGTTGTTATTTCTTGTTATTACACTGAGAACAGAGTATATAGCAGTCGGGAGCTTCCGACGAAAATGATCGATACATCATAATAAGATTCATTATTGGTGTTTATAAAAAACTTTGGTGGGCCCACTATGTTTAAGTTTCGTATAATGAAATTTAAGAAAAATTTGTGTAACTGCAATGTGTCATACTATTTAGAAGAGCATTAGTAATAAACTGGAAAGTGTTGGTTTCTGAAGGATTTCGGTTGTATAGCGCATTAAACTTCAATTGTAAAGTTCTTAGACCTAATTAGTCCGACAAATTGTGCGTCTCCAGGTCCATTGGCCTCCTCATAATAGGGCAGCTTCTTGAGACGCTCCAGCCAAGCGGTGATCTTTGGATATGTGCCAGAGTCCACCTCCAAGTACACCATTAGGCCGCCAAATGATGTCAACATGCTAAAGTCGGCTATGGTCAGTTCATTGCCAGCTATATAATCGTTATCGCCCAGCAAAGTCTCCACAAGATCATAGACCTGAACTATAGCTTCAATCTTGTAGCGCTCGACTGTAGTGTTGCCGTAGACGACTATTGCCTTCGTTGTGGGAAGGAGTAGGGCAGTAAAGATTACACCCGAGTCATAGTGCAGCCGCTGATCCACAATGGCGCGCTTCTGGTAGTCCTTTGGATACAAAGTGTCCTTCCTGGCATATTTACGCACCAGATATGCCATTATGGCATGCGAGTCCCAGATGCACACGTCGTCATCCTCAAGCACAGGCACCGTGTGCTGCGGATTCTTCTTCAGAAACTCGGGCACCATTTGCTCACCTTTGAGAAAATTGACAGTAACTAGCTTATAAGGCAGCTCAAGAGCCTTAAGGACGAGCAAACAGGACCGAACTGGCGGACTGGCCTCAATACCGTAGATTAAAATCTTGCCCATATTTCTGCGTTGATTGAAAACTTTTCACTGATTGCGAAGTCAAGAAGCCAGGTCCTTATATACTTCCAACGTGGTCTGCACCAAGGACGCGCAAGTGTACACGATAGCAAAGCCCCCACCTGGCAGCAATTATCCAATTTGCCAATAAACTGTAGCTCACCTGAACGACCAAAATACAGTTCACAAATATATTATGCAGCATAACCATATAGACCAGTGATTTTCCAAATGGTTGATGGATAGAAGGACCTCATTAATTATTAATACTGCCTCACTGTCAGTTCCGATTTCAGTTACAAATTATTTTGACAAAGACCTACACTTCACTTCTTTACATACATTTTGTATACTCTTGCAGAGAGTATTAAAGTAAGTATAAAACATTTTAAACACCACAGTAGCTCTACCTTCCAGAGTTCCAACTCTCAGAACAATGTCAAAATGTCAATGGTACAGGCTGGTACCGAAATAAAACATTTCCAAAAGATTTTTAGGAAAAAAGATTTTGTGCGAAGTCCATATGAACGCAATTTTTACTCCCTGTACCCATAAAATGGGTAAAAAGGGGGCAAGAAATTCTCGCTTGAGTCTCCTGAGTTTTGGATTGCTAACGTCAAATTCAATAGCATTGGCCAGAGGATTAACATCAAAGACAATTTAATACTTTTTTATATAATATATATTATTATTTTATCTTTGGTGCTATATTAATCCTTGATCTGCGCAATCTGGGTTTTACCAATTCAGCTGAATAAAAACACTCTGACAATGTTAACTGAATCAAAAGTCTTCCTTAGGCGCCTTCTCTTTTAAGACTACAACGTGAAAAAACACTTGAAAGTAAGTATATATGTCAGAGTCACTGTACGATGAGTCCTGAAAACCATTGTTGATATGGTGAAAAATTGGTGCTCCACGGTGCAGGGTGTATTTGGCTTCGGTTTAGGGCGGGGCAATTGCTGCTTATGAGTATGCAAGTAAGGAACTTTTTCAACTCGGGGAAAACCGGGTCACCCGACTTACGGTTTCGCTGAATGGCTTTATGAAGCGCATCAGAGACAAATAAGTTACGTTTTCTAGGTAATGTCGATTCTGGAATACGAAACCTGTGGTTGGTTCCAAAAATTTGAGTATCAACTTAAATCGGTACAGAAACGGATTATAATCTTCGCACTTATGTGGCCCTTATTGGAATTCCAATCCACATCATCCCTCATATAAAAGTAGGCTATGAATAAATCTGAAATATGGTAGGATGTGGATCGGTATACTTTTGTTCTATAACCACTATCCTTATTAGTCTTCATCACATTTTTATTCTGTTCAATCTGACTGAACATTATGCGCCTTCTGACTTTCTGATTATTCTAAGCCATTATCCAATATAATCGATTCAATCACTTATTTTACTTTGATAATATTCTATTGAAAAATCTTTACTGTGTCAAGCTTAGAAGATATAATGTATATGTATTAATTTCCATAACTAAACAAATTGAAAACTGAACGTAAATAACTAAATGCACCAAAGAAAGCTAAATAAAACAATGCTAGAACTAGCTGTCCCGTAAGCAATAGCTTGTGGGTGACAGAGACGGTATATAATTGCTGAACATCCTCCTTGATTCTCTCCTGGGCGTGATTTAGCTGCTTTGTGTATGAAGAACATGTTAGATACAAGCAGTTTCAAGTTTTAAGTTTCAATTAACCCAAAGAAGGAGCGACAACAGCAATGCGAAGATCAGCTTCTGCGGCCTCATCTTTCTAATGGCAACGCAGCAGAGTTGAGGTCTGCTTATAATCTCATGGAATCCATGACCGATCCGACTTAATGCAATTGGTTATGCAGATCATAAGCAAAAATATTATTACTCCCTGTACCCATAAAATGGGTAAAAAGGGGGTCTAAATCTGTGCAAATGTATGTAATAAACATGGATAATAAACACGGAAGTTATTCACGAAAGAAAATTCAGTTTTGCAGCGCGGGATGCTATCGGAAACTTTTGATGTGGGTACAGGGAGTTTTGTAGTCTGGTATACTCGACTATAGAATTCTTACTTGTTTAACAATCAAATTTAGTAACCATGTTGGTGTACACCTTTACAATTTATAAAGTGTTGTGTTAATTATTAAATTTATTAATTAGTTGGGCTGAGTCCCGGCGGTACTGCAATACCGGGCCAACCCGTGACAGAGGTGGAGCGAGCTCCTAGCACTCCGTCAGTTTCCAAAAATCAGTTTAACATTAATTGTTCTCCAATGGAGAAACTATCAGATGTTAAGCTGATAAGAACAGATACTACACTTTGATCTTAGCCATAGGCCGAGAAGCGATAGCTTAAACAACAAAACTCGCACCACATCATCCCTACACAGTGAGAACTGGTTAGGAATTATTGGACAAAATTGTAAAAAAAAATTTAGGGGTGAAAACACACTCAGCAAGCGTTGCAATATGCCGCTGAGTGTTTAAAGTACTATACAATGACTAAATGTAGTGTTGAAATCCTCGGAAATATTTCCTTTCTAGCGCGCTATTTCAAATTATAATATAAAGATACAATTAACATTTCCAAATCGTGATTTCATGTGTAGTTTCGTTTGAACAAAAATATAAATTGAAGTACCATGTTTCATTTGCCTAAACGCATTTTTTCCACAACCTAAGTAGCTAGAGGAAACTAATTTTGTACACAAGTTGGTTATACCCTCAGTTTACTGAGTACTCAGTACTCCAATACGTATATTATAGCTGTCATAGGAACTTTCGGATGAAACATAAGTAGTTGCATGAAAACCTTTTTTTTGTTTGTACAAATAATTCATGCAATCTCACCAATTGTATTTTTACTCCCTGTACCCATAAAATGGGTAAAAAGGGTGTACTAAATCTGTGCAAATGCTTTAGACTTTATATAGTTTCTTAAAATTTTATTAAAATCGGACCACATTACATATATAAGTAGCTGCCATAGTAGCAATCGGACAAAAAAACATTGCTACAAGGGTATATATCTTCGGGACACCAAAGATACCCGTTCTTTCTTGTTATGATCTTAAATGTGTAAGACATCATAAATATCTTAACGTTTAATTTTTCTTCTTCTTAAATGACCATAATTAAATGTCAAAGCAATTTAGAGCATAACACTTAATGGCAATTATCCAATTTACCATTTAACTTTTGCTCACCTCGATGCCCAAAATGCAGTCAACAAATTTATTGTGCCACATAACCATATAGAGTAGTGATTTCTCCAATTGGGTGATTCGGGGGGTCAGTGAAAGAAGGCGATCATTAATTATTCACAATGCCCTATTTTCAGTTCCAATTTCAAATTATTTTGACAAGGAAATGCATTTCACTCCTTTAACTGGCATTTTAACATATATGTATTTTTATACTCTACTCTATAAAAGTATTATAGTTTTGTTACGGAATGTGTAACGCAACAGGATTGGAATATTTATGAATATTCAGGCTTTTACCATTTCCAAGTAGTTCTGATTCAAAATCGTTTCTGTTCTCGAATGAAATAGCAACCATTCTTTCTTTATGAAATGATGTTCAAATTGTTTTCATTCAAGTGGCTCAAAAGCAACACTTTTCACTTCAAATATTTAAACATTATTAAATGAATATATTTATATATTAATCATACAGAAAATAAATAAGAAATATAGAAAAGTCTTATTTTTAGTAAAGATCTAGGCTACTTAGCAACTTTTGCCAAAATTTTCAAAAAATCAGTTGACTATATCAACTATTCCATAGGAGCGATCGGTAATGATAACTCTTATCTTATCTACTCAAATTCTTTAAAGTTTCTTTTTAAAATATTATTTATTTGAACCCAGAAACAGGGTATTCCATTCTGTCTATTCTAAGCCATCTTTCCAAAAATTACTGCGCATTCAAATTACTTACAAAAGCTGTTACAATATTAAAACATTTTGGAGGACAATAGAAAATTGATTATTCTTAAGGTGGGCTGCGGGCGGAATAAGTTGGAGAAGCCATTTTGTAGACAGTAGTCAGTTAGTTCCTAAAAGTGTGAACGGGCACTCGGGCGTTACCCGTTTGCACATTTGAATACCTTTTTAACTATAAACATGACACATGTCCAGAGCTGCGTGCAAATATTGACGTAGTCAGAGATAGTGGCCGTGTATACCAATCCCGAGTCTGAGCTACTTATCTACAGCATTAATAAACAATCAAGAAACAACTTAAACTTGCAGCATTATGACGTCTTTGTTTTTACCAGCAATACTAATCGTATCTAATCTTATCTAATCATATGTTAAAAATCAGTTTTGTGCTCTAGTACGTTCTATCTAGTCAGTTGAAAATTGGTCGCCTTGACATAAAGCGGCTACAGAATCCGTATCCCAAATTTACTGGTGCTTCTATTGATCCTTCAGGATGGTGCTCACACTGTATGGAACGGAAAGCAGTCCACCTGTGCGTGCTGTACTGCTGACACTGCGTGCCCTCCAGTTGGAGGTTGAGTTCCGGCAATTGAATATGCAGGAGGGTGAGCATCTGGAGCCGGATTATCTGCGCAAGAATCCGCAGCATACGGTGCCCATGCTGGAGGATGGAGATGCGTGCATTTGGGACTCGCATGCCATTATCGGTTACCTGGTGCAGAAGTATGCCCAGGACGATGCACTGTATCCTCGGGAGCCGCTGCAACGCGCCATTGTCGATCAGCGGCTACATTTTGAGTCTGGCGTGCTGTTCGTTTACTTCAAGGAGCTGAATCGTCTGCTCTTCAAAGAGAACGTCACGGAGCTGCCCAAGGATAAGATTGAGCAGCTGCACGATGCTTATGCGCTGCTGGAGCTCTTTCTGGCCGAGCATGCCTTTCTGGCCGGTGAGCAGTTGACCATTGCCGACTTTAGCATTGTCGCCACACTGAGCACCTTGCATCTGAGCTATGCACCGCTGGACGCCACAAAGTATCCCAATTTGAGTGGCTGGCTGGCCCGAATCTCGGCCCTGCCCTACTACGAGCAGGCCAATCTGCAAGGAGCCCGTCGAATGGCGGAGCGTGTGCGCGCCAAGCTGCCCAAACAGTTTGACAAGCTCTGGCAGAAGGCCTTTGAGGATATTAAAAGCGGTGCGGGCAAGCAGTAATTTAATTCTATGTATTTGCTTGGCAGAGAGAATTTGAGACCAGCCAGCCACAAAATTTGCACTAACCCTTACCCCCATTCCAATTATCTCAATTCTTTCCAATCCTTATCATGTTATAATATAGTCGGAGTACTCGACAATAAATATACCTTATCAAAAAATAAAATTAACAAAAATTAAAAATTATATATTGAAAAAAATAAACATTAACTAAAAACAATCATGTGAAAATTGTTTATAAAATATAAAAAAATATAAAATTTATAGAAGAAAACTTTACACATCTAGAAAAAAATGTATTAAAATATTATGAATTTTTTTAAATTCCAGAAAAGTTTGATAAAACCACAATTTATAGAAAACCAGAAGAGGACATTTGCTATGAAGTTGAAGGGCTACAATTATTAATAGGGAGAACAACCCATGGCCAAAAATATATTCCCTATGGAAATCAGTTTAGTTTTGAAAAGTGAAAAAGAGATATTATAATCCGGTAAAACTATTGAGTGCAATATTTTCACGAAACAATATACCACATTTTCAATTGTTGCACAGGGTATCATTTTTGCTTGAAGAACTTTAAAACTTTTTGCGCTCATTAAAATTAAAAATTTCTGAACTCTTGTAGCGCAGCATAAAAAAGACGCCCTAAAGAAAAGCGCAAAGTTTTACTGGCGTGTCGTGCATGCTAAAGTTGTTAAATCATAATTAATTTATGACGCCGCCAGCCCTTGGAGTTTGGAGTCGAGAGTGGAGACTGGGGAGTCGAGAGTTGAAAAGGTAGCTGAGAGCCTGGCCTGCCAGAATTGCACAGAGAGTATCGTGTAAAACAGTCTCTCAAAATGGCAAGGAGCCAGCCTAAATACCTGGCTGTGCGTACCAGCTTCAACCCCCCCAGGCCTACCCCCGTGTCGAGGGCATGCTGCCGCTTTTATGCGCCTCATTGCAGAGACGACGGCAGCAGCAGCCAACTAATTGGTTTAATTTCAACTTTTACTTTGGACGTCCTCGTCCTCATCCTCATTCTCATCCTCATCCTCATCCTCATCGTCGCCCACGCTCAGGACCACGCCCAGTTTGCGTCCAGGTGGTTGTCAAAGCTTTATGCATCACCTGCTTTACCCGCTTTAATGCAACTTACTTTTTTGCGCTTTTTACTTTACCATTTTTACTGTCCCCTACTTTGTTGGTTACTTTTTTTCCACTTTTTCAATGTATCAATTTATTGTAGCGTACTTTTAGGCACTCTTTGGAATTTTGCACTTTGCCTTGCGTAGTTGCTGGTTCTCTATTTTATGGCTGCTTGCAAAAAGCAGCTTAATTATGAACTTTAATCAAACTGAAAGAAACCCTGTTGAAAACTGAGTTTTCATTTTGACAGTCTGCATGAAACCGAACATTAATCTAATTAAATTGTCAAACTTTTAATATGTACAAACTTTTAAGAAAAGTTCTTTTTTTATTTTAATAAAAGATTTGTATATTTTATTTAACCAAGCTTTTCGCTACCTTTAGTGGCAACTTGATATAGTTTTACATGAAAGGTTTTTACTCCCTGTACCCATAAAATGGGTAAAAAGGGGGTACTAAATCTGTGCAAATGTATGTAACAGGCCGAAGGAAACATCTCCGACCCTATAAAGTATATATATTCTTGATCAGTATCAAAAGAGATTTTGATTTGGCCATGTCCGTCTGTCCGTCCGTATGTATGAACGCAAGGATCTCAGCAACTATAAGAGCTAGAGACACCAAATTTGGAATGTAGGTTCGTGTATAGCGGGAGCAGGTCAAGTTTATTTTAGATTTGAGATATCTGCCCCCGTTCCACCGCAATTCGATAAAAACCGTTTTACAGGAACAATTTTCAAGATATAGCTTTGGGATTTGGCATGTGCAATACTTTGGTCACTCCTAATCTACTGTTCAAATTTCAAGTCGTTCGGATAATAAACACGGAAGTTATTAACGAAAGAAGATTCAGTGCTTCAGCGCAAGGGGAAGAAGAAGCACAGCCAACACTTAAAATGCCTCGCTTGCGCTGCGCTCGAGCTGTCGCTCGTGTGTGTGCGTCTTTTGTGTATGTGTGTTTGTATGTGTACGTAGATGCGATCGGAAATTTTGGACCTGGGTACAGGGAGTTTTGTAGTCGGGTTTACTCGACTATAGCATTCTTACTTGTTTATGTTCTAAGTTAGTTGTATATTCTGAATCTGATATTCTTAAGCAGTTTCGCAAGTGATTCACGCAGTCGACCAAATTCTAGAAACCATAACTGTCAAATAACTTTTTTATAAATTAAAATTTTCTTTTAAAATCTGGTAGTGCCACCTTCAACACGTTAAATCGGCGATATATCCAACCGATTTATTAATTTTAATAAATGATGCACAGTGATTATTCAAATACCTAACGAATAGTTATATAAATGATCAAAAGTGATCAATATTAAAGGCGTAAAAGGCACTGTGAGATTCATATTTGTCTTTATATCAAATAGTATAGTATCTCTAAAGAGATTTTACTGAAGACTATTGGATGAAGTTGTATAAAAACTCCTTACACTAAACTAAGTTGTGCACCTGCAACATAATTGTTCATGTACTATGGATTTGATCCTGAGTATCCTTTCAACCAGTTCATAGACTTTCAACACAGTCCTTAACCATTTCTTTAAAGTATGTATATTAGTCGTTTGACTGATTTCCCATATTTTTATTAATTATTCCCTTTGTTGTTACTTTATTTCAACAGTTTACAACTTATATTTAATGCTTCTAAGAATTGGATACTTTTCACCCGCACACTGACCACGAAAATCATCCAGGGACAAGTCATGGAAAGCGACACCGCCCAATCCCTGAGCCTGGGCGAAGCCCGCTTTAATGGCCGCCGTTGTGGGATCCTCGTAGCCCACCCACAGGCCAGGCTCGCCATTATCCTCGGCAGATCGATAGGCATAGATGCCATAGCGTTTCGTTGGATCGCCCACCTTGCGCAGGTGCTCACTGTGCTCCATGTCCTTGCCTTGACCCAGATGATGCTGGAGCAGGTCGCAGATCTCGGGCCAGCTAAGCAGACCAGGCATAACAGTTTGTTTTCCCGCCGGAGCAGCGCCCTCCGTCTCGGCTATGGGTGGAAAACCCGTGATGCCGGAGTTTCGGGTCATTTGCCAGGCTCGTCCATAGCTGGTGATGCCAATGTGCAGCTGCTGGGCATTGGCCGTGTTATTGAGCCAGTATTGCAGCTGATGCTGCACATTGTGGGTGGGATCACGCTCGTACATGGGATAGAGGGGAGCGGGCAGATCCGCCAGCTTGGGATCCCGCTGAGGCGTCTGGAAATCATAGGTGCCCAGATTGACAAAGTCCACAAAGCTCATCACGGCGGGTATGTCAATGAAAACTATAAATATGGTTAAGAGCTGTAGTCAGTTTTGTGTTAACAGTCAGTAAATTTGGTACTCACGCTCTGGATCCACATGTGGCAACATGCTGAGTGTCAGCTGCTTGCTATTCCGCTGCAGCTCCAAGCGCAGCTCCCGGACAAACGATGCAAACTGCTCCTTATGCTCCGCGGCCTTGCTGTCTATGGACGAGCTGCTGAACCAGCCCTTGAACGATGTCCAGGCCCTCTTCAGCGCGCCCTGCTGCTTGGCGGGCCTGAGCTTGGGAAACTGCCAGGCCAAGTCCAGGCCATCGAAGCCATATTTGGTCAGCTCAGCGCTAACGCTGGCCTTAAAGCTGTTGCGGCTCTCCGGCTGCTCCAGCAGGCTCAGATACTTGCTGCTGTCAGGCTGGCCCTCAGCATTGAGATCCTGATCACCGCCCACGGAGAGCAGAATGCGCAGATGGGAAAACTTTTGACGCAGCGCCGTTATGTGGCTATAATGCTGTCGATTGTAGCTGAGCTCCGGATTGAGACTCTTGATCTTGTAGCTCTCAGCGTCGATGGCCGCATAGCCATAAATCAGGTAATTGCAAAAGTTCAAAGCTGGCTCCAGTTCGCTAAGCGAAAGTTGTGCGGGGCCTGTTCAAAGACAAATAAAGACATCAGAGATAACCCCCTGACCTCGCCACTTGGCACACTAAGATTAGACGATGTAGCTCACCTTCTCGCACAAAACTGGACGCATCGTAGTAGCAGACCAGCTTGCCCACATCTGCCAGGCTCACATGCAGCCAGGACAGACAGAGCAGAGCTCCAAGGAACAACCCACAGCTGGGCAACATGTGTGTGCGAGTGTAGAGCGTGGTGTGTGCTTTGAGAGTGGATTGAAAACTGTCACAGAGCCAGCAGCTGAAGCTGTTCGAGCTGATAGCGCTGGGAGAATATAAATATATTATACAATAGCTAATCCAAAGCTTGGAGGCAATTTCAAAATAGACTACGCGATAAGACGAACAACTGAGTCTCTTTAAATATACTAGAGAGCGCACTGCTGTTGGGTATTTCCAGTATATGCTAAGCTCTCTCTCAGAAAACTGCTCCTTGATAAAACTCTTTCAACTTAACAAACATCAAGACAATATGTTGTGTCTAAGGCTTTTAAATGATACTAAACTGCTTTGCCTAAACCCATGACCAAGAGTTTTCCTATATTAGAAACACTTTATGAAATTTGGGCTTATACTATTTGGTATTATCTTGCTTTTGCCATATAGATCAACGATTTTCAGGTTACCCTTCATCTATAAAGTGTGATCTGTCCGAAAAAACCTATATCTCCCCTTTCCGGCCCCAAAAATAAACAAAACAAGAAGGTACGGCTAACTTCGGCTTGCTGCAAGGGTACATAGCCTTGGAGCAATATTTTTACAGGGAAAAAGATTATATTGGGTTTGCGGAATGTCCGTCTGTCCGTATAATAATAATAGTCAGATTTTGACCAAACTTGGTCAGATTGTATAAACTATACAGAGACTTGGTTTCGGTGAGTTTGGTGAGGATGTTTTTATAAACAAAAAAGTTCTTCATACAAAAACATACTTGTCGACGGATCGTTGCTATGGCAGCTATATGTGATAGTGGTTCGATCCGGATGGCATATGTACTGCCGGCAACAAAAAGAAGGATCAGTGCCAAATTTCACCACGATAGCTCTAAAAATGAGAGACTGGCTTGCATGGAAACCGATGGACAGACGGACATCGCTATAACGAAACGACGACGGAAACGTCTCCTTCACACATTTCGTGACATAATTATAATACCCTCTGCTAGGGTATAATAACATTGAGGCGAAATGCAATTATCTGTGGGAAATTTTCACTTAGGAATATAATTTTGACAAGCCTTGAAACATGATTGATTAATAGCATTTCAATTACAATATGTGATTAAAACATCAAGCCTTAGTTATCCTTAATAGCAATAGACTATTGCAGCCACTAAACACAAATCCTAGCTCGAGGTCTAAGCAGTAAACTGACAGACAAATACAAGGTAATAAAATCATTGGGTAGCATTGTTGTGTAAGGAGGGGGGAATGGATTTTAGTTGGGATATAGCCTGGGTGTAGTGCAGGACACACACACACACACATACGCACGCACACACACACACACATTTGGAGAGCTGCCATTAGCTGCTGTCGCTTTGCCAGCAGCACTTTGCCATAGTCTCATGCTTATGTCACTTTGCCGCAGTCAGACCACCCCCCCACCCCCAGCTGCCCCCTCCGTCACAGTGGCAACTCCCAGCAGACAATAATGTTTTTGTGCTCGTGTATAAGCAGAGCTTAAATACATTAAAGCATTCGCTGCCACACGCAGAGGCACATCAACAACTGCGAGGAGCAAGGATGAGTGTCCTTTCTAACGCTTTTACTTTTACCCTGGACGCTTTGGCAGTTGATTAACAATTTTGCACACGTGGCTCTATTTGTTGGCTTGGCCTTCAGGAGGGTGGCAGTTATGTGTTGACTGCTTGCTCTGTTTGTCAGAAAATATAATTTTGCGCAATTGTGCAAAAATTTGCATGCTTTATGACTTTATTTGAAAACTTGCTTCAGTTTCTCCTATTCTGCTGGCTGTCTGCTACATCTTGTTGCCCCGTCTACAAGTGGCAGCTCTCAAGTGCTTAGGCAAATCCTTTTAGTAATTACTTTTTGCAGGACAGGCAGCTGCTGCCTGTGCGTTTGCCTTAATAGATTTGTCCCCTGGGTTGAAAGTGAAGCCAGGCGTAAAGGCACTCAAATGCCAAGCCCCAGCGCCCATGTAATATATTCATTTAACTGTTGGCTGCTTAAATGTTTTATGTGTGTGTGGCATGGCCAGGATTGTGTGTTGGCATGTATACGCATAGACATCACGCATACGTGCCTGAGTGTGAACGTTTTTTCATGCTGCGCCTAAAAGATGCAACAAAAAATGTACGCTTCCGTTTGGCAGCAGAAGCAGCAGCGGCTGAATAAAATTGTACACAAAAACACATCATAAATTTTATGAAAAGCCCAGCTCAGAAAGCACACACATGGCCAAAAGGCCATAAAACTAACCACAACAAAAAGGAAAGCAACAACAACAAATACACATAGTATATACAACAACAATGTGAGGTATCAACAGAATATATCAAAATATGACTATGCATAGTCGTTTAAGCAAACAGCCAGCAAAAGGCACACATGTCCATGGACACGCCTAGTAGCCCACTCTCAAATACACACTTACACACACTTTCACACACACACACACACACACACACACTCCACAGGTTGACAATAAAACGCTGCTCGTAATAATAAACTAATAGTGCCCCAGCTGCCAAGAAATATTTGCCTGCCTTTCTGCTACGCCAACTTCTGACTGCTGAGTATATATACTAATATGTGTGTATATACTATAGCGAGTATATACATACACATATGTAGCTGTGTGTCTTGGGGTGTGTACATGTGTAGGCAAAGCTCTGTCTATAAAGGGTATAATATATTTAGCTGGCATTGAAGACTTTTATAACATTTTTATAAGCAGCCAATTATTAAAAGATTCAAGCGAAAATTGATAATTTATACTACTAGCTAATTCAAGCTTGTTCTCTAATATTATCGGGTATAGCTATATCCATGTATTCTAAATTGCATTCAAAATACGCACATTTGTTTTTTTAATTGTATAAATTGAATTGAATTTAATTTAATGTTTATTGTTAAGATACTGAAGCTGAAATTCTTTGGATTCTTAAATTTAGTGCAAAATTGTAAATTGTACGGAGGTGTAGAGCATATTCGGTCTATTCGCTCTTTATATTAACAACTATGTTTGAAAGCGTCTTTGAAATGTACCTACAAATAAACTCAGACCTATTCTGAATTCCACTTTCTAGAAATGTCCTTGTAAATAATGTGTGTTATATAAATATATAAATAATTAGTAATCAAAATTTTTTGTTTTTCCCCCTTATGTACAACTTGTTTGAGCTGACTAAGCACGATAGATAGCACAATATTCGTTTAATAAATAAATGTATATACAATATATACAACTTTAAAAAATTAAATAAAATCAAACCAAAAATTCCACTTTCGAATCAATTTCACACAAAGAACTACAGGAAACTTTTCAGACAGTACAAGAAAGCAAAGGTTATTAATTCCATATTGCTCCAAAAAGTATGCTACATACTTTGCAGTGGATTTGATTCGGAAGTGGAAGTCGGAACAGGCTTAAATATCTTAATTTTAAAAGATTTGAATTTCTGTCATATAGAATGTTACAGTGTGACCTTTTTTTTGCTCTCTGAGTGTTTTTAATTTCGCTTGGTATCACAAGAAATGTAATCTTCAAATAAAATCCTAAGACAGAGCATTTAAGCTTCGATTTTGTAATATATTTTCTTATAACTGCGTATGTCTCTGACATGTTTGCTAACACAGTGTGCACAGTCATGGCATATTTTCACACCAGCTTGAGTAAATAGCACCAATACACAAGGCAAGTCTCGCACAAGCGGCAGCCCCCCATTGCCACCCTCCCCCTAAAGCAAAGTGTTGGCTAATGGGCTCTCCCTCTGCCTAAATAGAGAATTGCTAAAAGTTGCTGTGTAAGTCTTTAATTCAGCTGACCTCCCCGTCGATTGGGTGATTAACTTTTTGGGCAACATCAGAGCAACATCTGCCCATAGGATGAGGCTGGTGGCGGGGGCGTGGCTTGTTTGGCGTAATTAAATTGTTAACGCACACGTGTCGACTGTGTGTTGGGTTGGCTTTATGTATTTATGCATGTGCATGGGTTCATTTAAGCGTAATGCTTTTTACGTTGACAAATGTGGCAGTGGCAGTGGCAAGAGCACAACAACAACAACAGCAACAATGGCCACATGAACGCTAATCCACCCAAAGCCAATCTATGAGTGGGAGAGCAAGTGTGTGAGGTGGAACGGGTTGGGGTGACAACACCCAACAGTCCCAGCCTCAATTCCATTCCCGAATTCAGTTCACTTTGCATGGCTTACGCCCTTGGCTGGTGTTTTTAATGCTTCATTGGCTTAATTGACAGCCAACAGCCGGCACACACACACAAGCACATAGACACGCGCACGCACACACACACACACACACACACACACACATACACATACGCACATACATTTACAGACAGTATATGAACGCAACTTTTCCCCAGCGAAAATGAATTCAACCACAAACACGTTCATTTACCTTTTATAGATACAGATACACACACCAAACTCTCTGGTATTCGGTTTGTTACGCACTCAGAACTTTAAACTTTTAGCTTTAAAAGCTTGTTTCCCAAAACAAAGCTGAGTATATTGGGCTTCTGTAGTGCCCATATGAACGCAATTGTTTTAGACGCCCTTGAAGCGAATTTGAGTGCTCAATTTTTGCGATAAAAAAGCATCCTTTTCCCATTTAATAATTGTCTCGCCTCCCAAAATGTATCAAGCAAATCCTTTTCAATAATGAACTAAATTGACGCACTTTATACACAGAATTAATCCTCGGAACACAAAAAAACATCCTTTATTAGGAAATCAATGTTAGCATACTGTTGTTTATGAACTCGCTAAATAGCGTAAATAATTTGATTATTATTATTAGTTGGCTTATTATACCCGGAAACGAAGCAGCTGATAATGGGATGGGAGCACAGAAGCCCTTAGGAGGACTAGAACCGTTTTATGGCATAGGAAGACAAACTTAAAGGTTAGAGGAGAACAATATGTGGCAGTCAAGCTGGTCTTGGACAGAAAACTTCTAGGAAACTATAATCTGAAAAATATCAAACAATTTCTACCAATGGCAAACGATTCACTCGGAATACTTACTGGTATCTCATTGCAGACTGCAAAAGACTTGGAAAGAAATGGGAATAGTTTTCTAGAAAAGTATATCCTTCAAACACTTTTTATAGAACGACATTCTTGCAATAATGAAGAAAATAGGGGTGACGAATGAGCTCAGAAGTACACATGCCCCCTATTAATATTAAAAACAAGTAAGAATGTTGCAGTCCGACGTATCCGACAGCAGAATACTCTGTTCCCAGTCCGGTATAATATGCTTATTTGTGGGTTCGGAAAAAGACGCGAAGAAAACATAAGTCTGTATGTCGAATTTGATGACTCTACCTGTACAGGTGAGGTATAGATTTTGCTCAACCTGACACTTCATAAATTAAGGGTATACACCAACATGTGTACCAAGTTTGGTTACTCTAGGTTCAAGGGTGTGGAAAAAGTAGCGTTCATACGGATAGACAGACATTTCGCAAACCCAATCTACTCTTTTTCCCTTCGGTAACAGAGTATAATAATAATATTTTTGCTTATGATCTGCATAACCAATTACATTAAGTCGGATCGGTCATGGATTCCATGAGATTATAAACAGACCTCAACTCTGCTGCGTTGCCATTAGAAAGATGAGGCCGCAGAAGCTGATCTTCGCATTGCTGTTGTCGCTCCTTCTTTGGGTTAATTGAAACTTAAAACTTGAAACTGCTTGTATCTAACATGTTCTTCATGCACAAAGCAGCTAAATCACGCACAGGAGAGAATCCAGGAGGATGTTCAACAAGTAGATATCGTCTCTGTCACCTACAAGCTAATAAAGTTTACGGGACATATAGTTCTATCACTAATTTTTATAGGTTTCCTAAGTGCATTTAGTTATTTATGTTCAGTTTTCAATTTGTTTAGTTATGGAAACTAATACATATACATTATATCTTTTAAGCTTGACACAGCAAAGATTTTTCAATAGAAAGTAAAATATTATCAATGTAAATAGCTTAGAATAATCAGAAAGTCAGTAGGCGCATAATGTTCAGTCAGATTGAACACAATAAAAATGTTATGAAGACTAATAATAATGGTTATACAACAAAAGTATCCCGATCCACATCCTAACATATCTCAGATTAATTCATAGCCTACTTTTATAAGAGCGATGATGTGGATTGGAATTCTAATAAGGGCCACATAAGTGCGAAGATTATAATCCGTTTCTGTACCGATTTAAGTTGATACTGAAATTTTTGGAATCAATCACAGGTTTCATATTCCAGAATCGACCTTACCAAGGAAACGTAAAGTTGTTTGATGGTGTGAAGATCAGTGGAACTAATTAATTATGTTATTCTTTTCTTTTCTTAGTATTACTCATACACATTTTCAATAAATTCAGTGCACAAAAACGTTAGGCCATCGGTGTTTATGGACTATATATAATCAAGCGAATAATTTAGTTAAATTATATGAGTTGCATAACTAATTGAATGAAGTCGGATCGGTCATGAGAATATAAAGAAACTTAGGCACTGCCTTGTTGAAGTTAGAAAGATGATGTCGCATAAGCTGATCATTGTACTGCTGCTGGTTGCAGTTCTAAGGGTTAGATGGAACTGAATACTTTAAACTAGTTTAATCTCAATTGTCTCCCATATGTACTTAGACAATGCAGCTAAGCCACGAATCGAGGGAGTGGGAAAACTGCGATCTTGTTGACATGCCTAAGAGACTGCGCTGGAAGATTACCAATTTTTATGGTCTAATAATGCTAAGGATATCACAGGCGACGCTGTTGGAAGAGAGCAATTTGCTGAAGAAGGTCATTGACGAGCTGTCCGACAATGCCTCCAATAAAATGGGTATACAACTGAGGCGTCTTAGAAATGTTATTGCAGACATTGAGGATTCGAATATTTTGGATCTAACAAAGCTCACCTCAAAGGCAGATAAAACTGCCCTAATGCAGTTTGTCGGGGCCCCACAGACACCTATGAAAAGTTCAAAAGCAGTTTTTCCACGCGTTGCCAAACTACTATTCAGAGCACGCCGAAGCGGAAAATCAAATGTACATAAGCTTATCGATCGAAGTAAAAAGCGAAATCGTTCCCCGGGTGACCCGGTTTTCACCGCCTTGAAACAATTTCTAAAGGATTATTTGAAAACTCATAAGTCCGACTTGCACCCTCCTAGTGCGGAGTCAAGTAAGCTGCCCTGCACCGTGAAGCACCAATTTCCTAGAATTTTCTTCGCAATTTACAATGATATTCAGATCTCGGGCAAGAACTCAGAAGTGTACGCTTCTTTACGTATATATTTTAACATTTTAGTGTCGAAGCGGCAGTCGTCTTGGAGGCGGAGAAATCCGTGGATTCAACATAAACAGTCACCAAAGAAAAAATAATAATAACTTAATATTTTATACATATATTGTCGTTATACTATTAGTAACGTCAGGTTTCCGAAACCATAAGACGAACTGAGCCAAGATTCGCCCCATAGATTGGGTTCGTGGACCCGGTAGGTGGCGCTGGAGTGGATTTTTTCTTATATACGGTGCGACTTGACTGAAAAATGTATGTATTTTTTGTGATACGAAAATTGTTTATGTATTAAATCAATTGTATTTCTCTTTGAGTGTTCACCAAATATTGTTATGTGCAACTAGTTTAATTTACCCAGGTCGAATATTTCCGATCGCATCTTCGTTAACTTACACTTGCACACACACATACACAAAGACGCACACATACAAGCGACAGCACAATCGACAGTGCAGCGAGGCATTTTAAGTAGTGGCTGTGCTTCTTTTCCCCCTCTCTACAGCAGTGAATCTACTTTCGTGTTTATTATCCGATCAACTTGAAATTTGGACAGTAGATGAAGAGAGACTAGAGTATTGTGCATGTCAAAGCCCAAAGCTATATCTTTAAAAGTGTGGCTGTAAAACGTTTTTTATCGAATAGCGGGGGAATGGGGGTAATATCTCAGACCCAAAATAAACTAGACCTGCGCCCGCTATACATTCCAAATTTGGTGTCTCTAGCTCTCATAGTTGCTGAGATCCTTGCGTTCATACATACGGACGGACAGACGGACATGGCCAAATCAAAATCTCTTTTGATACTGATCAAGAATATATATACTTTATAGAGTCGGAGATGTCTCCTTCTGCCTGTTACATACATTTGCACAGATGTAGTACCCCTTTTTACCCATTTTATGGGTACAGGGAGTACAAATAAAATTGCCTTTGATAAATTTGTATTAAATTAGTGATATCAAGTAACTAATTACTGCAATATTTTATATTTGTGAGCCTATAAAGTGTTTATATTACTTTAAAGGGAGACAACCTTCTCTGTTTTCTTCTTCAGTGTATCACAAAGAATTTTTGATCAAATGTTAGCTTGTCGGTGCTTATGAACTCTGTATAATCAAGAGAATAAATTAGTTCAATATGATTCGCATGACCAATTGAATGAAGTTGTATCGGTCATGAGAGGCTCTGAGAATATAAAGAGACTTGGACACTGGCTTGCTTACTTGTCTACTTGTAATTTTCACTTAATAATCAAAATCGGATCACAATATCATGCAGTCATAAAAATATTGAAGTTTTCTATCAAAAACGATAGTATACTCGGAACAATGAAAATTGCTCTTCTTTCTTGTACAATTTTAAACCTTTATTTATATGTTATTTATTCAAATGTAATTTACAAATTTCTAGCTGCATTTACCTATAAATATATTTAAAAGATCATTTGAATCTTAGACTGATTACAGATTGATTTCGTGCATTTACATTGTACCTACGAAACATGAGCTTGTTTAACTATAAGTATTTAATTTCACAATACTGCCACACAGTTTTGATTGGTATTGCAATCTCTGGGATCAAGCGAGTTCACCGTATTATACAAACAGAGTCTAAGCAAATGCCTTGCATTTGCAACTGGACAATAAAGATTAAAGACCGTTTTTAAGATGCGTTGAATAATGCTCAACTTTAATATACCCTAATAATCTGCTTTAACTTATTAGAGAGAAAACACTCAGTGCAACTTTTCTGTTAGGTTATAATTATACAAAACGAATAGGAGTTCTAAGTGTGTTCGACTAAAGGTACCCTACAATCATAACGATCATAACACTTCAAGGGTGTAGAAAAAATTGCGTTCATACGGACAGACGGACATTCCGCAAACCCAATATACTATTTACCCTTCGGGAACATAGTATAAGCATTAAATTCACTTTAATCTTAAGAAACTTATCTTTATAATCATTTTTAATAAATATTCGAAAAGTTGAAAGTGGGTTAAGCATATGTGAAATGTTCTTATAATATATAATATTCATTACTGAAAGTATGTACATAGTGTCAATGGCATCGATCAAGGCATCATGTAATTAGATTATAGACTATATTTGCTTTAAGTAGGACAGATTCCGAAACTATCTGATAATCCACATTATATAGAATTTGCAAGTGCGCATTTGAGGAAAAATAGTACAGTTGAACTTCCCTATAACGAATTCGAATTTCTACTGTAGAGAAATTAAAGATGCTTATTAAAGTTGTTTTTTTTTTCACACATATACAAATATTTATTTGAATTAAAACTTGCTTTTTGCTATTTGAACAGCTAGATCCACTTGGTTTATATAAAGGGAAAAAAATATTAAAATTCGTATTAAATAAATGAGGTAAAGGGAGATAAAAAATACATAAAATTGGGCAATGTTTTTGAAGATATTCGCAGTTCTTTATAGAGAAGTTTCACTGTGTATGATTATAGCAGTAAATATTTTAAGAGCGACTGCTGAGCGTTATTTGCTATTGAGTAGGCTATAAAAATGGATGTCAGAGCAGTTCTCCGATCAGTTTTAACTTGCAAGTCGTATATAAAACTTATTAACAACATGAAGTGGCTGTCACTGGCTTTCCTCCTGGGATTATTGGCCCTGGCCAGTGGTAAGTTGAAAGAAACTAAACAAATCCATGCAAATTTAATTAATTATGCATTTTTATTTACAGCCAATCCGCTCCATCCGGGCAATGTGATCATTAATGGTGATTGCAAGGTCTGCAACGTACGCGGCGACTAATAAATTGTACTACTTTATTAGTGTTTAATAAAAGTAAACAACATGTGACTGTTAAATGTATTTGGTGTGTGTTTGCTTTTTTTAAAAGACTGAACAGATTGTGAACACCCTGACACCCTATGACACCCTGTAAGGGGATAATAAAACTGTAGAAAAGTATGTGACAGGGAGAAGAAGTCTGCGACCCTATAAAGTATATATACAGTGTATATTCTTGATCAGCAACAACAGCCGAGTCGATATAGCAATGTCTGTCTGTCCGTCAGACACTAGTATCAGAGCTAAAGACTGGAATATTAGTTCTTGTATACTATATAAAAGTCTTAGAGACCTGCCAAGACATTAAAGCCATTTCAAAAATATAACCTTATATTTTACTTGACTCTTGATCTAGTGTGCAAATTTCAAGTTGATCGGTTAATAAACACGGAAGTTATTCAAGCAACAATTTCCGTACTGCCGAGCAGAGGAACGCAGCAGCGCAGCCGCCACTTGAAATGCTCTGCTTGCTTGCACTGCCGCTGCACTGCTTGATGCATACGTGTGTGTGTACGAAGATGTGTTTAGGAATTTCAGACCTCGACTTAAACATTCTTATTTTATACTTCAGAATTTCTTCAAAAAATCACCAAATTTATTCGTTAATTTATAATTTTCAGCATTTTTTTTGGCAAGTAGTAGTAGTGTAACTTAGTTTCCACCAGAACTTAGCCTCCATGAACATTGCAGCTGCGACAATCACCGTTGATGACAACATCGGGCTTCAAAGGCGTGGCTGTGTTTAGGATAGAGCAAATAAATGTTTCAATTAGTTTGTATACTACAGTGAGCAGGACATTGTATTCCGTTACTCACCACTGGCCAAAGCCAACAGACCCAGCACAAATACAACTGACAGCCACTTCATTCTCTGTTATTTCAATGTTAACGTGTTCACTGAAACTGATACAACTGCCATCAAAAGATGTGCTTATATAGCGCCATTGCCAAGTGTGCTGATTCTAGAAATACTTAGATGCCGATTGGTCAACGTCAACAGCTTGGAAAAGCCCAGGTTATTGAGTATTTCCAACAGATAAGCGACCTGTGTGGCTTTGATTAAACGCTTATACATACTGTTTTTACTACCTATTATAATGGAACCACATACTACGTTTCTGCGATAGCATCCATAATTTCTTTAATATGCAAATCTGAAAATAACTCTATTTAAATTCACAATATCTAGCGCAGAAAGATGCCATATGTCAAAAATACACATTGCAAGTTACAAGTTAGCTGGCAACACCTTACCAAGTTGGTAATTGGAGCTGAATTCGTAGCCAACTTTCGTGTGCCAGTTCAATTCAACATTCGGTGTTCGTTTTCGGATTCAATTCACGAAATGCCTCTCGCATAAACGCACGAACAATTCAATTGAATTCTAGTTATATTCATATGGCTAACATTAATGTATTGTTCATTTGGAAACTTGTATATCGAATCTTATGACTCTACCTGTACAGGTGTAGGAGATATAAATTTTGCTCATTTACGCGGGAGGGGGTAGGAATGGCAAAAATTTGTTGATACAGTTTTGTCCAGGGGTTCAACATTAGTCTGTATGCCAAATTTGATGACTCTACCTGTATGGGTGTGGGAGATATATGATTTTTGCTCATTTGTGTGGGAGTGGGGTCCCTTGAAACCTTATACACTGAGGGTATAAACCAACATGTATACCAACTTTAATTGCTCTAGGTTCTAGGGTGTGGGAAAAAATTGCGTTCAAACGGACAGAAGGACATTTTGCAAGCCCAATATACTCTTTTTCCCTTCGGGAACAGAGTATGCATTTAGGTAAGGCTCGTCCAATGTACATCAAAAAGGCTAACTACTAGAATCTCGAAATACATAATTATAATTATTATTTCAAGGAAATTCAAGCGCTTTTACGAAGTAAAATGTTTTTTTTATTTTTTTATTATAAACTGAATATTTGATGGGCTGTTTCCCTGATAGCTGTATAATTTAGTAGTGGATCGACTCTGGGAAAACTTTGTTAGCTTGTGTAAAATATAATCAAGCTTTGTTTTATTAAATTTGATTGACAAACAAATAGGTCTTCATACAACAACTCATTGCTCTACCGATCGTTCCCTTGGGAGCTTTATGATATAGTGATGTCATCCGGTCGGCTCCAAAAAACGTACAGCAACACGAAGCATCTGTGGCAAGTTTCATTGTGATTGCACCCGGCATATATCAAAATCTTTTGATGCTGATCAAGAATATATATATTTTGTGCAAATTAAAATGCTTTTCATAATAATTGTTCATACCTCTACTTATTAATATATATAAATATTTATTTAGTTTTTTGGTACTTTGAATACTTTTAAGGTAGTCAACTTAATGACGTATTCGATTTTGTTTCAAAATATACACTTTATTTGATTGTATTTAATTGCAAACATTGTACATGATGAAACTTATAAAATAATATAGAAGACCAAAACCCACAGCGCCAGAAGTCAGAGTCTGAGAAAAAGCGCCCGAGATTTTGTTGTGCGATGGAATAATCACCGAATCGTCATCATCCGGTCGATTGCAGTCTATGCACTTGCCATTGATGTAAACTTTGCCCGGCGTAGCTGTGAAACGTAAATATAACACAATATATATACACAATATACTATATTCAATTGAAACCGACTTCTAGCTAGTTTTATAATTACCGCAAACCACAGCCAAAAGGCAGCCCAAAAGCAGCAGTGTCAATGCAATTGTTTTCATATTCAGTTGAGTGCTCAAATCGATCTGAATAGTAGACGCGAAAACTGTGCACTTTTATATAGACCTATATGGTATGGAAAGATTGCCAGCGTTACGGAATTTCCCAGCTCATAAGTACTATAGACTTTAATCAGCTTAATAAACAAATGTGACCTTTTTGTGAACCATTTGTTGAGTGAATGCTTGTAAAAATTTATTTGAAATACAAATAGAGTTTGCATAAAGCTTAAATAAACCGAAAAAGTAACTGCGAGCTATACAAATTATGTATATTATATTTTCTGAACAATTTTGTAATATAATACAGTGTTTTTCCATGCCATAGTCGACAAATTTTATTGAATTCGCACAATTATCAAAGCAAATATTTTTCTATTTGTTGTTTAAAATAAAGATAAATATGTATTACATATGAATAAATTGATATTTTAACACAAATTTGTTTATTTTAGCATATATTCTTTATTTACTATCTGTGCCTGGAGTATAAATTATTTAATTATTTTGTTACATTTTGGTAAATTGCATTTTGGAAGCTTGTGGAAAGGATTTTGTGTTAAATAAACTTTCAAAAGTAGCCTTTACCAGTGGCAGCCTGAAAATTCGCTGTCTTTTTTAAAAAACATTGATAACAACAAAGAGTTTCGATTAGCGATTACAGTTTATTATTTATTTATTACATTTTATGGAAATTTGTTTGAATTGATGTACTTAAAATAGTATATGCATTACATTGGCTATGGATTTTGTGATTAATGAAAGTGGCTGCTCCAAGGATGTGGTTGTCCTGGTCCTCGTCATCGCTGGGCTCTTAGGAACGCACATTGCAGACTCGGCAGTCGCCGTTGATGATGACATTGCCAGGATTCAGAGGTGTAGCTGTGGTTTTAAAATCAAGCTTAGTTATGTGAAATACTATCTTTAATCCTGCAACTTACCACTGGCCAGAGCCAGGAGGCCGAGCAGAAAGGCAACCGATAGGAATTTCATGTTGGTTGATTGTTTGGTTTGTTGGTTTCTGTTGAAAACTCAAGAAGACTTGTGATTGAACTGATGCCTTATGACTTAGCCGGCATTGCTTTTATAGCTAGCCAGCTGGACCAGCTCAATGCGTCTACTGTTATCAACAAACTGGGATTTGAGCATTCGAACTTGGAATTGCCCAGAGCCACACGCGCGTCAACTGTGACTGAAAATTTCCAATTGCGTTGCAATGCCAGCTTATTGAGTAAAAATCATTTATATTGAGTGCAAAACGATAAGCTGAGATACAGATAGAACATGTTTACAATGTGTATGGATTGAATGGGCATAATAAAGTTGTCTAACTGTATGTAACAGCCAGCTCAGGAACTTTTAGAGCTAGAGTTGTTAAATTTTGTCTGTCGATACTTGTATACCATATGTAGCGTTTATAAATCAATTGATCCCACTTATGATACTATCGATGAGCCACTATCCAGGATTCGAACAGTCACTTTCCAGTTATATCGAACCGGCGTAGATTTTCCTTTGGGATGTAATTACGTTTTTCCAGTGAATTATGTTTATAAATAAATTTATCTGCACTTCATAGAATACTTTTAAAATTATCGTAAATGATCACTATCGAAACCATCGATAAACGGTGCTATCGATTGTTTTTCAGCTCTTTAACTATCGTTTGCCTTTTACTTTTTCCTTACTACTTCTACTTTTCAGCTTAATATAGGGTAGCTACTCGACCAGAACCTTTATAATTGCTTTATTTATGTATAGTAGTTGATTGTAGTTACAATGAAACTGGATTTCAATTGCGACGTCTGAAGCGTGGCGCCCCACAGTGTTATATGTAAATTGAAAACAATTACTTACAATAATACATTTCCGAGTAGTCATTAAAACTTGTTTTACGTTGTAGTTCTTAAGCTGCATTTTATGAATTAACTACGCACGTAGCTTGCAGTTCAAGAAACATCATTTCCAGGAATGGAATGGAAAACATAATTTCCTAGAATATTGCAAGTGCTGAATTATAAAAGTATATAGTATTAAAGAGCTTATTTCTGAAGATACAACTCAAATTGGGTACACCCTGAAAAATAAATGCCCTAAAATACAGAAAGACGAAACAGTTTTGAAGGCAAGACAGCTTATTATTTTTCCCATAACTTAAGAAATATATTCTCTAAATATAGAAATTATTTCTATTAAATATAACTTATTTTATTATCATTATTTTTTTTTTGTTAAAAATTTGTATATAGTTTCTGAGTACTATGGTGTATATTTTTCCAAGTGTATGAAATATCTACATAAACACTATAATGACGGTGTTCAACTATATTAAACTCAGACTGGTTCTGAATGAAATTGACACTTATACGACATTGACGATATAATGATTAAAAGCCTTAAGTTGTAAGTGTAATGTCATTTATTCATTGATAATATATAAACATATTATATTTTCGCTGGAAATCGATTAAATCAAATTACACTAACATCTTGACTCGTACACCCTTATACTAATTAAGCATATATTTACTATATTTATACAATGAGGTCAAAACATCAAGTTTATATTGTTTATGAAAACCGACAAAGCATTTCCAAATGCAAAATCTGAATCCAAAATTAAAATATGTCTGTCTTTTAAATTTAGTTTCAATGTTACTGTTGGAAAAATATGTATATATAGTCATATATATATAAATGCATATAATATTTTCAAATGACAGCCATCAATCAAAGATTAGACAACTGAAAATTATTTTTCTAAATACTAGACTATAAAGATTAAAAAGCACACAGTACGAATAAATTTTAAATTGTTTTAATGTTTTCCGTTTTTATTGTTATGTTTATTTATTCTAAGTTTGTTTTTTTAACGCAGTGTGAACATAAATATTGTGCCAACAAATTGAGGTAAGCTAATAGGTAAGCCATGGCCAAAGGTCGTCTACTTTCCTCCATGGACATTGCAGTACTTGCAGTCACCATTGATGACCACATCGGGCGACACTGGCACGGCTGTTGGTAGTTAAGAATATATATTGTAGTATTATGTTTCCCCTAATAGCTTTATAGAGCTACTTACCACTGGCCAGAGCCAAGAGTCCGAGCACAAAGACGGTGACAACTGAGAAGAATTTCATATTGCTGCTGTTGATTGTTCTACAAAGGCTTGAGTTGAACTGATGCTGTCGACGAGCCAGCGCCGATCTTATATGGGCACTTGGGCCGCACAGCTGGGAATTCCACAGCCGCAGTTCGAGTCAATCGACCATTCGGGATTATCATCAGAGCAATGCCTTGCTACGAGTTCGATTTTCAGTCTATCTGAGGCTCAGTGTTGCAGTGGAAGCTTGATAAGCCACACAGGGAAATTCCCACCTTTGGCCTGGGCTATGCCTGGCATATCACAGCCAGCCGACGATTTGGTTATACCCATCAGAAAAGAGGCTTTGTTTATATATATCATTGTAACTGTTTGCTATCAGCTCAAATTTCCTCTATTAACCAAATCTGTTGAACTTATCTTGTAGCTTTTGTCATCATATAGTACATAGAGTATCAATAGTTTCGATTAGGCTACACTTTCAAGATTTACTTATTTGTTCGATTGCCAGATTAAATAATTCAAAATCTCAATCTTCAACTATATTATATAGTCATATTTTACAGTCACCCGATCTTAAACAAATTTGAGCTAACTTTGTCGGGTGTAATAAGCTTTGCAGTGGCTAGGTGTGTTTGAAAAGATAATCAAAAACGTTGTTCAAACAAAAACTCATTTTTCTACATTGGTTTCTATGACAGCTATATGATATAGTAATGCGATTATGAAAAAAATTAGTCAGCTTGTATACACCATAATAAAACTTTGTTTTGGTGAGTTTGGCAAGGATATCTTCATAAACAACAAATCAATTTTCGGAGATCGTTCCTATGGCAGCTATATGATTAAGTGGTCAGATCTGCTAAGTTCCGACATATGAAATGCATGCAATAAATAGAAGCATCTGTACCAAGTTTCATTACACTTGACGTAAAACTGACAGCGTAGATTTCATAGAAATAGACAGTGAAATGAACATCGAGGTTTCTACTAAAGACCTTATAATTATGAGGTCTTTGGTTCCACTCTGTTATTGATATTATCAAGAATATACTATATACTTTGTGGGGTCGGGAGCTTCTCCTTCAAAGCGTTACACATTTCGTGACAAAAATTGTAATAGCCTCTGTAAGGGTATAAATGCAACATTAAGGCGATTCTATGGTAGAGCTGAAAAAGAATCGATTACATTATCGATAGTATCGATGGTGCATTTTAAGCCGATTCTAGGACTTTTCCTACTTTCGATACTATCAAGCCAGTTGTGAATTGATTTTCTATAAGTAACCAAATATTGTATAAGTCGCAATGTATGCCTTATAAATCCCCAAATTTTCGTAAATATCTTAAATGAATGAGGAATTTTATCGATACTATCGTTAGAAATGATTGTCATAGAAACTATGGACGGTTTTTAAACTTCTATGTTCTCCATGTTTATAAAATAGAAACGATTATTAGTAAATTATGTACACCTTAACTACTTAGAAAACTGAGTAATTTGAATTACATAGTATTTCTCGAATAACAAAATTGTAATAGAAAATGATAGAATAAATCGAATTCATGACGATAGAATGCTGTCGTATATAAGAGAACGACATAGCTATGTATAAATATAGTATAGCACTGAGTAGTATGTATGTCAATGCTTTGGGTACTACGCATTCATATTGCAATCGATCCTACAAAATTACAATCTATTGAAACGTGTTATGAGCTCAGCTTTGTTTACTAGCTGCCAAGGTATTGATAAACCGGGCATTTCCATACATATATTTTATATATTCTTAAATATATATGTATATATACATAAATATATGTACTGTAGAAATGTGCTTACAATAGCCAATCTGTTGATCACTGTAGCTCAATCTTAATTCAAATCGTGCACGATTCAAGGGGCCTCTCGATGCCAGTATAAAAGAATCGTTCCAACGAGCACACCGCCAAGTTGGAGCTAACGAAATGAAGTGCATAACATTGCTAACGGTTTTGGTCTTGGCCATGTTGGTCGTCTGCTCTAGAGGTTAGTGTGCCAGTGTCAATTCCAGCAATTGCTGATTATTGCAACTCAATCTTCCAGCTGGCAAGGTGAAAATCAATGGCGCCTGTGTGGACTGCAACAGGCCAGAGTCAGAGACTACAACACGCAAGCCGACGACGGCACAGACTGGAGGTTCACGTGGACGCACAACCCCGTTCAAGCCACACAGCAGAAAGGACGCGGATGATGAGGACTTGGGTGACTGGAATCTTCACCAGGACTCGCATGGTGGCCAACACATTTCCAGTGGACATCGCCACAAGCGTCAATGGGGTGGCCGTCAAGTGATCCTTACGAATGGTGGTGGTGGTGGCGGTGGTTGGGCCGGTGGTCCTGTGACCACATACGATTCCCGTGGCTATCCCGGCACTCTGGTTCGTAACGATGACTGTGTTGGCTGCAACATACGCAGCTAAGCGCTCTGGTACAGTATGATTTGACGATGTCTCATTTGATATATTTGATAAATAAATGATTTACACTGTTCCAATATTGCAATATTGTTGTTGACCTTCGGATGGCGTGGGGCAAACCGGTTGCGCTGTTTACTGAGAATCGCAGCTATCGCAGGGCTTGGGATTTCCACAGATAGTACAGCTGGCCAGGGGTGTGGCCAGAGGGGTCTGGACCACACACAACTAGATAAATATAACATTTTGTACTCACTACAATGAGTATTTAAACGATGAAGTTTGAATTGTGAAAACTCTTCAATAAGTTTTTGTTGAACATGAATTTCAAGAGGAACAATATTTATTTATCCATATAATTATATAGTTCAGAATTGAGAAACCCTTAAATCTAAATTTTTACATTATTCTGTTAGTCTATAAGTTAGCTTATAATGTAGTGTTCATTTTACTAATCGCATCAATTTCTTTCCTAATATGTACTATATAGAATAGTAAAACTGGATTTAAGCGATTTAAGTTCCTTCATGAAATATCTTCTTTAGATTTTAATTTACAGCGACTCCTCTACACCTCTGCTCCATAAACAAAATGACAACGAAGAAAAACTTCATCATCTAAAACCTGTCTTACATATAATTTGCACCGATATACACTCCCCCCTGGATGAGATCCCGGCTACGCCCTTGACACTGGCTCGGGCAATCTGGTTTCTAACTGCTGCCGTTGATAGCAAGCAGCTGGGAACGTATATAAAGCTGGGCTCTGGCCATGCACCCTCAACAGATGCTCTCCAGACGCACATTTACAATGAGGTGGCTACTGTGTGCTCTATTTGCTGTTATCGTGGCCCTGGCAACGGGTAAGCTTCTTGCATCCAGCATCCTTTTCCTTCGTCGCCTTGGTAGCTAATGTGTATGCCATTCTCTGTCCGCAATTTAGCCGGCAATGTGGTCATCAATGGCGTCTGTAAGGACTGCTCACCGCCAGATGCTGAGACGTTAGTCGTGGGTGGAAAGGTATACAAGGGTCGGCCAGGACAGGGCACCGTCTACATCAATGGAGAGGACTCATATCCGAATGCTCTGCGTCCACAAACTAATGGGGCTGGTGGGGATGCTCCCTATGTGGTTCCTGAAGGATACAGTGGCCGTGTCCCTGGCGGCTCCTATGTGCACAATACGGACTGCAACGGTTGCGACATTGTCGGCTAAGTTTGCTGCTCCTGAAAGGACTGAATTGAAATAAATAAAATAATAAGTAGAATACTTATGTCTGAAGCTGTTTTCTACTTGGGGTAGCTGAAGGGCAAGGGAAGAGATATTTTCTGCGAATTGTTCTGCCAATTAGCTAGAAATAGAATCTTATGAAAATAGCTTGAGTTTTCACAATAGTAATTGGCGTAGGCGACAAAGCAAGCGGCTTAGGAAACTTTGCCAATTTATTTATCTGAATGTTGCAAATATTTTTTAAAAGCACAATAGGTTTACTGCGAATTTGTTGCTTCACTCGAATTACTAAGGATATTATAACTATTATTTAATATTCGATAATTTAAGGAAAGATAAGTGGCTCAAACTAAATGAAATTTAATTAATGTTCCCTAATTATTACATAATATTCTAATATATATATATTTGTTTTCCTTTTAAATTGGATATATATTTATACAACGAGTTTTCTGTATATATTTGTAGGATAAATATTGTAAGGATAAATCAATGAAAATTTGTTAATCTTCAAGAAAGTTTTAAAAAAAAGGATGTTGAGAAGTTGATTCTGGTTGCTGTTGGTAAAAGCTGAAAGAATAAGCTGAATAAACAATACTGCTTGTTTTTTGCATATTATAATTATAGCTATGAAAGATAATCTATTAAATATCAATTTAATATTGTACTGAGCGCTTTTAATATCGAGTACACAATAAGTTATTAAGTAAGAACTTTGCTGACTACTGTATACTACTACTCTACTACTCTACTCTGGAAGGGGACTAGACAGTAGCAGTAGACTGTATATGAAACTTGGTATTTCTGGCTAAAAAAAAGTGTGGGAGATATACATTTCGCTAATTTTCGGGGAAAGGGTTAAAGGTAGCAAACACTTTTGTGGTTAAACCTGTCAAGTAGGTCAACATTATTCTGTATATCAAATTTGGTGACTCTAACTATAAAACAGAGTATATATTCCAATTTTAGAAATGTATGATACATCTCCAAATGTCGTTGTCAATATTTTATATAGTAGATAAGCCAACTAAACAGATTTTTGTTTGTTGTGTGCTTTTCCCGCATTAGCTACAATCAGCATTCCAAGCTAAACATTAACCTCCAGATGATTTCGAAATCAAAACCAAAACAAGTAAGAACGTTGCAGTCGGAGGCACCCGACTGCAGAATACTATGTTCCCAGTCCTATATAATTTGGCACAGGTGTGGGAGATATAGATCGTGGGGGAGGGGTGGGGGTGTCCAAAAATTTTTGATGCAGATTTCTCCAGGTGGTCATCATTAGTCTGTATGCCAATGAGGTAACTCTATCTTTGAAACTGTAAAACATGTTTTGGGGATATCATATGCCGATTTGTGTGGGTGGGGGTGGGGGTCAAATTGTTTTTGATGCAGATCTGTCGGGAATCTCAACATTAGTCTGTATGCCAAATTTGGTGACTATAGCTTTAAAATTGGGGAAGATACAGGTTTTCCCCAAATTGCGGGGGAGGGGTGGGGTGTGGTCGATCTCGACACTTCATAAATTGACGGTACACACCAACAGGTGTACCATGTTTGGTTGCTCTAGCTCAAAGATAAAGGCAAAAAAATTACGTTCATACGGACAGACGGACATTTCGCAAACCCAATATACTATTTTCGCTTCGGGAACATAGTATAAAAAGCGATTTAATCAATAGCTAAGTAATAGGTATTAATTGCACACGTCCATTAGTGTAACTTTATAGGGCTAAATTGTAGCTTAAAATAATATATGTTTATATATTATTTAATTTATTGAACAGCTTTGATGTTGGTTGAAGAACTACGTAGAGAGCTATAGTTGTGGGGGTTTACTGGTGAGTTGTGGGCTAGCCCCAAATCCAGTTCTAATCGTTAATTGCGGGCATTTGCCTCTGCTTGCAATACGAGTTTACTTACTCGTACTTAATATATAGCTAGTTTTTTGTGATGATTTGACAGATGCTGCCGTCGTTTGTGAGCGCTATAAAATGTGCTTAGCTATTTGCAAAACAACTCAGTCTCTCAGAATCGTTCACACAGAATGAAGTGGCTAACATTGTGTGCTCTGCTGGTCCTGCTGGCCATCATGGAGGCTGCCCCAAGTGGTAAGTATGCTTACTAAGTGCAACCAAATGTTATAGGTTATTAATGCCATATACTTTCATGTATCTTATAGGTTTTGTACGCGTTCGCACCTCTACATTCTCACGTGTGCACGTGCGAAACGGCAACATTAAGGTTAATGGGGATTGCAACAACTGCGACATTCGCACCACCAAAAACACCGCTCAGGTGTCCAGCTCAAGAAGTCGTCAGTATACCCGTAGATTCTAGTGACTGAGATGTGTTGAACTAATTGTTAATTGCTGCCACAAAATATAGTTTTAATATTTATTTATTTAAAAGTCTGTGCAACTGTTTGTTCATAAATTATGCATAAAATGTCATAAAATGTACCTTAGCGTGTAAACCACTTGGATAACCCACTAAATTGAGATTTGTGGTGCAACACTTCGCCATAGCCACGTCTTGTGTCTCTTCTCTACAAGCTTTGAAGTAGTCTTAAACAGCATAAACGCCTATAAACTCTGGTTAATAGTATTTTCCTTAAAATCGAAGCAATTAAATATTTAAAACTATTTTAAATGTATATTAATAAAACACTTATGTATATAAATAGTTATATTAAATTGTGTGGCCTATTAAGTTTCAAATTTTAAGTAAAAATCTAAGCGACTAAAATAGTGGACTGTTCTTATCCATCATAAAAAGATAAAGTATGTACCTTTTTTATGTCTGAAAGTGGTTCAAAAGTAGTAAGTATAGCAACTGGAAAAGAAGCTTTGAAATTCCATCTCAAAGAGCAATCAAAACATTTATAGAACCGAATCACCTGAAGATAGAACATAACCACACGCATTCTTCTATGATATAATGGTATACACAGTATGTATAAAGATTAGGTAGAAAATAACAATATATCTCATAATTCCTGAGTTTTTTTGGGATAAAAACAAAAAGGCTATTCAAGCATCTAATTTTTCTAGCGAATGTTACTATGGCAGCATTGTTATTAAATTGTTTCGATTTTAATCAAATGAATCCACGAAGCTTGGTAACGAAATCGTGTGAAATGAAAGTTTTACAAGCAACAACTCCATCGGTAGATCGTTCTTATGATAGCTATAAGATTATAAATCGAATCCGTGCGTTTTCGATGTATTTATAGTGCCTGCAACAAAAAGAAGCATCTGTGCCAAGTTTCATACAGATAGCTCTGAAACTGACAGACTAACCTACTTAAATAGAAACTGACAGACTCGGTTTCGATTCGCCTATTGATTCTGATCAAGAATATATATAGCTTGTAGGATCGGAGTTATCTCCTTGAATTGCGTTACACATTTCGTGACAAAATGATAATACCCTCTGCAAGGGTATGAGAAATTATATAACTAAAGAGCTTCGATGCCCGATGCAGACCCGATTTGTCATCTTCAGTCGGAAACTCTGGGAGATTATTTAAGGGGGTTTACTAGTGAATTGTGGGCAACTCCCAATCCCCGCGGCACAATCAGCTGGCCTTTGGCTTTCTTTGCGATACGAGCACATGCTCGCTTTGCCTAGGTATTGTTCCACTATGTGACGTATTGATGTCTGTATGACAAATGCTGCAGTCAATATAAAAAGTGCTGATAGATTTGCGAAAATGCTCAGTCTTTCAGAAACTTTCACTCAGAATGAAGTGGTTTGCCTTATGTGCTCTGCTGCTGGCTTTGCTGACCATTATGGAAGCGGCTCCACGTCGTAAGTACTCAACTCTAACTGATCAAATTCATATAAATACCTGAGTAACACATCCTTCTGTGTGTGGCAGGTTACCCAACTCCGAAGATACGTGTACACGTAAGAAATGGCGATATTAAAGTGCATGGGAATTGCAACCACTGCGATATACGCACCACCAAACACACAGCGGATGTGACATTCAAAGGATAATCTCTAGAGTATAGCGTGTGTTCAAGTAATTGTAAATTGCCGCCTCCAAATATAGTTATAGTATTTATTTAACCAAGCAGAAGTGTGTTCATAATTCTGACATTGTCGTAAAATGCACGCCAGCCTGTAAATCACTCGGAAAACCCACATCAGGGCCGGAGGCTTAGGGGCGTAGGTTTATGGTTCATTGGTAAAATATTTTACGGGGCGTGCATAAAAATTGCCATCATATTTGACTTTGGTGTTGTTGGTTGGTGCTGCAACCCTTTGCCTTTGTCCTTACACGTGTTTTTCTCTACAAATTTTTATGTAGCCGTGTCGTCGTCCTGTGTTCCATAAAAGCAGCCGTTTCCTTTAGCGGCATTCTATTTTTCTTTTTGCTTGGTTCGACTTTCACGTTTTTGCGTTTTATTGCCAGAAAGGAAAGCAAACCGCTGTGCGCCTGTAAATGACTCCCCAGGCACCTTTATATTGACTCGTAAAATTGCGACATTTAGAGCAAACCGAAGCCAACCAACCAACCAACTAACCAAACCAACCACCCCAACCCCACACCCGCACTTCCGGTCGTTTGTCTTTTGTGTTGCCTGCTTTTCGGCGCCGCGACGACTTTCTTAGCGTTTTAAATTTGATTTTTATTTGCCTGACAGTTGTAGCCGGCAACGATTTTTATGGTCGAGCGTTTTGTTCTGCCCTCAAGTTTTTATACCATCTCAAATTTGCTTTCATTTTGTGTTTTCTTTCTTTCTTTGCTGCGGAAATTGTCTTGGAAAGCGTTTCAGTTGATTTTTGGGTGTGGAAACAAAAATTGAAATGAGGTATAAGGTCTAGCTATAGAAGTAATCGTAGTGCTCAATCGGACACGCCCTCACACTGCCAGCAGCACTTTTTTTGCAATTGTCAGTGTTAGCTTTCAGCCAGATTTTCACTTGACATCGTTCCGTTGGCCAGCTTTGTTTTGTTTTGGCTCGAAACTTTATTAATTTGAAATATGCGAGGCGAAATGATTTATTGGATTTTTTGAGAGCACTCCAGCGCTCAACTTAATGGTAAACGTAAACGCGTTCATAATTAATTTCATTTTCTGGCCTTATTGCGCATACGCCAGGATGCACTGCCGCCCCATCAACTGTCTCGGTCTCTGTCTCTGTCTCAGTCTCAGTCCCTGGCCCTTAAATGGACCCTTGATTCATTCATTTTTTCATCAGCTTCTCTTTTATTTCAGTCATTTCAATCTCATTATTTCCGCACTCGGCTCGTTTGTGCATTTTCCTTGCTGTTGGCAGTGAAAGTGGCCCGCAATTTATTTTGCGTTTTTTTCTTCACTTTATTTTGCCGCAACAGCATTTCAACCCCTTGTCAGAGTTGTTGCTGATCCTTATGTTGCGTATTTAAGTGGCATTTTCTGTTGCACAAATGACAGGATGTGTGAGCCTACGGAGCGTATAATATAAATTAATAAATAATTGCGGGCGAATTGTGCGCGCTGCCGCCAGTAAGTCCCCATCAAAGTTAAGGCGCATGTTATTTAATAAATTTAAATAAATATAACATATGTATGTGCAAACAGATAAACAGATAATATCTTTTGGCAAAAGCTGCAGAGTAAAGTTTCAACTACAAAATTTAAAAAAATAATAATATTATTGCATAGCTAAACTTGATAAAATTGCCCAATTTATTTACATAAATAGATTTATTTTTATTTTTAATGACTTTAATTAAATTGTGCTAGATTTGAAAATAAATTCATTTTTCCGTCTGGCATTTGAAAATTGTTGCTGCATACTTTTGGGCGCAAATTGTCACGGACATAAATTGAATCTTTTTGATTATTTGCGCTTTATTAGTTATATACTGATTTCATTTTGCATTTTTTTATGAATATATTTACACACATTCTATATTTATTGACGCAAACTACAGTGAAATGGATTTGTATAATTAATAATATATATAAAGAGTTTTTTCATTCGTATTTTATCAGACAGGCATCGCATAAATAATCATTGTAATAATGTTAAAGATAACAATCACTTTTGTCATAAATATTCAGTTAATTAAGCTGCTTTAGCTACCTTTTATTGTTGAATATGTGACATTTTTTAGAGTTTTTATGTCATATTTGAGTTTATTAATGAGTTTATTGTTGCACACTTAAATCATGTTCTTACTATATAATTAACTCCATTTGCAGGCGAACTAATATAGGAACCTGTTAGGTTCTAAAGACTAGCTAAAACTGCTTAGTTTTGAGTATAAAAAATAGAAGGTGTTCAAGACTGGCACTTAACTTTAGAATAATCTTGCATAGCTAAGTGGTAAAAACTATTTATAAATCATTCAGGCCTGTTCTGAATTCCACTTACGAACTAATTCCACAGAATAACGAGTAGCATACTTCTTAGAGCAGAATATAATCCAAAGCCTTGCTATTTATATATTATATTATTTTATAGACACTCCCAAAAGCATGCTTCACATATTTCTGTGGATTTGATTCGTAAGTGGAATTCGGAACAGGCCTTATTATAATTTTTTATATATTTTCATTAGAGTAAGTTTGAATTTTATGTAAGTGTATAACGAATATAGTTAGAAGCCTTGTGATATAAAGCCCATTGCTCAATTATACGCCAAATTAGCGAACATTGTGCTCCGCCCTTTTATTCAATCAATCAGCAACAGTTCCTGTGCCAGACAAACAAAACCCTATTCTTAGCAAGGACGACTGCTCCTGCGGTTAGTCAGAGTGTAATAGCAACATATGGCAATCGAACAAAAATAGATTCAATGGCATTACCACGCCCACTGGCCGCCTCCACTGAATGGAGCTCACCTTCGGACTGATTTCATTTTCGTAATTACCTCAATGACTGTCCCTGTCTCTGTCCCTGGCCCTGGCCCTGGCCCTGTCTCTGTCCTTACAACAGCTGCTGCTGCAGGTGTCTGCAGTTGTCTGAGTTGCGGCTTAACGAGTTGATTAAATGCAATAATTGATGAAAATGCGAGTGAGAGCTTTAAAGGTGTAAATGCCGCCTGGCATTGGGATGAACATGTCATTGTCATTAGATGGGTTTACTTTCGTATATTCGGGTGTGCCCCGGTTGAAGTTGCGGTCTCCTCGTCAACGTCCTCGACTGGACAGTGCGCATCAATCAAATAAGCACGAAATGCACACGTTTCCTTTATAAATATTTGCGGCGAGGGTCGCACGACTTTATAAAAGACAGTGGGCAGGCAGAGGGGTGCGGGTTCGGGTTCAAGCCTGGGGATCGAGCTACAGCCAAAAGGCACAAATAAAAAATGATTTAAGAATTGAAAGGATTATGGGGCGAGCAGCAACGAAGCGCGTTAATGTTGATGCCGCCGCGGGCTCAAAAAAAGGGTCGTCCCAGGCACAGGGCGAGGCAGGGCTGTGCGGGGCAGGCGAGGCGCTACAGATCCGGCTGGGCATGTTGGTGTCGCTGTCAGTCAAACAAAACTGTGCAAAAATCAACGAGGCAAACAGAAAACAAAAAAAAAACCCCAACTGAAAGTTGATGCCATGCAGCAACACTATATACGGTGAGGGGAGCAGTTGAAGGGAGGGACATACAAAGGGGGGCGTGCAGGACAACGTTGTTGATGGTCAACAATATAATTTGAACAGGAATGAAAAATAAACGCGGCAGAAATGGGCGGCCAAAGGAATATGTGCAGGTTCCATAGCCGCTGTCTGTCTGTGTGTGTTTTACTCTCTATACATATTTTACTTCCCTTCCCTTGTCCACATCCCCCTGTGCCATGCCTCGCAGGCCAACATCACACAGAGTCACACACACACACACACACACATAAAAACGAACAAAAAACGTATATTAAACATAAAACTTCTGTATAAATCAAATCAAATATGTGAACAAAATGTTTTCTCAGTTGTCGCCATCGTTATGACAAATCCGTTTGTGTGTCAACTTCTGTATGAAAGAATGTTATAACAGTGGCTATTTGAGATAGAAATCCAATATAGTTAGGTTATGTTAATCTCTTCCCAGTTCTAAATTAAATAGATGTTCTTTTCCTGCAATCTACACACTACAATCTACAAAGTAGATGGAATAGATAACTTAAACTTAGACTGGATTCAGCCGATTAAGTTCTCTCTTGAAGTTTACTCTTAACGTTTTTGCTGGCGACCCTTCCACACAACACTTCTTCCCCGCAAGCTAAAACATAACAAAGAAAATTCATGATGTCAACGTCATCGTCTAATTCCAGTTTAAGTTTATTTAAAGGATGAACAATTTTAAGACTTTTCTGCAAGCTTAAAACTTGTATTGTATTTACAGCCAGGAAGTTTTAGAAGTTGTTATGTCAACTAAATATCCACGCTTTTCCTTAACCTAACTAATAATTAAAGTTTGGCTTCACTTTTTGTATCTAATTCGATACAACATCTTTTTCAACGTTTATATTCTTAGTTCTTTTGGATACAATTCATGCGATTTTCTTATAAGCAGGGTTTTTATGTGTATGGTTTTTTATGTGCTTGATATACTTCTCATACTTCTGTTTGAGTTCAATATCTGTTCAGTTTTTTAGTGAATGATTTTCAACCAGAATGATTCTCAAATGTATTCAAAGATGAAGTATATTGGTAAGTAAATTCCTGCATAATTCGCGGCTTCATTAAAATATAAATCATTTCTTTTACAGCTCTGGTTAAAAACTGCTCTAATTGAAGTGCTATAATACATATTTTCTAATCATTTTTCAACACTTAAAAACGTTAAAGTTATTTTATCATAGCATTTCTTTCCATATTCAAAGTTCATATTAGTTCTACCGTCAAAACGAACGAACAATGTTGAAAGTTTGCGCAAGTGTGGCAACGCTGCGTCGTTAGGTGGGCAGCACCCCAGCAACGAGTTGGCAAGGCTGCTCGAAAAGCGCCCAGATTGCTTTATAAACAGCTGCTTGGAGTTGTTTTACTGTGTGAAATGTCGATGAGTCGGTTGAAAAACAAGTTTAAATGTTAATATGAGTAAAACCAAGCTTATTATTTTAAATACGAGCTAAAGTAGAATCTTTTCCGCATACCTCCGATATTTATTTGAAACCTATCAAAGATAATTTTTCTCTCCAGGCCCACTGTGCAGACTCGCACGTAGTACAATAGTACAAATACATGATGTATCTCTGGATCGACTCTGTCTGTGGCTAAAGCCATCCAGTTTGCACTGCACGATGAATTTAATATATATAAAAAGCACTGTGCTGGAGATTTTATCCTGCTGCTGTTCCTGTCACTCCTGCTCCTGTTTCTCCTACTGCTGTTCGACTGCTGAAACAGCTGCCATTGCTCGCTGTCCAAGCTAGCAAAACTCAATTTATTGTTGAGCGCCACAGGGCTACTGGCCGACTGCCGTCCCCTTCTGTCCGCTTCTGTCCGCTTTTGAGCTGATTTCTATAGCTTTTGGTTATACTTTTCGCCTTGCGGTTGTTTGTTTTTGGTGCGCGCCTTTGCAGGACTTTATGATCCGTCTCCATTTTGGCCTGGGTGCTGACTGCTGAAAATTGAAAATCATAATCGCATCAACTTCAGCAGCAGCAGCAGGAGCAGCAGCATAAACTTTTCTGAGCCGTGTGGCAAAAGTTTGTGTCTCGGTCGAGCGCCTCAAAGTAGGCAACGCAATGCCAAAGAGATTCAAAGAATGCAAGCCAAGATAATTTGCAGTGGATTAGTTACGCCATAGAAGAAGGCTATGGATACACACTATATGTGTTTTTGTGTTCAAAGAGCTTGGTTAACCTTTGCTGCCCGTCTAAGAGTCGTCTCTTAGTTTTCATAGAATGCTTCTAGCTACATCACACGTTTATCCCCACTGCAGGTTAGAATTTTGTATTATTTCTTAAAGCGTAAAGTAATGTCCTTTTACAGGCGAATGCCTTTTTTTAACAGTTATATTCTTAATGGTAAGCCGCTTGTTCGAATTGAGTCGGTTGATGATTTGGGTATCCTTTTAGATTCCAAGCTTAAGTTTGACAAACATATCTTTTCCACCGTTAATCGTGCCTTTGGTGTCCTGGGTTTCATTAAGCGTTGGTCTTAAAGAATTTAACGATCCTTACATTACTAAAACTCTATATACTTCGCTTGTTCGACCTATTCTTGAATATGGGTCTTGTATTTGGTGTCCCCAGTACAAGATTCATCAGGATAGAATAGAATCGGTTCAAAAACAATTTCTTCTCTTTGCACTCCGGGGTCTTAACTGGAATCCTAATACTCACTTGCCTTCTTATCGTAGTAGACTTTTACTAATAAATCTTCCTTCTCTTTCTGATCGTAGAACCATGCTTGGTGTAATTTTTTTACACAAACTAATCAAAGGCGAAATTGATTCTTCTGAATTAATTAGCCAGATTAGTTTTGCAGTTCCGATCAGAAATTCCAGAAACTTTCTTCCCCTTTGTCTTCAAGTTTGTAACACTAACTATTCTATCCATAACCCCTTTCGTATCATATGTTCTAATTATAACAATCTTTATCATTTAATATGTAATGCTAGTTCTATTTCCGTACTTAGAACTTCAATTTTATGTTATCTGTGTAATCTATAGTTTTTTGTATATTGTTTAATTTATGTAGAACTTTTATTTAGTCTTGTTCGTTTTTATATGTTTCGCGATCTTCGTTACCGCACGTTATGCGGCGCGCCCCTCGGTCGGTTGGGCGGGAGGTGGGATTGCATTTTGCTTGGGTCCGCGCGTTAACAAGCCCGTGCTTGGTGTCGTTTGGGCCACTTGAATGTACTGCCCGTTTAGTACATCAACGTCCGAATATACACAACATGCAAAAACTTTGAAAGCACATGGGAGCCTGTACAGAGATTAGTTCTACTGAGGAAATGAAAATATTCAGACTTAAAGTTGAACGATAGACCAACAGACTGAACGCTCTAATTACAATACTTTTATAACTCTACTGTGACCACTTTCAGCTGATGTCATTGGTATTGATTAATGTAAATATCATTTCCCTATTCTTTCTCTTTCTAGCTATAATGTAAGCTTAGAAAGATAGCAGCAAAAAGCAAATTTAAATACAAATAAATAAATTTATTATAATAAATCAAATATTTGATATTGATATTTGGTATAGATATTTATTTACATATTTCCAAGCTAAAATGTATTATTTAGGGCATTAGTTATTGTAGTTATATATAAAGATATTTTATAGAGAGTTTTATTAAACATTTGCTCATAAATAGAATTGTTCTTTTTCTGGGCATAAACGTCTGTTGCTCTACTAAGCTCACTTTCAGCTAATGTCACTAAAGTATAATCAAAGATTAAAGATATATATATATTATATCTTATATCTATAGTCCTTGGTATAATGCTTATAGACTCCTACATCAACAAAGGTATTTTCCACTGCAATTTCATTTCATCTTAAAAGCTACAAAAGTATAATCAAAGATTAAAGATACATTTCGTATAGATATCTTTCATCTTTAGTCTCTGGTATAATGATTATAAGACTGCTATTTCCATCTCATATAACAACAGAAGAATTGTCCACTTAAATTTCATTTCTTCTTAAAAGCTACAAAGCAGGCAAAAGCTTTAAAAGCAGCTGAAAGCTTTAAGCTTAAACATTTCTATTGAAGGGTGGAAATAGATCAGATCTAAAGCTCTCTATGAACTAGCTTTCAGCTCGTATCATTGGACCATAGCCGCAGCTAATAAGCCCAGCAAATTTTTGCACAGTGTATATGGAACTCTAACAAATGCACATAGAACAATGCATGGAAGAAAAACAGAAACTGGCAAAAAGTTTGCCGTTTGCAGTTTTCAGCTCAAGTGACGTTAACTAGTTGGCTGCTTGTCTGTTTGTTGCGGCCTTTAAAGTTGCCAAGTTATTTGCCAGCAATCAGAATCAGTGCAGGCCGACAACTTGCCACAAGCTGCCAGTTACAGTATCGTATATTAAGTGGCTCGTCTCCAACTGGCGCGTAGGTTGCACTCACTTAGCTGCAGCTTGCAACTTGCAGTTAGCAACTTGGAGAATTAGCGTTTCTCTGCGCGCCCGCCTGTCTGGGGCAACATGATGTGGCAAGTTCTGCTGCCGCAGCCGCTTGGGGGCTACATTTTGTGCGGTTTGTGCTGCGTAATTGTTGATTTTATGCGTACCGTGGAGCCATTAAGCCTTTGCAACATGTGGCTACCGTTGTCAGCATGAAATGCGTCAAATTACCGCTTGGGTGAGTGGCAACAAGATCGAGACCAAGACCGAGACCCACACCGACACCAAAGCCAACACACAGCCTGCAATTAAGCAGAACCAGAACCAGAATCTGGCTCAAAACCAGAACTGAAGCATCCTTGTCCAGCATCACTAATTAATGTCAATGTCAACTGGGGCTGCAATTGAAATCGCTAATTGTGCACTGCCCTATTCCATGTTTGAGTTCGAAAAAACCTCCAGCCCTTAAAAGAATTATTTTAAAACTCAATTACAAAAGAATTATTTTGAAACTCATTTGTAATTAACTTTAAATAAAGACTAGAAATTTAAAAATAGGTTTCAAAAATTTACTTTTGTAAAAGTCTCAAAAACAATGGATGTTTCGAGATTTTAAAATGGCAAATTTTTTGTCAAATTTTTAAAATATGTAACATTTTTTTTGTAAAATGAATAAAATTGAAATGCCATGACAAATGAGACTACAAAACATGATTAAAATGACATTCCGTGTGGAAATCGGTAAAGTTTTGACAAAGTTATGGGAGTTGGTAATCTAGGAGGTAAGGCTTTTGTGGTTTTTAAAACTTTACAGAAAATGAACTTCCCCAGAACAAGTTTTGAAACTTATTTTTATACGATTAAAAGTGAAATGTGTAAGGGGTATGTGTAAAGTAATCTTTTTTTCAGAATAAAATGGAAATGCCAAGTCAATTTGAAGCACAAAACATGACCAAAAAGACATTCCATATGAAAATCGACTTTGTTTTGACAAAGTTATGGCCATCGGTCAAAAACTGAGTTTTCGTATAGAAAAAAATGCTGCATGTGTATTTGGTTGGTCTTTCATTACTTTAGACTATTCCTGAAAGATCATTTAAGATTCGGCATATTTCGATGGAATAAGTTTAAGTTGGAATGAGAATATAAAGCACATTCAATAAAGTTAACCAAAAATAGTTGTTTTTCAGAATAATCAAATTTTTATACTATGTTCCCGAAGGGAAAATAGTATATTGGGTTTGCGAAATGTCCGTCTGTCCGTATGAACGCAATTTTTTTGCCTTTATCTTTGAGCTAGAGCAACCAAACTTGGTACACATGTTGGTGTATATCGTCAATTTATGAAGTGTCGAGATCGACCCGATCTGCAGTCGGGTGCGTCCGACTGAAACGTTCTTAGTTTTTACTCCCTGTACCCATAAAATGGGTAAAAAGGGGGTATTGCATCTGTGCAAATGTATGTAACAGACAGAAGGAGACATCTCCGACCCTATAAAGTATATATATTCTTGATCAGTATCAAAAGAGATTTCGATTTGGCCATATCCGTCCGTCTGTCCGTCTGTCCGTATGAACGCGTCGATCTCAGCAACTACAAGAGCTAGAGACACCAAATTTGAAATGTAGGTTCCTGTATACCATACGCAGATCAAGTTTGTTTCATATTTCAGATATCTCTCCCCGTTCCTCCGCAAATCGATTAAAACCGTTTTACAGTAACAATTTTCAAGATATATCTTTAAGATTTGGCATGTACAATACTTCAGTCTCTCTTAATCTACTGTCCAAATTTCAAGTCGATCGGATAATAAACACGGAAGTTATTCACGAAAGAAGATTCAGTAATGCAGCGAGAGGGGGAAGAAGAAGCACAGCCACTTTTGCCGCCTGTGTGCGTGCGTCTTTGTGTATGTGTGTGTGTAAATGGACGTAGATGTGATTGAATGTTTTAGACCTGGGTACAGGGAGTTTCGTAGTCGGGTATACTCGACTATAGCATTCTTACTTGTTTTTATTACTTTACTAGTTTTAGTATTTATAAACTATTTATAAAAGCTCCAATCAGTTTAAATAGCATCAATTGAAAAATGTTAATAAAAGTCAATAAATTGTGAATGTTTCATTGAATTTATGTAAATAAAAAGCATTTCAATTTGTAAAGTCACTTTTTTGCAATAATAAGCCCTTATTCAAATTGTTTATGCAAATGGACAATTTTTTCAGATAGGCAACCCTAAAACAATTTATTATGCAATTGTTACGCTGTAACAAATAACAATTGCCATAGAAAAACACAAATAATATGGAAACTCGTAAGGATTAAGGCAATAAATGCAAAATATGTGGGAATTTTGTGCAAGCGCGCACAAATGATGAAATTAATTTTGAATAATTAGCTGATTACATAATGAACGAGCATACATATGGCTAATGGCCAAAAGCAAAACAAAAACAAAACAAAACCAAAACAAATACAAAGAGCGGCAACATCATAATAAAATTAACATTAAAGTGGCAAGGCAAAAGGGATCATAAAAATGAAATCAACGTATTAACTACATAGCAGACAGTACAGACATAACAGACACCCACATGCCACACACACACACACACACCTACACACACACACACACGCACACGCACTCATAACAAGCTCACGCCATATCCTCATCCAGCAGCTGGGCAGATAAAACGCAACGAAATAAAATCAATTCAAATAAAAGCATAAATACGACCACAGGAAATGAAAATGACGATGACTCCGCTGCCGTGCCCCGCGCCGGGCATACAGCCCCTCTGCCCTACACAGCGCACACGCAGCTAGCAAAAGCGGCCCCCAAGGGTTGGCTCCTGGAGCTGACTGTAACTGTTGTGCGTCAGCAGAGCGCAGGCTGGGGCGTGAGCGGTGGCGGCGGGGTGAACATGTAAGCGCGCATTTTACGGCACAAGCATTTTCGCTTAATAAAATGTTAAGTGGGGGAGAAAAAAGGGCGGCAGACAAAAAGCGACAGCGCCACTGTAAAGTTGGGTGTGTGTGTGGGGGGGTGTGCGCCAAAGGACTTGCACGGAGCGGCGACAGACGGACAAAACGACAAACTGTCTGTCAGCCAAGCAGTGGGCCAGGCAGAGTCGTAAAATTATATTTACAACACAAACAAAGCTGTCGACAAGGCAGCGAGCGGCAGCAGCAGTGGCAGCAGCAGCAGCAGCGGCAGAGCAGTAGCAGAGGCAACGACGAACACAATGATAAGCATGAAGCGGATGAGATACACACACACAGACACACAGCAAAACTTGAAGCGACTGCAAAAAGGGCGCCGTGTGCTTTGTTGAGCATCAGGCTAGAGATGAGACCGAGGCAGCGAACAATTTCCCGCACTCAAAAAATAACAATGGCGCGTTGAAAATATCCGCTTCCGTTCTGAAAGCAGCCGAAAGCAAAAAAGACAAAATGTGAGTGCGGGTGTGAGTGCGAGTGTGAGTGACTGAGAGTGTGAGTGAGTGAGAGTGAGCCAGTAAGTGAGTGGAGTCTGCCAGAGCGAGTAAGCGCAAGAGCATGCCAACGCAGCTGCGACTTTAACTGTTGTCGTTGTAGTCTGCTTTTGGGGGGGTGTGCAAAGGTGATGTGGTGGGGCGTAAAGCGGCGTGGAGTGGAGTGGAGAGTGCAAAGCGTCAGTACGTGCGACTGGCGGCAGCGATGCCAGCCAGCCAACGTCACACTCCAAAAAATTTAATTCAATTTGAGCACAATGAAATCATATTTTGCAACAAAATGTACAAAATTCAGTTTTGGGCCATGGGACGCTGACAACTTGAAAATGCTTTTCATTTGTCCCTATGCGCTTTATTCGTTCGTGTCTATTCAAAGTGCTCGTATACCCTGCAAACATGTTGATGTGGTATTTTTACTTCATCGACAGACAGTTGAATAATAGCGCTGTTAAATTATCGATAGTTGGCACAAACGATATTTTTGCAGACAGTTGAATGACAGTGCTGTAAAATTATCGATAGTTTATATAGTGGCACAGGCGATACTATCGATAGTTTCGCGTTTAAATATTATTTTTGCCATCACTTGGGAGTTTATTTTATCGATATTTTGCGTTATCGATAATATCAATTTTTTCCAACATTAAAGAATATTTATCATCCCAGTTTCGGACTTGGTATATTTAAAAACAACACAACCCGAACATATTTAAAGTTGTTTCCTTATTTTTAATTTTAATTACAAGCTTTATTAATAATTTAATATATTTAAAAGAAGTTTTTCCATTCCAAAGATTCATTTCGGATGGTAGATAAGAAAGCGATAGAAACACTACTAAAAAAAAATCGCATTCTTATCTTCCGCGATAGTAAAAATGTTTGCAGGGTATGTAGGGTATACATACTATACTATATATAGCTACATCAGCTGGCAATTCCATTTCTATTAGCATTGGATGGACACTCAAACTGTATGTCAGGTGTGGTGCGGGTGGTGAATGGGGTGCGGGTATGGGTGTGTGGCTGTTTGGATGACTAGAATATGTTGGCATAAATATTTATACGCTTGCAGCGGCGACAGACACAAACACAGACAGACGCAGTCGACAAGCCAAAGCACAAATATGCAAAGCTCGTTCTGTGTATGTGTGTGGGTGTGTGTGGCTTTGGTTTATGTATGTATGTGTGTTGTGTGTGAAGCTTGAAAATCACATTATGCCCGCTGGCAAAGCTTTGCCACCAAGTAGGCAGCCAAGGATTCGCCCGACTGACTGACTGTCCATTTGTCGCTGTATTTGCAAATGGCAACTTGGACTTGTCATGAGTTGTAGATGTTGCTTTTGTTGTTTTTGTTGCTTTTGTGCCTTTTGCCAGTTTATGTGTATATACGTATGTGTGTGTGTGTGTGTGTGTGTGTGTGTGTGTGTGTAGAGGCCTCGTTTATTATTCATGCTGTGTGCTCCTTTACACCATTACAAGGACCTTGTGGCTGACGCTGCGCTCTGTTTAAATGGCGCATAAAATATTAATAGCTTCATTAGCATTCGCACAAATTTCTCAAATTTAACGCACATAATTACATAATATTCAAGAGGGTGACTGCCAACACAAATCGAAACGATGTGCAACATTTTCCGGCAACAAAGCCGCTTTATATGAATTATATAGAATTATAAACGGCATGCCCATACACAACACACACTAGAGTTGCAGTTATATTGAAGGAATTACTAGTTCAGACGTTTAATTGTTTGTTCATTCAGTTCATTCGTTACCTTCGTTCTTTTCAGTCTTATTCTGACTGGTTCTGTTCGTTTGAGTCAGCTTGAAAATACATTTGATACCTTAACTCAATTATATGTGTCATATTAACAAAATGATTTGTTAATTTATGCTAAAAATGCGAAACAAGTATACTCTGTTTCTAGACAGTATTGTATGCTAATTTGTGGAAGCGTAAACATACGTAAACATACACGGAGGTCATTGTTAGTCCTCATATCAAATTTGCTGGCTCTAGCTATGAAAGAGTTGGATATATCGATTTTGATCCACGTGAGAGATCTTAACGCTATGCGATATTCCAACATATGTACAAAATTTAGGTGCCCTAGAAGTCGAAACAAGAAAATAATCTCAATTTTTAGTTGTCATTTACACACATTTATCATGTTGAGCATAATTTGAAACAATTAAGTGACAATCAAACAATTAAGTGACAAACAAACTGACAAACGTTAATGGGGGTCTAATTAACGGAGCGAACGACAATTATCGATAATTAGCGATTATAATCGAGCTACACAAACAGAGTGAACTTGATCGAGCGAACTAAATGAACGACAATGGGGAACACAGTTCGTTCATTAGGATTAGTGACTCATTCCATCGCAGTTATTCTGAACGGAGCGATACAGCACTAATACGCACACACACACACAAAAGGCTGCATGAGTCCTTTAGGCCAAATTGAGGTCCCTTTGCAAAGCACTGAGCCGTAAACTCAGGGGCGACATTGACAGCGACCATTTTGCCTATGAGCCGCCGGATTTGAAATATTGCCAGCACTAAGAAAAGCTGCTGGTTGTTGGTGCTGCTGCTGTTGTCGTGGTGTGTGTGTGTGTGAGCGCAATAAAATGAAAAATATTTGAACTTTGCAAAAAGCGCACAAGGATATCAATTCCCGAAGCATACGAAAATACACAACCAGATCTGTGTGTGGATGTGTATTTGTATGTGTTTGTGTGTGTGTGCGTAGTCAAATCCACTAGAATCAGAATCACAGCAATAAAATTTGAAAGAGCTTGCACGAATGCCAATAGAAAACAAGCAGCAAAGACGCTCCACAAGGGAGCCGAGAATGATGAGGAGTTTGTTGAGCAGGCGGAGGGGGGGGGGGGGGGGGGGTGGTTGTGTGGCGCAAGGGGATCTGTTCAGTATATTAGGTTGAAGCACAAACAAGTTTTTTGGCGAAATGGGGCATAAAAGCAAAAAAGGACCGAGTTCGAGGCAGACAACGTTTATTTGCCTTTTTGCCTCAATGGCAGCAAAGGCAAATCTCAAATGCGAATTTAAAATCAGTAACAACAACAACAACAACAACATCGATAGACGATGATGACTGATTCGTGCCCAATCCCCAAGCCTATAGAGTGTGTCATCCGATATGTAATAAGCTCAAGCACGTGTCGTATGCGGGGCAATAGCAAGGAAAATCATATTACTACAGTCCAAAGTTACACAAAGGTCAAACGGAACATTATGGCTTTATTTTGCGCCTAATAAATCTCATTATGTCATTATGTGCTCGAGCGCAGCAACAACGACAACCATAAACAACAAGACACAGAGGTAACAAACAAAAAAAGTAGCCGATGCTTCGACGTCGCTGTTGACGTCGGCATCGACGTCGTGGTCGCAACGGCAACAGCCAAACGACATGCCAATCAGTAATCAATCCGCACGCACATTGACAACGAGGACGTCGCCAGCGTTGCCGCAGGCCCCTCTCACGCTCCCACCATCAACCAAAAACAATTTGCACAGGCATAAACAAGCAGTTGCAACAATATCAACTTGAAAATACCCTGCATGCCGATAAATGTTAATTATTTGGCAGAATTATGCGCAAGCAGCATAAATTATATTATACATATCTTATTTAAATAATTTAGTCATATTTTATCACAATATTGCATGTTTTTTGGTATATTACTTTAATTTACATTACATATATACAATTCTTATTGGATCATCTATGCCCTTTTTACGCCTATTACTTGCACCAACATAATATTGGCAATAAGAAACTCGAAAAGGAGCAGCAGCAATGCTGCCAAGTGAGACCACACGACGTCCACTGTAAACAAAACGAAAAGAGATAAACATAGAGCGGCACTGCGCAACATGGCGTCAGCAGCAGCAGCAGCAGCAACACTGGCGCTGAGCGAGAGCGAGAGCGAGAACGAGAGCGCACAGAGAGCGAGTCCACAGCAAAAAGCCGCCATTAAAGATATTTCTCTCAGAGCGCGCGACGTGTATGTGCATGGGAATGCGCTAGTGTGCGGCATGCGTGTGCAAACGCCGCAGGGTTGTCGAGTCGTAAACAGCTATAACTATTTTAGACCTGTATTTATATATAAATACCTTTAAACTAAAAATGTTTACATTTACTGAACCACAAAAAGCGGTATATATATTTAATAAGAAAATTCGACTAGCTGCTTTACATTTATATTGACTTGTTTACTTGAACACAATACCTGACAACCCTGGCCTGCGCGCCGCTGTGTTGTCAGCGAGAGCCGCTCAATTTATGCGCTTTTTGTACGCGTTGCTCCTTCGTGGCGGACAGTACGGATGAAACGCTGTCGACGCAAACTAGGCGAAAAGTTCTATGAAAAATAACAAAAAAAAACATCAACATTATTAGCATTAATTGTGTGCTAAACCAAAAGATTTCCATGAATAAATAGGCAAAGGTATTAAATCATATTTCAGGCCTCGCTATAATTTATGCAAATAATCAAGTGCTCATGTTGTGTGTAGTTTTGTGTGTGTGTTGCATTAAATTATTCAAGCAACACAACAGCAGAAAGTGTTGAAAAAAAATTGTCTTGCCTCTACTCCTCCTCTCGTCTGTGTGCAACGCGCCGCGTCTTGAGCGTCTGTGTGTTTGTGTGTGTGCATGAGTGTTTTAAGCAATTAACCAGCAGCAGTGTAGAAATGCCAAAAACGCATTAAAAATTATTACTCGTTGGCTGTCTGTCATTCACAAGAAACAGCAACAACAACAATACACAAGTGCTATTTGCCGCCGCTACTCATAAAACAAATTACCCACTTGGGCTTGACTGTTATGCGTGCGTGCGTATGTTTGTGTGCCTACATATGTGTATGTATGTATGTATGTGTGAAAAGAGCAGCGTAATCATCATCAGCAGTCGCTGTCATACAAGCACGGCTACAACAACACATATACTACTATGCACCAATACTGCTGCGAACAAAAAAGTAGTAAGCATTCGCCGCAATAGTAGTAAAACGGCCAAAAAGGCAGTGGCAATATGTTGCCACCAACAACAACAACAACTGGCAACAACCACAGCAGCCGTATAATACCGGAATAAAATTTCTATACAGCGCGGTCGTCGTCGTCTTCTCTCGTATGTTGTGTATGCGTATGTGTGCGTCTCCCTCTCTCTCTCTCGCTCGCTCTCGCTCTCTATGCGCGCTTGTTGTACTGCACTGAGCGGCAGTTTTTTTTTCGGCTATAACAACAATGTTGGGCAGCAGAAGCGTCGCAGCGACGATGTTGGCGTTAACGCAAATGTTTGTGTGTTTGTGATTGCGAGGCATACATACATACATACATACATACATATGTACATATGTATGTGTGTATGCGCGAGTTTTTTTTTATGTTTTGCACAAACATTGCGGTAAAAGAACGCCGACAAACGTTCGTCGCTGGTCGCTTAGTCGCTCTCACTAATTGTGACGTCTGCGCGCGTGCGTCGGTTCTGTCGGTTGGTCGGTCGGTCGGTCGGTTGGACGGTCCGTCGGTCAATTCGTTGTACAACTAACTCCCCCGTGCATTTTTACTTCAAGCTATGCTCCATTGCATGTCTATGTGTGTGTGCTCCAAACAGACACACACACACACACATGCATATGTGCAAGCGCTCTCTCGCTCTTACACAAAGTGCCGTTTTTGTATTTGTAGAAAAAAAGAAAACAACTAACCTCATAAAAAGTTCATGCAGTGAAAAAAACCAAGAAAATTTGCTAACAGCATATTTGTCAAACAACAAAAAAATGTAATAACAGCAAAACAACAACAAAAGTGTTTGTCGGTTCACTCTCTACCCTTCTCGCTCTTGTGCTTACATATATGGCAAACAATTCTTGAGATTTGTCTACAACAACAACATCAACGAGGCAAAAAGGAAAGCTCTGCCTACAACAACGAAAATTTGTGGATTTACATTTCCTGTGTGTGGAGCGTCGTCGTCGGCGTTTCTTTTGTGGATTATTACTACCTACAACCGCTGCTCACTTTGCGGGCCGCGCTCTCTCACTCCAACTCGTCGCTCTCTGTCGCACGGCAGTGGAGGAAGAAGGGTCGCTGCGCGAGCAGGCCAGCAGGCAACGAAGTCCTCGTTCGCACCTTGCTCTCTCCCCACTCACCCAAACCAAACCACTCCACTCCACTCCACTCCACAAATACTCTCTCTCTCTCACTTCCCTCACGCCAACAAGAACAACAACAACGGCTGCATGCTGTCGTCTATGAAGCAGGAACGAGCATATCAACAGCAGAAATTGCGATTATTTTGGATTTATAAAAAGGCAAGTAAGCAAACCTAACCAAACACTTCATGTGTACATACTTATGTATGTATGTATGTATGTGCATGTGTATATTTGTTTAATGTGGCATGCTATAAATCCCAAAAGACGGCCCCCCTCCCCACCGCCACAGTTTTGTGATGTTCACGAGCCGACCGAGCATGATTGAGCGAGATAGCTAGCTGCCAGGGGAGGCAGAGAGAGTAAATTGATTTCCAGTTTGATTAATTGCCGCTTGCTGCTGCTGCTGCTGTTTTTATTTTTATTTTTTTTATCGTTACGTTTTTTGCCTGAAGTTAATGCCAATTAAGGTGTTTCAATTTAAGCCGATTTGTAATTAAATGGGTTTTGTTTAGTTGACCAGACCACCCAACTGCCCCCCTGTAAAGCCAGCTATGATTAGAGACTGACTGACAGGCGGCTGCGCAGCAATTTGGCAACAAATATGTACAAACATGCAAAAACATGTCCAATAATTGCCATTTTCTGATTTATGGTTTGTCAATTGAAATTGACATTTTGGTATTTTATTATTATACGCATTTGAACAACGTGGGAAGTGGCTTTAAAAAGCTGCGAGAATTACATTTTTCTACTTCACTTGTTTGTTTTGTGCGTTGACAGACTAAATGACGGCTCATTGAGTTTTTATTATTACGAATTTAAAGTGCACGCAGCACACACACACAGAGACAGACAGAAAGCCAGCCAGCCACATAGGGGGGATATTCCCATAAAAGGGGAAATTCCCAAGCAGCAACAAACAAAAGGGACGGGACGAACAGAGCAAATACATGCATAAATACAAATGAAAAAGGAATCACGCTGCCTAATGAAGCCTGCGGCGCGCAGCCAGCGTCGGCCATGTTGAGAGACGAACCGAACGACCGAAAGACGAACGATAAACAAACAGAGCGTAGTCAGAGAGGGGAGGAGGCCAAATCACACGTAGCGTGGCTCTCCCCCTTTTGGGCGCGCGCTCGCTCACTCGCTCGCTCTTGCCTGCTGTCGCTGTCTCATTGCATTGTTCCCCCCCCCCCCCCCCACCCCCCTCCATCACGTTTAGCGCTGCGTGTGTTTGTTTGTGTCGCTTTGATAAGTTTTTGCCTGGGCGTGTTTTGCATTTAGTTCAAATTATGAAATTTGAAATGTGAAATTGTACATGTGATTATGCAGGTGTGTTTGTTGTGTTTGCTTCTGATAAAGACATTTATTTACCTATTCACATATCCATATGTCATTGTTATACTCTGATTCCGAAAGCAAGAAGAGTATATTGGGTTTGTGAAATGTCCGTCTGTCCGTCTGTCCCTTGAAGCTAGAGCAACCAAACTTAATACACATGTTGGTGTATATCATCAATTTATGAAGTGTTAAGATCGGCACCTCCACCCCCTTCCGCGCAATTTGGTGAAAACCTGTATCTTCCACACCTTATAAGTTATAGTCACTAAATTTGGTATACAGACTAATGTTCAGATTCCTGACAGATGTGCATCCAAAAGTTTTTGCCACCCCAAACCCCTACCCCGCAAATGAGGAAAATCTATGTGCCCCACACACCTGTACAGATAGTCATCAAATTTGACATACTGACTACTGTTTCCGAACCCACAAATAAGGAAATACCGGACTGGGAACAGAGTATTCTGCTCTCGGTTGCGTCCGACTGCAACGTTCTTACTTGTTTTTTGTTGTAACACAGTAGATAAGAATGCAATATCTATTTTCTAACTGCCCTCAGGCCAGAGATTGTCCACATTTGCAATGTTTATGGACAAATATTAGGAAATGCTCACTTTGAAAGTTCAAAGGGCTATAACAAGATATTTAAGCTGCTGTAAATCGCCATAGTAAATTCAAAATGTATTGTAAGCAATTATTGTTAACTGTGAAATATTAGATGTATTCAGCACGTACATTAACAGGGCGGAAGTTGTTTTTCGTATCTATTGAAATGTATCTGATAGATGCGCCGCTGTTTGCTTTATGGGCGTTAGTATTCAATTAAGTAAACGAACTGCGTTAAACGCTTTGTAAACATGCATAATGAAAGAGAATAACAATACAAAAACAACAACTGGCGACAGCTAGTCATCGAATACAGATACAGATAGAGATACAGATACAGATACAGATAGAGATACAACGTTAGAGATTCAGCGGCGGCAGCACAATTAAGCGTCTATTAGACGCGCTCTCGGTCATAACATTAAAAATGCTTTACACAAATGGGCAACCGCAAAGCCAAAACTTAAATACAACAAAAAAAAAAACAAAACAAAAGCAACAACAACTACAACAACAATAACTACAACAAAAAGGAGGGAGCTTCCCAGTGGCGCGCACAATCGTGACGCCAACTTAGTTACGGTCATTAGCACCAGCAGCGCCGCCAGCGACAGGCCAAAGCTGCGAACCGCCTGCCTGCCAAACTGCCCGATATGCCCCCCTTTACCCCCCCAGTATGCATGTATCACACACGCACACACTCACAGGCGCACATAATAATTTGTCACACTGTCGAAGTCAGCGGCGACGCTGGTAAAAGTTGCCAGCAGCAACAGCGCAGCAGTCAAGACTTGTACAAGATACACACACACACAAGCACACACACAGTTACACACATACGTACTATACACACAAACATTCATATAGACGTTAACTGAGTTTAGTTGGCGCATTGGGAGCTTTTGCCTTTTCTGCAAAGTGTAATTGCCTTTGTTGTTGGCATTTGCCACCGTTCTGCGCCTCCGACGATAACAATTTCAACGCAACAAATGTGTCAATTGCCTGACAAAACATTCCATGTTAAGCTCGCACATACTACGAGTAGCCCCACCTATACATACAAACATACATACATACATATAATTATACTTAGTTAGTTCCTAATTATTTGTTTGATGAGTTCCTTTTGTTTTAATTAACACGATAACAGCACAAAATGTTAATTGGCATTGTAACAAAAGCAGTGGAATAAGCAGAGCTATGTTATACAACATAATGTTAAAGTTAACTTTTGTAAAAGCACGCCACAGCCTTTAAGATACGTATAGTATGTATTTACGTACGGCTTAACTGTTAACAAGTATTTACGTACAATACAATACAGTGCTGTTAAATAACAGCACAAATGTTAATTGAACTGTAACATAACCAGTCGAAAGAACAGAGCTATGTTATACAACATAATGTTAAAGTTAATTTTAGTAAAAGCACGCCACAGCTCTTATGCATACATATTTGTATTTAACCGCCACAACTGTTAATAAGTATAAACATACAATACAATGCAATGCTGTTAAATAACAACATAAATGTTAATTGTCGCTATAACATAAGCTGTTGAAAGAGCAGAGCTATGTTATATAACATAATGTTAATGTTCTTCACTTTAGTAAAAGCACGCCATGTTAATTGCACTGTAACAAGCAGTTCAATAAGCAGAGCTGAACATAATGTTAACGTTAACTTTAGTAAAAGCCCGCCACAGCTTTTATACATAAATGTGTTTACGTACAGTAGAGTAACAGCATAATTGTTTATTCTACTCTTATCATTATCTTCTAAATAATACAAAATATAACACAATGTTGGAGCTGCTTTTAGTAACAGCAAGGCACAACTGTTGATAAGAAGTATTACAAATGTTCAATTCACTGTTAAATAAGCAATTTCTATGTATAATACGGGTGACATACTGTTAAAATGAATTCTAGTAACAGCGTACAATACAATTAAATAGCAGCACACTTAACTCTAACATAAACTGTTGTATAAGAAAGTGCTATGTAAGATTACATACTGTTAAAATGCATTCTAGTAACAGCACGCCATAGCTGTTAAAAGCATGTAATATATGCTCAAGTGACTTTATTCACTTTTAAGTGATTTAGACAATTAAGTAATCTAACAATTTTTGCTGCAATGGAAATGAAATTTCATTAAACTCAACCAAGTGGCACTCATATCGCTCCCGTATGCGATATACAATATACGATATACGATATACGATATACGAGTACAATACAATAAACCAGCCACAGACTGACTGTGTGCCCAACGCAGGCAGTCACTTAGTTGGCCATTTGTCAGGGCCCCGCCTCGTCGACACGATTAAAGCAAATTGATTTGTTCAATTCTCATAAATGTCTGACAATGACAAACGTTCGTTTCGCTCGTTTTGTACGCCCATGCAAATTAGCAGCGTATTTTCAAAGTTGTGGCAATTTCAATTGTTGAAAACTGAAAGAAAAATGGCAATAACACAACTGCTATGATTCCGCATGAGCACACAGTAGAATGGGCTGGTAATAACTAGGTATTCCGTACAGAAGAACCATTACAAATCATGCGATTTGAGTGAAATTTGCAGAATTGCTGTGTAATCTGGAAATAATAACGTATATTTAGTTACAAAGCTGTAGCTTGAAAGCTGTTGCCAAGAATTACAAATTGATGCCCAGTGGCCTTAATTCAATGTGCTCTAATAAAGCTGATTTGATATTGATATTTTAATTATATCTAATCAATATCAATTCCAAAATGACCAATATAACTGATGACAAGTCGCAAAAATGTTTCCACTTAAACAAAAATCACAAAACAATAAATTATACATAAAAATTGTGTGTGTTGGTTGCGAATTTGGTGCGCAAAGATTTGTTCAACATTTCATAATAAACGAATGTTAAAGGCCGCCGTACGTTAAACGAGGGGTAATCGTGTAGCGGCGGGTTTAGTAAAAACAAACAGCCCGCAATCAACAAGAGCGTCATTAAAAAAGCAAATTTCTGAACACGCTAAACACATGTAGACAAAAACAAAAAAAGCCACACAAAAACAAAAAAAGCAAAATTCAAAAAATTGAGAAAAAAAATACACACACACCAGAGGCACGAAAGCGTTCAACGTTCACTAGATAATGTGGGCCAAGCAACAACAATAAGCACAACAACTACAACAACTACGTAAAAACAATGCCAAAACAACAACAAAAACCGAGTTCCCAGCAGCGACAAGAGACAAAGAGGCACAGCGGAGGCAAATTGATTGTGATGATGTTTTGTATTTTAAAAAGTATATGCGAAAAATTGACTTTGAGCTTGTGGCGAGTATCTTTCAGATACACAAGCCACAACCAGGGCCATCACACAGCGAGTGACGCCGCTTAACTCAGACAGAAACTCGCACAACACAACAGCAGCAATGTAAATTGACTGTTTTGATAATTAATTTATGCTGCCCAGAAAAAAACAGATACAGATATAAAAGAAAACAATAAAGAACGGCTATCTTGGGCGTGCCGAAAATAAATACTCTAAAAGCAATATATTTTCATAAAAGAAATTTTATTTTGTAGTAGTACAAGGTATCAGCATGTGCAATATTTGTATATTATCAACGTTAGTTATAAAATATTCTATAAAGATAAAGTATTTAAGTGTGACATTTAATAAGTACTTAAAAATCACTCGATAGTTATCATAAATATCTATGTTATCGTTTGAAAAGAAGTATCGATGTCGATCTTGAAATAAAGTCGACTAAGACTACAATTTTCATAATTTGTTTGTATTCATTTTGAGCTAAATAAAATTTGCAATTGCTAAGTTTCATTCTAAAACCAATCAAGAAAGAACGGTTATCTTCATGTGCCGAAGCTATATACCCTAGCAGGAAAGTTTTTTATACAAAACATAATTTTTGTCTGATTGCTCCTATGTGTTCCGATTTTGATTAAATTATAGGAAACTGTTTGAAGTATTATGAAACTCTCACTAAGTTTGGATGAAATAAAAGGTTTGATATAGTTATATAGTGGTCTGATTTTGACCAAATTTGGCCAGATTGTAGAGAGATCTCTAGAGACTCGGCTTGGGAAGGTTTAGTAAGCATACATTAATAAACAAAAAGTTTTTCATACAAAAACCTAATTGTCGAGCGATCATTCCTATGGCAGCTATATGTTATAGTGCTTCGATCCGGCCGGTTCTGACATATGTACTGCCTGCAGCAAAAAGAAGGTTCTGTGGCAAGTTTCATTACGCTTTAGTTTTAAAACTGTGAGACTAGTTTCCATAGAAACAGACGGACAGTCGGACAAGGCTATATCGACTCGGCTATTCATGCTGATTCAGAATATATATACTTTGTTGGGTCGCAAATGTCCCCTTCAGTCCCTTACACGTTTCGCGACAAAAAAAAAAGTTGTTAGTACAACTCACTTTTCATCCTCGTAACCATCCAAAAATTACAGCAGCTGGAAAAGTTGCAGCTTAAATGAGCCTGTATTTACTTTGTGAGTTTGGAAACGTCTCCTTCAATTCGTTACAAGCTGCGTCGCAGAGTCATAATACCCTACGGCAAGGGTATTATAAACCAAATGTACATTTGCATATTTGGTGTGTGTGTGGGCGCAGGAAAAAATGAAAGCTTAATAAAAAAATAAACCGCAATTCGCATCATTTGAACAAGTTTAATTTGATGTAAATTTGCCCGGTCGCGCGACATTTTGAATGGCGATAACTCAATTTAACTGGTGAGAGAGTTGCGGGGCAGCAGCAGGGGGCGGAACAGATAGCCACTAATTCATTATTGAGGCATAAAATGTGCATAAATAAAAACAATTAATTATAACGTGTAAATATTGCGCATATCACAAGCCGACAAACGTAATTAATATTTATTTTTCTACATATCTGACAGCAACATATAAAAATGCTCGCAAATAATTGCTGATAAGCAATCAATATAAGAAACACAAAAAATAATAATATGAATATCTATAATAATCAAAAGAATTATTATGAAAATACCAAGCGATTTTCAACGTGCGGAATGTGAAATGCAAATAATTCATAATTACAAATAATGTGTTTATTGATTGCAATCATTTTTAACGATTTGCACATAATCAAATAATTCAATTTGTCGAGCACTCACCGGAGAGAATTGGACGGGGGGCTATTTTTAGATGAGTCAGCTTTTAAAAGCTGAATATGATATAATTATACTTATGATGATGCCAGGAGTATTGCCAGGCCTTGCTCGGGTGATTTTTCGCGTAGATCTTTGAAAATTAGCTTAATGATGATTGAATGGTTAATAACAGAGTTTCGTACAACAGTTTTTAGCAAGCTCTCCTCTTTTTCGGGTGGAATTTGCCAATTTTAGTGGGTACCATCCTTCATATATGGAAACTAATTGGAAAATTTCTGCTCTGCGATGATTGCCAATCAGACAGACAGTCTTTCTGTGGCTTTAAGCTCATTTTAATATACTATTGGAAACATACCGCGAAATTCCAAAATGTTTTCCGAAGATTCTCCGCTTTTTCGGGTGGAATTTGCCAAAATCCTGTTTTGCCCACATTCTTCATATATGGAAACTACTTGGAAACTTTCAACTCTACGATAATTGCTAATCAACCAGACAACCTTTCTGTCACTTCAAGCTGCTTTAAATATACAGATGACTATTGGAAACATACCACGAAATTCAAATATGTTTTCCGAAGATTCTCCGCTTTTTCGGGTGGAATTTTCCAATTTTAGTGGGTACCATCCTTCATATATGGAAACTACTTGGAGAACTTCTGCTCTGCGATGATTCCCAATCAGACAGACAGTCTTTCTGTGAGTTCCAGTTCCTTTAAGTTACAGATGACTATTGGAAACATACCTCGAAATTCAAATATGTTTTCCGAAGATTCTCCGCATTCTTGGGTGGAATTTTCCAATTTTAGTGGGTACCATCCTTCATATATGGAAACTACTTGGGAAACTTCTGCTCTGCGATGATTCCCAATCAGACAGACAGTCTTTCTGTGAGTTCCAGTTCCTTTAAGTTAAAGATGACTATTGGAAATATACCACGAAATTTAAACATGAATAGCAAACATTGTGTGAATAGCTTAAAGATCATCTAACTGTTTTGGTATGCTTAATCAATTCATTGCTAATTGATAAATGCTTTCAATATTAAGATCACTCAACAAAAATTTGTTGGATACTCGTATAACAGCAAAATGCTGGATAAATGCCAAAATGTTCGTTGTTAACATACAAAATTTATGAACACGTATGTCACTTTCTATACGTGCGTGTGTGTGTGTATTTGTACTCGAATCTCCATCCATCTGTATCTAAATTGTGATCGCTACACGCGCCGTCATTTGAGGCCAGAAATAGTATTAAGCAAACGCCATGCGCTAAATTTAATTTAGCAGCGTAATCAAAAAAAAATATGCCAAATGAAAAAAACAAAATGTGGAAGGAAATGCTATGGTTAGCACAACGAAGCTTAGATGCCCTTGAAAGGCTTGAAAAATGCTGAAACTGTTAAAGTGACGCTCTTCAAATTATGCTGTTAAAGCTACAGCTGATTAACATAACATATCACTGTTAACATACATGTGTTAATTATAAGTAAGAAAATTCAATATATGAGGATTCTATTAATAGTTAATAAGATATGCATAGATATTCATAATATCTGATTATGTTCAAAAGCATTTCTGGCAAGGAATGCTGTGAATTGATTTATATTAAACATAAGGAAGTAAACTTAATTTTTAGATTGAAAGATATGCATAGATAATCATAATATATGATTATGTTCAGTTTAAAGCAAGGCAAATTTAACAATGCTCTCATTCCGACTTATTTTAAACGTTAGAGCAGATTTTTCTATAGTGTGGGTTGCGACCCGGTACCAGATCGTAGAAAAATTTTGCGGGTCGCAAAAAAAATTGTTTAATAGTATATTTTTACATCAGATAAACAAAAGACTAGTATACTACAAGATGGTGAATGCAGTAAAATAGAATGGCATAAGGGCAGCTTCCATTTCGTACAATAGATAGCGCTCGAAATGGGCTTTTTTGGAATCGCTGCGTTAGAGCATCATTTGGTCTACTTAAATCATGAGAAACTTACAGATAGATTATATACATACATACTTACTATATATAAATGAATGTGATAACCTAACATCGCGAACATTTTCTATAATTGCTTTATTAACTGTGTGTGGACTGTCGGGAGTAGTTTTGGCTTTGACATTGTTTATACACTTTGAATTCCGTTTTGGGGGGCGCCAGAGCCAATAAAAATAATATTCATGGAGGAGGTCCATGTGCGCATTTGTCGAGCCTTGACGTTTGATTTTTCAGTGATAGATATATATATATATTTTTGACATGATGTACACACACAAAATGAACAAGACTCATAAAAACTGTATCCAATAGATGGTTATGACGGTGGCTTTTTCGTGTATCTCATAAAATTCACACTGTTTGTTTATTTTGCCTGCGGCTTTTGTGGCTTGCTCTTTTGTTATTGCATATTTATTTTACTGTATGCCTTATTGTTGTTGTCGGTATTATTATTACTATTATTATTGTTGTTGTTCTTGTAGCGTCATCAACTGGCAAACGGCGCTGTCTGTTTTTTTCTTTTGTGTGTTTTTTTTCCAGTGTAGAGTTGTAAGGGAATTGAAGTGGGAGCGGGAACGGAGCACAACAAAGTCCATCAAGCAAAGCGTGCTTTTCAAATCAAGCAGCAAGCATCTTCTGTCTCCCTCTCTTTCTTCTGCGCGCTCCCTTTGCGGCTTTGGCTTGTCTCTTTGACTGTGGGTTCTCTAAATACCAAGCTAAGCACTTTTTTTCTGCATGCGTTTTGCAAGCAACATGAACTACAACAACAATGTGAGCACCCCGCTGGGCTCCGCTGCTACTGAGTGAAGCTTTTACGGCCGAACGCTGCCAGCTGCTGTTGCTGCTGCTGCTGCCGCTGCCGCTGCTGGCGCTGGCGCTGCTGTTCTCGCATATTTATTTTGATATCTTTTATGATTCTTTATTTGGCGGCTTAGCTACCCCGCCACGCAAATGAAACTCGCCAGTCTTGTTGATTTTATGCGACCGCCGTCGCCTTCGCTGCTTGAGACGAAAATGTAAATAAAACAATGAAGGGGAGAGAAGTCATAACTGAGACGAATGCCTGACTTTGAAATGCGCTATAGCAATGAGCTTATAAGCCGATTACCATATAAAGCTGACTGATATGAAATGAAATATGTTTGTATGATTCCGGATTAAAGACATGAATATGAAAAAAATATATGTCTCTTGAGTAATTTGTTAATAACATGTTAAGTCTCTAATCTAAAAAGTATTAGTCTGCTTTCTACAAATGCTGAATGATATGAAACGATAGATATGTAAACTAATCAAAAATAAGTCAAACTTAATTTGTTAATATTATGTAAAATTTCGTATTTAACAAGTTTTCTGAAAAAGATATTTAAATGATCTATCAAAATCTTAATTCCTCAAGAAATGTATTTGCTTTGTGGCTCTGTCTATAAAGAACTTATACTAGTTAATATACCCTTTAAGCTTTTACTTTCTCATCCTCATCCTCAGTTCTGCGTAAGCCTTATGGCCATAAAAAGATTATCTTAATATTATATTTAAGCTGTACTTATATGCATACTTGTACATATTTTCATATGTTTTATTATATCGCCATGTTTTATGGCTTGTGTACATTCATTTATTTGTGTTTAATAAATTCGCATTATCTATTTGCTTGGATTTCATTATGAAAATGCTGGGATAAGCTCATTTAACATCATTACATAAGTTTGTGTGCATATATTTATTAATGTCGGGGATCTGAGGATCCTAAGTCTTGAAAATTATTTAATTTAAATGCATTGGCAATTTGCAATTTTCTTAAATTGCCGATTGTTTGAAGTTATTTGCATGATTATCGTAATAATCATTAGCTTATATGATTATTATTATTGTTATTGTCGGCATTTGCGTGATAATTGTATACGTGTACGAATAGATTATACACATTCAATACGAAAGACCTCAGGCGATCTTTTTTTTATATTTACTTATTTATTTATTTTTCTTTATTTTTTTTTTTATTTTATTTTATTTTTCCAAATTGCTTAATATGGACATTCAACTCGGTTGTGTTCTCCGTGGTTTCTCACAGACTCTACGTTTGGGTGCATTAACATAATTGCCATAATTTATGAGACCCAGTTCGACAACGAACAACAATTTCAAGTGTGGGGGCTACTCAAATTAGTTACATTTGAGTTTCGTGTTGCAGTTGTGTGTGTTCCTTTTCCCACTGGTCAGCTGTGAACAGCTGTGTGCCCAAAACGGTGATAACTAGCGATGAAAATAAACATCGATTAATAGATAACTAGAGAATAGCGATAGCTACAGATAAATATCAACCGATTATTAGAGATTGAACATGTAAATAAACAGAACACATAACAATCTTGAAACAACCTTTCGAACAAAAGAAAAATCAAGAAAATACTCTGTTTTAAACCCACTGCTAATTATATATAAATAATTCATTATTTCACTTATTTTTATAATTTCCTACACTTTTTCTTAGCATGCTGTGATTAAAGCTTTGTAAACCGATAAGTGTAATAAAAAACAAAAATGTTTAAAAGAACATATCTTAATATGTACATATATCATAATAAAAAAAAGCCATTCGAAAATCATTGATATTCATCCGGTAGAAGACTAAATTCTGGTCATAATAATCTTAATTGGTTTTTCTTTTCAAAATATATAAATAAAATAAAATCCTGGTACTTATTTGATTTTCTAAAATGTTTGCATCAATTAAAAAATAAAAACATTATTTTGTCTCGCATCAATATATGCGACCCGATTAATTAAAATTTGTTAAACCGATAAGCGCGCACCATTCGATTATTTCAGATTTATTTTCATCCCTATTGATAACCCTCGCACTAGTAGAGTGTGTGGCGTGTGGTGTGCGGGGTACGCGGGTGGTGCAGGGAATTGAAGCCTGACAACTGCTCGACTTAAGTCTTCTGTGACCATGTGTCGCCCAACGAGTCTTGGCGAGGGCAGACGCGTGAATCGTGTGATGATTCATGTGCATAACTTCAGATTGAAGTACATGCAGTAACTTGATATTGCACAAAGGCAAATTTATCGCACTTTGAGGCCAGCACAGTACAGCTCTAAGCGCCAAGGAGTGTAATGGCTCAGTAAGCACAAAGCTCAAAAGATCGAGATGATTCATGGCTGTTCCATTGCAAGTCGAGTGGAGACAGTTTGTTATTTCGCCTTCATTCGGGCAGGTCACTTGTCACAGTCTTCGTTGCAGTTTGTCTAAGAGGGAGAGAGGAGCCGAGTGAGACTTAAAGAGCGTGATGCTTCAGTAAGCTTTAAGCTCAAATGAAGGATGATTGATTGACTCATGTGATTTATAATCAAGTTATATGACGTTTTGGCTCAAAAGCTTGAATGTTATAACTCATTGGTATTCAGTTCAAGGAGTCTTCACTGTTTTGCCTTCATTCAGGCCCAAAGCTGGTTGCAATTTGTCAAAGAGAGGGGAAAACAAAGTGTGATGCTTTAGTAAGCTTAATGCTTAAATGAATAAAGATTGATTCCTGTGATTTATAGTCAAGTTGTTTGAAGATTTGGCTCGATTTGGCTGTTGAGGAGGGCTCAGGGGTATTCATTTTAAGTTGAGTGGAGTCAAGAGAGAGAGTGAAAGACAGCGATGTATCAATTAGAGCTTAAATTGCAAATGATTGTGGATTCTTTTATATAGCTCTTGCATTCAAGTTGAGTTCAAGTCTTTGTTCAAAATTATCATAAGAGAAAGAGCGTGAGAAAGGCAACAATCTTAAGAGAGTGACATTTTAATAAGCTTAAAGCTCAACTGAATAGCATTGATTGATTTGAGCTTTAAACAAATTCTTTGACGTTTTGGCTACTTATTGAACAACTCTCGTAGACACTTGAAAACAGGCTTGAAATTCCAAAGCCAAGCCAGAGTCCGCTTGGCAACTTTATTGACAACGCATGGTGCGATTATTTATGGCAGCAGTTTGAATTCATTTCGCATCGCTGCTCCCCTTACTATCACCATCTCGCTCCCTCTCCTTCTCTTTCTGTCTCTCCGTTTCTGTGTCTAAAAACGCGTTTAAGTTAAACAACTTGCGAGATTAATGAGCCGCGTATAAATCACGACAAAGTTGTTAAAAGAAAATTCGAATGAAGCGTAAATAAAATGCACACGAAAACCGTTGCATATTTTGAGCACAACAAATATTTACACGCCTCGCTGGCTGTTGCCGGGGTAGGTGGGCGGGGGTTGGTCCGGGGAATGTAAAAGTCAATTTCACACTTGATTGCTGGCCGTAAATCAATAAAAGCTAAAGCGTTGGCGTTGGCGTTGGCGTTGGCGTTGGCGTCGACGTCAACGTCAGCGTTGCTATTGCGATGCCGCTGCAACTGTTGCTGTCTAATTAAGCGCATCTAAGAAGCAGCAGCGGCGGCGGCTACTGAAAAGCTCGCACACAGACAGACACAATACATGTACACTAGAACGGCATGTGCAATAAATCGCGTGCCGTTTTAACACTTTGACGTGCACAATTGAAAATTGCGAAACGGCTTTTGCTTGTTGCGCTTTGTGCAGCCAACAACGCCGCAGTCGACGTCGCGGTCGACGCATCGCCTGTCTCAATTGGCGCGCCAGGCAAATTAGCTAAGCTTTAAAGAGAGTGAGAACCAAAAACAACACTTGAGGCTACAAAACGACGCCCGCGTCGTCTCTACGTCTCTGGGTCTCTGCGCTTGGCTGGGCAAACAAGAAGCAGAAGAAAGAGCAACAGAGCAAAGCACACACACACATACACACATACAGCGCCAAAAAGGCTGTGAAAACAGACACCTCGTGCTCCTTTGTTGCCCTCCATTTGCTAGTTGTTGTTGTTGCTGTTGTTGTTTTTGCTGTGTTTGCAGCGATTTTTTTGTTTTTGTTTTGTTTGCCAATTGCAGCAGTTTTTTTTGCCTTTTTTCTTACGTTTTCTTATATTTTTTTCTTGTTTTAAACTCAAGTATTTATTGTATTTACACAGCGCAGTGCAGCCAAGGAATAAATATAAAAATAAAAAATTACAAGCCAAACAAATAAGTTGTGCAAATATTTTGTGATTATATTTTGCGCTTACGTTTTCTTGTTTTTTTATGACTGTGCAAACAACATTTGCGACAAGATTTACACAGCGCAAACAATTATACGGTGCACCTTTTTTTTTGGTGACTTGAGGATGTGCAAGATCTTTAATAACTGTTCATTGACAGATTAGCAATGGGAAGAGATAATCAAGCCTATTCCGCTCACACATACAGAATCAAAATTATCAGCTGTTCTGAGTGAAAACTAATCATACACAACCCCAAAATGAGAAATATTTGCTATTCTCTCTTAATTTTCCCATGATTCTTCCTTCAAAAGAGCGTGAGCATAAAATCAGCGCTTCGTAACAAAGGCGGCCCATTCACGGTAATCTTGATCATATCGTGCATCGTCTGTGACGCGTTGATCGTGATCCTCCCTTATATGATGAATGGGGCGCCTAATTGCAAACGACGCTTAAGCAGTTCGATCACTTGATATTTAAGATATTTGCAATCGTTTTTCAATTAACATTGCCTGCACTCGCATTGCCGTTAATAAGCATGCAAATATGCAAACAAATTGCATTTATAATTATAGTAGTATATACCGAGCAGCGTTTGATTTTAATAGTTTCATACTAAAGCTTCATTAGGTAAGCAACTAAACTGAGCAGTTAATAATGAGAAAAGCCAACTGCTAAATTACTCAAAGCAGTCGCTAAATTTTTACTGCAATTATTTGCTATAACAAATTTGTCGCGTCTATAAAAAAAGAAAAATAAAAAAAAGTATTAAAAGAAATCAATAAAAATGTCGCGCTAATAAATTTAGTCAAGCGGAAAAGTTGCAACCCGAAACGGGAATTGTTGTTGGCATAGGGGGCGAACAGGGGCAACGGGAGGCACGATACACGCAAATGCCTAACTGGTTGACTTGCCTGTAAACGGAGATTAAATTAATAAAAATAATGACAACTGAGCTGATTGCGCGTTGCGGTGTTAATTTTCCACACGCCCCGCGCGTTAGTTACTCCCCCCAACCATATTATGGGATTGGTGGGGGGGGGGGGGGATATCTTTGCAGCAACTACGCCTTCTGTTCGCAGCTGAGAAATTTGTTGCAACTTGTTTCACAGCGGGCACGCAGCGAGTCTCTCATGAATTATGGACCAGTTGTTGGCCTGGCTCTAAGCTCTTGGCCTGTGCGCGTCTACTCCTGCCCCACTTATCCCCCACCCCCCTCTCTCTCTCTTTCTCTCTTGCTCTACACTTAACCGAATTAGTTTCAATTGCAATTTTTCAAATGCCTTGCAACGTGGCCGCGTCGCTGAGTAAAATATGTGCCGTCTTTGCAGATGTTGTTGTTGCTGTTGTTGCTGTTGTTGCTGTTGTTGTTGCTGTTGCAGTTGTCGACGGCGGCAACATCATTATGCAGGCAGTTTTATGGACACGGCCACTTAGCAGACAGCAGCGCGCAGAGCGCAGCATTTCAAATTGGAGATGATCGCGTGAACAACAATCTTTGTCTAAATTCAGCCGTGTAAACTGCCTGCAAATGCAAAACGAACCGAAGCATCTCTAAACGCATTTTATTCGGTTAAGAACTTGAGCTGGGAAGGGTTGGGCTTGGGATTGAGGGAAACACACCATTCAAATCCAAGATTTTCTTCAACATTCCAAAGATCTTGAATTTGTTTTCCTTTATACTATTCCCAATATTTAAGGTAACATTTTCGTGAATATTCCACCCGCAAGCGTAGAAAATCACGGACAACTGAAACGGAAACTTTTTTGTTTACCAACCAATCGGCTTCAAACTTATTTTACACGATCTATACAAAAGTCATTTGACACATATTTCACCGATTTTGGAAAATCCACTCCATAGGCGGAAAATGGGGGTCTCAAAGCTGTGTGGGAGAAAGTCAAATTTTGGTCCGTTCGGGTTCAAACTCATTTTCAAAGCTCTACACATTAAATAATTCGATACGTGTATCACCGATTTTGAAAAATGTACCTATACGGTTGGAAAATAGGTGGAAAACTTTTTCCAAGCTCACACATTTCAAGGCTCTACACAAAAACATAATAGGCCTGGTGCTCAAAGATTTTGGGCTTTACCATCTAGTACAATATAAAACTTGTTGTCTAAACGATAGTTTTGCAGCTTTAGCTCGCAGTGCCATCTGCAGCTTTTGAAGTTTTACAGTTTCACAGTTTTAGAGCTTTTGCAGTCATCGTATCTCTTGTGTATCTTGTCATCATCTGTTTTTTTTGTGGCTGCCGTTTTGGCATTTTTATGCTGATTTCATTTTGATTTCAATCCCAAAGCGCTGTCATTTCCACAACGAATCTCAAGTCGCCGCTGTTGCTGCTCCTGCTGCTGCTGTCAGCGCAATTTGTTGAAATATTTACTTATCTGCAGTGTTGCATTGCCCACCCCACCCCACCCCTACTACAAGCTGCTTGCTTGCTTGTTGGTGTGGTATGTATGTGTGCTGTCATGCAATTAATCACACACACGGCACATTTACACGTCGTTTACCAAAAAAAAGAAGAAGCAAGTAACCCTCCCTTCGTCGTCGCATTAATAATGCATTTTTAATGGTGCTGAAAATGTTTCCGTTTCGATTTGCTTTGCAGCTTTGCTAGCGGCTTAATTAAAACAAACAGCTTATCTAGGCATAGGACGAGGGGGCAGCGCCAGGCAGGCAGGCAGGCTTTTGAAGTGTGGCATAAATTATATTAAGAGTGCATATACATACACATGTAGCTCTCTTACATGCATACATACATACATACATATATGTACATGTATATCTCTCTTATATACATACGTGATGAGCTTTTGTAAAGTTTCACTGCACTGCTCCCTGCCGCCGCCCCCTTCGTTGCTGCTGTGTGTTTAATGCCTTTTTATGGCATTTTAAAACTTTGCTCACTTGCATTTGCTTTTGCCGCTGCTGTTTGTGCTTTATTTTGCGCTAAGCCGCAGCTTACCAGAGACCGGATAACCAGCCACTGGAGTTAAGCAACTCCGTCGCGCTGCCAAAGAGGGAGAAGCTAAGAGAGAGATAGAGAGAGACAAAGCAGGACCACAGATAAAAGTCGGCAGGTCGACAGTTGCTTTTGCCAGTGCCAGCCCCAGCCAAGGGCTCCCTAATCGCTGCTGCTGCTGCAACTGCGCTGCCTTTGCCTCTCTAGCTCTGTGCTCCGTGTTCCTTTTGCTTGCCGCTGCTGCTGTCCGCATAAAACTTTGCCGTTGTGTTTCTTCAGATTCTCCCTTCCAACCGTTCGCTTGCTGCATGCAATTCCACTTTTTGTTTAATATTAATTTTGCTCTCTTGCTTTTATTTTAGTTGGGCTGCTGCTGCTGCTGCTATTCATGCCACGTTCTCTTGCCATGGCACAGCAGAAAAAAAAGAAACAAGACAAAAGTAAAAATTCTTCAGCTCGTTCTTGTTCTTTGTCTGCTTCTTCTTGCTTGCTTGCTGTTGAGTTGAGTTTTTTTTTTTCAATTCAATTCAACTCCCCTGCTGTTGTTGTTGCTACTCTCTTGCCCTATCGTATTCACTGAAAATCATGTCGTTTTGAAAATTGTTTGTGCTTGTTCATGCGAAATATTTTTTGTTGCTGTTTATTTTTCTTTTCTTTTTATTAATTCCTGGCTCAATTTCGTATTTTTCGTGTATTTTTTTTGGCTCTTTTCCTTTTGACGTGTTAGGAAATGTTCACATTCTTTTACCCGTTAGCTTTACTACGCATATTTCACTCCTCTTTCTCTTTCACACGTACACATAGCACGCTTATTTTATTATGCGTCTTTATAATTTTTAAATGCGCTTAATAAAGCGCTCAATCTGGTTGAACGCCAGCGGGGTGGTGGGCTGGTTGCCGGCTGAGCGCCGGATGCCGTCGCAGTCATTCTGCACAAGAAAAAAGAAAGAAAAAAAAGGTAAAGTGGTATTAAATTTCATATGCGTCGTTACTCTTTGCTCTTCCTCTCTCTCACTCACGCCACGGCGTCCCGCTCTGCCTCAGCGTCTCTGCCCATCATTATCTTCGTATGTTGGCGGGGAGGGTCAAAAGAACACTTAAGCCTGAAATTGGCAGCTATTCGCTTGGCTCTTTGCCTTCCATTGTGGTTGTTGTTGTTGTTTTGGCTGTGGGTCTTGGGTCTTGAGTCTTGAGTCTGCGGCCTGCTGCCCCTGCGCTTCTTCTCCTCATCCTCATCCTTCTCCGCCGCCTTCCTCTTCTTCGGCATCTACTTATGTCGACTTGTTATTGTTCGACATAATGGCAAAATATTGTATTGCCAACATTTTTGTGCTGCTTGGCTTGGCCTGGCCTGGCCTGGCCTGGTCTGGTCTGGCCCTCCGCTTAGTTTTGTGCGTATACTCTGTTCGCAAAGGGAAAACGAGTATATTGTGCTTGTGGCAGTTGTCTCGATCCGCCACAGTTATTCAAAAACGCCACAACTCCCACAATTTTATAGCTAGAGTAAGTAAATTTGATATGGGACTTACTGATGAGCTTCTTGAAAGATTGAACCACAAAAAGTTAAGCCACGCCCTTTCCCGTTACAGAAAATAAGCAAAAAGAATGAAAGAAATGAGAAAACAGGCTGTGAGCAGAGTATATTGCAGTCGTGAGCTTGCCAGGGCAATGTTCTTACTTGTTTGCTTCTTTTTTCTTGCTGCTCTGTTTCGCCTTCGCCGCAAAGTTGCGAAGCTCACTTGACAAATGAGCTTTGGTGCTGCTTGAAGCTGCTCCACGCACACCACAATACAAAAGCCATAGCAATAGCTGTTTAGCTCCCCTTAGCACCCTACACACCCCTCCACACTACACTTCACTCCACTACACTCCGCCAAGCAAACACAATGGGAATAAAGTGCGTTAACTTTTTGGCAGACAATAGATTTTATTTCTGGCACGGCGCATGGCATGCCACAATCCGAAATGGCCCCAGCCATGTGGAATGGATGTGAAAATGGTTGTGCGTGTGTGTGTGTGTGTGTGCGTGTGCGTGTGCGTGTGCGTGTGTGTGGAATGGAATTGTTTTATTATTGTGCGTTGGCCTCTGGCAACATTTGGTCTCGTGGGCGGGGGTGTTGGAGCGAAGGAGGGCAGAATTGTGGCAGCTGCCGCCTGTGTGGGTGCCGCAGATTACAACTGATCAATTTTCGAGCAAATTGTCTGATTTAAGATTTATTTTGATAATCTTAAGAATGGTTGAGTCCCAAACTAAATACCCGGGTATCAACTCACTCTTATATGCGGGTTCTGACACTCCACAAAATATATATTTCATGCTACTGTTGATTTAAGCTTGGCTTCTGCTCAGTTTAAGTCATTATTTTTCGCATAATCAATCTTCATATTTTGTGATACTGTGTTTTTGTGCTAGAAACAGTCTTGGTAAATATCAATAACTCAAAAATTATCTAAGGATGTCTAAACGCATAGAAAATAACTAAAAATGTCCTAAAAACTGTGATAAAATGTAAAAAGTAGAAGGAAGTAAAGTAAAAATTTCTAGAAAATGTGATAGTTAGTAATGCAAAATCAATCTACACGAGAAACCATGACTAAAAAGACATTCCACATTAAAATCGGTTTAGTTTTAACAAAGTTCTGGCAATTGGAAATATAGGATGAGTATTTCTTATGGAGATGGCTTACAAGTCAAATTTTATTGCACTCTTGACGAAAAAATGAACTTAAACCTCAAAACAACTTTTGGTTTTGATTAAAGTTGAAACTTCAGGATTTTAATTCTTTCAAAATTTATTTTTTTGAAAATGAGAATGGAGGACCATATCAATTTTCGAAAAAGTAAAAATTGCTTTTTTATTTTTGTGAAATATTAGATATATTGAAATGCCAAGACAATTAAGACTACAAAACATGATCCAAAATATATTCCGTATGGAATTCGGTTTAGTTTTCACATGGATTGGGAAATCTAGATAGAGGGATGTTTGCAATCGCGTTAACGTAATTTTCCAAACATAGTACATATGATTATATCTGTGTTGATTCTACTCAAGTAGAAATGATTTTCTCTTGTACATTTCGTTTAAAGTGAATACTTGGCTAAGAACTCGAAAGTCAACGCCTCTAAACGGAAAATGTTTGCCTTATGAACTGAAACAAAATTGCCTCCTGCTTTGATTTTTCATTACATGGCTTAACTTCCTGTCTCGCTTTAGTATCCTTGCGCTGTATCAGCAGAATTACAAAAGTATCTGACACAACACGAGGCAAAACTATCTGGGTGTGTGTGTGTGTGTTGGTAAAACTTTTTGTGTGTGTGTGTGTGTGTGTAAACACACTTAAAACATTCGCATAGTTCACCGCAATCAGTTTTATGTGCGACACGGACGCGCCCTGTTCCTTGTGTTTGCCTGTTTGCCCCTGCTGTTCCTCCTCCTTGTTTCACCCCTCTGCTCCCATCCTACTGCTGCTGCTGCTCTGCCTCGCTGTGAATGCTTAATGCCGTTGTTGTCTTGCCTGGCACGTTGCCCTACTCCACACCAGCTTTTGTCTGTCCAGATACACCCATACACACTACATGCTATACCATACACATACATACATATATCTAAATATGTATATGTGCTTGTATGTACATATACTCTATACTTAAGCTGTTGCCGGCGCTTTGTCCAAACCACACAACTGACTGCCTGCCATTCTGTCTGGCTGTCCATTTTCTACTCTGTTTCTAGTGTTGCCAATAACGTTACATTTTCCCGTCATAATGTGGCCTTAAAAGAAAGAAAAACGACGGAAGCGTACAGCGGTAATTATAGATCGTTATTTTAGCTTTTTTTTACTTAACTGGCAAGCCTATCAGCAAGATTACCGTTTCTTAACTTATCAAATTGCAACCCTTTTGAGTTAGCCATAACATAACTTGGCAATTTTGGCTGCCTTTGACTTTTGCTCCGTAATTTTCCTTTCCTTAAAGAAAAACACCTATAGAAACTGAAGTTAGAACCTTGGCACTTATGACATTTCACAACTTATAACTACCACTCAAATAGAAAAACTGTAAAAGAAAAGTTCTTTATTTAGCAATTTCCTCCGCTTTTTGGCTATTTCCACCCTAAAATTGGCTACTTTTTCTTAGTTTATAAAGGCTGGCAACTCTGTCAGTTGCTCCGCTCCTTTTCTGCATTTTGCAACTTGCATTGCTGATCATTTTACACACTTACGTACGTGTGTGTAGTTGTTGCTGTTGTAGACTCTTAATATGCTTTTAGATATGCATCAGCAAAAGCTGCCTCGGGCCCCCCCTTCCCCTCTTGGCCCCTCTTATTACCCTGCCATGTGTGCTTGTAACTGAAGACGTTGCCAACATCGTCGCTGGCGTCGTCGTCACCCCTTTTGGCAGCGCATCCATTGAACTGAGTCGACGTCTCCCTCTGCCTCTCCCCTTTGCGTCGTCTCCATCTCTGGCTTTGGACTGCCTTTTGCCAGCTTGTGTATTTATGCATTGAACTGGAAACGCGCAGAGCCCAAGCAGCAAGAGGAGGGCTAGGGGCAGAGGCAGGGGCAGGGGCAGGGGCAGTCATCCCAACAGCACACAATTTGCATGCCAAACAGCATATAAAATATCGCAGCACAACAAACTGCACATTGGTTCTCGAACCTTAAGGAGTATTAGTTACAGTGGTTAAGAGCTTGAATCAAATAGGAAAGCTGTTATTAACATGATTAAAAAGCGCTTTTAAAGCAAGAAAAATTATACATAACAGACCAATTATGTAATTGCCAGAAAGATTTTCCTTAAGCTATATAAAGCTAAGCATGAAAATGCACAAGACTTTGCTTTTCAGTTAGAAAAAACTAATTAACTAACCATTTCTTTTCCCTCTACTGTGGCGCGCTGTTACAAACATTAACAGTTTATGTTAAGCAGCTGGCAATAACATTGCTGTTAATAAATTATTGCTGCAATTGTTTTGGGACCACTGTGCACGTGCCATAGCCATACTTCATACCTCAATTGCTTTCCATTGCCGTGTTTCTGGATTTTCATTTGCTTTAAGCATATATTTGCGCTGCTTGCCCCGCATCTGCCGCCCACCTAGCCCCGCTTGCTACGCACTGTTGGTATTTTATTTATTCATGCTCTGGTCTTATTCAATATACAAAATATGCATATGTGTTCAAGTATCTGTATCTGTAGCTGTATTTGTATCTGTATCTGTCATAGTAATGCCACTTGAAGCTGAATTGAGGGAATTGCGTTGCTTCCACTGCTGCCAGGACGTGGCCAGGACTTGACTAGGACTCTTAGCTGGTTCTTTAGTAATTGACGTTCTCAATTGAGCAGCTGTTGCATTTTCACACATTGTCCCAAAATAAATCCGCAAATCAATTAATTTTCATGCTACTTAACTTAGTTTACTTTTTGTTGTTGCCATGCTTTGTTGCGCAGGACAACGAATCGCAGTTTGTGGCAAAGTAGGGGCGGGGGTGACCCCAGAGTCCAGTCCAGTCCTTTTAGCTGCTTGTAGCTACAAAACGCACTCAATCAAATGAAAATTAGCATTTAATATGCCAAGCGGAGAGGCTGCGACTGCGGCTGGCTGGGTCCAAATAATGTCCCTTGGGAGGAGTTGCAGAAGTGGAACGAGGATGAGTATGAAAACCCTCCCTGAGGGCCACACAATCCTCCTTGACTCGGCCTGTAACCCTCCCTGCTGCGGCATTTCCGTGTTTAGTTCGCCCTTCCCTTGTGTCCTTTCTTTTTGGTTTCCTGTTGTGTTCAGCAAATAATTTTGTATTCCTTTGCACTGTCTCTTCTTTCCCCCCTGTGCCTTGTACGGGCAAATTGATGGCAGTCCCCTTGTCCAACCCTCCCAGCGAGCAACCCCCGAACAAAAGGTGTCAGCTACGTAATTATACGTGCCACATCCTCATACTCGTTTCCCCCCCCCCCTCGATTCTCCTCGGTCGCTTACTGCGTCGCCTTTGCCTTTTGTGTTTGCCCGTGTTTATTTATTAAGCATATTTGTTACTTTATCCGTCCCTCCCCTTAGCCGCTGTCCCATTTCCCCGTTCCGCTTTCCGCTTTCGCAGCTGCGCACATTTGCCTTGGCGAAAATGGATTATTTAGTTACAAATTCCTGCGGCATCCTTTTGTTGTACACACACATTCCTTGTTGCTGATATTTATAGCAATTAACTGTAATTAATCCCGGCTACATTAATCAACGTTTTCTCTCACAACTCTCACAACTGTTGACGCACCTCACAAAAGTTCATTACCTGAGTGGGCTTGCTGCTGTTGTTGTTGTTGTTTAATAAGCCAGAAAGAAGCAAAAAGGCGTTTCATTGAACAAAGTAATTAAGTGTGTTCGCACACTGAATACCAATCAGATTAGTGAAACTTTTATATCCTTAAAGATCTAAAACTCATCCTTAAAGCTTAAATTATATTTGTAGGAACCCCAATCCTCAATCTTTTGAAGTATAATGATATGTGAGCTTTGTGACTTAAGTGAGTTTTGTTTTAGGGTTCTTCTTTGCCTCCGGGGTTACTTATCCCTTGAGTAACATATGCCATCAGTCAAGAACTCATCTTTATTTAGTGCCAATGACACTTGAACCTTAGATTATATTTGTGGTAACCTGTGTCACATACAACCTATGCAAATTTGAAAATTTGTAAGCTGTATTTTATGATTTTTCTCCTTGGGGGGGGGGGTTATTTGTCCCTTAAGTAAGCAAACAACATAAAATTATATCACAGACACGATTCCTAAATCATTAATCAGTAGAATCAATGACGCCTTAACCTTTTAAATCTTTCTCATCTTTCATGTGCTTTTAAAGCTGTTTCAGCTTTCATGTGCTTTCAAAGCTATTTACAGCTTTGAAATATAATTAAAATACCTTTAAGGGCCACAGAAATTGAATGTTTAACATTTCAGCAACATTTTGTCACGAAGTACAGAAAGTGCGAGAGTTATTTCCACAGATATACATTTATGTACAAGCTGACTAGCGCTATAAGGAATAACTTTATACGTATAATCCTTTCATGGGATTATTGCAGTCGCTGCAAGTGACTAAAAAAGGGCCGCAAAATAAAAGGAGGCAGCTCCTCGAATGCGGACACATTCTGTGCAATTACAAAAGAACCGCAAAAGGGTGGAGAAGGAGTGCAGTGCAGGGCAGGGGAAGAAACCCAGCGATGGCCATGTTCATGTCCATGGCTGGAACTGCAGGCTGTAGGTTGCCAGAGGCAGGAGGGGGTTAGGAGAGACTGGAGGCGGGCAGCGCAATCAGTGAGCCCTTGTTTTGGAGTGGGCAGAAATATGAAAAAGAGTTGAAATAAATTAACAGAACTGGCAACGAGACTGGACCAAGTTTTTTCTCTCTTTCTTTTTTGTTATTGTTGTTTTCTGTATATTTTTTTTGTTGCTGTCTGAATTTGAATTTTTTGAGCCTGACAAAAAGGAAACGCAAAACGTGGCTGAGTCTTTGACAAAATGTTTGCAGGACATGTCGTCAGTCAGTCAGGCTGTGAGTTAGTGAGTTTGCCTTTAGATGCGTCGCGTCGCGTCGCATCGTATCGGCTCACACAGGCTACCAAAAACAAAAACAGAGGAAAAACTCTGCCAAACAATGGCATAAAAAACATGAAAAGCATACATTACACGCTCGAAATCCCCGGGGGTTATATACTGAAACATACACACTCACACACAGGGAAACAATAACGAAGCGCACACACAAAACGTATTCTCTGGCATAGGCAAGGCAAACTCGTCATCATGGCCCTTGGAAAGGGCACACAACTAAGCAGAAGCCTCTCGGCTTCAGCTACAGCTTCAGTTTCATCCTCAGCCTCAGTCCGGCCATCCGACAGTCCGGGGACCCATGACGTTGATAATATTGTTGTTCACATGTCGGGTTTTATAGTGTGGAGAACGTGGAACGATGCAAACGGCAGCAGCAGCAGCAGCAGCAGCAGTAGGGAACAGCCGGCAAAGAGACTCTGTCTTTCCTGTGGAGTATGTGGCATGTGCAGCATTTATGCCCTGTAAGTGTTTAACTTACTGCAAAGGGTATGTTTGTTCTACTTGCGGAAGATATACTGAAGATATCAGGTTTGAATTGAATCCTCAAAGTCATTTCGAAAGTGAATGTTCACTTTATCTCATATTTACGTGCAATATTGCGCTACTTCATGCGTCATCCAATGACCACAGACAATTACCTGACCTCAGCGAGATGGCGCCACATTTTTCGAGATTGCTCCGTTTCCATTTCGCGTCAGAATTGCATGTGATCTTTGATCAATCTCCTAATGAACCCGGTGTTTTCCCGCTGCTAAAACACATTTCTCAAGTTTATTATACAACAGATTGAACGCAAAGTGATGTTTATTGTAATTAAACTATTCTGATTAGATAACGGGCCTTAAAAATCTCACAGAAAGTGAAAATTGGACCAGGCGTGATGGAGTATGGATTGTAGACCTTTGTATTCGCTAAAAATAATGATAAATGTGTAATAATCAGTAATTATCATGAGTTTAATTGATCTCAAAATTGAAACTTAAACCTTTAATCATTTTTATCATTAATCAAAGTTTAACGATGCGGTATTATTTGATTGAATGATCTATAGCTATAGATCTATAGCTAGTTCCGCCGCTAATCTTGATAACCAATTAAATGTATTCAATGGGGGTTTCGCCGTTGAAAAAAAGTATAAATCTTAAAAAAAATACACATTACTTATGTGAATAAAAAGGTAAATATCGTTGTCAGTAAAACGTTTGCGGTTAAGACGCTTGTCAAATGCTCTCAAAAGAGAGCAAGCGATAGAGAGCAAGGGAGAGAAAGTACACACATACACTCTTAATTGAAATGATATGAACTTAGCTGAGCTGTTTCTGTAACTCAAATGACCGCTGATGAATTGCTACGCTTACAGGGTATAAATTAGTGTTAGCATGCTCGTTACGTGGACTGCACTTTGTGCTGTGCCGTGCTGGGCCTAAACCTGGGCCTGCCAGTTGCCGCCTCGTTTTGCGGCTGATTGCCTTAGCCTTAGCCTGGTTGTCGGACCAATTGCCAGCTACCTGTAAGTGGCGAGACGTCAGGGGCAACAGCAGCGGCAGCGGCGTCTCTGTAATTTACAGCATATTGGCCACAAAGGCGCAGAGAAATGCCAGGGCATTAATTGAAAGTGGTTGGGAGTTGTCGGAACTACTTAATGCTCTGGTCACTGACCACACCAGTGCCCATTGCGGGCTGGTCAAACGCCTCTTGGCGTATTTATAAAGCCGTTTGCAAAGGCAAACAAAGCCGCTGATGCCACGCGTCATATGTGGAGTGCTTGGCATTAGTAAGTTTACACTTTTGTTGTAGTTATGTTGTTGTTGTTGAAACGCTACAAATCTGTTGCGATATAGCAACCACAAAACCTTAACCTAAGCCGAAAACCAAACCGAAACCCAAGCCCATACCCTTGAAGGAGGCAGCTGCTTTATCCTTGCCGCAGGGCTCAATCAGAAGCGTGCGCTGACTATCCCAAGGGGCAAAGTCAAATTTGGCAGCCCAACATTCACATTCACATTCGCATTCGCATTCACATTTACATTCATTACTTATGCAGGCAGGCAGGCTGGCAGTCCGACTGGCAAGCAACCCCTAGTTAGAAGATCAACCCTTAAGTTATTTGTTACTCTGAGCTCTATTCCATTCGGCTCAACGTTAATCGTTATTTTGGCACTTTTTGTGCTGTGCGCTCGTCGTAATCGCTTTGCTCCATAGGATTCAAGGCTCTAAAAGAAGATATATATGTATATGTATTTTTAAGGGCAACGGGACCAGAGCACATTTTCAAATTATCCTCAATGAAATTATGAAAGCAAAAAGGGTCGCCGCTTGGCAAGGGCAACGAGGGGTAAGGCATTTGGGGTGCTGGGGTAAAAGGAATTGGGCACGGTTACCCTGCTCCACGACAAACCGCTTGAGTCAAATATTTTTGATGAGGGTCATAATTATAATGAAACAGGTCTTGCATACTGAGACAAGGAAACTCTGGCTGGCTTGTTCTTCGTTTTTTTCTTCCCCTGTACCCTTGTGTTGGGTCTGTCTGGTCGTGGTCGTGGTTGTTGCTGTTGTTGCTGTTGTTATTGTTACTGTTGTTGTTGTTGTTGTTGTTGTTGTTGTTGTTGCCTCAACACTTTTGAGCTGGGCTCTCGGGCACATAACGCATGATTCATGCTGCCGCTGATGCCTCAGTCCCTGCTCGGGCGCGACCCTTCTACATTCGATCCCTGCTCGGGCGCCCCTTCAACGTTCGATCCCTGCTCGGGCGCCCCGCACTTGGCTCACTGGTTTTACCCTCGTTGCCGTTGCTTCTGTTACTTTTAATACTCCGCACAGCACTGCAAATGGCGTTAAATTTGAAAGGGGACTCAACGCTCGCCCTTTTGCACGCTGCTTCGTTGTCGTATTGAAAGAAGGGTGACGTACGTACTGAGGGGACGCGACATTCGGTCATAATTAAAATAAATTTAAACGATTGCCTCGCTTTGATTATGTTGTAGCCAGCCGGCCAAAAAGTGCATGAGTATCATCGTCTTTACTGCTGCTGTGGTTGTTGTTGTTGTTGTTGCTGTTGCGCACTTGTAAAATTGAAAAGTAATGCCACTTTGTCACTATATTGAGCTTGCCCTGCAGGGCAATTATCGCCTGACTGCTACAGTTTCCCCCCCATTCCTTGGTACCTCAGCGCTTAGCTTTCAAGTGGCAAAGTGCGAAGCCAGAAGAGACTCTGGTTCCCAGTCAGGCGTGCCATGCAATCAAGTTGTTTATGACAGGCAACGATTGAGGAACTGAGGCTACCCAATGTGCAGTTGTGGTATTGTGCTCTCTTGTAGTAGGGTCTTTGGGTTTTTGGCTTGCCGCAATCACGACAGCCACCGCCTCGAGCTCTGAAGCACTCTACTCACCCCAGACCCAGCCACAGCCCAAGCCCCAGCCACAGCTACGGTTTCAACTTCAACTGGTAACTCGAAGCTCTCACAGCCATTAACACGCAGGCTGGGAGACAACAACAGCACGCAAAGGCAAAGGCAAAGGCAAAGGCAAAGCCAAAGGCGAAGGCGATGGTGAAGGCTTCCCCCGTATACCGTATACCGTCTATAACGTACCATCTATATAGTTTGTATATATACACACATCCAGCATTCTCAGTCCCTGCTCGGACGCCGCGTCGACTACTTTAATAACAAAGTAAATATTGTTCATTAGTAAATATTTACACGCTCGTCGCATGTTTGCTCATATTAAATACGACTACGAGAGGCCCAAGACTTTGCTTGGCCTGCGTTTTGTTTCGTTTCGTTTCGTTTGGTTTGGTTTACTTTTTCCATTCGTTTCAGCCCACACTTGGCTGCCATTTATTTATTTATGTTTATTTATTTATGCGCATTCGCTAGCGCTATCTCAAAATGTGCGTGTTGAGCTATTAAACATTTATCGATAATTTTTTACAGCTGTCCAAAAAGCGGCGCAAGGGCGAGCTCTCAGCTCTCAGCTTCGAGCTCTCCGTGTTGTTGTAAGCTGTAACTGACTGACTGACTGACTGACTGACTGACTGACTGACTGACTGTCTGACTGAGTGTTGAATGTGTTGAATGTTGCTTGTCTATTCCATAATTCATGAGCATTCCAAATGAAGCATTTAGAACACGCAGCCCCAAACTGACACAATCAGTTTATAGAGGAGCCATGCCCCAGTCCTTAGTGGTTCCCAATGATATGCATAGGCATGATATGCATTTTACTAAATAGCAACATTTAATTAAAAAATGCTATTGAAATTCATATTATTACGAGCTATCAACACTTTGTATTGTTTGTTTTTTTTTTTTCATCTTAAAAATGCGGTAAAATTTAACAGATTGTTCATTAAGAATACTTAAATAATACAATTTGATTAAGCAGGTTCCTTTTCAAAGTTGAATCAGAGAGATTTTGAAATGAAACAGAAAACTTTAAAGAATTGTTGACCATGAGAATTAATATACTGGTATCCGAGTGTATATTTTGTTGATTTTGCTTTGCATATTATGTGTGCTCTCACAGTCTTTGCGCTCACTCTCTTGCTTTCGATCTCTATTGAGAGCGGTGCTCAGTTTACTCTCTCTCTCTCTCTTGTGAACACTTGCCTGTTTAATTCCTTTGTGTGTGACATTCGTAAACGTTAAAGGTTAGCGCATTGCTGTAATATTAAATGAAAAACGAATAAACCATTAAATTTGAATTGCTTTTATGTTTATTTAATATACTGTAAACTTTGTGCACACTTTGAGCTTATGTCATAGTGCGCACATAATAATTATGAGTACACAATTTTGCATTATGTCGTTTCACTTAACTGCAGGGCAATAAAATACACAATTACCGGATGTGTGAGTTGCTGTTAACTTTAATATAATGGTGTATGTGTTTTTTTGGCCTTAACAATAATAACATTCACAATCTGAAGCGTGTCAGTTGTCAACTAATTGCCATTAGGCGCCGCTAAATAATTTATACATAGCACAAAGCAACAATAAACTTCAAAACTCGAATATCGGAACTGGGGCTACGTGTGGTGTGTTTTGTGTGTGTTGTGTGTGTGCATTAGTGTCATAATTTATTTCCATGTTGCACTTTTGCAGTTTGTGCGCGCTGTTTATGGCGCTGCAACATGCAACATGCAATGGACGGACAAATGGACGGCGCCAGCTCAAAAGCAAACCAAACCAAAACCAAAACCGAACCGAACCAAATTATAGCCAAATGCAATGCGGTCGTCTCCTGGTAGCTCAGTAGCCCGCTCGAATGGTCACTCAAACCCCAATCCAATCCAATCTAAGCCCAAACTCAAACCCAACTAAACCGCAAACGACGTCGGCCAAACGTAACCACAGTCCGCGGAGTTCGCGCGGGTCGTCCGCACAGAACCACCCCCTCTCCACCCCCTCTTGCCGCTTCAGCACTCGAGCCGCGCGCCATGGTAAATGCAACCGAAGCAACGAAGCGTGCAAATCATGTTAGTAGCACCCCCTCTCTTTACCCCAGCCCCCTTGTAACCGTACTCATGACTGGCTGCCTGGCTGCCTGGCTGCCTTTCTGCCCGCTGGCGGGCTTGCCTGCCGCCAGCTGGTTCCAAAGTTCCCCCCAACCCGGGCAGCACACGCTTTACAATGCAAACGACCGCAGGGGTCCACAATCCACGTTCACATCCACATTTGCCAGTCACAGGGGCCATAAAAGGTCGCCCTCTGTGCGCTGCTGCCAATTGAGTGAGTGAATGGACGTAGGCTAACCAGGGGAGAGCGGGTAAGCAGGGTAGGTAGGCAGGTTGGACGGGAGACAGAAGGCAGGGGGCAGGGTAGCTAACTGCTGGCTACTGCTGACAATTGCTGCGTGGTGGACATGACGCACAATGTCCGCAACAGCACATTTGCCAAATTGCCTATGCCAATGCGGGTTTTTATGGTTTTTCGGGGTGTGGTGTTGTGTGGTGTGTGTTGGAGGGGTTTGAGTTTTGGTTTTGTGTCTGGGTTTCGGTTACGGACAACATAAGCTGGTTAACTGACAGTCGCTATCCATATCTGATTATAACAGACTGAATACTTCCCAAAACAACGGAGAACTCGTTGATTGTTGGCGAGATGAGTAAAGTGATTTCTTTTTTTTTATTGCATGCAAAACCATGAAATAATAATGTTAGTCAAGCCCATCGATAAGAAAATGTGTGAAGCATGCGTCTTAAATTGAATTTTTAGTGTTATTACTGCAATAGTTTTGGATGGCCATCAAATTGATTGAGCTGAGTGAGCCGAAATGATAATGTACTCGTTATTATTAGCCTATTATTGTAATACTTTTTTATCGATTATTGCGGTTGTGCGGCACAGCGATACATTATTTGAAACAAACTTGATCTACATATGGTATTCAGAGCAAACATATCAAATTTGCTGACTCTAGCTCTTATAGTCCCTGAGTTAGTTGGGTTATTATCATTACTAACCAAAGAATGGAAGAACAAACGATACCAAATCTTAAACAAACCTCTACATTCCAAACTTGATTAACTTTGTAGTCTTTGAGATCATTATAATATTCTGATCTTATCAACAAGTATTCATGTTCGTTTTGATCAATTTTCGGAGGATTGGACAACGATCCTAAAATTTCAAACAAATTTCATTCTCATGTTATATATGAGATCGTACATACCAAATTTGCTCGCTCTAGCTCTTACAATCTCTGAGTTAGTTGCGTTTAAAAATAACAGCCTTTAACAGATATTGAAACTGTAGACACGCTGTATCAACAATAACTTGTAAACTTGTGCAATCAAAATCTATTTTAACTCTTATTTGTATTTACACATGAAAAAGGTGTGAAAACAACATGCATTTATTTGCGTAAACAATTTGTATTGATATTCCAAAGTAAATGCTTTTAATTCGTATAATTTCAATGATTTAAGTGTGCGCCTAATGAGAAGTCAACTGGTCTATTAATTGAAACACTCAATAGAAGGTTCATTGAATCGATTTATTCAATTGCTTCATCAATTTGTTAATGACAACATTGCCACACTTTGAGCCGTTGAGTTGCAAGTAACCAGTTGAGGTTGTGCTCCCCTTTTTCCCAGCTTGTCAACTGTGTTACGCATGACTCTCTCCCTCGCTCTCTCTGTCCTTCCGTCTCTCTATCCACTACTTTATGTGGCAGTTAACCCAAATCTATCAATTACTTTTAGGGGGGGAATCCAGCGAAGCGTGCGACATGGCGCCAATTTTGTAGCCAGAGTCCCAGAGTCGAAAGACGCTTTTGACATGCGTATTATTAAGCATTTAATGCGCTCAACTGTGAAATGACAACAGCACCAACAACAAAAGCAGTGAAATAAATAACTAAAGGCCCATAAAAAGGCAGCCGCAAAAAGGCCGCTAATAAACAATAAACTCAACACAATTGAGAAGACTCTAAAGACTCTGAAACGCAGATCAGCAAAAAGTAACCGACCATACAAAATTCCCAACAAAGCAAATCAACAAAATGACAAATAAATTTAAAATGAGAGAAGCACAGATAAAATATGAAAGCAACTAAAAAGAAAGCTTAGATACTCTTACAAACTTTTGCTAACTATATTTAGGTAACTTATATGAATTAGGTAGTAATTGGATCTTAAATAGAAGCTGTCAACTATTGAAAATCAACTGTTTTTATCTGCCAAGTAGTCTGCTATACATAGGATCTCGGTTTTTCAACCAGAGCAGATCTCTTACGGATTCCAAAAATTTTACAGAAGTTAATTTTCCTAAGCTGGTCCAATTTTTATTGGTAGCCGTAAGACTAATCCTATTTCAACTGCAAGTCAATTCAATGGTATATCAAAATTAGGTGAATTCAATCCGAACAATCATATCAAATGTGAAATTGAGAACACCTAAATGAAATTCACTTACACAAAAACAATATAACCAGAACATTTCTATAGTATTTCTTTGAACCGTCAACAAATTACAAACGAACAGAATAAACTTGCCAAATTATGTTATATATATTTAATTCCTATATAGATTTCGATTCGTTACACATTTGCCTTGGGGAAGGGTATAATTCATTCCAGCATAATAATATACTGGGAAATTTGTCATTTATAATAAATGCGTGGCTAATATCAATAATAAATGAGTGAGCAGCTACAATAGGCGAACAGGCCGAGATAGAGATACACAAACGCCCCAACAGCTATAAGTATGTATCTCTATATGCTCTCAGCCAATTTAATGGCCATAATTTTGTTGTCATTGTTGCTGTTGTTGTCGTTGCTGGTTGTGCCGTGTTGTCTGCGACACAAAATCAAATTTAGTGACATGAAAGCACGTCAAAATGGAAACGAATGACATGCGAACAAGTTAACAAGCGCACGGTATACAAACGCACAGAAACAGATACAGATACAGTGACAAATACAGATACATTTACACACACACAGATACTGCAAGTGGCATGTGTGTGGGGGTCGCAGCAAAGCAAAGCTGAAACAGATCGCCTTGTATCTGTGTTGGAGACCACCCGCAAAGGCAAAGTGCGCCGAGCGGAGTGACAGATAAAATCCGACGAATCGACAGACGGTCATGAGAGAGTACCCCTCCAGCCCCTCCCCTTCTCGCTCTCCATTACAGAGCCAGGAGTCAGACGTGCGGTACATTTAAAAAAAAAAAAGAACCACAAAAAGATATTTTTTGTTTGTCGTTCGTTCTGTTGTTGTTACGTTTTGGTTTTGATTTTGTTTGGGAATCGAGTTCAGTGCGCTTGAAAGCGCATTTTGTAACCCAATAAGCTCTGCGGAATTTGATGACCATGTCAAAAACTTTTTCAAAATAATACAAAGAAATATATGTATGTTTTTGGCCGAAATGTTTATTTAATTGAAAATGTATACCATGGGAAATATGTGTTTGCATTTCATATACAATATTTCTAAGAGTCATTCGAATAAGTGGCCGAAAATTCTTTTCATGTATCAATATTACACAAAATCTAGATATATCTACGTGTGTACACACGTTTTGTATCAAAATGCTTATGTTTTAACAGTGGAAATGTTAAAAATACACTGTTATATAGACAGTACACAATAGTTATGCTGCATAATTGTTATTGAGCTACAAATGTGAATATATATATATGTATATTTATAGTGATAGTGCGGTTTTTATTAACAATCTTTCACATATAACATGGAAATGTTAGTTACAATGCTTACATTACCTAAAGTCAATAAAAATAACATAAGGCTGTTGGTACAGCATGTAAAGCAAACATAAGACTGTTAGTAAAAGCATGTAAAGCAAACATAAGACTGTAAGTAACAGCATGTAAAGCAAACATAACATAACACAACATTGTAACAAGTACTAAGTATCCATAATATGCGGACAAATAAATAACAGCGCTGATTATTAGTACAAGCCAATGTTATTAACAGCACAGCATTTATTGACAGCTGTTAAGTGTAGTAAATGATCGCCACAGTTAGTAACAGCATGTAAAGCATCCATAAGACTCTTAGTAACAGCATGTAAAGCAAACATGACATATTAACAGCTGTTAAGTGTAGTAAATGCGCGCCACTGTTTATTCAATTGAGTTAAAATCTTTCCTCTCAGTTTTTGTGGTTGAATATTTGCAGTGCAAAGTAAATAAATTAAAAACATCATAAAATCTACTAATACCATTGAGATAAGGTTTTTAATTAACAGCTACTGGTTGTTTGGCCAACGCATTTCGATAAGTATTTATGTAGTTTTAAAGCTCATTGGTCAACAACGAGAATTGCTTAGTTAATTTATGTTAATGCACAAAGTATATTCCCATTCTAAAAGCGAGTATACGTAATTTATATTCATGCATTATCGCATATTGATGAGGAATATGGACAGGCATATCCATGTATAATTAATTTAAACAACATCGAGTGCATAAATCAGATTATATAGATAAATACAACTAGAAATTGAAATTGAATTGAACAGAAACTGAGACTGCTTATTTCCCGTTCGCGTTTTGGTTGAATGAACTGCTAACAAATCGTTTGTGATTGTATCTCGGGGAACTTCCAGTTTAGTAGATAGTAAAATAATATAACATTGTCTTGTGGTGTTGTCCATGCTGCCTTTTATGTGATCTCGTGACAATTTATTAACACCCCGCGCTAACAACAAACCAAACTCAAACTCAAAACCCCAGACCCAGACCCAGGCCCAGACCAAGCCCAAGCCAAACTCGACAACAATTTGCATATGCAAATTGATTTTACTACTCGGCATCTGCTGCTTGGCTCTGCAGTTTTCTACATAAATTGCCAGTTCTTGAGGCTGCCGGGTTTTAAGTGGTGGCGCCCGCCTTGTTCGCATATAAGTATTCAATTAATTATTTAAATTGCAACAAATAAAGCGGCATTTAATCAATATAGTATAGTATGTATCACTTGTTGTTGCTGCTCTTGTTTAGACTGTTTAATGACAGCTCTTTTGGCGCACCTTAGACATTTGCCCAAGCTATTTTTCTATACTCTACTAAAGGGTATTACAAATATGTCACAAAATGTGTAAATCATTGTAAGAAATGTTTGTTTACTATGCCAAAAGGTATATTCTTAGTCCGAGTCTTTCCAACTATTAATATTCTAGGCAAACTGTTCAAACTCAGTAATTTTAAGTTTTCTTATACTCTATAAACGTGTCCCAAATTTGATGAAAATCTATCAGCTATATCTGATAGAAACCAACGGTTGAGTTTTAAGTTTATGTTTGAAAAACAAATGTTTCTGTTTTTGTTGTCTAGTTGCCAGGTGAGGCAATCTAATTAACACCTCTGCAAGGGTATTAAATCTTCGTCAACATTCAAAAATAGTTTCGTGTGCTTGTTTTTTATTGCATAAATTAACAGGCTGTCTCGAGGCCGAGTCATAATGTCTCTATATTAAGTATACGCCCCAGTGGCCGCACAGGTTGTCAAATGTAGACAGCACACACAACCCCCAAAATCTGCTTGTTTCTTGCCTGTTTCTGGGCACTGGGCAAAAGTGTCTTGCAATAGCCAAAAAAAAAAAATAAAATAAAATAAAAGAGGTGACTGCGAAAAGTCGACAAACTATTTGCCAACTGGTGGAACGACTTTTGGCTGCCACTGCTGCTGCTGCTGCAACATTTCAAGTGCCTGGTCGGGGCTATAATTAAATTGTTCAAGTGCTGGCAACACTTTTGGCACTTGGCGTTGCTCAATTTAGCAACAGCAGCAGCAGCAGCAACAATAGCAACAACAATTGAACAACGCCCACAATTATTGTCAGCCACAATTTGCATTTGTGCCGCATAATTTGCAATTGCCATTCTTCTTATTATTGTTTGCTATTATTCCATAGTTGGTATTGGCCTGGCCATCTGCCAAATCGGGCATAAGCCCAACAATGCCAATGCATAGCGCAAATGTGTTAAATATTTTGTTGCCTGCGCCTGGCTGGGCGTGTCCCAAGTGCAATTAGACAAATTGCTTTATTTGGAAGGCACTCACAAAATCACTGCGGTAATATTCAAATATGTACTCGTATTATTCACAGCGGCAAAAAAACAACAAAAAATCCGCCCAACTCTTTGGGGCCACGTTTATTAACCTTTTGAACTCATTCCAAGCGACTCATCAATTCAATTTTTATAAACACAAAGACCCAACTGAGCCGCAGTGCCCCGCGGCTTCAGGGAAACCAACCTAAAACGCGATGCGATGCGATGCGACGTTGGGCAGAGCCAAAGCAACAAAAAAAAAGACGAGAAAAAAATAATAAAAAATAAAAAATAAAAAATAAAAAAACATAACGAAATCCAAAACGGAGAATGGCAAAACGATGAAATCTCTGTGTAGCGCTTTTTTTCACCAAATACTCTGTAGCCAAAAGCTGAAAAAGGGTCATGATAACCCTGAGCAAGGTGTGGTAGGGAAATATAATTAGAAATTGTAGCTTCCATTTTCAGACTCTCTCATAGATTTGTTCTTTTTTGTTCAAATATGTAGAAGCACAAGCAGAAATCTTATATTTTCTGAACATTTGTGATATTTCTGAGTTTCTAGACTAGTCTGTTTCACAGATTTATCTTTTCCCATTTTCTGTTTTTTTTCTTTCATTTTTATAAGAGTTGTGATGATTTAGTACAAAGATTATATGTATCTATGTTGGTGTTTCTAGACTGTTTTTCAGACTTTCAATTCTTTTTCACTTCATTTTTAGTTGTGAGTAAATTTTTGGAGGTTAAAATCAAGCAAACATTTCTATATTCTAATATTTTGGTTCAAGTATAGTAATTAACCCAAAGTATAGTTAAAAACGCCTTATATTGGAGTATCAGTGGAAAAAATGCACATTTTAAGATAGGGAAATACTTTTTCGAACCCAGAACTCAAAAACCCTATCAATACGGTATCCCTATATAGTATCTGCGATCTATTAGTTTAGTTAAGGCTCGTATATAGAGAGTTGACTATTATTTAATAGCTTCAACTGTTTACAGGGCATCTTTTAGTCTTCATTTTCCTGACTTGCCAAACACACAGTCCAGTCCGGTCTCTGGGCAGGGCTCAGTAACTGACTTGGACCTTTCGCTGCCAGTTTGCTGAAACAACGGGCAAGGGCAGTGTGGTGGTGGAAGGGGTGCAGGCAACAACGATGGGGACAACTAAAATGGGCGGCAGTTAAAACATTTTTCATTTGGCTGCCTCTTTTTTTGCCTCCGGCTGAGTGGGCGGGCGGGGCAGGGCTGGGCAACGAGAAGGAAAGAAAAAACAAAAAAAAAAAATAGCAGCAACTTTTCTCATTGTATTTTAGTTTTGAGCTCTGCCTCAAGTTTTTCCTTTTTCAGCGTATTTGGCTGTTGCTCAACTTATTATTTTGTGATGTTGGCGTTGCTTTTGGCTCTGCATCTCTGGCTCTGCCTTTGCTGTTGTTTTTATTATTTTATTTCCGGTCATTAAAAGTCAATCTCGGGAGCTCCATAATGACATTGTCGCCGCGGCGGCCCGGCCGGGGCTAATTGAAGCTACTTGGGGCGCCCCCAAATGCCCACGGACTCAATTAATCAGCGAGTGAATTAAGTTATTTGAAGCGTCCAGTTTCAGTTGCAGTTATATGGCCAGATGCTGAGATTCCCAACTGATCCAACCGTGGGGAGGTGTGGCATTGTAGTTAGAGTAACATTAGTTTTCATGCAGCACGACTCATCACTCAGATGACTTGCAGTTCTTCGGCTGATGAATGGCCACAAATAACAGTTAAATGACTGCGTCCAAGTGTTCACTTGTGCATTTAGAAAGTTGCGGCAGTTGGCAACAGCCGCTGCAGCTGCCGCTGCCTCTGCTGCTTCTGCTGTTGGCTAACTTCAAAGTCTTGACCCAACCGCAAAATGCAGATATATGTAAGTAGAAAACCGTCAACGTCGCCTCGTTGGCCCTCAAGTGCCACAATTCAACTGAACTTGCCACAACCGCTGCTGCACTTGTGTGCGCTGTTGTGGCACTCTTTGAATATGTATGTCAAACAAGTCAAATGTCAACTTGAAAATGCAAAATTTGATTTTGCTTTTTAGCTAGTTGAGATACGTTAACTGATGCATAAATTTTATAGTGGAACCACTTTGTAGCTCAACTGTTGACGGCTTGCATTTTGAACATGTCTAACGATTAGACACTGTAGTTCCGTTTCTGATGACATTTTACAAGGCTTATATGCATATATTTACTTACATAATTGAGCTTATTATCTGGCATTCAATGCCATCTATTTTTGATGAAAGCTTCAACATTGAGCATAGAAAACTACTTTTATTTGACTGGGTTTCGAACCTCGGAGCTGAGATACGTTGTCATCAGATCTTGTCACATATTAAACACCTTATAGTATAGTGTACTCTCCTAAAATTTAGTGAGTTATTTTTGGTACATTCATTTTTAACATCATTTATTTAGCAGAGATGCATAGAAAACTACTTTTATTTGACTGGGTTTCGAACCTCGAAACTTAGGTACCATATCATTATAGTATACCCCGTATAGTGTACTCTCCTGAAATTCGGTAACTTATTTGTGGTAGATGCTACATACATTTTTAACTTCATCTCATCTCTCATTTAGCAGAGATGAATCATTTCATCTAATAAGTAGCTCACCGTAACCATAGAGATGCCTCCTGATATATGTATGTTTGCCTCTGCTTAATATTTTGGTAAACAAATGAATCTTCATATAATAAAGATTAAGAAATGCGTCTCTAGTTAAGATCATGTAGCTGGAAAGCTATCTCATCCACTTAACCCTTAAGCCTGTAAACATACAACTTTGACTATGTATTTTCTTGTGCGAGATGAGTAATTTTCTATCTTTGAACAGTTAACCCGATTAACCACTGTTTTTTTCTTAACCAGTGTGAACAGCACTAGGTTAAATGCTTAAAAACGTACTTTCTAGACAATATTTCCCTAACAGTTAATCAGGGTTAAATGTAGTCTATATATTTAGTTGTTGAAGATGAAATATTTCGCAACTTAACTCCCCTATTCACCACTTAACTTTAGCATTGGTGACTCATCTTAAATCACTGTTGATTAAGTACAAGCTTAAGTGGACTCATATTTAAGCTTTGCATCAATAAACCAATGGAATCCATTAAGCAGCTCAAGTTTTTATGCAGGTATTCACAACTTGGCAGATTAAGTTGCTCCTGGTCGGAGCGATTAAATGGATAAACTTGTAGCAGGAGACATTGCATTGGTTTGTTGCCATGTGACAGATGTGCAATTGTGTTGCCAGTCAGCAGTTGTTGTGGCAACCCCTCACCCCCACCCCAACAGCACTAAACCCCCCTCTCAATCGCTCCTTATCAAGCCAGGCCAAACAATTGTGCGATGTTGTCGTTTTGTGCGCTTCCATTCAATTGTCATTGCGAATGTCAATAAATTATTTATGCGTCACATTAATTGCCTCTGTGGCAGCGGCAACTTTGCCCTGTGTCTGTGTGTGTGTGTGTGTGTGTGTGTGTGTATCTGTGTGTGTGCCTGCTGAAATATGTATTTACGATTATTTATGCCAAATGGCAGTAAATTGAATTCGCAGTGTACACAGCACGCGCATTTATTAAACATTCGAATGTTTTATTATTTATTTTAATTACTTTATCTTGAATTCCAACTAATTTTTTTTTTTCTATACTTTTCTCATTGCAGGTGAGTGCACAAATTTCCAGATGACAGTCAATTGCTTGTTGAGTAAGTTGCATGCCTGCGAGCGCTAGATGGCGCCACTTCTGCACATTTTTCGTATAATTAAAAAAGTTTTGCAATTAAAATGAAATTCTATTAGTGCTGAACTGCATTTTGGCCCAGGCTAATATGCATAAATTGTAGTTAGTTCGAGTTCATGTTGTTGTTTGGCCTTTTCACCAACAAACAACAACAAAAAACCAAAAAAAAAAATAACTGAACTAAAATATTTTCAGGTTTTGTTTGCATTTTGGGCAACAACCAACAAATTTATACGCGCCACACATATTTTCCGTAATTTTTGTTTTTTGTTTTGTGCTTGTCATTAATGAAACATTTCCAAAAGTGCCGACAAACGAATTCCCCCAACCATCTCCTGACCGCCCCAGTTCTCCCCTCGAAAATTGTGCGTTAGGAACTCCAAATATATTCCTGGCCAAAATGTAAAAGTGTTTGTAGAAACCGCACACAGATGCAGATACAACAGCAACCGCAAAAATTCTCCGCACTGAACTGTTGAAATAAATCCCCCATTTCCACAAAAAAAAAGAAGGAAACAAAACAACAACAAAAACAAAAATGTGAGTTCCTGTTTGCCTGTGGGCAACTATTCATATTTTTCGGAAATTCTCATCAAATTGTATTTTATATTTTGGTATTTCGAACTTTCCTGAAATTTTGTTGATAGCAAAGTAAATTGAATTTTTTCTTTCTTCTTTCTTCTTTATTTGTTTTTTTTTTGTTTCTTGGGAATTTTGCGTTGGGACGTAAATTAATTTTGATAAATATGTATATAAAATGCCTTTACATAAATAATTTGATGGTGATTTTATGTTTTGTTTTGTGGCATTAAAATGCGAATTTATTATATGAAATTTTAAATGCTGAATTTCAAGTTGAGGTTGAGGCTGAAAACGACAGCTTGTCAACAACATTCAATAAATAATAATAATAATAACAACACTGCCTAGAAGTGCTCGCAATTATGACTCAATTGGTCAAAACATATTCGAGACATTATTCGAATGGCTTGACAAATATTTGTTTACCTGTTCGACTCAAGTACAATGCCGAAAGACAAACACAGCAAGAAAAAACCGCATAAATCAAAGCAAGTAATATAATTCGAAATCAACACTCAAGCCGACTGAAGTGCTCTTGATACTCTATACATATGATTGGCATATTGGTTTTGTTGTGTATTTGGCCAGCTGTATAAGATATGGAGTTAATCTTCTATACGATTTCGATTACTTATACTTCATCTCAATCTCACCTTAACTCCCATTTGTCCACTAAAGTCAATTTTAAATGTTAAAATGGCAATAACGAACTTTGTTAATCGGTTATATCTTGTATAAGAGATGGAGTTAATGTTCTATACGATTTCGATTACTTATACTTCATCTCAATCTCATCTCAACACTCATTTGTCCACCAAAGTCAATTTAAAATGGTGAAAAGTCAATAGCGGACTGTGTTAATCTGTTATATCTTGTATAAGATTTTGATTACTAATACTTCAGCTCAACCTGAGATTAACTCTCATTTTTCAATCTTACTCACTTTACAACGGTAAAAAGTAGATTATTCTTCTTAACCTTACCTCTCATTTGTTCACCAAAGTCACATTAAAACGAAAGAAAGCTATATACCAGATTGGGTTAATCTTCTTTTAGGTTTTGATGCCTTAACTCAATCTCACCTTAACTCTCATTTGTTCACCAAACTCACTAAAATACGGAGAAAAGTTGCGCTGACTCTACGCTTTTAAAAAGCTAAAGATGTCTATATCTAGAATTATTACCAATACTAGTTTTGGCTGTTTTATAAACGCTTAAATGAACTTTCATGTAAAGAAACGGTTAGTAAGATTGTATCTGAACACCCTATTTGCTATACCCGGTGTAGCCAGCTGTGCTTCATGTTCGCTTGGTTAAAATTGATGAAAGTTCGATTAGACAAAAGATTAATCTATATCAAGAGTATTTATATATGTATGTACTATACCAAATAAGTATGTTCTTTCCATTCTGTTGTTGTCTTGGTCTAAGCACATAGCGCACGAAGTTTTGACACCATTTGGACTTTTTTTTTTGTTTTTTTGTGGAGCCGTTGTCGTCGTGGTCGCAATAAAAACTCGCATAAAAATGAAAATAAACTGAATACGAATTTCATTACTTGCCTTTGCCCATTCATCCAAAAATGTACACCCCCGTACCGCACCGCCCCGCACCGCACCGCGCACTGCGCACCCGCTCCCCCTCTCCGAACAACACCCCTGCGGGTAGCAAGTTTCGACGTTGTTGTCGTTGCTTTCTTTTTATTTTGTACGTTTTTGTGTTTTGCATGCGCGCTGGCCATAAAATTTATGACATTTCGCACATTTGGCATACAAAAATGAAATACACGCCAAAATAAGCAAATGGAAGGCAAAACCAACAAACTCTCATACACACACACACACGCACACACACACGCACATAAAGCTGTCAGAATTACGTGTGAAAAATGCGGGCAACGAGAATGAAACAAATTTGAGGAGAAAAAAACAATGAAGAAAATAAATAAATCCAAAAGCGCGTAATTTCAATGAAAATGTTGTGCACGTCAAAGGCAAAAGTGAGCCGGCAGCGATTTTACCTGCCCCCTAATATATCTCACCCCTGCAGCCCCTGGGTCCGTTGCTCTCACTTAAATTTAATAAACAAACAAGTTAATTTGTTTCAGGCCTTATACACAAACCACAAAATTAATGAAAGCCAAAACATTTTTGATTGCACACACCATAAAGTTGCGCCACTTGAAAATGGATCGATTTAGTTCCCAAACCACAAGATCATAGCCCGCAGAATCCCCTTTCGTGACCGCCCCACCCCCTCTGACGTATTGAGTATAATTAACGGCACCCAAAGGCGGCGCACATGTGTCAAACTGAATTACGTCGAGAGCTCAAAATGAAAATGCTTTAAGAGTTCTATAAATACCATCATTGAGAATGATATATCAAGGCAATAACGACTCGCAAGATATCCAGCAATGCAAAAACTGTGAATAAGGTCAAAATACAGCATTAAAATAAATTACTATCTCATTGAGAAACTTTTTCAACTAGTTTAGCACATGCGTTTGCTCTGAAATTTGGGAATAAACAACGTTGATATATTTCGAATGTGTGTATTAAATTTCATAGTGAAAGAGCTAACAGTCTAGAAGTTATTGGACTTTTAGTACAGAAATTAGAGGCAGACAGCACAGAAAATGCTTAGACTAAAAGAACTTTTATATTTATTTAAAATGCGTATATAAATTTATATTTTTGGGATAGCTAATAACAGTTGAATTTACAGTATATGAATTTTTTTAAATCAAAGTTTTCATCCCAATAAAAAAAAATCGCAAAAATTTTTTAAATTTTATTTTTTTTTTAAATTTGCTTATTTATTTAAAATAATGTGACCGTTTTAAGTATCCTCGATACATTTAGTATTTTGTACCACACACAAATAATTAGTTGCAGCATTCCATTTAGCTACCCCAGATTCCACGAATTTCTTAAATAGGTTCTATTAAAAAGCCATAATATCTATAGGGTATATCTATATGTATTTTTACATATACTATGTGCTGTTAAATGACAGCGCTGACATGTTCAACGCGTCGTATGCTTAATGTAATTTGAAAAGTAAATAAATCTACTCAGCGCGGGGACAATGAATTTTCGTTTTCAAGCTAAATATTGAATTCAACTTGAGCACATACAATATGTTATAAACCTAGATATACATACATATATATGCAGAGTTATATATAGACATGTTTTTTTTTCTTTCTATATATATATCTATATAGCATTATGAGTTATTGCGTTCGAGGCCGCCAATAAAAACAAAATGCGACGTAACTCAAAAATTCATTTCTGTTATTTACCCCTGTACCCATAAAATGGGTAAAAAGGGGTATTGGATTTGTGCAAAAGTATGTAACAGGCAGAAGGAGACATCTCCGACCCTATAAAGTATATATATTCTTGATCAGTGTCAAAAGAGATTTCGATTTGGCCATGTCCGTCTGTCTGTCCGTCTGTCCGTCTGTTCCGATGAACGCGTCGATCTCAGCAACTACAAGAGCTAGAGACACCAAATTTGGAATGTAGGTTCCTGTATACCATACGCAGATCAAGTTTGTTTCATATTTCAGATATCTCCCCCGTTCCCCGCAAATCGATTAAAACCGTTTTACAGTAACAAGATACAGCTTTAAGATTTGACATGTACAATACTTTAGTGTTTCTTAATCTACTGTCCAAATTTCAAGTCGATCGGATAATAAACACGGAAGTTATTCACGAAGAAGATTCAGTAATGCAGCGAGAGGGGGAAGGAGAAGCACAGCCACCAATTAAAATGCCTCGCTTGCGCTGTCGCTTTTGCCGCACAGTGGTGTGTGCGTCTTTGTGTATGTGTGTGTGTATGGGTAAGTGGACTTAGATGTGATTGGATGTTTTAGACCTGGGTACAGGGAGTTTCGTAGTCGGGTATACTCGACTATAGCATTCTTACTTGTTTTTTTGTGTCTTATTGTGTTTTGTTTTAATTTATTTATATTGTTGTATTTGTTTTTAACGCTTATTTTTTTTTTTGGCTTGTCTAATAAAATTAAATTTTATTGCTGCAAAATGCGGCGTAAAATTGTTGCGGGTACAAATTGACAGAGCTCTGACCACTTTGGTTATGCCGTTCCCCGCATACCGCACCCAACCCAATGCCCGTACCCTGCCCGGCACCTTGCACCCCGGTGCTGGCTCCTTAAAACATTTGCTTCGTCCGTTGGCTTTTTAATTTATTTAAATTTAAATTTAAATTTGTTTGCTTGGCGAGCCGCGCTGTCCATTTTATTTATAGACCCACTGTATATGTGCGTGGTGTGTGTGTGTGTGTGTGTGAGTGTGTGTGCATATTTTTGGGTTCTTTTGTTTTGTGGGTTTTTGTGTTTAATTAGCTGCCAAACACAAACACACACAACTAGCTCGAAATACTCAAAGTACTCAAGTGAGATAAATTCAAATCACATGAAAATTTGTTGTCTGTCGTTTCCTTCTTTAACAAATTCCGCACATTTTCCACTGTGCCACATTTGCATACCACACTTGACATTTGTACCCCGCCCCCGCTGCCCCTCTCCGGCTGGCTGCAGCTTTTCTTGTGTCGCAGCATTATGCGTAGGCGTTTTCCTTTTGTTCCGAGCTGGCAAAGAGTTTGCTCTGTTTTTATTTTGAGCTGCGAACAAACAAATGAAATAAGAAAGAGACAAATGAAATGAGAGAAAGAAAAGCTAGAAGCCAGCTGGCTTAAAAGGCAGAAGAAGAGGCTTGCTGGGGAGTATGGCGGGGCATGTGGCAGCCATCAACTGTGGCAGCAACATGCGGCGCACAAAACGTTGACTGTCACCTCACAAGCCAAACATTTATCACTGCCAAAAATTTGTTTGGCTTTCTGCTTGTTGATTGAAGCGGGAGCGGGGCGGGGCTGTCTGTTATGTGTGTGTGTGTGTGTGTGTGTGTGTGTGTGTGTTCGTTAGATACACACAAACACACAGTTAACAGATAATAGATAACAAATTACATGTATCTTGCTAACTTTGTTGACCTTTCGTTGACATTTCGATTTTTGTTTTCTTAAGCGAATTCTCAGTCTCCGAAAAGTTAAGAGCTTCAAATACATTATGTTAATAATAACATTTACTGTTACTAACATTTGTCTGTTATGTAAAAGAGTTATAACAAATTGCGATGCATTCCAACGAATTTAAAAACAATTAGACTCAGAAAGAGTGAAATCGATTCGGTTTTGGATTGAGATTATATTATATTATAAATTTTTTACTTTACTACATAAGTTTCTTAAGGATAACTTTAAAGCCGATTCTCAGTAAGCTTCCTGCTATAACAAGTAACGTTTTATAAAGTCTGGACTTAGTTTTGACTCAGCTGAACAGCTTTATGTAAATTTTCCTATTTTAATGTTATCTTAAATATTTCTAAAATTGACACAAGTTAAGAGAATTAAAAGCTTCTTTTTAATTAGGTAGGTCTTAGGATTGCCATTTGTTGCTCATGAAATTGTCTGGCAACACTGAATACACCAACCAAAATCCCGAAAAATAGTTATTTAAATAGGAAATGTTAGTATTTGCTTAAATAATTAAAATAATTTAGTTAAATCAAGGTATTAGCATAACAAATTGGATCATGTCAGATAAGTCCAAATAGATTAAATGCTGCCTTGTTGTGATTAGAAAGATGATGTCGCATAAGCTGATCATTGTACTGCTGCTGTCCATAGTTCTAAGGGTTAGATGAAACTCAATACTTCAAACTATATATTAGTTCTATCTAACATGTCTCACATATATACATAGTGCTGCTAAGCAGCCCTGCCAGCCTGCTCCATGAGATTGGCAAGTTTACGGTCCAACTGGTGCTAAGGGCATCGCTGGCACTTCCGTTGAATTGAATCAATAGAATGCAAAAGGTTATCGATGAGCTCACCGACAGGGCCGAGAGTAGTCCGTTTTTTGCGTACGCAGCTTTAACATTTTTGTCAGATTATTTTACATATTGAATAGTCGAAGGTTTTGCAGCTAAAACGAATTTAAATTACCTACAGATCCTTAAGCTGCTCCGGAGAGTCTGGTGAAACTCTGGGAATGGCATCATGATCTAAAACAATCATTGATTCGATTCGGTAATAGCCTTAATAATTTAGTTAAATCTTGTGTTTAGCATAACGAATTGAATCAAGCCGGTTTAGATATGGGAACGCTGAGTTTATAAATAGAACTTAACGCTGCCCTGTTGGCATTAGAAAGATGAAGTTGCAGGCGCTGATCTTTATGCTGCTGCTGTCCATAGGTCTACGGGTTAGTTGAATCTAAAAATCTCTCTACTGGTGTCTCACATACTTAATGTAAGCAGGCACAGAACAGTACGAAGGAGCAATGCGATTTTGAAGAGCTGTCGGACATCCTGCGAGCCGAGGTGATCGAGTTTACGGGTCAGCTGGTGCTAAAGATGTCCCAGACGATCCTCTTGGAGGAGATTAGCAAATTAAAGAAGACCATCGCTGAGCCTGCCAACAAGCACAGGCACGATGTTTATAGCCAGCGTATTGCTGAGATTGAGAACTCGAAGGTGTTGCAGTTGACCAAGCTCAGCTCCCCTGCCGATCAGAGTGTTTTGAAGAATTACTACAACCCTCTAGAGCCGCTCAAGAAGGACCCTGCGGCTGTATTGCCCCTGTTGACCCAATTACTGAGCAATGTGAACAATGCAACAGAGAGCCTTCAACGCACAGGACTCGCAGAGATGCAAAAGTTTCTTAAGGATTACTTTCATAAGCATAGCACCATTTCAAAGATCAAGTATTTGCTCACAAAGCTGTCCTGCCAGTTGGGGGACCAACTTGCAATATTTGAGGACGCTTATAACAATTCTGAAGATCCACCTCTTGCCCTTGCTGCTTCCATAAGGCTATTCAATGATTATTCAAAAAAAAAAAAAAAAAACAATAAAAAACTAAATAATATTAGTTAGATTTGCTTACTTGCATTTTTTATGATGATTAAACGGAATATAGCAAAAAGATATTAAATAAAATGAGTATTTATTAATGTTGCAGAACTAACTAGAACACTGATTAAAGAATAACTGAAATATCGATTAATAGTTCTTCAAATCGATAAATCAATAACCTTAGAATTAGAAATTTCTTAAGATCATTTTAAGTTATTTGATTTTCTGGCCACACTTTTCAGTCATCTATCGTCTAATCAAATACACAATAAAACTAGAAAACTCTCAAATACTCTCTACTAATCAAAGTAGTTGTACAAGGAGAGTTCCATAATATGTATATTCAATCAAATTATATACTTTCCTGAGATTATAAAGTCGAGCTATTATTATCATCTTAGTATACCCCTTTGAAGCAAGTTTTGTTTACAGGGCATAAGTCGAAGTGTACACTCAAGTGCAAAGTTTTCTGCTGTTTCTCATTTTCCCATCTTCCTCATTTCCCCCTCGGCCCCCGTTCACAGAAAACTTTTCCCTTGAGTTCACTTAACTACTTCCTTCTGCCTGGCAACACAAAACTGAAGCACACTTCAATTCAATTTCAAAACCCGCAACCCGCAACCCGCACACCGCACAGCTCTTCTGTTGCAGTTGTTGCTGCTGGTGGTGCGGGGCGTCAAATACTTTAGCCCCATAAGCCTTTCGCTGCAGGATGCCCAAAATCACTGAGAACTACACTCCAAAACAGTTGAAGAAAATTGCAAGCCAAAGTTGGCAAGTTTTTCCTCTCGTTTCCTTGACACTGTTGCCGCTTTTTATCGCCTGGTTTTTGTTTTTCTTCTCTTTTTGTAGTTTGCGTGGGTTGTTGGTGGCAGCAGTAGCACTCCCCCGCCCCACCCCCCGTAACCCTGTTTGCCCTGTAAGCCTGTAAGTTGCCACTTCAGAGTCGCAATCGCAATTTTGCCTTTGAGTTGAAGTAGAAATTGAAGTGGAAGTTGCTGCTGGCCTGGCCCAAAAGTTATCCAAATGTTGGCACTCAGCCCAGGCGACAGCGACAGCGACATTGTTGACTGTCTGTATTTGTCGCAGTGTAGCAGCAACAACAACAACAATTGCAAACAGTTTCTGGATACGCCCACGCGCCACATGACATGCAACAGCAACAACATCTTTTTGGCTGCTGCTGCTTAATTTGATTTTCACAACTTGGCGACGACAACAACTATGTTTGTTGTTGTTGTTGTTGTTGCTGTTACTGCTGATTTGCATATATTTAAACGTGGCTGTGTTCCAGGCTCCAAGTTTGTCTGTGGGCGTCAACTGATTGGAAGACGCAGGGCAAAAGTAAAGGCAAATGTTGCTGCTAGAGACAACAGCAACAGCACCAACAACAATCCTTCATTTGGGCCTGAAAACTGCGTCAAACTCAGAGTGTCTAACTATACTACTATATGCAACAACCTTTGTCTCTTCTTGCCACTCACTCTTGGCCAACTGCCCAACAATAGTCAAAAGTATTTGCCATGCATAGCTATATATCCTTTGTTGCTGTCAGGCATGTATTAGTAGTCTAGGAGTGGTGCATTGTAGTTCATTTCAAGGAATGTAAGTTGAGTAGTTCAATTTTAGCTAAACGAACTAATTGAACATCAAGTTCAATCACTTGATTGTTTAGTTCTTTCGAATTAAGCTCGTTCATTTAGTTCATTCGTTAGTTCATTGGATCATTTAGTTCGTTCATCTGTTAAGCTCGCTTGTTCATTTATTTAGTTGCTTCCGTTGAGAAGTTCTTTCGTTCTTTTAGTTTGTTCATTTCTGAGTCTCGTTCTCATTCGTTTTATTCAAACGTAGCACATTTTGTTTGTTTATAATTTCTTGGTTGTCATCCTAACGAACTTGCCACACCTTTAACTGCAAAGCCATGAAAGAGAAGACTCAAAACTCATTTATATATTCATATCATTTTTGTAAAAATTGCAAATAAGAGTATTAGTCCATATATGTAACAATAACCCTATATACGATCACCTTTGATCAGTTTTACTTTACCGCTTACATGTAAAACTATATTCAAGTTGCCTCTAAAGCTAGCGGAAAACTTGTTTAAATAAAATATACAAAGTTTTTAATAAAAAACAAAAAAATAAAAATATTTCAGCTTATATCATACTAACTATATACTTATTATAACGAACTTTAAACGGCTCAAATCTCAGCAACGAACTAGATGAACGTTCATTCTGTTTACTAAAGACTTCATCCCACATATTCGGAAAGATTTGAGGCAACCCTAGTATACACACACACACACTCTCACATAAACCTTAGCTCCCTTGAGGCGGCATTAGGCAAAAGTCTCTGCATAAAACTTTTCTCACATTCCATCAACCTGAAATAATTCCCAAATCCCTTTGACACATGTCTGCTTTTATTTCTGTCTCTTTCACTAAGTCTTAGCTCCGCCTGCTTTCTCGCTCACTCTTGCTCATTTAATTATTCAGCATAGTTTTTGTGCTTTTAATTAACAAATTGCAGCAGAGAAATGCGTAAAACTTTTCAACTCGTTGAGCAACATTTCACAAAAGCCACAAAAGCAGCTGACAAGATTTTGTGTTAGTTCTCAACTTACCTTCAACTTACGGCATGTTTTTAAATAGAAAACTAACTTTTGTTATTTCTTCAGTAATTCAATATTTCTTTGTACTATAATCATTTTAAAATTTCACATCAAATTTAAGTAAAACTTGATGATAGCTGAAACAGACTTTGTAAAGTTATCCTATAGTTGATTTACATTGGAATTTTTTGCAATGAGGATAGATTAACAGTGCTGTAACTACTATTGTAAACTTTGTCAGTAACATTACAGCTGTTAAAGTGTAGCTGATTCTGTTAGTGTTAATGGTAATGTTAATTTTAGTGTAAATGTTAATGTTTAGTTTATCATTAACATGTTAATGGTAATGTAAATGTTCTCAAAAAATAAATATTTATATTCCTGTTACTGATACTCTTAGGTAAGGTTAGGTAGGAATTAATGAATTTGAGTATATCTTTTATCTCAAACTCGGATAAATCCGATAAACTGTCAAAGCTACTGATACTCTTACTCCAACTGTAACTCTTTCACTTACTGAACCTCCTACTCCTACTGTAACTTGTCCTTGATGCTGTAAATGCTAATGTTACCCTCAATACTCTTGCTGTTACTCTTGCTGTTACTGTTACTGTTACTGTTACAGATACTGTTACTGTTACTGTTACTGTTACTGTTACTGTTACTGTTACTGTTACTGTTACTGTTACTGTTACTATTACTGTTACTGTTACTGTTACTGTTACTGTTACTGTTACTGTTACTGTTACTGTTACTGTTACTGTTACTGTTACTGTTACTGTTACTGTTACTGTTACTGTTACTGTTACTGTTACTGTTACTGTTACTGTTACTGTTACTGTTACTGTTACTAAACCTCCAACCTCCAGTAGGAACTCTCAGAGTCGTTGATGCTATAAATGTTAATGTTACTCTCAATACTCTTACTGTTACTGTTACTGTTGACTAACATTGCTCAAATTTAAAGCCAGCCACAAGAAGTTTGGGTATTTTACTTGATTATAAAGGATAATTTAGGTGCCTTTTGTTGTTGTAGGGTGTTGTCTTATTATGAGCCGGGTCGACATGACGGACTGCAACACAAAGCAGCTGTAATTGTGTGTATGAGTGTGTGTGTGTGTGTGTGAAGTCAAAAATATTTTCAGTTAATTTGAGCTAAACATGCAATGTCATTTTGCCGAGAACGTGGCTGTTGTTGTTATTGTTGTTGTAGCTCTGCTTCTTCATTCTCCTTTTGCCATTGTTACATAAATTATTGAAAAACCACAAAAGGGAATGAAAATGTTCCACGCACAGGTTAATTTGTTCAGTCAAGCGCGCCTGGCGTTTTGGCCGGGGCTAACTTGAACTTTAGAGAGCTGCCTGGGTGGGCAAAAAACAAAAAAAACCCCCAGGAAGTGATTTTTGTGCACCCGTAATAATACGCAAACGCTAAAGTTTTGGCCATACATAAAATCATAAGTTTTCGTCAAAGAAACAACTAAAAAGTTGGCAAAGATTTCAGTTTCTGGCATAGTTGTTGGTTCAAACAAATTCAAGCCACATTTATGTGAAACTTTGGGAATCAAATTTATGCTATAGCAACAAGGAAACATTTAAGTTTAGACAAACTGCCGGCAGGCGAAACCGAAACGGGTGGTCTAATATTTTGAAATAAATCTGCAAACAGTTTCTGCTTAATTGCTCAAGCAAATATGCGCATTCAGCAGAACTAATCGCTGAGTGATTTCCGCTGCTTTGTTAACAGGAACACTTTGATTCGTTGACAAATATATAGAGGTATTTAAGGCTGCTGATTGAAATTTATGATCAATCATTAAATAAGGAGTAAGATTTCCAAGCTTACATACACAACAGAGCAAAAAGCAGCGCAAATCAGTCAGCGCTTAGTTCTGCTGAACGCAGAAATTTGGAATTAATAAAAAGCGAAATTGAAGGAGAAAATTAATGTAAGGATATTGAAAGGAAATTCCCACTTGATAACAGTACGTATTGGTTTTCTCTATATGAAAATCGCACTTTAAAATCAGACAAATGATTAAAGTTCGAGTCACGTGTGCACGGCAGGGAGAGTTCACAAGCGGGGTGGGGGCGGCCTTTCGACTTTATCTTCTTGCTCATGCCAGGCACGCATTGCTGGCCCGCCTACCCTCGGTGTTCTTCACCCCTCTGCTGCTTTTTTTTTTTGGGAAGGGTGGGTGCGATCGTCAGCGTTGCTGTTGATGTTGTTGTTGTTGTCGGGGTCTTCAGTGGCACTCGTCACGTTTCATTTGTGTCGCCACGCGTGCGTTTATTTAACCACTTTAACCTGAACATGCACACAATGTGAAATTGCTGTAGCTGCTTTTGTTGTTGCTTAGCTTTTGGGGTTGTCTGCCAGCAAGGGCGTCACAGGGTCTGGGCCTGGCCCTCGCCCCTGCCCCTGCCCCTGCTTCTACGCCCCTGCCTCTGCCCAATGCCCATTATATTACACTTAAACTTCATTATGCCCGCCCGCCGCGCGTTTCCCTTTACTGTTGGACTGTGTGTCACTCTGTTGATTCATAAAAATTTAATTTCTTTGGCAGACTGTCGACCACAGACACGTACCCCCCCCACACACACACACATACACACACACGCCACAGCACACCGTACCACTTAGTGTGACTGTTGCACGTACATTTGATTTGGCAACTCCCCGTCGAATGACTTTATTAAAATTGACATTTAATTTATGCGCTGTGCATAATTTAAGCAAAAATTTGCTTCAACTCAACCCACAAGCTTTTAAAGTTCGTTCTGGCAAAGATGAAAAAATGGAAGGGAAAGGGAGAAAAGGAACGGCAGGACGAGGTTGTTGCATAAATCCTGACAATGTCGACACACACACGCCCCAGCGAAACAAAAGAGTTTGGAACATGCCAGCAAAGGTTTTCCTGTGGCAAAAACAAATACAAAAACAAAAACAATAAACACAGCAAAGCAACGCCCAGCAACAAAAACGAGAGCAAGGGACAGCGGGGTAGGTTAGGTGGGTAGGTAGGGGTAGGGGTAGGGGTGTAGCTGGGCTTCACTTTGTTGTTACTGTTGTCGCTGCGACACTGCGACAAAATCAACGTCAGCGTGCCACGGGGCAGGGAGCTGGGCGTGTGTAGCAGCCACAGGAAGCACCACACAAGCTGGCAGGATATTTTATATAAGGGACAAACGGCAGCAGGAACAGAAGCAGCCAGGGGGGCGGCGAGGAGCGGGGCAACAGTCGAGCTATACAGCCATTGTGAATTCCAGCTGGCATTGCTGCGTTACGTTTCCTCGTTCCTTCGCTCCATCCCTCCTTCCCTCAACCGGATATGCCATGTAGGAGCTGAACGCGCATAAAAATATGGCCCTGGGTCGAGCTCGGGCTACGTTCTGTGCTTCTAACTGGTTGGCAGGCAGCGTGGCATGTCGGGAAGGTAGGGAAGAAGGCAAGCAGTCAGGCATTCAGGCATTCAGCATAACGGCAGGATATGCCCTGTGCTGCGGTTGGTCTGGCCTCGCTGTTGGCCTGTCCTGTCCTGGCCTGTCCTGTTCTGTTCCGTCCTCTGCACACTATCCTGTGAAACACGCACTGTGCAACAAAATCAAGCAAAACTGACAGCAATTTGGAGCAGCAATCGTAAAGTATGAGAACTTGACATCATATGGTAGAGAAAGAGGAGAAAGATTATGGAAAAGCAACTGATAATTGAAACATCAAAAAACTATCTTTAAATAAAACTGAATATTAAAAATATATATGTTAGAAAGTCTTTAAAAGTGTATATAAATATAATATAGAATGTTAACTGATCCTAAATACGAAAGATGAAAAAGTTGTCTGTAGAAAGAGAAGAAATTTACCTTTTTCTCAAACCTAAATTTGAAAACGATTGAAATTGTCGGAAATAAGTACATAAAATTGAAAAAGATTTGGAATTACAATACTTATTCTTCAAAATAATAATGATGCTATCGGAGGATACCACTTTTACTTCTATAAGAAATAAATTAACATAGAAAAACGTATAAAAAATATTTAAATTTGAGCTATTTTGGAGACCGAAACACAATTTATATTCATTTTGTTGTACTTATATTGAAATAAAAGTTGAACATAACCTTAAATAAAGTTGTTATAGGAAATGTAATTTAAACAAGGAGATATGTCAGTTGAGATCCAGATCAGTTTGATAATAAAAATGATAATAAAAAATAAAATAAAAAAATATAAAAAAAATAATAAATAAATAAATAAAAAAAATTAAATAAAAAACAAAATTAAGCAAGAAAAATGTAAAAATACTAGTTTGAAAAAGAACATAGGGTGACTCTGATGTGTATAGGAAAGTTTCTGCATTGCAAACATTTTGTTAGGTATAGAAAAAAACTGAATTGTTTTTTAAACACATTTAGATTATGTTTTTGCACCAATGTGCGTGACGTGTGTATTTCTTAACGTTCAGCTGCCTTCCGGCTTCCTGTGCTAAGCGCTGGCCACCTACACAGCAGCAAACACACATATACACACACACACATACACAACAAGGACTACATGTCGTATACGCAATGCCTGCTTCAGTTTCTTCATTTGTTTGCTTGTTTATTTGTTGTGTGTGTCTGGTTTTGGCTGGGAAGTCAAGCGGCAAATCAGCTTTAATATGACGCTGTTAGCTGTTCGTGCTCCCTGCTACTGGTTGTCCCCCTGCTCCTGCTCCTGCTGCTGCTCCTTTATATGTATATTCTGCGCACTTTTCATTATGCGCATATTGCAAATTAACAATCACATTTTTAATTCAATTTTGTTGCGCCAACAAACAGCGACAGGATATTGTTGTTTCAAGATTGAAATGAATGTTTCATTGCTGCCGCCTTCCTCTTATCCCTCGCCCAGGGTCTATACTGAACGTGGGGTCCTCTTGTATTCCCAGCTTGTCCTTTTTTTGTTAACTCAATTAATGTTTATGTTTTTGTTGTTGCTGCTGTTATTGTTTATCTATTTTATGTATACATACTTTGTGTGTGTACCCAACTCCACCCCCAGCCCCACTCCCTACTTTCTTTTCTGTCCCTGTTTTGTTGTAATTTTAATTAGTGCGCCTTTTATGTTCTTTTATTTTTTTGGTTTTTGTTTTTTGCTGCTAATGACGACGACCCATTTTAATTTGTTTCTTTTGCTGCCTTTTTCCACGCTACGAAAATAGCTAATAATCATAATGAAGTTGCTTATAATGATGATAATGATGATGATTATGTTGATAATGATGAGGGCGTTAAGGTTACAGCCCTGTTTTTGCCCCCCAGTCCACTTAATTACAGAGCTCTCAGCGCTAACTGAAATTAATACAACATTTTCTCACTGTATTTTCCTGCAGCTCCCCCAGCCCCACCCCTCTCCACATTTTGCTCAGTTCCTTCAACTGTAACTGCCACGGCAATTGGCAGCTTGTTGTGTTGCCTGAGTTTTGTTTTTGTGTTATTATTAATATTATTATGGGCATTTTTTAAGCTCGTTTAGCAGTCCAACCAAATCGCTGCCGTGCCACGCCATGCCACGCCCCACCCTACCACCCCTCCCTGCCAACAGCAGCAACAACAACAACAACAACAACAACAACAACAACAACAACAACAACAACAACAACAACAACAAGGAAAAGCGGCAACCTCACGCGATTTTAATGACACGGCACTTAAAATTTAATCGAGTAAACTGCATTGCTGTGGTCAGCACATGGATCCAGCTCATCGTTCACATGCTCCACCCCTCCCTAAGCCCCCTGAGCCCTGGATTAACCCTTGCAACAACGCCCCACTCCCCTCAGTTTGGTTTCATCTGTTCCTCCCCTGCGCTGTGTTTGCATTGATTATTGTTTTCGTGCATATTTCATTTATGCTCCCTGCTCCTGCTCCTGCTCCTTTTACTCCCCCTGCTGTTGCTGTTACGTTAATTGCACATACTACAAATACGAGTACTTGCCCATAACCATATGTACTTTTGTGAATTTGCAATCATTTGCATACCCTGTAAAGCGCTCAGACAGCGTCTGCCTACTCATAAAGACAGCAGTGTAATTACAGTTATTATTATCCGCAGGGGGCGACCTGTAAGATCTATTGTTTCTCCGTAATTACAGTTACTCAATCTCAAAAGTTAGTTAGTAAATAATTGAGTTATTAACTTACCAGATTCTTAACTTAGACATTGCAATAGAAACAACATTAGGAATAACACTATTGAGATGTTGATTGTGATATAAAATATAAAAAAAAATGGGAAAATAATAAATCAATAAACAATATCAAGCATATCATTATAAAAACGTAATTATAGATTTAAAACAAGTAAGAATGCTATAGTCGAGTATACCCAACTACAAAACTCCCTGTACCCAGGTCAACAATTTCCGATCGCATCTTCGTACACTTACACGTACACAAGGACGCACACACACAAGCGACAACGCAAGCGAACACTGCAGCACTGAATCTTCTTTTGTGAATAACTTCCGTTATTATTATCCTATCAACTTTAAATTTGGTCAGTAGATTGAGAGTGACCAAAGTATTGTACATGCAAAATCCAAAAGCTATATCTTGAAAATTGTGACTTAAAAACGGTTTTTATTGAATAGCGGCGGAACGGGGGGAGATATCTTAAATTGGAAAAAATCTGATCTGCGTGTGGTATACAGGAACCTACATTCCAAATTTGGTGTCTCTAGCTTTTATAGTTGCTGAGATCGACGCCTTCATACGGACAGACGGACGGGACATAAAATATTAATGTCTGTTTATTTAACGTCTTCGAATTGTATATATTCAAACGTTGCTGCGAAGATGTATCGATATGTCAAGTACATCTTACAGATTTACTTATGAGTACTTATCGATATGTTATATTAACAGAGGTATTATTTAAATTCAAATTGATATATTACAATATTAACAGAGGTATTATTTAAATTAAAATTCATGTCTTACATAGTGCATATTTGATCACTTTATATAACCAGAAAACATATGCATATTTTAACATATGTTTGTTTGAATGGCGCGCTGTTATTACCATTTCTAGGTTATGTTTACAGAAGACTTATTGTTAAACACTTTAATTATTTAATTAAATAGTGAGTAACGCTGTAAGAAATGGGACCACAGCTGCACTGAATTGCAGGGTATATTCACAGTCGATCAGCAGTTGAAGTAAGCTCCATGTTCTTTATTTTTGCAACCATTGTCGGATTCAGGACATGCGGCAAACAGGCGGCAACTTTGGCACGCAATGGAAAGCCGCAGAAGGCGGTCAGCGAAATGGCTGAAAGCACACACACAGCCATGTGTACAACCCGTGCGTGTGTGTGTGTGTTGTGCGTGTGTGTGATAGGCATGTTCAAGCTGCCACATGGCCCATCAATTGAGGTGGGGCCAAATGGCCAACAGACGCGGCTTTAAATTGTTGTTGTTGATGCGCTCGAAATGATTTTATAAAAAAAAACTTGAATGCTTTGGCCGCCCATTGTTTGACAAACATGACAACAACAACAATAATAATAGCAATAACAACAACTTCATTGAATTAAAACAATTTCATTTATGCAGCTTTTTGTTGTTGCTGTTGCTGTTTTGTCTGCCATTGCATTTCATGCACCACGAAGCATGAAACAGTTTGCAAAATGTGAACAAAAAATAAATATACAACGAATAAAAATTAATGTTATAAGTGAAAACAAGCGGACGACATTCATAAATTTGAATGGCGTTTTTTCCCCTCTGGTTTCTTTAATTGTTATTGAAATGCTTGACATTAATTAACAGCAAATAAATTAAATGCGGCTAGCCACGCCCACAAGCCCTATAAAATTGCAAAACAATAAAAAACAAAAAACATATTATTAATAATAAAAACGATTATTCATTGTATAATATTGTTGCCATAAATTATGTGCAAGTGCGGGGCGTGCTAGAAAAATGAAGGCATTTTAGTTTTACAAAATGTTTGAATATTATTGGCACTTCATCATCATATCACATGAATGATCATGACGTTCATCATGAACACTATCATCATAATGAGCTGGCTACCTTTCATTCAGCCGCAAGAAATGTGTCGAAAAAATATTTGGCAAGCAACAAATTTTCTACGTTAATTTTCCGAACACTCATATAAATCTTGCATCAAGAATTCCCAAGAATTGGCAATGAACCAAGTGGCAGTAGGCAACGCCCACATTACCCAATGAACTATATACTTATATCTATTATGCTATTAAGAGCATCTTACTTAACCTAAACGACATGGGACATGGCAAAGAAATGGGGGCGCGGATCAAATAGTTTATATATAGTATTTATATCACAAGGTAATGATTTATGTAATATAAAAGATGTATTGCATTTTTCTTCATCCTATTTTAAGTGTGTAAATGCATATTATATCCATAGTGTAAAGCTTATGTTAGATAGTGTTGTGTGTTATCGACATTTACATAATTATTTTAGTTAACAGTATGAATGAGAGCATCTATTCTATCCCTAGTGTAAAGCTTATGTTAGATAGTGTTGTATGTTATCGACATTTACATATATCTGTTAGTTAACAGTATGAATTATAGCATCAAAGTTTGACAGCAATAATCTTATCTAGGGTTACTCTAATTAATGATGTAGACAATTCTTGGGTATCGTCAATTAACATGTTGAATGTTATCACTATTTACATAGCTCTGTTAGCTAACAGCTTGAATTATAGCACAACAGTCTCACAGCAAGGTTACAGTTTTACTAAGGTAACACTAAGTAGTGATACAGACATTTCGTGGCTTACTTTAATTAACATTTTGAGTGCTATCGATATTTTACATAACTCTGTTAGCTAACAGCATAAATTATAGCATAAAAGTTAGAAAGCAATAGTCTTATCTAAGGTTACACATTAATGATGTAGACAGTTCTTGTGTTTCGTCACTTAACATGTTGAATGATATCGATATTTACATAACTCTGTTAGCTAACAGAATGAATTATAGCACCAAAGTTTGACAGCAATAATCTTATCAAAGGCTGTACTAATTACCAATGTAGACCGTTCTTGGGTTTCGTCAATTAACATGTTGAATGATATCGATATTTACATAACTCTGTTAGCTAACAGAATAACCGAATATCAATATTCTAATATAATGTTGAAGTAAGTTATGATCTTGATAAGTAACTAAATTAATTCGTTAATCATAAAATACATTATGTGTGTATTTTTTCATCGAACTTATCGATTGTGTAGTTCACAATGAAACTCAACAATGTACCTCAGTTTGCGCACTAAATGTTTTCTAATTGGTTTATGATGTGTTTATATTGCCCACGATTCAGTTAGACTCCTAATGTAGCGTATTTACGTGTCCAATTAAAATTGCTCTGGATATATCTTTTTTTTACACATTTCTTGCTCATTTCGCCCCGTTGATTTTCTTTATGCAAATGAAAACTGCGAAACTCTTTTGATCTTTTTTGATTTTGTTGTTGTTTTTGTGTTTTGTTTTTGCGGCTGTTGATTGAAAAACTTTTATTCACAACATAGCCAGCCTTGGCTAAGGCTTTTATTTATACGATATTTGTTTGGTTTGCTGCAAAATGAAAATTGCGTTGCTAATTCAAACAAATAGAATGGAAAATGTATAACGGAAGCACTCGTAAATTTGACTGTCACAATTTTTATTGCATGTGCGCAAATGAAATTTATAACAAGTAAGAATGCTATAGTCGAGTATACCCGACTACGTAACTCCCTGTACCCAGGTCTAAAACATTCAATCACATATACGTCCACTTGCATACACACATACACAAAGACGCACACACACACTGGCAGCAAAAGCGACAGCGCAAGCGAGGCAATTTAATTGGTGGCTGTGCTTCTTCTTCCCCCTCTCGCTGCATCACTGAATCTTCTTTCGTGAATAACTTCCGTGTTTATTATCCGATCGACTTGAAATTTGGACAGTAGATTAAGAGAGACTAAAGTATTTTACATGCTAAATCTTAAAGCTATATCTTGAAAATTGTTCCTGTAAAACGGTTTTAATCGATTTGCGGGGGAACGGGGGAGATATCTGAAATATGAAACAAACTTGATCTGCGTATGCTATACAGGAACCTACATTTCAAATTTGGTGTCTCTAGCTCTTGTAGTTGCTGAGATCGACGCGTTCATACGGACAGACGGACAGACGGACAGACGGACAGACGGACAGACAGACGGACATGGCCAAATCGAAATCTCTTTTGATACTGATCAAGAATATATATACTTTATAGGGTCGGAGATGTCTCCTTCTGTCTGTTACATACATTTGCACAGATGTAATACCCCTTTTTACCCATTTTATGGGTACAGGGAGTAAAAACGCCAAATGCCACATACATAAATTAATATTTTCATGCGGAGCAGCAAAAAAAGCGAAGATTAATCGTTTTGTGACGTTATTAAATTGCCGAATAATAATTGTGAATAGTACTTAATATTTGTTCTCGTTTGGAATTCGTAAAATTGTTCAATTGATGAAGGATGATCATTTTTAATGCTATAGTTTTCCATAACACTTATTTTCCGAGCATCCTTCAATTTCCGCTTATACTTTTTATAATTTTGAATTTCGTTTTGTTATATTTAACATAAACAAGTTTTATTTGGATAGGGTAGCTCTTGAGTAGCATTAATTGCTGTGTTTCTAATTAAACGATTAAATAAGAGGATGAGATTATTTCCCATTTAATGGTTGCTGCGTATAAATATAATTCCTCAAATGATGATTCGAACGGTATAAGATTTGAAAGATATACAAAAATATATGTTAAGATGTAAGATTTATAGCTTGAAAATTTTGTTTCGGTTAGGGGCATTTGTGGTGGTTGGATTAATCAATTTAATCTGTTTAAAAACTAAACCTTGATAATCTAGAATACATACTAAAGTATGCCTACAACTGTCTGTTACACTCTTACATCACTAGTCGATAAATTAATATCAATAGCAGGCATCGATAATATGATTGAAGTATTACCAACAAAATATGATTGTAATATGTGGGCTTTTGATGGGGTAAACCTTATGTAAGCCTTTTGGTTTAAATGATTAATTTCAAACCAACAAACAGGCACTCGTAAAGTCCACTTTTAGTGGTAAAAAATTCGATAAATCCAAGACGCTGTTTAAGAATATATCGATATACAGTCACAATAGCGGAACGATAGTTAACACACAATTATCGATATAATCGATACATTTACTACATCAGCGAGACTCTCACATTCGTTTGTTCTAATTTATGGCGTATTACAATTATAGTTATAGTTATAATTGTATATTATAACTATAACTATTTCTTTATATAACTGAATGCTTATAGTTAAAACTAAAGCTTTAGGGATGCAGCCATAGCTGCTGGGGCTTTCGACTGAGGGTATATTATAATTATTTAGTGGCTTGGCTTGTGCAATGCAGCCTGAACTTTTCCCCACAACACCCCCCACCCAGTCAGCACGTACAATTAAATTACCTTGCGCTCAGTCAAACTGTCTGTTGTACTTATAGATACACGCTATATGCAAAGCTAATTTGCTTAATCGATCTAATCAATGTTGTTGCTGTATCGTCATCGTCATCGTCAACGCCAATGTTTGTAGTGGGCGTGGGCGTAGGCGTGGGCGTGGTCGTGTTGGGTGGGGGAGAGCTAGGAGGCAAGTGTATAAGCTGTCAAAGGTGTGAGCTGTCTGTCAGTTGTTGTTGTTGTTGTTGTTGTTGTTGTTGCGCATTATAATAACAGCTTTGGCTTATTGAGTTTCCCATTTGAGCACCGCGATGGGAGCCAGGCAGCTGTTGGCCAAGTTGTGTTGTGCCTGCCCTAACACAGGTAAACACACACGGAATGTAGCTGATACCTGTGTATACCTGTACACACTGCTTGCGTGTGTGTGTGTGTGTGTGTGTTGAACGGTCAGACAGTCAGTTGTAGTCGACACTCGGACATTTGCCGGTTTTGCCCTCGTCGCGTAGTCGTAAAATGCAAATTGCATGCAATCAACGCGTTTTTTCGTTTAATTATTATGAGAATTTTTCGCTGGCACGGAACGTGCCAACTGCCCAGGCCACGTACAACAACAACAACACTAGTTGCTGTTGTGTTTTTCCCCCCGCCCCACCCTAACAATCTTGATGTTGTTGGTTGGCCTTTGTCTGCGTTTGTTGTCTGTGACCCCCCGTCCCGCCTGAGGCTGGCATTTTCAATTAAATTACCCGGCATTTTGGCGCAAATTGCCAGGCACACACACACACACACACATACATAGTTCAATACATGTGTGTGTGGGCGCACACTTTCAGTGGGCAGTGTCAAATAAATTCCATAGCTAATTAATTTGCATTATTTATGATGTACAAATGCAAACAACTCGAGCAACAACAATACTTGTATGCAGCTTTGTTGCACTCGCTTGTAAGATAGGCTAGGGGGTGTGGGGGTGTGGTGTTGCATACTTAAGCGCTTATATTAACTTGTGGCTGCAACTAACTCCTCAATCAGTTAGCCAGCTTTCGGGTGGCCCCAGCCAAACCAAATTAGCATACAAAGCACAAATAAACAGAATATGGAAATAATTGTTGTTGTTGTTGTTATGGGCCACGTGTTATGCATGAATAAAAACAATTTGTTTTGAATTTATTTTGCAATTAATTGCAATTTAGTAGCCATTCATTTATTCATTCATTCAGTCATTCATTTGTTCATTCAGTTGACAGGCCAAACATTTTTTTCATGTCTCCGCTGACGCGGCGCTGACGTCTATTTTTGTCTCAGCCAAAAGACATTGAACTCAATGTGGGCGGCGTTTTAGTATAAATATTCAAAAAAAAAACAAAATTAATATATATATATATCAAAATAAAAAATTAAAATTAATTATTTTTGCTGTGCAAACTGAATTTCGCTAATGAGAGCAATAAACAGCTAAGCAATTTTTTGTTTTTGTTTATTAAAAGTCACAAACAAATCGCATAAGCAATTTTACAGAGCCATTGAAACTGTAAAGGATATGGCTTCCACATTGTTGGGTCCTTCGTTCATACTTTCTGCTACGTGACTGGATTTTGTATGCAGGCAATGCGATTGCAAGTGCAAAATGAAATCACGTTGCAAGCAGACCCACAAGTTGTATGGAGACCCGCAAGTTGCACGTTGCAACAGCCCAGGGCGACAGCAGGGCCAAATACATATTAGAGTTAAGTGCGTGACACGTGCTGAATAGAGGATGATAACAAGTACATAAGCTCATTCGAGAGCTACAAATCTGATGAAGCAATCTATAAGGCAATTAAAGAGGGATGTAAATAATTCTGAGAGCATCGATTCCTGCAATTGTCGAATTTTCATTAAATCTATCGATAGTTTTGCGACTTATCAGATTGGAAAAATAGATTTATCAATGTTGTCAGGACTTAAACTGTATTATTTTTTCCCCAAGTTTATACAAACATTGAACAAATCGACAACTTTAAAGAAAACCATAAAGCATTTCATTTTTATATAGTTTTATTAAAGAAAGACAAAAACAAATCAAGATTTTCATGACCAGAATTCAGTGTCTATAAAAAATTTATGATTTTCAAATGAAATACATATTTTACAAACACTTTATATTTATAAATATGTTATTCATATATATTGAGAAACGTTTTTCTTCATTTTTGTTGGATTTGTTTCAATGATTGGTTTTCTGATGATCAAACAATAGAATCAAATCCCAAAAAACATCGATTAATCGATATTTCTTAATGCCAAATGAGTATTAACGAAGAATTTTATATTGCATACCCATATTTATTTCTAGTTATTGTAGTAAGAAAGGCGACTTAAGAAGCTATCTTTCTATATATCGTATGTCATATGTCTGAATGTCCAGATTATTCAAATTCAACTTATATTTTGCCAGATATTTAAGAACTCTTCAAATGAATTATATTTCTAAACAACAAACAAATAAATTGTGAGTTTCCCAAAAGTCACCAAATGTTTGTTAGAACATTAAACAGTTGCTGGAATACCACTAACATTTCCGAATATCAGAGAATTGATTAAAGCTCACATTTAAACTCACCAAATGATTAAATTTCTAAACAAACTAATAAATTAAGAGTTTTCTGCAAGTCACCAAATGTTTGTTAGAACATTAAACAGTTGCGGAATACCACTAACATTTCCGTATAGTATCAGAGAACTGATTAAAGCTCACATTTAAACTCACCATATACACAAATATACATCCTATATACGCATCCTGTCCAAACCAAATTTAATTAGATGCTCTGGGCAAATGTTTTGTTTTCCATGGCCGTCCAATTTATGATGGAAAATTGAAATAAGCAATTTACTTGGCACATTAAATACGAGACCATAATTGCATAATGCGAACTGAGGGGAGGGAATGCGGCACACAGGACGCACCGAGAGGAACAAAGGACCTAATGGAATTGTGTGCACCATTTGGCATCGGGACAGCTGGACAGGTGGACAGGACAAGTGGCCTGGAGGTGTCTGCGAACGGTGAACGGTAAATGTTCAACTGCTTGCCACAGCTTCTGCTGGGAATTGCTTAATGCAATTTAACAGAGACAGCAGCAGGAAAAGGACGAGGCAGGATGCGAGAGACCTGCACACACACAACCACACACACACACAATTTGCAAAAACCACAACCGACAGCCGGACAATCGTTGTGTGGGCGTTTGGGGGCGTGTGGGGCGTGTGGGGCGTGGCCGTGGCCATTGCTGTGGCTGTGGCTAAAGGATTTACGAGCCATTCACAGCAGGAGCCAGCCCAGCAGCAAAACCAACAATGAAAATTGCAAAATGCAAATCTTGTCGTTGGTTTTCCATGTGCGTTGGCAGCCAGAACTGTTTATGTATGCATATCCATCGGGTCAAGTCAAATAAACGTAATAATAAAATTGCAGCAGCATCGCCGCAAGCACCAGAAAAGTTGATATACAAACGCTAGCAAGGACTCCTCGTATCCTTTATCCCATAAATATATAGTATACACGTACACACATAAGTGTGTAATTTTGTGTGCGTGCTCTTTCCCACTTTGTTTGCTTACTACGAGTTAAAGTTTTCCTTTGATATATTGTTTACCTAATTGGGAATACCAATTCGTCTTGGAAACACACACACAAAATAGATCACAACTTAATTAAGCTAACAACAGGAATTCTAATTTGACTTAGGAAATGTGTATAATGTTCTATTGAACTAATCCTTCTATTAAACCTTAAATCAATTGGAATTTTTTTTAATATTAATACATATAACATGCCTAAATACACGCATATTAAATTTCAGGAACATATCTTAATGTTACAGTTACAAAACTAAAGATAGTGGCTCCATCTCATATTTTGGATGGTTACAGGTCGAAAACAGGAATAGGAAGGACTTTTTGTAAAGCAATTCATAGCTTTAATCTTCATTTTAGGTATTTCTTAAATTATTTTTTCAAAATATTGAAATAATACCTTAATGTAGATAAAGATAAAGTAAGGGGGGTACCTTAATATAAAGGAGGAAAAAGATCTGTATGTTTCATAGATATAAAGATGATTTGGTCGGGTCATCCCTGATAAGACTGCATTCTACTATGAAATTAGCTTTGCTAAAGTTCTGTTTTCCATTTAATTCTAATTAAATAACTTTATAACCAAATAGACATTCTCCATTTGCATGTCGAGTGTTACTTTGTATAATAACTGCAGTAATCAACATCAGCACTTGGGTTTACTTCCACGACAATGAGAAGCGTTGAAACAACAATTTAACAGCTTGTCCAGGGCGAGGGAGGGGACGGGGACAGCAACCCAGCCATAACCATTCTAGAACCCATTCTAGTACACCACGAAGCCACCACCACTTACCACCTCACCTGCTGCTTACCTCTTTACCCCCTTTGGGTAACGCATTGTGTCTCGTTATTGTCATTATCATTATATGGAATGTATGCATGAACAATGGTGGGTAATTATTGTTTTGGTGCGGTCCTTTCCCCCCCCCCCCGCCCCCTGGGTCATGCAACAGTGAATGTGGCAACGATGGGCGGTTGGGAAGGGGTGGATTTTGTCAGGCAAGGAGATTGCGTGACTCGCGCACATTTGTTTTGTTTGCGGAAAGTAATTGCAAAAGTTGTTTCAATTTTCCAAGAGTTTCGACGGGTCGCACTAAGCACGTCAAGGGGAACTGATGTTGGTGGAAGTGGGCAGATGGGTGGAAAATCGGTTTCTATGAGTGTAGATTTGCATAAAGAAGTAAAGCCAAAAAGGAAAAGAAGCACATAATTGGTAGCAGCTTAATGCTTAAACTTTTTGGCCACAGCCAGCAGTGGCTAAGCGGAATGCAACCATCCAGTGTAACCACCCAAAAGAATCCACCCCCTGGGGGTGGAGAATAGCATCAAAAACGCATTTCGCCTTTTGGCGATTGTGTTGAGCCAAAACTTTTGCCAACTTGCTAACAAAAAACATAAAAAAAAATATAGCCAGGAGTGAAGGAAGAAGGGGACTGTTGAGGGCGGGAGCGTGGAAATTGCTAAGTGGGGGGAACAAACCAAAACGAAGAGGAGCATGTTAAAACAAGAAACAAAATAAAAACACTCGCCGGCGTTTTTGTGCCAGTTTCTTTTGGTGCTTTTGTTGAAATTACAATTTTGTTTTTTCTTTTCTTTTGTTTTTACTTGAAATGCTTGGCTTGTTGTGTGTGTGTGTGTGTGTGTGTGTTGCGTTTTTATGCAGCACATCCGGCGCAAAAAGCGCATGAAATGCTCAAAAAATGGCACAACTGTTTATTTCTGTTGTTGTTTTATTATTATTATTTTCTGGGCGCAGAGACCAGAAACAGAAGCAAACACTGCAAAAGAAGAAGCACAACAAGTCAGACAGTCTGCCAACTCTTCTGTCGGTCTGTCTGCCAGTCAGCCAGTCAGCCAGTCGGACAAACAGACAGCCATTCAGTTGGCCATTTCGCCAGTTAGATAGCCAGTTGCATGTTGGCCATTTGTATAGGGTGCTTCAAGTCATCAACGCAAGTACATTAACAGAAGGATGAGATTATTGTAGAATTTTGAATAAGGCTTAAAGAATGTGAGGTAGTTTATGGAAATGATAAGTTTAAGGTTTAGGTTATGGTCTTTCAGAGAAACAAATTATAGCATACTATAATATTTTATTATAATACAAAAATGTATTGAATAATATTGTCTGTTATCAGTCATAACAGCGCTTCATATACTAACAGCTATTAAACAGAACAGGCGAATGTTAATACAAAAATTAACATTAAGCATACATGTTATTAATTTACTAACAGCTTTTAAACTGCACACACAAATGTTAATATTTCCATACATATTACACAAAATACAGTTCCTACTAACACTCTAATGACTATTCAACTTATTCAACTAATATTAACATACAAATCTTAACACTAAATTGACATAACGTACAATTGTTTGTAACAGCGCGCCACAGCTGCTTTAAATGATATTTTTTTATAAAATCTGTGTTTTTTTTGGACTTTTAAACTACAATCAAAGCGAATATTTCGCTGCATTTTTCCTTGCTTTTTGCGTTCGTCTTTGCGTCTCCTGAGTCACCCTAATGCACTAAGGGGGCCTTAGGTTATTTTTGCACTTTGTTTTACGTTTTGTGTGTTTGTTCCGCCTTGAAAATAAATAAAAAAGAATGTGCAAAAATTGGCCAAACAGCAAAATGCACAAAATGCAAAATGCAAAATGTTTTATGTCAGTTTTATGCGTTGGGTGGGTGTGGCTGCTCTCGCCCCTCCCTTGCACAGCTTAAAAGTTTATGCAGTGTTTTTTTATATACATATATATATATATATATTTTTTTTTTTTGAAATTCACTTGCTAAGTGAATTTAATGCCACATTTATTTGCATTTATTCAAATTTCAGTTGGTTTTTGCGTCATTTCCAAATGAAATGCAAACAACTCATTTAAAATTATATATATATACTACTAATAATATTATATGCAATATGCCAATTGAAATTCATTAACAATTGTTATTTCTCTCCCGTTGCAGGTTTGTACTTAATTTTGTTGACGCCCCTCCAGTGCCTGTTTCCCCCTCCTTTTTTCAGCTGTAAGTAAATGCGATTAACTTTGCCTGCATATCAATTTAATTATGCGCACAATCACAAATGACATTGTGTGCCCATCCTATTTACAAATTCGTTGGGTTGGCATACATGTATCTGATGGTTTGCGTTATGTAACTGCAGTCTGCATTTGTATCTGACAGTTTGTGGTTTTGCTGACAATGCCATTAGCTCATGTAGCAACAAGCTCTTAAACAAACTACAACATTTGTGTGGATTAGTTTAACACAATGCAACTGCATTTTGGTCGAAATTTATGTAATAATGTCGTGAAATTAGTTAACAGACTGTAGATAACTAATTATTATGAAAACTCTTTAAAGGAATAAATAGTGCTCACAAATTAGTACATGTTCTTCGATTCCCCATTGAGAAGTACTGAAATGCTTTAAAAGCTTACTAAAACAGCTTCTTAACAGCTGTGGCGCGCTTTTACCAATGCTCTGTTAAGTAACTGTTAAACAAGGACGAGCTTCGTACAGCTTAAATTCATATTATGCACATGTTATGGTTCAAAGAGGCTTCATTATTACATTGTGTTTTATGTTAAACAACTGCTAAGCAATGGCGAGCTGTTACTGACATTGTTCGGTCAACTTTTCCTACACTTTTCTCAAGTCTTTACCAATTCTGATATTTCAAAAAGGCTAACTGAAAAGGCCACCTTGAACCTCCCTCAATATTTTGTGTATTATGTTAATTGGCTGTTATGCTATGGCGAGCTGTTACTGACACTTAACAACCATCTTTCCTCAGACTTTTCTTTACTCTTATTTTCATCTAGTGTTTATATACTTAAGAGACTCATTCTATACACATATAAGTATATCATTATGTTGTCTATTATGTTAATCAGTCTATGGCGAGCTGTTACTAACATTGGTCTATCAATTTATGTAGCCCTATCTCTGTTGTTATCCCATGATTTGAAGAAACCAAGTCCTACATTATACCTTTGAGGCTGCTATGAAGCTGCTCAATTGCTCACGATATTGTCAGTTTCACAATCCATGGCCAATTACTTTCCCATTCTCAATGCCATTTAAATTAACAAAGTAACAGAAAAGAAAATCAAGAAAAAAAAGCAACGAACTTTCACCCGAGCGACAGGCAGCAACAGCAAATGGCAGCAAAGCATTTGGCAAATTGAAATCAAATCGATAACGAATCAAATTGAAATCTCACCACAGGCCACAAAAAAAGAAGGCAGAAAAAAATATAGACGACCGCAAACAAATGGCAATAACAAACGTGGCTAGAGTTTTGTCTATGAGTATCTATGTATAACTCAAGAGTGGCTGCCTGGCGCTGCTCCAGAAATCTAACCACTTCCACTGCCTTCTGCACTACACCTCGCTCCCTCCCTCCCTCCCTTCCTTCCTTCCTTCCTTCATCCATTTGGCTCAAAGCAATCCGAAAGTGCGCCAAGCATCTAAGCGATACATAATAACCAAGAGTCGCCTCACAGACTGTGCCAAGATAAAATATGATTGAATGCATTTTGCTGCTGCTGCTTTCCCCGAAAGCCCCCTGCTCACCTCCTTCTGTAGCTCCTCCTCCTCCTGCGACCCCAAAAACTCCATCTACGACTGTTGCTGCTGTTGTCTGATTAACATAAATCGTGCTGCTGCTGCCGACTATATCTTATTTCGATATTTGCACGGCATTTGTTTTTTCAAGCGTTGCTGCTACTTTTGTTGTTGTTTTTCTCGAGTTTATGCAAAGAGCAACAGCGCAAAGAAAAATTGAATTGAAATGAACAAAGCAGCGCAGCAAAACTGAAAGGCAAAAAATATATATATAAAAAACTATAAAGAAAAACAGTTTGTCGGGCATAGCGAAGACTTAATGCCCTTGCAGAGATAGTTTTCAGAATAAACCAACATAATTTCTCTGAAAAATTAGTAATTCTCTATAATATAGTATTCCAATTGTGATCATAATTAAAAAAAACTATATAATAAATAAATAAAAATATAATAACATAAATATAAGTGAAAACAAAAAAGTTGCACACGCAATAACTCATTTTTCAATTGATTGCTCTGTTTTATTAAATATGGTATTCCAATCTTGATCAAATTTGGTTAAAAAAAAACAGAAACAAATTTCAGAATTTCCGAATTTTTAGTGATGTATTCAAAAACAAAAAGGTTGTACACACAATAGCTATGTTTTTGTTTGGTTCCTTCTATAAAATGTATAAGATAAAGTCCAATTTCGATTAAAGGCAAAATAAGAAATTATTATGATTGAAAGTACTCGGAAATGAGAACAGGAACAGAATGATTTATTTAGCCATAGGAAGTTATAGCTATAGAAAGCTTGGCTGGTTCTGCGTCAAGTTCATAAGATAGTTTTTAAAATGAGAAAGAAGTTTTCATAGAAACAGATAGACAGATGGACGGACAAATAGATATAACTTTATTAACTTGGCTCATCGTCTTGATAAAGAATATGCTCGTATATCAACTTTGGGTTCGGAAAACTCTCTTTCAATGCTTTACCTTGTCTGTTGATACTAACCAAGAAAGGTCTCTTTCAAAGCGTTACACATTTCGTGACAAGATTGTAATACCCTTGATGAGAGTATTAAAAAATACTGAAATGAAATGCAAACGAAGCAGGCTGACAGCAGGGAGAGGGTGCTGGGTGCAGGGTGCAGGGTGCCAGGGGGGCAGACAGCAGGCGGCAGCAGTCAGTAGGAGCCAGGAGCAACACATCAGCACCGCCTGCTGACTTTTATGTGCAATCGCCTTAACTCCAACTCTGATGTTGCTGCTGTAACTGCTGCTGTTGCTGCTGTTGCTGCTGTTGCTGCTGCTGATGAGCATGAGAATGATGTTGCTATCGGGCTGCTGTCTGCTGCTCTCCTGCCTCGCCTGCACCGACCGACAGCCCGCCCGACAGCCAGCTGACCAGGCTTCATTGTTGGCTCGCTTAAAATTCCAAACAGCAAATTGCAACTGCCAACAATTTCGAGGCTATCAGTGCCACAGCATCAGACGTTGGCGCGGCGGCCAGCTCGACGCTGCTGGTGGCTGCTGCTGTTGTTGTTGCTGCTGCTGATGTTGCCTCTGCTGGCTGCCTGCTTGCCTGCCTGCCTGCCTGCCTGCCTGCCTGCCTGCCTTCTTGCTGCTGTCAGTAATTTTATGCAAGATGCTATCGCCCAGCACACCTCAACACGCCTCGCAAAACGAGAACTACAGAAGGAGACAGAGAGGTGGCAGGAGACTTAGGCAGCAGGCAGGGGCAGGAAACAGGGGCCCATACAGAAGGAGAAATGCATAAAAGCCATTTCACTTGATATGACAAACAGTCCCAGAGTCATCTCCTTTAAATGAAACGAAATGGAATTCGAACTCAATGCCCAAGTGCACAGCACAGCCTGAACTGAATCCCAAATGGCTTATGCGCTCTTAACTTGGCTATAAGGCCGTATTATTTTACTGGCTTGTATTGAATTTAGTGCGAGCGAGAAAGATATTTCGAATATAGTATACTGGGTTGTTCACTTGTTTACTTGGCTTAACTGATTGTTTGTAATTTGTATACTTAAACTCAATCTCTGTCGGAATACGTCTTTGACCAGCAGGTCTATGCGAGGTCACCCTGTGGTGGGTGAACTGTCATCTTAACCTAACCTAACCTAGAGATTAGCAAAGCAGCGGAAATCAGTCAGCGATTAGTTCTGCTGAATGCATTGCTTACATTGCAAAATCATTGTAGGAATTTGATTTTAAATCGTGAATTTAACTAAGATACCAAAGTTGAATTCAGCATCAGTTTCAAATTTTTAAGGCGTTGCCATCTATCTTCGAATTTTTACTCCCTGTACCCATAAAATGGGTAAAAAATGGGTATGTAACAGGCAGAAGGAGACATCTCCGACCCTTTAAAGTATATATATTCTTGATCAGTATGATCGTGTCTATCTCAGCAACTATAAGAGCTAGAGACACCAAATTTGGTATGTAGGTCCCTGTATACCATACGCAGATCAAATTTGTTTCATAATTTAGATATCTCCCCCCGTTCTCCCGCAAATTGATAAAAAACGTTTTACAGTAACAATATTCAAGATATAGCTTTGAAATTTAGCATTTACAATACTTTAGTTCCTCTTAATCTACTGTCTAAATTTCAAGTCGATTGTATAATAAACATGTAAGTTATTCACGAAAGAAGATTCAGTGCTGCAGCGCGGGGGAAAGAAGCAGCACAGCCACCACTTAAAGTGCCTCGCTTGCGCTGTCGCTTGTGTGTGTGCCTGCTTGTGTATGTGTAAGTGTACGAAGATGCGATCGGAAATTTTTGACCTGAGTACAGGGAGTTTTGTAGTTGGGTATACTCGACTATAGCATTCTTACTTGTTAATATATGTTTTTAACCTATCGCAACTCTCAGAGTTTGATTTTGTGACAAATTCAATAATGAACTCAATAATAGTCTTTGGCTTAGGTTTGTGACTTTTCAAATATTCAATAAATATGAATATGTGTGTCATAAAAAGGCTTTTAATGATATTAAATTGTTGGCATGCCGGAAATATTGAAAATATGCACATATTTAATTTATTTTTGGGATCGCAGAACTCAAACCCTCCCGCCGCATCCCCTATGCCCAACAAGTTGCTGTTGCTGCCTCTTTTGTCAGCTTGCCAGACAGCGGCAATACTTGTTTAGCTAGTTGTTGTTGTTGTTGGTGTTGCAGCAACTGCTGCTGCAGTTATTGCCATTGTATATCTCAGATGCCTCTCAAGTGGCAATTGTGAGCCAACCCTCCTCCTCCCTGCCCAGCCTACCCCGTGGAAGCATTTTATTCAACGCTGCCGTTTAGACAAGCTGAATGCTTATTTAATTTAAGGTGGGAATTTTTTGAATGTGTGTGCCTGCATTTCATGCAAATTAAGTGGATAATGCTTGAATAGTTGTTGTTGTGCCCTTTGTGTTGTTGTTGCTGTTGCTGTTGCTTTTGTTGCTATTCAACTGCTAATTATTGTCGGCAGCTTCTAAAAGCGTTGTTCACAAATTGTTTGCGCTTTTGTGGACATCGCTTATGTATTTATTAAATATTTGCGCGATGCGACAGCAACAACAACAAAACGTAGTGGGTAGGGGGTAGGGGGTAGGGGGGGTGTCAAGTTGAATCAAAATAATATAATAACAAGCAGCGAATGCCACAATAATAGCCAACAACTTGAAACAACTCGAGAGCTGCAGAGTATAATTCACGATTTCCTGCTATAATTGAAAATGTATTTCAACGAGCAACTTGGCCAGGCACAAGAACAAGTTGCTGCCGTGCAAGAGCAACAGTCGCAACAGTCGCAGCAGTCGCAGCAGCAGCAACAACTTCAAGCAGTGCATTAATTATTCATGAGTTGTCGCGCATTGGCCAGCTACAGTGACAAGCAGCAACAGCAGCAACAACAGCAGCAGCAACAACTTGCCAACTGGCAACATAATTATTCATGCGAGCTTATCGCCAGTAAGGTAGGCAACACCATTTTAACCACAAGCGGATTATAATTATCAGCAGTTGCCATCAGGCGAAAGAGCAAAGCGAGCAGCACACAGCTGACAGCAGCAACATGTTGCTGGCAGCAGCAGCAGCAGCAACAATTGCAGTCCCTCAGCAACAACAACAAAGCTGATTATGATGATGATGATGATGATGTTGATTATAATGGAAAAGGCGCAACAACAAATATAATTACAGCAACTACAACAACAACAATTGGGAGACAGCTGCTTTAATTGATGTTGATTGCTATCAGCAACATTTCGCGGCTGTTGCTGCTGCTGCTGTTGTTGTTGTTGTTGTTGTTGCTGTTGTAAGGCTTCTCAATTAGAATTCTTCTAAGCGGCTGCTGCTTCGATTGGTTTTTCCTTTTGCCTTTATTTATTTGATTTTGCATGCTTGCTTTATAATTTCTACTGTTTTTTTTAAATATTTTTTTTATTTATTTTTATTTTATTCTTATTTTGTTTTGTATTTTTTTTTTTGGCTTGCAAACTCAAACAAAATGTTGCATGCCAAACTCGCGTTAAACTGTGGCAAATTATGCACTACAACGAAAATGTTGCTGCTTAAATAATAACTAAATCGAAAGCGCAGCTAAACACACACACAAACACACAGACACACACACGCAACGTCAAGTTGGTTGTTACGCCTGCCCCGCCCACTGGCGCGCAGGTCAACTTGACACGCCTAGCCCATTAGCTGACAATGTTGCATGCAACACACGCTACAGTCTGCCCCCAAAAAAAACAAAAAGAAAAGCGAGAAATGTGTGGGGAATGAGTTGGCAAAGCTTGCAAGTTGATTAGCTTTCAAAAAGGCTACAAATTTCTGTTTTTAAAAGGAAATTGCAGGAAAATGGTAATATTATATGTAACAAGAAAGAAAACAGCAATGGTTTTTATACAAAACTCAATTTTCGTCCGATTGTTCCTATGGGAGCTATGTGGTGCGATTTCGATAAAAATTATGGAAAATTATATGAAGTATAGCCATACCTTCACTTTCCTGGAGAGTATATCGAGGACACCACTGAAGCAACTCTTAAAATTCGCAAAACTGATCTTCAAAGAATCTTAGATGTCGCAGGTTTCAATAAGCGGTACCACTAAGGACCAGATTGTCTATGCGAGGCCAACCGTGGGGGTGACCTGCCGTCTCAACCTAACCTAACCTAACCTATATGAAGTACAATAAAACTCTCGGAGATTTGGTTATCAGCTGCTAGCACTAAGTCACTCTTTCTTTTTGAAAATTGATATGGTTACTTCGTAGAAAAATATCCAACAACGAGAACAGGGTATCTTGTATTTGTATTTGTATTCAAGGATGAGTTCATTTTTCAATTGTTCTTTGTTACAAATTCTCTCGAAGCTTTTTCGATAGTTGTTCAGTTTTCGCTCGTATTAAGTCACTCAAATCTCTTAATCTCAATAATCGAGTCGACAAAGACAAACTGCAGAAATTAAGAGAGCAAATGTTGAGCTAGTTTTTGTCGTTGCGACGACTGCCGGAAAAGTCAATCGACTGAGTCAGAATCTCATAACAGCATATAATGCAAATTGAAATCTGTGTAAAGTATTATTTATGGCTACTTTGTGTAAATGTCTGTGTTGTGTATTTCTTGGATTTATTTTGTTTGAGTTTGTAGTCGCAGCACTTAATTAATATGGAAACAAGTTGCTGCTGCTAAGCAATCGAACGGTAGTTGACAGTTGTTGTTGTTGTTGTTTTTTAGTAGTTTTGCTTTGAGCATTTTATAGCTGTTGCATTTGTTGGCTCAAACTTGAGTCAAGCAGCCAATTTGTGTGTGGCCACATGCTTGAATTTATTTATATTATTTAGCACGTGCAGTGTGCCTGGCCCATTGGGTTTCTATTGTGCATAGTACTACAACTTTGACTTTGCCAGTAGCAAAAAAAAAAACAAGTAGGAACGTTGCAGCAGAATACATCGGGAATTCGGAATTCGGAAAGAGACGCGAAGAAAACAGTAGTCTGTATGCCAAATTTGATGACTCTACCTGTACAGTGTGGGAGATATACTTAGATTTTGCTCCTTTGTGGGTGAGGGGGTGGGAGTGGCAAATATTTTTGGATGCAGATTTGTCCAAGGCGTCAACATTAATCTGTATGCTAAATTTGGTGACTCTAGCTATGAAACTGTACGAGATATACCCCTGTGTTTTGAGGATAGCATTTGAAGATTGACGGGGGTGGAGGTGGGTTGCGATCTTGGCACTGAAACTGAGCGTATAGAGCAACATGTGTACCAAGTTTGGTTGCTCTAGCTTCAAGGGTGTGAACAATAATCTGCGTTCATACGGACGGACGGACATTTTGCAAACCCCATATACTCTTCTTCCCTTCGGGACCAGAGTATAAATAACAATTAGTTTGTAAAAGCATAGTAAAACACAAGTAGTAACGAAATGAGAAAACTAAATGCAATAATTTAATTTTATTAAAATGACAAAAGGCAACGCTGACAGGCAACGGGAGATAAATCATTGTGATTCTGCCTGCCGCTGCTGCTGCTGTCTCTGTAGCTTCTGTGCTACAATTTGCACAGTTTAAGCTTTTAAATTTTAATTAACATTTGAATTGTGTGCGGCCCTCGAGGCTAAAAGTGCCAGGCAACGGCAACGGCAACGGCAACAGAGGCAACAACAACAACTACAATAACGACCAAAGTGAAAACGCGCAAAGCTCATCCACTCCACTCCACTCCACTCCACAGTTTGCCCACACTCAAAACTGCAAACTCCACTCCACTTCATTCCACTTGCAAACACACTTTGCTCTCCTGCTGCACTTGCAAAGGGAGCAAGAGAGAGCCAGCGTCAGCAGGAGCAGCAGCCATGTTTGTTTATGGTGCTCAAGGCGCGTTCAAGCGAGGCAGCAATATGCTGCTGCTTTTAGAGTGTGCGGCTGCGCTGCGCATGCAGCAAATAAAGAAGAGGAAGAAGATAAAAAGTAACAACAACAACAACGAATAGTGTAGTAGTTTTTATGTACATAGTTGCTGTTGTTTTTGTTGTTGTTGCTGATGTTGCCTTTTGCTTTTGGCTTGCCTCGCCTCTTAAATGTTTAAACGATTAAGTCGAATTTTAATTTAGCCGCAAAGCATAACACGATATCACATACAAACACACACAAGCACACATACACACCACATTGGCTTAGACAGAGGCGAACACAGCACTTTGTAGCCCCTGGGCGCGGACTAAACTAACAGAAATGTAAAGCAGGCAATAAAGTGGCAACATGCTGACTTTGCCATAACTAACCGAAACAGTTGGGGGCGTTGGGGTGCTGTCCCTCTCCCCCCACCACCCCCCGCAACCCATGCGTCGCTGCTGTCTCTGTGCCTAAGTGAATGAATGAATAAACGAGCAAAGCGTCGCTTGGGCAGCCGAAGAGACAGCGCTATGAATTGGCTCTGGGCCTGACCCGGCCTGGCCTGGCCCCAGACTTGCTCTTTGGCTTGGCGTTGTTGAGGCTCATTAATGTTTAAAGTGTTTTATGATATGCATAATTGCTTGTACAGATAATAAAGTTTTGCTGCTCGAGCGAGCCAGCCCCCCTTCCTTAAAAGTGTCCACCCTCGGCGTCCATTCACTTAATTAAAATGCAAATGAAAATTCTTCAAATAGCTCGAAACGAAAGCCAAACAAACGTGCATTCCTTATGGGAATGCCCGTAATGGGCATGACTGAGAGGGAGAGAGAGCGAAAGAAAGAGTGGAGAGCAGAGTTGTATCGCTTTGTTCAGAATATGTTCAATTGAACAAGTCGTCTAAATGAACAAGTGAACGTATTTAGCGATTCATATACAATGCTGTTTATCTTGAAGTGAAGTGAATTGAAGTGACCTCTTTTAAGAGATATGGGGCCGCTGTACTCCATATTGAAACATCTTACCTCCAAATTCTGCCTCCCTGCTGTTGCAGGGGGGAGGAAAGCCCTAAAATCAAAAAATATAATTGTATGTTCTCTTAAATGATTGGCGTTATATAACTAACCGCTGAACTTGTTCAGCAAATTGAACTAGAAATGCCAGCTCTATCATGCAGACATGATGATGACATGTTTCCTTTTCAATGCCATCCACCTCCTCCTCGGCTCTTGCATACAGGCGGCGCATGCGGAAATTTTTTGACTCGTTGCTGTTGTTGTTTTTGCTGCTGCTTCTGCTTCTGCCATTGTCTTTGTTGCTGTTGTTGTAGCGCCTGTTTGGAACAGCTACCGAGTTTACGACGCGTGAACGGCAACTCATCCGCACAAAAGAGGCGACAAAATACAACGGGGAGAACGGCGGTGGCGGCATTGAGTCTTAACTTGAGGGGAGCTATCACACACACACACACACATATGCATACACACGGGAGCTTCTTCGTTGATCTTGTTGGGTCTGCTGCTCTCTTACCTCACTCTGCGCTCGCTCTGCCTTTTTTTATATTGTATTATAGCGAGGCACATTTCCAGTGAATTTTTCGATGATATCTTTGAATGTTAACATTCACAAAAGCGTAAAGATTGCTGGCAGCCCCTGCTGCTTTCATTCCCCCTCTGCTTAGTTTGGGCTCATATCGGGCCTTTTTATGGACACTCTGTTCGGGTCTTTGGACCCTTTTTTCGGCATCCATGTGTCGTCGCTGTGTCTGTTTGTTTGTGTGTGTGTGTTAAGTGAAATTCTTTTGTGTCGACAAGCGAAAATAAAATTCACACACTGCGAAACGTGTTCGATATACAAAAAAAAAAAGAGAAAAAAAGCAGAACAGCAAAATAAAACCCAGTCCGCACACAATGGGCCTGGAACTCAGCCTCGAATTGAGCTGGAACCCCTCCTCATGATGTGATGATGCCGCTGCTCGTCGTTGCTTGTTGCTTGTTACTCTTTGCTCATTGCTCGCTCGGCGTCTCTCGTCTCTTTCTCTACCTGAGCCAATCTGTGTGTGAGCGGTCATTGAAAAAAGGTGCAAAGGCAGCAGCAACAACAACTAGCATTAAGTGAGTGAGTGAGAACAGCAACAACAACAACACAGGCAACAACAGCAACAACTGTCTACAGAATACACCCAATGACAAGCTGCTCGGCAATTTGACATAATTTATACGTCAAATTACTGCAAATTGATGCTAAATGGCTTCAAATTGAATTGACGGGCGAATAAGCGGGTGAGCCAGAGCAAGAGTGAGGGGAATTTAAAAATAAAAAACACAACAACAAAAGCAAAACAAGCAAAAATTGTATGCGAGCACAAAATACAGAAACAAAATCGCCAATGTAGCGCCCTCTGGCAGGCGAGACGACAGCAGCAGCAGCAGCAGCAGCAGCAGCAACAACAACAACAACAACAACAACAACAACATCAACAATCAAAAGCAACAACTACAACAATCAGCACGTCGGCGTTTTGTGCACTCAAACGAAAACATTTTCAGTTTTCAGTGGGGCGTCATTGTTATTGTTGTTGTTATTATACTCGATAGTGGGCGAGCGAATGGGTTAGCCACGAGGGGGGGAGAATCAGTGTTGCACACCTTTCGCCTGACTTGACGAGACTTGACAGAGCTGAACTCAAACTGAGCTGGTTAACTGCCTGACTGACTGCAAAAAGAGTACAACAAAAAAAATCAAGAAAAAAGGCTATCTTCGGAGTACCGATTCTATATACCCTAGCAGCAATGTTTTTATAATAAACTCAATTTTCGTCTGATTGTTCCAATGTGGTCCGATTTCGATCAAGATATAGGAAACTATTTACAATATAATATAACTCTCACTTAGTTTGGATGTAATACAAAAGTTTTTCATACAATAACTAATTTTTCACCCGATCCCATTGCAGCTATGTGATATAGTGGTCCGATTTTGACAAAATTTTAAGAAATTGTATAAACTCTTCAGAGATTCGGTTTGGGTGAGTTGGTGAGGATATCTTAATAAGCACAAAAGTTTTTCATACAAAAATATAATTGTCGACCGATCATTCCTATGGCAGCTATATGTTATAGTGGTCTGATCAGGCCGGTTACAAAATATGTACTGCCTGCAGCAATAAGAAGGTAGCTTTAAAACTGAGAGACTAGTTTGTATAAAAACAGACGGACATCGCTATATCGACTCGGCTATTCTTGCTGATTCAGAATATATATACTTTATGGGTCGGACAAGTCTCCTTCAGTCCACTACACATTTCAAGACAAAACTATAATACCCTCTGCTGGGGTATAAAAATACCAGGAGAGCTCAACTTATCCTGACAGCCGCCTCCGCCTCCTCAGCAATTTGTAATGATGATTGCGCCCAACAGCAACATCAACATGATCTTCAATTGTCCCAATGTGTGAAGAACAAAAGGAGAACTCTACAAATTGGGTCTACCTAAGGTACCTCTGCTAGATATTGTTTTACTTGTGATTACAAGAACAGATTAAGGCCTTCAATCTGATCCGTGGGCTCTTAAGTGATGCAAAGTTCAGATAATCTATAGAAAGCAACTTGAAATTTAGGACGTACAAATACTCGTAACTAGTATAAGCTTTTATCATCTCTGTTTATTATTGTTGAGATAAATATACTATATTCAAGCTTATATGCTTGATTTAATAGTTTTTTATAGCCTGGTAGTTCTTAAAATGGAGAAAACGGTATAATAAAGCCATGCACATACATACATATATTTAAGAAATAAAGGGAAATCTCCCCACACTATTAACTATTTCAAAAGTATAACAATCAAGGTAATCTAGTTTTAATCGTCTATCTGTACGAGATAGATCTGACAGACTATTAGAGTGAGCGATACTAAATTTGGTATGTAGGTTGTTCTCGCAGTAAGCTAAACTCAAGTATATTATAGTATATCAAATAATCTGGCCCGCTCCCTTTTCCGACTATTCATTTCAAATCGTTTTCATTTAAAGTAGCTTGGAAAACTGATGTTTTGCTTAGTCAATCCAATCTTAAACCATTTAAAATTTACAATTTATCTCACTAAAATCGCATAAAATTTGTAAATCTCCCCAGACACTTTTAAACAATACTAAATCCTTGTCTTTTTTCCACTATCTTTGCAGGTTCGTATTTTTATGGCATTTGAAACAACAGAAAAAAGAAAAGGAAAAAGAAACACAACTCAATTGCTAGCTTCCCAGTGGGCACTCGACGCCGCCTTTCACACCTCTTTGACACCCACACACACACACACACACACACACTTACGCACACACGCTACAGATATGCGAGGAGGTAAAATGAAAATCAATTTTAAGTTAAAAGTGAGAAAAGAGAAAGAAAAGAAAACGAAAAAGAAAGAAAGCAATGAAATGTGCCGGGCCATAAAATGCAACTGTCAACGAAAACTTTGTTGTGTAGCAATTTGTTGTTGTTGCTGTTGCTGCAACATGAAAATGGCTTGCAGCAACACTGGCAAAATATTGAATTCAATTTAAAGCGCAAGAGACGTTCATAAATCTCCCCAATGTGTGGAGAGAGAAAGAGCAAGAGAGGAGAAAGGCAGGCAGGCAACAGCAGGCAGTCAGCTCCGACGATAAAGTGAAAGAGCCAAAGCTGAAGAGCCAGATTATGGGTACGGCCAACTCATTGGCTTGATTATGGCCAGGAGTGTGGCGGGAGAGAGGCTGCAGTGTAAGCTGTTGGCGTGCTGAAAATGTTGCCCTCCCTTGACGCTACTCGAAAGTGCAATGCAAAATTAAATATCCATAAACTCCACACACAAAGGGAGCAAAAATACCGTTGGTTGTTAACCCCAACAGTAATCTTTCCCAATACCTATCCAAGTTATATTAAAGTTTGCGCTTAAACAGCTTATGAATTATAAGCATTTGCAATATTACTTGCAACTTTCGAAAAGTCTTCATTTCGCATGTTCCAAATTATCCCTGTTCAAGAATAGTACTAGTTATTATAACTAGCTATTTAGCTATTTCCCCGCTAGATCTAGCGGGTTGCAATTGTCAAATGCGGTATAAATTCTAAACTAGCGGCTAGCGGTAGTTATAGCTACTGTCCAAGCAAAACATCCTCGAGCACTTCAAGGTGGAATCAACCAATATTTAAGAGATTCTGTTCCAATTCGCGAACGTCCACCTTATTAACTGGTCAAATTTAAAGGATACCACAAGGCATCATTTGCGCTAAGCCTTTTATTGCTACCATGGTGGAAAGAGTGTTTAGTCAAATGAACAATGTCAAAACTAAACTTAGAAATAGAATGGCCGTTCAGACATTAAACTCAATTTTACACATAAGGTATTTTATCTGTTCAACTTATATTTTATAATATTAGTAACATCTAATTTCATATTTGTAGATATGGACTATGCCGGGAAAACAAATGCTGTCATGATTATAAAGTGCCAGCAGTATGTTTAAAAAAGATAGGGACCAATCAGGCCTACATAAGTTCAGCTGCAGAAGAGCATATATTTGACGGAGTTTTCAAAAATTCTGACTTAATTCAATAAAAATATCGTTTCACTATCCTAGCTTTTAGCTACCAACAAAATTATCTGGCTATTTCTAGCTTTTTTCAAAGGCTAGTTTAGCTTTTTTATGAGCCGAAGAGCTGGCAACACTGTAGTTATATCAAAGAATATAGAAAATAAGTTGCACAGCGTTGCCACATCTTACAAAGAAGCATTAAATGCACAAGTAAAGTTGGCTGCGCCTCACAATTGCATGAAAAAGCTTTGGTTTTGACTTTGATACTCTTTCTATGCTCTAGAATTCAAATTGTACTCATTTATGCATTATTGTATATTTGCGAATTCACAAAATGAACTGCATAGAGTTGCCACACGTCCGAAAAAATGTACTTAGTTAAGTTGGGTGCGCCTCAGCATTTTATAAATTGCTCTAAGATCACATACAACTTTTGTGTGCAAGTCGAGTTTATCAATTTGTGTTTACATACCATATGATATTTGATTAGACGCAATATATGCATGTTTTTCAATGTTATCATGATATCCCAACACGTTTATGCCAAGTAATTCCAACGTAATGAACTACTTTACAGACCTGTTTTGTAAATGAATTGCTAAAGGCACAGCAAATGTATTCTATAATGCATCAACTCCACAGATTTATGGGCGCCCATCATAAATTAGCGTAGAAAATTTGCTGAAAAACTTGTCACACTTTGATTACTTGTTGGCCCCCTTCTCCTTGTCAAAGCGGAGGGGCAAGCTGCGGGCGCTATGCAAATCTTGACTGGTAGCTGCTGCTGCTTCAACTAAATGAATGTTGCAACTTGGTCTGTGTCTGTGCTCGGAAATTGTTCAACTTCATCAGTCAGGCAAAGATGGAAGCAGAAACTCAATATGTAGCTGTGTGTGTTTGTGTGTGTGGCAAGTCTGTTGCCTGCCAACGTTTTCCTGCCCCGCAACTTCTTCACTCCGCGTGTTGCCCATCTGACTTTTGTGCCCTTTTTGCAACATAAAACCAAAAGTATGCTGCAGCCAGAATGCCCCGAGGACACCAAGACCAAGTTGCGGCAGCTAAAAGTGTTGCAGGAGTCAAGGGAAGAGCTGAAGGCACTTTTGGTATTTGCAACTGGGAAAATATCCAGTGCCAGAATCAAAAAGAAATTCTCTTGTTGAACGTTTCTTTACGAAAATGTGAAAAATCATGACTTAAAACGTCAGATTTTTAAGTTTTAAGAATTTTAAATTGGGGTAGCTTTAAAAGTATAGATATCCAAGATTGCAACATAATTTGAGCTTGTTTCTGTCTTACATATCTCGACATATGTAAGGTTAAATCTTAAAAAGTCAATGCTGTCTTAAACCTTTTCGATGTGTTGTTTCCTAGAGTAATAACTACTTTTCAAAATCTATTTATAACTCTTCGAGCAACTTGATACACATAAAATTAGAATTAAATATATAAATGAACAGAATTTTGTCCTTCGTAGCCTCAGCCAATGTTCGATGCGGTATTTCAACCAAAAGGACTAACCATATACTGGTGTCAAGAAAACAGCGACAAGCAAGAGACCTAACCCCATTTATCGGGAAAACGAAGAGTGCTTGCGTTCTATTTTTATTGATTGAGGAAACAACCTGCGAACAGAAATTTGATTTGGCTTATAAATCACATTAAACCTAACTCAATCACATCAATTTGCATAACTCCATATTTGTCAGAGCTGGAGAGGCAATGATGATGAAGTCACTCGATAGTTACGATGTTGACAGTTTATGCTTTCGATAGTATCGATAACAACACAAATACAGATTACAAGGTTTTGAAATTTCTTTATCGAATGTTTTAATGAACTTATTCACATCGATACGATAGTAGCAATAGCGTCTTTAAAACAAAATCATCGATTGCTATTTGATTGATTTGCAGCTCTAATGTGCATGTTATTTTTCGGGGCGTAACCAAAGTGGGAGAGTCTTGTGAAAATTTGTGTTAATTGCTGCCAAGTGACAATTAAACGATCTCCCGTCCAAACACGAGTATGTTCGAGTAAGTGCAGCAGCGCAGGTAAATGACTTGATTGCAATAATTATGCCTCCTGCGACGGGGTACGCGCTTGATTAATTGACGCCCCGACAGCAACAGCAGCACCAACAGCAACAGCAACACCAACAACACCAGCAACAGCAACAGCAACAGCAACAACAACAACATCAGTTCCAGGCAGTTCCGCTGACGCTTGATTGACTCAACGTGGCCCGGGTCTGAACACTCGAACCTTTTGCAGCTAAAAGTTAACAAGTTTTTGCCGTTCCACTTGACTGCAACGGCAACGGTGACGGCAACAGCGACTGCGACAGCGGCAGCGGCGAATGAAGACGCAATCCAATAGACCAAAGACTATAGACCAGAGAGCATGACTCTTGGGCCAGCTTCTCAGTCAGCCATGCCAAATGCGGCGCATAGCTATACTCTGTTGCCAAAGGCAAAAAAAGTATATGGCGTTTGTGCAATGAACCCAATTTGTGTTCAACACTAGGCTAGGACGAGATTAAAGGGAAGAGGGGAATGCCGAACACCTCCTGTCAGTAGGAGACAATTACATCCCCTAGCGCTCACCTTTCTTAACAATTTATCGGATATATGCAATGTAAAGATCAATCATACCCTCAAATTCATTATTTTCACGAATTGATTTCATGAGGGAGCAATCCAACGTTAAATAGATAGTATTTGGTAAAAGAAGGTGACAATTTGGCAGGTGACAGAAGCAGGATGACAATTGTTCTGCTTCAACCACCCTAAACTAAGCAAAGGCACTCAAAATTCAATGCACATCATTGAACTTCTCTTCCGATCGTTGAAACTGGAGCGATATCTGTGACATCTTTTGAGCTAGAGTCAGCAAATTTGATATGAGGACTGCTGATAACCTTCTAATAAGATTCAATCAACAATATTCTACCCAGGCCCACTACCATTGCCGAAAATGGGCAAAAAGAAGAGCAGGCGTGGGAATAGAGTATATCGCAGTCGGACGCAGCGTTCTTACTTGTTTTATTTAGGTGCTGGTGCCAGAGCTGGTGATGTTGGTGAGGCCTTTATCTAGTTGAGTCCATCTAGGCGCTGTCCGTCCAAAATTGTCCGACGTGGACAACGACGAAGAGCGTTGCGTCCGTTCATATCAGCCATGTCTATCTGGTGCTGTGGCCTTCCATCTCTATCTTTCTGTCTGCTCCCATCTCTCTCCATCGCTCTATGCTCGTATATTTGTCCATTGAAGCATGCAATTGATTGCTGCAACAACAACAACAACATTGGCAACAACAACAAGTTAGCTAGTGCCTGTCTTCCATCTCGGTATTGGGATTTTAGTTGTGAGTTTGAGTTTGAGTTTGAGTCTTTGCCTGCTGCGCTTTAATTGCCTTTTCATTGCTGGCCCCGTCGGCCGTTTGGACGTTTGGCTGGCCAAAACGACCCGGCTCCAACGCCAACTCCAACTCCAACTGCAGCTCCGACTCCAGCTCCGGCTCTGACTCTGTCTGAAACAGACTGATGGCCCGCCAGGCTGACTGTGTAATTTGTGGTTGTTGTTCTCAGTTAATGCATTACATGAATTTTAACAAGCTTTGCAGTCTGCTGCCGCATGGCTGCCTGCCTCTCCCCTCGCTGGCCCCTCCCTCCCTCCCTCTTCTATATTCACAGGGCTCCGTTGTTTATTATAGCCGCATCGTTGTCGTCTCCTATGCAAAAAGCTATGCTTTAAAATTGATTTCATTTGCAAATTCAGAGCAGTCCTCTGATACTTTTTGGGTGGAGTTCTGTTCTGTTCGAGCTGGCCATTAAGTGCATTCATAATTTAGATTCATTTACTTCACATAGACACTTCCGTCGCTAAATAATGATTTATTGTTTTCTATGCGGTGCTGAATTTCGGATGTTCTAATAAACTTGATCTGTATAATTTAGTGTAGAAGAAACTACATACCAAATTTCGTGCCTCTAGCTTTAATAGTTTCTGAGTTCTAAGAGCTCATCCCAGTATACCAAAGATTGCTAGATCAAAATTTGAATTCTGATTTTATACGACGTATACATATTTATTATACAATTATGCAAAAAGAATGCTGATATTATGTAAATGAATTCTAATGATATTTAACTATTCAATCCTGAAATATGCTTTCCTCCTACATTTTATAATAAATGTGATTTCTTAATCCATTTATTTGGTATAACATAAGAAGCAGTGAGTATTTTTGCTTGGTAGAGATTAATGCCTTCATTCAATAGAGCTGCCATATTGATTTATAAATCAGAAATGTTTTGCATATCCAGAAATAAAGTCATAATGGAGTTCTTTTTAGCTTTAAGATGCAAGAATAGCTGAAATTTAAACACATCTTTTTACTTAAGTTTACATATATAAACGTACTTCAACGTAGTCCTAGGTAATATATACCTTGACAGTATTGCAAACCTGCTCATTTATTGCCTTTTATCATTAATTATCTGCTTAACAACACTGTCACAGTTACAAGCTCACTTGCAACACTGACCAAATCAGTAACTCAAATATGTAGCTAACTATTATTCGGTTATACACTCGTCTAACTAGTTTTGTTTATACATATTTGACACATGCCAACACGTTTGCATTTGCCTGCACTTTGTTACACGGTACCCTCCCCTGGCTTCGCCTCTTGTTGCGGTGTTAGCCAAACTAATTGGCTGCGTTTTTGGTTAATTAGCGCAGCTCGGCTTGCTGCTAGGCAACATTTCCGTTGCTGTCTACGTTGTTATTGCTGTTATTGTTGTTGTTCCAGTTGCAAATGAAATCTCGCACACGCGCTTTTATTGCCACTCGAAATTGGCAGCGAAATCTTTGGCAGAGACAACAGCGGCAACTATTTTGTCTGCATTAAAGCGTTGTAATTATTTTATGCCAGATAACAATTTGATATTGTCAGCGCCATAAAATGTTCGTGTTTGCCGCTAACTTGGCCAAAGGAGTGCCGGTAATTAAGCTGAGAGACGTCTGCACATGCGTGTATGCAAAAATTTCCATACCAAATTAGGCTGGACACAAATTAGGCCTATTTCTCTTTCCTACTTTGCATACCAAATGGTCTTTGATGGAAATACCAAACGAATTTTCTTTTTCAATTCTTTTTAAAACGTATTTTCAAATACTTTTGCGGAATTCAGAACAGCTAAAAGTCTTAATTGAATTCCGAATGATTTGATCCGGATCTAATTCGGAAATTAGAAATATGGAGGAACTCATTTCTTCAGGCTAGGCTATTTCCGAGACACTTCAATGAAGTGAATGAACATTCAGGTGTTGTCTATTGAATGGGTTGAAACTAGAGTTGTGGATTTTAAGGAAATGAAGCGAGTTGCCACATCAGATAAAGTAAAGTTGTAAAATAGCTTAAATGCTGAATATGGACACAAAATATGTAGATTAACTGTGGATATGGTAAAGCCACAAATATTTGTCTGCTTCAAAGCAAGTTGTTCGGTGTCAGTTAGCAAAATTCCAAATATGTTTTTGGTTCACTCTAATGCCAAACGGCATTTTCCAATGCATTCATATGAAAAACAGCGCCAACTTCGCGCCTCGTGCAGCACATGGAGACAGCCAATGTGCCTGTCATCAACTGACAGCCACAGCGAGCTGCAACAGCCACGATAAAGACAACAACAACATGCAACAATATCAACATAGTAGCAGCTCCAGCGGCAACTTGGCCGCTTTAACAATTTGCAATAAATTAGCCAGCAACTGCGCCGAGTTTTCACTTGAAATGCGATTCGAATTGCATTTGCACGGCGACATTCTGTCAGACTTTTCTTTATTTTTATTTTTTTGTATTTAAGAGTTACCGTTACCCACGGCCCGTCTCCCCCCCCAAGGCCCCAATTGGCCCGTCAGACAGTTTAACACTTTTTTTTCCACCAAAAGCATTTCGAACATGTCTTGACAATTTCACACTCGATCTAACGTTGGGCTGTATGTTGTTTGCCACCAGCAACAGCTGCAAACTAATTTTTACCTGCCCTGGCTGCATGCAGGCCCTTCGTTCAGCGGGGATTCAAACTCACCTGGTATGTGGTACATTTGTGCACAGCACGCAGCGTGTAACGCCCACATAAGGTACAACAATTGTGCTACATATTTAGAGCAGAAGGAATATCGTTAAACCCTTTGGAGTTGACAAATGTGTACTTTCCCAGAATGAATTCAAGTGTGGAGAGAGTTTCCTATAATGATTCACACATTTTTCTCTTAGTGCAATAACTCAGCGAATGTTCTTGAATAACTTCTGTGTTAGTTTTGAACGTATCTCAATGATATGCAACACTCGCAAGTGTAAAAATATAAAGACATATCATATGCATAGTACATTCTATATACTTGTTTATCCAATCACATCTTCTGCTTTTATTATCCTGACAATGAACTCAAGGACCCAATCGACTTCACCGGTAGCTGTGAAAATTGCCTTGTAATAGCCGTCGGCTAGCATATTGGGCATACCATCCCCGTTGAACACACATTTAGTCAAATTGTAGGTATTTCTGGGCCAGGGATCTGAATTGTCGGGATGTGGAAAATTCGAGCAGCTCTTCAAATTCTCATAGACCATGTCCTTGTAGTGAGATTTGGCATATTGCTTAAATGTCTGCTTTGATATAGTCCAGGGAAGCAGAATGTAGTCTTTTTCGGCGCCCGTAGAGCTGCGAAAGAATATGGCCTCCACCTATATGGAGAACGTATACTACTAGATTATATCATTTAGGTAGAACAACTCACCATTGTGGTATCGTCCACATCATAGTTCCAAACGAATGTGATCGTCATTGCGTACTCTCCACGTCCCAAGCGTTCGATACGTGCCGTTAGGTCCATTTTGCTTGGGTCCGAGGATTTGACTTCGACGGAGAGAGGTTCGTAATCCCACATACGCTAAAATCAGGATGTTATTAACCTATTATCTGACCTGATACTGTTTTATCTTTCGCCTACCTTGCCGGTACAGTCACCACACAGCAACTGTAATACGAGAATCCATCCAATAAAGAATGACAGAAGCCGACGCGACAACATTCCAAATACGGTTCAATTAGGTTTGTCCCTCTATCCAGATATTAGTGCTTTATATAGCAAAGGCTATGAAATTTGCTTGAAGCCAATAATGAATACTTTGTTGTAGATCATAAACTTTGCTCTAATTAGAGTTGTTAACAAGAGCTCTACAATAACGACATCCATTATCGTCATAATTAGAAAAAGAAACATGCCAATGAATGTTTTGGCTATCTCTAATCAATATGTAGTTGGGGCATTGTATTGTATTCATTCTATAAAGTACTGAGACCTGTAAATTTAATTTCCTGTCTTTCAATTTCGTGGTGCGTCTGTAAAGTTCCCAAAACCTTTACACGAAAAGATCAGCCTATATATGGTATACTCATATGATAATCTGTATTCCAAATTTGGTCTCATCGGATCAAGAACGTAATATGACAATACTGTATTGCGTCGCAGATGCATCTAACACATACGAGCAAGCTTTTCACCTATATTATGGGAAGGCTGGTTGTCATCCGTGATCGACCAGTAGGTATACATAGAGGTTGTAATGGGATTGGTAGATCCCATTTGGAAAGTATGTGTATAAATGAATTTCGTATCAATCCACCTATCGTATATAGGTGACTTTATTATGTGTGTACAGCAGTCGATATGATATTTGATGTTAGCCTCCATTTGCACCTAGATTGCTATCCAAGCAGACCATGTTTTCTTATTACTATAACAACGATAATAAGGTCCCATACAACCTCACCGGTTGCTCTGAAAATAACCTTATAATAGCCCTCGGGTATGATATTAGGCATACCATCGCCGCTCATCACACATTTATCCCAGATGTAGGTATTTCTGGGCCAGGGATCTGCGTTGTCGGGATGTGGAAAATTCGAGCAGTTCTTCATATTCTCATAGACAATGTTTTTGTAGTGAGATTTGGCAAATTGTTCATGATGTAGACGATACCACAATGGTAAGTGGTTATACCTAAATGATAAAATCTTGTAGTAAACGAAAAAGACTACATTCTGCTTCCCTGGACTATATCAAGGCAATCACATAGTCCAGGGAAGCAGAATGTAGTCTTTTCGTTTACTACAAGATTTTATCATTTAGGTATCACCACTTACCATTGTGGTATCGTCACATCATAATTCCAAACGAATGTGACCGAGATTGCGAACTCTCCACGTGCCCAACGTTCAACTCGTGCCGTTATGTTCATTTTGCTTGGGTCCGAGGATTTGGTTTCGGCTGAAAGAGGTTCGTAATCCCACATACGCTGCAATCAGGATGTTATTAACCTAGTATCTGAACAGATACTGTTTTATCTTTCGCCTACCTAGCCGGTACAGTCACCACAAAGCAACTGTAACACAAGGATCCATCCAATAAGAATTGACAGCGGCCGACGTGAAAACATTTCGAATTCGGTTCAAATTATGTTTGTCCCTCTAGTGAGATATTTGTGCTTTATATAGCAAAGGCTATAAAATTTGCTTGAAGCCAATGATGAATACTTTGTTGTAGTTCCTAAGCTTTGCTATAATTAGAGTTGTTAAAACGAGCTCTAAAATTACGACATGCATTATCGTCATGATTGGCAAAATGAACATGTCAATGAATGTTTTAGCTATCTCTAATCAATATGTAGTTGGAGCATTGTATTATATACATTGTGTAAAGTACTGACAAATTATACACGTGTAAAATAAATTTCCTGGCTTTTAATTTCGTGGGGCGTCGGTAAAGTTTCCAAAACCTTTACAAGTAAAGCTGGTATACTCATTCGATAACCTGTCTACCAAATTTGGTTTCACATGGTGATAGTGATCAAGAACGTAATAAGATAATACTTTTTAGGGTCGGAGATGCATCTTACACATACGAGCAAGCTTTTCACCTATGTTATGGGAAGGCTGGTTGTCATCTATAATCGACCAGTAGGTAAACAATCTAAAGAGGTTGTAATGAGATTGGTAGATCCCAAGATAGGAAGATAGGGAAGATAGGGATATAAATGAATTTCGTACATATCTATCGTAACTATCTGGTAACTTTATTTTGTATATGTACACGTATAGCAGTCGATATTTTGTTTATGATAGCCTTCTTTTGCACCTTCATTGCTTATCCAAGCAAATCCTCTTTTTTCATTACCCTAGCAATGAACACAACATTCCATTCAACCTCACCGGTAGCTGTAAAAATAGCCTTGTAATAGCCCTCGGGTAGGACATCGGGCATTCCATCGCCGTTGATCACACATTTTTCCAATTTGTAAGTATTTCTGGGCCAGGGATCTGAATTTTCGGGAGGTGGGAGATTGGAGCAGCTCTTCATATTCTTATAGACAATGTCCTTGTAGTGAGATTTGGTATATTGCTTATATGATTGCTTTGATATAGTCCAGGGAAGCAGGACGTAGTCTTTTTCGGCGCCCGTAGAGCTGCGAAAGGATACAGCCTCCACCTGTATGAAGAACGTTCACTAATAGTAGATTATATCATTTAGGTAGAACCACCCACCATTGTGGTATCGTCCACATCATAGTTCCAAACGAGTGTGACCGAAACTGCGAACTCTCCACGTCCCAAGCGTTCAATACTCGCTGTTATATTCATTTTGCTTAGGTCCGAGGATTTGGCCTCGACGGAAAGAGGTTCGTAATCCCACATACGCTGCAATCAGGATGTTATTAACATGTATCTGACCAGATACTGTTTTATCTTTCGCATACCTTGCCGGTACAGTCACCACACAGCAACTGTATCACAAGGATCCATCCAATAAGAATTGACAGCGGCCGACGTGAAAACATTTCGAATTCGGTTTAAAGTAGGTTTGTCCCTCTAGTGAGATATTTCTGCTTTATATAGCAATGGTTTTGACATCAGTTTGTGGTGAAAACATACTACTTTTCTAGATCATTACCAGCGTTGTTAACAAGATAAACGTGATATTCCCCATTGCTTACCAAATAAACGTGCATTCCATTAACTTTTAACTCGCTCTGTTACACAAGTCATTGATTGTACCCTTCTGTTAGTGGTAACATATGTTTGATAACAGACATGTAAAATTTTTTACTGGTGATGTAAAATGTGGATATTTATACTCGTTTTCAAATAAAATTGTTTGAATAAGAGTATATTGGGTTTGTGAAATGTCCGTCTGTCCGTATGAACGCAGTTCACCCCAGAACCCTCAGTTTATAAAGTGTCAAGATTGACAAAACCAATTTTGGTCCTCCCACCCACTCCTCCGCAAAAGAACAAAATGTATCTTTCAAACACTTATTTGAAATTTTTCTCTCTTTTCCACCCCACAAATAACTGGGCTACTGGGTGTAAACGGACTTGAAAAATAGTATTCTGCTGTCGGGTACGTCCGACTGCAACGTTCTAACATGTTTAATTTAAAAATATCGTCGGTACCAGACTCGGTACCTTGACATATTCCAAAATATCCTTATGGATATTTTGAACGTGTCTGCGTTATTATATGTGGCTTCTATGAGTAAGTTTCTTACTCTCTATAAATAGATTGGGTAAAAGAGGGTACTGAAGTTGTGCAAGTCTCCGAACCAATAAAGTATATATATATTCTAGTCAGATTGATCCGGCTCTTTCCGTTTCTCCGTCCGTATGTATGAACGCCAGGATCTCGGAAACTATAAGAGCTAGAGACACCAACTATGCACAAATTTAATAATTAATTAAAAAGGTTCTTGATTGTTCCTTTAACTTCACTATATGTTTATTTTTCATTTTTTGAGATATTCGGATATAATTAAATTATGTAATAAACCATTAAACAGACTAATATCCACACACTAGTACATATATACATACATATGTATATGTATATAGTATAGGCTCATTTTGTATATTGATTGTTTATCCAATCATATCGGAAGCTTGTACTACCTTGACAATAGCCACGAATCTCCATTCGACCTCACCGGTAACTTGAAAAATTAGCTTATAATACCCTAAAGGTGCTATATCGGGCATGCCGTCGCCGTTGATCCTACATTCCTCAAATTTGTAGGTATCTTTGGGCCAGGGATCAGCGTTGTCGGGATGTGGCAGATTTGAACAATTAGCTAAATTCGCATAAACCATATCCTTGTAGTGGGTTAAAATAAACTGTTTATATGGCTGCTTCGGTATGCTCCATGGCACAATCTTGTAGTCCTCTTCGGCTCCCGAAGAGCTGTGATAGCCCAGGCCTTCTATCTGTAAGGAGAACATCTCTTAGGTCAGTACATACAATTTATGAAGCCAGTGATTGTGGAGCTCTCACCATAGTAGTCGTGTCCACATCATAGTTAAATTTAAGGTTGGCTGTAATCATGAATTCTTCGCGTCCTATACGGGCAATGCGTGTTGTGAAGCTTAGCTTGTTTGGATCCGAGGATGTGGTTTCGGCGGACAGAGGCTCGTACTCCCACATACGCTGCAATAAGGACCAGGATAATGGTATCCTATTACTAGTATGTTTACATACTTTCTCTTACCTTGCCGGTACAGCCATTGCACTGCAACAGCAACCATCCAATAGATAACGACAGCAGTAAACTTGAAAACATTTCAAGTATGGTCAAATTAGGTTTGTCCCTATGGACAGATATATGGGCTTTATATAGCAAATGTTTTGGCATAATATTTTCGAAAACATTAGTCGTGTTGCAATTACAGTTGTTAACAAGAGGAACATGGCATTCCCCATTGCGAGAACCAGCTTACCCAATAAATGTGCATTAACTTTTAAATCGCTCTGTTACACAAGTCATTGATAATACCTTTCTGTTAGTGGTAACATATGTTTGATAACAGACACGTGCTTTGCATGTAAAATTGCTTACGACTGGTGATGTAGAATATATCTCGATATTTTAATCTAAAAATATCGTCGGTACCTTATACATTTTTTACACAGTCGAAAAATTGCATTACTCCGATAACATTGCTCCTACTTGTTTACAGAGGACCCGAAATGCATGTACATGCTAAAAAGATATCCGTGCTGTAATTTGTTGATTTTGTTTGTACTTTTTACTCCCTGTACCCATAAAATGGGTAAAAAGGGGGTATTGGATTTGTGCAAAAGTATGTAACAGGCAGAAGGAGACATCTCCGACCCTATAAAGTGTATATGTTCTTGATCAGTATCAAAAGAGATTTCGATTTGGCCATGTCCGTCTGTCTGTCGTCGTCTGTCTGTCTGTCCGGATGAACGCGTCGATCTCAGCAACTATAATAGCTAGAGACACCAAATTTGGAATGTAGGTTCCTGTATAGCATACGCAGATCAAGTTTGTTTCATATTTCAGATATCTCCCCCGTTCCCCCGCAAATCGATTAAAACCGTTTTACAGTAACAATTTTCAAGATATAGCTTTAAGATTTGGCATGTACAATACTTTAGTCTCTCTTAATCTACTGTCCAAATTTCAAGTCGATCGGATAATAAACACGGAAGTTATTCACGAAAGAAGATTCAGTAATGCAGCGAGAGGGGGAAGAAGAAGCACAGCCACTTTTGCCGCCTGTGTGCGTGCGTCTTTGTGTATGTGTGTGTGTATGGGTAAGTGGACTTAGATGTGATTGGATGTTTTAGACCGTGGTACAGGGAGTTTCGTAGTCGGGTATACTCGACTATAGCATTCTTACTTGTTTAATATTTAAATATACAAACTTAAGTTGATCTTATGATTATTTGGGACCGAGTACGGGCCATGGGCCATTAAGCCCAGGTTATTTGGAGCTCTGGCCATTGTTGTAGGACTGCAACTTCTTATAAGCATGCGACTATTTTCGTTTGCCTTTTAAATACTTTAATTTGTTTGCTAACAAGTCAAAATGTATGTTTCATAAAGAATAAGAAAGAACGGATATCTTTTGCGAAGATATATACAATTCCAACTGTTTTCGTCCGAAGTAAGTAGTAAGTCTGGGGTTGTGTTAGTATTACTGTAGTATTAATTTGAATTATAACATTAATCGATAAATCGATAGGTAAAACACTTGTGCAACTGTAAACTAGGATAAAAAACAACGATATAAATGAACGAGCGAGTAGAACCGATTGCTGAATCAGTGATCGGAGCTCGGAATAAAGGGAGTTTGGCGCGAACCTGCATACATATCAGAATATACATATATTTATTTATATGATTAAACCATTAGTCTGATATTACTTATATCTACGATTGTATGCATTTTTTTACACTCCTTTTACATATTGATTGCTTATCCAAGCCCATCGAACTTGTTTATTACCCTAACAATAAACAGGAAACTCCATTCAACCTCACCGGTAACTTTAAATATTAGCTTATAATACCCTTCAAGTGCGATATCGGGCATGCCGTAGCCGCTGCCCACACATTCCTTAAAAGTGTAGGTATTTTTGGGCCAGGGATCTGCCTTGTCGGGATGTGGCAGATTTGAACAATGAGCCAAATTCCCGTAAACAATATTCTTGTAGTGGGTTGAAATAAACTGTTTAAATGGCTGTTTCGGTATGCTCAAGGGCAGGAGCCTATAGTCCTTTTCAGCTCCCGAAGAGCTGCGATAGCCAGTACCTTCTATCTGTATAAAAAACGTTTCTTAGGACAGTACATAGAATTTATGAAGCCAGTGATTGTGGAGCGCTTACCATTGTAGTCTTGTCCACATCATAGTTAAATTTAAGAGTGGCTGAGATTGCGAATGTTTCGCGTCCCATACGTATAATGCGTGTTTCGATGCTGAACTTGTTTGTGTCCGAGGATGTGCCTTCGACGTACAGAGGCTCGTACTCCCACATACGCTGCAATTAGGATTAGGATGGATTTATCCCTGTGCCGTACACAACCTACCTTTCCGGTACAGCTACCACATAACAATATCAACACGAGCATCAATCCAATAGACAGCAACTGCAAGAATCCCGAAAACATTTCGTATGTTGGTGAAGTTAGGTTTGTTCCTCTGGACAGATATTTGTGCTTTATATAGCAATGGTTATGAAATCACTTTGGACCCTATGTTGGATAGGCTGTTGTAAATTCCAATCTCTATAGCCATTAGAGTTGTTAACAAGAGGAACATGCCATCCCCCAATGTGATGATATGCTGACTCCAGTTATTATTAATTGACTCTATTAGCTGAATGTACCATAGTTATAACATTAATTATAGCTTTTAAGAAATAAACTATCTATAATCATGGTGTGCTTTTTTTAAAAAATGTTTTTTTCTATGAAATAAATGCAAAAAACCGTGTTCGATAGACAAAAATCGAACAAAAACTTGAGATGGGAAATCGGACAAATATTGCACTATTTATGCAATAGTTTTAAAGTGTTATATATTGTTGGTATACTTGCGTTATATTGCCCACTATCGATATAAAATTGTTTATTAATATCATTGCTTAAGATTAATTTAATATACATGGTGTTCAGGTATTTCCTGTGCTACTACAACGGTTCTGTCGCTGGATTCCCAGTTCCCAATAATACTGCCTGCAACAGAGCATCCAATGTTGAAAGGTCTATACAAGTTCAAACAATTTTATTTGTAATTGATTTGTCCGAAAGAAAAAGGCACTCGTAATATTCAAGTCAATTGCAATTTTTCAACGGAGTCTTCAAGACTTTGAATTGTTTGAATAACTTCAACTTGATTCGCTCACTAACATATGACTGGCTGATTTGCCCTTTCAAGTAAACTTTTGAAATACTCTGCTCTAATGCGTAAGAAAATATATATGTACAAACTTTTTGACACACTCGGATATATTTTATTTAACTACTATTCGACAATATTTATATTTTCGGTTGTGTACAGCGCATCTTTTAGCCACCTTTTGCATTTTGATTGCTTAGCCCATCATATCGTTCTTTTGTGTTACCTTGGTGGTGACCACGAATCCCCAATCGACCTCTCCCGTAACTGTAAAAATAATTTTGTAATACCCAGTGGGTGCGATTTCAGGCAAGCCGTCGCAGTTGGCCACACACTTGACAAGATTGTAGGTATCTCTTGGCAATGGATATGCGTTGTCGGGATGTGGGATATTCGAGCATTTCTCAAAATTCACATAGATCATGTCCTTATAGTGAGTTGCGATAAACTCCTTGAATGTCTGCTTCTCTATGCTCCAGGGCAGTAGCTTATATTCGTCCTCGCTGCCCGAGCTGCAGTGATAGGCTATGGCCTCTATCTGTATGGTAAATGTTTCTTTAGATAGTAAATACATTTACGAAGGCTGTGATTATGCAGCACTCACCATAGTGGTCTCGCCCATATCATAGTTCACAGCAATCTTGACCGATAGTGCGTACTCATAGCGATCAATGCGATCAATATGCGCCTCTATCTTCAGTTTGTCTGGGTCTGAGGTACTGGTTCCGATGGACAGGGGCTCGTAGTCCCAATAACGCTGTAATCAGGAACAGGATGAGCATATTCTAGTATCATATGTACATATCATTGACCTCAACTCACCTTAGCGATGCAGCTACCACACAGCAACAGCAATACGACTGTTCCTCCAATAGACGACAGCAAAAATCGCGAAAACATTTCGAATACGGTCCAATTAGGTTTGTCAACCTGACCAGATATTTGTGCCTTATATAGCACATCAGTTTGGGATCAATAACATATTAATTGTTGTAGATCCTTACCTTTGTTGTAGCTAGAGTTTTTAACATGGGCTCTACAATGTGTAGATGATATTCCCCATTTATTTAATTGGAAAATGTAACATTTCCGCTGTTCTGTTGTTATATTGGCATGTGGGCGTTTTGCGGTGGGCGTTTGAAGCTCAACTAAACCTTATCTGGGTATGGTACTATTCGAAAACCTTCGTATTTAATTTGTTTCTCTTATAAGTAACCTATGTGATTTACAGATGACGATCAATACTATGATACATAAGTACTCCCTGGGATCGGAAGCGCTTTCTTCCTTCTGTTACAAAATTAAAGCCTTTTAAGCTACTTTATTAGTACAACCGAAGACACAGGAACATGTTTAGTACAGATTATACAAATATGACCTCTTCCATTCTAAGTGGTGTTTAGTTCGTCAGCGATGTGTATAGTCGGAAGTTCTCTAGTGAACGGTGTGATGAGTTAAGCTAAACAACGCCGTCAAATTAGAACCATTTTCAATTGAAACCATCATTATTATCACTTTATTAACACGCATACGTACTAAGTATATTAGCTTTTATTTAAGCATGATTGCTCATCACATTATTTATACTATGTTCCCGAAGGGAACCTATGAACGTAATTTTTTACTCCCTGTACCCATAAAATGGGTAAAAAGGGGGTATTACATCTGTGCAAATGTATGTAACAGACAGAAGGAGACATCTCCGACCCTATAAAGTATATATATTCTTGATCAGTATCAAAAGAGATTTCGATTTGGCCATGTCCGTCTGTCTGTCCGTCTGTCCGTATGAACGCAATTTTTTTGCCTTTATCTTTGAGCTAGAGCAACCAAACTTGGTACACCTGTTGGTGTATACCGTCAATTTATGAAGTGTCGAGATCGACCCCCCACCCCCACCCCCACAATTTGGGGAAAACCTGTATCTTCCCCAATTTTAAAGCTATAGTCACCAAATTTGGCATACAGACTAATGTTGAGATTCCCGACAGATCTGCATCAAAAAAATTTTGTAGATGGACAACAATCGTATAATCATATAAAATAACATGCATATGAGATATCTTCAGACATTTGGACAATTTTGATTCATATAATTCGTATATTTGGGTTCAGTAAATATTATAGGGGTACAATAGATCTTATTGGTCAAACATGAACCCTTTTGATAGAAACATATGTATATATATATATATATATATATGTAATATGCAGTGTAGCTATTAATATTGCGTTTCTTTTAGCATTCTCAACATTGATTATTTATCCAAACATATTATTTTTTGGTATTACCTTGGCAACACCCTCAAGACCCCAATCGACCTCACCGCTAACTTTGAGAATGATCTTATAATACCCTTCGGGTAAGACATCAACAAAGCCTACTCCGGTGCCCACACATTTCTCGAATTTGTAAGTATTCTTGGGCCAGGGTATTGCGTTATCGGGATGTGGCAGATTCGAGCATCCGTGCAAATTATCAAAAAATATGTTCTTGTAGTGAATTGCGATAAACTCCTTGAATGTCTGCTTTGGTATGCGAAAGGGCAGCTCCGTGTATTCGTCTACGTTGCCCGTAGAGCTATGATAGCCCGTAGCTTCTATCTGTATGAAAGACGTATCTTGGCTTAGCACACATATACTCAGGGCCTGGATTATGGAGCACCTACCATTGTCTTCCCATCCAAGTCATATTGAACTTCAAGTGTAGCCGAAATGCCAAACTCATCACGTCCCAAACGTTCGATGCGTGCCTGTACTCTCAATTTGTTTGGGTCCGAGGTTGTGGAATCAACTGACAGGAGCTCGTAGTCCCACAAACGCTTCAATCAGGATGATATTATTTCAGTATCTTATCTAATCCCATCCTAGCCTCCGCTTACCTTGCCAGTACCGTCATCAGACAGCAACAGCAATACGAGTATCCATCCAATAGACAAGAACAGCAGCCGACGTGAAAACATTTCAAATTATCCCTCTGACCAGATATTTGTGCTTTATATAGCACATTTAATTTAACTTACTATAGTTGTAGATTCTTGTAATAGTGGCGATTAAACTTATTAAAAAATACTATACAATAGGCATAAAACATTCATCAATGTATTATCATCCAAATGTAACATTTCACTTTAGTATTGATATGCTTTTTAATATATGACTTGAATGTACTCCCAATGGGGAAGTCTAATCAACAACATGTAACATTGCATCAAATTTATTCACACGCAAAGCTCTGTTGCTCGCAATTGGAACCCGCATTTAGAATTTATAACGACAACGACAAATTACAGCTCTCGGTGAAAAATATAGTCATCAATTTATTCATCTATTATCGTGGGGAATACGTATAAATGGTTCGGTACTTAGGTATCAAGTGATTTCGAAAGCACAACTATAAAATACTCTGCACAGAGAAAATGGCGCGCTGTTACTACATTTGTATGTTATGTACTGGTAACAGCATCAATTTCATATTTTCATTTATGCTCAGTTATTTGATATTGCGATATGTGTCCTTCGTAAATGAACCATAATATGCAAATCGAAATCCTAAGTTCGAATCCCAGTCAAGATATAGTCTTTCTAAGTGCAAAAGGAACTGGCTATCAAGTTATATCATTCTTAACAAGCTATTGTTTAGCTGTCTACCTGTGTCCCCTAGCTACCCTTTGGTACCCTCCAATTACAAGGTATAATAACGCTTGTCTGGGTAGCGGCCACTTGAGTGTGCCGCAGAACCACTTCAGTTTTCAACCATTCAGTGATCGATATTGAAAAAGCAATTGAATGATGTGCCGCGTCGCGTTGCACCCCTCTTTGCCAACGGTCTATACCCTCTTAAGTGGCATGATCGGCACTCGAGTGCGTCCAACCGTCCGTCCGCACAGTCCGTATGTTCCTTTTCATGGTGTGGTGCTGTGGTGGCATCCACAGCCACTCAGCTGCACTTAATTTAATTGAACTCAACGACAAGAACCACAGGCGATTGAGCCACCAACGCAACCAGACACCCACAATAAACATACATATCTATATCTATATATGTTTGTATGTTGTATATATAGTGTATATTGTATACGGCTATAGTGTGTATTGTGAATATAAAATCAAATTATCGCGCAGCGGAGCGTATCAAAACAAAATAAGAGCCAGCGGAATTATAAACGAAACTCAATTTGTGCGGGATTCGAACTTGGTATCGTTGGTTTTCTTGGGGCTCCTTGGGTTGCCTTTTTTTTGCGGTTAAGCTCGCTAATAAAAGCGCAACTGGCAACTCCCCAGAGGCGTTCATTTAGCAGCGGATCGATCTTATACAACCACAAAGATGATGACGACGACATGGTCGTAAATCTTGAACTTAGCTGCCTGTTCCCCCTGCTCACCAGCCAGCCTGCCAGCCCACCCCTCTCTTCTCTTGAGTAATTTCGTGTATTTCCAGCGGCTGCTGTACAGTGCACACTGGACCAAGAGCTATTTTCTTGATGTTTAGTACGTGCGGACAGGCTTGGGGCTCAGAGCAGCGCGGTGGCTATAACAAGACGCGGATGCTCCTGCCTCGCGTCGCTGCCCCGCAAGCCCTGCCCAACCCAGGCAACCATAAAAATGCAAAGGGAAATACTTATGTACATATGTATGTATGTTGTATTTTTCCAGTTGAAGCCGCAAACCCAATTTAAAACACGACCTCAACGTTGGCCGCACCGCGGCACTGTCTTTTGTGTAGAGACTTGAAGACCGTAAGACTTGTAGACTGTAGACTGTAGACTGTAGACTGTAAACTGACCTGGCAGCTTCTTCGTTGTTGTTGGTGATGGTGGCTTTTACCTCCTGTTTCGGCCACATGCCGCACCCAACTTTGTGCGTTCCCTGCCCCCCCCCGGTGGGTTCGGTCTTTAGCCGAATTCGTTGGAATGTTCAACGGCGGCTATTAGTAATTTATTGATTTGTCTAAATTATGGAGTGTTTTCAATCGGCTTGTTTGTTTGTTATGGCTGCAACACCACTTACCGCGCTTTGGCACGTTGCTGCCACATGCCACACATTGCCCACCCACATGCACGTGGCGTTCATTTAACGCACTGCAATCTTTCCCCTAGGAGATGTTTTTAAAGAAATTTAAATGAAATTAATGCGATAACCTAATTTTCAATAAAAAGTGTACAAACAAGTGATCATGGAGGAAGATGAAATAGTATTCGAATTATAAAATATAGGTAAATTTATAAGTATATTTAATACATTAGTACCTCTTAGGATCGTAGCTATTTCAGCTATTTTATAAGTATAAGCAAAGACTCTAAATATATAGATGTTTAGTACAATTGTTTTTACTTCATGTACCCATAAAAGCTGTAACCAGCAGATCTCCGATCCTATAAAGTATATACATAGTATATTCTTGATCAGTATCCATAGCCGAGTCGAACTGGCCGTGTCCTTCCGGATGAACCCGTCATTCTCAGCAACTTGTTTCAGAGCTAGAGACACCAAATTTGGAATGTAGGTTCGTTTATGCCCTACGCACCTACAATTTGAAAGATATAATAGCCTAGGGATTTGGCATATATTATACTTTGCTTACTCTTAATCTACTGCAAAATAATAAACACAGTAGTTATTCAACAAACAAGAAACACTTCTTTGGATATATTTCATTTAACTTCTATTCATGCAAAACTTTTAATTGCTGATACAAACAGCGTAGCTTTACGCCACCTTTTGCATTTTGATTTTTTATCCCACCATATCGGTCTTTGATGTTACCTTGACAATGATCAAGAGTCCCCAATCGACCTCACCCGTAACTGTAAAAATAATTTTGTAATACCCAGTGGGTGCGATTTCAGGCATGCCGTCGCCGTTGGCCACACACTTTTCAAGATTGTAGGTATCTCTCGGAAAGGGATATGCGTTGTCGGGATGTGGGATATTCGAGCATTTCTCAAAATTCACATAGACCATGTCCTTATAGTGGCTTGCGACAAAGTCCTTGAATGTTTGTTTCTCTATGCGCCAGGGCAGTAGCTTGTATTCATCTTCGCTGCCCGAAGGACTATGATAGCCTATGGCCTCTACCTGTATGATTCTTTATTGAATGCATTCGCGATGACTATGATTATGCAGCACTCACCATAGTGCTCTCGCCCACATCATACTTCATAGCAATCTTGGCCGATAGTGCGTACTCATAGCGATCAATGCGCTCAACACGCGCCTCTATCTTCAGTTTGTCTGGGTCTGAGGTATTGGGTTCGATGGATAGAGGCTCGTAGTCCCAGTTACGCTGCAATCAGGAACAGGATGAGCTTATTCTAGTATAGTATCATATCAGCTCACCTTAGCGATGCAGCTACCACACAGCAACAGCAATACGACTGTTCCTCCAATAGACGACAGCAAAAATCGCGAAAACATTTCGAATACGGTCCAATTAGGTTTGTCAACCTGACCAGATATTTGTGCCTTATATAGCAAAGGTTACCACATCAGTTTGGGATCAATAACATATTAATTGTTGTAGATCCTTAGCTTTGTTGTAGCTAGAGTTTTTAACATGGGCTCTACAATGTGTAGATGATATTCCTCATTTATATAATTAGAAAATGTAACATGTTCACGGTTCTGTTGTTATATTGGCATGTGCATGAAAAATTACAATAAGTATCGCGCTTTGGTGGTGGACGTTTGAAGCTCAAATAAACCTTATCTTATATGATACTTTTCAAAAACCTTGGTACTTAATAAGTAACCTCTGCAATATACATGATCATAGAGATTAAAGATGATCAAGTATATAATACATAATTACTTACTCGGCTATTTTAATTCCTGATCGACATAAAGAAAATGTAAAGGTTTTGCAAATATTTATTTGGTGTTTAATATAGTGACGGGGTACAATAGATCTTATAAGTCTTAGTAAACATGCCGCCTGTTGATAATAATATGCAATAATTATATATAGTATGTTGTGTAGCAGTTGATATTACGTTTCTTTTTGCTTTTGAAACATTGATTATTTAGCCAAATATATTATTTTTTGGTATTACCCTGATGACAGCCCAAAAACCGCAATCGACCTCACCGGTAAATCTGAAAATGATTTTATAAAACCCTTCTTGTACGAATTCAGGAAAGCCCTTGCCGTTGCCCACACATTTCTCGAGTATGTAAGTATTTTGGGGAAAGGGGAATTTGTTATCGGGATGTGGCAGATTCGAGCAGTCGTACACATTATCATACACTATATTCTTGTAGTGCTTTTCGGCAAACTCCTTGTATGTTTGGTTCGGTATGTGAAAGGGCAGCTCCTTGTATTCGTCTTCGTTGCCCGAAGGACTATGAAAGCCCATAACTTCTACCTGTATGAAAGATGTATATTGGCTTAGCACACACACATTCAGGGCTTGGATTATGGAGCACCCACCATTGTGGTATCGTCCATGTCATATCTAAGTTCCACTGTAGCCGAAATGCCAAACTCTTCGCGTCCCAATCGTTCAATGCGCGCCTGTATGCTCAATTTGCTTGAGTCCGATGTGTTGGATTCGAATGACAGGATCTCGTAGTCCCACAAACGCTGCAATAAGGATGTTATTATCTCAGTATCTTATATAATCCTATCCTATCTTGCGCTCACCATGCGGGTAAAGTCGCCAGAGTGCAACAGCAATACGATTATCCATCCAATAGACAACACAAGCAGCCAACTTGAAAACATTTTGAATTATTCTGGCCAGATATTTGTGCTTTATATATGAAATTTTATTAGGTTAGTTTGGTGCCAATAGGCATATGACATTCATCAATGTACTATTAATAGCCAAATGTGACATGTCACTTTAATATTGTTATGTTTTTACTCCCTGTACCCATAAAATGGGTAAAAAGGGGGTACTAATTCTGTGCAAATGTATGTAACAGGCAGAAGGAGACATCTCCGACCCTATAAAGTATATATATTCTTGAATCAGTATCAAAACAGATTTCGATTTGGCCATGTCTGTCTGTCCGTCCGTCCGTCTGTCCGTCCGTATGTATGAACGAAAGGATCGCAGCAACTATAAGAGCTAGAGACACCAAATTTGGAATGTAGGTTCGTGTATAGCGGTAGCAGGTCAAGTTTATTTTAGATTTGAGATATTCCCCCCCATTCCCCCGCTATTCGATAACCGTAACCGTTTTACAGTAACAATTTTCAAGAGATCGATTTGGGATTTGGCATGAACAATACTTTAGTCACTCTTAATTTACTGTCCAAATTTCAAGTCAATCGGATAATAAACACGGAAGTTATTCAACAAACAAGATTCAGTACGCGGGTTGAAGAAGAAGAAACACAGTCGCCACTTATAATGCTTCGCTTGCGTTGTCGCTTGTGCGTGTGCGTCTTTGTGTATGTGTTAGTGTACGAAGAAGCGATGGGAAATTTTTGACCTGGGTACAGGGAGTTTTGTAGTCGGGTATACTCGACTATAGCATTCTTACTTATTTAATGTACGACTTGGAAGTTTTCCCAATGAGGACGTCTAATCTACAACATGTAACATTGCATCAAATTTATTTACACGCAAAGCTCTGTTGCTCTAAAATGTAACTCGCATTTAGAATTTGTAACGGCAGCGACAAATTACAGCACTCGGTGAAAAATATAGTTTAGTCATGGAGGAAGAAGAAATTGTGTTCTATACCGCAAATTTGTACTCCCTGTACCCATAAAATGGGTAAAAAGGGGGTACTAAAACTGTGCAAATGTACATATGTAACAGGCAGAAGGAGACATCTCCGACCCTATAACGTATATATATTCTTGATCAGTATCAAAACAGATTTCGATTTGGCCATGTCCGTCTCTCTGTCCGTCTGTCCGTCCGTATGTATGAACGCAAGGATCTCAGCAACTATAAGAGCTAGAGACACAAAATTTGAAAGAAGAAGCACAGCCACCACTTAAAATGCTGTCGCTTGTATGTGTGCGTCTTTGTGTATGTGTAAGTGTACGAAGATGCGATCGGAAATATTCGACCTGGGTACAGGGAGTTTTGTAGTCGGGTATACTCGACTATAGCATTCTAATTTGTTATTAAACATTTTATTAAAAATTTTAAGAATTAATTGACTAACTAACGATAATCACGATACGCCTAGTAAAGTATAATAGTATACTCGCAAGCCCCAAGCAAATTTTATATGTGTTATCCATATCCATTATCAAATATACATATAAAACATATAAAAGCAGAATTACACACAACGACAAATAATCGATAAGCAAAATAGCAGCCCACATGAACCCACGGTTCTGTTGTTATATTGGCATGTGCATGAAAAAGTACCATAAGTTTGAAGCTCAAATAAACCTTATCTGGGTACTGGGTACTATTCAAAAACCTTGGTACTTAATTTTTTATCTCTTATAAGTATCCTGTGCAATTTATATGATCATAGAGATTTAAAAATGATCAAGGATATAATACATATGTAGTTCCTCGGATCGGAATCTTAATTCCTGATCGACATAAAGAAAATGTTAAAGTTTTGCAAATATTTTTTTAGTGTTTAATATAGTTTCGGGGTACAATAGATCTTACAGCTTAGAAAACATCCTATTGATAATAATATACAATAATTATATATACTAGTATGTTGTATAGCAGTTGATATTACGTTTCTTTTAACTTTTTAAGCATTAATTATTTATCCAAATATATTATTTTTTGCTGTTACCTTGAAAACACCCCAAAAACCCCAATCGACCTCACCGGTAACTCTGAAAATGATTTTATAAAACCCTTCGGGTACGAATTCAAGAAAGCCCTTGCCGTTGCCCACACATTTCTCGAGTATGTAAGTATTTTGGGGAAAGGGGAATGTGTTATCGGGATGTGGCAGATTCGAGCAGTTGTGCATATTATCATACAATATATTCTTGTAGTGCTTTTCGGCAAACTCCTTGTATGTTTGGTTCGGTATGTGAAAGGGCAGCTCCTTGTATTCGTCTTCGTTGCCCGAAGGACTATGAAAGCCCATAACTTCTACCTGTATGAAAGATGTATATTGGCTTAGCACACACACATTCAGGGCTTGGATTATGGAGCACCCACCATTGTGGTATCGTCCATGTCATATCTAAGTTCCACTGTAGCCGAAACGCCAAATTCTTCGCGTCCCAAACGTTCAATGCGCGCCTGTATGTTGACTTTGCTTGAGTCCGATGTGTTGGATTCGAATGTCACGACGACGAAGTCCCACGAACGCTGCAATAAGGATGATATTATCTCAGTATCTCATATAATCTTATCCTATCTTTCGCTCACATTGCTGGCGCTGTAGCCAGAGTGCAACAGCAATAGGATTATCCATCCAATAGACAACACAAGCAGCCAACTTGAAAACATTTTGAATTATTCTGGCCAGATATTTGTGCTTTATATATGAAATTTTATTAGGTTAGTTTGGTGCCAATAGGCATATGACATTCATCAATGTACTATTAATAGCCAAATGTGACATGTCACTTTAATATTGTTATGTTTTTTAATGTACGACTTGGAAGTTTTCCGAATGGGGATGTCTAATCTACAACATGTAACATTGCATCAAATTTATTTACACGCAAAGCTCTGTCGCTCGAAAATGTAACTCGCCTTTAGAATTTGTAACGGCAGCGACAAATTACAGCACTCGGTGAAAAATATAGTTTAGTCATGGAGGAAGAAGAAATTGTGTTCTATACCGCAAATTTGTACTCCCTGTACCCATAAAATGGGTAAAAAGGGGGTACTAAAACTGTGCAAATGTACATATGTAACAGGCAGAAGGAGACATCTCCGACCCTATAACGTATATATATTCTTGATCAGTATCAAAACAGATTTCGATTTGGCCATGTCCGTCTCTCTGTCCGTCTGTCCGTCCGTATGTATGAACGCAAGGATCTCAGCAACTAGAAGAGCTAGAGACACCAAATTTGGAATGTAGGTTCGTGTATAGCAGGTCAAGTTTATTTTAGATTTGAGATATCTCCCCCCATTCCCCCGCAATTCGATAAAAACCGTTTTACAGGAACCATTTTTAAGATAAAGATTTGTGATTTGGCATGTACAATACATTAGTCACTCTTAATCTACTGTCAAGTCGATCGGATAACAAATACGGAAGTTATTCAACAAACAAGATTCAGTGCTGGAGCGCAGGGTAAGAAGAAGCACAGCCACAACTTAAAATGTCTCGCTTGCGCTGCGCTTGAGCTGTCGCTCGTGTGTGTGCGTCTTTTGTGTATGTGTGTGTGCATGTGTAAGTGTACGTAGATGCGATCGGAAATTGTTTACCTGGGTACGGGAGTTTTGTAGTCGGGTATACTCGACTATAGCATTCTTACTTGTTAATATAAAATTTATTTGTAATAAATAAACATGGAGGAATTGAATGTAGAGGATCTCTATAAGTATTATAATAACAGCGGGGACTTTAAGAAATATAACTACTCTGATAAGACCTAAAGATCCATTTCCATCTAAGAACACTAAAAGAACTTAAAAGAAGATATCAAAATTCTCACGATACGCGTAATAAAGTATAATACTATACCCGCAAGCCCCAAGCAATTATTATTATTAATATGCGTGAGCTCTTTAAAAAGGCAACAACTCAATTAATTAAATATCCATATAAAACATATAAAAGCAGAATTACACACAACAACAAATAATCGATAAGCAAACTGGCAACCCACATGAAAAATATACTTTTTTAAATCTATCAATGTTTGTGTGTGTGTGTGTTAATTATCGTAAAAATGCTAAACACATGCAAATTTAATTTCTTTCGTTTCATTTTTGACTGCGCTTTAAAACCAAAAATAATCCACAGACTTTCCAAGTATTATAATTCAATGGAACCGCTAAAAGACAGCGTGGGAGTTATGACGATCATAAAGTGTTGGAAGTTGCGACCCAATTTGTGAAACTGTCATAGATAGTAACTACATACTCGTATAACCATAAAACACAATGAGCTGTCATGCATACATATGTACACAAAACATACTGTCAGCCAAATAAGTTTAGGTACACCTTCTGTTTTTAGGAAAATAATGTAATATAAATGTTGAAAATTGAGATCGGAGGTAAAAATTACGAAAAAGTATAGGGAATGTGGTTAAATATAGGCTTATTAAGTAACGGGGGCTTTGTTTTTAAGTAAAAGAATAGAAATACCTAGGAGATGTTTATTCTCCTATCTTTTTATGGGTTCTTTGGATCTTTTTGATCTCATTAGCTCAAAAAACTTTCACATAATTGCGATTTCGATTGATTTGCTTCGAAATTGAGAACAGGCCTAAGAAATGGACTTTTCTTTCCCAAATTGAATGAGAATACGAAAGAACAAGTTCAAGAAAACTGAATGTAAGTGTCACACTATAAACGTACGGTCTCTTATCTGATAAAGGTCGTTCCTTTAGAGACGCGAACTATGATTTATATATGATATAGAGAGCTTTTTGTCAATCAACCAAATTTAATTGAAAATACAATATCTGGTTGGGAACTGCGAGATTGGTATAAAGGTGACAATGCATTTCATTTTAAAACCTATTATAACATATTGCAGCATGGTTTTAAGTGAAATATGACATGTTTTTTCAATGCCATTGATGAAATACATTACATAAGTAAACATTTTTCGTTCACTGTGTATACAGTGTGTAAGTGTGTGTGTGTGTGTGTGTGTATACGGTGATAATCCACGTGCGGTGGCTGGCTCTTAGCGTCTGACAAAGCGGCTTATGTGGACGAGCAAAGAGGGAACTAAAAAGCGATTAGCTGCTGACAACTTGTTCATACAGACTTATGTATGGTTGTGTGTGTGTATGTATGTATGTACTGTACATACGTGTGTATGTTTAAGTACGTCTCAATAAGCACCCACTAACAGAGTGAGCAGTTTTAAGTGACAAGTCGACAACACAACGACTTAATTATGGACGCCGACAGCGCGACGTTGGCGTCGTTGCCTGTCACCAGGATGACGTCATGCCTAACCAGAGCGTACAGTGAGAAACACTGAAAATGCTTACACCAAAAGCTCGCTCTTGTCAAGCTTTTATAACAGCCAATCATTTTATTTGATTTGGGCCAAAATGTGACCACATTTCGGTGTAACCGGGCAAATTTGTGGGCGGTCAGGGTTTGCTATCTTTTAATACCAACTAATAATTAAGTGCCGTCTTTATTTACAGCTAGAAATTGGAATAGGGTGACCATAACTCGGCGTAAACAAACAGTTTTGGCAATTAGCTAAATGGGTGGGCGGCTTGGCTTAGTTTAGTTTTGGTATCGAGCTATCATTTCATAGAAGCTCAATCGAAATTATTAGCGGTTCTAAAATCCGAAAAACGGAAAACGCTTTCAAAACTGAAAGCTGGAACACACAATCGAAAACGATACGGAATTCAAAGTAATTGGAAATTCGTATAAACAAGTAATTACTGTGACTGGGAGTTTCGTGCATTATTGGGGAACTGGTTTCGATTTGGTTTCGTTTTGAATAAACTTAATTGGAAAGCTATCGTCGCTATCTTTTTATTATTATGGCTTATTATATATTTGATAAAAAGGTGACCATATTTTGTCTAGTAATTAGTGTGACAAATAGTTTCGGGCATAGATAGTCGGGTGGGCTGGGCTGGGTTCGGTTTGGTTTGGTTTTGGGTTGCTATCGCGATATCTTATCAGCAATCGCTACTGTGCCCCGGCAATGTACGGTATTCGGTGTACGGTGTACGGTGTACGGTGTACGCATACATGTTTCCAAATCATATTTCAAGCACTTGAGAGTGAGTGGGGTTATCAGCAAATTGCAAAAGTGTTTTAATTGCCAAGTCGTTAAGGTGTCTGCCAAGTGCAGGCCGTACAGCAAATCACAGTTCCGCTGCATTAAACATAACCTCTATTCTTAAGCTCCCTACCCCAATCCGTCGCAACGGCCCGTCTATCAGCCCAGAGAGCGATGACGGAGAGCGGCCAGCGATAATCGCAATTCGCGATTCGAAAGGCCGCCGCCGCCGCCTCACTTGAAAGGCAACACAATTGTCATTTATGTGCATATTTTTGCTGTTACATTGCATATTTTATTTATTTCAATTCATTTCATTTGAAACTCGTTGACAGAGTGCGTCCGCCCAGTTCCCGTTTTGGAATACGATTAAATTATTCGCAATTGAAATTGGTAATGGTTCCGATTTCCTAATGACAATCTCTCAAGTACTATTTTTGGTTCAATTTTGAATGTATGGCAAAGATTTTAAAAACTCAAAGTCCGAGTCGATGGCCTAGGTTATGTTTATATTATGTTTGTATATTTGTATTAAACATAATTTTGTAAATAAATAAATAAAACTCAAAGAGTGACATGCAGTACAAAAACAACAACAAAACAATTATACCGATTCAATTGAATATATGGCAGCTTTTAGTTCGTGACCATTTGAATTAAAATTGTATAGTATAAATGAATTTGTAAGCTACACTAATTTATTTAAGCAGCAGAAGGATTTATCAGATCTATAGCAAAATAATTTGTATATTAAAAGTATATAAACAATGTTAGCCCTAAATCGTTTTAAAAGTTATATCTGATATGACATGAAAGAGGAAAAACAATTCTAATTACTTGCTGTACTTTTGAAACATATTCGTAAATGGGAAAAGCCCGAATTGTAAATATTTTGCTCTTGCTCACTCTCTCTCTCTCTCTTTTGTATAATTGCAGTTTTGAAAATGAACAGTTTGGCCCGAGGGCCGAGGCCCTGCGTCTCCTCCCTGTGTCGTTGCCTGGAAAACTCGACAGTACGGCAACGCCACCAGCAGCAGTGCCACGCCCCAGTAGCCCGTAAGAACAACAACAACAGCAAAAACAACAGCAACATCAACAAGAAGAAGATCAGCAACACTGGCTGCACTTTAAAAAGTACGTTCCTAGGCACTATTGGTAGTACTTTGGGCCCGCACAGTGCGGCCGCCCGATCGTTTGCGTCTGCATGGAGTCAATGAGACGTAACGAGGCAAACACAAGCCACCACCCGAATAAGGTGAGTAGTAAGTAGTTAACCCCCCCACCCCCTACACCACATCGCTACACCATCCCTACCTACTGCCCCTTGTAGCGATAAGAGCCGTAATTATTTTATTGTCATTTGTTTCTGTTGGCCTGGCCCTCAAGTGGGCGGTTTCTCAAGTGGCCACTAGACTTTACAGTGTGCAGATAAAGCAAGAAAATGTATATGCCGATAACGCGTAGCAAAAAATAATAATAAATAATACAGTGGACGCTCGATAATTAGAACTATGTATGATATGTATGAAATAAGGAGAGATTTCACTTAAGGGTCTTCTTAATTCTTCCAAATTGGATATGCTGTTGACTTATGTAAGCTACTTTCTTATCTTAACAGCCGTAAATTGACAAATTATAGTTTTTTTTCTAAAATTTTATGTTTATATTCAGTAATATTGATAAAGAAGAGAGTATTGCCAATATATAAAAAATAAAACGATAATTGGAGCTGTCAGCTCTAATTTAAGAGCGTTTAATCTATAATCTCATTACTGGAAAGTTCCAATATCGAAGGTTCCACTTTTCGAGCATCCACTGTGCGACATATTCCCATTTATGTGTGTGTGTATGTTGTTGGGAAAGTTGTGTTTTGTTGTTTTATGGCCGCAGCGGTAGCTTAAATTTAGTGTTGTTTGATTTATTGGGCAAAAGAAAATACAATCACAATTACTTAAAGCTGTCTTTGTTTATTATTGAACGGGCATGGAACTGAGCTGTTCAATCACAGCATAAATTAAACGACAGCAACAACAATAATAACAACAGCAACTACTTTATCTTGCTGCGTTTACCAACACTCACAAATTGAAGTGGCGTTTTTGTTTATGCGCCCGCTGTTGTCGCTCTCGCTCTCTCTCTTCCCTCTCCCGCTTAACGCACGTCATTGTGAGTGTTTTCTTGTAGTAGCGTGTGTGTGTGTGTGCTTGCGTGCGTGCCGTTTTTGGTGGTTGCTCTTTGAGCTCTTTATTTTTTTTTTTTGGTTCAGTCTCATCTGCGTCGCCGCGCTGCCAAACGAAAAAGGACGCCGAAGAACGCTCGCGCAAAACATTTTCGGCGTTATTCTTTATTATTATTTATATTTTGTTCAATTTAAATGTACACCAACGCAATTGCTTGCACTAGCAAGTTAACAATTTTGGCGCTTGCTATGGAATGGAAAAATCGCTTGAAAAGGTAACCCCAAAAACAATGGACGCAAATTCCCATTCCACTCAGTGAATTTGTATTTTATTGTAATTTTGAGATTTGAGAACTCTTCTTTGTCGCACTCAACTCACACATACATATGTATGTACATACACAGCAGCTGCATTTCTACATGTTTGATTAATTCGTTGATTTTATTTGGTTTTGCAGGTGGCCCTGAATAGCAGCAACGTAGCAACGGAAAGCAATATTAAGAATAAATTGTTAGCTAATTTAAGTGCGGCAAACGCAGCAGCAACAACGGTAGCAGGAACAGCGACAGCAGGAACAGCGACAGCAGGAACAGCAACGGCAACAAAAACAACAACAGGAACGACAACGGCGGCCACAAACCAAGCATTGAATTTCAATAACAAAGTGAAGGCAACAACAGCAACGAATAACTTGCAAGGCAACAGTACGATTAAGAAGCATACGAGTAAGTAGAGCACACAATTATACAAATACATACATACATATGTACATATGTGTGTATATACATAGTGCAAAATGTAACTGCAAATCAAATGCAGAATTGCACTCAAAATTGAGCGCAACTGATGAGTGAATAATATATATTGAGTATCGATCATAGTGTCATAACATAAGGTGGTGTCGTATGAGCGTGACAGTTACCAGTAGATAAGCAGGTATGAAGAAGAAACTATGTTTGATGTTGTTGATAAGAGGGAGGGGTCACCTGCCACGCTTACTCTCTTTTCTATCACAAAAATAAAACGGCATGAGGAAACTTCATGAAGCTGCTCACCGTCTAATTGTAGACAAAGGAAAATTAAAATTTTCAAGGCTCTCATGTGATTAACGGTCATTAAATTAATTAGTTATCTCAACTCATTTTAACGAGTCTGCTAATTTTCTTGAACCGAACCTGTTATCATAAATGAATGGGTTCGGTTCTGATTTGGTTCAAGGTTCGGTTCCGAATCAGTGAACAAAATCGGTTTGCAGCTCTTGTTTGTATGACATTTGAAGGAAATCAGTTTATTAATTTGATATGTAGGTCTGAAAAAGTATCAAGAATTAAAATAGAATGCTGTGACAATAACATTAATATTCATTTTAATTGTGTTAAACATCATCTGAAATGCCTCGAAAAGTACAAAACATTGGTCGTTATACTCGCGCAACTAAAAGACAGAGACTTTCACGTTTTATTGAAACTGAAGAGCGCAGATTACAACAAATTACAAGAAATCGCATAAATATACAGCTAGAACGAGAAATTCAAGGTAAAAAAGCAACTATTAAGACGACGGACGCACACGTGATTACTTTCTCTCCATACAATTAGGCTTGAGCTTACTTTTAATGTGCCGTGAATGGGGGCTCTTTCGCACTTTTAAGCTAGCTTTGAGTGACGTGCGTGACAGGCTCCACTCAAAGAGAGCGAGAATGTAGTAAGCATGGATTGGTTATTAATTATGGTTGCAACTTTTGCAGATGTATTATGATTCGTACAATTTGTATAATACTTATTTTTTGTGATAGGGCTCGTATAAATATTGCGTTATCACTTTTTCGCCCTTTTTTGATACAAATGGTGAAAGAGGGCTTTTAGATAGATTACGTAATCATATTTTAAGGACTCTCCCCACAAGTAATCAAGCGTAAACATATGGCTGACTCCCTCACCGTATTGATGATTACGTAATATGTGTACGACCCAATACTGATTAAACAAATTATTATTATTTTGTGTATTGGAAGCAGAAATCAATGCATTCACTATGTAATATGATGAATTATCACGATAAATTATCGGCTTAGATGCAAGTTTAGCAATCACCCATTATTTAATAGCGATTATGATTGCCGTGAATGGGCCACATGACATGCAGTTCTAATCTCTTCTCTCTTTATTTTTGTTTTTCCGTAGAGGGTATTGGCGCTAGCAAGGGAAATACAGCAACAAACTCAACATCGTCGAGCAGCAGCAGCTCATCGAATTCGAGTGAGTCAAAGGATACGAATTTTGAGTACGAGGACGAGTGGAATATTGGCGGCATACCTGAGCTGCTGGACGATCTAGACGCTGACATTGAAAAGTCGGCGGCGCATTCGGGTGGTGGCAACAACCAAACGCCAGCAACAACAGCAGCAGCAGCAACAACAGCAACAACTGCAACAACAACGACAACAGCACTAAATGCTAAACAAGCAAACAGCACAGCGGCAACATCATCATCAACTGCAGCTCATAAATCGCACAAAACCACATTGCATAGCAATTTGTCGGCCACATCGCCAACCACAATTAAGTTCACACGCCAGCCCATTTCCAGCGGCAACAGTTCGTCAGCGGCAGCAAACTCCTCTTCTGGCAGCAGCACCAGCAGCAGTAGTAGCAGCAGCAAAGTTTCCTCCTCATCAGCGGGCGGCAAACATCATCATCATCACCACCATCATCATCATCACCATCATCAAGCAGCTAAGGGGCTTAAGACAGCCAGTGCATCAGCATTGGTAGCACAACTGAACAGTGCTGGTCCCAATCACAACAACAACAACAACAATCAGCAACCGAATAACAACAACAATCACAGCGGCAGCGGCAGCAAAAGCAGCAGCAGCGCAGCCAACGCAGGCACCGGCAGCACATTGTCATCCTCGACATTTGCCGGCTTCTCAAAGGGCGGCAATTTGGTGTCCTCTGCCTCCAATAGCAGCAGCGGCAGCACTGGTCAGCAGCAAGCCAAACTCTCCGCTGGCGGCATGTCCTCGCAAACGGGCAGCGGCAGCGGCAGCAACACGAGCAACAACAGCAACAACAACAACAACAGCAGCAGCAGCAGCAGCAACAGCGGAGGTAGCAACGGCAACGGCAACAACAGCGGCAGCAGCATAGGCAGCGGCAGCGGCAGCATTGGAGGCGCCACAGTCAGTGGCCAAAGTTCGCAAAGCGGCAGCGGTAAATCGAACGCAAAAATGTCCATTGATCATCAGGCAACGCTCGATAAAGGACTCAAAATGAAGATCAAACGCACCAAGCCCGGCACCAAGAGCTCCGAGGCCAAGCACGAAATAGTCAAGGCCACAGATCAGCAGCAGCAGCTGCAACAGCAGCAGCAGAACGGTGCATTGGGCAGCAACAACAGCGCCGGTGGCAGCGGCCAGCAGGAGGATGGCGGCAGCAGCAGCACCAGTAGCACCAGCAGCAACAACGCAAATGCGTCTTCCCTCAGCAACAACAGTGGCGGCAGCGGCAGCGGTGGCAACAACAGCTCGAGCAGCGCCGGCGGCGGCAACTCTTCCAGTTCTAGCAGCAGCAGCAAAAAGCATCTCAACAATTCCAGCAATAACAGCAGCAACAACAACAGCAGCAGCGGCGCCAATCAAAACAATACGCACGGCAGCAGCAGCAGCAACAACAACAACAGCAGCAGCAGCGGCAATGCACAGTCAACGCCGCAGAGCAACAAACGTGGCAGCTCCGGGCATAGGAGGGAGAAGACCAAGGATAAGAACGCACATTCCAATCGCCTCAGCGTGGACAAGTCGGCCGCCTCGGCAGCCGGTGAAAAGGACACGCCCGAAAAGAACGCCAGCAGCAACAATAACAACAACAACAACAGCAGCAATAATAGCAACAATGGCAATAGCAACAGCAACTGTCAATGCAATGGCGATGTTGCCGCTGCGGCGCCTCCCTGTGCCCATCACGCCTGCATACGACGCATCAGCAGCAACAACAACGGCGCCAGCAACAACTCGACACTGTCAGCGGTGCCGCCGGGCGTGTTTACGCCCTCGGCGGGCTCACCCGCTGCTGTTGTCTCGGCTGCTGCCTCGATGCTGGCCGCCACAACGGCAGCAACAAACGCCTCACAGTCGGCGACGGGCGGCAGCAGTGGCAGCGGCATCAATGCCGGTGCTGCCAATGCGCCTGGGCCGCCTGGCAAGGATGCCAGCATTAAAATCTCCTCACACATTGCCGCTCAGCTGGCGGCGGCAGCTGCCTCCAGTGGCGTCGGCAGCAGCAACAACAACAATGCCAGCAACAGCAGCGGCTATGGGGGCAGCAGTGCAACAGGTGCAGCAGCAGCAGCCGCAGCAGCAGCTGTTGCCGCTGCTGGCAGCAATACAGAGAGCAAGGCCGTCACCCTGGCGCAGGCCAAACTTATGGCGCCCGGCATGATCTCAGCCACCATGCACCACACAATTTCCGTGCCCGCTGGCAGCCTTGCTGCCGTGAATGCGGCCAATGCTGGCGATGAGGACAGCAAATCGCCGCCAGCAAAGCGGGCCAAGCACAGCGACAACAGCAAGGAAATGGTCGATATATGCATTGGCACCTCCGTGGGCACCATTACCGAGCCGGACTGCCTCGGTCCCTGCGAGCCGGGCACCTCGGTTACCCTCGAGGGCATCGTTTGGCACGAGACTGAGGGCGGCGTTCTGGTCGTCAATGTTACGTGGCGCGGCAAAACCTATGTGGGCACCCTGCTCGATTGCACCCGACACGATTGGGCTCCTCCAAGGTGAGTAGCTGCATCCATCCACCTTTCCAATTGGCTTGACGAGTGCTTCGTTTACTTTCAAACTGTTTCCGAAATAAGAATAAATATGCCTTTTATAACCCTATTTGTATTATTTTTATTTTTGTTTTCCTTGTTTATTGGCAACAGTTTGAAAGGAAGCATTTGAGAAGGAATGATCTAGGAAATATGGGAACAGATTTCTGAAATTTGCAATTTACCTTAATTAACTAATGTTTAAATATACAAGACAAGATAACTTGCATAGCCTAAACTGGGATTCGAACCCACAACTTAACGAATTATCACTCTGATAACTCATCTACAGAGATGACATTTAAATTTAAATTTTACAACTCTTATCTTCAAAACAATTACCTTTATTACTCGTATAAGATATCTGGATATTTGATACATTCCCATGTTCAAACTTAAAGCGTTTAAGAAAGTACATAAGCCTAGATCAGGACTGATCATATATTAATTATTCTATAACCTTCCGAGTTCACTTAAGGCAATTTATAATATATTTTCATAAAATTTGCAGATTCTGTGATTCACCAACTGAAGAATTAGATTCTCGAACTCCAAAGGGACGCGGCAAGCGCGGACGCAGCGCTGGTCTCACGCCCGATCTGAGCAACTTTACCGAGACCCGCAGCTCGGTGAGTATTAGCTACTGCTTGACAACTGATCGATCAGAATATAAAACGCAATCTCTTACAGATTTACTTCTCGCATGCACAGGTGCACTCGAAGCTGCGCAATGGCGCCACCAAGGGACGCGGGGCGACGCGTAGCGCCTCGGGCAATGCGACCAACACGGGTGGCAGCACATCAGGCAATGGCGGAGGTGGTGGCGGCGGTGGTGCCACGCCCAGCACATCGCCAACAGCATTTTTGCCACCACGGCCAGAGAAGCGCAAGTCAAAGGACGAGGCGCCATCACCGCTGAACGGAGCTGGCGATGGTGCCGATGGTGGGGCTGGCGGTATCGTGAGCATGGTTAATGCCAGCGGCATACCCATCTCGGCCAGCGGCGGTGGCCTGGCCACCCAGCCGCAGAGCCTGCTCAATCCCGTGACCGGACTCAATGTGCAAATCAACACAAAGAAATGTAAGACTGCCTCGCCCTGCGCGATCTCACCGGTGCTGCTCGAGTGCCCCGAGCAGGACTGCAGCAAGAAGTACAAGCATGCCAATGGCCTGCGCTATCATCAGTCGCATGCCCACGGCGCCAGCGGCAGCAGCAGCGGCGGCGGCGGCGGTGCCAGCTCCATGGACGAGGACTCTATGCAGGCGCCCGAGGAGCCACCCACGCCGCCATCACCGCTGCCGGCAACTGCAACGGCAGCTGCCACAGCAGCAGCCGCACCACCACCCACAACCGCAGCCAACGCAGCAGCGGCAGCAGCACCACCACAAACACCAACAACAGCAGCCTCGCCCGCGACCAGCAGCGCAGCTGTGGCCAATGGCACGGCAACAGCCGGTGTGGCGGCAGCCACAACGGCCTCTCCAGTTGCCGTGGCAGAGTCCAGCAACGCAACGAGCACCACAGCACTTAGCAATGCTTCCAACACAGCAACGGATGTGGTTGCTGCAGCCACGCTGCCAGCTCTGCCTTTAGTGGTTGCGGCAGCCGCAGCGGCAGCGGCGGCTTCTACGGCACCACAGCCACCGCCGACAGCACAAACGCAACCGCAACCACAACAACAACAACAACAACCACAAGCGCTACTGACGCCCGGCAGCGTTGCTGGGAATCAGCCAGTCGCTGGCGGCAGTATCACCGCCGGCATTTCCACCCAGGCCCTCTCCCAGCACCAGCAACAGTTGCTGGGCGGCCTTGTCGGCAGCTGTGGCACCGGTCTGCCGGGAATGCTCTCCGAGCAGCAGCAGCAGGCGCTGCTACAGCAGGGTACATGTAAGTACACAACCTTTGGTTTCTTCTTATGTTCTGTAGCCATTCTTCCATTCTTCTGACCCACATCTCGTTTCTCTCTTGCAGTGAAAGCGGGCGTTCTACGCTTTGGTCCACCTGATGCGGCGGCATTGCAGCAGCAGCAACAACAGCAACAGCCGCCAGGAGCATCAACGCAGCAATCGCCGCCTGGGCAGAGCCCACTGCGTCCACCCAGTTTGGCGCAAGATGGACAACAGCCGCCCGCGGGCTATGCACAACAGCAGCAGCAGCCGGCCGGCATGAAGATCTCGGCCGGCTTTGGAGCGGCTTCAGTAGGCGCCAGCAGCAGTAAGCAGAAGAAGAACCGCAAATCGCCCGGCCCGGGTGACTTTGATGGCAGCGTTTCACGCGAGGATGTGCAGAGTCCTGCGTACAGTGATATATCGGACGACTCGACGCCTGTCGCTGAGCAGGAGCTGTTGGACAAATCGCAGCCTGTCAAACACATTGAGCTGCTTGGCAAGAAGCCCAGCGAGGTGGGCGTGCCCACAGCGCCCCCGCCCAATATACCACCCTCACTGGCCGGCTATGGCATGTACCAGTTCTATCCGTCTGCCCAACAGCAGCAGCAACAACAACAGCCGCCGCCACAGCAGCCGCAGCCACAGTACTTGGTACAGCCCGGTCCGGATCCACTGCAGCCGGGTAAAGCGTCGCAGCAGCAACAACAGCAGCAGATGCTGCAGCAACCGGGTGCACCGCCAGCTACCTCACAAGCGCCACAGACGCATATGCTGGCGCCGCCCCCCGGACAGCAGGCTGTTGGCCATCTGGCCGACTACAGCAACAAGAACAAGGAACCGCCGCTGGATCTGATGACGAAGCCGCCCTCGCAGGCCGGTGGCCAACAGCAGCAGCAGCCCGGCCAGAACGACAACAATGGCAAGGACACGGGGCCGCCGACATCGCAAACGGGCGGACAGGTGCAACCGCCGCCAGTTAATCTCAGTGCTGTGGCCGGACCGCCGCCGGGAGCCTTGCCGCCTGGCATGGCTGGCCTGGCAGGTCTAGGCGGTCCTACGACCGCTAAAACCCTCGGTCACTTCTATCCCTACAAGTGAGTTGTACTTAAGAAAAACTCTATCAAATCGATGTTTTCTTCCAAGAAACAATGAATCTATTAATGCTAAATAAAACTCTGTTTACAGCTTTATTCCGCCGGGTTATCCGTACAGTGTGGATCCGAATTTTGGACCCGTTTCGATAGTGGCCTCCGAGGAGGCTGCCAAACTGGGCGGTCATCCAGGCATGCCGCCCAGCTCGCAGGCACAACAACAGCAGCAGCAACAACAACAACAACAGCAGCAGCAGCAGCTCGCGGGCGTTAGCATCAAGGAGGAGCGCATGAAGGAGAGTCCCAACCCGCATGAGAATTCAAAGCATTTAGCTCCACAGCAGCAGGTGAGTAACGCAGCAAGCTTATTTCCCAGCTCAACCACTAATACATTTTGATTGACAGCTGCTGGCCAATAAGCTGATCAAACAGGAACCGCTTATCAAGCAAGAGATCAAGCAGGAGCCCAACTCGAATCCGGCACAGCAACAGCCGCCGCCACAGCACCAGATGCAGCAGCAACAACAACAGCCGCCGCCACAGCCGCAGCAGCCGCATGCGTTGCATCCAAAGGATTTGCAGGCGCTGGGCGCTTATCAAAATATCTACCAGCGTCATTCCATGAGTCTGGCGGCGGCAGCGCGCGAGGAGGAGCTGCGACGGTATGCAAAACACTTGCAATGCAATTTGAACCCGAAATTAAACAATTATTTACATATTACAGTTACTACATGTTCTCGGATCAGCAGCGGCGTCAGAATGCCGCTGCCGTGGCAGCTGCACAAAATGCGAGCGGCATGCAGCCGCATCCAGGCATGCCACAGCAGCACAAGGATGAGTCCGGCCTGACTGTGCAGCAGCAACAGCAGCAGCAGCAACTATCTATTGTACACCAGCAGCAACAGGCGCTGCAGCAGCATCACCAGCATCTCCAACAGCAGCAGCAACAACAGCAACAACAACAGCAGCAGCAACAACAACAGCAGCAGCAGCAGCAGCAACAACAACAACAACAGCAGCAACAACAACAACAACAGCAACAACAACAACAACAACAGCAACAACAACAGCAGCAACAACAGCAGCAGCAGCAACAGCAGAAGCTTAAACAAGCGCAGTCAGCCAGCGTCTCAGCCAACAACAAGGCCACCAATCTAACGAAGGAGTCGCCCAAACAAAAGGGCAGCGCTGGCGACGATGATCAGCAGCAACAGCAGCAGCTGAAGGTTAAGCAAGAAGGCCAAAAGCCCACCATGGAAACGCAGGGTCCGCCTCCGCCGCCCACCTCGCAATACTTCCTACATCCCTCATACATTTCGCCCACGCCCTTTGGCTTCGATCCCAATCATCCCATGTACCGCAATGTGCTAATGTCTGCAGCGGGGCCGTATAATGCGCCGCCGTATCATTTGCCCATACCTCGTTACCATGCGCCCGAGGATCTGTCGCGAAATACGGGCACTAAGGCGCTGGACGCACTGCATCACGCTGCTAGCCAGTATTACACCACGCACAAAATACACGAGCTGAGCGAGCGCGCCCTCAAATCGCCCACCAGCGCCAGCGGGCCTGTCAAGGTCAGCGTTAGCAGCCCCAGCCTGGGACCACCGCAGCCCGGTGGCGGCCCAAGCAACAGCGGTCCCGGTTCGGGACCTAATGTGCTCGGCGGCAATGGACCCAGCCAGCCGGGCTCAGCGCCGGGAGGTCCGGGAGGCGTTCCGCTGAATCTACAGCCACCGCCAGGCAGCTTAGGCGGTCCACAGTCGAACAAACCGGACATGCCTGGCCAAAAATCGCATGGCGTGCCGCCAGGCGCAGCGCTAGATGCGCACAAGCAGCCGCTGCCTGGTGCGCCGCCCATTGGAGCCGGCCCAGCCGGTAATGGAGCTGTTGGTGGCCCCGGTGGCGCTGGAAACGGCGCGCCCGGGGGTGCTGGTGCCGCCGATTCCCGCAGTCCGCCGCCGCAGCGGCATGTGCATACACACCATCATACACACGTTGGACTCGGCTATCCCATGTACCCAGCGCCCTATGGAGGTGAGTTGATCAAAAATAACACTAGTCAACAACATTTTTGATCCCAATTAACTGTAAGTTGTTCCATATGTAAATTCGTGCGCTGAAGCCTAAAAACCAGTCAAAAATTATAAAGGTTTTGTTTCCTGAATGCAAATATTATTTATTGTAGAATATGATTTGTAAAGATAATATATTTTGAATGTATTTTGGGATTCGGCGCGCAAATTAACAAGATTACAAAAATGTGTCTAAATTTGTAAACTTGTGATATTATTTTGAAATATTTGCTAATTGTTGTGGTTTGCTTTCAGCTGCCGTTTTGGCCAGCCAACAAGCGGCTGCAGTAGCTGTGATAAATCCGTTTCCGCCGGGTCCGTCAAAATGAGAACCACTGAACGGCAGCAATGAGAAGAAGGCCTACAATGTGAAGAATAACTAACGGGGATTCAGAATGGGATTCGGACTGGGGATTGCGATTGAAAGTTGGTGTGGAATTGAAAGAGGCATGGGTTGATAAATAACCAAATGCATTTGCTATTAGCCCTGGGCGTGCACACATAAAGCATATATAGTATATATCATATTTTTACAATGTTACAAACCAAGCACCCCCAAACAACAACCACAGCAACTACAACAACAACAACAAATAAACAAACAGAAAAATCGACTATTTATATGTATAAGTATTTTTTGTATGTTTCGTTTAACGTGTTAACTATAAATTTAGTTTAAGACCTAAGTTATCACTACTATTACCAGATAAAACATTATAGTACATACAATATGATAATCTAGCATAACTACAAATTAGCGATGTTTTTCCTAAGTGTATTTTGCATATACATATATATATATATATATAAAATCATATATATTATATTATATTATATTATATTATACGTACAAGCATAATATTATTATAGTTATATTTATACTTATTATTATACGAGAGAGGCGTAAATCGAACATGAACAAAAAGAAAATATAAAAAACCTGTAGTGTGTTGATTTCTTGTAAAAACAAAAATAACTTTTAATAATAATGCATATTGTTTAATGATTATTATTGATTACCAATTACTAATTACCGATTACCGTTTACGAATTACCAATTACAATGTAGATCTTACTATTTAGCTTTTAGCTGTGTGTATTAATTAATCCTTATCTGTGTTGCGAATGGAGCAAGCGCGATATTTGCATCTAAAAGACAAAGGGCGCGCCCATTCTTATATCTTATGTATGTAATGTATGTGTGTACTATTCGTATCCGTAGTTTTCTCTAAAAAAAAAAAAAAAACAAACAAAAACAAAAAAAAAATATATATATTTGACTTTTCTTTGTGAATTTTCGGCCCCAGCTGCCGGCACTGATTTAAATGTTTCTAAGTAACAAACAGTGTACTTTAAATATTTATAATTAATGTATACATATTAATGTATGTGTATGATATGATGATATATTATTATATGATATATGTGTAATTTACATTTATTATCTAGAATGTGAATGTGAATGTGAATGTGAATGTGAATGTAAATGTGAAGAAGGATGGTGTGTGTCGTAGTTCACTAGCCGCTTCATAGACTACACGCGTGATTTAATGGCACTTAAATGTTTTATAGTCTAAGCCCCAACAAAAAAAAAAGGAACACAATTCTATAGAATTTATCAATAAAACAAAGTATTGCATGTAAATATACCTTAAATTGAGTCTTTTATATTGTAAATTAGTTTGATTGATAATTAAGAACGATTGATTGATTAAATTATTGATTTATTGATACGTGGCATGTGTGCGGCATGTTATAAACACTAAAGCATCATATGTACATACGTATTATACGTTTTTGCAGAGGGAATTACACAATAAAATAATAATATAAAATTCGTGTACCACAAGAACTGTGGGCTAAGAGTTTTTCCCCCATATACATTTCACAACCACATGAAGCCGATTTAAATTTTATTGCCCATTAATTGCAACAAATTAACTCACTGTTCGTAGTGGAATTCAGCGTAGCGACACAAATATATTATTGATTAAATGTGGAAAACGCTTAGTTTGTTATTAACTAAATGGTACAAGCGCAGAACTTTTTACAAAATATGTATTTTAAAAACCAACAAATGCAAGAAACAAACTTAATGACATTCTAAACAATGAAATTATATATAAGCAATGAAGCCGGAAGCCGAAAACTGTCATGAGGACGCAACGGAAACGGAAGCGACAAGCAACAAATGGATAAATGGCATGCAAAACAAATTATTACAAATTATGAGCAAAAAAAACACATAAATAGTACTAAGAAATTTCAAAATATAGTACACATATATAGATATATATATATATATATATATATAAATACATATACATATATATGTATACCAAAACAAAAATAAGCTTTAGATGTGAATAAAAAAATGTATTTAAAAAGTGAAACTTTTGGAATTTAACTTAAATGGATGGATTCGTTGGTATTACTGCAGCTTTTCAAAACCACTAATAAGGGCAGAATATGGATTGTATAGTCAAGTAATGGGGTATATAAGTTAAATATGCAAGCGTCTTCTATAACTTGATCAAATGGAGCCAATTGCCGGCTTCAACGAGACCTTGCCTCATAAGGATTCCAAATAATAATTTTGATTGCAGTATCACGAAATTATCTTCAACAACATGTAATAGACTCAAATGTTTAATTTATTAGTATATGTTTTTTTATAATATCAAGTATTAAATTAGCTCTATAAATATGTACATTATGCGCTGCCCAGTGGAATAATGAAGCTAATATAGTCAGCGGTTGCGCCCCAAGCTGCTCGACTTGTTTGGAATATGATAATCCAGCTAATGAGAGCAAGTGTCCAGATAAGCGTGCCTATTGCCGAGTAAATAACATCTATATAAAACGGAAACTATTAGTTAGATACAAAGAAAAACCAAAGCGAAATCTTACAGCGTTTTATTTGATTCTGTTCCGGGTAGGGGGGTTTACGAAAGGCCTCCTCGAAGAACCAGCAAACATTTATGGCCCAAACGAAAGGCAGAAGGGCGAACCCGGCTAAAAGCAGAGTTTATAATTATTATAATAAAGGCTTATATAGTGCTTGATATTACTCATAAAGTAGGTGCGACAGAGCTGCAGCTTGCGTGGATTAGGTGCCTTCGTGATGTCCATTTTCTACAGTATTCCAGAATTGGTTGTGTGGAAAGTGTATTTAAAGTAGTCTGAGTTGTATCCCACGTTAGGAAGTGTGAGATTTATAACAATTAAACGAATTTATTAGATTTGCAAGCCATTTGTTTTCATGACTATCTATGTAGTGTTGTAAAATATCAAAAGATGAGAGATTGCCAGCACTACATAAAGACAGCGCTGCCAGACTGTCAAATGTAAAAAATGTGTTTTACTTAATTTTTAAATAGCATATTTAGTTAAGTAGGCATAAGTAGACATTGATTTATAATTGAAAACACAGAGAAACACTATAGAATTAGTTAGCGAAGCACAGCAGCGAACACCGATAAATTGAATGCAAGTCTGCGCAAACTAATCGATTGTTGTTGAGCGACGCGCATCGCAAGCGTCAACGCACCGCGCAAAAAAACGACGCGCATTTCACAATTTCAATTTTTAACGATTTAAGAAAACGTGTGAAAAGTCACAGATATGGACGCTGACAACTTAGACGCCTTGTCCAATGCCGAGCTGCGTGCTCAAATGCTCGCCCAGGGACTGCCGAATATACCGGTAACAGATAGCAGCCGTAAAGTGTTGGTAAAACGTTTGCGTGCCTCGCTTGGCGGCAACGCCGCTTTGCCAGCCGCTGCTGCCAGTCCGAAGAAGAGCAGCGCTCGTCGTGAGACCATGCAGCCAGCTGCAGCGCCTGCTCAGGTGGATAAGCCAGATGGCAGCAATGCCGCATCCAAGACACGCCGCACGGTGGCAGCGGCAGCCACGCCCAGTGACACCAAAGAGGCGGAACGCCGTCGCAAGCCGGAAACTGTCGCAGGACAGCCACGTGTGCCAGAGGCAGCCACAGCAACAGCAGCTGCACCTGCAACTGCAGCAGAGGTTAACAAGAAACCAGTTGCAGCTGCTGCGCCCAAGGCAGCGCCCATACAGACGCGTCGCATCTCCAACACGGAGCGCCAGTTGATAAGCGAGCGTGTGATCAAGCCGCCCGAGAGAATTGTGGAGGAAACGGTGTCCAAACGTAGCACCGAAAACACCTTGCTGGTCAACTCGTTGATTATACTGGAGTCCGACGAGGAAGAAGACGAGCAGCTGGCTCAGGCCGCCCAGCATGCTGAGAAACAGTATGCACACAAACAGCAGGCCGCTAAGCCCAAGCTAACAACGACCACAACACGAACTCAAGAATTTACTGGCAAGCCGCTCTACCCCACACTGGAGCAGCAGCCTCGCCGCAATGTGGTGTACAATGCGCCCAGCCAGCCGCTCATCCAGGCCCCAATCACCACAACAGCGCGTGCCAATCCATTGAGCTCCTACGACAGCCGCAGCGGCCGTTACAGCAGCTATGTGAGCTCGCCAGCTCAGAGCTATACTGCTGCAACTTCGACTTCGACCTCAACTGCTACTGCTGCTGCTGTTTCTAGCTATCGCCGTTCACCACCACGCACCTATGCCAATGAGTTCAGCGATGACACCGCTGATGAGGATGCCACACAGGGTGTCAAATTCGAGAGCGACTTTGCGCGCAATCTGGCCCGCCTGCGCTCCGAGCGCATCGGAGATCGCAGCAGCTCCTACAACAGGCGCACCATTGCTGACAGCGGTTACACTGCGGGCACTGGATATGAGCCCGCTGCGCGTCGCTCACTGCGCCCGGAGAATGTCAGCTCATCCCGTGCATTTCTTCGCTGGTGGCAGAGCGTGGATCGCAAGTACAATGTGAAGACCTTGCTGTTCTTCCTATTTGTACTGCTGCTGCTCTATGTCGCCTATCGTTTCTACTACTAGCATGTGCCATAAACAAGAACAAATACTCGAATCTGCCAGCGTCTTGGTAATTTAGTTAATGTTATGTTCCGTTTCATTGATTTATATATGTTAAATAGAGTTATGTACTATTTGCTGTCTAAGTGTCAGTCAAAACTGCGTTATGTTCATGGTATTCGTATGTTTAGAATTTAAATTTGATCTGTACTGCAGTTAAGCACTGTGTTTTACGTGTCAAGTTCCAATAAAGCGCTATAATTGAAATAGGAGTATATATTTATTTAACAATTTATTAATATACAGGGAATAATAAATGTAATATCCTTAAAGACGATTTGTGTGTCGGCTGACTTAGAAATGTTGGATAATTTTAAGATATTTTAGACAGGGTTTTCATCGTATATATTTAGTAGAACTAGACTTTAGCTTGGAGTTTGGGAGTTTTTTAAAATATGAAGAACTGTAATTGTTTATTCTAAATTGTAAAATGATTCAAAGCTTGTCTGGAGTTTAGAAAATGTGATTTTGGTGAGTAATTAAGTCATTTTATTTGTTGACACTTTAATTATTGGCTCTTTTGTTTAGGTACTCATCTATAACGTGTTTATAATAACTGTCAAGCGCGAAGATATATGGGGAAGGAATGGTGAAATAAACACAACGACTTTTCTGTTGAAAGTGGACAACGACCAAGGGATCAGTTGCTCTTTTATTCAGAAAATTATCTTAACTTGCTACTAACTTAAATTACATACTTCTGGCTTATCTGTCTAAGGTGCTATCGGGGTCTAATAGTTGGTCTCTGTGCCTTAATTAATGCTTAGGATCGTAACCAATTTCTTAGTGTCTAGACAAAAAAAAAAATTACAGTTCGAGATTACTTCTAAATCTATTTACATTCAGGCTGATTATAATTTTTGGATACTGGAAAATTCCATTTACCTTATGGAAACTTACAAGATTATATTTATAAGATTAGACAGTAACTTAATGCGGTCTTCGATTATGAGGTGTCATTTATCCGGCAGGTTTGTTTACTGAAACTTTTATAATTATTGATGTAACTGGAGGTGCAAGTGTTGCACATATTGAAGATTCTTTGGCCCTGGGTGCCATGTCTGGGTAGAGTGTAGAATTGTGAACGTTTAATCTACTATATATAGCTGCGATGGCTGACAGTGGGTTGGAATACTTGAACTTGAATTTTTGCTGCTATCTGAATGGCCTCCGATAAAGCGATGAAATATTATAAAGATTTGTCAATGTCTAACTAGCCAAAAGGCATTCGATGCATCTCTGTTGGCTGGAGGACCAACCACTCTATACCACAGCAACCACACCACACCACACACACCACACACACCACGCCACACCACACGGAGCAGATCAGAGAACAGCAGCGTTGACATTTGCGCGTGCAGCAGCCGCTAATGATAGAAAAGTATTTGGAATGCGTGTACAACACTTGTCGGCATCGTTGTGACCAAATGGAGGTGCACTTGCTCACACACACTCACAGCACACACACACACTCACAACACACACACTCAGCATGTGCATGTCGCGATGCCGATGCCGGCATACATTGAAACACGCATTGCTGTTAGCTCAGAAATCTTTGTTTTTGCGATAAGAATTAATAAGAATTTCAGAAAGCAGCCACAACAAGGGGGGGCCGTCCCTCGCCCTAGTCTGGGGGTAATTTTATTAACTGGAAATCGCACTTGCGCGTAAATTTTCTTAAGGAAATTTTCGCCTTATTTAGAGTCAACCGGATCTCCATGTACATGCAATAAGTTATGAAAATTGCAACAACTAACGCAGCAGACGCAGGGGAAATGCCTGCCGGACCAGACGGAGACGGAGACGGAGACGCTGACGCAGCCGCCTGTCGCCGATGATGAATTCCACAAATACATGGACGATAGCCAGTTGGCTGGCTGGCAGAGCGGCAGATTCCTTGAAAACAAAGCCATGCCTATGCAATATATCGTGCGGCTAATAAATACGACGCGCATTGCAAGTTGCTCTTAATGAAATTAACTTCCAGGAATTACCTACATGGCTGCCTGGCCCGTCCCCATCCGGCCCCGCCACGTCCCTCGCCCGGCTGTGCTCCTCCTAAACAATGGCAGCAGCTGCAGCTGCAGCGGCAGTTTATGCATTTGCCCAGCCATTGGCCATGGAAATTAAATGGAAGCCTGCAAAAGTTTCACGCGATGACTTCACACCGCTCCACGCCAATAATAGAGACGTAAGTATGCAGTTGTTGTTGCTATTGTTGTTGTTGTTGTTGCTGCACCCACCAGCAACACCGCTCAAGTGTGACATTCATGGAAAACAGAGTGGAGTATGATTTTATGGCCCGTCGTTTGGGCCACAAATGTCAACTGCCGGACCAACGCCTTTGTCAGCATCACGTACCATGCAAAATGAAGCTTCCAAGCGTTGAGAGGCCAAGTTAAAGTCGAAGAGCTGCCACAAGTTGCTGCTGGACGGCAACTTCCTCGTTGGGCCAATTAAAGTTGTTGGCGTTGTCGGTGTCGTTGTTGCTGCTCTTGTTGTTGTGGCAAGCGCACCGAAATCATTTGTAATGCAACGTTTGGAATAATTCACGCGCAAATTGCTCCACTCGCAAAATATTGCAACATTCCACTGCAAATTTTACGATTATGCGTTTCGACAGCAACCAACAACCAGCAACGATGGCGACAAATGCCAGCGCCTGCAACTTGCAACTTGCAACTGGCAACTGGCAACTGGCAACTGGCAACATTCGTAGGCGCACATCAAATCAAATCAAATTGTAACCGACGGCGGCCGTTGCTCCGAGACACGGAGCCTCCTTGCTCCATGCTCCATGCTCCCATGCTGCAGCTCCGAGTCATTCCGTTTGAGTTGGAGACCCATTCGCCGATCGAGTGCTCCAAATCGATAAATCAGCCAGCTAATTGTTCAAATCGCTTGTGCCGCCAACTCCTGACGAAATGTGAGAACTCTGGCCAAAACTGAGCCTGCAGCGGCCTGAACTTAGGCTCTTAAAACTGGCTAAAATGTTATGTGATTCAGAAACCCATAGTATTATATTAGAGGCATACGAAAGTACGCACAGAAACTGTATTAGTTTTCAAGCCACAATGCATAGCAGCATGTTATAAGTAAATTAAATAAATAGTTTTCAAGATTAAATAATATTTATGGAAATGTATTTATAACAGAGCAACTGCAACCATTTTTGGTAAGAAATGGAATAAAATATTTATTTAAACTGTTAGATTTAATAAAATAATAGCTATAATAACAAATAAGTTATATAATAAAATATATGTTTTTTATTATTATTTTTATTTGCGATTTGCCTTATTTAAAAACAAAATTAACAGAATTGGTTGTGCTCTAGAGCTCGAATCCAATACACAGTTAAATCTTCCTTAAAATCTTTAAGGAAGTTCTAGTACATGATATCTTTTAGTCAAATATTATCTAATAGGTTTATTGCCAACAAATTTTCATGGCAGCTCAGTCTGTTTATATAATTTTCAGTTATTTTCTTTATTTCATCCTTGATAAATAAAACACTGAGATCCTTAGGAATTTTACATTTCCTGACGTACCAAGGAGCATCGACAATAGATCATATAAGTGATTTGGAGAATTCCATATGTTCCTAAACATAGCAAAAGATTTCTGCTTTTGAGATTAAAAGAATGATGAACTAAAACTGATATTATATTCAGAATTCTCTCGCATTTAAATAAGTGCTTTAAACGGTCGTAAATAAACACTAAAAAATCCTTGTAAATGCGAAGTTGACATCAATTCGGATTGGTGTTGAAGTCAATATTAAAATGGTCTTAAATTTAGCTGAAACCAGCATAACAACATAAACTAACCAACAAGAACAGTTAATAGCCTATCACAGCTAATAACCTATAAAACACATAACTTTTATTTAATTTCTATAAACATCTTTCGGCATTTCTTGTGCCGCTTTGGTTTTTATATTACCTGAGAAATTTAAACATTAAATTATATTTTATTTTATTTTATAACTTGACATGCTTTGAATAATCTCAACAAATATGCCATCAATTTAAATAAGCCATAAGCAAAACATTTAATGGAATTAGGTACAGGTCTTCAACATAATTAATCGCAGTGTATGCTGTATTTGTATGCAAAAGGTCAGAGCTTAACTGGGCTGCCAACAAAGTTGAGTTAAACATTTTAATTCCATAAATAATGACAGTGTGCCTATAAACAGACACTTTCGACTGTTTTTGGCTGCCCACTTGTTCAGATACATTGGCATTTATACGCGTATCTATTGGGCTTATATAGAGATGTGCGTGTTTCTCTCTCTCTGCCCGACACAAACATACATAATTTGAAAACTAACATGCGAACTCCGGTGACTACTCGTTGTCAACTTGTGGACCACAGCGACCAATCAGTGTCAGCTGGAAGTGTCTCTTTTAGTGGCCTAAGTGATGAGCTAATCAAGTACACACCGCTGGCTAACTGGCTGGCCAACTGGCTGACCCGGCCCGGCTCGAACCATCCCCAGTTTCAGTGCTTCAGACACCGAAATCAATTCGTGTGCCTATTTTAATAACATTATTTATGTGCTTGTATTTGTTTTATTTTTATTGGAATCAGAAATGAAGCGAAACAAAGGCGATAGAATGAGATAGATAGATTGAGAGCGGAGCCGATTCTCTATACTTATTGTAATTTGAAATTTTTGGTGTTTTAGGTGTCAATCGCATTAGACGGAAATCAGTTTTGTTTTATTATACAAATTTATCGCATCGCGTCTTATTGGTTTCTTGTTTTTTGTTTTTGTGTCTGTCTTTTCTTGCTTGTTTTCTTGGCTCTCAATAATGTGCTTGTTTATGTGCTTTTCTTTCCGTAAATGTGCCGAGACTGTCGCCGTGCGTTGATTTTATGTTAAATTAAACATTTTAAGCGACGCTTTTAAATGGCCCACAAGATAATTTGTGACCTGTGTGTGTGGTCTGCAGCCGTGTGTATGTGTGTGTGTGTGTGTGTGTGTGTGTGACAGAGGCATCAAATAAATTATAAACTAATTTAAATTAAAGCGAATGGCCGTTGGAAATGTGAGCTGCAGCAGCGAGTTCGTTGCCTAAGTCTTTTGTTTTGAGCAGACCCGAATAAAATTAGCAACACTCGCGACATTTTTCAGCCAAATATGGAATTTATAATTAATTTAAATGCCTCGCCCCATCGCTGTTGGCCAGCCGCCTGTGGCCTGTGTTGCAATTAAGAAGCCGCAGCAGCAGCAGCAGCACCAGCAGCAGCAACAGCACAGCAGCAACAAATTGCTGATGGGGACACGCTGGCCACATGCAAATGAAATCAAGTCATGCCTATAATCGGATTTGTTGCTCCTCGTATATTAACTTGTCACAATTTCTATGTGTTGAACATAAACACAATTTGTGCTTAATCCAGGCAACAGTTGTCGTTGTCGTTGTCGCTGCTGTTGCTGTTGCCGTTGCTGTTGCCGTTCCTGCACAGAGGCGACCAGCTGCAGCTTCCTCAGCATCTCCAGCTCAGTCCAACTCAGCCACTGTCGCCTGTCTCTATCAATTATGACATTTTGTTGCTGTTTTGTCACTTGTGCCACTGTCGTTGGCACATCCAGACGTCCAGTTACGGGGGAGGGGGGCAAGGGCAGTGCTACTATCTTTTGATGTGGCTGCCTGTTGGGCGCTGGGCGATTGAATTACCAACCGCAATTGCGGCTCATATCAGCTGGCAATCAATCAACGCTCGCTAAGTGCGCTGCCAATTGTCGGTTTACAATTGAAATGAGGCCCTGGCGCCGCCAGCAGCCCCCTCCACCATCGCCTGCCCCTGCAGCCCAGGTGCTGGCCCCGCACACATGGCGCATGAGTAATTTGGCCCCGTTTGTGGTCAGCGCAATTATTGAGAATGACGCCGGGCATCAGGAAATGTGTGGCACATGCATTTTGCCGCATAAATAATCGCCAGATTAATAACAATAAAGTTGAGTGCGCTTAAACAAATTGCAGCTACTTTGGCATTATTTATGACAAAATTGGCCAGGCCAATCGATTGCTTAGCCTGGCCCCACTGTGCAGCTGTGCGCTGCAATCTAGATTGCAACTTGTTAATGCACATGCACCCACGAGTGTGGCTGTGGATACGGATTCGGATACAGATTTGTATTTGGACTGTTGCGTTTTCTCATTAAACGACCGGCGGCGGTGGCGGGGCGGGGGCAACGGGAGAGGCGGCTGCACTTTTGGGGCGTGGCTGTGGCTTGGCGCAAATTAGGCGCGAAAATATGCAGCAAAGTGAGACAAACAAGCAAGCCGCTAAAATGCTAAAAAGATATAAAAAAAAGTCGCAAGTATATACATATATATATATATATATAGAAAAACTTGCCGCTGGTCAGCTAATGGTGTTAAAATTTTGTGGCAGCGATTGCATCTATGGCTATACAAATTGCTGCGGCTGCACAAAATCGACAAGAGCAACAGCAACAGCAACAGCAACAGCACTTGAGCAACATGGCAGTAGCAACAACAGCAACATGAGCAACAGCAACAGCAACAGCAACAGAAACAACAACAACAACAGCTGCTCAGACGTTGGCTCGTTTTGTCAACACGGCGAATGCTTAGCCGCGTTTTCCCAGGGGACACTTAACGCGGCTGCTTAACGTCTAAATCTGTCGTCAAGACGCGCTCAAAAGGCTAAAATGTTTGCGTTAACCAGAGACGCAGATGGAGTTGAAGAAGGTGACACAAGAGGCGGCCGTGGATGGGGTGCGGGCCCAGGGGTGCGGCACAAGACGCGCCAAGTGGCCAAGTGGCCAAGGAGGCAGCAACAGCAACAATTTGTATGCAACTTTATTTTTCGTTGTCGTCGCTCAAGTTGCCCAGTTGAGATTTCCTTTTACCCCAGTGTTGTTGCTGCTGTTGTTGTTGCTGTTCGCTCGTTGTTTGGTTGTTGACTTGCTCGTTGCACGTTGCTGGCCCCCTGCCTGCCTTGTCTCTGCCTGAAGTGCGTTGAACGAGTTAAAGTCAAAGCTGCAGCTAAATTTATGAACCGTCCCAGTTCGGCCATGGCCATGGACAAATAAGAAGCCCAACAACGGCCAACGAACGCGTGTAAACATTCTCCAAGTACACAGCGCAAGGCAACAGCAACGAGGAACAGAACCAAGGCAGCAAGGGGCAGCAGCTGCGGCAGCCCCCTCTCTAAATGCTGCCACGGAATTTATATGCAACATAATCAGCATAAATGCCGCCATGCGCCATCAAAATGTTGCGACTGTTGCAAGTTGCAAGTTGCAACGCAATGCGGCGCGTTCTCCTCTGCGGTCAGCGGCATCATTTGCCATCACTTGGGTGGGTGCTGCTGCTGCTGCTGTTGTTATTGTTGTTCTTGTTCTTGTTGTTGTTGTTGTTGTGGCTGTTGTCCCCTTCTGATCACCTGGACTTGGCTAATTTAAGCAATTTGCAAATTGAGAAATTGCAAATAATTTACAATTTAGCCAAGTTATTCGAAATACTCGCAAGTGTTAAGTGCTCGCCATTAAATCTGGCCCTAATGATGAAATGTGAATTTCCCATATGATTCTGACTGCAAGCACTAAACGAATATTGAGTATTTGGTGTGTCTCCTATATTTGCTTGGCTTCTAATATTCAAGCTCTCTACTTTCTTGGCATTGCAATAACACTAATTCTGGCAACATGGTGGGATACTATTATAAATCTAGTATTACTGCAGTGTTCGGTGAAGTTTTCTAGTTGTACATACCTTTTTAAAATATAGAATGCGGAATATAACTTGGCTTAACCAATAGCTGATAATATCTAAGCATATCGACAGCGAAAATAATTGTTTATTTATTTATATAATAATAGCTTCTAGCTTAAACAATGAGTTAACATCAAATTCTTAGCCATGGCTGCCAGGGCCTACAGCTGGAGTTATATTTATGACTATTATTTAGGACTTTATATATTTATCTATTAAAATCACACGAAACTCTTCTATTATTCGGTTGCTGGGCTACCTAGAGCCAACAATAGAAACAAAATTCTCCAACTTCTGCGACTTGTAAGCCTTAAGACTCCACAATAGCTTTACCTCCTTGATTACAAACTATCATAACTTTGTCAACACTTAACCAATATTCATACGGAATGTCAGTTTGATCATGTTTTCCTGTCTAAATTGTGTAGCCATTTAAATTTTAGTAATAACCCACAACAAAAATTTAGATAACTTACCCCTTACACATTAAAAAAAATTATGTTGTTTTTAAAATCTAAAAATTTCACTTTCAATCGGTTTTATTTTCGACTTTTATAATAAAAATGAAAAATTACTTTGATTTTCAACTTTGAAAATGAAAAAATAATTATCACCATCAATATTTATTATAAAAATTACAAATAAGATTTATTTTGCGATATTTATACAAAAATTTCAAATTTATTTATTATTGCATAATTTTTGTTTGGTGTATTAAATCTAATTGCATTTAAATAAATTGAGCATTAAAATGTATCCTGTTTTCCTGTAGCCCATAACAAAATTGGATGACTGATTCTTTTTACAGACATATTGGACAAATATTTCGCTTTGATTTATTTCATCCCCGTCACTGTTATTAAGTATTCCGGCTAAGAAGACATTCCGCATTGAAATTGGTTTGAAAACGTTATGCGACTTGAAAAAGCATTTAATAATTTAGTTGGACATGAATCTTAAACTGAAAATGTTGTAAACTTAACTGTTTTGTATTAGTTTCAGTGTCTGCTAATAGTAGTATTGTTAGCAACAAAGTTCCCCTTTCCCAATATCAAATTCTGTTCAATTGGTGAGTGTTGGCAGCAAATTGAAACCGGATAGGAAAGAGTCTCTGAGGCCAATACAAAAGGCAACAAGAAAGCTCAGTGGTTTGCTTTTTCGCTTCGCTGCGGCGTACTTTCTTTTCATAATATTTAATTTCGTTTTGTTTGAAGCGTAATTTGACTAGTTTCCGCCGCAATATGATGACAACTATGCAACTATCTAACTCTACAGTTTTGCAGATTTGCAACTACAAAACGCATTTGAAATCACTGAGTTGCGGCTTGCCCCTGCCAAGGTGAAAGGCATCTGCGGCGGCCAAATGAGACAGCAACGAGTTAATTAAGTTTGCAGTGAAAACTGTCTTAAATTACACACGCTGGCTGGCAGCGGGCCCAAAATCAGTGTCAGAACAGAGCCCGTTAACTAAGGGACTGACAAACTGAGCCGCAATTGTGCCAACTTCTGTGACAGTTGCCCAAAACAAATTGCTGCCATTTAATGCGCCCCAAAAGAACAAAAACGCAGCGAACAATGTGTGGCAGCTGACAAGGAGCCACCACAATGCCACAGAGACTGGCCGGGTACCGTCTCCGTCTCCGTCTCCGTCTCCGTCTCCAACTCCGGCTATGACAAATTCCTTGAAGTTGTTACCATATAAATTTCTGCATTTTTCGTTTGGCTTTATTTGTGTTGCCACTGAGACTGCAACTGAAACTGAGTCATGCTCCTTCTTATTGATCGCTTGGCTGCCACTGCTGGGCAGCAGGAGCCACATCATCATCATCATCATCATCTTCAGGCTGTCGCTTTTTGGCTGGCAACTGGTTCGACTTTCGGCTGTCTGCCTGGACTGGTAATTAGGCGCATTACATGTGCTTGGGCGCTTCAAAAATGTTTGATTTTTTGTTTAAGCGAGCTGCCCGGGCCGCTTTTATGTAAATGAGTCTCGTTTATTTGCCTCTTTTTCTTTTTGCAACTGTGTTTTTATTAAGACAAATGACAGTCACGCCCAGCTCTAAGCGCAAAGTAAACACTTGCCAAATGACCATAATTATGAGTACAAGTGCGAGTACGAGCACTGAATACTCCCTCCAGTTGAAATATCATTAACATGCGAGCATACATCGCATACGTGCGGGTACTGATTTCGGGCCGTACTTCAACACAAGCTTGAGCTTAGAATAAATTATTAATAATCCACGATAATAACAGACAATTAATTTTTAACGCTGATTTGTGCGAGTTTTATGCCTCGCAATACCCAAAACGAGCCCAGACAGCAAATAATAAAGTAAAAAAAAACCTGAATATCAATTTAGCGCATTTAAAGAGCTCGCCAGAGATCTCTGACTCGGACTCTGACTCTGACTCTGACTCTGAGTCTGACTACGGCAGTGGCAGTGGCAGTGGCAGTGGCCTGGTGACAGCATCTTGGCTCTTTGGGTCTTGGTCAACGGCACTGGCTCTTAATGTATTCGCATCCAATGGAATTGCAGCGCCAACACGTCGTATGTCATTTAAGTTGCAGTCCAGTTCAAGTCCACTCTTGGACTTGCAGCAGCAGCAGCAGCTGAGCGAAGCGAAGCGAAGCGACGAAATGAGAGACAACGACAAATCGCAAAATATGCAAAGAGCATTTTGCATTTTACATTTAACATTTTGGAGCTCAAGTTGAAGCTGGAGTGCCAAGTGCGGCCTTATCGTACTTATTTATGCATATGCTGGTGACTTTGGCTCACACATATGGCCAGAATCACTGACCAACAAAAAATGCAGTGCATAAAACAAAAGACTTAAGACACGAACTTGTTTCGCCGCCTGTGTAGGGCATGGGTGCAGTCGGCGCAGCGCAAAAGTAGCACACGCAAAATGTAAGGTACACACACACACACACTCACACACACACTGAGCAACGCTGGCGATGCATCACCCAGTGCCAAGGCAGGCACGCTTATCAGTAACCTACACTTAAAGTTAATGCATGCCCGGCAGGACCAACCAAGAGTTGCGCAGGCGCAACTCCAGCGATCGTCGTTGTCGTCGTGCGGGCTCTTCTGCCTGCCCGCCCGCCTGCCTGCCCGCCTGCTGTTGTTGTTGTTGTTATCAATGCGGCTGAAGCCTTTTAGCAACGCCGACGCAGCAGCCGCGTCTTCAGGTCTTTGCCGTCAAAAGGCAGGCAAAATAAAATCGAAAATGAATGCGACTGCAGATAACGCAGCGAACGCATTTTGAAATGACACACGGACAGTTGACAATCGCGTAGAGAAGGGCAGGGCAGGGCATGGCAGGGAGACAGCCAGGGGTGGTGGTGCAAGCGAAATCCGTGTCAGTGCCATGATTTGTGACCATTGCTCGGGTCAGACACAAGGCTGCAGGGCTCGAGGTCTGCTCCAGGCTGTGCAGACTGCATTCCAGCTTCATACGAGCCTGGTCCAAACTTGAATGCAAATCGATGGGGCAATAAAACTATTAAGCCATTAGTAAGCCAAACACGAGTACAATGCCAAAAACAAACACGTGCAGTTGCCGGCAACAGCAACAGCCAGAGCAACAGTCACAGTCACAGAACCAGAACCAGCAGCAGCAGCAGCAGCAGCAGCAGCAACAGCAAAGGCTGGCCAACAGCTACAACAGCAACAAGCAATTAATGCAAATGTGCAGCCGGCAGCCAAATCGAGCAAAAGCCAGGCAGAAGCAAAACACATCGAGATCGCAGCAGACAGCCAGACAGAGGACAGACAGCCAGACATAGCAATGCCAGCAGTTCGAGAGAGGCTTTGCTAATGTTGCACTGGCAGCTGCCTGTTGCCGTGGCAAGCAGCAACCAACAACCAGCAACTGGCAACCAGCAACATTGTCTGCACAGCACACCAACAGCAGGCCTGACAATACATGGCGAGGTGCAAACTAATTGAAATCATTACACTAGTAAAAATGTTAATTCAATTAAAATGCGCGCAGCAGCAACAGCGACTGCAACAGCAACTTCTAGCTGGTTGTGGCTGTGGCTGACCCACAACAGCAGCAGCAGCAGCAGCAACAACAACCACTGCAATATAGACTAAGAGAGATATCATCGCAACATACTGTGGCCGCCTCTTCTGCCACAAACAACGAGCACAACAGCTACAACAGCAACATGTTGTTAGGTCAGGCAACATGAGCAACTCTAGGCCACTGCCAGGGCAACAGCAACAGCAACAACAGCAACAACAACAGCAGCTTGTGTGCTACTCTGTTGGCTGCCGCGTTGCATGCAAATGCTGCAGCATAGACAACAATTCTGCGGCATGCCGCACTTGGGTGTGTGCGTGTGTTGGTTTTATTTTGGGGGCTGCTGCTGCCAAGGGCGCCAATATAATTCAATGTACATTGCATTTCCGGTTCGACAAGTAGCACCATAATAAATAGACGGCCAACTTGGCTAACTTGGCCAACTTGAAGTTGGTAAATGCCTGGCTGGCTGCCTGCCCGCTGCCAATAAAAGGCAATAAGTTAATTTCACACACACAGGCAGCCCGCTTGCAACTGCAACAGCCACTTGAGCAGCGGCTTTCTACAGCCAACAGTTTTATGGTATTGCCATAAATGAAATGGACTCCATAAGCAGCCAGCACTATCCAACAGCCTGGCCAACTCTCGTTTTGAGGTGTGAAAATGTTTGCCCATATTAGGGCACACGTTAACACATTCAATATTATTATGAATGTGCATTTGCATTTTGATGGCACACCAAAAATAAAATGAAAAATATATAAAAATCAAATATACAAAATAAATACCTTAAGTGTCAGCTCGTTGATCGGCCATTGAGCAACGGAAGCTGTGCGGATAAGCGGCAACATGGTGCAACATGGATGAGAGGCAGCCGCAGGAAGCTGCCGCACATGCATATTCCATCAAGAATCACATCGTAAATGGAGCCATTAACGATAAACAAATTCTACGAGCCGATCAAGCGACTCGCATACATATATGCATATATGTATACTTATGTACAACATTACAGATGAGCATATCCCAGCCCATAAAATGACATATAAAAAAACACTTAAAATATTTTCAATGAGCGATTTTAATGGCCATGGACCAAACCTTTTTGGTGGTCTCCGTTCACATTTGGAGTCGACTCGAGTCGAGTCGAGTCGAGTGAAGTGAAGTGGAGTCCACTCTCTGGGAATGTCTCTCAGGTCCGGGGCTAATGCAAATGCGCACAAACAACTGGTGTCGATATAACAATAAAACGCCCCATGGAACGCCCTGAATCTTTTGGGGCTGCTGATGCAACAGCCGCGTTGGGAGCACGGAGCTGAGAGTTGCGTCTGGGGCCAAGTCGGATTAAATAAATGCCAGAGCCGCGAATGAGCGAAACAAAACAAAACTGCCAAAAAGACAAAAACGAGCAACCGAAAAAACAACAGCAAAATAAAAGAGGAAACTGATCTGACAGATCTGATTGTAAGCATGCAACAAAAATGTGCACAGGCTGCATACACCAAATCCCAAACTCAAACCAACTCCAATGCGCCCCATCAAAGGCCGTGCCCAGGCTCTCCGCTGCTGCTCCCTCTGCTTCTGCTTCTGCTTCTGCTTCTGCCGCTGCCTTTGCCCCTGCACCCCAAGATTCTTCTCATCCTCATCTTGAGGCGCGTCGTGGGCTTGCGCCGCTTAAGCTTGTGCAATTTAGTGATCAATCATAGCGGGAGCAGCAGCGGCCCGCACAACGCAACGCAGAATTCAATTTTAGTGCGAATGGCAGTTTGTTGTTGCTGTTGTTGTTGCTGTTGCTGTTGTTGTTGTTGTTGCTGTTGTTGCTGTTGTTGCTGTTACCGTACAGCAGCGCATCAGGCGTTTGTGCGGCGGCTGCTGGCATTGGCTTCCACATGCGACGAGAAGGTGGAAGCCATAAATCTTGGCAACATGAGAAATGACTTTAGCAGTCGAAATGATGAGCTGCAGCAATCGCTAAGCAGCAACCAAATAAATATGCATATATGTATGTATGCTAGAGCTGCAAAACGATCAAAACTATCGATAGTCTTCTGCTGCCTATCGAGCCTATTCTGCTATCGATGATATGTTAATGCTTGGAGGATCCAATAGGCTTATGTGTGCTACAACTCTATAAATTGAAATCTTAAAACTAAAATGCATTCCAAGAACTTTATTTATTTTTGCAAATTACTACACTCTTAACTGGCATATCTAACCGGATTGGCAAATAAAATTCCCCCAACGTGTTGGTGTCGTTATTAGACTCAAATGGAATTTCGTGTAGGCTTGCAAAATTTTCCCATAAATCTATGTTTAAATTACAAATTATAAGTCTATGTTGAAATTATATATATATATATATATATCTTTGTTCTTGTCAGCATTGTTTTGCCTTCATACATAAATTAAATCAAAATTAAAACTGTTTAATAATCATACGAATAACAATCCTACTTTCACTAACTTTTACTAAATATAAATCATACAAAGACATATATGACATCTTGGGGTTATAGTACTCGATCGGCACTCCAGAATTGAAGCTAATTTAACATTAATTTTATACTTTTAAGAGGCTTTATAAAATGTTATTGTCTTGTGCAATTCTTGCGTGAATAAAGTTGCGTGCATCCGTCAAAATCTGAGATGAACAATTTAATTACATTTAAACAGTGCGTGCGAGAAATGTCCTTTCACATAAAACGTTTTATTTCCGTGCAATTTGTGTGAGAGGCTAACACGGAGACTTCGCGCGCTAGGTTAGTTTGTGTTTACATGGGGTTCTAGGCAAGTTGCCTCCAACAAGCGCTGTATTAATTATAACTTTTTTTAAGTTGTGTAATCTTGGTATAATTAAACAACGCAACACCCGATCACATGTCAAGGAGTTCAAATATAAATATTATTATTTATATTGTTATTATCATTTTTATTTTTATTTTATTTCATTAACCAGACCTAATATATATATTTTTGATCAAGTACTTAGTTCTTGTAAATGTAGCTTAAGTTTAATTCAAATTGTTCATAAAATAACAGAGAGATTAAATGTTATTAAGTATTATTTGTCGATATTTACTAGCGATAACTTTAACCATCGCTATTGAGCCTATCAAGTGGCGCCAGTTTTGGCGCTTTTCCAGCTTGTATACATACATACACTCGTATATTTGTAGTTTGCAGCACTTGAATGTATTTTGGATTTAAGTCAATCAAGCGTTGACACTCCAAAGGCGCTGCTGTGGCAATTAGAAGCGCCTCAAGCAGCAGCAGCAGCAGCCGCAGCCGCAGCAGCAGCAGCAGCTTGACTCTATGCCACGATCTCTGACTGGGATACGAGTACGGATTCGTATTCGGATTTGGCTTGGGATTCAGCTACAGATACGGATACGGCATTCTGGTTTTGGCATACGCAACTGGTCAATCGGCGCACAGGTCATTGTAGTGTCCCCCCCGCTGCGAATTAATCGTTTTTAGTGGCGGGGCATAGCGTTTGGCCCCCGGCAGCCGCACACTTGCCGCCCCCCGGCTCTACCAGGGCTGATTAATATTATTTTGTGGCCAGAGTTACGTTGCCAAGTTACCAGATCCAACTTGGCCAGCCTCTGGTTCTGCTTGTCTTGTTAGCATATCTCGCCTCGCATGCACTTTTGCATATTTCGTTTGTTTGTTATCGGTTGTTGTTGTTGTTGGTTGCTGTTGTTGTTGGTTGTTGTTGTTGCTGGTTGTTGTTGCTGCTGCCTGCCCGCTGTGTGAGTGTATTATTGGCGCAAAAGTCCAAGTTCAAAGCCATATTTGACTTGGGAAAAATCAATAAAACGATCGCTTGCTGCGGCACATGCGTGTGTGTCAGTCGAAGTGTGTGTGAGTGTGTGTGAATCGCCTTTCTCATAATGAAATTATTGCCAAGTGATTGAAATCTATTTATGCTAATTTACGTGTGCATTCGCACAAGCAGAGTGCCCCAACGAGCCGGCATCTGCCACACGTTGTTGCCTGTTGCCAGTTGCCAGTTGCCAGTTGCCTGTTTGCTGGCAACAGAATTGTTCCAAGGCTGCAACATTTCCGCATTTGCCGCAGCTGCAGAGTGCTGGTCATGGGCAATTGGAATTGGACGACGCCCACCAAAAGCGTATCAAACGCCACAAAAAAAAAGCTGAACAAACACTCGGAACTTGCAACTCGACTCGATCTTGATTAGAAGTGTTTGGGGGCTCAGCGGCATTTTGAAGTTGCGGCCCAAGCTGTTGACAATTTTCAATTAAAATGACTTCGAGCTGGCCGTTGTGTGTTGTAAGTGTGTGTTAATCCGCCCACGCAGCAAACACTCACACACACACAACACAACACAACGCCTTAGCCCCCAACATGACTGACAATTCCAATTCGGCTTTAACTTCTCGCCTGCCCCTTCTGGCTGTGAATATTTTGATATTTAAGCCCCAAATCAAGTCGCAGCCGGGTCGAAAAAATTGTCATGTGGGGCTTATGTAAAGTTCGTTCGCTCTTGACATTTATTTGCCCGGCTTTCAGCATTTGACGTTTAATTATAAATGGCTAGCAAGGCTTGTGTGTGTGTCTCTGTGTGTGTGTGTGTGTCTCCATTGTGCCTTAATTTTTGATCTCTGGGCTCTATCAAGTGTGTCATAAAATCCGCGCACTTCTAACTTCCCAACTCCTAACGTGGCCATATCGAACAGCGATTTCATATTTTGTTGTTGGGATTACCTTATCCAATTAGTCCCGGCACCAGCCGGCAGCCAGCAAATCCCCACAACAATCGACGACACATAAAATGCTAAAATAACTATACATGTTGCTTAGGGGACACCAGCAACTAGCAACCAACACCATGCAACGGGAATACATACGTTATAAGGCTGAGAAATCGGAATCCTTAGCCATGCTACACTCACAAAAAAAACATAGTGATATGAAGACCTTTTTTGTACTTTTTTGCCAATTAATCTTTCTGTTATTCTTATATTATCAACAACTTAAACTAAATTATAAGAAATGGAAATAATTAAATAAGAAACAGGGTGTAATAAAAATTTTTTGAAATTACCTCCTTGCACTGTCAATCGGATGAGACCTCTTAAGCCTTATCCCCAATGTGGCCCCTACTGTATTGCGTCGCTTAAGGAATCGCTGTGAATATGAAGAGCAGCACTAGTGGATTACTATTATATCATTTTACGTATCAAGAACGAAAATTCACATTGCTTATGAATAAAGCAAAATAGGAGTACTTCTACGATTATAAGTTTAGAAGAATTTACATAACTTCTCTAACCTGTGCTTGGAGTTTGAATTTACATCCAGGAAATGGGAAAACATGGTCATAGGGTTGTGATGCTGAAAGAGGAAGGCGTTTTAAGGCGTCACCTTAAAAAGTATATATTCTTAATCAGTATCCATGTCAGAACGTCTGTAAGAACGAACAGATCTATAATATGTAATATGTTTCTGTATACCATGCGTAGATCAATGACAAATTTTGGATACTTCCCTCCACACCCCCTAAAGTTGATAAAAACGACTTACCACCACAATTATAAAGTTTTTTTCGCACGCTTTCTTGATACTTCTTTAATACAATCGGATGACAAACATCAAAGTTAATCAAAATACAAATTTTGGACATGAATACAGGGTGTCCCGTAGTGGATCGCCTAGATCATTCCAACTGGTTCTCATATTTATCGTTCTTTGAAGCTGAGATGTTAAAGTGATGGACTACTTTTGCAATTGAACTGGAAGTTTGAGGGTTCGAAAGTCGAATAATCGCCTTAAAGGAATTTCTTTTGTCTACTATATAGTACAGTGATACACTCGCAGAATAAAAACCAATTGATTTTTACTCTTGTCTACGAATGGTTACCGTTTATAACTGAATTCTCTCTATTTAGAACGTTGTTTTTCTCTGAGTGTATGCATTGAGCTGTTGCTGGTCCAAGTGCAGTTAAGTTTTGTCGCAATGTTGGCTTAAACAGGTTCCTAAACATTTGCCTTGTGTGCTCGTCGTATTTGTGATATATTTTATTGTCTTTTGATGTGTTTTAAAATCCCACAGCAAGGAATCGATAAAATTTATCGATGCTGTCTGCCAGTCGCCTAGAGACGACAACACACGGCATACGAGAGTACAAGGGAACAGGTTCCCAGACAAGACTTCAGACTCGGGACTCTAGGCTCTAGGCTCTAGACTCTAGACTGTAGATTCAAGACTCTAGACTCAAGACCAAGATACTGATAGTCCCCTGGCCAGTGCCAGGCCGGGCATGGCGACAATTTTAAGTGCGAAATTAAAAGTAAAACAAGCGATTAACATAAATTTTAAGCAAAGCGCAGTTAATGTTCGCCTCGCTGCACGCTTCTGTCTGCTGCTGCTGCCCCTCGTTGCCCCCTGCAGCCCCGTGCAGCTGCTACAACACAACAGCAACTGTTGCTGTGGCAGAGCCAAACTCCTTCATGTTTTGTATAATTTGCATGGCCATTGCCAGGATGAGGTACAGACTGGAACTGAAACTGGCAAATGGCAACGGAAATTGTGACCGTCTTGGCAGATTAAGACATTGTGCCCGGACTTTTAATGAAAACTAATGCAATTTATTGATTATTGCTATTTAATAATGTGCGAGCCGTTATCTGAAAGCTGCTTCGATCCAACTCGAGCCACTGACAACACAATCAAGCGCTTAAATGAGCTGCCAGCCAGCGCGAAAGATGAGCTAATGAGGAACGCACAAGGCAGAACAACTTGGACTCGATTTCAATTTGAGTGCGGCTCATCCAGAACTCAGTGGTGCAGTGGTGAAGTGGTGCTGTTGTGGCTCACTTGTTGTAGCACCGGAAGCCACCACTGACCCAAATACAGGAGTGTCAGTGTCCAGTTGCGTCCACTTTTTTGCTGCACAGCGGTGTGAGCGCACTATGTGGTCGCTGGCACTGGTCGCAAAATGCATTATTTATGTAGGATTCGCCCATCTCCAGCACCAGCACCAGCTCGAACTCCAACTCCAACTCCAAACTCAGAGTCAGACTCATGTTCTTGTCCCAGGCAGCCTTGTGGCCGAAAGTTAACAATTTGGCATCATGACAAGCCGCACTTGGCCCGATGATGCACGCTTGTCAGTTGCCTGACAGCCCCAGTTCCCAGTCACAGTCCCAGTCCCAGTCCCAGACCCAAGCCCAGTCCCAGTCCCAGAGAAATGAGAAAGGGCTGCGACTTTGACTGAAGCTGGAGATGAGGCTGAAGCTGAAGCTGTCCCTGGTTAGCGTTTAACTGGCACTGGACCAGGTCCGCAGCTCCGGCTCTTTAGCTGTTTACAGTTTATACATAGCTGGTTAGCTGGTTAACGTTTTTTGCTCGGCCTGTTTGTTTTAGCGCCTGTTGTGACAGCCGTCTGCCACGTTTTTGGCACTTGAAACGGGGCCCAGTTGCTGCCACACGTTGCTGGGGGGGATTGGGCTTGGACGCCAACCCAACTCAATTGCCGCGTCCAGCCAGCAAGTGCCTGAGCTAAAGCGAACGCTCATTACGCACTGATCGTGATCACAAGTTGTCAATAAAGCATAATACGAGTTCTTAGCTCACCCCTTTAGCACTTCAAATACTCTTAAAACAATTAAGTAAATCAAGTTAAAGGTGGCAATTGAAATTGTTTATAGATGGTTAAGAAAACAGGTTGAATAATCGAATGGAAACTTCTTTACGGGTTTCTTTAACTCTAACGATTTTGAATGAAAAATTTGCTAACTTGCTGAATATTCAAAAATACACTTTTATAGATTTGAAAAGCAGATTGAATCAAAACTCAATCATAAATATATGAAAGGCAAGGAAAACATTCAAGGGAAATTAATTTCCTTAATATTTTGAGGAAATTGGAAATCAGAACCGAAACCTGATGAAATTTATGTTCTCTAACCTTTTAATACCACTAATTTCATTAGGTGCCGTTTTGTCAGAAGTATTAACGACGCAAAGAGCTCTGTGCTGAATAGAGTATACAGTTGCGATAGCGACTTTCAGCAGTTGTTGCTACAAACTAGCGACGTGTCAACAGTTGTTGTTGTTCTTGCTGTTGCAAGTGCAATGTCTTTCCAAAGGATGCAACACAATGGGGCCAAATCGAAGCAGCTAAACAACAATAATAATAACAACTTCAACTGCAAACTGCAAACTGCAAACTGCAAACTGCAAACTGGCGACAGTTCGATTACAAACCAAACTTGGGATTGCTGCTCACTTCCTAGTGCGTAGCATCTGAACAGTAAATGTTGTAGTTAAGGCCCAGATAGCTAATGTTGATGATGACAGGCGACTTTAAGTGATGTGATGGCCCGCAAGTTTCTCACAGGCCAGAGCCTCGTCTGTCTGGCCAGTTGATTCTTTGGAGAATTGCCCGCCTAATTATGTGCAACGATCTTTTGCTGGCAGCCAGCTTTTTGGTCTGGGTTGCGGGTGCAGCAAGTTTTTGGTTTTGGTGCAATTGAAACCATGAATTCATAATTCCCGTCCAGCCTTGCAGCCATTTGTGCAATCTCGCTGCAATTTATTGCCGCCTTTGTGCCACAGTGCGGCAAATGCGGCTACGTCTGCGGCTCTTTGCTAATGAAGTCATTTGCCGCGAAGGCCGCAGGTTCAACGTGATTTGCCTTTGATTAACATTATGGTTTATAAATTATCTGTCAATCCCGTTCTGGCCAGAGTCGTTCTTAGTCCAATTGCAACAGCAACAGCAACAGCAACAGCAGCAGCAGCATTTGTTTCTCCACCATTGGCAATTGTTCACGCCGTGGCGCATATCAGCCAAGTTAAATCAGCCAACAGGCCAATTGGGCATTCTGTCTCCCTCTACCTCTCACCCTGCCTCTATTCCTCTGAGATGACGCACTGTGCCAAAGATTTGTCTAGACAATGGTAGATTTTATTAGAGCTGGCAAAATATTGTTGGCTCTATCGATACTATCGATGGCTTTAAGTTTTTGTCACTATCGATAGTTTTTATCGCTATATCGATGATAGAACTATAATCTATGTATATAAAAGAGTTCGTCATGACTGATTGATTGACTGACTGATTGACTGACTGATTCATAATAAAGAAGGCAGCCATTGCTGATACACGCTTGTCAAATAGTTTTAAGTATACGATTAGTTTTTAAACAAATAAATAAATAAATAGAATAATTATAATTCGACACGGAAATAATATTAAGTTAATAGTAAGTGTAAGTATTTCTTAGTTATTCTCTTTATTACAAAGCAGTTTAGTGATAAATATGTACAATCTTATTCTTTAGTTAATTAGTTCTTATCACTATTGTTACGAAAATAGGATTTGTAATAAATAAACGTAAAACAATCAAACGATAGTTTTTTATTAATGAAAACTGCAAGGATGGTATTATTTTCAGAATCAATTTTCAGAAATTGTTAGGTTCCCTTTTCATATAACAAGAAAAACTGTTGCATACTTATGGGGGCACATTTTCAGTTACTTCTGCTGATTTCTGTTCGCCTGGTGTTTTGCCAGTGCCAATGAAGTTTTGTTTTCAGAACCCAACTTTCCAATTTGTGAGCGTCAAAATGCCAAAAAATGGCAAAACATACCAGGCGAACAGAAATCAGCAGAAGGTCGCTAAAAAGTATAACAGTTGCTTATTAATATAACAGACAATCAACTGTTATACAACTATGTAAATAACAGTAGTCTGTTATTAACAGAACGTTAACAGTATGATAAAAGAATGTTAACATAGGCTTAACATATTGTTTACAGAGGTTTAACATAATGTTAACATATGGTTAACAGAATATTAACAGAATGTTAACAGAGTGTTAACAGAATGTTAACAGAGTGTTAACCGAATGTTAACAGAGTGTTAACAGAGTGTTAACCGAATGTTAACAGAGTGTTAACCGAATGTTAACTGAGGGTAAGCCGAATGTTAACATAGGGTTAACAGAATGTTACCAGAGGGTTAAAATTATGTTAACATAGGGTTACCAGCATGTTAACATCATGTTAAAGTGAGCGAGTTAACATGGTTTTCCCAAAAGTATACTGAATTTTCTTCAATCTGCTCCTTTAACAGTAGTTTGATAAATAACATGAACCCATTATCGTTGAATGCTGATCGATACATCGCCAAAAAGAACTTTGGTAAGCGTAAGCCTTTGTAGTACACGAAAATTGAAAGATTTCTCCAAAACACGTCAAATAATTGTTAACATAATTGTTTATTTGCATGAAAGATACATAAATATGGTTAAAATTGAGTTCTTATTGTATTTAACTTATCACTTAATAAGCTCCACAAGGAATTAGCCCCACTTTCTAGTCAGTTCTGCAGCATCCTCATCCAGCTTGACTAATTGAAGTGCCGTACAGCGCGGATGGCCATAGATGTAGGACTCGTCCTTTATTTGGGAGTACTGTTTGTTTACAGGAATCAATCCGGGTTTATTTCTGTTATGCATTTTAAAAAAGAAAGTATTAATTAAATATTAATATGAAAATGTATTAAAACACAAATATAGGGTTTTCGATAGTACAATCGATAGTATCGATAACATACGCTGTCACTATCGAAACTATCGGGTGGTTGGTTTTGCCAGGTCTAGACCTTAGACTTCAAGTGGGTCGACAGCCCGCAAAGCTTTTTTGGAAGCCAGATAGAGATAGCAATAGGGAAGCGTGAGAGAGTGAGAGGGAAAGTGTGTGTGTTTGTGTGGCTTGGTATCGCTGCTTGGTATCTGTATCTGTAGGATTATGTAAAACTCGCTCTGTATGATGTATCTTACGGTTGTCTGTTAGCAAAGCTCAGCCACATATTGTTTTGCGTTGCTGCCCACGCAATTGATTTGATTTTTGTGACACAATTGAATTATTTATTGGATTAAAGCCCAAATGGAAATCGAGTCAGGCCAGCAAGCAACAGGCAACAGTGGAGCAAGCGGAAATGGCTCCATATTTCCATGTTCCACGTAGCTGCAGACAGCTTTCGACTCCAGTGATGCCTTCTAGGCTCCGTCTAAGCAAAACAAAGGCTAAGAATGTTATTCATGGCAGTCAACCAACTAGACAATAGCATATACAATCATAAAGGCATATAGAGAAAAGTTATGGTCTTGCGACCGTTAATGCCCCGCCGACCGCCGCCTGGGTTGTCAGCTGGGTTGCCATCTGGCAATTTGTTAAGATAAGACAACAAAATTAAATAAAAAATACATTTCAAAAGTGTCAAAGTTGCGCGCTCGAACAAGATTGTCAATTAAGCAAGCTGCATACGTAGCGGAAACTATATTCAAAATTCAGAATTCCAAATTAGATAGGAAAGTGTTTTTATGGTTTTATGGTTTTAATATTAAGGTTATTTATGCGTATTCTTATCACAAAAACGACAGCTCTAGAGATGAGCAATTATTATTAAAACTCTGTAAGATAACAGACTATTTGAAGTAGCAGACCTCTTAGCCCAAATAAGCATTAAAATTGATCATAAACAGGACAGAAGCATTCACAATTGTTGAATTGTGGAAAACTGAATATAGATGAAATTACAACAATGATGTATTCTGTTGCGCAATATGATTAAGCAGAGAATTCCTTAACATAACAGACCATTTTAAGCAAAAGACAGCTCAAATAAATTTGTTTCTATTGAGCATTGAAATTTCTTAGATATTAATTAATAAAGAGCTTCGTTTTGTAAATATCGTGACTATTCAACTTATCATTTATAAATAATACAAAAACTGTTACAAAAACATAATATCTATATTAAGAAACCTGGCAAACTGTCGCAGCCTTAAGAAACACGAATCCAAGTAGATGTCGCTGCTGAATCACGCACAATGAGTGGCCAAAAATAAAGGTTTAAGGAATAATGCTAATGATACTGTGAAATTCAATTGCAAAATTGCTTTATAATTTAATGTTTATTTTTATTTTGATTTTAGTTCGATATGATTTGATTTGATTTGTTTGCGCTGGCTGCGTTTCACATTTTTGAAATTACTTGGCTATGGACACTCCCAGATTTGTCTATTGTTGTCCACCAAAAAAAATATAAGAATAACATATCTGAGACAGAGACGGAGATGTTGTAGGAGACCTGAGGCAGCTGGCAGCTGTCTTTATCACGCCTGCAGATCTTGACTTCGCCACAATTGATTAAAAATGTAAATTGTTTATTTATTTTAAACGATTTTTTCCACGTTGATTTCGAGAGAGTCGTCGTTGTCCGCTGTCCGCTTGGCATTGTTATGCTAACAGAAATATGAATGACTCCACGAAATGATTGTTTATGACGCCGAGGCACCCTAACAATGTTACTGGCCCAATGCGTATTTGTATTTGTTGCTGTTGCTGTTGCTGTTGTATTGATTGTAGCCTTTCGGTATGGATTAAGTCATAAAAAGGCCGTAAAACTTGTCGAAAAATGCGCGCACTTGGATCATTCTTTCATAGACATTGGCATAGCTATATGGTAGTATATGGATATGGATATGGATATGGTATATGGGCATTAAATATGGGCCCAGTCGTCGTCGTCGTCGTCGTCGTCGTCGTTTCGCTGTCGGTCCACATAAAAGGCCTTCTATTCTGGGCCCATTAAAAAGCTGCCTCCGTAAATGCCATAAAGTCTCGTCCAAATCTCACAGTTATGTTCCATTTTAACGACTCGGCAGCTTGCGGCCTACAATTCCAACTACAAGTTCGATATAAATTTGATTACTTATCTCGGCCAGCTCTACCTGCCGCTGCCAGCTACTGTTGACAATACCACAGACCATAGACCATAGACCATAGACCATAGACCATAGACCATAGACCATAGACCTTATACCATCCAAGCCACGCTCTCACTTTTCACATTCTTTGACGCGCATTGGGCAAAAGACCTCAAGACTCCAATTCAATTCAATTCAATTCAAATTTAACGCTTTTCAAGTTACACAAACATCAAGTGCAGATCGTTGGCTGCCACAAGTGCACTGTCCTACAAAAAATAGACCACCAGACGACAGCTGGACAGGCGTTTGGGCAGCCCAAAACGAGGTGTGTGGCAGCCGACCCAAGTCAAGTGGCAGCCAAAAAAATACAACAAAATATTACCCTGGCATTTCAACTGAAATATGATGAGGCGAATTTGAAAACAAATCTCACAAAATATATATAAAGTAAACAAATGCTTGGGGTCTTTTAATTAAAGTCATTGTCAAGCAATGAATTTGAAGTGACATGTTTTCGAATTAATGCTGGAATTTTATCGATATATTTTAGTTTTTGCCATGTATCGATATATTTTTGGGAAACTTTTATTGTTGCCAATAGGCTATCTCTAAAATGGTTGGTAAGTGAATTTATAAACAATTAACAAAAGAAAGTTCAAATTAAAGAATTTCATTGTTTTCACCATTTCTGGTAGATCCACTGTGAATTCTTCCAAATCTTCTGAAATACTCTCAGCAGCTCACTTTTTTCGCCATTATGCTTGACAAAGTTGTAGAAAAAGGAAAACTTCTCAAATGGATGTTATTACTTATTTTACTCAATCTTAAGAAGAATCCCCAGTATCGGAATATTGTAAAAGCAATGAAAATGAGATAAGTGATAGATATAACTGGATTGGATTGGAGTTTTAGCAAGACTGTGTACTAATTTGAGATAGTCAAATAGTTCATAAGATATTTTAATGAAGCTAGAGACGGAAATCCCTAGGAGGGTCGAATTTTTATCCCAATCCCATCTCTAATTTTACCTAGAGGAAATTAAAACATGTTGTAGCGTTAAAAATTTGACTGTAAAATGATAAATTAAAATTAAATCCGATACTAATATCGATATATTTATTAGAAATATCACAAATATCGATACTTTTGCGGCACTAATTTGAATACTTGCCGCTTTAAGCCACCGCGTGCGTCCACTTGTAAAGCGTCAGAAGCGTTTATATTTCGCATAATTCACAGGCTGATGCGTTGCGACAAATGCATTCAGTGGTTGTGGCTGTGGTTGGAGTTGGAGTTGTGGTTGGAGTTGTGGTGGTGGTTGATGTCTTAGCTTGGGCCAACACCTTGAGGCAGCAGCACCACATGCCGTGCAGCTGAAGTAGCCGAGGACTTCGACTCTGACTCTGATCTCTCAGTGCCTGTCGCTATGTTTGCCAACTAAACTTAGTTCGGGCCAGGTTTGCTGCCGTGCTGCGCACTTCTTGGTATTTTTGTATTTTGGTAGTTTGCGTTGCTTACTTTGTGTTTTGGCGGTGTTTGGTTACAAAGCCCAAAGTCATCAAGTTTCATTGAGAATGCAAACTGGCCTCCTCAATCCGTTCAGTGTCCGTTCAGTGCCCCGGCGCCCGCCAAGCTAGGGCAAAGAAATTAACATATGTATATATTTGATCGAGAGACAACATCATCAGCTCCAGCATCGTCATCAACTTGATCAGGTTCGATATGGTCAATTGGCAGAGTCTGTTTCAGCTTTTCCCTAAATTGCGCATAAATTAATACAGTTTATTTATCAGGCATATTAATGGCCGCAGATTAAGACATCAGGAGAACTCTCATATTATTATTATTATTATTTTCGGTACAAATGATATAAAATGAAACAAAATGCAGACAGCAGTTTTTGTATACGAAACTTTTCCAAGCCATCACAACAAATGACTGAATCTCGAGACGGCAACCAAATAAAATTCAATCGTATGGGGGGAATCCCCGCTGTGAATTTATGCGAAAAGAACCGAACGCGCTGTCGCCTCGGCAGGGGTTGGGTCTGGCTCTGGGTCTGGCTCTGGGCCTGGGCCGGGGTCTGAGTCTTGGTATGGATCTGGGTCTGGTCAGCCGCTAGCTGTGTCTGGTTTTTGGTAGCACTCCGCCCGCCGCTGGCACCTCAACTCCAGTGTCCATATCCATATCCATCTACGTCTTCGTCTCCGCCTCTGTCTTCATATTTAAAGCGTTGCCCAAGTGTCATGTGTCACAATGGCACCACCAGCAGCACCACCACCACTTGCTGCAGCGGCATGAGAACAGTTATGCCACAGCCGCCACAGTTTGTGGCTTCTTCAAAATGGTCGCTTGGCTCTGGCGCCATTTTGTGAACAAGTGCCAATTACTTTCTCTGACCAAAAAGAAAAATGAAAAAAAATAATTTAAAAAACCAAAAAAATTGTGGCAATGGCAGTGGCAATTTGGTGGCTTCGTGGCCAAGTGGGCAAGGGGTAAGCAGCGGCAACAGCAGCAAAAAAAGTTAATGATGTTGCCACATGCTTTTCATTGGCGGCCTCAATGATGATGGCCGACTGGCTGCCGTCTGCCGGCTGCGGTTCTGCGTTCCCATTGCCAATTCCCCTCCCTCCAGCCCTCCCTTCCAACCCTCCCAGCCAACCGACACTCGCTTGACATGCCCTCTGCTGCGGCTACTGCAGCGGCTGTTCCCATAAACGACTTCAATTACATGCGAATAAGCTGAGTGTGTGTGTGTGTTCGGGTGTGTGAGTGTTGTGTCTGATTATGAGTGTCTTGGTCTTGCTCCTCACCGAGGCGGAGCACCGGCAAAATGGCGGCAGCTGGCAAATGTCTTGGCCAAGTCTTCGTTTTGCCGTCGGTAAAACGACATTGGCATTTAGCAAAAAAGAAAAAGGAAAAGCAAAAACAAAAGCAAAAGCAGCAGCACACTCAGAAAAAGCACGCTTAGAAACTTAAGAGTTCTATTCTACTCTGTAATTTAGAATCTAAAATTTATAGAGTGTTTTTCTATTTCTATTCTAAAGTGTAATCCGTTCTGCTCTGGAAATTTTAGGTACATTCTTTTCAGTGGAAGATCAGCACCTATTGATAGAATGCCTTACAAAGCAACGGGTTCGAAACCCATTCATAACATAAAATATATATTTCTCCCCGTTAACATATTATTTATGCCAAATGTACTGTCATAAATGTGATTTATAGATTCCGCGTTAGCAAATATTCAAAAAATTATGTTTATTTTAAATCAATCTTAAATTCAAAATTGAGCTCTAATATAACAAACACAAATCATAAATCTTGCATGAAGTCAAAAATGCTCACAACAAGAAAGTTCGGTCTTAAAGAAACTACAAAGGAAAAGAGATGTAGAAATAGATTCGAAATGACAACTGAAAAGCAACTGGATCATTAGCTCAGCTGGTGACACCTCGTGTTAATTGTGGAAAGATTGTGGGTTCGATACCCGGTAAACACAAAAAGGCCACAGAAGTTTGCTTGTAGCATCTATTTCTTATAGATAAGAATTTTCGTTTACTGAAATGCTGAGATGTCTAAGTGAATGACTTGTTAAGCAAAGATGGATTGAGTCTATTGATTATTAACTAAAACAAATGATAATCAATTTAAATACTAATTTAAGTTGATTAAACCATTAATTTGAGCATAACATGAAAAGTTACATATAATTCTTTATAATGAAACACATTTGAAAATTTGAGGTTATAAAATTTCTGAATTTGAATTTTTTTTTTATATTTTGCTGTCTATTATTATAAGCAATAAGACTGCATACCAAAAATATTTATAAATGTATGTGTACTTTTTAAAATATATAAATAAGTTAGGCGCATACAATTCTTCAACAGTAGTTCCCCACAACAATCAAAGGATGTAATTTAAGGATGAAAATACAAGATTTAAGTCAATTACATACTCGGCTTTCAATATTAATAAATATATTCTTTAGCAGTTAGTATACAAATCTTGTATGTTGTGATATAGGAAAATAATTGTTTTAAAGGAGAGTTTTGTAAGTTTGTTGAGCTTTGTTGTGGCTTGATTTGAGTAGATAATTGTTAGTTATTTCGCCGAGTGTATGGCAGATGCAGCAGCACTTTCTACTTGACTACTCTGCATGACGGATCGGGCTACCAGAAAGTTGTCCGTCTGCTGACTAACGAGCGATTCCGATGCGCCGCCGACAATGTCGCTGCTCTTATCTGGCAGCTCCTCTTATTGCGGGCTCTGGTTGTGCTTATGCCCCTGCCACGATCGGTGGCCTCGTCCAGCCTACTTTGTGTTTTTCGGTGCTTGGCATTTGCGTTGCTCGCAGCAATTGCCTGCACCAATACAGCAATACAGAGATATACATACTAATACACAGACAAATGCGAATACCAATACCAATGCTCGGATTGAACGCTGATTGCAATCGCGAATGCTGCCAAAACGCTTCTATGCAAAGTGCCGCGCTTCGATCATGGTGCCTCCTCCTTCTGCAGGCCTTGCTCCTTGTCGTTGTCGTTGTCTTCTTGTTCTTGCTGCAGTTTAACAAACTGCGTTGCGTTTCGACAAGCGAAGAACCTGTTGCCACTGCCTCTTGGCTGTTGTTGTTGCTGCTGCTGCTGTTGCTGCTCTTGCTGTTGCTGTTGCAAGTTGAGTGAGTTGGTTTGGGTTGGTCCAAGTCCGAACGCTTGCGCGCCTATCAAGATGACCAAGGGGTGAACAAATTCATTCAGTCATTCATCGAAACAAATTGGTTGACTGATGATGACGATGACGACGATGAGAGCGACACAGGCGGCAGCAGCAGCAGCAGCCGCAGCATCAGCAGCAATTGCAACTGCAACAGCAGCAACATCCGCAGCTGCCTCAGTTGGAGCTTGTCAATCTGGTTCCCGCGCCTTGACTCCATCTGCATCATTCAATTTGCTGTTTCTTCGGATTTGCAATCCTGCGTGTGGGCAGCACTGTTCATCCGCCACCTGCCCTCCCCTTACTCCTTAAAGACCACATCAGTTGCGTGTCAACGTTTTAACAATTTTATTTATTTGTCATTAGACTTTGAACGCATTCCGAATGCAAATGCCCGGCCAGAGCCATGTCATCTGATATGCGAGCCAGGTATAACAATTACGGGGCATAAATAAATGTTTAGAAATAGAAACGAAATCCAACAATCTACGATTGCCACACACGCGCGGCGGCGACATTACAGAGGAAATGAAATCAATTTGTATGCGGACATTTGGTTAACAGGCCAGCCAAGCAGCTCGACTAGCTAAATACCCATTGAAACAGTTAAAGAACTTCAAATAGCACTCTGAGAATAGAGAAAACATATCTGGGTAATCTTAATTCAGATAATTACTCGTAAACGTGTCCCATTCCAATGGACAATTTTTTGGCAACAAAGAAAGCTATATATATTTGGTATTATAGTTTAAAAATTAAGATATTGTACTTAGGTAATATGATTGAATTGTTAAATTAAGTTAGGAACTTCAGGTTATATTGATGAAAAGCATTTCTTCACTGAGGATCGAACCATGAACTTGTGTGTCTCAGCCGAACTTATTGGAATGCCTCTGTCACAGTTAAGAGTTGAATAATTCTCTTCCCACAGCATATCTTTCCCCTGTATCATGACATAATATAAATACAATCTATACCTTTAAAAAAAATGCAATCTTATTGACAAACTTAGAAAATAGAAGTAAGTCTAGATCTAGAGCTCTTTTTTTACAACTGATTAGAATATTTAATTTTAATCGCCATTCTTATTATAATTTTATCAAAATAAGGTTTTAATAACTGATTTTTAATAACTTGTAATAATTGTCTGATATATTACTTAAAACTAGAAGATCGCGCATTGTTTAAAATAATTCTTGATAAGTTAACCAATACTTTACAACTTATTGAACACAAGTGAACAACTTTGAATATAAATCAAGTTAAAAATTTCTATATACTGAGATTATTAATTATAATTAAGCCATTGTTATAAAATGTTTTAAAAATTATAATACAATTACAAGAACCAGCATTATAAGATACATATCAATCTGGTGCCAAAAAAGAACATTAAGCATAAAAATAAATAATATTGTGATAGTTAAATAATATTAATTTAATATTATTTTTTTTTTTTTTAGAATTTTATGAATAATACTTTAAACATGTCAATCTTGTTACAAGTATTATGGTCTCTAACTTAATCGCCCTTTTTGTACATTTTATGATTAAACGTTATATAAAAGTGTGATATGATAGTTTCTTGCTGAAAGTATTTATTTTCCATAGGATAAAATGTAAGTTATCGAGCTATCGAGTGGTGAGTTGTCGAAGCGATCGATTGATTAAGGACAAGGAGTAAAAAGGGTCAACTCCCAGTTGATAGTTTGTAATCAACTGTAACCTTTGCCTATAATATTGGGCAACAGTTTGATCAGATTTGAAAACTGTGACTTATACTGCAGTCTGTTGCATATACTCCTTCTTCCCAATGGCATGCGGGGTATATCGAATGTATATCGCTGGCGGACAGGCCGAGGCGGTAATCGAGTTGGCGACGCTGATGCTGACGGGCAGGGAGAGAGGGGGATGGGGACGTTGAGTGAGTCCGGAGCGCAGACCAATTTACGCGCGAAACGCATGCGCGTCCCGTGCGCTGGCAGCGTCAATATCACACAGCCCCAATGCTGGTGGGTGGGTCAACCAAGGGGGGTTGAGGAGTGTAGACTAGGGTGCTGGCTGGTGTATTGTGTGGCAAGCTAGCTAGCTAGGTGTGCAAGTCGCGGTGGGTGTGCGGCAAGTTTCAGCTTGTGCACGCCATGCGGATCACAGCAATCATTTCAGCTGCGGCAATTGCATAAATTGCGCATTTTTATGACTGATAGTGTAAGAAATAGGCGTGGCACATGTGAGATGCCAACTATTTGAGCTGCTTAACCCGAGAGCAGCTTCATGGCGCGCAATTGAATTTGCCCTGTCAAGCATAAATTGCGCTCACAGCCAGAGTTGGAGTTGGAGCTGGAGACGGAGCCAAAGATTGCTGGCTCTGTACTCTGGATACGAGCCTGCTTCAGTCTCAGTCTCAGTCTCAGTTGCCGTCTCAGTCTCAGTCGCTGCCTATCGCCACGCATTGATCAATTGGGCGTTGCCGGGCGCTGCGACTGAGTAATGGCCAGCAAGCGCCCGAGGACATCATTTCCATAATGTCCTTCACAGGGCAGCTTCTTTACAGTCTCAGGTGCTGGTCCTGGCCCTGGCCATGGCCCTGACTGAATGAAGTGGTGAACTATGCAGCAGGCGAATCAACTTGGCCGCCTGTGCTTGTAAGCAGATTTGTATCGCATTTTATGCCACAATTTTCTTTTGATATTTATGTCGATAATAAAATTAAGATGATGAGCGAAATTGCACTCAGAGCGGTGCATGAAAGGGGCGTCTCACTTCCGAAAGGGACGCCAAATTGGGCTGCCCAAAATGAGAGTGGACCAATCAAACACAACGCAGCTGTCGACCAGAGATCAATCTTCAATCATTTGCGTTCCCCCAACACAGGCAGCTGTGAAAGTCGCCACAAAAAACAAAAAATTAAAAAATAATAATAATAAAATAACCCAAAACTTGAGCTAACTGTTATCGCAGCCATTTTAACATTCTACATATGTAAATTGGTGAACATTTCTTAATGGGTTTTATGACAGCGGTTGTATTGTGCGCTTTTAGGTCTTTATGGAGCAGCAAGTTTCGCTTTTAAGCCAGTCTAAGACAAAGCTTCATCAAGCTGTAAGCACATGTGACTCTTCAGTATCTTCTGGCCAAGAATATCAGCTCCAAAGTGCAGCAGCAGCAGCGGCAGCAACAACGCCAGCAAAATTGCTGCACAATCGATTTTGATGGAAGATTAGCAAAGTGCTTGCAGCCAAATAAGCAGGGCACTGGATGAATATCTATACTGGCTAATAACAATAATCAGGCATGGCGAGTGCAGCAAGTACACGACGATGACGACGACGACGACGACGACGACGTTGCACAGGGCCAGTAGAGGGCTGAACAGAAAATAAGGGGCAAAAAGTTCTAAATAATAAAATAAAAACACGACACATCCGGACGGATGGCTGAGTAGCAAGAGGGGGTAGCAGGCGGCGGCCAGGCGAAGCAGCAACAGCTGTCAAAGCCAAAGATGAAGATGATGAACAACAGCGACAGGGACAAAGACAGAGACAGAGACAGAGACAGGGCCAGGGACAGAGACAGATGTGGCTTACAACGGCCAACACGACAGCGACAGCGACAGCGACAACAACAATGATGAGAAGACGGTCGAGCAGCAGCAGGAGGAGGTGGAGCAGGAGGTTGAGTCTGAGAACGCCGCCCGTCCACGACGGCGACTCTTTAGCTAGCAAGGCAAGCGGCAAGGAATTTAAATCGCCTCGGGTGCAAATTACCACGAAAACAATTTTTGTGCTGCCTGCTTGGATGTTGCAAGTGCACAGCACAGCACGGCAGAGCAAAAATGGCAGCAGATTGCCAGGATAAAGTATGTTGAAAGCATGCGTCACAAAGGATGAGAGAGAGGATGCCACATTCTGATTGCCACTGGAGTGGCTGCTGCTGCTGCTGCGACTGCAGCTTCTGTTGCTGCTTGTCTAGCTACTCAGCAACTTGCCAGACACATGTGCTAGTTGCTGCTGCTGCTGTTACCGCACTGTCATTGATGAAGCATAAAATTATGGGAGGCAACATGATGGCGCACATAAAAATGGCCGCAGCATGGATTAAAGCTGCTGATGTGAGCGTTGGTTGGCTGCCTGCCAGCTGCTGCCAGAACAAGGCAAAACGGGGCAAAGCAGCAGCGGACGTGGTGCAGTTCTAAGTATGGCGGCTTCTCCGGCAACGGCTGCAAGTTGCACTTGCAACTGCAACTGCAAACTGTGAGCGCATAATTAAGCCTTGGCCAGCATGTTTTGCATGGCCGTGATTTAGCACACTTGAAACGGCGATTGGCTGCCGTGATTGGTGGCAGCAACCACTGGCCAACATCCACCAACCACTGACCACTTGCCACTTGCCACTCGCCGCTGCCAGAGCCAGAGCCTGAGCCTGAGCCTGGCTCATAGATCATTGCACTTGCTGTGCCGCATTCCAGTTGCACGTTAAATTTAGCTCTTTGTGTAATTTCTTATTGCACACCAAACGAAAGACTTAGGCAACAAACTTGGCGCAGTTAGTGTCACAGCGCATCAAGTGTCAGGCAATGCATTGTTCAATGAATTTTCGAAATCTGCTCAGGCAGCAAGAACAACAACTATAACAAGAGCAGCAAAATGCCAATTTCGATAACTGTTGCAACACCTTGACACAAGCACGCAACGCTTCGATCAATCCTGCCTCAATTCCTGGCGCTGTGTGTGGCTTAAAGCAACAGCCATCCTGGCCGGCACAGAACTTGACAACCTGGCCAGCAGAGTGCATGAAATTTAGTAAAAATCTCTAGAGAGCAGTCAGCAAGCCCACAATAAAGACTACCCTATAATGTCCTTGGTAGAGAAAGAGAGAAACTAAAAGATGAACAGAGAAAATAAGCTTAAAGTACACATAATTCTTAAAGTAGACTTAGACGGGTAAATTACAATAATAATTATGAATAAATAGAATAAATAAAAATAAACATTTATCTTAAGTATGCTGGGCAGTAACGCAATATGTATAAGTAAACTTAAAAGTTAGTAGTGAGGAATGATAATAATCATATAGAAGAACATGCTATTTAAGAAATAAAGGATTCACTTGCTAAATAGTAGAATATATAATTAAATAAATAAATATATTTCGTTATTTTGGTATTTAAGTAAAAAAAGATTTACTTGCTAAATATTAGAAAATATAATTAAATAATTAAATGCATTTCGATATTTTGATATTTAAAAAATAAAATATTTACTTGCTAAATATTAAAATATATAATTTATTAGATTTTGTTACTTTGGTATTTAAACAAAGATTTACTTGTTAAATAGTAGAATATATAATTAAATAAATAAATGCATATTGTTATTTTGGTATTTAATAACAGTTTTACCTTCTAAATAGTATCATATATAATTAAATAAATAAATGCATATTCTTACCTCCCAAAAAATTGTCTTTTTGAAGTATATATTTGTATTTGGGAGAGCATTCATTCATCGGTGTGTGCCAATAAGTACTTTACCTTCCTTTCTCATTGCAAAATTGCTGTCGCATTGCGTGCACATTTTAGCCACAGTCCTCTCTGTCGGCTTCGTATCCTGCGGACGTTCATAAACATGACAGTTTGAGCAATTTCCATCAATCACTTTTTTTTTCGGCTGCCTTTTCTTTTTGCTGAGATTTCGTGACTTTTCGGGGCACGAAACCAAGTGGCATGTGGATGTTGTGGCTGGCAGTGGTGCCTGTTGCCGCTGTAGCCGGCGCTGAATCAAAAGTTCAAACCAAACCAGAAATTGCAAGTTAAATATTTTAACTTTATTACATACATTTTGGGGCATGCTGGCTGTGTATACCACAATAATAACAACAAAGCGGTTCCGCATGCTAATCAATGCGCAAATACAACAAAGTAATTTAAACGATTCCCAAACGCAATCAAGGCGTTGCCGATACACTCACCTAGAGGCCCGGTTCGGTTAGGTTCTGTTCTGTTCCAATTTTTATACAACTTTGGCACCAATCAATTAGCACCACAAGCAAAAAGCCGAGCCGCCTCTAATAAACACGCACAGCAACACAGACAGCTGAGGTGGTAGAGGGAAAGAGAGAGCAAGTTCGCACCTCGACACGAAAAGATTTGTTTGGAATCTTAAGGTGATCAGAGCTGGAGACTGGACACTGGACACTGGACACTGGACACTGGACACTGGACGGATGGTGGAGGCAGTTGCATCGTTCGTTAGGTTTTCACACGCCGCCGCTAAGTGCAACATACAGTGCGCCCAAAATGTGTGTGTACAACTTTATTTCCGTAGAAAAGCGAACCGAAACATCAAATTGCAATTAGGAGAAGCCCAAAAATATTACAAGTGGCCGCTAAGCAGCGCTCCAAAGTCAACGTCAAGCTCCAAGCGAGCGCCGGCTGGCCAAAACTGGTTTATCCCATATGTTTGGTGGGGGTAGGGGGAGGCTGTGGGGAATTCAGATTTGGGTATGGGTTTGGGTTTGGGTCTTTGGGTCTTTGGCTACACGGCGGCTTTCGTCTAATCAACTTTGCAATCGATGTTCATAAATTTATTTCATTTGGACACAAATTACAAGAGTGTAGGGTGTTTAACATGGCGTTCAGCTTGTAAGATCAATTGGCCGGACAAAGACTGATCAGCAGTCGGCAGCAACAGTAGCAAACAACAAATTTGTTGAACGTTTTTATAGGGTATTATGGAACAGACGGCACTGCATTGGCCAGTAATAAATATGTACGTACCACATAGCTACTATTTATATGTTATTCTTGAAAAAGTGCCAAAAGCAATATCAAAGTTTATGGTCACTTGTAAAATGCCAGTTTATGTTTTTACCATAAAAAGCAGCTGTGCAATTTGCTGGCGGCGAAATTCGCTAGATCATGAAAGCTGCATTTGAAAGTCTTTGAACAATGCTTTTTATTTAAAATAATAAAAATGGTACAAACATTTGTGTGTAATTTCAACACCTGCAATAACATTTGCAATCAGCAACAGTCGCATATTAACTATGTCCATAATGTTAAAAAGTTGTTACTAAAATGGCAAACATATGATATATGATATAGCCGCAGTAAGTTAAGCATATTTAGGGATATTTAGGTATATTGTAGGTCCTGCTAAGTAGTACTGAGCATCTTAGATTTTGGATTAAATGATATTGTAACATATAACAGACTCAACTAACATTCTTAAGCAGTACTTTATTATACCCTTTGCAGAGGTTGATCAATTTTGTCGCAAAATGTGTAACGCATTGAAGGAGACTCTCCCGAATGTACAAAGAATATGTATTGTATTCTTGATCAGCATCAAGAGCCGATCAGCATCATAACTTTGTTAAAATTCAATTGATTTCCTTACGGAATGTCTTATTGATCATGTTTTGCACTCTAAATTAACTCAATTCTATTTAAATTCCAACAAAAAATTTTGATAAGGGAAACTTTTTGGAATTTGTTTAACAATCGGAAGAAAAATGAGTTTTTGTATGAACAATTTGTTTGCTTATAAATACAAATATTGCATCCGAACTCACCAATTGCCAGTTTAAGTATGCTTTATATAAGCTCCTATAATACTTATTATGAAAATCGGACCACCTGATGTATAAACATTGCTGCAAGGGAATATCTTCTTTCTGCTTGGGTTATTATTATTGGTTATTTTAACAGCTTCAGGGCACTTTACATTCCTTGATATGTTAAACAGCAACAGCCAGATGTTATGTGAAAATGTTAAGCTAAACAGCTGTTACTAGACTAACAGAGCACAGCTTATACGAACTTATGAATATTCTATGGCATAAATTAATGAAATGTGGGAATTAGCATTAATGTTTTACGATATTTGAAGGGCTGAATTGGTCAACCGATAAAATTTGGGAATAAATATGTATATATTACGTGCGATTGAATGTTAATGAGAACCTAACCTAACACAACATGATATTTGGGAGGTTTGCAGAGATGCTTTTGTTATATTTAACAATGTTCTTAAGTTTCGATTTAATGAATAAATATTGTATAGTATAGTATAGTAACTAGGGCAACATTTCTCAGTGTAATGCTCATCCTAACATATGCTACTGATATCAGTTAATGCTTATCCTATAGATCATACACGTAGTATATTGGCACAGCTAACATAGAAACCCATGTCAGTTGCCAACATTTCGTGTTGGTTTTCAAATGTTTTCCCAATAAATAATGTGGCGCCTTGCATTGCAATATCTAGGCATACCAATTTGGGAAATTAGCTATATCAAACATATGCGATAGCAGCAAAACTTAGCCAACTGCCAGTATCTATTGCCGGTTGCGCCTACTTGGCCAACAAGCTGCCACTTGGCAACTGCAACTGCAACTGCGTCTGTATTTGCCACTTGCCACTTGCCACTTGCCACTTGCCACTTGCCCCAGAAACCGCAGTGGCGGCAAGTTGTACAATAATTATCAGCGTCTAATTAAATCGTTGCTTTATGCGATATCTAAGCCACTTGTCGCACGACTGCCTGCTGGCCAAGATTGGCCAAGTCGACACAGTTTCTTGGCGGGCATTTTTGTGTTGAATAATAATTTGCTGTTGGTTTATTTAGCTGCGTTTGGGTTGCGAGATTTTCACACTTCGCAAATTTGTCGCAGCGGCTTAATTAGATAGATGCAAAGGCCGTTGATAAATGGCAGTCGGGTTATGAAATTGTCGGGATTTATGGGCAGGCGGCAACGATGTGGCCCGTCCCACAAATCAGTGGCTTTCATCGCCGCCTGCCACTGCCACAAGGATCTGGCAGCGTTTAAGCCAGCACATAATTTACGCTTAAGCATGGCTTTTGGCCAAAATCAATAAATCCACACTGCATTCGCACAACAAAAGAAAATGTGCTCCATGCGGTGCTAGTCATAAGTCGAAAAGCCAGTAAGCCAACTTCCACACTCAGACTACGCACTGGCTACACTGAGAAAAAAACAAACGTGCGAAAAGGAAGTGATAAGTAAGTCTTTAAGAAAATAAACTAGCACGACGCAAAACGGGAGGGGCCGGATTGCGGAGAGGACTTAAGAGGGCCCATCCGATTGACCTTACAAATATTAAATATTATTGATTTTATTCTTATAATTTGAATTTTGTATTAACCAGACTTAACTTCTTTTTAGATTAGGTAAATCTTGTAAATATAGCTTAAGTTTATTTTCATTTGTCATAAAATAACAGAAAGATAAAATGGAATAATTAAAATAAAATAAAGATATACAAATTTGGAAAAAAGTTGATTTAAAATCGTTGATTAATGGGTCGGTTTCCACTTCCAAATTCTTTTTATTCCTAATAGCTTAAGTTTTGTTTTTTCAAGCTTTTTTTGAAGACAAACCGAATATTTTTATAGTTTCTTTTAAAGTTTTAAAGATTTTTATTCAATGAGTTTTCTGCTATCCATCGTGGCAGCTTAAACGAGTCCTACATTTTATCGTTTTTCGATACTAAGAATTGCTAACCGCTATGCCAAATATAAGTAGTTGATTAGAAGTTCTTGATTAATAGGTGGGTTCCCATTTCCGATTACTTTTTATTCCAAAACGTTTTCAATTTTGTTTTTTCACTCTTTTTTGAAGCCTTATTCAAATAGTTTTTATACATCTACCTTAGAAAACTGTTCAAGCCTAAAATTCTAAAGTTTTTCGATATTCAGACTATCTAAAATGTTTGATTCCGAATGAATTGGTCAAAAGCAGGCCTGACAATCTTTGTTCCCGAGAACTGGTAGGAAAAATGTTATAAGCTGAAGTTGCCGCGTGCTGTCTTAAGGTGATTTTTCTCAGTGCACTGGAGGGGGCCAGCTGACATAGACTGTGGCCCGGACGATGCTCGTATCATCAACGCCGTCGCCGTCGCCGTCGCCGTCGCTGCTGCGGCTGCGGCTAACCTAATATCGTTTGAAATTTATGATTTTGAACTTTTTAGCCAGGTCTCTGTTAGCCTGTTCGGGTTGAGGCTGTAAGTATTTCGTGTTTAAAATATTTGCGACCCGCTCAAAAATTCTTGTTGCTTTTGATGAACTGGTACTGGGCAGCAAGCAGCCAGGCCAAAGGAAGGTGGGCGTTGTGGCACTTAGAGCTGAAGTTGTTGTTGTTGCTGGTGTTGCTGGTGTTGCTGGTGTTGCTGTTGTTGCTGTTGTGGCCACTTGTGTGTCTAGCAAAATATTGGCTTAACCTAATTTGTGTGTTTGCTAGGTATTGACGTTTTTGTGTTGGCCACTAATCACAAGCAGCTCAGATTTATAGTTTGTAGGAGTCGTCTCAGAGCCGTGCGTGTGAGTGCCAGACAGAATGCAGAATAAACTTAAGCCGGTTTCGGTTTCGCAGTCTATGATTCTGAGTTCGGCCTGGGAGCCAGAGGCTATCGCCAAGAGCTGTGCGCGCTCATCTCAGAATGCTGCCGCTTATCTAATCGCCTGACATTTTAGGTTTAATTTGGCCAGCTAGCCGGGCAGGCCCGAGCCCGAGCCGCCGCCCCAAGGCAGCCACAAAATGCAGTTGCAACTAAGTCAAGGCCTTTTGGCGATTCCAGCGCGCATGCGTACCTCAGTTGAACAGTCAGGCTGCTTGTCAGCCAGTCGGGGGGGGCCAGTCAGGAGGGGGGGGGGGGGGGGGCAGGCAGGTCCAAGTGACAGGTTAACCCACTTTCCAAAACCGCCTCACGCAAAAAGACCCATTGAATTAGTTGCATTTCGTGGGCATTTTGTGGCCAACTATGCCAAAATATTTCTACTCGTAAATTCTCGACTCTTCACTCTGTGTGGCTTTAATGGCAAGTGTTGTGTTTTATTTTTATTACTCTGTACCGCAATGGCAGAAGAGCATATTGGCTTATATGCAATGTCTTTCCCCCGCAACTCTCTACATATAATTCACAATTTGAAAGCTAGAGTAAGCAAATTTAGTATGAGCATGCTGAAAGTGCTTCTAAAAAGATTGGTTCACAAATATAAACGACACGCCCATAGCCGACCCCATAAATGAGCTAAATCTATAGCTAAATCTGAGATACATTAAGAGTTTCCTTGAAAGATGAGGCCTGAACACTTTTGCCACGTCCCGGTGCCTGGTAACAGAGTATACCGCAACCGGGAGCTGCCCACTGCAGCGTCCTTACTACTTTGAAATGTTGAAATGAATATGCACGACCCACTTTGGAATTGTCAGCGCTTTGGGGGCCAGTCTCGAATAAATGTAATGTGCACTCAAGCTGATGAATAGAAAACGATCTTTTAAAGAGTTTTGCATTTCCAGATAAGTTGCCATCTGGAAATGTGAAAGTTGAGCATATTTAAGGCTCGAATCTAATACAATATATAAATCTTCCTTACGCCACATATTCCTTAGCGATTTAGCTGCTGCACTTTTTTGTTTGTTGATTGATGGTTGTTATTGCCATTCCGAGTGCCGCCAAAAGCGTCAAAATGCAAATCTTTTAACGGCCTTTGCTTGTTACTTAGCTTGCCATAAAAAATAAACCAGCTCAATTCAACGGATTTTGCAATTGGCCTGGCCACGCAGCAATTTATTAGATTTTTAAGATTTTTTGGCAATTAGGCGGCACTTGCTTTCAGATAAGAGCTGCTAGACGGAGCCACACTTAATGCTTTAATTAATGCAGTTATTAATTATGCTTAGCAGCTTAGCTAATTCCCACACTCATGCCAAATATGCCCCGGGGAGGCATGCCCCGCAACTCGGCTGTAATTATGCAGAAAGAAATGATTTAAAGAAGCCGCTTCAGACAGCTTTGCTTTCGAGTGTTGTTTTTATGTTTTCCATTTTATTTAATTTACATTTGCGGCGGAAAAATGCATTTAATATGCGCGCTGCAACAAATTCGCGAAATGTTTGCTTAAATGCACATAAATCAATGCCATATGCTGGTTAAAATCAAACTAAAGCCATAAAAAGCCATGCCAGAGAGACAACAAAAAATACAAAAATCAATTACACAAATGTTTCAACAGCCACAACAAAATAAAAAGTCAACTAAAAATGTTTATTGCCGCGGCGGTGGAATTTTCAAATCAAATCGAATTCGCTATTTTTTGTTGTGCTTTTTTCAAACCCAGCAGAGGGTATGATAGTTGGTGAGAGTGTAACGCATTTAAGCAGGCATTTGAGACCTTAAAAAGTACTTTTATTATATTTTCCCCAGCCTGAAGGACTTCGCTACTCTGGCTATAAATCACAGCATTGTTACTTTGAATTAAATTCTATATTGTAATATAGAATTAAATTCGACATTATAATTAAAAGGGAGTTGAGATCTCAAAAGATATAAATATATTAAGTTTTCCTCAGCCAGAAGGCTACCGTTAATTTAGAATTCAATTCTACATCATAATAATAAAATAAATAGTTAAATGTTAGATATTCATGTAGTATATATAATCTTAATCAGAACAACGAACTGACTCGATCTGCCTCCATCCGTCTGGCTTTATCTATTTTAACGAGACTACTCTCAGTTTGCTGAAACTTCCTATAGTTCCTTCTTTTGTTATTAACAGCAAGGCATATATTGGAATTCTCCTTAAGTTACATTGCTTTATCAAAGTATAATATATATTATTAAAATCTGACAACAATAAGTTATAGTTGCTATAGAAATAATCGGCCGAAAACTGAGTTGTTGTGTGTAAAAGATTATTGTTTTAACAGATTATTCACAATAACCATAAGCTTTAAGAGTAGTTTGCTCTAGAAGTAGTAAGAATAGAGTCGTTTACTTTATACGTACTAGTAGTAGCTTAGCCAAATTTGATTTAATTATCAATCACTATCATCGGAATGAATGAATTCCTGAAAATTATGACCTTTTTTTATTCACAAAGTTTACACAGCAAAAGCTAAGAACTTTTCATTTACAATCATTCTCTGTGGACAAGTAGATCAGCTACTATATTATAAGGCAGTTAGGGTATCCAATCAGCGGCATTGCGATTATATTTACAATCTGTTGTTTGTTTTTGTTTTGTTTGTTGATTTCTGCGGTTGATTTTTTGCTAACCTGTCAGTATGGGCCCAGGCAACTATCAAACAAACAGAGCAATAGCAAATAGCAAACAGCAAATGGCAACAACTGCAATAGCAACAGCAACAACAACAAAATGCCGGCGTTTGAAGTAGCAACGGCTTTCATTGTCAATATGATTTGAAGTCAGGCAGCAGGCGGAAGGCGGAAGGCAGAAGGCAGAAGGCTGAAGGCGGTGGCTGCGGCTGCGGCTGCGGCTGCGGCTGGGGCTGGGGCTGGGGCTGGGGCTTGCGGATTGTGGACTGCACGCAGTGTGGTCGGCAATGAGCAACAGCTACAAATGTTGTTAACAATTTCATGCTGGCAAGCAGCCAACAGCAACAACATTGACAGTTGTGCATGAAATAGAAACATTGGCAAAGCTGCACAAAATGCAGCTGGCGCTGGGCGGCTGTGAGCCAGTGAGGAAATGTACAATTGGCTCAAAAGGCTAGACAGACAAGCGGCACGGACAGGCTGACAGGGGACTGTCAGACGGACGGACGGACGGACGGACAGAGCGTCAGATAGCCACATAGAGACAGTTGTCGAGCAGTTGACCACAGCTTGAACGTGTGCCGTGCGCCGTGTGCTGAGGCCAAATGCAATTGAAAAATTGTGAGCCGAACAATAAATTCCTTCTGTGTGGGATTGCGAAATGTTTGAGCTTGATTGAATTATGAAGTGCGTAAGTTTTGCTTGGGGAAAAATGCCTTGCAAGCTGGCGACTGGCGTGTCTTTTGCTGTCTGTCACAGTGACACAGACAACGGCGCGCCGGCATCGGCAGAGGCAGCGTCAGAGGCAGCGGCAGCGGCAGCGGCAGCGGCAACGAAACAAAAGACTTAGGCAACAAACGCGACGCGTGAGTCACTTTCAATGTGCCATGGCTAGACACATGCAGTTTTCTTCCACTTTTGTACAATATTTGCAACAAATGCAAATCATGCCGCAACGTACAAGCATTACGCATTTGTTAACAGCCACAACCACAACCACAACAACGACAACCAGCCAGCATTGTTGGCCAGCACTGACAATCAAAGATTTTGGCTGCCTGTCGCAGCTCATAATTTCAGCTTAAATGCTTAAACCGTTAAGCGCGACTAGAGAGCAAGGCGCGGGTTATGGCATTGTCAGTAGCAGTCAGAGACCAAGTCGCAGCCTGAGAGCCAGTCGGGACTACCGTTGATGACGCCAACAGATACGCCGGGCCAGGCCAGACAGCTGCAGCCAACAGATTTGCATATTGGCAACTTCGGCAATGTGGCAGACATCTCTATACAGAGACCCAGCGCGTGTCAGCTGAGTTACGAGTCTGCTGTTAATGGAAAGCGGCCCTCCTATGCATTTTCTCTTTCAATATTTCGATTTTCAATTTCCCATTTTCGATTTACGGCTGCGGCGCGTCAATTACTGCGCCTGCCACAAATGTCAACTGGCTTTGCGGCATTTTGGCTGTGCTGCAGCTCGGTACAAGTATATTTCCATTTTCAATTCCATTACCATGCCATAACCTATATATGTATATCACAGTGTCGGCAATCTTTGCGTGGGCATCAGCCGCCTTCAGGTTTCCCTGCATCCTGGCGATGCATGTGATAAATCAGCGTCAGGGCATTATATTTCATTGCTTAATAAGCCAAAAGCCCAGTTCGCTGAGTAGCTGAAATTGACGCCCGCTGCAAGTTTCTTTTTCCTTCCTTCTCCTTATTTTTTTCTCTTTTTGTTGGCCATTATCCATTATTATTTGGCAGCTACCGCTCGCTGTTGGCCTGGCCAACTACAACTGGATTGTCTGGTCCTAATGCCAAGCGGGTCAACATTATGTTTTATTTTATCTATTTCGTTTGGTGTCGAGCGCAAAAATAACCAAACTCGTGACTTTTCCATAGCTCTGCAGCAACTGGCTGCGATTTTAAAGCTTATTTTTATTTCAAAATTTTAGCGGCTGCTGCTTTTAGTCGAAAATAATTTCATTAAAATGATCATTATGTTAAGGGCAAGGTTCAATGCCGTTGGGAACTAAATTGCTTGATATAACTCCTCTGCGGCCCTGATATACTTTCAACTATATTAATAAATAAATACAATTATTTGAGGAAGCGCAGTAATCTAGCCATTATTAAGTATGGGAATATAAAGTTATTCATCCTATCAGAGCTGAAATTAAATAAAAACTGTTTCTAAACTTAACATAAGACTCTCATGTACTTCTAGCAAACCATTATCTGAAATAATTCCAGCAATTACTACGCATAAAAGATAATTCACTCAGGATGCTTACTGATCTGAGAAGTCACCTCAGCAATCCACGAATCTAGTCAGAACTCGAGAGGATGAATCCCCATTGCCTACAGGACAGAATGCAGAATGCTAGAGGAAGAAGCTTCTGGGCAAGCATATAATTTAATATATAACAGACTCCCTGCGGAAGGCGTAACAAACTCCGAAGCACGTAGGAGGAGAATCTTAATAAATAATATGAAATACATTTCTTAAAATGAATATCACCGGACTTATTAACTCGCTAAAGGAATCATTATGACACAGAAAAGGAATATAGGAATTCTTAACCAGATTTCTTGCATATGTAGAGGAGATTGGGCTGATGAGCGAGACTTGGGCTCAGCAGGCGTTACAATAGATCTTATAAGTTGCAGTACACGGGATCTCCACAGGACTTATTATAATATAATTAATATACAGTCTGGAGCACTCTAGCCGACTACGCACAATTTTGGACAAAACTTCAAACAATAAGGTCACTGATGAGGATGCTTGGCAGCATCCTTACTTTTCAGATCAAAGTTTCTAAATTCGCCCTGAATTGTTGTCGTCAAGCCTGCTAAATGTTTCATTTACAAACTATATGTCGCGAAACATACATTCTATAAGTTTTCTTATTTATTCTATATTATTTGCATAATGCTAACTTAAAGTTAAAACTATGAGTTGACATGGTAATAACTATGTCTGCCAGTGGGGATTGGCTTGAAGATTTCTTATAAATGCACTAGTTATTATCAAAATGACCTCAGGTGTGAATTCATTAGCATTGCTGGGATAAGCAAGAAGTTAAGGCCAAATGTTATTGTAGACTTCTGGCATATGTCAAAAGTCTTAAAGGATAAGAAATATGCAATTCAAACCAGTACTAAAATTCTTATCACAATAGCAGAAGTTGTTAAATTTAATAGCACCTGTGGCAACTAGAAGCTGTTGAAACATATGCCGCGGATTCTTATGGGCATCGGATCGATAAAACTGAACACGTTCCAAATGCTAATCGGGCGGCAAACATGTTGCCACTGCGTTTACACGCGTCCCAAACGAAACGGAGTCAAAGTTGGGGCCAAGACAGGCGCTGCAACTGGTGTTAGCTGCGGTTGGGGGGAGGTAGGGGGTTGGCTGTGGGGTCGGCTTCGTGTCGGGGCATGTTCACGCAAGTGTAAGACAAGTCGACGTGACCATAAGAACCAAACGCCACACAAAATTGTTGGTAAATTTATTTTATTTTACTTTTTTTATATTTTTATTTCTATTTTTGCGATCAGTGCGCAAATTGTAATCAAACACCAACAACAACAACAACAACAACAACAACAAGCAGAACAGAGCTTGGCTACTGTTTGACTAGACATTTGTTGTTGTTGCTGTTGTGAGTTGTGTAAAGAGGCGTGCGCTGCTGTTAGTGCGGCCCCGCCCCCCGGGCAATAAGTCGGTGTTGTTGCTGTTGTTGTCTTGGCCAGTTGACCCGCATGTTAATTATAAACACATTAGGCCGCTAAAGGAATTAGAATTAGCTTATCGCACACACACGCACACACGCACACACACACACAGCATCCAAGGCAGAGTGTCGCCGTCCAAATGTCCAAAATGCTAACAAGGCCAACAAATAAATATTGTAAATAGAACTCGGCTTTATCTATGCAGCTCTGACGCCTTTGCCAGTGCAACAACAACACATCAAATCAACAAAGCACAACTATCTTTGGAGTGACGAAGATTTGATACTCTATCTTGCAGAAATATTCTTTTATTTTATTTTTTTATACATTTATAGTTTATATTTCTATTTTTGTTTCTTGAAGCTAATACAATAGCATCCATTATAACTACAGAATGCACGAGAGTATTTCCATATAATACTCAACTGGTTTTTCTAACTTGCAACTTGTATAGAATTGTTATGTTTGATTGAGATATCTTTAAAAGCAAACCTTTTCCCAAACCATAACTAAGTTCTTTGAAACAATGATCCTATAGCTAAGGAATATAGTGGTCTAATTTTTATTAAATTTTCTCTAATTTTACAAAACAAAATCAGTCTAATAATTAAGTAAGTCTAAGTAATTACCTTATAATTTGAATTTTAACTTCTGTGTGAACTTCTTTCACATAACTTGACAAACTTAATTTTTATTTTTATTTTCTTTATTATTTTATTTATGTGGTTGCAACTTGCGATCTTAGGCAACCTTGTATACAGTTTAATAAGCCAGGATCTACATATTCACAGAGTTGCTAGATGTTTACTAAAAACTCACTTATCTTGACAAACAAAGCACTAGAAATTTGCTCAATTTTTGATCGATTGCTTCTTTGGCAGACATATTATATAGTGATCTGATCCGTCCAGTAAAAGAAGCAACTCAGCTCTTCGTCTGATCAAAACTATATATTCCTTACGCTTGCAGTTGGAAACACCTCTTCCAAAGCATTACACACTTCTTAACAACCTTATAATGCCCACCGCAAGGGTATAGCAACCAAAACATTGACAGGGAAGATGCAGATGCAGCCTGCTGATGCAATTAATCACAGTACCCCAAGCAATACCCCAGAACTAAACCCAAACCCAAAACCCAAAGCTGATTAGCATAATTTGATGAAGAACAAACTATCGGCTGGAGTTTTTGGTATTTTGGTGTTTTATTTTTTGGAGTCTTGTGGCTGGTAACTGGGCCAACGCCTGGCTTGGTCAGGTTCGGGCATGGGGCCAGCTGTCGAAGATTTTGATTTCGATGCGCAAGATTAGCCACGCGTTGCACTCCGCTGCTCCCATTTTACAATTCTAATGAACTGGCAGCCGAAGTGGATATCGACGTCGACGTCGACGTTGAAGTCGAAGTCGAAGTCAATGCATCAAGTGGCAAGAACTCAGAGCCAAAATACGATGAACTGTCGTTAAAAGATTTATTGCAGTCAGGCCCGGGCACTGAAAGCTGAGATTGGAACACACATTTTGGGGGGCGCTCTTTGGCTATAAAAATGAGGAACGCAGCTGTTGGATCTTTGAACTTTCGACACCTCTGAAGAGGCCAGAATGTCAGTGAGCAAATGTTTTGTCTGCACACCTTGCAGTGTATGTGTGTGTGTGTGTGTGTTGTGGTATGTTATGTGTTGTATGTGTCTTTAATTGCCCAGGCTACATAACAACGCCGAGCTACAGTTGGCAATTTTATGACTTTTGGAATGCCCAGACTTGGACTGGGGGCCTAGGCCACATACTCGTAGTCTATAGTTTCTCATTTGTCTTAGGCGTCATAAATTTAGTTTTGTGCGGTTTTCTATAGTTTTCCCAACCCAATTGTGATGCTATCATTTTGCGATTGCCTTATTTTTATCGCCACATTAATTAAGTAATTAAACAAGCTCATGTGCACTCGCCGCACCCACAATTGCAATCAGTTTTAGCTGCTGCAGCAATTAAGATCAGCCTGCTAATTGGGCAAAGCGTTTCCCGACTACTTATCGCCCAACAAAACAAAAGAATTAAGACACGAACTTGCGCTAATAGCAGCTGCTTAGCGAGATTCGCTTCGACTCGCCTCTCACAACTTTAATTATTAACTCTATAACTCATTTTTGGTTTGCCATAGAATGTTTTTTCTCACTAAGGTGCATAAAGGGAGCGTAAGATAAATGGCTAAAAAACAAATCCAAATTTAATTTATTGACATGAATAAAAGTTTACACCCAAATCAATCGTGAAGAATTATCAGGGCCAATAAAACATTCCTGACTCAGTTGTAGCAAAGTTTTGCGATCCGAATACATAGAGTCTGGAAGAGAACTTTGCAAGTTAATAATTTTTTAACTTTTGCCATGAATTCTAAAGGCCTATTTAGACACACTGGCAGCAGGACGAATATTCTACCATTTTTTGTGTAAACAAAAAAAATCAACTTTAAATATGCATTTTATTATTTTTTTTTTTTGTATATATATTTGTCATATAATATTGATTGACTGAAAATTAAAACCAATGATTTTCGGTTTTTGCTAAACTTTTTACCAAAATATAAGGAAAAGAAACGTAAAAAAAATAAAAATAATTTTTTGTTATTTTTTTATTTTATTTTGAAAGGACTGAAATTTAATTGGGAGTACAAATAATGACTAAAAAGACATTCGACACATCAAGATAAACGACAACACTTTTAGATTGTTTAAAGATGGGACAGATAGTAAATATGAAAGCAAATGTTGAAAAAACAAAAATTTGAGTAAGTGATGTTAGTTTGAAATCTAGAGAGAGCTAAGGCATATATGTTTCCATCGAAACATGATAAGGCATATATGTTTCCAATAACAAATACAGTATAATTCAGTGGCAAAAGCAACGAAAGTCACAACTGGAGTGGCCGCCATCGTTAATTTAACAATTTTTGTGGCTGAAAAACGAAAGACTTAGGACACGAACTTGCGCTAGTATAAGCTGCTTGACTCGCCTGTCGCTGTGAGGCCCTCCCATTTTGTCAAAAGATGGCTACTAAAGCCAGCTGTGAAGCGAGCCAAAGCCATTAGCCAAAAACAAGCAACGAAGAAAACAAACAACATGAGAGGCAGCAGCAGCAGCAACAACAACAACAGCAACAATGAAGAGCCAGACACGTTTCCGCACGTTTGTCAAATAGACCAATCAGAGTCGCGTAATTTTGGGCTTATTACCATTAAACAAGCTGAGGCAGCTGCGCAGTAGCGAATAATTTGCTGTTTATTTGTTGGTAATTGGACACGGCAAACGCCTGGCGCCTCTCCAGGCCTAATGATGGCTGTTAGTGGCCCCGAAATTGAGCCACGTTCGCAGCCTTCAACATGAATAACATTTTAATTGAGTTACCAAGTGGGCAGTGAGTGTCTGAGCAAGTGAGACAGAGACAGAGCCAGAGCCAGAGCCAGAGCCAGACAGACAGAGAGAGAGAGAGAGAGATGATTGGACATGGGCATGGGCAAACATTTGGCTGCGGTTGGCTGTAATTTGACAGCTCAGTGATATTAATGCGATTTGACAGCGACAATGACAGTTGTGTGTGCACTCAAATCAAACAAGACAAATAAACAGGCAGACGAGCGTACAAACAGACGGAGAGACATTGAGACAGACAGACAGACAGACAGAGCGACATACATTGCGTATGCTTGATCGAGTCCAGCAGACCTCTGCTCTGCTCTGCCTTTGTCAGTCATCCATCAAACCGAAACCAACAGCAAAACACCAAAAAACACACTGAGAAGAAGCCGCCGTCAACGTTGTTGTTGTTCTTCTTGTTGTTGTTGTTGTTGTTGCTGTTGCTGTTGCTGCAGTTGTTGTTGTTGCTGCAAAGTTTGATCAACGAGCGCGACACTGGCATAATGAGCGCTATGGACGTGAATGTAAAGGTGTGTGTGGATGCAGCCAGATCTGTGCTGTGTGTGTTGCGTGTGTGTGTATATAATTGTCAATGAAACTGGTTTTGGGTAACATCATTCCGTCACTCACGCGCCCAGTCAACTGGCCAAATACGCACAGGCGACAACGAAGACGATGAAAACAACAACGTTTGAGGATGGAGGCATCGGCAACGCACCAAAGCCGATGCGCTTCAAAGATAATAACCAATATATGCCAAACAGCAAAGAACCAAACAGTAAGAACAACAACAACAACGATCAACCTGTGTAACGACCACGCCAACACCAAACAACAACCAAAACACAACAACAACATACACAACGACAACGGCAATCGGGGAATGTAACAAACGAGTGAAAACTAATGGAAAATAATGGAAAAATATTTACAATAGCCGAAACGGGTAGAGGGGTAAAACAGTATAGTCGTAGAGGGGTGGGGGGGGGGGGGGGGGGGGCGACTGGTCACAAACAACCGTAAGCAGAACGCAAGGCCTAAGCCCAAGCGAGAAAATTAAAGAGAAAGAAAACTTATAAAGATTTGAGTGACAGTAAAATGAAACGACGATTGGCAGGCGGCAAGAGACCAAACCGACCCGAACCGAACCGAACCGTACCGTACCGATCCCCACCATCCCCAGAGATAGCAGCAGCAGTCGCAAACATTAGAAAGCTAATGAAAGTTAACACAATGACAATAGTCTGGCCATCAGCACATGCAGGCGTCTTCTCAATGCAGCAGATGCATTCAAAGAACCTACCAATAAACACAAATACGAAAAATATAGATACAGCTACAAGCACAGACACAGATACAGATACGCAGATACATAGATACATAGATACAGATACAGATGCAGCCGGAGACACACTTCAGATGCAGTTCCCATTGCGCGCATTAGATCTGGCAGTTGATAATTATAAACATCGTTTGAAGGTTGTTATATTAAACAGTTTGAGACATTTGCATGCAATATTACAACAACAACGACAGCAACAATTAGAATATATTGAGTATACATATTGTCTGCTAACAAATCCAACAGCGCACCGTGGAGACTACTCATAAATATAATAATAATATATTTAAATATATTTGAACTTAATACATTTTTTTTTTTAAATATTCTAATATTTTATTATTATTTGTTAATTTTGGTGAGGATTTTTATTAATTTAAAAATTTTTGGAATTTTTTATAGCCGCAGTAATTAATTTTGTTGATTAAAGAAATATATTTTGTTGATATATAGAAATAGTCATATTAAAGAGAATAGTTTAAATAAATTTTTCAATAAAAGTTAAATTTACTAAGTGAAATTTTAAATGAAAATTATTCTATAAAAAATAATTGAAGACTGAAAACTTGAATTAAAAACTAGGATTAGATAGCCTAACATTTTAAATGTACAACAATTTTCAAGTAGTAATAGTTTTGTTCTTGAAACTTAAACAATTTGGCGGCATTGTGGAATATCCAGAGAAACCTGAAATTATCAGTATGGAATTAAGGGATATATTGCTATAGCTTATTAAATAGAGAATTGTTTAGAGCTTGCATGACAGAGTTACTTAAAATTGAATACTTTTTAATAGAAAATAAAAATAAAATTTAATAAATTTAAATATATGATTAAATTTTCACTAAACTCACCATTAACCTTACCCGGTTAAGTTGAGCTTGTATTTTTTCACTTGAGATCATTTAGATACTAATAAAGAGCCATTCGCTGTAAGCTTTTTAGCTATTTTAACTAAGATACATGCTCAGATTAACTCAAAAGATATTGATCAATGTGGTAATAAAAAAAACTCTCTAAATATACATTTTTATTGTATAACAAGTAAGAATGCTATAGTCGAGTATACCCGACTACGTAACTCCCTGTACCCAGGTCTAAAACATTCAATCACATCTACGTCCACCTGCACATACATACACACATACACAAAGACGCACACACACACTGGCGGCAAAAGCGATAGCGCAAGCGAGGCAATTTAATTGGTGGCTGTGCTTCTTCTTCCCTCCTCTCGCTGCATCACTGAATCTTCTTTCGTGAATAACTTCCGTGTTTATTATCCGATCGACTTGAAATTTGGACAGTATATTAAGAGAGACTAAAGTATTGTACGTGCCAAATCTTAAAGCTATATCTTGAAAATTGTTGCTGTAAAACGGTTTTAATCGATTTGCGGGGGAACGGGGGGAGATATCTAAAATATGAAACAAACTTGATCTGCGTATGGTATACTGGAACCTACATTTCAAATTTGGTGTCTCTAGCTCTTGTAGTTGCTGATATCGACGCGTTCATACGGACAGACGGACAGACGGACAGACAGACGGACATGGCCAAATCGAAATCTCTTTTGATACTGATCAAGAATATATATACTTTATAGGGTTGGAGATGTCTCCTTCTGTCTGTTACATACATTTGCACAGAATTAGTACCCCCTTTTTACCCATTTTATGGGTACAGGGAGTAAAAACTCTCTAAACATACATTTTTACTCCCAATTACAACAATAAAGGGAAATGATATTTACATTATTTAAAATATTCGGCTGGGAACGGGGAAGGACCTGATTGTGCAATTGATTTAAATACATTCTCGTATCATGTTTATAAGATTAATCTGCAAAGCCCTGGCAATTTCCTAGTAGCTGCATTTGAAGTATTGAACACATCTTCGACATTCAAGGAGTCTTGGAGTATTGAACACATCTTCGACATTCAAGGAGTCCTTAATTGAGCCACGAGAATTGTGTGTGGCCCACTGTGCGACGAGGGCAACTGCAGGATCGCCCACGCAACTTGAAGAATGAGAACGAGACCGAGAATAAAATTGAGAATGGGCCACAGCGCAGCGGCGCCTAACGACATTGAACTGAGTTGTTGTGTGTTCAGTTTGGAAAATATCTGTGAGAACGCGACTTTAAAGTGTTTTAAATATGTTGTTGAATAACAACGAATAACAACTGGTAACATGCATTAGAAAAGCAAAGTTGCCATTTGCCAGTTGGCAATTAAGTGGCATTTGTCGCCCTGGCGCCGCGCACAGGCCGAACTGCGGTTACTTTGGAGTAAAATCTATCAAAAGCAATCATAAATTCTTATTATGCAGATTATGGCAGCTGAGTTGATTGTAATTTGCTTTAACTGCGACTCTCTGAAGGTCAACAGCTTCGCATGATTGGGGTGCGACCCCAAAGAGCTAATTAAACTGATGTTAATACTGATCCATGATCAATGATTACAATACCAAAACACTTACATTAGGCAGCTGCGGGAGGTCTTTATACTCGACTGGAGTTCAGTAACTTTTGCTTAATCTACAGCACATGGGATCAGAATATGTAATTACAGAAACCTGATGAACGAGCATACAACAAATTCAGCTATAGTTATTAAGTCTAAGATAGATATGCACAATCAGATATCTAGCTATATGAATTCATGAAATCATTGTTTAATTATAAAATCAAAGTGCAAAGGAAAATATTCGACTCATTTCTCTCTGTAAATTCCAATTGGTTTCAGCTCATGTTTTAAAATGTAAGACAAGAACTTCAGCTCGATTCAATTATTGTTTTAACAGCTTATATTAGTTGACACAAATTTACATAATATTCATAAGTAACTTTCGTGTATGCCCTGCTTCTAAATGATTTCTCCCACCTTGGCACGCCCCTCCACATCTAATTGGAACTTGATTTTGAAGTCAATCTGCTTTTTGGTGTTCATTTGATGGCAGCAGCTTTTAATTATTGGAAAATGGGCTCGCCGTGAACGGGCCAGAGCCCGCATGATGGTTCCGAATGATTCGTTGATTTTGGTGTACCTTTCAGGTGTTTGTTAATTTGTTGTTGTGCCTTGTTTATATACGGAAAGTATCAGAGTGACTCAAACTCGTCGGGCCGAACAAATGTTTGACTTGGTGTGCCAAGGTGTTAAAGCTCGTCTTAGTCTTCAGATCTGCTCTTCTCAGTCTAGAGAACTGGCTGACCAATTTCTATACAAGTATGTCTGCATCTGCAGTGTTTTCCTTGTGTGTAAAGCTGAGCTTGTAGGCTTATAATTTATTATTTGAATCTTCGACGATCTCACTGCCCGGGTTTTCTATGAACCCAGACGCCTGCTTTGTAGATTGTTTTCAGATTTGGGGCGACGCATGTCTGATTTGGTAAGCCGGCAGCTGATTATGTGCCACATTAGTTGAGGCAGGGCAACAGTTTCGGTGGATGCTGGCTCTGCATGCATTTATAATTCAATCATAAGCAATTAACCAGGCAGATGCGAGGGCAACATCTAAGGCGCCATGGGCGACTCTCACATGCAAGGTCAACAAAACAGCCAGAGAGAGAGAGAGCGAAGGAGAAAGAAGGAGAGAGCTAGTGTAACCGAAAGAAACAAAAGACTTAGGCAACGAACGTGAATTTCATTAGTTTTGCATAGGGTTTTGTGCCCACTCGCGCCCTTGCAGTCCCTCACGCACGCTCCGCTCTCAGAGATTTTTGACAAATTCGTTTAAAAAATGTTCAAAATTGAAAAGATTCATTCATCAGCGCGCGCATCATCATCATCAACAACAGCAGCTGAAGCGGCCGCAGCTGAAGCGGCCGCAGCAGGCACGGCAAGGGCGGTGTTTAATGGATTCCAACAACAAAGTCAGCAGTCTGACAGCAGCTGGCAAGACAGTCAGTCAGATAGGCAGACAGTAACAACAGGGCAAGCTCAAAGGTCCATGTGCGATCTGACCCATTGTCGTTATAAATTAGCGCAATCAATCAACTCACTTCACCTGATTCGGCCATAAAGATTTCAAACAATGTAAATAGTAGACAGGCAGAACAGGTTCGACCCAAAGTTAAGGTTAGAGACAGATAAACCGGAGCGAGACTGAAATGTGTAGAATATTGGGGAAAGCCGCACGCTGAACATCTTAAACGCGGTCCAAAAATATATTCTTATGCGCGTATTTCAAACCATACGCGGGCCAGACAAAGTTCTGCACTTCGTCAATGTCAATATGGCCAGCGACAGAATCATTGACCAGTTTGTTAAATTAATCAGTAAATCGTTAAATGAATTGACTTCAAATACCGCCAACAGCTATTCGAGTTTCGGACTGAGTCAGCCAAGCTTTAGATATAAACAGTGGCGCAACCAGGATTTCCTTCTGGGGAAACACCTTCTGGGCTTATATCTAATTTCTTATGGATATTACAATATGATAATGTATTCAACACATCTTTTAGCAAGCTGAATTTATCCTTTAAAACAATAATCAAACAAGAACACTAAGAAAATCTAAAGAGAATTCAACTTTTATGCTCTATCTGTTCCAGCGGGGCACCCCCAGTTTATCCGTTACTGTAACATCCTTTGAGTGTATGTCTATTTTCTTATGGATATTACAATATGACAATGTGTTCAGCCGATCTTTTTGTAAGCTGAATTTATCCTTTAAAACAATAATCAAATGATAACAGCAAGAAAACCAGAGAATTCAACTTTTATGTCTTTCCTGCTCCATGGAGAAGCCCCTCTTCACTCCACCACTGGCTACATACTATTCCAAGTATGTGTGTATGTTTAGTTGATGATATTTGCCCTGTTCCCAGCATGCTTATCAAATCTCTGGGCAAGTTCGTTGCCTAAGTCTTCTGTTTTCAGAATCTTTAGCATATCAAGGTTTTATCTCTTTCTTCTTTTCCGAGCATATGTTAACAAGGAACGCGACTCGCTTGCCTCCCAATAAAAGCAGTTAAGCATCTCGAAAGATTTTTCAGGTGTAAAAAAAAGAAAGAAGGTTTTTCATAAATTCAAATCCAAATGCCGATCGTAAATTTCTTTTCGAGCCTGCTGCACATCGCTGCCCTTCCACGTAATTTTGTTAGCGCCCAAAGGGACGCACACTTAAAAAATGAAGAACAACAAAACAATGAAAGAAAAGAAAACTAAATGGGAAAACCTGGGGAAATATAGGTGTGTATAATAACTTTGTGTGTTATGGTCTCTTTCCACCTTGGTCGCACTTACCCTTTCTTTTGTACATATTAGTTGTGCATTGTTGTTGCTAAGTTTACTGGCAACGACGCGACGTTGCCATTGTCAGGATTATGATATGATATGATATGCAGCCCCATTCTGTTTAACCACTTTCTTTTGGCCTGGGAAATGTTTTATTTTGAGTGGCGGCCGGCAAGGAAAGTGCTGCCAAGACCTTTGCAGGGAGCTCGCTGCTCTTTTCCCATGCGGCACAATGCATTTTATTATGCCCATACAAAGAGATCAACTATATTTCTATAGTTCTCTGGCACTGCCTCTGCCTCTGACTCTGACTCTAGGTCTGGATTTGACTCTGACTCTGACTCTGATTCTGGGTCTGGGTCTGGGTCTCGATCTGTGCTGCTTGTGGATTTTGTATTCTGCATTGATTTTCTTAGCTGCAGGTGCGGAAGCAATTTGTTTAGAATTTTGCTGTAAACGCAACAAGCAAAAGCAACAACAACAACAACAACAACTACAACAACAAGTGCCACAAGACCCTGGCACAGGCAACATGGACATTAAATAAAAGCGAAAAGAGTAAACATACAACACGAGAAAATATTGCATGCACAGCTCGCCAAAAGGCAAACGTATGTGTGTGTGTGTATGTGTGTGTGTGCATGCAAATTATTGTGCACACACAGACATTTCCCCAACAACAACAACAACAACAACAACAACAACGAACTATCCAGACACTTGAGTCGCGTTGTCAGCCAAAGGAATCGTTTCAACTGCTTTGCAACTTCATTTCCCAACTTAAAGACTTACCAAATCATTGTAAACTAACCGAAAATAACTCATGTTAGCGCTCAAGCGAGGGCGGTTTCATAAGTACAGGTTCTGTTAATTGAAGTTGGCAAAAGTTGGCATTATAATAAGATTAGAGTAGGAAAATAATATAAGTAAAACTCCAGAAATTCCTCAAACTTCAATTAAGTATGCGCTGAAGTCCAAATAATCAATTTCCCAAACAAAAGACAACAGTTTTAAAAAATAAGAATATTTTAGCTAATAATTTCTTAATTTTTGATGATTTTGAAGATTTGATTTGCGTTTATTTTAATTGCAATCTAAGGTATTTTTATTGAGATCCTCCTCTTGAATTATTCATAGAACCACTCTCGTGCTTATTAGCTAGGCGCAAACAATGTTTTATTCTTGTTTGAACCTTATGGCACATGTCCATAAACTTTTATTAATAACCCCATAAAAAATGCTCATAAAATGTGTAATCTTGTTATTGTTGTTGTTGTTTGTTACGGTAATTCTTTTTTACCATATTTGTGAAGTGTTTGCAGTTTGACTTCAATGGACAATTTGTGTGTGTGTGTTTGCCTAAACAATGGCACAGCTGGTGGGCCTGCCCCCCTCCCCTTTGAGTATAAAACAATTTCCTTAAAATATTTATGCATGTTCTGTGAGTTTATTATATTGTTTTATGGTTTCCCCACTTAGCTGAAGGAACACTCATTGATCTGAGCTACAGCAGGAGAGCCTCTTCAAGACCCAAGCACAACAAATGCTGTTGCCCAAATGTAAAATGATATTATTAAAGAGTTTGTAGCAAGTTCTGAACGTGTTAAAGTCACAAGTTCCCTAACACGTCTTAAGGTTATTTGATATATTTATTAAACTAGCATAACGATTTTTATTAAGCTCTTCCAACACACACACACACACACACACGAGCTAAAAAAAACGGGTTATCTAAACATTTGTGCTCTATACGGTTTAAGGCCTTTCGAATTTCTTATGAGATTTGTGGCACCGCTAAGTTGAAAGTTACCGAGCTGTGGAGGCAACAATTTCTATAGAGCAACTCAACTTTGTTGCACATATTTCAGTCTCGTTTCAGACGCCGTCTCTTGCCTTATTTCATTTCATTTTATTTACGTGAACTACTCTGGTGTCCAATAAAATATACGCAACGAAATCAGATGCAAAACTGCAGGCGCGCGGCGAGGGAGAGTTGCTGGAAAAGCCAGCCAAAGGCTGAGAGAGAGTAAGGGAGAGAGCCAGAGTTATAGAGAGGTGGAGCGAGAGTGAGAGGGCGAAAGATTCTCATTCTCAGCATCTTGTCGTTGAGACACGCGGACGCACTTAATGAGCAGCGATCTTAAATCTTAAAGCAGACGCACAGACAGCCGCCAGAGATGGCCTGGGCCTGGACCTGGACCTGGCTCTGGCTTTGGGTCTGGGCCTGGCCAGAGCGATATCTGTGCAGAGGCAGGGCTCATGTGTGTGTGTGTGTGTGTGCGTGTGTGGCTTGTGTGTGTGAAAGTATCTTGAACTGCGCTTTGCCTCATTCCGGCTCAGCTTCATCTTTCTTCTGGCTTCAGCGTCGTCGTCGTCGTCGTCGCTGCACTTGAATTTCAAAACTCGCACAGAGACAGAGCGGTAGAGAGGCAGCGAGGCAGCGAGGCAGCGAGAGACGCACGCAGCTAGACAGGGGGACACTTCAAATGCTTATGAAGATATTATGAAAAGCAAACCGAGGCCGAGTCTCGAGTCGAGTCGACTTGAGTCTCGAGTCTGCGTGACAACAGTGCCACTCGAGAGGCAGAGACCTGGTTGCCAAAGGAGCTGCATTTTGTGGCAAGTTACTGCGCTGCTGGCAAGTTGACAAATGCGGCACAGAGACAGACAGCCCTGGGAGTAGTTAAAAGCAGCGAGCAGCAGCACTAGGAGGAGCTGGGAACTGGGAGAACACAGACACAGACACTGAGACAGAGACACAGCTGCTCATCTCTGTGCAGCTTCACCTGCAAAAAAGATCAATGACAATTTATTGTCATGACGATGTAAGTTCTCACTGGCGCAGGCGTGCTCATATGCATCCATAGAACTATCTGCAATTGTATCTGTATTCGGTATTCGCTATTCGTATCCGTATCCGTATCCGTATCGGCAGCTGCAAATGTCAATGTATCTGTAAGCTTGAACAGTCGCAGTTTGTGTGTGTGTTTTGATTTTGTTTGTTTTTATTCGTTTCGCTTAAGGAAAATGGCCCATAAATTATACAAAAAGACATCTACTTACATATTTCAATTAGTTTTTCACTAATGCTTAAACAAAATATCACAAAAAGTAACGCAAACTAACAAAATACTTAGCAAATAGACAGGCATAGAAAAAACAATTACTTATACTAGACTTAGGCTATCGATTTGTTTTATTTACTGCTCGCTTAATACTCGCTTTAGATAATGATCTGATGTCGTTTGAAGACCTGCTAATACTCGTACTTGGCCAGAATAGTATATAGTATATAGTATATATATATAAGTATGCATATATAGTGTTAAGTTTAGTTGATCTATTGACTATTGAGCGGCCCAGTTGTGAACATTTGGCATTTGATTAAGCTTAGACATTAATTATGGTTTAGATATACATGTTTAACAAGCGAACATCTAGTTTTCAGTTGGGTTTAACGATATTTACAGCTTATCAGTCGGGGTCGTTAGGACGACAACTATTTGCAATCGATGGCGATGGCGATAACGATTGCGATTGCGATTGCGATTGTTATCGTTATCGTTTCATTAGCTGCTCTTGTTGCTGTCGCCGCACTTGTGGACCTGGGCCAGCACGCGATCGATGCGCTCCGCCAGAATCTTGATTGATTTATCCGGCAGCGAGGGCAGCACATCACGCACATTGGAGCTGGTTGTGCGCTCAAAGAGTTCCCGCAGTTTTGGACCCGCGCCCTCGGCACGCAAGCGCTGCAGCGCCTGGATGGTGGGACGTCGAAAGATGCACAGATTGTCCAGCAGCAGGCTGTGATAGGCCTCATACTTCTTGAGCAGACGATAGCCGTGCAGCAGTCCCGATTCGTTGTCCAGGAACACGAGCAGCTGCGTCTCGCTCTGGCGCGCCAGATTGTGAGCAGGGGCAGCCATAATGTCGGCATTCCATTGAAAGTTGTACAAGTTATTAACGACACGATCGAGGTTCGCGATCAGGTAATCGAAGACGATTAAATCGGACCATTGTGCCAATTCAATTAGTCGCTGCAGCAGCGAGGATGAGGACGTGGACGAGGACGCGGATGCGCCCTTCACTGTCGAGGACAACTCCGCTGGCGTCTCCTCAAGCATGCGTGATTGATGAGCGGCCGTTTGCCCACTGGCAGCCTCCAGCCGCTTGAGTAATCCCCGCGACGACGACATCATGCCACCGCCCGTCTCCCTCTCCCTCTCCGTCTCCGTCTCCGTCTCCGTTCCCGTCTGCTCCTCCCGCTGCATTTGCTGCGTTATGTTCCAGACATCGTACTTGTTCAAGTGCCGCTCCAGCGGCTGAAACGGCTGCGGTATGCCAGCCGGCTCCAGGTCCGCCAGCCAGCGTGTTAACACCACCGGCCTGTGCTCCTTCCACTGCGCCTGCGTGATGTCGCCCAGCGCAGCAGACCAGCTTGGCGTCGTTGTGTCAATGACTGTTGCCGCGCTGGGCGCCAGGTTGCTAATGTTGAGCAACTGGCCCAGGTAGTAGCTGAATATCTCGCCCTGGATCTGGTCCGTGTTCTGGCGATAGCGTGCACAGGCGCGTGTGCCATCGGCGAACACCACAAGGCGATTCTGCATGCGTCCGCAGCCATGCTCCAGACGCACCACCTGACCCTGCGCGGCCACATAGCGCTCCCAGCTGTGCTGATCCTGTGTGGCAAAGCCCTGGGGCAGCGCCTGCTCCACCAGCTCGCCCCAGTAGATGTCCGCCTCAATGATGCCAGCGGCATGCAGCTGATCCGCTCGCGGCTGCAGCTGCGGCTTGGCCAGCGACTTGCTATGCTCCGCGGCCTGGGCTGTCTTGGCGGAGAGCCTACGCTCGGGTCCCTTGCGGTAGCGGCCATTGGCAATGCGCTGCACGTGGAACTCCTTGATGCTGCCATCGTTGGTGTCCAGTTTCTTGACTATCATGGAGTCCGGCGCGTTCTTGTCCTGCTCCAAATGGAAGGCATTGCGAAAGACCTGCTCCGCGCTGAGCTCCACATTGCCGGACGGCGGCGCCTCGTCGCGTATGAAGGCGACGCTGTAGGGCAGCGGCGGACTGGGCGGCTCCTCGCTGAGATTGAGTGAGGTAACAACGGACTCATCGCTGCCGCTGCCAGCGCTGCCGCTGCTGGCAAAGTAATCCGGCAGGCCGAGCATGGGCACAATCACGCCCAGGGCCATGCCAAACACAAAGGCGGCCAAAATGCTGAGCAGGCAGGCGCGACGCTGGAACGCGCGGCGTCGGCGCAGCGTCAGCAGCGTCATGTGTGTGGCTTCAATGGGGTTGCTGCTGCTGCTGCTGCTGCTACTGGTGCGGCTGCTGCAGTTGCTCTTGGACAGCGTCGCTGCCAACGCCGGGCAGTGCGTGGGCGTTATAACGCTGCAGGAGAGCTGTAGCTGCTGCAACGCCGCTGAGCCGTTCAGACGTTCGTTTAGAGTGTTGCCAATTGGTTGTTGTTGCTGTTGCTGTTGCTGTTGTTGCTGTTGTTGCTGTTGTTGTTGCTGTTGTAGTTGTCCGGCTTCCAGGCGCTTGATGTCGTACATTTTGCTGCTGCAGTCACCGAACTTCACAACTGCCCACCCTCTCTTGGTACGACTCGTCGCTGCCTCTGTTGCTCAAGCTGGCTGCAAGTTCAAGCAGCGCATAAAGAAGCCGGCCGGCTGCGGGTGGAGGGGCGCTGCGGTTGCCGGGGCAGCTTCCTCGTCGTCGAAAGTCGTGAAATTAATTTCTGGCTTTGTTTAATAAATATTGCGCCTGATCCAGGGCTTTATCGGGCTTGGGTCTTGGCCTGGCCTTTGGTTGGCGGGCTTGGCAGTTGCCGTTGTCCTTCCTTCCTTCCTTCCTTCCTGCCTTCCCTGCCTGGGCTAGGTTCTATCGGCGAGCGTCTCTGACCGGTTCGCTTATAACGTTTGCTCGATTTTTCTTCGATTTCCACAATTGAAATTGAAACAGCAACGAAAAAAAAACGTGCCCAACGCCGCTTTATTTATTTTTGCTCGTTCTAAGCGTTTTTTTGTTGTTGTTGTCGTTGTTTTTTCTCCTTTTTTTGTTGTTTTTTTGGTCGGTTTATCGATCTATTTTCTGCACGATCACTTGTTGTAATTTTTTATTATACATTTTGCTGTACCGTCGCTTTGGCTATTGTTTTTGTTGTTGTTGTTGTTGTTTGTTGTTGTTGCACATGTATGTACATAGCGAATATGCCTTTCGGGTAATATTTTAGCAATTTCCTCGCTGTTTTTGGCGTTTATCGCGGCCTCCACGCGATGCGCGATGTTTTTTCCTAGCCTGGCCCTTGAGACTCTTGCTCTGGTCAGCTTAACAGTTTTTCGCTCTTCTACTATATATATATATATATATATATATATATGTATATAGTGGGTTTTTCTTTCTTTTTCAATTTTAGCAATTGGCGATTTTGGCGCGCCGATAAAAGCAATTTCGTGGCTTTGAGCTATTTACCACACACACACACACAGATAGCCGGAGTTGGGCACATACACACACACGCACACGCGGCACACACACCAAGACAACACACGCCTGGCATTCCCAGCCTGGTGCAGTGCGCTTGATAATTGCCACAGCAGCGCGACAAGTCCAAGTCCAGCTCCAAGCTTCAAGCTTCAAGCTCCAAGCTCCAAGTCAATGGGCTCCAAGTCCTGCCAAGGCTTTAAGACTAGGCACGGTCAAGGGTTTCGATGTTGTTGTTGTTGTTGTTGCTGTTGCTGTTGCTTTTGCTTTTAGGTTTATCAATTTAATTTCTTGTCTCGCACCTTTGCTTGATTTTATTTTTCTTATTTTTATTTTATTTTTTAAAGGTTTTTTGCTCGCTTGACCGTCCACAACATTCACGTTGTTCGCCGCACACCGAACGATCTGAGGAATTTTTATGCTTTTTTATATTTTTTGTTCCTTTTTTATTTTTGTTATTTTTTATTTTTGCCGTTCGCCGTCTGCGCGCTTGCCTTGTCTTTCATAAGTGCATTAAGTTATATAGAAATAACTGTTTAGAGCGTGTCTTAAGTTTCAACCGAATCGATTCACATGTTTTTGCCACAGAACTTGTCAACTTTTGTGCACTTTTCTTTGTAATTCGACAGCAGTTGTCTTTTGTATCTTAGAGATGCAAAACGTGCGCGCTTGCGTACCGCTTCGTTCGAGATTCGATGGCAGACTGTCGGCTGGAGAGCCGCTGCCAGGCTTAGTTAAAGACCCAGCCAAGACCGGACCAGCTCGGGACAGACCGGACTCAAACACACACAGACACACACACTCTCTCGCACTCTCTCATTCTTGCGCTCTCGCTCAGCCTCTCTCAGCAACTCAAACTCAAATTTGTTGCCGGTTTTTGAGTGAAACTCGTGCGCTCTCTTTCAGCATTAAGCCACATTTATTTGTATTTCATGCTGAAGAAATTCACTTAGGCAACATGCACATTCATGTCGCCGTCTTGTTGGCTCCTTTTTGGCCAGATCCTGCGCCAGTGCAGTCACTATTGATATTGCAAAAGGACCCTATGGTCCGCACCTCAAAGCTGTTCACATTGTTCGCAAAGAAACGACCAATGAATGTGAAATTGTACTCCGGTAAGTAGCCAGGTAAGTAGTTCGCATCGAACTTCATGTGCTTCAATGTGTAGGTGTAGTTCTGCAATTGATCGAAAGTTATAGCATCTGCAATATAGGGTCGCAAAACTATCGATTGCACTTTCGATAGTATCGATAGCGTGTGCCGCGACTGTTATCATCGATTGGTTTTGTCACTGTCGATTTTACTTGGATCTTAAGTGCCAAATATATTTAGATTTATTTATTTATTAATTACATGTTCCTAATATTTTTAGATATTATTCAAAACTTTTTCAAAAATATACAGCTTAAAATTCTTGAAAAACTGTTTAAAATATTTAGCAGAAATTAGTAATTTAAGAATCCACATAACTTAATTGTAATACTATGTGTGTTTTCATATTTTCAAGTCTCAAACTGAAATTATTCTTAAATATCGAAAGTATTAGTGTTCCGGGCTGGTGACTATAGGAATTATCGATAATTGTTAATCGTTTTTTTTAACGTTTAGGTAAAAATATAGAAGAAATATAAATATTATACTACATTGTTGAAAGTATAAATGCTTCTGATATCTACTTAAATCTTTGGATCAACGTTTCCTATTATGAGGCACGAAAAAAAATTACCTGAGCACACCACCTAATTGATTAACTCACCAACTTGAAGGGGCACTTCTTGGGCAAATTGTTGTCCGTCTGTTGTATGCCCCTGTAGAGCAAGGTCAGCATGGAAGAACGAGAGTTGGCATCCATAAGCTTGCAAATATCCAGGTTCAATCCACTGAGACGCATCACATTGTTTCGGCCATAGATGTAGAGACGCAGTTCCGACATGCCCACCAAATGTGTGATCTCAGTGTTGTTTGTAGTAATTTGAACCGTAAACGAGTTGATGTTCTCAAGAAAACACTCGATCTTAGATATTTTATTACTCATTTCAGTGCACTGAATCTTTGTAAAGATGATTTTCTTAACAAATAAAGAGGAAATTTAAAAGAGCACTCTAAATTATAGTATTTTTTCAAGTACACACCTTCTGTGCATGGCTTATAGTTAGAATCCATGTGAATAGAATCCAAAAGATGAAACACTTTCGTTCCATGTTTAGCGTACTACACAACTGAGCTTCAGGTACTTCAAAAGTAGACTAAATTGTTGCAGCTATTCTATATAAGTATGACATAACCATTAATATATAATTTGATAGATGATAGACAAGATAGGTCTAGTAATGATGCTATTGATTTTTAACAACAATAAACTGGAACAAGCAAAGCTTTAATATAGTTCAACCCATGCATAAAAAAACGTATTACAATGTTTGTAGAACCATAAAGTAAACAAAGGGGATATGGGTTCTTACAGTCTGGTTGATATATATAACTGTATATATCAGAGCATTGATATGAAAGATCAAATTTTAAAACTATAGAATGTACTTGTGTATTGACTTCGAATTCGTGTTAAGTTTCTTTCAAGTTTTAGATCATTGTTCGTCTAAAACTGAGTATAGGGTATTTTTCAGTCGTATACCATATATAAACACATTTCTAATTGCTCAATATCGTATTTGTAATAGGTTTAATTTACTTTCTATTTCAATTATATTTATAATTATAAAAATTATTACTACATCACAAAATTTAAAAACAAAAAATTATCTGATATGACAAGACACAAATTGTACAGACTTTTGGTGGCCAAATGGGTCAATAATATATATAGAGAACTATATATGACATGTATGTAACTGAGTACACGTGTTCCAAGTTCATATGTATAAAATAAAATTCCAATCGTTAGGCCGACGGAAAAGCGCCAAAAAGTCGAAATATATATGTTGAATGTTTTTATCGCCTAAGCTGCGAATCTTAAAACAATCTAGAGCTATTTAGCACTCTATAAAATAATATAGCCTTATTATGTAAATTTCTTAACAATTATCAACTTTTTTTATTTAAAAAAACTTTTATTTAAGATGGTATTATAATAATATCATGCTCCACATTATATTAAGAGAGCAACGCTTAAGAGCAAGCGGTATTGCACTCAATCGACTCGTTTCACTCAATGAATCTGTCAGAGAGAGAGGTAGATCGAAAGAGAGCGCTGTAGAATCCGCTCAGCTGAGAGTAGCCACACAGACAGGGGACATTTTAATGCCCATTTGAAGCTCTTGAAGCGTTCGTGTTGTTGATTTTTATGCTCAGCGCGGCACATTTGCTGCGCCACATTAAGAAACTAGTATCTGGTGGTGCCGATGGTGCTGATGGTGGTGGTGGTGTTGGTGGTGCTCTCGGCAGCCACTGTCGGAGCGGGAGCGAGCTGCAATGGCAGCGCGGGCAAAAAAAAGTTGGAAAAAATATGATCAAGGAATGTAGACATAACTTGACAGCATGTTTAGAGAATTTTTACTCGAGGACAGAGCGCGAATGTGCGTTGGAAACGGAATGAGTCGCTGCTCCGACTCAGATCCAGACTCAGATCCAGAGACAGAGACAGACCCAGGAGTAGGCAGGAAGGCAGGCAGGCAGGCGGGCAACGAAGACGACAACGATAACAACAACAACGAGGCACACAAAAGTTGGCGCATTCTTTTGCACAGGCTACTACCGACTGTGTGTGTGCGTGTGTGTGTGTGTGTGTGTAAGTGTGAGTGTGAGTGTGTGTGAGCCTCAGACGGGAACTCTCCGACTGGGAACTCAGACTGGGACTCACGACTTTTCTAATTGAATTTGCACTAACAATTAAAAGTTGCTCAGTATCGAATGACAAGCATAAACATAATATATGAGCAACAGTTTTACTGTTATCGAAAACTTAACACAGTTTCTCAGTTCCTGCACATTAATATGCAAATAAATAATATATAAAAAAAGGCAAATATCAAAGTGAATGCGCATTAAATATCAAATGAAATGAAATGGCCATGCATAGATAACTAGAGAAAGATCAAACAAAAACCAAATAATTTGCAATAAATAAACATAAAATTAAATAAAATAAACTCAAAAGTGTCAGCTGTCCGATGGGCCACTTTAAAGTCGCTATTGGGGTTTGTTGTTATGCTATGCTATGGCATTTTACTATCAATCGATCTAAATCTGTATCTAAATCGAACGACATCAGCTAACTACAAAATTAGTCGGAAACTGTGAGCCCAAAAGGCAACAAACACAAACTCAATTTGATTGGATTTGATTTTGTTTTGGTTCGTTTTGATATTTATATCTTTTTGTTATTTTTGTAGTCTTTTCTTGGGTTATTTTTTTTTTTTTATATTTGTTTTTTGCCATATGCCCCGCAGTAATGTGGTTGTTGAAATCGTCAGTTTAAGTCAAATTAATTAACATTAATTTTTGTAGCTCGTTGCGAGGCATGAAATCAACCGGGTGGCTTTTGGGCTCGTTTTGAGATCTGTTGTAAAATGAATGTCTGCCAACTTTGATGATAAATTGTAACCTGCTTGTCCGCGTTTTGCGACTTTGAGAGTTGGCACTGCGTCTTCATAGGCTTATCGCAGCCATTTAAAGGCTGGCATGCCAATATGGTGGGAAAGCAGCCTGGTGGCCGAAACCAAACTTGTTATAGTTAAAGCCAAGGCAGGCAGCGTTTGGGGCCCTGGCCCAAAGTTAATCGAATTAAACAAATATATGTCTGGTAAGATGGCCAGTTAACAGTTGCTCAGCGTTTGACAAATGATGTTGGGCTTTTGGGGTACCATAGTTATAACGATAGCTTGTATAACTGTGCTGCTGGTCGCAAGTTCGTTGCCTAAGTCTTTTGTTTTGTGGGAACAGTTTGTTTTCGTTGCGCTTCGTTTTAATTATTGCCAAAGTCTTGGACCGCGTATAAATTTCAGTGCAGCAAAAGCAAACAGAGAAATAAAAACGAAGCATACACACAGACACACACGCACACACACACGCACAGGCATGAACTTAAGAAAAAGCATTTTTTCGAAGTTTGTTAAGCGCAAATTCTTGAAATGTTTGCAGTGCGCAACAATTTGGAACATTTTGTTGAACACAAGAGGAGCAAACAGATGAAAAATAAAGCAAAAGACCAAAAACAAAAAAAAACTAAACGAAATACAAATAAATGTATCGGCGAACGCGTCGCCGCGTGGTCAGCGAAAGTGAACGGCGAAGGACACACAAAGTGACTGCTCCTCAAGCGAAACTGGAACTGGAGCTAAAGTTGAAGCTGGGAGTTGGAGTTGCAGTTGGAGTTTGACGTGGTTGGGCTCAAGTGAAACAGCCATTGTTTGCATTGCTAGATTCCAGACCACTCATGCTAGACGCTGGCGTCGCTGTTGATGACGAGAGCTGGACGAAACGGCAACAGCAACAGCAACAGCAACAGCAACAGCCACAGCGGCTGAAGAGGCAGGAACTGAACTGCACTCCACACTCCTTGTCGTCGTCACGGCCCGTCAGCGTTTGCATCCACAAATCCACAAGTCCACAGAGCCACATGCGAGTATAACACATCCATAACATCCTAGCCAGGCTGCACTTGAGCAGGGCACGGGCATGGGGCACTTGCTGCTGCTTTTGCTGGCTCCTCAAGACTCCACGAGTCCAACGCTGACGCCGACGCCGACTGCAGACTGCAGGCTGTCTCTCTGGCTGCCAGGCCTGACCTGAGTTAAACAAATTCATTAAAAACTCGTCACTTTGCGCGCATCACGCTGACTTGGCAGAACTGCCGCTGCCGCTGCCGCTGCTGCTGCTGCTGCCGCTGCTTCGTTGGCGTCGTCGAGCACTGCCACTTGCCACTTGCCACAATACTCGCAGTCGCACTCCTTGGCACTGCGGCCAATGAAGTGCCTGGGTCCATAGTCTTAAGCCTTTGCCAGGATACCATTTTATCATTTTACCATTTTTACCATTTTGAGGCAGGCCTCGGCAAGCAACCTCTGCATTATAACAATATTTTTATTGCATGTCCCTTCCATGTTGTTTGCACTGCGCTGCAGCTTACTTCCTACAATGCCAGGGCAAACAGCGCAAAGCGACAGAGCCACAGCCAGAGCCTTGAATTCTGTATTTGTATTCTATTTTGAAAGGCCCTTCAATCAACTTGATCTTGGCAACAGCTCTGCTACACCGTCTGCCCGTAAGGCACCGCCATCGCCATCTCCTGCACCACTGCACCACTGGCATTTCTCCTGAGAAAGCTCCAGCCGAATATCACAGTCCGATAAGCAGCCCGCTCTCGGTGGCTGCCACAGCGACTGATGCCTCATTGATGCATCAGTATATTTCTAACGGCTGTGTTCTCTGTGTGTATATGTGTGCGTGTGTGTGTGTGTGTGTGTGTGCGATAAGTTTCCAGGAAGCACACAGTGCGTTTGCCGTCGGCCTCTAAGCCACAACTGATGCCGCCAGCTGATGTCGCAGCCGGCGCGGCGCATTGGTGCTGCCAAGCGAAGCTCTTGTAATATGCGCTAACTAACACGCATATTCAGGAAGTATTCCATGTCCAATTATTGTTAACTCCAAACTCAGCAGTCAAATAATTATAATTAGCACTATAATATCTGTGGCATTGCAAGCCAAGTGATAAGAACTTGCCATAATGTTGGCAACCAAGTCAAGAACTAGCTCTTTTAAGTAGTTCTGTCCAAGTCAAAAGATAGCGCATCGTGAAAATGTTCATAGCAAGTAATAAAAAAAATATAATAAATATGAAATTATGATATTTAGCAGATTTGATGTCGCAACAAGAAGGGAGACTTAAAACATTTGTTAGTAAAAATCTGAAATTCGTAGGAGGCATGATATGAAAAGGAGAGTAGGAAAGACAACTTCGACTAGTCCGTTTCTTCGTTAGTAGATTTAAGTACACGATTCATATCAAAGCACATATTTTGAATACAAATATACGTGCTAACCCTAAGGATGAAAATATATATCAAATCTTAGAAGAACGTCTCAGATATACAACCATATTTAAGCAAACAAAACATGTAAATACAGCAATTTAAAATGTAAATAAATACTATTTTAGAATTAATAACCATAGATTTAAGTACTTATTAAAATGTTATCCAGCTGAATTCCCTGGCAGCCATTGCTAATGCACACTTATCATATAATTTTAAGTATATGATTAATTTTTAATAAAATAAATACACATAAAAATATTTGAAATATGGAAATGTTTATTTGCTCCCAAATTCATATTATTTAAAAAGCATAGCTGGATATCCCTCTATTCACCGTCAAAGCCAGTCCTAATTGTGTTTTTAAATTATATTATCATAAGACGCTCTTTTATTAAAACGCCATCAAAATAAAAGAAACACAAAAAATATATATGTATATGAATTTTAAAAATTACATTGACTATTTGCTCCCTTATTCATATTATTTAAATGGCAGATACTTTAAAATTAGTTTTGCATTTAATTTTTAGACACATTTCTAACACATTTGATATAATCGAACATGAAATGGATAGAACATGCTTGGGAAACTTATTGGTATCTTGAGTGGATAACGTAGACTGAGGCTTGGAGAGAGATAGTATAATAGAGCGCAGTACACAATCATAATAATTTGGTTTTAAATACAATTTGTATATATATGTATTATACAAGTTTTCTGCCACCTATTGTGGCAGCTTAATCATACTAAGTAAGTTTGTTTTCCCAAACTTATCCTTTAAAAGATAACCGAGGAACCAATCTATTAACCACACTTTCAGTTAGTTCAGAGGTTTCTAACTTAAACAACCAAACTGCTACACAGTTCTGAAGATTCACAGACTTTTGTTAAGATATCAGATCATGTGCTCAACACTTTCGCTTTCTGTGCATTATGAATATGATTTTGCTGCTGCTGGGGCATACATATATGCACATGGCATATGGCAACCATATATAATATGCTATAGAATCCTATAAAAGAGATCGCTGCGTTTGCCTGCACACCTTTTATGGGCGATGGAAGGGAAACCTGCATATGATGCGTTAAAACTTTGAAGCAGTCCTGACAAAGGGCCCACTAGCAAAAGGAGCAACAATACTAAGTATGAGATACAGAACAAAAACTAAAAAAACAAAAAAAAAGAAGTCAGATCGCTGCCGCCATACAAACGCGCCTGTAATTTTAAGACGCAGCCCCAAGTATGACGATGATGACAAACAAGGATACCAAACTCAGAATACCACTGAATTCTTTTGGATAATTAAAAGCACTTAAGTCGGAATTTTTTGGAGCGCGTTTCTGTTTTTTAAACCTTGTTTGTTATATCATATACTATATGTTTGTTGTTATTGTTGTATGCCTGAACAGACTGCTTCAGTGAGCAGTGAGCAGGGAAGCAGCGGAGCAGAGAGGCGTATTGCCTTGAAGATAACTAATTAGTGAATAGCAAAGGACAATGTAAGTGTATGAATGGGAAAGAGTCTGAAATCGAGAAACAACATCAACTGGATTGTAACATCATATCATGCATATGTATCACCTTCAGGAATCACTAAGTGTATAAGATGCTGTAAATGATAACATACAAAAGATCTCTGTACTGCTCAAATTGGAGCTGGCAAACATATCGATATGTGTTCAATATATGCAAGTAAATATCAATATATATTTATAATATCTGATTCCACAAAATATGTTGGATAAACAACTAAAATGTTAAGCAAGAATTTGCAAATTAAATCAATTCCTGTCAAATATCGATATTAACATTGTTCTTTTCCCCGCTACATCGATAATATCGTTTATAATATCGGATTGCACAAAATATGAAGAACATATAACTCCTTTTTTCACTTATGTGCGCCTTTAATTCCCAAATGGTTTAAGCATAGATTTCATAAGGTATATGACTTTTCTGGCTTATCCGCATGCTCCAGCCATATCTATAAGCTGGGCATCCATTTATTTCATTGAATTGGGTTTTCTTTTAACCTACGCTTAGAATTTCCAAATGGTTTAAGCTTAGATTTAATACTGGACACCCTTTTTTATTGGAATGTTTTTTTTCGGATTTGAAATAAACCGTTAAAGTTTAAAAGGATTTGAAATCTATTATCAATTGTTGACAAAAAACCATTAAATCAATATTAATCAATATATCTTTTCCCAGCTCTAGTTAATATATAATCGAAAAAGTAGTTTTTATGTTTCGATTTTAATCAGACTGATTTGAATCTTCAGATCTGAACTGGGTTCTTTTCTTTATTTAAATTGCCTTTGCACTTAACTACAGTTTGCAAATGTTGATAAAAGCGCGCTGCTACTGTCAAAAATTAATTTTATTTTTAATGTTAAGAATAAAACTATTTTTACTTATTTTTTAATTTTTTTTAATTTCTATTTTTTAGAAATTATTATTATTTATTTCTATATTTCTTAAACGTGACTTAATCTTTAAAATAATTAAGTCTGGTTTTATTTACTTAAGAGCAGAAACGTGAAACGTTGTGAATGATTCATAAGGCAAGTTGTTTTCAGCATTTTACCACTCAGAATGCATGTTTTCTCGCTTATTGTGAAATGCTTTTAGCTGATATTCAATATTTTGCGGGCGAGGCGAACTTGAACTTCACAGCGACAATAATAATAACAACAACAAGAAGAAGAAGAAGAAGCAGAAGAACAATATGTTACCTGGTCCTGGCCTACCTTTGATTTGTGGCTATTTCGCGCGGAGACACTTCATTTATCACGTTCGTACGGCGTCGGCGACACAAGCGCTGACCTTGAAAACGTTTTAGCCGAACCCAAAACCCAGTCACAGTCCCAGTCGCAGTCCCAATTCCCGTCCCCAATCCCATCCCCGTCTCCAGCCCAGTTGCCTGCATATAAACATTTTGTAAAAGGAGCCATACATATTTTTGTCGGTTTCATTTTAACGTTGCGTTTTCTTGGCCAGTTTGTGTTTTACTTTTATTTGTATGGCTTTATTAATGATGCGATGCGCGATAATGACGCATGCATACCAGATAGGCCACAGATCCAGGCATTCTTATTCTTGTGCCTATTGCTTAAGTAAGCCAAGTGCTTCCGCTCCAAATGGTGTGAATCCGAATCCGAATCCGAAGCCGAATCGAAGCCTTTCTATTGCCAGTGCTGGAATCTGCCAGGAATGGTGTTAACCACGATTAATTCATGCCCATCGTCAACTCCCTCCCTGTGCTCGATGTCGTTGGCAGCACAGCGCTAAATAAATAAATGAATTAATGGCCCCAGCGAGTGCGGTGCAAAAAAATCAATTAAATAAAATGCGAAACGTAAAACATGCATAACAAAAAAACAACTGAGAAGAGCTAGCTTCCAGGCGCCGAAGACTTAGTACCCTTGCGGAGATTGTCTAAAAGAAAACAAAAATGTTTTTCATGCAAATACTCTATACGTAAGGATCGTTGATTGCGATCTGTTTATTATTAAATATTGTAATTAAGCTCGCAATTCATAAGTTTGCTTCAATTATCTGTAGAAACAAACAAGTTTTTCATACAATAACTCAGTTTTCATCCTATTATTCCTATTACAATCACATTTGATAAAATTAATTGTATATCTATGAAAGTAAAAAATGAAATACTGAAGAACAGTAAGATTAAAAGTTAAATAAAGCCAGCCTGGAATTTGTCAACAACTTCATGGGTTTTGCAAACAATTTTTCCCTAAACTTTCACATTTTTAATGACTATAATTTTGATTAAAAGATCTATCTACTTAGGCTGAAAAGGCTATGAAGTCTGAACTCCCTATTGTAATTTATATTAGGACACACACAAACACACATACTTAATTATATTTCTCTGTAAATAAATGAATTGAAATTTAAAAAAATTAAAATAAATGAAAAAGCGCTGGGTTTGGTTGAGATGTTTTGAAAAACAAAAAAGTTGTTCCAATTTTTGTATTCAATTTTTATATTATTAATATTACAATCAACAATTCTGTACTGATTTAAGTATGGCGTCTAGCTTGATCTCAGGGTTTCTACATTTAATGCAAAAACATTATTGTTCATAATAATAATAATAATTTTTCATTCTATTGCTCTGATGAAAGCTAAACAATTTATTCAGGTCTGTTCTGAATTCCACTTTCAAATCAATTTCAGGACGATTCTCATATATGTGCTGCCTGCAGTAAATCTCAGCAACTATTCCAGGTTTGATTGAGACTAGGATTAAAGAAAGGGAGACTTGGCGGAAAGTGTTTAATCGAATCGGCGGACATTGCTCAATAGAATCGGTTGTTACTGAAGAATATATATATTTGTTGTGTGCGGGAAGGCCTCTTTCATGATGAAATGAGAGTACCCTCTGCCAGAGTATTATAAGAACGAAAAGCCAGCAACTAAGCGCAGAGGCTGCCACAGACGCTGTTGCAGGCGCAGGCGCAGGCGCAGGCGCAGGCGCAGGCGCAGGCACATGTTGCCACCGTTGGCAGACGGAGCTGTAGCTGTAGCTGGAGTTGGAGTTGGATCTGGAGTTGTAGTTGGAGCAGGAGCTGGAGCTGGAGCAGCTATGCAGATGCTGCCCTGGCTGCCAGTCGAATCGATATTAAATTGTTACGCTTTGGACAATTTGAACACGCGCAGGCGCAAAAACAAGACTCAACCTGCGAAAGCCAAACGCAATCGCAGATCGGTTGCTCGATCAATGCAGCAGATTGGGCCCAACTTGCAGTCCAACTTGCCGGCATTGGACAGCCAGACAGTTAGCCAGTCGGACAGGTGGAGAGACTCTGGCTGAGGCAGAGGCAGTGGCAGTGGCTGTGGCAGTGGCAGTGGCAGAGTCAGAGTCAGTTGCAGTTGCAGTGGCTCTATAAGGTCGAGGCATGTGTTGAGCCGCCGTCGTGGTAATTAACTCGTTTGCTATTGTAAATGCCTCATTGCAACACTTTTGATGCCGATTGCTGCTGCTGCTGCTGCTGCTGCTGCTGCTGCTGCTGCACTCAATGTTGCTGCTGCTGCTGTTGATCTGGCCAGTGGGTGGTCCCGGGCCGGCGGCCTGTTTGATGCCCATTGCTGTCATTGCCGCCATAAATGAGATCCGTGTGCAAACATTTCGCCAGCTTTGGCAATTATGAATGGAGACGCTGCCAAACTGGTTGGCATTATTCCAGGAATCAGCAACACCCACACACACTCGGAAAAAAACCAAGCTCCAAAAAGCAGCACCAAAAAAAAACCCCTGTTCATAAAAATACATAACAGAAAGTCTGCAAAGGTCCGATTAAAGTCTCCTTTCCGTTAGAAGCTAAGCCCTTAAACTTTATATAACATCTACAGTTAGATAGTCAAACACAAAATTAGGAGATCTAAATGGATTCGAAACATATGTATACATGCATATATAATTTTTAAATTTTTTAAATTTAAAAAATTATTTATTTTTTTATTATTTGTGATTATCATTGGCACCTTGCGATCTTACCCAACTATGTATAGAGTTATATAAGCAAGGATCTGCATGCTAACAGAGTTGGTAGATGTTAACTAAAGACTAACTTAACATTAGTGTGGGAGGAAAAAATAAAAATTAAAATAAAAATAAAATAAATTAATAAATAAATAAAAAAATAATAAAAAATAGTATGTACATTGTTAGAGGGTTCTTCTACTGGGGAGATCCCTTGAGCAGATGCGCTTCAGTCTTCTGTTATTAACTAAAGACTAACTTAAGTGTGGGGAAAAAAAATTAATAAATAAATAAAAAATAACAAAAAAAAGAATGTACATTGTTAAAGGGTTCTTCTACTGGGGAGATCCCTTGAGTAGTCTGCTGGCAAAGGTGTTAGGATGATTCATTTCATTATATCAACTAGAATGCTGTCGGAACATAAATAAAACAATTGATAAATATACTTTTTGAATATACACAAAAAAGAAAGCATATTAGTAAACTGAGACAGTTGATATCAACTTCAAATCCTATTAGCTAACAATAAAATTAAATAAATTAACAAAAAAGAAAGCAAAAGTTCCTCCTTGTATTAAAGAAATAACAAGGAGTTACATAAAAAGTAGATACTTTTCTCAATGATTGCGAACAATTTAGAACTCAATACTATCATTTTAGAACGATATTTTTCTGAGTGCACACAGTGCCCAGCCCGAAACTGAAATCCGGCATTGGCTGGGCATTGTGGGTGCCAAAACATAAGCCCTGCGCCGATCTGATGGCCGCTTCGTTTGAATAACCGCGCGCATTCGAGAAATTAAGAACCCGTCTAACAATGACAAATCTTCTCGCCAAACACCAAACGAGCCACAGCAGATTCCCAGACCATGATGAGGCTAGCCAGCAGTCCGACTGTCGACAGTCCGACAGTCCACCGGGCAGCTCTCACGACATCGCAGTTGTCGCTGTCGCTGTGCTTGTCATTCCCCCACCACTCTGCCCCCACACCCCTCTCTGGTTGGGGCTGTCGCGCTGTTCGTGGTACCTACACCTAATGGATTTTATTTGTGCTGTTTTGCTGATTTAATTTCGTTTTAGTTTTGTTTTTATTGCCTTTGTTTTTCGGTTTGGCATTTCGTTTCGTTGCGCTTTTTGGCCAGCCCAAAATCAGCGGCGCATCTGTGACCAGCTCAAGGCTAGAACCCCCGAGCCACAGCAGCCGCCCCGCCGCCCCGCCGCCCCGCCGCCCCGCTCCACCTGGCTGGCTAATGCGAATGCGATACACAGTTTTATTGTGGTTAATTCGTGTTTGTCGTTTCCTCAGACTCCACTCGGCTATGACTCAATTAGGCGCTGACCCAGCAGGCCATCGATTGCCGTTGGCTGCACTGTGCGGCGGGTGGGGCAGGGAGAGGCAGCTGCCAGGATTGGGATTGGAATTGGGATTGGCTGATGTGACTAAGCAGAACACCGCTGAGTGTAACTCCACGTCCATCGATATGCGATTGATTAAATGATTGCTGCATGTTCTGACAGCTTTGCTTGAGATTAACATCACAACAGTCTCCTTAGGATGAGCTGTCCAAGTGACCCAGTCATTAAGGTAGCAGGTCGAATTCCAGGCGAGGGTGTGGATGTTGTGATGAACAGAAAGTCATGTTAAGAAATTGAGCTACGTTCATATAATATGATTGAATAGATATGAAAAACAATATGCTGAAGATGAAAGTTTGAGCAAAAGTTGATGATAATCAAAAACTGACATTTTATGAATTAAAGAAAGTAAATAGAAATTAAATAAATATATATGAAAATTAATTTGCTGAAGATGTTAATCAAAATCTGACATTTTGTGATTTGCAGAAATTAAATACAAATTCCAGAAATAATTAAAATTATTTATTTATTTATTTATATTATTGGGGAATATGGACAACACATTTATATTTGTGAAAATATGTGAGATACTAATAAAAGTATTTATTTAAATAATATAATACAACCCAAGGCCAAGTGTTAGAGCATATTAAACTTACAGCCCAACTAATAAAATGCATATTAAAGAAATACGACAAAATCAAGCTCTGCCAATTGCATTACGAAACGGCAAAAACACTAACCGCAAGAAAACGTAATGAGTTTTTAAACGACTGTCATAAGCAATTTCACTTTCATTTTGTCGGGCTGTGCGGGCGTTTCCTTTGGCCACAAAGCCAAGCCACGACAAGACAAGGAGGGCAGGGCAGGGCAAACAAAACGAAAGACTTAAGCAACGAACTTTGTCGCAGCAAAACGACGCAAGTAAAAAAACGTATGCAAATAAGATGGTTGTTGTTGTTGTTGTTGTTGTTGTTGCTGTCGCGTTTGGAGTGTTGGAGGCGCTTCCCTTTTGCCGCGCTGCCAGGATAAACAAAGACCTTAAGCAGACAGCAGGATGTGTCAGACATAATTTTCATAATTTTACGCCACAAATCCGCAAGATTTCTGGGCATTACTTACGCCAGCCCGCACCGACAGTACGCCCGCCTGCCCCGGCATGCACCCCTTGGCCACCATTTGGCAGGCTGTGCGGTTTGAAATTTAATACCGCACCAGCAGCAGCAGCAGCAGAAACAACAACAACAACAAACACTTATCAAGGTAATGGCAGCAGCAGCAGCAGCAGCAGCGGCAGCGGCTGCGGCAGCGGCAACTGCAATTTAGCAAACTCGTCGTCTTTGGTTTGGGCTTCAGCTCTCAGCTCTGTCTTTGTTGTTGTTGTTGTTGTTGTTGTTTGGGCACGGCTGAGGTGTGAATATTTAACCGGATATGAGTGAAACGCATCTCTCAGGCGCGAAAGGACGACGCCTTCGCCTTGGCCTGCCTCGCGACACAATTCAAGCTAAACACGAAGAGCAGGCCCAGACCAAGACGAGCCCGAAGACGAGGAATTGCAGTCTGAGAACCAACAATGAGACTGACAAACGAGCGTGTGGAGCGTGGAGCGGGGAGCGTCAGGCATTTAATAAAATGATAGACTGACAGTGCGGGAGACAGGTCGGCGCTGCCAAGAGGAGACACCCCCAATCCGCAGCATCGCCAAGCTGAACCAATAAATTGCAGCTCCTGCTGCGCCCAGGCGATGCCCAGCATTCTCCAATGTCAAGGCGTAACCTGCGCTCCAATGAGCTCCACCAATCTGAGAGATGCCAGTTTGACTTCGTTTTGATATATTTAATTCGCTGGCGCTGCTCAGAACTCAGAATACAGAACTCAGAGCTCAGCGTTCGTCGCTCTGCAACTCGATTTCGTTTTCAGGCCGCTTTTGCCTGTCATTTTTGCAAAATATAAGAATTTTGCTTTCAGAATTCATTCGCATGTAAACAATCGAATTACATATGCTCCTTTGGACTTAACACCAAACAGATTAGATGAACACCAGCGGCAACTTCAGTTCCCATTTGCCACTCACTGCCTGCAGTTGATTTGCTGGGAATGCAAAAGCCGCTTCACTGGATCGTAGTATTGGGTGTTATCTTTCGAGTTTGAAGCTTTTCAGTTTGCTTTTGGTTTACTATGACTTGGCCTGCATATTCGTGCATAGTTGAGATGGCAAAAGATTGATAGTTTCGATAAAGATAGGAGAAACTTTCAATTAGAGATGCGAATGGTATGAAAACTGCGATACAGATGCCAAACATTTCATTATTTTAAAATTAATTAATTTTTTGTATTAATAAAGAAAGCAGAAAAACAAATTACTCAAACTCATAATTATATCAATATATTTTTTGTTAAAACTAAATTTATTTTGGGATATTTGCTTATAAACAACATATTTCCGTATAAAACAAGTAAGAATGCTATAGTCGAGTATACCCGACTACGAAACTCCCTGTACCCAGGTCAAAAATTTCCGATCGCATCTTCGTTAACTTACACATACATACACAGATACGCACACGCACGAGCCACAGCGCAAGCCAGGCATTTTAAGTTGTGACTGTGCTTCTTCTTCCCCTTGCTGCAGCACTGAATCTTCTTTCGTGAATAACTTAGGTGTTTATTATCCGATCGACTTGAAATTTGGACAGTAGATTAAGAGGGACTAAAGTACTGGACATGCCAAATCTTAAAGCTATATCTTGAAAATTGTAACTGTTAAACGGTTTTTATCGAATAGCGGGGGAACGGGGGAGATATCTCAAATCTAAAATAAACTTGACCTGCTCCCGCTATACACGAACCTACATTCCAAATTTGGTGTCTCTAGCTCTTATAGTTGCTGAGATCCTTGCGTTCATACATACGGACAGACAGACGGACAGACGGACGGACGGACAGACGGACAGACGGACAGACAGACGGACATGGCCAAATCGAAATCTCTTTTGATACTGATCAAGAATATATATACTTTATAGGGTCGGAGATGTCTCCTTCTGCCTGTTACATACTTTTGCACAAATCCAATACCCCCTTTTTACCCATTTTATGGGTACAGGGAGTAATTAGTTGAATTCAATACTTTTGTTAACGAATTAAATTTTGCCTTATAAGATAGTAAACTAAAAACAGTCAATATATTATTTCTAACTATTTTCCCAAATAGTTAAGATTTGTGATGGCTTTTACCTCCTTTCCACACATGATATCGATTTATCGCACAAAACCAGCGATGGTGATAACAAGTGTATAACAATCGATACTATCGATTGTGCGGCATCGATACTTGGCCAGCTCTAGTGCATAGTAACCAGCGATGGCGTTCAAAGCGGCACGACGACCTTTTCACACCTTCCTCTCATTTTATGGCCATAACAAAGGCGCTCGTATCAATTTCACTTGCATCCGCTTTTGACAAATTCCCCTGAAATCTACTTTTGCGTTTTGTCGTTTGACAAATTTCGACTGGCTGGGAAACTGAGACCAAACTCGTGCAATCGTGCAGCGCTTCCCCGCAATGCCCATGGCAATCGCCATACAAAGGCCCCAGCAAATGGCGCCACATTTCTGAAAGCTATTTATAACCAACTTACATTTATAATAACCATTTTAACAATTCTACAAGCCCATAGATTATGGATTTTAATTGCAAATGAAAGCGAAATGTCGCCGCTCGACGCCTACGAGCGTCTGCTTGAGAAATGGCCAAGGCAAATGCCAAGCGATAAGTTGTCATAACTTTGAGCCAATGTCCGCTCAGTGCATGTAAATTGGCTTAGACATTCGCTAGTTGCAGTTGCAGTTGCAATTTGTTGCTGCTGCAGTTCCAATTGCCGTTGTTGTTGGCATAATTTTTATGGCAAACGCCTGTCAAATGCAATTGAATGAATGCGTTCTGCCAACGAGCACTCTGACTCGGCCATACACGGCATCAGCCACAACAACAACAACGGCAACACCAACAACAACAACAACAACAACAACAGCTGAGGCATTTAGTTAAACAAGTAAATTTACAAGCAGACTTAAAGCTAACTCGACTCAATATCCCACAAGCTCAATAACTGATTGACTTAAGATAATTCGAGCAAGTTAACTATAATCAAAACTTTGACAACAATTTCAAAACATATATACCAAATTTCATAGAGCTCCGAACAAAATCTAACATACAATTCAATATAACAATATCGAAATATTAATATCAAATAAGTACAAAATAGAAAATAATAATGTAAATAGTATATTATAATGAATTAAATAATATTTTATATTAGGGAAAACCAACCCTCATAATTTTAACTTAACCTTTTTAGCATTATATGAATAAATCAAAAATACAAAATTAAAAAAATAAAAAATTAAATACATTTTTTTTTTTTAACTTATACATTTTTATTATGTTACCTGGTACTTAACCACTCTCATAATGTAAAAGTAATCAAAAAAAATCAATGTCAATGTAGCCGCAAACTTGCAATTTATAATAATTGTCAAAAGTACTTGGGTTATAATTATTGAATAATTTAGATGCAATAAATCCAAATTAAATTAACAAGGACAAGTGCAACTAATAAGAAATGGCAATAAGTAATTAAATTCAATTAAATTATTAGGGGTTACAATAGATTTTATGGCGCGCAGTAAAATTGCCCCATCACCGAATAATAATTAAGTTTTTACAACTTAATCAATTATGAAAGGTATTGTAAGGCATCTAAAAAATGTTTTACTTATAGTAATAAATAGTTTACTTACCACCTTTATTAATAGCCTTAATTGATATTGATTAACGAAAGTAGTTATCCAAGTAATTTGGGCTAAGAAATTAAAAATTGCTAAAGCTTTCAAATAAATGTTTTAGGCTTTTGGAAATTAAATTGAATTCATTTGATTTTAACTACTATTTTGAATGAATGAATTGCAATTACTTCAATTAATATAGAGCAATTACTGTATGAATGGCAATTACTTCAATATATATGAAGCAATTACTTATTGTTATGACTTGAGTAATGGTAATTGAAGAGTTCAATTCACTATGTTAGCAATTCAATTTGATTATGAATTAAATAAGTTAATGTGAATGATGAGTGGCAAGTAATTACAGCTAATAATTACTTAATTGAGGCTAAGCAAACAAATTACTTGAGCAAATGTGCCATCAGTAATTCTAATTACTTAAATAATTGTATAGAATGGCTTGTGATATGAATACAATAATTTGATCATTTAAATTAGTATGAATTATCAGCACTTTATTGGAAAACAATTCTGAACTAGAATGACAAATGAGAATGATAATTAAACACATAAGTAAAGCAAATATAATTACCATTGGGTAATTAACATTGACACAGCTGTAATTACGTAAATTCCCAAATAATTGTTATAGTTTCTAGAGTATATCTATCATATATGCTACAGCTATGTAATCTAATCTGGTAGAGTGTCTCGTCTTCGGTGTGATTTCAGAATTCCAAGCACTCGAAGTTGCTCTCTTGTTGTCTTACGGTCTGTTCGATCGTAAATTCAATTGGTGGCTTTGAGCATTCAAGTGATTTACGCCAAATGTTTATGGCAAATGCTGAGCTATCGGGCTGCTGTGGGCTTATTTGTCTTATGGAATGTTGGGCTAATCAGTGCATAATTAATATTAGTTTATACGTAAGCTAAGTGCACTTATCTGCGGCTCAAGTGGCTTTTATTTCAAATTTGCATGGCAATGCTTAATTTATGGGGCATTTGTCGCAAGGCGCCTATTAACACTGTTCAACACATTCTTGGCTCATTAGTTTGTATCGAAATGAAAGCGAATACAACAACAACAACAACAACAAAAACAACAACAATAACAACGACAGCAAACGAGGCGTAGAAAGCGGGAATAGATGGAAATTGTAACAAGTTCAGGCCAAGTCAACAAGCACTTGGCACATTTTGTGGCCATTTCACAGAAGTTGGGCACAGCCACAGCCCCAAAGAGTTCTGTTCAGATATATACACACACACACAACACACACACACCAACTGAGGGACACCCAGTGAAAGACACAAACTGCTCACAAAGACAACTGAAAAATGTTTCGTTTGGTTTGGTTTGGTTTTGGTTACCCATTCTTGAGTTTCTTTCGAGTTTATTTTGTTTTTTCTTAACGAGGCGCTGCCAAGTCACTGTCAAAATATTGAAATAAAGGAATTTTCAATTTTAATTTCTTTAGCGCGCATCGTTGCTCGAAGAAAAAAGGGGTACAGAGGTTCAGGGGTTCAGGGGCTCGGGGGCTGAGTCTGTGTCTGTGTCTGAGGCGGGGCATCCAAAACGTTAACGTTCCAAGGAAGTGACTCTGTTCTTATGTTAATGATTGTTATTCTAAGCGTTAAATGAGCGTGGGTAAATAAAAGCTAAGAAAATATAACAAAAAAACATCAACGAATTGAAATTGACACATGCAACAAATTACAAATGCAACTTTTTCGAATATCCCAACAATTCAGAGCACTCGCTGACAATGTAACTAAGCTGAGAGTTCTTTAGAAGTCGAAAAATCGGAATAATTGTTGAAAGAATAACTAGCTAAAGGTCAGGTTGGTTATTTCAGTTTTTCACCCTTGAAATTTACAGAACTGATTGTGACTTAAGAGTAAGGAACTAAGATGCATTTTTGGTGAATGTCAGCTACTACCGATAATACCTGATTTTGTCGGGGTGTTTGTCTTATAGACATTCAGGACTGTGCTTACCTTCAATTCCAATTATGGCATTTGCAACAAATTTGTTTATTATTTACAAAGGCAATACAGTGCTGCCTCAAATCAAAAAATAAAATTCAACTCATAAATTTATGAAACATTTTCAAATGTCTTTGAAGAAAGAAAGAAACCATTATACTTATAACAAGATTGAAATGTTGATTGTATTATTATACAATTATTATTATTATTATACAATCAACATTTCAATCATGTTATAGTAACTATTTAAATTAATTATTAAAATGAAATAAATAATTAAATAAATATATAAATAAAAATATCAAATTACATTTGTATCTGAAAGCTGTTCCGAATTCAGAAAAGCGTTTGAGTATTTGGATAAAATACTAGTTGATGACTTTAGGCCAGTGTAATGAAAATGATCCCAAGAGATCTTCGAAAAAACGAAATTCGAAATAAAAATTACTCGAAAATGAGAATTTATAATTATAATTATTAACAAAATATGTGGTTTTTATTTTTTTTATGTTTTATTCTTATTGTTAGATTCTGTTGATATATTTAAAAGGTTTAATATATAAATGTTTTATTTCAATTTTAATAATATACGATATAAACATAAATAAGGTATTTAATTATTAAAAAAAGAACAAAATATTATGTAATGCTTAAGATAATAAGATGTACTTAAGAATAGGCAGTGCATTAACTATGGGGAGGCAGTTTTGAAAACAGTTTCGGTCAGTATTTCGAATGGTTTCAAATGTATGTATGAAACATGTAAAATGTATGTTAGAAACACCTGAAATAAGTATGCATTATTAAAGAACAAGTGAACCAAGTAGCAACCAGATGCAGTTTAAAATTATTTATGTATTCTCTATAAGCCATTCCAGCTGGCTTTCTTGCGTATTTCCTGTTGGCTTGGAGGCTTCGCTTATTCACTTTCGTTCTGGCAAGGCAATATTATTCAATCTGTAGAGTCTTCTAACCAAATCCGCCCACTTTAATGGGCAATCGAAGCCGGCTGAACCCATTATTTGTGCAGTTAGCGCAATCAAATACATATTATGATAATGTGTTTCTTTAGCGATTTGAAAATGTTTTTGTTATACTTGAAATCCAAGGTGAGTGTTGTATTCTAAGGCTTAGGCCAATGTATTTTGCGCTTTCTTATTTATGCAAATTTCACCCAATATGCAAAGCATAATCATTTTGTTATAAGAACCAAGGGAACGCACTGCAAAAGTTGGAGTTAAAGTCGAGCTGGGAGTTGGAGTTTGGAGTCTCAGGCGCAGTTTTAAACACGCCCCAGCCTGCAGTTGCCTCAGCAATAAAGCAGCCAACTAAATAACTCAAACTATCACGAGAGATGCACAGAGAGAGTGAGAGGAGAAGAAGCAAGAGAGGGAGAGAAGCAGCCACAGGAGGCAGGAAGCAAGCACAGGGCGGAGGACGATCAATCGTTTAAAAATTTAAATAATATATATGTTTGCCAGTCGGCGGGCAAAGCGAAAACTGTAACAGCCGATGTCGGAGTTGAAGTAGGTGGAGCAGCAACCACAGCAGAAGCATCAGCACAGTATCCACAGCATCCTCCACAGCAGCCACATCTTGCAGAGGGAGTCGAGCACCGAGTCGTGGCAAGTTCAGTGAGTTGAACGCATATCGGCGCATGCCCAGCGGCGATTTATGCTTAAAACGGTGTAGATTTTTATGCTCTTGCCGTTGACTTGGCCGGTGCCGAAGCTGTGGCCGGTGCTGTAGCCGAAGCCGAAGCCAATGCCGGTGCCGGTGCCGGTGCCGGTGCCAAGTCAAAGGAGCTGCACACAGCGCCTATCGAGGGACCTGCAGAACGGGCCAACCAGCAGACAGCTAGGCTGCTTATTAAGCGATCTAGTGATTTTAGAACTGCGATCCGTGCGGGTTAAGGAACTTTTTTGGAGCAAGCCACATGGTACGTGTCGCCGTGTCGCAGCCTTGACAGCAGCTTGACTCCCAGTTAAACAAGTTTCTGAGACAACGACATTTGAGTTACAGTTCCAGTTCCAGTTCCTAGCCTGGCCTCTAAAGGTGTCAAACTATCCACAGTATCGAAGGTTTATAAACTTATAAGGCCCCGGACACACTGTGGAGCGTTTATTTACCGTATACCGCGATACGTATAGCAAAACCCAAGCACTACACGTATCGGTACATATATAAATCCATTTCAGTTGGTAAAGTTGCTTACTTCTCAGTATAGCAGGAAATTACCATTCATACATGTTTGCTTTATATACGGTTTATTGCTATAAGCGTTCACACTATCTGTAACTATACAATGAAATAGACCCAAAGGGTGCTTTAAATATGAAAGGTATCGATGAAATATCGACAGCTTGACATCTCTACTAATAGGTTTATGAGCTTTTTAAGAAAAACCTTTTTGAAATTTGTTATTCGTAATATGCACGGCCAAGGAATATCGATAGTATTATCGAAGGCTAATTATTTGGAGACTATCGAAAAGTGTAGCTGGTTTTTTAAAAATAAACTAACTATCGGTAGAATGTTGCTCTCTAAAGAGTTTTTTCTTAAAAATTTTAAAAATAATACAATCAACATTACAATACAGTTAATGGGTTTGAAAATATTCATTTATAAATTCTTGTAATATATGTAGTATGAGTGATACATTTAGAGCACAGATTGTTTAATTCAATTTAACAGAAAGTTGAGAAATGCGATGAAAAATTGTCATAGTTTGTAAAATTCCCTTTATAATATGAATTCAAATGTATTTTGTAGAAGCTATAAATGCAGAGATAGTTTTCACATAACCGTATATAAGATTAAAAAGATAGAATAGCCACAAAGGTAATGTTCAAATTTTGGCTGATGTAGTTAATCAATCTGTGCACTGACCGGCTCGTAAGATATATATCATTGAAAACTATCTATACTTAAGTTAATAAGCTAATGAGTTCAAGGAAGGAAGTATATTTCAAGTTATTTTTAATAAGATTCTAAGTATGTATAACCGCAGAGAAATCAGTTGAGTTTAGTCTATTTGCGTAAGTTTTTTGTTACACAAAATGTGTTTTAAATGACAATGTATCTATAGTTCGATTGCTTATATGGCTGGCGACTAAGTAAATGCTGATAGTAATTTTTGTACCATTGAAACTATCGATAGTTTGGGGTCTGCTGGATCTCCTGGGATGCACTTTGCATGTTTGGCTCTAAAAACAAATTAACAGGCAAACAGAAAACAGAAAACTCGCATTTCAAACCGCTTTTCTGACACTTGGAACTGGCAATGGGGGCGTTTAATTGATTCAAATCGAATTCGTTGGAAGTTTCGTCGCGTTAATCCCTTAAAAAATATAAGCTGCCTGTGTGTTTGTTTTTGTGTTTCTGATTCTGTTTCTGTTACTGTGTGCCCTGCCCCTAAGCCAGCGCTAATGCAGAATCATTGAAGCAAATTAATGAAGCTGCCGCAAGTCGAAAATTGTAAATCGAAATTGAAATCGAGGCACAATCACGCTTAAGTCCCACAGGAATTGACACACAGATGAAATCCAAGACCCAATGAATCACCGGAAAGCGCTTCACGATGATTTCAATTCTGATTTCGATATTGTCGCAGCTAAGCTTCACTCTCTGCCTCCCCCATGCCCCAACCCCTCTGAAGACGAAGGTGTGACAGCTGCGCCTGACTGAGGCTGCGGATTGGTATTGGGATTGGGATTGGGATTGGGCTTGGTCCCAGGTCACCCCCCAGCTCAGCTCAGCTCCGCTTGTAATGTGGCTCAATTAATTGTAGCGTAATTTCCAGTAGCCGGCTTATGTCTTAGCTTTGACTTGGCCTGCACTTAGATACAACTGTCAACGAGCTGTCAAAGCTGCACAGCAGCAGCAACAATGCAGTTAAGCTGCAACCATAACCATATGCGTAGTATCTAAGCTTCTATAACAAATAATTGAGTAAGAGGTAAGTCATAAAAGAATTCATTATAACTAACATTAATAATATTCTTAAGCTGTAAATAATTGTAAATTAACTTAGCTTAAGGCCTACGCTGTAGCAACACGCAAATATAAATAAAATAAATTTAAAAAATAAAATAAAAAAATAAATTAAATAAAAAATAAATAAAATTAATAAAACGAAATAAATCAAATAAATTAAATAAACAAAATAAATCAAATAAATAAAATAAATAAAAATAAATTAAATATTTAAATAAGATTCGGTATTTTTCAGACTCAACAGTTTATTTCAAGATTGACAAGAAAACAACACTTTTATTATTTATTATTTTATTTATGTTTACGCATAAAATGTACAAGTCCGGCGAATAAGCTAGAAACCATAATACTTATCAAGTAGTGTTGATTATATTATTAATTAAATTGCAACAAAAAAATTGTTTCATTTTCTGTAATTTCAACCAACTTAAATAAAGTTGATTTGGTGCGTTCAAAAACTATCTAACTATTTATTTATTATCTGCTTAATGAATTTCTTCACGTCTGAGTTTCCTTGAAAATAAAAAAGAAAAAGTTATTTATTTCTTCATTTTTGCGGCTTTTTTCAAAAGCTGCGAAACCACACAGTAACTGCTAAGCGGAAGTTTTGCACCACAGAAACCACAGTAAGTCTTTGTAGCACAGACAAACCGCAGAAGTGTTCGCATTTTGTCGCCAAACTCGCATTTTTCTTAATGAAATTCAAAATTGTAGCCATTCACTGTGATTGCGTTTCTGTAAAAGTAGGAAATCACAAAGGCAGCCAGGTTGAAAGATTGAAAGGTTGAAAGGTGTGCCACAGAAATATGCCACCGTTGTGGCTGCCTCCACGGCGGATCCCTTGATTTATCTGTGCGATCTGGAAATGAGAGGCGTTTCAGTCTAAAACTGACACTGGGCCTGAAAGTTGAGCTGAAACCACAACCAACTGCCTGTCGGAGTGTAAAAATGTGGTTCTCAGTTAAACGCTGACATAAATGTTTGTAAAATTCTTAAAAATTGTACAATATTCAAATTAGGCATACGGAGATAAGCACAAATGTCAGCTCTTAACGCTTTTAATCAATTTGAAATCAAGCAAAGGCAAACTGCTTCATTAGGCCCACAAAATTATTCACATTTCGCGCCTATTCATCATTGGCAACGAGGGTGTTGCTTCAAGGTCTGCCAAACATTGCAAATGTCATAATTGCATACATTTTGATTACATTTTTGTCGCGCGAATATATAAAAATAAAAGTGAATGTCATTTACGAATCAAATGCCGCCAGGTTGTATTTTTTGTTGGTTTTTTTTTGGCGACACCATTCATATTCACAGACATATTAACATTCAAAACTCACATTCACATTCACATTCATAGTCAACCTGCTGACGAAATCGACACAAATGACTCCGTGGCTGCCACCTGTTGTTGCGATTATGTCGAGAGTTTTTATATGTACATGTATTTCTAGTATCCGTTTTCCAGCAACGTGTACACATGTTCAAATCTGCACCACGCTGCGTATGATTAATGTGCCAGTTGCCATTTGCAATTTTCAATTTGCAGCGCTCCCCCCCCCTTTGAACTGTCAATCAAAGCGCACTGAAATTTGTGCCACATTGTGTATCGTTTGTAATATTTGTAGAATTTATTATACCAAATATGTCAAAGCGAACAAATTTGCACATAATGATTGATTAATAGCTAGAACTTAAAGAGGTCCTGTTTCAAGATGAAACTACAAAAGAGAGGGGAATATAATACAACAGAAGAGCTCATTGAATTGGTTTTCAGCTAACAATTTCGATTGGGAATGCTTGAAATCAAATATGGGAGCAAGCCTGAAGGTTTAAGTTTTCAAATAAGTAAGATTAATTAGAGATAGAGAAAAGGAAAAGCCAGCTTATAACAAGACTCGGGCACTTACATAAGGAAGCAGAGTTGAAGATACTTTTACTTTTATTTACTACCATGGTTCACAAATGCATTCCAATTTATAATCAATACTACTTCGTTCAGTTCGCTGGCGCCTTTCATAAGCTGCTTAACTAAATTATACAGTCAAAGCAGACCATTATCTAAATTACTAATTGCTAAATCTGTGGCCTGAGCATTAGGAGATTATGTACTATCTGGGCAGTTAGGACCAGGTACCAGAGGGTGGTCACTCCGAGCCTTACATTGTTTTTGTCAGCTATTTAACATGGCGGAACATGGAGTGCAAGCGTTGCTCTAATCAGCGGATGCCAAAGCAGCCGCCGTCTATGGCTCTGCTCAGTTTCCGGGAAGAAATATGTACTCGTGCTGGCTGGCATGCAAAACAAGCAAACTGACAGACAGCCGGCGAGCCGGGCTGGCAGTCAGGCTGGCATTCAGGCAGTCTGGCAGTCTGGCAGTCAGGCTGGCTGGCTGGCAGTCTGCCAGTCAGCGACATGCAAAGTCGACAACAAGAACAAATTGCTGCCGCTCTGCAAAGACAACAACGACAACAACGACAACGACAACGACAGCGGCAACGACAACTACAACTACAACAACTTGGCAATGGCCAAGACGGCAGCTCAGTCATAACTCAGGCTATTGGCTTGTTAAGCGATTTTCCAATATCGCAGCGCTCTCTGGTTCAGGTTCAGCTTCAGTTTTCTTTAGCTGAGTTCACTTCAGTATTTTGTAATTACGTATAGTACACAGAGGGAAAAAAGGGAAGAATTTCAATTTCAATATGAATTTTTGGCCGAAAAAAGTTTAGAAATAGAGTTTTGATGACCGCAGTCGATTAAAAGATTTAAATTTTTTCAGAAATTTAATTTTTGAAAATGTGTTTCGAAAATATTTATTTTAAAATTCTTATTTGGAATACGAATTATTGAGATGATCAAACAGACCTGGTAGACCGTTTGGTAATTGCTTAAGATTTCGTGTTGGAGGTAGAGCTACAGTAATATTTAAAACTTTAAAAGTCGAAATTTTGTTGAATTTTTAGCATGAATTTTGGACAAACTGTGAACTATCTCAGAACAAGTTTTGAAAAAATTTATTATTTATCCGCTATTGATTAAATGTGAAATTTCAGGATATTCGTTTTTTAAAATTTTAATTTTTTTAAAATTTTAATTTTAAATTTAAATTTTTTCGATAAAATTTAAATTTTCTATAAAATTTATCGTATAAAATTGAAGTGCCAAGTCAATTAAGAGCACAAAACATGTTCAAAAGGACATTCCGCTTAGAAATCGATTATTTTTTGACAAAGTTATGGGAGTTGCTAGTTTAGAAGCTTATTTTCTCTCAGTGTAGCTGCTCGTCTAGGGCGCGTGCGTGCCCAGCCATATGGATATTTATTTTTGCGTACGAGTTTTTCGGCCTTTGGCGCTTTTGACTATAAATATACATACTGAAACCGCATCGCAGCGCTGGCGTCTGTCTGGCCAAGCCGGGCCAGGTCTGAGCCTGGTTATCGCTGTAACCACAGCAGCTGTTGGCGCATATTAAGCTATTTTCCTTGCCATTGGCCATTGGAGCGCTTATCAAACGCATGCAAAGACACGTGTATGAGTGCACCCCGGCCCATGTCCATGTCCATGTCCACATCCACATCCACATCCACATGCATAACCAGAGCCGCATCCATATCCATGTCCTGCAGTGGCAGCTCGCGAATGATTTATAGAAAGCTCTCATTATTTATAGTTGCCTCAGCTCAGCGCTGTCAAATAAGTTGAGGCAATTAATTAAGCGGCTGCAACATCAGCTTTAATTCTAGCGCCGAAAGCAAATATTGATGCGAAGTTCAGGTATGTGGATGATAGCTGCTCCTGAAGCTAGTAAATGGATCAAAGAGAAATTGAGCTGAGCTGGAGATTCGATTAAAAAGCAGCTCACAACAAAATTATCGATGGCACAATCGATTGTATTGATGGGCTAGTCAATATCAATTGCCACTACCGACAGTTCTTAACCAAACTTTTTCAAGACATCCTGGATTCATTATCATTTTATACAATAAGGAGCATTTGGTACAACCAAAGAATATAAAGTCATACAGAAGGCTCATCACGAGCAAAAATTTCGTCTATTTGTTTTCACGAATGATGAAACCGAGCCCGCCCGGTCAAAGATTCGAAAAATAGATTAAGTTTTGCTTCGTTTCATACGAGTCAAGCCACGGAATGCACAGTCCGAATCACAGTTTTCATTTTTCTTTAACAAAAAACTAAATAATTTCATAACAATAAAACAAACGTCATTTAACCGCCATCAGCTGGGCTTGAACACAGGTTCACCAGGACAACGTGCAGCATCACATACCACTGCACTACCGCCACGAACAATTCTCGGTGGCAAACGACATATAAGTTAGTGCTCAACAGGCGACATGTGGGTACATTCGAATGGGTCCCCCCATAGAAAATGTTTCGTTGTATGAGATGCGCCTTCTGTATGACTTTATATTCTGTGGTACAACTCCAGATTTCCACAGCTTTGATTCAGAATTCATGTTGCCAGCAATAGCTAAGACTAGAAGCATTTCTGGGGCTTATTTAAGATAGATTTCTACATATTTGATTGAGTGTCTTTTTATGCAGTCATACTTAAGCCAAGAAGCACTCTTTGCTTGGAATTTAAAACATATTTTATGCACAACACTTGACGTAGGTGCTGACTCAGCAAGATGCAACAGCTCATCAGTGCAAAGTGTTTATTGGACTGGCAAGCGTAACATTTTTATAGCCCACATTCCAATTGAAAGTCAGCGGAGTCGGACAGTCAGTCTGGGAACAGTGAGCTCAAATGGCGTGCAGCTAATTAGAGTAATGGGTATGGCATTTAAATGCCCACTCATTAGTGCTAAACAGGCAATTCATTTTGGGGCAACAGCCGCAGCACATTTGAAACGCCTCATTTAAGTGAAATGGAAATGGAAATGCCAATTTTCGGCGTGGCCCCAAGTCCGGCAATAAAAACACGTGCCAAAGAAATCGGCAGCCAAATCACAGGGTAAGCAACACGAATCCGAATCCGAATCCAAATATACCAATTCACAATTCGCAAACCAGATGCAGATGCAGAAACAGAAACCGTTCTTATGTGTGTCATTAACTGAGGCGCGTGTTTGTGTTTTTGCGCCTTCTCTCTGGATCTTGAGTTGGAGTTGGAGTTGAAGTTGAAGTTGGAGTTGGAGTTGGCAATAAAAATACGTTGCCGCCAAATTAGAGGTTACTAATGGCAAACAAAAGTTGAGGGCGTGCTGGCCAACGAGCCAGTGACTTGGCCAGCATGTGTGGCGAGCCAACTTGGGGCTAGTACGGGGGCGGGTGTTAATTATAGGGCGCGGTCAGGGTCCGGCAATCGACAGCTAAGGTGTCAGGAATGCAGTCGAAGCTGCAGCTATTGATTGCAATTCAAGTTGACATATTTCGGGGCTAATAATGTCATTGATTGATACTATCGATAAATTTTAATATATTTAGATCTTAAATTTTGAAAATATAAAAATCGATAGATGACATGAGTTTAAGTCTTCGAAAATATAAGAAGTTGTTAATATAAGGTGTTTTAAAGCTCTCGCTATAAGTCATACTATGATACTATCGATAATTTTCAATCCATTTAGATCCTAGTTTTTAGCTGTAAACTATAAAAAGCGATACTGTCGATAGATTTAATCAAGGCAATAAAAGTTAAAATCTTGGGAAATTTAATAAGTTGTAAATATAACAAGTTTTAAAGCTCTGCCAGAGCTTTGCACATGTCTCAAGCTAGTCATTGCCAACTCAGCTCGTCTATAGGGTATAACAAATATGTATATGTTAATAGACGATGGATATTGCGTGTAAGGCCTTGATTCTCATCGCAAAGCACTTAGACGAAGAGTTTTAGTTGGGCTCTCTAATTGAAATAAATCAGTTTCGTGTTATTGACATTGGCTTAACTAACCTTAACTAGGCCCATTTAGTGCCACTAATGATACTAAAGCAGAGAGAATCCATTAATATTTGATCGTGTCTAAGCGATTTCTGATTTCACGACATTTGCCGAAACGATGAGTGAGCTATAATAATTGTTGTGCCACAAATGGAATTTGTTATAATTGAGTTCTTGATCATAATCATCGGAAGTGGAACACTGACGAGGCAAAACGACTCTAAACACGACTGCCATTATATAATTGAGAAAACCGAGAGAATTAAATCGAGCTCTGTCTTTGTTCATGGATGCCTTTGTTGTATGCTCGGTTGGTCTTCTGATTTGTGGCACGTACTTGGCCAACTGGCACCTGCTTTCAGCTGGCGTGGCCCGCTAACAAATTAATAAATGATTATTATATTACGCAGCCCGTTAAGTAATGCGATTATGACATAACGAGCGCACACACCGCCAATTGTTGTTAGGTTCCGACTGAGATCCGCGACCGGAGACCGAAGACCGGACAGCTGAGAACTGAGAGTTAAGAGCTGAGAACTGAGATCTGAGACCTGCAACTGCTGCAACCTGCTCTGGCACTGAGTCTGTGCACTGAGAAAAATAAATGAGTTACGAAAGGTGTTCATATTAAAGGATACGAAGAAAGCAAAATAGTCTTCTTTAAACTAAGTATATCGGTTCATGAAATACAAAAGGAAAAAGAAGAAGTGAAGTTTCACAACCATGTGCTTGTAGATTATATTTTATACATGATTTTTACTGACTATGTCAAGGCTAGTGAACTACTTATACAACTAAGAGGAGACCCTGGGAATCACCGCCAAGGAATATTAAATATTTGTAACTTTTGAAACCGTTCAGTACCATTTAAAAGCCCAACATATTTGCTTGATTTTAGTTTCATTGGCTATATTGTGGTAAGAGACAGTGAAGGGTGTAACTTTACTGCAAAGAGTTGTGTATAAGCCAGGGTAACACTAGGTCAAATTAGGGAGAATTGAGGAATTGAGAGTTCACTGATAAATATAGATAATTAATATTGAAAGTATCATCTATACACAGAAATATAAATTCCAGATTTTTCTAATATTTTACCCTAATATTTTGAATGGTCTTGATTTGGTCTTTGTCTTTTTTGAACCACATTTTTTCCGAGTGTGGATATGGATGCCGAAGAGACGAGGAGTAGCCAGGCTGCTTGCCTCAATAATTTATCCATTAAGATTGCACGCGCCTGATTGTGTGCTACGTGGCCCGTTTTGGCTTTAGACGGTAAAAGGTAGTTGGCAGTTGGAAGTTGGTAGACAGTAGCCTAGCCAGAGCTAACAGCAGCCTGGAACAACGTACGGGATATGGCTATGGGGGTATGGCTATGGGCGCTGCCCACAGTTGATTTAATGCGCCAAATTATAAAATTGTTGTTGATTTAATTTTATGAGTGTAAAACGGCCCAACTCTCATATTCTACTGCTCCAACTGTCTACCGATCATTCAGAACGCAGCTACTCGTCTTTGTTGCACTCCTCTGTGCTCCTCACCTCACCTCATCTCTCCACTCCACACCACTCAGCTCCGACTTGTAACCATGTTTCGCAGTTTATCGCAATCTTAGCCGCAACCGAAAACCGCAGCCAGCCGGCGAACGTGACATGTGAATTAGGCAGCCAAAGACATGGACATGGACACGAACCCAGACCCAGACCCAGGCAGAAACAGATGAGAACAGGTGGCCCCCAGCTCCCAGCTACCAGCTCCCGGCCCCAACTCCCAGCCTCGACTAACAGTCTCGACGCTTTTATCGTGTTTTATTAATAAATTAATTGACGCAAATGTGGTGCTGGCATTAGACATGATCTTTAACTGGTGTATGGAGTGAGTTTCTGGCTCGAACTGAAGGCTTGTTATGAAGGCATCGTCAGGTGTAGTTGAGATCTATTTGGTTTGTGGGTCCGTCTATAAGTAAACTTTGCCAGCTTGTGTAGGTATTGTGTTAATCGTATTTATTTAGAAATTTGACTACAGTTTTAGACCGTGAACTTGTTGAGTTATGAGTAAAGCATAAAGTCAAAGTTTTTCAACATATTTATTTAGCCACTTAAAGATCAATCTTAGTTATCAAAGATGAAAAAAAGGTATAATTATTATATCGATTAAGCTAATTATGTTAAATTCTTGGGTAATATTTCACATATGTTTAATTTAAAATTTGTATAAGATTAAACTAATTATGTTAAGTTTGTGAATACAACTTCACTTTAATCAAATGTATTAATTTCTAAAAGATTAGAAAATTCCATAAAATATGAACCCCATGAAGTAATTTTCAAAACTACCTTTTAAGAAATAAATATAGTATCATAGGAAGTTTTATATGTTGAATTTACTATACTACTATACTACTATTATATTATTTATTCTTATCAAAAATATTGTGACTAGGGAACAGTATGCTGCGACCTGCTAGAGGAGAGAGATTTGTGAATTTAAATAAATTTGATTTATTTTTATTAACATCGATGATATTCTTTTGAGAGCCTTATATTGTATAAGGCACATTTTCCCCGTTAAAACTAAAGATCACAGAGGTTTTTATATATTATTAGGGTTACTGTAAGACAGAATTTTAATAAATGTGTTTATTTACTTTGAAATCGATGATTCCATTTTAGAGAACATTAACGCTTTCGAATCGTGTTCAGCTTTGTACTTTAGGCTGTTTGGGCAGTCAATTAAAGGAGGTTTTTCATTGAAGCAACCACCAACCACCAGTAACCTCCAATAACCACCAATAACCACCAATAACCAGCAGCAGCATTGATTTCGACAATGCCACCACCCGCTGCTGCTGTTGCCTGGCAGGATGGAAGTCAATAATCGAAATACTAAACCCGTATTAATGGGCCGGGGCAGCCGGGAAACTGGGCAATCGGGCAACCCGCAGGCTGCAACGTGCACAATTTGGCGCCCTACTTTGGGGCTCCTACGCAATGAGAATGAGTCGTTGTCTGCAGTGGTACCATGTTAAGTGTTAATAAATCGCTGCGGCCCAATGAAGATCACGGGAATTTGTTTCAAACTGTTTTTATATTATTTTTACAACTTCGTTTTGGGCAGCTGGCAACCCTTTTTGCCTTTTATTACTTAACAAATTAGCCCAAATTAATCAGAAACGAAAGTAACGCCACATGCAGCACTTAGGGTCAAGATAAATGGTTTGGTGCGCAGTGTGAGGGCTGGTGGATTCAACCCGAACTTAAAACCAAATGCACTTGGGCGGCCATGAAACAAAACTCCGCTAACAACAAAAAAAGCAGATTCAATTCTAAACATTTACGAGGCGACATTAAGCGGGGATCCAATGACACATCAGGCAGACATCAACTGTGAGATGCGTAAGTGCATAATTTTCTCAAACAATTTGCAAGCTTTCAATCAAGTGGGCCTGAGACTGAGACTGGGATTGGGATTGGATCGGGAAGACAGCTCTCTAATCGATCAAAACCCGTATGGCAGGCGCATGTTGTGGCAGTCGCGTTCGATTCCATCATTCATGCGATCAACATTATCTGCCGTCAGGCATCAAGCGATGCTCCTCGCTGCATTTGCAAGGCATCTTCGATGGCCAAGGAGCTAAACTGACCAACAATGTGGACCCCGATCTCCCAGTCTCCCATGTCTCCCATGTCTCCCATGTCTCCTTCCCTGTCTTTAGGTAAAACGTTCTCAAAAGCGTAATTAACGTTCGCATATTTTGCTGTCGGATTATCGCCCGGACCGCGTTCATCAGCGACAAAAGCTTCCTGTGTAAATTGAACGAATAATTGCGCGACTAACTGTAAAAACACGATGGTGAAACGCACCGTGGAGGATTTCACTTTGCCTCTGTTCGTGGTAGCGCTGGAAAACTATCGATGGTGACATCATTCGAAAACTTGGATGGTGCTGAAGGAAATTACAAAGGTGAGTTTCGGTAATTCGATAGTTTCGATGTATGGGAACCTCGGTAGAAGCTCAAATGAAAGATAGACTCGATAATATTGATGGTAATAAATTAAATTATCGACAAAATTCATCAAAATTATCGATTGTGAAAAGTCTTAATAAGGTAAGAACTTTCATTATTTTATCAAAACCTGACCGATTTCTACGCGGAATGTATTTTTGTAATGGTTTGTACTCTGGATTAATGTGACATTTCAATATTTGTAATTTCTCTGAATAAATATTTATCGATTTTTTTTTACGAAAATTGATTCTACATAAAAAGCAAAGTAATCAATTGTACCTTAACCCAATCATATCGTTAGTGATAGTTTGAGCATTTACACGAAAACTTACTGTTTTATTCGCACATTTCGATGATATCGATAGATCAAAACCCTTTGACAATAATCGTTTACCAACCCTAGTTAGTGGCATTGATTATTCTGAGATTCACTGCTGGGCGACGACCTATACCCAATTAACTAATAACAAATGGCAGCAATTAATAACCGCTTGACAATCACGTGTTTACGAGGGTGGTCCCAGGAAAATCCAAACAATTTTCCCAGCCGAGGGCCATAAAAACGTAGACTTTGCCCAGACAGTGTCAATTCTCGAGTGGCATGCCCAGTGTTTGTAAAATGATATGAGCACTTTTCTTTTACAATCTCAATCTTTCTCTTTCTCTCTCTCTTTCTCAATTCTCGCTTCGAGTCCATTGATGGTACTCGGTAATTTCTCAAACGCTAATCCTTCGGGTCGCTGCTTATCGCCCGCGCCCGGAGACGCTAATTTGATGAGTCATCTGTGCCGACTTCGTCGTCGTCCAGTTGCGATAGTCATCTGCGTATCGTTGAAGGGCTATAAGTGAGCCCCGACCCCCGACCCTGAGCCCTACCCCATCCCCGAACCCCGAACCCCGAACTCCGATTGTCTGTTAGCTCTCGCTCTTTTACCTGTTCGACTATTGTCGTAAATTTAAGGCTTGTCATTGAATGGGAGTGTTAGGCATCATCTAGGGACTACGACGATATGTTTGTATTGAGTTTTCGTAGAAAATGTCACAAAAAAAGGAATGTCAACACACACACAAACAGGCACACACACGAAAAGAAGAAGAAAACTATGTACACAGTTAGATGATAATCGGATCGTTGCTCTGAGCCGGGCATATACCCATTGGGTATCTCATTTCTAAATAAAAGGCCGCAAATGAAAATGGTAACAATAGAAAATGTCTAGCGATGTTTGAATTGTTGTTGTTGTTGCCGGCTGTTCAATAATTACGCTTATACGCAAGAGCCAAAGGCATTTAAAACTTATCGACTCTGAAACAGAGCCGAGCCGCATTTACGCGCTTCATTAACTTCCTTTCAATTCAAGGATCTGCCGAGTCCATAAACTAAAGTCTGAGAAAGTCGAAGGAATGCGGATACAATTTCACTAAGCCAGCAGCTGACAGACTGTTTGGGCCAGGTTGAGCATAAGTCGGAAGATATTTTTTGCGGGACTAAAATTGGGAACTCAAGTCATAACCTTAAACAAATCGAAAAATTTTATTTATTGAAATAATTAAAACTCAATAACTAAATCAATCTAAAAACCAAGGCCAGAAATATATTCCGTATTAAAATCGATTTAGTTTTGATAAAGCTGTGAGAGTTGGAAATCTAGAAAGAACATTTTCTATAAAGTTAAGAACTACAAGTCCAAATCATAATGAAAATATCGAAAAATAGTTTATAAATCACTAAAATTTCAATTCCTAATCAATTCGGAGGACAACTAATGACTAAAACTATATTTCATGTGAAAATTGGTTTAGTTTTGACAAAGTTATAGCAGTTGAAAAATTAAATAAAAGAGTAGGACTACTTTAAAGACCAACTCTACTGGGCATGCGCATATATTTTTTTCTATTGTAATACTTTGAATAAAAAAAACCTTTTTAGAATTGGGTAACTTAAATATTTGCACGCTTTTACTAAGAACTTTGAAATACAACGAACACAAACTGTTAATCCTTCCTTTTATAGCTCTTAAAATTGTTGTAGCCTATTTTTGCTCATATAAAGCAATCTGTAGAGTATTATAAATTTATAAGTTTGAGAACTATAAACTTTTGATTCGCTGGCAAATAGCTTAGGTGACCGCCAAAAGCATGAATGAATGCTCAATGTCGGCTTTGTGTGTTTGATTCGCAGGCAAAAGTTAAAAAAAAGAATTAAAAAATAAATTAATTGGGTTTTTGGACTGGCTCTAATGCAGATCTTTGGGCGCACCCTAACGGCAAGTGGCCTGGCTGACTCATAGGCACACTGAACGAGTCCGCGTCGGACTTAGTGCCCATTCAGATGCCCCCCGTTGCTATCATAAAAACAAACACAAACCGGCGGAGACGACGACGAGGGCGAGGGCGGCAGGTTTGCCAAAGGAAGTGGCCGCCAGATTCGGTCGCCTACTCCGGAGCTGTCATCTTATCATTTCGCTTTTAGCGCAACCTCTCGGAAAGTGAGTCCTGTGTCAGTGTGTGTGTGTGTGTGTGTGCTCATTATCAGAGCGCGCTCAATGGAATGCAATGGTAACATCTTCTGAGCCCATTTCAAGTCTCTCTTTCTCTCTCTCTCGCTCTCTCTGTCGCTCAGTCTTTGTGGAGTTGCGTGTTTCGACTCAAGGCGGCAAATCTGGCATCCCATGTTATCCTTGCTCTTCTGCTCAATTTCGGCTACTTTTGGGCGACCTTATGGGTGTGTCTATGTGTGCGTGCTCGTGTGTGTGTATGTCGTGTGTTCGTGTCGCATGTCGCCCGGGATTCTCGCTGTGTCGCCTTGTCCGTCTGCCCGTCGCTGCGATAAGGTTTTAAGTTATGACCTTTTAAAATGTCCAAATGCGACGATAACTCGTGATTACTACAAATGTATTCGAGAGTGCAGCGACCAGGCCAGGCCAAGCCATTCCAGGCCATTCCATGCGCAGGCCAGGCCCAGGACACATGCACATGCAGCCAGTTGAACTGAGGGCGGCAGTGCGGGACAGTGCAGAGAGGAAGTCTCATAACATACAACATACAAGAAGTTGCGCCTTGTCGAGCAACAGTAACAAATTGTTTTGGCCCCCAACTAACAAATGAAATCTTAAATCACAGGTCCGCCCCTTTTGCGTTTTGGGCCAAGCTTCTGTCTAAGATCATCACCGATTGCCAGCACTGCAGGACATTCTGCAGCAAAATGACCAAGTGGCCAGTTACCAGTCGCCAGTTGGCAGTTCCCAGTTCCCAGTTCCCAGTTAAGATCGCCGTCGTCATCATAGCTATACCATGAGAACCAACAATAAATATCGATCAAAACGTCAACTTTTATCTATTCCACAAATCGATCGCACAGTGTGCCCAGCACAAAAGATGCTTAACTCATTTATGGTTAAAAACTATTAAACATCCGAAGAGGAAGAGAAACCATACACAGAAATAGAAAATACTTCGTATGCCCACACAGATTTGGGAAAGCTTTTAAGAATAGCCAAAATCAAAAGTATTATTGCGTTATCTTGTACTTTGATTTTAAAATTTAAATTAATATTCCCTTGGAAAAATGTTGATACAAAAACTTCATAGTTCAGCAAACAAAATGAAAACCGAATCAATTTTCAACTAAATTTTATTTTAGTGACAATATTCTAGATTATATAATTACTTTTAGAGGTATCTCCCACTATAAATGTGATCGATATACTTTGAAAGTCTTATAAAGCTACATCTAGAATATATTTTGTTAAATGTTTAATTATGTTAAATTATAATCTGGACCTTTATTTAGCAGCTATGCGCCATGCGCTTTATGCATATATTATGCATTACTTTGCATAAATCTAACAAGACTATGCACAATATCTGCATAGATTTCTCTCGTGTTGAAACTTCATAAAGACAGTATATAATCACTAAGTGTTATTACCAAAATGTTCTCAACCTTTTGCACCACTGTGCAACTGACCGAGCACTTTGTAAATTGTTGCGCCTTGCATAATTTTTGCATAATTCTTGTTTTATTCTGCTCGCCTTGCTGCTTCAGGAATTTTCCTTTTCTTTTTTGTTTTTTTGAAAAAGTTTGTTTTTTTCCTTTGCATATGTCGATTGTTGCCTGATATCCGTGGCGGACGTCGATGCAACGAAATGCTCGAAGGGATTCTGCGCTCTCTGCTGCTTATTATAAGTGATCTGCCTCCGCGGAGAGGGTTGGAAGGACGGGCCGGAGCCGGGGCCGGGGCCGCAGCCGGGCATGCGAGTATATTGCTAATAATAACAATAATAATATGCGTTCGCTTATCAAAATTGACGTCAGATCTTATTGATATGCATCTGGAAGCGCAGTTTTTTGGGGCGCACAAAGGAAAATCGTGTCAAAGGACTGCAACGAACCCGAGTCCCAGTCCAGTCCAGAGCTTAATTGAAGCGTTATTATGCGAGTGTCACATATGCAAAGTATTTTTAAAATATTTGAACACCAATGCCAGTCCGAGGCGAGGCGGGGCTGAGCTGGAGTCCGTGTCCGCGTCCTGGCCTGGCCTGGCCTGAACTGGCCTGGACTGGACTGGACTGGCCTGGCCTGCCCCGGCACCAAGCTGTGCATACAAAACGTGCACCTTCGCTCAGTTTGACAGATGCCTCAGAATTTAAGCACCGCGGGCCATCGAGACGCTGCTGCTGCTGCTGCTGCGGCTGATGCTGCCACGGCAGCCGCAGCCCGTCTTTTATTAATCAGCAACACCGACGCGGGGCAAGGGGGCAGCGCGCTTGAAAATATTATTTATATCGAATTTAATAATAATTCTTGAGCCGCTGCTGACGTCGCTGCGTCGCATCGCGTCGCGTCGCTGCGTAGGCTGTTGGCCAGTTTTGATCGGCGCAAAAATTTGCATTGATCGACGTTGAAGATATGGTGGCAGGCAACTGCCAAATGTCCGATCCCCGGCTGCCTGGCTGCCTGGCTGCCTGGATGCCCTCAGCCTTCAGCCGGTTGCCTTGTGCCTTGTCGTGATGCGGCTGCCGATCGGTTACCGCGTTTATGATGAATGATTGCGGGCGTCGGCCAGGATGGGGGGCCATTCAACTTTGACTACTTTCGCCCGGGTGAAAAGTTGCGCCGCTGCCGCCGTCGCCCTTATTAGCATGCCAGCAACGTTTCATCAACGTGGGGCAGCCAACCACTGGCACTTCCCTTTGCCTCTGCCACTGCCCAATTCCCACAGCCACAAAAATTGGGTTAACCCCGCCACGCCGCCACCCTTGCGCTGCCTCTTAATGTGCCGTTTTGTTAAATTGCAGCGTTAAGAATTGCGCACATAAAGCATTTTGTTGTCAAACTGATTTTTGATCATACATAATTTTTATCTTGATCCAAATAAGGCTTACCAGCTACAGCTACAGCTACAGCTTCAGTTCCAGCTTCGGTTCCAGCTTCGTTTCCAGCCTAGGGCCACAGAAACCAGCTTGCATTGAAGATCGTTAAAATATTTATGCATGCGTGGTCAGCTGAGATGTTGAAGTGTGCGAGTGTGTGTGTGCGAGTGTGTGTGTATTATATTCATGGGTTTTTATGGCAAATACTTTAAGCAACAAATGAGATTCGGCCTTACAAGAACTACAAGCATATCAAAATATTTTGGAATCGATTTCTTTTGGGCGTTTCAAATCTTACGCCTTATTTGTCGCCCCAGCCAGGCTAATAATTTGCAATCCAAAATTGGCTAAGTGGCCAGCTCTTAAGTGCACCATAAAAATCTGAGCGCATAAATCTCTCAAAATTACATATATATACATGGCAGAGTGGAGTATATATGCCAACATAATAATCGGAAATACGTGTATTATATGGCATTTGTTATGGGCCTTAAAATAGCCCCTGAGATCGCTGCGAGTTTTATGAGTAGGTGCGCCCATAATTATAATCATATACATAGTTATAGTGAATATTTATAGCAAATGTGTCAAGTTGTAAAACGTTATGTAAACTTGCCTTTAAGACTGATACAAATAAGTAGGCTTATAAAGCATGCTATATAAGGAGTGCTTCACTAACTTACTATACAAATATATAATGCCCTTTTCAAGCTGCCTAACATTCGTTGCGGTATTTTTCCATTCAGATTGATTACTGTGTCGTTATATATATTTACTGGTAATACTACATCAAACTGATTTAGCCTTGCATTAAGACTCTAGTCAACATATCGCTTAGGTTAATTGATTCCTCTAATAAATAATAATAATAAATTCCCAAATGTTTTTTCATATTTTGATTCAATAATAATGATTTAATGAGAAAACATAAAGTAATTAACAATGACACTAATTTTAGGCTAGATTCAGTTAAATTAATCTATGTGGCATCATATCATAATTCGGATGAATATTTTACTTAAAGACACTTATAAGGATTAGTTTTTGACGCCATTCGGACCACGCCATCTTCTAAATAATAAGTAATATTGACTTAAATTGGTATGAACTTTAAAGACGGAATAAAACACGTATTTACGAATTAATTTACAAATATGAGAGTAATATATAAGTAAGTAGTAGTAAGTAGTATATAATTAGAACAGTAAGCAAGTTAAATATGCAATTTTCACCTTAACCTAAAAGAATCTAAAAGAAAAATATCTTCCTGAGTTATTAAAATATACATTTTATCTACATCTTCTTATCGGAAATTCATTCTAATTTATAATAATTAAAATGGTTACATTGTTAAGTTCACAAAACTGCTCCCAATTATATCCGCGTTGTTTTTATGGCAAAACAATAGATTGTAGGAAACAGGAAAAACTATATGTCCACAAGTTTTCATAAATAAATTCTATTAATTTATTATTTTTTTCCCCTTAATATTTTATTTTAAAAATCTAGTTTCTAGCCGATTTGAAATTCCCAAACTTATCCTAATTATTCCACTCAATTTACTTTGCCCGTATTATGATTTAATATAATGCTGATGATGCTTTGTGGCAAAACAAAATGAGTATTTTGCTTTATATAGTATATGGCATGTACTTAAGTTCCCTTGACCCAGTTAAAGGAAAGTCCCCAAACAAGCCGCAACGGTAACATGTTTGGATTGCTTGGAATCAATGCAGAGCCAACTCCCTCGCTCCAAATCCCCGTTGGTGAGGCCCCGTACGTACACACATAAATTGGACCTCAATATCCACAAAACGACAGTAAACGGTCATTTTTATCGAAATAATTGCTTTTTTTCGTTTGGCAGCGAAAGTTTTGATTGCGTTTCTTCGCCTGGCGTTAGCCAGCCCAGCAGACATTGTATGAGTAAATCGTATGTAAAAGCGACAATCCACATGCCCAGAAATCCAGTACGAATACAAGCATAAGCTGAGGTACACACAGATACACACACACACACACACACACACACATGCATACATATGTGCAGCATTTCATTACGCGACTGCCGCCCGAGGCCGTCAGCCAATCGCTGGCCAAACGAGCGTTCTGACAATTGTAACCACATTGCGGCAAGCACGGATGGGTTAGGGAATCGGAATCGGATGCACCGCTGCACCACGGCACCGCTGCACCACGGCACCGCTGCACCACTGCACCACTGCAGTCTGTGCCGTTTGCTGATTGTGCATACGCACGAAATCAATAAATAAAAGCAACAAGAAATTGAGCATCCACCGGGGAATGGTAGCCCACGCCGCCCTGCCCCTGCTGCCACAGCTGCCTCGACTGCCGTCGCTGCTGATGCGCGCTCATAATTCATTTCATTATTGTTTTGACATTTTATTTATTGAATGCGAACAGGCGTGCGTTGTCGATGCGTCCGCCTCCTCCTACTCCTCCTGCTTGTGTGGGACTCCCAAGAACCTGGACCTTGGCTTTGTTTATTTCAGCCTTTTTTTTATATTTTTATTCTCATTTTTTTGGGGGCAGGGCAAATGTTTTGCGCAAATTGTTAACGGGCTTGTTTCGTTTTGCTCAAATAAGTGAAATCAATGCCCCTCTAGCAGCCATCTCCTCCCCCGCATCCTCAAGCATCATCAAATTATATTGTATCTTACTCCGTTCAGCTGTTTTTTTGTGTTTTTTTGGTGTTTTTTGTGAGTGTTGCCTCTGCGTGTGGTCTGCAAACAAAAGACTTAGGCAACGAACTCGCGTGAAAAGCAGATGAACAAAAGCTGATTTCAAATTGTGACTATTGTTGGCCAAAAGCAAACAAATGAAATACTCGTACTTATGATAATGTACTTGCCTGCTAATTTACATAAATGAACAAATATTGAATGAAAAACGCTTTTGAAGTGTTTACAAAAGTTCGCCAAGGGGTCAGGCCTAAATCGGGTCATCAACTATAGAAACTATATTTAAGAATGGTTTTATATCTGTAAACTTTAAGCCAACATAGGCTCTGGCTTAACAGGTTTATCGGGTTAAAGCCTATAAAAGCCTTTAAGTCAAATCAAACTAAGCGGAAATATATTTTTAGATATTGATATTGAATCGAGTTGTTTCTATTGTTTTCAGCCAATTGTGTCTAACAGTCAAAAACAAAATTATTAGCTGTTTTGAATTCTAATAAACTATTGTAAAATCAGTTTGAAAAGTTTTCATTTTCAGCGAGTGGAATGATAGCTATTCAAACACAACATCAAATAGTGAATAGTGAAAAACGGTTGATTTTTCAGTGGAAAACGGAAACACAAAATCGAAAACCATTGGCAATGAAAAGTAATCGGAATTGAGATCAGCCCCAAATATATATTTTGTTTAAGAATATGGACAACAAAATCTCTTTATTGCACATATCGTTATTTTTCCAGCCAATCTCAAAGAAATTCCATCAATGGCATATTAAATAATACCTAAACAATTTCAACTAAATTTCCGTAGCTCTCCTCGCCGCTATTCGGTCGCATTGAGCTGTGAAAATGCATTAAATGCATTCCGATTGGCATTATTAATGCAGGCATTGCGCCCAGAAGTTGGCTTATGGCAGATGGCAGCCGAGAGGAGAGACGCCCACGCCCAGGAGGACGCCCACGCCTACGCCCAGATGCAATGGATGCGATTGCCAAATGCCAAATGGCTAACAATTAATACACACCTCAGCCAGGTAAGTGCCAGATGATAAATGCGTTCGCTGCGAACAACCAATGGCAAATAATTTGGAGCAAAAGTTATGGAAATTACTCGTAAATTCAAGAAATGATACCCAGAATCAACTGAGCATTTTGCGGCTGTGTGAGTTAATGGAATCAAAACGCTTATAAAAATGGAGCTTGCAACAGCCACAGCAACAACAGCAACTAAAGTGACGCATGCGACAAGAAAATATGACAATATGGTTGAAAATTAATCTTGCATAGTCAAGCGGGAGGCGACTGCGACTGGAACTGAGACTGGAACTGAGACTGGGACTGGGATTGGGATTGGGACTGGGAAGTTCAGTCTAGGCAGGATGCAACTGCCATTGTCGCCAGGCGACTGGTGAATGTGAACTTGATTATGTTTTATGAGATGTGCTGCAACGCTGTATGCAACGTGCCAGCCACAAATCCGCCAACACTGTTGCAATGTCTGCGCCTACACTCAGAGAAAAAACAGCCAACTCTTTTTTATAGCATTTTCTTAAGTTTTCAGCGAAACAAATTATAAAATACAAATATGACAAGATTAAGCATTGTTAATAAACAGTTTTTGCCAAATTCTACTCACAATTGTGCAAATTTGGCGGAAAACTGTTGTATGAAACTTTTGTTTACCCTCTAATTGACTTCAATATCATTAACCAGACTAACACTTGTTTGTTTGTATTTTGTATTATTAAGTAGGTCTTGTAACAATAGTTTAAGTTTAATTTAAGTTGTTTAAAAAATAAGAGTAAGATTAAATACCAGGTCTAAAACATCCAATAACATCTACGTCCACTTACACATACACACACACATACACAAAGAAGCACACACACAGGCGGCAAAAGCGAGGCATTTTAAACGGTGGCTGTGCTTCTTCTTCCCCCTCTCGCTGCATCAATGAATCTTCTTTCGTGAATAACTTCCGTGTTTATTATCCGATCGACTTGAAATTTGGACAGTAGATTAAGAGAGACTAAAGTATTGTACATGCCAAATCTAAAAGCTATATCTTGAAAAATGTTACTGTAAAACGGTTTTTATCGATTTGCGGGGGAACGAAAAAACTTGATCTGCGTTTTTTTAAAATTTCAACTTTAAAAAAAATTTATTTTAAAAGACTTCAGCCTCTTTTTTTAATATCTACGCAAAAAATCATTAGACATATATTTCAGACATTTTCTGTAAATCGGAGCTCGAAATTGTATGGACGCAAGTCTAATATTTACTTAAATAAACAATTAATATAATAAATATAAATATAAAGAATATAGTTAATTTCATTAATGATTATGCTCAAAATATAAATCAAATTCATATAAGAACTAATTTTCAGTATTTTAAAGGAAATTGACTTAGGCAACGAATGGTAACATTTTAAAAATCAATTCTGTCATCTTCGAATGATTTTGTTCTCAGTGTATAGTTGTGAATGTGAAGTGAACGCCATTAGATGTCGCCCATAAATTGTGGTATCATTTTTTATATGCACTTACACGCACACATGGAACTAAGCAGAGCCCTCGGGTCTTAACCTAGGATTCGTGATGCAAATGACCCAAGAAAGGGCCACAACAATGGACTCCAAGTGCAGATATCGCCAGTCCGCCTGGACCTGCCTGCCTGGTGGGCGCTAATCTGTCTATATCATTTCCGACGCTGATTATGTGTTGGGGCATTTAAAGCATTGTTGTGCTCATTACGAGCAGCCAATCGGTTGATATATATATATGTATATATGGATAATGCTGGGGCCTTAATTGAAAAGCCATTTTTTGGGCGCAACAATATGGTAGCTGCTCCACTGTGCCGCCTACGCAGTCCGTGGTCCGTGGTCCGTGGTCCGTATCATTGTTGACGACATTTATGTCTTAATATTTTTGCCCGATGCCGCCACAAAATGCAGTGGCACTCAAATGGTACCGTTACGGGGCCAGAGCCATTAGCCCGTCCAGGCAGCAGCGACTGCTGGCGGAGTAATACATGGCCGCCGAATACATTCGTATTTAAACCATTAATTTCCATTTATGGATTAAGCATGTGAGAGACGTTGTAGGAGGGAGAGCGGAGCCACAGTTTGAGCCTGGCCCGCACGCACAAAAGCCTTTAATAAATGCAACACCATTACGTGCAGCACATGCTTAGAGGAAGAGCAGCAGCTGGAGCTGGAGCTGCAACTGCAGCATTCAAGGAGCAACCAGTTGGCCAGGGGAACAACTCAATTGCCTGGCTTACTGCCGACTCCCGACTCCCGACTGCAAGCTGCCTCCTCTGCAGCTTTTCCGAGCTGCTTATCGCCCCGTTGTGTCGACTCGCGCTCTTCCGCGCTTTTCCGCTCTCGCGCCCCAAATCTCTAAATGCTGCCCATGTGATTTTTCTTGGCTTCAGGTCCAGCTGGCAAATGGAGTCGCTGGGATTAGTGCGCGTGAGTAATGATTCCAATGGCTGAGCTGCGACTCGCAACTCGCAACCGGCAAGCGGCAACTGGCAAGCGGCAACTGGCAACTGGCAACTTGCAACGGTTGACTACTCCGGCAACTTTGCCGCTTGAAGCTGCACTCGGATGCCACAAGCAGGAAATGAGTGGCGAATCTCTTGTACTCTCATGAATTCATTGCACCATTCGCACCATTGACATAAAATATAGAATTGGACATACCATAACAGATATGATATTATAATGCTATTTAAAATCTTATGCAAAACCGTCTTCCATGGAAAACTTTAAAGTACTCTAAAAGAGTTAAATTTGCACATCGAATTTGCTATATATTTGAGAATCAGAATCTATATTATATAATAGTTTTGTTACACAATAGATTAAGAACAGAACGGCAAACATTTGTCTTAACTACTTCAAGTTCTTAAAGCTAACATACTTGTGAAAGTAATCCGAATTCGAACCCCAGGTTAAGGTCTTTCTCAAGTGAAGTGAGGTTGGTAAGGTTTGCAACTAAAAGCCACTTACAATAATAATATTATACCATATTTGTTTCCATTCCATTCCATTAACTATTTATTTTTCCAAATCTTAAGTAGAACACTGTATTCAGTAATTCATGGTAGTATAATATGATTTATTTTTTTAGGTTAAGTAGTTATTGCAAATATAGTTTAAGTTTAATTTAAGTTGGTCATAAAATAACAGAAAGATTTGATGGAAAAATGCTAAAAAAAACTTAGATAAGTTGCATGAATTATGCATTAGTAATATAATGAGTTATGTGGGTAACCGGGTAATTGAATCAGCTTAAGGAATGATTTTTTTAAATATTTAATACAAGTACATTGATATTAATTATTTGAAGCATAATCAACTGTTTCAAAAATGTTTAAAAAGTTGGATTTTTGTAAGAGGTAGTATCAATATTATACATATTAAGAATCCATATCTAGAAATATATCTTATTTCGCTGAAGATCTAAATATTTAAATAGATATATTCAATATTAGTAAACGCATTTACGACATATTCTTTACACTAATATGTTTAACATAACATTAACATAACATTATGTGGCACTTATAAAACCATATTACAGAATTTCTTACAAAAATAAAAAATGTTGGAAAAAATAAATGAAATTTTAATAGGACAATCTAGAAACTCTACAATTTAAGAAATTTTGTATTTTGTGTTAAGATGTTGCATATTTATTGTATTTCAAATTACATATATAAGCTACATAATATTCTTAAAGAACAATGAAAGTAAGTAAACAATTTCACTTGGATATTCTTTAGAGTGTTGCAAGCTGAGTGGCTTAGTTCACATGCCACAAGTAGAGTACAAACAAACAGTGACTACAACTAAATACGAGTACTCATAAATTTAACACGGCCCAGAACGATTATGCTCGCATGTGTACCTAATGGAAAGTGGATTTGTGGATTGTGGATGGCTAAGCAAACACTCGGGGAGCAATAGTCAAACACAGGCCATAAAATGCCACAAATTCCTGGGTGTTCCCTGCGCAATTGTGACGCCCCGAAAGCGAGAGGACGTCGCCACTGATGATGCTCAGCTCCAAAGCGAGTGCTGATGAGCAGCGGCTTCAGCTGGAGGAACTGGAGGAGCTGGAGGAACTGGAGGAGCTAGAGGAGACGCTGTTGTTGATATTAATGTAGCCCTGTCCGAATGGCAAATGAAAGTCATCAATCAGCACGAGCACAGCGCGAGCAGAGCCATCATCTGCCTGGCAATGGTACGGGCTTGGGCTCTGAGCTCAGTGCTCTGGGGTCTTAGTCTTAGAGGGGGGTAAAGGGGCATAAGCACACACAAACACACACAGTGCGCATGCGCGGAACGTTATGGGTTTGCTTATGGTTATGATTATGGCCGCGACTATGGCTGAGAGCTGTCCTCTGGCAAACACTACTGTCAAGCTGGGGCGGATCAAGGGCGCGCCTTTTGTGTCCACTTGTGAAAAATGTGAGAGTGCGAAAAGCGCCAACTGCAGCGCCATTTGTTGTGCACAGTTCTGAGTGTGTTATAAGCTGATGCCACCATTTTGTCAACCGACTGGTACTTGAGCTATCTCTTTCACTTCCCACTGCTCTCTCGCTCGCTCTCTCTCCGTCTCTCTTCCTGATGATGTCTTAATTGTTATGCTAAGAGGGAAGCTAGACTCTGTCGTTCTGGGGCGTTAAAAATTAAATTTACGTTTCTATGCAATTTATTATATCAAAATTGTGGCCACATCCAATGCCCAAGCACAGAAAAGGGGCCTGGCCGTGCTGATAGTCGCGTCACGCCCCATTTGTCGGCTTTTTGATGATGCCAACAACAAGCAGCAGCAACCAGCAACAACAACAACAACAACAAACAGTCTCAGTTGATTTTGCTTTTATTAAGTTTACTTTATGATCTAGCTAGGCTGCCTCATATACTCGCATGAGGGCTGAGGGGAAGTCCGGACCGGCTACCCACCCAAGCTCGATTGGGGCACTCGATAAGCAACTGGCTTCCTGCTCAGCTGTGGAGTTTATTAGGTCCATGCCCCAGCTCTGAGATTTACTTTAGACTGGGCTTAGGGTCAGCCTAAGGTCGGCTCGGCGAATGTCCCAAATTTGTTTAGTTTTTGCTTGTTCGTTAACTGATTTGCCTTTGTCAATTTATTGCCATCGAATTGCCAGCATTGTAATCAAAGCACAGCGTGGGTTGCTTCAATAGTTTGCAACCGGAACTGGCAATAACTAAAATCGATAATATATGTTCTTTATAATGACCAGATTACACTGCTGCTTCGCATCTTATCTGTCTGATTATCTTGATAATTATTAATAAATAAGTGCAACACAAATTTACAGATACTAAATTAATATTAATAATAAAATAGGGTTATGCAACACAAACTTAAAGATATTTATCATAAATTTCAAGTCATAATATCACAATTGTAAAAACAGCCAACGCCTATGAGTAAAATAACATTTGAAATCAATATTTTATCAGTTTTGCTATTCATATTCAAAAATAAATAAATAAAAAAAAAATAAAAAAAAAATAAATAAAAAATAACTATACATATTAAATTATTTACTAGAAATTTTGTATAAAAAAATGTTCAACAAATAAAACATTAAGATAATAACAATAAGTTAATAAAAAAACTTATACATGGCATAAGTTTATGACTTGTTTATTTATTTAATGTTCCTAAGGCCTATTTTTATTATTTTTAAACTTCACTCAAAAGCATATATCAATATTTGGGGAATTATGTAGGGCATTCCTTCTTAATGATTTTAGTTAAATAAGCGGTATCCTAAATCATTGCTGACATTTGCAGTCATCAAATCTTGACTTTTAAAGTGTATACAATTGTCTGTAACATAAGAAAGATTTATTTAAAGTTTTTGCTATTGTTTATCGCATTTTGTGCATCTTATTACTCTCATTTTTCGTGCTGAACATGACAAATAAATAATAATAAAAAAAAGAACAACAATAGCAATGAAAACCTCAACAACAACAGCTCGAAATTCGAAAAGCATTTTGTCATTGTTGCGAGTCAGCAGGAGATCTTTCACTTTTAACCTTTCGAAACAAGCTGACAAAATGACAAAAACAAAAGCCAAGCTTTATTATAATATTATTGGCAATTAAAACAGGCCGGCAATTGGCTTTGGCATGGGAGTAGAACCTGAAGATGAGTTGGAACTGGCAGTGGAACGCCGATGTCCCGTGGGCTGCCGCAAATCGAACAGTTGCAGTTGCAGTTGCAACTCGCTGTGTGTGTTTGTGATTTATAGATGCGACGCGTGGTTGTAGCATGTGAAAAATGAATGCGAGATTTATAACATCAGCCTAATTGAATGTTTGATCCTGTGCATAAATAACCAAATTAATGAAAATGATTTTTAATAAATTTCTCAATTGCATGTTTAACTTGAACGCACACTGCGCGGTAAAGAGACCCAGGCCAAGATCAAGACCAAGACCAACTTCATGGCAACGAATCCCGGCTAGACACGCGGCCATAACGATGTCCTGCTGAGCATGAGTAATGCCTCTCTATTAGGCGCTGCATCACTCCTGCTAATGGAGCCCATGGAGTTGCAGTTGCAGTTGAAGTTGCAGTTGGAGCAGCGGCTTGGTGCAGCAGCCACCGCACCCAGCAGCTGCAGTTGTGCAGCCAGTCGGAAGCGATGTTGTCATTAGGACGGTCACCTTTGCATGGATCTTGCATGGTGCATGCACTCAGAGAAATCATTAAGGATTCTGTACTCAAATTAAGTAGAAATGCTGTCAAGGCCCAACTAAGTTAGAAATTCCTTACTACTACTTAAGAAATACCTTTCTAATTGCCTTTACCGAGTACTTTTCTTGCACTTCTTAATAGCAATCGTTTTTCTTTCTTCGAAGTTATATTCGAATAGTTTCCATTCCATTGACAAACTGAATATGCAATCTATTTTTGGTATTTAGAAGAGCTTATTATATTGACTCCAAGTGATTTGATTGAATCGGAAATGAAAACAGGACTTAAAATCTTATATGGAAATTTTTAATCAACGTTTAATTTTATTTACTTTCGTTTATTCACAGTAAAATTATTAAGTGTATTTGTGTCCTCCTATTAATTTCAATAAGGAGTTCAAGCTTCATATCCTTTTCTGCCAAAGTATATAGATCTTTGAATCAAAATTATAGCTATTATTAAAGAAAAGAATAGGATTTTGAAACTTTGATTACAAATTTTCAATTCTGGAATAAATTAGATTAAAACTAGTTTTAATTTGCAATTCTAGAAGTCTGAAGAAGATTACGTATTACTTTTAAAGAACAGTAGAAAAAAACAAACCAATTTATACTTTCTGTTTTTAATTCATATTTTTTGTTTTCGATGGGAATCGAACCTTTCATCTTTGTGTTAACAGCAGGACGCTTTACCAAGTTAAAATAATCAGTCAGTAATACAGTCGAGACTTTGAAATTCTCTATATATCTCAATCTGCTTGTACTTCTATTGAGATCTCATTTACTTGTTGTGAGTATTTTGTATTTGATCCAAGTTTTGTATTGTTATTATGGCATGAATAAAGTCTGATTCTGAATGAATAGGAAAGAGAACCTTTGATATTCCAAGCTAGCCGAACTTGCAAATAAAATTCTCCCAAGATGTTGCTGTCTTTATTAGAATCATTTGTATTTTCGCGTAGGCTTTTATAATTTCGCCATAAGTCTATGCATTAAATTATATTTTTTGATTCGAGGCAGCAGTGTTTTGCCTTCGTAAATAAATAAATAAGATTTAGAATGGCGCTTTCTTTTTTGAGTGTTGGCTTGAAAGCTGCTGCTGCCAGCTGCCTGGATATGTTATTCGCCCGCTTAATTATGAAGAAATGTATCCGTTTTTGCGATAATTAATGGCGCCATTGCCATTTTATTTATTTTTTTTGTTGTTTGGCGATTTTTGCTGCTTTTGAAGCTTTTCTTAGTTCAATTCACAGATAATTGGGCGGCAACATTGTGGCATGCCCTTGTCCATGATCGGAGGCCGCCTTTTGATTTACCTTAACCGACAAAACCAACGCATTGCATTGCATATTTTGACATGCCCGTTGACAACTTCAATTAACGAGTGCGCAGTGCGTGTAATTAGCGCATTTTTGCCTTATACCCTTACCGAAAATGAAACTAAATACACGATCGCCGCAATTTTGGCATACCCCAAAATGAGACTGAGACTGAGACTGAGACTCTGAGATCGGGATCGAGATCGCGACTTTTTTGGTCAGCATACAAACAAACGCATACATATGTACTCGAACTTGTATTCAACCTATATCGACTTCGATCAACAAAAAGGAAATGGAAGCCATTTGTCATCATCGTCATCAAAGTCACAACAACTGATGTCTAAGTACATTGGCATTAGGCACTTCCTTGGGGAGGGGTAGAGTGTCAATGGACGTCAATGGTTAGCCAGGTTCAGCGTATGCCTGGAATTTCTAATAATAACGAAGCGTGCTTGGGTGGGGCCCACCTTTGGAATTTGTGAATGTATGTACCCTGTAAATATGTGTGATCTAAGCGGGCATATTAGTGATAAACGTATTTATATGCTTAACAGCCAACAAAAGGCGTATAAATATGGTATTACATAAGCAAAGGAGTAATATATATCAATTGTATTCCCAATTTAAAACAGGGTTTAAAAAGCTTTGAGCCAACTTTGAGTGAAATATATCTCATAATTGTCATAATTACAACTAGTTTAAGTTTTACCAAAAAGGCAGCAGTACAAACAGATATAAATTTCAACTAGTACGGGAACTTTAGAATGAACATCGGTTCATAATATCGGAAGGAGGAATATAGAAGGCCAATGCAGCAATACATCGAATAATCATCAGCAAACATTGATATTCCGACATCTTTACATCATTACTTTTAACCATTTTAAACCAATCCTAACTCAACCTTACAAATCAGCTTGCACACATAATCCTACAACATATCCTACATTTATATGTATATGGAAGTACTCAATTCTGGTAAAAACCTCCTTCTGAAAGTATTTTAGGTCTTCTTTAGATATGTTCCTCAAAACGACATTGATAATGTTTTGATGATCTCCACTTAGACAACCTAATTTCATAAAATTCAATAGTTAATTATTATAGATTAAATGAAATTATTTCTTTAAAAATAGTTTGTATTCATAAGTCAGCTTCTTTTCTAAATCATCAGTGTTTTAAACAAACTTTTGTATAATTTTAAATGTAATATGAAATTTGAAAACTAAACATATACTTTTTGTTGAGAGTACTAGCAACTATTAGGACTTCGACTGCGTGTTTTATAATAATAAATCCTTATATTTATATTAAAAACAATCCGAAAGGCTGTAGACATATCCTGTAATCCCAACTCCGATTACAGGATATGTCTACAGCCTGTTTGACATTCTCAGCAGTCTTGTCACTTATTTAGCTTTCTGACAAGCATTGAAGTGTTGAATTTTGACTTTTTGAATAGTCGCATAAATCAGAGACACCACAAAAAAATGTAAAAGTAAACGAAAAAGAAAACTCTCCAGAGCCGCAGGGGCACCTGCCAGAGTTGGCTTTATGTCTTCGTTTGGCTCAATTGAAATGCAGCAGACAACGCCCAGACATGACGACAATTTGTCTACGATCAATCCATGCTCCCCGACATAAATGATATAGCGGCTGACTTTATAGCACCGTGTAGTTCCGGGCAGCAGGGTAGGAGGGTGTGCAAGCGCAAAACAATGCCAAAGATCTTGAAAGTAAAAGTGTGCAAATCTTTAGCAGCTCTTTGGTTGGTCGCCTGTCCGCCATCCAACAGGCAACGAGAACAAAAACTTGGCAACAATGGCAGAAGAGGTAGGTGGAGGGGGTAGGCTCTTCGCCTTCGTTTTAGCCATAACGCTGCCGGCAATCAAAATCACGTCACGATTGCAATGTGGCTGAAATTGAAGCTGCAACCGAAAGCGATTGCGCCGCAACTCGCAGCTCGCCGCGCATTTTCACACCAATAAACTGTTCATAATCATAACGAAAGCAGCTTCAACTTGGCAAGACTCTGAGCCAAAAGATGTTGGGTTTTACACGATGAAGTTTACGTCATGCAGTTTTTTGTCAGTTTGACAAAACTTCAGAGACAGCTATATATAGTTGCAGAACTATATTTCCTGTGATTTATCTATCGATTACACTACGCAACAAATTATTAAGAAAAATTCTAATATCCCGAACATGTGAGAGTAATTTCGTCAAATATTTTGATTGAGTAAGTTTGCTTTTCTTAAAGCATAATAAAATGTTATATCAATCAACCATACATCAGTTTTCAATCGGCTGATTTGCATGGGCTTTCTTTAGTAATATATATTTATAACTTGTATTAAATTTATTAAACTCTTCACCAAGATACAGATTTTGTTTAATTTTTTACACCAACTAGAGAATTTATAGTAATTTTAGTTAAAATACAATTTGAAGATTAACATCTCTTGCCATCGTTTTTCTATTAAATTAAAATTCCACATGAAATCCAAAGAAAACTTCGTTAAGTAACTTCACGGTGTGAGTGTAATCTATGGAGCTGTGGCATTCGGTATTACGACATCCCCAGTAAAGTTAATTGAATAAAGTTTTGTAAACTTTTGTAATTGCTCGATTGCAGATTTACAAAGCGAACGCATTTGTATTTGCCAGATACGCCAGATTTAGATACAACCAAACAGATTTCTTTGTATGTGCTTGGCTCTGGCTTTGGCTTTGGCTTTGGCTTTGCTTTGGCTTTGGGTTTCATGTCTGCCAGGAGCCATAATTGAGATGCCTTTGATGCGATAATAAATTATTATAAGGCCAAAAATGAAACGAAAATGAAAACGAAACGCGCACAAGAAAGTAAAATACCACAGAAACGTGGCGTTAGCGAGGTGACTGACTTTTTTCATTTTGTATTTATTATTTTTTGTTTTCCTATCGGGCCATGCAGCAGCCCAGACGATTAGGCCAGGGATTAGACAAAGTTTACCAGCCATAAATTATTAGTTTTGGCCAAAAGCTAACGGGAATGCAGGCACACAAGCCAAGGAAACGGTTAAAACAACAGCAAAAAAGGGAAACTGAACTCTTTTGATGGGTGCACTGAACTCAGCTAAGGACTTTGGATTGAATGAGATTTAAATACGTTTGAAATTTGGCTTGAAGATTCTATATGCTCCAATATACTCACTCGAGAGCTTTCTTGTTGACTGCCAAGAGAGTAACAGCGTTTTAAACATTTTCCCGCTCTAGGGGGTGGATTTACAAAATTCAGGGAAAAACCAGAGTCAATTAATTTATATTGTGTGGCGCTGAAAATTAGCAGGAAGTTGATCACATTTGTTTCTGACACTCATTTCCCTGCAATGGGGTGGATTATTCAAAGAATATGAACTAAAAGCAACCGGGTGGATTTCTCACGAGTTTGAGATCGGGCGAGTTAACAATTGTGTGCATAAATCATTGTAAATAAATTTGAAGTCAATCAATTTAAAAGCAAAAGTGTCTTATGCAACATTTATCCACCCATTTTTGGCCCATATTGCTAAATAAATTTTCATTTTATTTTTAAAGCAATTTTGTTGTATAAATGTTATTATTATTTTAAATAAATTTGAAGTCAATCAATTGGCCCATCTTGTTAAATTAATTTTAATTTTATTTTAAAAGCAATTTTTTTGTACAAATATTAGTCTTCATTTAATAAAATATCTGTAAAGGTTAGCTTTATTTTAAGAACCTTTAACATTAACCAAGTCCAACAAAATACACAGTTTTATATGCTTTCGAACCCCGACTGTTCGGATAACTCAACAAACAACTTACACACAAAATGGCTTACAACTTGCGTAATTGCCCCTCTAACAATGCTGAAATTTCATAAAAATGTCAAAAATGGCAAATGCTTGGCAACATTTTCATATTTCGCTCATTTTGCAATGGGACAACGTTTTGTACGAAAATGCCGAAAAAGTAATTGAGAACTGTCATGCAATCAGATATGATGCGAATAATTCAACTGAATCTTACTTCTTTCTTACTTCTGGCCACTGTCTTCAGTTAGCTTTCAGTTGCATTTCAGCTGGGCATTTGTTTTAGGCCTCGACAATTAGCAGCGCGTTGCGTGTCCACAGTTTGTGGCACTGTGGCAGGCAGCAAGCTGTGGCTGCCACAGAGGGACACATCTCACATTGTGTGTGCTTGGCTGGCTTTGAGGAAAGTTGAGACTCGTGATCTGCCCTTATGGCATTTCAGTCCAAATGGCCTGACATCAGACGTTGCAGGTCAACATTTTATATTTGAACACATGTTGTGTGTAGTACATTACAATTTCCTGGTTCGTCTGAGCAACGTCAAACTATCGGCACTATCGATTTGAGCCAGCGGCACTGCACGGCTGCGTGGTTCATAAAAACTAGCAAAACATAAACAACAAAAAATAAAAAACCAAAGCAAAAAAAAAATAAAGAAAATGAAGACTAAAAAAACAGAACATCGATTTGTAGCAGCGCCTGCGCAAAGCGTGAAATTTATGCGACCCACACGCAGCGCCACTCACACGACCACGACCCAGCAGCCACAAGAAGAAGATGCTTCACCTTCACAAAGCCAAGAGCTGGAGCTGAAGCTGAATCTGAAGCTGAAGTTGAAGTTGGAGCCGGTAGATGGTAGATGGAACTTGGAGACGTAGCCAGCAAATTTCATTTCTCGCAATAAATCCATGACTGATTTATGTACTGCACAATCGTTACAAATCACAAACGTTTACTGAATGAGCGTCCGTCTCAGACTCTGTCTCTGTCTCTGTCTCTGCTTCCATCTCTGTCTCTATCCTGGTCTCCGGTCTCCGAGTTCTGTCCTGGCAGAAGAAAAAAAGTGACAGTGGCTGCTGTCTGTTGTCGGATGTCTGAAGTTTACAGTCTTCGCTCACGTGCTGGCTTTCAGCTTCAATCAGCGCGTCTTCACTCGCTGCAGCAGCAGCTGAATTGCATTTGAATTAATTAAAATGCTGATGTTACTCATAGCCCAACGTTGCACTATGGTTCAAAAGTCCATTTTGTTTGGCATAAAGTCTAATTTTTTATGGTCCAAATTGAGATTTTGACTCCAGATATAGCAGAAGTTATGTCGCTTTTGGAAACACCGAATACGAAAGAAGATGGCTTGACTAACATGTAAAACTAACCAGACTTGAATATTATTGGTTTTTTATAAAAAAAAATAAATACAGAATAAACAGAAATGTAAACTCAGCAATGTTGATGAAGGTGTGTTTAGTGGCACGTCCAAACTCGTCAAACATTTCTTCCAAACTTAAGTGGGGCAACATTGTCAAATATTTATGTCAATATTTTATATTAATATTTAAATATTTTGAACATTGTTGAAGCCTTAAATTAATGAGGCATAAATCCAAAATTATTGCTGTATTTCTTCTGCTTTATATGGCCTACAATTTCTTGTTTTTATTGCTAATTGTTAAGTGTGTTTCGCTAAGTTAGCTACTCTTTTGTATATAAAATTCCCGGGGTAGATATCGAAATTAACATTATTCTGTTAAGTTAACAGTATAGTAATAGCATTAGAGTTTCACAGCAGTGAACTTATGTAATGTTACAATAAGAATTATATCAATAATACCATTAAAGTTTTCGTTAACAATAACTCGAATCAGACTTCCAAGCAGACTTAATGCCAAACAAATATCAACATTCGGACCATAGTGCGTTGGTTGCTGCTGCGGCTGCTTCAAGTGAAGAAGATCACGAAACAGTTTTTGCAAAATTTGTCAAATACTCGTAAATGTGCAGCAAGATTTGCACAACAATCGACGAGGTTGGCCAATAAAAATGCAACGGCATGTACCGCCAATGTCTCCATTATGTCCACACACACTCACAGACTAGATGGAAATCTTAGTGGCCCAACACATGTACACACATGTATCCTTTTGTTAAGGCCAACAATTGAAAAGGCACTGACAAAGGCAGCGGACCAGCCACTGACGTGGACAATATCGATCAACGGGAGACAACTGCAGCAATCCCAACAAGAATGGCAATGGCAAAAGATTTACATACTCTCGACACTCTGAGAGGCCACAACGACGACGACGATGACCGCAACGTTGTCCACGTTGTCCACTTCTGGCCACTTAAGTTGACGTCGTCAGCGATGCCCCGCTCTGTGCCCAGGGCGCATGCCTGGAACGACAACAACGTCGTCGACGACGACGACCACGAGGACAGAACCTGGACCGGGTGTTGCCAACTTGGGACAAAAAGGATGACTAAATGCATGCAAGTTATTTAAATGAGACATTTTAAGAGTCAGGCCATGGCAAGGCTGCAAAATGTGAAGAGCTCTTGGTTCCGGCTCTTGCTTAGCCTTGCAAAGGGTATATTACTAGGTATATGTATTTGATTGCAATGTTTGTGACACTTTAGTAGATTCAATCAAAACTTTTGATGAATAGCACAACTTTTTTAAGCCAATTTCTTTATTTAATTGATCGTTATTTTAAGAAGATTCTACCTTTCCGCATGTCCCGAATCCTTAATTTATATAGTGCATATACATTTCTTTTAAATGATAAATAAGCGATTAATTTACTTTATTATTACCGCATCATGTCGATATCAATCGTTCAATCAGAAAGTATCGAGCGTAATTTGATTAACTTTGATTTTAACTTGATCTTAAGTAGATTCCTTGATAGTACTACATCTCATTTATCTCCGTATATAATTACATACAAAGGCAGACCTGATCAAATCAAACAGAATCAGAAATGTTAGCTGTTAGCCATTTTAGAGAACCATTTGATTTTATTGGTTTCAATAGTGGAATCACAAGTAATTGGCATATTTCCCATTAATCAGCCCATTTTTCATCTGTCAAAAATTTTTATTTCAATCTTCAATCGTTTGGGATCTGCCGTCTTAAACTAATCTAACCTCAATCGTTTTACTTTACTTTACTCTTCATTCTAGAATATATAACATCATCAAAAGGATACTTAATTATTTTTGTTAGTTTAATTATGGTTTCGAGAAAATCTATATATCCTAAACCTCCGGAATCGGTTGCACCATTTTGTCGTCTATGCAAAGTTTTCTCTTGGGTTTCCGGAGAAACATTCGTAAGACGAATGAAGTAAACCCAATCGGCAAGGGCATCGATAGTTCGACTTGCAATAGATTATCTTGGGGCTTGAGTTTATGTTTATCTTTCAGCTGTTCGGGCAGAGCAATGCGGACTATTTATGTACATACATTTTGTTGGATCCGCTGGCTGCCTGGTGGCTGTCAATTTTGGGTGGCAGCTTTGGTCAGTTGGCGGCAGCTAATTGTGTCGCAGCTGCCAGATTTATGTGGCCTGATCAATTCGTAAATGTATGCAGATGCGTTAGGGCATCAAATTATAATTCAATTCTCAAATAGAAACGATCGACCACCGGAGCGCTGCGGAGAGACACATTCCAATTGCTAGGCAGTTGTCAGCCACGAGATTGGCTCATAAATTGTCCAAATTAATTCATTGTGGCACCAATGGCGACACCTACTCGTTGTCAGGCCCCAGCTACAGCGATGGGAATGTCTGACCACTTGATTCGTTAGTCATAAATTTATAGTCTTTATTGAAACATCAATTTGGACACCATGGCAGCGACAAACCAACACCTAGACGTCCAGTTCAAAGTTACCCGATCCAATTGTATTTCATGGCTGGAGGAGAAGACAAAGTGATCAGCGTCAAGGTGGTCCAATGATGGTCCCATCGTCCCATCGTCCCATCGTACCCACCAACAGCAGCGTTGCTTGATATTTTTTAGCTTTTTGCTCTTTCTACTGTTTAGAACTGGTTTCTGGTTACCACTCCACGCTGTGTATATAATTTTAGTGGTGTTTTTTTTTTGTTTTTGTTTTTGTTTTGTTTCGAATATCATATCATTTTGCGGATTCAAATTCAACCAATCGCTGCCGTTTGTTGCTGTTAATGTTTAAACACTTTTACAGCTAGTTATGCAAATGGCCGATTTGGAAAGTCCATATAGCTCCAGGCCAGGCGCTCTTCTAAGGCGACAATGGAGTGTGTTTATCGCGCGATGATCTCATGCCTGGCCAGACACCGCACAACAAGGCGTGACAAAGGCAGTCAATTAAAATTACATAGTCTCGTACGTTTTCTATAATAACTCAATTTAATCACCCGATATAAATCATACGTTGAGTTGAGGAAGTTGACTTGGTTTTATTATATAACAGCTCTATCTCAGCAATGTCCTCGCCATAGCAAGCAGCCTTGTACATACATTTGCATTCGAAGTTCAGCGCTGCTCGCATAGCAGCCAGCTTTTGCACAGTTGCTAAGCAGTTGAGTGCAGCGCAACAAGCAGTTGACATTGTGCGCGCACTTTACCGTTACTTTTCAGCACAATTAATTCATTTAGGTGAAAAATATGTTAATTTCTAAACAAAGTATTCAAATTTTAATACATATATGTTAAAACTGCATATGTTAACATATATTTTAATAATCCCAATGCGCTTCTAACTCACAAGCATTGAAAAATCAGTTAACAGCCACTTAACAGTACGACGTTGTGTATGTTGAAAACTTGCAGTGTTAAATTCTAATTTAAAACTCCTTTTTAGCACATATATGACACTTTAATAACAAAATATGTTTATTAATAAATTTGTATGCAAATTTTAATACATGAATTCATCAGTTTTATTATTATTATTATTATTTATTGTTACTTTCTAGGATTGAAAAAGCTGCTACAGCTGTTAACAGCTCTCTTAACATTGTGGGTATTGAGTGGGTGGCTTTCGACCCAGCCCCCTAAGGACATATGTGTAACAGTACTATAAACGAAGGAAACTCAACAGGTTTAAGTTCAGTTGCGTTTGTGCGCTCCTCGCGAGTACTGATAAAATAATATTCCTTCTGGGATTAGGTCGTGAGCGGCAGGACTCTGAAGTGGTACTAACGGTATTTAAGTGCTTGCCCAAATAGATAATTGAATTTTGTTGTGTGCGACATTATTTAATGTGGCAATAAAAATAATAATATTTATTGTTTATGTGCGCGCGATTGATGTGGAAAATTACAATGATAATCATGCTGCGTATGCAATTTAAATTCATAAGTACAATATGAATTGAATTTCTGTAGCAGTTATGTGGTACTCGCATTTATGATGACATTTTGCTAGCGATATTATTTTTAGTCATTTTGTTTAAGGCTCTTTAAACATTAATGTGTTGATTTACACACCCCAGCTGACAATTTGTCAAAGCAATTAAAACTTTAATCAATAAATGAGCTTGATGAGTGTGAAACGTAAACAAGAAGAGCAACAGCTAGTAAAAAGGATATGTGTGCTGAAGACCATTGCGGAAATTGTTTGCCTAACGCTACACTGACAGAAACAGTTTAGACTTTAGCTTGTACTTGCACAGCACAGAAATACATTTGCACAATAATCCTCTGTTTACTTGGCCAGCGCTTTTCATTGTTTCATTCGCGCCAAAGAAGCTATCAAATGTGCCTTCAATTAAACGCCAATACTTGACCAGTGCCTCCCACACCCCCCGGCCCAGTCCTGGCTGCTCATCCATCAAATTTGTTGTGCTGACATGACAATGACTGGTGAAAGGGGTTCGGGTAACATGTACAGTGCACACTAGAGAATTAAAACTGTAGATTATATCACTTTTTAGTAATTAGAACCAGCATTTAAATTATAACTGACAGCTCTGGTTGTCAAAAGAAGTTTTATTTTTCTTATTATTAAATAAATTAAATACAAATTTATAAAAAATATATATATTCTTTTAATGAAGCAAGAACCTTCCTAATTCGTCAATTTAGAGAAAATAAATCATCAACCAAAAGGAAACGAAATTTCTAATATTAATTACCAACCATGAAAAAGACACCATATGTGAAAACTTTATAAGCAGTAGCACTATGATAATGACACAAGCAAATAAAAATCTATTGAAGCTGCGTAAGAGTATTCTCGCCTGTTGCGGAGCTCACATTCTACACAGAATCTTCTTTAAGTGTTCCCATTTTCACATTTGATATTGTGAATTGAATTCACTTGTCTTTTATCTGGGATTGAATTCATTTACCATTGATAGTGAATTGAATTCACTTGTCTTTGGAATTCACTTTCCATTGAACGTTAATTCATTTCACTTGCTTAACGCAAATAATGAAAATTGGAACATTAATGAAGGGAATTTCAATTCCGCAAAGTATAGGGAAAGTGGAAATCGCGCGGGGGTGGTATAGTTACCCTACATTGTGTAGAGTAAAAATAACAAATTCATATTTCATATTATCCTACTAACAATAATGGATTAATTTAAACTAATTTTTTTTTATAATCATAACTGACACTTGGAGGCAAGTAGTTAAACTTATCGTGCGTCCACTGTAGTTGGTTTGTGTACTATATGGTGTCGCTGGGCCCATATGTGTTTATTTATCCGTATTTGCAATTATTTGACGCGACTTTCTCATTACGGCAAGCAGCGGGCAGAAACTCCACAAGTGTCGGTAAAACATATAGAAACAGATAGAATCGAATCGAATCGAATCGAGCCACAATTATGTATCGTTTTTTATGCAGCCATAAACGTTTGTGTTTATGAGGCGTTCCCAATGTGCTACTCGCATGGCCAATGAACAATATGCTAAATGGTAGAGCAGCCCACAAATTGAATAGAGGACAACCCACAATGCCGGGCATAAGGGAGACAGCGGTGGATGCAATAGCCTCTGCCTCAGGCTCTGCCTCGGGCTCTGCTTCTGCCTCTGCCACCGCTGCATCTACGTGCATTAAGATCAACAATAGCAACTGCAAATCGAATCATCCCGCCGCTCGAGGCGATGGCAACGGCAGGGGCAGCGGCGCGGGCGGATTGCTCCTGGTGCCAACACACACACATCACAATCTACAGCTCGATAAAATTTCCGTGCGCTCGATTAGTTCCGAGGATATATCCAATGGCGGCAGCGGCAGATGCTGCAGTGCCGCTGCCCGCAATCCGGCCATAAAAACAGGACGACGCCTGCAGCTGATGCAGGTGAGTTTGACGGCAAGGGACAAACGGGGTATGGCAGTGGGAGCCAGCATAAATTAGCAAATCGTATGCATCTTAATTAGCGCACAAGCTGCGCGGAGGGGTCACGTGCGTATCCTAATGAAGTGCGACCATTAGCCAGCACTGGCCACGATAAAGACTAATCACAATTCGACAGACACTTACACCTTCCGAGCGAAACACACACATACACACACACACACACACACAAATGAAAATAGATAGTCCTGCCTGGACGCAACTCTTCAGCGAGATATGGTGCTGATTTACACGCTGAAGTTACTTCGCGGATTCTTTTTTGATTTCTTTATATATAAGTCTACCTTTAATTTTTTGAAAATTTAGTATATGATGTTTCTTCTTTAAGTTTTAAAAGCGGAGGCTTCTTTTCTGATTGGTTATTTAAATATCACAGGAATAAGTCACTAATAACTATATTATTATATGGTAATGGTATTAAAATACTTCGTAGCTTAAAGATAAAGGTTAGGGTATTGGTAATGTGGGTTAACTTTCTGATGGCAAAATCTTGAAGAAAGATTTATCTATATTCCTTCCCCAAAAACAATTCCTTCATGAATTAACTTCGTCGCGTAAATCCGAACAAGGATTAACTGAAATTGCGCTTACACTTCCCAGATGATAATTCTACCATTTATACCAATATTGGCATTGATTGTGCAAACATCGCTAACACTGCAGGAGATATTGGAGTATAGGGCCGATGTGGCGGACATTGAGACCCAGGTGAGTAGAAAAGAAAACAAACAACAATGCACAAGAGACCAAGACCTAGACAACCGGTAGAAAAAGCTGTCTTTGAAGCGTAATTAAAATTTATTGCTGAAATTCAATCATACGCCAAGTACAAAGGACACGCTTCAAGTTGTGGACGGTCGAAAGGACTTTGCTTCGCTCAATGTTCACTTGACCAGCAAACAGATGTAGACTATCCTGTTGTTGTACAAGTCAGTTCAAATGAGCGAATAAGTTCAGTCGTTTCATTTTTGTAAAAGGTTTTTAATATATAAATATATTTATAGCCTCTTTATTTTATTTTTTTGAGTCTCATTCTAGTCCTTTCTTTGTGATAGGATCGTTAGCATTTAAAGTTATACCTTAAAAAAGAAATGACTGGTGCTCGAACCTGAAACTTATGTGGCAGACGAGAACACTCGTTTACTAGGATATGCAAAACTGCTTTACAGTAAATACATTATCTTGATTCATCCTACTGAGACATTGAAATGGTTCAAACTTCCGAAGAATGTTTGGCTCCTTTAACATTAAGGTAAACTCAGGATAAGAATATGTCCCCAAAAAGGGAAGCAAGAAGAATACGCTTAGAAATGACAATGGGACTCTAATGAACTGAACGAAGGAATAATACTTAAGAACCAAAACTAAATGAATGACAAGCTCCCTGGTTCGTTCGTTCGTTCAGTATAGGGATTCCTTCCATCGAACTTATTTGATTCGATACAACTCTATTCTGTTGTGAAAAATATGGCGCAATCGTCAATATTTGTTTGCACAGGTAAGTGGCGCATGCTTGAAGTACGCACGGACGCATGAAGAAGCCCCTCGACTGGGCACTTAAGGAATTCTGTAGCTTGGGGGTGACCTCCCCGACGTCGCCGACAGTCAACCCCAAGGCCACCCTGTCCACTGTTTATGCAAATGCGTGTGCAAAATATGGGAGAGAAATAATAAAAATATTGCTTGATGCTAAAGTGAATTGATAAGCAAATATGCAATAGCACAGTTACAACTTGTGTGGGCGTGGCATGCAAGAAATGCGGGCTGAAGGGCATCCCTTAAATTGGGTCACGTACTTAAGAATGCAGAACACAGGAAATCGAAATGGGTAACCTCAAAAACTGCATGCTCTGGCAGTTCCCGTTATTGGCTAACCAATCTAATAAGAAAGTGCAGAGCTATGCAACAGGAAAGGGTGTTGAAAAAAAGACTTCAGGGCTGAGCCAGTTGACAACTTGACATTGACAAGTTGACGGATTGCAAGGAAATTGAATAAGTCCTAGTTTCTGTCCTATACCCAAGATGACTGCCGTTTCTGACCGAGTGACCTTTTATGACTTATTTTCGTTTAACTATACAGTGAAACATTCTGAAAACTATGTGCAGAACGGAGACCGTCAAAAAGTGATTAATACTCTAAAAATAAACACCCTAAAAGTAAAAACCTTTTTAGAATACATTTTTTTTTTAAACTTTAACTTTAAAAGTTAATGAGTTAGTTAGTTTTCTGTACCCAAAAGAGGGTAAATAAATATAGAGACTCCATACATTTCGGCAAACTATAATTAAAATTAATAATTAACAGAAAACCCTGACTAAGATTCTGCGAGAATTTCTACTACCACACAATATAAAATTACACATTCGATTGTATGTGATTCCTTTGCAGATCAATCAGTAACCCTTGTAGTTTAATATTTTCAAGGTATATAATTCAGAACAAGAAAAACAATGGACATGTTACTCCAAGTGTTTACTCTTTATCTGTATGTAAATATGCATTTGATGAATTATTCAATGCGCTTACAAAGAAGGTGACTAACTTATAGGACCACTCCTAACTCAGGAGAAAGGACGCGTAGATAACTGCGCAAATGGACACACACAAGCACACACACACGAGCACATATTGTGGCAAGATAATCTCATTTTTGTATGCTAAACCTCCCACGCCAGGTGACGATTGCAACGGACTTGGGTAAAGTTGTCACACGGCTGCAGCTGGAACGTTCCGAGGTGGCCTTCTATATCTTCACGAATGGCAGCAAGCAGCGGTGAGTTGAATTGACTTCGAGTGTGTCCTTTGATGAGCAATGACTGGGAATAACAACGGCCAAGTGCACTATATCTTATTCAGTGCCAATCTGACACAGCGCTTTGCCAACACGGATCACGCATTGAACAACATGACCACTTGGAGCGAGATTAGTGTGCCGACGGCGCCAGATGAAGATGAGGATGACAGGGAGGTCATGTTGAATCGCAACGAGTTTCAGAGTCGTCTCAATGAATTCAGAGACCGTGTGCGCCTAGAGCCGGAGGACAGTTCCATTACCGAGGTTATGAATTGGTATACATCCATTAATCGTGGCCTCTTGCATCATCTGAATGAACAGATTAAGGAGACGGACAACAGCGGCGTCTGGCGGTGTGTTTTCTGGTTTTTATACTCTTTCAGATGATTTCGAACTGTGTAACGCCTTTAAAGTGAAATACCCAAACCAACAAACTATATACATATGTACATTCTTGATCAGAGTAACAAGTGGCGTCGATATAGCCAAATTTGTCTGTGTGTCTGTTTCCATTTAAAGATTTCATGATAAAATTCGAACGACAATACTATTATATAATTGCCATAGGAACAGAAGGTTAAAAAGGAAGGTGAAAAACTTTTTTGTTTTGCAAGATACCATGACCATACCGAAATTTGTATGTTTTTTTGAAGATTTCATAAATTTCATCAAAATTGATTCACTTTATTTTATAGGAATGATCGTCATATTATAGGAACATTTCTGTAAGGGTATTTGATCTTCGTCGCCCGAAGATAGCTGTTCTTTCTTGTTTTCAGCATTCTTCACTAACCTTAAGTAATTTGCAGCTATCTAGTAGGCTTTAAGAATCTGCTTAAGAGCATTGAGTGCCAGAACATAGCAACCTCCTTTGGCATACGTTATTATGGGCGTGGCGCGCTGACAGCCGAAAACTTTGTGTCCTACGTGCGTTATGAGTTTATGGCCCGGGAAATGATCAACTCCACGCTGAACTACGCGCCCATGCTGAAATCCATGTACACAAACATAACCAGTACTAAGAAGTTTCATCGCGTCAAGCACATGTGAGTGATCAGGTGATTGGGATTAATATAATGCTCATGACTGTACTTGCAGGAGCAATATTGTGCTGAAGAACAAGCCGAATAGCTCGGATGAGCGCAGCGCCATTGAATATAACGAGTTTATGCACAACTACACGGACGATCTGAGAATATTACAAAAGGCACTGCGTCGTCTTATCAAGTGAGTATCAAGTCTCTGATTCATTAGCTTATTCTAAATGCTAGTTTGCAGTAATTATAACTGAACATGTGTATAAAACCTAACCTTTGATCGGCATTACCTTCGAAGCGAACAATAATTGTATCAATATTGACATACTTAATATCCTATTATCCTATTTACTGATTCACAATCGAAACCGTTCATCTTGTAATAGATATTAGTCCTACAACAGAAAACAAGTAAGAATGTTATAGTCGAGTATACCCGACTACGTAACTCCCTGTACCCAGGTCTAAAACATTCAATCGCAAATTTATCAAAATCGGAACTCGATGACGAACGATGACGATGACGAACGACGGTAGAGTGAAAGAAATACTAGCAGCACAATGCAGAGATGAGCGAGACTGATCGAAGAGCTGATACTTATCGATATTTTATCGAAGAGGCCAATTGGCTGCGCGCCAACAGTCAATTTTTGAATTTTTGATGCAGAGCATTGATAACAATATGTTTCAAGAAAATAAAGTCATGCAGATGGCGCATGTCTCACAAAGAAAAATGTCAAGCAGATCAGGTGCTTAAAATTTATCGTATGGTTTGCGTACCGATAAGCAATTATGAAACCATATGGGCTTGTGTTGCTTAAAAGCGACATGTGCATCAGCTGATGCCGTGTGTTTTGGTATGTCGTGACGTCACGAGTACAAGACCCGCTGCACTTTCGCGCTCGCTCGCACACATGGTTAAGCCTTAAGTACTTAATAGAAAATGCACGCGCTTCGCGCTCGCTCGCCCATATGTACATACATATGCTGAAGCCTTCATGTTGCTGCTTGCCAAGCCTGCTGTACTGAATCTTGTTTGTTGAATAACTTCCTTGTTTATTATCCGATTGATTTGAAATTTGGACAGAAGATTAAGAGTGACTTAAGTAATATACATGTCGAATTCTAAAGCTATATCTTTAAAAGTGTGGCTGTAAAACGTTTTTATCGAATTGCGGGGGAACGGGGGAAGATATCTAAGATCTGCGTATGGTATACAGGAAGCTACATTCCAAATTTGGTGTCTCTAGCTATTATAGTTGCTGAGATCGACGCGTTCATCCGGACAGACGGACAGACGGACAGACAGACGGACATGGCCAAATCGAAATCTCTTTTGATACTGATCAAGAATATATATACTTTATAGGGTCGGAGATGTCTCCTTCTGCCTGTTACATACTTTTGCACAAATCCAATACCCCCTTTTTACCCATTTTATGGGTACAGGGAGTAAAAAGTACCTAATTAAAAACATTTTCCTTTAAATTTTGAAAATTCTGCAGTTCGTATTCAAAAATTTCTCTATTTTCATATTGGTTATCAGCGACCTAGTTAATTTTTAAAAATCAATATTCACTGTCTTTATTTTCTATTACTTGAAACCTCCATTTAATTTAAAACACTCCTGTGTTTCTATGTCTGTTTATTGCAGAGAATACGTTGACAAAACTCTCATGGAGGCAGATCGCAAGGAGGCAATTGGCATAGCCATACTCGTTGTGGTGCTTCTAGTGTCTCCCATTATTATAATACTCGTCAGGAATGCAGCTGCAACAATACAGGTGACAATAATGCACAATAACAGCCACTCAATATAAATCACTGCTACAGCTCCCTCCACCTTTCAGTTATATGCTATGAATCTGTCCTTAAAAGCCAAGGAGCTGAAGCGAGAGAAACGCAAAAGTGATTCCCTCCTCTTCCAGATGCTGCCACCAAGCGTTGCAATGCAGTTAAAACAGACACAGCAGGTGAGTGCAGGTGTATTTACTAGTACTTATACTCTGTACCCATTAAAAATGTCTAAAAAGAATATAATAATGGATAAGTAGGAGAGTAGGAGAGTTATGAATACATATGCCTCCCTAAGGAATATAAGTATGTAATATTCGTGATCAGTCGAATGTAGGCGTATCTATCTATCACCAGTGAATAAATTCAGAAAATTTGATAGTAATTTAGATAATTGAGTACCCGCATCTAGTTTATTTTAAATTAATCCCCCCCGTTGCGCTCAATTCAAGAAAATCAAATTACAGCTGCATTTTTAAAGATAAAGTCTTTATTTTTGGTACACTAATATTTAAGCATAACATCTCTATTTTCTAAGATTTTCATAGTGAACGGGCGTTATATATTAATCAATTTTCTATAGTTCTTAAAGTGGTTGAGTTTTTCGTACATATCTGAATGTTAGCACAAAAGTACCTGGTTCCATGGTATCTCAAACAAACTCGACTAGATAATTCCTACTTGTTACTGCAGCATTAACAGAATCCTTTGTGGCAGGTGCCAGCCGAGCTTTACGAGGCCGTAACCATTTACTTCAGCGACATTGTGGGCTTCACCGAAATCGCGGCCGAGTGCACGCCGCTGGAGGTAAGACCGGGACTTAGATTAAGATACATTAATGTTGAAACTTATTTGGCAGGTGGTGACCTTTCTTAATTCAATCTATCGTGTGTTTGACGAGCGCATCGAATGCTATGATGTGTATAAAGTGGAAACCATTGGCGACTCCTATATGGTTGCCTCCGGGCTGCCTGTGAAAAATGGTAATTTATGCTAATTTCGCTGTCAGTCCAACAAGCATTGACCCTGCTCACCGCACACCCTACCCCAACCAGTTTTTATTTTTCCCCTATTTTTCGCTAATTTGACTTTTTGTGCTCATGCGCCTTAATTTATGCTACAAAATGTTTGTACAGCTGCCCCCAAAAATTAAACATATGTTTGTATTCCACCCTCTTCCCTGCCTGCCACAGCCAACAAGCACATCAGCGAGATAGCAACAATGGCACTTGATTTGCTTGACGCCTCTTCGGTGTTTAGAATCCCCCGCGCCGGCGATGAGTTTGTCCAGATACGCTGTGGTGTCCACACTGGACCCGTTGTGGCCGGCATTGTGGGCACTAAAATGCCACGTTACTGTCTCTTTGGTGACACTGTGAACACCGCATCACGCATGGAGAGCACCGGCGAGGCACAGAAGATACATATCACCGAGGAGATGAACGAGGCGCTCCAACAGGTGGGCGGCTTTAAGACCGAGCATCGTGGTCTCATCGATGTCAAGGTGCGTAGATTTGAGCTCAGCTCAAAAGAAGCTTAGCCAACGTGGTTAATTGTTTTGTAGGGCAAGGGACTCATGAGCACCTATTGGCTAACATGCAAGGATGGTCCGGTGCGTGGTGGTGTGCGTGAGGAGATATCCTGGTGTGCGGATATGCAGCCCGTTTTTCTGGATCATCTAAAGCTGCATCCGCCAACAAACTACAAGCTGCCTAAGCGAAAATGAGCGTCAACACAAGCGTCAATTCCCAAAGGAGCAAATTACTACTTACTCACTGTTAACCCCCCTCTCTGTGTGTTATATGTGTCTGTTTAAAGGTCTATATTTGTGTGTGTCCTACTTATTCTGTCACGCCCAGTGGGCGTCTTTAGCCCCATCCATGTAATCTGCTGCGTGGACAAGAAAATCTTGTCAAATTAGGTACATGATATAAAAGTTGCACGTGTTTGTATGTATGTTGTTTTGACAACCCACATGTGCTCCAAAAATTTTCTACAAGTCTTATTTGCCAAATAATTATATACATTTTTTTTGCATATGTACTTTTTAAGGCACTCTGATATATAAGAGAAACCTCATATTATTTGATTGGGGTCAGCTTATTTTATGGGGTTTACACAAATGCTCATAAAATCCTTGCTTCTAAGAATTTTGGTTTGAATTATTATAACTGCATTTATCTTATCGAATTTTAGGAAAAAAGGTTAGCTATAAAGTATATATGCAAAAAAGGATTGCTTCGTTAGACATAATAATATATATAAATTTTTGGAGCACATGAGGAAAATATAAATATGAATATTCTATTGTATTTTATATGTAGTTTGAGTCAGTTGCTCTAATAAATGTTATGCTCGCTTAAAATCAATCCAAGTAAGCTAAGTATGAATATTAGCCAAGTTTTAAGGCTCTGGCTGCTTACACAGCTCGTAACTGTGTTCTGCGGCCGGGGCACGTTCCACAGAAATAGCGATGATAACTTTGAGATGCTCATTGCCGGCGGCATAATACCCGACAATGGCAAGTATGTCCGGAATATAGTATCCATACGCACGCTATATTATATCGAATATCGCGGTGACAATCATTTTTGCACCGGCGTTATTATCAGCAGCCGGACCATTCTCACCGCGGCGCACTGTGTCACTGAGTAAGCCAGTTATCCAACCGAAAGGACTCTATCCATGGTGCTAATTGTCTTCGTTGTTCGCCCGCAGCCGGCATAAGGCCGTTATGAATCCACGCAGCTTACTGATCGTGTTTGGTTCAGTGTATCGTCTCGAAATATATGGAAAAGAGGATAGCCGTCGTGTTGATCGCATCGTAGTGCATCCAAAATATAATCGCTATGTTAACTACGATGTGGCTGTGTTGCGTCTGCATACCCGCATACCCGGAAATATGCGTCATGTAAAGCCAATTATAAAGCGAAAGAGGGTCCATATAATTGAAGGGATGCATTGCGTTACACTGGGCTGGGGTCAGGTGTATCCGGTAGGAGTCCAACAGCTTACAATGCTTACTCTCTGTAATGTAATTACGTATTTACCTTAGCATGGTCCGTATGCCAATGAGATTATGTACCTGGATGTCATCATACGGACCCATTCACTCTGTGCCCACATGTACAAATATAACCCGGAGGGCAATATCTGTGTGGAGCCGCATGCACAAGGCCAAGTCTGCGCCGGAGATTTGGGTGGTCCGCTGATGTGCCAGGACTACCTCGCTGGCATTATTAGCGGCGCACAGAGTTGCGAAGGCATCAAATCTATCAAATTTGTCAATTTCACCCATATCGAAAGTTGGATAGACAAAACCGTTATCGCGCTGTCTTCCGGCAACAGGAAATGCTTATGCTTGGTTCTTTTCATGTCGTGTGTGCGGCATTTCATTTAAATTTCGAAACATATAGTGTTGAAAAACGTTGCACATTGGAAATGTGAAATGAGCATGCTGAATACGATATTGGGACAATCAGCAAATTATAAATATAAATTAAAAACTGTATTTATATAACTTAATACATATACAAGAAATACAAATTATTTGCTGCAGCAATTGCCCATCTTAATTTCCAGAAATACTTTGTCAGTTACATTTTATTTAAATTTCGAATCTTTTAAGTGTTAGAAAATGTTGAAAGCTTGTTAAGTGACAGGTACACGCTGTGCAATTAAAACAGAAAAATATTAAGGAATAATTAAAAAATAATGCATTATAGTATAACTAAATTTGTAAATTTGTTAAATGTGTACATATGCAATAAATTCAAAATTATTTTCAGCAGGTTAGCAGCACCTCACTATTAAATAGTGTTTCTCATTCTGGGTTGTGCATATAGCATTTTCTATTTCACTCGCACACTTCAAAGAGAAACTTTTGCATATTTCAATGTGCTCTTTTCTCTTTGCCGCAACCATGGTGTTTATATAAGGTGGTGTCTTGCTCGTAGTCAGTTAAGAGTTTATAGGAATATATGAGCAAATAAAAGATAGCAAGGTCTGTGTTTCACTTTGGCTCTATTTCAATGGATTTTTGATCGCGAAAAAAGCTGGTAATATTGCAATTGATAATTATATATCCGCTGACTGGCAATTGGTAACTCATATTTGGGTCCACACAACACCACCTAATATAATTACAGCATGGTCATAGCAGCTGATTGGCTGTGCACTACGAATATGTAACAGGCGGCCAAACAATTGAAATTAATTAAGTTCTTCTACACAGCACAAAGATGCTACAAATAAGCCGAAATACAGTTAATGTCCTGAGGCAGCGCTGCCAGCAACAGAAGCGTCTCTCCACCTGGTCGCCGCTGGCCACCGCATTCAATGCACCGCCAACAAAGCGGATCAACTTTACGCGCGACGATGTGGTGAGTGGCCCAGAAATCTTTCTTTCGCCAGTGAAAGTTGTCCCCATATGTTTAATATTTGTTGATTTCTCAGGGGTTATTTCGCATGCCAGAGCTGCGCAGCGCTGAGGGCTTCTATTTGATGCGTGAGAATGTGGAGCGCTCCACGCAGGATCTAATTGCGGAGGCAATTTCCAGCCAGCGGCAACGCAAGATGGTCGACATCTTCGACGAGCTCTCCGACTCGCTCTGCAAGGTTGCCGATCTGGCCGAGTTCATACGCATTGCCCATCCCAAGAACAAATACACACAGGCAGCGGAACAGGCCTGCATAAGCATTTGCGGCGTCGTGGAGAGCTTAAACACACACAAGCCACTGTATCAAGCATTGAGTAAGGTGGTGCAGAATGGTGACTACCTGCCCACCACCGAAGTGGATCAACATGTGGCCAAGCTTTTTCTCTTCGACTTTGAGCAATGCGGCATTCACCTGCCCGAGGAGGAGCGCCTGCGTGTGGTGCGTCTCAATGATTACATACTGCAGCTGGGACAGAAGTTCATGAATGGTGCCGTCCAGCCCACAGTACTCTCGCGAGGCTGTATTCCGGAGGACATTCGACAATAGTAAGTGCCATTTGCTCATGTTCCTGATAAAGCTACCACCAGCTTCGCCATGTAAAGTTCCTAAATGATGAGCTTTTGTATGAAGTTTCAGCTGCTAAAACCGCCTCTTTAATTTCTCTGTAGCTTTCCCAGTTCTGGCGAGAACATCATCATAACGGGACTGTGCACAAATGCGGCGAATGTGCAGATGCGTGAGGCCGCTTATAGACTGTACCTGAAGCCGTCGGATAGCCAAGAGGAGCTGCTCAAGGATCTGCTGTTATGCCGCTATGAGCTGGCGCGAAGCTGTGGCTTTGAAACTTATGCGCATCGTGCGCTCAATGGCAGCACCATGGAAAGTCCAGAGCTGGTGCGCGAATTCATTGACGAGCTATCGGAGCAGCTTCGTCCGCGTGCCGATGCCGACTTTACGCTTATGTCACAAATGAAGCGCAAGGAGACCGGCCAGCCCAGTGCACTGGCCGAGACCTGGGACACGCCATACTTTACCACGCAGCTAAAGCGACAGTCACTGGAGGAGCAGGCCAACGAGTTTCTGCCCTACTTCTCCCTAGGCGGCTGCATGGAGGGTCTAGACAATTTACTGCACTCGCTCTATGGCGTGCGGCTGCAAAACACCGAAATGGAGCCCGGCGAGAGCTGGCACAGTGACATCTACAAGCTAGCCGTAGTGCACGAGAGCGAGGGTCTGCTGGGCTACATTTACTGCGACTTCTTTGAGCGCAGCGGCAAGCCCAACCAGGACTGCCACTTTACCATACAGGGCGGCAAGCGACTGCCCGATGGCAGCTATCAACTGCCTATTGTGGTAGTCATGCTGGGCTTAGCACAGCCGCGCTGGACAGGCCCCACCTTGTTGTCGCCGGCACGGCTGGACAATCTGTTTCATGAAATGGGCCATGCCATGCACTCGATGCTGGCTCGCACCGAATATCAGCATGTGACGGGCACACGCTGCGCCACGGACTTCGCCGAGGTGCCCAGCGTGCTCATGGAATACTTTGCCAGCGATCCGCGCGTGCTGCGAACTTTTGCGCGCCACTTTCAAACCCATAAGCCCATCTCTGAGGATATGCTGCGGCGCTTATGCGCTTCCAAGCATTTATTTGCCGCCAGCGAGACGCAGCTGCAGGTCTTCTACTCGGCATTGGATCAGGTCTACCATGGCGACATATCCCAACAGGGTGGCAATACAACGGAAACGCTGAGCGCCGTCCAGAATCGCTACTACGGATTGCCTTATGTGGAGAATACGGCCTGGCAGTTGCGATTCTCCCATTTGGTTGGCTACGGCGCCAAGTATTATGCATATCTGATATCAAAGACCATTGCCTCATGGATATGGCAGACTTACTTCGAGGCGAATCCCTTTAATCGCCAATCCGGGGAGAAATATCGCGCCGAGATTCTGGCTCATGGTGGCGCTGTGCCCAGCCGCAAGCTGGTGGCCAATTTCTTGCAGCGCGAAATGACGCCCAGAATACTCGCCGACAGCCTGATACATGAGATTGACATGGACGAGTCGAAGATTAAGGAGCTGATTGTCAGCAGAAATTAGTTGAAATTCTCATACGCTTGTAAATAATTTGTTGTTTTTAATTATAATTAGTTAACTGCCCTATTTTTTGTACATGGCGAATTTGGTTTTCATATTATTCATACTAGGCCGGCATCACAGAGGGCATCAGCTCGACGCCCACAAACTCCTTGGCAATTCGCACTCCTACAAAAAACATACCGAAACTCTTCACCAACATCCTGCAAAAAGTTGGGTTATGTAAATAAATGCGACCATGGAAAGCGGTGGGTATGAATATACCCATGTATTAATTACTTACCACTGAAACTCATTGTTGTAGATGTTGCGCAGAATGTTAAAAGGATTTCCAGCTTTCGCCATTTGGATAAATAAATTTTTATTTTACTTTCAACGTTTGACTTGTATTTTGCTTTTTGCTGTCGCAAGAGTGAACGGATTCTGTATAGACTCGAAACGAAAACTAGATTGTGAAAAGTTTTCTAGTATTTTTTCTGTGTCAAATGAATTTTAGATCACTCTAGTTCAATAGTTCGTTTATTCAAATTCAGCAGTGAGACACCGCAGTTAAATACTTTAGGGAATTTCTTTAATCTACTTATTAAAAAAATTTTTGGTTAAATTGCATTATATTTATTTTAAATCTGTATTGTGATTTATAGTTTTATGTTTAACGAATCTTCGTTCTTGTAGTTAATGAGTGAGCTAAAAATACAGTGTTCAAAGTGTTCACAACTCTGAAAGCCGGGAAAATTTCAAGTCTGGTCACACCATTCTAAGGCCCAATTGCACGTGCAGCGCCAAAATAAGAAACTTGGGAGCTTAGTTGGAATCAATTTAATTACCATGGATAACGACGAGATCAATATGGAGTTGGTGGAGCCTGAGGATGCGGAGAGCGACATGGAGCCAGATAGCGACAACGAAGAGAATGCCGATGGCGAGGGTGAGACCACAAAAGAGCCCAAAGAGGTCTACTTGCCGAATAAAACGTTGGCCGAAGACGAGGAACTCGTTTGCGATGAGAGTGCCTACGTGATGCTGCATCAGGCATCCACAGGCGCACCCTGTCTGAGCTTCGACATACTGCCGGATGAGCTGGGCACGGGCAGGGAGAGCTTTCCAATGACCGCCTACATAGTAGCCGGCACGCAGGCGGCTCGTACACACGTCAACAATTTGATTGTGATGAAGATGAGCAATCTGCATAAGACACAGGACGACGATGATGAAAACGAGGATGAGGAGCTGGAGGATGACCAAGATGATGTGCCCGACAAGAGTGAGCTGAAGAAACCACAAATGACCTGCGCTCTCATCAAGCATCAGGGCTGTGTGAATCGCGTTCGCGCTCGCCGTATGGGAAACAGCGTGTTTGCAGCCTCCTGGAGTGAACTGGGTCGCGTGAATATCTGGAATTTATCACAGCAGCTCCAGGCTGTCGAGGATGCGCAGCTGCTCAAGCAATATGAGCAGCAGAGCGCCGCTAATGATGCGTCAGCTGCACGTCCCGTCTACACATTCAGCGGGCATCAGCAGGAGGGCTTCGCCATTGACTGGAGCGCCTCTGCAGAAGGCGTTTTGGCCACTGGCGATTGTCGGCGTGATATACACGTTTGGAGTCCGCTGGAAGATGGCACCTGGAAGGTGGATCAGCGTCCACTGGTGGGCCACACCGCGTCTGTTGAGGATTTGCAATGGAGCCCCAACGAGCGCAGCGTTCTGGCCTCCTGTTCCGTGGACAAGACAATTCGCATCTGGGACTGCCGTGCAGCGCCCCAAAAAGCTTGCATGCTCACCTGCGAGAATGCGCACGAAAGCGATATCAATGTGATCTCTTGGAATCACTCGGAGCCCTTCATTGCTAGTGGCGGGGACGATGGCTTTCTGCACATCTGGGATTTACGTCAGTTCAAGACACAAAAGCCTATTGCCACATTTAAGCATCATACGAATCATATAACCACCGTCGAATGGAATCCCAGCGAAGCAACGGTTCTGGCCTCGGGCGGCGATGATGATCAGATTGCTCTGTGGGATTTGGCCGTGGAGAAGGATGCCGATCAAGCACAGGCGCCGGCGCAAAACGAGGAGGAGCTTAACAAACTGCCGCCTCAGCTGCTCTTCATACACCAGGGCCAAAAGGAGATAAAGGAGCTGCACTGGCATCCCCAGCTGCCGGGCGTGCTGCTCTCTACTGCACATAGTGGCTTCAACATCTTTCGCACGATCAGCGTGTGATAAGTCGCGTGATGTCATTGATAAACCCCAGATAATCACTACCTACTAGACAAAAATAAAAATAATGTTTAAAATCGCTTGTCACGTTTTATTTTGACTTATAATTGGCTTTTGTTTAGTTCTCGTCGTTATCCTCCGCCTCGTCCATCAGCATCGTGATATTGATTAGATGACGCATGGTGGGACGACCGTGCGGGCAGTTCTGCAATTAAAAGTAACAATTATAATTGTTAATATACAAATTTAAATTAGTGACTGATTATTATCATAAATTTGGAAATACTTTTTTTTTTGACCAAACAAAAATATGTGAAATAATAATTCAACTTCAATTTTTATAATAATCGCAAAATAACTCTAATTTCCAACTTCTATAATAAAAATTCATAGTAAAATTTTATGATATGCTACTTGTAAAGTTTTAAATAACTCTACCCCCTAGATTGCAGACTACCATAACTTTGTCAAAAATTAACCGATATCCATACGACATTTTTAATCATGTTTTGTACTCTATATTGACTTGGCATCTCTCCCTATTCAAAAAAAAAATATTTTGTAATTTTTAAGAAATTTCACAATGGTACAATTACATATTTTCAAGGATTTAAATTTTGTAAAAATTCAATTAATTAAATTATTCCTTAATATTGATTCTTTGGGGACATATGATGATACCCAATGGATAGATGGATATTGAGACTAAGTTCATATACGGATATCAAGTTTATGAATTGCACCCAAAGTCTATTTAAAATCAATTTTTGTTTTAAACTCTCAAAATAAAAATTTTATAAATAATTTTCTCAACTTTTATTTTAAAGTTGAAAATAAGCGGTCTTTTCAGGTTCATTTGGAAACTCTATAGTATATAGAGTCTATACGTTTGTATGCTCAGTGGGTCAGGTCAGGCAGATGTTTATATCAAATCTGTCATTATGGTATTTTAGATAACAGCTTTAAGTATCGCTTTAGAGCAACATTGGTTATTTTGTCCTTTTTATGTGTTTGGTAACACTTTTAGTGCATTTGCGCGGGCTTTGCATTTGTTAAGTTTGTATTGATTATTCCTGTGAATTAAAGTTAAAATGAATGAAAGCGAAGACAATAATAAAGCTAGCCATAAAATCCAGGCCATAGCCAAGGACACTTGGTGCAACTAAGTACAAGTTTGTTTTGCTGCAGGCAATACATACTTGGGTTTGCACCGAAAAATCGAGAACTAAGTGGGGCTGTATAAAATATTTATTTGTTGTTTTTAAGATATTTTGCAGAAATTTAGCTACAGCTAGTCTAAATATGCCTTTTATCGGTTTAGCAAATATGATCAACACTGGGATACAATAACTACATTAGGATCGGTCGAAAGGAGTTGTACAAAGAACTTTGTTGTCTTTAGAGATATTTGGAGTAAGCAGTTATCAGGCAATTGTGTGCATTAATAAATAGGGGATCTCTATATCATATAACCGAGATAACAACGCTCGTTATAGTTTGATAAGCATATTTGCAAAAAAAAATTGTATACGCGCCATCGGAGGAAACCGGATCTCATTCGTTATATTTAAAATGTTAACAGGGGTTACGGAGGGTTAGTAATGTAGGTCAATAAAAATTGTTGTTATAAAATTATTTTATTGCTTTTTTATTGCGTTTTTTTTTATAAATTATTTATTATCAAAAGAATTTCTTTGAAGGGGTTGGACTAGGTTTAAGTTTGAAGAGTACAGACTTTGAACAATAATTCGCTTGTTCCATCTGAGATGCAATTTAAGATAGACGGTCCACGTTTGCCCTCTAAAACGAGCGCGTTATCTGCTCGAGCCATAAACTTACTCTAATCTAAACTTGCAGGCCTTTTAGTGAAATACAACAAGTCAGTCGCTAGTTGGGCGAGACCATTCGCCGTTTAAGGGTCGCACGATCACCCAGAGCAGCCATGGATGAGCCAAAAGCCAGCGAGGCTCTTGGAGCCAACTCCTTGAGCCCGGAGGAGGCACCGTTGATGACGGTTAACATCGCAAAGCCATGGGAAAGCCCAGCAAATGGCCGGAATTACAAGACATACAATGAGTACTTGCAGGAGCAGCCCAAATGGACCTGGAGCCTGCAGTTGGCTGGAGTTGGCAGCGCATTGGGTGCATCTATGCCCGTGGGTTACTGCCTGGGCGTGGTCAACAGTCCCGCCGAGGTAAGCACATCCGCTCCAAGTCATTAATCCTTCCTACACTTCCAACTCTCCCTCTCTCTCTTCTCTTCCTTCAGCACATGCGCGCCTGGTGCCAGGAGACGCTCAACACACGCTATGGACTGCAGCTGAGCGAATCTGCATTGGAGCTACTCTGGGCAGCGGTGGTGTCCATTTTTCTGGTGGGCGGCGCTGTGGGTTCGCTGACGGGCGCAGGCATAGCCAACAAATTTGGACGTCGCGGCTGCTTTTATATATGTGGCATGCTGCTAGCCTTGGGCGCCGTTTGTTTCTACATCTGCCGGATGCTTAGCTCCGTGGAGCTGCTGCTGCTAGGTCGCCTGCTGGTGGGCCTGGCCGGTGGTCTAGTAACGGCCGTTATACCCATGTATAACAGCGAGCTGGCTGCCTTGCAGCAGCGCAGCAAGTTGGCGCCACTCTGTCCCATGGGTCTAACGGCGGGCGTGGTGGTGGCCCAAGTCTGTAGCCTGCAAACGGTGTACGGCGGGGAGCAGGATTGGCACATTGCGTTGGCCTTCTATGGCATATTCGTGTTGCTTTGCTACGCGCCCTTCAATTGGTATCCGGAGAGTCCCAAGTGGCTGTACATTGTCAAAGGTCGCAAGCAGGAGGCGGCGCAGCAATTGCAACTGTTGCGTGGCTATAAGGCGGACAGTGAGGCGCTGCGGGCGGAATTGGATGATATGGAGCAGGAGGCTAATGCTAAGAGCACAACGTGCACTTATATGGAGGTCATAAGAAATCCCCAGCTGCGTCTGCCATTGCTCATCGTCTGCGCCTATCTCGGCGGTCAGCAGCTGTCCGGAATTAATGCGGTTGGTTGTCTCAATGGCTTTGGACGCCCACTGGACTTAAGCCTGTTTCTTTGCTCCTCCATAGATCTTCTACTACTCGGTTTCCATATTTCTCAAGGCTGGCCTTACAGCACAGGCCGCCGAGTGGGCTAACCTGGGCGCTGGCATAATGAATCTGGCCATAGCGTTGCTGGGTCCCATGCTGATGGAGCGCGTCAACCGTCGACCCCTCATGCTCTTCTCCACATTCTTCTGTGGCGTCTTCCTCTTCCTGTTCGCCATGTTGCTGCAGTTTATTGTGAGTTGAGTGCAATACCAGAGTGGAACTGCTAACGCTATCTAAAACTAACTTCCAGGAAAGCTTCAGCTGGTTCGCCTTAGGCTGCATTGGCTGTATATTTATGTACATATTTGCCTTCCAGTTTGGCCTGGGTCCCTTGCCCTTCTTCATAGGAGCAGGTACATGTCAGCTTAAGTCTTGCTGTGAAGCCTTCTTTAAATTTCTTTAACTTTGACAGAGCTCTTTGAGGTGGCACCTCGCTCTGCTGCCATGTCGCTGGGCAGCCTGGCTTACTGGATATGCAACCTGATCATTGGCATGGGCTTTCCCAGTCTACAGAATGCCTGGGGTGCTCTGGTCTTTCTGCCCTTCTCCATCACCTGCCTGTTGCTATTTATGTTTACATATCGTTACTTGCCGGAGACGCGTGGTCGCGATCCCTCCGAGGTCGCACCGCTAGTTGCCAACGGGTTTAAATCAAAGCTTCCCAGCAACTGATTAAGACTATACCATATCTTTAACTGCAGTTCTAGTATCTACTGTTGTTTCTATAATAAATTATCGAGGGTTTAGCGTCTAATTTCTGTATGCTGCTTAAAACCCACGCAAGACCTGCACCGACTCGATAGTTCACCATGGAGAGTGCAAGCCAGCAGATCAAATCTAATTCGCACTGGTCTCGTTTGCTTGTATGGAGCACAATCGGCAGCACCATTGGCGGCGCCGTGCCTGGTGGCTACTGCATAGGTGTCATCAATAGTCCCGCCGTGGTAGGCCAAGTCTCCCTCTACAATTATCCTCTGGGATTGAATATTTTCTGTTGTAGCACATGCGCGCCTGGTGCGAGGCGACCATCCTCAAAAACTATGGATTACAGCTTACTCCCGCTAGTCTGGATACGCTCTGGGCACTGATAGTGTCCTTCTTTTTGCTGGGCGGCATCGTGGGCTCCGCATGCGCTGGCTGGGCAGCGAATCGCTTTGGTCGCCTTGGATGCTTTCTGTTGGGCGGCTCGCTGATGATACTGGCAGCCATTGGCTTCCTTTGCTGCCGCTGGCTGCACTCCGTGGAAGTGCTGGTGCTGAGCCGTGTGATGGTGGGTATAGGTTCAGGCTTCGTCAGCACCTGCCTGCCCTTGTATCACAGCGAGATTGCGTCGCTGCCTCAACGCGGCACGCTCGGCGTCTGCAGTTCAGTAGGCTCTGGCATTGGCATGGTTGTAGGTCAGACGTTTAGCTTGCAGTCTTTCTTCGGTGGCGAGCAGCATTGGCACATTGCACTCAGCTTCTATGCGGTCTTCATGGTTATATGCTATGCACCCTACCGTAGCTATGCGGAGAGTCCCAAGTGGCTGTACATTGTGAAGCAGAGTCGCGAGGAGGCAATAGGCATGCTGGTCCGTTTGCGTGGCAGCAATGTTGGCCTGCAGCAGGAGATTCTGGCCATGGAGCAGGAGTCTGCCAGCAAAAGCAGGACTCGCAGTCTGTGGGAGGTTCTGAGAGATCCAAGAATGTTGCTGCCGCTGGTGCTGGTCTGTTCCTTTCAGGCTGGCAAGCAGCTGGTTGGCTGCTCGTCGGTAAGTTGCAAACTGTTCTCCAAATAGCGATTCACCCTTTCTTCTGGCAGATCTTCTACTACTCCGTATCTATATTCAGTAGCAGCGGAGTTTCGCCACAAGCCGCCGAGTGGTTGAATCTGTTGGCCGGAACTGTCAATCTGGTCACGTCGCTAATGAGTCCTCTACTTATGGCCAAGTTCGATAGACGCACACTGATGCTGCTCTCCACCTTCTTCTGTGCGGTGCTTATCTTCGCCTTTGGCTGCCAAGTGGAGTACAGCGTAAGTTAATGGTATTTAATGCTTGTATAAATATATATATTTATATTTATATTTACTCTGTAGACGCTAATTCCCGGGCTATCTTACGGCGCCATGGTCAGCATTTTTCTGTACATTTTCTCTTTTCAGCTGGCGCTAGGTTCCATACCCTCTTTTATTGGTGCAGGTGTGTATTGACTATGCAGTTATAATCCATACAGGATCTATTTAATAACTCTTTATCTCCAATTAGAGCTCTTTGAGGTGCCCTCCCGCTCAGTGGCCCTCTCTTTGGGCAACCAGTTGAGCTGGGGCTTTAGTTTCCTGATGGCCTTCTTGTTTCCCGTAATGCACTCACTGCTGGGCTCTTGGATATTTCTACTCTTCTCCCTTTCCAGCGGGCTGCTCTTTTGCCTCACCAAAATATATCTACCAGAGACGAGAGATCGTGAGGTTACCGTGGTGGCCGAATTAGTTGCACATGGTTTCAAAAGCAAAGTGCTTTAAATTTAAGGTTTATTACAATTGAATAATACAAAAATTTGAAAGTCGACAGTCTAGTTCCGGCTAATTCCTCTAGGGTAAGTAAGTACAGAACAGTCACGTCTAGACCGTATCTAATTTCCTATGACGCACAAGCTTTTATTTCGTTTACTTGTCTTAAACCTCTTAAACCCAACCTGTAGAGTCGGGTTCGAGGATACTGCAGTTTGGTTTAGAAGTCCGAGCTTCCTGGCTTCAATAGTTAAGAACAGCATCCTTCGTTATTGATCTGTTTTCCTAGCACTTATCATATAACCACTTTCGAATGCAGACAATGCTATCCCCAGGCATCCCCAGGCGTGATATCTTCAAGATCAAGCATGTAAGATAATGTGCCGTTGATAAGGCTCAGTTATCAGATTATCACTAACAAAAATAAACATATTGTTTGCAATTGCTTGTCTCGTTGCATTTTAACTTCTATTTAACTGGATTTTGTTTGGTTCTCGTTCTAATCCTCCGCCTCATCCATCAGCATCGTGATATTGATTAGATGACGCATGGTGGGACGACCGTGGGGACAGTTCTGCAATCAAAAGCATTTATTTAAACTTAAGTTGCAGTTGCATAATAATTTAAGCTGTTGGTTGCATATATCTTATCAATACATTTATAATGTTTTAAGATATCTTCCTGAGTTCACCATTTGCTAGATTTATCATGCTTTTCACCTGTTCATCAAACAAAAACATTGGGATAAGATATATAACTGTCATAAGAACAATCTCGTAGTGTTCACAGATATCTTGAGTAAGCTCACCAATTCTGAGTTATTATATGCTTTAGTTTAAATAGGATCACTATATCATATAACTGAGATAGGAACGCTTGTCATTATAGCAATTCATAATATGTAGTACTCGGCAACGGAAGATAGCTTATCTATTTTGTTAATGGAAAGGTGAAGGTTTATGGAAGGTGAATGAAGTTTGAGGTAATAGATGGTATAATATCAAGAGAATTTCTTAGAAAATATTGGGCTAGGTTTTGGTTTAAGCCAAAAACTTGTTTCACCTGAGATGTAATTAAAGGTTTACCCTCGAAAATGACCGCAGAGATGCGTTGTTGAGATCCATCCGAGTTGGCTCTGCTAGTTGCCAACGCATCTCAGATAATAATAAAGACTATATGTCATAACTCTAGCTGCAGTTATACTCGTAGTATCGTTGTTGCTCTAATAAATTCCCAAAGGCTTAGCTTCTAAGAACCACACCAGACCTGCATCAACTCGCCAGTTCACTGTGGAAATTCCAAGTCAGCAGACTAAATCTTAATCCTCTGGGACTGAAGATTTACTGTTGTGGCACACGCGCGCCAGGTGCGGAGCCAACGTGCTTACAAATTATGGATTACAGTTTACTCCCGCCAGTCTGGATGCGGTTTGTGCATTGATAGTGTCCCTCTTTGCGAGAGGGTCTTAAATCAAAGGGCTCCAGCTAATAAAATGCCAGCTTACTTAAATCTATAGTTGACTTTGTAGTATATGCTGCTGCTGCTCCAATAAATTAGCGGCTTATTTCGAACTGTAGGCTGTTTAAAAGTTCCGCCACATGTGCACTAACTAAACAGTTAACAATGGAATCTGGAAGCCAGCTAATTCAGATGCAGGAGCAGACCAAGACTGAACCGAAATGGACGCGTTTGCTTGTGTGGAGCACAGTGGGTAGCACCATTGGCTCCGCCATTCCCGGGGGATACTGCATGGGCGTCATCAATAGTCCCGCCGTGGTAGGCCAAGTTTCCTTTTGTAATTTGCAACTGAGACTGATGATTTTCTATTGCAGCACGTGCGCGCCTGGTGCGAGGCAACCTTGCTCGAAAATTATGGATTACAGCTTACTCCCGCCGGTCTGGATACGCTCTGGGCATTGATAGTGTCCTTCTATTTGCTGGGCGGCATCCTGGGCTCCGCTTGCACTGGCTGGGCAGCGAATCGCTTTGGTCGACGTGGAAGCTTTCTGTTGGGCGGCTTGCTGCTGATACTGGCAGCCTTTGGCTTCCTTTTCTGCCGCTGGCTGCACTCCGTGGAGCTGCTGTTGCTGAGCCGTTTGGTGGCGGGTTTGGGCGGAGGCGTCATCACCACCTGCCTGCCCATGTATCATAGTGAGATTGCGGCAATATCACAGCGCGGTGCGCTGGGCGCCTGCTGTGCGGTAGGCTTCTCAATGGGCATAGTCGTGGCCCAGATCTTTACCTTGCAGTCTTTGTTCGGTGGCGAGCAGCATTGGCACATTGCACTCAGCTTCTATGCGGTCTTCATGGTCATATGCTATGCACCCTACCGCAGCTATGCGGAGAGTCCCAAGTGGCTGTACATTGTGAAGCAGCGTCGCGAGGAGGCAATAAGCATGCTGGTCCGTTTGCGTGGCAGCAATGTTGGCCTGCAGCAGGAGATTCTGGCCATGGAGCAGGAGTCTGCCAGCAAAAACAGGACTCGCAGTCTGTGGGAGGTGCTGAGAGATCCAAGAATGATGCTGCCGCTGGTGCTGCTCTGCTCCTATCAGGGTGGTCAGCAACTATCAGGCTGCTCGTCGGTCAGTTAAACACGGCTCTTCAAATCAATTTTGATTTTATAAGAAATTTTGTTTGCCAGATCTTCTACTACTCCGTGTCTATATTCAGGAGTAGCGGACTATCGTCGGGAGCTGCCGAGTTGTTGAATCTGTGTGCTGGTAATGTCAACCTGTTCACGTCGCTACTGAGTCCTCTATTTATGGCCAAGTTCGACAGACGCACATTGATGCTGCTCTCCAGCTTCTTCTGTGCGGTGCTTATGTTTGCCTTTGGCTGCCTACTGGAGTTCAGCGTAAGTAGGCATCCAATTTTCACTAATCTCTATAGTTATATACTTTCTGCAGACGCTGATTCCTTGGTTTACGTATGGCAACATTGTGAGCATCTTTCTATACCTCATCGCTTTTCAGTTGGCGCTCGGACCCATGCCTTCGTTTATTGGCGCAGGTATTTAATTACTTTGGACTAAGCTTTAATCGTATTTATATTGATAAGCTTTTCTTTTGTGATTAGAGCTCTTTGAGGTGCCATCGCGCTCAGTGGCCCTTTCTTTTGGCAATCAAGTGGGCTGGGGCTGCAATTTTTTGGTGGGCTTGCTGTTTCCCGTAATGCACACATTGCTGGGCTCTTGGATATTTGTTCTCTTCGCCACGTTTAGCACGCTGCTCTTTTTGCTTACCAAATTCTATCTACCGGAGACACGCGGTCGTGAGGTTTCCGTGGTGGCCGAGTTGGTTTCACGTGGTTTCAAAAGCAAAGTGCGTTGAAGGTTTCTTTATATACTTGTCGTGGTTATATTAAAGCAGTTAAGTCTTGTTATGAACTCGCGTTTCACTGATTCTAATTATATAGTCTGTATCTAAGCAATCGATGTTAATAATAATAATACCAATAAGGTTTGGTAAGTTTACTTACCCAGGGCTGTTCGATTTCGCCCATTTGCGTGATGAGTCTTTTCATTGTGGTCTTTCTGTTGAGCGCCTTGCCGATCATGACGGACTTGCGGCAAGCTCGGGACGCGAACATGGCACGTATGCGCGAGGGTCGGCAAATGGTGCCCTCGGGCGCATCCTGCAGCATGAAGATGAGCTCATCGATGTCCTCTTTGCCAAACTCCCAGTTCTTGCTATAGGGTTTGCCCAGCAGTCTGATCTTCTTTGTAGCGGGTGCTGTATAAAATTACGTTTAATGGTTGTCCAAACTTGTCAATAGACCTTACCTTGGGCATCAATTTCAAATTTGAAGCCATTCTTTTCAAACACCGGCAAATGATCCAGCAGTATCATCTCATTTACCGCTGTCAACTCCAACGCTTGGGGCACCGTGAGGCGTTGCTGCTCCAGCTGCGTGCTGCGTTGCAGCGTCTCGAAATTGTATTTCTCATCTGCCGCATGCTGATCCACAATGAAGAGATCATCGTCCAGCTTTACTATGATGAAACCCAGATTAAACTGTCCAATTATTTGCATGCGCACAAAATCCGCCTTGCTAATTTCCTTTTGCAGCTCGGCCTCGGCATTTTGATTTTGATTGGGATTGATTTCGCTTTTGAAACGCAAACGCTGCAGCTTGGCGCAACGCTTACGCTCCACGTACTGCTGCTCCTGCGCCTGCAGGCTCGCCGCAATCTCATCCAGCGTGGTGCGCAGCTCACCGCTGGAAATGTTTGGTGGTGCGGCTTCTGACTCATCGTTGCCGTCGAATTCGATGCGCGTTGGCATTTCAATTTCATCATCGCTGTATTCATTGTTTGTCTGTGAGCCGGGTAATTCAGTTCCTGGCTGAGCTTCTATTTGATCAGCTTCTGGCTGGGATTCAACTCGGACAAGTTTTGGTTTTAGTTCTGCAATGCTCGGGCGCCCTTTCATCGGCGTCAACGTTTTACAATCAATACGCGTTTCTTTGGTAGGCTGCACCAGCTCATCGTAGGCTAAAAGTTAAAAAAGATAAAGATTTTGGATCCACTAATTAATGAAAAGCTTACCCAGCGAGTCCTGTTTGAGCTGCTTTAAGCTAACTAAACTGCTGTTGGGGCTCGTTTGCTTTTTGTCCAGCTTATTAACTTGCTCATCGTCCGATGCCGAGTCGCTTTTGTAGCTGCATACCTTGGGCGACTCTTGTGTCAGAAAAGTCTGTATCTTTTGCAGCTTCATGGCACGTGCGGCAATCTCTTCAGTTTCGTCACAACGTCGCTTCGCTGGTGCTGGCGGCGCCACGCCTTTTGTGTCGCCTGTGCGTCGCCATTGAGTAAGCACATCCATGAAACGCTGCGAAGAGCTTATGGGCACCTCATCATCGATTTCTTCTTTAACGGCAGCAGCATCAATAGCACTATCATTTTCTCCTTTTGGCTCCTTTTTAGGCTCCAGCATGCTAACAATGCTAACGTTTTGCATTTGAAAAGTTGAGGGCAAGCTTCCAAAAGTGTCCAGCAGTGACTTCTTCAGTGCCAGCAGCAGAATCTTTTCGTTGTTGAGCAGCAACTGACGTTTGTCGGGTGTCAGATTGACGTCCACATCCGCGCGGGCTGTCACCACGTTTAGATAGATGAAGGGCTGCTGCTGCACATTATATCGATGATAGCTTTCGTTCATTACCTTGGCAATCTGCAAAAACCAAGCTTTTAACAATTGTTGGGCAGACTTTATATTTTATTAAACAGCTCACATTTTTAGGCTCGCAGGGTCGCGCATTGACATAGAAGAACTGACGATCTCTGGTGGATCGGCCGGCACCATGACGACAGCTTGATATGTAGCCTTCCAGCTGGAAGTCAGCTTGATTTAAACGCTCCACATCCTCGGCGCTAAACTGTGTGCAGGTGGTTTCAGCTGCTTCGCTAGAGGATTGTAGCTCCGCCCGAAGGCGCTCCTCATTCAGTTCACCAGCCTCGAATGGCGACTTGAGCGGCACCAGGTCCGCCACTTGGCGCGCACCAAACACCGCCGATATGTTGGCCAGCACATCCTGAGCACCATGTGTCTGCACCACCACAGACTTAGCGCCCTTGGCCGTCTGGTTGCTGCAAATGATGCGCACGCCTGTGGTGACCAGACAGTAGGCCTGCAGTATTTGGCACATCTTGATGAATTCCTTCTTGATGTTGCGCATAAAGTCGCGTCGACGTACGGGCAGCGTGGCAAAGAGATTGCTCATTGTCACTGTGGTGCCCACACCGCGAGCGCAAGGTGAACGTGTCTTGATTTTACCGTCGTGGTCGAGTTCAATTTTCACAGCTGTAGAGGTGCTGGATTCAGCATAATAGTTGTGGGTTATATGCAGCAACTTACCCACATCCGTGGACTTATGACGCGTCTGTATAACCATGTCGGAGAGTGCACAAAGCGAACTGAGCGCTTCGCCGCGAAAGCCAAATGTTTCCACGCCCAACAGATCAACAAATTCACGTATTTTGGAGGTATGATACTTGGCCGCTGCCATGGGAAAATATATTTAGCATTCTAATCTAATACAGCAACTTGCTACGTACTCATGCCCTCCAGATTGGCCGCCTCTACGCCGCTTCCATTGTCAGAGACGTCGACGCCTTGCAGTCCTTGATCCTTAAGCTTAACCTCAATCAGGGTGGCTCCCGCATCAATGGCATTCTCCACCAGCTCCTTGACGGCAACCGCCAAGCTAAGCACGACCTAAACGCGCCAACAAAACAATAAACAAAAGGCTCTCATCACTTGTTGTTGGCTTTGTTGTGGTAACAACTTACCTGGCCCGAGCAGATTTTGTGCACAGTGTCCTTGGCAATGGCATGGATTTGACCGGAAGCAGTAGTGGTAGGCTTTGGAATATCCACATCTTCGTCGATTTCCTTCATTTTAACTTTAATTTACGCCAACAAATATAAAGCCCGCGCAAATGCACTAAAAGTGTTACCAGACCAACAATAAAGGCATCAAAAAACAATGTTGCTTTAATGTATAAAACTAATACACTAAAATACCAAAGACAATTCAAATTAGTTGAATTGTCTTTGAAAATACCATAAAGACAGTTCAACCTGCCTGACCTGAGTCAGTAAGCATACAGACAAATAAAGATTCCAAATGGTTCTGCTGCTTGCCACCGAACAATTTACTGGTGATTTGCCAAGCCACTGAAATTGCAAATAGAAAATTATGCATATTTATGTATGTATATGTGCAGGGACAAATCAATACATATTGATACTCTCGCCTCAGCGAGTGCTGGGGAGAGTTCCCAAGCTTGATACATACAAACATGTATAATTGAACTATGCTCCCAAGGGCATGAGATCGCGAGCTCAATCCACGATTGAGAGAACCATATGTTAGGACAAGTAGTCTGCACGTTTTGGCTCTTACTGAGCGCTTTTGAATGTGTATGAAAATCATTGACTTTTTTAAAATTAATTTATCACTGTATCAAATAGCTCTCATAGGAGCAATCGGTCGACAATTAGGTTGTAGAAAACCTTTTTTGTTTATAAAGATGGGCTGTTAAATATTTCATTTCAGATGGGCTAATCAATTTCACCAAATTTGAGTTTCACTATATTTCTTAACTTTAAAAATCTGTGAGCACCATTTTGAATTATTTTCAAGTTGCGCTTTAAAAATGACATTGAGGCTTATCAGACGAATGGCGAAATACAATCATATAAGAAAAGGAAAATAGAAAGCAAATTGCAACGCATTTCATCGATTCCGCGTCGCTTGAAAGCTAAAACCGCTTCCTAGAATATGTAATCTGCGATGAGAACGTAGATTACATTTAAATGGGCATTTCTAATTACTAAGGTCGCGATGATGTGTGTGATTTAATTGCGGTCCACAATGCCGCTTATTTTTCTATAAATGTCAGCGCTTACTTTTTCATTGATGTATTCGCTTTCTAATGTAAGGCTCTCACTGCTAATGTGCGTCACAACTTAAGATTTAGCGAGAATTGATAGAAATTTGAATTTTATTATTATTTAAATAGTAAGATTTTGTATATTCGATTGATTCATGTTAGAGAAATATGTATCGCATTGGTTAAGATATTTACGAACTTAATATTATATTCCAGACATGCTCTAAAACAATTTAAGTCAAATTCCATCAATTCTCATTGATTTGCAGTGCTTACAAGCAAAAATTTTAAATTGTGACGTCACGCTCTCTGAATATCAGACATGCTCATGGCGTAAACTCTTGTCTCTCAACCGTGCTGTCTCTAAGCCGCGCTCTTAACCGAGCATCGAACATGTGTCGAGTTGCCAAGCTCAGTCGCATTTGCAAAGTCAAAGCGAATAGTCGAGAAAAATAATTGTCAGAATGAGGTCCATCATCGTTTGCTGCGCGCTGCTAGTTCTATTTACAAGTCAGGTGCTCGCCGATTGCGACGAGGTCAAGAACCCAGACGATAGCGACTTCAAGAATTTCTTTAAGAACCTGGGCTGTAAAGTGAAACAAGGAGCAGAGGATGTGGCCGATGCGGCCAAGCCGTATGCCAATAAGATTGGTGAAGGCGCAAAGGATCTTGGTAGCTCCGTTTCGCAGAAATTCGACGAGCTGAAGCATCGTCTTACCGACGATGCCTCCACTACTAAATCTACAGCCGTGCAATATGATGTGCCTACCGAGCGTGTGCCCCTGGCACCAATTGCTCCTGCTTTGCCAGCAGATCTTGTTGGCAATCCCCAACCCACTGGTAAGGGCTTATATATGTAGGTGTAAAGATCCTGATCCGTTTGACTACAAAAGATTGTATTTTTCAGCTGGTTAAGTCAAGATTTGGCCTTACTGCGCAACCCCCAGTCTTACCCTGAGCTTTGTACTCTTTTTTAAAACATGTTTTGTCATCTATATATTTTTGTTGCTCAATAAATTATAGTCATTTTAGATGTACGTGTGTGATGCTATACTATGTATCTTTATTTTGATTGTGAAATAGCACGCATTATTGCTTAGTTAGCTCAGATCTACAGTAGCTAGCGAGTTAAGGCAGACGATGCCGGAATAGCCTAATGAATCGGGGGAAACATTAAACAAGAACGCTGTAATTGAGTATAAATGACTACAAGACTCTCCGTACCCTGTACTGAATCTTGTTTGTTAAATAACTTCCGTGTTTATTATCCGCTCGACTTTTTATACCCTGCAGGGGGTATTATAATTTTGTTTCGAAATGTGTAATGGTCTGAATCAGCATGAATAGCCGAGTCGATATAGCGATGTCCGTCTGTTTCTATGCGAACTAGACTCAGTTTTAAAGCTATCGTAATGAAACCTGGCATATACCCTTATTTTGTGAGAGTTCTTACTTGTTTACAGTAGATTAAGAGTGATCCAAGCATTATACCTTCCAAATCCCTAGGCTGTATCTCTAAAATCTAAAACGTTTTAATAGAATTGCGGGAGTATGAGAAGGAATATCTGAGATCTGAAATAAACTAAGGCTGTGCCTGCTATAGACGAACCTACATTCCAAATTTGGTGACAATCAGCTGAACCATTTGGAGCCTCTAGATGTCTGTATTGCCAAAAAATCACAACGGTTTTGGGTATTTTTCCAGAAAAACATTTATTTATTTAACGTTAGAAAAAACATGACAATGAACTTAATATATAATGGTGTCTGCTTTATAATAAATGAAAAGTATAAAAAGCTTGACGAAATAATTGAGTGTATAATAAATGTGATGAAATTGTTATTGTTATATAATTGGTCATTAAAGTTAATAATTATGTCAATAGCATTAATAACAATATTTTTCCTATTTTAATTGAGCCTAGGTAAGTGTTTACTTAAGCATACATAGGTATATAGCTGGATATAGTCCACAGGGTCTAGGATTTGCATACTTGCCTAATCTCATTCTCCAGTTATTTGCTTTTCTCATTTGCAATTGCCTCCAGTTTCTCAATAATCTTATTCATGTCCAGATCCTTGGCGATCTTAATATACATTGTTTTTCTCACTTCATGGAATGAAGCCCAGGCTGGTAGCTCTTTGGCGAGTAGTTTCAAATGTGCCTCAATATCCTGCGGCGTTAGATTGGCTCGGAAACTGTTTTGTATCTTCTTGATGATAACCTCGAGGGTTAGCACGCTCTTCCGCTCAGTGACGAATACATTGCGCAGATGGCGCGCCAATTCCGGCAGGCGCGAGTATTTGGTAGCCTCCTGATCCTGTGATGGTCGACGCGTCATGGCGTCCAATGCTTTGGCTGCCTGTTTGGCGCGAATCTTTTCAATCAACGACTTGGGCAAACCCTTTAAAAGATTGGATGTGGCATCGGTACTTGTTGTGGCCGTGCACTCCTTTACAGTGGGCGTCGCAGTTGCAGTTAATAATTTGGTAGCTTCTATTGCTGTGGTTGTGGTTTGAGTTGTGGTGCTGGTTAGCTTTGAAGCTTCTGCGACACTTGCTTGGTTTCTGTCAGCCTCCAACTTTTCCTCATAGCGATCCATGACGCGTTCCATGGGCGTGGCGCAGTTAAATAGATTGCGCGCCGTTGAGAGTATATCCTTGGCTGAGGAATACTTTTCCACATTCGGTGGCTGCGGCAGTGTTGCCAACTCAACCTCGGCACAGGCTTCCAGCTCGAATTGTGGATGCCAGCGCGTCAGCACTTTGTCAATGATAATAGGTGGATCCAGGGAGCGTACAAACTTGTCATGCTCCTCCATGACACGTTGCAGCAACAGACGCTGGAATTTCTGCATACGCGCCGTCATGACGTGTGGATTCATGGACGTCGACTGTGCCGACGCGAGCACATCGTCTTCATCAATCTTGTTCAGGCGCTGCTGCTCCGGCAGCTGCTCCACATTCGGACTGATGATCAGCTGAAAATAGTCAGCCTTCGACACCGAACCATAGTTGCGCATTTTCATCTGCGAAAAGATGAAGGCCTCCGGATACACCTGCTTTATCTGCGCCAGATGCACTTCCGTAAAGTTCTTGCGCAGCATGCGCTGCACTGCCGGCTTCAGCTTCTTGAAGGTAATGCACTCCTTGCGATTGTGGAACATGGCCACCACCGAGTCCAGGCCCTTGAATATCTCCAGCAAATGCCGATACTTGTACGGCAATGGCAACTGACCAGCCTTGCTCGTTTCGGCCAATGTGGCGTAGCGCTTATACGCTGGTGGCTCCACCAGCTTGACTGGCGATCCATTCTTGGCCGGGCTAAACAACAGACGCTTCGATACGTCCGTGTGACGCGGCGACATAAGCTCATTTTTATCCGGTGTGGGCGGCGGTAGTTTTGTTGGTGTCTTGAATGTCTTCAATGGGCTGCAATTGGTAAAAGGGGAAAACAAGTTATTTAAAGGTGATTTTTTAATTTAATTAAGATTATGTTTTACCTAAAATTGTTTTAAAAAGGTAAGAACATAGTACATAGTATAAACTTGACTCCCAACATGAGCGATTATGCTTTTCATTTATAGAAAACAGAATGGACAACTTTGCAATGTAAATTATTGCATATAAATAAAAAAGGTCAGGGTCTTATATAGATAAATCTTAGTGAGGCCCATAAAATGAAATGATAAAATGCTTCAAACTTGATTAAAAAAATATAAAAAACAAGCAAGCGAGGCATTTTAAGTGGTGGCTGTTCTGCTTATTCTCCCCCGCTCTACAGCACTGAATCTTCTTTCTTCAATAACTTCCGTGTTTATTATCCGATCGACTTGAAATTTTGACAGTAGATTGAGAGTTACCCAAGCATTATACATTCTAAATTCTTGGGCTTTATCCTTAAAATTGTTGCTGTAAAACGTTTTTATAAAAAAACTTGGTATGCGCATGGTATGGCATTGAAACCTACATTTCAAATTTGGTGTCTAGCTATTATAGTTGCTGAGATCGACGCGTTCATACAGACGGCAGACACGGCCAAATCGAATTTGCTTTTGATGCTGATCGAGAATATATATACTTGATAGGTTCGGAGATGTCTCCAACTGCTTCTTACATACATATGCACAGCTTAAGCACCCCTTTTTACCCATTTTATGGGTACAGGGAGTAAACTTAGTTCTCGACTGATTATTCGACTGTTACATTTAAGATATGGTTTCCCGATTTTAATCAAATTTGTTTAGCTGTTGAAGAGGAAAAAAATTTCTTCATACAGTAACTTACGTACTTTTTGACTGATTCTTGAACAGTAATATGATACTAAATTGTCGACATATGAACTGTCTGTAATAAGAAGTATCTACCAAATATAATCCTGCAAGGAAAATGTTAAACTAATTTGCATAGAAAAGGACAGACAAATAGATATAAGGACTCCGCTGATTAAGAATATACATATATTCCTTATGGGGTGGTAAAGGCATCTTTCAGTGCGTTACAAAATGATCAAGTTCTCCCAAAGCATAAAAACCAGAAACAGACGCTGTCCGATCAGAAAATTAGGCATTGTTCGAGATAACAAAAATGCTGATGCAGTTAGATTACAAAACGTAGGAAACTAACAACCCTCGTAACAAAAACCGTTACAAGATATTTCGACGCTACCTGAGTCGAGTCAAGTCCATATGAAAACATTCCCATGCAGGCAGGCAGTTAAACAACCCCCGACATGGACAGGGAAGGTCAGGCATGAATGTAACGTTTGCCAGCGAAGGGTAAACATTGCGCTACATACACAGATACACACACATGCAGACACACAGACACCCAACATGTGTATACACTGAGTGAGCAACTGCAGCATAAATTCAAGTACATATGCATATGGACTGACCCAGCCCGCGTTTAACGTTTCATAGATCATAACGTCACGCTGCAGCAACAAAGCAAAAAACAACAAAATAAAAAAGTATAATAAAAAGATTGCTTGGTCAAAAATAAATGCAAGTTCAGCAGTTGGTCGCTTGAATAATAACAGAACAGTTAGCCAGCTTGCCAAGACCAAGCGAAGCGACAGACATTCCCAGCCCCAAAGCGACCTCGATATGAGCTGCATAAAAATAATTGTTCAAGAATGGTTTGTTAATGATGTTACCAGGTTTTGTTTACGTTCATTTCTAGGCCAGCTTAAATTATTGTGGCAGGCGCAATATCTATGATTTGAGCTCTCACCTGGTCAGCACCTCCAGCTCAATGGTATCGAACTCCTTGAGCTGCACGCTCTTGGCTGTCTTGGCGGGCGATGGTCCAGCCTCGCGCAGGCGACGATTGCGCTCCTCCTGCGCCTTGCGTTGCTGTTCCAATTGCGCCTTGCGCGCCAGTACTGCCTTCAGCTCCTGCATTTTGGCGCTGCGCGTTATCTTGGTCTTGACTTCATCAAAGGTCAGCCCACGCTTGGCCAGCTCCGTGTGCTTTATGGGACTGGCATCCTTGATAATTTGCTTGGTGGGCGTGCGCATGCCGCGCTGCACATTGTCCGCATTCTGTTTGGAGGCAAACGCTGTGTTCAGCTTGGGTGTCTGCTCGTTGACGGTCTGTGCATCATCTTTGCTGGGTGGTTGCTTGCGCGGCGATAGCGTGCCCTTGCGTATGAACTGTACGAGTTTGGCCTGCTTGATGGTCGTCTCGACTTTAGCGGGCTTCTTCTTTGACTCCTGCGACGTTGACGCTGGCTGTACGCCAATAAGTTTCACGTTGCGTCCGGAGCGTGTGCGGATGCCCGCCTTGAGCGCATCCATGTCCACATCCTGTTCTGTGGCTGCGCTGGGCAGCGCTATATTTTGTGGTGCAGCAACCTCGCTGGTCTCTGCAAGACGCTGCAACAGAAAGCCAAGAAAAAATTTAATTTGATGCTATTTTTCAAATAGAAAATGGCCGCAGGACGCTGTGCACACACGAACATAATCACAAAACACACACACATTGTAGTTGCAGATACAAAAGTATCTTAATGACTTTGTTGCATATCTTTAACACATGGGCCACGTTTTGGGCACTTTATCACACTCACATGGTGCAGCGCACACACTTACCCTGGTCTTAATTGTGGTAGCATCATCCACAGCGGCGCGTTTACGATTGCTAAAGAATGCAGCTACCGATGGCTGTGCCATGATTGCAATTTGAATTAAATGCTATGCTTATCGGCTTGTATGACTTTTAATTTCACTCTGGGCACGTCTCGGTTATGACTTATTCAATCAGTTTCTTCTTATTATTTCTATATACGTCTTGACACCACCACTGCTCAAATTACAACTGGGCCACGACGTTGCAGTTTCCCTCCAAATGTTCACCGACGCGCCAAATTAGTTTCGCGCCAAATCCAATTCTGGTGTGTTGCAAAGCGACGTTGCACAGCTGTTAGCTAAACGAACGTTTGCCAACACTATGCTGAAGGGTGGCATTTTGTGCAGTAGAATTTGTGCGAAACTAAGAAACGAAAACAACAACTAATTATACACATATTCGGTTAGCTGAATCCAATAAATATAAGCTCATATGTTTATAATTAACAACAAAACCACAATCTACGCACTCCATAACAGACAGCTGTTTCGGACCGACAATGCCAAGTACACCATTCAGCGATAGACCAACCTAGATAACACCATCGATAAATATCGCTTTTAATAATATCGATATAATATTGCATTAAATATCAGCATGATTACTTCTGTTTGACGTATTAATTCCTTAAACAGTCATACGCCATTTCCAATTTTGTGTATTGCAGTTTCTGAGACGGTTTATTTAATTTCAGATAAAACAAGCCCTTGTACACAACAGCTGATTAAAAGTACGGATGTACCGTTTACCAACTCTGGGCGTCAGTGTTGCATTTTCAGTAGTAGATTTTTCCACTCGCGAATTTTAGGTGCGCACCAACGTTTTGGCTGAAAATCCATGCGTTTCGCGACAAGATGTCCTTGGATTAGAATGCTGAAATATTCAGAGTCATGTAAGTTGACTTCCCGATTCAAACACGCTATCTAGTAAACAACAACTGCACAATAATGCGAAATCAAATGTGTGCTACGACTGCTGTGCAAGTGAGCAGGCAATAGATCCGTTTGCGTGCATGTGTGAGTGAGCACACGCTAAGAACTTACCAGGCGACAAGAGCTGCCAACCTAGCTCGTTTCATCCATACTTCATATTTGCACACTTCTTCAAAATTGTTCAAGCTTTTTAGACGTTCCTTGCCATTGTTAATTTAATTTTCGACAACTTAAAATGTGTTAACTCAGTGCAATATAGCACAAACTGTTTATTGATGTTGCACAGTGCAGGGGAAACGTTTAAGTTGGCAGCGCTATTTGGCATAATTTTGCTCGCCCCAGCATTTGTTTGAGTTTTCTGCAAATAAAACACAATACGCTGTGATAAATCGCCAAGAAACTAGCGTGCACGTTTTCTCAAACGTTTCATAGCTAATATCGCAACGGTTTTTATTAGCACAGAATTCCAAAGGAAGTGGCAGCAGCAGCTGCAGTGTCGAATCGGAACAAGTGGCAGCCAGAGGCAAGTAGACGTTTTGCTGAGGTTGACGAAGCCCCAGCATAGACAAGGCGTGCGCAAACCAACAACAACAACAGCAGCAAACACAAAAGTAACCACAACAACTACAATACGTACATAGTGTAATAATATAAGGTGGGGTCACAATGATGCGTTACCAATTGTAAGTCGTGACTAAAGAGTTGTGTTGATTAGTTAATTTTTTATTTGAATTAACATATAAATTGGTTGATTTCAATTAATTTAATGAAGTGTAAAGGAACATAAGCGAAATATATATTGAACGAACTAGTTCGTTCACCAAATAATGAACTAGTAAACTAATTACTTCAATTGAGCTGCAAAACACAACTCTATTGTGAAACTATTATATGCAAGGTCACGCGAACTTGCATCTCGATTGTTCTTAACAGCTGGTACCTGTTTATTTGCCGGACACCACCTTCTATTGTTACACCGTGACGTAAACTTTTTGCATTGCCTTTTTAAGTTTTAAGCACATTTTTTTGTTGTTTCTTCAACAGCTGTTATACTTGGTGAAAATTAGCGGAGGCGCAAGAGCAAGCAGCAAATTATAAAAGCGAATAACAAATAAGCGACAAAGCAACAACAACAACAAAAACAGCATGAACTCAAAAGCTGACGTCAACCGCCGCGTTTTGGCCATTCAAGCGAAGAAGAAGCGTCATAAGAACAACAAGAAACGCGGCAAGCAAAATGGAGCTGCAGCTCCTGGTCAAGAAAACCAACAACAACAACAGCAACAACAACATAGTAGCAGCGACAACTGCCCGATGCCAGCCGCACCATCAGCATCAGCACCAGAAAATGCTAATAATAGCCACATAGATGCTGCCAACAAGCTTCAACTGCACGTTAGCAGCGGGGCAGTTGGCGCGGGCAACTCAAAAGCGTCCTTTAGCAATGCCACTGCCTCGACTTCAAGCGGTTCGGGCAACACGCCCGATGCACAGCCGAAGTCACAGGCAAAGGTTAAGAGCAGCGTGCACAATCAGCAGCCACCGCGGAGTTCATCTAACGAATCTGATGAATCGGAAATGAACAGCGAGAATGAGGAGCAGGAACTCAAGGAGGACTATTGCAAGGGTGGCTACCATCCCGTCAACATTGGCGACTTGTTTCAGGGTAAGATTCATGACCATATCGATGTCTGTTGTTGGCACCTCCAACTCACAACTGTCTGTCAAAAAAATAATAGTATAAAAAAAGAACGCAAGATTGGACTCATCACATTTTTGTATACGCTTTTAAAGAGAGTCTAGTTTCTGTTTAAAGCACACAACTCTATAACCCAGCTTCAATGTCCAATGTTTCATTCCAACTTCCCTTAAGAATTTTTTCCCCCAAAATTTTGTAGGTTAGAATAGAAAAAAATCAACTATATACAATATAAGGAAATAAGTGTTTAATGAAAAATCCCTCAAATCCCACATGAGATATTCTATTTTTCAACAGATCTAAACGATCTAATTGTGGACTTTTAAAATTGTTATATGTAAATATTAGATTGAATTTATAACTATTATATTGATTTTTGCATTGATTATAAGAACCATATGCTTATAGACTTATAGTTAAAGAATTTCTAAGTATACTGCTTCGATTTCTAATGTGTTAAATTTTGTAGGTTAGACTACACAAAAATAATTTTTTAAAAAGGAAATATGTGTTAAATGAAAGGTCCCTCAAATTCCATAACAATCGATTTATAACGAAGTATGAGATATTGTTTACAGATCTAAACGATCTAATTGTAGGCTAACAAATTCTATTATGTAGACCTTTAACTATTAGCTTGATATTTTCATTGATTATAAGAACCAGTTGCTATTAGACCTATAGTTAAAGTATTTCTGGGTACACTGCTTGCATTTCTAATGTTTCATTTCACAATTCCATTAGATACTTTGCAAAAATGTTAAGATTAGAGCTGAAAACCAACCACAAATTCTATAAACCTTAATGGTATTTAAAAAATTCAAAGCGTATTGCGGAATTCGAGTGCTTTAATATAGAGTATATTTAGAGCTATCATAAATATATATTTTGCTTGTCTTGGCGCTTTTTATTGATTATTGGTACCAACAGTTTATTTATTTATATTTATATTTCTCAACATTGTTGTGCAGTCATTTGATTTGGTTTAATTGCTGTTGGGAAAGAACAAGAGCCAATTCGTGTTGCATAAAAAACACAAATGAAATGCAGCAAGCGCACTCATGCCCTTTGTTTGTGGGTGGGTGGGGCAAGGCTTGCAAACGCCCCAAAATGTTTGTGAACGTTATTTAGTTGAGTTGTTGCCTTTGTGGCACCAAACAACAGGTTGTCAATGTGGAACGCCCCTTGGCCACATGCATAGATACACAATTCGCGTGCATGTGTTGTTGCCACAGCGCACAAGGGTTGTTTATGGGGTGGGGCAGCTCGCATTGGGCTGGTTTTGCGGTTGCTGCTGGTGACATAGCTGCCACCACCTACTGTGCCCCATCTCCGCCCTCCACAAAACCCACTCACATAACTTAACCCGCTCATCATTTTGGGGCACATTTCTGGGAAACGCTTTTGTTATACCAAGTGAAGTGCATAATCATTTTTTGGCTTTATAATCAAAGAAAACGCGGCTAACCTTTTGCTGCGATTAGCTATAGAACCCCTTTGATAACAGCCATAGACACTGTAAATTTTTATGAGACCTGTTCTCATTATCACTTTCGACCAGATTTTGCGGCAGTGAATTTCGCTCGAATGTTCTGTTTCTACTTTCACCATTCTGTATTCAATTCTAGCTAAACGAACAATGGTTTAACTCCTAATTTAACAATACGTGAGTTTAATCGGTGAATTCAATCCGCAAATTCCTAATGAAAGCGGAATTAAATTTCCCTCCTCCCTCTTATTTTCACCATTGTGTATACAATTATAAATGATCGCTTGAATCCAAATTCAACATCAAGTAAATTCAAGCCAAACTTTGAACATTTAAGGGTGGGAATTCGCTTCCGCAGAAATTGGTGAAAGTAACAATGAGAACAGGGTCTGCATATGTTTATTTACTAATCGCATCATTTATTTCTGTATATATAAAAGAGTTCGTCCTGACTGACTGATTGGCAATGACCGCACAGCGCCAACCGTAAGACCAAGGATGCGGAAATTTTCACCACCATTTTTTTATCTATGATGAAATGTCACACTAGGACGGGATTTTGAAAAATTCCACCCACAAGCATGGAAATTCGCTGAAAATTGTTGTATGAAAATGGTTTGCTTACCAACCCTTCCGCTTCAAACTCATTATTCAAGATCTATACGAAAAATCTTTTGAAACATATTTCACCGATTTGGGAAAATCCACTCCATACGCGGAAAATTGTGGTCTCAGAGTTGTATAAGAGAAGGTTCAATTTTGGTCGGATCGAGTCCAAACTTATTTTCAAAGCGCTAAACATTAAACTGTTGGAAAATAAGCGATTGAGCTCAAACATATTTTCAAGGTTCTACACAAACCAACAATAGGCCTGGTGCTCAAAGATTTTGGAAAATCTACTCCCGCGGGCGGGAAAATCATGGTGAAAGTAGTCAAATTCAACATAAAGCCTTTTAATCTAAATATTTCACCGGGCAGCGCTGGGATTTTACCAGCTAGTATATTATATTTTTTATATATAATAATAATATGACAAAGGCAATTGGCTGGGGGCACGAGCAGCTGACAATCCTCATTGAATCCAGAGGTCGCATTTAATTGAATATATTTCCCCAGCAGCAGCTTAACATGTCAGTTACTTGTTTAGTTAGTTGTCCAACGGCCAGCGAGGCGGTTTAAGAGTTATTGTGGCGATTCAAATGGATTTATTGCCATCAAAGTCAAACATTTGTGATTTCATTTTTCTGAGTGGTGCATCATTGAAACTTTATTTAAAGAAAATGTTTAATTATAATATAAATTTAATTGACAGGTCGCTATCATGTCATTCGCAAATTGGGATGGGGACACTTTTCGACCGTGTGGCTCTGCTGGGATCTGCAGGAGAAGCGCTATGTGGCCATCAAGATTGTCAAATCGGCGCAACACTTTGCCGAAACGGCCAAGGATGAGATCAAGATACTCAGAACGGTGCGTGAAACGGATCCATTGAATCCACGTCGACAGAAGACGGTTCAAATGTTTGATGACTTCAAAATTACGGGCGTTAATGGCACACACATTTGCATGGTCTTCGAAGTGCTGGGCGATAATCTACTTAAGCTGATACGCAAGTCCAATTATCGTGGTATACCACTTGAGAATGTCAAGAGCATTACACGACAGATACTGGAGGGCCTGGACTATCTACACAGTTGCTGTAAAATTATACACACAGACATCAAGCCGGAGAATGTGCTACTCTGTGTGGATGAGCCGCATGTCCGCTCGCTGGCCGTCGAGGCGACGCAGTTGTACTGCATGAACTCCAAGATGTATCCATCGCTGGTTAGCCGTGCACCCAAGGAGTATCGCGAACCGACTATCACCGGCAAGATGAGCAAGAACAAGAAGAAGAAATTGAAGAAGAAGGCCAAGAAGCGCATGGAGCTGTTCAAGAAACAGCGTGATTATTTGGAGCAAACCGGCGGTGAGGAGCAGCAGCCGCCCCAACAGTTGCCCGAAAAGCACAATGTGGTGCAGAATGGCGATGCCTGTGACTCCGATGTGGAGATTGATGTCGACGGCGATGAAGTAGACCACGCGCAGGTGCAGCAGGTTAAGCTGGAGGCGGACGAGGACGATGGCGATGATGAGGAGGCTGCTGAGCAGCCAGTGCTGTCCAAGGTGGCTAACGATACTGGTGCTGGCGATGCAGGTCAACCCCCAGCAGATGGCTGTGATAAGGCCAAAAAGAAGAAGAAAAAGAAAAATAAGAGTAAGTTACGTGGCTATAACATATGCGTTGTATATATAAATTCTTATAAACCTAGAACCTCTCCCGTTCGCTTATACAAAAGTTACCAAGTCATAATCTATCTCCGATTGTTATAGCTTTACTTTGATTTCCAACTACTATAACTCTGCCAAAACTATGTGGTAGATTGATATTTATCATTATTTAAATAATTGAGATTATGTTTACTTAAATATTCTTTTGCTTTTCCGCCAGACAAACCCAGTCAGCAGTCATCTCAGCTGCAGCAGCAACATCATCAACACCAGCAGTTGGAGAACTCCACCAGCAGCGGCGACAGCAGCAGCGCAGCTCTGAAGAGCGCCAACACGAATGGCAGCAGCAACAGCAGCCAGGCAACGAGCACGCTTAAAGGACAATCAAACGGTGCTAGTGGTACTAAGAAGCCGCCGCGGCCCAAGCAGGATAAGCAATTGAACAACAACAATTCAAATTCGAAGCAAAACTCGAATAGCAATTCGAAAATCTCAAATATCTCAATGGAGCGCTCTTCGTCGGCTACTTCGGGCAACGGTGGTCCATATTCGGAGCCACTGCTGCCGCCACCACCGCCGCCACCGCTGGCCAAGCATCGCGGCAGCAAGCGAGATCCGGCGCTGGAGGCCTGTAATGTGCAGGTCAAGATTGCCGATCTGGGCAATGCCTGCTGGGTGGATCGCCATTTCACCGAGGACATACAGACACGACAATATCGCTCGCTGGAAGTCATACTGGGAGCTGGCTATGACACCTCCGCGGACATCTGGAGCACAGCCTGCATGGTATTTGAGCTGGCCACCGGGGATTATCTATTTGAGCCGCATTCGGGCGATACGTATACGCGCGATGAGGATCACATAGCTCACATAATCGAGCTGCTTGGGCCCATACCGCGTCAGATAGTGTTCCGGGGCACGTATGCACAGCAGACCTTCAATCGAAACGGCGAGCTGCGAAACATAACCGGCCTGAAACCCTGGGGCCTCATGGAGGTGCTGATGGAGAAGTATGATTGGTCGAAGCGCGATGCAGAAGCGTTTGCAGCATTTTTGAAACCGATGCTGGAGTTTGATCCGTCAATGCGTGCCACTGCTGCAGAGTGTCTGCAGCATCAGTGGCTTAGATAAGATCCGATGCAGCCTGGTTGTTGGCTGCGAGGCAGCCAGCCAGCAGGAGCAGTAGCAAGAGGAGCAGTAGGAGCAGCATCGTCCGATTATGTGCAGTCAACCGCATCTGTGGCCACATTGGCCTCCATTTCATCAATAGCATCCACATCGGCATCGGCCATGGCGGCGCTGCGCGCACGTCCTTATCTGGTGGCGCCATGCGCGGCCACCGCCTCAGCACCGCCCACTCCACAGCCGCATGCTGTCAATACCATGTCCAGTGCGCGCACGGCGCCCGCAACGCCAACAAGACGTCGAATTGATCAGGACGATGACGATTATCAACAACATATAGAGATAGATGTTGTGCAGGATTATTTGGAGGAGCTGCCGCCGTTGCCGCCCCAATATTGCAAGCCCAAATCTCAGCGTTTCTTCTGGCGCAAGGCGCTGCGTCGCGTCTTCCAGCGCCGCAAGTGACATCAGCTGCGGCGGCGACGGCAAGACTTGCCACGTTGGCGTCCCCGCCGCTGCCGGCGGCGTCGCACATTTGCCGAGCGCGTGCGGCGCATATGCGCCTGTTGTGCCTATGGCCAGGTGCTGTTGCATGCCGCACGCGTCGCGCTCCTCAGCTGCATTCGTTGGCGCACACGTGGCAACATACGCAACAACAATTTTTACTTTAGCAATCACTAAGCTAGAACAACAACAAGAACAGCAACTGCTAGACGCTCTGCTCTGCACAGGCACACACAAACACACCATACACACACTAAGTACACACACACACACACCACACACACTTCTACAAATATTAATCTAAAAAATGTTAATGCGAAATCTGATTTAGTTGTTAATGCATATTGCACCTAATTTATTTCTCTCTCTCTGTGTTTTACACCGATTAGACAATTTTCTTTGATACAATATGAAATTATAAGCATCGCATTGTTCTAATCCATACAATACAAACCAATTAGCGTGGTTAGCTAGCTTATTTTCTAAATATATTATTATTAATTTTGTTTCTTTTTCGTTTGCTGTTTATCAGGGATCGTAAGCGGTTATGATTTTTTATCAAGTAAATCAAATTTTATTTAGATTTGATTTTTATATGTAAGAAATCAAAACTACATCACATGTGATTTTTATTTTTAAATTTCAAGAATACAACTTAGTAATTAATGCTTTTCTCTATGAAAGTGTAAGTGAGAAAAATGTGAATTTAATTGTTTCGAAATCAAGTTACGTTTTCTGCTTGGTATTTGATTAATAGTGTTTTGTATAAACTAAAATAAGAAACATAAAAATACTAGTTTTCTGTATTTTTAAAAACATTTTTAGTATATATTAAATGCTGTATAATCGTCTAACAAATCAGATAAATCAATTTAAAGAGAAAATACACAAGACAATTTTTGATTGTTTTTTTTTTATGTTCATGAGAGAGAAATAGTTATTATTTTTGCAGTAACAAAATTTGAATTTAGATTTTTAAAAATAAAAATCAGTGATTTCCAACGTTATTTGCGGTCCCTGCTGTTTACACTTAAACTTTGACTCTGTAAATAGGGGCAAGCCGCAAAACTTTTTGCACGGTTATAAATATTATTATTTTTTTTTGTTTTTTTTAAACGATCTCCAAGATGTTTTGCCAGCAAAAGAATGAAGAAATTTTTATAATATTAGCCCAACAATACAATATAAAGAAATATATAAAAGCAAACCGAACAGCCAGTTCATATACAATTTGTTATTGTACATTTAAGCCAGGGGGCGTGGCAGCAAAGTTGACACATACATACGATTACTTAGCATATATATATATATATATATACATATATGTATATATAGTTAAAAGTCACATATATATACACATGTATATCTGAACGGTACTGTGGCGGAGACTGCAAGTGACCCAATGGTTTTTAGCATACATACATACATACATACATAAATATTTATGTGTCAAATGTGCATATAAGTATTCTTGAGCTGAACATAACAATAATGAGAGTAGTTAATTAGTTTATCCTCGGTTTAGTAACAATAACAAATTGAGCCAGAACAACCGCAACAAAAATATCACAAGGTTAACAAACAATTCTATAAGCAAAAGCAATCGCACTACCAAGCAAAAATTGCCCATTAGTATTTAAGCAGAAAATAATGCAAATTGAAAGTAGAACTAAACACCAAAATGAATAGAATATTGATATATAAAAAGCAAAAAAAGAAACTAAAACGATTGTCTAGTAAATTGATCAGATTTTCAATATATATAATTACAATTATAGCCGAGAAGTGCAGATACAACAAGCAATAAATGCATTAATGCAATACACTTATAATTCGGGTAGTAATTTTGTATTTATTAGTAGAAAACATTCAAAAAATAGCTAACAAATACACACAATTTGATAAATCCGTTTAAAGGCACACACACACGCATATAGGAAATAAAAAACCCCCAAGAAAGAAGGCCACTTAAATTAAGGCTAGTTAACAATGTTGTATGGGGCATGGCATTAACAGTTGATGAAAGGCTTTATTATGAACAATATAATACATATGCTTGCATACTCGTTGTTGTGTGTATGTGTGCATTACTGACTATTTACTATGATAAGTGGCCTTATTCGATTCGATTCAAAGCACCTCCCACACACACAAACATATACACACAGAAATACCAATATAATTGCAACTAAACACACACACACACACACATCTAAATATGTTATATACGAGAATGTGAAACTTATTCTATACTTAATTGGAAAGGTTATAAGCAAAGCATTGTATGTGTCCAATGAAAGATGCGTTAGCTAAAGATATCAAGCATAGACATTTACGATTAATACTTATAGAAACACTAAAAGCAAAGTTGTTTAACCGAAAAGCGTTTTAGAACCCTATGAACTATAATGTCACACATGTGAACAAAAGTTATATTTAACTTAACTTAATCTATGACGAGCACACAAGTTCTCAAGTTAACTTCGGCTGGCCGAGGTTTGAAAACATAAACAAAAAACAAAAACATATACTCTTTGAAACAACAAACTATCAATGGACTACTTAGATATCAGATTGGGGCTATTACATGCATAATACCAACTTATAGCTTTACACTGAATCCTAGAAAAAGTTAACTTGCGCTTAGAAGTTTCAAGTATTGTTCCCCATAATTCCAAAACATAAGATATGCTTAATCTAACGACCTATTGAGAAAGCAGAAAGCATGCAAGGACCTACTTTTGAGAGTGTTTGCCAATTCCAGAATATCAAATTTCCTTTCAAAGAGTATGCATATGAAGTATGAATTATACGATACATAATTTATTGATGTAGTTATAAAGAAATAAACAAACAACAACAAAAAAATTACACAAATTGGAAAACGACAAATGTATCTTTTATTGCGCTCAGCGCTCAATGTGGAAATGTCTCACTCAACGGGCAGGACATAAATTTATCCAGCAGTTTCCTTTATGTTGCACTTCGACACACACATATACACACACGTGCACACACTTACACAGACACATTGGCATTCATTTATAACCCATTCTCGTAGCGAACCGTATGCAATTACATATTGCCCGGAAGCTGAAGCTCCATTGCGAAGCTCGTGCCGAGAATTGATGGCCACATAAAAATCACAAAGCAGCCAAGTTGAGACGAAGCTCCTCAAAATTGAAAATGGGCACAGGACATTTGCTCAATGCGCTGGACAGGACTCTGGCCATGCACACACACAAGCGTACAGCATTGAGAGGTTGGGGGAATTTGTCGCTGACGACCTTTGACATGCACATGAAGTGTACGGAATCACCTTTGGGTTATGGCACGTTTGTTTGGCTATGGCTAAGCTCAAAATTGAATTTTATGTGATACAGCTACTATGTACTATAAATGTTGTTCTCTTCAAGTGCGAGGTACGTTCTATGGAAAGAGTAAAGTGCAGAAAACAGGATGGAACAGGTATCTACTAAAATACCAAGCAAGTTTTTTAAACAACTGATTTAGCGGCCGATCGTTCCCATTGCGGCTACATATATTCCACAGTGTACCAAAAATCAGCTTCTGTACCAAGTTTCATAAGGATAACTTAGAACTGAGAGGTTAGTTTGCATAGAACCAGACAAACAATCCAATGGCAAGACATACGCGGCTAGATCGACTCGGCTATTGATGCTGTTCAAGAATATATATCCTCTACGGGGTCGGAAACCCCACCACCCAACAGATAAAACAGGCTGACATCGCTACCCTGTCTAACCTGCCGCTGATGCGGATCATGAATATAGTATGATCTTTTACATACATAGTTTTAAAGAAAAGTCCAGATATTTGTGCTGTATGTACTGTTTATTTTGACATTTGTATAGTTTTAATCAAGGTACTCTGACAAATAACTTCTTTCGTCGTATCGGACTTTACCTGCCATGAAAATCATCAAAAGGCAATATGCGAGATTCATTTTGAAAATTTTAAAGTGTACTACTCTAGTACTGTACTGAGTTGGTCGTTATTTATAGAAATTATAGCACATCTAAATTTTGACAACTACTGTGTCGCGCTAAATTCATTATTTACGTTACAAACTTAAGATATTTTTATTATAGTGTTGCTAATTTTTATACCCTGTACCCACTTATGATAAAAGATATGATAAAGTTGTTTAACATAAACTAAATACTCGGAAATCCCATAAAGGTCTATAGCCAAGCTTCAAAAGTTATTTATCGGCGGTATAGATTCCTTTTTCCTTTGAGGTGGACTCAAATTCCTGTACTTCCTACTTAAACTATACTACTTCCTTAGTAGCATTACGTGCACACATTATAATACACATCTCTACGTGTTCTCTTCAGAATTCTCTTTTTAAAGAAAGAAATTTACCTTGTTAGAATCTGAAGGTCTTGTTAAAAGAAAAAAAAAGAATTGTTTCTCCCTTCTATTTAATCTTGTCTTTTCGAATGCCTCTGGAAAATCTTTGACCACACCAGATGTAAGAGTCTATAAGGGCTTTTTATACAATTTGACCAAATTTGATGAAAAACTGATAACTCTTTATAGGAATAATCGGTCAAAAAATGAATTTTTATATGAACATTTTTTTGTTTGTCATGTCCAAAACTCTATTTGGGTTTCCAAGAGGGTACCAAATCCTCAAAAAGCTTTACTTTCACATTATTTCTTATTCAAATTATATTAAATTTGAGTGAAGTATTGCTCAGAATGGTGTAAGTCTGGTCTATCGAAAATGTCATAAGAATATCAAATTACAGCCACAATTCTTAAGATTAAACCTAATTCCCTTATTCTAATTATTTCTTATTTCTCACTACAAATGGGTAACTTATCGAGCCGCCCTAGCTTGAAAACACTTGCCACATGCAATGGACATATGTATATTTGTATTTCATGTGTGTTGTGACATGGTCAGAGATTAATACGTTGTGGTTTTTGTATGCCACATTTTGTCGGCCACTTGCAGGACAAACACGATGCTGATACTGGAACTGGACTCTGGTAACAAACGCTGAAAGAGAATCGAACAAAAGTTAAATAAACGTGTCTGTCATGTCATTCGAATGGTCCATGAATGGTGGTGGTGGCACTGTGTCAATAGAAAGTCCATGGAGTGGTTGAGTGGTTGGCTAAGACAAACGCAAAGAAAGCGACGCGTGGCTAACTTGGCCAAAATTCATGCACTCGAATTGTAAACAAAGACTTTGCCGAGCGGAGCAATGGGATAGAGATATTTAACAAGTATTATCCAGAGGATGATCTACTTTGGGTCACTTAATACTTCAAGGATGCCCAATGAATGCCGCTGCAAAGGAGTTTCAATACAGAATATTGCATAGGTTCATCATTAAACCGTTTTCTCTTTCTCAGCTCTAATGAGTTTATTCCACTCGAGTTACCTGTATCTACGTCCAGTTTGTTTCAACGCTTCAACAAATTCAGAACGGTAGTTAAATTAATTTAAATTTGTTCTTTTTCTTTACTTGTTGGCAAAGGTCTTGCAATTTATGAACTTGTTAATACTTTGAAAGCTTTTTCAGTTGAATTCAAGTCTTTAGGTTGGGTCATTCATTCATTTTGATTTGGCTAAAAGTTTCACAACAAACACAAAACAGCTTGAACGTATGCTAACAAGACCCGGATTTGCTTATAAATGTCTGACAGATGGCCAAAAGGAAAGAAAGCAACTTGAACTGCAGAACATAGAAACTCACAACAACAGGTCTGAAGGACCAAAGTTTGCACGCTCCAATGTCAGTTGAGAACCCCAAAAATGTGTAGACAAACTCAATGAGAAGCTTAAAGCGGCACAGAATGAGCCCAAAAATATATTTGTGTCCGGCAATTGTTGTCCAGCATCTACAGATTGATCGATATTTCGCACATTTGTTGTGTGCCAGGACAACACACAAGAAGAACTTTCAAAGAGGTCCTTTTAAATGCGACCAAGCGCAAACGATTATTCAATTTACAGTCTGAGCTGAAAGAATGTTGAACGTCGACCCCTATAGGCTGGGGTCAACCCCCCACAAATCAGCCTGCCAGCCCCTTTAGCGCTGTGCACTTTAAGGCCTTGTCCTTGTCCTTGTCATCGTCCTTGTTGCCGCTCAAAATGCCAGCGAGTGGCACTGATGACATTAAGTAGCTGTCGAGTTGGTCAGGATTAGATAGCGAAAGTGCCTGATGTTAGTTTAAAGTAGATAAACAAAAGCGGATACAGTCAGCCTCAGACGCAGCCACAAAATGTCCTTGTTGTCTTATGCTAGTGTGTGTGTGTGCTTTGTCTGTGTGTGCCTGTGTATTTTAAACATTTGTCAACCGCACATCCGTTGCGAAAGGGGAATTCAAAGGATTTTAATCATTCAACCCGTCATCCAATCCTATGCGCGTGTCTTTCATTCACTTATACCAAAGACTTAAGATATACTAAGACTGGCTGGTAAAACGCCAGCTTTGCCCGGCAAAATATTATGATTAAGCTGCATTATGTTGAATTTGACTACCTTCGTCAGCCGTAAGAAATAAACAAAAATAGCGTAACACAAATTTCCCTCCTGAAGGAGTAGACTTTCCTCTATATTTGAGCCAAATGGTTAATGATTTGTTGTGTAGGATTTAATGCAATGACTTTGAAGCCGATCTAACTAAACAAATAATCTTACTCATTTGACTTTGACTCCCATTTCCCGCCCGTGGCGACGGGTTATGGGATCCGAAAATTTAGGATAAGTATCTAGAGAATTGAATTTTGGAATATGCAATAAACTGAAATGCACAATTAATCTGCATGTCAAACCATGACAAGAAAGACATTCCGCATGAAAATCGGTTCAGCTTTGGCAAAGTTATGGGAGCCTGAGAATGTAGGATAAATTAGCATTTCATGGCATGTATCTCGAGAATTGAATTTTGGAATATGCTATAAACTAAATCTACAAGTCAAAACATGACAAATTTTGCCTTTCAGTTTATAACATATCCCAAAATTCAATTCGCAGGATACTTGCTCGATGTAAGCCATAAACCGGGGATTAATGCTAATTTATCCAAAGCTTTCAATCTTCCATAACTTTGTCAAAACCAAAGACTAAAGATATAATAGTTGTTTCATAGTGGCAAACTTTTTCGAGAATGAATATACCCTATGTTGTAAGGGTGGCCAGAACTGAAAGACTAAATGTGGGCGACGCTGGCAAAGCTAATGACGCGTACGATCCGAGCTCGAGCCGAGCATAACCCAAACGAACACCAAAGGACCAAATTTATTGCGAGCAATTAAAAAAAGAAAACTCCTCGATTCAATCCGGGTTCTTCAGAAGGATAGCGCGCAGCTTTACCATAAACACCACGGCTGGACATTCCAAATTCATCGCCTAACTCAGATTAGATTTCTGCTTTTGTGCTGGGATTTATAATAAATCCCACGGCCAGTTTTCAGGTACAACAAGTTTGTATGGGAGTGAACCATCTTCTTATATCTTTAGTCTTTGTTTTAACTCTCCTAAGCGACACTAATAACATACGTAAGTGTTGTAGACACTTCAGATTGTCTAGAAAATGAGTTCTCGAAATAACTTGAATCAACCTTATATCTAAGGCAGTATTAGCTAAGAAATATCAAGCTAATATAAATATTTTCAATTCAACAAGATAAACAGAGAAATACTAAACAATATCTTAAATTTTAGGTTTTTGAATTTATTTTTAAACAGCTTACAACTAAATTTTTGAGAATCAATATGTTTTTGTAAATACTTTTTCAGCTGCAGGGTATTTGATAGTCGGAAATTTGTACATCAAAGTTAATTTGCGATTTGTCGCCTTTTTGTGTGTAACATTAGATGCTTCTGAATTAGTCAAAATGCTTCTGGGCAATGTTTAAATTACAGCGTGTTTATGAAACCATTTCTTATATTATTATTATGTCTGTTGCTTGAAATTAATTCTAGTTTACAAAGTGTTTATCAAGAGTTATCAAGGCCTTCAGGCAGAAACAAGAAATTGGCTGAAATTGTTATGAAGTTGTGCTCGCTGGATTTCAGGGTCTGGCGCACTCAGTTTTGTGAGTTCTCTGGAAAACAAATACAAACGTCATTCGTATTATGTTAACGAGCACATTGCGTATACGCAACTTCATCTTATGATGCTTCGGTGGGTTGCCAACTAAATATGTGGCAAACTGCAGTTGCATGAACGGCTCTCACCTGGGTCGGGCTCAGGCTCAGGCTCCGGCCCAGTCTCAGCCTCTTGGCAACCACTTGTGGGCTAACACGGACGTTCAAATCGTTTTCGGAGTCAGGCTCAGCTGCTCTGGGTCACTCCGAAACGCTGGGAGAGAGAGCGTGCTTGGCTCTCTTAAGTTGGCCAAGTGTTTTCATTTTGAAACAAGGCCTAAAGTTGTTGCTTTGCTGGTTGGTTTTAATGCCTTGTAAGTAGCGCCCCTCAAAAACAAGCAAAGCAAAACAAACAACTTTCAAGTTGCTAGAACTTTTGTGCGCTACTTTAACTTGATGTGGAGGGAAAGCGGATTCAAAGTTTTGTTGTTTAACACCATCTATGTAAATATTAAATAAGAAAAACGAACTTAATTAAAATGTATGTGCCATGTTATAATTTTTTGTATTTTGTTTTCATAGCTTCTGTTCTGTTCTTGTTTTGTTGCTGACCATTCCCCAAAGCAGCCGCAATGTTTTACTTTAACACGCCTACACATTGTGTGTGCTTTCTAGAATTTCCCCGAGCGTGTTCTAATAAACTGGAAACTTAAATAAACCTCATCGGTAAACGCAAAGGGGGCAAACTGAGGGCAGGGCAATACAATGAAATGCCGTAGAAATACCGCTCTGGGATAGACAAAAGCGGATAAAAGGTATGCAAGCAATGCGACAAAGATGAAATATTTGCAATACTCGTACAAACAGAGAACGGAGGAGATGATAAGTAAAGGAACACAAGGACATACTACAACGAGTGGGTATCCATATTTATTACTTTTATGACAATCCCTTAGGAAATGTGCCATCATAAATTGCGCAATTCATTTTTACAAGGCGTGCAGCAATAATTGTTGAACAAATCGAAATCGAAACTCAGATAATAAAATTTACTGTCAATTGAATTTGGTGCTATGAAAAAGCAAATAAACGTTGCTTATTGACCACCTCCACTTGATTAGATTTATGCGTCTGCTATTGACTGAATCTCTCTGTTGACCAACACCACTCAAAACTGACAAAAACACATTGCACTTGACTGCTTTTTGTCAGCAAATTGAAACGTTTAAGTTCAGTTCAACTGGCTTTAATTTGCAGCCAAACCCAAGGGCCAACCCATAACCAAACCCAAAAACTCAATATTTACACTTAAAGGCAGCCACAAAGAGGCCACGCGACGACAACTCCAAAAGCTAAGCATGGACATGGTCCTAAACAAATAAAATGGCCAAAAAGAAATGATAATGCCCTGTAACTAATTGGTAAAAAGGTGTATTCAGTTTTTGCAGACCAAAGCAAGAATGTTTAATGTGTGTGTTTAACCAACTTGTTCTCAATTCCACTTTCGGATCAATTCCACAGAAGAGTGTGTTGCCTACTTTTTGGAGAAACAGAGAAACAAAAACTTTTTTTTATTTAAAAATTTGCATATTTTATTTAAGCAAGTTTTCTGCTACCTTTAGTGGCAACTTAATATTATATTAGTCTGTATATACATAAGTAGTTTTTATAAATATTTACAATTTATTTAAGCTGCCAAAAAGATAGGAGTACAAAAGGTTATAGAAATATTTTAAAAAAAACAACAACCTGTTTCCATTTCCGATACATTCCGTTTTTGTATTTGTTTTCCCAGTTTTTGATGAAATAGTATTCAAGCTGTATCTCCAAGTATTCAATCGTTTTCTGAATTCAGAACAGCTAACATTTTCGATTCCTGTGTTTTGAGCGGAATCGGAAATGGGATGGATGGGTTTAGTTTATTTTAAAACAATCCGGAAAGAAGTCCTTGAATATTTCTGTGGAAATAATTGCTGAACGTGTCTAAGATTTCAAATTTAATACTCGAAATTCGAGATTCTGGTGTTTTGAGTTTTTGGTTTATTCTTCAATCTTTAAGTAAAGTCATATTTCATTTGAATAAATTGGATTCTCTTAAATTGAATTAATTTTTGTTGATTCTTCAATCTTTAATTAAAATAAAGTAGATTTTTTTAACATTATATCCATAGACTAATTGAATACAGGATATCACCTAGTTGAGCAATCATTGGCCTTGGGTTTCGTTCTTAGTTAGTTTTGAAAGTAATCGCCCTCAGTCACACAACCCGCAGCCGGAAATGGGAAATTGCCTTTTAATTGCATGAAGTTTCGGAATATATAGCCGACATATGTGTATTCAGACATTTATGTATGTGTATATATTTATGTACACGCTCTGTGTTTATACTTGCACAATATTTAGAATTGAAGTTTCAAATGACACCCACATACGCCTACACTCACAATCCCACCCACACTTACACTCACACTTACACACACAGTAACACACACATTAAACGCCCACAGTGACACTAACACACAGGCACACACTTGCCACTTTCATGTCCTTGATTGCTGGATGCTCCTGCAGTTGGCTACGTGCGTCTGCCCACAGTGCCTAATCCCCGAGTGACCTTCAAATTGTAGTTTATATGTGGAAGGATATATGGATATACTACGTATACAAAACAGTTCAATGCGGTTGCCGTCGCACTGTGGGCAATTCAGAGTTTATCAGCATTTTAAAAAGATTCGAGTTTGTATATAATCTTTTGAGTCGGATAAAAATATAAAATCTTTCAGTTTACCAAAAAGAATTCAACAAATTTAAAAAAATGTATTTCTTTTCAAAATACTAAACTGTTCTATAAGTAATACCTGAAGTTCCTCGTCAGTTTTGATCCTAGCGTGGTTTTTCATACCGCGACCCCACAGTGTGTCGTCTATGCGTCTGCCCTGTGCGGGAGGGTTTTTGTGTATTTGACAACCATCTGCCAGTTGAGCTGTCTATCTGTCTCCTCCGTGCTGCCCATCCGTCCGTCCGTCTGCCTGTCTCTCTGTCTGTCCGACTGTCTATCTGCCCCTTTGACTGTTTGCATTTGACATTTTCAATTTGCATGACAGCGTTCTATGGAGCTGGAGTGACGCCGTTCACTTGACATTATAATGCTCCCAGATGAGTTGGTCACGTACGAGCAGGCCAATTGAATATATATCGCATGCCCAAAGATTTGGCTGCACTTCACGTGCCGTCTGAGGATCTGTGAACCGCCGCCGAATTGGCTAATTACTGGCCAAGGAAGGGGCCAAGGAAGGGGCCAAGCTTACCCCCAAGCTCCTCGCATTGCCTAATTAAGCTAATCAAACAAAATGTCTTCCAAATATACAGCAGACGTTGCGCACTTAAAACACGCAAACTAGATTCCAGCCTGTGGTTGAGTTCTATAAACTTTCTAAGACGAGTCGGCCTACTCAGCCCCCAGATATTTGTTTTTATTTTTTGCCGGTTCCTAATTCAATTTGCTTTTGGGGATTTGAATTTTGGGCAAAGTTTTGAGCCGCTTAGCTAATTGATAGTTTAAGCTCTTAATGGAAGAAGCGTGTTTCATTTTCTTTTAGGCCATCAATATGCATATATTTTATTTATAGCCAATTGTCTGTCAACAGTTTTTATGGCCGCCGGATTACTTTTTTGCTCTCAGCTCGGAAAACGTTGCCGCTCCGCCGGAAATTGCCGGAACTCTGCGGCTACACCTGACAATTATAGCCATAAATGTAACCACATATCTATAGCTAAGTAGGGCGTGTGGGCCTGGGCAATTTCTCAATTATTTATTGCTGCAGTGTAGGCAATGTCCGTGGCTTTTAGAGAGCTAAAATTGGCCTTAAAATTGATGCGGACAAGGTCGTATACTATAACACACTGGCCAACAGACAAATTTGCCAGTTATTTATTTGTGTTTTGATTTGTAGTATAGAATAGTATGGATTTAAAAGCCATTAAGGATTCTAAACGTACAGGAAGAGACTGTAATTAAGCTATTAAACTCTTCTATCAATTGAAATCGTATTGGTTTTAAGAAAGCAATTTAATTATTTTGATTATGTTAATATAATAATCATAGTTTTTACATATAATCATTATCTTATTATTTTGATTGCGTGAATATAATAATCAATATTTTATGAGTTTTATTTTGTTGCTCGAAAGTAATGATTAAATCATTAAATTATAACTAAAAATTAATAATTTAAAAAATCAAAAATAATCATTATTTTGTAATTTTTATAATACAACTTCAAATGATTATAGTCCCTGGAATATGTCGACAACTCGTATTAATAATTCTGTTTTTGTTATACTTTTTGTGAAGTAGAAGCTTTGCAAATCTTATTGAGTTTTTGGAGAATCTTGAGGTTTTGAGAAAGGAGTGAACACCCGTTTAAATGAACAACTAAGAAAGATAATCAATATATTTTGATAAATTCAGATATCTTACATATTTGTTTTTTACATAAAGATGTTTTAACCACAATTGTGTAACATTCCCTTGAATGATTGCTTTTATTTGATGATAGTGAACAGAGAGTAAAAGGAATCTTATAAGTATTTTATAAGTATATCAGTACTTAAGTTTTCTTGAACACACTAAGTTGTTGGGCTTATCAAAGTACTTGGAATGCCTTTTTTACAACGAAACTTTGTCAACTAGTGTAACTTAAGCCTGCTCAGTGAAACTGAAAAAACACTTAACGCTACTTTGTTATTTTCAAGCTGATTGATCCCTCTGGTGAACTAAGTGAAACGTTGCAGTTACTTCTTAGGGATAATAGTATTCCACGAACCTACGACGTGTATCCTTATGGATTACTATCTAAAGAGCAGAGAATTTTCAATAAAAAGTAGAGCAATAAACGCAAGCGATTTTCTACCAACACTTGTTCACTACTCCACATATTTTAGGTATAATATTTAAATCGATTTCGAGGAGCTTACTTGCCTGTAGCATCCTGTAGCACCTCACCTGTTGCTAGGCAGGAAATATTACTCAGAGCTTGGGCTTGAATTCGCAACACATGCTCTGATTTCAAGTGATTTATACATCATTCAATTACTTAGCATATGTTACCATATCTTAACCCTTTGACGACAAACCTTTTGAAACATTTCGTCCATATAAATGTCGGAATATTTGACAAATGTGTTTCTCTTGAGGCTTGGCGGCTTTTGGTTTTATATATTGTAAGTGCGTGTGTGCGTGTGTGTGTGTGTGTGTGTATGGGCTCACAATTTTATTGGATTTTATTTGCGCTGCAGCAATTGCGCCATAAGTCATTGCACCATTACGAATTCCTTTTTGCCCGTCCTGCCCAATCGATTTCCATTGTGCCGGAGCCCGGCTCCAGGATAACTGCGGCTTTGTTTGTGTGTCGCGTGCATTTTATGTGTATTTACATATATATTTTCTTTTTTTCATTGAAAGCCAAGTGGATTTATGGAGAATTTTCAAATGCCTCTGCACGATTATGGCACTGGGGCGTGCCACTCAAAGAAAGTGCGCCCAGACTCTAGTGTCCTGTTTGCAAATTGCACTTTTGGTTGCACCGCCGCGTTGGAAATCCTTTCGTATTGATTGCACTCGCGTTCTGCTGCACTTGTTGCAGCCTGGCACCATCTTAAAGCTGCAATTAAGGTGGCACTTTTTCTTATTTACCATGCAAATAGCAAACAATTTCCGTTCGCTGTACTGTCAGCCAAACTAATTGAGATGGCAAAGCGCTGGCGGAAATGCCTGGGCTGTCCGCCCCTATTTGAATGTTAGGCAAAAAAAGAGAAAAAAAACAAAAAACGCCGAAAAAAAATGGCGAAAATATATGGAACGAAAACATTTGCAAGCCGCAGTACAGCAAAGAAGCCATCAAAAATGTAAATATGTAATACCCCAAGACTCAAGCCCAAGTTAACTTTGCAGACAGCTCGACGTTGTCGTCCTGCTTGTTGTCGTTGTCGTGCCCTGCCTAGAAAGTAGCTACAATGCTGTGCGGGGGGCAATGACGTTGAAGTAGAGCGTCAATGAATTAAATATAACCTAACCCAACCCAAGCCAAAACAAACCAAACCCAGCCCCAGACCATTCCAGCCCATTCCATCCCGATCCCAAAACAACCCATTCTAAAATGTACACGCTGTGAGCTTTCCACTTGATTGCTGGCAGCCAGCTCCTGCCAGCTCCTGCCTGACTTGTCGTTTGTCCTTGCCGAATGAAAGTTCGATTTACATTTCAACTGCAGCCGGCAAAGGCGTTACATGGCGTGACGTAAGCGCCTGAATAGATAAACTGTATTGCTATACCCATAGTTATATATATATATATACCTGTATAGCTAAGTACCTACATGCATATATGTACATATATATATATATACACATGCTTAACCAGATACACACATGCACACTAACTGTGTGTTTGGCCTGTTAATACTCGAATGTAATTCACCAAACATGAAATATTGTTGAAGTGCGCACTCTGAAGTTCTCATTCTGCTTGATTTCGCCCCGGGGTATGTTTGGTCAAGTATTGGTTTCTGCTCGGCATAGTAAAATATACCAACTTGTAGCTCAACTGTACTTAACTGCTGGCAAGTTTTTCGCAATATTTAAATTTCATATGAAGCAACATTTTAACAAAATAAATGCTCAACTGGCTTCCTATAATCATCAAATTAACAAGGATTGGTAGGGTAAAAGCTATTTGTGGCAATTTCTTGTTGCTATTGATAATATTTTTGTTCTTGATGCAATGTTAGAATTGAGCAACACTTAAACATTTAACAGCTAGTTATATTTACCAGATGCTGAGAAAACGAGTGTTTTTATTTAAAATTTTTTTTATTTATAAAATTTGTATTTTTTATAGTTTTACAGTCATTTTGATGAAACAATGAACCAAAGTTACAATTCATTAACCGAAAACTTAACCAAACATTGAGAAAACGACGCTAAATGTAGTAAAAATTGAAAAATTACTCAAGATGAAGTATATACATATATAGTTATTATAGGATTGGTAAGCAATTCAGAATTTCTTATAGCTTTTTTAAGATGACAAGAAGACGATATTATGTATAATTTATTACAGAAATATTCCTAATTGTTGATATTCAGAAAGTGGCTTATTATGATGTTGTAACAAACTAGCCATAAAATTCCACCGAAGTGAAGTCAATTTTAGAGGAAATAAATTTGTGGAACACACGCAAATAATTCAAATTTACATAGAAACTACCTGGTAATGATACGAAACACGAAACGTTTCCACAACGAGGCTGGTTATTTGTTAATTGAACCAACAACTGAACATGGTTTGGCACTGCCATATGCATAATGTTTGTTTAATCCGGTCTGCCAACGATCTTTAGCTCCTGCTTCCAAACTGTCTGTCAGTCTGTCAGGCTGTCTGTCTAGCTGTCTGTTTGTGCTATTCAATTCCATGGAGATGGCTGTGCTGCATATTAAAACAGTCGCATAAATAAATAAGCATATTCAATTTTGATGAAACGTGAATGGTATCGAAATGCTTAACAAAACGTAGAACGTGACCTTGCAACAGTTATTTCGATACCCCATCAAATGGCCACAAAGGGTATCTATGTGGCAAGCACTATTTTTACGTGTAACTATAAAAGTTGGAGCCACGAAATTTAGTATGTAGATACGTTAATACCACACATAAATGAAGGTTGTGTTATATTTTGGATTATTCGAGTAGCAGACTTACAAATAAGAAAATAAAAGGGTTATTTACATAAGTATATCTCAACTCTTGTATAATACGACAGAAACAACATATAAAACCTCTTAAAAACAGGGTCTCGTTTAGCCTATCACTCTGAGATTGAACATTGTTACTTGTTCTTTTTGTTGCCTTGGTTGAGGATTCGGCATTTAAATCCTGAGCTTGGAGCCGGAGTGGAACTCTTTGGCGTTAAGCGCTTCCATGGCTAAAAGCTGCAATGCAGCTTAGACAATTTAGAGGTTGCTCAGCATGAAGCATTATAATTCAGATTCGCCAGTTGTCTGTTGAATAATTCACTTAATTGGGCCCCAAGGGTTCCCAAATACCAAATGCCAAAGTTGAAGTAAACACAATAACCATATACAACAGACACAAAATGTACAGACGGGCAACTGTCAAAATGACAAACACAGAAGCCTCCTGAAATCAGGACCGACAATTGTATGGTATAGTAAGGTTCCGGAATGCTTTACTGTTTATGAGTTCGATGTGAAATGCGGCACTGCATGCAAATAAATCATATATCCATATGTATACAGGATGTACATATACTAAGTCACTGGCATGCTGTAATTTCCCGAACACAATACATCCTATATGCAGTCATGTATTGATCATCAACTGTAACAAAAATAATTGCGGTCGATTTTCATCCGCATGCAAATTGGCAGCCCATGAATACCCAATTGAATAGCCTATTTAATGTATGGCAGAGCATTAATCATTTTCAAAGACCTGCAGCCATATGTATATTAAATGCCTTTTATTTCAAATTCATCTACGCGTCTCTTCTTTTGAATGGTATACTTACTTTTTACTTGTGCAATAAGATACAAAACAATTTTCTTGCCATTTAATAATAATTTTTATTGGAATGTTAATGGTTCAATCACATTTTTAAAGTATTCATAAATGAATACAATCGCTGATGACTCGTGGGTATAAATTAGTGCTCTTAATCTTTTGGGAGAGAGAAAATCGTTAGTTTCATTCACAAAAATAATTGAATATCTGGAAATTTGTATCATGATTTAACATATATTGGTGAACGTCAAAAGATTCGTAAATGGATGCCAGAAAAATACTTCTCTTAACTGGAACATAGTCAGGCGATATATGTGTATAAAACGGTATCTTTAGTCTTTGCTTTAACCAAATTCAATCCTCGTTATTAAAAATAACCGAAAAAGGTTTCCACAAACACTAGTGAATTTTAAAATTATTATAAATATATACATAAACGCTTAAAGTAAATGAAACAGATAAGTCGAATATTGAAACTGTATTATATAAGCCCAAATTATACAAATTATTCAGTGAGCTGCAAACTCAAGATTTAAGTAATTAAATAGTTATCAAAAAGTTTAACTGAAATGGTATAAATTTAGCTGAATAATCGCGTTATTATAAAGAAATTGCTGGTTAATAAAGCAATTCTAATTTTGAAAACCTTAAATTTCCATTGCAGTCGTTCATTTCCCCGATTTCAGGTGCACTCCTTAGTCCTCAGATGAGGTTTGCTTTGCCTTCCAATAGAACCATTTCTAGGAGCGTCGGACCGTATCATAGGGATTGTATTCTTCAACTTTTGGTATGAAGTAGACCAGACCGTGTTTGCGGAAATACTTATGCGTATTCCACAAAAAGGCGAACATTAAATAAAATGTTGCCAATCCTGTTCGAAGAAATACTGGTTCGTTAGTTCTCCAAGATATGGTAAAAAGCGTACTCACTCAAAAGAACTATACCCATTGGTAACATAATTCAAGTTCCTTTAGACACTTATAGCGTATATTACGAACTGTTTATGTATAATCTAGAATGGAGTTTTTGATGAGTTGTTGTTTTGTTAAAAAATAAATGGAAATCAACTTCCGGGCATGCTTGGCTAGAACCAAATAAAAACTAGTTGACATATGTCAAAAGAAAAATCATCGAAAATATAATGCTGATAATACAGTACTACGGCAGGAAGTTTATATATGGAATTGGAACGGAAATTTTTTTAAAGAACGGTCGGGCATCTGTTTCCAATTTTCTATCCCGATTCCATCTTTAATCAGGTTACGAGATTCCTTTAAAGATAATAACGTGCATTATTATTGTTCTATTCAATTTAGCTAATTATGCAAAGAGCAATTTTTATAAATAGAAACAGGGGAAACCTCAATATAGTAGAGACCAGCATGTTGTTGATTGCCCAATACAATACGAGTATAAATATATGTATGTAGTATGTATGGATGCAGACATGAATTGATCAGTTTTGCCCACAATTGCGGCAAATATAATTACGGCCAAATTTCATCAGCATGCAAATTGGCTGCTCATGAATACCCAATTGAATAACCCATTTAATGTTCATATGCCAACAAAGGACGCTTTTCACTTTAATATAGGCGAATTGAATTCGGAACTCACAGCTGCAGGCTTTCTCCTTAATTAAATTTTGATATGCAGTTCTACAGTTTGTGCTTTGATTTCAACTTTTTAAGCTTCTATCACAACATTGAAGGATTTCCCTTTCAAACCCACGGGCGACAGTCCAAAAAGTTGAGTTAAGTTGCCGCATACTCATCCATAGCATTTGAGCATTATTTTCGCCTGTGCTGACCCAAAGTCCCTCGCCGCACCGTCCACACCCTCACCCACGTCATCATTGAAGCCAGCTCCCTTTTGGCCATTGCGTGCTCTGTATAAGTTTTGGGCGCCATTTTCATTTTCCTTTTAACACGCATTCGCGTGTTTTATGCTTTGTTTTTGCTGGCGTGCTTTTGAAACTTTATACTTGGCATCCGTATACCATTCCAGAATTTAATTTCAGTTGAAGACTGCTTAAGACTTAGTTAACTTTAACCTTGAACCTGCCACATACATACATATAATTCTGACTACGAGTATGTACTTAGATATTTCTATTTTCAGTTCATTAAGCGAGATTTCCAGCACATTATTATTTACGTTGGCTCCTGCTGCGTACTTTCAAGGATTTACTTTCGCAAGGCAGCTGCAGCAGGACTACTAAAGAGAAAACTTCAGACAATAAACAACAGCCGGTATCTTCAGTGTGCTGAAGCTTTAATACCCTTGTGATCATGAAATAGCTGAGCTTAATACTATTATAATTCTTACAAACACTATGGAGCATTGTAAGGTTAGGTTAGGTTGCGACACTTAGACCAGGATTGGCCTCTTGTGATACCACATAATATCTTTTAAACAGATTTATCCCCTTTGAATCAGCTCGTGGAGATTATGAATTGAAGGATAGTGTTTATCCCTATCTCGGATACTTCCGATAAGATAAAGTACCCCAGGTGGTGGCGACGCGTTGTCTAGAGGATTGTTAGAAGCAATGCAATCAATTTCAAAGCAAATCGTATGATCAAACCTTTTTTGCATCCTCTGGGGTCCCACCAGTAGGCTCGCTTGGTCCCATTCTATTTATTATTTTTGTTAACGATATTGGCGTGATCTTTAAATCGGAAGACTACCTTCTATATGCTGATGACCTTAAAGTTTTCATACATGTTATTTCGTCACTTTGTGATGTCTGCAAGTTGCAGGAGGATTTGTCCAATATTTCAGAATGGTGTATACCTAACCAACTATCGCACGCCTCCGATATATACATATCTGCATATCTAGAAATTTACTAGCGCTGGAGAACAATCGATAGTCCTATCGATAAGACTAGGTAATGGCTGTAGCCACTAACGTTTTGAAATGGCTCAAAATGCCTACACAAGCGCGTTACGTATTATGCGACAACATTATAATACCCCACAGAAGAGTATAATGTACCTTATGATAAGTACTGCATATATACTATCTGTAAACATGTATGGATGGGCGGCGGAACGTGTTCCACGGCGACAGCTGCGGCAACAAGCGAATGGCAATGAGGATTGCCGACAACAATGTGAGAGATTCATCACAATTTAATACTGTGAAGTGGCAATGTGAACAAGTCAAAGTCACGTTCCACCATGTGGTGCAATTAGTTTGCCTTTTGGCTGCTTGTAATTTGAACAACTTGAAGTCTATCAGTTTACAGTTTGTGTGTGTTCATTAACTGTTAAAGCCTGCTGACGTTAGCAGACGTATATTATGCGTTAACCAACACTAACCAAAGGCAGCTGAGCAAGCTTCTAATATATTTTTTGCAAAAAGTAAAAAAAGATTGTCTAAATTGACTAAAATTGACTTTAAGCGTCAAGAAGATGAAAAAGATTTTTACAATGCTGCGTATTTTGAAGTTAGTTAGGACGCCCCCCGATGAAGATGCAAAGGGTTACTTTGTTGATGGTAATATTTGAAGAGTGCAAAAATAATGAGCAATTTTTATATAATATTTGTCATACCTACATACATACATACATATGTACATGTGTACGCTTGTACGCAGATGACTTTTATGTGATGAGCTCTGTGAAAGGAGACGGTTACTGGCTGTGCTGGGATCTTACGGAACAATGCGATGTTGCCATTAAACAAACGGAGTCCTACAATGAGTGCTATGGTGACATCAAATACATCAATTCAAGACAAAGACCGGTTCTAGGCACTGTGCTTGAGGGTAAGACTTAAATAATCTTAAAAACCAAGTACTAACACAAACACATACATACATATGTACATGTACGAATATTAAAAATTTGGAAATAAGCTTGATTTGAAACATATTTGTTGACAAATTTATATTACCACGCAAGGGTGTACAACATTTTCATGCAACAACTTTTGTCCCAACTCAGCATTTATGATCAAATTTTGTCAACCTCTAAACTGCATGCCGTACCTTAAACTAAAGCTATGTTGCCTTGAGAAACAAAGAAAAGTTTTTCATCAAACAACTTAATTTACTCTCTTAATCAAAACATTTGAACTTTAATATGCAGATCGTTATTTACTGACAAATTATGAGTTGAGGAAGCATTGGATCTGCTGGGATACGCAGAATAAACGCGATGTTATCATAACACATTTTAAGGACAACACCTTCAATGTCATTTACATTGAATCACCAATTGCAATTAGGAATGACCCAGAAGTCCTAAGTGCCCGTTGCATTGAACCACCACCAATTCAAACTATATCTGAACCAGAGATCCTGAATTTCAGTTGCATTGATCCACCACCAATTGAAACTATATCCGAACCCGAGATCCCGAATTTCAGTTGCACTGAATCACTACCATTTGAAACTATATCCGAGCCCGAGATTCCGAATTTCAATTGCATTACGCTCTCACCAATTGAAACTATATCCGAGCCCGAGATCCCGAATTTCAGTTGCATTGAATCACCACCAATTGAAACTATATCCGAGCCCGAGATTCCGAATTTCAATTGCATTAAGCTCTCACCAACTGAAACTATATCCGAGCCCGAGATCCCAAATTTCAGTTGCATTGAACCACCACAAATTGAAACTAATTTCGATCACGAAGTCCCAAAACTATTTCGGGTTAACATTCATGATAAGTTTAATGGTAAGATTTAAATAATTTAGTACAAAAATCGTCAAATCTTAAACCTTGTATACTTCAACATGCAGATCGGTACGAAGTATTGAAATGCCTTACTGATGGGATTGATGAACAGTTTTCGACAGTGTGGCTCTGCTGGGATAAGGAACAGGACCGCAAAGTGGCCGCCAAGGTCGCAAAGATTTCAAAACTGATTCTCGAAATGACCAAAAGCGAGATTGATTTTCTCAAAGCAATACATGAAGTGCCAAAAGGATCCGAGACCATGGATCCGCGACAAGAAAGGATTATCAAATTATTGAACTACTTTGATTTAACCAATAGTATGGGTCAACATACGGTCTGCATGGTATTGCAACTAATGGATGGTGATCTCTTGAAATACTTGCACTTATACAATCCAAAAGGTATACCTGTAGCGACTGTCAAGGTCATTACACGCCAGATACTGGAGGGGCTGGATTTTTTGCACGTCTGCTGTAAGATCATTCATACAGACATTAAGCTTGAGAATCTGCTGTACCGCATTAGGCAGGTCGAAACGGGCCATATTGAATTGGACGTGAAGATAGCCGATTTTGGCAATTCCTGCTGGGTGGACGACTATCATGCCTCCCTTATACAAACACCAAACTATCGTGCGCTGGAGGTCATACTGGACGCTGGCTATGACACCTCTGCGGACATCTGGAGCACAGCCTGCGTGGTCTTTGAGCTGGTCACCGAGGAATATCTATTTAATACAAACAGCGATTTGTATCCCGTAGAGCACATAGCTTCCATTATATCGGTCCTTGGTCCCATACCGCCACAAAGTATGCTTCGTGGCAAGAATGCGGAATTGCTTTTCGATAGCGATGGCCAGTTGCGCCATACCCTCGATATCCAGCACTGTGGTATCGTAAATATGATGAAGTACTTAGGACACTCCGAGGTGGATGCGGAGGGACTTGAGGCGTTCTTGAAACCGATGCTGGAATACGATGTGACCAAGCGAAGCACCGCTGTAGAAAGTCTGCAGCATCCCTGGCTGGCAGAGAATTAAAAAGATATTAAACAACACAATATTTAAATTAGACAAACAAAAGACAGCTAATTATATCATGACAGTCATAATTTAATGAATGTATAACAAAGGTATACGTAAGATTGCCTTATATTTGGCTAATCGAAAACGCCGTGCCAACGCCGCAAACTACACACAGACACGCAGAGGGTGTAATTGCGGGCCAGACGCTAGAGATGGGCTAGTGATAAGTTTTTTGATTGTTATATCTACGAATACAATTTCAGATTTATGAAATTTCGTTATACTTTTCACAAATATACTAGTATATTCAAAATTGTATTTCTCTCTTTATTTCAGTCAAAAATATTTAACCAGAAAAAATGGTATTCAGGCATGTTCGCATTTCCGAGTACTTTTCATTCCGAATCGTTTTCGAATGAAATATCACTCCGATTGCAGTTTAAAGTTATATTGAAATAGTTTATACTGCCTTTTTTAAACCATTAATAAGTATATAGCGCTTTTCGGATAGCAGAACCGCTAACAATTTTGACTCCGAATGATTTGACTGGAATCCGAAGGGTGAACAGGCTTAAATGAAGATTGATTACGAATCTTATCACAGGTTAATAAAGGCAATCGCTTACTAAATGAAACTATTATCAATACATATAAACACGTTTTAAACTAATATCTTAAATTATTTTTCCGGTATAGTTTTTATACCCTTGTTAGAAAATATCCTTGCTGGAAGTGGAAATAGACAGACAGAACAATTGTGAGATGTTTGAAAGCTGAAATGTTAATAGATTTTGTTAGTATATGTGCGGAAGTTCACGGTCACGTTCACATACCCAACTCAAAGGCTAAAAGGCAACACATTTGTCAATAAACAAACAACACACACACGAACCCACAAGCCCCCCCTCCACACACACACACACAAACAAGTAGTTTTCCATGCGTGGTCCAATTGTTTGTGTTGTCAGTTAAATGGAGGCAGTCAAATGGAAGTTTGCCGCATAAGATTAGCATGCAAATTGGGTAAATTGAAATTGTTATTCACATTTACCACCTCTTGACTTTCCGCTGCGGCTGCTGTGGCTTGTTTGAGCTTGTTGGCCAAATGTTTGACTGGCCAGAATCTATATACATATATGTATGTGTTTGGGACTTGACACATGCCGACACGGTATGTACTACAATCATGAAATGGGTATTACACGCATCACAAATGCCAGTAATTAGGAGCAGCTAAGCAGCTGTCCCAACAAATCGATATAGTGTCCAACAAGCTACCGAAAATAAATCCAAATTGTCATTTACCTTAATTCCTCTAATAACGAATGCCACAAAATTGATTGATGCCTTGACTACCTGGCTGCCTGGCTACCTGGACTTGAGCAGCTTTCCACACCGATAAGGCGGGCTCTAATGGTGCTTTAATTGAAGGTCTTAACGATTTTCATAACTCATCAGAAAGTGCTCAATAAGGACACGTGGCATATTTCTTCCTCACTCTCTCTCTCCTTCCATTCCTGGTTGTGCTGGCAACGCTAATTGGTTGCTTAATTAAACATTGGCGCTGCAAAAAAAGGAAATGTGCCAAAATCGCGTCTAATGCTTTAGATGATGCCGCTTTTAAGGGCCCGACTCTTTGAAGTGGCCAACACTGCAGTTTGGCCAATTAACGCCCATGCAATCCATTTAGTTGGCCCGGTACTTGGCCCTAATGACTGCTCCACAATGCAATTGCCAATACGTGCCAATGTTTGGGTTAACTTTTGGTCCCTCTTATTACTTTGACTTACATGACATCAATTAAAAGACAATTATGTGGCCAAAAGTTGTGCCAGCCAGGTTGGTACAACATCTCGTTAAACTTTTACCGGCAGGCTGGCATGTTAATATTGTTATTCTTTTCAAGTAGCATAAAAAGTCAAAGTCAACCATAAAAGACAAGAACTTGGTGTGCATTTTTGTTTTATTTTACCTGGAAGAGCAAACGAGCCGCAGCAATTGCTCTTCAAAGCCAAAGCGCTGTAATCCTCTGCAGCAATTGTAACTTGTATCCTTTGCCAAAGTTACGACCACATTGAAATCTCAACTCTTCAATTATTGACCAGCCGAGCTAGGCCTTATTGGGTCTGGGTCAACCATGTAGAAACGCTTGCGATGCGCACTGCATCAGCAATGAGTATGGCCATTGATCAATGTCGATAGTCCTGTGTGTGAAATTGGAATGGCTTCGCAATGTCCTCTCCAATGCCCCCTCTTCATGAGCAACAAGTACGCAATGCGTACAAAAATCCTGGAATACTGTTAGTGGAGAGTGTTAGATTACAAAGTTATGTACTTAGTATATGCAGACACAGTATCAGGCTCGTTGCTGGAGCGTCATAACCAATATTAACAGAAAGCTTAATAACCATTTTGTTCCAATCCAAAAATCCAATTGAAAACATATAAGAATGCTCGACAAGAACATTCGTGCATCAGTTTTGAGTAGTGTAATGTTTCAGTGTAATGGCAGCTAGTGTTGTAAAACGACCAAGACTGCAGTTTTTCTTTTTACTTTTTAATTGATTTATGTGTAATTCTTCGAAAAAGGGTGATTTAATTATCTGATTTTGGTCTTAATTGATGTTAGAAAGCTATTTACCACCACTAAAAACTATCAACTCGAGTATCGATATATGCATATCGGTTAATTTTAATTTGCAAGTATTTCTGCAATAAAGCATTTCTTTGCTTTCGGAAATTGCTATCTAATATTAAAGATCAAAATCAGATATTTTAAGCAATTTTTACGAAGCATCTTTGATGTATATCGAACTTATCGGTTAATGACAAATTTTCCTATTTAACTTTCGATAGTAAACAGAAGTGGGTGCGAGCAAACTATCGGCCCGAAATATCGCTTGATAACATATGAAATATCGATATTATAAGCGCATCCCTGCTAGGGATTTCCAAGGATTTCTCCCACCAATTTAATCTAGATTACTTGACTGATGATATTAGAATAATGCAAAAACAAAGACACACTTCTATTTATACTACACGACGAATAAGATGGAAAGTTCTGGATTTGATGTGATATGCTAAAAAGCGCGATGCTTTCATTAAACCAATAAAAATAGGTAATGAGAACCATTTCATTAAACAAGGAAAAGATGCCGAGCTAAAATTTGAAGAGCTGAGTGATTATTCAATTAACCTTCAAGAAGTGCTTAAGGGTAAGTCTGTATTTAATTACATGTATTTTTCCGAAGTTCGTGGTTCTAAGGAAGGGATGTAACGGGGCGCGCAATATTTCACGACGGGGTTATATTTCGTTCAACGGAGTTCAACAGTTTCCAAACAAAATAAAGAAAAACCTTAAAACTTATATCTTTGTGTACTTTAATATGCATATCGTTATGTGATGAATAACTTGGGCGGCGGAGAATGCGGACTGGATAAGAAGGATTTTGTTATGAAACCAATAATAATATTAACATCAGCGACATCAAATTTAAAAAGGACGCCGAGTTACAACCTGCAGACAAACCGTATGATTACTCGATTAACCTTCGAGTTATTCTTAAGAGCAAAGTTTAAGCAATGTACAAATCTAAACTGAAAACTTGGAACTTTTCTCACTTCGTTATGTGATTAATAAATGAGCCCAGAAACTTGGAATAGCAAAAAGGATTAAAGGAAACACAGTTGAAGTTCAAAGGCGATGAGAATGCTTATTGTTTCTGTTTCACCAAGGTTAACTGGATAATCAATTATGACGTCTTTGTATTTTAACTTGTTTCGTTTATGCAACTGTTGCTGACATTGTGTTTATTGCTTATTTTCTCTAGATTTATAGCCACATGGCGCCTTCCTGCATGTCCGAGCCCATCCAGTATTTATCTTCACCCAACTTATTCATAATATATAATAACAATCTGCATATTAAAGTGTTCAAGGATTCCAGGATTATTTGTTGCTATTTTGTCGTTGTTTCTTTAAGCAAAACTGCAGGATTGTCCAGTTAACTTTAGTTTAGCTTTGCTTAAGGGTAAGATTTGAGTCTCTTTATGCTTAAAGTCCATGTATTATAAAGGCTTGTATATCTATTACGCTAACACATTCCGTTCAATAATCTACAACGCCTTAACACAGTCCCTTAGGTTCAAGGAATGAAAAAAGTACGCATAATAAAGTCGTATTCCAGTTCTTTTTTTCCGCTCACTGGGCAAGTGCACAAACTTAATTTACTTGATGAATGTACTCCGCACAGTATAGTATAGTAGCAGCGTGTCAAGTGGAATTCATTTGCCTGGACACTTTGGCTTCATTAATATTTATAAGAGCGGCTGGGACAGTAGCCAACACGGCGGTTATTTAGCTGCTAAACAATAGGATGAACTTTAGTTGTAATAATTTAATCGCCAGGTGTTTAACAACTTTTATAATACCAACGGGCTAATGCCGGCGTTGCCAGGCCACGCTTAGTTGGCAGGGTTACCCAAGTTGGCCAAGTTTAACGCTTGAGTTAAGTTTGAAAATTGTTTGGTCAACGAACGCGTTGTAGGTGACAAAGTTTCACAGGAGAGTAAACTCGTGTACAGGATTCAACGTTGAGTAAAAGCGAAAACCGCAATCGCTTTAGATTTTCAATTTCCATCTAATCTAAATTACATGATACGCGCACAATTTGAACGCTAATGAGCAAGGACTGGCAGTCAAGTTGCTAAAGCACAACGCTGCGTATGCGCAACATATTGCGTGTGAATTTTAATTAAAAAGTTTTTCTCACTTACCCAACCAAGATAATCACTAGCCAGGCAGACAGACGGGCAGATTGACACACAGACACCCTAACCTAAGGGCAAAGCGGATGTTGTTTCCTGCTGCTGTTACTTCGATTGCATCGATTTTCCCGCTCACTTTGTAAGCAATTTTCCAAGCAGAGCTTAGCTTAGCATGTGCATTGTTGTCAAGTTGCCTTTCATTTATATTTAATTATATGTAACTGCATGACAGCAAGCAGCAGATTGCTCCGCAGGCAGCCAATTGATTGTCCTCAGTGTGTACTTAGAATTTGTTGTGGCACCTCCACCAACCAGTTGCCAGGTAATTAAATGCTCACACATTACCTTATGTGTCCACACACCTGCTGGCTATTTGCTTAGCTTGCCACATTCCAACAATCCGTGGCATATCAACTGCATAATACATCGCTTAAGCCATGCGCTCATAATCCTTGTTAAACTATTTATTTATTATAATCCCAGAACCATAATCACAGTTACGCTATTGCTTAAATAATATATTCTTTTTCTGAATACACTATTTATTAAATATGCAAACAACGGTGTCAAAAAGTTGTGCAACAGTAATCAGCAAAAGCTGACATATTTATTGTAATTCTAACTTTTACTTAAAAATTCTTTCTAGACTTCAATCTTCCATAACTTTGTTGAAACTGTTTGTCCTCTGCATTGATTTGGTCATTTCCGTTTTATTCAAATCTCTGAACTCATATTTTAGATATGTCCTGCCCTGTCGGCTATTTTCATATCCTGTAAATCTAGTTTCTAGCTTGTCATTTTATTTGTGAAAACCAAAAAATGAATATGCCAAGTAAATTTAAAGCACAACATATGAGCAAAAAGACATTCCATTTGCAGATCGGTTAAGTTTTGACAAAGTTATGGGTGTTTGCAATTTAGCAGGTAGAGCTCTTTATTGCAGTGTTTAAAGCTTTACAAGTCGATTTTTTTATTTTATGTTTAACATGATTTTTAGCCGTAAAATAAACTTGTTCAGAACAAGTTTCGAAATGGGTTTTTATATTAGTATTGTTGTCCGCAATCGAAAAAAAGTAGAATTTCGAGATTTTAATTTTCACAATAGTTTCATTTTAGAAAATGTGTAAGGGGGGACCATTGCCAATTTTAGGAAAAAATTAATTTGAAATTAAATTTAATTTAAATGCCAAGTCAATTAAGAGTAGACAAATTTATAAAAAAGACATTCCGTATGATAATCGGTAAGATTTTATCAGAGTTATGGGAGTTGGTAGTATAGGACGAAAAACTTCTGCGGTGCTCAAATTTTTGGAATTCTTAACATGAAAAATACTTTTTATAGAATCCGTAAGCAACCACAAGATATAAGGCTTGGATAATTTGAACACTTATATTTTAGAAAGGTTTTTCTATGTATTCTATCTATTTCATAACTATCGAATTATAAACTTCTCAGTTATTCAAGAAGTTATTTAGCTGGGTGTGGAGCGAATGCATTGTATGTTGAGTACGTTTATATGTTGGAATACTTTAGAACTCGATTTTGTATTCAATTGCATTCTACTTATTGTTTGAATATTTACGCTTTGTATTGATATTCGATTTACTGTTCAATACTTAGTTTCGTTTGTAACACAGAAATATGAGGGCTTCCAATGAAATACATTGTCTGAGCAGGATATATTGTGTTAATTGTATATGGTTATGTACGAGCATGTATATTATTATTAGTTATTTGTTCGTCTATTTACTTACTGTATGTGTGATTAAGCATATTTTGTCTAGGGCCATTGGCCCAAATGCAAACCACTTGCTTGATTCTGTTTGGCTGTGCTCTTTGGCTGCGGCAGTCTTTTCAGTCTATTCAGTCTTTTGGCGCTCCCGGCGCAGGCGCCTTGCAGTTACTCCGAAAATAGCAGCGATGACGGGCAGCGACGTTGCGTATACGCAGCGGTGTCTCAGTCGCTAGCTGGACGTGATGTTGGCCGCAAGGGCGCCACGGCATTATCCAAAGACCAGAGGAGAAGCTATAGCCTGAAGGCAGCTCTTTGCCGCTGAAACAACAAGTACCTAAAACTGTGTGCGTGCCTCCGTGCGCGCGTGTGTGTGTGTGTACGTGTGCGTGTGCGTGTGCGTGTGTGTGACCAAAGTGCAATGTGTGTAGATGTGTATCAAAGTGCAGCATAGCTGAAAAGTATGCTTTAGAATTTTATTATCGCGCGCGTTACGTTGACGTTTCGTTTGGCCAACTCGCAACTTTGTGAAGTTTGACGCGCCTTCCGTGACCCCACCATACTTATATATATACACACATATATATATATATATATATATATACATACATACATACATAGTATATTTGTACTACCTTTCGAGTTGAATAATTAATGCAATCAAGCTATTTGAACCCGTTTTACTGTCGTGTGCGCGCTCGGTTTCAAAGTGGCAATAATGAGTTACGTTCTCATTTTCTAACCTTAATACACAACGTACTCACTAGAAGCAAACGCTTTATGAATACATATTTAGTAAGGTATTTTGGCTTTATAATGCTGACTGGCGCAACGAAACTGGAAACTTAGCCGCAACTCAACTGAACTTAAACTCAACGTTAACTCTAACTCAACTGCAGACCAAATTGAAACAGGAAACAGGCCTAAAGGGAAACACTCTATTTTTCGACAAAGCTTATCTACTCAACTACATATATACTCTAAATACATGTTTATAAAACTAGCGCTAACTGGCAACAAATTCCAATCATAAATTAACGTAATAAAAACTACGGCGCTTGACTTTTCGCCGAAACACAAAAAAAACTTATTTCAATTTTCACCCCGAACAGACAACAACACACGAGCAGAAAAGAAAAAAAATTAAATTAAAAAAACAAAAAAAATTAAAACAAAATAGAACAAAAAGATAAAAAAAAGTAATGAAATGTGTCTGCAGACCAAAGCACAAAGCAAGCAACAAATAACTAATAATAATTTTCAAATTTATACGAAAACATCCATACATATTTACGAGTATCTATACGAACAGCAGCTAAATGAGCAGACAGCTTGGCCAAATATATTTCGATTAAAAATATTAATTAAATTCAACTGGACACAGCTCTGACACGAAAACCAAATAGCGTGCCAACTGTTTGAGTGGAAATTTGTATTGTCTGCCAATAGCCGGATAGATAATAGCATATGACAACAATACAAAAAAACAATAATAATAATAGAAGCAACAACAAAGCAGCAGCTGCAACCAACAGGTTGCATGCAACAAATGTAGCTAAGGAGCCACCAGAAACACTTCCCCTTTGGTGAGTAGAAACTTTGCAGTTGCCATTAAATAACTGATGGATAAAATACATTTATCATATGTGATATTTACACTGAACACTCTAAACTTTTAAGTGCTCATATTAAAAGTTTTAAAAATATGAGTCTTCAAACTTTGGGCTAAGTACTTTTAAGTAGCTCACAAACTTCAAGACTGAAAATGAGTATTATTATAATTAAAATTTGTTGACACACGAAAAGACAAATTAGAACTTTAATCTCCCAAGATTTTCAACACATTTTCAACAAAAATGTGATGCTAGCTTAACATTTTTTGACTTTAGATGAAAATTAAAATAGTTTCGAATAAAGATTTATTAGTTCTAGTTATAGTTTACCAAGTTTGAAAAAAACTGTATACTGAATGTATATTATTGGGACTCCATAGCTATGGACTCCATTTACTCGAATATATTTATAGTACTAAGATCTTACCCTTGTATAGAGCTATCTAGAGTTTCGACCTTAGATGAAAATTGAAATCGTTTCGATTAAAGATTTATTCCATCGCAACTATTTAGCTTACTCAATTTGTTTTCTACACCTTGTGAATCTGCATATATAGAGAAAAGTGAATATTAATATAATAACTCCATAGATGTGGACATCCCTTGGTCGAATACATTCTAACTTAAGATTTTATTAAGATTTTCGAGCTTAGATAAAATATTAAATAGTTAAAATATTTAGCTTAACAAATTTGAGACAACTGAATATAAGGACGCTATAGATATGGACTTCGCTTAGTCGAATTCACCCTAACCTAAGATCTTATCTGGTATACAGTTATCTAGATTTTCGACTTTAGATGAAAATCCAAATCCTTTGGATCAAAGATTTATTCCATAGAAACTATTTAGTTTACCAAATTTAATTTCTACACTGAGAAAACTGAATATTATTAGGACCCCATAGAAAGACTTCCTATCTGATAATGGAATTTAAAGCTATAGTTATTTCTGTTTGAATGTTGTGGCTAGTTCTAGCATGACATCAGATATTCTTGATTGTCTTTCTTTTTTATGATGTTGAACTTTTCTGGTATATTGCTGGTGAAGAATGAAATGGGAATATTCCATCAGCGTGCAACAATCTGTAATCTAGTGCAGTTTAGGAGCACTCTATTTAATGCCTGTAATTGGGGGTTAGGGAAGAGTTCGTTGCAGCCAACATAGTAACCATTGGGCTTAAAAAGTTAACTGGCTATTGGGGGGCACTCCAGTGATCACCTGACAGTCTTACTTTAATCCTGCAGTTGTTCGTATGCTGAAATGTGGAAAACTGACCATGTCACAAAGTGCCATAAACAATTTTACAACATTTTGCCTGTCATAAGATTAAATGTGCATAAAATACTACAGCAGGGGGTGGCGGGGGAATAAAAATGGCGACTGGTGAAGGCGAAACAAAAGCAATAACTATAAAACAAACAGAACACAATGCGCTTGAATTGTGAGCGAAGGAATACACTGAGAGTTAAAAAAAAAAGACAGCAACACACGCAGACACAGACTTTATGGCAACAACAACAATAACAACAACAATTCAACTACAACAACAACAATTCAACAACACATTGGGTGCGGTAGTAGCAACAAAACACACACAACTTGAATTTGCTTTTTAAGGACTTTTTTTTTCCGTTTTTTTGGTGAGCGCCGCTGGCGAGGATTGCGGTGGGGGAAACGCTGTGTTCTTTATGTGGATCTAAAGGTATGCAGGACGCACAGTCAGAATCGCAGTGGCTGTGGCAGTGGCAGTGGCAGTGGCAGTTGCTGTGGCAGTGGCAGTCTCAGTCACAGACGACAGCATCCAATTACAAAAGTGAATATTTGAGACTTGTTTGGTTGCCATGTTGACCTTAACATTTATTTCGGCTCTTGGCCTTAAGTGACATTCAAGTTAGCTGACCTGAATTTGAAACCTTTAAAGCTACTTCGAAATGAATGCATTGCAGTTAGTTTACACTTGGCCTGCCCAAAAAATATATATAAGTATATATATATTTAATTCAGACATTGCTTTCATGCTGCTGATAATGAGCCGTTAGAGTTGCGGTTTGGTGGGGCCCGGCAGGCGTTAGTTGGCACCACTCACGCGATGTGCGGCACTTGAGCACGTTTTGCATAAATTGCCGGCCCCCTCGTCATTCCTGATGGCATGCTAATAACGACAGCCGCGCCCACCTTCACGCTGACCGCCCACACGGCTGCTGGGTGGTTGTTAAACAAAGCAAAGGTCGCAATACTACCACAACCACAAGCAAATAGCCATGTTAAGCATTTAAGCTCAGCTGCCATTTTCACATCATTCCCCAAAAACATCAATCTGATGCTGATCTGTTGAGACGCCGCCACAGATGCCTATCGATGTTCGGGACACAGTTCCCTAATCTGCCTCATCCCCGCACCGAATTTCATTTGACTAAGCCCGGAATCGGCTGAGGCCCTGTTCACACTTCAAACGGAACGTATTTGCTTGGAAATTTTGATATTTCTGGAACCCTGCAGACAGTTTTGGTTCATGTTAAAAAGCAACTTGAAATTGGTAGTTTACTCTAAGTTTCATTTGGAAAATATATAATAATTAATAAAAATTCAGCAAATGATGCCAAACATTTCATAATGATCCGAAAATACTGAATAAAATGTCAGAATTAATGCCAAAAAGCCTTTATATAGTGGAGATGCGCCTTTGTTTGTAAACAATTTAAAAATATGGCAATTTACTAGTTTAATATCGCAATATTGAGGCATAATGTAGTATAATGTACATACTGTGTTTATTTATTATCCAAGAACACAAGAGTTCAATTTTTGCATTTTTTCTTAATTTTTTTTTGATTATTTCTCAACTCTTATACTTGTTAAAAAGCATATTCTTGGAAGAAATACTAAGTAAGCTTTTAAAATGAGCAATGTGTTAGCTAGTATATTAAATAAACATTAGTTATTCAAATTTTCAGCATACCATTAGAACTGTATACTGAATTTGGACTTCTTTAAAGTCTATGAACATTCCATCTCAGGTGTATACTGTATACTGTGCCTGGGGCTGTAGGTAAGCCAACAAGTGTCTGTCTGGACAGCAGTATGGAATTTAATTAGATTTACGTTGCGTATACGCAACGTTGCCTGGAGACAACACAAGAGCTCACACATGTCCAGCTACACTGAACAACAAAAGAGGACCACACCTGCCAGTTTGGTTTAGGCCTTGCCTTTGCCAAAATTGGCAGCACGTCCATTGTGGCAATCAAGGGCGGGGCTCAATAGAGGAAAACTAATATTTAGTGTCAAACGTTTGGGAGCAACGAAGAATACTCCGGAGCCAGAGGCCCAGAGCAAATGTGGCTGCGGTATTTTGTTGCACGCTGTGGGGCAGCTTTGTTGTCTGTTGGCCCGTGTTGATTAACTGTCAGGTGAGCAACAGCAGCAGCAGCAAATGATAGCGTTGTTGTCAGTTTCATTCTTGTGGCCCCCATGCTCATTTCAAGCACACACAATAAACATTTTCACAGTCGCTGTGACAACAAGGACCAGATAAATGAGATATTCCCTGTGGTTACATAAAACAAGCAAGCATCTCATGGTGTTGATAGCTGGAAAATGTTTCTTATAACAAGTGTAAGGCAAATAAAGTTATATAACTGAGCTAAAAATAAATGGGCCTTAGAAATTTGCATAAATATTAAAACAAAATTGCATTTAATTTTTATTGAATTAATTCAGATTTTATTTGAGAGTTGTTCCCATGACAAATAAATTCTAAATTGATTTCAGTCTAATTGTATTTGTTTTATTTTTTTTGGAAGCTATTGAACTATAGAGGTTATAAAATAATGTTACATATTTAAAATCACAGCGCGCTTTTTATTTGCACATTTATATATTAATTTGTAAACAGTCAGGACATCAGCAGATGTGTGGCTGTAATATGAACTTTACTTTTTATGCACACAAAGGGTTCACATTAAAATAAAGGCACAAATTTGGTGGGGTCTATTAAAGCCACAGAAATCAAGATTTTTCGTGTGTACAGGCCCGGCTGGCTGACCCAAATGAAGCAGCTTCTTGTCCCATGGTGGCAAGTATAAACGAAACCGTAACAATAACAGAATGCTCTGCATTATTCAGCTGTTGGGTTTTGCATTGCGGCCATTGTTGTTGCGGTTGGCAGAGGCGACACAAAAAGTTCATAAAATAAATTGCATGGTTAATAAACCAGCAGCCGAGGCTTTGTGGCTGCTTATGTTTTTGGCCGGGGCCAACAGTTGGCAACGGCAATTAGCTTTAAACACGCCATTAACTGCTTAAATGGCAACATGTGTGTAATGACAGCTCCAGGCTCCCAGTTCGCTGTTCTCTTCTAAGTGTGTTCATTATCACCTGTCCGTCCAGCGTGGAGCGGGGCGGGGGGAGGCGACACAGAGACAGACAACTGGCTGATATTAGATACACAGGCCGAGCGCCCCAGCCACCCACAGCTGACATCGCACAACGCATTCTTAAGTGCTTCATCTTGTCTGAATAACATTAGAGGCAGCCACTGGAGCTGGGGGCAGCAGCAACCGTGCCCGCGCCCGTGCCCACCCCTGCCACCGCTCCTCCACGCATGCCACGAACAAAATGAGCTGGCACATTTATGGCAGCCATTTTGGGGGCGCAGTCAGTGTGGCATTAAGCACCCCCCGACTAGACTTCCCATACATACCTAATGATATTGGTGTTGCCTTTCAAGCAGCAAATGGCTCCTGGGTCTTCAGGTCTCTAGTTAGGTACCCTAGCAGCGCCCAGTTTCCGATTGCCACCTACCCACTCCCACCACACCTCTCTGTACCTCTATTCAGGAGCTTATTTATGCACGCATGTAGAAAAATGCATATTTATGCCTGCTTCTGTTTAGGCCATTGTATTTATTCACTTTTGCTGGCATTTTTATTGGTCTGAGCTGCCAGAGCTAAGATGACTGGCCCTGTATTCCACTATATAGTATGTATTACAATGTGTATTCTACTCACACCACTGCGACTTCTGCTCAAACTTCAAACTCGTTTGCGCGAAAACTTGTAAATTAGTTTTATGCCACCTGAGAGTATGCACTGAAGAGCTATGTGGCATGTGCACGAGCTGCGCGTGCAACCTTCATTCTTAATTTGAAGCACAGCTGACAGTCGCTTATGCTCATGTAATAATAATATAGTCTCATTATATCAGTCTATCAATCATTCATGATTTAATAGATTGATATGATTATGCGCATTTTCGATAGAGCACATTTGAGAGCCATTCTCCTTAAATGACTTTCAAGGCCACACTTTTTTAAAAATGCTCCAAAAAAGAAAAAGGTTTTGTTATTATTGAAAGTCAAATCAAACTAGCTGACAAACCATGACCGCGTGGAAATAAGTGCAGTTTTGACAAAGTTAACGCAAGGTAAAAAATAACAAAAATCGAGAAAATTAAATTTTATGAAATGAACAAATTTTATATGTCGCATGAAAAATGAGGAAATAATTATCAAAATGGAATTTCGCATGGAAATCGGTTTAGTATTCATAAAGTTAACTGAGTTGGAAATCTAGGAAGTGCAGTTCCTGTGCAGTTGAATTTCTTTTGAATTTTTTCCTTAAAACTTAATTGTTTAAATTTATAAAATTGAAATGCCAAGTCAATTAAGAGTACAAAACACGTTTAACCAGACATTGTGCATGGAAATCGGTTCAGTTTTGACAAAGTTATGAGCGTCGGAAATTTAGTAGGTGGAGCTACATATTTTGGTATTTAAAGCTACACAAGTCGATTTTTTTTTTTAATTTTTAGAATGCATTTTGGACAATTCAAGATTTGAAATAGCGTTTTTTACTCATTTCTATCTCCGCAATCGATTTAAGTAAAAATTTCTAGACTTCAACTTTTAAAAAAAGATTTTTTTTAAAATCCTAAAAATTTTAAAATTTAAAAATTTAATTATCAAAAATTGTGTAAAATTGAATGCCAAGTAGAGAATTGGTTCAGTATTGACAAAAAGTTATGCGAGTTGGAAATCTAGGAATAGTATTTCCTAGTTTAAAATCCAAATTTTGTAATTTTTGGCACAAATTTTGACGGAGTATAAATTTGAGATTGTGTGTAAGGGATTGCAAGGTCAAATAATAAAATAATAAGCCCAACATCTGTGAAATAACTTAAAGAAATCGATGAATTGAATTTGCAGATATAGAATTACAATACCAAATGAATCTAGCAGACAAATTATGACCAATTAGATGTTACGCGTGGAAATCGTTTAACTTTTATCAATGTTATGGGAGTTGAAATTTGCAAACAATATTATATTAGTATGTGTGTGTATGTGGGTAACTTTATATATCCTTTCAGTTGCTGTTCATTTCATTAGAGCTGCGTTAAAATGGCAAAATTTTATGTCTCAATTGAATTGCTGTCGTTTTTCCTTATCGCCTGATTGTGTGCTCAACATTTCAACTTTTCACTTCTGTGATTTTAGACTATGAAATTTGACTGCTCTCGGATTGGGGTGTGAGTTTGTATAGGGGTTTCCAACTGGGTTGTTTGCGTTGCTACGGGTCGTTAGCCTCCGGCAAAAATTCAGTTTGGGCCGCAGCACAACAATTTGCAGCAAATAATTCAAAATGTCAAACGCAGCTATGAGGCAAATGCCAAGCTCAAGAAAAATGTCAAGGAATTCAAGTTTTGTGCAGCAGCAGCTTTGACAACCTCCATTCCCCCCCCCTTTACCATCCACCCCTCAGCCTCCTGACCATGTTACGAAAGACCATTTGTATAGTACTTGTAGTTATTGTTATGTAATTCTTAGACATGACGCAAGGATATTGACGAGAATTGGCAAATAGACTAATGGTATAGCAATTTTGTTTAGAACTTTTGGGCAATTGTTTATCTCCACAACTGGTGTAAACAATGGCCAGTGTATTTTTTTATGCGTTAGCAATGAAAATCGATTAATGTTCGAATGGCCAACACATTTGTTTTGATTTATGGCCATAGGAAGCTCTGGCCAGCACATAAAGGGCAACAAAACCAACAACATTCATCGATTGTTAAGTAAACATAATGCGTTTGTTTAGGTGCATAAAAGTTTTTGTTTAACTTTGACTTTCGCTTTTATTTTTGTTAGTTATTGTTGCTGCTGGTTGATCTTGTGGTTTGGCCCCATTCGATTAATGTATCGATATGCTTGATATATGGCTTTGTATATTTGATTACCCCCAAAGCAATTTCACGCTCTGTATATATGATTACCTCAAAAATTCTATTCAGCCGTTTGAAAGTACTTTTTATTGATTTTCCCATAGCCGGAAAGTGTAAACTTGCTTAACTTAATGAGCCATGCGCCCAAATAAGTAAAAGTAACCGCAAAATGGTAAAGTGCATGGGAAAATTGCTCAAAATGTCAGTTGGTTATTTAAAAGGGCGCAAAAGTGAAAAGCTGCCAGTGCCAAAGATGCTCCCACTGGAAACAGTCCTGCCATACCCCCACCCGCGGCCACTGCCTGCAACATAAGCTGTAGGAGAGCTAACAAAGTGCTCTAATAGAGCCAAGGGGAAATGTTGCAGGAAGCAGCTGCAGCACCAGCACCAGCAGCAGCAGGACCAACTCTTGCCAGCTAAGGACACAAGGGCAAGTGGCTGTTTTTTGTGGGCGTGGCATTGTGTTGACGCGTGTTGACGTTGCTTTTGAATGGCGTCGTTGTTGCTAGTAATTTGCAATGCAAAAACAACATAAAGTGGCTGACTAGGCAGTCAACAGCATACACTGAGCAAACATTTTCTAAGATCTAACAAGCTTGTGACTTTTTAAGTAGTCTTCAGATCGCCTAAGCTTGACTTTAGTTTCAAAGAATAACTTATTAGAATACATGCCTAAAATATTCGCCCGATATTTGAAATTGAACATCAAAAAAACTCTCAAGTCAATCTGCATTTTCTTGAAGAAAGTTCAAAATTATCTGAATTTGAGTACGATATTTATACTGCTTTTAAGCAAAAAATTGTTTGGCTTATTCTATATGAGCCAGTTCGTGCACATATTGATTAACTGATCAACTCTTCACAGTTCAATAAAACGCTTAATAACTATCTTAAAACACACAATCAATAAATGAACAAATCAATAAATAAGTATGTACAACTAGTTTAAGCTGCCAAAAAGGTAGTAGTAGTATTAGTAGTAGTAGTAGTAGAAAAAGTAGTAGTGCACAGGACACATACAAAAATATGTAAATTAAAAAAAAGTAAATAAATAAATATAATAAATAAAATAATTAGAAAATTATTAGTATAAGTAAAAATGGGTTTCTTCTATTGTAAGTCCAGGAATTAATTGTCTGATCAAACATTTAAAAATTACAAGCTATTTAATAATAAGATTTTATGTCCCTATCCTTTCATGGCTTAAATAGCTATTGCTTTGCTTAAAAGATCTAGGTATATAGTTACTTAGGCAGCACAGGCTATGAAGTCTGAACTCCTTATTAGAATTAATATTGGGACACACACAAATACACATAATTATTACTGTGAATAAATGAAATGATTTAATGTTTTGCATTCGTGATTAGCGCAGTAAAGTTTTAAACTTGTAGCACTAATATATGTCAATAAATTAAATTAATTAACTCCATCAGCCACAAGAATATTTTAACATATTTTTTGGCTTTTCCATCTCATTAATTTGATACACGATTAGATGAAAACTCTGTCTGTATTTATGGCTTCTACAATATATATTTGAATTCATATTATAAAGGTACTTTTAAGAACTATGACATTATTTCATCGCATTTCTTAACTTTTTGTTAAATGTTTTAATCAATCTGTGCACTGACTGGCTCATATATAAAAAGTAGCTCAGCACAAGTACTAATAACTGCCCTTCTTTCCAGTTGAAAATTCAATAAATATTTAAGAATCTAATTGCTTTTTTCCCCACTTCGTTTTCTTCTGCGCTTGATATTTAAATGTTTTATAATTTCACATTATTTCTCTCAGTGGGGTGGTTTACCAGAGCTTGGTATCAGTGGGTGAGGCCACAACAGCGACCTTCTATAAACTTAAATTTGCAGCAGCAGATTTTGCAATTCTCTGGCTTAGGTTCTGCCCCGTCCGGGCATCCCCATCGGTTATCAACATTTGGATGACCCGCTGACATTTGTTTGTTATTCGAGGGGCTTATCAAGAAGATGCCCAACACAATTGCGGGGCTTAGCTATAAAAGCGGCGCATTTGCGCTGCTGTGGCATCAATCAACATTCGACAGGCTTTCATTCAAGATGCAACTTAATCTGAGGAGTCTCCTGCTGCCGCTGCTGCTGCTGCTCGGCCTGGCGCTAACTGAGGCACATAATCGTTTCGGCGGCGTCTTTGACACCCGGCCATCGCCCTTCAATCCCAATCCCCCACCAAGAATCCTCTAATAGATGGCACACTGATGTCGTTAACACATTAGTCTAATTTGATGCGATTAAAGTCAACTGAACATCAAAGGCAGCCGAGTTATTAAATTATTGATATTGTGTGGCAAATTGTGTACTTTCTCTGTGGGGCCTTACGTACTACAGTCACATTGCTGGTGTATTTACCTGCCCAGCTACAGGGGGGAATCGTCTAGCTGCTTTCCAGCCAAACCAATTAGAAAAGTTTGTATTTACTGTTGCAGCAAAATTTGCAAGTCATAATTGAAATTTGCTTGTCATAACTTGACAGGCATCGTTAGTACTGTATGGTCCAATTATTGGGTACTGAAGCCAAAAAACGAGAAATTCCCAAAAGCAAGCAATGGAACCTGTGAGGAGAGCAGGGAAAGTGCTCTCGAATGGCAACTCTCGAATGGGAAACTTCGAATGGGAACTGGTGTGGTTGCTCTGTCCAAGTCTAAGAGCTAACAAATATATTTGAGAATTCTGGCGCGCTGTTACAAACATTTGTAAGAAGTTGTGAGCAAATAAAGTGTAGTTTTTGTAATAAGTTGGCACTTTAACATATTACATATGATGTAGTATGTTAAGCTGTTGTCTTAAATATTTATAATATAAATATATCATAGCAATAACAGAGCGCTTATAATTCAAAGTCGATGTTATGTTAAGCAGCTGTTAGTAGCAACTGAAAGGAATGTTAATCCCGTGTACTGGGCTGTTATCGACGATTGTATGTTAAAAAGATGTAGATAAATTAACAGAAAAAGTACTGTGGCTATCAGGCCTGTTCCCATTTCCGACTACTTTTCATTCCGAAAAGTTTTTGATACTGAAAATACAGACATTATTTTTCAGATATATGTTTGTATACTTTTTTATCCACTGACTCAAATGGAACTCTTTTCAAACCGAATTTTCAATTAGTACTTGAAATTAAGCACAGCTTTCAATTTCTATTGGCATTGGATATGGCAACAGTCCTGAATAGAAGTTTCTTAGATTCCTACATTTTATAGTATATTACTGCTTTAAAGAAAAAGCACAGAAAACACATATAATTTAACAATTTAATTAGCAGTTTTATTCAGTAAAGACTCGTTTTTATTTGTCTGAAAGTTCTTTGCGCAATTAACAGATAAAGTAGTGTCGTCTTGAAGAAAGTTTACCTCAATTGAAAGCTGCAACTCAGCACAATCCTACCAGCTTAGTTTGGCTCTATTCTGCGGCTTTCTCGCTCCTTCCACGAGCAGATTTTGCATTCATATTGAACTCCATAGCTGCTGCTGTACGTGGAAACGTGCCTTCTAGATGCTAATCCAATCCGGAGCAGTGTTCTCCTTTGCTTTTGAGGCTGCCAGCGCTGTGTCACGCAGCGCATTTGCATGGCGTCATCAGCTCCGTGTCCCTGCTGACAGCTCTCATAAATAATAATTAGAAATTGGGCTAGCAGAGCCTTCAAATGGAGATGCACTCACCTGGTGTGTGCGACTGTGTGTGCGTGTGTGCGTGTGTGTGTGTGTGTGCTGACATTCTCACTCACGCAACTTGCTAGGCGTGAGGCGATTTGAAATGCGATTTTTAATGCAATTTAATTTGTGGCGTTCGTTACTGACGCGACTGCGGGGCGTATGAGTAATCAGCTGGCATCAATGCCTGCGGCTATTTGGTTGTGGCTGCAACTGTTGCCAGTTTTATTTGCGTATATTAAAATTGAGTACGCGCAAACATTTCAATGAGTTTCACACACAATTTTCTTTTGCTTTGCCTTCTATTTTCAGACGCGGCAGATCCAAGAAAAGCGCTAAGAAAAACACTTGCGAAAATTAGCAGCAGCTTTGCCGCTGCCGCTGCTGGCTGCTGCGGCGTTGGCGTCCACGTCGCCGTCGGCCGTGCCATCTATAAATAGTGCCACTGTGCCGCGTGACAGCTGTGACAAACGGTGACGTCATTGCCTGGATAGCAGCGCCTCGACACGTCGGCGACGTCATCAAGCATCAAGCAGCAACAACAGCAATAGCAAATAGCAAATAGCAAATTGCATATCACTTATACGCCGCGTAGACATTGCCAGAGCAATCGATGTGACAGTGGGGCCAAAATGAGCCAAGTAAAAGTGGTTTGATAAGATCAGAACTATATAAATACTATAGTATATTATAATAATAACAATATGCGAAGAGTAAACACACGAATAGCCATGAGAATCGCACGAAAGCACAGCAAAAAGAAAGAAAAGCGGAACAAAAACAAAAATTGTCAAAATAGCAACTGAAATGCTTTACAGCTGCTGAGCCTCAGTCTAAATTCATCGTCGATCGGCGTCGTTGAATGCCTCGCGCTGCGGGCGTGTTTTGTTGTGCTGTGTGTAGCTGTGTGTGGTGGTGTGTGCTGTGTGTGTGTCTGTGTATCGCAGTGGTGTATCACTGTGTGGGTGAGGAATTTAATGCGATATCTGGCGCTATACTTGCTAAAAAGTGGCAATTGGCTGCCTGTTTGTTAAATCGACTTAAACGAGCAACGATAAACGAGAAACGTCAACAACTAAGTAACCAACAACAATAGAATTAAAATTTTAAAAAATATTAAAAGGCAGAACTACAAAACATACTGCTACAACAACAACAAAAAACAGAGACAACAAACGAAAAAGCAAATTGAATTTTTGTGCTAAACAATACACAATAAATATAAATAATATATATGTACGTGTCATAAATCATAAATATATTGTGCTAAATTTGTTGAAACTTAACATGTCAGCCATAAATTCAAGCAAAGGATTTTATCTAATACAATTGCAGCTGCTCTAAACGGTAAGTACTGTGTTATAATTGATAGATCTAAATAACAATCGATGATGCTATCGATAGTACAGTGCTACCTCGAGAGAGTGAACAAACGCTGCTATGAGCAATTTATGAAATTTAATAAATATTTTATGTATTTTATATATTTATTTTAGCTGCGAATATTCCAAGCAGTATTCGGCGAAACACTTTATTGGGACTGCAGTGTCAGTAGCTCTTTTTTGGAGCCATTTTCGAGGCAGTATTCTGCGAGACATGATTTTCTTTGACAATCATTATATGAAGACTTTAGTACTATAACCCCTTCTTTAATTATGAAGACTTTAGTACCAGAACCCCTTCTTTAATTAGATACATGATTTTCTTTGACAATCATTATAGTAAATCTATAGTTAAACCCTCACTTTAACCAGAGACAATATTTCATTTGACAATCATTATAGTAAAACCCTTAGTTTAATTATTTATTTATTTATTTGTTAAACCAATGTCTTTGTACTTTTCTGGTGATTTTATATCCAATTAACATACTTAATTAAACCACTTTATTGGGCCTGCACTGTAGCTCTTATTTTGAGACATTTTCGAGGTTTTTACCCTATCGATTCTATTGAAATGCGTAGATAAACTGATAAGTTAACTGGTTTAAGTAACTGTTCTACGACGCTCTGACGCCCATACAACCTTGAAACCACTATTTTCCGGCCAGGGGGTTAGATTTTGCGTTTAGATCATTGAAAAATGGGCTTAAAGGTAGACAAAAAAGTTTCCCACAACAGTTTTTCGCAGAAAATCCGCACTTGCGGGTGGAATTTGCATATTTGGAGACTACTGTGAACAATTTAAAGTCTTACAATTTGAACTGTGCGTTGATTTTGAATCAATCAGAAAGGGCGAACCGTTAATAGTTTCCAAGAGTACATAAATATAAGGATAGCTTCAGGTATCATATTAAAACCATTGCTTGGCGATACTATCGATGTGTTTCTGTTCTAATACATAACTGAAATTGCCTACATTTGTCGGATAATTTGAGTAATCAATCAGATTGTTGACTTTATAAATGGCTGTCTAATTAGCTAAATGCGTTTATCATTGTCTGCCTCGAAAAGTAGTCCCATTTCCGAATAAAAGAAGACTTATTCACTTATTTATATATGATAGCAAAATGCCAACGCGTATAATGGGCTCTGTTTTCTGACCCGGTGTGAGGAAGTGAAGAGTGGGGAGTGGGGAGTGGAGTTTGGTAAAGCCTACGTTGATTCAAAATGGGCCCACGCTGCGCATACGCAATTTGTGTGCGTGTTTGCTGCATGAATGTTTTCATAAATTGAGTTTGCTTTTTTCGACAGCTTGTTTGCGTGAGGGTTGTCACAGACAGCCCAAGTGGCCCCCCTGTTACCTGCCACCTGCCCCGCCTGCCCGTACACTTGCCACATATACTACCTGTCATTTTTCATTGCTATGCGACATTCTGTTCTTGTAGAAAGAGATTCAAAGCCAACTCATTTCAATAAGAGTATTATGAGGAATTAGGCACACACTGCAATCGGGAAATGTCTATTGAGGGGAAGAGCGAAAAGAGGCTCATTGTTATGCGAGGTAACATTCAAGCTTACGCAATTGATTAGCTTTACATATTTATTTATTTATTTATATATATAGTACTTATTGTAACGTTCTTTGAGTGCCATTCATTGGTACTTGTGCAAAGAAATCTCAAGAATTCTGTTTAATAGCAAAATAAATTGACAAAAAACTTGGTTAATTTATGTATGCGCACAAGTTCAACTGAATAAAAATAAATGTACACATGGCAAATACATTTGCAATGCACTGCCGGGGCGTCATCTGCTGCTTCTTTAGCTCAGGATACATGGGCGCACTGCCATGCAATTATGTGTGTATCTATGTATCTGTGTATCTGTGTATCTTTGTATCTATGTCTTTCTTCTATGTCTTCACTGTGCTCGGCCTGTCCGTACCTTGACAATGCACTTGAGTCAAGTTGCTTCCTCTGCTGGGCGCGGCCAGGTCGCCGAGTCGCTTGGCTGCCAATGCAAAGGCTGCCAAAATTGCATTGAGAGGCGGGCTGGGGCGGGGTGCCAGTGAGTGTCGGGGCAGACGCCAAAGCTTGATACCGAGCACCGTGCACCGTGCACCGTGCACCACGTACCGTGCCCCTGCCACTGCCCCGTGCTCCGCGTACCGAGCAGCTGAAGCAGCAGCTGTAGAAGCCAACGCTCTGCTTGTTTGTTTATTTATAACATTTTGTTTGCTGCTTGTTGCCGTCGCCTGCTGTTTGCCGTCGCGTTTCCTGATTATGATACACCCGCATAGGGTATATTAGCTTTGTCATCCAATAAATAACTCAACGAACTAGTAGAATTACACAGGGTCTATCAGTTTCGCGAGTGATTGAATGTTGCATGTTCAAAGAATGTGATCAATTGCATTTTATTGATTTATCATATATCAGGAATAGTCTACCTTCCACTTTAGGCAAGACTTTGGGGAAGAAAATCTCCTTTAAAAGTTCTTGTTTTCACTTTTTACATGATCTGGGATTGATTTACTTTGTCACATAGATGAGTACTGTCCCAAGTACAGTATTGAAAATCGAAACCTTTTCTTTTCCTCCGAAATTTTGACAAAAGTGGAAACCGGAACAGCTCTGCGTGTATCATTTCAAGGGATTTTGTCAGTCTGACTACAAGACATTGCTGCGCATAATTCAAAATGTATAGATTATATTATAATAAAAGTGAATACCGAATTATACAGACTTTTCATGTATACTAGACTCCGCCTTCCGGTTCCATAATATTGTACGTATTGTTAATTAAATTCTAACAAAAGTGGGGCATATATTATGTATATACTAAATTCCATTACTGATGTAGTAGCAACGGATTAATATCGATGTTTACAGTGTAAATACTTTTGATATTTAGAAATTGTTCGATTATGTGTACTTGTATCGGATTTACATTTGCTGCCCCTGCCAAGTAAACAATAATGCTGAAAGAGAAATCAATGAGAAATATGTTATGCCAAATGTAATATACAAATTTTATTATTGCTGGCGCACGTTCAGAATCACCTAAGGTCAAATTTCGTCACAATTACTTAAAGTTTGGAATTTTAAAAAATGTTATACTTTTCAAATATTAAACAACTAAGAGTATTCGGATCTAGTGACCATTTCCATTTTCCATTTAATTTTTCTGTTATTTTATGAACCACTTTAATTAGACATAAACTATATTTGAAAGAACTACTTATTATAATGGCTAATGAGTTAAAATATAAAATAAAAATAAATATTATAATATAAAATTGCCAAACACATCAAGCAGTTTAGCGGTTGTGCAAGCAAGCAGTTCAGCGGTTGTGCAAGCAAGCAGTGCATTTTGAGGTTAAGGCCGCGCTGCTGCTGCCTATTGTTAGAATACAGGGTGTGAATAGCGCTTATCATTTATTCATCAGCCTCGTGTAAGGGTATTCGGTTATCGTTAGACGACAAACAGCATTTCGATTCTTGTTGTGTATTCGTTTTCATGGTGGGGTTGCCATGAGAGATAAGCACAAGTACTTCAAAGTAGCGACCGGGTGCCTGCACTCCTCCCCAGCCTCGCCACCCTCGCCACCCTCGCCAGCGCCGCCAACACCCTCGGGCAGCTGCTGCCCCCTTTGTGCCGCTGTCAGCGGCATTGTCAGTCTGCGTCAGATTGGTTCATTGTTTTTGTAGTTAATTAATTTTATATAGTTACCGTTGCACTTTTATGGCACAACAAATGGCTGAAAGCAGCCCGGGGCGTTGATTGTTGTTTTTGTCGTGCCTTTTAAAGTTTTGAGTGTGTTTGTGCATTTCACAGAATTGCTTACTCCTTGTGTTCCTTGTGTTTTTTGCTCTATGGCATTGCAGCCAGGAGCAGCAGCAGCGGCAGCAACAGCAGCAGCCGCCTCCTGACAAATTGACAAATTGTTTGCTCCACTTCGCAGGACCCCTCTGACATTCGCATGCAAAAAGTTCCCTTTCAAAGCCGCCCATCAACTGTCAGCAGAAAAAGTACAGATACGCACTGCATTTTTGGCCAAAAATGTATCATCAAAATAAATTGAATTGAATTCATCATGTAAAAAATGGCTGTGCTATATCAAATAGTTCAATATTTAGTTAGGATACACAAATCAAATGTTTTTACTCAAATTTATTAAAGACTAGGTTACCCTGCCACACTACGCTGTGGCACATTGTTGTTGCATGGATGAAAAAGTAGAAAATTAACAAAAATAACTTTCCACTATTTTCCCTCCCGCTCCATATGATTTTTTGTATAAGCTATGAAGATCTAAGAAGAAAACTTCTTTCACACATATGACCTTAAGCTCTTTTTCCGTCCGTGGGGTGCGTAGATTTTTCAAGTTTCATACAACAGTTCTTCGCCCGTGGGCAGGCCCTGACTCATTGGTCTCAAATTAGTCAGTCCGTCACAGCTGACCGTAAGAGCGGTATTTTCGCAGTCGCCGGTATTATATTGACCCGAAAAATTAGATGAAAATCATCCTGAAAGCGTGTGTGTCAAAATTTGAGCTCAATCGGTGCAGCACTATTCGAGTTTTTGATGTGTACAATATTTATAAATAAATAGTTTACAAAAGCAGATTTGATAAATTAGCTTACACAGACTTTCTTTGCTAAGCTGTGGCATTTAATTTTGAATATAATGCTAGATTAAGACATTGTTGAGGCTATTTATAGTATGTATTTTTAAAGAATGCATTTCCTAAGTATTAACCAGAAAGCAACTAAAATGTTTACTTCCCTTGCTCACTGTTCAGCACAGACACTGTAAGCCCGCTGCTTTCTTGGCTTTCCATTCGAGAAACTTTCACTTTACCTGTTTTTTTGCCAGCCAATGTGCTCCCTGGATGATTGATCAATGTTGACAGATTTAACGAGCTGGTAAAGTGCTGCAAAACAATTCAATTATGTGGGCGGGTGAAGCGGAGTCCTCCTGCGTGTGTGTGTGTGTTTGTGTGGGTGTGTTGCAGGGAAAATGGAATGCAAATATTTGCATATACTATAAGCGAACCTTTGGCAGCTGCAACGCATCATCATCATTCTCACTTTTCCCACTTTTCACCGATGCTTACAACATTTCCATGGCAGAGCTCATTTTTCCACGCTTAGTTGCATACAACGCTGGCATTTAGGTATGCGTAATTATTTATGTGTACGCTGACCTGCCATACCTCAGACCTCATACCTCACCACCCCCGCGGCATGCCACAACCCCCCCCTTTTGGCAGCCCAGGCCAGCCAGCTTATAAATAATTCAGTTTATATAAAATTGCGTGTTTTCTTTTTAAATCGCAATGCCTTCAAATATGTTCATGATTTATTTATTTATTTTTACTTACCCGTATTGATGCATTTTCTGTGGTTTTCCTTGATGGGTGGTGGTATTCGGGTGCAAGGTCTGTCAGCTTATGACAATACGAATTTAATCGCTCGATGCTGTCTGCGTAATGCGATTTCAATGCCGTATAGAACTGTAGAAGTCAGCTGGCCCCTGGCCAAGGAATGCCAATATTACTTAAGCCTTCTAATACTTTTTTATCTACCCAGGGGTTAGCACAGGTCTTTGTCATAAATCACTGGGCTAAGACAACAGCAGCTGTGTATATTGCTTAGAAGGAAAGGTTGTTTTGAGACTTGGGCTTGTTTCAATAATGTTAAGCTGTAGTTGTATGGTTTTTGGGAGAAATCGGGTAACTGTATATCCCTCTATTCAACGTCGAAAGTCGGTCGAAATTGGGTTCTTAATTTATATTATAATGAAACACTCTGTATCGAAAACGCCACATAAAATATCAAGTAAGAACGATATAGTCGAGTATACCCGACTACAAAACTCCCTGTACCCAGGTCAAAAATTTACGATCGCATCTTCGTACACTCACGCATACACACACACATATACAAAGACGCACGCAAGCAAGCGAGGCATTTTAAGTGGTGGCTGTGCTTCTTCTTTCCCCCCCCCGCTCCAGTACTGAATCTTCTTTCGTGCGTAATTTCCGTTGATATTATCCGATCGACTTGAAATTTAAACAGTAGATTAAGAGTGACCAAAGTATTATATATGCCAAATCCCAAAGATGTATCTTTAAAGATGTTGGTATAAAACGTTTTTATCGAATTGCGGGGGAACGGGAGGAGATATCTGAAATTAGAAACAAACTTGATCTGCGGGTGGTATACACTGTATACTATACCTACATGTAGGAACCTACATTTAAAATTTGGTGTATCTAGCTCTTGTAGTTGCTGAGATCGACGCGTTCATACAGACGGACAGACAGACGGACATGGCCAAATCGAAATCTCTTTTGATACTGATCAAGAATATATATACTTTATAGGGTCGGAGATGTCTCCTTCTGCCTGTTACATACATTTGCACAGATTTAGTATCCCTTTTTACCCATTTACAAAAAATAAAGTTATGCCCGAAATGTAAGGAACCAGGAGTTGTGGAAACCTTGGAACACCTTATATGCAGTTGTTCAGCACTCGAAATACTAAGACATCGATACTTCAACAGACACTGGCTCGCATCGCTAGAAGAAGCGGTCAAACACACCCAATGCGCTGTTGGCGTTTGACAAGCGCACACGAACTCTACAGGATCAACAAGCCTTCTAACGACCTTCAGTATACGGCGACACTAAGAACCTGCTCGGTCTATGTGGGACCACCATGTGGTGGTCAACCGGTTCTGCCTAACCTAACCTAAATGTCACAGCCAAACCTATCCTAGAACGATCTTCGTCAACTTCATCTATTTCAACCAAGCCCCTTCTTCAAGTCTGTGATAAAACCATTTGTGATTTGTAAGCGTATTCCCTATAAGAAAGGATTGTTCACGCCATGTATAGGTTTTGAATTTCTAATTTTGCAAGGTACTTTAGCATACGCTTAAGAAGACATACTTCTCCATAACCAGCTTAAAAAATGTCCTAAAAAATCCTTTAATTTTCTAACTATGCCAAACTATGGTCTGTGGTCCTTGTTCTTTTGACGCATTCGTTTTTGTTGTCCAACTATAGCAAACTATGGTCTTTGGTCCTTGTTCTTTTGTTGCATTCGCAATGTGCAAACAATTTCGTCTGCTTCCCTGTTGTTGTTGTGTTACTGACTGCATTATTCCTACTTTTGTTGTTCTCATTGGAACCTGTCCAATCGGATTACTATAGCATTTTCTGTAGTAACATAATAATAATAATAAATATTATATTATATTATAATAAACTAAACTTTATAAGAATCTACACCATATAAGTCATAGGAATAATCGGTGAAGTACTGAGTTGTATAAGACCTTTTTTGCTTATAAACCTTTCGATAACTTCACACTTTAAAATGCTTTCTATTGATTGCCAGAACTTGGCTAAGATCACATTACCATATTACTAGTTATTATAGGAAGAACTTAGCGAATTATACGGGTAAGGGTATTCAATGTTTGGCAATTGAAGGCGGCCTGTTTTTTTGTTCATTCCATTTAACAAACAATTTGTATTCATTTCGAGCAGGGCTCGTATTGACGAGCGACCATTTCATTAATATGGCTCATCAATTTCCTAATGAACTGACAGGATAATAATAATCCTTTCATGCGCATAATTTGAGGCCGAGTCTACGGCTGTCGGACCTAATTTCTGTTAATTTGTGTGAAGTTCAGTGCCATTAAATGCTCAATTATGCAAGCAGGACTCTCTCTCTCTCTCAGTCTTTCTCTGTCTCTCAGTCTTTCTCTGTCACTCTCTTAACTGGACTCACGCGTTTTCCTGCGCGAACTAAACAGGCGAAATAGGCTCTTGGCCTTGGCTAACAGACATGTGGAAAGTTGGTCAACTATGTTTTGCTGACAGCCACAAAGTTTGTCCAGCTCCTGGAGCGAGTCCTGGGAGGGAGAGGTAGCTGTTGTGTGTAACTTTTGCTACCAATGAATTGAAATGGTGAACAATTTAATGAGCAGAGCACAAAAACTGCTCGTATGTGAAATACGAAATGCGAAATGCGAAATAATTTAATGATGCGGTTCGTGGTCAAAGTTTGTTTTATGCTCTTTTATTACAGCTGGCAAACGATGTATAATTAAACAGTCAAATGATATATAAAGCAATGCGTTAATAAATGATTTTTAATTAACGCTTTCTCTCTCGTTCTATTTACAGTTATTGCCAGCATGCAACGTTCTAAATGACAACACGATACCAACAATTTGAAACTCGCTTTGTGATAAACCCAAGTTGAATAAAGTACGCGCCAAGTAGTTAATATAGACTTATACATACTATATAATACTATATTTAATTGATTTCTATACGTAAAGGTTTTTAGTTCTTATTGAAATTCTGTTAGTGAGACATTGAGACAAGAGAGACATTATAAAAGACAAACTGAACACTGCAAAACTGGAACTGGAACTGCAACTGTAATAGAACCCACAAGAAAAAGACACGCCCATTGAATCGACACTAGACTTACAGTTAGAGCTTATTAGCTTGAAATAGCTTATAGTTAAGGATTAGCCCCCCACCCAAACCCCCCCAAAGAGTACTAAACAATTCTTAGAGAGCTGCCACCATGTCACATGGGGACCTTGAGGAATGTACGTAATATATCCCGCCGATGAGCTCATCTGTATGACCTATGGTTTCTTTGCGCCACGTGTGAGCCAGCGACCCACACTCGACTGCCTGCCTGAGCCGCTCGTGCCCATTGAGTATCCTGTCAGAGCCAGCGTCAACTCCAGCACTAACAACAAGAACAGCAAAAAGAACAGCCACAACAACAGCGCCAACGCCGCCACCGCTACCGCCGCCACCGTCACCGTCAGCAGCTATCCAAACGACTCCTATCCCGCACAGTGGACACCGCCCACACCACAGCCCATACCGCCCCGCATTCCCACTTCGTTAGCCGCGCCGACGCCGCCCAACTCGCCACATAAGCAGCCGTCGCCACTTGCAGCGCCGAGCAACTTCTTTAGCTTCGAGTCGCCGCAGCTTGAGTCGCCGACGCCCACGCCCATACGCCGCACCTCGCGCGCCTCTTTGACCCACTCGAATCACAACTCCGGCGGCAGCAAGCGCTCCAGCGTACGCAGCAATCGGTCCAAGGCGGCGCCACAGACGCCGCTGCTGCTGCCACATCAGCGTCCGCTGAGCACGCCCATGTATAATGACGCCAGCATGCAAGGAGGCAGTTCTGCATCTGGACGCGCACCATTCCAGCGCAGCAGCGCAGCCTACGAGGAGGAGGCGAGCGGCGGAGGCGAGCAACGTTTAACCGATTATGCTGGTTCGACGCTGGTCAGCGAGCGTTCGCGCAGTCCCAGCATCTTTCTGGAGCCACCCACGCCCGATCCCACACATGCACACTTCGGGCCCGGCTGGGGGCGGCCCATGTCGCCCATGGATCTGCCGCCGGAGCCGCGCTCCAGCAGCAGCGTGGGCAGCAAGTCCCCAACCAGCAAGTCGCGACTGCGTCCCAAGCTCCACATACCGCTGGGCCGCCTGGGCCGCTCCAGCTCCTCGGATACGCGTGAGCGCGAGAGCAACCGGCTGCGCGAGGATGTGCATGTGCATGTGGAGAATCCGGTGTTCAGCAGCGAGAACCTGCGCCAGAACAACTTCGATGCATTCTTTGAGGCCCGCGAGCCGGTCATCAAGCTGCATCCGCGCACGCCCAACACGGCGCCGGCGGATGGACACGGCTACTCGCCGCCACTGGAGAACTATGCTGGCGTCTATGATTCACCCAGAACCAGGAGTCCGGCGGGCAGCACCGGCGGCGGACTCTTTGCACGCTCGCCGCGGGAGGATCGCGAGCGTGCGCTCAACGCGCGCTCCCGCAGTGCGGAGCACTGGGATGAGGTGGGGGCGGGCGGGTCTGGCGCTGCGGGTGGTGCGGCAGGTGGCGCTGCCCCTGCCAGCGCTGGTGGTGGCGCGCACTCCAAAGGTGACAGGTGCCCCCAAAAACTACTTTTTCACAAGCTAATCAAATTGTTTACAGTTTTTGTTGCTGCTGCTGCTGCTGCGCAAGCTGCCAAAAAAAAAAGAACAAAACTCTTTAGAAAATGTTGCGTACAACGTTTGTTTGATTGATTGATTGAATGAATGATTGACGACTGCATAACCAGCAAAGTGCTGCAAGTTTTTAACTGCAGTTTTTGAAATGAACTTTATAGCGTTTGTTACGACCTTGCAGAGGGTATTTAACAACATTGTAGAATGCCAGCAAAACAGGATCATTAAAGGACTTAACACACCAATCTCTGTGCAGCTGTTAAAATGTTGTGACAAGTTGAAAAAAAATGTAATTTTCCTTTAGTCTATGTAGTCTTTATGCTAAATTTTGGCTTTGTCTCATTTCAAACTATTATCTGGTTGCAATAATTTCGTTTTGATGGTTAAACTACTTCTTAGCAGATATTCTCATAGAAAACCGAACTAGTTTTACAAGTATAAGCTCTTTATTATAAAATAATATTGTGCATACAATCCCCGTCAGAATCGAAATATTTTGTTAGTAGAATATCAAGTAGAAATAACCTCTGCAAGGATGTGCAAGCTTTTGCATGTCGATGCTGAGTTTGTATTCATGTTTTGTCTTGCACAGTTACGTTTTAAACTAAACTCAGAGTGGAATGAGTCCGGGTGCTTAAGCTGCTTGACTTTAACAGGAAATATGCCCAACTCTCGACTCCCGACTTCTGACTGCCCGACTACCCGACTGCCCGACTGCCCGACTGCCTGCCTGCCTGTCGTATTATCCTAATTCTTATCACACATGCAATGATGTCGGTCCCATGCTGAGTTGGTTGCATGCAAAGTGGATTATGTGCATGCCTGCATATGCTCAGGACACCCAACCCGACCCAACAGTGCACACAGACTGCGATTTAACCTTGCATTGCGTGCCTCCGGCGAGGGGGAGTGCGGGTACAGAGGCGCGCACGCTCGCTCGCCGAATTGGCACGCACATAATTCCTTGGCAATGTGTCGCAGAGCTTTCAAAGGAAACCAGGCAGGCAAGACAGCCAAGGAGCCTCCTGCATGCTGCACAACCTGCCTGCTGTGTGATGACGAACGCCTTCAAAATGAATGGCAAGCTAAGCAGCGCGTGAACTGTAATCAACAACGCTGGCAGGATGGCAGCACATCCTTGCTGGTGGAGTAGCCGGCACGTGAGCGCCACGCCTTAAGATGGCAAACGAGTTGTCGCCCACTTGGAATTCATTTAAAAGTTCATAGCACGCACAAATTTGATGACCAGCAGCTGAAACTAAAACTAAATCAACAGCGTGCTCTACGTGATCGTCACAGTAGCGAAAGGATATAGTCCGGCAATCTCGGGAACGGCTTGTTTATTTCACATCAAATTGCGTGTCGGTGCTAAAGGATATAGGATAAGAGCCAAGCCCCGGCCACATGCCGTGCAGCTAACGCTCTTGTGCGTCATTTATTGTCGCTAAATAATTTCTATAGCATACTTTTGTGGGCAGTTGCCCCCAAGCAATGCAGCTGCTGCACACGAAATCGCGCTGCTGTATAATTTATGTACGTGTGTGGTCAGCTAGACAGTTGAATAGACAGTTGGACAGCTGGACAGCTGGACAACTGGACAACTGGACAGCTGGACAGTTGAACAGTCACAGCACAAAAGCAATTTCAGCTCAGCTAGTATGCCCCGAAAATGTAAAAGCCAATGGCATTACGCCTCATTTATCGATTGAATTTGAAATGAGCCTCGCCTCAATTGGATAGCACCGAGAACGTCTTGGGATCCGATTCCTGAGCGGTTCTGTTGACTTTTGTAATGGGCGCCCAAGCACTTGAAATTTCCGTTTGCTCAACTGAAAATACAAAGAATAGCAAACAAGAAAGCAAAACCCACCTCGAATCATTATTTATGCATAAATATGAGAGGCAGCGATTTGTTTGATTGCAGAGTGGGGAGTGGTGAGTGAGGAGTGAGGGGCGCGGACAGCTTGTCTGCTGGCGTCAGTCCCAATACATTTCTGTATTTATCACGGAAATAAATGCAATAAGCATAAAAAACAAAAAAAAAGAATTCCTGACATGCCAGCCATTATTGAGTGGCAACCGTAAAGGGGAACCGTACAAGGACGAGCTACTGTTTAATTTGAGTTACTTACTTATTTACTTATTTTTTGCAGATTTTAGAACGGCATTTATGCCGATTCAATTTGGTCGAGATTTGATTAAATTGAAACACATTTTTGATATGGAATTTAATTTGTTTGCATTCATTTTGGTTTCGTTTGTTTGCGTTTGCAATTATTTCAATTTTTATTTTAATTGCTTGATTCGAATTAATTGTTGATTTCATTTTATATATTTGATTCCTTTTTTTTTGATTTTTAATTAAATTGATGTGTTTGGTTGAAGACTAATAAAAGTGTTTTGTTTATACAGATTCTTTGGCAAAATCTTCAAGTGGTCCAAAAAATCGTAGGTTCTTCGGGTGGAGGGGACCACGGGGTGGTTCCCTTAGCCCACAGGGCAGCATGGCGTCCTATAATGGTGTACTAAAGGATTACAGTCACAGCAGTTTGAATGAGGCTTTCAAATCCCAAAACAATGTCAACTTTAAGTTAATTAAAACAGGTAAGCCCAATATAAACATATATATTTATACTTATATTATCGTATATAATGTTTAAGCCAGTTTATGTGAGACACACACACAAAAGCCAATAGCTTTTGTTTGGCTTGCGGCAGAAATTTACAGATTGTGTAGGTATTTTTGGGGCCCATAAGAACAGTTTACTGTGTGTGTGTGTGCTGTGTTTTATTTGATAAGTTTCTCGATTGTTTTCCGCATGTGTGTGTATGTGTTTAGATGGCTTTGCTTTATGGCTTATTGATTTCAATCGCACTGCGTCTTTGTCTGATGTGCCTTCCTTATTGTGCCATAAATCTATTCAATTGATGTGCACACGTTTCAAATTCCCACTCTATAAATAACGCATCTTAGCAGCTGAAACTGTGGCTACATATTTTGACTTTAAGCTGCCAACTACTACTTATTTGGAATGCTGCTTTGAAGTTTGTCTTAACTTTTGCCACATACTGCACTGACCTTTCGAGCTTGCCAATATTTTGTCTCCTCTTACGCAGCTGCTGCTGCTGCTGCTGCTGAAGTGTACACAACATTTCAAAGCACAAGCATAACTTTGACTTGTGTCACTGAAAGTTACACAGCCTGCCACAGCAACTGAGAAACTGAACACAAATTGCATTTGGGCCCCGTTTGTAATTTCAACTCCCAGCGCGAGTTTGTAAAGAACTTTTTAATAACATTTTTAGACAGCAAAGAGAGCAACATACTTCTTTACTTTATCAAGTGCAACTGAAGAGGATATCGATAAGTGTGTAGAGGCAATTCCTGATCAAATTCTTTACATCCTTGAAATTCCAAGTCAAGCATTCAAATTACCTAAGACTGGAGACTTTTGCGGTTTTGTGGGCTTTCATAGAATGCAATGCGATAATCATGTTAAGCTTTAAGGCTACTTGTTGCTGCAATACGCATTCCTAAAGCATTCTGTGCATCAGTCAATAAAAATGTTTATGGCCCCGACGCTGCGATATAAACGGGCAGGTGACTCTGGCGGAGCTAAAAGTTAAAAGCCAGTGCAGATTCATATATATTTAAATAGTCGTAAATGTGATGGATTACAACGATGACAGACAGTTCCGCTCATATGACGCAGCTATGCATGATTTTACGACCAGCTTTTTATACTCTGTTTCGAACAAATTTTTTTGGATAGAGAGTATATTTGGCTTATGTCTGTCTGTCTGTCCGTATTCCTGGTTTTTGGTTGCGGCCCTTCGGGGAGTATCGTGGTGGCTGTGGTTTATCTCCCAAATGCGGGTAGAGTCTTCTGGCTCGACGTGGAGTTGCGTTATACAACCGGTTGTTGTGATACCATAGAACAACAGAGGTTTAAGATAGGCCTCGCTCCTAACCAAGGTGGAATGTCATGACCATACAGTAGTGACTTCGAATTGGTACCTTCGGAATGGATTTTCCACGGGGGCGCTGATTGACGCTTAAATTAATTCCGTGCTGGGCACCGTGAGCTTGAGCCATTGTGGCAGGCGTTCACGTTAAACACATTGACTTTAATGTCTGTCCGTATGAACGCACCCTTTAAGCTAAAGCAACCAGACAGAGGCATATCTCGTACAGTTTCATAGCTAGAGTCACCAAATTTGATATGCAGACTACTGTTGACTTTCTTGACAGAACTGCATCAAAATATTTGTGACACCCTCGCACTCGCCCCCGAAAATGAGCAAAATCTATATCTTCCACACCTGTACATTTAGAGTCACCAAATGTTAAGGACAGATTACTGTCTCTTCAAGCCTCTTTACCACCCCACAATTAACCATTTTATACCGAACTTGAAACAGAGTATTCTGCTGTCGGGTACGTCCGACAGCAAGGTGCTTACTTGTTCATATTAAGTATACGCGTGCAAGGGCCAACACATTGTGTGTGGCAGCGTGAGTAAATGAAATGTGTACCTCTGCCAGTTAAGCGCCGGCAACTCCTTGGCTTATTTCAGTTTAAACAGTTCGCTGGCACTTTTAAGCCACTTCCAAATGCTGCGCATTTAAGCCGGGGGGCTAAGCGAAAGCCGTGAGAACAGCTTTTCACAACGCTTTCCCAGCTGCCACGTGTGTGTGTGTCTCTGTGTCTCTGTGTGTGTGCGTGTGCGTGTGTTTGTTTGTGTGTATATCCTGTAGCCGTCGCTAATGCACTTTGCTGCAACAATCAAAACATTTTGCTTTTATAGCTTATGTAATTTTGCTTAATGTGCTTAAACTTTTACTCAGAGCTTAAGCTATTCGTGCCTGAATTTTACTGCTTCAATTAGAAATGTCTGTTGATTTTACTCAAATAAGAAATGTATTTAATTATTCCGTCGGATTTACTTAATCTCTGCGTTGAAAATAATAAACAGCATATTATTAAATAAAGTGAGAGCTTGTGTGCTTAATATTCAGCTTTAACTGACCTGAGTTGCCTTTAAATATCTGAGCAAAAAGATTTCTATTCAGCAAATATTTTATTAAACTAGTATCTGCGTCTGGTGCAAGCATCTTATAATATATTTTATAAATTTAAGTTATACCTTTACCACTTTTTGCCTTTTGGGCATTATATATATTAGAGCAAAAGGAATGGGCGAAGTGGGCTGTCTGGCGGGTGTCCTACTAAGGTATGCGCACTGGGACTTCGTCCTTACCAGGCTGTAATCGCTTTGGCGTTTGTGCTTTTATACACGCTGAACAAAAAAACCAATCGGCAAAAAACAATCATGCTAGATTCTGCTTTGAATCTATGCAAATTTTTACGATGTCCATTTTTGGTGTCGTCATTCTCGTTTTGGGCTTTGTTTTCCCAGCTATTGGCCAATCTGATTTTAAGTTTTGCATGCATATATTATGACTTGACGATTCTCTGCCTTATACCCATGTAAATCGATGTGTAGTCTTTGCAATAAGACCCTTTTTCGAAGTTTTGAAGAATCATTTAAAAAAAGCCTTGAAAGCGCAGTAAATCGTATTAATAAAACAGCTTCAAAAAAACAGTTTCCAAGATGTGAGATCTTGATGCCTTAGAATTGTGAAATTGGGCCTAATTTTATATTATAGCAATAATAGACAGGCTTACATTTGAAAAGGCAACGGCTTTTATTGGCAACTGCTCTCGATAACTTATCTTGAGAGTGTGGCAACACTGTAATATAGGATTATCGATATAGTCTGCATAGAAAACATATCGAGCACGTATGTGTAAGTATCGATACATCAGTGCGATAACAACAAGCCTGCGAACAACGATCGCGCGTTAATTCTCTGTGTAAATAAGAAAATGTAATCCATTTGGTAGTGAAATGCTTAAGCACTCGTATATCGTATATCTGTGTGTAATTCTGGATAAAAATAAAAGCGATTCATCAATTATTTATTTCATTGCAGTATCCGATTTCAACGAATCACTCGCCCAATTGTATGAGGAACATGCAACTGCCCTTCAAACTTTAGTGTCCAATTATCGCAAAAAGAATGCCGAGCTGCGCAAGGAAAGGTATGTGGCAAGGATTGCATTTCCATGTTGCTGATAATTATTTAAAACTTTCATTATTGTTTCATGTGGCAGACCCGCCTGCCACCTGGGCATCTTTCAGGCATGGGAAACATTCCTGCAGGAAGCGGAAACCGACTCACAGGCCTGCAACGATGTGGCCAGCGTGCTCTCCCGCCAGGTGAGAAAAGGACACATTTTAAATAACAGCCTATAGTATTTCAGTGTGTGTCATTCAGTTGACATTTAAATGGATAAGTCGTGTTGGCCTCAATAAGCAATAAACTCGTTTAGAGTTTTCCGCAACGAAAATAGATTGTGGGCTGTCATTGGCGTTAATGAAATAATGAGCATCCTTAAATCAATCCATGGCTAACACCACAAATTATACGTACATACATATACAACCAGAGAACATACAAACATTGCCTAATTGGGCTTAATGTGACCAATGTGACGGCGGAGTGCGGGAGTGTCCGCTGCAGCATTTGGCAGCCTTGGGAATTCGCATGTGTAATTAAAGTGCCGCGTAATGTAATTCTCTTTTTATACCCATAAAAAAGGGCTAAGAGGTATAACATAAAGTTGCGCTTACACATGTAACAGTCAGCTTCAATGCTATAAAGCATATATATTCCTGATGAGCACAAACAATCGATACTATCAAATTTGACAAGTTTATTTGAATTTTTTTCCATTCCATTAAAGTCACATCTTCAAAGATATAGCTCTTAAATTTGGTATACAAACGCTTTATAGTGTCGTCTATTTAGCCTGCAAATTTCATAATAAACGGATCATAAACATATAGGAAACTATTGACAAACAGATTTCACTACGAATGTGTGCTGTGATACTATAGAAAACCGGCTAGAGGGTATCTACTACCAAAACACTCTCCGACTACATTATTTGTACATGTTTTTATGTGGGTTTGCTTTTGTTTTTGTGGCTTTGTTTATTTTTGTGTATTTAATTTGCATTTTGCATGATGATTTGCATTTTAGGCTTTCCAGGCAACAACCCCTAAAACAGAAACATGTTTATAAAGCACAATATAAAATGGAATCATTTTTGCGTAAAAACGTATTTGTATTAAAAATTAACTTGTTTTGATTGTGCATTGTTAAACAAAAATATATTATTTAAATTGGTTTAACTAGCTGATTATTGGTGGACAAATTAAGCTGCGATATTTCCAGCTGATTTAACAAGAGAAATGTTCTATAAAACTGTCTGCTTTGTAATAATATACAAAGTGATTGTTCTCTATAGATTCTAATAGATTTCCATCTGCTCAGGGCCAACCCTTCGACTAATCCTCCACTATTATACTATTTCATTTAAGTATTGCCTGTATTTCTTGTGATGTAATTCTTTTGCATATAATTATGTTTGTTTGGTTTAAATTTGCAGGTGTCACGACCGATGCTGGATAAATCCTTTCATCGCAAAGTTCAAAGTCGCAAAATATTTACACACAGGGAGTCCTTTGAGACTATTATCGCAAAGACTGAGGAGAAACTGTCGAAGGTGTGTTATATACAACTTTCACCATAATTAACAGCCCCCGTCAAGTGGCCTTATCGCTGAGCCACACTCAATGTTGTCAAGCACTTGGCTTATTAAGTGCTTAAGACACTGTTTACACTCATGTACACACACACACACACACACACACACACACACACACACACACACACACACACAGACACACAGACACACACGCAGTGACATGAATGTGTATTAAACATACGCAGTGTTGCCGCCTCTTAATCATTTGATGTGTGTTTAAGCATTTATGTTGTCTTCCGGTTTCCGGTTTCATGTTGCAACAGTGTCGCCTGGACTACAAGCAATGCCACATGGCACATCGCCAGAATCCCAGCCAGCACTCGCTCACGGAGTACATTGATGCGCACAATGCGTATGTGCAGCAGTTGCATGCCACCAATGGCATGCTGGAGTCCTACCACTGCGACACGCTGCCACAACTGATGCAGGAGCTGGAGGAGATACACAACGACCTATGCAACATTGTCTCCGACTCGCTGCAGCAGGGCGCCGATGTAATTGCCAACAAGGTGGGTCACTGTATACCTCGTGTGATTTATGACTGCGGGGTAAGGTTATCCTTGCTGCTGCCGCTGTTGCCGCTGCAGCTGCTGCAGTGCAGCAGGTGGTTGTCATTATTGTTGCTGGCCCAATTCCATGACTGGAATTTGAGTTAATTTTACTGCGCCTGAAATGGCCTGGAATATAATACAATTTGAGCACCATTATAGTAATTGCACATAATTGCGACTCCAGGGGCCGCAATTTGCGCAGGTAATTTACGTAATGTTGAGTTGCGTGCGCGTAGACATCAAACAATTGCCGGGAAATGCTTATGTTTATTAAATGTTTGTTTGCTTTCTGTTGCTTAACATATTTATAGGCCGCCGAGCAGAGCAAGCGCTATGGCAGCCTGGCCAACCAGTGCAGCGCCGTATCGCCGCAGCAGGATCTGGTGAACTTTGTCCGGCTCCTGGCGCAGCCCTCGCAGGCACAGAAGGTGCCCAGACGCGTCTTTGCCCCACCACAGGCACAGCAGCCGGGCGAGCCGCCGGAGGAGACGGGCGACTATAATGTGAGTAATGCAACAAACACACACACACACACAAACACAAACACACCCGACACACACGATGAAGTTACTTCAAGCTGTTGCTTTCTATGGGCTTTTACTTCATGACGTTTTCTTATACACTCAAAAACTGCGCATTTTCACAGTGTTATGCAAATCTTTCCTATTTCTAATAGGAAGATATTGAAAATTTCTTTAAAGTTAAGAGTTCCTTTCTTTTATTTACAAATCTATTAAAATTTAAAATTATACAAAAATTAAAATTAAAATTTAGAACAAGCATTAGATAACTTTCTTGACTTTCATATTATTGCAAATTCATCATTGCTATCAGATGTAGGGCTCCTTTCTGTTATTTACAATTCAATCAAATAATTAATTTTAAAAGAGCGGCTATCTTCGAAGCTATATATACTAGCAGCAATGTTTTTTATACAAAACTTAATTTTGGTCTGATGTGTTCCGATTTTTATCAAATTATAGGAAACTATGTGAAGTATTATAAAACTACCACTTAGTTTGGATGAAGGATTTGTATAAACAAAAAGTTTGATATAAGTAGTCGTCTGATTTTGATCAAATTTGGCCAGATTGTATAAACTCTTTAGAGACTCGGCAGTGGAAAGTTTGGTAAGCATACCTTTATAAACAAAAAAGATTTTCAAACAAAAACATATTTGTCGATCGATCATTCCTATGGCAGCTATATGTTTGAGTGGTCCGATCTGGCCGGTTTCGACATATGTACTGCCTGCAGCAAAAAGAAGGGTCTGTGCCAAGTTTCATTATGATAGCTTTAAAACTGAGAGACTAGTTCGCATAGAAACAGACGGACATCGCTATATCGACTCGGCTATTCATGCTGATTCAGAATATATATACTTTGTTGTGTCGCAAACGTCTCCTTCAGTCAATTACACATTTCGAGACAAAATTATAATACCCTGATAGGGTATAAAAAAGAGTATTAGCTAAATGTTGTCCCTTAATAAAGAAGTATTACGATTACTGGATGTTGTTTTACATCTACAATACTTATTTTTTTTGATATTCATTAAACTTTCAATTCAATATTGCTACCAAATGTTTCCCCTTAACCATTTATAAGATCCCTCAACTAAATCGATTGATAATTCTTGTGAAACAAGCATATTTTCAAAAATAATTATTTCCTTACCAAACTGTAAACTTTGTATAAACTGTTTGTAAATTTAAGCAAAAAATGATTCAAGTTTGTTAAAAATTTGACAAATTTTAGAAGTGTTTAGGAAAAGTCTTCACTCATGCACTCCTTAACTCTTTTCCACAAAAGAAACTTAATGCAAAGCTTCATAAAGTAACTTAATCGTGTAAATGCACACACACATTAACACACACACTAACACACATATGGGATTTTGTCGAGTGCACAACACCTCCACATACTCGCCGCAGGAAATGACGCCCATTTTGCGGAACGAGCTCGTTTTTGACCGCCACTCGACGCTGTCGCAGCGCTCGGCACTGGAGTCGCTTAAGCGTGAGGCCATTGAATTGGAATTGCAAATACGTCAGCTGCAGGTGAGTAACAAGTTTGCGCGTAAGCTGAAAACTACATATGTATACATTTATTCACATGATTGCTATGCAGGACTCCATTGATGCACTGAATCGCACGCAGACCCGCGGCATTGAGGGCCAGCTGTATAACAAGGTTAACGAGCTCCAGGAGGATTTGTCCATGAAGAAATTTGATTTGCGCGCCAAGCAAATACACCTCGCTGCCATACGTGCACAGGTGAGTTTAATGTCATCTGTGTGTGTGTGGTGAAAAGCTTGGGCTAGCGAGTACACGCACCCAAGCTTAAAGCTCGCAATATGTTTTGCGAAGCTTGCTGCTTTTGACAAGCTTTCGCGCAACTTGCCAAGCACCTGTTGATGCCAGTCAGCTTTTATGCTTGCCATAGATTTGTGGTTATATAGAACATCCGGAATGGTTGGAAGATATAACTTCCTTAGTGAGATATTCCAGTTGTGTTTTTAAACTGATTGCTGGCCAAGTTGTGTTCTATATAGGCGTGTGCACGCTTCAAAGTGCACGTGAACTCAGGAGTCGCGTATGTAGGTCAAACAGCTGTGAGTTTTGACTTTCAGTGTTGTGTGTAGTGCGCATGTGACCAAAGGAAATTCCTTGAATGCTGGCGGAGCACAACTCCGGAAGCGTTCGTCCTTCGTTTAGTACTACGGTAGATGAGCTTGCGCTTGGTCAGTGTGACGACGGATGTGTTGCTGAGGACGAAGACAAAGACGAAGACGACGACAACTATGTGCGCTGCGTGCACGTGCTAAACTGTAAACTTACATTTTATGAGTGGAATACAAATATAACCTAGCTAGTGTTGTGTGTGTATGTATTTTGTTTGGTGCCACTGTTGCTGTTATTAATATAGACTGGCAGGATTCGAAATTGTGCGTCTCAGGCTGTTTGTTGTTGTTGCCGTTGTTGCTCTTGTTGCTGTTGTTGTTGGTGGGAAAAGCCCAACGCAAATAACTTGAACCCCAAGCTTCGAAAAACAGCTGTTCGCTTCGGCAAAAGCCACGAGTGTGCGAGAGTGTGAGAGAGTGCAAGTGCGAGAGAGCGCGGCGGGAGCACATGTGCATGCGCAGCGTTGCCAGATCGCCGCACTGGCGCTGCTGCAACCACATTCGCTGTTTATAAAAGCAACGTGCAAGTCTCGCTCCGCGTCAGTCACGTGCCTGCATTTGAACGTAGCTCACAACGCGCGTCGCGCCCACGTTGCTGCTGAGTGATCCGCATCCGTTCCGACAAATTAGCCGTAACTGTCGTCGCGCCTGAGATTTGATTGGCTGCAGCTACAAACGGCAAATAAACCAAAAAACAAAAACAAAAAAATCCAAACAAAAATACAACAAAAACTTTGAAATACCCATGAGAAATGCGCTGGCATTTGTTTTAGTCTAAGGCGTTGTCTCCGACCAACAATTTAGTTAAAGACAGACCACAGACATTATTCACTTTAGAGCGCAGGACAGGCAGGCTTTAGTGTTCAGTTTCTTGGGGCGTTTGCTCAAACCGTAACATTTTCCAAAAAGAAAGCCTAAAAACCATACTATATACCATAACTAAAACTTGACTTGACCGTAAGTAAAGCCAACAATGTCGTTGATCAACAACAAATCAAGTAAAAATTAGCTAAAGTGTAGCCTTGCCAGCATACATATGTAAAATAATCTTAGCTTTCTTTTAACTAACAATAATAACACGCATACGCACCGTGCGCCCAACGAATTCGCTGTCTGAAATGTCAAAAAATGCCTTAAAATTCAAAAAAAAAAATAAAAAAAATACAATATCAATTAACAAAAATATTCACAACGTAGCACTGTCAGTTTTCTTCGAATCGTTTTGCTTGCTTTAAGTACTCTTAATTAGTGCATTCAACTAAATATATATAAATATAATAGCGAACCAAGTCGGTTGGTCACAACTTGGCAAACAATATAACACGCTTGTACAACATTTGTAGCGGCTATAGCTATAGAAATATTTACATCTACTATCTCTATCACATTCTCACCTATTACATACTATTCTAGTACACTGAACTAAACCTAACTACTATAAATAGCAACAAAACCAAGCAACTTACTCGTATGTACTGTAAATACCAACTAATTCACTTTGCTAATCCATAGAAAGTAGCTATTACTTATTTACTATGTAATACAAAGCGCCTAGAGGCTCGCATTGCATTTGTCCTTTAAGTGTGAAGTCCTGAATGTGCAACTCCGTTTGTGAACGGCAATTCAGTTGAGAGACAGACCAAATACTATAAACTCTGTAAAAATACCATACTCGTATTGTCGTGCGTCGGCGATAACAAATTTCATCGAATTTACACCCATCGAGCAGTATCCACTATATAATTGTGCACCATGCGCGTTATCGTTCTCAAAAAGAATCGCACTAACAAACGCGGCACGCCCACGGCAACATCCTCGCGAGAGCCGCCAAAAAAGTCGTACGCAAAAGTAAGAAATTCGATATATAGATGCAATATTCAATTGGTTTTAATACATTATTCATTTATTGGTATATGCTCTTTCCCCAAATCCCCAAAAAACGCTTCAAAACTATCGATAGTGATTGCTTTCCATAGTTTCGATACTATCGATAGTTTTCTTAATTTTCATTTAGAATATTTAGCTTGTTTTTGATCTATAAGAAAATATAAGAACATACAACGCTGTACCATTAAAAGACATATCAAATGAAGTAGAACTTCAATCGATAGTCTTAACAAAAATTATTTGTTTTATCATATCAAAATAGTAATTTTGTAAAAAGTACGAAAGGAAGAACTTCTATCGGTAGTCTTAAGAACAATTGATAGTTTTATCACAGTAAAAGTACTTTAAAGACTATAAAGTACTATAAAATGATGTACGAAAGGAAGAACTTCTATTGATAGTCTTAAGAACAATTGATAGTTTTGATCGACAGTCTTTAAAACAATTGATGGTTTTTATCGATATTTTTAAGAACAATTGACAGTTTCAATACATTAAAAGTACTATAAAAAGTACGAAAGGAAGAACTTCTATCGATATTCTTAAGAACAATTGATAGTTTTGATCGATAGTCTTTATAACAATTGATAGTTTTTATCGATAGTCTTAAGAACAATTGATAGTTTTTATCGATATTCTTAAGAACAATTGACAGTTTCAATACATTAAAAGTACTATAAAGAGAAGTATAATAGTCTTAAGTCGATAGTTTTTATCGATAGTCTTAAGAACAATTGATAGTTTTATCACATTAAAAGTACTATAAAGGAAAGTAAAAAGAACTTCTATCGATATTCTTAAGAACAATTGATAGCTTTATCGATACAACAGTTTTATACCATACGATACCACATTTAACTTTCCAGCTGATTTTATAAATGCTTTAAGTTTCTGTAAGCTAGTTGTGGAAAGAGCATTAAAACTTCGACAACTCGAAGTTAAAATATACTTTGCTTTGTTTCTATTTGAAAAACAAACCAAATTGCCAATGCAATCAATTTTTGAGAAATATAAATACGATAAATGAAATTGTTTACATATTGCCAACGTTAAAAGTGGTTTTTTTTATGAATTCACGCGAAATTCAGGTATAACAAATGCGCAATAATATTTATAATAGCAACCATAACAGCATGCCTAACTAGAACAATTTAAATATGATTTCAATACTAAGTATATAAATAACAGGCATTTCATAGCTCAAAAATTGGTTGTAGTGGTCGGAATTTTGGCATGATAATACAAATACCATAAGCATATCAACTATAATTAGTATATATAACTTAAATCTAGCGTAGAAAGAAATGCTTGAGCAACTGCATCAATGACTCTTTAATATAATATCAATTAAATGGCAAACTTCTTATAGAAGGGCTTCGAATGCTGTGTTCTAAACCGCGCTGGCCGTGAAGAGCACCTCAAAGTCGTCCTCAGAGCTCTCGGCTCGTCGCATCTGCAGAAAATATGCCAAAACGATCATAATGAAGTACGACTCTAGAGCTGAAATATAGTTATTAGTTCTGGCTGAGTTCAAAATAGTTTTAGAGGCACTTACCCGCTGAGAAGGCATCGAAGATGAGAAGTTCGGGTATGCAGACGATGACAAGAGTGTAGAACATAAAAATAATGGTGCACAGAGCTGTCACATAAATCCAAACAAGCAGGCACATTTTGCGTTTCTATTCGAAAGAACTTTAGATAGGTCTATATAGATTTGCAATATACTTACAAGTGCAACACCCGCCAAGAGCAGCTGGGAGGTGATCAGGGTTATCAGGCCCATGAAGAGGCTGAGCACAGGATCGTGTTGTGGCGTCTCCCCAGCATTGATCCACTTGGGTGCCAGGAGACGATCCCTGTTAGTGCACACCTCGCTGAAGCTATACAGGACCTGTATGAGGCCGCACAGTGCCTCAAAATATGCAATCAGCTTGCAGCCCATCTTCAGATCGAAGAAGTAACAGCAACTCTTAACATTTTGCATTTGCCTGGGTAAAATCCTAATGGCCGCTTCCTCCAACTTATTGCTGGTGCTCTGTAGCAAATTTGAAAAATACATTATGTTTGAATTTGTCGACTCCATGAAACTGTTAATGAGAATCGTTTCAGCTGGCAAAATGTGTGTACTGTGCGGCCCCAAAAGCCTACTTAGCCGGACTCCGTTTTTGATTGTATTGTATTCGGCTGCTTTTGATTAAGTTTTGTTCAATGGCACTTTTGTGCAATTTCCTATTCGAAAATTAAGTGCACAAGAAAATCCAATTTGATTTATTTGTTTGGCACAGCGATGGCGAAAATGCCGGAAAATGAGAACAAAATCTAAAACAATTCAATTTTCCAAGCGGCAAACGTGAGTCCTACGTCTAAGTACATCTCACTCTTAGCCTCAGTCGCAGTCTCAGTCTCAGTCGCAGTCTCAGTCGCAGTTTCAGTCTCAGTTTCTATCTGAGCTCTGGCCAAATTGTTCCTCCGCTGCCCTTCGCTTCTGGCCCGGCCTCAGCCTCTGCTGCCATTGGCACAATCAGTTGCCCATAAGCGAAATTCCTTTACTGATTTCCTTTTAAAAGCATTTTTCGAATTGTCTTGACTTGGCCACTTGAACTTTGTGTCCATTGACCAATCCAGCAGCAGTTCCAGTTGCCATTCCCTCTTCCTTTCCGCTTGCCATTTCTCACAGCAGCTTTTCGGCTTCCTTTCGCTGCGCCCAGGATAATATTGTCTGTATTGGTGTGTATTTCCACATTTTATTTATTGTTGTTTGGTTTGGCTATTGTTGTTGTTGCTCATACAATGACAACTTACTTCTGGCTCAAGCAGCGTTTACTTGGCATTTATTTTGGCCACGTCATCTTAATACAATAAGTGGCATATCATTTGATTTAAATTCAGTTTCGAAGCCTTAATTTATCTTATAAAATTACTATAATAATTTAATTAAGCTTAATTAGTATAATGCTGCTCGAATTGAAACATCAAGTCTACATAAATATAGATTACATTTCCGGCCCATTTTAGTTTTGTAAACAATTATTCAATTTGTCATTGTGCAGCTTGCAGTTTGCATAGCAGCAAGTATTATTATTTTTATTTTCATTTTATTTTACAAACATGTGCGTGCTAATTTTCACACTGTTTGCTTATCTTGCATAGAATTTCCTGTGTTGTTTTGTTCTTTTTTTTTGCACTGAGCACATAAAATAAAATAGCAACAACAGACTGTTGTTTTCTACGAAATTTAGTACCAATATAACATACAGAATTATAGTTTGCTTTAAATATGGCAGCTGCAATCATTGAACAGGTTTTTGAGCAACTATTTTGTATTTTGAAAGCAAGGATGAGGAGTGAAAATAGCAAAAACAGAGTATTTCTAGTCAAGAACTTTTATTATTTCAAAAACTGACATTAGCTGATGTTTCAAGTTCAATTTTATGTTCGTGTAAAGTCGTTTGTCTATTTATTTTTGTTTTCAAAATTAGTTTGAATCCCATCGGATGAAAACAAAAAGGTTGCCTTCACGGCATTTGAGTTTTTATCAAATTATTATTTGTGTGCAGCTTTGAAAATAGTTTTGAGGCTGATCGGACTAAGATTAACCTCTCGTCCGTACAATCGTGCATCCTTTTTTTATCCCGAGGGTTGGAAGCTTCGCAATGGCTAAAACGTGACTGAAATAAATTTATGCATATAGCTTGAAAATTCGTTTTAAAAAGGATCAAATGAATATTACACTTTTATCCAGTTTCAACACTTTTGTTTGTCATTTTCTAAAAATGGAAACTACTGTAAGAAATGCACTTTCACAGGTCCTGCTGTTTGGACGCTGTGTGTTGATTAACAGGATAAATTGTTGTTGCTAGTGAAAATTCAGAAAAATTCTAAACTAAACATTGGATTTTGCGGAATTAAACGCTTTGCAATAAAGTGGCTGTAAAGTGCTGAAATAATTCATTTCTTATGAATACCACAAAATCACTTAAGCTCTCTACGCTTCGGTCGCTTTTGATGCTGCCCCAAAATGATGCACAAAACTGACTTGCAGTTCAAGGAATCCGTTAGTCATGCAAATAAAACGAAAATAGTTGACAACAATTCGAAGTCGAACAGGCGACTTTTGTTAACTCTCTGCTGAATAGATTGATGCACGCCCGAATCCTGTGAATCCTTGCGTGTATATTGTGTCAGTGGCACTATCATCAGGGCTAAGGTCAAAAGCTGTGCTCTTAAAAGGGTTAATTTTAAATTTATTGCCATCGCCTTGTTACGTATGTATGCATGCGCCCAAATCCTTGCAAAGGGATGCCCAAGGAACCCAAGCAGCCCGGCTACCAAAAGGCGTAGGCGTTCTCATAGTCATAGTCCAAAATGGTGCGACAACAACAATTTGCACGTTGCCCCCGACACACACACACACACACACACACACACACACACACACACACACGCACGCACAACACACACACACACATACTAGGGGACAAACTGGCGAATTTATGTACGTGAGTTGAGTGTTCTGGGAGCGACCTGCATGACGGCTATGACATGGCGATATTTCTCGGCTGCCGCCAGGACACGTTATCTGGGCAACGGGGTGGCCCAGGTTGTACTTTATTTTATTGCTTTAATAAATATAAAATGCGTTGCGCTTTTTCGTTTTCTGCGGTTCTTTTTTTTGCAGGCACCCCTAGCCCCTACCCACCGTAGAGTTATCGGCATAGTTGGTTACAATCCCAAGTGAACCACAATTAGCAGCTGGTGGGGCAGCAAGGATGTTTATAATCTTAAACAGGACATCAACTTAATTGGGCGCTTAATGCGTAGCTGCTGGAATTGGTTGCCATATAAGCAAAAAGATCATTTTTATTTTGCTGCCGCATAAATTTTAATTAATCATAAAAATGTGTGCGCATCAAAATGCCACAGGTTCGCGTCCTGTATTGTACTCGTTATGTATGCCTTTGTTTCCGTTTTTATACGCTGTTCCCAAAAGGGGAGTGGGGTATATTGGGCGTCTGCAAAGACGCTATCGAAGCTAGAGCTTAAATCAGAGAAAGGGTTGATATTCACTTGCTACGCCCCATTTTTCTCCACACTTTGGTAAAATAGTCATCAAATTTGATATGAGAACTTCCGATTGGAGCAATGATAATTATTTCATCCTGGTTCCCTCCCTTGGAAAGGCTTAAAAGTTGATATTCACTAGCTACGCCCTATTTTTCTCCACACTTTGATATTCACTAGCTACGTCCTAAAGTGTGGAACTTGGGTAACATAGTCATCAAATTTGATATGAGAACTTCCGATTGGAGCAGTGATATTTATTTCATCCTGGTTCCCTCCCTTGGAAAGGCTCAAAAGTTGATATTCACTAGCTACATCCTAAAGTGTGGAACTTTGGTAATAAAGTCATCAAATTTGATATGAGAACTTCCGGTTGGAGCAGTAATATTGGTTTCATCCTGGATACCTCCCCTGTGAGGGAAATAGAACAGAGTATTCTGCAATTTTCTCCACACTTTGGTAACATAGTCATCAAATTTGATATCAGAACTTCCAATTGGAGCAGTAATATTGTTTTCATCCTGGTTCCCTCCCTCGCGAAGAAAATAGAACAGAGTATTCTGCAATTGGATTGGAGCTGTGATAGTTATTTCATCCTGGTTCCCTCCCTTGGAAAGGCTCAAAAGTTGATATTCACTAGCTACGTCCTAACGTGTGGAACTTTGGTAACATAGTCATCAAATTTGATATGAGAACTTCCGGTTGGAGCAGTAATATTGGTTTCATCCTGGATCCCTCGCCTGTGAAGGAAATAGAACAGAGTATTCTGCAATCAGGAGCTTTCGACTGCAGTGTCCTTGTTCTGTTTTTATTGTTGTTGTTGCCTAGCAAGCTGTCCTGAGAAATTCATATTCGTGTTTAATAATAAATCACAAGATGCTGCCGCTTGGAGTTCGCAACATCAGCAGCGGCAGCAGCAAGGTCTGCCCCATTCATTTTGCTGGGGCCAGAGGTACAGTTGAATATGGTGCAACGTTTGATTTTCATTAGCGCTGACACACACACACACACACACACACACACACACAAACACACATAAACACACATAGTGGCTTGAAAGGAGTCGGCTGGCTATGGAAATGCCTGGCAAAATGGCGCCATTAAAGGATTGGCGGCTAAGGAAATTTAATTACAGTCTTCATCCCATTGTGGACCGCACACGGCTCCTTGCTGCCTCATCCTGCTTTGTCCTGCCTCGTTCTGTGCGGCTCTGTCATTTAATCAGACCCATTCGCGAGCTCCATTTTATCAGACGGAAGTTTGCATCAGCTAATTTGCTGAATTTTGCGGCGTGTAAATAATTATTCGCATGCATTTCCTGTTGTTCCTGCTATCTCCGTCGGAAAACTAACAAAAAATAGCAAGGCTATGCATAAATCGACAATTCATATACCCTTATATCCTTGCATGTGGTATAAAGTCACGATATGTATATTTAAACCCTTAAAGTAAGAATAATTCAGTTAAAATATCAAATCATACTATTCTTTCCAGTTTTAAAGCTATCTTTTTGTTGCTGAAGGATGAAATTATGATCATTCGTAAATTGTATTGTATGAAAAACCTTTTCTGCTTTTATAAAGCTTCAACTTGTTAATTTTATATCGAAGAACTTTATTTATTAACTGTCATTGGAGTATATTGTATTCCTTGCTTGCTTACAAAGTTTTCAACAAATTTGCTTACTTTGTGCTTAACTTGGCTTTCAAGTGTCTGATAGACTTATAGCTTGGATTAAGTAACTAAGTATATTGTAGGGCTATCATTGCAGCCATTTGATAAATGTCTGTGAGGATATTTAATTTTCGTCACCCTGACTGTTCAGCTGTTTTCCCTTGTCTTAATACCCTGTACCTACAAAATAGTTAAGAAGGATGTCATCAATTCCTGCAAATGTTAGAAGAAAGTATTGTCTACTCTATAAAGTATATCTATTCTTGATCAGAACTGAGCCTTGCCGACCCTAGAAAGTATATCTATTCTTGATCAGCCTTGGCGAATCTGTAAGTTTTGTATAAAAGACGACTATCTCAGAGACTTTATCTAGAGATTTCAAATTTAATAAGTAGCTTCTGGGATATTTTAACTTGCCACACTTCCTGGCAAACTTTTATTTATGTATCCCATATCTTAAACCCTTATACAGGGAATCTGGTAGTCGTACAGTCTCGACCATAAGCATTTATACTTGCTCCCACTGTGGTTGCTGTTCGAAACTGATAAATATTTAAGCGAAAATCTGAACAACGAACTGTGAGCTGCTTTTAGTAAAAAGGAGCTGGTTTTATGGTTATTTTGTTGTGCACCCAACAGCACTTGGCAGACAGATTTGAGGAGCTTGGATCAGTTTGGAGGAGCTCGAAGGAGCTTGGGGATAACCAGAAATTTGTTGACGCACGACAAGTGGCGCATTTTGGTTCTATTTTTCCACTGATTGCTGGAGATGCTTTCCCTGTGTTTTCATTCATTAAAATTTCATTTGAAAATCAGCAAATTGCTGGCGTAATCTCTTCTATCCATTTGTTTTGCCAGCATTTGGCCAAGCCATTGTCTTGGCTCTATGTCCTGTCTCCTGGCACTTGAACAAATATTCCTGTCAGCAAGCTCGCTTGATGGACATTTCGTTGCTGTTGTTGTTGTTGTTGTTGTTCTTGTTGTTATTGGTTGTGTTGTAGAAAAGTGCAAGGACATTGTGTAAAGTTTTTCAACGCTGAAGGCTTGTAGATTTTTGAACTTACATAAATTCCAATGCTATATTTCTTCAACTTAATTGCCGCTCGCCTTATCTGAGTGGATTTTATTTGACGTTCATTGTTTATGCTTCATGTTTTGGCCACCTTATTCTATGTTTTTCCTCTTCTATTTTTTGGCGCTGTCAAGATAAACACAGCAAGCCAGAACCAGAGCTGCTAACAGAACGAGCAAGGATAAAAATAGTAAGGCATACAACATTGTTTGACTTTGCGGATTCCGTGGAGCAGCAATTCCCTTATTTGTACGTCCTTGCAAAGGGTAATATCATTTTGATATGAACTAAGTAACGCATTGAAAGCGGCGTCACTAAATCGTATAGCAGCTCTAAGAACGATTAGTCGAAAGTTCACATCTTCTAAGAACAGCTTTTTCGTTTTCACCTTTCTTTTCACTTAATCTTTCTGTTATTTTACGAACAACTTTCATTAAACTTGAAACTATATATACAAGAACTACTTAATCTACAAAAATTAAGTCTGATTATTGAAATAAAAATATAAATTAAAATAATGCAAAAGGAAATAAAAATAATAATATTTACAATTTTCTTGTTTTTTGTTTTCACCCGTTCTACGTTCTATTTAATTTTTACAAAATTCGAGAATTTAGTTGCATGAACAACTTTTTCGTTTTCACCTTTCTTTTTATTTCTTCATTTAATCCTTCTGTTATTTTACGAACAACATAAATTAAACTTGAAACTAAAAATACAAGAACTACTTAATCTACAAAAATTAAAAAATTAAAAATTAATTAGAAAAAAAATATAATATTTAAAATTTCTTTATTTTTGTGTTTACCCGTTCTAAGTTCCTTTTTGTTCTTACAAGGTGACCTGAATATTGTCAAAATCGGTTTACTATATCTTTAAGATGTCATGGGAACAATTGGTCAAGAAACGTAGTAGATTCTAAAGATTTCTTGACTAAATCTATCATGTCTAAGTTTAATTATAGAATATATAATTTAAATACAAGTTCGACTAAATTTGGACTACTATATTACATACTTAGTTGCCATAGGAATAATTTGGTCAAGAATTGAGTTTTTGTATGAAAAAGTTTTGTTTCGCATAATTGTTAAGGGCACTCAAGGGTATTGAATCTGCGGCATCTGAAGTTAGCTTTTCATTGGCATTCTGTCTGTTTGCTCTACTCGGTTCAGTTCTGTGCTGCTCTGGTTTACACTTGGCTGGGTTATCCCTTCAAAGCACTTTGGCAGTTAAACCGTAAAGATGATAAATGCGAATGTCTTTCAATTTGAGTTGCTGCTTGCACCTCAACTGTAGTAAAGGGGCCAGAATTTATGGTTATGCCGCTGACCCGAATTAGGCCAACATTTTGCATATTTCTTTTCACAGTTTTTGGGACTACTCTGATTGACAGGCCGCCCAACCGCCCACCGCCCACCGCCCACCGTCTACCACTGTGGGCCCAAATATGGAAAGTCACATTAATCAACACTTAAACGTTTAATTAGCCCACATTAATCTTGGTGCGCCCCAAAGAGCAGCCCCTTTTGCCTTCTGTCAATTGTCTCTCTATGTGGTTGGCTTTTTTGTCTCGTGTCGGGGGCCAACGCCCCCTGTCCCCTGCCCCCTGCCCGCTGTCACCATGCCCTCTACCCCCTGCCACGTGTACGTTTTGTCATTTAGCAATTAACTTTGCGCCTCTCTGTCTCTCTCTGTTTCTGTTTCTGTTTCTGTATCTGCCTCTATCTCTTTCCCTTTGGCTGTGCCAAATTCGTGGCACGCCGCTTGTAAATATTGATGAGGCTGGCGCTGCGGCTGCTGAGGCGAGTGTGGCTGCCACAGAAAGCAGTTGATGGACTCTTGCCAAAATTATGTTGCAGCTTATGCCGCTGGCTCGCAGCTGTCGCCGTTTTTGATTGAAATATGAGCTCAAAATTTGCTGCGACCGCCACATGCCCCCAGCCCCCAGCCCGCGCTCCACCGCACTGCCACCACCCAACTGAAAGTCAAAGCTGCGCAATCGAGTTAATTAATTTTCACGTTGACATTTCATTCGCTGTATATTTAATCAGCGGGTGTCGCTTTCTGGCCACGCTCTTGCCAACTTTTATACATATATCCACATATATTTACATATCAGTAAGTATATTTACATGTATTTTACAGCTCTGAAACGCCCACGAATGAATTGTGCACATACATATGCATATACACATATATATTTGTGGTCTGTTGTGGTTTCCTCGTCGCTGACTTTTGTTGTTGACTCGTTTTTCAAAATATTGTGGCAAAGTTAAGCCAGCAGCAGTCACAGCGCACCGCACAAAATATAATTTCATTTTCCCATTGCATATCCAATAAACAGGGCCAGGCGTTACTTGTAATGTCAAACTTCTGACAGCCACAAAAAGGGAAAGGAAAAAAACAATCAAAAATTGAGAATTATTTTAAATTGGGTGGACTCGACGAGCAGTTGCTTTGGGTTAATATATAGAAAGTATTCTGAAAGTATTCTGATATATTTAATTTAAAGGACAATTTCAGCTTTTAAATAATAGGGAGCTTAGGCTAAGAGTTGCATTTAGCATTTTGAAAGGCTTGTTTAATAAAAATTTATACAAAATTGTAAAGATTCTAAAAATAGATTGAGTTTTGTTTCATTTCAAACGAGCCAAGCCTCAACAAGCAAAATGTGGGTACATTCCAATGGGTCCCCACATAGAAAATTTGTCGTTGTACTACATGCGCCTTCTGTATGACTATATATTCGTTGATTTTGATCAGCTTTTGATTATATTATTAAAGTGAATGACTAGGCTATACCCTGTAGCCCAAGCTGAGCAAAAGGTAGACGCAAGTGTGCTTGAAATGTCTGTTGTGTGTTAGGTACAGGGTATTTAAAAGTCGATACTCGTTGGCTCTGTTGATTTTGAGTGCGTAGCACTTTCAACAGTTAGAGCTGCTCAAAAACAGACACAAATTTTAGAGCTCCGATTACAAAAAAATTACAAAATACGAACTGTTAATACACTTGAAACACTTGTATGTTTCTGAACATTTTATACTATCAATTTTAAACTTCAAATTTGCTTATAGTCTGATATAGATAGATTGAAAACATAAAACCGATTAAAAATAAAAAAATAAATGCTATGAAACCATTCATGCAAGCTTGGGTAAAATGTAAATTTACTTTTGGAAAAAGTCTGAATTTTAACATGATATAAAACAACACGTAAAAACATGAAACATTTTTGCTGCATTTATTTGCATTTCTCAAAAATGCTAAATGCAAGCGTAGAATTAAAACTCCAGGCCCTTCAATTTGAATTTATATTTTGTATATTACAATGCATATCCTTCAGGGTAAATGAACAGGTTTGCCATAGCAAACACAATGCATATAAATATTAAATGCAATTTTTGCTTGTATGAGTTACAAATCTGAGTGAGCTGCAACTTATATTAGTCGTAAATCAAATTAGTTCGGCTTGACAGCAAAAATCGACTACTGGACTGCTACAATGGAAAAGAAAGGAACAAATTCTCAATTTCATATTATAAATATTTTATTTTCTTACATTTTTATTTTTAAACTTAAGACAGACTGACTGACAGCTCTAGCGAAAAAATGAGGAACTTTTGTTAAACCAATGTTCCCAATTTAATATTATAAACATTTAATTTTTGAAAATTATTTTTCTGTAAACTTAAGACAGACTGACTGATATCTCTCACGAAAAATTAAGAACTTCTGTTAATCCGATATTCAAAATATTTTTATGTTAAGAAACATTGTAAGCTTTTCAAAAAAGTCCTTGAATTTGCCTTTGTGAGATATTTTTATACCCTCTCAGGGTATTATAATTTTGTCTTGAAATGTGTAATGGCCTGAAGGGGACGTTTGCGACACAACAAATTATATATATTCTGAATCAGCATGAATAGCCGAGTCGAGATAGCGATGTCCGTCTGTTTCTAAAGAATTTATACAATCTAGAAAAATGTGGTTAAAATCAAACCAATACTTATATCAAACTTTTTGTTTATACAAATATTTCATCCGAACTAAGTGGGAGTCTTATAATACTTCAAATAGTTTCCTATAATCAGACAAACATTAAGTTTTGTATTAAAAACATTGCTGCTAGGGTATAATAGCTTCGGCACCCGAAGATAGCCGTTCTTTCTTGTTTATAATTATAATAGTAACTATATAAAAGTACTTTTCTAACTGGTTTTCATGTCAAAAAGCTAACTTGAATTGAATTTGGCTGCCATACCAATAAAGAAATCAATTTTTAAATCATTTTAAGCCGCGTAAATAAAGTTTTTCTGACTTTAGATACAACTCAAGGCTGATTGTCAACCGAAATGTTACTGTCTAGAATAGTTATGCCTTGGTTATGTTTATTTGCTATGCTATACAAACGAAAGTTCACATTGTCCTTAATATGCCCGCTGCCCAATCGAAGTGTGGTATATACTAGAAAGCCAAAAAGAATGGTATAATAAAATGTAGAGGGCGCATAATCTATGCAACGCCCTGTCACTTTCCTTCTCTGTACTCGTATTCCTTGCAGTTTTCTCTTTCAACGTTCTGTTGCAGTGTTTGGCTGGCTTCAAAGGCAAAACTTTGACTATTTGCCTCGGCACTTGTCTTTTATTTTGCCTTACACTTAACTACATAGTTGCTGCCTTTGCTGGCTCTCTGCTGTTGCATATAGTAGTTTTTATTTTCCGCTCTTTCAATTTTTATTTATGCAAATAAGTTTTGCAGTGCCTGTTGCTGTTGTTGTTGCTGTTGCAGTTGTTGTTGGGTGCGCCGCCGCCGCCTTGTTATCGCATAAGGATGTTGTTACAACTTTTACTATTGTTGTTGCTGCTGTTATTTGGACGGGCGCCAGGGGGAACTAGTACAAGAATCTACATGTTGTCTGGCCGCACAGGACACAAGTGTTACGAGAAATGTTGTTAAAATAAGTAGTAAAAGAAAAGAATACCCAACCAGCCAGTCAGCCAGCCAGCCAGGACACAAAGTAATAAAGCTCGAGTGACTTCTGTTTGGGTTGTTGCTGTTGTCGAAACTTTAATTATCACTGTGTTTGCAATGTGTGTGTGTATGTTGTGTGTGTGTGTGTATGCACTCCCTCAGCCACAGAGGCAGAGCTGCTGCGCTGTTTGAATTTTACACAAAACTTTTAGTCTACATAGTTCTTTTTATTGTGGTGGCATTTTTTGTGGTTCAAACTTCTGCGTTTGGGCTGTCCTTTTTTTTCTCTTTTTTTTTTAAATTTTTCTTTTACGAGTGAAAAATCGCGCATAGGCCACAGCAGCTGCCGCATTTGTGTGGTCAATAACTAGTGCATACTTCAGGGCGCGCGCTTTGGATAGAAAATCGCGCATACGCCGCAACGTACGTCATGCAATTAACACAAACCACTTGAAAGTCAGTTCAACATTTCCATATTCATTCGCACATTAGGCAGCCAAATCACACACACACACACACCCCCACACACGTGGACACACACACGCACAACCAAAATTGCTGGGGCTGGGCTCATGAATTTTTATTGGTACTGTCGTTTGGGGCCTTTTGCATATATTACTGGCAGTTTGAGTGGGTTTCAAATGTGGCATGGCACCAAATTGCAACATTCGAGTGCGAGTGCGAGTGTGAGTTGAGCAAAAGTGCAACAAAATGTGCCCCGGACAGGCAAATCAATGAATGGATTACGCTGGGCCCATGGCCACGAGTGGCTTTTATTGTTATACGAGCACTCTTGCAGAGGGTACTATAATTTTGTCACGCAATGTGTAAGACACGTTGTTATCCTTAGACCATAAATATTCTTAATCAGCCATAACAACCGGAATGATCTTGATGTGCCAGTCTATCTTCCTATTTCAATACTATAAACTAGAGTCTCAGTCTTAAAGGTTTCTTGATGAAACTTGGCATAGTTGCTTCTTTTCTACTTTACTACTGGCGGCAGACATATTGAAACGATCTGGGTCAGATTATACAAAGTAGTAGCAAATTTATGTACTACATACATTCTCGGTTAGTGTACTGGCAATTCCCTTGATCTGGAGTTCTTTCATTGTTCGCTCACACACAGACAAACCCTGCTAAGTTCCATTAAGACAACCCTGTTGAAGTTCTTTTTGGACAACCCTGTTAATTTGCCTCTGTAAGCTCGGAAGGACTCTGTTAACTTATCCTTAGCCTGTTAATCGAGCGGCGAGTGAGTCTGGATCGTCCAGCTGAATGTGTGTGCGTATTTTATCCTAGTATCATTTTTCTCCCTTAACAACTTTTACGTCTTACCAGATATCTTAACAAAACTTATAAATGTTAAACTACAAGTACATTGTTACAAGTTAACTAAATTTGATTACATTCAGAGCACTATTTATATGAACAACCAGGCTACAAATTGAGTTATATAACCAACTTTTTTGTTTTCACAGATATCTCAACAAAACTTCTAAGTTTTAAACTACATTATGCCCTTTACAAATTAATTATTTAATTACTAATGAAATGAAAACTAGCGCTATTTCTTATAGCTGCCATATGAACAACCAGGCTAAGAATTGAGTTGTCTACACAACTTTTTGTTTTCACAGATATCTCAACCAAACTTCTAAGTTTTTACCTAAATGATGCTCTTTACAATTTATCTAAATTTGATGAAAGTTGAAGGACTTTTTCTTATTGCTGCCATATGAACAATCAGATTAAAAGTTGAGTTGTATGAACAACTTTTTACTCCCTGTACCCATAAAATGGGTAAAAAGGGGGTATTGGATTTGTGCAAAAGTATGTAACAGGCAGAGGAGACATCTCCGACCCTATAAAGTATATATATTCTTGATCAGTATCAAAAGAGATTTCGATTTGGCCATGTCCGTCTGTCTGTCCGTCTGTCCGTCTGTCCGTCTGTCCGTCTGTCTGTCCGTATGTATGAACGCAAGGATCTCAGCAACTATAAGAGCTAGAGACACCAAATTTGGAATGTAGGTTCGTGTATAGCGGGAGCAGGTCAAGTTTATTTTAGATTTGAGATATCTCCCCCCGTTCCCCCGCTATTCGATAAAAACCGTTTTACAGTTACAATTTTCAAGATATAGCTTTAAGATTTGGCATGTCCAGTACTTTAGTCCCTCTTAATCTACTGTCCAAATTTCAAGTCGATCGGATAATAAACACCTAAGTTATTCACGAAAGAAGATTCAGTGCTGCAGCAAGGGAAGAAGAAGCACAGTCACACCTTAAAATGCCTGGCTTGCGCTGTGGCTCGTGCGTGTATGTGCGTCTGTGTATGTATGTGTAAGTTAACGAAGATGCGATCGGAAATTTTTGACCTGGGTACAGGGAGTTTCGTAGTCGGGTATACTCGACTATAGCATTCTTACTTGTTTGTGTTCACAAATATGTCAATCAAACTCCGTGAGTTTCCTAACAATTTAGCTGTCTTAGAGAAAATCGCTCTGAAGTTGAAGTTTTGTATGAAAAACTTGCTAGTTTTGTATAGTTGGCATTGTATTATAATAGCTGTAAGGGTATTAAGTCTTCGGCGTACTGTAGCTTAGCTTTTCTATCATGTTTTTCATGTTTCGCTGATTGCTGGCAATGTTTTTGATACGAGTATTGGACAGGGGGTGGGCGGGGGGTAAGTGCTAAACGATGCCACGTGCAATGCATTGACAAGCAATTTTGCATTTGTCTGTCACGTGTCGCGGAGGGAGGGAGTTGAGCGGGTGGGGCGGGGTTGGTGCGGCCAATGCAGCGACACCATCAATTTACAATATATCAATGTGTGTGTGTGTGTGTGTGTGTGTGTGTGTGTGAGGCGTGTGTCATTTAATCTTTGGAGCTGCCTGCCAGTTGCTCTGACAACTTGATTGCAAATCCAGCGGCAACTCACAGTTCACAGTTGGCACTTGGCAGTTGACAGTTGGCAGGTGCAGTTGTTGCTATTGTGAATTGAGAGTTGGGAGTTGAGCTTGGCAGCTGCTTTGCGAATCATTTGGCACGTAGTATGTTGCAGCAGCGGCACGGCACGTTTGGGTTTCAATTAAAGCATCGTTACCAGTCCGCAAATTCGACAAAGTTGGCAGCCTTAAGCTGAGAAAGCGCACTTCGAGCCGCACTTGCCACTCGCGCAATGCACATGTTGAAAATACAATAAATATGTGTAAGTGTGTGTGTGTGTGTATGTTGTATGTGTGTGTGTGTGTGTGTGTGCTCACAAGTGCAAGTGTTACAAGGCCAAAAGTTTTTGCAGCATTGGCACAAAACGCGCAGCACGTGGCCTTTTCTTTTATATATTTGCAGGTTTTACTCGCATACATCTCTCTATGTAAAAGTGTGTGTGTTTGTGTGTATGTGTGGGTGCGTGGGCGTGTCGCATTTAAGCCTCAAATGCGCCTTGGCGTAACCGTCTTATGGCCAAGAACGTGGCTGTCTTTAATGGAAAGCAAGCGGAAAATCGCTTATAATGGCAAAAGCATATCTTTCTTTCTTTTCGTTTTTCTCTCTTTTTTTTTGAGTTTTTTCTGTACCCTACAGCCTAGCCTAGTGGGCGGCCATTTAGAAATGCTTGGAAATAAATATAAATATTTGCATAGAACTGAAAAAACATAATTTGCATATTTAATTGAACATAATTATGATTATAATCAGAGAGTGTTTGCATATTAAATAGAGCAAGATATCAAGTAACAGCTTTTTAACAGTGCGTTTTGCGTTTACAGTCTTACATGCTGTTAGCTGCATGTTAATGTTAGTAAAAGCCTCTGCTATGCAGCTGTTAGCCTTATAAGTAGCATTAGATTATACCTGGAGATAAAATAGTTGCATATAAAACGAAAATATGAAAATTTAAAAGATAGATTTCGATTTTTTATCTCTTTTTGAAACTTATTTGGAATACAAATAAATTTGTTTTTAATCGTCTTATTTTTAAGTTAACAGTAGAGAATGTACAGTATATTTTTGGCTATTTTGAAGGCTTCTCAAGCTGCTTCTGTTTTAATATTAGATCATGTCTTGGCTATTCTGATAAAGAAGTCCTTGCAACTGTTTACAGAGCATCCTGCAGTCGATCATTTGGTGCCTGCTTTAAGCCTTTGGATTTTCTGCTGGCGACAGCTGCATTAATTTGCTTGTCATGACCTTAGCTTGGTTTTTGCCACACACTGAAACCCTTGCCAGGAAGGAGCCTTTGCAGCTCCTGAGCTGCAGCTCTGTTTGCTTAATTGCATTCCTTCTATATAGATGAGATTGTGGCGCTATAAATGCTTGAATATTTCCACAAAACTAGCTGAAATCGATGTACCAATGTAATGGAAAAGCATTGTTAGCCTGCTCAGAAAGCACAGTTAAACCACCTTTTGCAAAGTGCTCGGCGGGGCAGGCTGTGTGTGTGTGTGTGTGTGTGTGTGTGGATTGGTTATGGCCAATAGCTTTGAGCTGGTTTTAGTGGGTGTTAACACAAATATTTTCAAAGAAAACATTATGCTTTCCGTGCTCACTCTGTCCGTTAACCTCGCCCTCTCTCGCCCTTGCCGTCGTCAGTTTGTTATAGTTCTGGGAAAATTTTTAAATGGCTCGTGCGTTAAATTCATTGGCATGGAATTTTAATTGGATGATTTTCAGTGCAGGCCACGTGCCAATTTGATGGCATGTTATGAATTCAAAGCCATACTAGTATATATGCTTCGAAAATATACGAGTTTTGCACAGTTTGTGAGCCATAGACAAATGTTTCACTGTTGCCCCAAGATGCTGTACAGCCATAGATAAGCCACTAAGTGTAAGCGTGGGCGATAAGTCCTTGCACAACATACAAGGCACGACAACACACAACAACAACAACAACTCACACATTGGCAGCCATTAGATGCTCCAGCTCCTCATTCAGCTCCTGCCTTAATCTGGATTTACACGATGGAGTTCTGTCAGGATGTTTTTCTTTTCTTTTGATATAAAGCTAAGTAACTTATGATACACTTCCAATAAAAAGTATTTGAAGAGCGTCTAGAATAGAGTCAGTGGCTTGACTCTACGGTGTCCTGAGTGTGAAACCTTATACTCAAGACTAATATCATTATGTCAATTCTGATGATTATTTTTGATTATTCACGCATTGAATATGATTCTTAATCGATTTGGCGCAGTATTCTTGGTTTATTGTGTATTATAAACAAAAATATTTATTCATTTTTCATCACAACCAACTAATGCATAGATTCATAGAAAAATATTTAATAGCATTACATTTGAGTCTAATCAAATTTTTTAAATTTATTTATTTTATTTTTTTAAATTATTATTATTTTTATTAAACGTTTTTCGCTACCTTTCTTGGCAAATTAAGCAAGTTGTACATAAGGGGAAAAAACAACAAATTATGATCACAGTGTGATACATACATAGTATATAGAGAATTTACATATTAATATTACACACATTATTTGCAAGGACATTTCTATTTGGATTTAACATCAAAAAGAGGTAAAAATGAACTTAGACTTAGTGAGGATAGGAGAAGGTAGATTCTGGGGATGAATCTAATATTTATGGGAGCATTCTTTAGTCATTAACATAAGCATATTTCAGCTCAGCTGTGCGAATGATCGATAGATGAAATGCAACTCTGTAAATATACAATCGCAAAGCGACACGAGTACTTCATGGCTGGAAATACCTTTTCAAACTCAATTTATTAATCGACTTTCCACTTTCCCAGAGTCTTATTGTAAACTTCTGTTATGGGTATCAGGTGTACATAAATATGTTATATTTATGTTATATTTCTGTTATGCCAATGTTAAATTTACAAACGTAAAGAGACATACAATTTTTTGGTTGGAAATACAGTTTCAAACTCCATTTATTAATCCTCTTTCCCAACGAGTCTTTTATTGTACGCTTCTGTTATGGATATCAGGTGTACATAAATGAGTTATGTTATATCGCTGTTAAGTTATATTTCTGTTATGCCAATGTTATGTACAAATTCTTTACGCATGAGCAGAGTGCTACGGCAAAATTGGTCAACTTTCTGCTCTACAAAAGCAAAACTTCACGAAGTAACTGCAGCGTGTAAATTCCGAACTAGATTCAAACTGTGCTCCCATTCCCGCTGCTGGTCCGCTCTAGCGCTCTGCGTACGTGTGCGGCCCTGCTCATATATAATGATGTGGTCTCCAGTCGCTTGGCCATTGTGTGCTCCCGAGCGTGAAATGTATGACAAAAAGAGCAGAAGCAGAAGCTGACTCTGGAGCTGGAGCTGGTGCTGGAGCTGGTGGAGTGCGTGCCGTGCTGCTGCTGGAGGGGAGAGCAGCGGCAGGAGCAAAAAATGTGAGCTAAAAATATACATGACAGCAAAAACCCGAGAAAATCAACACCAAGAGAAGCAGCTGCTTGCCTCAGTGCCTTGCCCAGTGGCAATGTTGCTGAAGCTGACGACGGCTTTTGAGATACTTCGCTGCGAGCAATCCAATAACAAATTATATGCACAAGACAATTGGGTCCTTTATTGCCCAACGACTTTTATGCGAAAAGTGCAAAATGATTTACGATTATGTTGATAAAATGGCTTAAATAGTATTTTCATTTCTTAACGCTCGAGTGCACTTTGGAGAGCAACGAAACGACGCAACGACGCTCAGCTAAAGCACAGATTCTCACACAAGCACACACACTCTACACACACAGCCACACACACTCTACACACTCACACATAGTTTCAATTGTCTGTTGCCGTATGATTTGTTTGCGCTTAAGCGTTGGCGACAGCAAAAAGACAACGACAGCGTCGACATTTTTTGTAGCATGCTTTTGTGCGCACACATACACATACACACACACGCACGCATCTCTAATATGCATATGTGTGCGTGAAATATTCATGACCCTGTCTCTGCTGGCTGCTGTTTTTCACTTTTTATGCAGACGCTTTAAGTAATCGAGGGAATATCTTAGTTTTAAAACTCTTACCCGCCGCACTCTACTTGTCTTCTTATTAAATATGATTTTATATCCTTACAGAGGGTATTATAAAAATGTCTAGAAATGTGTGTCTCTTGCAGACAGTTCATATGTCGGAAACATATGGATCGTAACACAGTAAAATATAGCTGAAAATCGAAAATGCATTTTTTTGATAAGCAACTTTTTTGTTTTTTAATTTTTTTGTACTCTATATATCTCGTCTAAATTGGATCTGATTCGTATCACCATCTTATAAAGCTGCCATAGGAACGTTTCATTGAAAAATGAGTTTTGTAGAAACAACTTTTTTGTTTTCTCTTGCTCCCTAGCGCTTTTATTATTGAGTTTGCAAGTGTATTAAGTTTTCGGCAACCCGAAGCTAGTCTTCTTGGTTTCATAGTAGTAACGATCCATTGAAAAATGAGTTTTTTAGAAAAACTTTTTTGTTTTTTTCTAGCTCCTTAGCACTTTTATTATTGATTTTACAAGGATATTAAGTCTTAGGCCATTCTGTCTTCTTGGTTTCATAATAGAAACGATCCATTGAAAAATTAGTTTTTTATAAGCAACTTTTTTGTTTTCTCTAGCTCCCTAGCAATTTTATTATTGATTGTACAAGGATATTAAGTCTTCGAAGCTAACCATTCTGTCTTTTTACAATAGAAACGATTCATTAGAAAACGTGTTTTGTAGAAACAACTTTTTTGTTTTCTTTAGCTCTCGTGGGAGAACGTTTACTATCCACTTTGTAAGGGTATGAACTCTTCGGCATCCCAAAGATAGCTATTCTATCTTCTTGGTTATATAATTCACGCACGCACACACACTCTCACACACACATACTACACACTGCTGTCAAAATTGGTTGCCCTACAACCTAAATAATTCATTTGGCTCAACGCATTCAACTGATTCAAATATGTTTCAACTGCAAGGAATTCGTTTGCTTGCACCTGGCTGACTTGACTTTCAGCTCGTCAGTAGTTCAATTATGTAAGCTGTGGCAACAAACGCTGACAGTTGCACAATATGTTGCACACACAGCATGCCACACTGCATCTGTGTCTTTATACTTATGGCTGTGTCTGGCATCTGTCACTGAAAGTGCACTTATTGATTTCATATATGCACAGTCGTAGGAAGTGACAGCATTCAACGTGTATAAAATATTAAAGCATTCGTTTCGCATAATTGAATGAAACCACAAACATGCCGCAGAAGAGTTCATTTCCTCGGGCTCTGGCTGTTTTATGGGCCTGAATGCTGAAACAGAAAGTCCTGGACTGACAGTTCCTTTGACGGCTGCTCAGGTGGGCAGCTTACATATTCATAATAAGGTCACCGCAGGATCCATAGGCTCCATGGGCTCCCTGCTTACAGAGCGGCCAGTCCTGGCCAATGTGGACCATAAAGCAGCAAATGCAATTACTTTTCCTACACACAATTGATTTTCTATCGCTCTTCACGCCAAGCAAAGCAAATTGGCCGTGAAATAATTGCAAATACGCCAACAGAATAGTTTTCTGCACAATATGCGCACTTAATCGTATATAGGACACAGGACATAAATCACAAATGCCCCAGGCAATAAATTGACCACTGGCCTTGCTCTGATTTCAGATTGAAGTACATTTAATTGACTTTGCTAAACTGATAACAAAATGCAGCTACAAGTTGCAGTTTCAAATTCAATTTAAAGAAATCAATATTTTATACCTTCCAGATGTGGCTATCTTTAGAAACAGTTCAAATTTATAATTTCTTATCAAGGAAATAATAAATATACTGCAAATAAAGCTATAATATTTGTTTTATAGTTTCTCCACAAACTTTTAGTTATTTATTATCGCAATTTAAAATTTTTGATTAAAACTAATGTTTTCTTGGATCTTTTGTTGAATTATATTCTTGACTCTGAGCAGACTTTTGCCTCTCGATTTGTTCACATTGCTTAACTTTATTTAATCTGCAGCTTAGTTCAGATAATGGGATCATATTTTTAAGTTCCAGAGCTCAAAATGTGTAGAGAATTGGCCTGAAAAGCATACTCTATTGACATAGAAAAAATAATAATTACAACTAGTTTAAGTTCCCAAAAAGGTAGCAGAACAACTATTTAAATAAACATGCATATTTGTATGAGAAAATAGTCTATTGATCAATTTATTTAATTAAAACATTACTTTAATTAAAAGCTGCTAAAGCAACAAAATAAAGTTTATAATTTAGAAAAGAGGAAGGCAAGAAAATAATTCATTTATTTGATCTCAGATCTGTTAACTTAAGCTTAGTTAAATGGCTACTTTAGAGCAGATTTATCTCTGTATAGTTATTTAACAACTCAGTTAACGTAAATATTTAAATACTCACAATTTAAAGCTGAGTCCAATAAATTAAAATAATAAAAGCCAAGTCAAATGTTGCCGAAGTAAACTTAAAAGAAATATAAATTAATAAAAGTGCTCAAATTGAGCAACAAATATGGATTTTCTGCTTGAGAAAGGTTCATTTTATAATCAAGTGACAATGAAAATTCATTACCATATTTCTACTGGACTTGACAATTTACAAGCTCTGTTTGATATTGTTATGCTAAGTTCTTGCTTTCAAGCTTATATTCCCAATTGTTTTGGCTCCATTTAATGCTACAGTTTGCTAGTCTTCAGTTATTTGGATTTGGTTGGTATTTGTTCATGACCTTGTTTGTTATATGTTTGTTTGAGGTAAGTTGCCAAATATGACGCCCCTAAGTATGTCATAAACTGTGCTTAAGCCAAGAAGTTGGCCCCCTACTTTGGGGGGCCCAAATGATGTTTGCTTAACAGCATTTGCATTAATGATGAATTTGGCTGCTCAGTCATAAGCAGGGCTGCCAAGGGCAATTGCCGCTTAATGACTCACCTGTCTAAGGGGCACAGCCACGCCCACGCCCACGCCCACGCCTAGTAAACGCCCCCAAAAAAGCGCGACTTTAATTTGTTTGTACAGCCTTGTACTTGGTCTGAATAATGGATGTACTGTGAGGCAGCGTGGAGGCTAGCCAGCCAGCACTTAATTGGATTTCGATTTTTTACTTGTAACACGCACTGGAATAACAGACAACAACCCACAATAATGGACACGGGACAGTTGTCGTCGTTGGCGATTAACTTAATTAATGTCACACTAATGACAGCTCAATGCGATTATGTTGACAACTGCAGCGGCAGAAGAGCAGAAGAGCAGACGAGTAGAGGAGGGGCACAGTAGCAGCTGCTAAGCCAAATGAAATTCAGATAGAAATTAACTGGCACAAGGCAGCCAATAAATTGAAAATGTAATCGACAACTCAAATCAAATAGCATCGATAAACGATGCATGGCTAATGAGCGTGCCCTGAACCAGATTCAGATTCAGATTCAGCTTCAGATTCTGAATTATATTGGTACTCGTATTGTGAGTAAGCAGCTTTTGTGGCTTTTACTTTGCCTTTCGGCTTTTGGCTTTTGGCTTTGGCCAGTGAGCTGAGTTTTTAAGCCGCTAATTAGTTTGCATTGCGCTCGTTATGAATTGCATCGATTTCAGCCCCCAAGCCATCAACTCGATGAGCGCTACTGCTGGAAGGCAAACGATACTATCGAAGGCTCTGTTTTGAGCCTAGGGAGTCGTTGGTAGCGTCCTTGTTAGACAATAAGCTAACATGACTTTATTGGAAGTCTAATAAGCTTTTACTATCGATAGTGACAATTGTTCACAACTATAGAGTTGATAAGATAATGAAAGGCTAGCGAACCATCATAACCAGCACATAGATAAAATAACAACAAAAACAACAAAAGAACGAAACACGCCCAGCAGTACGGCTCACTCGTGAGTAATGGGTGATTCATGGGCTATCGGTAAGGACCTTACTGGCTGGATTACAGACGATGCAAACATTGGCGGTAACCAATAGATGCCCTCTGCATTACGATTCATAGGTGAGTTCACCCATTACCATTCACAAGTGAATTCATGCATTACCCTTCATCCATGAATTCATAGCTGAATGGTAATGCAGCGGCGCTTGTCAAAGTAATGCATACGTGAATGGTAGCGCAGTGGTAAGCCATGAATTCACCTCTGAAAAATACGTATCGATACCAGCAGAACTGGAGGGTAGTTATACTTTGTGGTTTGCTCCATAAACAATCAACTTGTTGCCAGATTGCTTAACTTCTTCCCACCCACGTCCCCAGTCAAAACCTTCCATTGACATAAATGTTTTATATTTATTAAGTTAATTATTTGACGCTCACAAAAATATATCTTCAATAAAAATCAATCAGTAGTTCTGTAATTTGTCATTAAATGCAAGAAATTACTAAGGATTTTCCAATCAAAAATATCGAGTAGTGGTTTTTACTGCCATACTACCATAAAATGGGTAAAGAGGGGTAGTAAATCTAACAGCTTGTCTCCTCTACAAGCTGTCAACTCGTTGGGAATAGAATATTTAAATATAAAACTAAACGTAGACTTTCCATAGATGACTTTCGATAGATTAACTATTCCTATCAAATACATCCCATGGCTAAACATGTCTCAATGCACTACAAGCCAGAAGATCGTTAGTCTTTTCTCGAGATAGTCAACTGCTTTTTTCCGTCGATAGTTAAACCAACCTGAACTAAACTATCGAGTTACATCACTTGCACTAATTTTGCAGCACTGCTAGCAAACAACTCGGTAATCACATCTCTGTATGTAGCGAGAAGTTGATCAACGTTTGTACCCCATCAAAAATCAACAAGCGACAAGCCTGGCAGGCATATGTAGGGAGCCTGTCACGTCCTTCATGTGGCCAATTGAGAATGCAAATCTGTCGTTTGCTTGGCTCAGTCATCAGTTAGGCCTGAGTCTCTCTGTCGGTTGCTTCGTCATCGGCAGCTGCACTAACAGCTTATAATCGCAACTTAACATGCTTACAACAGTAGCAGCAGCAGCAGCAGCAGCAACTGCAGCAGCTGCTGCCGAAGCATCAGTGCAAACATCCTCCATCCCGGATATCGCACAGTCTTAACAACAACAAAAAAAAAAGACCCAAGAGCTGTCTGCTGCCAGTAACTGGATGCCAGTGCTCTGCTCGACCTCAGCTTGTTTGCTGCACCTCAGCGCTTCCGAGTAGGCTATGCTAAATGACTCGCATACCAACACACACACACACACACACACACACACACACACACTCACACACCGACACGCACACCAATATACAAAGGCAACACACACGTGCAGCGCAACGAGCGTGCGGCGTGTCGAGTGCGTTGCACTGAATTTTGCAGCTTTTGTTTTGCGGCTCAAGCCACTCAGCTTGTTTTATATGCGCTTATCTCTAGCTACTACACACACAACAACAAGAGCAACAGCAACAACAACATGTAGGGACAAGCATAGTTGCCATTTTGTTGGCTTTCTTGCAAGAGGTCCTTGTGCCTGAGCAACGTTTACAAACATGCAGTTGAGTGGGCACAGAGTGTCATTGTTGCAAGAAATTTGAAATTTGAACGTGTGCCATGCTAGTCAGCTGTGAGTTTGCTTTCAATACCAATACCTGAGCTGTCCTGCGGCCCACTGCACCCCTCTCACCCATGCGATGCAGCTTGTAAGCTTTGAGCACAAATCGTAGCATACTTTTTTGGGCTGTGCACAAAATATGCAAGCCGCAATTTGCATGAGACAAAAATGTCATTTGTATTACATTCTTGCACACATATGTTATTCTCATGCTCTCTAACCAAATGCAAACAGAGTATATGGGGTTTGTGCAATGTCCGTCTGTATGCATGGCATTTTGGGCACTATTTAAACTAGAGCAAGCAACTTTGATGTCATAGAAACTGGGAACAGAGTATGGCTCAGCAGGGAGTTGCAATCTTACTGCCTTGTGAATGTGTGGGTTAAGGCCAGCATTACTGCTGACCACGTTACGAGTACACTTTGTTGAGCTTTGAGCTGCATATTCGCGGCATTTTCCACATGAATGCGACTGGCACAGTTTCTGCTTTTTCCACTGGCCACCTTTTTGCTGGTTTTTGCCGCCTCGTTGCGCTCGCTGCTCGTTGGCAATATCTTTGTGGCACATTTCAATTCCAATTCTAATATCAATGGCAGCAACTACTGCGAATACAAATGGCGCTATGTGCTGGCCATAGAAAAGAACTGAAGTCAACAAAAGTTTGGGCCCTGCTAGTGCAAAAGGCGAATGCGAAAAAATATTTGCGCTGCCAGAAATTGACAACTGTTTGCTTAGTTGAGAGTGTTTGCTTGGGAGGAGGAAACAGAGAGAGAGAGAGAGAGCTGGGGAAGCATTCTGATGCTGGTTGCTCGTTTGCTGGAAGCGGAAATTTGACACTCTCATTCTCACTTTCATTTACCAAGTGGCTGCTGCTCAGCTCTGTGTGGATGGGCGTTGGGTGGTCCTGCTGTCTGGGTCCTGAGTGTCCCTGCAGGCTGCAGCGCGTAATATCAGCTTACTTTTTAATGGCACTGCCGGCAGTCAATTATGTAGTCTCCTAAGCCAACCAAGGCAGCTAAAATATGCAATTAAAGCAGCTGGCATCGTCTGGCTGCCAGGGCAAACTATTTGATTACCAATTGATGTTTCTATCACAAACAATAAGCGAAGTGCCAATTGGATCCATTAACATTTTGAGCTCAAACAAACTGAAAGCCAACAGAAATTCCTCAGTCATTTTCATTGAGCACTTAATGCAGATGGACTCAGTAGCTAACTTCATTTAAATTCCAAGCTTAATCAACATTCCTATGGACTATAGGAAAACTTGCCAATATACGTTTTAAGTTTATCCTTGCTGGGCGCCAAATATGTGCATTTTTGGCGCCCAAAGTGGACCATTAAATTTTATCTTTATAGCTTATCGATAACTTTATAGATTTCAGCTGATATTTAATGCTCTCTTATCTATGCAATTTATGCTGATGTGCTTGCTCGCTTTTGCCAAACGAGTAAGTTTTTCCAACTCTAATCAATAATTTTTGTTATTTTTCAATTCACTCAAAACTTTGGCCTGGCGCACATCATAAATATGCCAAACATAATTGAAAACTATTTGTCAACTTTGCCACCGCTCAAAGGCAATCTACATACCACTGCCCAGTATCTTACACTTGCCAGCCAAAGCTACAGTTTTTTCCAACTATAATCGATAAATATTACTATTATTAAACTAAGTACGAGCTGTGCAGCGGCATGTGAGTGCAGCGCCCGATTTCGTAACGATGCCAAAAATATGAACATGACACAGTTTGACAAGGACTTATTTGCAAAAACACGCACACACACATATATACATGTCTCGTGTGTGTGTGCTTATATGTATTCATATATGGGCAAACGTTCTGAGTATTTGCTGCCTTTTGAGGATGCTCCGTTACGCTAACAAGACTGCAACGTCTCTCCAAAAGCCTGGGCCATAACTAAGGGCCAAAGCCCAGCACAATATGTGAACGGGCTTTGAAGCTGCACCCGCGTCCTGCTCCTGCCAGCCTGTTGTTGTTGGCCATGCTGGGGACAGCCAAGCAATTTGTAGCCAAACAGCCGCCTGCATCTCCATGCACTTTGCAGCTGGCAGCAGGCAGCAGGCACCGGTGCCCGCAACTTGCTTAATTTTATATCAAATTTATAACTGACTTATTGGCACTTGGCAGTAAGATTACGCCTGCCAGGCAGCCGGCTGACTTTAGAGCTTCGTGGCTCGTATATCTTGCCTTCAACCGGCGCACATACTCCTCGTACATCTAATAACTTATTACGTATACGCAGCGTGGCTGCTCCTGCCACGTGTGTGTGTGTGTCTGGCCTGTCAAAGTTTTGCTTGCCGCGGGCACTTTATGGTACGAGCTCTGTACGGGCATGTGCCCGGGCTCGTTATGCCATGAGTGCTATATTGAATGAGCGTGTTTTTTTAACACGCCCATCAAATTCAAATGATGTGTTTTGATATGTGCAGCAAGACAAAAACAAACACATCAAATATGATACATTTATGCAATTTGGAATATCGACAGCTCAGCATTTGAGCAGCGGGGCCAGTTGACCACGAAACGGAAACATTTACCAGCTGGTAGGGTTATATACATAAGAATTTCTTATCCTTTTCATACCCTTACATAGGGTATAAGAATGTTCAAGCAGGTATTGTGATATGCCAGTTGATATATTTAGGCATTTCTGCCTATTTGTGACATACTTTCTAAGGTTTTCAGTTTGAAAACAAAATTTTGTGATTAAAATAGCTGCTTTTTTGTTTTTATTAATATAAATACCAAATTTTTGTATTTTTGGCAACAGTTTGTTTTATAAAATGGCCAAATCGTTTTATAAATTCGCTTTTTGTCTAAACATTTTTAATATTTAATTAGTTTTTTATCAAATTACTTTCCATACATAGATACAAAGGCCTTTTTCGCATAAAAATAAGCTTATAATAAAATTCATGTTTTGACTCTATACTGATCAAAAAATTTGCTGAACTTTTTGCTGTGGCTTTTGTTCGCCAATATGAACGATTTATGTTTATTAATTAAACATTTAATTTTGCAATTCAGCAAGGGTATTCAATCTTTGGCAGAAAAAGTTGGCGCTTACTTTTTGATTTTTGTGTCAAAAGCAATTTCTTAGCCTCGACCTCGGCATTTTAATAAATTCCGCATAGCTTTGCATTTTCAGCAGTTTCTTGGCCACTTTTTGCTTGCCTCTTTTTTTTTTGGAGGGCAGCAATATTTTGCCTTAACACTTTATGAAATTTCACAGGCATTTTTTTGTACTTTTGTTGCTAGAATTTTAATGAAAATTTAAATAATTGAATGTGATGTTGCAATGGCACGTGGAAGTGGGTGCCAGCTGGCAGGACCTGGCTCTCGGCTTGGCTCGGCTCGGCTCCCTCGCTGATACTCGTACTTGTACTATTGCATATTAATGAGCCTAAGAGCCTTGGCAGTCAGCAGTTTTGCAGCTCTTGGCTGGAATTACTTACTACGCAGCGTTTAAGCGTTTTTGTTAAAGCCAGCTCTTGGCCAAAAACCATACAGACGCAGCCTGCATCCTGACAATGACAAATGAATACTTTTATGGCCGCGACCCGCAGCGGCAGCGGCATTAAAAGTTTCGTGTTAGCAAAAGTGACACCTCGAGCAGGACTATGTGTGGGTGTAGGTGTGTGTGCGAGTGTGTGTGTGTGTTTCATGCTTTGACTTGTAGTAGTGCTTGGCAGTCCTGCGCCGCTGCAAACGTGGCTTAGGCCCTGACAGGAAGTGGTCTTTGCCACTGTGTAGTCATGTCCTGCCTGTCGACTGCCTGAATCTGTGTGCCCTTTCACTCGCCTGCTCCCTCTCTCTCTCTTTCTCTCTCTCTGTCTCTGGGTAAGTATTTATACAGACTCTTTGCCACAGTCTGGCTGCCAGCAATTCACCCATTTTTGTTGCACGTTTCTGGTCCGTGTGCTGTTTACCAAACGAATTAAATTGTTCGCCTCAAGTGTATTTTGTGCTTTGACGCACAAACATTGCCACAGCGACTATGAATCCTGTTTTTGTTATTATTGTTGCTGTTGTTGTTGTTCTTATTGTTGCCTGCCCCCCCAAGCTGAATTTGTTAATCTGTGGCACTCAATCAGCGCGCGTTTGCCATGACAGCAACTGATTTTCTTCTTATTTTTACTTGTCTACATTGCCGCTAATTATGCACGTACTCGTGTGCATGTGTGTGTGTGTGTGTGTGTGTGTGTGTGTGGTGTGTGTGGGCGTCTATTAAGTTCGTATTCGATTCGTGCTTATAGCTGAGCCCATATGATTAACGACTGCATTGGGCCCACACAGCCCGCTTGACATCAATTATCGCACCTCGTGTAACATTCGTTGGGTGTTTTGGGTTATTTTGGTTATTTGGGCTTAACCCACCTTAGCCTAGACTTGCTCCATCGATTTTGTGGCTGAAGTTATGAGCTGGCACGAACATGACCAAGTTAATTGATTTTTTATTAGACCAAGCAGCTAAGCGATGGCATACAGGTAAAATGAACACGAAAGCGTCTCTGCCAAAGCCATTTTCCGTATACAAGCACTAAATGTATTTTTCTTGTTGCTGGCAGAATGGAGTTGAATCAAATCGTTCACTAAATTGAATGAATGAATTATGTTCGCGATTGTAGTTCTTTTAGTGCGTTCGTTTCAATCCAGTTTGCATTCCTTCTGTTCTCTTACAAGTTTTCTCTTTAAATATGAATAAAATTGAATTGCCAAGTCAATTTAAAGTGCAATACATACTCAAGAGGACAACCCTTAGAGAAATAGGTTAAGTTTTGACAAAGATATGGGACTTTGTAATTACAGAAGTAGAGCTATTTTTTGAATTTTTAGCATGATTTTAAGCCAGAAAATGAACTTTCTCAAAACAAATTGGTTTTCATACCAATACAAAATGAAATTTCAAGTTTTTAATTAGCAAAATTTAAATTTTTCAAAATCTATAAGGGGGGACCCTTGTCAATTTGCGAAAAAACTTTTTTTTAATATGAATAAAATGGAAATGTCAAGTCAATTTAGAGTACAAAACATACTCAAGAAGACATTTCTTATGGAAATCGGCTAAGTTTTGACAAAGTTATGGGAATTTGTAGTCTAGGAGTAAAACTTCTGCGGTGTTTAAAACTTTTCATGTCGAAATGCTTGGAAATTTTATTTGGTTCTTTATTGCTTTAAAAGGTGGCAAAGCCTTTTAAATTCAGATTTATGTATATGAAATATTTGTTCATTGGCTTTGTGTTACAAGGAGCAAACAAATGATAAATAGTATGATATTTTAGGATTTTGTAGAAATAAATTTCCTTTAGATCTGTCCATTTACATCCTCTGCAAAATGCGGCAAATTAAATTCACTAGCTTAGCGGAAAATATGAAAATTGAAATAGGCAAGTCAATTTGACATCCGGCAAAGGAAATAAGAACAGGTAAACGTATCAAATGAACGGCTGAGCTGAGTCCTTGAATTGAACTATAGTTCACAGCTCTAATACACACAAACTTTTATACACTGCGCATTCATGAAAATCAATTGACAGTTTTCAATTTAAGTTGCGGAAATATTTTGATTTCCTCTTTGTGTGAGGCTTTTTATTGTTGTTATTCTTATTGATGTTGCTGTTGCCGCTTTTTGTGTTGTTGTTGTTGTTGCTGTTGTTGCTGTTGTTGCTGTGGGCGTATGGCAGCTCAAGCGTCGCCATACCATTTGGCACACACACATATTTTCCGCTCCATTTCCCTGGCCAGCCCGCATATGAGAGTATATTTTATTTGCGCAAAGCAAAGAAGAAAACCGCAGCAACCATTTTGTCAGTGCAATAAAAGTTTGCGTGTTAAATGCCTGGCGGGCAGCGGGAGATGCAGCCAGGACGTGCGACCGGAGCTGCTGATCCTGCTCCTGCTGCTGCTGCTGCTGCTGCTGCTCCAACTCTTGCTAGAGTTGTCAGAGTTGGTTGGCCTGTTGTCAACTTAATCAGTTGGGAAATTGCGGCCTGCCGTGTGGGACATATGCACTTTAAATTATGCATATTATGCGCCTGCTGGCCCACTAAGTAATTAAGTAGATAGCTACCAAAGTGTGCGTGTGTGTGTGTGAGCGTGTGTGTGTCAGCTTTGGCTACAATTTTAATTAGAAATTCATGCGTCCACAGGCTTAGCAACTAACTGCTGTCAAAGGACACAAAGTTTGGGGCTGCCTTTTACATATTCAAAATTGTGTTGCCTACTTATGCGGGCTGCCAGTGGAAGTTGATTGATAAGTCAGTTGGCTGGAAATTCGATTAGGCCACAAAGGAAATGTACAAAAAAGTGGCAACTGCAGCATTGATAAATTACTTTTAAGCTGTCGCGCGTAAAACAGTAGACTTGGCCATTAATCAGAAAGCCAGTGACCAGTGGCCAGTGACCAGTCGACCAATCGATGTGTCTATTTTTAAAGGCTCATCAATTACAGCGCCCCGGTTTTTGTAAGTGCATAAATATAGCACTCAAGCATTCTCAATTAGATGCGTTTGAATTGAGTTGTGTCGTAATGCCAAACAAATTCCAATGCCAACAGCAGCCATAAAAGCTACCACACACATTGTGGCCAACATTCATAGATACAAACTCAAACACACACACACACACACGCACACATACTTGGCCACGTTTACACATCAAGCACGTAACTGGGTGCCCTTCTACTTCGTTGAGAGTCAACTGAGTATGTCATTTTATTGAATCAAAAACCACTCAGCTATTGAAAATCAATTTGCAGTGCATCTGCTGAGGCAGCAAAGGTAACAGCAACAACAGAACTGGACCACAACTGCCAGGAAGACAGCAACACAGAAAGACAGAAAGACAGCCAGACAGATGGACAGAGCAGTCTACCCAAGAAATAGGACAATAAATACCCACACACACGCACACAATTTTCCACATTTACACTTGCCATAATAATAAAGCGACATAAAACCCAAAAAAGCAGCAGCAACTGAATGTAAAATTTGTCGGCAGCACAAAATGCAATACCATTTGAGGTATGCTGATCAGCAGTTCTCGCACACGTTGCCTTTTAAACCAATTCCAAATCGAGTTAAGAGCACAAGGACATGCCACACGCCCACAAATACACCCACACACTCAGATAAGGTGGGTGGGTGTCAGCCATTCACCTGTATGCAAAATGAAGCGGCAATGCCACTGAAAATTGATGGCAGTCACGTAGAATGTCAGCCAGCAAGAAGAAAATCCATAAAACACAAGTTGAAACTTGAGGGGCAGCATATGAGTTTTCCCTAACTACGTCCTATTTTTATAGTCTGTTCTTAAACGGGAACGGAGTATATTAGGCTTGTGCAATGTCTCCCTGCCACTACAGGTAAAAATAGCTATATCCCCTTTCAGTGCGTATGTTCCTCACGTTTATAGCTAGGGTCAGTAAATTTGATATGTGGACAACTAATGACCTATTTGAAAGCTGGAACTAAAAATAACTTTGCCATGCCCAATCCCCTCCACGAAAATAAGCATCAGCTGGCAGAGTATGCTGCTGTCGGAGACTGCTGACTGCAACGTGCTTACTTGTTCTCCCTTTGGTTTTTTGTGTGATAAAAATAAAAAGCAAACATGTGAGCGACTGAACAGAAAATGCAAATTGCAAAGAGGAAAAAAAATGGAAAGCACGCGGCGCTGTCAGGTGACCAAAGCGAAAGCAGATGAGCATCACAAGGATGCAGATGCAACCAGTTAAAGTCTCATTAGAGCCCAGTTTGGGTGTGTTATCCTGTTCTCTGGCCTCAGCATTTCACACAGTTTAACCAACTTGCCCCCGGGGATGGGGCACTGCCACAGCGAGCCAGCCAGCAGTGATGCTGCCTAATGAAAGCCATAACTGTGCATTAGCACGGCTGCCAGTTGGTTCTTTCGGAGGCGCCCTTAAAGCAACGCTTTCAGCTTCAGTATATGGACAATAAAAGGCGGCTTCATATGACATGAAATTGCGGCACGCAGCCATAAAATACACACGCCCACACCGAAAGCTGGGGCTAAATAATAAATAAAAGCCCCAACAAGCCATGCAAATGGCGCCGCTACGCATCCGTATCCGTATCCGGTTGTCGGTTGTCGGTGCCGCTGCCGATGGCGTTGGCGTTGGCGTTGGCGTTGGCGTTCGCATTGCCATTCGCTGTTCTCTGCTCCCTGTACTCTGTACTCTGTTTGGCATTCGCATTGGCATTCCCTTTGCCTGGTAAGGCGTTAAGCGTGAGCCGATTACGCGCACTTATCAGACTTGGCTGGCATGGCGACTGGAGCTCCTATTTGCTACTTACTTTTCCAGGCACTGATTCTGAGTCCTGCTCCCTGCTCCCAGTACCCTGTTTCCTGCTTCCTGCTTCCTACCGCCTGCGCTCCTGCGCTCCTTTCCCAGCACCTTTAATTGCTGGCCATAAATTTCTACATGTTTTTAGTCCAAGTCAGTTACAGTCTACATATTTACTAGTATTAAGTGAAACTGGGCCATGAATGCTGCTCCACCTTTAACGAGTTGTTAAATCCCAATGACACTAGCTGAAAACTGCACTTTAACAATGTAATAATCATAAAACAAGTAAACCAGCAAACTACTATAAAAAGAGCTAAACGAATTTTCCAGTTTGCCAAATAAACACTTACTTTGAACACATTTACGGACAACTAGCTGGTTTTAAAGCGTCAAGGAGATTTATTGAAATTGCTTGTTGCCATTTTTTAGCACATATTGCTATTTTTGATATTTACCAACACTGTTTATAAAAGGGATACCATAGGACAGCTTAACACGCGATAACTTTACATTTGTAATAGATACTGGGTTTAAATCAACCCAAATTTATACTATAAAGTTATTGGATAAATTTGAAGTATGTTAAGGATAAAGTAAGTTTGAAAAGTTCTTAATAACTGTAAGCGGGGTAAATATTCATGGTTTTATAAGCTCAAGTTGAGGCTCAACTAACTATAAAAGCTTTGTTCGTATGAATCATGAATGACGACAAGTGCAGGAAGTGCAGGGAACCGGGGGTATCCGAAGCATGAGAAGCAGGCTCATCCATCTGGGATCGCATACCTTCATTTCCCTGGAGAGTGCATCAACTCCTAAGATTCGTAAAAATGATCCTTAAAGAATCCTAGACTTCGCAAGGTTCCATCATACGGTATCACTAAGGGCCCATGGTCTATGTGAGGGGTTGACCTGCTCGTTGTTCGTAGGTCATTTTCTCAATGCAATAAATAGGAAACTCTCAAAATTCTCTGGCTCTAACCAATTGTGTACATATCCTAGATATATATGCTTCTCGAATCTAATGTTTAGCTCCAGTTTCAGCTGCTGTCATTGGAGCTAGAGCATTGACAGCATGCGGCTTTATATGTGGTCCAAAAGCGCGGTTTAATGCAATGCAATGTTCAGCAAAAACAGGGAAAATCAGAAAGGAAAGGAAAAAAAAACTGGAAAGGGAAAAACTAATTGCTGCTTTTAGGCGTTAATGAAAATTACAAATTGCGCATACGCCGCATGGTGCACGCTGCGGGTGGTTGGCTCTGTGCGGGCAGGGCATTGTGGGTATTGTGGGTTACGAGTGTGTGGATCGATGCTGCATTGTCATTGCATGTGGTTGCATAATCGCTGCTCTACATTTCGCGCATGACTGCAGCAACAACAATGATCTCAACAACAAGCAAACCCATTAGAAGTTGCTACATTTTCCCAACACACACAGAGGGAGGAAGAGAGACAGCCCCGCAACAATTTCCTCCGCCTTCTCCTCGTTGCAACAGTTTTTGTGTTGAGTCATTTTTGCGCTCAAAAGCACTCACTAAAACAAATAAACACTTTGCGCATTGTTTCGTTTTGACAAATGCGTGTAATTTACGGAAATGTTTGTTTGGGCATCCACACCCACTTCTACACTGCCACCTGCACCCCTCCCCTTTGTCGGCCTGTCTGTGTCTCGTTTCATGTTTGCTAAATTGTCTTAAGCATGTTTGCACGGCACTCATATGGAGCCGAGTCTGGTCCTGCTCCTGTCTGCTGCTCCTGGCTGCAATTAGTTGGTGCTCTAAAAGCCATGAAGTAAGCGCTGCACATATCGTGCCACATTTGCACACTAATGACTGAGCTCAGGCAACAGCCAACAGCCAACAGCCAACGCGGCTCTTGCCGTTGCACCCGCCACAAATTACAAAGGCGCAACAAAATGGCAGCGGCGGCATTTGAAAAATATAGGTTAAAAATCTTGCCGGCTGCTCATCAAAGTGGCAATAAAATATGCGCACATCCACGCGCTCGAATAGCTCATTACAAGTGGTGGCAACACCACCCGCCCCCGCCCCCTTGGTGTTGCAATTTGAGCGTGGCGCTCCTAATAAGCGGCCACAATTTGCTGCAGGGCGCCATCGGTGGCGGGCAGGGGAGAGAGCAGCTGCAATTGCTATTTCAGTTCGGCAGGCAGATGAAGCGCGAAACAACACAGAGATCCTTTTGAATGGCGCCTTTTGTTGTGGTCTTAATGAGCATATTTTAGTTGCGAGTTTCCTTTGCTCTGTGGGCCAACTTGAGTCGCTGGCCAACGTTTCTTGGCCACCTTCTGTTGCCAACTTTCCCTTCCTCATTATACCCTTACCTTTGGCATTATAAGTTGGTCACAAAATGTGGCTTAAAAGTTATTTATTTGTATTTAAATTAGCTTATTGCTATCTTGTTAGTAGTAGAACAGCTTGATCGAATGGATTAAATATAAACAAGGAAAACTTTATCTTATTTGTAATAAAAATACAAACTAGCTTACCTTTTAACTAGAAAGGGAAAGAATGGGTAAATTATAAATGTTCAACGCATTGCAAAAATATATGTACGAATCCTTAAAATAAATACAGATATTCCTAATCAGGACGATGAGCGATGTCTGTTTCTATGTCACTCAGTTTTGAAGCTATCTTAAGGACACATAGATACCTTTTTTGCTGCATATGTATGTACTTATATCGGAATCGACAAAATAGGATCATTATTGATAGTGTCTAAATTAAAAAAAAAAATTTTTTCTTTTTTTTTCTGACAACAGTTTTATGTAGTTTCCACTATATCTTATCGCTACCACAGAGTTTGAGTATTGAGGTTTTTGTATGATAAACCTTGTTTCTGCTCTGTTATTGCCCTGAGAGCATTTTATTAGCCGCTCCGCAAGGGTATTTTATTTTCGCCAGGACGAAGATAGCTTACTTTCTTGTTTTGTTCTTCCCTTTTTTGTTTGGTTCAGGTTCGCCGGCAATTTATGATACCTTTGTGGTTTCAATATCGCAATGCAAAGAGTAGAGCAACATAATTAAAAATTGTGACAGCCATAAATTTTTGTTGGGTTGCCCCCCAATTCCCCCGAGTGCGGCGATAGCGCTGGCTCATAATGAAAAATCAGCTAAAAAGTTTACACAGCTTTTTAAAGTAGATGCGGCTGCTGTAGCTGTTCCAGCTCCTGCTGCTGCTGCTGCTGTACTTGGCCATCAGGACTTAAAAGCCACTTTTGCCAAGTTGCAAGGAAATCAATTAGAGCGCATTATATGCAACTGAAGTTGAGCTCAAAAGCACTTAAAGCCTGGCAAAGGCAGCGCGCACTGGGGCAAAGACAAGGCCAACATTTGATTCCTTTTATTGTCCTGCTGCCGCTGCTGCTGACGCTGCCGCTGTCTCCCCACCGCTTCCTCTGCTGCTGCTGCTGCTTAAAATCAACGGCGACCCTCAGGACACATGGCCACTGATTGCAGAGATGACGACACCCACATCGGGTCGCCTTTACATCTAGTTGGCCCTGACAACAGTCAGGCGATAAAGCAGCAACTGCTGCGGGTTACAGTTGCCAGGATGGAGCTGCCCAACTCGCAACTCGCAACTGCCACTGGCAGCTAGAGTTGTCCCAAATCGTTCAGAATAAGTTCGCACCAGGCGCTCATTAACCTAAACGAACCAACCGCTTTCCCTGCTTGTCATCCATTTAGTTCGTTTTGGCCTGTATCGAACTATATTCATGCTCGTTTGGGTCATTTGAGTACGATTAGAGAGTTTGTAGAACAGTTTAAGCAAGTTAAGGATTAAGCAAACTAACGAATGAGCTCATCAGACGAACGAACTTAAGAAAATAAGTAATAGACTGAACAAGCGAGTGAAATCAACAAATGAAAGAGGTGAAGACACGATTAACCTTAACAAACGAACGAACTTCACAAACGATGAACCAAAACTAGCAAACGACCTAAAGAAACGAACGATTTAAACAAAGGAACGAATAACCTAAAGAAAAGAGCGAACGAGTTCAACAAAGGAACGAACTACACAAACGAGTAAACTCAACAAACGAACGAGGTAAAGGCACGAGTAAACTTAACAAAGGAATGAACGAACGAAAGCAGCGTACGAACTTCACTAACGAAAGAACTACACAAATGAACGAACTAAACATTCGAACGAACTTAAGAAGCGAACAAACGACCTAAAGAAACGAACGAACGAGTTTATCAAAGGAACGAACTAAGCAAACGAGTGAACTCAACAAACGAACGAGGTAAAGGCACGAATAACCTTAACAAACTAACAAACGAAAGCAGCGAACGACCTTAACAACTGAACGAACTAGTCAAACGAACGAACAACCTAATGAAACGAACGAGCAACCTAAAAAAACGAACGAGCGAGTTTAACAAACGAGTGAACTCAACAAACAAACGAAGTAAAGGCACGAATAGCCTTAACAAACGAACGAACGTAAGCAACGAACGAGCCTCACAAACAAATGTCCTAAAGAAACGAACGAACGAACAGCCTAGAGAAACGAACAAATGAACGAACTACATGAAAAAGACTAGTTCATTAAGCAAGCGTGGAACTACTGAACATATTTATTCAATTGAACGACAATGTGCAGCGCCAGTGGGTGCTGGCTTTGGAAACGGAAAACAGGCGCTGGCGACAGGAGGCTAGCCCACTAGTGTTGTAAAGTGTCAAAACGTGTACTTGTCGCTGGCAGGATGCGCGGCGGCTCCTTTAATTTGAATTTTATGCACTGCATGCATAAATTTATGGCACAGGACACGCCTTGCAGGACAATGACAAAGGCAACATGACAGGCACATGTCCATTACGGTGCGGGGTGGGGCTACCCACACCCTCACACACACACACACACACACACACATACACTTGAATGTCCTGCTGCTGTTGATGCTGGTCCTCAACGTCAGGCAGCAGCTTCTTATCTTGGCCTGCCTCATATCTTAGCTTGCCTCTAGTTCTATGCCCCTTTAAATTCAGCTTTTTTGGCTTCAATCATTTAATTTATAAAGTTAATCGGAATTTAATACTCGCTGCAAATGCGCAAATTAATTGCGGATAAATTTATTGCAGCCGTCGCTTTGTTACGGAAATGAAATTAATTTTTAATTGCTGCAACTCAATTACTCGATGCATTTTTCGTTGTTGTGGCAATAAAATGGCATTTTATAGTTGCGTGCATTGCTTGCATTGATATTGATACTGCGCCTCACCCAACCCATACAGATACTCACCCCAGCCCAACCCCAGGTCCCCTCCACGATATGAGGACACCTGACAAGCTTAATATCCTGCTGTCAGGCACGAGGACAGGCTCACGCCCTCGTGCCAATCCACTGTCATGCCCTGTCAGTCCGCAAAGAAATAACATGTCGAAAATAGTATTCGCAACTCACATCAAAAGCCAGCGACAACAACAACAACAACAGCAACAGCAACATCAAATGAAGCCAACAAAAACAGCACGCGCCCCGTTGCATTATAAATGTTGCAATTGCGAAGAGTGCTGCATTTTTGGGCTGCCACTGTTGTGGCAAGGTTATACAATTATCAGGCCTGTCTATCTGCCTGTATGTCTGCGAGTTGAAAACTGTAGTCAATATCCTTCTTGGCTTTCGCTGTTTAACTTTCAATGACACGAGCTGAAACTTATCGATTATCTTTGCCGCACGACAGTGTAAAAGTCGCTAGCTTTCAATTCCCAAGTACTTTTTACTGAAAACTTTATTTAAAAATAGATATTTAATTCGCCATTTCACATTAAGCGCACTGATAGAACCTTCTTCTGGGAATGCACTTTTCAATTACTCTGACAAACCTGTCCATATTTATATTTATAATATTTAGCTTGAAATGCAGCTTAAGGCTGACTGGAGCTATATAAATTACACTGAATTTTTTGTAATTATAGCTAGCAACGTTTTTTTTCTAAGATCATATGAAAAGCTAATGTGGGTTTTATTTCAGGAAACTTTTTAATGCTTTGAAAAAGTAATAAATTGATATTTAAACATAGAATTATTTTGTTTCTGACACTCAATGTTCAGCAATATGATTACTTGTTTTAGAAAGTGTTTACTTCTAATGTTAATTGGTTAAGTCTTCTGTTCTCAAGCCTTATAGGGAACCTAACCCTGAGTTCAATATAGATTTACAGAGCTATGAGCCAGAAGCTTGACTTCATTGTATGTACACTTCATTTACAGAGTTTTGAGCCAGGTTCTAGCAGCTACCTTTATCTATATCTATTAATAATGTCTGTAAGATGTAGCTCTAATTCAAGAATTCCATTTTGAAACTCAGTTGCTCTCCATGTTCTCAGATATTTTTAATGCTAGTTTATTCCTGATTGAGAGATGAATCTAATTCATATTGCTGTGCAATTTTCAACTGGTGTCATCGAGTCTCTTCATTTATCTATTGCTTTTTAAAGAAACCATGGCAAAATTGCTGAATTGTTGACAGTTTGATTTGTGTCAATGTCAATTACCCCTTTTGGGTCGTGTCAAATCCGCAAATGAATTGCATTTAATCAAAATAGCGAATTCCACTAAAAGAACCGCAGAATGGGAATTTCATGCATTTATTGCCGAGCCACTTAAGCCGTGCACTGTGATTAAACCAAGTGCCATGCGGAAAATGATGGAATAGCAAAAACAATTTGTAGGCTTACTAAACTGTGACCAAATGTCACACGTGGTTTTAATTATCGTCACAAACTTGTATCTGTGCAAGTGTTTGTTGTCTGTGTGTGTGTATGTTTTGTATGTGGCATAATTACATTTTGTGGCATTTTGCAAAGTGTTGATTATTAATTAAAATAGCTTTATTTACCACGGCACGAACAGCACAAATGGCAGCACAGTTGTTAGAGCGCCTATCAAAATATCAGAATATCAGAATGCTAGTTAAATATTTAACATTTCCCCCCTTATACACATATATACATTCTAGCATGCTACCAGTATGCATGTAATTATGCCATAACGAGTTTGTATCTCACACTGTCAAGTTTCTGTGTGTGTGGGAATGCAGTGTGTGTGTGTGTGTGTGTGTGTGTGTGTGTGTGTGTGTGTGTGTGTTAGAGCTGCGCCGCTTCGTTCTCATAAGTTCAATTGAAGTACTCTCTAAGCCAAACAACCACTCAGGCTTCTTACAAATCTCATTTCCAAATTATGATCACAGAATTACTTTTAGGATCGTCTACAAAACTTATCTTTTTCCTTTTTTTTTTTAAAGAAATTTCTAAATATTTTTATCTTGCAACTTTCTTAATGGACCAAAAAACTTTTGGATCTTGGGATCGTCTACAAAATCTTTTATTTTTAATCAAAAATTTGCATATAACTTTAACCTGTAAATATTTCTTAAAACTTCTTATATACAGACAGACTATTAATATCATATTAAAGCTAAATATAAAATTAGATAAATTATATTTTTTATACATATGTACAAACATACAAAATTTAATTAAAAGACTTTACGTTGCGGTAAACTAAATTTTAGCAAGCATACAAAGCAAAACCAAAGCATTTAATTCTATGCAGCTCCTAAAAGTATGCTATAAACTTTTTTGTGGAATAGATTCACAAGTGGAGTTTGAAACATGTTTGTGGTCCATTTATTTATTTATTTATTTAAAGTTAGATACATTTATAAAAACTATGTCTAACTTTTGTAATATAGCAATGGCTGCTAGGGCCTTCGCTTAAAGTGGTTCATTGTCTTTGTGAGGGAAGAGTTAAGTCTAAAATGTCATTGAAAGTAAAGCATTTCGAATTGTGGAATCAGTTTTTAGTTTTAGGAGTTGGAAAATATGCAAAATGTATTTTTTGTAAGGCATATTAGAGCTTGAAATTAATTTAATTGTTGCTACCAGTTTTATTTGTTGCTAAAACTAACCAATAAATGAGTTAGAGCTATATGGTTTCTATATAACGAACATGAATTGCCTTAAAATAAACAAAACGAACGGAAAAGACACGCAAATGAACGGAACGAACGAGAACTGATTCTAAAATGAACGTACTGAATGAGCAGAAGGAACGAATTGAACGATCGCACGAACTTTGTGAGCAAATTTGTTCGTACACCAATAATAGAACGAGTGAACTGATTCACTCCTTGGAACTGAAAAGTACAACCCTGCCGTGTGTATATCTTTATCCCATCTTTGCGCTGTTTTTGGGTGTATGTTGTCTTAATGGGTGTAATTAAACTGCAACGTGAGACGTTTAAGTGCAAATGTTGTGCCATAACTCTAATTGTTTGCTTATTTCCATCTCTATCTTACCAATTGCAGAAGGAGTTATTCGTTAGCAAAGTTGAGCCAACTTCGCCGCGAAACGAACGCAAATTTTCCGCTGCCACAGCGCCATCGATGAAAACAAAGTGGCTGAAAGCATTTAAGAGCCTAAAGCCGGCGGGTTCTGGTTCAGCAACACAAGCAGATAGGTGAGTTCAGCCGCCCAACAGCATCCAATACACACCCCTCCCATTCACCCATTCACCCACCCACCAACCCAACTACCCAACCAAAAGACAACAACCACAGCATTTATATGTCTGTATGTATTTATGTGTATAAGCCAAAATACAAGCTCCCGCTTTATACAGTTCCAAATTTAAACCGCAACTGAAAAACTAAATAGAAAAAGTAAAAGAAAATAGAAAACAGCTGCTGAAAATGCTACGAAAATGCGGAAAATGTTCCAACTGCATAGATACAAAATGAAGCGCGGCAAGTACGGCCTCCTCCCCATCCCCATCCCCATCCATGCCCTCCCACTTTAATATAACTAAAAGCCGCGTAAATACGCCATTAAGATGCCAAAAAGTCAGACGACTGGCATTTTCAAAATAATTTTGTATTTATGCAACAATTGATATTGTGCAACTGCTGCATGTGCTGCTTCTATGCCAACAATTTATGTTAAGTAATTGAATCACATTGCAAAAAGCAGAGGTGAACATTATTTCACAACTCCCGACAGCAGCCTTTCGGTTGCATTTAGCGGCTTTGTCTGTTCGGTGAAGAAACACCCTGTGAACACAGGGTCCCGACCCTGGAACCTACTTAAAACATAAGCTAACTTTAAGCATTCCTCTAGCTTAATATCCTTTAAGTGAGTTTAGTTAACAACCATTTACTAATGTTTTCTACACTTCTTTCTATAACATCTTATGACATTTCGTTAAACACATTTCAATGATTTTAATTTACTGCCGAATATCGTAATCAAAAAAAAAACAAACAAATCAAATTCAATTATGATATATTACAATCGATACTATATCAGCCAACAACCCCGACAAAATCAAATGTACCACGCTGTATCAACCGTTTTGACCTTGAGGTAACCAAATTAATCAAGCAACTAAACACTAAACTCAAAACTTTTTACGTTTCTAAATATTGATTAAATGGTACAAAATTAAAAATAAATTACAACAAAAATCCAAATTAAATATATCCTGCTTTTGTTAGCGCTGTAAATGTTGCACGCAAATGTAGAATTAGCAGCTCCCCCAACAACAACAATTTTGACAATTCGATTGTAAAAATTCCAAAAAAAAAAAAAAAAAAAAAACTGTATAAAAACACATTAAGAACTGCACAAAAGCAGCGAGAACAAACACATTTTTAGTTGAATTTATATTGTTTGATAAATATATATATATATATTTATTTATTATGATTTGTGGAGCGTTGGCCATAAACTGCACCTGCGTTCTGTGCTCGGGCCCATCAATCACGGCGTTCGTAAATCAATTAAACTTTGGCACAAAACTAAAAAAACAAAACAATAAACAATGGCAGACAAATCGAAGTAACAATGGCAGACACTGCAACATACTTAGCCAGTTCTGGAGCAGTTCCAAAAGGCATTACTATCTGTGTCCATATGTGTCCATGGAACTTTTGCCCGGCCAGTAAATTCAACTTGGCACCATTGAAGCATTGAAAAATATGCGAAAAATTGCTGGCTATAAATTCAGAGGCGCCATAGACACCCACACATAGAAAGATAAATTGAATTGGCAATGGGCATTGCACTGGCAACGCATTCGCATTCGCATCCGCATTCGCATTCGCATTCGCATCCGCATCGAATTGGCCGCCGTTTATGGCATTCCCATTGGCCCATAGCCTCGTTTTTATTTTTTTTATTTTGGCCAACAATACTTTAATACCATGCCGACAGCTTGCACTGCAAACGATGATAAATCGAAAATCTTCTCGGCTTAGATAGAGCAAGCGAGATACATATATATGTAGAGAGAGATGGGGAATTATGGCCAGCTTTTCCACAGGCTGAGGCGGCGACACATTTAGCAATATTCGCTGCAGTTTCCCATTCATCAACTCATCTGCTTAGCTGTTTTTCTAAATATTACTTGTGAAGTGCAATGGCAAAAAGCTTTAATTTAAACATTTACAAACGTGACAAGAAAATCACTGCTAAAGTTTTGTTATATTGCAAAAGTTTTCCCATTGCAACGCCCAGAAATTACTAATACGCCCCGTTAAGCCGCGCCCAACAGCGAGCCAGCTTCAGAAATGTTGCCCAGTTTTTGGCTGGCGTTTTTCTGCAACTTTCAGTTGTGCATTAATGAAAATTTTATAATTATTTTGATGAGTTTCTTTTATGTTAATAACTAGAGTAACACGCATTTAGCTAGTGCTCCCAACTTCCACTCGTAGCTTAAGTAATGAACTCCCCAATGTACATTAACTCACCATGCATAAAACTCCATAATATCACTATTACACTTAGTGATTAGTACTACTATATCCTGTAAACATAAAATACTTATGTAAAGCTATAACAAAAATAGCAGTATTAGTTATGAGTCCAAATATTTATTTATTAACAATTTGTGTGTAATGTGCAATTCACAATAATGTCTCTATGGAATATGTTGTGTAATGTGTAGCAGATGATGCTGATGATAATGATGTTAAGTGTTTGGGTATTCATGAAATTGTAATGGACATTAACTATTCATTTCATATGGTAGCTATATTAATAATACTAATGACTTTATTTGTGGGGCCTTAATGAATTAGGTTAAAGGCTTTGTAATATTGATAAAAGGTTTAAGTCTATGGAAGGACTGACAGTTCAAGGGGACAGACTTCAACTATTAAAGTTATTAAACCGGGAGAAAGTTTAGAAGAAGACAGATAAGTTGGGAAGTTCCTTATAGTACTTTCTTGAAAGGTTTTATGTAGTGTGATATTTATTATTATTTAAATAGATTATTTGATTAACTAATTAAATAGGCTTAGTACTTATGTTTGCTTTGCATAGTGATTTGTAAACTGTGCAAATAATGTATATTTAATAATAATATTTATGCAAATTAGTTTGTAGTTATCGGCATTGATCTACACTAGTTTATGTTTATATATAAATACAAGTATCTTTTCTTATGCAATGATCTTGAGCGGCGATTTCCAACAACGAACTGCTAAAGATGAAAGTTATCTTAGCTAGGTTAATTAATGGTTCAAATTAATAATATTTAAAGCTAGTCATTAGCCTGATAAGTTCTTAAAAGTAATTGCAAACGATGCTGCATTCTTATACTTACTTTTTATAATTTGTAGCAAATGTTGCGCCTTTTCTGCACGCTCTGCGTCTTAACAAACTAATGGTAATTGCTTAACTTCAAAAGGGAGTAGAGCACTACAAAAATTTGTATATTTTGCACATTTATAACAACTTTATAAGCCCACGTGCTGAACTGAATTGTTTGTTTGTGCACAATATAAGCCACTTACAAACAATCAGCGTCGAGAGTTGGCCCACTTCCATTACCACTCGTCAGGCTTGTTGGCTTGGCTCTCTGCCTGCCGCCCTTCGACCACCCCTCTCGACCACCCACTGTGAACAATTGCAGCATTGTCTGGCGTATTGTCTATGCGTTCCCCCGTCCGTCCGTCCCACAATTTGGCCGTAGGTTTTTCTGGTAAATAAAACAGGCCCAGCAAGCAAAAACCCACCAGCAGCCGCAGCACAATAACAACAAATTGGTTACATTACAGGGCAAATGGCTTGCATATAAATATGACATCAAATTATTGAGATACACATAATGCTTTTTACTATAAGGAATAGAGTATAGAGTATATTAAGTATTTCTTACAATATATCTATTGTACTACCAAGATTAAGTAAAGCTTAATGTGCTTAGTTAATCAGGGAGAGTTTTTATCGTGACGACCTGACAGACATATTAATTAACCCGATACTAGGGAATTCTGATTTTAAACAAAAAGTCATCGTTGACTTTGGAAATAATAAACTTTTCTAACTAAATTTTCAACAATTGTTCAAATCGATTTCAACATATAAACTTACTTTACCAAAAACTGGAAACATATCGAGGTCACTATCTTTATTATCAATATTTTAAAGTTTTCATATTGTTTTGGGAATTTATATTTTTTACTGATGAAACTCAATATTCTATGTGAAATTCTAGTTCTAGTTCGACAAATAATAAATATACGAGTATTTGTTTAAGTATTTTCCAAATTTGTATTTAATTGTTGATTGTTTAATCTTGTAAACATAAAAGTTTATTTAAACTGATCAAAGTTTAAATATAAAACATGTAATGATGATAGCTCGTTTATATCAATATCTTTTACTCAATATTCGTATATAAGGATATATTTATTAAATATTAGGATATTTTTATTAAATATTCCAAGATTAGGATATTTTTCCAGCTCTAAAGTGATTTATGTTTCACAAGCTTAGCCTCAACAAGTAGGAACGTTGGAGTCGGACGCACCCGACTTTTGATGCAGATTTATCCAGGTAGCCAACATTAGTCTGTATGCCAAATTAGGAAACTCTATCTTTGAAACTGTAGGAGATATACCCCTTGAAAAATGTTTTTCGGGGATATCATATGCCGATTTGTGGGGGTGGGGGGTCAAAAATTTGTTTGATGCAGATCTGTCAGGAATCTCAACATTAGTCTGTATGCCAAATTTGGTGACTATAGCTTTAAAAATGGGGAAGATACAGGCTTTCCCCAAATTGTGGTGGAGGGGGTGGGCGTGGTGGGGCGATCTCGACACTCCTTAAATTGAGGGTATACACCAACATGTGTACCAAGTTTGGTTGCTCTACCATGTTCCCCTTTGGGAACATAGTATAAAAATGAGAGATTAGATGGTATAGAAAGAGTACCTAGAAGAACAAATCAGAACAGGGAAGAACTCTTTGTGCTATTGAAGGATATGTATATAAACCAAACTCCCCAATCGTAGCTTTCAAACTGCGAAAGGGTATATTAAATTAAAAATATACAGAGACGGACAGAACTAAATCGACACAGCTGGTTATCCTGATGTGGAATGTGTATACAGTATATTCGCAATAAATAACATTAACTCACGTAAAATAACTAAATTGTTTATACAATTTTGAACACATTTTTCTAGTTGAAACAAGGGACTGTGATTAATGTCCATTTTCATTGTGCAATTGCATTGTGTGGTGTTGTCATTGTGCATATTTACGAGTATATGGAATACATAGAATAATAAGTACAACAAAAGCAGCCCTCATGTGTGCAGTTATGTCCACTGAATGTATATATGTATGTATATAAAAATGCAAATTCACACTGCGGTATTAATATGGTATGCAAAATGCTCCCATAGACAGATTTATGTGTATATGTGTTGTATATAAACATTTTTGTATTGTGGTTGAGATAATAATGACATTTATTGTCGAAGGGCGCAAAGGCAAAGGCGCAACATTTATCACACTTTCTGAATTGAGTTGTATAGTAAAGTATTATTTGATTCGTATCGTTTTGGGCATACATATAGTATAAGAGCGAGACTGGCTTACTGACACCATCTCCATTGCACTCTCCACAGGCGTAATGGTGCCTCGAATGTCCCATCGGAGTCACTGCGTCCCAATCTGGATGGGAGCCATCATCTGCAGGAGTACACGTACAAGAAGATAACGGCCTGTGATGTCTGCTCGCAAATACTGAGAGGCGCGTATTAGACACAGCACACAACATAATTGGGTGGCTTTTAAATTGGCAACAGGTTTTAACAGACTTTCAAAACTCTCCCGTACACAGGCCACACACGTCAGGGCCTGAGATGTCGCATTTGCAAGCTGAATGCCCATGGCGACTGTGCCCCAAACTTGCCACGGTGCCAGCCAAAACAGAAGCTGCTGCGTCGCCAGAAGAGCACTTCGGAGCTGGAGAACCGTGTTGATATCGAGGAAGAAAGTGAGTATTTTCCACGCACACAATGCTCAACGCTCATCACGCGCTAACCCACCCGACCGCCCCCTCTCTAACTAAATACAATAACACTGCAATATGCTTGTGATATGCTACGTGAGCCAGAGCCAGAGCCAGAGCCAGTGCCTGTATCATAACTAATGTCCTCTACTGTACATTAAGGACTTCCCATAGGCGCCATGGGTTTTTAGTACCTACTATACATAAGAAAGCAGCCAGCAAGCCCTTAAGTGTTTATGCTAAAAATTGAATTGTATTTTTGCTTTCTGTTTTTATTTTCATTTGGTTTGTTTGTTTGTTTGTTCGTTTTGATTGGACTAACTGCAAGTTGTCGAATTTGTACTAGCAAGAAATGCATTTGCATGGAATGGTCACACCACCAAGTTGTTGCCCATGTCCTGCTTGAGTTGGTTCCTGTGTTCCTGTGGTCCTGTGGCCCTGTCCGTGGCCATATTACCCACAAGCTGGGTCTGGGCTGCACATTTACCATTTACCTGGTTATTTCCAACCGATTGCATGCCACGTTCCGACCAGAACCAGAACCAGAACCAAAACCAAAACCAGAACCAGTTAACATCAGCAGGGCAAGTTGTTGTTGCTGCCAGCAACAATCCTGTCAAAATTGTACAGGAGCGCATCCTGCGTGTATTGATTTGACTGTTTTGTTTGCGGCAGTGTACTACTATATCAGTTGATATCTCCTCTTTTATTTTACAATGGATTTATGCCACTCTTGGGACAAACTGATTGCGTCATTTCTGATTTCTGCCACAATTCGCAAAATTTCAACAGGACATTTTTTTTTTATACTTTTTTAGTTCGGATTTTCCCCTTCCTTTTTTATGTCAAATATTTCATTTTATACAATTTGTGCGTAGGATATATGATTTGTGGCTTCGATGAGTACGCTTATGTTCTTTGTTGTTCATCGAACGTTGGCAGCGTGAAATATGTAATAAATATTTTATCATATGTTAGAGGTACGAATCGAGGGGGCCAATCAACAATATTTTGCTGCTATCACATGAATTGCTTAAGGCTTGTACACAGCTCGAAATAAACGCAAGCGCAACGAATTTAACTATAAAATTCCAAACAATTTAAACTGGCCAGCCATCTAGTGGGTTTAGTTTATTTTATTATATTGCACAGCTTAATACTAATAACACCTTTAAGCTATAAGCGGAAAACCGACTAGCTTTAACCGCTAACGACTTGTATCCTGTCGGATTATTTCCGCTTACGATTGCCGCTTACGGCGGACACTCAACTAATGAAACAGTTACAACGTTCATGCGATGACCTTTGGGTTTTTATTAAAACAATTTGCAACATTTAAAGGATTTGTGTAGAGTTTATATAAAATTACAGAGGCCTGCTGCCATTTACGATTCAAATCACACTTTTAAGCTGTTCTGAATTCCGAAAAACCATTAAATATGCGCTTTGAAAAGTTTTTGCTTTGAGGCATATTTGAACACAACTTTCAAAAGCAAAAACAATTGCTTCTTGGTTTGAAATCAGGAAAATAAACCTTTATTTTTATTTATTTATTAATATTGATAACTAAGTTTACAAAACCTAATCCAATAAGTGAAAACGATTCGAAATGAAAGCTACTTGGAAGTAGTTATTTTAACTTACAATAGATAACTTCTAGAGTCCGTTTAAGTGAGCGGATGTGAGTTCGCTTAGCACACGACTTATAACATATATTTTGTAAAGAAAAAAAAACATTAAAAAAATAAATAAAAATATTTATTTTATTTATTTATATGTATATATACTTTAAAATATATATTTACATTTCTGTACTGATTAACACTGCCAGACTTGTAACTTCAGTGATCTGGCAACACCAAAATCACTTCTGCACATTAAGTTGGCTGCGCCTAAATGCAAAAGCGTTGTAACCTAAAAACACCCACATTTATTTTATAGATTCTCAAGTACAGTTAACACCTTGGATTGTTCAAAGAAATCCGCACCTGCAGTACACACATTTATAAATATTCATAGATGAATTGATTGGAAATTTAAAAGAAAGAAATCTATCAGCTTTATCCTCGCTTACGCATATATCGAACTGTGTATCTGGTCTTATGAAAAACACAAGTATATTAGTTAATTGACAAGAAATACTGAATAAATATATATCAAATATAAAATCCTCTTCCCCCAAAAAACAAAAAACAAAAAACAAAAAAAAATACTATAAACCCATAAAGCATTGCCACAGGAGTCCGTTAGCCCCCAGGCTGGGCCAACAGGAGCCGATGAACAAAATCAAAGCGCAAATCTGTTGAATGTGCCCAATACGAAATTCCGTCAAAAGACGCCCCTCATCAATCGCATTGCGCAACTAGGTACCGAATGTATTACTCTATATAGTATATATGATACCTATACTTATATTGTATGCGCAAAGATACTCAATTGCCATGCGCTTGAATATTGTTTTTGATTTGTTTTTGAAATACTTTTATCGCTATTGATTTTATGGTTTCTTAATCGGTTATTGCAATGATTGATTGTTGCGCTTTGATTCACCTAATTAGCGAGACAACTATGAACAATATACATACTATATTGTAATAACAATAAAAACAAGCTCAGCAATACCACACTCAGCTCAACATAAACCCATTCACATATTAGTTATCGCAGGGCAGAAAAACTCACACAAAATATCGGAAATACTTTAAGCGAAGCGTACAAAGAGTTTTGATCAAAAACAAAACAAAATTAAACACATGTTGAAATTTCGATTTATTTGATCATTTGACTAAATCCAAAATATAACAACAATAAGATTGCGTAGTGGAGCATGTTATAGAGCTGACATAAGGTACATCTTATTGCCACAACAACAACAACAACAACAACAAGAACAACAACATCGTAAGATCAATCAGATTTCTACAAAAACATTCACTAGCTATCGTTCTCACATCGTACACATATTATATATCAATATATCTTTTGTGGGTACTGTAAGAATTGGGTAACCCGATAACACATCTAGAGTTTGGTACCATTTTTAGAGGCTATCAACAATATGTCGTTAGTTTTAACTCTCTCATATATAGTATACTACACACAACAACATTCACACACAGTGCCCATCCTGAGCGCTCGAGCAGGCGAACTATGCAAAGAATGGAGTTAATTAATGTAAACTAAAGTATTTAAAGTATCTAAAGTATATAGAGGAATTTCTGATATCGAAATTCTGAACAACACACATTATATGAAATTTCATTAAGCTACCAATTGCATTCATTATCCAAAATCCGACCCCATGACAAAATTATCGATGCTCATCGAACCGATCAACAACCACTTGCTAAATTTAACTAATGCACTTCAATGCACATCATCAAAATCTCAAAATCAAATCAAAACAAAATCGTATTTGAATTTGAACCCAACCAAAACTGGCCAACACTGTTCACGACCACGTCCACGTCCACCACCAACCAAAATAAAAACGGCAACTAATCAACTTAAATAATGCCACGGCACCCAAAAAAGAAATTACCGAAATCGATCAAATTTACCGTGTGCTGAAACAAGCCGGCGAACTCAAATCCGGGCATATTCCAGCCGCCGACAAATCCGTACACGTGCCGGGCAAAACGCTGGACGGCAGCGCTGGAGTCGGAGTCGGAGTCGGAGTCGGCATCGGAGTCGGAGTGGCAGCACCGAGCGCCCCCTTGCCGCTACAGCCGCTCTCAGTGGCAATCGAACGGCCCGAACGCGCCCCCGCTCCAGAGATACCCATCGTCAATGTGCCGGATCCGGTGGTGCAGGAGCCGCACCAGCACCAGCACCAGCACCAGCAGCATCTGCAACAGCAGCAGCAGCATCAGCACCACCAACAGCAGCAGCAGCAGCAGCAACACCAGCGCAGCCTGGCATCGGTGGCACAGGCGGCAGCGGTGCGGGCCGGCCGCGGTGTGCGCCCCGCCGGTGGCCATGCCCATACTGGGCGTGCAGCTGCAACAACAGGAGCTGCAGCAGCAGCGCGGCGGCCTGCCGGTGCCCACCCAAGATATCTCTAGTAGCTCAGGTCCGCAAAAACCAAGACATACAGAAAAAAAATAATTACAACAAAGTAGTTTGTTGTTACTTCTCTCTCTATCTAACGCTGCTCATAATTTCATAAACTCTTTTCTGGTATAATTTTTAAGTTATTGCAATTGCTTTGACATTCTTATGGTTTGTAGTTTCTCGGTTACCCTTTGCTCTTTGTCTCTCTCTCTCTCTCTCTCTCTCTCTCTGTCTCTCTCTGTTTTTCTTTGATATCCTTACAATGTCCAGTCAGCCAATCAATCCAGCCAACATTTGTTCATTTCGTTTCGTTGAACTCCCAAATTCAAGCTCAACTAAATACATAAAAGCAAAGTTGAAAGTATTGTAACTACACACAGATACACACACACACACAGATACACACACACACACACACCAGTTCTAAAATAGTTGAAAACTCGTGCTCATTTCATCACACAATCACAGCCACGATCAAGGATCACTCCGAGTGCAAGTCCTTTAAATAATAAATAATATATATCACCTGAACTCTGTTAAATGCCGTTAACTGCACTTGTGTATAATCGCCAATTAGCGCATCCTTTGTACTCGTAGCCACTCACACACATTCATGCATAAGTAACTATATAACATACATATATATTGATTGCATACTCTATTTCAAATACAGTTTCATTCTCGTTGAACAAACTTAACTGTAAGACATACATATTGCGCATACGCCCCGTTGCTTCGCCTTGCCGTTGCTGCTCCTACGCTTGCGATTTAGATTTTGGCCAAATACGAACAATGTCAACATATCAGACAAACATACACACACACACACACACTCACACACACACAGAGCAATGTAGCGATGCATTTTGTGTATAAATTTAGACACGTACTTTATTTGGCATTATGCGCCAGCCCCAAAATTGCTTAAAATAGCAAAAATTGTAGCTTTTACTAGCGAATAGCGTTTAAGAGCATCAGCATTTAATTAGCCATATTTAGCAACTATTATTCCGTATTTAGTATTTATATTTGGTATTTTGTATATGCTAATCATGCGATATTTTCAAATCATTTTCATTTCCATTTTCCAACACAAAACACACTCACACAGATACTAGTACCTAACATAAATAAATAACGTATTTAAAGCCTTTTCAACTATAAATAGTGGTAATTAAAAATTAAATAGGTCATTTATTAAATAACTATTTGACTTTTAGACTTCTTGCATATGAATGAGTGTGTGTGCGTGTGTGTGTGAGTGTGTGTGAGTGTGTGTCCTTCCCCTGTGTGTGCTGTGGAACATCTCATGCGAACTCCTGCCATGTTCAAATGCATTTCTCTCGTTGTATCTATTATCATGACCCAAATAACAATTGAATAGAACTTTTTGTGACACGTCGAGGTTTATATACACTGCGTTCAATTTGAATAATTTATGCCTTAATAATAAACCTTGTAACAACAAATATTTTCCAATAATACGCTTTATTAGTTTAGAGAGTTTTTTCTCTGGAAATCATTTTTAATGTAAAACTTTGACGGCTCTGGGTCAAGTTACTAATGAAAATGCAAAGAGAATGTTTTTTTTAATTAAACACATTTATTTATTCGTGTAATAACACCATGCAACATGTCTATTTATCCCCAACAAATGACAGTTAATAATTATGTGAAATCTGATTTTCAACAAAAATAAAATCCCTGTTCCCAATTCCACATTCGCATGAATTCCACGATAAATGGTGTAGCATAATTTTAGGCGTTCCTGATTAACCTGCTTCACATATTTCAGTGGAATTGATTTTGAATAAGAATTCGAAACACGCCTGATTTAATAAATAAAGTTTCTTTGCAAAAAGGTTGCTTTAAATATCTGTAAATAAGTCCAGACTTAGTTCGATGATATTAAGGCCTATTCTGAATTCCATTCCGAATCAATTCCACAGAATAGCGTGCAGCATACTTTTAAGAGCAGGTTGTAATTAAAAACCTTGCTTTTCTCATGCTTTACATATTTCTGTGGAATTGATTCGAAAGTGGAATTCAGAACAGGCCTGATTGGAAAAATGTGCTTTTTACAGCCCATCAACCAACCATACAACACTTTTTAATAAGTTTATTAGCTTAGCTGTTATTTGGGACTTAATTGATTGATTGATCGGATTGTTTTTCTATTCCTATTCACCTTCAGATTCGGGAAAAAACTGTTTTAATTCGTTGCATAGTGTAATTATACGGTTAATCAATGAAAAACTATGCCAAACATTTGACAGGATATTAAATTACCTTATGTGGGTTGCAACCATAGACTTTTTTATGTTATTTATTCATTTTTTAATTAATAACTAATTTGGTCAAATGATGATGAATTTTTCGAAGGGTTCAATACGATTGCAAGGGTATTACATTACCCATGGCTCCTTAATGCATATGTGTGTATGTATGTGTGTGTGTGCCCAGTAACAATATCGATGGCAACCATGCAAGAATGATTTTCAATTGAAAATCGACGCAGCGAGCTGGCAACACAATTTTCACACAGATGGAAACTTGCGCTGAGGGGGAGGGGCAAGTGAAGGCGGGATGGGGTGGCTTTTCCAACCCGCTGGGGGCGATCAGATTAAATTGCGATGCCTATTTGCAATGTGTCGCTCACTTAGTCGCACTCGAGCGCATTGCTTGCCAGTAGCATTTTGGCCTTATAATTAACGCCAGCCTCGTCACTTGCCACAACATTGACCTGCAACTGCAACTGCAACGGAATTCCCTTGTGGCCTCTGCAGCTACAGATGCCAATTAGGAAAGAGTGTGTCTCTCTGCTTTTGTTGCTGATTGGTCGAAGCTGCTGTTGTGGCCTTGGCCATTCTTGTTGCCAACTGAACACACACAATTAGTTGCCTCAAACTCAGTCTCAGTTTCTGTTTGTGTTTGTGTTTGTGGACAATATTTTATGGTTTGTTGCAGCTATAAAGCAAATTGGATAATTTGCCCAATTGCAACACAATTAAACGGAGATTAGTGTGTGGCGCCCTAATAGGATTATATGTATTGAATTTATGCCTCAATTTGTCTACTGAATACACAGATACCCCCCCCCCCGTACATGACATTTAATTTATTGATTGTGCAACAATTCGAAATTAACACACACAAAAATGTTTTTTCGTGTCATCTTTTTGCCACTTTTGTTCCGCTTGCCAAAACCAAAAATAAACCAAAAAATAAATCAAAATAAAAACCAAAACACAATGACTACAACAACAACAAAGATCTACGCCTGAGTGCGCCCTATGCGCCCGTCTCAAACATGTCCAGTTCGGCGTACATCAGCAGCGGCTTTGGCATTAACTACTACACGGCCAGCTCACAGCAGCAGCAGCAGCAATTGGTGGCAGCAACATCTTCATACCAGCAGCAGCCGCAGCAGCAACAACAGGCATCGCCAGCGCATCAGCAACAGCAACAGCAACAACAACAACTGCAGCAATCCTGCAGCTATCTGCAGAATGATCCTGGAGTGCGTCGTCGTTTATTTGCCGGATTTCGACCATTGTCCGGGTTTGGGCGCATGCGACAGCAGCGCTCGTCACAGCAGCAACATCGCTCCATTTCATTGCCAGAAAGTAATTACGTGACATACAACCAACAACAGCAACAACAGCAACAACAAGAACAACAAGAGCACCACCACCACCATCACTTTTACCACCACTATCCACACGACTACTTTGAAACACCTTCTCCTTGTATCCGTACGAAACGTACAACTCATTCAGTCATCGATTTGTGCGGCAACTATTCGTTTGACAATGCTGCAATCAACAGCAATGTTGCAACAGCAGCATCAACAACAGCTGCAGCAACAACAACCAGAACTATTCTAGCTTCATCATCAACAACAACAACAACAACAACAACAACTACTACTACTACAACAACAACAACAATTCGAACAAGCAACCGTTCTTTTTGGAATTGTACTGCATTTTATTCCAATTCGATGTTTTTATAAGTGTTTAGTGCCGCATTTAGCATCTAGTAATTGTCATTGCTGCCTGCGATCTCTAATAGTGCTGCAAAACTCTCGGTAATAGCAGTTTCGATAGTTAGTTTCGATACTATCGATAGTTTTCAATTAGGTTATTGGGATCTTCATGTTTGGGCTTACGAATATAGAAGCAAATGAAGACTAATTAAAGGTTTATTTCCAAGAAATCAATGACAAACCTATAGAAATTCCAGATACAGTGCGATGGTGAGCACCGAAGAGCGCAATAACAATACTATCGATAGTGTCATCGATAGTTTTGCAGCACTACTGACTGCGATCTCTAAGTGTTGTCTTGTTGAGTGTGCAAGCCTGTGTGTGTGTGTGTGTGTGTGTTAAATGTTTCACCTTACATAAGTAAGTGCACACCAAAATGCATTTCATTTACTTTAATTTCCAGTTAGACACGTCGCAATGCAAACTTTGCTTCAACAATGGCTCAGCACGCCAATTAGTCTTAACCCAGTTTACACTTCAGGCAAACGGCTCATTTCCGGCAGCAGCAACAGCAAAAACAACTACAACAACAGCAACAATTACAAGCCAAGGCACATTGGCATAATTTGTATACATGGCCGAGTTGCCTTCTGCGACAGGAGCCAGGACTCAAGTCTCGGGGAGCATTGAAAGAAACTAAAGAAACAATTTGCAGCGGCTGTGCCGTGTAAATTGCGCACCATTGTCAACTATTGTATGAAAAAAATGAGAAAGTAAAATTATCCTCGGGGTGACGAAGATTAAATACCCTCTAGCTTGAGTTGGGGTTAGAAGAAATTAAAAAGAATGGATGTTACAGAAAGACATTATAACATAATCAATAGGATATACTCTAGCTATATGATGTGGTGACATAAAATCATAATAATACTCCTAATTTGTGAGTTTCTGAAACACGTTATTGTTAAGTTTCTTAGATAGAACAAAAGGGTTTCGAACGATACTTTCTATAGCAATTTTAAGATATTTTGCCCCGATTCTTATCAAATTTGGTTAACTGATAAAGAGTTGACAAAACATTGAACTTGTTAGTTCAAGGAGAATATCTGGGAAATAAAAGCTAAATAGTTTACATAAAGTAACTATACTTGATCAATAATTTATATTCCTGAGATAAAGTGATTTCAGTCTGCCAATTCCTACATATGTTCTATGTTACTCTACCTAAAGAAGCATCTGCACCAATTTTCATTACTATAACTTCAAGACTGAGCTAGGGCGAAGTGGACTTGGACTTAGACTATATAGACTGAGTTCAAACACGTCTCTTTCAATGCGTTGCACATTTCGTGACAAAACTATAATATCCTTAGCTGGGTTACAAAAAAACAGCCGTGCGGCACACAAATGTTGCACAGTTGCAAGTTGCAAGTTGCAAGTTACAGTTTGCAGTGCGCGAAATTGAAGTTGTGCTCAAGTTTGAGCCGAGTTCATTTATGCTTAATGTCTGGCCGCATTTTAATGGCATTCTCAATCTTCGAGGGGGTCTTCGGTGCCATGTCCAAGAGGGAAGCGGGAAGGAGAGCTGGCCAAGTTTTTGTCTTCGGCTGCTTAGCTGCTGCTGCTGCTGATGCTGCCCACTTCAGTCCAAGGATCCTGCATCATAATTATGCTAAAATTTGTTGTGGCACACAATTCCCTTTTTTCTTTGCGTTGCTTTTTGGACTGGAACTGCGACGCGGATTTTCCTTGTTTGTTTTTTTTTTGCATGTTTTCTTTTGGCCTGGTCGAGTTTGCTTGGGGCTGGCAGCTAGAGTTTTCAGTTTCAGCTTTCAGTTTACAGCTGGCAAGTTGGAGGCCGTGTGCACTTATTTTTCAGGGATTATTTTTTCTGCTCTATTACATTTAGCCCTCGGACAGAGTCTGTTCGCTGTTTTATGCATGAACGCTGGCGTCTTAATGTTTAATACTTTTGGCTTGTCTTCGTTTAACTTAATTAGTTTCAATTCGCCTCTGCATGCCCCCGACCCAGTCCGACCCAGCTAAGCCAAGCCGCGCTACAACAGCTCAGCGACATAATAAAAACTAACCATCGAAAGCTCTGCGCTTCGAGATAATGTTATACTATAATCATTATATATGTCAACAGCAGCAATAAATGCTAAAACCGACATTGCGCGTCCCTTCGGCGAGCCCCTGATGCTAACCAGAACCATCCTGAAGAGTCCTGAGCCCAGTCGCGATGAGTCCAAGACCAAGCTACGACTGCGTCTGAACTGAGTCGCATATAAATCAAAATAAACCAAAACTCTACTCAACTGCAGCAGCAGCAATTGTTGCTTAGTTGACACCCATTAAACTTCGGAATTGTTAATTTAATTTATTTAATTTTATTTCTTAAGCCTCACCTAAATACACTAGCACAGAAAGCCTTATAAAACGTAGCGTTTAAATTAGACCGTACAAGAATCTAACATGCAGCACAGTAATTATTATAAAATACTCAACTAACACTATAAAATTACTCAACTATATTGTATACATTAGTTAATCGCAGTTCTAAATATTGTATCATTAAAGTAGCATGAATGTGGGTTAAGGCTACAATTAAATGTATTTTAAAGTATTTTAGTCATTTATTAATGCACACTTCTGTATGTTTTTATGATTGTTGTAAATACCATTAAACAAATGAGAAACAAACACCAATAAAATATAATTCAATATTGCAGATTCGAATTGAGTGAGTCAAAAGAATCTTCCATAAAATATTTCAATCTTTAAAGAATGCTCCAACCTTCTTCTCGTCTGTGTCCAATGTGTTTTGTATATATCTACACTGAACTACACGCACTGAAAAGTTTTACTACTCTTTCTTGTATGGCAGCTGGCACGGGGCGCCTAGATACACTTGAAAAAATAATATATATATATATATATATAACACCTGATACACTTGCTGTCTCTTTAAACGTGTTCAATGTTGCTCTGTTGCAAATATACTCGTACATATCTTTCTATATTCTATGTCCTATTGAGTGCTCTTCAAAGGACACTAAATGTTTTAGTTTCTTGTCTCCATTTCTGTTCTAGCTAAAGATTTACAAAAAAAAAAAAAAAACAATCTTTTATTGTTTTTTGATTTACAATTTTTGGGTTTATTTTCTTAGAGCAGTAGCTGCTTAGATACATATACGAAATTCTGAATCCAACGAAATTAAATTGCAAATTTTTTTCAACATTTTATTGCTTTTTTTGTATGACCAAAACTCATGTTGTGTCTGTCGCGTTATTGTCCAACATAACATCAACAACAACAACAACCGACACTTGATCCAAATTATAATCAAAACACAATAACAACAACATCAACATGAACAACAACAACAGCACCGCACTCACCGCGCCGCCAAAAGTTGAACTTACGCATGAAATCACTGAGCCTGGACTCACCAGAATCCTCGGAGCTTCATGGTCAGTTCAGGCGCCGCGGGGGCCCGCATCTGCCGGCGACGGCAGCCTCCACATCCAGCGGGTATTACCATGGCGGCTCGGGAGGCCATCTGGAGCACAGTACTCCCCCATCGAACAACAGCCGGCTGCACTGTAAGTAGTTCCAGTAACCAGTTCCCCGCTCCCGTCACCGATCTACACCGACCGGAGTTGCACCTAACCTCAAAAAAAAAACAAAAAACGATTAAGTCCAGCAAATAAAGAAACAAAATACTAAACTTAACCCACTAAATGGGGAACACCCGTTTTGGCATTCAGCACCCAACTCAATGTCAATTAGAACTCTAACTACTCTACTCTGATTCTTATCCTTGGTTCGAAAGCCTTTTCAATGATCTAGATCGAGCAAAACACGAAGATGGAACTACAAAAATATAAAATTTGAATAACTTTAATAACCATTGCTTAATTTTGTCCACACGCCTCCAGTTTAAAGTAGTTATATCATAAGTAGTTAAAGTATTTAGATAAATCTTTCTTGTAGCACTAGCCAAAAGTAGACGAAATTGAATTTGAATTAAAATTAAAATGAAAATTTGAAGAAAAGTTCCACTCACATTCACAGTCATACAACAATTAAATTCATGTTCGTGTAGCTCTTGAATATTTTCAACTTAAGGCTTTCATTTGAATTTCAGCTACGTATGTCACGTGCTTTCAGCTCGATTTATGTTCCAGCACAATGCCTCTATAAATTTTACTTTCCTGCTATATCTATATCTATGTATCTGTATCTTGTTCTTTTATATCATTCGTGCATTCAATTAACTGAGACAACCACATTGAGAGTGTGTGTTTGTGTGTGTTGCATGTCTTAAATGCCATCCCAGTTGGCCATTAACGCTGCCTTCTCACATCCATATCCATTACAGCGCCCTCGAGCCCCTCGCATCCGGGCCGCAAGCTGCTCTATGCCACACGTGGCATGCGGGGCGGCAGCGTCGATTTGCCCGATGAAATGGAAAAGTCGCAGTCATCGGCCAGCACATCGCCTTGCCTATCTCCAGTAAGACATGCCCAGGTATTCCCCCTTTCCGTTGGCTCCCACTTTTCGTATCTTTCGTTTCCCTTCCTCTCTCTCTCTCTCTCTCACTCTCTTTCTGTGTGTGGTTTATTTGTTCCAAATTATGCGCAATATGGTAATATACATTATTACCGAGTTCTAACGTGCTTCCAATTTCAAGAAATCGCATCGTCTGCTGCCCACCAATTTGTACGTCATCCTCTACAACTTCAAGGCGCGGCACGCCGATGAACTGGACCTCAAGGCGGGCTATAAGGTAAGCAATATTAATACAAGCCTTTTATGGATCATTGGTTCCGAATAACCATGAGACTACTGGGAAAATAAGACAATCCTATCTATATATCTTCAAATATCTAGACTATATACAGAAGATTGCAGGAGACATTGTTCAAGGGAGTTTTGAAATCTGTTTCAAATCGGTTTTTGGTACTAAATTAATCCTGGTTTCCGTTCAAAACCTGATTCTTTCATGGAAATAAATAAAATCAAATGATTTTCTACTCCTTCTTATTCTAAAGCCACAAAAGTTACAAATTTTAGAATAATTGTATTTTAAAGAGTGATACATACAATAAGTATTTTCAACTATATTCTTCAGAGTTTTATTGATATTTCTTGTAGGTTCTAATAACCTTGTAGGTTTCCTTATTAGCAAGAAAGTTTCATACAAAAGTTTTCCTTAAATTTTCCGCACTTTTGGGTGACATTTTCCAAAATCCCGTTTATTGTGCAACTATTCTGAAAAAATGAGCTCATACGGTTTTGCCTGCCTGTATCAGTTAGCCCAAGCTAAAGTATTTATTGAATACTGATTGAATATATTCGAATATTAATGTTATTGGGAAAACCCTTTTTGAAAGACAGACTATTCCTCCGAATCAAAAATTGTATTAAAAATGTTCAGTTTACAATTTTGAAATAAAAAGCAAGTCCCGCTTTGACAGCCTTGTTAAAACAATCTATTGTTCAAACAGGATCTTCGGTGTACCTTTTGTAAGCTATAGATATAAGGAATTAATATGCTGCGCACATATTTTTTCATGCAGTAAATAAATAAATAAAGCGCTTTGTTTAATCCGCTAAACTGTTCATTTACCACACATCCACACACACACACATAAACACACACACACACACACACACACACACACACACACACACACACACACATAAACACACACATAAAACAGAACAAAAGCAGTTCAGGAAATTGCCTAGACAAAATCAAAACACAAATAAACACAAACATAGTATATACAATCCATACATAGGTATTTGTTTGTATAAATATATAACAATGCGTTCAATACGTGCAGAAAGAATCCAGAAAAAAAACTGGTTCATTTATAATGTACACAGCGCATTTTTATTATGTACACAGAGCAAAGCAAATGGGAAATCACAGAAGAAAAAAATGGGGAAAAATAAAAATAATAGTTGGGGGAAGGGATTGTGTACACTTTCTGATTGCCATTGCGATTGCGAGTGCGCATACGCCCCTCACGGCCGCCGGCAAATTGTGCGAGATATTTACATATGCATTAGCCATGGTGCAGCTATTGTTCTGCCAATGTCCTTGCAAGGACAGGCAGCGGAGGACATGGAGTGCTAATGTCGGTTGCTTAACTTGTCCCCACTGCAGGTGACAGTCATCGATACCTCCGATCCGGACTGGTGGAAGGGCAAGGTGCTCGGACGCGTTGGCTTTTTTCCATCCAAGTACTGTGTGCGCCTGAATGCCAACGAGAAGCCGCTCCAGGTGACCCACAATCTGCAGGTATCCGATGGCGAACGCGGCGAGAGCATGACACTGCTCAGAGATCAGATTGTCATCCAGGTGAGTAACAATATAAAGCCACACAATAAACTTTAGAGCTTAGAAGACATACATAGATCTAGCTGAAGACACCCATGGCTTATTCCACATGCTAACTTCTTGATACCTTAAGTGAGCATTAAATAAATAAAATTAAAAATCACTCTGTAGACAATTTATCAACTATCGATAATATCGAGAAGATTCCTTTTTTAAAAATATGGTAAGCAATAAAAGAAGTGTGTTTAGTTCTATAAACCATAGTCGAAAGGTAAAAATACGTTATTATTCTTCAATTTGTAAGAGTATTCCTTTTTATGCCTATCGATACTAACTGTAGAGAATTTATCAACTATCAATAGTATCGAGTTTATTACTACTTACGAAATTTAGAAAATTATAAAATAGGTCTGTTTAGATTTATACCATACAAATTTATAGTCGAAAGGGAAGATTTAGTTGTAACTCTTTAATTTAATTTCTAAAGTAGGCATTTGAATGCCTATCGATACTATCGATAGACTTCCTTAATCTGAGCTATGAATTACTCGCCTTCTCTCCCTCTTTCTCTGTTTACAGACTGGCGATGAGGTCAATGGGATGGTCATGGTGCGTTCAGCGGACAATCGCCAGGGCTACTGTCCCAACAAGTATCTGCAGGAGGTGTGACAGCCAGAAGAGGAAGAGCCGCCTGCAAAATCATCGATGCAAACGTCGCGTGCGGGAGGAGCAGGCGACAAGACCAAACGTAGAATTAGAATAGTAGTTACCGATAACAACAATTTAACCAGTAGCAGCTCCATGCCCGTATCCATACCTACAACCCACTCACAGACACAGTCACAGTCACAGTCATCGCCGGGCCACGAGACGAAGCGTCTCAACATCGAGTACAGCGATGCGGATGGTGGCTTCACCTGGGACAAGGACAAGGACATACTCATACTGTCCGGGCGGAATAAGAACGACAAGAACTGGGAGAACTGGGAGCGCATACGCGAGCAAAAGCTGGAGAAGATGAAGAACATTTGCTTCGAGAGCTATCGCCAGTCGAAGCGGGACAGAATGCTGCTGGCCAAGCCGAAGCCTAAGCAGCTGGACCCCACCTGGTACACGGACAACATATACTCGAATCGTTCCGACGATCTGGACGAGGACTATGTGCCCGATTGCCTCAAGTATGGCAGCTATAGCAATCGCATTTTGCGCGATATACGCGAGCAGGACGAGAAGTATGCGGAGGATGTGCTGCCCGTGCGGGAGCGTCGCGGCGAGGGTGAGGGCTCGCCGGGCTACGGTCTGCAGCGCTCGAAGAGCTGCAAGGAGTTTCAATATCCCAAGTCCCAGAGCTGCTGCTTCGAGGGCAATGTGTTTGAGTCGGGCGGCACAGGGCCAGCTGCCACGACATCCATACTGAAGAATCGGGCGGGTGTGCCCAAGTCGTACTCATTCAGCGCCTCTTCCAAGACAATGCCATTTGATATCATCGACTACGAGCTGCCACCCGCGTCCAATACGCGTCGGGAGAAGCGAGAGGCCTACAGGCGCACCATGAATATGCTCTATAGCAACAGCCTGGATGAGCGCACCCTGGCACACAGCTGCTGTGCACGGGAGCAGTGCACCAGCGCCAAGTGCCTGCTGGATGATATCTATGCCGGCTCCAGGCGGCGGCAGGATGTCTATGGCGCCGGTGCCGGCGCTGGCAGCAACAGGAATCTCAATCGAAGTCAGCGCTCCCCCGCGGATTGGCTGTTTGAGGAGCGCGCAGAGGCAGATCATCGTGCGGGACTGGGAGCGGCAGTGGGACGCAGTCAACGCTTGCCAGCACCCACGGTGATCTGCTGCTGTGCCACAGATGACTATTGCTGCCACCGCCAGCCACAGCACCGTGCAACAAGGCGGCCGCACTGTCCGGGTCATCATCCGGCCGCCGAGGAGGAGGAGCACATGCATTGCCGCTACGAGACCGATCTGGAGCAGTTTATTCGCGCGGAACGCGAACGTCTCTTGCTTCAGGACAAGTTCCTGGACGAGGATGAGCGCTATCTAGCCCAGAGTCGCCTACACAGTCCCGGGCGACGCTATACGCCGCACTATCAGCGACCCACGCGCAGCAAATCGCTGCTAGAAGTGCAGCCACCCAGTCTCTTTGACGACGACAGCTGCTCAGATACCACGGAGATTGATCTGGAGGACTTCAACATCGATCTGGAGAAGTACTGGGAGCAGCTGGACAAGCCGCCCAGTCCCATCAACATGGACATGCGCCGCAACATGCACAGCAATCTGAAGGTCAAGAATGTCAATGTGCGCTGCTATAACAATGGCCAGCCCATCGATATGCACGACCGGGAGCATGAGAGGCTCATGATCAAGAAGTCACTGCTGGAGGGCATGCCGTCGCCGCCGCAGATGGATTCTAGTGGGTCATCCAGCAATGCGCCCGCTTTTACTTTTTTTGAGAATGCGGGTGGTCCGCTGCACCACCAACGAGCACATCATGGCACCGCAGCGCCACCGGCGCCAGTTTACGGCTATGGGCATAAGGTATATCCGACAGCGGATACGCTGCCCTCTTACCAGTATAACAACTTTTATCCGGAGCACACAACCCTGGGCAGTGTGCACACCCAGCAGCCCACGGCGGGCATCCATCATGCCTCCGCCGGGGGCCATTCGGCGTTGAGTCTGATCAACAACATCTTCTCCATCTACAAGCCCAACAAATACTCACCAGAGAACTGTCAGCTGAACTATGAGAGCAAGCCGGAGCCCTGCAAGAAGATGAATATGCCCAGCACCCGACGACCCCTGGGCGCCGCCTCCAGCAATGTGATCCATGGACATGGACATGGACATGGACATGGACACGAGTATCTGCACTCGTCGATGAAGCGGCCACTGCTGATCAGCGCCGATCAGCCGCACTTCAAGATCATACCCGAGAAGACTGGCCTCAAGATATCGCCACTGCTGGCCTACGATGAGTACGGAGGCGGCGGGGACAAGTCGCACCACAGACTGACCAGCACGGCGCGACCTCTGATGCTTCCGCACTGATGGTGCTGGACCTTTCCGTGGTATGGTAATGGTAATGGTAATTATTGTTAGTTATGCTCCCAGCGACTGCCGAACTCTCCAGCAAATAAGCAAACCAAATCCAAAAGACTCGCTCGAGTAGCAGCAAAAATGAATCCAAACGCACAACTTTGCCCAGTCAACCTGTTAACTTGGCCCGGGCTCGACTAATGTTGCAGTGACATCTAGTAGGGCTGCAGAACTATCGATCATTTCGATAGTAGAAGGTCAGCACTATCGATAGTTATTAAATATTTCCATAATGTTACTTATATCTGAACTTTGGAGCATTTCCTTTAATTATTGATTTCAATTTTATAAGTTCGAAGACTAGACCTTAATAAAAACAAAAAAAACTATCAATTGCGGCTGTTATCGATACTATCGAAACTGTCATCGATAGTTTTGCAGCACTAGCATCTACACCTCGTCTTCGCGTCTCAAACTTAGGCTCGGTTTACGTGTGAGGGAAAGAGCATTGAAGCATCATTTCATCGTATGTCTGACACAACAATAACAACAACAACACCACCACAACCACCAACAACAACAACTGCGCCATACCATTGGAAAACTACAGCACCACAAGAAGCACGTCTTATATAGAAGTAGCAGAAATTGTAAGATTTAGGAATAGTACGTGAACTAACGAGTAGCATTTAGTATTATAACCGGATCGGGATAGAGGGAAAGAGTATCTACAGCTCAGCTTTGGCTTTGACACACGCAGATACACACCCACACAAACACACACATACACACACACACACACACACACATACTTATACACATATACACAATCAAGAAATGTGCTTTTAATTCGCTTGATAAATCGCCGCATGTAGTTTGATATGCAAAATACATACATAGATATATATACTATATGTATCACTAATTTTCGAGCAACTTTTAAGCAATCAGCAGCGTACTCAATATATATAGATATATACTTATAACTATATGATAGTTTAAGTCATTCATATCCGTGTTTCACATTGTATTTAGAGTTAAGATAAACGAGCGCATTGTATACCCTTGTAACCTGTAGCAGCTAAGCAGATTTTATTACAACTATTTGAGGATATCGAAAAGTTGATGATTTGAGACAAAAATGTTTTTATTGCCACAAAATTTTTTCTATTTTTTATACCAACAACTTTGAAGCTAAACTAAACATAACCGAAGGAAACAACATACTTACAAAACTTAGAAAGGATATGAGGAGTTTCGAGAGAGAGAGAGAGAGAGAGAGAGCGTTTGGTTATGGAACATTTATAAGGCTTGAACTCTATAAGTTGCGGCTTCTAGAAATGCAGAACTTAGTCTTATACGAATACATACATATATTTACAACAACACATGTATGTATGTATGCGCTTTTTACTACAACAAGCAACCACTAGAAATTGTATATATACATAAGATGAATACTACTTAGTATATGAATATTATGATTGTACTTTTATGATGTATGCGTATCCACTGGCCTTATTTATTGAGAAAAGAACAAATGAATATACATACAACATGAACAAATGAGCTGAACCCAAAAACACACACCATACAGCACACACACAGACACACACACACACACACACACACACACACACATACAGATGCAGACACACACACATACACACACACACTTGCACTTAATACGAGTATGTGAATTTATTTGCGTTAAATCTTTTGAACGCACCTGAGAATTAATTACATTTATTCAAAATATTTGTAAGGCTTTGCGTTACTTTTGTTAATTGTTTTGGCGTCCAATTTTATATGAGAATAAGCATTAAATATTGTAGGCGCTAGAGAAGGTAGCGAATAGCTGGTAACGATTAACGAGTAACGAGTAAACAGTAACGAGTAGCGAGTAAGGTAACGAGTAACGAGTATTGATTATTGAGTATCGACATCAAGTATCGAGCATCGTATTTGTAGTCTGTAAGCAAAGCAAACCAAACAGTTTTAGCACGTAAATTGTGCAATAAATTTTGAATTTGAATTTATTTTTAATGACTTTTGAATAAAACAAAACAAAACAAAACACAAAAACCAAAACCAAAACAAACGAGAACAAAAAACTAGATACATTTTCTTAAACATCGTTTTCTATCCACATTGTTGTTGAACTACTTACACACACTGTACGAGGTGTATTATTATAAAATAATATAAGTGTACCCCTATGGCCTATTAGTATATAAGTAAACGGTTTTTCTACACCAATAACAAGAACAAGAACAGACACAAGAAATTTCTGCACCAAACAATAAACACTTTGAGCACCCATTTAACTATACGATCTATATAGCAAATACCTAGTATATATTGTATGTATAGATGTATGATCATTTAGCCATTAAGACATGTGTAAAATGAATGAAGTCGATGAACATGAAAACGCCCAAATCTTATGAGTATGTAATTAAAGAAAAAAACGCAAAACACAAAATGCAAAAAGAACGCTTGCTCTGAAATACGAGCAACGTGAAATGCTGAAATTGGCAATTAAGTAAAGTAGAAACTAAAAATTATAAAACTAAAATCTTAACTATAATAATATATAGCTTGTAATTTTAGTGAACCCAAGGAAATGGAATAATGTCAACTTTCAGATGAAGATTTGCAGTCGATGAATAAGTTGGGCTGGCTTCATAATGCTACATTTTGTTTAGTGTGTAATATTGTTATAGTTACGATTAGGATTGAGATTGAGAACCACATAATGAATGTTATTGCTTACCATATGCATAGACTATTTGGTGTAGAAACGTGCACACGTACCCGAATAACATGAAAAGACATACCTAAAAGGCATAAATCTAGAACGAATGTAGCAAATATACATCTACAATACGATACATAACTATACATAAGGAAACCCGGCAAAGATATCAGTGCAACTTACATATATCAACAAAGCAAACCGTATGAAAATAAAAATTAAAATACATCTAGTGCGACAAACGCGTAAATAAACTTAAATCAAGAAACTAAACAAAATGAAATCAACAAAACTTAACTCATTTAGCACTACATGCAATTTAAATGTGAAAATTATCCTTACAGCAGCCCCCTTCCTCCCTCATCCTAGTCCACTTCCAGCTGTTGTGAAACAAAGCTGCCCAGCCCCTGTCGACCCCTTTAATTTACCTGAATAAAACAAAATGATGTTAAACTTCGATGTAAAAAATATTTGCTGTTTAATTTATTTTTGAGGAAATTTTTCCATCTAAAAGTATTTCAATTATCATCCCAAAATGCTTCATCTATATATATATAAAAGAGTTCAACCTGACTGACTGACTGGCGACTTTTGGGAAGCCCAAAGCCTGGAAGCCTGGCATTTTTACAGTAACTTCCTATTATACAGTAAGTAGGAACTGTCGATTTTGTGTGATGATTTTTAATTTTCACTTATTCTCTTTATTACAAAGTAGTTTCGTTATAATTTCGTTCATTAGTTAGTATAATTAATTAAATTCTTATCGTTATGCAGAGGACACTTCTGTACTGACGAGGAGCTCTTACAGAGGCGTTGCAGCAATACTTTGATAGCTTTGATAAGTGGGCGCTGGATTGGAACCTCTCGTCAAGATACCTTGAGCGCCTTCGCACACATCCTGATCAGCTAGCAAGGCAACTTACTTCTTCTAGAGTAAGAAAGAGAAGACTAAAACAAGCCCATCCGCAGGATCTACCTGGTCGGATTCTCTAGCTATAAACTTGCATTTACAAACCTACAAATTTTACATGTACATTTAAACAAAGCAAACCGCAATCTCCCTGCATTATTGCTCTAATTTTAATAACCACTTTAGTTCAAGAACTGCAAGTCTGTTTGCTTCTTTACCTTTTTATGTTTAACCAAAATAATTGCCATTACTATATGAAATTTAAATAAATAAACGTATAACAATCAAACGACAATTTTTTATTGATGAAAATCGCAAGGATGGGAGCACATTTATTTTCAGAACTAAGTTTCGGTTTAATTCACAATTCGGCCAGAATTACCAACAGAGGTTGCCATTTCAAATAATGAGAAAAAACTGCAGCAACCCTCTGCTGATTTCTGTTCGCCTGGTGTTTAGGCAGTGCCAATGAAGTTTTGTTTTCAGAACCCAACTTTCCAATTTGTGAGCGTCAAAATGCCAAAAAATGGTAAAATATACCAGGCGAACATAAATCAGCAGAAGGTCGCTAAAAAGTATAACAGTTGCTTATTAATATAACAGCCAATCAACTGTTATACAACTATGTAAATAACAGCAGTCTGTTATTAACAGTGTGTTAACAGCAAGATAACATAGGGTTAACAGAATGTTAACATACAGTTAACAGAATGTTAACATACGGTTAACAGAATGTTAACATAGGTTTAACAGAATGTTAACATAGGTTTAACAGAATGTTAACATACGGTTAACATAGGTTTAACAGAATGTTAACATAGGGATAACAGAATGTTAACAGAATGTTAATATAGGGATAACAGAATGTTAACATAGGGTTAACAGCATGTTAACATTGAACTAACAGCGAGTTAACAGAATGTTAGCAGCATGGTGTTCCCAAAAGTATACTGAATTTTCTTCAATCTGCTACTTTAACAGTAGTTTGATAAATAACATGAACCCATTATCGTTGAATGCTGATCGATACATCGCCAACCCGAATTTCGGTAGGCGTAAAGCTTTTGCAGTAAACGAAAATTTAAAGATTTCTTCAAAAACACCTCAAATAATAATTAACATTATTGTTTATTTGCATGAAATATACATAAATATGGTTAAACCTGAGTTCGTATTGTATTTAACTTATCACCTAATAAGCAGCACAAGGAATGAGCCCCACTTTGACGTCAGTTCTGCAGCATCCTCATCCAGCTTGAAGTGCCGCAGAGTGGCCGCGCTCGTTATTCTGTTCTGCGTGTTCAACTGCGGATGGCCATAGATGTAGGACTCGTCCTCCATTTGGGAGTACTGTATGCGGCGACCATGCCACTGAGTGGACTGCGATTGACAAAATTAGTCATATTCAACATAATGCATTTTAATCAGAATATTTCGCTGGGCAATGCCGGGTTATTACCAGCTAGTTTTATATAAGAAATGAAAATTAATTATTATTATTTAGCATTTATTTACGATCCCGATTTTTGACAAAGTTATGGTTGTTGCAAATTTAGGAGCTTTTACCCTGCATTTTCCCGTAATTAATTTGTAATCCAAATGGTAAATGGATTCGCTCATTCGCAGTTACATTAATTTTACCCCGACTTGAATACCTTAAAATGCATTGCATTTAAATAAGCTTATACAGGTGTTGTTTTTATTAAGTTTTAAATTTATATCACATTAAATTTTACATTAACAAAGATACAAAAAATATGCGGTTATAATATGTCGTTTTTTACAATCGTATATAAGTAGTACATTTCAATTGAATAATTGGTTCGGATTGGATAATTGGATTGTCTGCCCGGCATGCTTGGCATGTATCAGACTCTGGACATTAAGGGTAGATCGGGTTGACCAGTTAACATAGTTAAACATTTAGCATACATAGACTTACACTTAAGAGCTATAACTAAAAATTGGTTTTCTAAACTAATTGCATCAGAGTCAGTCAAAGAAGTTGGAACCTAAACCTAAACTACTTTGCCAGATGCGCCATTGTGGCGACCTTCTTGTCAGGCTTAGAGCTAGTTTGTTGCCGGTACTTCTGGTTGTTGCTGTTGTTGTGGTTGCTGTTGTTGCTGTTGTTGTTCTGTTGTTGTTTCTGCCGCTGTTGCAACTGCTGCTGCTGCCAAGGCAGCTGCTGCCGCTGCTGCTGCTGCTGCGGCTGTTGTGCTGGCAACTGCGCCGTCCAGCGCATTTAGGGTGTTGCTGCTGGCGGCCTTCTGGTTGGGAAAGAGCACCGAGTAGGCCGGCGGCGGGTCCAGCTCCTCGTAGTTGGGCGGCAATGAGGCACTTGCTGGATCCAGGCCGGCCCCTCCATTGGCGGCGGCCAGCGCCGCCTCGCGCTCGTTATTCACAGCGTGCTGCGATGCGGATGCTGCAAGTGTACGTATGGATTGAATGTGAGAGCTCAAGCGACAACAGGAAACTGTTGGAAATGGTGGCATAGTATTCAAGTTAAAAGCGAAATGCGAAAGTTAGGCATAGACACATATATACAGATGCGGACACAGATACAGAAACAGATACAGATACAAAAGTTGAGTGGCATGCGCGATGTGGGAGTACAAAACAAAACAAAACGAAACGAAACGAAACGAAACAAAAAGAGAGAACAAACACGGGCAACAAGAACTCACATAAATATAAATGTCTATGTCTTACTTGGGCTACAAAAGTGTACAATTGAACGTACCCCAGAGGCCGCAGATGAGCAGTGCGCCGCCGCAGAGCAGCATGCCGAGCATTAGATAGCCCCACGGTCCGTACTTGGACAGATCCGAGTGGAGGCCGGTGCGCGTCGAGTTGCGACGGGTGAAGCCGCTGCCACCTCCGCTGCTGTTGCCCTCGATGGTGGCATTATTATCCTGCGCCTTGCCGTCCACCTCCGCCGCCTGCTCCCCGCCAATGGCATTGGGCGAGCCATTGACCTCGCCACCCGGCTTCTTCATGTCTTTGGTGTGCACTTTGCGTAGTTGCGTTGTCGAGTTGCTGCTGGAGTTGGTGGCAGCTGCCTCGCTGCTGCTGCTGCTGCTGCTGCTGCTGCTGTTGCTTGGCAGATCCTCGGGCGAGGTGGGCGCATCGTAGGCAAATAGATTGCGGAACACCTCCAGTGCGAATTGCTCGAACAGATCTGATTCCAGCGCCGAGGGCAGCGTGCCAGCGCCAGGACGACGCTGCTTATAGCACAGCTCGTAGTCCTCGTCGCTGTCGTACTCATTGCTATAAGGACAGTGGCGTATGCCGTCGCAGGCCAGTTCCTTCGAGATGCACAGAATGGGTTCATCCCTGCAAAGCAAAGAAAAGTTATATTACTCAGTTCAAGTTCTTAGAAAAACCATTGATTGTACCGACATTTGATAACCTCAATGAGCGATATTATCAATGGTTTCATCGATTTATACCTACCCTATCTTCAGACACTGGTGCTTGCTCTCATCCTTGCACTGCTCTCCCTTGCCCAGCACCGTGATCATCAGCTTGGACTTCAGCGCGTGCTGTCTGTGCTCCCAAACAATGCGTACACGGCCATGGAACAAACGCACCGGATCCTCCATTTCGGAGGCCGTATCCTCCAGCTGGCAGGGATCCACGCGCCACTGGGCCGTGTGCGGATCCAGGGAGCTGAACTGCAAGAACAAACAGAGATCTTATCATCCAATGTGCTCCAGTATTTGTTCGCGCGTGCACAAACAATTTACGCGCCCAAAATACAAATATAGCGAGCTTAACAAATAGCCAACAAAAATAATAGACACCACTCAAATCTTTTAACGCCCACAAACAAAAGCAACAAAGTCGCATTGCGCTCTGACGTGATATAAATTATTTAAATAAATAAAGATCAAAACGTGCACAATAAACGATCAACTGCGAATACATTTTGGATATTTGGCATGAGAAACAACAATAATGGCAAATCAAATGTTTACGCTAACAAAATACGCCGTACAAAAAGCGGTTTTAGGTAGCACATGTGAATCGAAAGTAAGTGCTACCCGTACTATCAGTAGCCAACTTCGCGCTATTCATAATTACTAATGTTTATAGAATGCAAAACCATAAAAAAACCACTTAATAGTCGCGCATTCTTATGGCTATAAATCGCACATAAACAGCAAATAAAATTTGTATTCAACATTTAAAGTGCATAGTTTATATTTAATCTATAATAAAATGGAATACTATAACTGGGTTTTCAAATATTACCTTTTTTAATTTATGTTTCAAATAAAATATAGTAATAATAATATCCTTCTATTTTTTTGATTTCAAGCTCATAATTTTAGTTCAAATCTATTCAGTTTTTCACTATTAAATAGATCTTGCGGAAGTTAATTTCATTAGTTTCCAGAATTTCAGTTTTGACAAGATTGAAATGAAAAGGACAAATCGAAATTGTTAGCTGTTCTATATTCGGAAAATGTGTTGAGGTTTTTCACTTAAAACTATTTGCACATTAGAGAAGAAAAGAAATAGGATAGTTATTCATTCAAAAACGATAACACAAACTCAAAAACGAATCGAATTGAAAAGTAATCGGAAATGGGAACAGAGCTGAACGTGAATTTAATTCCTATGTTTCCCAGGTTTGAATTCATTTATCAATGAAATGGGATTGAGTTCCTTAGCTCAACGGCAAAAGTGAAGTCATTTCCGCAATATTTTGCCTTAAGTAGAAATCAAAACATGCCGGCTTATAGTAAAATAAAAGATTTCATTAAGGTCTCAAAAACACATTGAATGAAAACGAATTCTTGTTTCATATTCTCGATGGGTTACAACAAACTGTTTATAGGTTATAAGGCCCATTTGGATTCAAAACACATTATCTAAACGTAGGCACGTGTTTAGAGGGCCGTGTTTATAGGGCCAAGTTCAATAACTGAAACACAACAAATAACCAATAAATAATTAATTACGACGCGCCCATTTAATTAAAAATAACTCGACTGTTTTCCAGATAAACAGACAATAACGCTGATCAGCAGTAATTTCCGAAGTGCAAGTCGTAATTGGCATTGTTTGTATGATATGGATATGATATATGATAGATGATAGCTCTTCATGTTCGCTTGAAGTATACAAACATGTTTTTCATTAAGAACAAAGCTGTAAATTATGACACATTCGTAAGTTCAAATAACATTTGCATATATGTATGTATGCAGTTCTCAAAAGGCATCGGCGAACAAAGAACTCATTTATAGCTATTCACAGGTACACACAGATGTGGATACTTATGGATATATATACCTATATCTGTGCGGATACAGATACAGATACACTGCCACACCCGCAACCTCAACTAGACATCCTCACATGCGAATCGCAGATAGATTTTATGGCTGGAAACTGTCCATGTCCACATCCACGTTCATGGCTGCCAATCCGCCAAGCCGCCTGTCAGCCATTCAGTCAGTTGCTCAGCCATTCAGTCCGTCAATCCGTCGGTCTGTCCGTCGGCATAGTATTTATGGCATCGCATCGTCACAGCAGCAACTGAAAGTGTTGTCTGATTTGTGTTTTGAATTTGTTGCGTTGCGTTGCGTTGCGCGTTGCGTCGCGTCTCGATTCGTTTTCCTGGCCAAATGAGACAAACGTGTTTCAAATACACAAAAAGCTCAGAACTCGTACCAAATGCCAAAATGGCTCGAATCGGGCGCGCTTATGCAAATCGCACGCGATTCGAATATATGTATCTCGTAGGTGGCGTCTGACCAAGCCCCAAACTCGGCAACTGCGAACTGCGAACTGCCAACCGAGATACAGATACGAGCACAAGCGCTTAAGTTAGACCCCTTCTGAATTGCTGTTGCACTGCGGCAAAGTGTTATCTTTAATTCAGCTTTTCAATGTCAGATCTTCCGATTGTGAACTGTGTTTCAAGAAACTGCTAAAAAACCGACAATTGCCGAGCAATCAGGAACCACAGCTGAAGCGTTGAATTGTACCGCAGTAAATTCTGATAAATTAGCATTTAAATATCATTCCGGCTGCGAAGACTGGTCTACATAAATAAAAGGGGTAACTATTCTCACAGTGTCCACTTTAATGTATCTGGAGATGGACTCTAGATGGAATTCACAGTCAAGGGCATAACAAAAGGAAAGAAACTTACTCTACCAAAAAACTGTACGAACGTTGCTTCCGACTGTGGTATACTCTATTTCCATTCTATTTCACCCTATTTACTGGACCGCAGGAGGGCTTGTTAAAAATTAGTTGATTCAAATCATTCAATGAGTTCATCAGTAGACCTCATACCAAATTTGCTGACTCTAGCTATACAATTGTGGAAGATGAAGGCTTTTGACTTTTGAAGATTGACATTGCAGAAGCAAAAGAATCCTATTTACCTCTTGGAAACGTAGTATACAAATTACCAGGCTGATAATTAAAAAAGACCAGTTAAGACTGAAGAAGAATCTACTCTTATGCTGAACCATCTGGAACTATATTATGTAGCTCTCGAACATGACATTCAACTTCAACATGGACGTTCTACAGCTTCGCTCTAGAAACAGCGCTCGGTTATCCACAGAGACCTTGTAGTAAAGCCGATTACAGCCACAAATAGTGTGCCAGTTTAGAAAACAGCAGCCAAGAACAACGCGAACTTCAGAGCAGTCATCCAAGAGATCTACGTATCCGCTTCCCACAGTGGGAAAGGCTATCAAAACTACAACAAAAGATGGAGAAACCATCGTGTACCTATTGTCACTTGAACAGGCATACGGCTAAGTAATATAAAAAAGTCCACAATGTAAGCTAAAAAGAAGCATTGGCTGCAGTCTATTAAAGGTTGAAAAGAACACGTTAAATTGACAACAAAATTATTGGCACTTGGGGCGGTAATTGGAGACAATTTGAGATGTCAAAATGCCTTGTGAAAACCACAAAATGTGTGCAACGAAAAACAATGTCAGGCGGTGTCGCCACCCATAAGCAATTATACAAAAGCTAATCACAATTAGCCAACTGGCAATAGTTGACGACGAAAGTGCTCGACCATGGCATGCCGATGCCTCACACAACAAACAGTTCTCCAAACAATCAAGGCAACTTTTGAGTGACTCGAAAACCTTCCAAATCGAGCATAAATTAGAATTATAACACGAGTCTTTGATGAACTCACGCGGCGAACTGTGAGCAACATAATACGCGTAACTTTGTCATATTTGAGGCGAGTTCAATGCTACAATGAACCACAAATCATGTCTCACACTTTTCGGTGGTCACGCAAGCGCAGCAAACATATAGATACAGATACAGCTAACAGCTACAGATACAGATACAAGTACACACGCCCACCATTCAAATCAAAGTCAAAATCTAAACTTTGTATTTTGATAGACGGCCAAAAGCAAACGGAAGTTGCAGAAAATGGCAAACTAACTCTAATTGACACTATCAAAAATGAACCTTGAAATGAAACTTTTGCTAGTTAACTTAATGATGTACTATAAAATATCAAGTATTGAAAAATGTAAAACGAACAAAGATGTATCATTTCTGTCAAACTAAAGTATACTTAAACATAAAACATTTATAAGAAATACTGAAATCAAATTTGTCTCAATAAATGTATAAAAAGTAAATAGAAAATCGGATATTTTTCTTGTTGTGCAAAGTAAAGAGTTTATTGCGTGGTAGGGTCCCAAAGAATGTTTAGAAATATAAGTATTCAAATCGCAATAATGTCTAAGAGTGATTTAAAAAGTTAATGAAAGATAACTAGAAACAAATTTGTTTTTAAACAATTCCTGACTAAATGGGACTTCTTTGAGAGTTTGTTCACTTGGCAGTTTTTAAGTCTCTATTTCTATCTGCATCTGAATTTATTTCTACATAAGATCTTTATTAGGAATGAGTTCCATAGTAGAGCATTATGCTATATTGAGGAATAGGTGTAATTAGATTTAATATTCAAAATGAGTGAAAGCAGGTCTCCTTCGAACTGCAAATCCATTTAAAATTCACGGAAAATGAATTGATAGCTGTTCCGCAATCCGCAAAACGACAAAAATCGGAATTCTTATGTTCTCCTTTACAGTCGACAGAATGTCAAAGCTACACATTCAAATAATATTAAAATATTTATAAATAATGTGTATTTTTAATATTCTTCAACATTTTTAGAAAAGCTTGATGTTATTCATTAATCTGATTAAATTTCAATTACATATATTATATTGAAATACGAAAAAACAAAACAATCAAATCAAATAAGTTTATGAATTTAGAGAGTTGGAACTTTGAAATCGTCGTATGAACAGAACAGAATTCCAGTGACTTTAAGGCCATTTAAATTTCACACACACCTGACAACTCTGGCAGCTTCATATTATTTAAGGGTCAGCTTCAGATTGATTCAACTTACAATGTTCAGGGGACAGGAGCGTCCCACAACGGCTGAGGCTGAGGCAGAGCTCGCTGCTGCGGTTGTGTTGAGTCGCTCGATGAGCGTGGACATGCCCGTCAGTGCGGAGGAGCCGGAAGTGGTCGGGGACTGCGACTGCGACTGGGATTGTGGCTTCGTTGTGCCAAGCGGGGAGGTGGGCATGATGCTGGAACCGGAACTGCCACCATAACCGGAGCTGCTGCCATTGTCCGTGTGATGGCCGTGCCGCAGCTTGGGCAGAATGAGACGCACGATGAATCCGTAGCTGGGCGGTGCGCTCAGTATGCGGGAGCAGGAGGCGTGCTGGGCGCCATAGGTGCCCGGCTTGAGTTCAATGATGAGACTAGATTCCTTGCCCTCGCTCTCGATGAAGTGCTCATGCTGGGCGCTGCACAGCGGCTTGAATGTGGGATGCGACAGCAGATCACCTGTAAATAAACCGCACATTTCAATAATAGTTTGGTAAAAGTTGGCAGCTAAACTGAAGCACATGCCTGGGGCACAACAATTTACAAATCGCTGCTAATTTGCAGCGCATACAACGCCACCTAATCCGATCTATAGCAGCTATAGACATGCCCAGCATTTCTCCCAGCTTGACAATCAATAATAAATGCTGACCAGCAAGGTAGAAGAGAAAACAAATCAAAGTTTCAGCAACTGACTAAAAATAGCAGCCAAAAAAAAGGAAAGAGTAGCTTGGTGTGGTCGGAAACCCAATGAATTTCGAATGTATCTATGACATGGCTGAAATTCAATTAATTTGATATATTTGATAATTGAATAACATGCAGCAGCTGGCGATAGCTCTAAAGGCAGCTCGTCGAGCGACTCAGCTCAATTATTTTGCACTCGCACTCGAACTTTGCGCAGCAGAGGTTAAAGATACAATACACACTTGCAGATACAGATACAGCTGCAGATACAGCTACAGCTACAGATACGGCTACACAGAGCACTAGTTAAATTAATAAACGCACACATGAGAGCACTTTCAGCGGCTGTTTGTTATTGTTGTTGTTGTTGTTATTGTTATTGTTGTTATTTATATGATTGTTGTTGTGCGCTTAATATGAAATATGTATTTACAGTGTGCCGCCAGTCGTCGATTCGTATTCGGACTCCATAGGAAAACTACTTTTGCATTACGGCCATATTCTGGGTCACTGACTCACACACACACACGCACACACGCACACGCACACGCACACAGCTGCAGTTGCAACATTACATACACCCTACTAGCCCCGTCCCTTAACCCATCTTGTTGGCCAATTTGACGCCGCATTTGGACTATTAAAATTGTATTCGCCTTCGCGAGTGCAAAAACAATTTGCATTTGGTTTCTGCGGGCCCAATTACACACACACACACACACACACACATCAGTATGTGTGTGCGCGTATCTGAGTGTGTGCAATTTGCCAACTAATTCTCATTTCGAACTTGACACTAATAGCCAAGTGGCTGACACGTGCTGCACTTTAATAAAATGTGTTTTTATGTTCAGGCCAGCTCCTAAAAGTGCACTCAAAATTGCATTTAGGCGTGTAATTGCTTAGCACATGCATTTATTAATAATAAATGCAATTTGTTCTATAATTTGTTAAGTGCGTTTTATGTTTGAGTGTGGGTCAACACAATTTGCAGCCATTCAATTAGACAATTAGAATAATCGAGCTAGTTAGTACCATAAGATACAAATAACATGTAAATTATACAGATTATTCTATAGATTCTGTTTAAATTACAGAAATAATAGCTCGCATTTCTTAAGTACTTGAAATATGAGCTTTCAAAGCACTTGAAAGCTGTAAGTGTGATTAATTTAATGCGCTTAAATCAATTAGGTACAACCAGTTCACAAAATTTGAGCAACAAGATCAACAAGTGAAGTCTGTAGGTTCTAAAGCACATGAAAGCTGCTAGCGTTTAAAATTGTATAAGAACAACAATTCAAGGCAGCTTTGTGAGCAGATGAAAGCTTTAAGCGAGATTGATTGTTGATTGATTGATCGAATTGTGCTGATAACAATTAATTAGACTAAAAGCTCAAAGCTAAGGAAATAAGATCAACGGCTTTGCAAGCACATTAAAGCTCCGAGTGAGATTAATTGCATTGATTGATTCGACTTACATGAACAACAATTTCACACTCTTCTTTAACCCGTTGCACATGTTGCAAGATGAATTGATGGTGAATGTGCCAGCTGGTTAAAGTGTATTTGTTTAAATGATAAACACCTACAATTTATCAGACAGTTGAGTTAAAAGCGTTTTCCCTGTAAGCTATTTGGTCAGACAGGCAACTTTTGTGAGACTGATAAATTGACCCATAAGCCATAATTTTAACCCATTAGCACCAACAAAAAAACAATGAGGTTTAGTATTTTTTGTAACATTTCACATTTGTTGTTTTGTTTTGTGTTTGCCGGCTATAAAAGTCGCGGCTTATGCCACTGAACTTCAGCTTTAGTTACAGCTTCTGCTAATTGGGTTAAAAGCACGAACACACACACTCGCACACACTCGCACACACACATAAATATAATCGTATAACAAGTTAAATGAGTGTTGTGCTTGGCTGCAGCAGCAGACGAGAGACGCATTAAGGTTGCTGTGAAGGCGGGAATGTCAGGAGGGGGGAGGGTCTGGTGTTGAGGCTAGAAGTGGACATCCGGGGGCACGGGGGCACGGGGGCCGGGCCAGCGAGTTCAGCGAACCAAGCAAAGAAAGGGCTGTAATTTCACTTGATTTTTCCAACATAAATGTGCCGTTAATAATTTGTCTCAATTTCTAGAGCAGAACATGAATAGTTCGTTTAATTTCTCAGCTTGTATCTTCTATTTTTAGCATTTAGTTTTTAATTTTATTTTACTATTTTATGTTTATTTTTGGTGGCAGCTGGAAAGTCAAAGTTGCAATTTGCTGTTAACTCGGCGAATAGAATTCCTCATTTGCATACGTCGAGTATCTATGGAAATGCAAATGCGCTAAATGCAAACAAACTACTCGTACAACATTTCAATTTGTGTATTTGTATGTTTGTATGTATTTGCCTGTTGTATTTGCCTTTAAATTTGTTTGTATTTTTGGAGAAGGTCAAAAACTTGATTACTGAGCCCGCTTTGCAGCAACTTAACCATTTAAAAATTGTGTGTATATTCTGGTTACAGCTCAGAAGCTGTGCGTGTGTGTCTCTCTGTGTGTGTGTGTGTGTGTGTGTGTTGGTCACTTGAAAAGGGCCAAAACTCAACTGAAGGGCAGTCAATGTTGATCTACAGGTGCCTGCCTACATGTAATGCGTGCACACAGCTTACATACACTGAGAGAAAAGCACGCCATTTGGTACAGCTACTAATATTTATAATAATGTTTATGCATAAGGTGTACAAACGCGGTGTTTAAACTAGACACCAGAATACTTATAACAATATTGTAATGTTGATTGTGTTAATTTTTATTTTTTATTTTATAACATTAATTTTAGTTAATAGCAAACATCCTAAATAAAGGACATAATCCGCTCGCAAGCATTACAATTTCAAATGATAACAATTAATAATTATTAATTAGATCCTAAAAAAAATATATCACAAAAGAAGCGCAAAAGGTTCATTCAGCACAACAAATCGCTGACCAATTTCCGCTGCTTTTGATTATAAACTAAATCATAAGAATGCTGCTGCTTCAAATCATTAGACTTATTTAACTCGACAGATTTGTTAACTTCAAAAATACACTTTTCAATAAATCATTCCGAAAAGACAAAACAGCGGAACTAAAACAGCGATTAGTTCTGCTGAATGCGTCCACCAACAAAACTTGCTTAAGCAATGCGAAAATCTAAGATTTATATATACTTATACTCATTTATTATCACAATCAACATTCCAGTTTTGTTATAAGTGGTAGGTTGTCTCGCTTATCGCCAGATTTGTGCAAAAGCATTATTATCAAAGAGGTTCAAAGAGCAGAAGAGCATCAGAGTAAGAGTGTGAAAATGTGATTGACTTCTCAAGCAACTGGACAAAGATTGAGAGTTCGTTTTACAACCTCTGCCCACAGCTGTAGCCATTTCTTTGATTGGCACACAATTATTTTGGACAGTGTACACATGCACAAGTACTTGGTATTCAGTTCTGGCCTCGTTGCTGCCAGTCAGGCGGCCAGTCAGTTTGTTTTGTTTAGGCCTGTGCGCTCATCTGTAAAGCGTAGCTCTCGGGTGTAGATTGTAGATTGTCAAGCATCTGGGTTTTTTGAGTGCCTGGGCATGGCCATTACAAATTCTGTTGCATGTTGCATGTAACTGCGTGCAGTTCACTCATCATAATTACGCACAGTTGCGTACAAAAAAAACAAAAACAAAAAAAAAACAGTAGAGACCACAGCAGCAATGAGTGCGGGCGGCAGAGCACTCGAAAATAAAAAAGTTGTTGTTTAAAAAATTTTACAACACACACACACACACTCACTCGCATAGAGAGAAAGAGGAACACTTGACGCACAAACAGCTACAAAAACGATGAGTGTAGTTTTGCCTCTTATTTGCCAACTGAAAATTGGGTCAACTATCAAAGTCAGAACTGCAAGGGTTAAGTGCCAGAGATATCCGACTCTCCCTTAGAGCCCGCACTTTTCCCATCCACTTCTGGCAGTATACAATGGACACTACTGCTGGCTCCTACTCAACTTTTAAATACATTTCAACTAAGGCAATTATGTTAATACCAGAAATGCTAACAGTGCCGCAAGCTATCGAGTTAACAGCTGTTAAGAACGATAAGCTGAGGGTTGATTCAAAGCCTTACAATTTCTAACGCAATTCTGTTAGTACCAGAAATGTTAACAGTGCCGCAAGCTATCGAGTTAACAGCTGTTAAGAGAAGCTGTTACGAACGATAAGCTGTTGATTCAAAGCCTTACAATTTGAAGTAAAAATAATTTGAAATTTGTGTTCTTCTAAAGGGTTTCTAGCTTTTGTGTTTATTTATCTGTCTTTTTTTAAGATAGAACCTTTTTTGCATTTGTTATTATTAAGCCTGCCCAATTGGTTCCTCGTTTAGTTCGCAAGTTATCAATTAATGCCACAAAAAGTGCACATTTTACCCATGGTACAGTGGCTATAACTCCCGTTGGCCAATTTCGCTTATAGGTCAAGCGAATGTGTTGTCGTTGTTAGTCCGTTTGTCTGTTTGTTTGCACAGCAGCAACAAACTAAATAAAATAAATTGTACTATAAACAAGACTACAACTTGAAGAGCCGCCGCAGCATACAGCAAAGAACTTGACATGCATTCAGCTTTAACTGATTGTTGTTGTTGTTGTTGTTGTTGCTGCTGTTGTTGCTAGTTGCCTTTGCGTGCAACAGCAACAACATTATTGCAGCCAGACTAACGGCAACTGTTGCTGCCTGGCTGTGAGTCTCAGTTTGCCAACAGCAGCGTGACCGAGCATTGTCCGTTGTTGGAGCCGGTTAAAACATGACTCCACACACACTCTACACACACACACACACACACACACTCCACACACACACACACACACACATACAAAGAGCAAGTTGCCTGCTGCCTTCTAACGGTCGCATACATAAATCAAGGCGGCCATTTTAGCAATTAGCAAAAAATTACCAGCATAGTAAGTGCTTGCAGTACAGTCTGTGTGTGTGTGTGTGTAGGTGTATGTGTGTGTATCTTGGCTGGAAGCTGCTGGCCAAAATAGTTTGCGCCAATTTAGATAGTGTTGACTGGTGGGCGTTGGGCGTGACGCTCTGCTAGCAGATACAGCCACAAAAACGACAAGAAGAACATCATCTTTCAGTGTCGCCATTTTCAGCGTGAGCGAAAGGCGAGAGAGCGAGAGCGGTTGAGTGAGAGAGAGGACGAGTGTTTAGCTAACTCAGATAACGGTCAATTTGCATTTTAATTAAGCGCTTGTTGACGCTCTTCAAATCTTCAAACACACACAGCTATGGCCTATACATAAAACTGTCTCTGATTTTTGTTTCACTCACTCTTCACACTCTTTCATTATACACTTGCACGAGGTATTATAACTTTCTGACGAATTGTGCATTGAAGGACTATATTCAGCATATATACTATATTACTAAGCAGGACCACAACCTGTCTGTTCCTCTGCATACTCGTAGTCTCTCAGTTTTGGAAGAATATTAATGATTTATTTTTAATTTACAGATATTTTGGCCAAAGCACGGATCAAAAATTGAGTTTTTTCAATAAAAATTGAGTTTTATAATCGAGAAATTCCATTTACAAAAATTATAGATGTAAAGATTGTAAAGATTCATTTGTAATTCCAAATGTTCCATTCATCAATTCAATTTTCATCAAAAATTCCAGAAACTGATCATTTTTGAGTAAAAGGAGCGCTGTTTGAATGAGCATTAACATTCTGCTTTAACAGAGCAGAAGCATGCAAGCATTTACAGAACAGACCACTTTCAGCATAACAGTTCAAATGAGCATTAACATTTGTTTTACATGTTAATTGATAAAGAGCTTTGGGTGTCCCGTGAATCCTCAGCTTTTTATTTTAAGCTAAAGTTGATTCCTTGGATAGAGAAACTTCAGTGTATATCAGATTAACACTGGAGAAGCTTACTGAAATGCGAACGAGGGTATACAATCTTCGGACTCATTCTACAGCTAAGTTTTTGCTGCGCTGTATTTTATTTTTGTTGTTTCTGTTGTGCAGCTTTTATTTGCATGTTGTGCGCAAAAAGTTGAACAGCTTCGTCGCATTGAGAACCGGTGGCACGCCGGGGGGCGTGTTGCACCTAATTGAACTCTTATGACATCAACAGATCAGAAGCTCTCTTTTTTTGGCCAGGCTTAGGAGCAGCAGACATGCCCCGAGGAGCGACGACTTCTTGCTACAATTCGAGATTATATAAAAAAAGTTCTAGCATATTGATGTATGACATACTGGTGTGAATGCGAATGTATCAATGTGTGTTTGTGTGTGCCATGTTGATGTTTTGTTCTTTTTTTTAACGCAAATTGATTCAGTAACCGGTTTGCATACGTACATATGAATATATGTGTATGCATATGTATGTTTATTGAACCGATATGGCAGCAGCTTCTTATTTTCACATTTGTTTCTTATATCTAGATTTACATACTATAGGGTAAGGCGCATGAATCTTACACAATTTCTACTTTATCATCATTATACCCTACCAGAGTGTATTATAATTTGGAATCAGTATGAATACCCGAGTCGATATAGCGACGTCCGTCTGTCCGTCTGTTTCTATACAAAGTAGACCCTCAGCTTTAAACCTATCGTAATGAAACTTGGGACTGACCCTTCTTTTACTGCAGGCAGTATATAAGTTGGAACCGACCGGATCGGACTACTGTAACATATAGCTGCCATAGGAATGATCGTCCGACAACTACGTTTTTGTATGAAAAACTTCTCTGTTTGAAATATATTCTCACCAAACTTACCCACTCTCACTCTGGAGAATCTGAAATTTGGTCAAAATCGCACCACTATATCACATAACTGCCATAGAATCGGGTGAAAATTGAGTCTTTTTATGAAAAACTTTTTGTTTATACAAATATTACATCCAAACCAAGTGAGAGTTTTAATATACTTCAAATAGTTTCCTATAATTTTATTAAAATCGGAACACAGGAACAATCAACGAAAATTGAGTTTTGCTAGGGTATAGAGCTTCAAAGATATCCCGTTCTTTCTTGTTAAATTCAATTTCGTTTAATTGTTCTTCAGGCTGCAATTGGCATACTATTTCCGAAAGGTAACCTCAAATTAATGCTGAAAGTTCAACGGAACAGGGTTAAGAACTTGGCTTGTTAACAGGCTGAGTTGCATTCATGGCTGCGGCTGCGGAAGAGGGGCAGGAGCAACGGTAACTGCCAACTGGTGAACTCCATGCCGTCTCTCTCTCTTTGCCTTTGTTCCGCCGTAACTGTATTTCAATGACAATGAGGTCGCGCTCGTTCCCGGCGGCTGCCTGAGCTTTTTGTTCTCATTTTCTTTATTTTCGGCTGGTTTTGCTTTTTACAATTTAAATAAATACGTTTTATTATTATTTTTTATTTTTTCTTTACATGTCTTTAGGTATTTTGTTTCAAGCTCGTTGCTTCCGCGTGTATTTAAATAATTTTTTTATTGTTTTTACGTCTAGGCGGCACTGTGATTCACGGCTTGCAAAGGAGAAAAGCTATTTAGAAGAAAAAAACCTCATACTTTGTTTATGGGCACTTGTAAGTTGTATTGTACAATAACTGCCCTAACAACAAGAACATTAACCAAATCACAACACAGTTAAAATATGAGAAATACCTATAAGCAATAAAAGCCATGTGCACAAATGAAAAGATCGAGAGACTTGTAGAGTCGAACCGGTTTACGGTTCACGTTCACAAAATGTCGCAGCAAAAACAAACAGAAAAACAAAAAAAATACACAAATGACAGTGGTTCACATCATTCACATTATCTTTGTATAAATAAGCTTGAAGAGTTTACCAAAAACCAAAAAAAAATAATCTAGAAAATGGCCAAAAGAAGCCTTGAAATAGAATAGTGCAAAAATAAAGCAAGTAAGAATGCTCTAGTCGATTATACCCGACTACGAAACTCCCTGTACGCAGGTCTACAATTTCCGATCGCATCTTCGTACACTTACACATACACAAAGACGCACACACGCGATTTCTTTTTCCTCCCGCTCTGCAGCACTGACTCTTCTTTCGTGAATAACTTCCCTGTTTATCTATCATCCGATCGATTTGAAATTTGGACAGTAGATTCAAAGTGACAAAAGTATAATCCGAAAACTATATACATTTTTACCCCCTGTACCCATAAAATGGGTAAAAAGGGGGTATTACATCTGTGCAAATGTATGTAACAGACAGAAGGAGACATCTCCGACCCTATAAAGTATATATATTCTTGATCAGTATCAAAAGAGATTTCGATTTGACCATGTCCGTCTGTCTGTCCGTCTGTCCGCCTGTCCGTATGAACGCGTCGATCTCAGCAACTACAAGAGCTAGAGTACCCAAATTAGAAATGTAGGTTCCTGTATACCATACGCAGATCAAGTTTGTTTCATATTTCAGATATCTCCCCCGTTCCCCCGCAAATCGATGAAAACCGTTTTACAGTAACAATTTTCAAGATATAGCTTTAAGATTTGGAATGTACAATACTTTAGTCTCTCTCAATCTGTCCAAATTTCAAGTCGATCGGATAATAAACACGGAAGTTATTCACGAAAGAAGATTCAATGATGCAGCGAGAGGAGGGAAGAAGAAGCACAGCCACCAATTAAATTGCCTCGCTTGCGCTGTCGTTTTTGCCGCCTGTGTGTGTGCGTTTTTGTGTATGTATGTGTAAGTGGACGTAGCTGTGATTGGATGTTTTAGACCTGGGTACAGAGAGTTTCGTAGTCGGGTATACTCGACTATAGCATTCTTACTTGTTAATATTGTTGCTGTAAAACGTTTTTACAGATATCTCCAATCGGAAATAAACTTGATTGGGTGTCTGTAGCTCTTATAGTTGCCGAGATCGTCGGGTTCATACGGACGGAAAGACAGACGGGCATGACCAAAGCGAAGATGATACTGATTAAAAATATACATATGTATATACTTTATAGAGTCGGAGATGTCTCCTTCTGCCTGTCACATACGTTTGCACAGATCTAATATCCCCTTTTTACCCATTTTATGGGTACACGGAGTACAAAAAGTATCAACTGAACTGCTGAATGGTTAATTCGAGAATGGTTGAGTTTCTGTATACACACGATAAGCACTTTTTACTCCCTGTACCCATAAATTGGGTAAAAAGGGGTATTGGATTTGTGCAAAAGTATGTAACAGGCAGAAGGAGACATCTCCGACCCTATAAAGTATATATATTCTTGATCAGTATCAAAAGAGATTTCGATTTGGCCATGTCCGTCTGTCTGTCCGTCTGTCCGTCTGTCTGTCTGTCCGGATGAACGCGTCGATCTCAGCAACTATAATAGCTAGAGACACCAAATTTGGAATGTAGGTTCCTGTATAGCATACGCAGATCAAGTTTGTTTCATATTTCAGATATCTCCCCCGTTCCCCCGCAAATCGATTAAAACCGTTTTACAGTAACAATTTTCAAGATATAGCTTTAAGATTTGGCTTGTACAATACTTTAGTCTCTCTTAATCTACTGTCCAAATTTCAAGTCGATCGGATAATAAACACGGAAGTTATTCACGAAAGAAGATTCAGTAATGCAGCGAGAGGGGGAAGAAGAAGCACAGCCACTTTTGCCGCCTGTGTGCGTGCGTCTTTGTGTATGTGTGTGTGTATGGGTAAGTGGACTTAGATGTGATTGGATGTTTTAGACCTGGGTACAGGGAGTTTCGTAGTCGGGTATACTCGACTATAGCATTCTAACTTGTTGAGATTAGTATTTGTTTATTTATATAAAAATAAAACCAAGTCTCGCCAGTAGGGGAAGTTTCCAATTATGAGAGGTTTGGCTAAAGTTCGCTAAAAATCAGTTAAGAAAATAACTTTTTTAATTATTAAAATGGAATATTTATGTATGTACTGCTTATGTTTAGATGGAACAGATGTTAAGATCTTATTTAATGTAGTATCGATTTACTTATCGATAATCGACTAACCAAAGGAAACCGCTGCACTCTGGACAATGGCAGCACTGGCGGCCAGCAGGGTGAGGAGCGCCCAGGCGCTATAAATTTGCAAAATGGCATTTCTGCCAACGGCTGCGTTTGCGCCGGCAGCGGCGCAGCGTCGACTTTGACGCTGGCGTGCGCAGCTGACGCAAATGTTCGACGCAGTCGCAGCAGCCGCCATGTTTGTCTGGATGTCTTAAGTTTCAGTTAGTTTTTGTACTAGTATGTGTGATTTGTATTGAAACTGCTTTTTTTAATGCCGTTATTTGTGGTTCGGCTTGAGTTTTGCGGCAGCTTCACTTTTTTTTATTTTCTCGTTTCTTGGGCGCATTACAAAACACAAACAGTTTGACTTTTCACTCGGCGTAAGCCAATTGCATAATTCGTTCGACTTTATACACAAATTCTACACATTAATTAACGCAAACACGAATGGTATATATAAAGACAAATTAGCGTACAACAATATTTGTGGTTAATGTTAATGCACTCGCGCGCCCTTTTCAGATTCAAGACTGAGCTGAGACTGAGACTGCGACTGAGACTGGGCCAAGCTCTGCACCACCCTCGACTCTCGACACTCGACTCTCAACTACGCTGTGGGGAGCCCGATTACGAGTTGGACTTGCTGCGACGAATGATCGAACCAAACTGAGCCAGCTTGAAGCTATGCCAGACAAGAAGGCCTCTCACGATCGCTTTGTCGGTGCTGCCAGCTCGGCTTTTCTCCCGCTAAATCTAGCTCTTTTTAAATGTTTAACTACAGCTTAGCTTTATTTTCAGATTATTTGTACATGAACGAGTGCAATTATCGTATTAGAGCATTACATTTATGTATTTCTATATCAAATCGATTTGCCACAGCTATTGAGTGTATTGAGTATTACTAGCGAGGGGTTACAGATGATTTGTCTGACAAAAAAGAGAACAATGCATTTGTTTTGGATATCGTTTCAAAGTATAGAAAAGCTTGCAAGGGGATCGCCCCACACAAAGAGAGCAGAGCTGATACTAGATTTCAGAGAATACGGGGATCACACACGGCTTAGAGGCAGCTCTCTCAATAAAGGTGATCTTCACTTTAAATAAAACCCCAACCTGGGCAATCAAAAATATATTCAAATTATTGTGTAATAAGTAAAAAAAAAGGTTTTCTAAATGTTATATTATGCTCATTTTAGATTTTTTCTAAGCTAAGCTGACATCCCTGTTCTTCTACTCACTTCATTGCCCAGCCAAGCGCTGAGCCCAGCTTCAAGACTTAAGCGCGCTCTTTAAGCTTCGGCTCTCTTAAATTGAACGAAACTGCTCATAAACAAGTCGCATGTAACAACAATAACATATGGCAGACTGCCAGACAACTGTAACGTTACAAATCAGCTATCAAAGCAGGCACGCTTATAGAAGCTAAACAAAAAGGAGAAATCGAAATCTTTTCCACACAAATAAAAGTCCAAGCTCAAGCTTTGCCTCTGCTTCTGCTTCAGCTTCTGCTTCTGCCATATCCAACTTCCACTCCCACACCTACCCCAACCAGCAGCCCAACGACTTCTGCGTTAGCAATCAGTGCAACAGTTCTGACTCATGGAGCTTACGGCGTCAAACGGATTTTTGCATTTTTATTTATATTTTTGCTTTTTGTTTTTTGGCTGCCTGCTGGTTTGGAGCTTTGGTCTTGGGCTCTGTAACCCAATTTTAAAACGAGTCGCAGAAGGCAACCGAAAAGCTCATCAGCAACAACAACAACAACACACACAAAACGCATGCATGGGAAGCAGAATACGAAAATTACAGCAAAAGGCGTTGTAAGAAATCGAAAACAGTTCAAACAACATCTGCGTATATATGCATGTGTGTGTAAGGACACACACATATGCCTTCAGGGATGAGCAACAGTCCGGGTGCAATTTACCAACTTTTTTCACAGAAACCCAATAAGGCCTAAAGAAACACATAAAGCGAATTCTTTGAATGCATTTCATAGGTTTAAACTAAAGATTTCTTTGCCAGTATATATTTCATTGGCAATCGCTGAATTTTTCATTGTTTATAAAAATACATTATTCTCGTATAATGTACACATCAAGTTTTCAATCAAGCCATAACACAACAGCTTAAATTCCTAATAGATGTGTAACGTTTGCCCAAAAAAGACATTCGGGCTTGTAATAAAGCCAAAGAAAATGTGATAATTGGTACCACGTAGCCGTCGCTAATTAAATTTAAGAATAGCCGCATACATTTCAAAAAAAAAACGTTGAAAGACAAGTTTACAATAAATTTCCCAGAAATATTTTGCACTAAGGAGCTAAAAATAGCTTTATTTGATTTTATTTGATACTCTTCGCTTCATATGCCATATGATCGTATACGAAGACATACTATATTAATTTTACTTCAAATTTTATTTAGTGCCGAAATATACAACATATTTCAGTAAGATTTTGATTGGTTTTAGAGGATAAAATTGGTTTGCACTTACTTTTTGCCTGAAGTTGCTTAGTTTATAAGCAACACTTACTTCATATACAGTAATTATATTTAATCTTAGCTACACCTACCTCAAATTCAATGAACCATATGTTGCTGGTTTTCCTGGTTAAATTTCGGTTGGCGCTTGGAAACAGTCGAAAACCGAAATACGCAAAAACTATCAGGCATTGCATAAGGGAAAACACCTCATGGCTGGTAATACACATACATACGTACATATGTATGTATGTATGTATGTATGTAGGCATGCCTGGTATGTGCATATGTGTGCGTGTGTAATGTTGTTGTTGACTCGATCCGGCAACGACAGCATCGACAACAACAACAATAACAACATTATAGCCGGTATGTTCAGTTCACACTGCAATAAAAACAGGCCTCATTTATGCGCTGCATTTTTAGTTGTTTGTTATCGACTTTTTTGGCTGTGGCGAGTGTTGTTGTTGTTGGTTTGGTGTCTAGCCAAACTGTTGTTGTTGCTGTGCAGCTTGGTGTGCTAAAAATAAACGGCATGTAATTATAGCCGTTGACTGCGACTTGTTGCACTCACACTTGGAAGCAAACTTACACGCAAGCATACATACACACATACAAACATACAACATGTGTGGAAGAGCCATGCCCAAAAAGTAAACTGCATCAGCCAAGCAACTGTCAAAGAGAGCACGCGAAAGAGCAATGAGCACACCACGTCTTCTGAGAGTGCACGCTGCTTAAGCCAGGTGTTTCGGCGTGCTCTTTGCATTCGGGTCTACGGTCACGTCACCAATGGACCAGCTTTGATAAGTCACGTATGCGCATATGATTTGTTTGGCGTGTGCTTTGTTGTTGGTTCGAAATCTGGTCCTGTTATCGACTCACACACACACACACACACACCTGCGCTGGCCCACCAAGTATGTGTTAATCTTCTTGTTGTTGTGGTGCTGGCAGCTAACCTTGGCCTAAATGCGGTGGCCAATATGTTGGGTCTATAAACATTACAATCGCTTGTGACAGCAGCCGGAGAAACCAGCTCTTAGACTAAAGCTCAATTGTTGGCAAAAAGTTGCTTTAACAGCGTAGGCAAGCTTTACAGCAGCTTAAAGCTTAACTTAGCGTGGACAGCAACCAGTAGTCAGACACACTGTTAACAGAATGTTAAACATAACAGAGTTGAGTTGTATATTTTAAATTTTTATGTTTTTTTATTATTCACGTAAATTAACTTAAATTACGATAATCATCAGAATATTTACAACATTGAAATACTACGAAAAGGAATATGCATGTTTTGTGAATGATCCGCGATCAATGAAACCATTTTTTGTGTGCTTGTTATTCGTGAAAATGTGCGCCAAATGAGGGAACAATTTGGGAGCTAGTACAAGGATTTACAGCGCAGAGAAAACATTTCTAGGTCGAGTATCTAAATGGCATTGTTTGTGATTTACGGCGACTACTTCATCTGCGGCGCAAATGCATCATGGTCTCCAGCGAGCTGGGGTCCAGTGTGGCCGCATGCTCCAAGTCCTCGCTGCTGGCATTCTCCTCGGCCACATTCACAAAGGTGCTCGAGAGTTCCCCATTCAGCTTATTGACGCTGCCCGTCACAATGTCGTACATGAAGATTTCCTGCTCTGCCGACTCGCTGGATCTGTGGATGGAACACCAGAAGAAGGTTAAAAAAATTGCGAAAAGCTATGTGCTATGTGTATCGTCAGACTGTTAACATTATATAACCATTCGGATAAAAAGTCTTGGCTATAACTAAAAACAGGCTAGAATTATTTCAGAATATCTTCCGGAAAGCAAATCAGTCTAGGGTTTACAGGCTAACATAGTTGGGTATAATCTGTTACAAGCATTTCTTTGTTCTGTTACTGTGACACTGTTAACGTCATGTTACTATTTGACTAAGAATTAAAGATTTTCAATAAACTTTTCACTTTAAGTAAAACTAGGCTCAAATTAGAGTCAATAGCAGATCCCGGAGCAAGTCAGTCTGTTGTTTACAGGATAAGATACTAGGCAATTCGCTTGGCTCATCATATCTTCCTTGTTTCTGTTAGTGTCACGCTGTTAATGTCACAATAACATACGTCGAACCTCAAAAACATTAAATAAACAGTTTAATGTAATAATGATCGCATTAGGTCCAGGATCGGCCCGGAAAACAAGTCAGTCAGAGTCCTGGATTACCTAGCATACTTACTTGGCCACCAGCAGCACCACCGACTGCAGCTCGATATCCGTGCGTGCCTCCTTCTCTAGCCAACGCTTGAAGTTGTCCTTGGTGGGCTTCTTGACGAGCGTCTTGACGAGCTCACCGCCCAGAAACTTGACCTCTTTGCTGTCCACGCTGCTGCGTGCCTCACCCGATTGCGACTGCGACTGAGGCTGTGCCTCAACTGGCGCCAGCACCACAACGCTGACAATCTTCTTGCCCAGCAGCTCCTCGCTATCGGGTATGGGAAACTGTGCACCATTGATCTTCAGTGGCAGATAGCGATTATATTGCTGGCGCTCGGCCAGCTCCACGGGTGTTACCACAGTGGCATCAGGGCGTACATATTTATCACTGACGCTCTGTCCCTGACCCGCATCATAGCGCACCACCTTCACATCCAGATTCTGCTTCTGTGGCAGCGAGTTGCTCTGCTTGACGCGTTCGATTTGCTTCTCCGTGAGCGCCACCTTGTCCCCATTGGGCTTCACCACCGTCAGCACCTTGTTTGTCTCGGCAATTTGTGCACCTCCCCCGTTACCGTAGAAATGCTGCAGATGCTCCGCTGGCAGATTCTCCAGGGCAATGTCGCCCTGCTTGTCATAGTCCAACACTGAGATATCGGCATTGTTCAGTATGCCGGAGGAGAAGAGCTGCTGGCGCAGATCATCGGGCACTTCGTCGGGCAGTTCCAGCAAAGTCTGTGAGGCTTTGCCATTCGGTGAGGAAGCCACAGTTGGAGCTACAGCTGGAGCGGGCGAGGAGGAGGGAGCTGAAGCTGTTGCAGCTGCTGTTTTAAGAGGCGTTACATAGTTGGATTGCTGCTGCTGTTGGCGGTGTGACTGTTGTTGCTCTTGTTGCTGACGCTGATGCAGCTCCTTGAACACATCCGAGTGATGAGTGGACACGCTGAAAGGTGAGTTATCTCCAGCGGGGGCAGCGCTGAACTGCAAGTTGGACGTTTGCCTGGGTTGCTGTGCAAAGTTGCTGCTGGCCTGAGTTTGCAATCCTCCAGCTTGAGGATGTACCTGTATGACGGGCTCGTTGTTGGCCTGCGGGTACTGATTGTAGATGGCATAGCTGGCTGATGGTGGCACTGGTGTGACTACCATTACCTTCTGTCCATGTGTGGACTCTGCATAAACCACCGGCGCCTCAGTGGCAAAGCTGCTGTACTGTGATTGCTGATGTTGCTGCTGCTGTTGTTGCTGCTGCTGTTGTTGCTGCTGCTGTTGTTGCTGTTGCTGCTGCTGCTGAGTCGAGCTGGCGGTTAAGTAGTGTCCAGAAATGGGCTGGGATTGCGCTTGGGCTACAGTTGCAGTGGCAGGTGCAAGATTGGGTGCAGGTATGTCATGAATCACCTCGTTGCGACTGCTGCTGTAGGCAAATTGCTGATGTGACAGGTGCGGTTGCTGCTGGGAGGGTATAATTGGATTCTGCACCGTTTCCGTGATATGTTGCTCAAACTTGGGTATGGACTTTAGCAGCTCCGTTTCCTTGGAGGGTTTGATGTCAAAGTAGTTGAGCGATTGTGCTGAATATTTGTGCTCCTGTTGCTGATGTTGCTGCTGCTGTTGCTGTTGCTGTTGCTGCTGACGATGTTGCTGCTGTGAATAGTAATCCGTTGGTGGTGTGGGCGAGTGCACAATAAACTGCGGCTGCTGCACAAACTGAGGCTGTCGTATAAATTGATAAGGCTGCGGTTTTGACTGCTGTTGCTGATGTGACTGCGACTGCGACTGGGATTGTGACTGCGACTGTGATTGATATTGCTGCTGGTGTTGATAGTTGATATTGTCCAGCTTGAGGGGCAACTGCAATGGCTTGGCCTGTGGGGTGGGTACCGGGGTGGGGCGGAATTTGATGGGCTGATATGGCGATTGGCTTGGACGCGTTGGCAACTCTTGAGTTTTTGGCGGTATGGTTGGGAAGAATGGCACCTGCACCTGTTTATGTGGTGGCTTTTGATATTGCTGTTGCTGGTGTTGTGGCTGGTGTTGTGGCTGCTGTTGGGGCTGCTGTTGTGGCAGCTGCTGCTGCTGCTGGTGTTGTGCCTGCGTCGGATACTGTTGATTGTGATTGACATAGAACTGCGACTGCTGCACCAACTTGTTGAAAATGGTCTGTGAAGATGTGGATGGCAATTGCTGCTGTGTGATGCTTGGGCGATGCTGCTGCTTTTGATAGAACTGTTGCTGCTGTGGCAGCTGCTGCTGCTGCAGTTGCTGTGGCTGGTGTGTAGCCTTGGGCGGTGTACCAATCAGTGCGGCAGGTGGCCTGAAGTAGTTGTTGTTGTGTTGCGCGGGCAATTGCTGCTGGCTACCAAAATGGAAAGACGATTGCTGCTGCTGCTGATGTTGCTGCTGATGCTGCTGTTGTTGCTGATAGGAGTTGCTGCCAAAGAGCAGGTTGGAGACTGGACCACGCCCGAAGCTGCTCTCACGTCCATAGTCGGCGCGTGTGTTGCCCACAGGTAATGCCACCACCTGGCGCTGAATGCTCTCCGCATCGTGCTCCTCCAGGATGTGACTGGTCTGATGGTTGTTCTCGGCGCCAAAGGACACATGAATGCCGCTGTTGCTGTGATACTTCTCCGAGTCGGGATGGATGATGGTGCGCAGTGTGGTAGATTTCACTGGTGGCAGTGGCGTTACTGGATACTGTACAATTTCCTCCTCTTCCTCCTCCTCCGGCTCCTCGTTATCGTCGTTGTTCAGTGAGGCAATGGGCGTCTCCAGATGCAGCTTGTTGTTTTGATCCTTCTTGTAGTTAACATAGAAGACATGCACCTTCTCCTTCTTCTTCTTCTTGTTCTTGATCACAGTGGGCTGTGCTGGCTCCTCGGCAAGCGTTTCATTCGCATCCTTGATTATGATCTCAATTATGGGTTCCGGCGCCTCTAGGTACTGAGGATATGGCCCATATGCGCTGCCAAAGCTGCCAGGATATTGAGCTGTGAGATTAAACGGATTAGTAAAGAGCTTATGGGACAGAAACATTATGAGAGCTGGAAAACCATCGACAGAGCCACCCATTGATAGTTTATAAGGTATTGGGTTCAGCAATCAATACCATCGAGAAGATTATAACAAAAGCCTTCACTAAAATAAATTGGACTTTCCCCAACATTTCGAATAATATCGACACTGTAAAATATCCATGTTTAAACTATTAAGCCTATCGATAAGGGGAGATATTTAGGCTGCAGGAAAGCAAATTGTATCGAAAGTGGAAATTCAAAACTATCGATACTATCTATAGCACGACAAAAGGCCTGCGCTTTATAGGAGTGATAGAAACCAATCTTGTTCCCATAGGAAGCCTTTTGAATCAAAAAACCTCCCTGAGGTCCCAGATTCTTCTCCCGTGATACTTTCTTTCCCTAAATTATGCTTACTATCGTTGGTGGCTTCAATGGTCTACCAGCTTACACATGTCTACAGCTTACCAATTGCCTGCTGTCCACTGTAGTAGCCCGACTGTGGATAGTAGTTGTCCACATAGCTGGCACGCCGGCTGGCCACATCCGGATAGAGGTAGCCCGCATTGCCAAAGTCGTAGAGGGTGCGCTTGCCGCGATTCTCGCCGGGCACAGACTTAAGGGCCTTTGACTGACGCGTTGTCGTTGTGCTTGTGCTGGAGCCTGAGCCTGAGGATGTGGACGTGGGCTTCTTGGTGGAGCTGATTGCCGCCGGATCGGACTTGGTCTTGGATTCGGTCTTTGGCTTCGTTGTGGCTGCAACGGCAGCTGCTCCCACTGCGAACAGCGCCAACTGCAAAAAGACAAGATTGAAAAGATTTTTTTATTAACCATTTATAATTAATTTATTTACATATGTGGCCAAATTGAATGCGCTTTTTGTTTTGAAATTTGTTAATTAAATTTCGTTGTGTGACAAGGTCGAGACCGCCAACAAAAACAAAATAAAATATAATCAAATATAGTTATGAAAAAAAGATAAAAACTTTTACCACAAAACGTGAAACACAAAAAAGCTGAGCAAATTGGTGAATGCCCAAAAGAGGCAAATTAAAAAAAGGCAATGAAAACAAATATCAACATCAAGATGCCAAGTGTTTTGCCAAAATGAACAAAAATTAGCAGAGCAAATGTGGACGTGTCTCGAATCCGTCTTTGGCATTGGGTCAATGTCAAGTTGACTGGTTCACCACAAAGCGATCCACACAGCTTGATGGGTTAAAGGCAATTCAATTCAATTCAATTAAATCTCTAGGAGCCAAAAACCAAATCAGCCCAGCTCATTTAAGCCACAACTCATCAATCTTATTAATCAAAGGTGCATGTTAATGTGTTTAGGGTTAATCGATTTTTATCTATGTCAGCAGCTGAGTAATCGTTATCGATGCGGCGGCCTATTTGCCACTGTTAGCCGTGAAAGTTACGTTTAAACGCAGACATGAATTTTAATTTCGAGAGCCCACAATTTGCATTTCAACAAAATACGAGCAACAATTCAACCGAGTCAAGTGTGAACGGAGTTTTTATACACTGAAAGTTATTTATTAAGTGCACACACGTTTTACTCATAAGATAAAGTAAGATCAATGAGTAAAAGTACTCGTATGATATGCGAAAATATTACAATATGACCGCCATTTATTGTTTTAATAATTACTGAGACGTTGTCAATTTGTAGGGAAAATAAAATGTATAGATAACGTGGCTAAAAAGGGTTTACTGTGTGTTTGTTTGAGAAAATATAGAAATTGTTAAATATATATAGGAATCTCTGACTGTTTATGATTGAAAACTCTGAGCTATTCCATTCTACAAGTCATTATAATCGTATTTTTAATTACAAGTTTTTATTACCTTTGCCATTCTTGTATAAAAATGCCTTTCTAATCTTCACAGCAAAGTTTACAGTTGAAATCATAAGCGAGTATGTAAATCTTGGGTGTAGTTTTATTTTGTTTCGATTTCGCAGCTTAACGATAATGAAATGTCGAAATCGATTGTTTTTTTTTCAAAATTTGCAATCAATTTGCGGAATTGAGAACAGTCATTTATCGATTCCGAATGTTTTTATATGAATAAAAATAAAAATGGGAACAGGCATGATCGTTTTTTGTACATAAGCATTATGCGATGTTGCCATAATATCAGAAGTGAAATTCGAGAACAAAACATGAGAAAACACGCCCTAATGTACTACTTATAAGTCGAACAATAGAAGTAATTTTGCAAAGATCTGGGACGGCTGTGAGCCAGATTTATCTCTCCTTTATCTTAACTTTGTAAATATCAATGAATCATTATTATTAAGTCTCATAGCTAAACCAAAAATATAATCTCAAGAAATATGTATTTTATATTTATACCATGACCACAAATCTTCGCTCCACATTCTATACAATATATATACGAGTAAACGAGTATGGGATATGAAATTAATGAAACATAAAAGCTTGTCACCTTTGAAATCTTTTGAAATTGGGTTGTACTTTGACTCAATTTACTTAGTTGCAGTTCTGAGCCCCAGCTTAATTGACGCGCTTCGTAAAAATGTCAAAGAACGTTGTAAAATATTTATCGATAGGCCTTTACGGGCTAATAATTGTACTGGCAACGATTGTCATTGCCAAAGAACCAGAATTGATTCATTGGAAGAATCATTCTAAACTTTGGATATGGATCGGTATTGGCATCGGGTTGTTTTTGGGCCTGACGGTGGCCTATTGGATAATCGTCTTCATTGTTATAACCACATATTCGCTAGTGAGAGAGAGGATATCGATAAATAGGAGGAATAGGGCAACGTCGGTAGTCGAAATAAGGCAACGGGAATGTTTAAACAGCAGGAATATCATTTCTCATTGCCCAGAATGTGCCCAAGGATTGCAGTGCGAACCTTACAATGTCTTAACTAATATTAGTGAACCAAATTCGCCGCTACCTTTTCCCATACCCTTACAACCCTTACCAGCGCCGCTAACCCCTCAATATTCTCGCACTGCACCCTCTTTGCCGCGCAAAGGACGCGAGGATGGAAAAACCCGAGTATCGGAAACTACAGCGACGATTAATCAGCCCCCTAGTTATGAAGAAACTATCCGTGAAGCGACATTACTTAATCTCAACTAAAAATCAAAGGGTATCTTTTCTTCCAGTTACTTTAACTAACTTATTTTAACAAATTATTTTAAAGTAATGTACTATACTGTTTATAAATAAATTACACTGACTAATATTCAAAAATATTCATTGGTTCCTTGGTGATTAAGAGTATATAATTAAAGACATTTTTTTTATATACTCTGTTCCCAAATACATAAAGAGTATACTGAGTTTGTGCAATGTCCGTCCCTCATTTACTCTAATTCCCAATTCCGACCCCAAATATGAGAACAATCTCTATTATTCTCTGGCTTACAGCATAATATTTTATTGACGGGAACAGAGTAAACAGCAGTCGGAACTTTCCTATTTGATTTCTTTGTGCGACAAAATTAAGTTTTGTGGTTATGTATACCATATACATATTTATAAGTTAGTATCGAAGATGAGGGAGATGATGAAAGTATTTAACAAAAAACTTATGAATCCACTGTACTCATAAGTTGAGACTATCTGGCTATCTGACTATCTTCCCATTTCCAATTCTAATCCTGTATATATCTCCTTTGGCTTGCCTAAGCTTTGTTCAATTAAAAAAAATATCATAAGGTGCAAAACACCAGAAGAGCAATCTCATTTGGAATCTGTCCTACATATAGAATATTTTCGTTGTGACTTGCACTCGTCGCCCCTTATCCTATAATGAAATATGAGAGCTTGGGGTGTAGTACGATCCAATTTAATCAGTCGTAACTCTGAGCTCCCCTGAGTAAGGAGCACGCGCTGCTTAAGAAATGTTAATACTAGAAGTTGTTGAATTTTCTACGGCATTGTTATACTGGATAGCTTTTGTGCCTATGACGGCTATAATGATCAGAGAGACACAGGATTGGATTCATTGGAGTGGTTGCTTCGAGGTGGGATCGATATGCATCCTCAATACCTTCATTATTGCTGTGGCTCTGACAGTGGTCTATGGCATATTATTTCTCGCTGTTCTCCTTTTATACTTGCAAGTGAAAAAAATGATTTTAATAAAAATGGAGCTCCAGAACCACTCGTCCTCAGTCGAAGTGTCTAACAACAATAATGTCATGCTGCTCTTAGACATTTACCAGCCACAACAGTACAGACCTGCCATCGAAATGGAATATGATGTACCACGTAATTTGCAGCCTATCCGTGCTGCACAAGGTTTGCCTCCAAGATTACGTCAAGGCTCAATTCTCACCACCCTTAGGCCACCATTGGGAGTAGACCATAGGCCATCATTGGAAGACCAAGGCCGTCCTCCCACCTATGAAGAATCCACCTCTCAATGGAAACTAATAAATCTTGACTAAGCAATAAGTTTGAAATACAATAGCAATGTTATACATAAGCAAAATAATGTATTTGATTATGAGCTTACAATCAGCCATGTTTCTATATTCGGAATTGCAATATTCTTGCCAGTTTCTTATTATTTCAAGGCATGGCTGACTAATTGTAATTTGCAACTAATTATACTATCCTTTGTGGAAACAATATAATAAAAACAAAGACACCAAAGTGAGTAATACTCCAATATATTTAGTAGCCGATTATTCATGGAATAAGAGAGTTCATGTATCTTCACTGTGTAAAGAATAACATTTCTTATATTTTCTATATGTAGTGTGGGATTAAATTCGATGGTTTGGAGTACATTAAACGTGTTAAAGATATACATGAAAGAATCCAATATGGTAACAAGACGTGTACACTGGGAAAGCGATGCTAAGTTCCATAAGAAAAGACAGACGTAGTATGTAAGTATTCGTCACATGAACTCTTTCAGCAATGTATTGATGTAACGCCCACTTCAACACACTACATACATAAATGCGAGTCCACTATATGACAATGGATCATTGTACTCGTACAACAATTTGTATCTAAGCCAGCTGCAGCAACGCCCACGCAGATGTCTCGGCCAACAACGAACTGGCAACAGGCAACTGGCAACAGCCAATGCAACTGGCAACTCAATTTGGTAAGTGAAATTGTTTTAGCTGTGGCCACTGCCCCCCAGCCCCTTTTGGCTATGAAACTGGCATTTGACATTTGGCATTGCCAACGCCCGCCATAAAATTAAATTTGCTATACTTTCTCAAAAGTAAAATATAAAAAACACTAAAAAATAAAGATAATATGGCATTTCTAGCAACTTTTATTGACTGCAAAATGTCAGTGTTGTGGGCGCTGACATTTGATTTAGAAATGTGTAATACACGAAGTGAAACTCACACATTAAAACATAAATGTTGAAGGTGTGCGATGTGCGATGTGCGATGTGCGATGTACGGTACACGTAGCACGGTGGCGTATGCGCAATCTGCAGCCTGCTTGTAAAGATCAAGCTATGTATCTGTATCTGAATCTGTAGCTGTATCTGTGTGTTATTATGGCATCGTTGTCACATCGTTGCGACTGTCAAACGCGCTTGTTCGTCAAATGTCTAAAACGGAAGCTGTGCGAAGTCTTTTGACAGCACTTCAGGCCAAAAGCTATTGTTTTTGTTTTCGTTATTGTTTTTATTACTATTGTTGTTAGCTGCTCAGTTGTCGCCTTAGTGCTGTGATTTCTGGCTCGCCACTTGCTGACACACATTTTGACAGCTTTAATAGCTGGCAACGTCTTCGTTTCGCATTTTTTAATTGCAATAATTAAGTCTGGCTCGATGGGCCAGCTATAACTGTACATATATATGATGTCAGTAGTTGCACTCACTTTTGTGAAGATTATGTTAAAAAATAGAGCAACATAATGCGAGAAAAATTATTGTAATATTGAAGATTTCATCTTCAACTAAAATTGAGTTTTATTTGTTAAATTGTTTTAATTTGCCAATGATTTTAAAAGCATACAACTTATATTATTTATAATATGCATGATTAAATAAAATAATGTATTTATTTATTTATTTTTATTAAGATTCATATCCACACTTTTTTATGGCATTCTGATTTTTTTTGTACTCAAAAACATCACACTTTCCTTTTTAAAAAAAATCCCCTATTTTTTTGTATTTAATTCTATTTGTTTTTTTATCCGACTTAAAGTTCGCGCAGCTTCAATGAAAATATTTATATCCACAGCCCGATTATAAACTTGCGCCGTTTCATTTTTATTATGCTCTTTAATGGCGTACTTTTGAATAAAATGGTTTTACATTGGGTTTTCAACCTTTTTCTGCTCGGTGTATAGCCAGATTATTACGACACAAGTCTGACCTGATCATATGCTAATTATGGAACATTGTCACAGATCGAAGCCCGCACAAACAAACGATTATTTAACACACTCAAAAAGCAGGCCCAGACTCGTAAAAAATGTCGCGAATTGGTCAACGGGCATTAGCATAATGAACTGACCTACACCTGGGGCCTGGACCTGTAGCTGGTGCTGATGATGCTGATGCTGATGCTGATGGTGGTGGTAGTGGTGGTGCTGCTGGTGGTGCTCGGTAGCCGGCAGATGGATTTATTAACACATCAATGCCCCCAGCTGGCTGGCATACAATGTATGCCCACAGAGCTGAGCGCAGACAATGGCCAAATGTCAAGTCAAATGTAAAGCAAGCCACAAAGATTTTGCCAAAACAAAGCCAAAACAAACTCAACTCATTGATGGCAACAGCTACAAAACGCAAAAGAAACTGGCGCATAACCAAAAAGAAAGATGCTAACAATGGGTGAAAGTTAACACACACACACACTCAAATTATACGCACACACAAGTCCAAAGCTGGCCAAAATGTTTACAAGCTAATAAATCTGATGAGCAGCAGCTACAAAATGCAATCCAATGTTTTTCCAACCCTCTTCAATTCCTCCCCAACCCACTCCGCCCAAACGATTTGCACAGAATTATGCAATGAGAAGACTGTAAACATGAAACAAGTAAACTTTGGCAAGCGTTTAGTGACCAAGTGTAAATCAAAGATTTCAACTTTAGCGCATCTCTTAGCTAAACGAATTTAATTGCCAGCCAGTGCTGCCAATTAAGCTTTTTTCCCGTCAAATCTGGCTATTTTATGTAATAAAACAAACAGGCATGCTCGTATTTCAATTCCATTTAAAAACCCAAATTGTTAGCTGTTCTGAAATCCGAAAAAAAACGATTGAATTTGTGAACTTAAATGATTTTTTCTTTTTTGAGCCACAGAATTTGAAAAGGTATTGAGCTTGGTTTCAAAAAGTAAAAAAAATGCGGCTATTTTCTTCAAAAACGGAATCAGAAACTTAAAAATGATTCAGAATAAAAAGTAATCGGATTTGGAAGCCGCATTTGATAAGACGATAACATTGTCAGCAAGTTATCGATTCCTGAGCAACCCTTTTGAGATTGTCATCGCTAACTTGAACTATTGCGATTTCCGTCTCAAAATGCCGTATCAAAAGATTCGCTATTCGTTTGAATAATGAATGGAATAATGAATAACAAAGGGGATCGGTTATATTTCAGCTACTGCAAATTCAATGACATTTTCGATGTAGATAAAATCACTAAAATATTTTGAATAATATGTGAATCAGTAAAAAGCCATGCGCATTTTTACTGCTAATATTTAAATATATTTTTTATTTTCCCTAGCTCCGTTTGTCAACGCTTGGCGCCAGCCTTAACTGCAGAGTTAAGTTACGATTGTGTAATGCAAGTCGAAGTTAAATAATGGCCAAATGAAAATGGCTAACAAATTATACAGATGCTGCACGGCAAGCTGTGGAGCTAACAAGTTGGCAACTGCTGTTGGCCAAAAGGATTTTTTGGGCAGTCAAACAACTAACTGCTCAACAGCTCAACAGCTTGTGGCATGTGGCAGCTGGCTGTTGACGGCAAGTTGTTAGTGTTTGTCTGTGTCTCTTGGTGTTTACAAGCGGCCCAGTGAAATCACAGACAAGTTGTTGCCACAGTTAGTTGATGTATGTATGTTGCAGAGTTGCAAAGTACAAACTGCATTAGTTAGCATATCAACTTGTAAAGCTGTAAACTGATGACAAATGGCTTGAATGGGTTCTCATGTTGTTGCCAATTTGCAATTACATTTTGTTGTTTCCTTGAGAGTCACAGTTATGCCTATTAGCCCGGCCGAAACTCAATTGCTGATGGCAATCTCTCAACAACGCCCCGTGCCCCAGGCCTGCTGTGTCATGCCACTTCAAGCCGCAAGCTACAAGCTACAAGCTACAAGCTACAACTACAACTAATATCCCGCCGCACTTGATGATGAACAGTTATGATATATGCCAGACGATCTGCCATTGTTGGCCATGTGAACAGATTGCCAAGCGTATGTGACACGGCACAATTATTATAGCCCGGCCCCGATCTGAAAGTCATCTTTGTGTGTGAACTGACGAATTGGCGAACTGCCAACATGCAGACCCAGAACGTCAAAGAGCCGACGTTGTTTTTTGTGACTCACAGCCAATTATGCAGGTGAGCGGAAAGCCATAAAACTGGAAAGCCAAATTATGCAAAACTTTTAGTGCTTTACTTTGTTGCAATAGCTTTTAAAGGGCAGCACAAGATATTACTTTATGCATGTACCATAATTTAATCTTATTTTGCATTATAACTCATGAGAATTAGTTTCACACGCCACAATCTAGTTTACATCTATTAGCAACATTTTTACTACACAGAACTTAAACTTAAGTGATGAAAACATTTTGAAATTTGTGGAAAGAATGCTCTAAATTAGAAGTTTTGTTTAGTGTACTAGAATACAAAGAAGAAAAATAGATAAACAAATGAAACCAAGGAAAAAACCTATCTTTGGGGTGCTTAATAGTATAGTAAAGCTCTGAAACAACATTTCAGTTCTATTGGTATAAGGTAACATAAAACCAAAACATAAATAAAAAATAAACTCAGATTTCAACCGGTTGTTCTTATGGCAGCTTTTAAATATAATATAGCTATTTTTCCATTTAATATTTCTTCTATTTAAAACTATATTTACAAGAACGAAATACTTAACCTACAAAAAAATATAGGTCTGATTAACAGTAATTTTACAGATCCGATTTTAATGCAATTTAAACATTATCTTGAAAGCACACATAGCTTTGATATTTCAGAGTTTTTTGGGATATCTTGAAAAAACAAACAGTTGTTTTTCTATATGGCATCTAGTATAAGATATAGTTGTCCGATTTTTATTAAATTTGGTACACATGTATAGGGCATAATAAAACTTAGAATTAGTGAGTTTGATAGAGTTATCTTTATAAACAACAAGGTTTTCATACAATAACTGAACAATCGGAAATTGTTTCTACTACAACCATATTATTATTTCTACAACAATATGTTATAGGGATCTGACTTTGAACAAGCTTAAGCAAGCCAGAAAAAGTATATAAAAACTTAAAATTGCTGAGTTTTATTGAGATATCTTAAGAACTCGGTTTTCATAGATTTTTCATATGGGTTAGTAACCCATTTTATGGGAAGAAGGTGTTAATATTGTATTTTGTCGACATCTTAAATTTCACTTAAATTTCGATACTATGGAGGGTTTTGCAGCACTGGTTGTTACATATTCAACACTCTTTCGACTGCAACGTGATCCACATTTTGTGTTTCCCTTTGGCTTTCACCACCTGGGGGCCCCAATTTAAAGCTAATGAAGCTTGCGTGTTGATTTTTTAATAAGAATTGACAATTTTATAGCCGCAAACTGTTTGGCGTTCTTATTTTGTGTAAACAAAAGACATTTCAAATACCATATAGTATAATTAATTGGGAATGTATCTAAAGTAGTTTCCTCTTCAGATAGCGAGATAGTATATGCAAACTGAATTTTAAATACCATTAGCTTTGACTATAATGATAATTATAATAGCTGGTGTCAAAAACGAAATGCGATTCAGTTTTAATAAATTTGTGACCCTGGAGGGCGTTTTATCATAGAAATTGCATATTTCCAAGGCACTTCATTGCTAATCAGGTTTATGCAGTGTCACTTTTGGCTCAGTTTCGATATCCTCAATCGAATCGAATATTAAAACCACACACATATTTTATAATATTCAAAGATCTTAACAGTGAAGTGCCCCTGATTGTTGCGGATGTGAATAACACTACAATGCGTCAGAGTCAATGGGAAATTGCGGGTAATCCTTATAATTAAAGATCGGAGCCAGTTATGTAAGAGAGACGGTAAAGCAGCTGTCGGATGAATGTAGACCCAAATAAATAACAGGAATTAAAGGAAGTGAGCGTGTAAGTGTGTGACTGTGTGAGTGTTAAACTGAAGCGTGCACAAAAATATATAAATTACATATGAAACTGGCGAAAACAAACGAAAGACTTAAGCGACAAACTTGGCGCTGCCGCGACTAAAAGGCGTAAAAATGCGAAACGAACAAAAAATGAATCGTTTGTTGCCGTTATCTGTGTGTATCTTTGTGTTTTGGCTTAGAAGCTGTGCACGGCCTGCCACCAAAAACGGAAGTAAGCAACGCGCCAAGCGGCAACATTTAGACCACTGTAAACACTTGGGGAGCTCAGAGCTGCGAACTGAGAAATAACTGAAGCAGCAGCGCCAACGGAAAACAAAGCGAAAATAAACTACAAAATAAAGAAATATGAATTAATAAATGAAATGAAAAATGAAAGTGTTTTTACTGTCAGTCAAACGAATGCTGATGATGCTGTGCCGGACGCCAGCCGAATCTACCTCAACGTGACATGAATTGGGCACATCCACAGCACAGATACAGAAACGCATACAAATATAGATAGAGATACAGATACAGATACAGGTAAAGGCTACACAGGTAGATGCGATGAGAAAGCGAACTTCAAGTCCAAGTCGAGGTTGAAGTCAACTTGGCGGCAACGTGCCAACAAGTTGCAACTGTGTTTCGGCCGCCCTCGGTGGGTGTGGGCAGCTGAAGACGCCTCAATCTTCAACTCCAACTTCATATGCATAATAATAAACCAAAAGAAGATGACGCTGCAGCTGCTGCTACTATAATCATTTATAAGAGCACGCTGGCTCGGACAATGCCTGGGCCAAGAAATGTAAAAGTTGTTCAACCAGTCAAAGAATGTCATTGAACATTTTCCAAAAATATTTTCATAATGCAAATGAGTTGTTTTTCGTGTTTTCAGGCGTGTTGATAAATGTGCCAACATTTAGACAGCCTTATGCATTATATATGCCACACAATAGGCATTATGCAGTTACAATTATAGACGGACATCTCGAATTGTTTCTTGCTATTTAATAGGGGTAATTTACACCTGCTACACCCGACTCACACTCCGACTCTCTGTCTCTCTATTACTACAGGCATTGGGCAAGTTTGTCGCATTGCAGTTTTGCATGTGTACATAGCAAATTGCTAACTGAATTGAAATGCAATTGAACGAAATGTTGCGCATGAGCCGCAACAGGCAGCAACAGGTTATGCAAAAAAAAAAAGAAATGAAAAAAATGCAAACCCAAAACAAATTAAGTGACCGGAGACGACGTTGCACATGGTGACAATTACACAGATACACAATTGCATACACACACATGCACACACTCAGTTACAGGCGGGTGGAATTTTGCATGTGGCAACAAAAGACTTAGGCAACGAACCTAATTCAGGCGCTGCCCATTGGCGAGCGGCACGCTTAAATTGATATTAGATCTTTAATTAGCTGGCCATGTATGTGGCATGGCTGACGAGCTAAACGATGTGCAAGGTCGTTGCATAAAATACATAAAAATCAAATAAATAAAAGCCACAAAAAAGCACACACGCATAAATTAAACAAAAAAACAAAACTCCACGGCCATGAAGTGAGAGTGAGAGTCAGCCTGGGCTTTTGGGTTCAGCCGAAACCGGGCACAACCAAACCATCAGATTCTCCCCTGTCTCGCCCTGTCTCGACTTTGTATCTGTTGTAGGTATTTGCATATGACGCATTGGCTGAACTCTCTGTGGATTATGTAAGCCTGCACCACGAATTAATACATATGCTAAAGAGGCAGCTGAGGCTAATTAAAATACCAACAAATACAAATATTGTTAACAACAAGTGGGGGCCACAAATTAGAGTCAAGTTAATCGCCGCATTTGGGTCATTAATATGCCATGCATAATGTTTTGTAGAGTGCGAACCTGTCGAAGCCGCTGCCCAGAAGCCGTCGCACACTTGAGCAACTCTGAATTAAAAGACATGGACTCCGTCTAGCCCGCATTTGCCCGGATTGCTGATGATGATAATGATGAGCCCGCCGGATAACTCCAGCCAAATCCAACAAGTGTAATTGCAGACCGAAAATTGTTTTGTGGTCAAAATAAAAACCACATTCCAAAATGCATGTAGCCACAGCTTGGCTGCGTATGAAATTCATATTTCATGTGTCGCCATTCACTGGCTAGAAACAAAAAAAAACAAAAAAACAAAACCAGTACCTGGTAGCTGGTATTTGGTATCTGGTAACTCGTCTTCAATTTGTGGCTGGCCAAAGTTTCCTTTTCCTTTCGGCAGTCGGCCGCAGGTCCAGCGGCTGTCCGGACAATCGTGATGAGCGCATCTTGCAACAGTCAAAATAATTGCGTTGCAAGTGAAAGGCATTCCTGGCCATTGGCTCATCCAACAGGGCTGCAGCTCCTAGCTAGGAGCCTTATTTATATATATATATATACATATATCTTATTTCTTGACTGCCTGCCTGCACCTGTCACAACTGTAACTTTGAGTTTTGGCAGCGAGCACACCAAATACATAAATATAAAAAAGATTACAAATAATCAACTTTCTACACTCCAAATTCACACACAAATTGTTGCTTTGCATGCGTGCAGCATATTAAAAATGCTCAGCCTATTTGAGAGAGCCAGACATACATACATATTCATATATATATATATATACTATGAAACAGTTGCTGAAGTGCTTTTGTATTCGTGGTCAGCCCTGGGCCAAGCACTGTTTGAAACAGAAAGCCACAATTGTTGGTGCGCCCAAATAACTTGGCCAATTCTACTTGCCAGGCAATGACAATCAATTTATTATTTGGCTTTTATTTTGCTTGGGCAACCTGCAATTAGCCCTGAAACGCATTTGGGCCACATGTCTGCGACAAAACACAACAACAACAAGCACTTTTGTGGCCCGATCGTCTGCCAAGCGAAATTGCAGCAACAAAACGCGTTGCAAAAATAAAATAAAATAAAATATTACAAATCTTTTGTAAAGGTTACAAAAATAAACACATGAACCAAATTGCCATTAATGATTGCTATTGATTTTGGCTTAAAACCAGCTGCAACCAGCAACAACAACAACAACAACAACAACAACAACAGCAACATAAAAGCTGATGGCCATTTGGCGCCTCTTTTTGAAAGGCTGATGACTTCTGCTTTTGCTGTTGATGCCACAAAGACCATGCACCAAATCGAAAGGAGGCCACACATTGTGGCAGCTTCGTTTTGATTTTCGATGTTGAAAACGAAGATGAAGTTGTCAAATGAGCAACAGCTGCAACAATATTCTATGGCCCCAACGGGGGCAGGTGGCGTCTCTTGGTCATCATCTCGCCTGGCATTTGGACATTGAGTGGCCAAACTGTCTATGCAAATAAGATGCTCGAGATTACACAAGATCTTTGGCATATTGCGACTGGAAACTTTGTGTGTTGGTGTAAGCCTATGAACTGAGCAAAAATATTGCTCTAAGGAGTAAAAAGTCCATTCCAATTATATACAACATTAGTTTACTTCTGTAAACAGTTAGTTTTAGTACCATATTTATTAATCTTATCTGAGTATGCAGCTTAAATAGGTAAATTAGATAAATTTAGGAGTGTTCCTATTTCCACTTTTCCTATTTGAAATTATGTCCAAAGGATAATTTTTTCAACTTTAATATTCAATCGTTTTTGAAATGTTTAAACTCTTAACAATTAGGATAACGAATGTTTTGATCGGAACCTAAAAGAAAGTATTTATTCAGTCCTGTTCCCCCTCCCCATTTCCATCCAAATCAACACTTTTAGCTGTTCCGTATTCCGAAAATGTATGGAAATTTCATACAAATTAAACGTTTTCTCTTATCTACATAACGTATGACTTCTTATCTTAAAGATACTACAAAGATAAGAAGGGTTCTTAGGAAACCTCCTTCTCTCTCAAGTATTTATAGTTATGCTTCCCAAATATTATCGGAGATTCTTATGATTAACCCTCCAAAGATAGAAAATGCTCTCTGCAAAAAATCACAAAAAGTAGAAACTATAAGCCAAGGGTAAAGAAATTGCAATTTATTGCAAACAACTTTTATTTGCAGAGTTTGTTTAAACAACCAACTTGTAGAAAAGCAGCGGTGTAAAAGGAAGTTCGCTGGTGCCTCCTTTTGTATCGCTTTTTCCCCGTGTATGTGAACTGGTAAAGGGGCAACACTAACAAGTTGCATGCAACACTGGGGCAAGCCAATGGGCAGACAATTAAGCCTCGCAGCCGTAACAAGTGGCAAGTTGAAGACTGCGACGACTCCTGCACTTCACACTGGGCTGCGTGTCTGTCGCTTGTCTGCACCCACTGTGGAGGCAGCCGGAAGACAGTTTACACCTGAGCGGAGCTATAGCTGTTGTTTTTGTTATTGTTATTAGTGCTGTTGTTGCTGCGCTGTAACGCGGCACATTAGTGACATAATTTATCAATGTCAATGAGAGAAGACAAACAAAGTCGCAGTTGAGCAGGTCAAGCGTTGACTTCTGCCCCAGCAAACTAGCTGAAATCTCCACTTCAATTTACAGTAAACAAAAACTAATTATGAAAACAAAATAAGTCAGCTAGAAGCCCAGAGAAGGGACGTAAATCAATGACTTAAGAAATAATTGAATATAATATTAACATTATATCTCAAGTCTCAAGTCTTTTAATATAATTTAATACAATCAGTTTTCAATCTGTGTTCCTTTGCTTATTTGTGGAGGTGGAATCAAACATGGCAAAAATGTTTTTGCTCAAATCGATTAAGAAGGTCATCACTAGGCCTTATATCAAATTTGATCACGCTACCTTTAATGGTATGGCAGCTATAGATTTGGCTCATTAGCGGGGGAGTGTGTAGAGTTGGCAAATATTTGTTGGGCTAAATCTGTCAAGGAGGTCAACAGTAGTCTGTGTCTTAAATTTAGTGACTCTAGCCATAAAAATGCGCAAAATATATAGGCTTTTGTCGAATTGAGGGGGAGGAGCTTGAAGGAAAGATCTTAACACTTTGTCAGATAAAGGTATAACCAGATGTATACTAAATTTGGGGTTCTAGCAAATTGCATGCATAAGGATGGACTGCATATTCCTTTTCCCAAATATTTTAATAATAATTAATAAAAAGTCATATTCATAAATTTGAAAAAATAGGAATCAAAAAAGCAATTTCCCCTACTGATATTTTAGGGCAAGCTTCTAGGTTTGCGCCTCTTGATTATACGCTTTACCCAATACGCCCACAAGGCAATACTTTCTGATCCATTCAAACCAATTATCCCATTCCAAAATCTTCACTTAGTTATATAATATTTGAGCTGAAAGGCAAATGCTACTCACCAGCAATGGCAAAAGTTGCAAGCGCATCTTGCAGGACAACGACAAAGACAAGTTTGTTAATCCGGTTGATGCAACAGCTGCTGGGACTTAACTTGGCTAGCAATAACACAAAATTTATATATAAGCCAAATGCACTACACAACACTGCACAGCACGAAACACTGTCGTTGTTGTTGTTGATGTTGAGCCCGTTATCCTGGCACTTGACACGCGTCACGACAGAAAACCGACGCTGAGCAGTTGGTAAGAGAGAGAAGCGCGTCTAAACCGAAGCGCGGCCGTGTTATAACTGAAACTTGATGCGAAACCCAGCTCACGTCTTGGCCATGTCGCAGTCGGGGCAGTCGCCTGAGAGGCAAAGCTGGCAAAAGAGAGTGAAGAAGACACCATGCATTGTGGCTCGAGCCTCACCTCGTGGTGAGTTGGCCATAACCACTTTTGGCCACAGCGACGGCCATGTGAATCCAATCTGCAGCTGAAGCATTCTCAATCAAAACACGCCGAAAGTGAATCTGAAAACACACGCATTACAGCTCATTTGGCAATAAGAAAAACACAAATAAACAAAACTACTTTATCATTATTACAATTACGCTTATGCTCGAAATAAGCGCGATTCCAAGCCGAATAATATTTAGAGAGTAGCTCAAATTGTGCCCCAAGCCAGCAAAAATAAATGCCGGCTAAAGAAAAAAATAGATTATAATAAAAAAAAGTATCGAAAAAATATATATAGTAATAAAATAATGAAAATGTCGGCAAGACAAAGAAAAGAGTTTATATAAAAAGTATATATAATAAAAATTTGGGAATGCTTTAGTCATTAGTGCTCGACAGGCAAATACCCTGTGCCTTAAACAAAAATATTCCAAGACTCACACTCTGCCTTTGAAAACTTACTGACCATTTCTTTTTGAAGAACTTTGAACATACCCATACGCATCAAGCAGTGCAAGCAAGCAGAGCAGTTCCCTCTGCTCGGTAGTACTGTAAATAGTTTCTTGAGTAACTTCGCTGTTTGTTATTCGATCGTTATGAAATTTTGACAGTAGCTTAAGAATAGCCAATATTTGAAAATAAACTGGATCTGTCTTGCCTTTTTCATGGGTACAGTATAAAAACTTGAGCTGCATCTGATCTTCAAGAGCTCCCCAAATTTGGTGTCTCTGGCACTTGTAAGCTCTGAGTGCAAAATCTTTGCTACACCCTATGTTATCCATTTTATGGATACAGGGTATAATGTGGCATAAAAATCAAGCACGCAGATTATAGATAATGCCCAGCGAAATGTCCGGCAAACAAATGAAAAGTGTGCGCCTTCAAAGGCCGCAGCCAAACTCACAATAGCCCACATAATGAGCAGTTATCGAAAGGCGATTTGTTTCATTACGGATCGTAAACATTTCGACCCGAACAGTTAGCAAATGAGCAGCAGAAAGGCAAAGGTAATGGCAGTTGCCAAAAAACAAATTAATAATAATACATTGATGAATGATTGATTTCTATTCATTTTGTGATTGTACCAAGACATGTGAGATCCAACGGCTAAATATAAACGTGGAAAGCTGAGAATCATGCAGTCAACCACTATTTTAATTACTACTACTCATTTGTAATTATATTGGTAATTAAGAAAGAGTTTCTAAAAGAATTACTTAGGGAATAATAATTTAAGAAATTATACCCTCTTTGAAGAAACTTTAGTGATGGCAAATGTAAGAAAAATTAAAATTACTGGAATTAATAGTTGATGGTTTTGTTGGGTTTCTTTTGTAGCCACGTTGTGTGTGAAATACATTACTATATATCATTTTCTGTGTATATTCAAGACATATTTGTATTAAACAATGCCGCTTTTTGTGCACTATATGCCAAATAAATCTTTTATTACCATTTAATAAAGCAAATACATTAAAATCGTTGTAGAAACCAAAATTGAACTATTTCCGCTGCTGTCTTTTAGCGGCTACAACAAAAGGAAACAAAATTGTGGCCCCTATATCATCTACAAATAATAGCTACCCAAGCCGACTTAATGATTTATAAGTGAGACCCAAAGATTTGTTAATAGACTTTGATTTTGGACTGGACAACATTTTTGACTGCAGTCGTCACAGTTTTCAGATTTTAGCTTCACATGCAAATGAAAATACTTAAGTTAAGCATCTCTTTGTTAGTCTATTTTCAGTTATTTCGAAAACTACAACAATCTAGGATTACAATTTCTCTACAATTTATAATGATTTAAATTTCTATGAATTTTCGTCAATGCTACTTGGTAAGTATATAATGAGTCATGCCTGAATTTCCAACTATGACTTAACTATGTTAGAAAACCAATACAAACTAGGATTACGTTTTTATTATTTATTATTATGATTTACTTTTGTATATGACGAATTATGATATTCACCATATTCTTTGTCAGCAAAGAAATCAGTGCTTATTGACTTAATAAATAAAAATGGTCTTGTAGCTCAGCTATTGCTAACTATTTTGAATTAAAAATGCAAAATAGAAATAAATTAAATATGAAATTATGTTATTAGCTAAAAGACAAATATTTCTTGAATTTATCGTACTTAATAATATTTTTTAATATATCTTTTTACAATCTGTCTCATCCAGGGACAATCACTCAATGTTATCGTATAATTCAAAGTGTGGAATTCGTTCCACATTTATTTATATAACTTGTGTCAATTAATCTGTCGAAGGACTTGTTGTAGAAATTATAGCCTGTAACTGTCTGTAGTCTGCCAAAAAGCCGCTTCGCTTCACATACATATATCAAGCATACGCAGCGTGCGACAAATGTCAAGATTAGCGATGCATGCAGCGCTGGGCAGATGAACTGATTGGCAGACTTTCTGTCTGTCTGTCTGGATGACTGGATGACTGGCTAGCTGGCTAGCTGGGTGACTGACTGCCTCAGAGTGACCATGGCCAGGCAATTTGCAGCCGCCAAAAATCAATGACCGACCGGTTTAGCATAGGCCTTCAGTGTTGTCGTCGTGGTTGTAGCTTTAGTAGTTGTTGGCGTTGTCGATGTCGATGTAACGTAACAACTTTCGCTGAAAACGTCATTCACAACAATAGCAACAACAGCAAGAGCAAGAGCACAAGCAACAAAAACAATAACAAATACCACTGAAAATGGCAAAAGCCAGTAGATAAAGCGATGCGACGATAGCATCACCAGGCCAAAAACCAATGGATATAGTTACTTGTAGCAGAAGAAATTTCAATTTCAGTGTCGCCTTTTGGCTCGTTTGGCTATTAACGCAGGTCTAGACCAGTTTGGCAGCAACCGGAGCAGGAGCCACAGCTCCAACTCCAGCTCGTGGTAATCAACAATCAACTCGTAGGCGAATATATAAATACATGCTATATTGGTTAGAGTTTGAAGTGTTTCGCAGCTGGAAGAGACTCATTTGAATAATTGAAAAGCACTTGCATTGCAATTAAGAGCACAAAATGAAATGTTTGATTTATACACGTTTCAAAGTCATTCCATCGAATGCACTAGCTTAAATTGCCGGAAAATTTCGCTCTACACGGGCTCCATCTTCAACTCCAGTTTCAACTTGAATTCGAATTCAAATTGTTTGCTGTCGCTGCTTCAAATGACTCTACAACAGACACGCTACACACTCGGAGCGGAAGTTGTTAAAAATAACAAAAAAAAACCCATGCCATGTGAGAGCTGCAGACTGGATAGAAAACCCAAGCCCAAAGCCAAATTCAAAATGGAACAGACTCACTCGCATTACCATACAAAGTCGAGGCGACAACATTCTGATTACCTACTCGTACTCGTATGTGATTTCAGCTGAAATTGCTTTCCTCAGGCATCATGAGACCTCAGTCTGCTAATAAAAAATTAAATTAATTATGTATACTTAGTTGGTAACCATGTAAGTAAAACAAACTCGTAAATTAGAGCTGCACTCACTTTTTCGCCTTAATTAGTTGTAATTTTGTTTTTTTTTTATTTATGGAATTTATTTTGTGGAACAGAATAGCCTTCATTACTTGGGAATAGATTTCTAATGCACACACTAACCAAATTGCAACTCAATTTCAATTTTTAGAGGCGAATAGGTTTACTGAGACCCCTAAAATGGCATGACGGTTGTGTGTTTAACAATGCCCGGAGGACACTTTGAAAATATTAATTTGAGCTCTTAACAATGTTTTACAAATATTAGTTTGAGTGTATTCGAACAACAGATACCCCGTAGCAACTTCTTAGACTCTCATAAATACAAAAAGTACACAGGCATACACATATACATATATATACCTTTCCTACGTTGAGCATCAAGGAAAATAGTTTCCTTGATAAATATTTATTCTTCAATCGCTATAAAATTTTGACCATAGCTGCACAGATGGTTAAAGCATTCGTGTGCAAAAAATCCAAATTATACCTTTAAAAATGTGGCTGTAAAGCGATTTATAAATTTTCGGGTGAAAAACCAAAATTTGAATTCAACTTGATCTGCGGACGGAAAATCGCACTTATCTGAGATCGACGCAGTCATTCTCAAATACAGAAGGACAGATAGATGGATATATCTAGCTCAACTTGGTTGTTGAGGCTGATCAAGAATACATATACTTTATAGGGTGAAGGATACCAACTTAAGCCGATTACATAAGCGCATTTGTACACAAGTTTATAATACATACAACCCTTTCTGAGCCACTTCGAATGGCTACAGGGTATAATAACCATTTTTATCTTGTAAGCTATTCAAGCGGGGCCCATAATGACATGGACATGCCAGAAATCAGTCCAAACATGCGTAATTGTTCACTTATCCATGTTAACACACAGGGAAAACATGCAAAGTGCATGCCTTGGGGCATGCATCATGAACAACAAAAGGCTGCCACATGCCACGGCCTGGCCACAGTTGCGTGATGGCTGCAGGGCGCTGTGCCATGCAGCTCGTCATCATCTTTGTCATCCTGGGCTGGCAGTGCCAGCAGCTGTACTGCATCCAGTTTGGTGACTTGCCCGATCGGACAGATCTAGAAATGCAGGAAAAGCTGCTGCAAATATTACAGAGAATACGCCTGGAGCGGCACTACGAGTTGGTGATCGTATTCGGAACATGGCCATGTGTGTTCCATGAGGTGTTGCAGCGACTGGAGTTGCCCACAGTGTTGTTGCCAGAGGGCAGCACCCACGACGACTGGAACTTTGACACTGATCCCCTGCTGCTCTGCTGTGGCGGCAGCGCGGAGCAGGAGCTGAATTTAGGCACCCAGTTGACGCTGCAGCCGGCGCGTCGTCTGGTCTATCTGGAGGCGGGACTGCAGCCGGAGCAGCTGTGCGAGGATTACTTTGCCCGGGAGCAGCACAACGTGGCCATGCTGGATGCACAGGGCAGCCTCTACAGCTGTCGCTGTTTTCAGCTGGAAAACTATGTGCAACTTCACCCAGAGGACGCCAACTCCAGCATCATTTATGTGCAGCAGTTCGCCAATATGCAGGGTGCGCCAATCATTACCGAGCCGGATCAGCTGGCGCCGCGTTCCATGCTCCACCGTGATGAGACTGGAAAGATCATCATGACGGGCTATGCGGCAAATGTGATAAACACCTTCGTCGACCGTGTGAATGCCACGTTGCAGATGCGCGATGACTACGAAATTGGCCGGGTTACCTACTACGGCGACATTGAGAATTGGACCCGCAACAATGAACTGGATGTGGGTGCCGCACTGGCCACCAGTTTGACTCACATGGACATGGATTATCTCAGCTATCCGTACATGTCAGCCTCGTATTGCTTTATGGTACCATTGCCACGGGCGCTGCCCTATGCGATCATCTATACGCTCATTGTGGATCACCTTGTGCTTGGCATTTTGTTGCTGCTCTTTTTGATATTCTCGCTGCTACTCATCTACAGCCGGCAGCTGTCCTGGAGCCAGCTCAGCCTGGCCAATGTCCTGCTCAATGATCGCTGCTTGCGTGGCCTGCTGGGCCAGTCGTTTCCGTTGCCGGCTAATCCCACACGTAATCTAAAGGCCATTTGCCTGCTGATCTGCTTTGCCAGCCTCATGACCACTACCATGTATGAGTGCTATCTGCAGTCCTTCTTCACGCAACCGCCGCTGGAGCCGGAGTTGCGTAGCTTTGAGGATATCCGGAGATCACGCTACAGGATAGCCATAGATCGTCTCGAGACGGATAAGCTGCTGAAGAGCTATAATTATAGCACGAAGAGGGCACGCAATGCCTTTATCACGGAGAACTGGCATGAGTTCATTAAGATGCGGGACAGCTTCAATGACAGCTTCATTTATCCTGTGACCGATCTCCGCTTTTCGACCTATGCGGAGCAGCAGAAGCTCTTCGAGGAGCCAATGTTCTACTACAACAGGGACATTTGCCTCAATCGATTTGTCCTGCTCATGTTTCCGATCCGCCGCCACTTGCCCTACCGTCGCCAATTTGATGAACACATCCTGCATACAGTGGAGTTTGGCATGGCGCAGCATTGGCTGGAGAGAAGCTTCTATGACATGGTGCTATTGGGTCATACCCCGCTCCACGACTACAGCAACCCCAAGCCGAAGGAAGAGGCCATTTATTTGCGGGATCTCTCCTGGATATTGGAACTCTACGCTGTAGCACATCTGATCTCCTTCATTTGCTTTGCCATTGAATTGTACTGGGGCAAATATCGCAGGTCAGTTCGGCGCAAAAATCGCCGTCCAGTTAGAAATACTCGACGTCGATAGTCGGTGCTATTTATACTATTGATAGATTTTAATATAATCATTTTGAAACGTATAAATATTTATTACAAATTGTTATTTGATGCCCTTAGCGCATAAGCTTCGAGCTGCAGTCAAACAAAAAACTTGTTTCCTCACATCGCATTTTAACAATTTTCACAAAATTGTTGATTAGTTTGTTCAAATTTAAGGAATTTTTCTCTATCAAATTCTATCTTAAATTATTAAAAATCATAGCTACAAATATATTTCAAAGTAATTTGTAATTATTTATTTATTTATTACAATATTACCTTTTAAAATAAATTATAAAGTAATTGGGAAAACTGATTTTTACTCCCTAAAAAGTATATATATTCGATTTCGATTTGGCCATGTCCGTCTGTCTGTCCGTCTGTCCGTCCGTCCGACTGTCCGGATGAACGCGCCGATCTCAGCAACTATAAGATCTAGAGATATCAAATTTGGAATGTAGGTTCCTGTATACCATACGCAGATCAAGTTTGTTTCCAATTTAAAATATCTCCCCGTTCCCCCGCAAATCGTTAAAAACCGTTTTTCAGTAACAATTTTAAAGATATAGCTTTAAGATTTGGCATGTACAATACATTTGTCACTCTTAATCTACTGTCTAAATTTCAAGTCGATCGGATAATAAATACGGAAGTTATTCACGATAGAAGATTCAGTGCTGCAGCGCGGGGGAAGAAGAAGCACAGCCACAACTTAAAATGCCTCGCTTGCGCTATGGCTCGTGTGTGTTCATCTTTGTGTATGTGTAGTGTACGAACAATTAGAACGAAAGAATCTAATGAACGACTGAACGAGTTTGGGATTCAAATCAGTTGAACTAGAATGGGACTCAAATGACTAGAATGAACGACAATCAGGGACTTAGTTCAGTCGTTCAGTTTAAAGATTAGTTCAATCGAACTAAGTCTGAACGATTCGATTCGAATTCAAAATTAGCGTTTTTTGCTTGAGCTTAAAATTGGTGCCAGAAAAATGTTTGGAATACAAAAGGCTGTTGCATAGTGTAACCAGAGGATGCCTTTGATATTGAGATTCAAAGTCATGCAGCGCTTGAGGCGAAGATCGCAGGTCAGTCCCAATTACATAAGCGTTAGCTTTTTGGTCTGATTTTATAATGGGATCCGAGCGATGAACTCTAAACTCCATTAGCAATGTGAAGCTGACGCCTCCGCTAAAAATGCTGGCGGATACTCTTAAATGTATATAACCACGCATTTCTATTTCCATTTTCATTCAAATGATATCATAAAATAAACGGCGAATGTTGCGAACATCCGCACAAAAGTTTTTGTTTTATTTTAAGTATTTTTTATTTTTATTTTTTTGGCTTTTGATTATGATCAATATGCGATATTGATTTCGATGCGGTTTTAAAAGGCACTCAAATGCTATCTGTGAATCAATTTGCGGGCGATTGTGAAAAACCAAATGGAAATATTGTGCATTCGCATTCCATGCGATGACAGCATATATCTGTCATAGTCATGCTCATATCGTCATAACGTTATACCTACAATCATATAGTATCAGCCAAATTAGTTGACATGCCGCATGATTTGATGTTGCATCAGTCTGACCATAAAATGACAAACAATGCGGGTGTCTGTGACGATTATGCAAAACTTAACTGCCTGACAAACTAAAATCTGTTTGGTTTTTTCTTGTGGTGACCATAATTTATTTAAATCATAATTTTGTACGGCATTTTGGCGCCACTTCTTTTGTGACGCGTGCTTCTCATTGGACAACCCTTGGGATGGCCTTGAGATCGCTGCGCAGTGGGTGTTGTTGATACAGATATCGGCGGAATACAATAGCTATGTATTGTTATCACATTTGTATATGTTGATATCGTAAAAACGCTTTCAATTTCAACAAACTCTTTTCAGTTTTTGTCTGATTAAATACAATCAATCTAGACTACCAAACTTATGCAATTTTTACAATATGCTTATGGAAATCAGAAATTAAATTCATCAATCGACTTAGTTTCTATTTGGACAGCTTAAAAATTACCCAAAGGTGCTTCACAGTCATATTTCAGCAAGTATTGAAGCAATTTATAATGTTGATAGTTAGTTGAGAAACTGAAGCTCCGTTGATAGACATAATCCGTTAAATAGGGCTTAAAAAATGTTAAAAACTTTGTAAATACCAGCTTAAAGTATAATACAGCTTAGGAAGTGAGTTAGGCCAGTGGAGGAGGCCTTTTCCAGCTTCCACTTTCGGATAGATTTGCCACTATATATAATTGAATGTACTTGGATTGGACCAAAGACTGGAGATATAAGCAGATGGTTCTCTTTATATGTATGCTTATATCTTTAGACTTTGATAGGACTCAATACGCTTGCTCAACGGAAGTATAGAAAACCGGATTGCTTAATCGTTTCCGCAAAATGGAAACCGGAAGAACTCTGCATGCCGCGGTTTTCAACTCATATCTTATGACATTCTTTAGACGCAATGAATTTTGCATTTTCTTATTTAAAAAGATGATTTTTTATATTTGGTGTCTTATTACAAAACTTTAGTAAGCTGATTCCCAGCAAGAGTGTAAACAACTAATGCAGCCTTCATCAATTGGCCATGGGAATGTAAATTTCACATTGCAGCTCCTAGCGAGCTCTCGTCTCCTTTTGTATACCCCGTAATAAAAGGCAATCATTTCACAGTTGCTCAACCTTTTGACATTTTGTAGAGCATCACATTGGAGCGCATCGTATGGCTTTCATCGGGCTGAAAGCCGTAACGAAACCGAAACCCCAAGCAATGTAAACTGTGGCAACAACTTTTCAATTGCAAACGCTTTTCGAATTCTATTATTAACTGTTGCCAGTTGATGGATGCTGATGCTGCTGATGATGATGGTGATGATGATGGTGATGGGGATAATGATTATCCATAGCATTGCAGCTTATCTGTAACACTCTGACCACATAAATGGGCAGCCAGACCCGACCAGACCCGACCAGACCAGACCCGACCAGACCAGCCTCAGGGTCATTTAGATTAAATAGGTTTTGCGGCTTATGTCATTATGGTCAGCTCTTGAACAATACATAAACTGTATTGTATTTGTTGTTGTTTGTGCTTATTAATGAGACCTCGCTCCAAGAGTCAATAATACAAATATAACATATATAAATAAATATCTATCTTTTTTATAATTTTTTAATTTACCCATCGTTGGAGCTTTATCTTATGTGCAATTAAAGAAGCAACTTTTTAATTATGCCTTGAATTTATAGGCAGCTGCTGCTTTTGATTTTCATTTCGCTGCGCCTCATAAACCTTTACAAATTCGACCTTAAAACCGATCAATAAAATTGAATTTAAGTGTGCTAAAAATGCATAGTTTTTCTTAATGCATTTATAAAGTTAAAGGTGTTAATTTTTGGCGCCCTAATCAAGCCAATGTGTAATTTGGCTTCAATGTCGGCTTTGTTACATTATTTCCACCAACTGCTGCTGTTTTGAGGTCGCCACAAATCAAATAAGAAATGCCTGGCAACATAAGGAAAAATAAAAACATAGAAGTAAACACTTGAGACACACAAAAGCTTCATCAAACGGTGTGTGACTAACAAAGTAATTTATTTCCTTCCTAGTTTTTGTCGCTTCCAGCTATTTAAGATCTGTGAAAATAAGCCAGTTACACCTTACACTGTCCCACCAGCTGGCGGCGACGTTGGATTCCCACAACGGTGCCGCTAAAACTCCAATTACCAGCTTTTGGGGAGCACTTTGAACTCTTTCTTGCCGCTCACCTGCGGCGTCTCCCGCAGCGACACGCTTGCGTATACGTAACGTATTAATTATGGGACCGCCAGAGCAACAAATACAACAATTCGCAATATCAAAATAAAATTAAATACAAAAAATACCTAAGCTAATTAGCAAACTTAATCACAAAATCACAACAATGGCGCCAAATATAGGATAAATTTGTTGGCCCTTTTTAATTGTCGAATAAATGAAAGTCTAAAATTATAATAATATTTCAATTAGTCGCAGAGTGAACAGCAACAGCAACAACAACAACAACAACAACAACAACAAGGTGTCATCGCGTGTCTAGCAAACAAACGCAAAAAGAAAACAATTCAAACAACGAATTTCTGTATAGGAAATTCATTTTGTTTTCCTTTTGACAACAGGTAAACATGCAATTTGTGCATTAAGTGACAGCAAAAGTGTCAAGTGTGACAGTTTTGAGTTGAATACCGAAGCTCAGGGGCATATTCAGTGTTTCCCTTTCGTTTTCAGCCTCATTTTCAAGCAGCTCTTCAATGCACTTTTCTCACAAACTGTTTCGTTTCGTTTCTTTTCAAACATTCACAATGTTTATCAATCAAATAACATTTTTTGACCGATTCTTTGACAGCTATTTGATATAGTGATCTAATTCGCATGACTCCGATTCGAATCGGTGGCCGACTGTTTCAGAAAAGTTGTTTTCTCAATCCCATTTCAAGGTTTTGTAACACTGTGGGCATACCACAATGTCCAAATTAAAAGTCTGAACTGTATTCTCAATACAAAACTAATATTTATTATCCGCTAATCCCCAGCTTTTTTGTATTTTATTTTTTTGTACCAATTCTACAAGTCAAATTTGGTTAGTTTTGTCAGAATCGAAAACAGTTACTGTCTTGCAATCCATGGATAAACTATATTATAATACTATGCAATTTTTAGTGGGGATCTGTAGACGTTCATAAGTTTATCGGAATTTATTTTAAAAGAACAACCCGAATACTATTTCATATTTGAAATTAGGCGCCCTGACTGCATTTTCCAACACAGCTTCAAGCGCTATACAGCACACTACTAAGCCAGGGCTGCCAGACTGCGCAATTAAGAAAAGTAGTGACTGTGTTCACCCGATGTTGTCACTGTTGAAACAGCACAACATAATATGAGCTTATAATCAAGTGGTACACGCATTACATAATGCGTAGATTTATGTTTATTAAATAACATATAAAATACATGTTGCACTCACCAAGTATGTTTAATATTTAAAAACATTTCGATTGCTATGCTGAACGCGTCCATTGCTTGTACATTGGCAAAAATAGGTGGCAACGCTGGCTCACCTGCCTGTGTCCGTATGTGTTTTTATTTTCACAAACAATATTTTGTAAGATATTAGACACACGACGCGATAAATTATAATGCAACAACAAGTTAAACAAGTGGTAAAAGTGACGCGCTATTAATAATCGTACAGCAATGCGGAGCCAAGCAGGTGCCAAGCAGTGTCGACTGAGCAACAGAAGAAGAAGCAACAGTTAAGCCATACTGGCATACATATGTATGTACGTACGTACGTATGTGTGTATGTATTTACTTAGGTGCGTTGAGGAATGGTGTAATAATTTCAAGTGGTGTGAGGCGAGTAGCCAGTTAATAACTGATAAGAACGTGAGAGCGCAAATGAGATTAAAAGCTGGAACGACGAAGTTTGCCACATGAAAGAGATAGAAAGATCGCGCTAACCACAACAACTGACAATTGGTAACTCTTCAAAGAGAGGGAGATCACCTTATGTTATAACGCTATGCGTTGAATGGGCGACGCGGAGAGCAACCGCAGTCACTAGAATTAACATTTAGTCTAGTTTAAGCCACAGCCACATCACAAAGGCGCTTGAGCAAAGAATCGAAAATAAACTGGAAATTTGTATAAAAAAGCTGCGGGCACAGACACCAATATTTACGTACATACATACATACATATGTTTGTATATATGTAAATAAAATATTAGTCTGTGGTTGTGTGTAAATATTTTGCCAGCGGCGTCGTGACAAATGAAGCTACAACTATACACGGCAGCAGCAGCAGCTAAAGGCAGTCATCGGGCCACGTCCACGCTGCAACGTTGTAATTGAAAGTGAAGAACACGGCGGGCGGCAGTCCGTGCTACCTCAACAACAACAACAACCACCAACAAGAACACAGCCAAAATGCTGCCTCGGTTTCGTTCCTTCTATGGCAAAGTAATAATATTTGTGCTCGTGGCGCTGTGCTTTATACTCTATCTGAAGGTGCAGCCAGCCAGCGAGGATTTCCTGCTGCCTGGCAGGCCGAACAGACCCATAGCTGCTGCTCCCCGAGCGCGCGCCTTAATCCGCGACCACGTTGATGACGCAGACAATGAAATACGCAGCGCCACGCAATCGCCCTACGAGCAAAGCATACGGCTTGATTTACAGAAGCAGCAGCCCCGTCTGGGTGACGGCGGTGCCGCCGTTCACCTGAAGGGTGCTGCCAAATCGCGTGGCGACAAGATCTACAAGAAGATCGCTCTGAACGAGGAGCTGAGCGAGCAGCTGTCCTACAATCGCACCGTCGGCGATCATCGCAATCCTTTGTGCCAGGAGCAGCAATACGACGATGCCAGCACCTTGCCCACTGCCAGCGTGGTCATCATATTCTTCAACGAGCCCTACTCCGTGCTCGTGCGCACAGTGCACAGCACGCTCAATACGTGCAATGAGCAAGCCCTCAAGGAGATCATCCTGGTGGACGATGGCAGCAACAATCCGGAGCTGGCCGGCAAGCTGGATCACTATGTGAGATCCCGGCTGCCCGGCGGCAAGGTGACAATACTGCGCCTCAAGAATCGGTGAGTGTAAAGGCAGGGAAATGGCCGCAGGCACACTTCACAAATTTGCTGGCTAGGAAAAGTTCCATTCAGCTAATCGAAGCCATATTCAACTGGTGTGCTGTGGAATTAACACAAACACACGTTCGTCTTGGCTATCATTTGGTTGGTTCGCCTTCATTTGAATAACCCGTTTGCAGCACAGACTCACAATTCGACAGGGACAGACGGACAGACAGACAGACGTAGTGAAGCTTCTTCTTTACAGCTTAAAGTTGAAGAACTAAAAAAGACGTTCAAAAATTCAAAAGTCAAGCGAACTTTGCTTGAAACCGACCAAGGCATACCCATAAGCTATTAAGTTTAGGTTATAAATAACCTTAAGCTTAAATACTATGTAAAACTAATCGAATTGCAAGATGTGCCTTATTTTCAACTCTACTTTACCGTCATTTTATAAAAGATCACAAAATTACACTTATTTCTCAACTTCCAATTTTATTATTTCTGGAATTTTTAAAGTTAGTTTCACACGGTCTTTAAAGTTATTCGGAACATGATAAGAAGAGATACAGATTTGAATGAGATGTGTTACAATTCAATTCATTCAAATCTCTCTCTTTCCCATTTTAATAGAATTTGTTAAAAAGATATTTTGTTTTAAATTAGATTAAGTTTTGTTCCTTTATATAAACTAAGGAGTTCGATGTTCCGAATAGCTTTAAAGAACGTGTGAAATTAACCCAAACAATTCTAGAAATAACAAAAGTTAGAAGTTGAAACATAAATGTAATTTTGTAATATTGTAAATTTGGTTTAAAGGTAAAGTTAAAAATATGTTAAAAATATAATTGTATTACAATTCAATTTTGTTTCCTTTTCAATTACTTCTTTAGTCCGTTACACCTTTGGCATTTACTCAATATACCCAGCGTGCCACATTGTCTCCGAGGGTATAAAATGAAACCGTAAAACCTGTTCGTCAACTTACTTTTATGTTTTTGACTTTTATTTTGTATCTTTCGTATCTCGACGTGCACTATTCGCTTAGCGCGCTTGTTCGCTGACCCAATAATTTAATTTTGTTTTTTTGTCTGCCATCCACAAGCCCAAAAAATATCATTTTGCTAAAGGAAAGTTTGCTTTTCTTTCGTTCGCTCTGCCCACAGATTGGGCCTGATACGAGCACGCTTGGCCGGCGCTCGGATTGCCACCGGTGATGTGCTCATCTTCCTTGACGCCCATTGTGAGGCCAATATGGGCTGGTGTGAGCCGCTGCTGCAGCGCATCAAGGACTCGCGCACCAGCGTGCTGGTGCCCATCATCGATGTGATCGATGCCAATGACTTTCAGTACAGCACCAATGGCTACAAGTCATTCCAGGTGGGCGGCTTCCAGTGGAACGGCCACTTCGATTGGGTGAATCTGCCCGATCGCGAGAAACAGCGCCAGATCAGGGAATGCAAACAGCCGCGAGAGATTTGCCCCGCGTACAGTCCCACAATGGCAGGCGGCCTGTTTGCCATGGATAGACGCTACTTCTGGGAGGTGGGCAGCTACGATGAGCAGGTGAGCAGCCGCAGCAGACCTACACTTGTTACACTGAAACTAACACTTATGATTCTTGCAGATGGATGGCTGGGGTGGCGAGAACCTGGAGATGTCCTTTAGAATATGGCAATGTGGCGGCACCATCGAGACTATACCTTGCTCCCGCGTGGGTCATATCTTCCGCGATTTTCATCCCTACAAGTGAGTGTGCAGCGCTTTTTTTATATTCAAATATTAATTTAACTTTTGATGATTTAGATTCCCTAATGATCGTGACACGCACGGCATCAACACTGCTCGTATGGCGCTGGTCTGGATGGATGAGTACATAAACGTATTCTTTTTGAATCGACCCGATCTGAAGTTCCATCCAGATATTGGCGATGTTACGCATAGGGTTATGCTGCGCAAGAAGCTGCGCTGCAAGAGCTTCGAATGGTACCTGAAGAACGTCTATCCGGAGAAGTTTGTGCCCAACAGGAACGTTAAGGCCTGGGGCAAAATTCAAACCTTGCACAGCAATCTCTGCCTCGATGATCTGCTGCAGAACAATGAGAAACCCTTTAATGTGGGCATGTATCCCTGTGGCAAGCAACTGCAAAAGTCACAGCTCTTCTCCTACACCAAGGATCAAGTGATACGCAATGAGCTAAGCTGCGCCACGGTGCAGCATAGCGACTCGCCCCATACCGTGTGGTCATGGTGCCCTGCATGGATAACGATGAATACAACGAGCAGTGGAAATACGAGAACCAACAGCTGGTGCACAGCAATACGGGCATGTGCCTGGACTCCACTGGCCTCAAGAGCATGGACGACGCCCAGGTTGCGCCCTGCAGCGCTTCCAGTGATACACAGCGCTGGAGCATCAAACATGACTGAGAACACGGTGTGGCAAGCGCCACCGGACCAAGCCAATTGCAACTGAGAGATACTGACTAACGGAAGCTAAGTCTTTCGACTAGAGACTCGATTAAAACGCAACAAAAACGTGTAAATATCAATTAAAAATATATATATTTTCTATATGATATACATATATAGATATATACTATATAGAATGTGTAAGATGTAGTTAGTGAATATGAAAAGAACAACATAAATCAAAAACAAAAAGTCAAATGAATAATGCTATAACAATTAATATACGTATTGTATGTGTTGTGTGCATTTGTTGTGTATAAATTAATAAAAGAATAACTAGAAGAAGTTGTATAGTTATACTTACTATATCGGTATATGTGCATATTATTCCTATGTAAATGCTTGAAAAATGATAATTATAGTTGCTATGTGATCATCAAATGATATATATATTCATATTTGTAATAACACTTGCATTCCAATGCAGTCCAACTAATTGAAAGAGTCTCAAATAATAATCTATGTCGTCAATGCAATGCGTTAACCCAAAACCGTTGTAAGCATTTATTAACTAACACATTTTTGCCATTTGTTTTTTGAAAATAAAGCACTTCCAAATGGAAGCAGAAAACAACACGTTACGATTTTGTGAACTCATTTTGTTTACTTTTATTTTTGGGTGGCAGGTGTCAATTGCAATAAAACACAAATATATAACATATACATTCATAAGCTTGTGTTTTACAGGTCGAGATCAAGGCCGTTGCGAATGTGGCACAAGCCAAGGTAAATACCTACCTAAAGATGCTTGCTAGGTAAATACCTAACTAAAGATACTTGGTAGGTAAACACCTAATTAAAGATAGGTATTTGCCAAGCCCGGCACACCTGTTCAATCTTAAGAAGACTTGGAATATCAATAAATAAACGCAATGCGGCTCATTGCACGTTTGTATATTTATAGATTTAAGTATATAATATTTGTAGTTGTTGTTTTCGTTTAAAGTTAATCGATTTTGTTGAATACGCGTTTTATTGTTATTATTATATTTATTTCTTTGCTGACGTTCTTTAAGTATCTAAAATTGGAGTAAATTAATTATGTAAGTATAAATTACAGAAATTGTTGTTTAATGCCTGTACTTTGTTGTCAATTGTTAATACACAAAAAATTTACAACTACAAGCAAAGTGATCTTTACAATAAAATTAACAACTGCAATTATTTAAGAGCTTGTGTGTGTGTCTAGTATTTGTGTTGATTGCACAATAAAAGCATTTATTTGCTATTTTTATTTAATTTTCAACTTTATTTATGTTGTAGTTACTGTGTTGATGTTGTTCTTGTTGTTGTTGTGTGGGACTACATTTTAATTGATGTTTTGTATTAATAACATTATTTCGTTGAACGTGCTAAAAGCTCTAAAGTGCGGAAAATTTACGAGTATCTATTACATATGTAAGTATACTTTAATTACTACCCACATCAAATGTTTTTCCCGCTCTTCTATGCCAAGCCAATGCATCTATCAATACCTTCTTATAATATGTATTATATGTATATAATATTTACCTGTGTGTGTGTGTGTGTGTGTGTGTCTGTGTGTATGATTTGCAAATCATATTGTATCTACAATAAACCGTCTGATAGCCTTTGGCAATAGCTTGTTAAATGTACCACATAACATTATGATGTACACTCTAACTCTATGCGATATATATTTAAGGTACCTTTTAATTTGCATGCATTATCCGATCGATTTCTATAGCTGTGTGTCTAAAAACGTTGCATTCCAATGATCTACCCTACAGCTATAGTACCTATATGTACTTGTGTGTAATTTATCTTAAAGATTCAAGCAAGCACATTTTGAATTTATGGCATTTTCTAATCTTTTATATTTTGTTCTCATCTATTTTACATACACATAAAGCGCTTAACGCGTGCCTTTAATGAATTATTTTAGTTAATTACTTTGTTTAAATTTCTCTCATAATGTCCAAGCTCTATTTGAATGTTATTTACGCTTATTAAATGCATTAAATTTCAGTAATAAGTATTTATTTATTTACGCGCCTCCATCTACATACATTTAATTGTTGTGCTGGGTGGGGTGCAACAATTCAATGAGAGTTTTAAACAATATGTTAAAAACATAATTACTAATTGCACACACACCAAATACAATAATTATATGCTTAATGCTCTTCGAGCCTGGCGGCAGATCCTTTACAATCTTATAATCATCTCTTCTCAAGGAGCATTTTAGCTTCGGCATGCCGAAGTACCAAATTGTTGGAATTTAGTTAATGTTATGTGTATCTTTGGTAAATAAATATTTTATATATGTTTATGTATAATTATCATGTAATTGTATATATTGTAGTATTTTGCTTGCTTTGAATTTTTCAATTTTGGACGTATTTTCAAGTATTTTTGGTAGTTGATGCAAGTAGAAAACACAGTTCGAAAATATACATATACTCGTACCTAATATATAATATATGTATTCCTGTCTCAATGTATATATGTATACTGGTTGACTGGTTTATCCAGCTGGGTTCTTCATGTTGTTATTTTAATTTAACTTTTGAACGCATTTTGTAATTCTTTTATTTTTATTATGTCAGCTGTATGTTTGAATTTTGGTTTCTAAGTGTAAATCGCTTGTTGTTGGTTGTATTTTTTTATATTTTTTTTTATTGTTTGTAAATTGCAATTTATCTCAGACTCAGTTTGGAGTGTCTTGGATGTCTTGGTTGTTGGATGGATGGATACGTTTACGTACAAACGTTCGTCAGCCGGTTTGCTGTTTAAATCGTCTTCCCCTTCGAACTAGATCTATATCTTGATCTTCATATCATATGTAATAGATTATCTTAAACATAAAAATTGAATATTCATCGCAATTATTGCTTCATTTTTTTTACGTAGTTCACAACTTGTTTATACGCAAGCCTTTCATTCTATATCAGTGTTCGGTTAATGGTTCACAAACATAGTCGCACAACCTTCAACATTGATAAATATGTACTTGTAAATCAAAACATATTCATATTCGTATTCATATTCATACATACTAACGTTTATATTGCACATCGAAAAGCAAATAATAAAACATAAGTAAACAAATAAATATATAGCAAAATGAAATTTATTCAAATATACATATAAGTGGAGAAATTATAAATACATCACATCAAATAATACAATTTACATATATACCACGTGAATGCGAGACTTCATGTACTTGAAAAAAGATTCAAGATATTGATTCGCTTGAATCGCATAGACGCAGTTACATGGAATATATTATTATATACTAATATTGTATTGGTTTTTTGTTGGTATATATAAATGCGCTAAACAGAATGTGAGCTCAATTAAGGGGGAGATATAGAAAAAATATTGCATGTCTCGTAAAACTTACAGCATAAATACATATTTATATACAACTGATTTAATATAATATATTTGATATAGTCCATAACAATAAAAATAAGCTCATAGTAGTATTAACCAAGTCACATTGATATACAAAAGTATACATATAATTATTTAAAGTAAAGTTTCGTACATACAAATATAAAAAACAATTGAACTAAACTAGGCAATTAATCAATTAACCGGTACAAAAATATAATCAATTGTGCTTTATCAAAAAGCAACTATCAGCAAACATCAATTAACTACAAGAACTCAACCAATTGAATCAGGAAATCATTACGAAACATACACACATTTAAACGATTACAATTAGATTATTTAGAAACTACTACTAAGTGTATCAAAGTGTTCGTGGTATTGCACTCGGTTGTTGCAACTACGCGAACGCTTTGCTTAGTTATCCATTCAGAGCGGGGGTCAGCTGGGAGAGGGTATTAAGTAAGTTAATTGCTAGTTGTTAGTTCAGCCGTAGACACCGCCTAACAACTGCATTTAGAAGCTATTCAATTGCGGCATGCAGCATGGTGTGTGAGTAAGTTAAGCTAGCGTGTGATTGGTTAATGCTCCGCATTGTTCGTTGCTGGACGATGTGCATCGTTGGCGGCTCTAGAATGCCGTCGAGCGTCGATTGGCATAGCACTTTTTGCCATGACTGTTCGCATCTGCAGCGCCGCTGGTTGCACGCAATCTGTGGCAGGTCGTTGGGGTCGCAGACGCTCCAACTATTCCACTAGTAACCAGCGTCGATTGCCTGCAATTAGTCCAACGCTGCAGCTGATGCGAACATTTGGGATATAATCATTTGCGCGCCGACACATTCAGCGATTCGCCACGGCTCTTTGAGCGCGTCATGGAGCTGCTCATCTCTGCAAGAGTACCACAGTGGCATTAGTATCAATCAAGGATTAGTTCAAGTTAATATTATAGCTACCTTTGCTGATGCTGTTGCTCTTCTCAGCCGCCTTGTATGCACGCATCGCCTTGCCGCGCTTGTCCAGCAGCAACTTGTCGGCCCGCACAAAGATGCCGTGCTTGGGCTTGCACTGGAAATATTGTATGCCCTGCACGGTGCCATCATTCTTGCCCGTGGGCGCGTCCAGCTCAACGCCTACCCAGGCGCCGGGCTGAAAGTGTGTGGTGCCGATGAAGCTGACAACGCCGCTGGTATTATATGGACGTATAAGCACTGATTCGCCCACCACAATCCACTCGGGCAGCGTTATGTCCAGCTCTTTGCCATCCTCTGTAAAGTTAAAAGTGAAAATAAATCAAATGTGCTAAAGTATTAACCCTAATCTTAAGAAAAATCGAAAAAGAATTTTTGATTGATTAAATTATATTTAAAATTTAAATGGCAAATCAATTAGAATGACAAATGATGCCCAAAAAGACATTCCGCATGGAAACCGGTTAAGTTTTGACAATATGAATATGAATGAAGTGAAATTGAAATGCCAAGTCAATTAAGAGTACAAAACATTATAACAACGACATTCCGTTTAGAAGTTGTTTAAGTTTTGACAAAGTTATTCCTAAGTTAGTCAAAACCTGTAAGAGCTACTTACTGTATACTAAAACTACTTAATTTTATACATAGTATACACACCTTCCACTTCTGTGCTGCTGGACATGATGCTACTATTATTAACATCCAAATAGGCTGCCAGACCCTCCATTTTGGCAACCGAGGCGCGTTGGTTGCTGCGTGTCAGTTGGCTTGCATTGTTGCTGTTGTTGTTGTTATTGTTGCTGCTGTCGCCATTGTTTGGTGTCTGCGTTGTAGACTTTTTCCGGCGCATTACTTTACCAGCGGGCAGCTGCTCTTTGACAATGCCATCGCCCTCAAGTTGCAGCTCAGTTGACTCGGCTATCTCGGAAGTGTCAGCAATATTCTCCAGCGATTTATTGCCATTCTGATTGTCTGTGGCAAGCTCCGGTTCATGGATTGACGGCTGCTCCTGTTGCTCCTCTGGGAGCTCTGGTGCGGGCGACTTGACACCCTCATCGTTATTATTATTGCTCTGCAGCTGTTGGCATTCATCATCGCTTTGTGCATCATCCTTGGGCTCTGGCTGGTCCAGCGGATGTGTTAGAGTCTGTTGCAGCTTCTTGGACTGAGCTTCGTGCGTTTTAGCTTTTGGCATGTCCTTGAGGAAGGGATTGACACGTGCCTGGCGATTTGGCGGAGAGTTTGAGTTGATGCGATCAAAATCTGTAAGCGAATAACATAATGTTCACTATTTGATTGTGTTCTGCTGCTGTGTGCTCTTACCTGGCGTCTCATCAATGCTCATGGAACGCATGGAGGTAATATCCTCATTGCTTAGATTGTTGCAGGACACCGCCTGGGAGCCGTAGCCGCTGCTGGTAGACGAGCTCATGCTGAGCGTGGCCAGCCCAGTCAAATGCTTCATGTTCGCATTGGCACTGGACGTGTAGCTCAAATAGCTTTGATTCGAATGGCTGCTCACATCCATGAACGAGTCCATGGTCTTGGAGGCGGTCAAACGGGAGCGTGTGGCCAGGCTTCTGTTCTGCTGCCGCTCCTGCTCGTACTCGGCGGCGTATTCCGAATCGCTGTAGCTATCCTCGGGCTCCTCATCCAGCGAACGATGACCGCCCAGTGGCTCCTCGTGCAATGTGGTCATGCGCATGCCCATCAGTTTGCTGGTGGCCGGCGAGGCTGCACAAATAGATGAAAAATGATTTAGTTGCAACCCAAACTCAAACATAAGATACTAGAGCTTAGCAGTTACGGTTTAGAGCTACACAAACCACATACGTTTTGTTGGCGCAATTCTCAATGTGTTCAAGTTCAAATTGAGATTCAAAAATGTTGGGCGCGCTGCATTCCACGGTTTGAGGAAGATAATGATTATGTTTTATGTTTAGTTACAATGATTTACACAACATTTGATGAGCGATTCAATAAAAGAAACTCTAGCAACTCAAGGGCAACTAATTCGCCAAAAACAAACATTCATCAACAAAACAATAACTAAAACCAAAACTAGAAACTAACTAGGAACTGGGTCATCAAGTGATTAACTAAATGCGCTGCTTGTGCGGATCTCGTGCTGTGCGTGCCTGCTGTGAATGGTGCGCCAAATTGGAATTGAATACTGTGTGTGGTGTACAATGAATGGAACGAATGGATTCACAATGAATGATGAGTCTTCGATCGACTAATGACAACTAAATACATACTAAGGCGGCTAAACTATCGATGGTAGGCTTAAGGTTGTTACTTTAATAATATACTCTATATTACAATCATATTGTCTGTTCTATCGTTGTCGGCTCTTAGCTCCAAAATTAATGAAAATGAATTGATATTGTTACTATATGATATCGACTATCGAAATGATGGAGTGGAGCCACTATCGATACTTTTTGAGCTCTAGTACATACACAATACATATAAATGATGCTAAGATGACTGCAAAGCTATTGAATTTGTTGTCAGTGTACACGAATTTAGAGACACACGATGAAAATTGATTTTGGATATGATATAAATAGTATTTATGAGGACGACAGCAAACAGAACTAACATAAAACTACAACTAGTACTAATTGTAAGACAACATTAGTAATATCCCCCCCTTACTAAAATGACAATGGGAATCACAATTGGTTTACAAGTACATCAATTATTTAAACAGCAATGTTTTGTATATATTGGACGGAATGTGTTTGTCTAGCTGTGGCTGTGGATATGACTGTAACAGTGAGTGTGTATGAACAACAGACAAACTTAAACGCCAACTAGCAATTAATGAATTTCAATCAATTATAGTATGCACTTTACAGGGCCAGCCTTTACCTGACAGTATGGAGCCTGTTTTTTGTTTTTTTTGGCGTTTTGAATTTCAAATTGAAATTGTTTTCGTTTTCGTTTTATTTGATTTTTGTTTTTGTATTTTGTTGAGAAAGCACAGAATGACATGTGAAAAAACCAGACATACATTTAAGTATAGATATAAGTATGAAATCAGGAGACATTAAATCAGGATATGACATATGTTCTTATTGTTCCCGAGTGTTGTGATGTATGCATGTCAATTTATATGATAAGCTGATGAGCTGATGAGCTCTGGTGAACAGTAATGTGCATTGGACTCTCGAGTCTTCAGAACGAGTGGGTGTTTTAAGTATTTTGCAATTGTGTTGCATTGAAGCAAAGCAAGAAGTCAACTTAATGAACAAGTTTAAGCGGCATTTGCATAAGTTAATAAATGTTGCTTGCTTTTGCATTTTGAAGCGCTAACAAAATTGGCAAACTGTGTGTAAACACACTTTGGAAAAGGATTTATCTTGTTACTTATATAGACTGGAATAGAATGTGTCTAAATTTAAACGACAGCTACAAGTTAAAATTACAGCGTTAAGTATGCTAAATACTCTGCACTAAATGCATTAGTTAATTTTGTAAAATATATGTATAAACCAAAGTTACGCATTAAACAAAGATAAATCCCTTGCTCTAAGGCATGGCAGCAACTATGTCGCACAATTTTGTATATTATTGTTTTTATAATTAAAGGAGTTGCTGCGCATAAGCATAAGATACTTAAAGAATGTTTAGATATATTATTTTTATGTAGTGATATAAAAACGTTGGTTATATGTTTGACGTTATATACGTATTGAATTAGTTGCTCAAAATTAATGGTGAGTATCAAATAAAATTTGTTATTTCTCGCTGCTATTATCCTAGGGGTATACACACCAATGCCAAAGGCTTTGCCTGGAGAGTCCTCGTTGCTGCCCTTGCCACCAAAGCTGTGGCGATTGCGTATGACGCCGCCTCCAGTGCCGCTGAGAGCTGCAAAACAAAGGTTGAGTCCATTAATTAAGTAAATAACATTCTCCCTGAAAGGTATTAAGTGACAAACCTGGCGTAAACTTGTTGCCCAGCGCCGTGTTGTTTAGATCCGCAAAGGATTCAGAGCGACCCACATTCAGCAGCGACTCCATCGAGGCATCGAAGCGCATGATCTGCATAAGTTTATTTATGAGTTTCTTGTGTCATAAATCGCATGTGCATATTTACAACAAATGTTAATTACCATGAATGAAAAGAATATTAAAAACAAAAGTGTAAACAAAATGAAAATATAACTTAAATTGGCAAACTAAAAAGCGCACAGACACAACAGCTGGGGGTCAGGAACAAATTACAATAATACATATAAAACATATAGAAGTAATAGTAGAAACTGCAAGTATCTATAGAAAGCATAGTTTACAGTGTTTAAGGACATTGCACACAAATTACTTACACTCCCGGTATTTGTGGTTTCTTTGACCGCCTATGTGCGCAGTGAAAAGCGTTTTGGTTTTGTTTTTAAACACAACACACAGCAGTTAAATATAGATACCACATGGATAATACCAATATACAATTGCGCGCCGAATTTCAATATAATTTTGTAGTGGTTTTTGTTAGTTTTGTGTGCGGTGTATACAACATAATTTTTGTTGGGTTAGATTTTAGATTGGTGAAAGCGCATAGAAGATGTGAAAAGAGAAAGAATTGCGGTTTAGTCAAATATTTGAAATGTACAAGTTTAATTTTGCTGGCAGGTTGTGATGAGCGGTGGCAAGGTGAAAGCACAAAAGGCACAAGGATTCTTAGCTCTCTGAGCGTATCCAGAGTGACACATACCTGCGAGAAGTTCGGCACACTAACGGTCTTACGCATCGACAGCGGCTGGCCATGTGCCGTCTCCAGCTCCTTGACGGCAACATTCTGACGCAGTCGATCCAGAATCAGTATGCTCTCCACTGCCGACACACCGCGCGTGTATTTCTCTGTGTGGCGAGAGAAGTAGGATTAATCCAATACAAAATTAATATCAATAATGGGCGATTTGACAGCTTACCTATGTAAGTCTCGCCATCGCAGGCGGAGCAATCATCGCCACTGGCTGCCAGCTGGGCTAGTGATTCGCGATCCTCCAGTTCCTCTGAGGCTTTGGGAATGTTGGAGACAACTTCGTAGGTTACGCCGCTCTGCCAGATGGCATTCTCGCCGCGCACCAGGCGGAACTTCTTTAGCCGATCGGTAAGTGTTTGTCCCTTCTTGATGTTGATGCTGAGCCGCTTGCGCAGCACCAGATCCATGGGAGCCGGATGTGATAGACGCACCGTGGTGCGCAGTATTAGATAGATGCGCTCGTTGGCCTCGGTCACCCGATTCAGCGCCTGACTGTCGTGCATGGAGGAATCCCAGCTGGCCACGCAGCACACATCCTTATCCAGATGCTGTAGTATCTGCAGCGTGTAGAACTTGTGGCCATGTTCCTTGGATAGTATGGAATTAATGCCCGATATGGACAACTCATCGTTGGTATTCTGTGCGGAGAGATCATCACCGTTTAGATTAAGAAACAGCACGGGTACATGCGGCTCCATGCCCGAGGGCGGCTCCCAGGAGGCAGGTGCACCCGGAATGCCTGAGCCCGGTGCGGGGACTAGAACTGCATTGCGCTCTTCGGTGAGCGATACCCACTGATGTACCAGGCTCAGTTCACGTTCGCGTTCCTGTTCGTTTTTCTCCTCCTTCTTGATGAGCATCTGTATCTGCTGGTCTAGGTATTGGCGACGGCGACCCAGCGCCTCGCTCCACTTCTCGCGCAGCACAGTGAGATCCTCCTCCTGGTAAGAGTCCAGGGGTCGCTGCAGTCGCGAACGCACTGTCACACTGCCAATGGCCACATTGACAATAGACTGACAGATGATAGGCAATGTGCCTGAATTCTGCACTGGCTTGACGCGCACATTGACGCGACGCTGCTGACCCTGACGCAGCTGGTAGATGCCTCCGGTGAGTACCTCATTGCGATTGGTAACCTCGACGGGCGAGTACTCGCCGTTGTCGTTCAGCTCGTGTATTTCCACCCAGAGTTCGATTTTCCGAGACAGCTCCGCCCAGCGGTCGACCAGGGATCGCGCCTTGGCCTGCTGTTGCTCCACCTCCCAGCCCTTGGACTTGGAGAAGCCAGCGCTGCGATGGCCCCAAACCTCAATGGAAAGCGCACCCTCAATGCAGTGTTCAAGGAACTCCTCGTTAATATTGACCGTAAAATCTTGAGTGTGCTCAAACTTGAACACCATATTCTGATCGTGGGCTGTGGATTCGGCATTAATCACAGGCACCACCATCTCCTGGTGGCCCCAGAATGTGTACTGGCAAAAGACAAAGTTGGACAGCGAGAGCGGCAGACCGGAGGCGCATTTAATGGTGACGCGGCAGGTGATCTGATTGGCCATGGGATCCACAGGATCATCGTACTCATCCCGCGAATCGGCCGACGAGGTCTCTGACACCGATTCGCACATGCGATCCTGCGGCATTTGGCCAGCGACGCGTTGAATCTCCACCTGCAAACGGCCGGCAACCTCGCCCTGCTGGCTAATGATGGGCGTGTGGTAATCGAGCTTGACATCATGGAACAACACCTCCAGATAGATGTTGGCCACGCCAATCAGATTGTGATTCTCCTGCGACTCATAGAACGGATCCTGCGGCTTGCCATTTTCATCGTCCTGCAAAGGTAGCAGATAAGTGCATTAGTTTCAAATGCCCACCAACTTTGATGCAGTTGTAATTGGAGAATAAACTAGTGTGGTTCATGGAGATGGGTCTTATTAATTACCTTGTCGTCGAATTCATCATCTGAGAATGTCTCTATAAGGGGCTGTAGCAGGGGTTAATTGAATGCGTGTGCGAATTATACGAGTACACATAAAGTTTATGGTTAGTACAAAAGACAATGGATAAGGGTGATGCTGAAAATGAATTGCCACGCACCAGGCCATTGAGTATTCGCTCCTTGTGCTCCTGGTACATTTCGCGCATGTCTATTAGTTTATTCTCCAGCTTCTCCATGCTCCAGATTTGGCTGCCCGAATTTGTGCGCTTCACCAGAATTGCCGGCTCGCTAACAAAGGCACCGCGCCTTCGATTTGGACTAAGATTGGCAGGCGGTATTTGCAATGTCACCGAGAACTTGGTCTTCTTCTCCATCTCCTCGGCCAGAAAGTTTGCTTCCTGCACCAGCGAATTGGCACGCATTATGTCCGTCTTTAGCTGGCCCAAAGAACGTTTAAACATTTCGTCACGTTCCTGAAAAAGGGGACCATCCATAAGCTCTATAGTCAGCTAGAAGCTGCTGCAGTTTACACTCACCTGTGCCCATTTCTCAACGCGCATTTGCGAGGTGGGCGTATTGGGCGTGACCTTGCCCATGCGCAAGGGATCGTAGGGCGCATATGGCGCATAGGGCGTACTGGGCGATAGAATATTTCGCAGTTGCTGGAATTGGCGCTCGTATTCTTGTCGCTGTTTCTCCAGCGCCACCTGCTTGTCCTCTTCGTGCTGCCGCTCAAGTCGTGCAATTGCCGTCTGTATGGGATCATTGCTTAGCTCATTCTGCATGATCTCATCGCGCGCGAAGTTGTAGTCAATGAGCTGGGCGGGCGTTTGGGGCTCTGAGGCGCACAGACTGGCATTGTTGCCCACACGAGGCGAGTTAACGCGGAAAAAATGATGATTACCCCAGAGAATACGATCGCCATTTTGCAGCGGCGTCTTCTCCAGCGCTGCGGAGCCGTTGACAAAGCAGCGAGCGCCCTGGACGGGTTCCATAAACAGGCCACTATCCTCGATGGTGATCACACAGTGCTCCGGCTGTATGCCCAGGCCAGAAAGCTGAATATCCGGCTGTTGGCCGCTAATGCTACGGCCTCCAATAAGCGTCCGTTCCTGTACAGAAGTTATAGAGTTTAATATAAGCCACGGGATTTTCTTGGATAGCACTTACCTTTAGATAGTAGACCAACAGTTCATTGAGGGACGGATCTGCATTTAAATTGACAAGGTAGTACTTGTTCTTCTCCACTTTAATGCCGCTGGCCTGCACACTGATGCCCATTTGCTCCAGAGCCTGCTGGCGCTCGTTTTGAATGCGCTCGGTCTTGACCAGTTTCTCCTCCCAGGTTTGCGAAATTTGCTTCATTAGATTCTCGCTCTCGGCCAGCTTGTCCTGGACATCACCCACAGGCGAGCCTGTTGCATGCTTCAGCATGCTGCGCAGCGTTTCCACCTCATGGCGAAGTTCGCGTATGATACGCGCATTTGGATCTTCGTTAACCACGGCATGATTGACAATGCGCTTGGCCCGATCCGCATAGCGCAGCGTTGACAGCGTCTCCTCGTAGTTATCCCCTGAGGGTGAAATGGTTGCCACCATTACTGTCTTGGAATTACCACCGAGATTGTCCTTCAGCAGCCAGGTCAGCACTGAATCACGATACGGCACAAATTTGTCGTTGCCGCCCTTTTTGCCATTCGATTGATCGGCCAGCTTTGAGATGACCAGGCCCAGTGTCGTCAGGGATCTGTTAAGATATAAATAATTAGTAAACAAGCGATCTTGGCAGTTATTGTCATCAGAAGGATTGCATCCAATCGAGCGAACTATGCTCCTGATGATTGTTTATCTACTTGGATTATTTATCTTCTCTATTTATATTTAGATTATTATTCTTTGTGTTCATTAGAGTCTCATTCTTGCTCGTTCTGTTTCATTATCGGTCGTTATGTTCATTAGAGATTCATTAACGTTTGTAAGCGAATTCATTTTCCAAGCTTTTTTGGAGGTGTTTACAACAAATTTAAGTTCATTTTAAAATGTCAAGGAGATAATAAACGTTTCCAAGTGTGGAGTCATCTCACTTTTTTGCTTTGAAGGTGAAAACCACATGGAAAATGTGTTTCTTTTAATGCACATGCAAACCTAATATTTGCTCAAATTGGCAAATAAAATAGCTTATATATTATGCAGTAAATATGTCGAACGAAAATGTGTTTTAATGAAACAAACGAAGGTGACTCAAACGAACGATGCTATCAATCATTCAACGTATTCTTAACATTTTATTATACACAATAACAACTGCCCGCCCCTTACTTACTTGTTAATATTGGAACCCTCCTTGAGACGATCACCGACGGCACCCGTTTTGACAGCACGCTCTGAGCCAGCCAAATCGACGAGGGACATGCGTGAGACCTTCTCGCCGCTGACGCCGGTTGCTTGATCGGTGAGTATCTGTGTCAGCACAACTGAGAAGACGGCATGGGAGCGCGAGGATTCGGCATTCATATTGGTGGCAGCCACAGTGCGCGATTTGTTGCCCTCGGTCATGAGGTTATCAATGTCCTCATAGGCGGTGACTGCCAGCTGCGACAGACCATCCACATAGGGTCCCATCACATTGTGTTCGCGCACCTTAAGCGACTGCTTGTTGGGCTTGGGATCCAGCAGATCGTGCACTTTCTCATTATAAATTTCCATGTAGGACACCTCCACTTTATACATTAACTCCGGTGTGGATTTGTTAGCTATTGCCAAAAAGAGCTTGTCACAGAGTCGTGGTATGATGCCCTTGCTCTCCTGCGAGCCCATCATTGTGTACGACTTGCCAGAGCCTGCAAAACGTTGAGTCACATTTATAAACATATACATATGCATGTTGTAAGTCAGTGTTTGCTTACCCGTCTGGCCGTAGGCGAATATGCATGCATTATAGCCCTGAAATGCATTATCCAGTATATCACGTCCCACGCAATCGAAAACCGTCTCCTGTGACGCAAAGCTGTCATCTTCAGCGTTCAGCGAGTAGAAGCAATGGTCGAATGCAAATGTCTTTGGTTGTTTTCTGCATGAATCAGACAATTACAGTGAAAGTTCTTAAAGAAGCGTACAATTCAAAACTGGCTTACCTTTCCATTTTTTCCAGTGTTGGCGGATTTTGCAATATCGTTTGCTGTTTTTCCATTTCGACGATGCATTTTGTACCCAATTCGATTTCTGTGAGGAAAAGAGGAATGTGCATACATATATTAATGTAATGCAAATGCATATATATTATATTTGTATGATATGATACGAGTTATTTCAGTGCAAGGTTGATAACAAGTTCAAAATAGCAATGGCAAAATATACATGCTATATACTCATATATATGTATAAATACATGATAGATACAAATGTATGTGCTGTCGCTTGTCAGCTGCTTTCGTGCATAAGTGCGAAAATAACATACACTTAAATATAATATATACATACTTATTGTATTCATTGTATAAGCAAGGCGATAAATGAGTACATATGTATGTACTATATGTAAGCATGGCAAGTCCAATGCTAGAGCGCAATCTTAATGCACATATAAGTATGTACAAAGTATAATAAAAAACGCGAACCTTTCAAAAATTTGTAATTTTGTAAAAACAAAAATAAAAAATATACTAAAAATGATTGCCCAAAACGTGCAGCGCAATAAAATATTTAGCCATGAAAATATTTACTACTTACAGCTAAACGGACATTGCACCGCAATAAATAAAAAAAAGAGTCGAAAAATACAATGTTCTAGCTGGAAATTGTCGAAATATTTGAGTCCAACGTTCATTGTCCTTCGCACGTCAAATGGCAAGGAACAAACAAAGGACAGGCAACAAGGCAGGAAGGCGGCTTAGGCACGCAGGCTCAAACCAGCTAACGTTACAGTGAAACCCGTCAAGTTGACCAAGCCCAAAAGGTCAATTAGTTGCATGCCTTACTGGACTCGTTATAGCAATGTCTCACTGTACCAGCAACTATGAAAGCTAAAGACACCAAATTTGGTATCTGGTTTGTCATACAACATATGTATGCAGAACAAGTTTGATTTAAATTTTAAAACGTTACACAACTCCCCCGCATAACGATATATCATAAAATATATTGAAAGAACACGGAATTTTATGTGTATATTTATTTCAACTTTAACGTTATTCTATATAAAATATACAAGTAGAAAATAAGTTAGTGGTTTTCAGTATACATTTAGAAATTAGATACTTAGAATGAGCCAAGCGTGAGCGCTTGGCAGGGAGACTACGACTTGGTAGCTGCTCAAGGAAAGTTCGCTTGAGTCTCCGGAGTTTTGGATTGTTTACGTTGGCCAGAGGGTTGACATGATTGTCGATCAGCCGTAGAATTTATTGTTTCAATTATGAATGCAATGCCAAGTTCCCACATTATATCTTTATTCCTTGGAAAAGGAAAGCAATCGAAAATTCGACTTAAAATTTGACATGAAATAGATTGGATCTTTTTAAAGAGCTCTGGGGCCGCTGTACCCCATAATGAAACACCATGCCTCCAAATGGACTGTGTCATTGTCTTAACAGCAGGACCTTGCCTGGCGAGGCGCAGTCCTGCCTCACCATCAATCAACACCAGTCAGGCACATACATCATCACCCCAAGCTCACAGCTTGAGTTTATAATCTAGGAGGTGGTAAAATCGGATAATTCTAATAATTGGATATCTTTTCACCGTCAAAGCCTGTCCTATTTGTGTTTTTTTTTATAATATTATAATGAAATGCCCTTTAATTAAAATGCCATACACAAAAAACAAAAGAAAACAAAATTATATTCCATATAAAATATACAAATAAAGAATAAGTACTTGGTTTTTAGTATACATCTAGAATGCTTATATACATAGAATAAAATGCTTAAAACTATTTAGATCTTTTTTATTTATTTTCACTAATATACCATTTTAAAATAAACAATTACTGTCGGCTTTCTTTATGAAAAAATGCATAATTTTTGTTGTAGATCTATAAATGTTCTGCATTTGATGAAAGCAAGCAATTGCTTTGATTTTTTCCTGCAATTGAATAATTTAGAAGCCCCCCAAGAGAACTGAAATATGTGCTTGACTCAGTTTAGGTAGATTTCACTGTATTTGTATTTGTATTTGTATTTGTAGGTAGGCATGTGGGCAAACATGTGTTTGTATCTGTGGCCTGGCTCCTGACGCTGGCCACTTCACTTCCGCTGCGCGTCGCATCACATTGCAAAAATAAATCCAACGTGACTTGGGCATGGCAAAAAGGGCAGCAAACCCGGGTAAACGAGAGAGCTGAGAAGCCACAAAGGACGCACATCAACAGTGGCCATCAGTTTGTTGTGTGTGTGTGTGCGTGTGTTTGGTGTGTGTGTGGTAACAAAGGCGTGCCATAAATAATTTGATGATTTGCCCCCATTTTGTGTATGGGCTGCAAGTTCTGGTCAGCTGGAGCTGAGTTCATTTGTTGATTTGGACATTTCTACGCCATAACCTTAAAGTGTGTCTGCTCGTTTGCCATTGTCCAAATTTTGAAATTACCATACATGCACAAGCACACAGACACACAGACACACACAGAGAGACGCTCACATTAGATTGGTTGGTCAGCAGGCAGGCGGGCAGTGGCAGGCAGGGAAAACAGGTTAAGCTTTTTGGTAGCTTTCGAGCTCTGACTTCATTTCGAGCGTCTGTGTTTGTTTGCTATGTGCTTGTTGTTGTTGTTATTGTTGTTTTTCTTTCGGTAGTTTTCATTTTACGCTTTGTGGCTTGAAGAGGTCGCGTCAGCAATATGGCCTAAATAGGGAACGATGCGTAAGATGTCACTTAAATTGTTGGGGAAATTGACTAACGTGTGTCTTACGTGGGAATACGGCCGAATAACATAGGTAATAGTCACTATCAGCGCTCTGATAACATTCCCGTATAACTTTGTGCTTGTTCTAGACAAGCTTATCAATTGGGCATTCACAAATACACTCACACAGCGTGCAGTAAATCAAGCGAGAATAACATACGAATCATAAACTTATACTAAAACATGACACAAGCCAGCCCCAAATATAGCAGGAAACACAGCTATCTTTGGGGTGCCAAATACCTCCGATAGTTCCTATGCCAGCTATAGGATATACTAGTTATTCGATCTGACCAGTTCCCCATGTATGTACAGTCGCTGGTAAGTTTTATCAAGATAATTACTCTCTATACCCACCATAAAATGGGTGCCTCGCTTGCGCTGTCGCTTGTGTATGTTCGTCTTTGTGTATGTGTAAGTGGACGAAGATATTTTTGGAAGTTTTAGACCTGGGTACAGGTAGTTTCGTAGTCGGGTATACTCGACTAGAGCATTCTTTAATGTTTCCTTTCTAAACATCTAGTAATTTCAACCGAAATCGCCAAATAGGAATAGGCCTTATACTTTACCGCGCCCATATCTATAATGCACAGAAGTAAAGTAATCTCCAACTCACTCATATCTACACTAGACTAAAGTAATCTATAGCTCGCTTATATCTACTCGTAAAGTAAAGTCATCTATAACTACAGGCAATTTCCATTGTTTCATAGCTCCCAATGGGGCTTTTTAGCACAAGCTCTGCTGTAGTTTGCAGCTTGTAGGGTTCTTTGGGCTTTTTTCTTTTGTTAGACTGGCAATCAATAATGCATAACTCAGCAAAATGTACTTTGTTTTCGGGATAACGAAATTTGCATAGTTGGTTCTTTGGTTGCTTCTTCTTTTACATGCAAATGTTGTTTCCTTTGCTTGCAAAGGTCGCCTCGTTTTTCAATGCAACGCCAGCAACTTTGTTAGCCTTGCAGACTGACTGAATACTTGACTGACTGACTGAATGACTAACTGACGGACTGACAGTCTGAGTTGTAACAAACGATTCTCATTTCCAGCTAATTCGTTTCGTTTCGTTTCGTTTCTATTGTGGCTCGCATGAGGTGAAATCAAGCTCAAGTGTTGCAAGTTGCAACAAAGTGCAGCAAAGAGTAAAGTAAACGTAATACACTGTTTCCACTTCCAATGTCAACGACGATCATTCATTTGACTTAGCCGTGACTCACAGCGTAGCAGCGGATATGTATGTGGATAGTGGGGAAGGGGTAATCGGGCACGGCGGAACGGGGTCAATTTGAGCCCCTCGTGTGTGGCGTCAAGTGGAAGTCATTTGCCATTTACTTTTCGCACATGTTTCGTGTTTCATTCGTATGTTGCTTGTTTTGCTTATTCCTTTTGCGCCGTTTCCATCTGCCGTTAAATTCCTTCTACGCTATTCCCATCTGCCATCGGCGTTGCCAAATCACTTCTTATACTCTCTGCTTGAGGTATAATGATACTCTCATGGAATGTGTAACGCATTCAAGGAACAATGTTTATCTGTCCGTCGGTTTCAGTCAGTTATAAAACAATAAATGCTTTAGTCGAGTACTTGAAATTTAATAAGTAGATTAAGAGTGACCCAAGCATTATACATGCGAAATCCCAGGGCTTTATCTTTAGAATTGTGGCTGCAAAACGTTTCTATGAAGTTGCGGGGGTTCGAACGGAAATATCTGAAATCTGAAACAAACTTGATCTGCGTATAGTACACAGGAATCTACATTCAAATTTTGGAGTGCTTAGCTCTTATAGCTGCTGAGATCGACGCGTTCGGATGAACGGACGGACAGTCAGACGGGCATGGCCAAATTCAATTTTCTTTTGATACTGATCAAGCATATATACGCTTTATAGAGTCGGAGATGTCTCCTTCTAACTGTTATATACATTTCCACAGATGTAATATCTCTTTTTACTCATTTTATGGGTACAGGGAGTACAAATTGTTGGTTTTTCAGTCGAAAAAAAGAAGATATTTACATTCTAATTTAGACTTAGGGGGATTTCCACAAGGGGTGATCTGCGCGATTCCTTAAACGTTCGCAGTTTAGAAAGTTTATTTAGATTCCTCCCGTTCCTTAAGATATTTGCGGTGCCGGCGGAAATTCACGCCCCGCACCTTATCGCTACGGTAGAGCAAATAAAGTTGTAGTTTTAGTTGTAGCTGTACTCACCACGCCGATTGAAGGGTCGCACCCTCACAGCAACTTTGATCTTATCACTTGACATCGTGCTGGCCTTGAAGTACTCTCACTTTTACAATGGATTATGGCCTATGCGTGTGACTGCGTCTGTGTCTGTGTGGATGTATGGGTGACTGATTCATGCACCCAACTCACACTCAGCAGGCAGACTCGAAAAGGGATATAAATGGGACGGTATTCCTGTTGTTGTTGACTGTTATCCAGTTTTGTTTTCGCCTGTGCCCGTCGAGAATTCTCTGGCACGCAATGCCTTTTTGTTTTTGGGTGGGGGAGCAGGTGACTCACAAACGTAGGGGGTGGCAAGCTCCAAATTGTGCGAGCGTTTCAATTAGCGCCACGCACACGCCTAACAGTAGCTGTAGCTGTAGTGGGGCGAACTGCGAGGGTTAGGGGGGAGGTTTATTTCCATTTCATTCTTGACTTTTGTTATTTATTACACATACATACACATGTATTGCACACACAGGTTTTTGTTATTGTTGCTCTTTTGTGTTGGAATTTTCTTTATTTGCTTATAGTCGCATTTGGGCAATGTATGCAGCTAAATATTTGCTTAAAATTAGTATTGTTGTTGACCAATTACAATTATGAGTTTATCCTGTGCGATTTAAGCTGCTTTGCAAATAAACAACAATAACTCACACACGCACACACATACACACACACACAAACAGCGTCTTGGGTGGACTTTTGGCAAGTAAGTAGGCAAAAAATGTTAGCACTGGGCGCTCCACCGACGCCCGCGCGAAAAGTCTCCCCGCTTGGCCCCGTATGACTGTGACTTCGTTGGAGAATCGATTTTTATGGCTCTTTTCTTGAAGCTGGTAAATTTTATGCTGCGCAGTTTTCGTTTGTTATTTTACTATTTATTTAATAGCAATTGCTTTGTTTAGTTATCGTTTGCGCGTCGTTTCGCTTTAGTTTTGACTATTTTTATTGCGATTTTATTTTTCGCGTCGTTTCACTTTAATTTTGCTATTTTATAATGATTTCTCAACCTGCTATGACTGCCTGCCGATAGCGATTAGCATTGCTTGCAGTTCCACAGCAACCCTGGCCACAGTGCTGCCACTTTGTTGAGTGTGACCAAACATATTTCAAATTTTTTGCCTGGGGTTGCCAGCTATGAGGCATTCATGAAGCGCGATTTTTATTTTCATAAATTTTTTGGTTTGCTAGCTGTGCTAAAGGCGCCAATTTTAAGCAATCGGTAATTTAGGTTTAAGGCTTGAAGGAGTTTAACACAGAAGAATGACAATTATTTTTGATAAACTTATTGCAACTCCCAAAGCATTTTTATCAGGAAATTTGTATTAATTAAACCAAAAAGCCTATCATAAAAGGACTTTGTATTAATATTTAAATATGCATATTTATCTTAATATCCCTTAGATGTAATTTGATTTTTTTGCTAAACAAGAAAACCTGAGCACACCGCATACCTCTATAAATGACACCATTTATTTTATGTTTCAGTTCTTCCAGAGTCACACTCCCAACAGGCAGATAAGGATAAATAATGTACAATAAAGATATAATGAACAAGCGGATAATAATTTGTAATAAACACAGACGCCGAACCATCGAAATTATGCATTTCAGACTGAATCGCAGACGTGTTGTGGTTTTAATTTCTGTTCCGCTCCACAATTCTGCCCAATAACACCAGAATAGGTATAATGTGGCAAGATAAGAAATTAAGTGTGCTTCCGATGGGAACATTGCGAAGGCCGTTAAATAAGCGGAAATATTTGATACTCCTCAGCTGAATTGAGTATTTGGGCCGCACCCAAAAGGTTTGCGCAAATAGCACTAACCTGTTATCCTGACAGTGCAATGAACGCACCTTTCAATGAGAATCCAGAACTGTATGCTCACCTTGTTGAGCATTTTTGATGAACTAATAACCGGGTAATTGTCAGAGATTCGAAATGACAGCAAACGGTTACGAAAAAGTCACCAAGAAAACCTGAAAACGTTTTGCTTGCTATCACCCCTTTGTTGTGGATGGCGTTGATGATGAAGTGTTATATGGTTGTTGCTGTTGTTGTTGTTAAATGTTTGTTGCTGTTGTTGTCTTTCAATCTCTTGTAGCGACAGCACGGCGGCTGCTGCCGCCGCTGCAGCCGCTGCCGCCGCTGATGCTGCTGCTGCTACCTGTTCACGTGCTGCTGCCGCCTCGGTTTTAGAGTCTCCGAGTTTATAAATGTTCAAGACGAGACGGAGGGCGCAGCAGTTTCTCGGTAAACCTCAAGACGTGCGCGACCCAAGCAAAAATTAAGCGAATTTAGATTAAGTTTTAATGTTGGTTTTTCTGAGGTGTTTTACTTTTTTTATGTTTAAAGACAACGAATGCTCCATTAAAAGCAATAAACTGTAGACAAAGTCTTTCAAAACTGGTGAAAACTTCAAGTAACATTTCAAAATTGACTGCAATTAAATTCGCTTATCGGTTTTTAAAACGAAATCGATTTTTCTCTTCGTTAAAGTAAGTCAACTTTTACTGGTGCTCCAAAACAGGATTATAAATGTAATATTATGTGATCAAGTTTCAAATGAAACTATAGTATGACGTCGTATGCCCACACACTTAAGATATAAATGCATAATATATCAATATAGGGCGACCTTGATGCATAATCTGCACAGCTTTACAACAAGTGCCTAATGTCGAATACGCCCATAAACTTGAATGGAGTATCGATCGTCAAACCAAATGAACTGCCAAATATGATTACAAAACCTTTGTTTGTTTATAATAAAGTTGCCAAAAATGGGCATTATTGAAACGGATGCCACGAAAGGTGAAGGCGCCGGCTCATTTGCATGGAATATAACCCAAAAAAGAGATGCAAAAGCCAAAGGTGGATTGCCCTTGAAATGGTTTCATCGAAGACCAATTAACTAACCTGCTGTGGAAACGGGCCTGGGTAAACTTACTTGCGTACCATGTCAGACCAAATAAGTGAGTCTGATGGTATATCGAAAGTAAATAATACAAATAATACTTATAAACCTTACTTATATACAGGTTTTTTATAAATTCGATTCAGTTTTTTGCGAATGTCGCACAAGCGAATAATTTGAAAAACCTGCAGGCGCTTGGTTTTATTTGATATTCCCAGGTACTTACCATATTTATGAACTAAGTAAATAATAATCAGTACTGCTGAAACAGTATGGGTATTTAAAATAAACAATTGGTTAACATTTAATTTATTCAAATTAGCCAAAATTATAATTAGAATGTTAACGCAAAACAAGTAAACATGTCGATTATGCTCTACCAGACTATGAGACACCCTGTTTCCAGATCTAAGCTTCTCAAACGAAAATACACATCTGCATCAAGCAGTTCAGTGCAAGCAAGCAGTGCACTTTAAGTGACATCTATGCTGCTGTCAATATCTTGTAAATTGTTACTGTAAAACGTTCTTATCGTTTTGCGAGGGAGTATTCAAAATAATCATGATCTATGTAGGACCTTTTAAGCAGGAACTCATATTATAAGCTTGGTGATCCTAGCTCTAGTTTCCAAGATCCTTGTGTTCGTACGGACGGAAGAACATAGCAAGATCGAGACGGTTATTGATTGTGATCAAGAATATATGCACTTTATAGGGTCGAAGACGTCTCCTTCTGTCTGTCACATATATTTAGTTTAAGTATCCCGCTTTATCCATTTTATGGTTACGGGGTGTAATAAGCAAACACAGCTTTAAATCAAAATAAATAATTAGCTGGAGTAATGACTTGTCGGAATGTCATATCTGATTGATATACAGACTGTTAAGCTTGATTATTATAAAGGAATGCCATTTTTCTGATTGATACACAGACAATTAAGCTTATTATTATAAAAATCTTTCACTGTTCAGCTTTACTATCAATAAACAATTGAGATTTCACGAACCAATCACAGTCAGGGCATTGAGGTAAAAATTGGCAAGTACGAATTTGGAATTTTGACAGACACCCCAATAAACCTTCAAGTGACTTGTGATTTTATTTTATTTTCTACTTTTTTTTAACCAGCGGGCTTTAAACTAATCCGCTGCAATATACCCGTATGTATATATGCTTGATTTTATGTATATATAACTACGTCACGAGAGCTGACATTGAGGCGCACTTACGCCTAAAAAAAATATGGTAAGGGGGTAATTGATGTTTGAACTTGATTTGTTTGCCTGAAACCCGTTCGATCTATAGCCATTGTCATGAACAACTTCGATTTCGGGTGTGACACGTGCACACCTCTTAATGGGCTGACATTTGTAATATGTTGGTCTTGATAGGGTCGGGGATAAAGGGTTCCTCACAGTACCAGCACTTTCGGTATTGATTGAAAACAGTTCCGGATGAGTAAGTAGTGCAAACGTTAAGTGTGCATATAAGTACTGGCATACACTAATTGTATTTGCATACGCCCCATACGAAAGTGGCTTGAAAAACTGTCATCGCTTGTAATGGCAACACTCAAATATACTCATGCGACTCGTACTCGTACTCATACTATCCATAGCACTGACAATGCTCCTATTCATTGCTTTATCTGTGACTGCTTTCAGTTGGCCCGCAAGAGCCGCTTCAGCTCGGTCATGATTAGACACGGATATGGAACAGCAATGGCTCTGCTGCTGACCCTCACCTGGCTGTGCACCTGCAATGCCGAGCTGAATGAATCCACAATGCGGCTTCAGCAATTTCATCATAGCTATAGCATACTCAACGGCTCCAATATCTGGTCCCTGCCACTGCCGGACAAGGACTTGGAGGTGACAGTCTCCGCAGAAGATATCAAGAAGACTGACAGGCAAGCGGCCTTTCTAACACGCACCTCTGTCATCTATGGGCTCACAGAAGTGGCCAACACGAGCAACGTGAATGCTTTATGCCATTCCCAGTTGAAGCATGTGCAGCGAGGGATCCTCAGCAAACAGCCTTGGGCTATGAAAGGTGTGTAACTGTCTGTTGAATGCTTAAAATCTAACTACAACACTTATTATAATAGCAAGCAGCTGATGCTTTCAGTTTATAACTCTATTACTAAGGCCCCTTCCCTTATTTCTGTGGCAGAACTCAATTTTGTTTTTATGTTTATGTTAACTGAATTTGCCTGGCAAACTTCTAAGAGACACCTTTTGACTTTCAATATTTCAAGAGCACATTTCAAACAACCCGACTGCATATTACAGTTAAATACAAGTTCCTGACAACTTTTAAGCTTTATGCTGCAACAATTTGTACACTTCGTTGTTATAAACTTGAGAAAGCGCCCCACAATTTATCCTTCCAAGCAATTGAATATGGTACAAGAAAGAACAGCTATCTTCGGAGTTCCGAAGCTAATTTTTATACCCTTACAGCAAAGTTTTTTATACAAAACTCAATTTCCATCTTATAGTTCCTATGGGAGGCTATGTGGCCCGATTTTGTATAAAATTATACGCAACTCTTTGAAGTATAATAAAACTATCACTTAGTTTGGATGTAATATTTGTTTTTTTTCATACAAAAACTCATTTTTCAGCCAATCCTATGGCACATTTGTGATAAAGTGGTCCGATTTTTAACAAATTTGGTCAGATTATAGAAGCTCTCTAGAGACTCGGTTTAGGTGAGTTTGGATAGGAAATCTTCATAAACAAAATAGTTTTTCATACAAAAACATAGTTGTCGATCTATCATTCCTATGGCAGCTATATGTTATAGAGGTCTGATCCAGCAGGTTCCGACATAGGTACTGCCTGAAGCAAAAAGAAGGGTCTGTGCCAAGTTTCATTACAATAGCTTTATAACTGAGAGACTGGTTTGCAGAGAAACAGACGGACAGACGGGCATCGCTATATCGACTCGGCTATTGATGCTGATTCAGAATATTGGGTCGGAAACGTCTTTGCTAGGGTATAAAAATGCGGTCCTAAGTTCGACCTGCCCTGCTGTGAACTTATTGACCACGTCCAAAGGCTGCTATCCTTATTGTTTCCAAACTATATGCGGATACGGCATTGAACTCTGTCAGGAACATGAGACAATGGTCCTAAATGACCTCATTATTTACCGTCAATCATTGATTACCCTCACTTCCTCTTGCAGTTCTTGATGCCTCGGGCAGCAGGTCATCGGGCTTTGTCTTTGGCCAAAACTACTGGCTTGGCAGTCGGGAGGGCTGCAGGAGCGTGCAGCGACCGGTGGGCGTGACGCTCTCCAAGAACTATGAGCGTGTCATGCACTACGGGCTCATGACGCAGCAGGCGCCCTTTGACATGGACTATCGTGTTGTCTACCTGCGGCACAACTCACCTTGGCAGGTGGAGATCAAGCTGATGTCCGAGCAAATCATACACATTGGCCTATGCCTGCCCAGCGGCTGCCAGTCGGACGAGATCAAGCAGTTGGTCAGTGATTATGCGTCAGGCAGCTTTGCCGACAACGACATCTTCGAGCTGCGTCCGGAAGTGCTTTATATGAAGGATCTGCAGCTGCGCGATGGCTTTTATGATCGGCTGAGCTTCAAACTACTTGTTGCCGCCGTGCTGGCCACGTGTGCCTTTATGCTGTGTGCCCAACAGCTCCGGGCTGCCAAGCAGCTGCCTCTAGAGGGGCAAGAGGATGGAGCTGGCCTGGCTCCCGTCGAATCGGAACTGTGGAGGGCACTGCACTCTATGCTCAAGTGGCATCCGTTGCAGAACTTTGTCAGCTGCTACGATGTGTCCAGCAATTGGCACAAGATCTGCGCCACGCAGGAAAGTACCTCCTCCGAGATACCCGTGCTGAATGGACTTCGCTCCGTGTGTGCCATCTGGATTTTATTATTTCATGTGATGTGGTATATGTACTTTACGGTGCACAACAAAACGGAGCTCATTTCCTATGCGGAGCAGGTTTTCTATCAGTACATTGCCACTGCCCCATTGCTGGTAGATGTCTTCTTTACCATCAGGTCAGTATAAGACACAATTCCAAGACGTTTACTAATCCTAGACCGCTTGCAGTGGCTTCCTACAGACCTACAACTTTATGCGCAATGCCAAGCAAATGGACGCAGTGCGTCAAAATGGCTTCCTTGGCAATGCCAAGCTCTATGGCAAGCTGCTTTTCCATCGCTACCTGAGACTGGGCCCGCTTTACCTCATTGTCATAGCCAGCGTGGACTTGGTATTCGCCTACATTGGAGACACTTCCGTTTACCACATTCATGAGCGCTTTGATGAGCTCTGCACCCAGCACTGGTGGCGCAATGTGCTCTTTATACAGAATCTCTTTGAGCATCAGGACATGTGCATCAACTGGAGCTGGAGCTTGGCCTGCGATATGCAGTTCTTTATGTTGGCCAATGCGATATTGTTCCTGTATGCCAAGTGAGTGCTCATTTTTGAACTTATCCCCTGGATCAATCAGTCTAATTAACCTCATCCTCTATTCCTAGGCGTCCCAAGCTTGCAAAAATTGTGACCATCGCTGCTTTAGTGGCCACCATCACCTGGTCGTATGGCATTGGCATTAACTACAAGTTTGAGTTCTCCTTTGACTCGACTTATGCCACAGGCACTCAGATCTACACAAGTCCCTTTGTGCGCATCCTGCCCTACATCGTTGGCGCCATGGCCGCCTGGTGCCTGCTGAAGGGACATCTCCAACCCGTATTCACTGATCTAATGGAGCGCGTTCTATGGCATCTTTGTCTTCTAATCTTTATTACATGTATCTACTCAACAGTCAAGCGGGACTTGGGGCATCTGATAACCATCTCGTTGTTTGTGCTGGGTAGGGTGGTCTTTTCGCTATGCGTCTGCTTCATGATTGTGGGCAGCGCCCAAGGACGCGGCGTCTGGTGGTCTCGCCTGTTGGAGTCACGCCCTTTCCAGCATGTAAATCGGCTGTCCTATGCCATATATCTGCTTAATCCATTGATTATTGCATTTGTATACGGCCTAACAACCGCCAGCACGCATGCGGATCCCATTATGCTGGTAAGTAATTACAAGATTACAAATATAAACAATTAAAAATACTATAACTATAAATACCGATATACCTTTTACAATTTCAGAGCGTCATCAGTTGCGGCTTTATTATAATTGTCTATCTGACGTCCATAGTTTTCTCAATGGCTTTTGAGGTGCCATATAGCAACTTGTCCAGTTTGTTGCTGAGGCGCAACAGTAAACCAAAAACAATCTAACTTGTGATCGACTGTTCTGTGAACAACGCCTTATAAATGACTAAGTTTATTGTTAAATATGTACATTATGCTCAAACATAGCCAGTCTTAAACCTATATGTAAATAATTACTAGTATTAATTGCTAACCAAATAAAGAAAACAACAATTCAATTCAAATCGAAATGTTATCGATAAATATACGCGGCAAATGTGCGCTAACAGAATTCTGTTAACGTATGCTAGCGTAGCGTGACGTTGGCTGCGATCGCAAGCTAGGTTTGCCGCCAATTTTAAATAGTTTAGTACGAAAGTTTGTGAAGTATAATTCAATTTATGAATGTATTGCGCCTGTGCTACATCTGGTCTAAGTTCAGCCAATGAAAATAAGTTTGTTTACAAATAACCTAAACGTTTATATCCATTAATATTTACAACACTAAATACATATACATGTAAATTGTAGAATCTATATGCTAGGAATGTGAGTGTGTGTGGGTGAGAGTGTGTTTATGAGTGGGTGGATGTATTCAAGCTCCTCCACGCAGCATGGCACGACATCTAATGAGTAGCAGCACAAAACAAGCAACGTCATCACTAAAAACTAATCTTTAAGATATTGCTCCAGCGGATTGGATCCCAGGAGCCGCGATGTGGCCGTCTCGTCTGAAAGAAATCAGCAATTGAGTTAAATTTATTATATACAATTGTTGCTAAATCCAAAACTCACTTGACTGTGCCGGCTTTGCTGTGGTGGTGCTCTCCGCTCGCTGCGATTGCAGACAGCTAACCCACTCGGACAACGAGATCTTCTTATCGCCATTCACATCACAGTAGCGAGGCATTTTCTTGCCACATTTGCTCAAATTGCTGCAGTTAAAGATGGCTTATAAAGGTATTTTATTAATTATTGATAATAAATTAATCACCTGGCACTGGTGACCAGATCACGAAAGCCCTTCCATTCTTTGCGCTCCCACAGCTTGTTGTTATTCTTGTCCAGAAACACAAAGCTGAGTGTGGCAATGCGTTCATCCTCCGACTTCCACATGGTTGAGTTTCTAATAGACCACATATAAATGCTTATTACAAGTTGAATACAGAAGAGATTTGTAGGTATTTTACCCAGTATTGCTGGGTAGTATTTTCGTATTGAGAAACTCCTTGAGCTCCTTGAGGAACTGCGTCTTGCGGGGCTCGGTGCAGCCCTTCATGGGTCGCACAGCGGTTACTTCATCGCATTGCGGTCGCTTTTGGCTAAAGGTTCCTTGTATATTCTTGCCCGTCTCCTCGTGCACACACCAGCATATGGAGCTATAGCACTGGACACGCTTATAGCGTCCATCGGGCATGCACTCGGGCACATAGAAGGATCTGTTGCCGCCATGCTGCAAAAGGGTAACGATATCGTTACAATCATTGGTTTGGGTTTGAGTTTGGGGTTGGAGTTGGAGTTGGGGTTGGGATTGATCCATTCGCACTTACGCGCTGCTCCTCGCGAGCCACCTCCCGATCCGTCCAGCAGTTGGCATCGCCTTCGCTCTCGTTGTTTGTCGACTCCGCTGTCTTGGCATTCAGAACTGTGAACGAAAGGCCCATTAGAATAGACTCGATTCTGCCCTTTGGAAGCATGTGTGCTATTGGATGTTACTTAGGTATTACTCAAATAGATGGTTAGTTTATAGCCCGACATGTACGTACAATTAAATGACGATGGTGACAACGGAGATGTGCGTGAATGTTGCATGCTATCATCCTCGTCCTCTCCAATATAATCATCCTCGTGCTCTTCACTCTCGTTACCAAAGTCATTAACATGAAAACTGGGCATGTTGCTGCCGCTGCTGCTGCTGGTGATGCTGCTGCTTCCGATGATATTGGTATTGGTATGGTCATGGTTGGGATTGGTGTGGTGAATGGTATGCAGATTGTTGGTGTAGTGCGTGCGGCGTGGAATTGTGCTCGATGTGGTCGAACCGGACGTTGAGCCGCTGCTCAAAGCGTTGACCGTTGTTTTACCTGCATAGGAATTTGATATATGGATACAAATATGCACACAAATACACACACACGATTATAAAGTAGGTTCTAACACTCCATGCAATAACCCAAAATACGAGTATCTACAAATTCCTTAGAATGAGCGATGCAAAAGTCAAGATTAAGTAATTAATTAAGAGCTATTTTCAGCGTCTTTTTCAAGGTTTTTCATGCAATCTGTTTTGGTTCCTTTCCACCCTTACTAAATCTTATTGATATCCCAAATTTCAACCAAATTCCAGTTGACACAAAAGACTTTGTTAATAGTTAAGCTAGAGTTCATATAAGCGGTTCTTCAGGTTTATTTTCATGCAATGTCTTATGAAAATATTATAAACTTGAAGCGTGCAAGCGTATGTTTTGTATATATGGCTAACTACTTACGATGGCTGGCATCTTTGGCCAGACAATTGCTCCATTCCATGCGAGACAGGCTATCGTCTTTGTTGACATCACAGTACTTGCCAAAGGCACGTCCACAACGTCTGGGCTTTACCGCCTGTGTGTGATATTATGTGCATACAAAATACGATAACAAGCCGGTTAAGTGGGTGTTGTTTTGGGGGCTGAGTGACGTCTACAAGGCATGTGGACAGTGACAGCGACAGCTACACAGCAATTGCGACTCACCCGCTTGAGGAGCTTCTTCAGCTCACGCACTTCTTGCCTGTCCAGCAACTGATTGCCATTCCCATCCAACTGGGCAAACTTCCAATCCAGCACGGCGGCATCGCCAACCAGGTCCGTCGGCCTGGAGCGCACATGCTCGCTGCGAAACACCTCGATCAGTTGATTGTTGAATGCCACACGATCCGCCCTGCTGCAGCCACGATGCCCGCCGCCCCCGCCACCGCCGCCGCCGTTGCCATCGCTGCTATTGGCGGCATCCGCGTCCAGGCTCAGCAGCCGCGGCGGCGACCGACGGCGATTGTTGCGTCCGCATTTGGGCCGGCGATGTCTGGTGGCGGTATTCTTGATGGGCTTGCCGCTGCTGTCGCTGCACCAGCAGCCCGTATCGCCCAGGCACTGCACGGCCGCATAGTTGCCATCGTTGCGGCAGCGTGGCATGAAGATCTTCGGATTGCCGCCACGCTCCCTACGCGCATACTGTAGTGCCACCAGGCAGCCTGAAAGTGGTGAGCAAGGACTGTAATGGTGAAGTAATCGATTCAATTATTTCAGGACTTACGCTTGCAGGTGCCGCGATGCTTGAGGCTGACCTGGTGGCCGCTGCACTGCACCCGGAGCAAGTGACAGCGCGTGGGATAGGTCCGATCATCGGTGCCGCAAACGGCTCCCTCGCTATCATCGCATTCCCCCTGCTTGGCCGCGCACTCCGACAGCGACTGCGACAGCTGCAAAGGTGTGAGGTGTGAAGTGTGCAGGTGAGAAAAGTATTCAACGTATGCGTTCCCCAGACCAAAATCGTAAATAATATCAAACACGCGTAAAATGATTTATTACATTTATGGTCGCCAAATTCAACTCGCAGTCGCAGTCAACTCGATGCTCGATGCTCGACTTGAATACGAATCAGTCGCAGTGCATGGCTAGGATTGCTTTGGCAACACGCATGGGACGGGGGGAAAATACACTGAGAAAAATACATTGTTAGAGAAACTAAACGAGCGTGAAATCAGCGAGTTTATAGCAGAGTGAACATTACTTCCTATTTTCAGTTCGATTGGGAAGCTTTTTTTGAATTCTAAAATCACAAAAATACTATCAATAATTTTTATGAGCACCTTCTTAATTTAGTTATTATTTTTTATGTACATTCAAATAAGCATAAAGTGTTATTACTCTTCAATTTAGTCGGTCACTTAAACACTGAGTATTACCTATACAGTAGCGGACAAAAAAGTTGGGGCACTCCTATAAGCTAACTTCAAGACGATTGGGCGATTAAGAAAACGTATATATCGACCATAAACAATTTTTAGATTACAGATTGTTTCATTTGCTTTAAATTAACGACGCGTTTTCCAATCGTAAAGGGAAAGGTGTACGGGAAAAAAATTATATAGTGAAAAATGTAAATTTTTACCACCTGGATTCTATGTCCGCTACTGTATATGAGACAGAAGGCACCAGCTTTTTGTAAACCAAAAAGAAAATTTTTTTTAAAAATATTTTTTTATAATATTTATTAAAGACGATTTGTTTTTTTACTCCCTGTACCCATAAAATGGGTAAAAAGGGGGTATTGGATTTGTGCAAAAGTATGTAACAGGCAGAAGGAGACATCTCCGACCCTATAAAGTATATATATTCTTGATCAGTGTCAAAAGAGATTTCGATTTGGCCATGTCCGTCTGTCTGTCCGTCTGTCCGTCTGTCCGGATGAACGCGTCGATCTCAGCAACTATAAAAGCTAGAGACACCAAATTTGGAATGTAGGTTCCTGTATACCATACGCAGATCAAGTTTGTTTCCAATTTAAAATATCTCCCCCGTTCCCCCGCAAATCGTTAAAAACCGTTTTTCAGTAACAATTTTCAAGATACAGCTTTAAGATTTGGCATGTTTAATACTTTAGTCTCTCTTAATCTACTGTCCAAATTTCAAGTCGATCGGATAATAAATACGGAAGTTATTCACGAAAGAAGATTCAGTGATGCAGCGAGAGGAGGGAAGAAGAAGCACAGCCACCAATTAAATTGCCTCGCTTGCGCTGTCGCTTTTGCCGCCAATGTGTGTGTGCGTCTTTGTGTATGTGTGTATGCAAGTGGACGTATATGGGATTGAATCTTTTAGACCTGGGTACAGGGAGTTACGTAGTCGGGTATACTCGACTATAGCATTCTTACTTGTTTTTTTTTGAATATACATACGTGTAAATTATAAAACATAATAATAATAAATAAAAAAATCATAAATAAAAGTGCTTTTGTTCTGCCTTTTGTACTGCCGTTTTTTCTCAGTGCAGCTTGTATAAAAATCAAAGTAGTCAGGCCATAACTTGAATAGCAGCGCGTACACAGATCATGTGCACCCAAGTCTACAACCATTTGAATGTCTGGCAGTTCCCAAGCCAAAAAGTCGAAACGCAATTGACCAAAAATGATGACTAGTTGGCCAGACCAACTGGCTGGTTGCTGAGTGCACAGATTCTTGTTTAGTCAAAAAAAATATTTGAATCAATTTAGAACAGGCTATACATAAGACTTGGTATCTGCTCAGATAACTCAGTTATATAGGAAAATAAATCAAAACTTTATTATCATATTTCGAACTTCAGGTCTACTTATAATCATAATCTTTTAACTTAAAATGTTTCTTTCCTTATTCCTAGCCTCCAGTCAAAACACATCTAAAATTCATAATTTATACAAAAAACTCTCTGGCAAACACAAACACGCCTTATAGGCTTTATAATAAGCCACACGTTGGAAAGAAATTGAAAACCAGTAGCCTAAAAAGTATTATTATACAATTGACAAATGCGATTAATGTCTCGGCCTCATCAAGTTCCTATCAAAACATATAGTGTCTACATTTGTCTGCAATGAAACAATCCAACCATTTTGTATAGAAATCGAGGTCTGCTTGATTTTTGGAGCACGCGTTCAATAGTAATCGGATCGGGCGGGAACAGGTGACTTGGGGCTTTGTGTTACTGATTGACAGACATATAAGACATATGGAAAAACATGAAAACAGCCAAATATCCAGCTTATATATATATCGTATATAACTACGTGCAAAGTTGCAGATGTTGCAATTGTCTGCAGTCGCAACTTGAGTTCCCAGAATGTTACCTGACAATGTGTAGGGCATCTTCTATATATATGGTGTTTAAACGAGCTTATTGAATTCCATCGATCGCCAAAAGCGGCGCCAATATCTAATTGATAATGCAAATGGCATTTTCAGCTTGAAATAGGGCGTTATCCCAAAACGTGCCAGCCATAATATGATATATGCATAGTATTCCCACTTACTGACTAGAACTGTGTGTGTGTGTGTTGAAACACAAGTCACCCTGTGCTGTGGCACTCAAATAATATATGAAGACAGATCAAGGATTGTTACGGCGATAACGACAAAATTATTAACTGACAGTTCTCACGCTCGTCGGACTGGGACTGGGACGGGGACTGGGTTGGGGTCTCTGTATTGGAGCCCCCAATCGACAACAATCAGAAAGAGCAACAGTTAAAAAACTGCTTCACACTTTGTCATCATCAGGCAGCTTAGTGGCAATGCCAATGGCCATGGCACTCTGCCAATGGCAATGCCAACGGCAAATCTCTCTCCAGCTACTGAGGGAACCCAGCTGCAGAACATACCTGCCCACACCACACAAAAGCCAAAACGCTTTTGACTTGTGACCATTTTTATTTTACATCTCGGCTTTTTTTGTTGCTTTTTTTATATTTTTGCTTCTCCGCTTTGCGCGTTCTTAAAAACACGTTCGTCGGCAGATGAAACAAAACAGGAGATTGGCAATGGGAATGGGAATGGGACTTTGACTGGGAATGGTATAGGGAATTGCGAACTTAGCCGGCAACCGAAGTTCGCAGACAGCGCGGCGGCAACGGCCGGCAAGGCACCTCTTCAAGTGAAAGATACTAACGGGAGGGCGGGGCAGGGAAGAGTTGAAGAGCGAGAGCTTGAAGTCAGAGTCAGACGGCTGAAGTTGGGAAATTGGTAAGAGAAGTGGCACAGACCTTTCAGCTGAGGTTGCCCGAAGACAATTTGTAGTCGCCCCATGGACAGACCCAATCACTTTTAATACCTGGAATATTCAAGTGTTTTCTTGGGATTTACACGCTGTATGCTCGTGTAGAATTGCGTACCATTTTCTGTGGTATTGCCTTTCTACGGGTTCCTAAAAACTTAAGATAGATAATGCTACCGCGGAATCGGGAGAACTTTTTAAAATGTTTCTCAATCACAATGATTTCAATAATCTTGTAATAATAATAACGTAATAAAATGAAATAATAAAATAGCAATAATTCAGCAAATTATTGGTTATGCAATCTTCGGAGTAGATTTAGAGACGAGATAGTGAGAAATAATTATTCGGGACGGGTTTTTATACTCCGCGCCCATGTCTAGGATTGGTTAGTAATACTTATATCATAACTTACCGGTAGATCAAGTCGAGGCTTCTGATGCTCTATGCCCATTTCGCCGGTTGCTAGATGAAATAGCACCACGAACAGTGCAAATGGTAAACATCTCACAAACATTTTAATATTATAAATGAATTGTATAAATTGTTTGTTTTGTCAATTTGTTAATTGAATCGAATTATCAGCATCATGTACACTTTGATCAAATGTTTGTTTTGGTTTCTCGTTTATCTTCTTTCCTTTTTTGTTTCTTTCTTTCACCAGACTTTTTTGCACAAAGTCGCAATTGAAAATTCGTTTTGAATATGGGATGATGTGGGTGTGGGGCCTTCTGAGGTGTGGTACAAATTATAGTCTTCTTTATTTATTTATCGATTTCCGTGGCTATTTTTAGTAACTTTGGCCAGTTCGAGTATGTGCAAGTATAGAGATGGATACTACACATATGTATGGTTTGTTTATAAGTATAATAGATTTCTGCTTCATATGAACTTATGATTGTTGTTCTTTTTGATGGTGTTTGTTATTTTGTTGTTGATTTTTTTTTTTTTTTTTTTTGCAAAGTATATATACACACTGCGAACAGAGAGGGTGAGGGCCCGACGAAGACTGAAGACTGCAGAGTATAAACTGAAAACCAAACCGTGCGTCGCCAAGTTTCAAATACGACTGAGACCCCAGCGGTTCAATAGGAGTAGTCGGGAATATATCGCGGCCGAGAGTGGCCTAAAGTGGCCAGCGAGAGAGCGAGCAAGTGTGAGTGTGTGAGCGGGAGCCAAAGAAGCAGAAAGAGAGGCAACCACAGAGAGAGAGAGCGCGAGCGAGAGATGGTGATCATGCAGCTCACAGTTGGTCAGCATTGGAAATTGACAATGTCGATGTCGCCACAATGTCTGGTGGTGTCTACAGCCATATCTTATCTTTTTCTTGCCTTCTTTTCACGTCAGACTCTGGGCACACGGCTGAGACTGCGACTGCGACTGCGACTGAGACTGCGGCAGAGACGGGGACTCAGACTGGAACTGTTCGACTGGCCTGGACAGTGGTCAGCATAAAGACCCGACAACGGCGATCCTCACACACAACTACAAACACTTTGTTATGTGTGTGAGTGTGAAATTTATCTTCCTTTGTATATCTCAAGAGGTTGCCTCACCAACACCAACAACAACAACACAAACACCTAAAACAAAACTGCCAGTGCCAGTTGGTGGGATCAGCGACGCGATCTTTGGCCCGGCCAGCTGTGGCTCTAGTAAAGGCAAAGGCAGAGGCAAAAAAAACCAGGAATGACAGCTAGCTTTGGGTTGTCGACGAGGAAATACCCTTGCCGACTTGCCAACTATACGTTATGGTCAAGATGCCAGGCAAAACTGCCTTATAATCAGAACATTTTCCATGCAAAACACAATTTTGGACAGCTTCATTGTATGGTGATCGGATTTTAATAATAACTTGTAATTGGTGCATTAGTTGAGATCATATGTGATGAGATTCCAATAATAATTTTGCTAAATTTATATGCTGTGTAAGAAAACATATGTATAATTGGAGAGCTGGGACGCAATATTTTTAAGAACGAAAAGTTTTGCATGCAATGTTTATACAAAATTTACAAGCCCGGTGATTAAGTTGGAAACGATAATACTTATAACGAGATTGAAATGTTGATTCTATTACAAAAATCAATTTGTTTTTACGCTTATAGCTTCTTATGATTAAGTGAATTCAAATAATCTTGACCAAGTTGTATCAAAATATCTTTAAAGCTGAGAGACAAACTAAATACGAGTATATCAACTCAGTTCGCACATCATGATTCTTATCACGTACGTAACATTATCTTTATATATACTGTACGGGATCGGAATCAGCTCTTTACCTACTGTATTGCACATTTCTTGGCAAGCTGATAATACCCGCTGCAAGGGTATAAAAAGGCAAGTAAAAGGAGAAAAGGAAAACGTGAGCTATGTACTTGCTCGCCTGAGACGGGAACTACAACTGGGACTGGAACTGGGACTGGGCCTGAGACTGGGACTGAGACAGCTCCTGCCTCTCGCCAGGCAGTCGCACGTCTGTGATTTATAGAGCTGCTGCCAGCCGGTGCCGATGCCAATGCCGCTGACAATGCCGCTGACGATGCCGGTACCGGTACTGGTATCGGTATTGGTATCGGTATTGGTGTGAAACCTGCCAGACAGTGTGACGGCAACTGAAGATAGCGTCCCAAGCCCTGACTCGGTTCGTGTGTGCCTGCCCCAGCCGCAGCCGCAGCCGCAGCCGCAGCCACAGTCGCTGCCCCAGCCCCCGACTGGCCCTTGTCTCCCATTGTTTTCGGTCGCTTGTTCAACGTGTAGTTTTGTGGTCTTCTTTTATGGCCGAACATGCTATAGATATTAAGAGTGTTCGGGATGGGGGACTGGGACTCAGGCTGCAGCAGCGACTGCGACTGCGGCTGAGACAGAGACTGAGACTGCCAGACAGTATGACGCCAAATTCAATACAAGAACGTCGATAACAAAGGTACACAGAACACGCAAAAGGAGGGGGGCTAAGTAGAGGGGGGCTTACAAGAAGAAACCACTCGAAGAGTGTCAATAATAATAGCCACAGTCCAATGGCCATGGATGAAGACGCATTTGGTAGCCCCGTTGTTGTGAGATTGTGTTTGTATGCTCACTGTTAAGAACAAAAACAGATACAAATACAGATACAGACACAGATACAATGTGAATAGATACAGATACAAAGATATTACGCCCTCCATGTGTGATTGTTCTCTGTTTGTTTTTGTGAAGCAACTTTTCGGTTGAAATTATTTGTTGTAGTTACGAGTATGTTTCTGTATCTGCATCTAAACAAAAGAATCGCTCTGCGCACTCGCAAAACAATTATAAACTTACCAAGAAATCGAGACGGATTGCTTGAGTATAAGCAAAATTTGGAAAACTTAAGATCTAATCAAAATAAACTATTGCCGAACTAATTGGGCCACTTCAAAAGAAAGAAAACACTGTAGATGTTTAAATATAATGTCCGAATTCTGTTGAATATTTACAAATCAAAAATGTTAAATTCCTCATGGGGGTAAAAATATTCCACATTTTACTATCAACATATTATGAATATGCAGTTAAATGGGAGCATTGCATACTAAGCACGTTTTTAAAATGCACCCTACTCCCCGTACCTCCACTCCTAATAGATACTGACCCGTATACTGATCCCTGATAAGATTCAAGCTGTGGGCGTATAAAAACTGGCTGGTTGTTCAAAGAGCTCATCTATACTTCAGCCCAGCAGCTGTAAACAAGTCCTTAGATAATCCTATTCAAAACCGTGTTCCTTGGCATCCTGGCTCTGACTGCTTATCGAGTTGTCGGAAGCAAGAGGGATCTAACCTGCTATGAGACTTGCCAGACATTTGGAGTATACCGAAAGAATCATACAATTAGCCTAATTCTGGGACTATGAGCTCGACATAATATCTTCACAGTTCAACTTCTATATTCAGTTGCCCTGTTTTAGTTTGTAAAGACCGTAATCGGGTGGATTCAAATCACATATTTTTACAAAAATGTAATAATTATTCCTTAGTCAGATTGTAGATTGCACAATAAAAAGTAAATATGTTTGTGTACTTGCATCTGTTCAACAGTATCCTTTCTGTATACTCTCAAATAAATTGAAAACTGTCTAAGAAGTTGCAGCAATTATTAATTTTAAAATTTACAAATCGAAATAAAGGTAAGTACATCACTACTGATTAAATTATTGCAGAAACCCGATCATGTTATAAATATCAGAATGTGAAGGTAAAGTATTGTAGCTACATTTACAAACACCCTATAAAATTTGTGCTTTAAGATTTGAACGTGTGCATTATGTAAAAAAAATCATTTAGAAGTACATTAGCTTATCGATAATGAGCCCTTTAATTACAACCGGAATATACAACTTCAAGCTTCGAGAATACCTATAAAAGATAGTTGGAACTCAACCTTGCATCATCAAGAGTTTGGCCTTGCAGCTGCAATCAAGTCTTTCTTCAGAACAATATAATCTTTCTAAAAACCTACAATCACCATGAAGCTCATCGTGTTTCTTGGCGTTCTAGTCCTGTTGGTATGTTTGGTACAGGCACAGCCTGTGTCTCAAAACCCATTGGAAGTGGAAGACTCTGTTTCCCAAGAACCAATAGAGCTGGATGAATCCCAGTTACAGCAAGAGCAGCCCGTCGAAGTTCGGCTTAAGTGCCGTCTAAGTCTACGTGGACTGCAATGCAATTTCTAAATAAATTTATATGAAAATGGTAAAAACAAATATTTGATTAAATTTTTGTTTTTCGTTGGACACACGATGTTGATTTAGTTTTCAAAATTTGTTACTTTTATCCTTGAAACAAAGAATAGCAGTATATTATTTTTCTTTATCATAGAAACTCGATTCTCGATTCTAAGGCAGCTATATTAATTAGTTATCTTATTTCGATCAACTGAACTATATAAACTATGGTTAAAATTGCAAACCGAGAGTTCCAATTCCAACAACACTGAATTGGTGAGATTATTTAAGATTTATAATAATGGGGTCACGTTTTTACTCCCTGTAGCCATAAAATGGGTAACAAGGGGGTACTAAATCTGTGCAAATGTACATATGTAACAGGCAGAAGGAGACACCTCCGACCCTATAAAGTATATATATTCTTGATCAGTATCAAAAGAGATTTTGATTTGGCCATGTCCGTCTGTCCGTCCGTATGTATGAACGCAAGGATCTCAGCAACTATAAGAGCTAGAGACACTAAATTTGGAATGTAGCTTCGTGTATAGCGGGAGCAGGTCAAGTTTATTTTAGATTTGAGATATTTCCCCCCGTTCCTCCGCTATTCGATAAGAACTGTTTTAGATATAGATTTGGGGTTTGGCATGTACAATACTTTAGTCACTCTTAATCTACTGTCTAAATTTCAAGTCGATCGGATAACAAACACGGAAGTTATTCAACAAACAAGATTCAGTGCTGGAGCGCGGGGGGAAGAAGCAGCACAGCTACCACTTAAAATGCCTCGCTTGCGCTGCGCTTGAGCTGTGCTCGTGTGTGTGCGTCTTTTGTGTATGTAAGTGCGTATGTGTACGAAGATGTGATCGGAAATTTTTGACGTGGGTACAGGGAGTTTTGTAGTCGGGTATACTCGACTAAAGCATTCTTACTTGTTTTATTTATTTATTTTTAATTAAATCAAACTATACAAATTGTAATAGAACTCGCAATTTGTGAGTTTGGAGGAAACAAGATTCTCATGAAAGAATTTATTTCTCACCTTATTCCCATGGCAGCTGTAAGATATAAGATAAGAATTTTTGACAAAAATAATGAAATTTGGATTTGATTTTGGTCAAAAATTTTGAAAAACAAAGAAATTTTTCATGCAACCTTAATTTTGACCAATCGCTCTATTTTTCTATATGTTGTAGCGCTCCGATTTTGACTTACGTTGGTCAACTTTTTTGTAGCAGTATGTTAGTTCGATTTGGTGAGTTTCGTTAAGCTATCCTTATAAACAACCCAGATTTTCGTACAACTCACTATTTAACCGATTATTCAAATGGCTGCTATGTAATATAGTGCTCTTATTTTGATCAGCTTATATAAACTACAACGATAATCCGATTTGGTGAAGCAACTGTGCCAAGTTTCATTACGATAGCTGTAAAACTGGGAGAATAGTTTGCATAGAAACAGACCGACGGGAGGACGGACTTAGCTAGTCCGAGTCTTCTATGGTCCAGAATATAAATATATACTTTGTGGAGTCAGCAACGTCTTCTTCAATGCATTACCCTTTGAAGGGTATTAGAGTTCAAAATTACATTGCTTCATCTTTCATGCATCAAATCATAAAATATGTGGGAATCCGAGATAATATACTGCAGTATATACTTAACTGTCCCTTGTACTCCCGCAGCTTATGGATGCTGACCCTGATACGAAACCTTGATCAGGCCAAGCTCTGAGCGTCCAAAAACAGGCTGATTTTTCAACGAGCTTCAGCAGTAGTTCAGTCTACTCAATAATCCCTTTTTAAACTGCAAGCACCATACTGTTCCTTGGCATCCTGCCCCTGTTGGTGTGCCTGTATCCCAAGAGAAGGAACCGTTTCTGCCACAGACGCCAGAATCCAGATTCCTGTAGTTGGCAGGGTCTCTTATTCTGTAAAGCTGGTTGCATGGAGAACAGATCCTACGTGGGAGACTACTGCATATATACTAATTGTTATTGCTCTTAATACAATGTTATAAATTGAAAAATGTAAACAATCCATTTAATTACAGTAGTTTTCCAGAAATATATCAAGGTGCACAATAATTTAAAAAAAATTAATCAGTGCGTGCATTAGCTTATCAATAATGAGCTAAGCCATTTAATAACAACAGGAATATACAAATTCAAGCTTTGAGAATACCTATAAAAGCTGGCTGGAACTCAACTTTACATCAATAAGAGTTTGATCTAGAAGCTGCAAAAAAGTCTATCTCCAGAGCAATACAATATTTTTGAAAACCCACACCCACGATGAAGCTAACAATATTCCTTGGTGTTCTGGCCCTGTTGGTATGTTTAGTCCAGGCACAGCCTGTGTCTCATAACCCACTGGAACCGGAACAATCTGTAGCCCAAAAACCTCTAGAGGCGGATGAACCCCAGTCCCCGGCAGAGCAGCCCATCGAAACTCGGCGTAGATGCCGTTTAACACTACGTGGACTGCAATGCAATTTCTAAAAATTATGTATATTAACATAAATATGAATATATAAATTGATGAACATATAATACTTATTGTTTAATATTGGGTGTCAATAAAATCATTTCAGATCGAACTTTGCCATATTTTAACATTCGTTGAAAGGCAACAAGTTTAAGTAAATTGATCAGAGGAAAATAAACTATAATTGCTTGCTCGTACGGCAGCTATATTATCAAATTTTGACCATTAATTTATAGTATAAAGGTACTTAGCTTAAAGATTAAAGTTACTATGAAAGTAATGGGTCCGATTTGGTTAAATGTGATTTAATTCTAAGGAACATGCAAGCAATGGAACACGTACTAAAATGTTAGAGTGAAAAGAGTGAAGATGTTTTCAAATGAAACTCTCTACTACCAAATATAATAAACTCATTTCGAGCTTAAACTTTTTAGGTTTAACTATTAATATTAATAATTAAATGAAAGCTACCAAATTAATTCGGACACTTCGAAAAAACTAAAATATATTTGGGCAAATTTGCATTGAAAGTTTAAATTATTTTGTGTGCATTATGTGAATTTTGTATTAATATGTGTAAAATAAAACAATAAACAAAGTAAGTAAGCGTGCTCTAATCGATTATACCCGACTACAAGACTCCCTGTACCCAGGTCTTCAATTTCCAAACACATCTTCGTACATTTACACATACACACACGCATACTCAAGCGATATCGCACTGCAGTATAAGCAAACTATTTCAAGTGGTGGCTGCGCTGCCGCTTCCCCCGCTCTGCAGTACTGAATCTTGTTTGTTAAATAACTTCCATGTTTATTATAAGATCGAAATGTGCACAGTAGATTATTTGACCTAAGTATTATACAACCCCAAATCCTTTAAATTGTCCTTATAAATCGTTTTTCGATTTGCGACGGCAGGGTCTTACGATCTGTTCACCCGGTTTGTTAGGGATTTGTTTTGCTCTTAATAAAATATTATACATAACAAAATGTAAACAATTCATGTAATTACAGTAGCTTTCCAGCAAGGTGTACATTAAGTACAACAAAATTAATCAGTGAGTGCATTAGCTTATCAATAATGAGCTAAGCCATTTAATTACCACATTAATATACAAATTCATGCTTAGAGAATACCTATAAAGGCTGGTTGGAACTCAACCCCGCATCATTAAGAGTTTGATCTAGCAGCTGCAAATAAGTCTTTCTCCACAGCAATACAATCTTCAGAAAACCTACAAGCACCATGAAGTTTAGCATGTTCCTTGGCGTTGTGGCCCTGTTGGTATCTTTTGTCCAGGCACAGACGGTAATATCTGGAGGCGTAACAGTCTGCATGCCAAGAACCAATAGAGTCGGATGAATTCTAGCCCCAGCCTGAGCAGCCCATCGAAACTTGGTTTAAATGCCGTTTAAGTCTAAGTGGACTGCAATGCGATTTATAAAAAAAGAATGTATAGTAAAATAAATACTACAAAAATATTTGATTAAATTTGATGAACATCTAATACTTATTTTTCATTTTTGGATGTCAGTAACATAATTTTAACAACATCTTTGCCATCTTTCACTCATTGAAGCATTGAACACACGATGGTGATTTAATATTCAAGACTTGTTAGCTTTATACTCGGAGCAAAGAGTAATATAATTTTCCATAGAAACTCTCAATTCTCGTTTAATGTGCAACTGAGTATATTATAATAGTTATCTGATTTCAGCCAACTAAGCTATATAAATTGTAATTTAAATTGCAAACCTAGACTTTTGATCTGGACGGTCTGATTTGATTTAAACTCTAAGGGGCATTGTGCAATTCAGAGTTTGTGAGATTGTTTCAGATATATTTTGCTGAAAAACGTAATACAAATTTAGAGAGAAAAGTCCTAAGATCTAATGATCAAATGAATTATCAAATTAATTGGGTGATTTCGAAAAGAATAAAATATGTTCTGCATAGTTATATTGACATCAAAAGCTTCAATTGTTTTGCAGAATTTATTAGTACTTAGATATTGATTTAAATTCGTTAGGAAATTACAACTGAAATATACAAATTCAAGATTCCAGAATAACTTTAAAAGCTGGTCGGAACTAAGACTCACACCATCAAGAGTTAGACCTAGCAGCTGCAAATTTCTTCCTCCATGAAGTTGATGTGTTTGGTACAGCTCCTGTGCCTCAAAACCCACTAGGAGCGGAACAATCTTTGTCCCAGGACCCTTTGGCAGTAGGGGAAACCCAGTCCTAGCTAGAACGGACAGACTACAGAACGTAGTCTAACTCCGGATCCATTGCTATTTGAAACTTTTAAAATTAGTTTGCAGCATTGTGCGATAATAATATGGATCATACCTTTTAAAAATCGAAAGTATGGTGACTGCTTTCAACAATAAAAATAAATTATATGAAAGCAGATTAAAAAAAAAAGTATAATACCCTGTACAAGTGTATATAAACAAAACCTAAGTTCAGCCGTCCTGTCCTGTTGGTGTCCTTTGCCTTGGCCCAGCCTGAGGAGGACCCCCAAGAGCAAAAGACTATTTTTGACTCACACAGTCGCCAGATACGAGATTCCTGCAGTTGGCAGGAGAAGGGCTCTGATTGGGAGGTTATTGCAGTCATAATAATTGTTATAGCTCTTAATAAACTATTATGAAGTTGTAAGATGAAAAAAAACAAATAGTTGAAGCATGTTCTGCTGAAATGTGTAGACAAAACACATACTAGCAATTCTTCTCTGTGTGCTATGGTTTAAGTAAATAAGCAAAAATATACCACCACCTACGATACTTTTCCCAAGTATTAATTAAGGTGTATATTAAGTACTACAAAATTAATCAGTAAGTGCATTAGCTTATCGATAATGAGCTTAACCCTTTAATTATAACAGAAATATACAAATTCAAGCTTCGAGTATTCCTATAAAAGCTGGTTGGAACTCAACCTCCAATCATCAAGAGTTTTGCCTAGCAGCTGCAAATAAGTCTTTCACCAGAGCAATACAATCTCCAAAAAACCTACAATCACCATGAAGTTTACCATGTTCCTTGGCGTTCTGGCCCTGTTGGTCTGCTTGGTCCAGTCACAGGTAATATCTGGAGGCATAACAATCTGTAGGTACAGAGCCAGTAGGGAGGAAGGAAGCCCAGCCCCACTCCCAGCCCTAGCCAGAGCAGCCCACCACAAGTCGGCTTAAATGCCGTTCAAGTCTACGTGGACTGCAATGATTTCTAAAAAGAATGTATATGAACATACTTTAAGAAATATTTGATTAAATTTGATGAACATATAATACTTATTTTTCAATATTGGGTGTGAGTAAAATAGATGAAACTCTAAATATGCCATCTTTGGACATTCGTTGAAAGGCAGCAAAGTTCAATAAATGGGAAACATTGGACACACGATTGTGATTTGATTTTGAAGATATGTACACTTATCTTTGGAACAGAATAAAAGTATTGGTTTTCGTAGAAAATCTTAATTCTATTGCAGCGAGATCTTTTCAAAAGAAACTATGTATTACCAAGTTAATTTGGAATCTTTACAAAAATGAAATATACTATGCTGAATTGGAAGCTTAAATAATTATGTGTGTCTCAAAACCCAATAGTAGCGGAACTATCTGGGAAACAAGAACCACTACAGGAGGAAGAATCCCAGTCCCAGCCATCGCAAACAACCAAAATTCTGCAAAATGTAGATGAAACCCGGGTTGCTATCCGTAGCAATTCAAAATGATCTAAACTTGTTTGTTTCTCCTTGAATCAGGGATTGTCTCATTGATTATTACACATTGAAAGTATTGTTACTGACATTTGGCGAGATAAATTGAAGTTTTTTTTATAAATATATAATGAATTACAAATTTTGACTTGGATTGAAACCTGGACATTTGTCTAGAGAGACCACTAGTAGTTCAGCCAAGCATCTGCAAACAAGTGTTTAAATAATCTTTTCTACTACAAGAACCACGGTGTCCTGGCCCTTTTATTATGCTTTTGCCCAGACACAGCCTGCGATTGCGACTCAGACAGCTCCAGATACGAGATTCCTGCAGTTGGCAGGGTGAGAGCAGGATCTGTACAACTGGTGGGATTATTGCAGTCGATGTAATTGTAATGCACTTAATAAAATATTATGCATTACAAAATGTAAACAATTCATATAGAGTAGTTTTCAAGCTATATATCAACGCAAAATTAATCAGTGAGTGCATTAGCTTATCAATAATGAGCTAAGCCCTTTAATTACCACATTAATATACAAATTCAAGCTTCGAGAATGCCTATAAAAGCAGGTTGGAGCTCAATCTCGCATCATTAAGAGTTTGATCTAGCAGCTGCAAATAAGCCTATTTTTAGAGAAATACAATCTTTTTAAAACCTACAACCACCATGAAGTTTACTATGTTCCTTGGCGTTCTGGCCCTGTTGGTATCTTTTGTCCAGGCACAGGTAATATCTGGAGGCGTAATATCCTGTGGACCCAACAGCCAAAATCCTGCATGCAATGTTTGCCACTAGATACTTAGGAGTCGCAGTCCCAGCCTAAGCAGTCCATTGAATCTCAGCTTATGTTGCTTAAATTTACGTGGACTGCAATGCAATTTCTAAAAAGAATGTATATAAGCACCCTAAAAAACATTTGATTAAATTTGATGAACATCTACTACTTGTTTTTTAATGTTGTGTGTCAATAAAATAATTTCAGCGCGGAACTTGCCATCTTTTTACAGACATTTGTTAAAAGGCAGCAAATTTCAATAAATGACAATCATTGGACACAAGATATGGCCATTTATCCTTCGAACAGAATAAAAAAATTAATTTTCATAGAAAATCTTAACTCTCGGTTCTATGTTTCAAATGAAACTATGTATGACCAACTTAATTGGGAACATTAAAAAATATATATATATATATTTGGTAAATTGTAAGCCTAACTGATTTTGTGGTTCTATCTCGGTTCCAAGAACCACTAGAGGAGGAAGAATCCCTGTCCCAGCCAGCGTAAAGCACCGACGTTCTGCAAAACGTAGCACAGTGGCTCGTTTTGTAAAAGTATGTTAAACAAAAATAGTGGTTTGGTAATTAATTTATTTCAAATACTAAAAAATAAGGAAATCAAAATATTTTTATATCATTTTCTTTTGAATCGCCACATCTTTCAACTAAAATAAAGACACTAAGAATCGAGCAAGCCGTTTGGAAATAATTCCATTCCAAAGGTGAACAATTTTTCCCAAATAACCATATCGATATCAAAATGGGAAAATTTCCTAAGTTTCATGACTTCAGCCTAGCAGCTGCAAACAAGTGTTTAAATAATCCTTTCTACTCAAAAAACCAGCTAACAATGTTCCTTGCCGTCCGGGCCCTGTTAGTGTGCTTTGCCCAGGCAAAGCCTGTGTCCCAAGAGAAGATCGTTTCCGACTCAGATTCCGATACGGAATTCCGACAAATGGAAGGGTCTGCTGGTTGCTTGGAGGAGGGGCCGGACGTGGGACGTTATTGCAGTCGTAGTAATTGTTAATGCACTTAATAAATTGTAATACTTTACAAAATTAAAACAATCCATAATTAGAGTAGTTTTCAAGCCATATATCAACGTGTACATTAAGTACAACAAAATTAATCAGTGAGTGCATTAGCTTATCAATAATGAGCTTAGCTCTTTAATTACAATATTATTATAAAAATTCACGCTTTAAGAATACCTATAAAAGCAGGTTGGAAGTCAATCTCGCATCATCAAGAGTTTTGCCTAGCAGCTGCAAATAAGTCTATCTCCAGAGCAACACAATCTTTCTGAAAACCTACAAGCACCATGAAGTTTACTATGTTCCTTGGCTTTCTGGCCCTGTTGGTAACCTTTGCCCAGGCACAGGTAATATCTGGAGGAGCAAGAATCTGTAGGTACAGAGACACTATAGATGAAGGAGTCCCAGTCGAAGTCTGAGTCCATCGAATGTCGGCATAACTGCCATTTAAGTCTACGTGGACTGCAATGCAATTTCTAAAAAGAATGTATATGAACATACTAAAAAGAATATTTGATTAAATTTGATGAACATCTACTACTTGTTTTTTATTATTGTGTGTCAATAAAGTATCTTTTGACGTTTGTTGAAGGCAGAAAGTTTCAATAAATGGAAACAAGACCCAAGGATAAAACCCACTTGAAGCGGAACTATATATCTAACAAGAACCACTAGGGGCTGAGGAATCCCTGACCTAGCCAACGCAAACCACCGTTATTGCATTTGTAATAGTTGGTATTGCTCTTAAAACAAATATTATTCATCACAAAATGTAAACAATCCATATAATTACAATAGTTTATCAGCCACATATCAAGCTGTATATTAAGTACAACAAAATTAATCGGTGAGTGCATTAGTGCATTATTTACAACAGGAATATACAAATTCAAGTTTCGAGAATACCTATAAAAGCAGGTTGGAGCTCAATCTCGCATCATTAAGAGTTTGATCTAGCAGCTGCAAATAAGTCTATCTCCAGAGAAATACAATCTTTTTGAAAACCTACAACCACCATGAAGTTTGCCATGTTCCTTAGCGTTTTGGCCCTGTTGGTATGTTTGGTCCAGGCACAGACGATAATATCTGGAGGCGTAATAACCTGTGGGCCCAACAGCCAAAATCCTGCATGCGACAAATGCCACTAGGGACTTAGTAGTCGCAGTCCCAGCCTCAGCAGTCCATTGAAACTCAGCTTATGTTGCTTAAATTTACGTGGACTGCGATGCAATTTCTAAAAAGAATGTATATAAGCACACTAAAAAATATTTGATTAAATTTGATGAACATCTACTACTTGTTTTTTAATATTGTGTGTCAATAAAAAAATTTCAGCGCGCAGTTTGCCATCCTTTGACTTTTGTTGAAGGCAGCAAGTTTTAATAAATGGAAATAAGACCCAATATCGTGATTTAGTTTTGAAGATATGTACATATATACTATCTTTGGAACAGAGTAAAAGTATTTCTTTTTGTAGAAAATCTTAATTATTGTTTCTATGGGAGCTATATTATCGAATTTTGACCAAGATCTTTTCTAACGAAACTATGTATTACCAAACTAATTGGGTAACTTGAATAAACCTAGTATTCCGATCCAGCCGGTTCAGAGAGACTAGTTTGCATAGAAACAGACGGTCAGCCGGTCATCGTTTCAAATTTCGTGACAACATTATAATAACCTCTGCAAGGCTATAAAAACGTTCGTTCGATGTACATGATTCTAAAGCCCGAGAACCGCTGGACCAAAGCTCATAATATTTTGGCGAGGATGGTGTGTCTTGAACCCGGTAGGTGGAGCTGCGGTGGTGTGTTTTGGTGCAGTAGGAGAACTTTTATATTCGATCGTGTTTACTTGACATTTTAATAGCATCATTTCATTCTGTAACGGAAATAATATAAGACTAATGGTAAATGGAAGTGATTGTAATTTCAGCTAGTATTTTTATATATTTTAAATTAAAAGTTTATTGAGATAGCACAACTAGTTCAGCCTAGCTGCTGCAAACAAGTGTTTAAATAATCCTTTCTACTACAAGGGCCATGGCGTCCTGGCCCTGTTAGTGTGCTTTGCCCAGACACAGCCTGCGATTGCGACTCAGACAGCCGCCCGATACGAGATTCCTGCAGTTGGGAGGGTCTCCCGATCTGCACAGCTGCTTGTTTGGAGGAAGGGTCTGACGTGGGAGGTTAATGCAGTCGTAGAATTTGTTATTGCTCTTAACACAAATATTATTCAGCACAAAATGTAAACAATCCATATAATTACAGTAGCATTCCAGCCATATAGTAACGTGTATATTAAGTACAACATCATTAATCTGGGAGTAAATTAGTGAATTAATGAGCTACGCCATTTAATTATTGAGATAGCACAACAACATACAAATTCAAGCTTCGAGAATACCTATAAAAGCAGGTTGGAGCTCAATCTCGCATCATTAAGAGTTTGATCTAGCAGCTGCAAATAAGTCTATCTCCAGAGGAATACAATCTATCCGAAAACCTACAAGCACCATGAAGTTCACCATATTCCTTAGCGTGCTGGCCCTGTTGGTATGTTTGGCCCAGACACAGACGGTAATATCTGGAGGCGCAACAATCTGTTCGCCAAGGAACACTAGAGCAGGATAAATCCCAGTCCCAGACAGAGGAACCCAACAAAGCTCGGCCTAAGTGCCGTTTAAGTCTACGTGGCCTGCAATGCGATTTATAAAAGAATGTATATGAACATACTAAAAAGAATATTTGATTAAATTTGAATAACATCTAATACTTACTTTTAAATATTGGGTGTCAATAAAATAAATTCATTTCGGAGTTTGTCATCTTTTGAAATTTTTTAAAGGCAGCAAGTTTTAATAAATGGTTATTGGAAACACGATCGTGATTTTGTTTTGAAGAAATGCACCCTTATCCTCTTTCCATAGAAAATCTTAACTCTCGATTCTATGGCAGATCTTATCAAATGAAATTATGTATTACCAAATCAAATAATTGAAGCCTGGCTTGCTGTCCATGCCAATTTAAAATGTAGTAAATTTCTTGGTTTCTGCTTAAGTCATGGATTATCCCTTTGATTATTAAAAATTGAAAGCATTGACTGCTCTCAACAAAAACAAAATTATGAGAAAAATATTTTTATTGTGCGGTGATTGCCAATTGGCAACTTAGATCTTAATTTATGTTTATATAGGGGCGTTGAAAACATATATTTTTAAAAATTATACATTACAAATTTTGATTGGGATTGAAACCTGGAGCTTTGGTGTATCAATAACTAGGACTCTATCACTTTTATGTAAATAGACGAAAAATAACAAATACGCTTGTTCTGGTCAACTACTATATACAACCCAATACGATGTGGGTGGAAGAGTTTCTCAAACTTGGTATACACGATCCTACATGTCAAAATTGGTGTCTCTAGCTTTTATAGTTTCCGATATCCTTGCGTTCATACATAAGGACAAATAGGGCCAGATTGACTCAGCTAGTGATACCGATAAGAATTGGAGATGTCTCCTTATTCCTGTTACATACATTTGCACAAATCGATTACCGCCTTTTCCCATTATAGGGGTACAAAAAGTAATTATTATAATGACACTGCCTAAATTTCATGCATGCAGCTAAAGTGTTCGGTGTTATTGCAATAATAATATCTGTTATTGTGTTCTTAATAAAATATTATTCATTACAAAATGTAAACAATCTTAATAATTACAGTAGTTTTCCAGTGATACTTCTCTACTACTTTACCAACACCTACGATACTTTCCCAAGCATACATTAAGTACAACAAAATTAAACAGTGAGTGCATTAGCTTATCGATAATGAGCTAAGCCCTTTAATTACAACAGGAATATACAAATTCAAGCTTTGAGAATACTTATAAAAGCTGGTTGGAACTCAACCTCGCATCATTAAGAGTTTGATCTATCAGCTGTAAATAAGTCTATCTCCAGAGCAATACAATCTTTCTGAAAACCTACAAGCACCATGAAGTTTACTATGTTCCTTGGCGTTCTGGCCCTGTTCGTGTCTTTGGTCCAGGCACAGATATCTGGAGGCATAACAATCTGTGGACCCAACTCCCAAAATTCTGCATGCAATGAATGCAATAACATTTGTCATGAAAATTGTTAATGCAAATAATTAAAAATAATGAATTAAAATTTATGAACATCTAATACTTATTTTTCAATATTGGGTATCAAATAAAATTTTCAGCTCTGACTTGTCTATCTTCTGGACATACGATCGTGATTAAAAATATGCAACGTTTATCCTCGGAGAGAAGGAAAATGATTTGATAATTAATTTCCAGGTTGCCACAAAAGTGAATGAAATCTGTCTTAGGAAGTAGCTTCGATCATCAGATGATTCAATAATGATGAATAACTTTGGTTTTTCTAATGCTAACATATTTATATGATAGTAAAGTCCTTAACTGTCTGTGATCTGGAGGAAAGGTAATAAGTAGTGGCATTTCAAAGTGTATCTCACAAGTAGCGAAGTGTTGGTTCTTATTATTGCCGCGCATGACCCATCATAACTACATTTAAATCTGGAGACTGAGGTGTGCCCACCCATAATAAGAATTGCAAGAAAATCACACATTGAAAGTCCCCCAACTTATCTTGATAACTGTTTACATAGCAAGGCATCGTTTCGGATATATAAGATCTAGATACAACGCCGATGAGCATTACTAAAAGATTAGCCCTTCAGTTGAATAGAAGTTTTATCAAGAGCAGATATATCTCATCTAAAATCAACTTTTTACAATGAAGTTCATCGTATTCCTTGGCATTTTGGTCCTGCTCGTATCCTGGGTCATAGCACTGCCTGTAGTGGAAGACCCATCAGAAGCGAACGATATAGAAAATCAACCGATTGACAAGGAAAATATTGGTGATTTCGACCGGGCTGAGCTTATAGACGAAGGGCCACTAGACGTAGGACAAGCTGTTAACCAGGGGGCAGTGCAGGACGTGGCGGCTGCCGAGTCACACAGCCGCCAAAAACGCGCCACCTGCCGCTGTTACCGGCGTCGCCCTAACCACATTGTTTGTTATTGCCGCTAGAGGGCCTTTCAAATGCGTTATACTTCATTTCTGAGCATTTGTATTAATATGTGCAAAATAAAACAATAAACAAAACAAGCATGAATTCACTAATCGAGTATACTCGACTAAGAGACTCCCTGTACCCAAATCTAAAATTCCCAAAGAGATCTTCGTATACTTACAAACACACACACACATTAAAGTGACTGGGCATTTCACGCGGCGGCTGCGCCTCTGCTTCCCCCGCTGTGCAGTCCTAAGACAAGACTAGTTTCTTGAATAATATTTGTGTATTATCCGATCGAACTTAAATTCCCCGCCAGCTACGAGATTCGTGCAGTTGGCAAGGTCTCACGGTCTGTACAGCTGGTTCTATGGAGTAGGGCTCTGGTGTGGGAGGTTATTACAGTCGTAGTAGTTGTTATTGCTCTTAAACGAAATGTTCATCACAAAATGTAAACATTCCATATAATTACAGTAGATTTCCAACCATATATCAAGTACTACAAAGTTAATCAGTGAGTGCATTAGCTTATCGATAATGAGCTAAGCCCTTTAATTGCAACAGGAATACACAAATTCAAACTTCGAGAATACCTATAAAGGCTGGTCGGAACTCAACCTCGCATCATCAAGAGTTTTGCCTAGCAGCTGTAAATAAGTCTATCTCCAGAGTAATACAATCTTTCCGAATCCTAAAAGCACCATGAAGTTTACCATGTTCCTTGGCGTTCTTGCCCTGTTGATTTGTTTGGTCCAGGCACAGACGGTAATATCTGGAGGCTTAAGGATCTGTGTGTCAAATGCACCAAATGCCGATGGATCCCAGCCCACCGAACGTCAGCTTATATCTAGCTTATGCACTTGTCGATAAAATGTACTGTGTGCAAATACTAAAAAAAAGTATTTGATTAAATTCGATGAACATCTAATACTTATTTTTCAATTTTGGGTATCAAATAAAATTTGCAGCTCTGACTTTGTCATCTTCTGTCATTCGTTAAAAGGCAGCAAGTTTCAATACTATATGCATACACTTGACATGGGATCGTGATTCAAAATATGCCACCTTTATCCTCGCAGAGAAGGAGAATGAGGCATTTCTGACACTAAAGTATATATATTCTTGGTCAGGATATAAAGCCGAGTCTACTTATTCAATAGGATATATGAAAAAGATAATTAATTGCTGGATTGACAATATCCGGTGAGCGATATCTTCCTTAGGAAGAAGCTTCAATCATTACATGGTTCATGAATGATGAGTTTTTAAATAACTTAGCTATCTTCCCGTTCGGTAATATAATCAACTGAAAATAAATCTTATCCAGGAAAGAAATATCTTGTCTAAAATCAACTTTATACAATGGAGCTCTTGGTTTAGTATTTCTTGGCGTTATTGGTCCTGTTGGTTTGCTTGGCCATCGCACTGCCTATAGCCGACGAGCCAGCAGGAGTGAAGGATATAGATAATCAGACGATTGACAAGGAAGAAATTAATGATTTCGACCAGGCTGAGCCTATAGACGAAGGTTCACTAAATGTAGAACAAGCTGTTGACCAACTTATCCGCCAGGGGGCAGTGCAGGATATGGAGGCTGGCAAATCGCTCGGCCGCCAAAAACGAGCCGTCGGCCGCTATTCATGAAAGCACATTCTTAATTTATTGTCTCTAGTTCTTAGAGTTTCCGAGATGCTTGCGTTCATACATACGGGCTGACAGACAGGCCGGGGCAGGGCCAGATTGAGGCGAATATTGGTATTAATCAGGAATTATATTGGAAATATATTGGGTCGGAGATGTCTCCTTCTTTTACATTTTCATAGGTCTAATACCCCCTTTACCCATTTTTTAGATACCCCAAGCATAAAACAAAAGGTGTGACTGTTTTATCCGCGTATATACCTCTCCTATGATCCCGCAACTTAACGATGCTGACCCTGATACAAAGCCTTAACCAGGCCATGCTCTGGGCATCTACAGGCTAGCTGATTTTTCAACGAGCTTCATCGGCCTGTTAGCTGTGAACAAGTGTTTAAAAATCCTTCCTACTCTAAAAACCATGCATGTGTTCCTTGGAGTCCTGGCTCTGTTAGCGTATTATGAGCACAAAACTTTTATAATAATACGTGTGCAATACACATAAGTACTACATATGTACATATGAGAGAGAGTGGGTTTTTTCTGTGCGTTTATCTTTACTAGAATTCGGTAGCAGGGGGTTCTCTAGTAATTGTTATTGCTTTTAATAAAATATTATAGATTACAAAATGTAAACAATCCCTATAATTACAGTAGTTTTCCAGGCTTTTTTCTACATTCAGTGATACTTCTCTACAACTTTACCAACACCTACGATACTTTCCCAAGCATACATTAAGTACAACAAAATTAATCAGTGAGTGCATTAGCTTATCGATAATGAGCTTAGCCCTTTAATTGCAACAGGAATATACAAATTCAAGCTTCGAGAATACCTATAAAAGCTGGTTGGAGCTCAACCTCGCATCATCAAGAGTTTTGCCTAGCAGCTGTAAATAAGTCTATCTCCAGAGCAATACAATCTTTCAGAAAACCTACAAGCACCATGAAGTTTACTATGTTCCTTGGCGTTCTGGCCCTGTTGATATGCTTGGTCCAGGCACAGGTAATATCTGGAGGCTTAGATATCTGTGTATCAAGACCAGTAAGCGCGGCTGATTGCCAATCCCCAGGCACCTTGGAAACTCGGCTTCAATGCCTTGTATGCAGTTCCATTTGTCATTATTAATATACTTAATGCAAATACTAAGAAATATTTTATTAAATTTCATGAACATCTAATACTTATTTTTCAATATTGGGTGTTAATAAAATAATTTCAGCTCTGATATCGTTTTATCATTCGTTAAAAGGCAGCAATTTTTAATAAATGGCAAATCGTTGGAGGTACGATCGTGATTAAGAATCAACCTCGGATCCTTAGATAGAAGGAGAATGAGGCATTTCTGATGTATGTATGAACGCGTAGATTTCAGAGACTATAAAAGCTAAAGAATTCAAATTTAGCATACACGTCCACATGAAACGTAATCAAATAAAGTTTATTCATCAAGTATACTCTACTAGAGCATTCTTACTTATTTAATATTAAGTGAAAAAGATAAAAAATTGCCAGATTTACACTACTGAATAATATCTGTCTGTCGCCAGGGGGCAGTGCAGCATGTGGCGGCTGCCAAGACGCACAGCTGCCAAAAACGCGCCGCCTGCCGGTGTTACCGGCGACTCCTCAACTGCATTGTTTGTTTATGCCGATAGAGGGCGATTTTAATTGTGCAATTCTATTAATGTGCGCAAGATAAAACAGTAAAAAAACATTAAGTGTTTTTTCACATATAACAAAAATAATACGCATTAACCAGTTTCTGAATCTAAATAATAAGTCAAGCAACAAGGAAGTCTACAATTTGTAATGAGCTTTACATCAATCAAGTTTCCTGTATATAAGGCCAATGCAGGAATTTTGATTGATGTATGCCTAATTACAAATTTCAGTTGGCACTGGTAACCTTCGTTAGCAGTAACTTATTAGTACAAATAAGTCACGCCCAGACAAACAAATAAAGATAAACCAAAACACAAACACAAAGGTTTGCTAAGTACATTTTATTCATTAGTTGGAAACATATTATTGATTTTATGATGGAAGTTGAAAATTTAGGAAGAATTTTACTTTGGAGCCTGCAACTTTATAATAATTTTACTTCTTGAAACAATTAACATAAATAATCCATTTTTGGCATGAATTTAGGTAAAAATATAACTACTCCAGCATAGTAAGAATATCGTTCAAAGGTAGTAGATGAATGCATAAGACACTACGCCAATTAATAAACGCCAATCTCTAAAAAGATGACAAAAAGTATTTTGATTGATTTCATATATGTAATTAATTAAAATTAAAATTAACAACCCATAAATATTTGATTTATTATTAACTTTGACGCTAATTTGAATGGTTACATGAGCTAATAATAATATAATGAGCAAGATTATCGCACTTGACGGTGCAAGGAGCTTGTTCAGAGCGGACAGCTGGGGGTCAGAGTGGCACGTCGGATGCTAATGCCTCTGGCAGTAGATCAGGAAGGCAATGGGATGATAGCAAAAGTTGATTTCATTCTTAAAATTCAGTTTTTTTTTTGCAACATGCACATTTTTGCTAATCTGAGCAAATACAATCAAACAGTCAAGCTATGTAGTATATGACCAGCTACACAGAGCTACGCTCACAATGCTTATTCTTATCAATTAAACACAATAACAAGAAGAAAGAGTGTGGCGTCTCCGAAGCCCAATGCACACACAGTCTGCAACACAAACAGAAACACAGAAACAGACACACGCTCAATTAACGCCAATTATACGTGATCTCGAAACGAAATTGTTAATAAAAATTATAGGAATTAATACAGAGTTACGAATGTCGTGGGTTTTCATTATTACATGTCACTTGTTACACCAACCAACGATACCGGCCGGAGCAACAAAATAACTAGTGGATTTTTCTATATTTTTGCTTTTGGTAGTGTCGCGCGCGATTTTGTGTTTGCTAGATCAGCTTCGATAGCACCGGAAAAGAACCGCTCGCGAGAGTTTATTCATTTACACTGAGGCATAAGTAATCAGTATTGCGCATTTCAAACATAAATAAACATATTTTTATTCTCAAACACAAAAATGTATGGAGCACAATGATGGATTACTTGAGAAATGCCACACTGTGCGCGTAAATTTGATATGCGTGTCGCTATCATTTCAAATGCGCGCGTTTAATACCAGAAAAATACTAAAAAGTTAATCGATATACATGTTGCTCATGCAATTTTCATGGAAGTATTTATAAGTGTTATTTTATAAAAGTAAGTATATTTCAACTTTGGCGCACATATATATATAACTATTAATTTATTTCATGTGCAGTATTTATATTATTTTATAAATATGAAGAAATCGATAATAACAAGAATGCTCTGTTACGTACCCTTTTGACTCTGTTAGAGAACTGAAATGCTGTTTAACTTAAATTCGAGCGCTATTCGCCGATTTCGCTTCAAATCTTGCTGCGGAACTAGAACACCTTGCCCAGTGTTAAATTTTGTTCAGTACTTATTTAATTTTTCGTATGGTACTCACACGCTATGGTAACTGCCCATATGTGGCAAAATGCCATATCGTGTGACCCCACCATGTTCGTTGGCGTTCAAGATTTAGTTCATTCGTTCACTATAAAGATTAGTTCAATCGAACTAAGTTCTAACGATTCGGTACAACTTTATTTCTTAACTGGGGGCAGGCGCGTAAACACTTTTTTAGTTGTTATCTCTGCAGTTAGAGTTGGCCAACAAACTATTCAAGTGCTTATTGAAAGCCGTTTGCTAGAGATAGACGTACGTAGCTTTAACTGTCGCCTAAATTAGTGCCAGTCTCGCAATTATCATACATTTCTAGCACATTTCAAATCGCGTGCGTTGTGCTGACGTGGTTTAAACAGCCTGTACCCGGTGAATTTGATTAATTAAATTAAAATATTGTTAAATAGTTGTAAATAATGTCGGCAATGAACATGCTATTATGCTGCCTTGTGGTGCTGGCTATCACTCAGGTGCAAGGCTACAGTTTCACATCAAAGGAAGTCAAATGCCACGGTGAGCAACCTGTTGGTCATAAAATATATACATGAATCTATTTACTATCTGTACGATCTTATCTAGTGTGCAAGGCAACAGTGCAGGAAATAGAAGAAGCCATTGCCAAGGAGGATGTTAATAAGATGGTCGACGTAAGCGGTTTCCGGCTGGACGCCCAGGGAAATTCTATTAGCAAGCGCGTTCGTTTAATTAAGTCCGAGATGTTTTTGACTGAACTCATGGAAAAGATCTGTAAGTGGCTGATATAGCTTTATGTACCTGATAACCAACTCTATCACTATGCAGGTGACAAAATGGAGGATTATCTCAAAGCCACCTATAAGAACAATGGCAAATTCACTTTGCTTAAGATGATAGTCGATGGTAAAATGAATCCCGAGTCCTCGCTCGTCGATTTCGTGCAGGATGGTGATCTCAATAAGAGCTTGGGGCACTTTTGTCTGGAGGTACTCGAAGACAACGAGGAGACATTCTTAAAAGCATTCCAAGCCGAAGAGCTGGGTAATGATTTGGATATTAAAATCTGCTCTGAGGAGGCTAAATACTGCGGTGATGCACCCGTTCAGGACGAATACGATTTTGACGGCAAGGAAGAATTGTGATTTAGTTAATTAAATGATCGAATTTAAATAATCATTGTTACAAGCGCCTGCAACAGGCGCTCAATTGTACTGAGCTCCTTAACAAAATTTACATATTTTATACGCGCCAACTGCAACAATTTAAAAAGACAATAAAATTGAGATGTGCAATTATTTCCCTCCAATCAAAATTCTTTATTCAATACTCCAGAATCAACGAATCCATTATTATGTGTAGTGTATGGTGTTTTGCGATTACTTGGCTTAACTGCAAGAATTTATGGGCATTATGTGTTGTAAGTGTTGCGTAGCATTTGATGCATCACAACAAGCCACGGAGCACCGAATCCAAGGGTTCCCAGCACCAGCCAGAATATGGTAAAGCGCAAGGGACTGTCCATTCCCTTGCGGAAGGGCAAGTTCTAAATATTGGACATATAGACAATTGAGAAACACTTTGACCTGGTAATTTAGATATTACAATTACTTACCAGACCAGGAACACCGCCGGGATAACCATGAGCCATATTACGAACCAATGGCAATGGTGTGTACATTTTGCGTACTACCGTGCGTAAGGCAAACATATTTAAATAATAATTTTTACTATTCAAATCTTTTGTAGATTTTTAAGAAAGTATTTGGCTTCTCGTCAAGACGAAAGATTATGAGAGACTGAAAATCTGTGTACATGTGAAAAGGATTGTTGTCTAGGTATTCCAATGCCTACTTAGCTTTATTTTAAAATTTTTGTAATATATTTAAGGTCTGTGCAGTTTCGGGACAATAATTAAATCTACATGTGGGGGCTTGACTGTATGGAGTTCATAGCTTGCATAGTATAAAAAGAGAATAGATTATTCTTTGAAAAATGATCTGAATGGTTGACCGTTTAATATATAAAAGAAACAACGCACTCTCGGTCTATAGTTTCTGGGTAACTTTATTACATTTAAACTTTCGACTTAATGTTAATGTGTAACACAATGTACGACATGGCTGCTTCAACATACAACGAAATCTGTGAAAGATCATGAATACTTTAGCTAATCATATCGACATTATTCGGCAGATAAAACTAACCTTACATTTTGTGTGGTGGACGTTGTTGTTGTTGTTGCTTCGGCTATGTCGGGGCTGCTGCGGCCACTTTACTTCTTCAACAGCTGATGCCTGACGATCAGGAAGGGGGCGCCAAAGCCCAGAACACAGCCGATGGTAAACAAAGCGGTGATCCTGTATTTGTTATGCAGACCGAAGGGCAGATTCTGCAATTTCAAAATAGTTTTGCAGTGATATCATCGATTTTCCGAAGGATTATGCATCAGTTGCAAAATACACATTATGTAACCAAACTGCACGGCGGCTTTATTGATTGCTGCTTACCTCGCCGGGCACACCACCGTGGCCACTGAAGCGCACCATCGACTGCGAAAAGTTGCGTGCAATAACACTGCTGCGGCCCAACATTTTGATACTTCTAATTTTATTTTATTAAAACGGCAAACGCAGAATGTGTTGGTTGGTCTGCTGAAGAAAAAGTGTGTACACAGCAACTGTGGAAACGATAATAGGCACTTAGAGTTATCGATATATCGGATGCCAAGAACTGCTGCGCAACGCGCATTGTATTCATCGATAAGAAATTCACAGCGCGCCTGGTGTAGCAAAATTCAAATTGTGAGTGGCGCCAAAATAAAGAAAACATTTCCTGGGATTTTTATATTTCATATATTTATTGGTTGCATTTAAAAAGTGAAGACTATACATTTAACATATTTTAACAGTAAATCAGCACCAGCTAAAACTAAAAAACCTTATGACATAATAAAACGTTTCTATTTACTACGGCAAAGTGGGCGACTGGGGTAAATTTTGGTTTCAAGCACTTAACTAATCTTAAATTTTGGCTTAGTTTAGCTAGCGAAAAAACATCTGTATAGCATGTACAGTATGCCAAAGAGCCACATGCCTTTGTACACCTTGTCCACGACCCACATTCTGTAACGAAATTATAAATATGATGGATATAAGAATGTTTAACAGAAACAATAATTTATTTATTGTACTTACATTTTCATATGTCGTCTGGCCGCCGGTATGGACTCATCCGATTCCTTAAGAATCAAACGACGAGCGCACAACACACAATTGGTAAAATAATCTATCAAATCCAGATCGATCTTCTCAATGACATATGTTGTTCTCTCTCGATTGTTCATAAGTTTGCGCAGTTTAAGTGCTTCTGAGTTGTCAAAGCTCCACACGTTGTTGGCATAGTACTCAAAAACTTCGAAACCCTTTGAAATACGGTTCTGAACGCGACAAAGTCTGTGGATTAATCAAAATTATAAAAACAGTTTGGTTGTTGGACAAATCTCTATTAATTTCCACACTTACACGGGCGGATAGCGTAAGAGCAGAAGCAAAGCGTCCACAAACAAGGCTGGCATCCATTGGAAGAGTATCATGCACACGTAGTGCACCCAATAGTTGGACTTCATGGAACCACCCGGATACCAGGCCACACCATTCAGCGGCACCTTGTTCTCGATAACCCAACGACCCAGTACAATAATCTCCGCCCAGGAGACCTTAATGTCATTGGATGAAGTCATGTGTGCCACACGATTAGTGCTGTCCGTGCCAGCTGTAATGTTGCGCCAACTGGCCACCAGAATGCCATTCACAGCAACATCCACGGGCAAGAAGTCACCATAGCCCGAGGAGTTGCAGTACATGGTGCGTATGACACCCTTGCCGGCGCCAATGAGCAGACCCGTGGGTCCATTGATGTTGTCAGTCCAGCCGGGTATGGGCTCCTTCCAAATGGGTATGACTATGGAGGGGCGCAGTATGACGGCGGGCAGCTCGTCGAACTTCTCCACCACCAAGGCCTCTGCCAGGGACTTGGTATAGGCATAGGTATTTGGTATGTCTCCCAGTATCTTACGCTCAATGAGGGATACCTCTTCGTCGGACAGCCACTCACAGGCCTGAATCACTTGATGCGGATTGGCTGGTGGATCGTAGGGCTTCTCGTACAGTGTCTTCACATGCAAGTGGCAATAGGCCGTCGAGCAGTAGGCAAAGAATTCCAAATGCTTCAGTGTGGCAGCCAGTTCCAACATATACTTGGTGCCGCGTGTATTCATGAATACGGCATTACGCAAGGGCTCATCGAAGCTGTTTATAAGGAGCAGAGAATGGGCCATAAGATCTATACAGAATTCACTGTCAGCAGCTGCTACTCACCGAACTGTGGCGGCACAGTGATACACTATGGATACCTCATTGCGCAGCGTGTCCAGGTCCTGCTCTGAGATGCCCAGACCCGGCAGCAGGACATCTCCGGCAATAGCCACCACCTGTTCCAAGATTTGCTGCTCGCCACGCAGCTGCTTCACCTTGTCGAATAGCTGCAAGGAGCATAATATTGTGTTGGTTAGTTATTGCAATAAAGCTGGCAAGGATTTTTCATAATTTCGCATCGCGCTGCCTTACCACATTCTGAAATATATCCTTAATGCGCTCCTGCGGATCCTTGCCCTTCTTGGGTCGTATAAGCAAATAAATACGCTTTAGTTCGCCACACGAGCTGCAGAATAATAGCGCGTAATCAGAATTAATTGAAAATAATTAAGGTCACGTGTGGCAACAGATGTTGGATGTTGTTAACGCAAATCAACCCACCAGCCAAGCAACCCGCCCACATTAAGCCTCTGAACACACATATTAAGTATGGAAAACAACCAGGCAATAGAATTTCGATTTAGATAATATACCGGATTTTATAATTATATATTTGGAAATAAAAGGTTAACGTTAAACTGAATTGGTTTAGTTGTTTCTTTCATCATAGACAACAATCAGAAATTTCAGTAAATTTATTATTAGATCGTAGCTAAGCTTCAATATAAATGTATCTTCGGTTTTAGATAACTGATTATAAATATTTATAATAAACAATCGTACTAAACTGCACTGCTAACATACTAATAAGATGTTTTTCAACCATTTGAGGCAGTATTGGAAAAATTATTATGATTATTGTTGATTTAGTTAAGAGACCTACTTACGAGTATGTTAAGTTACTTACTTTATAAACAGTCAACAATATTATAATTTTAATTATTTTTTCTTTATAAAGTATGTCACGACTGTTTCCATTTCCGAGAAATTCTCATTCTTAATCGTTTTGATGTTGTGTACCATTTCTCAACCCGGCTATTCAAATCAAACGGAATTCTGATTTTATTAGAATCGGAAATGGGATCAGGCCTGTGTATATTACTTATTATTTATTTACTTGGTTATTTATTTCCTAGAACATTTGTAATGTTCACAATCATCCCCTGAGCTATACTTACCGCAGCAGCTTCTCCACGAGCACCTTGCCCAGGAATCCAGTGCCGCCGGTTATGAACAGGCTGCGTCCTTTGAAGCTGGCCGCAACGCGATCGACTTCGCCCTCTTCTACAGGTCCTATTTTCAGCACACCCTGCTTATCGAAATCAAATTTGGGTTTGGTTACCATTTTGTATGCTGAAATAAATAAAAGAACTATCAATAATGCCCTCGTTGTTGTCGTAAAAGGTGCTAATCAAGTGCACTACAATTTTATTTGATCTTGGCAAGATCAACTGGTTTTTTCGGTCTCTAAGTTTGTCAATAGCTGATACGGCTGTTGTCCTCAATGTTAAGTGCCAAGTTACTGACCAAAGCGACGCCATGCTTCACGAACACCAAACTGCTGAACCAGCAAGCCGCAAAAAGCCACAAAAAGCCACCAAATTGACACCAGCTCATATATTGCGTATCCGCAGCGTGGCACATGTGGGCCAATTAAGTTAGCCATTGCGACATCCATGCCATTCGGCCGGTTTCTTGTTGGCTGCTTATGGCCAGCAAGTGTGCCATGATAGTGAGCTTGTAAGTGCAGTCAAGCGTTTTTCCCCCGCCAATTTGGGCGTTAACAAACCAAGCCAATTGAGTGTCCTTCACGTGGTTTAACGGAACCTTGTTGGAAAAGTGATTGGTCTGTGGTTGGACTGGGTAAGTGACACATTGAACTGCAAATGCCAAAGTCCATAATGCGCACTGTAATTATAAGTTAATACGAGTGAACTTTGATTAAGCCACAACAGTAGCTCTGGTAGCAGGCTGGCAATTAATAGCGAATACCTGTGGTCTATCCAATACTTAGTTAACAGCCCAACTCTTGACACTGTTTTTCACATTTTATGATCGATAAATTTTTGAAGAGATTTCAAAAGCAAACCGTTAAATGTCTTGTGTTCAATTTAAAGATTGTTAATAGCTTTAGCATTGGCCGACAAGAATGGAAACCAGCTGGCCAAGATCAAAATCATTAGTTAAGCTATTGCCGTACTTGTTGCCAGTTGTGCCCGTTATACTTAAAGACAAGCGTTTATTATAACATTTAATTTGTTCAGCCGATTAACCAAAAGATTTAAGCAACGAACGCGTTTTTGAAAGTGAAATTCATAATTCATAATCCAAAACAGCCTACAGTTAGCAGTTAGCAGGTGCCAAAACGTTTGAAAGCTGACTTGATTTTCCCTGCTCGTTGACCCTTTTGCTCTAGGGTCTTTGATCCACAGCCGATGTGATCTTAGGCTCAAAACTGTTGCAATTAAATGGCTTTTATGGTACCAGTTAAAGTAGTTAAAGTGGCTGCCACACATGGAAAATTCCGACTGTAACACGAAACGATATCGTTATACATTTTACCATTATTACAACAACATCTTTCCACACATCCCAAGGCAGTACAATTTATGCACACGTTTTGCCCGTCATTCAGACACTTTGCCAGTGCCGGGTCAGCCACAACAACGGGGTTCACTTTAAAGTGTTTCAAACCGGGGCTTACATACTCTAACTACTACTATAAGTGCATGTGTGTGTACCAGTCTGACTGTCTCACTGTCTGACTGTCATTCCATTGGAATTGTTTGTTGTTTTGATTGCAGCTGGAGAGCCTGCTCGTTGTGTCAGATGTGCATGCGCACGATTCCCACCTAAAATACAAAACAAACTGAGAAACATTGCACACGACCTGGCCAGAGACTCTTTACTTTGACTTCATCGATTTTAGATGCTTCTTTATTTTGATACCCTAACAGAGGGAACTATAATTTTGTCTCGAAGTGTGTAAGGCACTGAAGGAGACGTTTCCGACCCAACAAAGTATATATATTCTTAATCAGCATCAATAGCCGGGTCGATATAGCGATGTCCGTCTGTTTCTTTGCAGATTTAAAGCTATCGTAATGAAACTTGGCACAGGTTCTTCTTTTGCTGCAGGCTATAACATAACATATAGCTGTCATAGGAATGATCGGTCGACAACTATGTTTTTCTATGAACAACTTTTTTGTTTATAAAGATATCCTCACCAAACTCATAAGAACCAAGTCTTTAGAGAGTTTATACAATCTACGCAAATTTGGTTAAAATCGGAAGACTATATCACATAGCTGCCATAGGATCGGGTGAAAAATGATATTTTGTATGAACAATATTTTGTTCGACACTCCGAAGATAGCCGTTATTTCTTGTTTTTTATCTTTTATGCTAATATATTCTCATTATTTAAAGTACACGAGCTAGCCTCAAATTATGGCTTTAAACATTGTAAGTATCTTTTTTTTTTTAAATATTCTGCAATTCCACATTTGAGTGTTGTCATAATAATAATTTGTTATTAGTTTGTATACGTTTTGGGGACTATGTGTTGGGTATATGACCAAAACGTTTGTTTTCAATGTGATTGGGACTGAATTGAATGTATTATTAACCAGTTTTTGTTGTATTTTAGCTGCTGCAAATGAAATGGAATTTAAAGCTTGTTCAAATATTCCATTTGCCAAAGTTGGTTCTAAAATTAACGATTCGGTTGAAAGTAATGACAAAATCTTGGTTTCAGTTGAATTTTTGTCATTAAGTTCTCTGTGGCAGGAAGACAAGATACATCAAGGGAAACAAACTCGTCGATGCTCGCCAAGAAACCTGCTTTCCTTAATAAATAAGGTGCAGCAATTCTTATCCCCTTGGGGAAATAACATCTCTGCAACAGTTTGTAATTTTGTTGGTGAAATTTCCTGGAAATTGTTCTAGTACGGGTGCATACAGTGTGATCGATCAGTGTCGAAACTAGATCCTTTTCGCAGTCTTAAAAATACTTTTATTGGACTAAATTTTGGTTAAGATTTATCATTAATATACTTCGTAAGCTGTTCCATTCCGATGTTAAGCAATTATTCCTATAATAATATAATTCAAAAACGATAAAAGCAAAGCTTTTTATATAGTAGAATAGTTTATCAAGTGTTCCATTCCGATGGTAATTCCGCTATAAATATCATTTAAATTTTGGTACTTAAAAATTGAGATTATTTTGGGCAATTTCTTAAGATATTTGCTTCGTTAAAGCTGGGATGCTTTCGAATTTCAAGATATATAGAATATCTATTAAGCAAATAGAGGCAATTGGAATTTACTTCAGATATAAATTACTTGGCCCAAAGTTCCAAGTTTAATTACTTGTTTCAGGTTATAAAAGAGCTTTTGAAAATAGCAACACATGGTCGCATGGAGCATAGGAATAACGAAAAATAAATAAATAAATAAATAAAATCTTGGCAATTGCCGAAAAGTGCTGCGAAGTTGTTCAATTGCACTTTTGGGTATCTGGCCAAGAGTTGAGCAACCAGTTTTGGCCAACTCAAAGATGTCAACGAAAGAAGGAGCCGCAAATTATTAGGAGAGCCTGGAATGTGCGCGATCGATAAAAATCACTTGGCATTTTCCCGCTAACCACAGTATGTCAAGGATGTACGCATATTTGTACAAAAGTTGATTTACGTGCCAGTAAATGTGTCCGAAATATCACTGGGCTGCTTGACAACAAATTGAAATCGACTTATTTTTGGATATGATAAATAAAATATGCATAGATTTTAGATTCCAATCTCATTGTTATTCAGCAACTGTCTTTCATAAAATTAGCTAGTACATAAATTATTGAAATCATCTACTATTGAGCGCACCTTTTGTATATATTAAAATCACTTCAAACTGTTTGTATAACTTCTCCGCTGCTCAAATAATTCCAAATTCAACTGATTTGTTGGCACTTCCTTTGGGTTGAGCCAATGTTTTTGGTTTTCAGGACTCGGTTAATCCAGCGACATTAATATAATCGTACTCGCGCGCTGAATGCTGAACACCAACTGAACAAACTCGGCTTCAAATTAGGAAAAAGAGCCTCGCACTCGAAACCAACCAAGCCCAATAGAAAACCAAAACAGCTAAGTGAATACTCACTCACACACACACACACACACACACACACAAATCGAAAAGCCAAGCTAACTAAGCATCGTATCGCATCGTATCGGCAACTTTATAACACTCAGGCATACTGATCTCTGAAAACTAGCTAAGCACACACTCACACTCACACTCACCCTCACTCTGAGAGAGAATAAGAGCCACGGTGGTCGAAATAGAGATCTTTACTGGCATTCAACAATATATCAAGAACTTAGAGTTCAAAGTTTAATGTTTGATTGATCGATAAGCGCACTAAAAAATTATAAGCTGCATTTTGTCGATTAATTATCCTCCTTCACATTGCAAATATCTGAAATCTGCTGGGAACAAAATTAACTTTAGAGCAATAAATATCCAAGTTAATCTGCTTCCATTTCCGATGAGAAATGATTAGCTGTTCTGAATTCCGAAAAATGAATGAAAATTCGGATTGAAAAGTTTTGCTATGACCAGTCGGATGAAAAACGGTTGATATTTTATTCGAAAAAGGGAACTTGAATACATTGGATTAAAAAGTTGTAGTCTTAAGTGTTATACATTTTTGATAGTCATAAAATGTATCTTTCAGCAAAATTGTTGTTTTATTATGTAAATCATAATTTAATTACTTGATTTAATTTAATATATTTACTGGCTCACTTAGCGCTACCAACACCGTACAAAACACAGCGATCCAAAGCAGTTCAAAGTATTGCACCAAAAATTATTTTCAAGCTATCATAAAAAATGCACCAAATGCAGGACGATGCCGTTTATTGAGGACAGCAGTGTTTAACAGCTGTTAACCTAACAGCTGTTGTTTATGTTAACATTACAGTTTAATGTCACGTAGTTGCCATTTGCCCCATAGTGCACAGTGACACACAAGCTTACGTACAGATGGATGTACGAGTATGCAAAAGCACACGAGCTTCAAGAGCAGCTGCAGTCGCCGTCGCCGTCGCTGTTGCTGTTGCTGTTGCTGTTGCTGTCTCCGTCGCAGTCGCTGCCCAGTGGCCAAGCTGGGGCTCTCTGCCGGTTCAGAGGTTCAACTGTTTACTGTGCGACGCTTTCTCAGTTTTGTTTTTGTTTTTGTTTTAGTTTTATAATTGGCTGCGTGCGCTCCTCAGTAAACGATCGAAGCTGCTGCTTGGGAAAAGCTTCATTCAATAAACAACAACAGCTACCGTTATTGCCTCATGGCTTGTTGTTGTTGTTGTTGTTGCTGCTGCTGCTGCTGCTGCTGCTGATGCCGTTTAGAACATGACGCAACTGCAGTCGCAGAAGTTGATCGCCCAAGTTTTGAATTTATGTTTATGGCCCACATGCTGCTACGTCTGTTATGCGAACGCGTTATATAAGACTTTATGACAGACTTTATGCGTACACAAATATGTACATATATACATACATACATAAACCTCCATTGTCTGCTCATTAATTAGATGAATTTAAGCGCGAACCACCTGACGACTTATTAGTTACAGTTGTTGACTCGAAAACCCAAAACTCAATACCCAAATCTGAGACGAAAATTTGAGAATGGCATTGACATCAAATTCAATGCAGCGAACTTAGCAACTGAAGATACCCAGCGCTATAAATAGTATACTACTACTATAAACGGTAGTCGGCTTACCTTTTGACCATATACCATAAAGTCCATAAATATTGAGACTTGAACTTTGGAGCAGTAGTTGGTTGTCTATGAGACCTGACCTGAAACCTGTTCGATAGATAATTTATCTAGTAACCACTTGACAAATATTTATAATCCACAGAGCTATATTATAATATTTGTGTGTCTTCCTAGGGTAGGACCCCAGGAGGACTTTAAAGCTCATATTTTGTAAATATAATTACATATTATAGTTGTATCATAAATAAAATGATACTTATCCACTAATAATGAATTAATTCCTAAGAATTGATTCCGTAAGAATTAAAATTTAATTACATAATTATAGTGGTATTACGATTTAAATGTTACTTATTTACTAATAATGAATTAATTCCTGAGAACTAAATTTTAATTACTAAAGTAATTGTAAGGGTATTTATTTACCTCCATGTAGTAATTAAAGTAAAAACAAACCCTAGGCTTGGGAAAAGGGTATAGGATAGTCACCCAAAAACTGTTTAAGTTGTACTAATCTCGATTATCTATAGTTCTGTGGCCATATCTTTTGAAAGTGTTACTCACTGGCACACGACTCTTCGAGACGGGGACCACGCTCTTGGTCGAGAAACCGCTTTGAACTTGAGCGTTGAAGCCAAGTTTAGTATTTATGCAAATGTTGCCATCATCATGCATATTTATCAATGCAAATATGTTTGTATTGATTTTGGGCGATCGTTAAGCAAACCAGCAGACAAAAGGTGACACATTTGAGGTAATCCATAGGCCGAATACTGGGCTAAAAACAGTATCTTGGTCTGCCTCTAGAAATAGCACTGGCGGTGGCTTTGGGAGTGTTCTTCAAATTCAGACAGACACAAGAAAATAAAAAAAACTTTGCCTTTCAAAGCGAGGCCGTAATTACAGACTTCCGCTTACCAAAATGAAGTGCCCACCCAGCAAATGGCCAAGAATTGTTGAAAATTGAAAACACAAGCTCAAACAAGTGAAAAGGCTCCAGTTGCATGTGACCGACCAGGAGATATCCTGTACTACAGGCCTGGCTACGTCCTTTAAGCAGTACAAACCCATAAAAACACTGCTTGCTGAAAACGGAAGTAGAAGAGTCTCTTAAACAACTTACATCTTAATTGACTGATCATTACTAAAATTGTAAGATAGATAAACGTTTAAGTCCAGGCCATATACAAATATCTTTAAAATTGTTTTACCAAATTATTCAAATATTAAATGAAAACAAATGCAAATGTGTATTTAGCTATAGACTCTCCAAGATCGACACTTTATAAAGACGAATGGAGGGACATTGCCTTTATCCATCCTTGGCTGTTGATCAGGGACATACATGTTTTAAACACTCTTCAGCGTTGACTCTTGACTCCCTCATCAACCAATTGAAATGGTTACAGGGCATAGAAAATATAAGGGCCAAAACAAAGACTAAGACAGAGGCTAAGGCAACGACAGGCAGACGAATCGGGATGCTGAAGGCGCCACAATGTATCCCGTTACAGGGCCATAAAACTCTATAAACGGCTGGCGACGAGGCCAAATTATACCGCATACGCACACGTAGCCCAAGACCAAGTCATAGACCAGGCTAATTGGACGCGAGTACACAGGCTGCTGTCAGTGGATGGGTGGAGGGGTGGAGGGTGCCTGGGCTCAGTCCAAACTTAAAAGTGGGCGGAACATAACAATTGTGGGCGATTTGCATACAATTTGGCGCTTGAATTACCAGCAAAGCGGCGTCAAAATGTTGCTGCGTCATTGTTGGCCACAAAAATAACACACAAACCAGATGACTCTTATGCACATGTATACCAGTTAATAAAGATAAAACACAATGCAACTGCCAGCTAGTCCAGCTGGCCATTGTTTGTTGACAGTCTGTCTGACAGTTTGTCTGTCATAGCAAACATATCAAACGGCAGGCAGCCGGCGCGGGGGCCGAGGCGGCCGACATTGTCAAGGCTGCAGTCGCATATCACTGCCTTGCAGTTTAACTGTAAATAAATAGCATAAATACACAAAAATATGCAACAAAATGCTATAACTGAGAGTGCTCGAATTGCAGATACTCTGTATCCAAGTCGGAAGCATTGATTTTTGCATAACTGCTGTGCCTATGAACCAAATGTTTGGAAATTTTCAGAATTTCCTAAAGATATCCTAGCATATATGTGTATCAAAAGTTGGGAAGCTATCTTTACTAGTATGGAATTGAGAGCATATAAATTATCAAGATTTCTAAACAAATAATGTGGTGTATAGTAAATCAAAGCCTATCTTTCATAGTTCCCTTCTGGCTACTTTCTCAGTTGAGGAAGTGGTCAGATCTACTCGGATATTGATTCTTATCAAGCATATAGACTTGGAGAAGCCATTTTCTGCCTGCCACATACATACAGTTTGCATATTATCCTTTTTTTAAACTTTTCAAAGGCTATGCAACTCAAAGGAGGCAGCAGCAACTGTTGCCAGCTAAAATGTTGCATAGACATTCTGCAGCAACACTTGTTGCTTGCTGCTACAACAACACCCACACAGAGCACAGAGCAACATGGTCAGGTTTTGGCACCATTGTTGCCCTGCTGCCTGCTGCCTGCTGCCTGCCTATAATCCTTAAGAAAGGACACCGTCGGCTGTCGGCTGTCGTTCGTCGTTTGCAGGTTGTCGGCTGTCGGCCACACATATAAAGCCGGATGTAAAGCCAAATATTTGCACAGAAGTGTTTCACATTTGCGCGGTCAACAAGTGTCCTGCCAAACAACGAGCCTGCAGCCTGAAATTTAAATAACTAGTGAAAAGTTTGTTGTAATTCAATTTTGAAGTTTTTTTGTGTCTCATGTCTCAATAATTGCATTGCAATTTTCGAAGAAATTTATATATTTAGTGCAAACAATTTTAAAGGTAAGTTTCTATCAATTTGTAAATGAATTTATGTTTTTGTATATTGGTAAAATATGAGAAATTCTGTTAAGGACTAAATGTTTTATAAGAAATATTTTATCTGCAAATAGTTTTCCATGCTTTATTTATTATTGATCAGCCTTTAGGGCTGAGTTTCTATTCTGTTATTTGTGGTGCGAATTCAATTAATAAAATTTTGAATCAAGCTGGGTCTTAATAATTATAATTTGCACGATTTTTTGGCTTAACAGACAATATTCCCTAACAAATATTTAAAGTGATAATGCCATAACGTCCTGTTAGCATAAAAGAATAAAGTGTTTGATGTGTATTTAATTGTTTCTTTTTTATACATTTTTCCTTCATGAGAATTCCAATTTTGCAATGATTTTGTCAATATCTTATAACACCAAATGTAAAATGTATGCGACTTGGGAAAAGATCCTGAATAACTTTTAGAAAATTAACTTTTGCTGTTTGATTTTAAATACTATGTGTACATTTGTCAGCTTCTTTTCAGGTCTGTGTCTGTATCCCAATTTAACGAGTCATTCCTATTAATGTCATTAAGTTAATAAATCTTCTTAACTCAAATGTGAATAAGTTTCACATACTTGTTTGCTCATTGCAAACTTCTAAAGAGCCTTTATAAAAAGATATTAGAATAGTAATCTGTGATTAAAATGTAGAACTTGCTTAAGCTGCCACGATAGATAGCAGAAAACTCGTTTAAAAAATATATATACAAATTAAAAAAAAAATTAAAAAAATTAAAATAAAAAATTTAAAAAATTAGAAAAGTGACATTTATATGTTTTTGTGTTCAGTTTGATCGCTTAGGAGATTATAGAGACGCAAAGGTGTTTTCTGTTACCTCAATAACATATTCAGCTAATTTTTCATTTAAATATATTGATATTAATAAAAATCATTTCATATAAAATTTCTATGATAATATTTTGAAATTGATATGTTTAGGAAAATAACAAGAGCCCGAATCGCCTCCCAGCAATAGTACAAAGAAAATACAGTTAGAATTAAAGGTGGAAAATAGTTTTAGCCATACACATGCACACACACACACACACACTCACACACACAGTTACACCGCCATATTCGGATAATGAAAGCAAATTGAAATATTTACGGTTGCACTTTGGAGAGAAGCCGGCGGAACAAAGCGACGCGTCGCTAGATTTTCATTTGCCTTCACAGTTTTTCACCGTTTTTCGCAGTTTTCACATTCGCTAGCTATTTTTCCCAGCAGTGTAAGTTAAAGTTGAATGTGTGCTGGGGCAGGTGGCATGTGCAGCTCAAGAACTTTGCGGCGAGGCGTGTGCAATTTTTGATTTATCGCTGACAACGCGAGGACCATAGTTCTAAGCTGCCCAGACTCTGGCCTTTCTGTGTGCCACATGCCACAGCGCGACAATCATTTGTCTTTGCCGCTGAGTTGTTGAGCTGCCTGCTGATAAATTATATTTAAATGTGCCGAATGAAAACATAATTCCTTACACCTGTACAGAGTGTAGGCTGTATGTAAGCCGTAGTCCTGGCACTTCAAATGTATCGCATTGCCGGGAGCAGTCATAAGAAATGTAAATCTGATTAAGAGTATTTGTAACTCAAAGTGCGTTTGATTTGTACGACCCCCGAAAATATGATGAAGTCTCAGCTTTCATATTGGGGCATGAAGCTAAACGAATTAACGAGTGTGTTATTGATACGACTCCCAGGCAGCAGACAACTGTGCGTATGCGTAATTCGAGAGATGTGGATGCCGCTCACAGGTATTTTCACAGTTGCGAAATTTATGAATTTTAAATACACATCTCCTACACGGCAAATCAATCAGCCTGTTTGACAGTTGTCTTTAGGCTGCAGCTAGAAGTACCCTCCAAATGTTGCATCACACATAAGTGGAGGCACATACAAACTATGTACATAATAATACGTATGGCAAACTCATAAATTTAACGACGCTGCGACTGCAACTGCAACTGCAACTTCAACTTGAGCGCGCAATTTGTCAACATTGGGATGCCACCAAATGCTGTGTGTTGCAAGTACGCGCCGCACTTGCGGTTTTTCTTTAATTGCATTGCAAATAGAAAACATTGTCTGCGAACAGGTCAGAGTGCACAGCTGCAGTTGGGCCAAATGCGACAGCGACACCGACACCAGTTCCAAATTTAAATAGCCATATTATGGCGCACCGTTGATTTGGCCAACAAATTGCCATTGGCCTGAAACAGGGCCGAGACCTCTCTCTCTGTCCAACGACACTTTTTGCACGCATTCATTTGCCACTTTTTCCCAAAATGAATGTCAGCTGATTGCGTCTGCAGGCCAAACATTTAAATAAAAGCGAATAGATCAGCTAACTTCAGAGTGCAGACTATTGAATACCCTTGCAGATAAGTTCATTACTTCAATTGTAAATTTGCAAACTATGGTTTTAGCCACAGGGCAGCAGAGAGTGTTAAGAAATGCAATGTAATCCAAATTTTGAGGTGAACTCAATTATGGAACTATGACAGCTTGAAGATATAGTGGTTCGAAATTGGTTTAATTTAGTCAAACTTTCGAAGAAGAAGAATGGTTAATGTACATATAACACAACAACTCAATTTTCAAACTATCATTCCAATATCAGCCTTATGATATAGTGAAGTGATTCGACAGGTTTCGACATATAAACAGAAGTACTTTCACTCCTCTCTTTCATAAACATAGTTTTAAAACTGGGGGCTATGTTGTATAAAGACAGGCGACGAATGCTATCGCGACTTTGTTCGTCATTCGGTACTGTATTATCTATATATCTATATAAAAATGTTATGTTGGTATCCGCAAACACAAACACTTGAAAAGTTCTACAACGATTGAGCTCAAATTTGGACAATAAACAGTTCGCTTCAAGAAATGCTTTTTTTCCGTGTGTTTGTCAGCAACAGTAAGCTCTCCTAGGCCCGGGACTTTGGCAAATCTATCCCCACAGGAGTAAAACTGTTGTATGCAACTTGCAAAATCTGCCCGTCACCAAGGACGGGAAATTGACTTAACGTCATATGTGTGAGTGGAGGTTTCATTTAGATCGGTTTCTAAGTTCTTCATACCAAAAATCATAAGGGACGGGAGAGAAAATAGTGATAAGTTATTGTTATTATTGTTTATTTCTTGCTTTCTCATCCATGCAACAACAATGTGCCACAGCGAAGTGTGGCGGGGTACACTAAGTAGGTCTCTAGCAACGCGTTACACATTTAGTGAAAAACTTATAGCACGCATTGCAAGAGTATAAATAAAAAAGTAGCGTTTTTATTTAAATTTATGGCGAGACAGTTTGTGAAATTCGACATTAATGGTGAGTACATCAAATGTATGTTAATGAGCAGGTTGCCAACTCATCAGCTCCTCAGAGTATGGGTCAAGTTGTTGTTGTTGTTCGACTGCGTAGACTAGCCAAGTTTGTTAGCTGCTATTTGTCGGCCCACTCGCAGAAAAAGCCAATTGTGAATTGAGCCATACTTTAGCCAATTTGCCAAATACAATCTGCAAAAGTATTTATGTCAGGTTAGACTTGCAGACAAAACCATTCTAAACATTATTAATATTTTGTGTTGACAGGCTTTTGAGTTCTTAAAAGAATATGTTGCTTAACCTTTTGATAAAACAGTCTAGCTAAGGAACCGCATAGATGAGGATACATCTTTTCAAGAACCTCTTTTGTATTCACAGCTTAGGCTGAATATTTTCCACTAGAAAGTCTTTAAAATTAAGTAATTCCTTCAGTAATCCCTTAAGAAACCATGGAAATCTCTTTCATAATTCCAAAAGACTTTGTTTAATGCATTTTTAGCAATCTTTCTATGTAAATATGTATTTAGTTTACAAAAAATTATGTTGCTTAAACTTTTGATGAAAAATCTATATTAGAAACAACCCAGACCACCTTCGTATTCCCAGCTTAAGCAGAATATTATCCAAAAGAAGGACTCTTAAATTAAGAAATTCTTTAATCTTTTAATCCCTTAAGCAACCACTCAAATCTCTTTTATAATTCGAATAGACTTTGGTTAATGCATTATTAGTTATCTTTCTATATTTAGTTAATCCAAAATCTCAGCCAGCTTTGCTTACTTTTGTGATCTTCTGATGCAATTTAAGCTCACTGCTTGCAGCCCTTAGCGTGGGCTCATCCTTGCTTGCCAGTTGAGTCCTTGGTCCTTTTCGCCACCACATCCAAAAGCCATAATCATTTGCATCTCTAACGGCCTGCTCTGTGGGAGTCCGGACGTCCATACATCAACTCCCACCCGTACTCCGCCTCTCCCACGCTCCCACCCCCAGGGTTAGCGCCTTCAACAAGTTGTATTAAGGCGTGCAAATCGGGTTTTGATGGTTGTGTGGGGGGTGTGGGGCGTGTGGCGGGGGTGGTACTCTTTGTTAGCGTGTGCCACCTCATGTTGCTGTTGTTGCAGGTGCTTCTGCTGCTGTTGTTGCTGTAGTTGTTGTTGGCTTTAATGCGCTTGGTTAACTTTTTACGCGCACATTCATATTTCGCTCTTGGGCAGGCAGATTATCGCATAAATATTGTTATGGTTAATTAGCGGGACACTTTGTCTGGCCAAGAATAACACGAAGGCGTTAAGACATTGCCACCGTAGAAGCTGCCCGGTTGTTGTACTTGTTTACTGCTTGCTTGTAAGCTAAGTAAAATGAATGCGTTCATTGCTTTTGCTCTGAGGGCGTTAATGTGATTAAAACTTGTAATAGATAATGCGCCAAGTGATTAAGTCAACATCTCATAATTATTTTGTACAACTACCAGCTGCGGCTATAACAATTTTCACACGTTCTTGGACTTCATTGTCAAGATTTTTCTGAACTAGATGGTCCTGAGGTCACACTATGCCTATATATAGTTAACATTTTGATCCTCTTCCTATCACAAGCTTAATTGTCTGCCAATCTTACAATTCTAATAACCAAGCAATGCATTTCTTTGCAGACTTTCAGTATTTTAATGGACTCTGACTTTTTTGTCAACATTTTTATATTTATATTTATTTACGAAGGCAAAACAATGCTGTCTCTAATAAAGAAAAATATAATTATGGAAAAATGTTGAAAGCCTACACGAAATTACATTTGAATATAATAACAAACACCAACAGCAAGGATTGTTGGTAGAGTTATGAGAATCTTTAGTTAGATAGTAAAGAGTTAGTCTTAAGGAATAAACTTATAAAATTTAAGGTTAATTTAAAGCATACAACTAAAGAAGCTAAAAGAAACCGAATGGGAATGAAATCTCCCACCCGGTGGGGGAAGTTTTAGTAGCAATTTACTCTTCTCTTTCCCTTTTTAAAGCACCTTTTGAAGAATTCTTTAAGAAACTCCCCAAAGCATCATAGCTGTATCTACTCATTGCATATTTTTAGAGGTGCTAACTCTTCACACACAAAGCTCCGGGTTCGAGTTTCAGTCATGCCTTATAATTTATTATAACTATACTAACTATAAATAACCATATCTCTTTCAATCTAACATAACATTTCCCATATAAATACTTGTTCAGAAACATAACATTCATCAGTTCACTGAGCAGTTTGTATACCTTGGAAACTGTTGCCTTTTGATGATTTTTTTCGGTTTTAAGCCAAGAGGCTTACGATAGCATCGATTTCTTAAACTATCATCATCTTAACTAAGAAACGGCGACACTATCGACTGTTTTCCATAAATATTTTTCCATAATCCTAGCTCAAATAACATCGTTTTAGCTTGTACCGGATGTAGACAAAGATGATTACTTTGTGAATGTTCATCGTTGCAGTGGGTTTGTCTGCCTTTCGTAACCTTATCCTAATCCTAGAATAGCCTTAGTTATTTTATTTCTGTCGTGTTTTTTTGCATTTTAACAGTTTATTAATACCTTAATGTTGCATTTACCCTCTCTACCCGCTTGCAGCTCCTGAAGCCATGGGCATTGCATTGTTGTTTCTGCTGGCGCTGTACCAGATGCAGTCGGCCATACACAGCGAGATCATTGAGGCGTCCAGCTACAATGATAACGCACCTGTGATTGTTGAGGATCCCAGCATCGGCGGCAGCAACGAACCTGGGCCAGCTGAGAACGAGCTGATGGATGCACTGATGGGCGAGAAACCGGAACAAACCGAACTGGAATTCCGATATCCCATCTCGGCCATTGGCATAGACTATGCCAAGAATTCGGTGGTGCTGCGTTTTCAGAAACATGCGCGCAAGCAGCGCTACAGATTCGATCCGGACTTTGAGCTGAAGCGCAAGTCCCTGCAGGACAACTTCATGCACTTTGGCAAGCGGCAGGCGGAGCAGCTGCCTCAGGCAACCGGACCTGGCTACTACGAGACCGTGAAGCGCTCCGCCATGGATCGCTATGGACGCGATCCCAAGCAGGACTTCATGCGCTTTGGGCGCGCCCCAACGGACTTTATGCGTTTCGGTCGAACACCTTCGGATTTCATGCGCTTTGGGCGTGATCCCAAGCAGGACTTCATGCGTTTCGGACGCTCCGATAACTTTATGCGCTTTGGCAGAAACCTGCACCTTCAGGAGGAGCTGCGCAGTCCCAAACAGGATTTCATGCGTTTCGGACGACCAGACAATTTCATGCGTTTCGGCCGCTCTCCTCCCACAGAATTTGAGCGTTATGGCAAAATGGATTCGAATTTCATGCGTTTCGGTAAGAGTATCCATGGAACAGGTGCAGAAGCCGGTCTGGCCAGCTCGGAATCGAATCAAACCAAATCCCAACTGCAGCAGGGCAAACTGGCAGCATTGAACGCCAAGCAGCAGCCAGGTGAAGAGAGCAATCCCGTGGACAAGGCCATAAATATGCTATTCAACAAACATCACCAGCAGCAGCAGCAGCAGCAACAGAGACAACCCCAAGAGGAGCAGCAAATGAAGAGCAGCGAACAGGCTGAATCGCAGAACAACTTGGAAGACAGCGTGGAGCAGTTCTATGAGCCATAGACCCATAGACACAACCCACTTTGCACTTTGTAAATATTAATTGGCCAAAACTGAATATTACTATAAATGTACTTCAAAAATATGTATGTATGTATTTCAAAAACTTGTAATTACTTTGAATTTTTAATGGGGCTGGATTAAAAATTCACCACGTTTTGATCTGATCAAAACAGAAAATAAACAAATACCAAATTAATGAATAAATAATACCAAAGCACACATAAATACTTATTAAGTGTAATACTAAATACAAAATTATAATGTTATATGTACTTCCTTAAATGCATTGAAATGTTGTGAATAATCTTTTAAATAAAGACTACACGCTAAGATTTGTGTTGAACTCTATACTGAACAGTCGAAAATTAAGCTGACATTGGCATTGAGTGACCTTAAAACAATCACAAATTCAAATTCAAATTTGAGTTTACCATTCGTCAGCGTTACTGGCGCCATCTGTCGGCCAGTGGCTACAGGGTTGCCAGAAACAAGTGAAGATGGCGCGCAACAGTCAGAAGCGATGTGGCAGCGCTAAAGCAACAAGTAATAACTAGGGATGAATTCGTGTCGCATTAAGATAGCAGCATCAACAAAGAGAACTACTTTCATGTGTGCAAGAAATAAGCTTTCATTAGTCTTTGCAAGCAGCACATAATTTATAGCGAGAAGCGTATACAAATTAGATATTATTTACTCTTAAAGCACCTTCAACCACAAACCCGGCATATTCTCCATCTTGTCGTGAGTGCTGGCGATATTATCACGACACGCTGCCAGCTCTAGACTTAACAGCTGTATGTTGCGGGTGGCCAGCTGAAGCATCGCGTCTGTTCTGTTTTATTTTCCTTAAAGTCATTCTGTAGAATTTACGACAACGAAAGCTCAACTGGAAGACATAAATCAAATATTAGGTAAATCGCAGTATCTATATTTATCAAAATAAATATATTTCGAGACTCAGCCGCCGCAGCTGCCGCATAGCTGGCCGAGTCTAAAGTCCAACTTGTTGCTCTGCTGGCGGCGTCGAAATTACATACTTGTTTTTGTTTGCTATCAATGTAAATAAAAATATAATAAATACTTTATATGCGCTTTAGGATTTTCAATTAAAGGAATTTTTGGCTTGGCGCTAAAGCAATTATGTCGGCACTCCTGAAAATGCACAGAGGTAAGTTGAATATTCACTGTCAAGGCAATCACAAACAACAACAAACAATTTGTTGATTACATAATTAATATGTTTTAAAACACACAGAGATAAGAGACAATTTATATAATGTTTAGCTGGCAATCGATGTGCCAACTGTCTCCACCACACCTCTGTAGTTGTAGTCCTTATCAGTGCTCTTATCAGACTATGCGCATTGCCAATTAATGCACCTATGCACCTTAGCCTGATTTAATTATAATCCCTCGTATCCCTCCCCAGTACGCAAGCTCTTCACGCCCGCCTTTGTGCGCAGCGTATCAGAAGCAGCGAAATATCCAAAGATTACCACCCACTACACTTTGAATCCGCGCGAAAAGGACACAAGATGGAAGGAGGTGGACATGGAGCGTTGCGTCGAGGAGGTTGACATTGTTATTGTTGGCGGTGGACCAGCCGGTATGTCAGCTGCCATACGCGCCAAGCAGCTGGCCGCTGAGAAGGATCAGGTGAGCTTATGAACTTCTTTTATAAAAGCCTTTCGATTCTAAGTTTTGTTTAATTTCACAGGAGATTCGAGTGTGTGTTGTGGAAAAGTCAGCCGAGGTGGGCGGTCACATACTTTCCGGCGCTGTTATTGATCCCATATCGATAAATGAGCTCATACCCGACTGGCAGGAGCAGGGTGCACCCTTGAACACGCCTGTGACCAAGGACACCTTCTCTTATCTTACACCCACGGGTCGCATCTCGATACCAATTTTCAAGGGCTGGCCCATGGACAACCATGGCAACTATGTTGTGCGCTTGGGTCACTTGGTAAAATGGCTGGGTGATCAGGCAGAGGCACTGGGCGTTGAGATCTATCCAGGCTGTGCTGCCTCCGAGGTGCTGTTCCATGAGGACGGCAGTGTTAAGGGCATTGCCACAAATGATGTCGGCATTGCCAAGAGTGGCGCACCAAAGGAAACTTTTGCACGTGGCATGGAGCTGCATGCAAAGACAACAATATTTGCCGAGGGCTGCCGTGGTCATCTCTCCAAGCAGATTATGCAAAACTTTGGGCTCAATGTTGGCAGCGAGCCACAAGCCTACGGCATTGGACTAAAGGAGGTGTGGGAAATAGCTCCCGAACTGCATCAGTAAGTTTCACTTACAAACACAAGTAAAAATTGTCATTAATGACTTCCTCTTATTTAGTCCTGGTCTAGTGGAGCACTCAATTGGCTGGCCGCTGGATCGCTTTACATATGGTGGCTCTTTTCTCTACCATCTCAACGAACCCACGCCTGCCATAGCTGTGGGCTTTGTTGTTGGGCTGAACTACAAGAACCCGTGGATCAGTCCCTTCCAGGAGTTCCAGCGTTTTAAGACGCATCCGAAAGTGCGTCACGTTTTTGAGGGCGCCACTCGCATTGCTTATGGTGCGCGTGCTATCAACGAGGGCGGTTTCCAGAGTATTCCAAAGAAACTTTCCTTCCCGGGTGGCTGTTTGGTCGGCTGCAGCGCCGGTTTCCTCAACGTGCCACGCATCAAGGGCTCACACTACGCCATGAAGAGTGGCATGCTGGCCGCCGAGAGCGCCTTGGAGGCCATCAATGCGGGAACGCAGACAACTGCTGGCGTTGAACCCAGCAGCTATGCGGAAAAGTGAGCTAGGAGTAGTTAATTGCGTAATTCAACTTTCCTAACTTGTATTTTCTATTACAGAATCAAAGAATCCTTCATATGGAAAGATTTGTACAAGGTGCGCAATGTGCATCCGTCCTTCCACAATCCGTTGGGTCTGTACGGCGGCATGGTGTTGAGTGGTTTCTCCATTTTCATGGGCGGCCGCGAACCCTGGACGCTGACTCATGGCCCCCAGGATCACGAGACGCTTCAGCCCGCCAATGTCAGTGAGCGCATAGTGTATCCGAAGCCAGATGGTAAAATCTCCTTTGATTTGCTATCATCGGTGGCACTAACGGGCACCAATCATGAGGGCGACCAGCCCGCACATTTGACGCTCAAGGACGATCGCATACCAGTGGACCACAATCTGGCGCTCTATGAGGGTCCCGAACAGCGTTTCTGTCCCGCTGGCGTCTATGAGTATGTGCCCAATGACGAGGGAGGTAACATGAAGCTGCAAATCAATGCACAAAACTGCATTCACTGCAAAACCTGTGATATCAAGGATCCCAAGCAGAATATCAATTGGGTGGTGCCCGAGGGTGGCGGCGGTCCAGCCTACAATGGCATGTAAGCCATCCTTTTTGTTTTAAATAAATAGTAAATATAATTTGTACCACAATTGCATTTGATTAGCATGTAATTCAAAACGATTCTAAATTCAACATCAAAATTACAACTGAAATTATTTTATAAATTTTATTAACTGTTTAAGTCCAAAGTCGAAGTTGCAATAAATGAAAACAAATGTTTGTGAAATTCAGTTGCCAAAAAGGTATTTATTTAAAAGTTTCTACTTTCTGTTTAAAACATCAACTTAATAGGTAAAATGTTTATTCCACAATCAATTTTCAAAACCTTTCATATTCAGTGCACGGATAAAACTTGTTTACATATAGTATAGTATATCATAATTGTACATAATTATCATGATCGGCTTAAACATGCTCTTTTTGACGTTTTTCACCAAAATGGTTTCTAATCTTACTAAATATAATGCCATACACTTACAATTTATTTGTGAGTTTATTGTTAGTTATTTGAACAGAGATACATCGATGGTTATTACAATATATACTCGTATATTATTATCTATTTGGAGCGCGTTTTACATAGATAACTTAATTACATGCATATCACTTAATTTGTATAATTCATTTGTATTCATTTAAATGTATTTTGTTTTTGTGACTGCGCTCTAAAGGTTTTATAAACTCTTAAACGCCTTTTTCTGGTACCCAATCATAGCATAATTTTTTGTAGACATTATCTAAATAGATCTGTACGTATAATTTCTTGGTTTTGGGCATGATTACTCGAACAATGATTTGCTAATGGAACGACAATATCTTTCATAGGCGTATGACAGTAACATAAATAATTACAACGGTGCACTTTGCATTACTTAACAACATTTTATATGATAAAACGAAATATATATAGTATGTAAGTAATTATCTGTAATTGATTCATTATTGGAGGACCCAATTTATCATATTTATATTTCTGGTGCGCAATGCCATCTCCTATAGTATACTAGTAGAATGTAAGTATGTTTAATGCATAAAGTCTTTTGCTTTTTTACTAGTTGGTTTTGCTTTAATTATGCTAGAATACCATATCTAACTCAGGTGCCACATTTATTCCCCATTCAACAGTGTATTGGTTAAACATTACAACAATATACAAACATATTTATTTATGCATTTACAAACTGGAAATGGCTAGAAACAGTTGGTTACCGATAGACAAATACCTTGCAAGTTTCATATTTATTCATAATGTTGTGGTCCCTGTGACCAATAAACGCCCCGAAGACGGCTATACACTGCACTGCGCCAATATTCATCGTACTCGTATAATTATCATATATAATGCCTTTATTTTATAGCATGCTCTCTAAAGTTATTCAAGACGTTCATAAGCCAATTAGAATTTAGCCTGCTCAATGATTTTGTACATTATGTGCTGCTCTACTTGAGTTATCCTTTCTTGTCCAAGTTTCATAAATTTACTTATAAGCTTAAGTCTTAATTTAATTACATTTGTTTTTGGTTGCATTAACTACGTTCTTTAAATAGCACAAATAACACCTGTATTGAAATTTTTCACCATCAAGTTTTGTTTAAATTGTATTCATCATTTGCATGATTTAAATTTTCAGCATATGATCGCTGTTTAACATTTAACATTTATGTTTTATGTTTTTCTTTATTTAAGAGGCACTGTTTTTAAGGCAACACTACAGAGTGAAGTTTCTTTTACCAGGATTTATTTACACCAAACTGAAAAGTGAAAGACAACCAAATATTGTGGAAATATGGAAAAGTTCATTGCAAATTATATGAAAATCATTTGGGTTAACATAATGTACACATAACATTTGTTACATAACATTCAACATTCAACACTCACTGTTATATGTTAATACCATCATTATAATTGCTTATCTAAATGAATTATATATCCTTTATAAGTACGGAGCTGGATCCTTACTAGTGGTTGCTTGTCCTTCATCCATAAAGTATGATTAAAATTATTACTGATTAATTTTCCAGAGTCCCATCTTGGAATACTCTATACATTTTCTATAAATATAAAGTGCTTCATCGATTCGGAGTCTTGAATTTCAGGAAGTTACATTCCAATTCAATAATTTATTATCGAAATCAGAATTATTTTATTTACTGACATATTGGTTCCGATTAATCTAAGCTAAGTACTTTGGGGATTGTGCAAATGTTGTATGCTTGATCTCAGAGTACCTTAATACCATCGCAATAATATCAACAGTGTGTGTACTATGTATACATATATAATCAGTATATTGCTAGAAAATATGTAGCTCTGGCTACTTTATATTATATTATGTGTATGTAAGTACGTGTGTATGCCACATATAACTCAGTTTAGTCGTATGTGTAAAGCTTGTTTGTTCTTCTTTTGGGAAACCTGTAAAGTGTAAATGTTTATTGTTTGTGTTCATTTGTTGTGCATTCAGATCGCTCGCTATATGCACAGCTGCTATAGTCCACAGCATACATACATATGTAAGTAAGTACAATATGTATATACTGCAAATACTGCCATATTATTATTTGCATATGTACCGCAATTTTGTTTGCTTTCGATTTTTATAATTTGCTGTATAAAGTGCAACAGGTCATATTGTGGTAGCGCAAATATTTACAGAGCGCGTTTACCTCTTAGGAGTGAATATTTTAAATAAAATGGGCAATTGACATGTACACAGTCACACCCACTTTTAAGGTACATAAATATACATATTTACTATATCATCATCATCATCATCATCATCATCATCACTATAAACTGTTGAGGGTAGCGCCTGTTTAAATAAGAAGTAATTAATCGAAAAACGAAAATGAAAATCTTTAGAACTCAAATTGTTTATAATCATTTTATTTAAATTATATTTTGTGTTTGAGTTGTTTTGTTTTACAAACTGCATTTAAAATTATAAATGGTAAATGTAAAAATACAAAACTTAAGGCGCAAAATTTGAAACGCTTTAAATCGAACAGAAATTCACTTTAAGTTAATTACAAATTATGACTTCGTTTTGCTTAGAGAAGAAGAGAATAAAGTCTATCAAATAAAGGCTTAAACAAATTACAATTATAATTAAATCAAGTTCTGTTTTTTCTTTTGCAATTACTTTTTACTTTCTCTTTATCTCTCTATCTCTCTATATCTCGCTCTATCTGCCAAAAACAACTAAAACTTAGGTCTAGTTTATTAAATTAAGTTTTAAAATAAAATAAAAGTAAACTGAGTCGTTGAATAAAATAGATTTATAATTTTTATTGCAAGCAGTGTGCATAAATCATAAAGCCGTATGGATAAATTGCACGTTAATTAATAATGAAAATAATAAATCAAATAAACTTGGCAAAATGTTTTCTTTTTGATTTTTTTGAGTACATTTTGATGTGTGTGTGTGTGTGGGTGTGTGTGTCTGTTTGGGGGGGATATTACAAACTGTGTTCTTAGGTTGTAGAACAGTATGCTCACTTGCCTATCTCATAGTTATATATCATATATAGTATGACTTGCATGTATTACGTATCTTGTAATTATAATTATAATTATAATGGTAGCTTTTTTTCTTCATTTTTATTGTGTAGGTTTAAAACTTATCGACGCTCCAGGGGATCAATTTAGCCTAAGAACCCAAAAATTAATATATATGTACATCAAACGCATTTGTTGTGTTGTGTTGTGATATTTTGTAGTTGCTGTTCACTTACAAGTTAAAACTATTCAATTGAATTAAACTAAATCAGCTCAACACAGTAACAACTAATGCTGCTTTCGAGTCGCTTTGAAAACTTCACTCTCCTGCTTACACTTACTATCAATTTAATATAGTTGGATGCAATTAACTAGCTACGGCTTTCAACGGCTCTTGGGGCTGAGGCTGTGGTTGGGATTGGGATTGGGGATTTTGGGACTTGGGGTTTGGGGGCGCCCAAACTTATACATATATAAAGATTTACACACATATATATGCAGACGCATGTATATATATAATTTAAAATTATAACTATTACCATAAACATATCTCATATACATATATATCTTGTATATATATATATATATATATATATATATATCGTACAGATAAGTTACACATTAGACAATAATTGTAGATATGACACTGTCACTTGTTTGCTTAAACTTAAACCATTAACAAAACTTGACGCTTCCAGCTGAGGACTAATCAATAAACTACTGCACTGGTCTGGAAACAGTTCTGTGCTCTAATGTTGCTGTTGTTGTTGTTGCTGCTGCTGCTGCTGCTGCTACTCCGGCTGCTGTTGCTCCGGGCCATAGCCAACAGCTAGTTGTTGGCCATAACAATCGTAGCCGCCACGCCCATAACACGAGCGTTCCTTGCGCGGTGGCGGCGGCATCATAACCAGATCATTGTTGCCGCTGCTGCTGCTGCTGCTGCTGCTGCTGTTACTGACTGGCTTCTTGTTGCTATTGTGATGTTGCTGTTGTTGCTGCTGCTGTTGTTGTTGCTGCTGCTGCTGCTGTTGTAGCTGTTGCAGCTGTAGCTTATAGTTGCTTAACGCGGCAACACGTGCCGGCTATGTGCCCCAGCCGCCCGATATTCTCGGCCTTTTGTGATTGGGTGCATCGTAATCGCTTAATTGTTGCTGATGTTGCTGCTGCTGTTGTTGCTGCTGCTGTTGCTGTTGTTGCTGCTGCTGTTGTTGCTGCTGTTGCACGGCAACAGCTGCCAGACGCACATCCTGTTCGCTGCTGGGCGCACCTGCGTTTAAGATAATAAAATCTGTTAAACTATTAGTTTGAGCTGTACAGAGTTCAAATGTGTGTGGCACGGGCAGCAGGCGGGCTTTTTACGGCCAGACGCTAAGGCATTCAACGCCTGGCAACTATCGGATTATATATGTGTGTGTGTGTCGGTGTGAGTGTGTGTGTGTGTGTGTGTGTGTCGTGTGTGTATGTCTGGATGTGTTTAATGTGTGTGTTAAATGAGCACAGGTACTCTGGTTAACTGGCATTGCCAGTGGTTAGTCAAGTATTAAGAAAAACAAGGCAGGCAGTTGTTAAGCATTTTGTCTAACTGTTTGATAAAGATAGAAATATTCCAAAAATTTATAGCTAGTCTGGGGAAACATATCAAAATTTATAGAAGATTGACAAAATTTCTTTAGAAATATATGTACAAAAGCTGATAAAGCACATCATCGATCAATTTAGCGAGATTATGCTGAAGTTTTGAAGTATATTTTTGAATAAACGATAAATGTTGTACCAAAAAAGCAAGGAAATCGATAGTATCAATAGCTCTTATATATACAATTCATATCTGATTGATAAAACCTAATGAAATTCAATACAAAATATACAAAAATTTTGATATAACAGCTGATAAACGATCAATGTTGCCTATAATTGATAAAATATGCTGATTTTGTAATTGAATTTGGACTAATCGATAACTGTTTGTGCAACAAACACTATCATCGCTAATGAAATCGATACTATCGATAGCCTCATCAGCCTTTGTATGTATTCGGGTGTTCTTATGTTGTGTTTTTTGTGTGAGATATGCATGGAGTTGTATAAATTGTATGTATGTTTTGTATGCTTTGTGTGTTTGTTTTTGGCCAATTTACCGGCAAAATTCCATCTAGAATTATGTCCCATAAGCGCGCGGTACGGATATCCTTCATACTTATCATGCCCTAAAAATTGTCATATAGTTGTTGATGTTATTGTTATTTTGGTTGGTTAATCAAACGAACAAAAGTTGTTTTGCGGCAGAAAAAGAGAAATCAAATTGAAGAACAATGGAAATTTAAAACGTTTTTTTATCCGGCACACGCGGCGCATGTGCAACGTATAAATTGCGTATACGCCGCTTGGGCCGGCACAAGATTGAAATCTTTCGCTTTTAGGCATTTTGTAGCATTAAGAAACATGCCGCATTTAATAATGAACAAAAGGATCAAATATCACAAAATTAGTAGAAAATCAAATAGAGAATTTGCAAGCGAAATTTCATTTGAGAACTGAACGAGAATTGAAGGAGAACTTTCGCACATACCTGGAGTCGGTGTTATGTGGCCGGTGGATGAGGGCCGCGAGTTGGGCATGACCAGATGCTGTTGCGAATGACTGAGGACGCTTAAATTGGTGGCCTGCTCGGTGCTGCCATTCGTCCCGCCGCCCCCGCCGCCCGGCGCTCCAGTGAGTACGCTGGCATTGTTCAAATGTGTGATAATTGCGCCAGCACCGCCAGGAACTGTGCCACCACCGCCACCGCTGGCGGAGGCATTGCTGCTGGTGCTGCTGCTGCTGGAGCCGCTGCCCGTGGAGCCATTGCTATTATGCTGATGTCCGCCGCTCGAGGAGAGATCCCGCGGCGGTGACTGTGGCTCCGCCTTGACCTTTATGGAGACGGGTGAGCTGGCGGGCGGCGGTGTGCTATTCGAGACAGCCAAGTTCGACAGACTGCAAGGCAGATTATGATGATGGTCGCCGTTAAGTGTGTGTGTTTGCCTGCTGGGGCTGCTGCTGCTGCTATTCGCCGGGCTCGGGGCCTGGACTACCCACCTAGTGTGCTGCACGAGACCCTGATGCCACTGCGGCAGGCTCATTATGTCCGCGCTCATCGCCCCCGAAGACGAGAAGTCCTGCGCCCCAAACGAGTAGCTCGCCAGCGCCGGCATCGGCGTCTGCAGCGTCACCACCGGCGTATTCAGCGACGTCTGGCTCTGGCGATGCTACGTTTATCCATAAAACATGAATATTTTAAGTAAAAATATAAAACACAAATATTTATTTTCAACCATGCATAAAATTCAAATGCAAAATCAATCATTCCGCGTCAAAATCGGTTAAGTTTTGATAAAGTTATGAGAGTTGGAAATCTAGGAAGAACATCTGGAAAATTTAGAAACAAATGAAAAACTAGCGTTTTATGCTTATTTTGATAGCCGTAATCAAAAAGAATACGAATTTTTGATTTCAATTTTTTCCAAAAACAAGGAAATATAATCCAAAAAAATTATATTTTCGAAAATGAATCAAATTTAAATGCCAAATTAATCTAGTGGTCAAATCGTGACCAAAACGACATTCCGACCCAAAATCGTTTGAGTTTTAACAAAGTTATGAGAGCTTAATATTTAGGAAGAGCATTTCCTAAGTATGGACTTAGGAACTTTACAAGTAAGAACTTGATCTTAGTTAGTAAACACCTCGACTTGGAGATTTCGGTTAAAGGATCAGTAATAGATATTCTTTATAATAACAACCTCTGCAAGGGTATAAATTTGTATGGTAGTTGTTGGATCTGTTCCAGACTTACATCTGCATAGGCGACATCCTCCGCTGTCGCCGACATGTTCGGCGCTATGGTGGGCGGTATGACGACACGCAAGTTGGAAGCTCGTCCATTCTGGCTGCCCGGCGATTGCTGCTTAATGGGCAAATGATGCGCTGTAAAAATTGTTTTAATTGTTTAGTAAATTTACTAGACAGCCCTGGTGTCAAGTGTGTCTGTGATTAGGGTGCGAAGTGGGGGATCAGTCAGGGGCGAGTGTCGGTTAAATACTTTTGCTAACTCAGCTAATTTCATATATTATGTGTTTGGCGAGTATGTGTTAGGAGGGAAACTGAGAGAGGCTATTGTATGTGCTATGAATATAGTCGTTATGCCCACCTATGCCAGGACTGGGACCTGGACTGGGTGATCCCACAAGCGGCGAATGTGAATGTGGATAACCGTTTGACATCTCCAACATGGTACCCGATGGATAGACTGATGTATGAAATATATAAGAATATGCAATAGTTTAATAAGTTTGTCACCAAAAATGGAAAATAGAAGTGTGAACGGAAAACAAACGATTGCAGGCAGTGTTAACTTAAGACTAGCTAGCTAAACGAGTTGTGCATGCGAAAGAAAAACAGATTAAAGCATGATTAATATTTCCTGAATGAGAAAACAAAAACCCAAAAGTAGCATATTATGTAGAATAGTTTAAGAGCTGATTAAATAGTTAAAGGTTCTTTTAGTTTAGGGTGTCAAAATTATAAGAAAAGAACAAAGTAACGAGTAACGAGTAGCGAGTAGCTCATAAGAGTTTGAGAGATGATTAAAAAGTTGTAATGAAAAGTAGTGTCTTATGAAGTTTAGTTTAAGAGATGATTAAATAGTTAAAGGTTATTTTAGTTGGGTGTAAAAATATTGAGAAAAGAAAAAAGTAACGGGTAGCGAGTAATTGGAAAGAGTTTGAGAGATGATTAAAAATATCTAATGACTTTTAGTCGATGATAAATATGTCAAAGTCAACAATAAGACGAATAATAGTTTAAAGGTTGATTAATTGTCTTAAGAACTCTCTTAGTTGGAGTTCAGAAAACAAGAAGCGATTAACGTGTTGATTAAATGGTTTAGGAGTCTCTTAGTTGGGGGTAATTAAAAAAAATATAAAACAATAACGAGTAAATAATTGAACAAAATTAAATAGAACTCTGAGTCGGCGGTAACAAGACGCAAGTCACAAAAACTAAAAATAAAACAACGAGTAACGAGTAACTAATTAGAAGTAACGTGAATGTGAAACAGAAGTAGAAACAAAAGAAAACAAAATTGTGCACCCGAGACACTGTACTAACTTATTAAGGACATCCCACCTGAATCCGTCTCCGAACTCGATGGACGTGGGCTGATGTTTGTGTGGGACATTTGTGGGCTGGCCTGCAGCAGATTCTCACCGTAGGAGCCGGGCACTGGCACCGATACTGGCAGCGTGTAACTCGTGTTCGGTATTTGCCTGTTTGGCGCACCGCCCCCGCCGCCGCCACCACCCCCCGTAACACCGCCAATAGCCATTTGGTTGCGCTGCATCATATTCTGAAATTCCTCGTCGATCTTATTATATTTGGCTTCGGTGCGGGGGGTTAACGTATAGTCGGCCTCCGCTTCGGGTGAGTCCGGTGACATGACGCCGTTTTTGTTCTCCTTCTACGAATGCCAGCCGATAAATAGAGAACGAGAAAGAGAGAGAGAGAGAGAGAGGGAGAGGGAGCAATTGTTAATAATGGGTTGGAGGGTGTCGGGGCGCACGTACTCGTAATTGGCCGTGGCGAGGCCTGGGCTTTTGTAGAGGGGATGAGGGATTTTGGCACTTGACATGTCGCCGCTCTGTTGATGTGCTAAATTATGTAAATCTTGTCTACGCTCTGCACGGCATTAACATTACAAAACAATTTAAAAGGCAGCAAACAAAAGACAGCAACAACAACAACAACAACAATAGGAACAGCAGCGACAATGTCGCATTAGAAATGCAAAATTCATTGGCGTCTTCCTCAGCTCTCTCTCTCTTCCGCCAGGCCCTACCCACAAGTATTGTCTTTGTTGTTAGGGCCAAAACTAAACGTTTTGTCGCTTAGTTGCATAGCTTTTGTTGTTGTTGTTGTTGTTGGGGTTGTTATTATTATTGTTGTTTTTTGCTTTGTTTGTTTTCCGCGTGGCTGCTGCGCTTTTCACAGCTCACTTGAGTTTTCATAATTTTATGCAACTGCCAAATGCCCGCAGAGCACCTCCCGCGAATACCGATAGATAGTTAGCAGACTTGGAAAACAATCGATGCCAATCGATAGCATCGATGTTTTTTTATGAACTACAATCGAGGTCTTTTCACCCCCGATACTGTTGAAACGGAATGTATATAAGTTGAATAAAGTTTTTTAGTATATCTATGGCAATTATTTGATTTGATTTGAAGCCTTAAATTGATATTCCATTTACTTTTTATATGATAAGGACAACACATTCTTATAAGTGTTTAATTATGTCCACAAAATGCTTTATATCGATACATTTTTGATACGTAATTGTTGGAATTTCAATAGATTTCACTAGATTAAACAAAATCTCTTTTAACCTAATTAAAAATCAAAATAACCTATGGCTTATTAATAATAACCAAGCTTGTAGATTATATCGACATAGTTCCGATAATAAAGACAGTTTTACAAACTTTATCGATAATATCGATCGGTCTTACAGTAATAGCTTAAGCTATCGATAACATCGACACCATCAATAGTTGTCCAGCTCTAACAGGCAGCTATAGCGAGTAAATAGTAACGAGTAACGAGTAGAAAGTAACGAGTAACTCACCTCAATGATGTTCTTGTTGGTTAGGGATTCGTGCGGCTCATTGTATTCGGTGTACTTGAGCAGCACTCGATCCATATCGGTGCTGGCATACTGATAGAGCTTGTTGCTGGACGAGAAGATGATCAGCGCAATCTCACAATCGCAGAGCACGGAGAGCTCGTAGGCCTTCTTCATGACCCCGAACTTGCGCTTGTTGAAGGTCACCTGGTTGGGTGGGGTGGTTGGATGGAGAAACGGAAATGTTAGTTCACAAATTGTTCACAATTGCCTATTTAAATATTTATGCATGTGTCCAAAATGTAATTAGACGCTAGCTTGTCCCTTGTCCACTAACTGAGTTTGGTAATGAATCGATTATAGCCAAGTCAGGGCCAGAGGTCAACTTGTTGTTGTTTTTGTAGTTGCTGTCAGCTATGACGCGTTTACAACTTGCTTAGGCATTAACCTTTACGATGCCACAAATGGTTTTTCCACAAGAGGCTTCTTAGCCCCACAGTCACGCACATCATGTGCGAGTGATTCATTTGAACCAAAGCAACAGTTTTTGAGTATTATAAAGTTAAATGGCTTAGATTGGTGAAAGAAGTTAGCTGCTACTTAAAAGCAGGCCAATAAGAAGTCGGAATTAAGAAATCAGCAGAAAGCACAGGCTCAAAAGCTTAAAGATCTAATAAGTGAACTAAGTTCAATGTCGGTCTAATCTAGAATATAGATAGTCTGTATATGATGTGGATACTTTAATGTGAGCTAATAATTATAAGTCTCTTAAGAGACTCAGAAACAAACAAGCATCTTGTGAGAGTATTTGAATTAGAACTAGTTCACATGCAAAACTAATAAAAAAAAACTTGAAAAACTAAACAAACTTAACTAATGGTTAAGTTTGTTGTAATAAAACACATTTCTAACTCAAGAAAATACTTATAATAGTAAATCTAGAAGCTACGGACAGTATTTATCTGGAACTAATAGTAAATCTAAAATCTAAAGAGGCGCTAGTGATAGTATTTGTCTGGAACTAGTTCAAAAAACTAACAAATAACTCAAAAGTGAAAGAATTAACAAAGAATACTATATATTTCTGATTAAGACTGGTATATAAATAAATCTAACATTATTTCTAAAGTACTACTAATGTGAACTGGCTCATTTATTTGATAGTATTTCTTTGGAACTAGTTAAAAATAACTAACAAATAACTCAAAAGTGAAAGAATTAACAAAGAATAATATATATTTCTGATTAAGACTGGTATATCTTATAGATCTAACGTTAGTTCAAGGGTACTACAAGTGTGAACTGGCTCATTTGTAAGGAATCAGCTCACACATGCCTGCAGCATTAATTGCTCGCTCATTTGAAGAGCTTCTTTTCTGTTTGCCTTTATAGCTCGACTCGAATAACAATTGTATTGTCTTAAGTTACGCAAGTGTAGGTTTTTAATTAGTAAAGTTGAAGCATTTCTATGAACTCCAAGAATTTATATTAAATTAGAGGAAACCCTGTCTGTGGCATTAAGTATACGCAGCGTGGTCAACTCACCTGTCGATTGCGTTCGTCGGTGATGCGTGAAATTTGAATTTTCTTGCGACCCATGGCAACAGATTCAGATTTGATACTCAAATGCTGATTACAATAAAAATATCCCTCTGATGTTGCTGTTTTTGCAGTTCTTGTTGTTGTTGTTGTTGTTGTTGTTGTTGGAGCTGTTGGCTTAAATGTAAGGAAGAGATCGCCTTACTCCTGGTTCCTTTAGGTGTTGTTCTTGTTGTGGCAGACGTTGGGCATATTTAATATACATATAATGCTCTATATATAAGTAGCTCTGTATACAATTGCTGGACGGCTTCTCGAAACGGCAAATGTTGTTCTTTACTAGTTTTATATGTATATATATATTTATATTGTTTGCTCTTGTGATTGTTTGTTGTATGTTAAATAAATATGTTGCAGTATAAAGTGTTCTCAGGTATCTGTAAGAGAGGATAGGAAAAAAACAAACATAAATAAATTTATATGAGGTATCCATGTGAACAATTAATAAAGCATCCCACAATTCCGATATTCCATCAACTTCAACCCCAACCCCAATCCCAAGCCTAGTAATCCCTGCCTGAGCAATCATTTATGGCACCTAGGGACCTGTATGTTAACCCACTTGGCCGCTGACTTCAAAAGGATTCCCATGGTCCTCCTAGGCAGCCAGCAGGCAACTTGTTGACGCTTCATTGGCCACGTGCTTAAAGTTCAATGCACCTCCGACATTACATACAATGCGGTCCAGGGCCCTCTGACCCATTTTGTGTGTGTTTTTTGTGCTTGTATGTGTGTGTTTTTGTACTGCCTGTCCCATTAAGGACATTACCTGGCTTAATTTATGTGCTGCGTGCGTCCTCTGTGACCAATGCAAATCCTTTTTTCCTTTTTTGTTCCCTTCTTCCTTACCTTGGTGTAGCCTTCGCACTTCATTGAGCGCAGCTCACTGGACACGCTCACACGCGTGATTAGCGACGTTTCCTGCGTATTCTTTGATGTCCTTCAGGTGCCAGGCGCCCACGCACACACCTCAAAATCAATAGGCTCCCAATGAGCAGTCGACAAAGTTGGGTTAATTATTTGTTCATCAAAGCAAAGACCAAAAAACTAAACTACTTAAAGCGGAAACGACCAAAAATTCTGTTTTCCTTTACAAGAAAAACAATAATAAATACGCTGCAAAAGTTCGCAGTTTTAAAATTGATATAAAACTCTGCTAGCCAATTTGAAGTTCTTTCATAATTTACTTTCACACAGCCCATGCACTGGCTAATCGTTAAAATCCATAAATATCGCAGTATAGGTAGATAATGATAAGTCGAGTAATTCCCCCTAGTTTGATTCTGTTTATCAGGTTTATGTTTAAAGCTTCCTTCATGCTTGAAAGTCCAAAAACAAAATACATAACAAAATATTTAGGCAGCTGTGTTTTTCTTTTCGCAACATTTGGTTTGTTATCTAACTTAAGAAAAATTCGCTAATAATTATTCTGGTTTGTTCCGGTTTCTACTTTTGACAAGATGTTGCAAAAGTGAATTTCCCTTCAATATTTTCGGTTCTTTTTTGAGAAGAATTTTGCGGATTGAATTCACGGATTTGAAGTCTGAACATTTAAGTGAATTTCACTTCCGCAAAATCTTTGCGAAAATAGAAACCGATACAGACGAAATAAAATGTATAACGCGCTGTTACCAACATTTGTTGGTTATGTTATGTTACATTCTGTTACGCACGCTGTTATTAAATTTGAATGCTATGTTAAATACCCTCTATACTAACTATTTTACTATTGTTTTCTGTTAAGTAAACAGCGCGCTGTTATTTACATAAAAAGGCAATGTTAAGTTCTGATTAACAGCAAGTGCTACGTAAAGACTTGCTGTTATTAACATTTTATGTTAAATAGATGTAGACAAATGTTCGAATGATTGTGGCTTAACCATTTTTGATCTGATTAAGCGCAACAAGCCCATGAGAAATTCAAAGCTACAGGATACAAAATCTAGCAGACGCCTGTGGCTACTATTAAGGCACGTGGCACGAAACGCGAGCTACATCTTCGAGCAGTCTACAATATATATATGTGTGTGTGTGTGTGTGTGTGTGTCCTGAACTTTATATGTGTGTTTCCGTTATTTCTTTTTTTGGTACGTCTGGCTGTGTAAACATGACGTTGCTGCCTCACCAAGCAGGTCCAGTCACGGCGGGAAAGCACAAATTTCCGAGTGCGAGTGCCGGAAATCGAGGCAGATGAATTTCAATTGCTCCGCTCGGCTGCCGTTTTGTCGCCCTGTGAGCAGCGAGCAGCAAACAGCAAGCAGCGAGCAGCAAGCAGCGAGCTGCTTGTTTGTCCTCCGGCCAGGACAACTTTGCTGCCTTGGCAACGTTTGCTTAGAAATGAGTGTGCCTCACGCAGCAGCAACAACAACAAATAACAACGACGACCTACGCAATATGTTTCAGCTTTCAACCCTGCCCAGCCAGCTGGGGTGAAATTGAGTGTCGGATGGGGGGTAAGGGCTTGGGGCTGGCTCTGGCGCTGGGGCCTGCCAAATGGGATGGGAGTGAACTCCACGTGCGGCAACCTTGACGTAAAGCCCTTCCATTCAAAACGACAAAACGACGAATTGGAGCACAGGGCCTACCAAAAAACTCGATACGAAAATGATTATGTGGAGCGTGCGTGCGTTTTGTATTTGTCATTATTGAAATAAAAGATATGCGGAAAGAAAGACGGAAGCGGTTTGTGTCAATGAATCGATACTGTATCGATAATGCTTGAATGACGCGCCGATCTGGGCTGATAAAGTGCCATAACAATACAATAGTTGCTCACTATAATGAAAATAAAAGTAATAGTTAGTCATTGACTAGAGCTAAGTAGCTGGCTTGTGATTTCCTCTTGCTTTCTTCTAAGTGCATACAACAATAAGTCAAAGAGTCATTGCACATTACGCATACGCAGCGTTGGGGACAGTGCCTGACAAGGTTTAATGTACACGGGGACAGCAAACTTGCTAACTAACCCAATCAAAGCGAAAGCATTCTATAGATAGAAAGCAAACAAAACTCATAATTAGTAGAGGCGTCAGTCCAAAGCATACAGGGATACAGATAATTATAGCATGAACTGTGAACCCTAGAGAGGAGACAAGCCAGAGAAGCAGCAGAGCATCGATAAAAAAAAAATATAAAGAAATCTACCCAGTAGAGATCTGATGATCCAGATCAGTCTGGCAACTCTGGTCATTTTTCGCTGTTTTCCAACACTAAAAACTATCAAATTTCGTATCGATATACGCCTATCGATCAAGTTTGAGTTGCATTTATTTCATTAGTTCGGCAATAAAGTCTACCTACCCCACCGGAAATCAAATCCGCATGTCCTAAAACCGAGAATTACCTTGATTTTAACTAATGCTGCAGTATCACCGATAAAAGCCACACTTGATAATTGGACTACACGCTAATCGGCTCAATCGATAGTTGTAAATATTTATATTTCATTTGTGCAGCTTCAAAATATAGAAACAAAAAATAGGAATTATACTTTTCTGAATTATTCATTTCAAATACGTTTCTACACTACAACAATTTTAGCTCATAGTGGCATTAATCATTCGATAATAACAGCAATAATCGATAGTTTCAACTAATTTGCCGCATCATCAACACTATCGATTCTGCCATCTCTAGTTTTGTTGTACCTCTTTTGCACATATGAAAGCTTGGAAACTGTTTCCAGCTGCAAACAAATCTAATTATTTAGTTTAAATGTTTAAACTATGAAAAGTTGGCACAAAATGTCTGTTAATACAATACCCAAAAGTTGTGGGTAATTAAAATGCAAAGCGCACAGATAATCCACCTTTTTGGGGCACGAGCAAAAAAGGACATTCGACCAATATTGACATTAATCAACAGACTATGCTTAATTTGTGTGTGTGTGTGTATTTGAAATTGATTGGATATTGATTGAGTTTTTGTTGATCTCTTGGCATAACAAAGCAGCTTTATAAGGCATCAAAGCCGCAGGCTTTGGTTGGGCACCAGATCGCGCAACTTACTCAGCTGATATTTATAGTGAAAGGCAGCAATGATTGTTGACCTCAAGTTACATGAGTGCCGCAATAACCAGAAGTACGCATAGCTCATACACACGCACACTCGCTTACACACACATACACACACACACGAGCAACACAACAAATCGAAGCTCAACCTCCAATCGCGATAAGGACCCGCATTTGAGGCCCCAACCAAGAACAACGGCAACAATAAAGAAAAAGTGCGTCACTGCACAGCACGAAACATGAATAATTGAAGCTGCTTAGCGGTTGGCAAAGTTGCCACAGGCGGGGCAGGGAGATGGAGTTGGAAAGGGGAAGGGTAAGTGACGGGCAGTTGTGGCAGTTGGGCAGTTTTGAAGTGTCGCAATTAATCAAAGCATTGACCAATCCAATCTAGGACAAGTACACATTTAAATACATGTCGAATGCATTAAGTCATATATTAAATGAAATCTAAGGCGACTTTTAAAAAAACATATCACATGTGAATGCAATTGACTGTTAAACTGATAGATTATGAAATATAGATACACACATAACTAACTAAAGATTAGACAAAAGCCACATTAAATGTTTGAGCTACAAAACTATAGCATACTTTTTAGCGCAATCGTTCGGTTTTGTGGAACTCAGAACAGCCGAAAGCTGCGATTTCAAATGATTTGATTAACAGCCTAAAATTAAGTTTGTCAATGTAGATAATTGTGATAAATACACAGATGAGATCAAAGAGGTTGATCAATTAAATTTAAAAAAGAAAAAAATATGAAAATACCTTAATATTTCGACTCATATCAGCTGTGAAAAGCAAACAATATGACAATGCTTCTAGTCCCAAATTAAACAAATTGAGTCGTTAAACGCCTTGAGTTTTTCTTATGACGGTGTTCACCAGAAACTATCAAACTTATTGATTATTTGTAATAGTTGATCAGGGATTAGTTATGCTGGTGAATGTGGTCAATGATTTCATCGAAGTCGAGAATAGAAACAGATCCGAATAAGAAGAATATATTAGAATTACTTGTTTTAAAAATTGCGCTATTGCTTGAATAGGTTTTGATTTTTGAAATGGAGAAATTACTAGAATTACTTTAAAAATTTCACTCGGCAATTCACAACAAATCTAAAGCTTACTTTTGATAATCCACAAAATAATCGAAAAAATATATTTTTTAAGAAGTATAAGAGTATATCAAATAGTTTCAATATTTTGCAGCCTTTTTAAGCAAGTATAAGTTCGGACAAGTCTCAGTCGACTTGGTACAAAAGAAACCTCTGGATTGCCGAGTTCTCTCTCTCTAATTAATTCTTCAATTTATGTATTTATTTAGGAAATATTGACAATTAACCAAACAAAATCCAAAGATTCGATATATGCATATGTGTTCTAAGCTATATACAAATAAGTTTCCAATTCAAGCCTCTAATTGTAACATAAATTTTGGCTTGTTTTGTTTTTTTGCTTGCTATCAATGCGGGGCCTTATCAAAATCTGCATTTTTTAGCTGCTGCTGGTGCTGCCACTTGCCGCTTTGATAAGATTGCCATTCACACGCTTCATCAAGTGCTCAAAAGCGCAAAGTATCATAATAAATAAATAATAATAATAATAAGCAATAAATCAGAATAAGACGTCACAGGAATGCGCGCATTGTTGTTACCAAAAAAAAACTTCGACTAGGCAGGTGCACAAGTGCTGAAGGTGCCAACTAACTGGGCCCAAAAAGGTGTTGACTAATTGCAAGAGATGGCGGCAAAGAGAGCTAATCAACCCGGACATGGCAATGCTGCACTTGCCACCTGCAGTTGCACGTTGCGCCTGGGGTCAGAACTTAACACAGTTTGTTTGCACAGCGACAATTAACCATTTGCGGTTGCAATCTGCAGCTTTGCCGCTTGACTGGGTCAGCAGCGTTGTGTGTAGATACTTGAGCACAGCACAAAAGCCAAGAAATAAAACTCACGAAACAAGATACAAACAAAGGAAGGAAGGAAATTAGTGGGCGTTGCGAAAGGATATTGCAGACAGAAAAGGATACGACTGCTGCTGTTGCAATGTGTGTCAAGACATTTATTCCGTCTAACACTTGTTATTATTGTTGTTGGCAATTAGAAGCTGGTCGCACATTTGCGCAGTTTTAATTGGCCCAAAGACGCAAAGCTACCTGAAGATCATTAGGCAAATGGCCAAAAGCATTTATTCATTAGTTTGCGCTTAAAAGATACGACGACATTCTCACTGTGTGTGAGATTATTATCAATAAATCCATTTAATTGCACAACTTGCAAATCAAACAACAAATTTAAATATAATATTAAATACAACTAGTTTAAGCTGTCAAAAAGGTAGCAGTGCAACCAGTTCAATAAAAATGCACATTTTTTATAAGAAAAAATGTATAGTATGATAAAATTCATCATTGCTATCGATATCTTTATATTTGTGTATTAATCTGAATCTTAGCAGCTGGAAAATATTTATTTTTATTTATATTTATGTATATATATTAATTTCTCTATTTTAACAACAATCTTAACACAAATTCAAAGTTTAGAAATTTTTACCAACGTTTAAAAAATATAAATATTGATAGTGGCAAGAATAATCAGTGCCGAAGCCCTGAGAGCGCATTATCGGTACTATCGTTACTGTTATCGATAATTTTGCAGCATTTATAAGCGCAAGTCATTAGGAAAATGTTGAAAATGTACAACAAAATACAATTTGTTATCGATACTATCGATAACTTAAATATTTTCATTCAAATCGCATTTTTTGATCTGGCAAATATATAATATCTATATTTTATTAGCTAATTATTCAATTCAATTACATTTCCTGCCATGTTAGATAATACATAACATAACAGTCGAGCTCCCAATCAATACTATCGATAGCGTTATCGATAGCTTGGCAGTTTTAACAGGCTTTGATATGAAATGAGTGCTTGAAATATTGTTAACAACATTTTAATTTCATTGCACACTCAATACAATTGTTGCGACAGTAATTTGAATTCTATGAAAAACCAAAATATATAAGTAAATAAATGATGATATATACTTCCCATATATATTATAATCATGCATGAATACAAAACTAAGTTAACTTCCCATTACTTCGATGTATCATTACAAACTAAAGTTTTGCTTGAATCGTTTGAGTTAATGATTCATTTTGTTTCGTGGGGGGGTTTCGTGGTTTTCTACTGGTGAGGCATCTTAAATGAATACCATTAAATGTATCGCATGCAATTAGCAGCAGTTTGTTATCGTTGTTATCGCCGTTGTTGTTGTTACGATTTACTGTAAGTAATTTATGCAAATTTTAAACTTTTCCGTATTATTTTGGATGAATGAACTTTGGCTAAGTTGGGAAACCAGTTGTGGAGATGCTGCTGGCTGTTCTCAGAGCAATATTTGAGATGACACTCACACACAGCCAGAGACCTTTCATAAATTTCATTTTTATTGCACCGCCAAATGAAAGTCATTTTAAAAACTCAAATTTATGAACACGTTTGCAACAAAATGCAATTACTTGTATTATATACATATATTATAATTATTTGAGCATCTTTTTTTGGTATTTTACTCAATTTGTTAGTTGTTTTTGGCATCATAGAGTTCAGCATTTGTTGGAGTCGCATCTGAATTCTCGCCCACAACAACAGCAGCATTTCACTTTCGCTCGGAGTTGAAAGATTAATCAACTGTCTGATCTGATCGCCTCTGATCGGCTGAACTGCACTGATGGGGTCTGGCCTGTTCTTGGGAATGAGATTGGGATTGGGCTTGAGCAGTGTTAATGTGAGCCACTCAGCGCATGTGCCGATTGTTGTTAAAGTCGTAAATCTCAACTTAATTAGCGCCACGCGCGCAACGCGTTTTAAAACGCGACAGAAACGCGTCGTTGCCGCTGCCACTGAGCCAAATCAAAGGCTGGGGCAACATTTTGTTTAGTTCCGCTGTTTGATTTCTTGAAAAACAGAGACAGCAAGCTGTTGAAATTTGAGACTAAAAATGAAGAAACCAATTGAACATCTTGTTCAACAGGAATGTCAACCCTCTCTGAAGACTGATCGGAGTTTACCTGAGTACACTTGAATAAAGACATAAGCAAACACTTCTATAATCAAACTCTGATTATCAAAGCATATAATATGTAGCTTACTCCAATTTAAATAAGCTAGAGTATGTCTTGCATATGATAAAGTTCTAATAACTGTGAGGCTACTCTTCCATGAACTCCCCTCTCTGAGTGCGAGCAACTGTCACTAATTAACCTGTTTTACCTGGCCCAAACACAACATATTACAGAAAAAATGACATTCAGCACTGCCCCTCGACACAGCCATTCCAACTAACACTCTTAAATTGCACTTAACTGAGTTCCCTACGGTTATTTATACATAGATACTTAGAAACCATCATGTATCCATTTTTTCCCAGGAATTAAGGATTTTATGGAACTCATATCATTACTTGGAAAGTTCATCAGCTTGTCGAAATGAACTTCAAAGAGTTGCCACACATTCGAAATAGACATTAAGGCTACCAAGTTAAGTTGGCTGCGTCTGACTATTTCAAGATATGACACTCGGGATTTCTAGGCAACTTTAATTAATATCAGAAATATGTTGTGTTGTTTTCACTATTTAAATATTTATTACTTGCTTAAGCTGCCAAAAAGTAGTAGCAGTTGTTAAGAATAATGCAAAATTGTAACAACTATTTCCATATTTATGTAAATTTAAGATTCCCAAATAGTTTAAGACTTAAAGCCTTGAATATTGGTATTGCAATGATGGACACATAACCTAATAAAATAATGATTGAATTTCTCCTAAAGTTCGTTGTTATTTATATCTCTTTGGAGGCTGCAAACGTATTTCAATTGCATTAACAATGTTTGATAACAATGCGAGACTCGTGTCAAGGTTGCCTTGCCAAATATGACAAACATTGGCATGTGGGCCGCATTGGACTATGTAATAATATCTTATCACACACGCACACACACACACACACGCACGCACACACCTAGGCCAAGAGCGCATAAGAGTGAGCGCCCAAGTGGAAGGTGGAAGTTGGAAGAGTGTGTGCAAAACAAACAAACGAAAAGACACCAAAAATAAAAAATAAAAGAAATCATAATAATAATCAAGAAAAATGTGACACAATCATAAACTGAAGAGCCGAAACGACAACAATAACAACAATGAGCAAATATGAATATATGTTTAATGTGTATATATAATTTATATACAATTTGTTCTGATACCTTATTTTGTTGCGTTCTGATAAGGTCGCAACAAAAAACTCTCGCTCTCATTTCAGATAGTGTGGCAGCAACAACAGCAACAACAACAACTACAACAAACCTTATCAGAATAATTTGTAGAGCGAAAAGAAAAATTCGATTGCAAATTTTGTTGTTATCAAAACAAAAGCAGTAAAAACGCAAACCACACTTCAAACTTTTGCCAAATTATTGATTGATAACGAATATATTCTTTTTCTTCGTTTTTAATATTCCTGTTTTATTTCATATTCAATTTTTTTCTATTTCTTTTTGATAGTGTAGCTTTCAGCTGGAGGCCTAGGGCAAAGGTTTTGCCTTTGTGCTTGGTGCAAGTGCCCCGCTGGCTGGTCAGAAGTATCCACCCAAATCCCCCCACAAACAATGTTCTTGAGCACTATCAGATGGCATTTATCTAGCGCGTGAGATTAAAAACCATTCGAAAATGCTCTGATATAGTGGGGCCTTGATATGCTGTTAAATGGCTAAATGACGTAAAGTAAAGTTTTCTTCGAATCAAGAATGAATACAAATTAACGCTATAAATTCGGTTATAAAACGTAGCAAGGTTCAGTTGCTGGATATCTTAGAGGTTAAGAACTCGCCTTATACACTGAAAGTTGTTTATAAGTTCAGCTTAATATCAAGAAAAGTCAACGTTACTTCCTACTTACAAAGTAAGCTTCAATTATTGTATTGAAAGCGAAAGAAATCATAATCATAATCAAAATTCCTTTACAGTTTATGTTATCTAGAGGTAAGCGATGTTCTGTGACGTTAACAGAGTGATGTTAACAGAGTGATGTGAACAGAGTGACGTTAACAGAGTGACATTAACAGAGTGACGTTAACAGAGTAACGTTAACAGAGTGATGATAACAGAGTGACGATAACAGAGTGACGTTAACAGAGTGACGTTAACAGAGTAACGTTAACAGAGTGACGATAACAGTACAAAGAACAGAGTTCTAATACGCTCTATATTTAACAGATTTGAAGCGTTAATTGTTATAAATTCAATTTTTGAGAAATTAAATTGAAGAAATATTAGATTTGAGTTCTAGTTTCTTGAAGAAAAGATTTCTGTTTATGTAATACACTGCAGGATACTAAATAAAACCAAAATTGAAAATGAAACTAGAAGTAAACACTTAGAAAGTTAAAAATTTTCCCTATTTAGGATGAATTTTGGCTGATTTTGATTAAGGGAAGTAAATCGTTAACATCTTGGACACAATAAAAATTGGTTGACTATAGATAGGGAGGCGAATCGTCAACTTCTTGGACACAAGATATGTATCGGAAAGCAATATCGATGCAGGTTTATACACTGCCACAAAATATTGTTATATGGACAATGTTTAACAATGATGTATAGTAAAGTAAAATACAGCTTCTTTAGGTACCTTATTCTCTTGAAAAGAATAGTGTTTCAGCAAATTGAATTCCTCTGTGTATGAACAACATTTCCTCAAAGCATTTGAGCTGCAATTGTTTCTTTTAGTGTATCATTTTTGGACTTTCTTTCGGCTAGGTGTCCAACTGTTCGGACACTACTTGGAAGTGCAATGTCTCATGCTCAGACTGAAGCTTTAGCTTTCCTGATAAGGCAGTGAAGTCAGCGGCAGATTTTTGCATGGCATTTAAAGGCCCTGCAAAATGCAGCAAGAAACAAACACAGTGCGGACAATTATCAGAGGCCGTCAATCAGTCAGTCAGTCAGTTCAGTCAGTTCAGTCAGTTCAGAGTAATTCATTCAGTTTGTCAATCCCACAGTGTGTGGAGGAGCAACAAGAACTACAACATGCAAGAACTGATAACGTGTGAAGCAGTGGAAATGGATTTGAACTTCGCTGGAATCATTTACTCTATATATATGTATATATACATATACTTATTGGTATATGTACATAAATATGTATGTGCCTGTGTGTATCTGTATCTGTAGTGTATTGGCAGCTTATCAGTTTTGGCAAAGTCAAAACACACACACACACACACACACACACACACATGCCGAATATGAGCAGATGTTTGTGTGTATCTGAGGTTTGAAACATTTTGAGCATTAAATGCAAAAAAAAAAAACAAAAAATTGTAGAAAAAATGTATAAGAAAAGTAAAAGGCGCGATATAAATTGTTGCATGTGTGCGTGTGCGTGTGTGTGTGTGTGTGTGTGTACGCCTATATCAATAAGAAATTTGATTGCAATGTATTGTTGTTGTAGGAGATGACGTCAGAGTGCGGCTAATAAATGAAGTAACTTGTTTAGTTAAAGCGTCTCAAAAGAGCATAAGTTTTTATAACTTAAATATTTGCTTAGATATTCATTTGCACAAACACAATTTCAATATTTGAGTCTAAATTATTATATTTATAAAATAATAAAATAATTCATTTTATTTTGAAATGCAGCTCATTGCAAAAACAAACATTTAAATAACTGAAGTCAAAGCTAAATATTTGCTAGAAATTATTTTTATATTTAATTTAATTTTTTTGATTGTATTTAATTTCAAAAACTAAAATTTAAATAGCTTTAGATGTTTGTATTGATGTTTGTATTGTATTGCATTTTAATTGTCATACAATTATTTTCGAAATATTTTGAAATGAACACACTAAAAAGAACTCTAGATATTTTTGCCGCCACTTTGATAATTGTTTAAATAACATTATTTAATATATGTATATTCCAAAATTTGAAACTTACTTGTTTAATATGTAAATTCTTCAAATGCCGCTGCAATTAAGCACATATATGTTTTTATTTTGTTGGCAATAAAATGTCTTAAAAACGTGTGCTTTCATAAATTTGCATATAAAATAATATATATTTGTATAATATGCGGCGCTCCAAAATAAATATTGTTGTTTTTTTGTCTCTCGAAATGTCACAAAAGTTGGCAATTAAAATTGCATTAATTTGTACATGTTCATATTATATACTTTCATTATTATAGTAATTCATCTCAAGTATTATTTATGTTTGATAGATATTTGTGTGTTTCTTTAGCAAACAAGAACACACATTTTGCGTTGTGTCTGTAAAACAATTTGTATTGTTATAATTGTAAATATTTATAAACAGCAATCGAATGGGCGAGGAGGGTGGGCGGGCTGAACGTCAGGCGAAATAAAAGTTTAAAAATAATACGCTATATGTATATGTGGCATACGCATTGTTATTTTTATTTATTTATTTATTTTTGTGTTTTATTTTTGATAATAATTATTTTTGGAAATAGACGTCAAAATTGTTTATAGATTGGAGTAAAAATAAATGAAAGCGCGCCGCGGCATTATTTGCCTCATTTTCTTGCACCTTTTACTATTATTATGTATAATTATATTTTTGTATTTTTTGATATTTATATTTAGTTTGTATTTTTGTTGTGTTGTGTTGTGTTGTGTTGTGTTGAAACAATCGCGCAAGAAGAAAACGCTGAGGAAACGCGAACGCGTGCGAAACGCGCAGATCTGAGAACTGAAGAAGCGGCGCTGCGAACGCGTACGAACGTACTGACGGATACGTCGCAGCAGCGACGTTGACGTAGTCGAGCACGGGCGCACAGAGACACACGGATACGGGACTGTAGTATCTATCGGTATCGGTATCGCTGCGTTGTGTGTGTATATGTTTGCATGCATGTATGTATATGTGTGTATCGAGCTCGGGACGCGTGTTATGCCGTAGCCTCGCGAATGCAGTGAGGATGTCGAATGAATCTCGTAATATTCGAAAGAGCCAGCACACACACACACAGAGTGAGCGCACACTGAGTGGGCAAAAGCTCACCAATACGAGCGCATGGCATACACGGCATTCTAACGGTTCCTTTAGGTGTATTGGGGCAACAGATTTCTGTTTTGTGTAACAAAATATCGCACACACACATAGACACAACTCGAGCGCCGCGCGCTCACTCATTCTCTCTCTCTCTCTGTCGCTCACGCTTGCTCTCCCTCTCTTTCACACACTCTCTCTCACCCACTCGCTCTGTTTACACTCAGGAGCGCGCAGGCGCTCTGCTTTGAGTCGCTTTGCTGCTTGAGTTTGCACTCGAAACGAAAGCAAAAGCAAACAAGAAACATATGGTTTTTGTTTGCGCTCACTCATGCACACACGCACGCATACACACACCCCACACACAAACGCACACACACACACACACACACACACTTAAGACAGCCGTTCGTTGTTGTTGTTTGTTCCCAGCAGCAACAGTTATTTTTCCGAAATTCCTTTGCGGCTCGCTTCGATTGTTACCCACCTGCCTCCATCCACCCTCTCCTCAACAGGGGCGTACTTACTGCAGCGGAGGATGGGTGTCGTTATTTGGAGTACATTTTGTAAAGTTTAATGGAGACTTGTGCTTACATAAGAATATAATATATTTGAAGAGCTAAGTTATCATTTAAGTCCACGCTTAATTTCAAGATCCTTTTCAATACAATCTCTGTTATTAAATATAAGTTAATTCTTTAATTGTTTTTGTTTGTAGATAATAACTTTTATGAGAAAAAAAAATCCGATTCCCTATTGAAACATGCCCCATTATTTGCATTTTTGTATTGTTTCTTCTCATAATATATATAAGAATAAATCAATTTAAAAACAAAACCGTATCTATAGATCAGTCAACCAAGTTAGTATATTCGAATCCCACCCGGGGATGTTGTAGGACCTTAACAACCTTAGGACCTATAGAGTCAGTCACTGCTCGTAAAAGAAAGTTAAGCTGATATTTTTGTACCTTTTACCAACCAATAACAGCATTTTAATAAAAATGTTGTATATGGTTTTTGACCCACATCTTGGCAACCCCCTAGCCGATATCCTGGATACGCCCCTGCTATTTGCTACCCACTCGTTGAGCTTTTGTATGCTGTTCTCGCTCTATTGCCTGCTCATAAATGTTAATTATCCATTTTGATGTACAGCTCCCTCCCATTGGGCCCGCCAAATCACCGTCCCACGCCCCCTTAGGCCTAAACGTCTCCTTGGTTTCGTATCTGTATCCGCACTTCCCCCACAACTGGCCCCTCCACGGCTTCCTCTATTGAATAAGTGTGTGTCTGTCTGTCTGTTTATTTATTCGGCTCTCGTTTCTTACAGTTTTCCGTTTGTATTTTTTTCCCGTCATGTCACACAACACATTGTCCTTGTTTTTTGGGCCCAGCTCGAGTGCTTTAGGCTGATTCCTGACGTAGCTTTATAAAAACTTTGTTAACCTGCGTCTGGCAGCATAAAACACACACACACAGGAATGACGAATTACAATGGGGACATAAAAACCCTGAGCATTCCGAGTTCATTGAAGAATTCACAAATTAAATTCGCTCTATAAACGCTTCGTAAATGCGTTAGAAAACAGAGTGGTCCTTTTGTGTGTGTCGGGATATACTTGAATTTATCAACATGTTTCGGTTGTCAAGAGGTTTTCACAGTTAAAAATATAAAAAGAAACCAAACCATATACCTCAATTAACCTTTAATTAGTCACGTATGTATGTGATTGCGGCTCCCAAGAACTCATTAGTTGACATGAAAAGCGTTAAGGGCAGATATATTCTTACACGGGGTCAAAGTGCAACTACCATATAATTTTAAATTGAGTCGCCAACTAATGGTATAGAAATAATATTGATTCTAGATGTAGTTAAATATTAGTGTACTGGCATATCGAATCAATCAACCGCTATATATAAATAAAAGCCTACCTAACTTGACCAAATTAACAGCTATGAGCTCCCAAATTAAATGGACAAACCTTATTTTTAGACTATAGTACCTGATATTATAATTGTATATATATCATTATTACAGTGTATGAGGTAACCTTTGCGGTTCAATAGACATCTTTCACTATATGATGTCATGTCTATGAGAAGTCGTCAGTTGCTCAGTCTTAAAGCGTTTTGAGAAAACTTTGGATATTTTGTTAAGGATATTATATATATTATATTGCTATAATTATAATATTATTACTATTATCATATGGGTGCATTTTGAGAAAGAATATCTAATTTCTTTCATATGAATGTCGTTCTTTGAAAATATGAGCCATTTCTAAAGCTAGGGATTACGAATTGACTCAACTTTTTGCTTTTTCACAATGCACATTTTTATAGAACCATTAAAAATATTATTTTATACATGTTTTAAAAATCCCTATTTCACGTAATTTTTAAAAACTCAAACCCATCGATAGGGTACGGATCCCAATTCATCTAAAAAGGTGATTTCCAAATCTTGAACTCTACATTTGGGAGTTTAAAAAGTACTTGTGGGAATGTATATTGCTCCATCTAACAGAATCTACATTTCTAAAGGTTGCACTATCTCATACCCTGTAAGACAATCTGTTGGGAGGGGAATGTCATATCTCTAAGGGTAAACAAGTCGTATGGAGTAGTTACTTTCTGGGATAAGGAATCTCACTATATACCAAGTATTAGTCATAGTATTCAGAATATATACTTAATCCCATTAGGAAAACTTGTTAATATACGAATATCATTCCGTTCTAGCTTCAAAGACGGCATCCTTGCTGACAATCTCTTCAACTAGCAATCTATTAGTCATAGTAGTAGTACTTCCTTTCCAATGTCTTCAATATTATTATAGTATTCAAGTCTTTGCCAGCCCCTTTGAATTCATCACACTCTGTACCTGCTGTGCTGTTTGAGAAGATGCCTTCACGAATTGCTGTAAAAATCACGCATCGACGCATCGAAATGCAGAGGCAAGTAACCATTTACGACTTTAACGGCGCCACATTGTTGCAGAGTTGGAGAGTCGGGAGCCCTGCTTTGGCAGTGGCATATGGCAAAGGGAATGCAAATGTTGCATTTGACCTCGACTCGGGTCCGGGTCTCGGTTGCAATTGTGTGGCAGCATCTGCAACTGCAACGTGCGTGTGTCCTTGTGACTTTTAACACCCTGCCTCCGATGTGATGGCGACAACTGCCAGTCGAGAATCGAGAATCGTCAGAGTCTAGGGTCTTTGCTTTCTGCTTTCTGCAGTTCTGTTAATTCAATAAACGCCGGGCACATTTCGCGCATGTCCATGTCCCATGTGAGGCCATGTCCATGTCCAGAGTCAGTTCGGCGTAACGTTCCACACATGTGCAACATGCGGCGACACATGCGCAGCTCAGTGGCAATGTGTTGAGTCCGGGTTGAGTCTTGGCTGCGCTGGCATTGTCGGGGGCACTTAACCGCTTTTCCTTAGTATTCTCAGATTGCTAAGCGCGGCTGCATCCGATTTGTGTTCGTGTTGTCTTTGCCACCACGCAGGGGTTTCTTCAACGTGGCAGCACCCCAACCAAGACCAAGACCATCATCAACGCCAACAACAACAGCAACAGCCAGAAGAGCTAACCACGTGAAGTTGTTGTAAACTCTGCGTAGGTAGTTTTCATAAATTTCATTCAAATCGTCTCGACTTGAGTACATATGTACGAGCAAGCAGCAGATGATGATCTGCCTTGGTTGGATTTGAGTTCATCTGCTGCTCTGGCTCTTAAAAAATAATAAATGTTTCAGTCACCAAGGCCCGTAGGTCATTAAGGATATGTAACATCGTATGAAACCTTTCTAAATTTCCCAGAAAACTTCAGATTGTATGTGATTTTTCGCAATTATATGCTGAATTAATCTAATGTGTTTATAATCCTTTTGTTAGGAAACTTTTAGGTTACACAGTTGGAATAAAAATCCATACGTGTATCAAAGATCAAGGCATTTTTTTAAACTTGTGGCGGTAAATAGTGTTTCTCGAAAATGATACCACATACCAAATTTAATGAATCTAGTTATTGTAGTTTTTCTCTATCCCTGCTATGAATACGGGATGAAAATTGAAAGTAAGATGTACTCCAGCATTGGTTACAAGGTGTAAGGAGCCAGCTTTACACTGCGCCAAATTAGTAGTCAACTTGTGTTATAGGCGAAAATGAAGCGACATGATTGTGATTTATATATTTGAAATTCAATCTCTTAATTACTTTGTTGTAACTGAATTCAACATTGTTTTTAAATCACATTTAATAAAGTAATTTATTTAATTTTTTATTTTTATTTTTTCATATTTATTAAACATGATTGTGCTTCATTTATATAAATTTAATCACTTACTCGCTTACTTCGACATTTAAAATGTACTTTCTTTAAAGAAATCTATTCTTAAAATTGAAACCAAAGCAGCTATAAGTCTTGAGTAAGCCATTTGGGAATATTTTACTCATCAAAGCAGCAGCATTTCCATAATAAGATAATAACACCCGGCTTAAATTCCGTGTCTCCTCAATACGCTGGCCAAATGTATTTGGCTAACATCTCGCATAAGTATACTTGTGCTCGCGTCTAATTTTGATGCAAGCAAAGACAGAAGCAATTAGGCCAGTAATTACTTGGGTGTGTCAAATGAAATAAAAAGCAGTAGCTACGGCTAAGGACATCCCCCCAAAGGATCGGGGCATTAGCATTGCCTAATTACATTTCAATCGCATGTCTTAAAAGGCGCTTAAACTCTCAATCGTTCATCAAAATATGAGCACAACATTTCGACTCTCTGTGTGTGTGTCCTTTAAGTGCAATTTAAATGTGATTAGATATGGGCTTATGCACAACAAACACAAAAAACCGCCAGGAGAGTGGGAGGACTGGGTTTCTTTTGCCAGACATATCAAAAAAAAAAAAAAAAAATAAGTGTTACGTCTGTTGTCAACTGAGGCGTCTCAAAACGGGGCAACTCGCAACCCGTCATTCAGCTTCCTGCTTTTGCAGACGGACAGAGACTGCCCCCGCCTCCGCGCACACCTTCAGTGTATAAATACTCCATTGTTTGTCTCGCTTGGAGTTGCCTAATCTAATCAATTTTGCTCAATGCTCAATGCTCAATGCTGCTGCCGCCCACGCCCTGGCGCTGCGTGCCACAGAGCAACAAGAGGCAATGCCAAACAGCCTGTCAGCTTCAATAAGGCTACCTTAACATGTGTATGCGAGTGCGGGGAGTGGGCTGGAGGCGTGTGTGGTATTGGGGTTGGGAGTTGGGCGGTTGAGGGTGGACGTCTTTTGGTGCCAAGCGAGCAGCTGAGCGGCGGTGAAAGCATTTCACTGTTTGCATCAATGATGAGCAGGCTGTGAGAGCGAGGGCTGCTGCCTCTGCTGCCGCTGTACCTACTGCCATGGCGCTTTTAAAGTGACCAGAAAATGTGGCCATGACAGGCTGCTTTCCCCTCTCCTTTCCCGCACGTTTCCCTCTCTATTATTCAGTCCATTGCACAGTGTGTCAATACTTCATGTTTGATCACTTTTCCTTCTGGTTAATTTATACTTTTGTTTATGCCTAGAAGTGTGGCTTAAATTATATTCAATTGCAAAGATATTGTGCCACACACTTGCAGAGTTTTCATTCAAATTGCATAGAACGCGATTTAAATTTGCTTATAGTGTTATAAATACAATAATATTAAACAATACATATCCTGTCATAGCGGACACCTTACCACTTATAACAGTAATGTAATGTTGATTGTATTAATAAATATATATAAAAAAAAATAAAAATAATAATAATAAAAAAATATCCTGTCATACCTAAATATAATTACAGTTACTAGAATTCACTCCACTGCGATAGAAATTCAAGTTTTGATTAATTAAAAAAGGTTTTTTTTTAGAGAAATATATAGTTTTTATACTCTGTTCCTGAAGGGAAAATAGTATATTGTATATTTGCGAAATGTCCGTCTGTCCGTATGAACGCAATTCTTTTCCACACCCTTGAAGCTAGAGCAACCAAACTTGGTACACATGTTGGTGTATATCCTCCATTTATGAAGTCTCAATTATGAAAAATCTCCTCACAATTTATACAAAATATGTTCAGCTTTTGTGGAGCAAAATATATATATTTTTTTAATATAAAATCTTTATCTTTTCACAATTTATACGCAATACATACATATATGTGTATGAAATATCATCCTTCTTTTATTTATTTATGCAAACCAAGGATGATCAGCTGTGTGTTTAGTTTACATAAAATGCAGCCAACTTAAATACTTTCTTATTACAGCTGATTCAATTCATTCAATCCCTTAAATTATATATATTTTCGGTCCACTGTGCATTGGTTTTGCTGCTGTCAGTTGCTGCATTGGCAACTGAATTTAAGTTAAAAACAAAAACTTTGAATTATTGTATTTGTTGCCTCATCTTATACACTCGCAAAAAAAAAACTGTTTTGGCCAGTGTCAAGCCAGCACATTTTCACTTTTATTGGGGTTGAAAACCCCATATGCCCATTTATCCATTTGCCCACTTGACCATTGCCAACCCCATCGAAGTTTGACGTGTGACAGCGCACAAATGTTAAATAAAAGTTGTACGAGCTGCCATGACAAATATTCCATGCAAATGCCTTGGCAAGGACGCTGGCAGTAAAAAGGTTTTCACAGCCCACACAATGCCACAAACAATAATTGAAATTGATGCTTCCCAACTCAGTAAGTAAAACACATATTACTATATAGTATCTATATCCCTATAGCCAGCATTTACAGCCAGCTTTTAAGCATTTCAAGGTGAGCGCTGCGGAGGCATTAATTGATTTGGACAAATGATTTCCTACTCGGTTTCACTTGATTTTCATTCATGCAAAATTCATTGATTACTTCTGAGAACTAAATCTGCAGCTGAACTTACTAACTATTCATACATAAATAATGCGTTCAAAGAACAACATTAAAATGAATAAAAGTTTTTTCATGTTCATTGGTTAGGACAATTGGAAGGGACAATTGAAAAATGTTACCTGTGAAAGTAATTAACTATGTTGTCAAAAAACAATTATATATGCATTCTACTTTCGATATTCAGGTTGAGCTAATATGATCAGACAGTTGTCAATTTATAGTATTCTGTTTGACTTATGCAAAATCAAAAATAAAAAATAAAATTAATATTAAAATAAAAATCTTCCTTATTATAAATTTACAAAAAAAAAGTTGCCACACCTAAAAAGTTAAAAAACTAAGCATATAGTTCAATTGGCTGCGCCTCGTTGAGCTGAATTCAGGATCAGCCTTCGTGTAAACATTAAATTCATGATATGGTGGGTTGGTTGGTAATCAAAGTTAAATAAATATAATGCAACCCTCATTAAGTCTAGTAAGTGTTGGCTTTAGTATTATCAGGAACTGCATTAACCTGCTATAACTAACAACTATTCATATTCATATCAAGTTCTAGCCAAAAGTCGACCTCTAAATAATTGAATATACTATTGAATATCCGTTTCCGTTCCCAACTCGAGTTAAGGCTTGGGCCAGCGATTGGCATGCCAGACATCAGGTAATCATTTTGAAAACAGCATCACATTTCTGTAGCAGGCATATCAATCATTCTGACTATACTATTTTGCCTGTCTGTCTGTCATAAAGGTATCCACACACACACACACACACACACACACACACACACACACACACACACACACATACACACACACACTTACAGTTACAAGGTAAACACCTGTGTGTGGTAAGTAAAGCTCAGGAAAACTTTAACTGTTACACTGTCAAGTCAGTGTTGCCAATTCCACTTTTATATCCCGTCAAAATCTGACTTTTTTAAAAGTTTGATTACAGAAAAATTTAAAACAACGGGCTGCTAAAATTCGAAGTAGTTGTATTAAAAATTGTATTAAAAAAATGTATCGTACTAACGTCTAAAGATAAAAATATTCAAGAAAAATCATTTCAATATCAATATTCAAAAGAATATTTCGGAATTCAGAACAGCTGAAAATGTGAATTCATTTCACGGAACTGGGAACAGACCTAATTGAATCGTTTATCGGAATTAACATTCTTAAAGTCTCTCGTTTTTCAAACAACTTTACTTAAAAAGTAAACGTAATATTCAAGAAAAAAATTGTAAACAATATTCAAGCACTTCTCGGAATTCAGAACAGCTGAAAATGTGAATTCATTTCACGGAACTGGGAACAGACCTAATTGAATCGTTTATCGGAATTAAAAGCTTAGCAATTTCTCGATTTATATAAACCTTTGCTTATTCCTTTGGTTTTTACACTAAGAACAAGCTTTCTTGGTAGGCAACACTGACAGCAGCAAGGAGCACAAGGTTGGAACATCTGATTTGCAGGGGGCAGGTAGTAAGCTAGGCACACATTGGAAATTGACAGGTTGTGGGGCAGGGATGGGGCAATATGGTAGGAAAGTGTCCCACGCACACACACACTATCAAAGACTTGCAATGGCATCCTGTGGCCTAGCCTCACATAACATGATATATATTTTTAATGTCTTTATTATGTTCCATTGAGTGTAAATATTTGCCTTGTGCACAAACAAACACACACACATACACACACTCACAGAGAAACATATACTAGTACAGAACTGAGCAGATGAAAAGGCAGAAGAGAGTCCATAATACGCGGCACGTGCTGTGCGTTTCAACTTAAGCCATGAAGCAGATACAAAAACTTTTCATTTCCCTTAGTTGTGGATAGGGGAGGGCGGACCGCTTTTCACACTCACCTTATTAAAGTTTTCCTTTTGCGTGCGCAAACAACAGGTACAAAAAGTTTTGCTGCAAAGAGAGACAGAGAGGTGGAAGCAATGAAAAAATGAAATCAAATAAAGTGAATTAAATAGATACTACAATGAGCACTTGAATACTAAAGCACAAGACATTATATCTATTGGCATGACAACACTGGCGTGGCCAATTAATCTTAACTGTCGAAGCGTTTGGATCGCTCAAAAGACGCCCCCGAGCTGAAGTTCTTGCGATTTATGACGATCAGTTCAATGCAATGTAACCTCCTGCAAAGGGGAACCAAGCCAGGCAGTCCAGACAGCGGGACAGACTGCCAAAGAGTTGCCCCCCTGAGCTGGATTAGGTTCCAGTACACAACAACACACACATGTGCCACACACACACACACACACTGGAGTTGCACTTTGTTGTTCAATTGAAGAAATAACTTCACTCGCTCAAAAATTTTAGTAGTTCTTTCGCTCTTTTTATTCGTTCATTCATTTTTTAGTTTCTTCCATCGATTGTTTAGTTTGATCGTTATGTTTGATATTTTTGATCGTTCGTTAAATTTTTTAATTCGTTAGTTAGTTTTATTCGTTATTCCGTTTCACTCGTTGGTTTTGATCGTTTCTTTTATTCGTTCCTTCTTTTCATTACTTAATTTTGTAGTTTGTTTCATAGATTGCTTAGTTCGATCTTTGTGTTTAATATTTTTGATCGTTCGTTACATTTTTCAATTCATTAGTTAGTTTTATTCGTTAGTCCGTTTCATTCGTTGGTTTTAATCGTTCGTTCGGTTCGTTTCATTTTAGTATAAGTTAGTTTATTTAGTTCGTTCGTTTTATTCGTTCCTTCTTTTCATTCGTTAACTTTCATTCGTCTTATTCGTTCCTTCTTTTCATTCGTCCATTTTTTAGTTACTTAGATCGATTGCTTAGTTCGTTCTTTATGTTTGATTTTTTTGATCGTTCGTTAATTTTGTAATTCGTTAGTTTAATTTTGGTTTATTCGTTTGTTTTGATCGTTCCTTTTGTTCGACCTTATGGTTGGTGCGTTAAATTTTCATTGTTAGTTAGTTTGTTTAATTCATTAAATTATTTTTTAGTTCGTTGGCTCATTTAGTTTATTCTCTCGCTAATTTTAGTTCGATAGTTTGTTTAGTTCGTTAATTTCTTTAGTTCGTTCGATCAACAGTTGGTTTTTTTCGATTTTTATAGTTTTTTTTGGTTTCTTATGATGATTATAGACCCGCACTCCATCATTAATTTCAAAGACATTTTCCTTCGTTTAATTTAAATCGTATTATAAATGATTTGCTCGTTGTTCTGTGTACGTCATGTATGTAATTCGATCAGTTTAGCGACTAGTTCTATTATGAACTTATTGTGAACGCTTCAGTACAACTCTAACACACACTCGCACACTTTGCATGAGTCCAACTTGGCGAGGGGCATTGTCATCATGCAGCAGCGGCAGTCAGACCAAAGTGAGTTTAAAGTTGAAAGGATACCATAAATCTTGGCAGGCTGATGCAAAGCGACAGCCTCAAAAGCCTCTGGAGCACTCGCAGTCGCAATCTTCTTGGTGAGGCGGGCTTGGCACAGAAGATTGACAGCATTGGGCTTAGCTCGTCTCACATGGCCAAAGCCAGCCCAGTCAGATGATAGTATTTGTCTCGACTGTTCTGCATAATATCAAAAACTGCGCATTGTTTGAATTAAGACTGATGTGGCATTAGGGATTTATTGAATCAGCGTAGAACATTTCAAGGAACTTGATTGGTAATCGTCAAGAATTGTTATTAATAATATTAATAATTATGTGTAAATAGGAAAAAGTATATATGTTAAACAAAGTATGTATTATACTTTATAAAAGCCATCATTCAAATTGCATACTTGAATTAAGGTGCTTATAAGAACTTCAAAAGGTTTGTATGGGATTTGAGTTTTACTTAGTCTACCAATCCCGCTGAAATTGATTTTAAATATAATCGAACTGGAACATTTTATAGAAATACAGTTGTTAGCAAATATTAAAAGTGTCCTAGGTATGATAGTTTCTTCTAGACTTTGAAATAATCGATAGTTATAATCAAACTGATATATTATTTTTTCCATCCCTTCAGAAAAGACTTTTCAATAAGCATTAAATACATGGATATTACTGTATATAATACCATATATAGTATACACTACGAGACATTCGCCTTTGTAGCATTAGTGTACTTATTTTCATAGGAAATGAACATCATTCATCACATTCACAGTCAGCTTTTCACTTAGCCGTCGTCTGTATGGACAAATTACAATCAAAAAATCAATTGCCAGCTGTTGTTGCGCTGTGACGTCAGAGTTGCTCAGCTGTTGATGAATAATTTGATACACAGTAGTCCCAGTCTATGCCTGAAAGATATCCTGCACGCGTTTTATTTATACCTAATTGTGTATGCTCAATCAGCTGTTGCTGTTATGTGTCGCCCCCAAAACTGACAAAAATTAAGGAGAGTAAAGATACTAACCGACTGACTGCTCGATATCTGATGCTGAAAACCCAAACCAAACAACAAAAGCATACGCAACATGTGTGCACAAATTGTTGTTGTTTTGTTGTTGTTGTTGTTGTTTTTATTGCTGGCTAGCAGCACATGGCACTAGATTGGGCTCATGAAATGAACCGTATATGTGCCAAAAAGTCAATGATAGACAAAAAAGACAAACACACAGACAGACATGAAATTTTTCTTGTTTTTCACAAGCAAGCACAATTTCCCGGGGCCTAAACCCCGCTGCCGCCTCTGTCTCTGCCCCCCTACTACCCACTACCCCGGCTACTGTGTGTATGACCTCAAGTGCGCACATCCTTTGCCGCTTCCTTTAAGGCATTTCACATATTCGTACGCCGGGCAATCGCATTGCGATGCCAACTCAAGTGCCTACGGATTTGAACTTAGGCCCAAGCAGCCTCAACGAGTACGTTTAAATATTTTTATGGCCCGGGCCGAGCTGCTGTATCTGTATATGTGTGTGTGCGTGTGCGTGTGCGTGTGTATCTGTGTGTATTTCTCACCTACAGCAGCAGCAGCAGCGCCAGACAACGTCCATTGCAAACGCAGATTTCAAAACAGTTCAGTTCTAGCAGGAAAATATATACGTTTAGCAACAAAAGTTTAGGCACACCCGAAAGTTAATCAAAATATAACGTGACTGAAACTAAGCTGTCACCAAATAGTTAGAAATATGATTGTATACCTATTTGGAAAGGAAAATATATTTCCTTAAATTAAAAAAAAAAGCAATGAACTATATTGTTTTTTTGTGTTCTTGTAACCGGACTGATCTGTATCTTCAGATCTCAACTGGGTATTATTATATTATAATTGAAAAAAACAATAAGATTATAAAAGTAAGGATACTTTAATATTTTTGAAGAGGCTGCTACTGTGTTTGCTTATCGATAGTATCGATGGCGCACTCCCGATGGTCTTACCTTTATTATAGGTTAATATTCTTACCGATTTTTGTCACACATGTCCTTGGGTATTCTTAAATAAGGGTTAAAACCGTAATTGATATCAAAATTGAGATTGAGAATGTTAAAAACTATCGATAGTATCGATTAGCCCAACTATCGATAAAGACAAATGACAGTTGAACTACGAACTATCCCCATTAGCTTGTCAAGCACCCAGGCTGTACATATACTTTCCTTACTCACTATATGTACTACTTATATGTATGTATTTTATATGTATGTTTCCTTTGATTTTTGTTATTGGGCGCAACTACAACACACACACACACACATACATAGAGATGTGTGTGTGTGCAGACACAAATGTTATTGACGTCGCCGTCCGGGCACCGTCAGAACGACGCCCAGACGGACGCAGAGCAGCGGGCCATACGTTGACTGAGAAACTGTGGATGGGGCCAGGGGCCAGGGGCCTGAGGCTGGGACTGGGATTGGGACTGGGACTGAAGACTGGGACTCTGGGCGATGTTACCGTTAAAAGAAATGCAATTAAAATGAATCTCTAGACCCCTAAAAACTTCAAGCAGCCGCAGTAGCGGAAGCAATTAGTAAACTGAGCAGTCTTCCCATATAATCCCATAGCAAATCTCTGGCCGCCTCACGCGTGCTCTACGTGGCATCTTTTTTTTTGTTTTCGTGTTGACTGCAGTTTGTAGGTAGAGCTAAAGATACAGATACACACACACATGCAATTGGGGAAACGCACTTAAGGAAATGCATAATATTGACTCATATATATACATACATATGTATATGTATGTATCTACATCTGTCTGTGGCAGCTCGGATCTGCCTTGGATGCGCCCCCGGAACACGTTTAATTTGTGGTAGCGCACATGCAATCCTTTCGACAGGGTCTGCCACTACCCCTACCCGAGCTTGATACCCCTTGCGACACATTCGTGTTCATAATTTTTATAATTTGTTGATGCCTCCTCGTATTGGATTTCCTAATTTGGTTGCATGACAATTATGGGACAAAAGTCAAAAAATAGATTTTTCTTTATAGGAGGGGGGTAAATACTACCATTGTGTATGCTAACATATAAATAAGCTTAACACTCTAGTGACGAAAGCATAAATTAAGCCTTAAAACTTTTGATATTTGTTTGAGAAAGCATTACCTCAACGTTCCCGCCCTACTATGATATTAAAATTGATTTCGATTGAAGGTTATTTTCTATTTAGGTTATTGTATTCTTAACCCATTTAACCATGGTCATATAAACGTTTACCTATTTACCACATATCTGGTATTGCACTCGATTTTCATCGACTGTTAAATATATACATTTTTAATTTCCCAAGCTCATAACTCATCGATAAACTTGGAAATAATGTGATACTTTTTTAAATTCCCTTTATAATATAAATCTAAATATATTGTGTATTGTAATAAATACAGATAAATATGGAGATAATTTTCATCTAACCTTATGTAAAATTAATAAGATAGAATAGCCAAGAAATAATCGACAGTAATTTTAAAAATTGATGGAGTTCATCAATCTGTGCACTGACCAGCTCAGATATTGAGATATATTAATAAAACTAACTATAATTCCCACACAAAACACAACGTAGAAACAGAAAACTGTCTACATCTAAGATTTTCCAGCGCTTTTCACTTTTGTGGTCATAATTTCTTAAATTTTATGATTTTTCTCAACATTTCTCTCCGATATGAATATTTCCTCTCCCTGAAGTTGAATTTATTCGAGGATCTCATTAGTTTGTCAATACTCTAAGGGTCACTCTTGAAGTATTATTTAGAAAAACACAAGCCGAACTGCACAGAGTTGCCAGACATCAAAAATATGTGACGTATTAAGTTGGCTGCGCCGCACTTTAAATTGAAATGAGGCAAAAACTTATGTTGAATACTTGATAAGCTGTTTATGAAATGATTTTACAAAACAATAAAACGTTTTATTTGTAGACAAATTGGCGCAATAAATTAATAGATATGTACACAGAAATTAGTCACAACAAATTGCAGGCATGCCAGACGTGCCTCCTTTTCAGTCTGTGCCCCCCGTCTGCCTCTTTATCTTGCTCCCTCTCTGTCTCTCTCTCTCTCCCTCTCTCTGTCTCACTCTCTTAATCTGGACATTCTGGACCACCCAGTCGACAGCTGCTGGTTGCAGCAGACAAAATGCAAAAAGACAACATGGATAATATAAGCCAATGAAAACAAACATGAAAACTCAAAACATTGTACGATGATGCAGATCAGTCTCTATCTATCTATATATCTGTATAGACTATCTATCTACAAATATAAAAGTCTGTTTATAAATGTATTTTATCTATCTACATACGTATGTATGTATATTCTGTGGCGCTGCATAAATAAAAGTTCAGATTTAGCTGTGGCACGTGCCAACTTGTTAAAAATATGTTCACAATATCTATAAAAATATCTGCTTAAATGCTAAATACAAATTGTGTAAAAATAAACGCAGGCCAATAAACGCCTTTGCCTAAAATACAATACAAATCAATTTGTTTATTTCGATTGAAAAGTGCAAGAGCCAAATTCAAAACAATTGATAATTTTTCACTATACTACTCACTTGATAGATGGAGGGAAGGTGGGTAGGCAGGGTGGGAGGTAGGTTCGTTGGGGAGTCTGTAAGTATATTTATAAATTGCGACCTGTTGTCTGCCGTTCATGAAAGCAACAACAAGTTGGCCAAAATAACACGGCCAAAGTTAAATATAAAACAAAAACAAATGTTAAATTTAGTTATGGATATTTTTGTGTTGCAAACACACACACACACACACACACATATATACACAGCCACACTGAGAAAAATCTATAAAAATTATCCTTTTTATTTATAAAGCAAACAAAACGTACAACGAAAGAAAAAAAAAACTAATTGATCGGAAGCCGCGTGCCAAAGCAAAATACAAGAAAAGTCACGAGCGTCAGCTATTCAAAATGGCGGCCGCGATCATTTCACATGCCCTTCCACCCGGACTTCCCTTCACGCACAACCATTCTTCAATAGAGCAAAGCGCAGGCGCAAAAAGTTGCCAAGCTTTGTCAGTGTGTGTGCGCGTTCGCTCACTCGCTCGCTCACTCACGCGATCTCTCTCTTGCTCACTCTTTTGGCTCTCACTCTCTTTTGCCTGTGCCGCCATTTGCATTTCGGTCTATATATAGACAATGCGGCTGCCTCAGCCTCTGCCCCAGCCTCTGCTGCTGCGAAGCGTGTGATCATCTCATAGGTGAGAGAGCCTCTGTGTGTGTGTGTGTGTGCCTAGAGACGCCGTCTCGCTGCTTTGGTCTCGCCTCAGTACGTCACTCATTTGTGCCTGTGTGTGAGTGTGTGTGTGTGTTGATGCTTGCCCCCTGTGCCCACACCTCCGCTGTCCGCTGATTAAATTACATTCTTTTGGTTTGAAAAACAACATTCTTGTTCTTGTTTCTCCTTCTGTTTCTCTTGCTGCCGTTTCGAAATCTTTTCGAACAACTTTTGCAACTCGTTGCCCACTCGGCTCCGCATCGGCGGCTGGCCTCCATGACAGGTGCTGCCGAAGTGCTTGCCCCATGTACAGTTGCAAAATCATGCATGCAACCCTGCATCTCTGATGTCTGTCGTCGCCATTTGCGCAGCTGCAGGCAAAAACACGCACACTCATGCATATGCAGGCACACGTATGTATATACATACATACATATGTATGTACATACATATATGCAAATAGGAGAATCGGTTTATTCTACTGACGTCTCATATAAACATTTCTGTATACAGTAAATTGTACAATTTGTTGTTTCCCTTTTGCTCAACACATGCGTTTATACAGTAAATATACACAGACATTGTAGGAATGATACATGATCTGTAAATTTGATCATTCCATCTTGTGTATAGAAAATAATGAAAAGGAGAACACTCTTGAGATTGCTTACAATCAGCCGATGTATTATGATCAGCTGATTGTGAGGATTAGATCATGAACAAATTTTGAATAATTAAATGATTTTGAAAATAATAAAGATGAACAGAGTTTTGTAATAGATCTACAAAACTAATCGATATTACTATCATATAAGTGGAATACCTAAGCAGAATTTGTACTATTCTTAAAAAATAGTATATTAAAAATAATAATCTTTCAAAAACAAGGAACATTATTATGGATACATCCATATTCAATGTAAAAACATAGATAATTCGTCTAGATATATGTATCTTACGTCTTTATTAAAAAATTATCAAGCTAATATATATGACTTATATAAATATATGATATAAGATATATAAGATACGCAGGATAATAGGGGCGACGATCTAGGCAAATAACTTATTAGCCTTTCTGCTTAAAGACAACACATTCTCACTAGTATGTATGTTAATGTTAAGTCAGGCACTCTTACCAATTATTATTTGACGTAACATACAGCTTTTAATAACAGCCTGCCATCAATTAACACTGGTATCTGTTAAATATAACTGTTAATACAGCTTTTAATAACAGCCTGCCATCAATATATACTGTTAGCTGTTAAATATAACTGTTAATACAGCTTTTAATAACAGTCTGCCATTTACACATACTGTTAGCTGTTAAATAAAACTGTTAAGGCTGTTAAGTCAACAGAAAAGGCGCCACAGCTCTTAAAATTGTAATTTCATAAATACAATTACGCTTTTGATATGTTATTGTGCAACAAATTTGATGAACAACTAATATTTTCTTAAAGTCCATTATTTGCAAGCCAATTTTTAGGCTGTCAATAAAATACAAAACGTGTCAATTGAAATTATTGGCTACAGAACATGAAACAACTATTTTAATTTGCACACAACAATTTCAATGCATAAAGAAGGAAACTGCAGCAGCAAAGAGGCGAATAAAAACATTTCTTTTTCACACAAGAAGAAAAACAAAGAAAAATGAAAGGAAAACAAGCGAAAAATGTCGCCATTTTGATCAGTCTTTGGCTCTGCACATCTCTTCGCTGCTTTGGACCTGCTTTTGGCTGTACCGAGTGGTTGCTGCGTTCTGTCTTGAACGCTGCTCCTATGATGAGTCTGATATTTTCACGCTTAATCACTAACTGTCCCCATGAGCAGAGCCCATTGGATGTCGGCGGCGTCTGCGGCACAAGAAAGACAAGAAACATTTTGGAACAGGGCCAAAATACTTGACGCTGCAAATGAAATGGCAGAACGTCGACCAAATGCAAAATGCACAAATGTCAGGCATATAAAAAGGGAGGGAGGTATGAGAAATGGGAGGTACAAAAAAAAACACAAGAAAGAACAATCATTGTGGCGTACCGAAGATATATACCCTTGCAGTAATGAGAAAAGGTAGCATTCTTGATCAAATTCAACCAAAGTTTAAGCAGAAGTATAGTATAACTCGCAATTACTAAGATTAGTTAGGATATCTCGGCTCACTTGTTGAACGATCGTTTCATAAGAAAGTGTTTCAATTTTGACCAAATTTGGTTAACATATAATAACTAGTATATTGAAAGTTCCATTTTGGTGAGTTTGGTTCAAATGTCTAGGAAAACAAAAAAGTTTTTTATACAAAAGTTCAATTTGGTGACTTTGGTGAAGACATCTTGAAAAACAAAGAGATTTTTCAACGATTTTTTATCCGATTCGGACAGTACCGTGGTACTGCCTGCAGCAAAAAGAAGCAACTGTACCAAGTTTCATTAGGTGAGCCTTAAAAGTAGTTTGCATAGGAACAGACAGACATACGTTATATCCAGATCGATATGATCATTAATGCTGGATCAAGAAGTTACACATTTTGTGAGAAAATCATGCTACCCTCTGCAAAGGTATAGCAAGAGGGATTCGGCCGCATAAAAACCGAGCCAAAAGATGCGACACGGACTGACAGCAGCAAAATTGAAAAAACCATACAATGAGTAAAGGAAAAAGAAAAACTTTAATTTTCTTTTATTGCGGTCGTCGCGCGCAATAATTGCGTGTAAACAACAACAACAAAAACAGCATGAAAATTGTCGACTTTTCATGTGTCTTTCATTTTTTTGTTTCTTTTTTCTTTTTGTCGAACACAACTTATGAATTTTTTTTGGCTATAGGCATTCACAGCTACAGGTATACAAATACAATGAAATATTTGTATGGAATGTGTGTATATGGAGCTGCTTTACACACGCACACACATATGTACCAAGATTTATATTTTTGCTGTGTGTAAGAAGCGTGCTCGAATTCTTGATGATTTCCCACACATGCATGAATATTTTATAATTTCTATAGAAAGCAACATTTCCAGCAAATTACCCTGCAATGACGTTCAATATATTCAAATGTTTTGTATGACGCACTTGCCTCTTTGTGTCTCCCGTCTATCACAAAACTGAGTGTATTATTTATCATAATTTTGAAGAAAACAGCAAAGAAATCAATTGTATAATGAAAGCCGTATACAATTCACAGCTGCAACTTCATGGCAGTAAAATAAGGTTGGTTTAAGGCAATTCAAATGTTCACATTGAAGTTGCCTCTAATGACCAACGATATGATGCAGTGCTGCATAATAGAACGCTTAATATTTTGTGCTCTGCTCTCGACTAGTTAGCAATTTCCATTTTCCCTTTGCTTTTCCGCTGTTGCCATGGCATTAAAGCATGGCTAACGAAGCCAACAATGAAACACGGTGAAACGGGGCGAGCCAAAAGACTCGAGAAAATTCTTGGCAAATGTTTTACGTTAATTGAACGCCAAGAAATACCGTAGCCAAGATCCATGTGCGTGTATCTATCCAATACTACATACTTATATACTATTCAACAGTGGCGTACGCATTCATTTTTTATTGGGAAGTTCCTAATTACAACCATTTGTTATATTTTCTCCCTCACGGCGTACGCCCCAGAAATTCACACACAATACAACCTGCTCAGCTGTTGTTGTAGGTTTCCTCAGTTGCTTACGAAACCTGTACAGTAAGCACATGGGAATTGAACAGCCGCAGCTATTCAAATAATCTATTTATTGGCCAAAAGCGCGGCGTATTTTATTGGGATACACACTGTAACCGGCTAAATGGGTTAACAGGTAAGGTTACGTTGCGACGGCAGTTCGTCTCCACAGGAGGTCCTCACACAGACCGTCTGGTCCTTGAAAGTGCTGCATATTGAAAGTGGGTTAACCGATTGAAGCTTAAACAAATTTCAACCCCTGTTGCATATTTTTGATAGAAGCTTTGCCCACTTTAAATGCAGTCATCAATTACTTTAAAAATATTACTTTAGTAATTTTACAATATTATTTCCTCAAGTATTTTGTAAGTACTGTTAATTATTAGCAAGTAATTATGCTTAAAGTAGTAATTACTTACTATAAATATTGTTTATATCAAATAAAACTTGAATAAAACCTAAATAATTACATATATTTCAAGCATAATTACTTAAGTAATTACAAGTAATTGTAGGCGTAATTAAATAAAGATTCTTACCTGCCAAATGCCGCTGTTCAGCAACATGTAAAAGTCCAACGTTTGTAGTGCCTCTAAAATCCTAAATGGCAACCAGTTAACATGTTATAACAGTTATATATCTTTTATATATACTAAATATATATAGTATTTGTATTTATTTGTTGTATATGGCAATATAGGTGCTGCTAAGCCACTTGGTGTGTGTACTTAAAGGTGTTTAATTTCCTGATGTTGGATTATTGTTTTTGCGGTTATCAATTGACTCTGACGTAGACTTTGCCCTCTCCACCTCCGCTTCCTGTGGTGCCGAAACGTGTAACTGAAAGCATAAGACCAACAGTAACACGTGTTATTTCAATGTGTGTGTGTGTGTATGGTGTAAGGATGCGTCATGGATGCAAAATGGACCCCTGTGGAGTTCTGGTCTATGACTTGAAAAGCCCTTCATGTGCAACAAGTCCGATTTCGTAAGACAGGGCAGAAAGCATTACAAAATTCTTGTGTGAATGCAATTTTCGTAACCAGGACAACCACAGGAATGTCAACTGCCTGTCTGACTAACAGATATCCTGTATTCCGTTCAAGTCGAGAGTGCTTGATATAGAAATAAATCAGTAATAAACTTGAGAAACACATTGGGCGAAAAATCAAAAAGTAAAATTCAATATTATATTTTTTATTTATTTATAAAATGTTAACTAATAGTTCAAGCTACAAGTTAACTTAGCCATGGCTGTCAAATCTTTAGCTATTCATTTAAAATTGATTTACTTTAAAACTTGTCAATATTATGTACATATATTCTATATTGAAACTAGATATGCTTATGGTGAAAATATATACACAATTTATTGTTTCTAGCTGTTATAAGGTCTGAGATTTGTGCAAAACAGACAGACAGATCTGCTGTTAAGACTAATCCTAAGTATATATGATATTTGATATAGTAAGATATATACTTTATAGGGCGGAATTATCTCACACACTCTTGCACTGCTTTATTATACTCTGTTTAATCTTTAATCTTCATTTTATTTAGTTTTTTTTTTCATTAAATGATAAAGTTTCAACAGATATACTCAATTTCAACAGGTTTTACTTTCCTCATGGACCTAAAGCTAAGATTTCTTGTCTGTTAATAATATACATATATGAGAATATTTACAAAATCCCCCATATGCTTTAACAAATATATCGTTTACAGGGTATTCTTAAGAGGAAAGTGCGCGTGCTGGTCTTAACGCCCACATGCCAGGGGTTCGTCTCTCTCTCATAGTGAGTGTGTGTTCCTGAGTGTTCAGCGGTTGTGTGTGTGTGAGTTCTGCACGTGTGTGAGTGTGCGCCTCGTCAAACGTGTGGGTGGCTAATGAAATGCTTCAACAGCAGCAGCGACAGCAACCGCATTCATCCACATCCCCATCTACATACACATACGCATACATATACAAGTCACAAACACAGATATACCTACGTTGATCAGTTCTGCCCCCTGGTGTATATGTATCTAGTGGGCATGCAGGGTAACTGTATCTGTGCATCTTTGTATCTTTGCATCTTTGTATCTGTGTGTTGCCATGGCAAACAGAGCTTTTCCAGCGGGTCCAAATTGTCTACAATTTTTCTTTTTTTTTCCCCCATCAGACTATACGTGAGAGTAAAAGGAAAAACGCAAACAAACAAACTGTGGAACTCTGCTAAGAATTCAGGCATCACACAGTTGTCTATAATAAATTTTCGGGCAACAACTTTTCTGCTCTTTGTCATGATTTTCGACATTTTTGTCTCTCTCTCTCTCTCTCTGTGGCGCTTTTCACTTGATTTTTATGACATGCCCTACAACACTACAGACACAACGCCCACCTATGATTAAAAGGAAAAAAACAAGAAGCTGAATTCTATGGGGTGACAACGCGTGCTGCACTCCCCGCCGCCTTTGGGCTCTGTGAATCATGTGAGGCCAAGAGATACAATTATGAATAAGTTACCAAATATTCTTGTAAGTATTTCCATAATAAACTTGTGATATAGTTTTACTGAGCTCTGCTGTTTTAATCTTACAGGGGGTACTATAATCTTGTCACGAATTGTGTAAGAGGTGTTCTCCGATTTCTTAAAGTACATAATTCTTTATCAGAACGAACAGCAGAGTCGATATAGACTTAACTTTAAAGCTATCTTACTCAGACTCGTCACTAAAATTATAAGCGTTGAAACTGGGCAGATCGTATCACCATATCATTTATTTATATATACTTTTGTTTTCTTAAGATATTTCTAACTTGTAAGTTGATTTTTCTTTATACAAGTTGGGCAAATTTTATAAAAATCCGACTACCATAGGAACGATCGCTCGAAATTTCTGATCCTGTATGAAAAACCTTTTGGTTTTTTAAGATATGCCAAGCAAAATCATCAATTCTTTTGTTAAGTTCCATAAAGTTGAATGTGATCTGATTTTGATCAAATTCAACTTTTATGGAACTTAACAAAAGTTCCATAAAAGTTGAATTTGATCAAAATCAGATCACATATGATATGAGGTGGCAAATTGATTGGGAATTCTGTTGTTGTATAAAAAACTGTTTCGTTTTTCAACCAAACTCACCAAATTTAACTTTTGTTATGATCTAAAATTGATCACATTTGAATAAAGGCTTAAAGTATGATATGATGGCTTAATAAAATTTGATAACGATGGGTTAAAAACTAAGTTTTTGGTATGAAAAACATGCTCGTTTTAAGTTTTGTTATGTTTTATAAAGTGTAGCTGAAATACATACTAAATTTGATCACTATATCATAGAAACAATCGATCGAGAATTGATTTCTTACTCTGTTTAGTTGTTGCAGAGTATTAAATTTTCGTTACTTGGTTGTTATTTGAATTTCGTGTTGTTTTGTTGAGGTTTTTTGGCTGGCATTTGAAATTTTTGTTGAAAATGGCGTCGCGCTGTGAGGCTTTTGTAATTTCTGGCAGACATCCAAAGTCTACACAAATTTGCGTAAATAAACAACAACATTTTGTTGCAATTTAGAAAGAGTCGTTAATGCTGCTGCTGCTGCGGGTTTTAGTCGCAAAAAAAAAAGAATATACAAAAAAAAACAAGTTGAAAAAATGCACGAAGTTTGCACAAAATATGCGAGGCGAGTGCCAAAAAAAGGGGACACAGCAATGCGAGCAGCCTGTACATAGTAAAGTCTATATAAGTGTGTGTATATATATGTATATATATCGTGGAAAATGAGTGGAAAACATGTGTATACATACAAACGAGCATGTGCCTGACTGCCTGCACTGTGAGGCGCTCCAAGTGGAGCTCAGTGACTAAGCGTATTAGATTACAACGGCAGCGGAAACGGAAATGCTTATCGAATGTGATTGATATGACAGACATGTCGCTAACCCTGCCTACTCGTACAACCCTCGCTCAGTCTAAGCCTTGGCCAAAGCCTGCCCCTAAGGCAACGCGAAATTAAGTAAATATAACGCGGCATCCTTAACGCACATCTGAGTGTTGTTTACAGCTTAAGGAATACAGCTTTAAGATCAAACAATATGATGAAGGAACAAATTCGAGAAAATTCAAGAATAATGCTCTAATTCTTTACGAAAATTCGAATTTATTTCAAAAAAATTGGGCATGTTTTCTCCAAAAAATACGAATTCCAGCTGACTTTTGATTTCTCATCCTCATGGAAATGAAATTTGGAAATCCAACAAGTTAAATAGAATGATACGCTTGTTGTAAACATGAGAAACTGTTTGGAAACTTTGGAAATAACTTTCCTACACCTGTAATTAGTTACAACTCGTATTACCTACATTCTATAGAGGACCACAATTTAAAGTAAATTAAACAACCAATGTAAAAGTTAATTGACTCCGCATTGTTTAACTATCCTTTTTTTATCAAACAATGTACAAAGCACAAATCTAGAGCTTATCAAATGTGTAGCCGTCTATGAAAACACTCAGCAGTTGTCAGATCCTTCACACTCCTAATGTAAAACCGCTTAGAACAGCAACGTAATAGCCGCCAGCTATAAAAGGGCGCCAGGATGGCAAAGGACAATAGCAACGCCAAGGTGCAGATGGATTGAAGGATTAGCCTGAGACTAAGGCGCTTTCCTCGTTTTGTTTGCCCGCGAGCATTGAAAGGATGTTCACAGAATGTTAGTTTTGACATTATTTCAGAGTACCTATTGAATTCAGAACAGTGCACAGAGAACTGCTGTCTCAATTGTCTGTCAAGTTACGTTAACCAATAACAATCTCGTAATTATATCAGATTTTAAGCAATACTTAAGTCCTGTTTTAAGTTCTAGCTCTCCTAACTAAATTTGAGATATGGGCAAAAATATAATTTTATATTTGCTTTTAGGGTTTTATTGTTGCTCATTTAGGGCAGCAAATTTTTTTTTTTTTTAATTTGGACTTAAAATTAATATAATATGGGTTTTGATATCCGATTTTTGTAGTTTCTTCAAAAATGCTTAATTTTATTATTATTATAAGAATAATAAAGATAATTATCTTTTCCAAGCTCCATGCTCTTCCTATTTTTTCCCAAAACCTTAACTTTCTCAATACTGAACCGATTTCCATGCAAAATATCTTCAAAATACTAAAATATAAAACCGTTTTAAAAGTATAGTATATACACTTTCCAAGCGATCCTTAACCCTGGCTTTTCTTATTATGTCATTCTAGTTTTATGCTTAAATAATAAAACTTATTAACATTATGATCGCTTACAATCTTATGCTGTAGTCCGACTGGCGCCATCTACATGTAGAAAGGCGCAGCTGATCGTGTTGGTGGCGCCATCTGTGGCACGTTTTCGTTGCGATCGCCATCTGGCGGCCGGCAACAGGCGTTGGCAACATTTGAGCTTCCAGCAACATTTTAAATTTTAACTTTAACATTCTGTTATGCACAATTCGTTGCTGTTGTTGTTTTCATACACTTTGCGCGCTTTTCGTAGTAAAAACAACAAAGAACAGATGTTTCGACTTTATTTTGGGAAATTTAATTGCTTTGACAGAAATTTCACTTTTCAACCAACCAAAAAACCGAAATATCCGAAGAGCGCTTGATTTCTTTGACCCCTCATGGGTTGATGTTTTTTAGCACATTGTTGCAAATTTATAATTATTATCGCAAATTTTCACACAATGCTAATTGAAACGCGTTGACGGAGACGGAGACTGAGAGAGAGAGAGAGAGAGACGTTCCGGAAATGCGCGTCCTTCGATTAAATGCACTAAAATCGCCAAATTAAATTTAAGCACAATTTCATTTTTCTTATATGCATTTAATTTGCTGAATTAAGCACACAGGAATTCACTTGAGCATTGAGAGGCACGTATTGAGTATTGAGGATCGGTTCAGAGATTGGATCGGATTGGAAATAAAAATATGTCTGTGCACGATATTTCCTACACTTCACTTTACTGGCGCAGAAAATCGCATATACAACGAGAATGTATAATTATAAATAAATGTTCTATAAAAAACGCTTTTTTGTTCGTTTGTGCGCTCTTATTTGTTGTTGTTGTTTGTGTTGTTGTTGTTGTTGTTGTTGTTGTTATTTGTGTCTGTGTGTGTTGGTCTTGTGTTTTTGAGCCATTTTAATTTTAGAGGTAACCCAAAATAAATAACCAACCATTCCGCACAACGCGGCCAAGAAGCACCTTTCGAACAAAAATCAAATCCTACGAAACAATTGAAAAATGCTTGAAATTGCAGGTGGCAAACCCCCTTTCGGATATACATATAAAACATGTACATATATATGTTATAAATATAAATATATATATATATATATATATGCCGCCACTTTGGCATCTTTGATAAGCTTGTCGAGCTAAGCGTTTCCAAAGCGTTTTAATGGCGTTTTCATGCGAATTGCGTCTGTTTGCACAAAGGATTTGCGGCTTGGCTTTCAGTTTACTGAGCCTGGCCCAAAGCCAAACACAACGCGGCCAAACTGATTGAGTTAAGAAGGCACACGCAACATAAAGCGAGTAAAGAACCTAATGATATTATAACAAGCCGCATCACATTATCAGCGCCCTTTAATAATCAATTACTTATTGGGTTCGCTTTCAAATAAATATACTATAGCAGCAGGATATGCAGGAGAATATATGTATGTGCTTTAATTTATACTAATCAAATTGTTTGGCAATCAATTGGGAACGCATTCAAGTTGATTGCGTCTCATTTTCAAGAGAAATATGGAAAGATATAATACGCGTTTAAATGAATATCGCTAAGATATCGATGAAAGTTAGACAGAAACTATGTGCTTGAAAAGAATGGCAAATATTGATATTGCCTTTATTATATTTTTATTGAGCTTGCATTTGGTAAGCAAAATATCGATAACATTCGATAGCACTTATCGGATTCTTGAAATCGATATTTATATCGATCAACTTCATGTGTAATATTGATTTCAGTGTTATTAATCAATATGTACAACCTATCAATATTGAAAGGGGCTATCGATAATTAGCAAGTTATCGGTTGAACACATTTTTGTTAAATATTGAAACTGTTATCGATTGAACAAAATTGACACAAATATTGAATCAACTGTTATCGATAACGAATATTGATATATAACGTTTATTGTAGCAAATATATATCATGTGAGTTATCGATTAAGTCGATTTATATATGTATATTTCGATAACCATTGAAAGTGCACTTGAAGCCTAAATATTAAACAATCAATTCCACTAACAACAACATAAACAATTCCAGGCTATGTTATCGCCTATCGAAACGCACAAACCGACAACCAGACCGGAAATGCACAAAGTTGAAAGGAGGAATCCTGCATTGTAAACAACGTAGAAATCGATTCCTTTTAGCGTAATTATTTGTCGAACGCGACGCGTTTGATTGCTCGGCCGATGCGCTAATAAAGCTCTTAATTCTGGCCGATCGCTCGAAATAAATCGAAAGGCCGAGGCGAGGCGCGAGCACACACATAAGCACACACACACACACACACACACACACACACACACACACACACACATACACACACAGGCACATGCACTAAAATATTTTAAAATTAAAGCAATTTTTGTTTCGTATTATTTTTGGTTTTCTTTGTTTTTGTTATTGTATAAGTATTTTGGTGCCTCAGCTTTTTGCCTCACTGTGTGTGTTGGTTGTGTGTGCTGTGTGTGTTGTTGCTTTGACTGCCGATCTCCTTCAACTAAATGAAAAGGAAATCTTCTGCCTTTGCCTGAGCATCTGTTTCTGTTTCTGTTTCTGATTTCAAATCTGTTTCTGTTTCGCTGCATTTGGAATTGGAAGTGCGAGAAATGTGCGTTTTATATTTGTTTTAAATAAATATCTCTTCGTTTTATAATCACACACGCCCGCAAAATGCCTACTTAGTATAACATTTAGTTAAAATTAGCTAGGATGCGTCAAGTGCCGAGGAAAACTGCAATTTGAGTGCATAAGTTTGGATTTACACAATGAATTTACTTCAGGAACTTTTATTTGCAATTTGGTAGCTCAGCTTACTTCATTAACAGCTTATTATATATATTTATCAATTATTATTAACCAATGTTCTTGGACTTACTGCTTACTTATATCTAATTAAACCTGCTTAATTATAAAGTTACTAATAATGAAAAGAAATTAGAAAAATGTATAAGAATAACTTTTTAAGCAAGTTCTTAATAACTATTTTATTTTGACTGAAGTCAAATCTCATAGCAATTGGAAGGTTGTTATCTGAAAGCTCTAGTTAAGAGCTCATTTAGTCCTTTGAACTATAATATTTAATATATTTTTAAATATGTACACAAACCAATCCTAATTTAGATTTCTTATCCATATAAAGCAATTTATTGCATTGTTTTCATAATAAATGTTTAGTGCTTACATTAAAAGTCCTAATTTACATTTTATTCAAACTATTTCCCCATGTGTTTCTGTTTATACGATTAATGATTGTGCTATCGATTATAATCGATAACAAAAATGCACACAAACACAGTGAATAGACAAAAGATTAAGAGATTAAAGATAAGTTAACCTCCCGTTTAACTTCTACCAAATATTCAAGCAGCAAAAAACGTCATGAAGTAATCTCATGGTGTAAATGCACACTAAATTGCACTGGAATATTAACTCAAGGCAAGTTGCTGTTTGGACTTTTCTTTGCCAATTTATGTGTGTCTGTGTGTCTTTGTGTGTGTGTGTGTTTCAGATATTTTAAAATTAGCACACAAATGAAAACATCAATATTTGTACATTTCTCAATATTCTTGATTTCTATGGAATTCCAAGCAGGGAGTTATTTTTAAACGACACCCGCTGCTGCCGTTGCCTCTGCTGCCACGGCTGCCACGGCTGCCACGGCTGCCACTGCTGCCACTGCTGCTGCTGATGGTGCTGCCTCTGTGGCAAATGTGTATTTGCCTATTGAAGCGGGCAGGCAGGCCAGGCGGGGGGGCGGCAGCCAGGCCCAAGCAGACGGCCAAAAAAATGCGTCTGTTTATTGTCAAAATCCTTTTAACAACGTCAAGTGATTGGGAGCGCAAAAAATCTCGCATATAAAAGTATAAAAATAGCTAAAAGTAGAAGCATATGCCTTGCCCTGCTCCCCCTCCACTTGTTTGTCAGTACCAAATCCAGGAAAAATAACCAACGACTTATAAAGCCGAAATCCATGTCACGTGTGCCGACAACGCGGGGGGCACAAATAAAAGAAATAAAAGGAAAGCAATTCATGAACTTTTGCTTGGGGCTTTAAAGTCAGGTGCAACTTTTGCGCCTCAAAGTATGCTACGCTTTGCGCGCGATTTTGACTTGAATAAAAGTTAATACATTAATGCGAAATTCAATGAGTTTCACACAAGCGCACACACACACACATACACACACTTATACACACTTATACACAAATCGCGCTATGTACGCTTAATTAAAGCGCCAGGATTCATGTGAGCAAGGATGCGCAACGCTTTGTGGCATTACCATCTCTCTAATGGAGCGACTCAGGGTCCTGTCTGTTACTACTTGCGGTTAATATCTAACGCACACACACACACACACACACACACACGCTCCTACCTGTTGTGGCTGCTCAAAATGTATAAAAGCGTAAAATTTTATTGAAAGTGATGAATTAATGAGGCGTTAAATGAATAAATGTGTATTCTCTTGCCGCCCTATTGAACCGGAAGTTGCCACGCAACAACAACAACAACAAAATGGCGCTTAGCGACACTCAGTAACTGTAACCCTCATCCTGCCCCGCCCATTCTTTCGTACCACACTGTTGCAAACTAACATAATTATTGCAATTGGGCTTTAGAAAGCCGTAAAGCAGCTCTCAATTTTCATTATATTTTATTGTATTGCGTTTCTCCTTTTCCGTCACGTGCGAGATTTCCGGATCAGTAATTTTATAAACCCTTAATTTGATTGTGAACAACCTGAACAATTCGACAAATTAAAAACCTTTGCTTTGAGCATTGTCAAGCTTGTATTTAAATCTCAATTCATTCTAAGAATATATTTACCTTTATAATATCGCTGCAGTCAGAGCAACTTCCAATTTGTAAATTACCAATCTGCGGGAGAGAATAGGAAAGGTTTTTATATTAGAAAAAGCAAATAATTGTAATTTCTTAAATTAATAAAACTCAAATGTCAAGTGAAACAAGAAGACAAATAATGCATAATAAGAAATGAAAATCTGTTAAGTTTTGACAGAGTTCTGTGAGTTGGATATCTGGGATATTTCGCATGAAACTTGACTGAACAAGTAAGAATGCTATAGTCGAGTATACCCGACTACGAAACTCCCTGTACCTAGGTCTAAAACATCCAATCACATCTACGTCCACTTACACATACACACACACATATACAAAGACTCACACACACAGGCGGCAAAAGCGACAGCGCAAGCGAGGCATTTTAAATGGTGGCTGTGCTTCTCCTTCCCTCCTCTCGCTGCATCACTGAATCTTCTTTCGTGAATAACTTCCGTGTTTATTATCCGATCGACTTGAAATTTGGACAGTAAATTAAGAGTGACTAAAGTATTGTGCATGCCAAATCTAAAAGCTATATCTTGCAAATTGTTACTGTAAAACAGTTTTTATCGATTTGCGGGGGAACGGGGGGAGATATCTGAAATATGAAACAAACTTGATCTGCGTATGGTATACAGGAACCTACATTCCAAATTTGGTGTCTCTAGCTCTTGTAGTTGCTGAGATCGACGCGTTCATCCGGACAGACGGACAGACGGACAGACAGACGGACATGGCCAAATCGAAATCTCTTTTGACACTGATCAAGAATATATATACTTTATAGGGTCGGAGATGTCTCCTTCTGCCTGTTACATACATTTGCACAGATGTAATACCCCTTTTTACCCATTTTATGGGTACAGGGAGTAAAAAGCGTTAATAAAATGAAAATCGAATCAAGACGAAAGTTGACTATGAAATTAGGATAGTTTCTGGAAACTGTGAGGCACAATGTAGTTAATACCAAATTGAAAAATTAAATTGAAATGTGTGGCAACGCTGTGCAGTTCTGTTTTAAAATTCGTAATTGATGGCTGAGCAGAAATTGCATTTTGGAAATGCAAAAAGGAGAGATAACCACAAATTGCACAGCATTAAGATAGAACAAAAGGATAAAACACAGTTACAAACTGTGCATAAGTATGTATAACTTATGCATATATGTGTATGCCTTTAACAAATAATTGCTGATGGTTGTTTTTCTGTTTGTTTGTTTGTTTGTTTGTTTTTGCTTGGCTGTTATTGATGATATGCCATCGAAATGATTTTCATGCGCACGGCACGCGCTATTAAAAACCAATAACTTACAGCAGTCTGTCAAATACACACACACACACACACATGGTATTACAGTTACAGAATAACACGATTTTATGCTATAACAGGCCATTAGCGCCAAGAGGAAAGCCAAAACTATGTAAATCCCAAAGTTATAAGGTTCCAAACCAAAGTGCCAGCAAGTGCCAGGCACGCAAAAGGATTTTCCTACACACACACACACACAATTGCACATTTATGCAATATGTTGAAAAACAGGTAAATAAAAAATCAAAGTATAAAATGCAATTTAGTTTTATGAGCTTCACCGAAAGCCAAAAAACGAAGAATTATTTTATGATAGATATCAATTTGTTTGCCATTTACCTGGGCACAGCGGTGGGGTGGATGGGGGGGAGAGTTGGTAGCATCAAAATGCAGCCTGCGTGCAACGCGGTGTCAATCACACGTAAGGCTCCGTCAGTTGCAAGTTGCACGTTGCAAGTTGCCCGTTGCAAGCTACCACATAGTCAACAAACACAGCCGCATTGCATTTCCGCTGCGACAGATAACAACAACAACAACAAATTGGTATGCAAATGTTGGCGCTGTATTGGCCAACAAGGTTCTAAGCGAACCCAGCCAAGCCCCAGTCCAAGCCACAGCCCATAACCAGGCCCAAACTCAATCCATTCACTTCGTGACTTTGGTCAGCTGCCTGGCGGAACCAAATGGCTGTTTGAGTTTCGCTTTCGCTTTCGCTTTTATTTTTCTATTTCTACTTTTGCTTGGAGTTGTGTCTACCTAGCGGGGGGGCACACGCGGGTAACCATTTGCGAGGGTCATCTAAACACATGACAAAGCCACAGAAAGAACTTTAAAGCCTGAAAAGTTCTGCATTTGCAGTTTTTGATAACATTATCGTCTCATTTAGTCTACAATCGAACTTTTTCGATAACATGACCGTCTCATTTAATCTACAATCGAACTTTTTTCGATAACATGACCGTCTCATTTAATCTACAATCGAACTTTTTTCGATAACATGACCTCATTTAATCTCATTTAATCTACAATCGAACTTTACTGAGGTTTCTCATAGTATCAATAGCTGAATCTAAACTGCAGAAGTTAGAGTGTATTTATCCTGTACCTTGTAAATATTTTCAATGTGAATAGTTTAACAGTCAATACCAAACAATATTTTTAATCAATTAACAGTTTCATCTACATTTTAGTCAATAAAAAGTTTTGATATGAATTTCTAGACCTGTTCTCATTTCCGATTCCAAGCAAACAATTCGAAATAGAACAAGTAAGAATGTTATAGTCGAGTATACCCGACTACGTAACTCCTGTACCCAGGTCTAAAACATTCAATCGCAAATTTATCAAAATCGGAACTCGATGACGAACGATGACGATGACGAACGACGGTAGAGTGAAAGAAATACTAGCAGCACAATGCAGAGATGAGCGAGACTGATCGAAGAGCTGATACTTATCGATATTTTATCGAAGAGGCCAATTGGCTGCGCGCCAACAGTCAATTTTTGAATTTTGATGCATAGTCTGCACTATGCAGAGCATTGATAACAATATGTTTCAAGAAAATAAAGTCATGCAGATGGCGCATGTCTCACAAAGAAAAATGTCAAGCAGATCAGGTGCTTAAAATTTATCGTATGGTTTGCGTACCGATAAGCAATTATGAAACCATATGGGCTTGTGTTGCTTAAAAGCGACATGTGCATCAGCTGATGCCGTGTGTTTTGGTATGTCGTGACGTCACGAGTACAAGACCCGCTGCACTTTCGCGCTCGCTCGCACACATGGTTAAGCCTTAAGTACTTAATAGAAAATGCACGCGCTTCGCGCTCGCTCGCCCATATGTACATACATATGCTGAAGCCTTCATGTTGCTGCTTGCCAAGCCTGCAGTACTGAATCTTGTTTGTTGAATAACTTCCTTGTTTATTATCCGATTGATTTGAAATTTGGACAGAAGATTAAGAGTGACTTAAGTAATATACATGTCGAATTCTAAAGCTATATCTTTAAAAGTGTGGCTGTAAAACGTTTTTATCGAATTGCGGGGGAACGGGGGAAGATATCTAAGATCGGAAACAAACTTGATCTGCGTATGGTATACAGGAAGCTACATTCCAAATTTGGTGTCTCTAGCTATTATAGTTGCTGAGATCGACGCGTTCATCCGGACAGACGGACAGACGGACAGACGGACAGACGGACAGACAGACGGACATGGCCAAATCGAAATCTCTTTTGATACTGATCAAGAATATATATACTTTATAGGGTCGGAGATGTCTCCTTCTGCCTGTTACATACTTTTGCACAAATCCAATACCCCTTTTTACCCATTTTATGGGTACAGGGAGTAAAACAACAGCTTAACAGTTCTTATCAAGGCTCAAGAATAAACTGAATAGAAGAATAACTACTTCTTCTGCTACTGCTTCTGGGAAAGCTTATCGCTCAGACAGTGAATATAGTGGAACTCTCAACCCAACGAAAATCCTTTTGACTCCTTCTCAACTAAGGGAAAGTTCTGATGAGTGAGCTTTTGGCCTCAGTAGGTACAAAGGAGGAATACAACATTTAGATCTAATGTATTGTTATACATCTTTTTTGTTTTTTCAGACTTATTTATTGAAATCTTTTGCGAATAGTGAGGCAATTTAGAGGCATATATTATTTTAGTTCTAGTGCCCACAGAGGTATATTATTTTGAAGCTAATTTTAGGGCAGGATACTATTATATATTATGGAGTTTATTATTTATTTGTGCAAGAACTCTAAGCTAAGGGACCCGTCCGGCAGGTCTTGAGGGTCGTGGCGTTTAAGTTAATATACATAGAGTGATCATTGACATTCTTTCACATGATGATTAGAAAAAAGTCTTCACAACCCTTTTATTATTTGGAATCAGACTAGAAAATAATATATTTCAATTATCAAAAAGTTAACCAAGCTATTAAAACTGAGCAGATTGTCTAATTTACAGATTTCTAAGCTGAAATTAAAACTGGATGAAAGGTAATGGTCTACTACAAATAAACTATGCTGGAAGAGAATTTCAGTTTTAGTCTCTCACTCTCTCTAAAAAACAATTTGACAAAAATCAAAAAAGTTACACATATTGAATATCTTATAGCCTGAATAGTTTAAAAATGACCCTCGCATTGCATATTAAATGTCAAGACCACATATCCATACCCATTTCTATTTACATGTCCTTGAAAACACCGCAACGACTTGTGGCAAGTGGCGTTGACGGTGAACTGTCTGCGACTTTGGCAATGTGCCTGTAATTGATAAACCAAGACCCCCGCTCCCCCTTTGGTTACCCTTCTTCCCCGTGGAGTCAACCAAAGGCTGTCAAATGCAAGTGAATGCCATTTGCATATCAAATTGAGTTGAAAATGTCGCCGGAAATGGCTGCAAACATAAAACTAAACACACAAAATACACAAAACACACAAGCACACACACAATCACACACACGGTAAGTTGTTTTGGCTTTTCGCGTATTTTGATTAGCAGAAGGCGCCACATTTTGACAGCGAGGCAAACACAAAACAAACGCCACAAAGTATGCAACACTTTTGAGGCACAGCAAAGCACTATGGCTTAAGTATCATACTTAAGACACTTTGTGGCTTTTAAATGTATTCAAAATTATGAATTTCTGTTATTCAAACATTAAACTGTAATTCTAGATACCAATTATGTTAACATAACCAAGCACTGTTAAGATAACAGCTGTTAAGCTAAAGATTATGAATTTCTGTTATTCGTACATTAAACTGTAATTCTAGATACCAATTATGTTAACATAAACAAGCACTGTTAAGATAGCAGCTGTTAAGCTAAATATTATGAATTTGTGTTATTCAAACATAAGACTGTAATTCTAGATACCAATCTTGTTAACAGAACCAACCACTGTTAACATAACAGCTGTTAAACTCAATGTTTGCCAAAATAATAGCGCATTGTTGGATTTTGTGCATTTTTTGGTAGTTTACAAACTTTAAATGAAAACTTTTTTGAATGGAATTGAATCTCTGTTGTTTTTAAACGTTGTTTTCAAAAGAATTTTAGAAAAAGAGTATATTTGGTTTGTGCAAGCTCCGTCAGTCTGTCTGTCACTCTCTGTACATGTTGGTTAATAAAATGTCGAGATTTTTCAGAATCTTTCAGTTGCCACAAAAACAATACATTTTCTCCACAGTGGCAGGCCAAGAAGTCAACAACATGGCGAGAAAAACATATACAAACTTAATTTGTATTTACTTTGCAGCTGCTGCTGTTTTTAGGCGGCTAATTTTAGCAGGAAAGTTGAAAGTTGAAAGCATTTCCGCTTTGCGTGTTCTTTCCATCCTCTTGCTGACGTCAGTAAACATTTTGAGTGCAATATTCAAATGATGAACAACCAATTTATTATGCATTTCGATCAACGAGCACTCAGCGAGTGGGCAGTGGGCAGTGGGGAGTGGTGAGTGTGGGAGCCGCGACAGCTAATTGAATATTCCGCTGCATAACACACAGGCGCCGCTCAACTCACAATTTGAGTGAGAAATGAGCGCACTTTGAGTGGAGCTGCTGCACACGCATTGAGCATTTTGAGTGAGGACTGCATGGTAAACACGCCCCCTAGCGTCAGCAATTGCAATTCACCAGTGCGCTGGCCAACCCCCGTTCAAGTTCAATGCAATGCAAAGTGGGCAGCGACGCTGTCCTTGACGACAGCGACGACGCCGACGACGCCGACGACACCAACAACGACAACAACGGCGCTCTTGGGAATCGTGTGACAAGCTGACAAACGACGATAAATGCAGCAAGTGGAAGAATGCAAAAGGCGGCTGCCGATTTGCGTAATGTAAGCGTGCGAGGGTGTGCGAGGGCGTGTGAGGGCGTGGTGAGTGCAAGAGCGAGGTGAGTTTTTGATGTGTCTGTGTGCATTATGCGTGTGACGCGATTGCCTGAACAAATCGCAAAGGAAAACATTCTAGAATCTAGATGCACGAAGCTAAGGCTGAAGCTGAGGAAAGTGGGCGACTTAACACGTAAGAATGCTCTAGTCAAGCATTTCAGCGGCATTGCAAGCAAGCAGAGCATAACAAGTGGACAAGTGAACAACAATTAAATCCAGCCTCCCCCAAAAAAGAATCCTGCTTACGCCACTGCGCACAGGGTTTATAAACTTGTCGGTAAATCGCAATAATACCTATAGTTTTTCACACGTATACACGTACTTAAATAATAGAAAACCCAAAGCTTTGAGCTCTTTTCGCTTTTGTTTATTTGTTGCTTCTAATTAGTTTATGCGTAACAGGTAAGAAATTATATAAGAAAATGCGATTGTTTGTCAAGTGCACAAAGACGACAGGCGAAGAAATCAGTCGACAAAACACACATTTTATTATAAAGATATAATATTATAAATAGTTTTTATATGAAAAGTATCATATAGTACAAACAACTTCAAGGAATAGCAATTAAAAGAATGTCTTATGTCTTTCTTTTAAGATATTTATAGTTAGAAATCATAAATGGAATGCCTTACAAAATTTGCCAACATTTTATTTATTTTAGCATACTTATTTGGAACTTTTTTCGAATTCTTGAAAGGTTTCCCAGTTTATATCTACAATACATACTTTTCTATGTATACTTTTTCAACTTTTAATAATTTGCAGTCGAAAGTGTTGAATTTTATTAAACTTTTATCTGAGAGGCCGTGAGAAAAAGCAAATTTTTGTTTCAGCAATTGGCACGTCGCAAAAAGTTAAATGATGTTATAAAAAAAACAAAACTAATTTGTGCATGACTTCCGGTCCAATATAAAGTGAGAACATTTAAATCATAATATTTAAAATTACTATGAGTTGGAATTTAGTTGTCAAGAGTTATTTAATGCGCCAAAATACACCAAAATAGACTGACAGAAATTTGTATATTTATTTTTTCTCAAATTTTTCATTTTCTTATAAAAATTTTGTTTTTTACTAAAATTTTTATAATACTGATAGAAAATATGGACTAACATAACATAACTAACATAAATATTAGATAAGCGATAAGTTGACCCAAGGAATTCATTTTTCCAGAAATTCTATGTTTGTGTTTAAGGTAAATGTACAACATGTTGTATAATTAATATTTCTACAGAAAATGTAGAGTGCTCCCTCAAAATGGTGAACATTCTCAAAAATGATGAGCGACTCATTTAAGAAACTAAATATCTTTGACAATCGCTAGATGAAAGACCCTTCGTATCAGCTAGATCACTCTATTGAGAGTGTACTGTACTTATTTATGCAAATTTATTAGCATCACATGCTAAACTCGTGAAAACCTCAGAAATTACAACAATCTCGAGCGATACCAGAGCCAAATAAACAAACAACAAAAGGCGCAGAGTCGTTTAATCAGCTCAACAAATAGGAAAAGCGCTCAGATAAATGTCACCCATAAAAGCAAGAGTGTTGTTGTTGTTGTTGTTATTATTCTTGTTGTTGTTGTGAGTGCTCTTTATGCTACACATTCTCGTGGCAGTCGGCATAGAATCAACAACTTAAGTAAAGTCACGTGTAAACATTCGAAATACTGTAAATTGGTATTTATTGCAAGCGAAGAAGAAGCAGCAGCAGGCAGCAGCAGCCAGCAGAAGAAAAAGAGAAGAGCAAGGAGCAATAACAAGAGACAAAACGAAACTGTGCACACACACACATACATATGTGTATAACAAATGAATAAAATGTGATAAACACAAAACGGCAAAAAGTCAACAAATTGCGAGTTCAACAGAAAAGAGCAACAAAGCTACACACACAAACAAACAAACATGGACACATTTGTTTGCAGTTGCGAGCCGGAATCCAATTAGAATAAAGCGTAAAGTGCTCAGCGAGCACGAAAGATAGAGATAGAGAGAGCAAGAGTCGATTTCTGCAACGCTGGCTGCATAAATGACATCACAACAACAACAAACACAGACGCTGCGCATTGCGATAACAGCGCATGAGAGAAAGAGAGAGCGACGTAAAGTTAGAGAGAGCGAGCGCGGGAGCAAGAGAACTGAAGCATGTATGACATCAGCGTGTGCACGATTTGTTAACAGTTAATCGCACGATCGTTGCTTCATGGCAAATGCGGGCGGGCTGCGGGCAGTTGGGGCCGTGTGTTCGGCTGCGGCTTTTTAGAATTCGGAAATACTTGAGATTCTGCTACAGCTTCTTAGATTACACTGGCCAACAAAGACTGTAAGCTACGTCATGGCGGAAATACTCTATTTTATGCATTTTTAGAATATTAATCATCAATGGACTTTATTTGCTTCTAATATCTGATATAACCTAAACAGTCCTGGTTTTCCCCCGCCAGTTTTCTCGTATACACAGTAGTATTTTGAGTACAGCGATTATATATCGAAAATAAATGGGGAGGAAGACAATCAGGCTGTTCCCAATTCCTAACTTCGAATACCGTTTAAAAATTCGATTTGAAAAGTTCTGCTTTTGAGTCACTAGATTGAAAACTATCCGAGCTTAGGCCATATAAAGAAACTTTACTACCATCACATTATAAGGAACGGATCCGATCAGGATTCAGATCAGTTTGATAATAATAATTTAACAAAAAAATAAGATACAAGTCGTAAACTAAAATAATGTAGATCAGTGTTGATTGGTCGGCTTTGTTTTCGGTTTTTGGTTTTGTTTACTTTGAGTTTGAACTATTCATGTTGATACGGTCTTTATATTGGTAAGTATACTTAATACTTATTTGTTAAGATTGTTGGAACTTGGAAGAATAAATGTATGAACACGTGCCCAAACTTGGAACCACACATGTACTCACTATCCTCCCTAGCTGGCCCCATACACCAGCAACAACAACAACAACACTCATTAAACATTAATTGACGCTTCATTTGGACTCTGGAAACGCGTGAAATCTCTTGAGAACCGGTTGGCTCCAACGATGTTTGACTTGCCAAAAAGGCAGCTTAACAACAATTACAATAACAATATGAGAAGCGGAAAAAACTGAAAAAACCAAACCGCAAAACGAACACAGAACACACACACACACACAGAACACACAACAAATACACACAGTCTGTCTAAACTGTCGACTAATAATTTTTTCGTTATTGATTTATTTCTTTAGCTGATTTATAAACTCGCAACTTCTTGTTTTTATTATTTATATTATATTTTTTTTTTGAATTTCGTTTTCTGTTACTTTTTTCACACTTTGTTATTTTTTGAATTGTGCCTAGCATTTGATTTGTCGATTATTGATTTGTGTGCCATATAACTTTCGCAGGAATTTGAAAACACATACATTATAATTCTTGTATTTTCAACTTTGTCTTTGACACCTTAATCACCTGGCCGCATTTGAGGCAGCAACGTCTACGAGCTGTCAAAGCTAAGAATTTGGCTTGAATAATGTTGTCCAAATGATCTCTGGCTATAATCCTCAATAAAAGGCCATAAAACAAACAAAAACTGAACGACGCTTGGTCTGTGTTTCTTCAAGATGCGTCATATTAGTTGAAAATCATTGTTTTTATTTTTCATACCATAGTCATCGATTGGAGTTCGGAACAATGCATTAAACCTTTGAAAAAACCTTGAAACTTAAGCACAGAACTTCTTTTCAATTAAGAAAGATATTTTAAGACACCTGTTTAGTCCAAGTATTATTTTATAACTATATTCAAACTCTTCTAGTAGACCTACTATATACTCAGATATGCAAACACTGTATATACTCTTAATTATCATAATAATGACATTAATAAAACTGAAATGAATTCATTGTTAGCATAATTGAACTTAAGAAACATATTTGCACACCCCAAAAATAATGTTATTGAAACAGGTGGAGATCATCTTCAAATATTTCATCTATATCATTTTAATAAAATAAAATGACAATAAAAACTCAATTCCATTTTTTATTTTTCCCGAAAAATTGAGAAAAATTGTTCGGAGAAAAAAAATTAAAAAAATCTAAGCACAAGCCTTTTGAAATTTGTGAATATCATTATTGAGATTTTCTTCTAGATATCTCTGGCCGATCCCAGCTGCGAGCAGGGGCACAGCTTGTCGGCGTGGCTAATAATCTTCCCCCATCGGGTCGGATCTTTCCCACTCTATGTCTCACTCTATTTCCCACTCTATAACTACATTATTCTTATGCTTATCCTTACCCTTTCCTAGCTCATTCTTTCTCTAATGAAATCTCTAACCAACCCAGGGAGCTGGACTAACTACTAAAACTTCCCCCACCGTATTGGAGATTTCATTCCTACTGTGTTTCTTTAGTCTTATGCCTTAAATTAACCTTAAAGTTTTTAGTTTATAAAAATATTAAGCAGAGGAACTATCTTTAATCATGGTTTATATTTTTTATATAATTACTGAGTATAACTATAGATTGCATACAAATTGTATATAGTTAATATAGTTTATAGGGTTTCTATTGAATTCTTCTATGATCAACCAAAATCTTGCTGTTTCCTGACTCTTTTTTATTTGCCAGTTTAGTTCTAGTCCACACTTCATAAAACTGCCTGCTGCCGTTTGTTTCAGCTCGTTCGTATTTCTAATTTGTTGATTTGCTCAATGAAAGCAATTAAATCAAGAGGCCCCAAAGTGGCCACGTCTGAGAAATCGTTAGGCATCGCGAAGATCTCAGTCTTGGTCTCAGTCTACTCACCAGGCTAATGATCTCAAGAGCACAACACAACACAACACAACACAACACAACAAAAATCAAAGTTTTGCTGAGCTCTGCTGATTAATAATTTATGCATGTACACAAATAATTAAAAATCATGAATCTTAACACACAATTATTGATTTAATTTATATTTATTGAGCAAACAAAATGTTGAGTTCGCCACCAAAAATTAAATGCCAGTATTTGTTCCTTATTATACCCTCCACAAATGTTACAATGGGGTATTATAAAGTCTAGAACGTTCTGATCTTACAGTTTATAATAGTTAACATATGAAATTTGATTTGTAATTTCTTTAAACTTGAAATTATAGATATCTCCAACCTTCAACACTCCAAATATAAAAAAAAAATGTAATTCAACCCACAAAATTACAGTCTTTTTTTCTGCTTTATTCTATTATCATCTAGAACAGGGTATTGTTTGGTTAACCTCTCTCGTTTCTTTCTGTATTTTTGTTTTTTGTGCTATGGCGTTGTTATAAATTTTTATTAAGTACAAGTATTGAATACATTTGGCAGATGATTTTTCTGTTTTGGTCAAGTGTTTGCTGTGCCATAAAAGGCTCAACAATTTAACAGCAAAAACAACAATGATTTTATTTGCGCTTCAATTAAAACGCAATTACTACACTTAAATCAATTGCAGAATTTTTGCGCACAACTTTAACTAATTAAAAGTTTTTTGGTTGGCATTAAAAACTTTCAGTTGTTGTTCCCAATTTAATTAGTTGACAGCGCTAAAAGGTACAAACTTTTGTCGCACCAACTTCAAAGCGGCTTTTAAAGGACTGCAGAAAAAAAAGAGAACAACTAAAAACAAAAACAAAAAAAAAATCAGAAAAAGAAAAACTGAACAAGTTGCTCATTAATGGCATTTGAAAGTCATGACCAACGTTGCGTATGAGCAATGGAAAGGGGAAAACGTGGCACTCGCAACACGGCAGGTGCCAAACTCCCACAAAGTCCAAACCTATCACTTTTGATGCCTCACATCATATTTAATATAATGTATTTATTAAGTTTGTTCCAATTGTTTCGGGACTTGAAGGTTGACCAGTTAGTCAATGTGGCACTCCATCAATGATTGATTGGCGTAGGTGAATGTCATTTTTAACCACCCTCATCTGGCATTGATATTTTGTATATCCTGCTCCCAATTGGTTAACAGAAATCCACTTCAACAAAATGTGAAGCACCATTATAAAAAAGAAACAAACAAACACTTGGGAATTTAGGAAACGACTGCCAGACTAGGATATACCCGTTCCGACTGCACTTTGCGAAACATTTGAGCAGTTAAGGCTTTTAACATGTGTCTATTTATTGAAAGAGCATCGTAACAAATGTTAAGGGTGACGCTGTTAATTCTCTGTTAAGGCAAGACTGTTAATTATATTTCATATTAGATCAGTATCCAATTCTTAACATGTTTATGCTGCGTGGAGGAGGATGGAAATAAATGTTAAAGTCACGCTGTTAATGTTACACAGTTAAAAACATACAGGTAATTATATTTAATTAAGTATCCATTTGGAGTTAATTTTCAGGAACAATAATGCAGTTGAGACTTCTAACATTTTTATGTTTATTGAAGGAGGATTGTAACAAATGTTAAAGTGACGCTGTTAATGCTAAGGCAAGACTGTTAATTATATTTTTTGTGAAGAACATACACTGATTATTGAATTTAAAGCCTTATCTAGCAAAAGTATCACATATACTTAGTATATTTCTTCTATATATCTTTCGATCATTGTTCAATTCCCATTTCCCTTATCCTAAAAGTAATTGGCATTAAATTGCATAGGTTTAGGAACGGAATTAAAAATAAATATATTTATTTTTACTGCTAATTGAATTACTGTTACTAGACACCACATGCCAGAAGTTAATAAGCCCGCTTTAATCCTACACGGGCACGGGTATAACAAAACTGTGTATCTACCAATATGTGGAATTATATTTAAGCGGCTTAATGAACCATTTAAAACTTTCACAGCCATCATTATGATGTTGGCGACTTTTGGCACTCAATGCCACAAGTGGAACCAATGTGAAGTAGTTATTTTTTTGACACTAAACTTGGCCAATGAGAATTGTAGGTGACCTACGTGTTAAAGGTAGAAAATACACTCCACGCACTGTACAGTTGAGATGTAAGAAAAGTATCGATATATATATATCGACATATTGAGGTAATCTAATTATATTTCTATTAGAGTTGTCAAAACATCGATGGAAAGATCGATAACATCGATTTTCTCTCGATGCTTTTGTTCAAAATATCGATAGTGTCATTTATATCCTTTTATACGGAACATGTTCCTAAACAGAAGAATTGGATTTAATTTTCTAATGTCAATAGTTTATACGGAAAACGTTGTTTATAAACTAATATTTAATATATTTGCTTTTAGGTGAATTTTACTTAACAATTTACTTTCTGAAAAATATCTAGCCGCAGATAAATGATAAATGATAATGTGCACCCTAGAAAACTGTCTCGCATACCCTACGATAACGATTAAAGAGCCGCTGAAAACCAGTTCCAGTTGGCCAACTAGGCAATGCCATCAAAACACAATTATCTCTGGGCCCCAAAAGCGACCCAAAACGAAACTGCAATACCGATGAGGAGGCACCAATGATAATGATCTTGCAAAATGAAAAAACGAGGGAAAAAACAGCAAAGCGGACAAGTTTCAAGATAACCAACTGATGCCAAGTGCTGCTGCGAGTTTTTAAGAGCTTCAGCTCTATTCAGGCACACAGATACAGAAACACAGATACAAAGATACAGATATATATACAAGAGCTTGGCCTGCTGCACGGTACTCTAAAAATAGCGAGCGCTCATTAGAAAAGGCTAAAAATAGCAGCTAGTTGAAGCGCTTCGCATTCGCGCGTTGGCCAAATACAAAAAAAGGAAAATATAATCGTAATAAAAGAGACGCGAATAATGTGATAGGTGCATACACAGAAATACAAAAGGTTACCTATCCAGCAGATGGGTATACTGACTCGAATTCTCTAGTGTCGTCCAATTTTTAAAATGTATTCCAAAGATAGCGTAGTTTGTTGTTCTTAGATAATAAAAACATTTCTTGAACAACACAAAACAGTAAAATAAAAGTTCAATAACTCTTAACATTTACATCCTTTAATTACAGCTGTTTTACATAACATAATGTAATGTTAATGCGTAACTATGTTATAAGTTAATGTAAAGCAACATAGTGTTTAAATAACATGCACATGTTACTGTTAAGTTAACAGTGTGCCACTTAATCAAATTCACTTAACATAACATATACATTTTAGTAACAGCGCGCCATTTACAAATAGTAATATTGATTTTCAAGAATGGAAACTTCTTCGAAGACAAATGTAGCTCAATTTAAGGCTTGTATCAAACATTTATACGCAATTGTTTACAGGGCATTCTTTAGTCGTGCATTTTCATTCAGATGCTGGACTAGTTCAGTGGGCAGAAGAACAGGTTGGACTCTCTGCACGTAAATAGCTGTTGCTGAGATTCTTTTCCCAAAGGATGTGCGTTTGGCCATTAAATTGATTATTGCTACGTGTTGCAAATGACTAACTATTTCAGGCTATCCAATTGTTTTATATAAATAAAAATTAAGGTATATAACATTGCAAGTAGGATATTAAGTAGTTTAAAAACTAATGTACATACTTGGGTTATTAAGAAATATTAAGAGAAAGGAAGGTGATATATTCTCTTATGACCTTTAGTTTAAGGGGGGCTTGAAAAATGTATAACACAAGGGAATTTAGAGCCCAAGATCTAGGGATGAAAAATTGATAGAATAGAAAACTGTTGTCAAATTTGACTATAAGCTGCAATCTATATGTTATTTGACACGTGTTTCAGAGAACTCGGAAAATCCACACCAAAGGGGTGGATAACTGTTTTTTGTGTACTTAACCTCAATGTCATTTTGATATCTTTACCCCACAATTGATCATTTAACGTGTGTTTTAACGGTAAACTCAAAATACAATGAAAAAGTCAGTTAAGATGTGATTAGTACATCTTAATGGCCAACAACTTGTCTAAATAAATTCAAACAATTAAATTTAATTCCAGTGGCATTTCTTTTGGCAATGTTTACACGGCAAACACTTTGAGGTAGAAATGATAATAAATACTTATGTATGTGGATCTCATATTGGGGCTGACAAGTAGGAGCCTAAACGGACCAGACCGGACCAGAACGTACCAAAGCCAAGTAAATCAAATAGCACAGGTGGGAGGAGCGCCAAGAACAACGCCACTTCAAACAGGCAACAAACATACTAGCCAAAGAGTAAAAGCCACAACGGGCAAGTCATGATGGTATGTGGGGAAGAAATGAAAGAGGCAAAAGGCAAGAAACCCAATAACATAAAAGCTAAAGAATTTTGCGCTAAAGGATGAAGGCAACTGACTCAAACAACTGTGGGGACGGGGGGGTGATGCATATATGTTTGTATGTATGTATGTGTGCAGTATGTGTAAGTAGAAAAACCCGCTTACAGCAGCAAAAAACGCGGCGGCAACGCCAAGCGACGACCTTGATAAGTTTCACATACAAAAAAAAACACAAACAGAAGCACACACACACACACTCGCATACGCAACGCAAAACTGCCCACGATAAAGGAAGGGCTGCCAAGGAGCGCACGTATTGCCTGAGCGGGGGCAATGTAAGAAGAGACCTGCACACATTTTGTGTTTACAAGCGGAGGGGAGCCGCAGTCAACTTTTCACACCACAATCGATGACCAAAGAGCGAGCGCTTGGTGAGTTTTTCATACTCTCTGAGGCGCACGTTCTCTCTCTCCCTCTCTCTCGCTAGCTATCTCACTTGCTGGTATCAACAAGTGGTTGCTAGCACAATTCGCTTTTGTGTGTCTGTGTGGAGCGCTCTTTAATGAACAGCGCATGGTGAGCTTTTTTTGTGTTGTTGTTGTAATGTACAATCCTACATATGTTGTACTTAATATACATGCTACATACATACATACATACTATCATGCTCTGCGTTTTATTATTGAATTTCTCAAGTCGCTGGCTGCTGCTGACGCATATAAGAACGCCAAGCCATGGTGTAATGATATAAGGTGGGGTGTTGATTGCAGCTAGTGGCTAGTTATCGAAATTGTGTGAGCGCAACTTGCAATTGGTAGGTCATAAATGGGAGCATGGCTTGCATTGCACCACCTCAAAAATTTACACCATGCGCTAAGCAAATGCGGCCGCTTGTCTACCTCTCTCTGTCTCTCTCTTCTAGATTCTCCCAATCAGCTGCAAATCAGCTTGAAATTGAATTGGTAATATTATTATTTAATAAATCCGCATTCAATATTGACAAGACAAACAGGGGCCATGTGTTTGGCTGTGCACACTTCTTCCTATACATTGTATGTACTTATACATACGTATTTACATATATGCGTAGTAAATGGAAATTTTGATACCCATTGGGAGTGTTGTGTACCTATGTATATATATGTATGTAGCTAACTAAATGCAAAAACTACAACAACAACAACAAGAGCATTAAAACGATCGTGCAACGTGCCTGAAATTATAAAATACAAATCAACGCGGAACCCGCACACACAAACCGGCGCTGCACTTGCTCCAAAGGTAGCTTGGAGACATGAGCAATGGCGTCGTACCTGTGACTAAGTCACAGTGACTGACTAGAGTAACTGACGACAGTCACAGTCCCAATAGCAGCAACAGTTCTGATATTAACAGTCACAGTCACGAATAACAGGTACAGTCTCGATAACAGTCGAGTTCCCATTAACATTCACAGACCTGATAACAGTAACAGTTCAAATAACAGCACAATCATAACATTCTGTTATGATCACTGACCATATTTCGATGTAGGATTACTACCTAACAGTCTTAGGCAAGTTTCAAGATAAAGAAGACTATAAAACAAGACAAGCGATCAAATGTTGCCAACATAAGTAATTATCTTATCAAATCTTAGCCTTTCAGTTCAAGTTTTAGTTTTACTCAATTCAATCAGTCGTACCTTTGATGACAGAAAGATCTTTAGTGCATAATATAATTGTCACTGTTAGTTGCAAGTAACAGTCACAGTTACTGCAATATATCAGTCTCGCGCATCTCTAACAGGTTGCAAGCTTTTTAGCTGCCACAAACAACCGGCTCAGATCAACGGGCAGACGGACGGGCGGACAGACGGCCGGGGCAACGTCTAGTTTGAGTTTTGAACGACAGGCGAACACAAGAGACAACCCATAATTAATCAGAGTACAGGCTACAACAACCTTCGTACAGCCAACAACAACAACAAATTGCAAATTCCGTGCAGATCCTTTGCAACAATAGCCAGAGACGATAACTTGTTTTATTTTAAGCTTATCAAGTGGTAAAAGCCATGTTTTGCAATTCGATAACTTGTAGATTATTTTATTTGTTGTATTTTTTTCAAATTTTGTATTGACCTTTTTCTTAAATTGTGTGTTTTAAGCACCACTACGTTTCTTAAATACAATAAAAAAATTAACTTTTTTCAGATACACACATTCACACACTCTCGAGGTGTCCAAATCCATATGTCAAAACAAGTTTTCAAACATTAATTCGCATATTTTTACAAATTATATTAAAGCTCATACATAAAGACAGAACAATAACAAAAAACAAAAATCCAACAACAACAATAACAACACAACAACAACAACAACTACGTTGATATATTGGCAACAACATGAGGAACAAGCATTTTTTGTCTATGTACTGTGTAAAACTCGTTTTGCTTGTAAAACTATTTAACAATTGTTAATCCAAAACAAATGGAAAAATGTGTAGTATTAAGATTCCAGAAAACGAAGCTTGGAAACAAATATTTACTTAGTAAATATATCATATATATGTACATATGTATTGTTTATATCTATAACTCTAATTGATTACAAAGTCACAGTAAAATCTTTGACTTTATATTTAACAAATTTCATTACAAGCAAATACTTTACGTTTCGTTTCAAGAGAAGATAATATCATTTATTTTTATAAAATTTATTTAGTTCCTTTACTTCTTCTGAAACATGCACTATTAAAATTCCTATCCTTATTAGATCTTCATATTAATATCTAAGTACTTAATATAAATGATTTGCGTGCTAAGTCTTTGTAACAAGTGCAAGTGTACAATAATAAAAATAACAGTATTATATCGAATACTTAAGCATAACTCAACTATTCCTCCCCTCGAAGCAATTACTGATCTTGGGTAATGTTTATCGGCGAGCTTATCGTTTCGATGACAACTTAACTCTGAGTAATGCATTCTAGTTACATCAATCTAAAGGCTCAGCTTGAAATAAGCATTATGACTAAGTTATAATATATGCATGTATTATTTACGCATTAACTTTTATAAGAACAGTTACTCTTACATTGCACATCTTTCAATATATTATCCATATTTTTCTTAACACAGTGAGAAACTTTTAAGGCTCAATTGAATAATATCACTAAATAAAATTCTCTATAGAACTTGATACAAATTTTGGACCTGATATAGAATATGAAGTTTAAAGTATCGTATTCTACTTCTAGTTTTTGATCCATGTTATTGATTTGTAAAACAAAGTTATGTTGCACATGTTTGTACACTGATTATAAAAGTTAATCAAACTAAATTGACCCTTCTAACAATTCTAACAACACTTTATAAACAGACGAACATCTTCAACAAATTAAGTAATCTTTAAAAAGTATAAATATTAGCTCAGCTTACTTTTATTGATTTACGCAAAAAGTTACAAAAAAATCTATTTTTTAGATGGTGAAGTCTGATTAATTACTAAGTTAGATAATAGTATACAAATTTCATTGAAAACTTTGTATTTTATTTATTTAGTTTAACTATAAATCAGATGCTCATGATCGCATTTATAAACTTGTATAAATATTTCCTACACTTTATTTTTTATTGTTTGTAGTTGAATAAACCATATTTAAGTGTGTTTTAAACATTTTTTGAAAAGAATACATAAATGAATAGTTGAGTTGAGACTTTAATTAATTGGCACTTGTTTCGTGCAGTGTACGCTAATCAAATGGAAAATTTGTATACTTTTGTGTGCAAATGAGTAAATTACAATAATAATAAAAAATACCCGGGTAGATGAACAGATTTCAACACAAACTTGTAATTTAACAGTTACATTATCATTCTCAGTACATATATACATACTATATATAAATATATACGAGTATATATACTCTAAATAATGTTGCCTCTTGGGTTTTACACATTAGCTTGTATGAGGTAACTAAATTAATACTCACTAATGCAACTGTAAAGTCAATATATTTGTATTATAATACAGACGTGAACACAGTTAGGGCTCTCCAAAGTGGAGACTCACGCTTAGGGAATAGATCGAGGATAAGATTTCTACACTGTCCTCCTTAGGGAAGAGAGTTTACTTACTATACAGTGTGAGCAATAATATTCCCATTCTAGCCTACAAAGAACAACAAAAGATTGAGCAAATGTCAGCTTGAACGCGAAGAGAGAGCACCCGCACAACCAGATATACTAATATTTATGTTAGTTAAATGTATCAGGAGTACACAGACACGAACAATTCGGTTTTTACGAAGATGCCAGCCGATGACAGCTGAAGAGTTCGTGCTTCAAAGAGATACAAAGCTGCTCATTGATCACTTTGTGCCCCTCTCTCTTAGCATTCCTGCACAAATGTCGTTGATCCAACGCTTTGGGCAACGATTCTCGCTCTTGTCTGCTATCAGTCGCCGCTATCCGGCTGCTGTCTGCTGTTTAGCTTGAGAGCTGGGGGTGTGTTGGGGCTGAGTTTGTCACTTAATTTGATGTGTGCTGCAATCAAAGCACACGCACATGCATACACACATACGTACATACATAAATACATGCGGGAACTGAGTTTGGGCTTTTTCAATATGCAAAACAAAACTATTAAAGTGGATAGACAAGTTTTAACCAGCGCCAAGCGTGCTGATAAAGCAGTTTGCGCTGGTCAAGCACGTAGCACACACAACATCGTTACGGAGAGTGTGGGAGGGAGGGAATTAGATAGAGGAGGGAAACCCTGTAAGCATTTTGAACTAGCAGACAGCATTGCGTTACTTAGCAAGGTTTTAGTTTAGTTTGGCGATTGATAACAAGAATAAACTTATTATTTTCCCACAAAATTGTCGCGGAAGATAAGAAAACGAAAAGCGACACTACTGAAACAAACGCATTTCTATCATCCACGTTAAAAAAAATTATTGCAGTGAAAGAGGCTCAGAAAGTGGAAAGAAAGAGCAGAGAAACACTCTTCGCACTCAGAATTATTGTATTATCGCTGAGAAGACAACACTGCGATACTTTGGGAGAGTTTAAGAAGATAGTATTCCCACTGGGATATATCTTTAGGATGCGAATGTTATTCTTTTTGAAGAAGGAATAAGGATAATAAGGATTCCTATGGCGATTGTTTAATTCCACGTTCCAAGTATAATAATTTGATCCTGTGTCCCTCACAAAGTCCAGAGAAGGGTTGCCCTGGAACCCAGCCCACAATCAGGATGTTATAAAATTGCTTGAAACAATTTTTGACTATTTTGGACAAAAGTATGATGTAAAATCTATACTTATTGCACAGCATATACAGGACTTTCCAGTAATTTTTACGGAGGGATGGATTACGGATCTTTAGATTTCTTGTGGGCCGGTGAAAGAGTTGCACAAAAGAAAGCAACCTGCTAATTGCAACCACAAGGTATGAGTCAGGCTTAGGATCAGCCTAAATATCCATAAAGACTCGATAAAAATAACTCAACGTTGCCTGCAATCAATTTTAAAATAGCCAACAGCCAAGCAGCTCTGCTATGTATAGACCCAACTTACAACAAAGAAGAGGAAGAAGAAATGAAGGAGTGGAAACTAGCAAAAAAAAAACGGAAAAAAGGCAGAATGAAGCAAGGCAAATTCAACTTACCCCGCTGCGCTCCCGCGCCGCACAAGTTCAAGGCCAAGTGGCCACGGCGCCTCCTCTCTCTCACTCGCTTCGCCTCTCTCTCTCGTTGGGGCTCTCGCGCTCTGCGATTTGAATGTTGTTTGCGTGTATGTGTGTGTGTATGAGTTTCTTATATGCAACTGTTTGCATGCAAAAGAACTTTCGTTTTCAAGTACATGAAGCGCCAGCGCCTCCTTGGGTTTGTTGGGGAGGAAGAAGGATGGAAGCTACCACAATTGTTTTGATGTTGTTGCTGTTGGATGTTTTGTTTTGGTTGGACGCGCGTGGTGAACAAAATATGAACTCGCACTTGTTTATGGCAGATTTCGACAAATTCAATAATTTGTATTTGTTATTTGAGCCTGTAGCTGGCGGCTTTGTAAATTAATTAACAACACACAAACTTATACACACACACATACACACACACACACACACACGCACACACACAGCCATATCAGGCGAGCGCGCGCGCCGAGATAAGGCAAAGCAATTTATTTGCACTAAAATTTACTTTTTGCACGCCGCTGTAGAAATAGAGGGGGGCTGGGCGGTAATGTTGGGGCGCTAAATTCACCACACACACAATCACACTGGAATTCGTCGAACGTACTATACACACACACACACATAAGCCGACGTAAGCGCACGTTTCTGTTACAAATGATGGCTTAATTTTTGTAATTTTTTTACTTGCGTGTACACAGCCGACAATTTGCGCCGCAATTGGGTTTAGTTTTGGTTAAATATTTTGTTTAGCAGTTAATGAATTTCAAAGAATGTAGAAAAACCAGAGACAACGGAAAACGACGACACCGCGATTACGAGGCGCAACAACAAATGGTGAGCGTAAAGAGAGCCAGAGCATGCCAGAGTTGCCAAGTGGGGAGCTTTATCTTGCGCCTAAAAAAAGCTTAGCACTGGTGTTGGAAAGCGCCACATGTGGGGGCCGCACATGTGAAATAGAGTTGTACATTGCAGTTCAGTTGCAGGAGCTAGTTCAGTAGTTTAATTCATGTTTAATTAAATGAACTAATCATGAATAGTTTGTGCCTTTATCCTGTTCGATCGTTGTTTTTTCGCTCGTTTATTTCATTATTTAAGTATTTTTGATTGTTTTATTTGATCAAGACACAGTTTTTCTCGTTACATTTTAATGAACTTATTTATTTGATATGATATATGTGGCTACAATCAAATAATTAAAGCCTTCGTTTCTTAAACGGATTCAATGAGCAAGTCAAACTATTACAGGACTCAAACGACTGAACACTAGGTTCAATTGAACTTCATGTGAACGATTCGATACAACTCTAATATGAAACAAGTGTATTTTATTGCTAACTTAGCTAGAACTTATTAACTATGGCTTAAAGCATTGGCAGATTCGCCTTCAAGGCATCAAACTCCCTGCGTTCGAGCGGTTTTATATTAGTGCCCGAGAAGGGCGATTTGAATTCCACGTCGCGATGTTTGTTCACCAGAATCTTTTGCTCGGAATATATCAAATTTATTTGCTGCTCTATTTGCTGCTGATCTGCAACCAAAAGTCAAATATGTAACAACAATCTGATAGCTTCTTTTAGTGAGTGTACTCACCGTGCTTGAGCAACTCTATTGCCTTTTCCCGCTTCGTTTTGACCAGCATGCTGCCAATGGTTATCCACACCTTTGGCTCCTCCGACTTTTCAATCAGACGCATTGCCTGGCGGTTTTCCTGGCGCCGCTTGTCCATCACAGTCAACTCCTGCTTGTTGGCCAGAATCTTATCTGCCAGCTCCTCTGTCTTGGTTATTATCTCTATACCTTGGCTTAAATCCGCTTGCGACATTTTGGATTTATATCTGTACGAGTTTTATTTGGTTAAAATAAACAAAAGTGCCGACAAGCAACATAAACAAATGTTTAGGGTTACCAGAGTCATAGAAAGTTGTTCTTAAATTTGCCAAAAGCTGGTCACTCTAACAGCTGTGCGCAGAGATGGTCACTTTACCAGCTGTTTTTGATGTGAAGAAACAAAAGGCGCGCGAATTTTGTTTTTAAAATAATTGGCTCTTACTTAACAGCATGCCATTTAAACGTTTGTTAGTTAGTTAATTTAATAAAGTTTCTGATTTTTGCTTCTTCTTTTTATTTTTTTGGTTTATTTATTTTTTTTATATTATTATTTATGTTTTGTTTTATTTTTAAATATAAGAAATTGTCTAATTGGAAAAATTTTGATAAGATAAACAATATGTTTAACTGCTTGAAAATCAAGTCTATTTATTTATTTAACGTCCAATTTTTTTAAAGTATGGGGACCCAATGAGTATCTTATATTCATAATGAAATCATAAACAAATTTATATTCGCTAGCATTTAAAGCTTTTAAGCTGCATTTTAGCTGCACTCAAATAAAAAAAAAACCAACAGTTTTTAATGCTTGTAGTGGGTCAGATGATTGATCATCTCGTAGAGCCATTTGGGCTGATCATGGGGTGCCATGTGGCCAGCATTGCGTATCATTATCTCAACCAGATGCCCCGCATGCTTCACATAGCCGGCCACCTCGCCATCAATGCGCCAGATTTCGCGAGGTGCGATCTTATATTTCTCAGAGCCGGGGAACTTCAGTTGCTTTAGGTAGTTGCGGGTTAGTGGATAGGCGACAATAATGTCCAGCTGGCCACTGTAGATGCACACGGTGTAGAAGTTCAGTAGCTCAGCAATCCAGGGCGCGACAGTGTCCATGACATCGTTCTTCAGGTGAATCTCAACCTTGTTCTCCTTGTCCAGATCATGGAACGGCATGTTGCCCACATGGATGGCGCGACGTGTGGCGCCTGCCTGTAAAAAGTCGCCCAGCTTGGCGTCAGCATCATCCGGATGGGTGAGCAGATAGTTGTAGTACCAGCTGTAGCCCGTCAGGTTGCTAAAAATGGAGCCATTGGTAAGGTCACCGTTTATAAGAGAATCAAAGACATCAAACGCGCATGACATATCATTTTTCTCAATGCAGGTGGCGCCCTTCTTCTCAGCCTCATGGAATTGCACCAAGCCGTTGTCATCAATCAAACCCAGCTGATAAAGATAGTCGCCGTATTTGAGCTGATGCAGCGGATCCGACAAACCATTGCCAATGGCAACGCCCTTGAGCGGTATGTAGACACGCGTCTCAATGGCATTCTGCACCTTGTGTATGTGATAGGCCAACGCGGGCACATATTTGCCAGCATAGGATTCGCCCGTGACCCAGAAGCCCGAGCTGTTGCGCCACTCAAACAGCTCGTAAAGCTGCATCACAGCCTCGTGCAAATTGCGTCCCACATCGCGCTCGTTGCGGGCATAGCCCTCATCATGATCCGTAAAACTGAAGCCGGTGCCCACAGGATTATCTATATAGATCAAATTGTGGGTCTTGCTCCAGGTACAGTTGCGCTTTTGCAGCTTGCCGTGCGCGTCCAACTGTAAGGGTCCGTTCTCTGTGAACAAACCAAAGAGCGAGGAGGCGCCTGGACCGCCCTGGAGCCACAACACAACTGGCGCATACTCTGGATCAGTTTCAGCTGGGAAGTACCAGAAGAACATATTCGAATTATAGCTACGATCAACGGTCAAATATCCCGAATAGCTCTCAACGCCATGAAACTGGGAGCCAGCCACAAGAGCCAGTTTTTGCACATCCTCCTTGGGCAGCGTTGAATTGTGGATGAGGGGCGTCAGGTAGAGCGGTTCGCCGGGATCGACGCCATCATTATAGTACTTAAAGCGTGGATACGGATTCACAAAGCTGCGTCTATAGGGTCGCTCTGCGGCAACAACAGCAACAGCTGCGATAATTAAAAGCACGCAATGAATTGCGCTTTTCATTGTTTGGCCTGTGCTTCAGCTGAGGGGCGTTAGTTTATAATTAATACATTATCAGTTCGTTTTGTTCTCTGCAATTAATTCTCTACACCCCACTTACCCCTTTGATAATAGATAAGCAAGCTCTGCACTTTCTTCTTCAGCTCGTGAGTTGCAAAACTCTTCTGAGCCGGCAAAAAATGGTGGTGCAATCGGCAGCAACAACTGCCCGTTCAGTTCTGAGCTAGTACTTTAATCGAACTGGTTTGGGAACTAGACAGTTGAGTTTAAAAGTCAGCGTACATTGGCGGTATAATTGTCTGTTGCAAGTGTATACAAGCTAGTGATGTACAAAAAACGATTTCTTACATCACTAATACAAGCTAAATAACTGACTGGAGGCAAGTATTAGACTTTCCAACTCAAGAAAACAATTGTCACTGAGCTTGGATCAGAGCCACTCCACCTTCGTTCTCATTCGGCTAGCCCTGTTGCTTAGCGCGCTCTCAATGTACATATATACGAAATTTTTACGCATACGCAATATATATTGAAAAAACACAAACACTCAATTGCGTGCAAGTTGTGTGCTGTGAGTGAACGATCTACTGATCTGGCTCATATATCGAAGTGGAATGCCCAACACTCTATCGATATCACTGTCAACACTGCATTTTAAAACAGCTGTTGATTTTAAACCAAACAAAATGATAAATGATATCAAAACTTTCAAAGAAATTAATGGGGCGGACTTAATTTTTGCTTAAATTGTCAATAACAGCGCATAAAGCAGATAAACTACCATAACACTTGCAATTACACACGTACATATGTATATATATAAGCAAAACTATTGGGAACACATAAGAAACGTCACCTATGTACATATATTAAAGCTGATAATGAGTCATGGGCAGCGCAGCGGCGCCAAAAAAGTATCTACGCCGCATTGGAGCTGCGCTGCTTTCGCTTTTGTTGTGGCACCAAATCGGCTTTTAAAGCATTCCAGTGTAGGCAGCTGAAAGTGTTGGACGCGCGCTCTAAGTACAGAAATTCCCCAATTACGCACACCCACAAATAAACAATGTTCGATTTCAATTTGCAATTTGCGCGTGGCGGTGCCTCATTCACCACCGAACTCTTCCAACTGTTGGCGGCAGGTGGCGCCAAGGAGAACATTGTATTCTCGCCCTTCTCCATACAGGCGTGCATTGCCCTGGCCTTTGCCGGCGCCCAGGGTGAGACAGCTGATGAGATTGCCCAGGGTCTGCACTTTGCGTCCAACTTCCCACCCGAAGTGGCGCAGACCTTCCAGTTTGTGCTGGAGAAGTACAGGAATAGTGATCTGCTGAAGATTGCCAACAAGCTGTACGTGCAGCAGGGCAATCAGCTGAAGGCCAGCTATGAGAAGTCTATCCGGGAGGAATATCACTCTGAGGCGGAATCCATCAACTTTGCGCAGAACACTGCGGCGGCTGATTCCATTAACAGCTGGGTGAATGCCAAAACGCAGGGCAAGATCACCGAACTTGTTTCAGCGGACTGTTTCGATGATAACACGCGTCTGGTCCTGTTGAATGCCCTGCACTTCAAGGGTAGCTGGGCCCACAAGTTCGAGGAGGAGCGCACGGAGGAGGATGAATTCTGGGTGGCCGAGGAGCAGAGCGTCAAAGTCAACTACATGAACCAGAAAGCAAAATTCGGTTATGGTTACTTTGAGGATTTGGGCTGCACTGCCCTGGACATGCCCTACAAGGATTCCGATTTGTCCATGTTTGTGCTCTTGCCACAGGAGCGTGAGGGCCTCAAGGAACTGGCCGACAAGCTGAAGACCGTTAACCTGGTTGATTTGGCAGCCAAACTGGATGTGGAGGAGGTGCATGTTAAATTCCCCAAATTCAAGGTGGAATACTCCTTGGAATTGTGCGACAAGCTGAAACAGGTAAGCAAGTCCTTGCTAAGTACAAATAGGAACGTTACAGTTCCACAAATAATTTCTAAAATTAAGAAACTTATTTCTTAAAAGTAAAAATGCAGGTCCTAAATCGGCAATCACAAACCAACTTCCTGAAAAATATGTCGCTTTTTTTACTGAGTGTAGGACAAACCCCTTAAACCTTTGGGAACAGGTCCGCATACAAAGTAATTTTGTTTTTTTCGACACGTAGCCCGGCTATCAATTAGTTCACAATCAAATGGAATGCTCTTTCAAAATTATTTATTAACTGTTATCTTGAAAGGTACTTTCATTGGATGTTTAAGTAGTTCGCTAGCTTATCAATTTAAATTATAAGATAACGTGTAGTGTATTATGATTTTGTGGCTGCATTTAACTTTTCTGACGCATTCAGCGGTTTGTGCTTAAGATCATGTATCAGCGTACTCATAAACAATTGCATAAGGCCTCTGGGTTTTCATTTTGCGCATATCTTATCGAACGCATCCTCTTTGGCGTTAAGTGACCTCATCCATATGGCGTTTAATCATTGTTTATTTATAATACTTATGTGTTTACTTTTGCTTTTCAGCTTGGCATCACAAAAATGTTCAACGACGGTGCGGAGTTCGATAATTTGCTGGAATCACCCGAAGGCATTTATGTCTCCAAGGTAATGCACAAGGCAACAATTGAGGTCAACGAGGAGGGCACGGAGGCGGCTGCTGCCACCGGCATGGTCATGATGACGCGCATGATGACCTTCCCCTTGCAGTTCCAGGCCGATCGTCCCTTCCTCTATGTCATCTGGAACAAGAAGAATATTGTCTTTGCAGGCGCTTTTGTCAATGCGCCAACTGCATAAATAATATGCATAACTCATTAATTTATTGTTATCATTCAAATGTTGAACCGAAAAAGCATTTCCTTAATTAACGCAACGCACATTGACTTAGTTGACACTTTATCTAATTTTGTTTTTCTCATTAATTTATTTTTATAATTTAAATAATAAAGACTAAAAGATTTTTCAGTAAACATTTCATGTTGACTTAATTGGGCTTTTGTTTTGAGGATTAGCAGCACTGACATGTCCCGCGTCAACATATTATAATTTAAACATTAAATTTAATAATACATTGTGTTATTTTGGCAACAAACTCAATTGTGCTTAACACACTATTTTATTTTATTTTATTTAAATTGTAAAGTTCTAAGGCACTACGTGCATTGACTAAATTGGCGATTGGGGTCTAATTACGTGACTTGGCAGCACTGACGAAACAGTTTAAAATTAGCGCGCAGCTAACTTCACGTTAGCTCAGCAGTGCGCCTAGTTAATTGAACTAGTTCAAATGTGAACTGAAAGCAGCTCTATTAGTTTTGCAAAAGTTAGTAAAAAATATATGATGCGGGCTGAACAATAGACCATCATGTGGCAATAAAAAGCTTAAGAATCAGCCTATAAAATTAATGCAATGTCACTGCGTGCACTCAGGAAACGGGATACTCAGTTAAACCAAGGCTCTAGTAGCGCCAAAGCAACACTTTTCAAGAAAGCCAACAACAACACAACGCCAACAATAATAACAACGTCACCCAAAACTTCCAGCAGCAGCAGAACTCAGAAACTTATACGCCAACGCAAGCTGCTTGGCCGCTCCACACATTCCAATCCGGATCTAAGTGAATTCCAAAGGACCCTTGGGCCCAACCTGTTGCGCAGCAAGTCCGAGGGCGATGTTAGCACTGTAGTCCTGGCTGGACATACGGTAAGAGGCTTAAGCGCGGCGAACGCCAAATCGGAGGTGTGCCTGCAGCGCATCAGTTCCCATAGCTACGAGCCAAGGCAGGCAAATACTATGTTGGGGGGCGCGCGCTCCCATCGCGACTTGAGGGGCCCTCATAATGACGAACTGGATACGGGCAGAACGCCGCGACGCATGAGCGAATGCAGCCTGGGCTATAGCCAGGCCAGTGGCACTTCACGACGCACCAGCTCCATGTTTGCCAGCCAAATGACGCTGTCCTCCAATGCCGCAGCAGCAGCACCTGTTGATCCCAATGCACCGCTGCGCGTGCCCATCATTGGCTATGAGGTGATGGAGGAGCGCGCACGCTTCACCGTCTACAAGCTGCGCGTGGAGAATCCGGACACGAATGATTGCTGGTTGGTCATGCGACGCTACACGGACTTTGTGCGGCTCAATGGCAAGCTGAAGCAGGCATTTCCACATATCAACTTGTTGCTGCCGCGCAAGAAACTCTTTGGCGACAACTTCAATGCGGTCTTTCTGGACAATCGTGTTCAGGGCCTGCAGATGTTTGTCAACTCTATTATGACCAAGGAGATGCTGCGCAAAAGCAAATTGGTGCGAGAGTTCTTTTGCTTGGACGAGCCGCCCTCCTACTCCGAATCAATGGAGGAATGTCGTGTAAGTGCGGAAGAGTAGCCACAAATGCATACAGTGAAGCTTCATTAAAGCGAACAGACTGCATTTAATTAATTTTTACCAATTTAACACACAATCATAACCAAGATAGAAACGTTACAATTGTAACAATATATAAACGTAATTAATATTGATTTATTTATGCGCAGGCAATATTTGAGGCACAGGAGGAGACTATAGCGCACTTAAAGCTGCAAATACAGAATAAAAACGATCTCATACTCAGTTTGCAGCAAAAGATGCGTGAGGAAATGATCGAAAAGGAGCAGCTTAGAGAAGCTTTAAAGTAAGTATATTGCTTAGCCGAAGGCTAAATTGCTTGTTATTAATACAAATAAAAGTATTCACAGTTCAAAAGTCACGAAATATTTATGCAATTTATGACCTAACAATGTTTAATGTTATTTTCACTTTTGCCTTTCCCATTTATGTAAACAAAAACTTATGCAAATTAAGATGTAAACAAATGTTAATGCTAATTTAAACAGAAATTACTTGAGCTATAGACTCAGTATGATCTGTTTTTTTTTAAAACCGTTTGATGTATCTCCAAACCTACATCTGACGTTTCTGTAATAAGAATTTTTTAACTTGTTTTTGCATAAATATCGCCGCTATATAAATATTTGTATATATATTATATTAATATATTCCAATTAAATTTTGCAGAAATGTCAATCTGGATTGCTCCCATTGCTCCTCGGCAAGCGAAACTATGGCGCTTAAATAGTTTAAAACTAGCGAGGATCTAACATATCGTGTTCAATGTGCGTGTGTGTACAATATTATGCTGAGCATAACTCTATGCACTCGCACGGTACATCTCCAAGTGCATATCAGGCACTTAAATGCTCACGTTTTCAGTGCTTTAGTATTCAAATGATAATAAGCCCAAAAGAAATACAAATATTTTTTACAAACTTATCGAGTTTTTACTCGTTGATATTTGATAATTGATTTAGTATTAGCACAATACAATTTACAATAATAAAGTCTACAGTTACAAACAATTACTCACTACCTTAAAATCTTATTGTTTCCATTTTGCGAATGCTTTTTATTGCGAAACATTTTGAGTTTCGCATGTATTGTATCTTATGGCTGCCCTACTCTATATAGTATGGGCAAATTTGATAAATTACATATAATATGATCAGATTTGGAGCTGGGAACAGGACTGATTATATGGAATAGATATGGGCAAGATATGCAAAATTTGAAACGGATTCCTTCCGGCATTAAACATCTCTTTCGAACAGTTATACCGGTCACTCCCAATCCCTCTACAATCCGGATTAATCAGTTTTAACAGCAGCTTATTTCTTACAAGCTCGTCATAGCCGGCGGGCGTGCATAGGCCTTGGGTATGAAGCCATATTTGCGCGTTTTGGGCGCATAAGCCCACAGCCAACCATCCACCGTCTGATTGTTGAGATCGGCATAGATCCAATCGCCGCGACGCACGGACAGATCATCGGGCGCCTGCGCCTTGTAATCGTAGAGCATGACGAGCTCCGTGCCATGGTAACGCAAATCATCAGTGCCTATGCCTAGTTGTTGTTGTTGTTGCTGCTGTGCCTGTTGGCCCTGCTGTTGCAGCATGGTTTCCATGGTCAAATTGGCATGATGCTGCATGTTGCTCTCGTTGAGTGGCGCCGCTGCTGGCGTCGCCTTTTGCTGCTGCAGCACACGCACACTGTCCGCTGGATATATGAAATTGGCTGGCACAAAGCCCTCCTGGCCATCGCTGCGCATTATCCAAAACCAATCAGGATCCTCACGATTCAGCACTGTCACAAACTCGCCACGCTCCACTGATAAATCATTCTCATCCCGTGCAATGAACGTGTACAGGACAATGCAGCGTCCTGAAGGCTCCTTAATGAACGCCGTGCACTCGGGCATCGCGACGAGCACATTGTTTTCCAGGTTCAGGCTATTGCCGGTTGTAGCGTTGCCCACAGCGATCGGCTCATCGCAAAGGACATCAAGTTTGTTCTCACCTCCAGCGACGCCCAGCAGCGGCACATTATCGTCGTGTGGCTGCTCGGGGCACTGCTCCCGTGGCAGCTTCTTTTTAATGGCCAGGTCGGCCAGCTGTGTGTTGTATGGTGCACAGTAGGAGAACGGTATGAAGCCCTCCTGACGCGAGTCCTGTCCAATCACATAGACCCAATCGTTCTCCCGATACAGTATATTGACCAACTGTCCACGTTTCACCTCCAGCTCGTCATCCACGCAGGGCGTAAAATCATGCAGCACAACCATTTTGGAATCGGGACTGAGGCAAAAAAAACAATGCACATTAACTAAAATATTGAACACCTTGCAGTCGGAAGCTCCCGACTGCCATATACTCTGTTGCAGAACCATTGCCTTTAGGATTAATATACCTGAGTCCATGCTCTTTTTCAATTCCCACACGCACCAGCGTCTCTATGCTGGATGAGCCCGTGATCCTACCCATGCCCACAGGCGCCAGATCTCGCTCTATGTTGGCATTTGTGGCTGTAAAAAAGAGTTCGCTGCTTAAGTCTTTTGTTTGCTTGTTTATTGCACATGCGCACCTTTCTTTTTATCGCGCCGCATGCGCACCGGACACAGGAAGGCCATAAGAATTACTTTATTTTACTTTTAACAACTGAAAACCACTTAAAGCACTGTTTTTTCAATGATATGTTGTTAAATATGTACTGGTTTTAAATGCCCATTGTTAATGTGCATTGCAGCTAGTGTTGAGTTGTTGTGAACTAAAATAGAGTGGTTCATTAACCTGATCAAATGAACATGTTCTTTTCAAATTGGCTTATTGTTTACTTAGTTTTTTTTTCTGTTCCGTGTTGATGAAAGAAATTAGCGAAATATGTTATATATAAGACTAAATTAAAGTAATGCAGCAATGTTAGCTTGCTTGTTTATAAATAAATGCGTTGAATCGCAATGGGAACAGGCCTGATAGATGCAATAGGAAATATTGTCGTGAGTTGTCTTTATGCATGAAAATATTAATACAATTGGAAAGTCTACAAAGGTATTAAATCTGCAGCATACTTAACTGTTTTAATACCATTAGATATATTTCAGTTTTGAGAATAATTGGCAACTGAGAATAATAATATTCTCAGTGATTTCGGCTATTTTAAATTAATCGTTCGTTCAGATATTTTTGGCTATCGATAGTTGGGAACACTGGCGCTTAATCGTTATTGACCGGCCTCCACAATCAATCGTGTGCTTCAAATGTAATGTTTTGTTTATGTGCTTACTGTTTCTTGTAATTATTTATTACGCCGCTTTGATGTGCTATCAACCGTGTAAGTATTGGAAAGCACCATTCGAATTGTGCAACTTTACATAATATATAAATACGTACGTATATGCAACAAAGTTAACCTTTATGAGCGCTCACCTTGGTGCAGGTTCATTGCACTTGCCCGTTAGACAAATAGTACAATAAATGAATTATAATAATTAAAAATGTTATGATTGTATTGGTATAAGCATACGTGGCAAAGGCGGTGTTATAAACTCTTGCTCTGGCAGCTTTAAAGCAGAGTATAAATAGATTAAAGAGATCCTGAACCTGAGCATAGTACGCCGGGACAACTTTATTGCGCAGTTTGCTAAAAGGGAAACAAGCCAGACGTTCCGGATTTCCGTTACATGGGAGCCGCACACGAATAGTAAATTCTGGTTGGATGGAAAAGCAACAGCCCGAGCGGGAAATTGCGGCGATTTGTGCAAGACGCGACAAATGATTCAGCACAATTTCAAGGTTGCATTTGTCTGTATGTATGCACGCCATATATTATATCCTTGCAGCCGCGGCAGCATCATCAACATCCTGTCAAAATGGGCAATGCACCATTTTGGTGCCAAGGATAACGTTGCCAGCATGCCAATTTCGATTATTATTGCCCACGTAACCAGGGAGGGAGGGGGATGAGCAGGCAAGCGAAAGTATACAACTAACAAACTGACCTACACAGCAGCCCATTCCTTAACCCAGTCCTCAGTCCCCGCTCGAGTTCGTTTTCATTGCCAAAAAATAAAAAAAATCAAATGGAAACTGCGCATTACAATTGCTGTGTGCCTCGTAATATCCTCGTGAAGCTGTCACCCTGCGCACCCCGTAAATGAGCTCTTTGTCTCGTAATCGTCTCGTTGTTGACTTTTGCTTACTACGCAGTTGATTTTACATCCTGTATTCCAGCTCACTGGCCAACAGACCAAGTGCGACATGCATGCCGCCCTCTCTCTCTCTCTCTGTCTGCCTGCCATGCAACTAACCACCTTTTCCCATGCCCTATCCCAAGCACAAAAGCCGAGAGCGCGCTCATCTCCAAAAGGAATCAATAGAAGCGAGTCTGCGCACTGGTCCACACGTGAAACCATTCACTAAACTGGACAATGATGAGCATAGCTGAACATGATGGAGCATACTGATGCGTGGTTGTGTGGTTATGTTCGTCGCGCTGCTTCGTGTTGTGTCTAGCGGCTCCTTGCGACGCATTTGTATCCCCAATTGTCGCTGATGGCTTTCAAAAGCAGACGGCCTGCTGGAGCGGCTATGTAAAGTGGGTCAGTTATTTTTGGATGCAGCCTTTCTATTTATAGCTCTCAGCTGGGACCTGCCCACCACTTCTGCCAATGCTCGCTGTACTTGCTCATCATACTTGAAATTAAATTTCACTCAAGTACTGTAATAAAACTGTCAGCAACCCATGAATTGTGAAATTACAGCATGTGCACGTCATCCAATCCAATTTCATCGGAGCCCTCGCATGTCCTGGAAAACCTAAGGTAGTTGCGTATGCACTACTCGTAAATCGATCAACTTTATGAATGGCATTTCAATTTCTCAACTTTAGTGCCGAAAACTGGCAAGCGAAACTTGATAGACGCGCTAGAAATAGATGATATGGCAGTTTAGGAAATAGCGCATTCAGAAACTTAAGTAACGTTTACTTCTTCATTGGTAGGCACATTTATGGAGTAGACATGACATTGAAGGATATAGAACAACTATTATTTGATTGGAATTCGAACCCAGAACTTATGAATCGGCAATTTAAGACTACCAAGTATAAGACAGACCTTCGCTTCAAACAAACTATGTTTTTTGTGCCAGAAGTAACACATATAGAACTTATATTGTAAATTTTTTTTGTAAAGAAAAACTAAAATTGAATATTATGATATTTTTATTTGCACATAAGTATATAGTAGGTTAATTTGGAAGGTAGGTGAATTGCCAATTAATTGATATAATTTAAGGTACTCACATGTTGCGTGATATAAAGCAATCATATATATCTGTATGTGTGGATACTATATTAACGATGTGTCTATTTTTCTATTTCTCGCACGATTCGTTTTCCAATGCAATCAATTTGGTTGCTTTACAATTGCGCACCAAAAATTTAATTCCTAAATATGCACCTGCCATAAGAAAAATCAAAATAATTACGAAAATGCAGCTAGAAAAATGCAAAATAAATTATGTATATATTTTGGAAAGCATCCAAATTGTGTATGGATTCTCGAACTTTGACTGTGTAGAAGGGAAAATGAATTCGCCAAATAATTGCTAAAGTATGTATATATAAACGGGTGCAAAGCAGAAAATGCTTGCTGTGCCAATACTTATGTGTGTGTCTGTACAAAAATATAAATCTAAGGCAGTTTTTACATTATAGAGAGGCAAAACTGAGGATTGCATAAGCAAATGGCAAGAGTAGGCGGAAGGGGTTTGGAAAGGGATGCCAACAGCTATTAACCCACGCACAGGCTCAACAGCTTAGCAAGGATGCTGGCATTGTGAAGGGAATGCGGATTGCGACAGTACAATGTATTCAAGGACACATGCATGCAATTGCGAGGCATTAAGCCATTAATATGGCCATGTGGCAGGCAGATCAGACCTAGTGCCAGCCCCAGTACCACCCCCCCGCTCCTGCTGGGCGTCGGCTGCGCATTTGCTTGACATACGTGGCGTATATTTGATATTTAATTACCAACTGTATACTATGGCTGGTCAATGTCAGTGGCAACGTTAGACACCCAATCCGGCTTGCCTTTTAAATGCAGGCACGTCCTTGCCAGCATTTCAGTCGGCTGCCAGAGTTAACCCAGCTAACACAGCTTATAGCTTACAGCTTACAGCGTACAGCGTACAGCTTACAGCTCCAGCTTCAGCTCCTCTTCCTTTGGCTTGCATTCATTGAGTTCCCCTACAACCAGCTCGAGCGCCTATCGCTCTCACTCTCTCTCTTTCAATCGTCGAACGCCACAGTGGGCACGTGCGCGAACGTGGAGCTCTCCGTGCTCTCGGTTCATCAGTTGACGTTGGTTCCTCGTCCGGAGTGGTTCGCATTTGTTACAGTTCGTGGCTTTCGCGCTTTTTTCTGTGTGTTACAACTGGGAAAATAATCTTATGAAATAAGGTAAAATTTTAAAAGCAGCGTCAAGTCATTAGTAAACTGAAATGGGTTAGTTTGCTAGAAAATGGCACAGCTATTGCATAAACCCACACACCCCCACCCCGTGCAGCCCGCCAAGTGCTTGAGCCCCCAAACTAGGCACAGATTAAGTGTCCAAATGCGTCACTTCAATTGCTGCTTACATAAATTATTCAGGTGCTCCAGGTGTGCCAGTGTAAAATGGCTTGCATTATTTAAGCCGTTAGCTGTGTGGCTTCTCTCCAGGCGCCACTTCCGCTCTATATACCTATAGTGTATATAGATTCATAAATATCTTATTATTTTGCCTTTTCGCTTTTGTTTTCAACGTGCACTTTTCAGACGCCATCAAAATTTGCCCCCAAACAAATTATTTTCAGCTTGTCTGCGGCGTCAAAGTCAAAGACATTTTTGTGTGTGTATATACTAAATACATACATATATCTATATATACATCTGTATATACTTCTCTTATATATCTAAATTTATTTGTTATGATAATAAATAATTATGAAAGTGGCGCATTGTTGACACGCGAAAAATCCATTCCGCAAATACTGTAGAGCTTGTCCTTTTTAACAACCAATTAATATTTGTATACCCTGCACCGCTTTACGTTGGGTATATTACAAACTTACAGACTTGGTATAATCCTTCTTAATTTTCATCAAATGAAATAAGTTTTCCAGCGGATTTTAGGCAAATATTACTTTTATACACAGTTCAGAAATACATGTACTACGAACATAGTTAAAATGAACCTTGATTCGATTTTTGGAATATTTTAAGCTGTTTGAATAAATTCTTGAAAATACCTTGAAAGTGAATACAATTTTTACTGCAGAAATAAACAATTATTTTAGTTTTTTTTTCAAAAATATTTATTATTTATGCATCAGAAAGATATTATAGATAAGTTTTAGGACGGTCACAATTTTCCCATATAGCATATCCCTGTAACATGTATGTCTAGTAGGTATAACATCTTGATAGTACAGGGTGTCTTATAGTCAATTTCTGTTGCTCAACCATTCCATTTATGAACAATTCCCAAGACAATTCGTCAAGGTTAAAGCTAATGAGATCATTCACGATTTTGTCTAGTTGCGGCGGTTTTCTTACGTGATATATGGAATGACATAGGATTTCTGAGACGCAAATTAATTGTTTTTCAAATTCACATCCATATGTATGGTTTGTTTACTTCGATACAAATTTTCAATTTCTTGTGCCATATAGTTTTGTTTACTAACTGACCAAGTGCAATCTGAAAAACGTACATATGTATATGTATATATAGTTTGTGTGTATATATATTAGAGAATCGATTGGTTCCTCAATTAGCTGAATCAATTGAGAAATGCATGTATGCAGTTTATTCTACAAATCACAGATGCAGATATACAGAATGCGATTTTATAGACAGCTGAAGGCGTCAGTTGGTCAATTTGCCTTCAAGTTTTGCATTTTCAAGCAAATCTCAAATTTTCCATTTATAATAGCGATGCACAATGGGCCGAAAATTAAAAATGGTAGATGCTAGTGTAAAATGGAGATTTTTAAAAAATGTTCCGTTTTCTTTCAATAATTTGATATTTCAATAACAATTTATTTTGTAAGCCCCTTATACAAATTGGGAAAATATTTAAAAATAATAAAATTTTTGAAGAAATGCAAACGTTTGATTAAGTTTCTTGAATTTTGGTTTCTTTTGTCAAATTAATCTGTTCGGCCCACAGTGCCACGGTGTGGCAGAATTCTAGAACGTTCCAGCTGAGTACATTATTAAGTAAGAAGCTGACACGTAAATTTATTGCGTTCTCTTGCGGCCTTTTGGCTGCTGTCCTTTACCGTTAGATTGCAGCAGCTAACGGTAAATTGCATTTGATTGGGTTTAATTGCTTGAGGGCGCATTACATTTGATTGTGCAATCTTTGCAACATGGAATTGGGGCCGAGTGATTTTTCCTTACCTAGCTTTACATTTTAACTGCTTATTCATAATTGATACAAATATGGCACTCTCTTACTCTTACTCATTGTAACACTTTGCTCTCTTTGCAGTTATGGAAATGGAAATGGAAAAGCGAATTGTCAATATGGATTCCATTAATAAAAATGAACGCATGCAAGTGCATAATCATTAGGAACTTAATTATGCGCATAAGCATAGAGTGCATAAATTAAATAATAATCAACGAAATTCAAAAGTAAAAGCGTAGGCAACTCTTTAGCAGAGTTAACTCTTCATTATTGTGAAGAAAAGAGAGGGTGAAAGAGAGCGCGCGAGCGCACATGGCTTTTGTTTACACGCCCATCGCGCGACCAAGAAGCGATTGCAACGAAAGCAAACTATACTTGCAAATATTTACATTCGTTTAACAGTAAATCAATTAAGCAATTAATTAAACAAATTTCAACAACGACGAGCAACAATACTACAAGCGGCTTGCAGCGGCCCAAGCAAATTACAATTCAAAGAGTTTGCGCAATTGTAAAGAGAGCGATTGCACTGAGAGAGCGCAAAAGAAGGCAAACTTGCTGGTCGAAAATACAACGGCAACAAACACACAAACATATAAACATACGTCAAAAAATTTCGTTGACTGCTCCAAAGTCTCGTGCTGTCGCTGAGTCTGCCTCCCAGATAGAAATTGAGTCTCTCGCGTGACACAACGTGCGTCCAAACGAGCGGAAAGTTTTCCTGTGTATGAAGTTTGCTCTGTTTTTATTTATTTGCTTTATGTTGCTCATTCGCATGAGCAGCAGCAGCAGCATCAGCAGCAACGCCGCCCCCTACTAAAGCGCCAGTCGGTCATTGAAAACAGTGAGCAATTTGCAATGCAAAAGCGTCAAAGTCAAAGCAAACAAACATAAATAATTATTTCAAATAACGTGCGCAATATACGGGCATACAAAAAAAAACAACAAAAACTAAAGTGGCGCTAAAAACCTAACAACTAAACGAGTGAAAAATATCGATTTTTTGACAAGCAACTCGCGTCGATGACCTCGACGTCAGCGACAACTACAACAACAACAACAACTACTGTATAAAAGCAAAAGCTGTGTGAGCTAGCAACAGCGAGAAACGCTTTTGCCCAAATCCAATTGAGCCACGTTTTACATAATTGCCAAGGCGCTTAAAACAAACCCAAAACTAGTCAAAAGACAATTTATAACGGCGTCCGCTAACCGAGTGCAAGTGGAAAAACTTTTTGCTGCTGCCACTGGCAGAAGAAGAAGGCGCAAAAGTAGGACGGCGCTAACAGAGAGCGGCCAAAGCAGCTGTATACGAAAATCAGAGAGACACATGCTTAGATATCGGCTCGTATCCACACACTTCCTAAAGCAGCCGTAGTCAGCCCACAGGCAACGCTAGTGCGAAAGAGTGAGAGAGAGTGAGAGCGAGCTAACGTGTGAACGAGAGAGCGAGCGAGCGAGCAAGCGAACGAAATTGCAACAGCAACTGCAGAGAGAGCGACTGTGACTGTGACTGCGACGCGACGTGAGACGTGTGACGTCAGCAGAAGGCCGATCGCAGGATACGAAAATACGAAACGTCGCATACAAAAAGCTTGTCAGGTGCGCCGGCCGTGCTCATTGACGCCCTGAACGTTGCAGTGATAGGAACTGCTCGGAGTCCGTAGAGAGATTCGGAACTTGTGTCAAACGCTTGCACACTCTGTGGGTCAGTTAAAGCTCTTTGTGGCCAATCCGCGCATCGATTGAACCGCCCGCAACAGTTGCATCAGCTTGCAGCAGAGCGGCATTGAATTCGCATCAATCGGGCATTATAATTCAGTCACAACGTATTCGCTAGGAGTTCTACGCCTACTCGGTTTGAGCTGTTTTGATTTAGATAGCGAAAATGTGCAGAGATCGCGATATGAGTTTGTCATAGATCAGCGTAATCGTCAGTATAAGGTTAAGAAAAAAATCAAACTGATGCTGTACTGAACTGAGAAACTGTACGTTATACCACGGCACATTGTGTGGGCGTTTATCAAAGAGCCTTGGACCAAGCAACCGCAACAAACAATAACAACCACGTCGTTTACTTACGATCCAAGCTAATATACCAAAGTTAACAATTTAAGCCTCCATCAGTCATTTAGCCAAATCAATCAATCAATCAATCAGTCAAGGATCACTTCCATCTGTGCGCGTGTGTGTGTCTGTGCTCCCCGGAGTACCAGCCTGAAATGTGACTATTTCCAACATCCATCAATAAAGACCAGCGAAAATACGCCTCATTCCGGCATTCGCCCCTAAAATAAAACGGGGGCCGCCAAGTGGTTTCGATTTTCGGGCTCGGGTTCGTTAACGTTGTGAAGTTTCAACCGATCCTTCAATTTATATTATTTGTGCTTTGTGTTACTCTACAACGTCGTGCAGCTGGCGAACTTACGTGGAAAAATCAGCAAAATTGAAGACTTTGCGAGAAATCTTTGGAAGTCCGTTAAGGCTTGCATTGTAAGTATTTGCACATTATTTGTTTAGTTCCTATTTCTAATCATCACCACCATCAAAACACCTGCCGGACAGGATCTTGACCTAAAGTCCCTATCCTGCAAACCTCCCCTATTAATAATAATATTCCTCTACACGCACTAGACCTAAATGATTATGTATAAAAACTTCTGATTAGATTAAGTTGCCCCTAAGGTAGCAGAACTCTATTCAACTATTCACTATTTCAATAATAATAAAATAAAAAAATAATTTCCTCAAACCATTCTGAATCGAAATTGTGAGCTGTTCTAAGTTCAGATTGAATATTCGCTTTGAAAAGATTTGTCTTTGGGCTAGTGGTATGACAACTAATATATTGAAAATTAAAATATATAAATAATATATATAAATGAAAAGTATTTGGAAATGGGAATAGTACATAAATCTCCGCAGCTCTATGTTATAAATACCTTTACGTAATATTATTTCACCTTTATCTGACTGTTATTTGATATGTTTGCTTTGTTAACTATCAGATTTCTGAGAATCTACAAAGCGCTCCTTATACTATCACCTTAGAAGCAAGTCTTAAGTACACCAATACTACAGTCTTTGAATACATTGATTGTTTAGGATCGTTAACTTGTGAATTCTTTCCTAGATTCTTTTTTTGAAAGAAAGAAAATGGGTTAAAAATTACTTACTGGAAAAACGCTGTAGTAAAGGCCAATAGCCGATTCTATTATTGTAGCTGTCTGATAACTTCATTTGTTTATTTGACGTACATATGTACATATGTCTGTCTTAATTTATCGGTAATCCATTTCACACGTTTACTCAGATTGTTGCTAATCGGCTAGAATTTCATTTTGATTATGCTATAAAGAAATTCACACCTTTGCTTTTTCAAGCCGAGCGTTGCCAGGCACAAATTAGAACTTCATACACAATTTATTGGTAATTTAGAAGAAATTTAGAAGGTGGAAGGGGAGAGCGCGGTGCCACCAGTTGTTGATAAACAAAAGTTGGACTTTGCTGGCTCTTTGCCAAGCATGATTGATATCCAATTTGTACACAGGCTGGCAAAGGCAAACACAAACTTGTATACATATGTATGTATATTTATATCGTATTATATATCATATATATAGATAGTATGTACTCGAATCTTATTTGTTTACCGCAAACGGAATTTATATCTTCATAACAAACTCGCATATTCGCGACTGATTTTTCATTACATTTCCACCGAATCGATTAATTTGTTTTTCATGTTTTGCTTATATATATATATATATGTACATACACTCAGAAAAAATGATATCCTAGAATTTAGAAATAATATATAGTCATTTTACATTTATACGTGAACTATCCTGGAATTTAGATATCATTTATTTATATTATTTTAGAAAGCGAAAGTAGACTTTATTAGTTTAGAACTTGTAACCCGGAGGAAAAATATAAAACTGTGTCCTTGACAACAATAGTATGGTGATTTTCAAAATTCTAGGCCATTGTTTTCTCTGAGTGTATGCTTTGCTCGCTGTTTATTGCTGAGTCATTGCCTGCGTCCCTTTGTGTCACTGTGGACTGTCGAACGTGTATAATAATCTACTTGTTGTTGTGTTGTCTATGTATCTCCCTCTCTCTTTATCTCTCTCTCTCTGCTCACTCTCTGTAACCTGAGAATGGAAAATTTTATGAAATTTTCGGCACTACCTTGGTTGGGCATAAATTTTCCATTACATATACGACTGGTCGAATGTTTTTGTTGTATCGTATTATTATCATATCTATTGTTGTTGCTGACAACACAAAGTAAAGAAATTGTTGCGTGCTTTTAGGCACGACATGACTTCGTGGAATCCCCCTGAGCCCCCTTCCAGTCCATAATTTCTATTTATTTAACTGATTCCAATTGCTTCCTGACGTCCACTCCAAACGTTCGTGTCTGTTGACCCAAAAAATTACAAGCTATTTGTTCATTTGTATGTTAGACAAGTCAACAAATTGTTTGTAGATGTGCATATTGTTTATGGTAAACAAATATAAACAAATAACGGTTGCCTGGCAATCCTAAGCGCTCTAATTTAATCCTGTCAACTAATATTCTGTGCCAGCTCTGAACTAATTTTCTTATTCGCACGGCTGTTGAGTTCAATTAACAAATCAAACCAAAAATGATCAAAAAACGAATTTGTGTGAATACGCTAATGCGTGAATTTTCTATATTTAGATATGGAAAGACTTCACATCTGTAAAAATATATTACGTTGTTTATTTCTGTTGGCCCATTGGGGCGCTTTAAATAAATGCAAAACAACCAGATAATTGCAATCTATTTTTAGCGACTTGCTAAAGACATTTTTGTTTTTGTTTAGAATATCATAAAAATATCAACAGCAAAATTGAAACGTAATAGTTTACATACTTTTTCTGAAGAATTCAGGACATTAAAGTAAGTTTTTGAAGTAAATTAATTTTAGATTAACATCGATTATATTAAGCTATCGTATTTTGGGTTGATAAAATGTTAATGAAATCATAAGACAACGCACAATATCATTTTCCATGTGTGAGACTACTTTGTATATTACTTTGAAGGCAAGCAAACTGAACTGGATGCTGCATCCGCATAGCTGCCTTAGTCTCCAAAACAAGCTTAGACTGTACTAAATGGTTATATGGCCTGCTATGGCGTATGACATTACACTGGGTTGCGCAGCAAACTATTCCATAGTGGCTATTAAATCCACCCAAAGCAAGATAATCCGTAGAATAGCTGGAGCCACTAGATGCATGAGAAACTTCGACATTTACAATGATCTGCGAGTGAGCCCTGTATGCAGATTAATAGCACACGAGCCGGCACAGAGACAGGCTACAACCAGCAGCTGCAGAAGACGGCTAAAACGACGCCATCCGATCCGATCTATGTATGTCCTGAAGGCCGACTTTTAGAGAACCTAATTTTTATAATTTATTTAAACAATTTATAAACCTACATAAATATCATACACAAACACACCAATATTATCTTCTCCTACACAGACGAACTGGCCAAACAAGGCACCAACGAAACACTCCTCATTGAAAGGAGCAACTTCGGCATGCCTCTGTCCACTTTCAGACTGCGTAGAAAGGAGTACACTAGGCGTCAAACTGTTGAACGCTGGAGAAATCTCACTACATGCGCGGTCTCCAAACTCACCTGATCCACTCTCAAACCAAAGCGCACATCTGCTTTGATTAAACACAAGAGATCCCACATCTCGACAATTATAGGGGCTCTCACAGACCACTGCCTGATAGGAACTCATGCTAGCAGACTGGGAATTCTGTAGAAGTTGTATAGTAGAAGAACTGAGAGCGGAGAACATCTGCTCTGTCACTGTCCCGCACGCAGCAGGAGGCGGTTCGAATATCTAGGACACTTTAGTATGAACAATCTATCGGACGTATCCGAGGTTGGGATAAATTCTTAATCTAATTCTTAAACTCCTAATTGGTTTAAAGGAGAACACACTGTTTATAGACTTCATGTGGTATCACAAACGGCCAAGTGTGGAGTAGGAAAACACTTGTTCTCCTGCGCCTGCCAGCGAAACATAACCTAGCCTAACCTATTATCCCCCACCCACGTCCCCAGTTAAATATTCACCCTTACACGAACATTTTATATTTATCAATGTTAAAACAAAAGATACATATCAACAAAAACAATCATCACATGCTCTTCTGGTGAAGATTCTAACCTTTGTTGTGGTGGTAAAATAACTTGTTAAACATGATTATGCAAAAAACACTAGGCATCATCATTATCATTTGTTTCGATTTGCATCTCAGTTGGTCACGAGGCCGAACATCTGGCAGTCATGTGGTTGCCCCAGTATCCGTACCAGTGCCAGAGCCAGTACCAATGCCTGTGGCAGTACCAGTGTTGCCATGGCACGTGGTATCAGTTGGTAACAGTAAGAGTAACAGTAACAGCCGGAGATTCTCTACAATTTATGCACTCTAATAATCGTCTGACAAAAGAAACGAAAAAATCAAGCAAAAATCTTAAATGTTTTAAATTAAAAACCTGTTTGCATTTAGCTTGCTCATAAATCAATGCAATACTCACAGCTGTGACGTTCTTTCGATCTGTTTTAAATTTTTTCTCAATGGTTGACAAAGTTCACAAAACTGGAAAAAAGAAATTTGTGATGAATACAAAAGATTCTTTATAAGTACTACAACTGCGTGCCATTTTCAATTGAACTTGATTGATTTTAACGAAACGCGAGTAAATATAAATACATTTCGCATGAGCGGCATTTGTAAATTAATTGAGATATGTCGATCACAACAATAATAACAACAACAACAACATCCGAGCACAAATCATCAATGAAATGCAACCGCTGATTGCGTCACGTGCTTTCATCGCATAACCAATCAAACAATCGATTCGAATAGGTGTAATCGTACTTTGGTCCGATTCATTTTGATTCGTATTCCCATTACCTATCCCATTCTCTTTTTCAATTCGATTTCTCGTTTACGAGCATGCAAATAAATAAATTCTTTCACTTTTGTTTAAAGTTCATCAGTGCGTTCATTTTTTCTCTCATCTTATGTAGTATATTCTTTTTGATCGCTAACCCATTGTTTACTCTTGTAAGAGATGTGGTGACTTTATCATCTCTTATAAAGAGGCTTATATTCAATTATTAAAGTATCTCTATACTACAAACTATATATTTTTAGAAAATTTTTAATTTTAATTCGTTTCACCTTCAATTTTTAAAATTTTGATTTAAAGTTTTTACTTTATCACACTTTATCTCCGTTAGGAGACAGATCTTTATATACCATTCTGTTCTTTTAGCTTTTCTTTGCTGATTTCTTAATTTTATTGCCAAAATTAGCACTCATTAAAAATTCAGCTTAATTTTGTACAATTTGAAACTGAAGTTCTTAATTTATCATATAACTAGTTTCTAGAAAGATCTTTATATAGGGTATAGACGCATCGATTCCTTTATCTGACGTGATTTTTTAATTAAGCTGGCCAAGAATTATCATTCATTAAATTTTTATGTGTTTCACATTTGCATTTTATGTTTCGCTTGGTTATATTCCGCTGACATTTGCAGACACACACACAGACAACAGCAACAACAACTGTGATGTCAGTGGGGCAACCACTCGGCGGGGGTCTTGTTGCCACTTGAGTTTGGTCGTCTCTTGGATTGCATAATCCACCTGCCTGCTACGAGCACACGGCGCACGTGATTGACATTAATCGGGTGGTGAATAAGGATGAATTGGCAGTGAGTTTATTATTAGAGCTTGGCTACTTGCTTGTTTTGTCGATGGTTTACGAATCGATTGATGCCATACAAATGCCAGGCTGATAAACGCCAAACCAAAAGCAGACATCCGAAAATAGCCTTAAATAAATATAGAAATGAACAATTACTTTCACATGATTGTCTGACTAATCTTAGACGGTTTCTATTTTTGCTACAACGGGTCAACTTGGGCATTGATAGCCACTTCAGAGTGGATGTTACTTCGTTTTCAATCAAAGAAAGTCAGTGAATAATGTCCAGTTGATTTCATATCTAATCAAACTGATGTATCGTCGCTTAGTCAACTATTTATGTATTCCACATTAATTAGCAGCTGTCACTGTGCACAAAAGATACAATGGACAATGAATCGCGGCACTTGAGAACTTTACACACTCACCATTGTGCTATTTAAGCAGACAAATATACATAATTTTTACTGTGTAAAGACGTTTTATATTCAATTTGATCACAACTTATCTGTACCTATTGGAACCAACTTTAGAATGGTAGGTTCAAAATGTAGATCCCTATCAGAAGGCGAAGGTTGCGTAGGTTGTTGCATATGATGTTGTTGGCCAGATGGTTTATTTTGGCTATTACCAAGTAGATTAGTCAGAAGCATGGTATCAGGTTAATTCACCTACCATCGGCCTGCTTGCAACCCGCTAAGAGGTACACCGACGTCAGAAGAGTCATCTATTAGATCTGCAAAGGAGTAAAATGTTACGAAATATTTAACAAGCGAGGACTTTATACCATGAGTATACCGTATTGTAAATCCATCGTAATCATCAACTTATCATCAGCCTGCTTGACGACAACCAAGAGATACAATTTCAACAAGATGACGTTATACAAGGAGTAACATGGATTGTAAAACCAACGCCATAATGCACTATTTTACAACCAACTTGACAACAGCCAAAAAGGTTTAAGATTGTCAGCTATAAGTACTGCTTTTATCTTTATTACAAAAGTGAAAAGCTTCCTATTTATAGAATCCATGTTTTCACTCACGCTGATAACCAAAAGATTCTAGATTCAATAAATAGAATGTGAATTGTTCGCAGCCTCAGCGATTTAAGTATGCATTGTGTGAAAAGCCGCTTCACTCGACATGATCCAAATTGTTAATACAATTAGCCAAATCGCTTAGCCATCAGCTGCTCCAAGCCCAAAGAGAGCAGTCAGCTGAGCGCTGCAGTTTACCCAGACACCAGTTCGAGCCGGTCCAGGCCGGCGTTAGGCAGTCTGGTGCCAGTTTTTGCCGGCAGTTAGTATTTAGCTCAAATCTTATCAACATCAGAGGGCTGTGAAAATGACTTTTCAATATTTACACGCCGTACTAATAAAGAGTACGATTGTGACGCTGAATTTGCACGGATTTGTTAAAATGCGCACATCGCGCATACAATTTTAGCAATACAGTGCGACTAAGTGTTGTTGTGTGTGTTAGTTAGGGTGTGTGCGGGTGTGTGATGCTGTAAGCTTTTGTACCCATGACTTTGTTTTCGTGCCCTGAGGTTCGAGGTAAACAATTTGATTAAAGCGCGTGTCGGGCAATGAAATTGTTTAAAAATTGTTTTTCTTGTATTGTGAGGGCGTGTGATGCTCGAACCAAGTTCAATAACATTAGCTTCTACTTCCTCAAAATATAGCCAAGTATATATTACCTAATAAAACAATAATTTCCATTTGTTTTTACGCAAGCTATTTTTTTCTAGAAATATCTCACTTTTACATGTGTAAACAATGGGGAATGTTATTTATTTGCGGAGAAAAACAAATAGAGACCATTAAAATAGGCCATGACGCATAAAATTGGCCTTATCAATATTTTGTGACAGTTTAACATTCTTATTTTTCTGCCGTTTGCAGTTTAACTTTGTTACCCGCATATTGATTGCCTCACAGTCTGTGTTTGGCTACCTGTTTATCATTTATCATTTATCATTTACAATTATTATTATTTGGGTTTTTTGTTATCAGCCAGAAAACAGAAACTGAATTCCTTTTATCATAGCAAACTCGTCAGACCCGGCTGTCGATATTGATTGTGGGAGGGTTTTTTTTCCCAGCTATTTGACATGCCCACAACATGAATTTGCAACATTTGATCACTCACAATACTCGCATAATTGACTAATTGGTTAAATGTGTTTGTTGATCTTGCAATTGATATTTGCACTCGATTACTTGGAGTTTCATCTCCGTGTGAGTCATAAAACAGCTGTCTGACTTGTTGGATTAGCAATTGTTTAGCTGGAATTTGGTATCATGATATTAATTATTGGAATGCTGACAGACATACTATAATAAACCGACTTTTTATAACTAGTGTAATATATTTAGCAAACATATTGTTCAATTTATTATCATTCATTATTCTTAATAAGCAGACACTAAAGTGTAGAAAGTAGCTCAAATCTGTCGTTTATACTATGAATTTCTACTTCAATTCATGTATTGATCTGCCGCAGCCAACTTAATAATTGGTGTTGCCAGATTGCTCAAGTTAAGAACCCGATGTGGCAGCACCAAGAGGCTGGTAATTGCAGCCATTGACATGACAAAATAATACATTTCATGACATAAATGCCTAGTTGCATATATTTTATTAATCTTTTTGTTTATTATTGTCAAACTTTTGAGTTATTTAATCGCCAAAGATTGTAATTACGGTATTTTACAAGCGAATATCGATATATTTTATTTGAATTGCTGTCAGCTCTGTAGATAAATATAACATTCATTTTGCGCTGTCAACGCAAACAAATCCCCAAAAGAAAATCCCTCCTTCCGCTGCAGTCTGAACACATGTTGTCTGTCTTCAGTTAGTCCAATTAATTTGATAAGCATTAATTCCCGGGCTTGCAAAGTATATCGCAGTTAATTGGAATGCTTTGCACGCGCCAACATTTATTCTAGTCGGGGAGTCCTTTGGTCAGTTGGGGCTCAACTGTCTACGATCACGTCGGCCATTTGGACGTACTCATATATGTATGTATTTATATATATAAATATATATTCATTCTTCCATTTCGTGCATTGACGTCAGAGGCGCGTGGGCTTTAATTGTCATACTTTGAGATTTTGTTGCCTGTTGCCGCCTGTTCTGGGGCACATAAACAAGTAATTGAATGTATAACCCATAAGCAGGGTGACTGACACAGTTCTCTTCTGCTCCGTACTATGGGGCAATCGAACGTTTCCATATTCGTTTCTCTTAATTGCTAATGGAAAAACAACAGGCCGTTTTTTGGCTAGCCAACTGTTGATTCCGTTAGACATTCAATAGACATTGTGTATATATAATTGTTGGCCTTTAGCTGTGACATTGCACTTGAACATTTTTGTTTTTTGTTCTTGGTTTTATTGTTGAGGAAGTGCAAGTGAACAGTTCAGTGTTAGCTGTTGTCTCATCAGAGAAGTTGTCGCTTGCATGTCAATTATATCGAATCGATTAAAATAAGTTCGACGAACTATTTTAACGCACCCTGCCGTTTATCTAGTTCGTTCCTTGGGTTGCGACTGAACAAGCCGCATAATAATTTAACTAGAACGAACGAGCATGTGACTCAAATGAACAGAACGAACGAGAATGGTACTAAAACGAACAAAAGGAACGAACGAAGAGGTTAAACAAAGCGAGCGACTTAAACGAACTATCTAAATATAAGATTGATTGTATAATGGAATAAAACGAACGATAAAAAGATTCAAATGAACCAAAGCATCAACGAATGAACTAAACAAATGAACGAACTACGTATCCGATTAGTTTTTTCGGTCAAAAATGAAACTACTGAACTTCTTTCTTCAATTGAACTACAATATTCAAATCTTATATAAATAAGTTGAGCCCAGTTTAAGTTTGCGTGTGCTATTTGGGCATAAACAAGTGCATAAATTAATAAATCTCAATTAATGTGCCCATAAAAGTCCACAAATTAACGCGATTTATTTTTAAACCACCTTCGACAAAATACGCATCGATACAAAATATAAAGCATACGCCGTGTGTTTGTGTGTCTGGCGATAAGACCCTGTCTGAAAGTATTGCGTTTTCCCGATTTTGCATAAATTGTGGCCTTTGATATTTCGCACCTTTGCTCCACTTGCCGACGCGCGCTCTCTCGGCCCGCTCCCGCTCACCCTCTCTCTGCCAGCGATCGATTAGCCGAAGAATTGCCGATGCGCACGCGCGCTCACACAGATTCTCTTGCATGCTCTCTTTCTCGTTCTGTTTTGTCGGCGGCGGCTCTCTCAAGATTTTCGCATATAATTCGCGAGGTTGGCGCTGAAATGATTTAATCGCAATTCGGCGCGCGCAGAGAAAACAACGTTTCAAAAATCGCGCTCCCTAATATCAAATCAAACAAATATAACAAATCATGTGAAATTTGAAATGCAATTGAATTGTGATTAGCTTGCTAACATCAAATTAATAAATTAAATTAAAGCAAGTGGAAATTAAAAGAGCAGCCTTGTTAAATTGACTAAAGCGAAAATTTCAATTGATTTCGATTGAAATTAATTGCATCAGATTTATGCTGCTTACTTGAGTGAAAACTCTAACTGAAAAGTGATTTGCCAAATACGCCTAAATTTTGTGATAAATTTCGTAATTTGTGATATTAGACATAAACAGACTGATACGAATATAGTTTTTAAAAAAGAAGTTAACTAATTGAAATGACGCCCAAAATAATTACATATTTTCTGGTAATTAATAAAACTTTTTTACAACTTACAAACTTTTTTTAAAAAATATTTTTTGTCTTCTTAAAAATCTAAGAAAGAAGTGAAATACTGTCAAGAAAATTGGTCAGCCTACAGCTTAAATATTTTTTGAACTGATTATTATAAGAAAGCAGTAATAATATAACTTTTTTGCATTTTCTAAGATTCCAATTATTTGCTGATAATATCAAAGTTTGCTATTTTGTTTGCACAAAGACTTTAAAAGCGAGAGTCAGCAAATTTGGAATGTGGGTTCCTATATACCTTATCTAGTTGACATTTGTTTAAACTTGCGAGTTTGCTAATGCGATAGCTTGAAAATTGAAAAAAAGGAGATTATATTAAAAGTCTTCTATAAATAAACAAAGTTTATAGTGGGAATATTCAAGAATTTACTTTGTTTTTAAATAGCTATTAGTAAGGAGCATTGGTTTTGTTTTTGTCTTTTAGATTTTATTTCTTGAGCTAAACTCTTATTTGAAATACATTTCTTAGATCTATTTGTGTACAAAAATAAACGAAAGATATATTAAGATATATTTGTGAGCTTTGAATTCTTTACGTTTTTAATTAAACGAAACTGTTAAATAATATACGACTACTTCCAACTAAGTAGTTAATAAACAGTTGCAATTTAACAAATATAATTATTTAAACAGTGCTCTTAGTCATATGTTGGCATAGGATGATAAACAATAGTTCATCTCCTGCAGCTCGGCAACAATATTATTACAAAACTATCACAACAGGCTCGTAGTAATTGTATAATATATTACTTAAAGTTATAAATATTAAATTCGTTGTTGTTGCTAATAGCACAATGATTTCACAATCTGTTGACGCCGGCTGCGGCCATGACGTTGCAACTATGAAAGTACAAAAATCTGGGTGCTTGTAATGGATATTACTCACACAATGGGCGCAGACATGCATGCATACATACATATATTAGCCCAGTTAATGGCCGGCTCGTGCGAATGCAGAACGCCAAACGCATGACATTTGAAAGGTTTTTGTATTACTATTTAGCTGCCAAAAATTCTATTAAATTAGTCTTATAAAACATCAAATGTTTTGATTTGAAAGAGAATGAGAACTGAGTATAGAATGCTCTGATTATAGTTGGAAACTCTATAATCAGCGCATTCTATACTTTCAACTTACATAACTCTATCATAACTGAACAGATTTTCATGCGGAATGTCTTTAAAATGATGTGGTGTTCTTTAGAATGATTTATCACTTCAGTTTTATTTCATTTCAAAAGTTCATTTCTTCCGATTTCTTATGGTATTTTTAAAACACTCTAAAACACATTTAAAACATTTTTTTTTTAAATTTTGAATCTCTAATTTTAATTTCTAATTGATTGCGTACACCAAAATTGGCTAAAACGCCATTCTTGTTCATTTTTCTGTCAAAACTCATGCCAAAAATTAAAAAAATTGTAATTGGTAAGGTTTTCAACCTAAAAGCCTAACGTTACCCAAAGTTTTTTGAATTTATAAAAAATTTTCGCGATCTACCTTATGAAATATCGAACGTGCGTTATCTATTTTACGAAATGGAAGCTGCTCTTATGCCATTCTTTTTTACTGCTTTGCCCATCTTGTAGAATTGTAGTTTTTGGTTATTCTGATGTAAAAATATACTATTTTATTTATAATTATAATACCCTCTGCTAGGGTATAAAAATGTTTGTTTTCCTTTTTTAACAATTTTGCTTGCGACCCGGCAAAGTTTTTCTAGAACCCTACCGGGTCGCGACCCACACTTTGGGAAACGCTGTTATAGGCTAATTCTAAACTTGCAACATACATAACTTTATGAAAAGTGAGCTGAAATATCCTTTTTGGTCATCATTTGTACTCTCTAGATTACAATGGCATTTAAATTGTATTTATTTCTGATAATAATAAATTAAAAAAGTAATAATAAAAATTTAACCAAGACTCTCATAGCTGATTGTTGATCAATGTCTATAAATAAATGTGAAGAGCAAGTCATAATTATTGAATAGTTTTGAAATTAGCTGCAGGCGCTTCTATTACTTTGAACGCGACTGTAGGTCGCGTCATGTGTTGGCAAAGTTGTTTAATTAAATCGACAACGGCGCTGACTCGTGATGCCCAAAGCGACTTGCGAGTCTCGAGACTTTTCAATTTATATAAATTGTTGTGATGCTGCTATATCTATATCTATATATCTATATCTGTGTCTGTATCTGATTGGTTTTTGTTTATTTTTGAATTGCAGTGCGGCATGCGCCATCCCACAACTGGCCTTAACGAAGACGACCTGAGTCGTCTCACTGGTTCATCCTCTTCATCATCGTCCTCGTCGTCGTCGACCGCCTCCTGCGGCAGCGGCGGCTCATCAGCGTCTGCAGCGCAGCAGCAGCAGCAGCAGCAGCGCCAGGACATTTGCGATGTTGTCCAGCTGTCGAATGCGGACCAGACGACGACACGCTTCAATTCCACATACCTACCCGAAATCATAAATCCACTGGAATGGCAAAAGTCCCGCAAGCGCAAGGATCGGCTGGACAGCAGCTCGGCCACCAGCCAGGATCGCAAACTGCAGCGCAGCAACAGCGAGGAGCTGCTCACCGAGCCCGAGGCAGCGACCAATCAGGCTAACCAAGCGCTCAGCCAACAAACCCACTGCGAGGTCATCAGACGCGTCTCCTCCGAGGACTTTAAGCGCACCGCCAGCTATGCCAGCTATTGCCAGGAGATTGAGCGCGATTCCGGAGTCGATCTGCCGCCGGACAGCAACGAGCAGCAGGAGAACAATGCGGCTCTAGCCAATCTGCCGCTGAGCGCCAACGGCGAGGTCACCAAGGATCGCGCCCGCTACGAGACCAGCCCGGCGCGCTCCCAGCAGCACTCTCCGGTGCGCAATGGACGCCAGCAGCTGCGCGAGGTCAGCGATGATAGCGAATGCGAGCACGAGCGTCGACGCAGCAGCGAACGCTTCTGCAAGTCACGACAGCCGCCGGTGCGCAAGTCCGGCGTTACCAAGAAGCCCAGCGGCGGGGGCAAATATCTGCCTTCCAGGCGGGACGAGCAAAGCGCCTACAAGTACGATCTGTCGGCGCTGAAGTACGAGCGTCGCGGCTTTATCAGCAGCAAGAAACAACAGCAGCTGCAGCAGCAGCAGCAGGTCACAGCAGCAACTGTTGCCGATCACAACGACAACAATCTGATCGACTTCCATCAGCAGCAGCAACAGCAGCAGCAGACAAAGCGCAGCGCGAGCATCTCGCCCACGCCCACCACGAGCAGCTCGGCGGGCAGCGATGACAGCACCCCAAATGCAATGCCGGCGCCCATCAAAGCCAGGCCGACGCAGCGCCAGCAGCAGAGCCTCAATTTGACCTCAGCACAGGAGTCGCTGCCTTGGGGGCGCGGCGATGAGCCGGCGCCCATGTTGAGCCGACGGTATGCCCACTCCCGGCATCATGCGGGCGGCAATATTGATGCGGCCGCCAAGCTGGCCAAGGTCATGCCCTATCCGGCACAGCTGCCCAAGCAGGCGGCCAGCGTGCAGCTGCTTAGCGAGGACATGGACTGCCTGGAGCCCATGGATGCGGTGCGTGCATTTAGCTCGCTGGAGAACATGCGCACGCGTGATGTCATGCAGCAGGTGGTCCCAGCCATGATGGCCTTCCAGACGCCCGAGGAGCGCGTGAAAGCCATCAATCGTCGTGTGACGGCGCTCAAAAAGAAGCTAGTACAGCTGGAGGATTCGCTGGAGCAGCGTCTGGGCTATCGGCCATCGCAGGCGGAGCGACTCAATGACAAGTATATGAAGAACGCTCTGGCCGAGCTGAGCAAGCTGCGCAAGGAGCGACACGAGCTTAAGACTGATCCCATTGCGGCGTTGGCCCTCAAAGTTGGCGCCGGCGGCGGCGGCATCGCTGCCACCTGCCAGGAGGCGGCCAAGAAGCTGGAGCGCATGAAGAACACGCTTGGCGAAATCGAGCAGGTAAGCACACGACATTTGGCTATACTCAGCTAGCCTATTTAACACTATCAGACCGGAAGATACTCGTATAAAGAATATAAATCAAGCAGCATAAGATAATACACGGGTAGTAAATCTTATTTCTATAGCTATAGTAGTATCAAAAAATAAGGTTATTCTTAGGAACAAACAGACGAGCTTTGCTCAAGCCCAACATACTCTTCTTTCTCCTGGTAAACAGAGTACAGGGCCTCAAAGTCTTCAGCCATTTATTTAATATGATTGACATATTTGTTTTGAAAACTTTTCATCATATGACTGTTTAGAGGAAATGCCAAAAGTTATTTGAATAATATGACAGAAAAGTCACATTCGCTGCCAAAGATGACATTTCGCCTGTGATAGATACGAATAAAGAGCATTTAGGAACACTAAACACTACAAATTTCCATAAGTAGTATATTCCTGTGCCCAAATTTCAATATTTTCTAAAAATAGCTAAGTGCTACAAAAGTTCTTTTAAGTATGTCTCACTTCGACGCTTCAAACTTAGGATCCTTAAGATATAGAGTTAGCAAATTTGGTATGTGGGTTCGCTTGTGCCAAAGTGACATAAAATTAATTTTAAATAGCACTTTGCTAAATCAATACACACGAAAATGGTAAATTTCACAAGAACTCAGGTTAATGGACAATATATTTCAGTAACTTACTTTAGACAGTTGGATGATTATTTGTTAATCGAACTGCTGTCAAAGTATTAACCTTAAGTGTGCCACATAATATCGGGTATTAATGCCAAATGATATATCATTCTTATAGTCAAAGCTGGCACTCACAGAAAGCTTAAGTCTTTACAGTCTGCCAGCTTTCAGACCTTTTATCTTTTTGTTTTCATACGAGCAGTGTTATATACTTATGTATATATGTACATATTCCTATGTTTATTTATATTTTTAACGACTTGTTTTGTCTTGCCTCATAAGAAACATGTGTTCATATACTAAGTGTGTATGTGCGCGTATGTACCCGTAAATATGCTACTTATTTTGTTTTCGGACAAGCCTTCCTCTACGATGACTTTGCTGTCATACAAACAAATAACTTGAAAGGCTGCCAAAGAGAAAAAATATGCGAAAAATAATTTGAATGGGACTGGGAATATGTAGGGGATGCCAGGGGTGCCAGTTAAGAGTGTGTACTTACATATATTTGTTTTCTATTTTGGTTGCGCTTTCCATATGCCATTTTTCCGAGCACTTTTTGTCATTAGGACCAAATCGAATAATGCCTAATGCATGTCGCTGATTAATTGACTTGTTTACCAATTACCCGCCCCGGTGGTACTTTGTATATCTATTTTTATCAGTTTTCGGGCATTATATAGGCTTCCTTGGCGACATGTGACATTTCGTTGATGACATTTTCAATTTGCTTGGGCGAATTAAATTTTGATTGATGTACTGCAAACTGCGTCGTTTGTTTTGTACGGCTTAAAGGCATATTCTCTAATTCACTGTCTTTCTCACTTACAGAATCTCAGCGAGAAACGCGCGCAGTGCCACCGCTCGCAGCAGCTGGAGGAGCTGACATCCGATCAGCTGGTGCAGGAGAAGAGCGCCGTGCAGCATGGCCTGCTCTACTTTGAGAGCCTGTATGGCCATCCCATTACCAAGGAGGAACGGGATGCGGCCCGTCCGCTGTACGATCGCTATCGGCAGCTGAAGCGTTTGGTTTCACGCAGCATCATGTTTGGTTGCGGCACAGGTGTGCCGGAGCTGCCCACCATACTGGAACACGAGGCTATGGTCTTTGAGGCAACATCCACACCGCTGCAGTATTCATCGAACAACAGCACTGAGACTACCAATTCACCCAGCGACTCAATGGCGCCAAATACACTAACCCAGAATGCTTCCTCCGACGAGTCGACCGCCACCACAACCACGACCACCACCACAAATACCGCCACGGAGCAGACGCAGGCGGAGAATATAGCGGCGCTCAGCTTGGATCAACTGTGGGAGCAGCTGGAGCGTGTACGGGATGAGAAGATGCTGCTGAAGGCCACCATACGCGAGTATGAGTCGATATTTGAGGAGCAGAACGGACGCAAAATGCTGAAGCCGGATCGCAAGTCTCTGGAAACTGAGACCTATGCACAGTACAAGGAAAAGAAGGGCAAGGTGCGTCTGCTGCAGGCGCTAATCAAGAAACATATTGGACATTAGATAGCGCCCATAGATCCAACACACTCATGCTACTTATTTATTTCATACAAAACCAAACCAGTTTTAATTTCACACAACAAAACAAACAAACAAACATAAATAATAGTAAAACATAAAAGAAACATACATATATGTAGTTCTTAGATTTACATTTATCATATATTCTATAATGATACATTTTATGAATATTGTTAATTCCTTATTGTTTTTTGAAAACATCTATACGATAATATTATAATACAAAATTTAAATAAATTATTACATGAAATTGAAGAAGCTGCAAGCAATTCTATTCTCGAAGACACTCACATCTTAACTTGGATCATTATAACTTAAAATAAACTCTACACACCCACACACACATACATATATATATTATATCATTCAGACTTCCACACGGAATTGATATCTATATTGTATAACTTTTGAGAAGTAATTGAAAATCTAATAATGCTTGTATGCTCCCTATGTCTATCGTCATTGATGTTAAAAAATGAACTTTAGATTTTGGTTGAAACAAAAAAAGAAGAGAAATACATTTTATGTTCGATTTTTGCAGAGAATTATTATATGCTCTATACGACTGAACCGCTTTCAGACATATTACGTAAAAGAGTACATTTTGATTTATTGAATATGCAATTTCGAAATATTTTTGCACTTATTAATTAGTTGTAGAGTTGTGTATGTTTGTTAAAGCATAAATCAAATATGAATATTTCAAAGAAAACTTTATAAATGTTGTCTATCCATCTGTAGTCACAAATTTTATATCTCTATCCGAATAGACTATCTCTCTATAAATATATGTGTAGCTCTATATGTTTGTAATGATGATATTGAAAACTAACATCTATCGACGTGCTTTCAATCAAACGTTTCAGTGTGTGTGTGTTTACACTATCCCACACACACACGTACATACATACATACACACTTTTCTAGGGTAATTCGACATTTGCGTGTCAAGCGGAAACGGAAGCATCTTCTATCAGCGCGATAGAAGGCCCAGTCGATATTGATATATATATAAATATATATGTCTATGCATATAGAGCGAGGCCGATTGCCTCTTTTGAATAGTTCTGAATGGTTTTGAGTTCGTTTTCGGTTGTTGTGAATAAAGCGATTGGGTCTTTTGAAAGTAGAATGCGAGTGTAATATGCGTATTAACAATATATACACACGCATATAGTACATACATATATTATATAACGAGTATAAATTTACAAATACCAAACCAAATATACGAGTATACAAACATAACGTACATATGTAATGTGTATTTAATGAAAATTGACAAAACTCAACATTTACAAACAGAAAATATTCTTATATTACGCATGGTGCCAGCGAAGGGCCCACTGCAGACAAGATTTGTAGCATTACAAATACCCCAAAAGTAAATGTCTATATTATAAAAATGCAAATAAAATATATCACAGTTATAATAAATAACAAACTTGGCTATTTTTATTCAACAAATGCTTGTACTTAAATAATATATTATACAATTTATGGCGGAGACGCTCGCATGGTAGCCTGCAATAAAGAAAGGATTTTGATTAGTAATTTGTCTTAGGGGAAAGTTAACAAGACATTGTTGATCTATTTGTATCAGTCGTGTGGTAGTCAACATAAATATTCAGTTATATGCTTGTCTACTGGTTTTATCATCAGTTTAGTGATGTCGTGCAAATACTGATTGGTAGTGCTTACCTATTTTGAAAAGGTTCTCCAGGGCAAAAGCAATCAATCCCATTGTGGAAACACATTCAATCTGCAAATGAATAGAGAAATTTGTATCAAATAGTTGCCTTTTAATTAAATTGCAAACTTGCAAATTGAATACAAGTTTTTATCAGTAAGTAAAACCAATCGACATTATTCATTCCGACTGGGGCGGTATGTAAAGCATCATTTAATAACTGCATACATACATAACAAAAAAGAAAATAATAATTACCTGCAGATTTTCCACTGATTACTGCCTAGCTTCTTTGATGATTTCCTCAAGCATCTAAAAATAAATATAGTACTTGTTAATACAAACTTTGAAATTACTAATCATTATAAAGATAACTTTATTGCTCAGCTTATTTTATCATCAATTATTCTTATGACAGGGATAACTGTTTGGCTTAAATAAAGTGTTCATCATTGTATTATTGGTTTAAGCTACAGATGCTAAAATACAACTAACCATGTGCCCAAGAACCATTTTCTAGAATTTGTGAAGACGAATCAACGTGATCTGCAAGAAAAAACATATACTTAGTTAGTACATTACGTAAATAACAAGCCACATATATAACAAATTGAATTCAGTCGTTAAAGTTATCAACATGCATAAATTCAGTTATATACTTGTCTCAATTTTTTATATCATCATTAAAGAAAATGACAAAAAGATTTAAGCTAAAGTATGCTTACCTTGAGCAGCATTTCCAGACAGATCATTTTTTGATGAATTCCAAGCAAGAAATCTGAAACAGAGCACAGGAAATTTAATATGCATTCATAATATAATATTTAGAACTTAGTAGTTGATGCAAAATTATCAGAAAGAAAAACCAATCGACATTATTAATTCCGACTGGGGCGGTATATAAAACATCATGATAGAAATGAACAGTAATACTATGAGAAATAGAAAGCGTACCTTCATTTATTGAACGAAATTCTTCAGCGGAAAAGCAGCACATGTGTTCCTCAGCGGCATCTGCAATAAATATATTACTATTATTAACTATAGCCATATATATATATTTATAAAATCTTATAAATATAGAAGAAATTCATCAGCTTATTTTATCATCAATTATTCTTATGACAGGGATAACTGTTTGGCTTAAATAAAGTGTTCATCATTGAGTTTCGTTTTCTAAGTATGGACAAATATTGCATAGAATCTTTACTCACCTTAACCCTAAGAAACGCATCCGAGATGTTCAACACGTGGAAACATGGTCCGGCTGCAATCGATATAAAAAAGTTCTTAATAAAGTCAAAGAAAAATCAAATCGTTATATTTCTCATGAAATTTCAGTAACAAAAACCAATCGACATTATGCTTCCGACTGGGGCGGTATATAAAAGCATCATATAGAAATATTTCCGACAAACTCGATGATCAGAACTAACCTAACTAATGCAGCCAACACGTGCATTTGCTGTTTTTGGGCATAGATTTCATTTTTCTTCCAGCCGGCACTCCGGTTTGTTCAAAGCCGCGTGCGCTTTCATCGCCAATGTCTCACAATCTGTAAGTAAAAGTATGCATTCATTTAGTTATTTTTTTAAATTTAACTTTGGCAAAATCAAAAACATGCGGCGTTTTTATCAGAATGGAAAACCAATCAACACCGTCTTTTCAGACTGGGGCGGTATAGAAAAACATCATGGAAATAACTGGCAAACGCTTTATCTAACACATGTACATATGTATTTACTTACCATTTTATTAAAATGCTAATTAATTTTAGGAGCGAACAAAAACACGACTTCATTTTGGTTGCGTTGCGACGGAAAAGAGATGGCGAAGGCAGTGCGGCCGTAAATAGATAGTTGATAGATGCCAAGGATTTGTGGCGGTCGGACGATGTATGTGTTCAGCACGATTGCACGACTGAGGCCGACTTCACGTGACGCACATTTGAGCTAACAGCTGTCCACGTAGTTAGTGAATGATATTGCTGTGACAATCGATAGCTCACTATAATCGATATACTCATGGGACGCACGGGGACTGGCGCGGATTTTGTGAATCAACCTTGTTGATTTTGTAAATATTCAATTTTTTAATAATCAAATATTTCATGAGTAGCGTTGACATGGAAAATGCACTCCAATTGGCAGAGGAACAGCAAGTGCATATCAATATAACATTTGGCGATTTGCAATGTTTTGACTGCGAAGATGTTGCCTCATGCGTTTCAAAACAAACAGCACTAAACATTTGCAAACGCAGCTTGGAGGATGCTAGTGCTAAAGTTGTGGAAGTATTAAGTCTATGGCTACGCAAACTGCTAAGAGCCTATATAAGTGAAGCAGAGTGCTGTATTGATGTTATTAAGTGCTTATATGAGTGGTTCATACGACTGGTAAGCACGGCATCATAACTGTCAGATGTTCTAAGTACACAGAAGATTCTCATTTGCAGAAAGACAATGTAACTTCAGAGAATAAAGCTGCATGCAACGATTTTGCCACACTAATTGCTGATGCACTGGGCTTTGCTGAGTGGAGCAAGGATAAGCTCCTTAAGGCTGGCGAGCGCATGGTGCACACAACAGCGTTCTTTCTGCTTGGCATTGTGTACAGCTGTCTGCAGCAGAGGTAAAGATTTGGAACTGATAATGACAACTATATATAACTATATATGTATGTACCTCTTTTCCTTAACAGCGCAGAAAAAAATGTGGATGCCTTAAAGGAGTACGAGCCGCAGGCCATCCAGTTGCATTTGACGGTGCTATCCGTGCTGCGAGAGAGTACTGCAGCTTCCAACATAGCACATGCTCGCATCACGCCCCGTACGTCTGTAAATCCGTCTGTAATATTATATCATTATAATAGAACATTTTGTGTATTGGCAGTGTTCCGACAGCTGATTGAGATTACGGATTTCCTTAGTGTGAACATTGCACACCTTCATGCATTTGTGAAAACCAGCAAAACAATGACGGATATTTGCACACATTATCGCAGTTCGGCCCAAGATGTATCTGAAACCATGCCCGATTGGTTGCAGCAAACAGTTCTGCATCTGTGCGACACGGTTTTGAATCACTTGGAGACTGTTTATCATAAGGTTGTATCTCGCAGTTCTGAGATCGAAACACAATCACTTACTTTTCTTTATTGGCAGGACTCATTGGCAGTTCCAGTGGAAAAGATTGAGGAGTATTTGAAAGTTACACAGGCTTACTTAATAATGTTACACAATTTACTAAGTAGCGGTGTTAAGCATATTGATAAAACCAATTTGGATACCATAATGCTATTGCTCGGCGGTGAATTGTAAGTTTGGAATGCAATTGTCTTATGAGCAGTTTATTATTACTCAGTATAATTATGAAAGCTTCCGAGTAGAACTATTGGTTGGGGATTCTTGCTTGGATTGTCTGTTACCGAGAGGTCCGCTAGTTTGTTATGGTCAACAGTGTCTGGTCACAAGCCCAGTATTATGCCCTGCAACATAGACGAAAGCCTGTTGCCTCTATCTAACTGGTTTTATTTGGTTCGCTCTTATATGTAATTTCTTATTGCTTAATATGTCAATTGAATTATTATAGGAAACCCACCCATGATCTAGGAAAGGAAATTCCAAAGCTTTTATCTAAATATGTGCGTCCATTTGTAATGCAGCTTTTCGAGCTGATCTATCAGCTGGAAGACTTTCAAAAGGTACGTAGTCAACTGTTTTGCTTTCATTCTCAATACTATATTAAGAAAATTACTCTATAGCACCTTATTGCCTATCTGACTGAACCGGAGGAAGCGAACGAAGACTATTATGAACTGTGCCTGGATTTTTTAACTGTGACCATTATTGATAATACCGAAATTAGCGAGTTTACCTGCGAAACTTTACAGCAGATATTTGAATATTTGTTCAAAGGTATAAAGCTAATTAAAACCCATTAATTTCTCACTGAATATTTGGAATATTCCTAGATGGTTGCAACTTTACGAATGCGGCGCGTTACGATCGCATAATGGAAGCCTTTGGCAGCTTCCTGCACCTCGCCGATGCCGCAGCTCTTTTTAATTACTTTTGTGCCAGAGTTTATCAAGATGATATCATGAAGTCACAAGCTTGTGCCGATGTGCTCATGCTTTGCTTTCGGTTCGTCAAATACATATTTCCATTACCTGTTCAGTTAATTGAATTATTCTGTTCGTTGTATGACAGTCTGGAGGAAACCAATCAACGCTGGAGCAATAACGAAGTTATGCAGGCCGTAAATTATTGGAACAGGTGCAATAATTTATATGTATTGCACTCACAGAGTTTGAGTCAATGGCATGTACAACGTATGCTACAATTTTTCGACAAATTGGGCAACAATGAGCCGCCTTTATTCAATTTAAAAAACTATCGTTATTTGCATTGTGTGTCAACCAAAGCTGAACAGCATCAGCGGCTGTGGCTGCTACGTATTCAGCGTATACTAAACGCGCCCTTAAGCGATACTGAGCAATATTACGAACTGGTAAGTCATAATAGTAGCTAACTCTATCAATTAATCAACATTCTGTCTGTGCAGCTGGCGCTTATGGAGTTGCTGTCAACGGGCCCAGTGGATTGGCTACATCAGATATCAGGCAGCTTGAAGGAACTGTTTCTTAGCGACAAGTGCAAGCTACTGGCCAGTGCGTACTTCAAGCTGGCGCGTCAATCCAGCGGAGCTACACAGCTACGAATCTTGCAAGGAGCAATGCCTGCAAATTCTGTTGCCAACAATTGTTGGCATATGCAGAGGTTTCTCTATGCCTGCAAACACAGTGGTGATGTACAGCTCAAATGCTTAGCTGACCAGCACACAATCGTCACAGAATTGCTTCCATTATTGAATGCAGTGCAGCCGGTGGCGTGTCATGTACATACAGCGGAAGAGATTCCCAATAATTACTACAATTTAAAGTATATACGAAGCCAAAGGCATCACTGCAGCTTTGGCAGCCTTAAACGTAAACGATCCGAGAGTAACCCCAAGGATATAATGCGACAGCTTGAGCAGAATTCACAGCAGTTGGTTCAATGCTCTGCAGAAATAGATGCAGCCGATATTGTGAAACTGAAGAGTATTGTTGAAAATTTAAAACACATTTTACACTGACTAATTGCAATATATTTGTGCTGCTTAAACATTCAAGAAATATGGGCCCACTTCTTCATTGTCTAGAGATTGCAAATCTATCATCTTTTGGCTCATTTTATCCAATTCGTCCTCTTGAATTAGAATGCCTGAGGAGAATGTTTTAGTTTTTTTTTGATGTTATAGAAACTTTTGTGTATATTAAATACCAACCAGCAATGGAGGCCGATGTGAAGCTGACAAGGCTGCCGGCAAAGAAAGCTCGGAAAGCCACACGGGTGATGTCCGAGCGGCGAGTAGGTGCCATAGCGCTAAGTGCGGCTATCAAAATGCCCAAAGAGCCTGGATTAGCAAAGCCGCATAGCGCAAAGGTGGCAATACCAACGCTGCGAGCCTTTGGATTGAATAATGTTTAGATTGATATTTTAGTACCGTACGTTTTAGAACTTACATCAATATTAATATTTTCATCTTTGACTATTTTACCCAGACTACTGTAGGCGACAAACTCGTTAATAATGGTCTTCTCGGCGACAACCCTTGCAACCAGTTCGCAATCGTAAGTAGGCACTCCCATAATAAATACCAACGGTTTAAATAACTGCGTCGTCAAGTAAATGAATGTGATACCGTCATAGTTAAGCAACTCAAAAGTCCATTGCACAAAAGCATCGAAGAAGGCCACAATTGCCAGGAATGCAATTATATTGGAAACTATTCCCAAAACAATCATTAGACCAGCGGCGGCCCCGCTAGCGGCTGCATCCAAAATAGAAGTTTCGGGGCTTTATTGGGTAAACGGGGTATAAGAGGTTATAAATTGATAAGGAAACTGAATGTATAGTTGCTTACGATTTCTCCAGCTGTATGTTATCAGACTTTGTTTGGGACTCTTCAATTTCGGGATAAAAGAGCTTGGCAAAAGCCAAGGAGCCGGGTGCGGCCATAACACTGGCAGTGATCAAGTAGGCTGGCGATGCACCAAATGATATATATGCACCCAGTACAGTGCCCGCCACGGTGGCATAGCCAGATGTGCAAATTGTGTGCAATTCACTTGATGTTAATATATCAATATAGGGTCGTATCATTAGCGGACTCTCCGACATTCCAAGAAAGACGTTACCGACAGCATTGACGCTCTCGCAGACTGTGGTGCCCACGGTGGCTTGCAGCAAAAATCCAAAGGCACCCAAAAAGAACTGCATGACGCCCAGGTAGTATAGACAGGAAGTAACTACACTAAAAAAGAAGATGACAGCCAGGATGCCAAACGCAAATATGAACTGATCGCAAATATTATCTCCATATACAAATCTTGACCCGGCCTCGGTGAAGCTTAAGAATCGGGCCACTCTATCTCCGGCACAACGGAATATGTTTCTCCCGAATTCCAGACGTATGATCAAAACACCCAATATTAACTGGCCCAAAAGTCCATGCACGACAACGCGCCATGGAATGGCGCTGCGATCTTTGGAGACGGCAAAGCCAAACAATACAAAACAGACAGGCCCACCTAGGCCAACCAACTTTTTCCATTCGTTTCGACACTCGAAAATAAGATATCCAAGTGCTAGAATAATCACTATTGCTAACATTACTAAAGAGACTCCGCTGCAGGAATGTGATTGCGGTTATTATATTTGGTTAAGAGATTACAGTTTGTAATAGAAACTAAGTACGTACATTTGTCGGCTGAAAGTAATCCATCCATCGATAGCTGGCTCTATGGAATTTTCATACAACTTTTGACCTACAAATGGCTTGAACACCCAATAATATAGCCAGAGTATGTAGAATATTATAAAGAATATAACAAGAAAACCATATCCATTGCACCAATTTATGTCGCACAAAGGGTGTTCATGAAATGAATCTCTCCCACCAGCGCTCCTTCTATTATTAGGGGGTGGATCAGGATTGTCAACCGGGGCTTCTGGTATGATTGGTGCTTCTTCTTGAGGGTTTGGATTAATTGGAGGATCAATCGGAGCAATAGTAGTAGTTTCATTTACTTCTTCTGCTGGTGGTATACATTTTTTGTCGTTTGGATCTAGACATAGTACCGCATTATGTGCATATAGCTGTTAGAATATTGCGAGGATTGAGATGGTGTTTAAGAACTTACCAAATGTTATAAATACAATCGTGGCCCATATGAAATATGCAATAAATATTATATGAAATAATATATGAAGAATCGTTTTAATAATTCTTTTCGTGCGCGATTCTTCCACTGGCTCTTCTTCTTCCATTGTTTCTTTTGCTTACGCTTTTAAAATTATAATAATTTTGTCGGGCTTGTGTGTGCTGTGTGTGTTTTGAGTTGACAATGAATAAATGTATATGCCTTGAGTGAGGGCTATACTCTGACTACTAGATTCTTAAATGAAATATATGTAGAATCGTACGGTGCACGATCAAACGAGTGTTATATGATTACACTAGCTGGAAAAACCCCAGCGTTGCCCAGTTTAAAATGCATTATGCTAAATTTTACTACCCTCGTCAATTGTAAGTCAGAAATACACAAAAATACCGCACGTGGGGTCGATTTTGCAACATCTTTGAGCAATAACTTCCGTGTTTATTATCCGATCGACTTGAAATTTGGACAGTAGATTAAGAAAGACTAAAGTATTGTACATGCCAAATCTTAAAGCTGTATCTTGAAAATTGTTACTGTAAAACGGTTTTAATCGATTTGCGGGGGAACGGGGGAAGATATCTGAAATATGAAACAAACTTGATCTGCGTATGTTATACAGGAACCTACATTTCAAATTTGGTGTCTCTAGCTCTTGTAGTTGCTGAGATCGACGCGTTCATACGGACAGACGGACAGACGGACGGACATGGCCAAATCGAAATCTCTTTTGATACTGATCAAGAATATATATACTTTATAGGGTCGGAGATGTCTCCTTCTGTCTGTTACATACATTTGCGCAGATGTAATACCCCCTTTTTACCCATTTTATGGGTACAGGGAGTAAAAATGACGAATGCCAAAGTTTTCCACCAATTTTCCGACCGTGGGGGTGAATATTCAACAATTGGTGAAAAGCGAATCGAATTATTTCAATTGAAAAGCTTTGAAAATGAATTTGGAGGTGATCGGACTAAAATTAGACTTTTGTCCATTTTTCGCCCACGGTTGTGGACTTTCGAAAATCGGTGAAAAATGTGTCAAAAGAAGTTTCGTGTAGATTTTTGAAAATGAGTTTGAAACCGATTGGATGGTACACAAAAATGTTTCATACAACAGTTTTCCGCGAATTTCAAGCGTGGTTGGAATTTTCCAAAATCCCTTCATAGATGGAAAACTTCAGCATATATTATATATATTCTTGATGAGTATCGAAAGCCAATTCGATCTGGCCTATTCCTCAAAGATCTCGGAAACTAAAAGACCTAGACACAAAATTTGTAGGTTCTTGTATAGCGGGCGCAGTTCAGGTTTATTTCAAATTTTGAATAATTCATCCCAGCCATGCAAATTGATAACACGTATTAGAGGGACTATATATGTCGATCGGATAATAAACACAGAAGTTATCCAAGAAACTAGTTTCAATACTGTAGATGTAGGACGATTTGTTTGGGAATCTTACAACTAGGCACAGGATGTGTCGTAGTTGGGTATACTCGACTAGAGCATGCTTACTTGCTGGTATACATATTGAGATATTTGTTTGCCCTTGCGGTGGGTATAATAACTTTGTGACAAAATGTGTAATACGTATTCGAACCCACAAATAAAATTGAAAAACATGAACTTGTGTTTAGTAAATTGTTTAATTTCGGCTTTAAAAATATAGGTATTTGCTATCCTGAACCTGTGGAGTTTTTGTGACCCAATGTCGCAAAAATTTCTTCGTAAGCAATTCGCTGTTGCTCTTCTTGTATTAAAATGCCTGAAAAGAGTGAAGAAATGCTAACGTGCCTGGATGGGTCGGGCAGAGATCTGAAGTACTCACCAGCAAAACTGGCGGATATGAAGCACACAATGCTGCCCACGACAAACGCCCGAAGTGCAACCGATGTGATTGTGGCACGTCGGGTTGGGGCCATGACACTTAACGATCCAATTAGTATACCCAGGGAGCTGGGATTGGCGAAGCCGCATATGGCGAATGTGGCAATGCCAGCGCTGCGAGCCTATGGATTAAATAACGGTTAGTTGGGGTCTCTTCTAAAACGAGTATGTTGCAAGTGCGGGCACTCACTTCGATTTGGCCAGAACTAATGTATTCGCCCAGGCGCTCATAGGCCACAAACTCGTTGATGATGGTTTTTGTGGCCACCACTTTGGCAATTATATCGCAGTCCTGCCAGGGCACGCCCATGGCCCAGGCGAGCGGTATGAACAGCTTGGAGAATATCCACTCAAAGTCAACATCCTCGAGGCCCACCAGGGATCCAAAAAAGCTAACAACGCCATTGAGGAAGGCTACAAATGCCACAAATGCCACAATATTGGCAATAATGCCCAGAACAATCGGCACTGCATTGCTGGCTCCGCTAGAAGCTGCATCCAACAAAGAGGAGTCCTCGCTGTGGGGCAAGAAAACAATTAGATTACCACAATTCGTAACAGAAATAAAAGAGAATAGCTATCTTTGGGTGACGCGGCTTAAATATGCTTCAAGAGTTGCTAAGATCAACTAGTATTTCAAACAAAAATTCATCCCTTGAAGGATCGTTCGAATGGCATCGATATTATATCATAAATCAAATGATCAGATTTGATCAACACAATAAACTACACTCTTAAAAATATCTTTAACTAGTTTGGTAAGTATTAGAATGAATGTACAGTGAGAGAGATAACAAAGATGGCGACAATTATAATGTTTTATACCAGAAAAAAATTAACAACATGCTAGGAGTTTTAAAAAATTAGGCTGACATATATTTTTTATTTGTACACTTTTTAATTTAAAAAAAATGAGAGAGAATAAAGTTTTACACCAAAAAGGAAAAAAAGTGTTGGGGACAGTTTAAAAATTAAACTGTATATAACAACTTGAAAGTAGAAATCAATCAATATCTGAATATATTTTAAATAATTAATAATAAAATTCTAAAAACTCAATAAGACTACTAAAAATACTGCTTAACGTAATTTGAGTAGTTGTACTATATGCCAAAAATTCGAAAAGAAATACTGATATTAGAAATTAGAAAAGCCCCGCTTAATATAGTGTCATCAACTTACGATTTCTCCAGCTGTATGGTATCGCTTGAGGTCTGGCTCTCTTCGGTTTCGGGCATGTATAGCTTCGATATGGCCAGTGTGGCGGGTGCGGCCATCACCGATGAGGTGATCAGGTGAGCAGCTGAGGCGCCAAAGGATAGATACGCAGCCAGCACAGTGCCGGAGACTGTGGCAAAGCCCGATACCATAATGCTGTGAATCTCACTCTTGGTCAGCTTATTGATGTAGGGCCGAATGAGCAGGGGACTCTCGGACATGCCCAGGAATATGTTGGCAGCAGCAGTTACGCTCTCGCAGACAGTGGTGCCCAGTATCTGTTGCAGTATCCAGCCAAGCTTGATGACAACCCATTGCATGGCGCCCAGATAGTACAGCACGGATATGAAGAAGCTGAAGAAGAATATCACTGGCAGTATGGCAAAGGCAAAGACGCTGCTGTCAATTAAAAAGTCGCCAAACACAAAGCGTGCACCGTCTGTGGCATAGCCCAAGAATGTGGACACCTTATTGCCCACACACTCGAAGATCTGCCGGCCCACTGTCCAGCGTATGCAAATGACTCCAAGAAGGAACTGGCAGGTGATGCCAGTGACCACAATGCGCCATTTGATGGCGTTCCGTTTTGTCGAGAAGACATAGCCGCACAAAATAAAGAAGCAGGGTGCCACCAAGGACACCAATTTCTGAGGTTCGTTCCTGGTCTCAAAGTACAGAAATATGGCCAAAATGACAAGCAATGCTATTATCAGTACGGCCGATACGACGCTGCATATGAAAAGGTTAATCATTAGTATACATATATCTTCATTAAATCAATTTCAGCTGCAACTAACCGCGTTCTGCTAAAATGATGCCACTTGACAGATGCAGGATGCAGAAATCGCTTATGCAGCGAGCGTCCCAATTTTGGCTTGAATATCAGATAGTAGAATAGGCCCAAGTAGATGAAGCCCAGCAGCAGGACGAGCATGCCATATCCGGTGCAAAAGCGAATGCCGCACTCCTCTTTAAAGGGGTAATACTTGCACTCATAGTTTTCTGTAAATGTAATAAATTGCGCAATATACCTGACTCATAGTATTTGAGTATGATAGTTGATACTTACTCAAATCGTTATAATAATATGTGGCATAGGAGAAATAACCCACAACAGCGATGTGTAAAAGCAATTGCAGTCCAATTTTTATCCAGCGATTTATTTTGTTACTCTGTTGCTGTGGGACGAGCTCATCATTTGACTGGGCAGGACTGTGATCATGTATATTATCAATTTGAAAACCATTTGAATTCTTAATTTGTAAATCAGTCTTGTCTTTTTCAGTCTGTGAAAAATGTATAATATCATTTAGTATTTTACAATTATTTATGGTTATGCTAAGAGGTGTATACATACAGGATCCAATTCATACGTTTGGTTTACAACACCTGTTGAATTTTGAATGACCATCTGAAATTATATAAATTGTCGGTTATTCCATTGACAATGAACCAACTTTCAAACCGGCCATTGCACTTATATACAGTTCATATACACCTGTACGAGTATACCATACTTGTAGTCTCTATCAATCTAAGAACTATGATTAGTTTCACTTTGGCATTAGACCCTCAAGTGCGTGGAATAAAGTTAGCATTCATGCAGATAACTTGCAGCGATAAGATGATCAGCACGTGGGTTGATTCTAGTGGGGTTCTAAAGTGAGATTGGTCAAAATGTGGCTTCTGGTAACAACGATTGTAACATCGTAATCGTGAGGTGAAGGCCCTTATAAAATCTATGGTTATTCCGCATATCACAAATCAGAATTATACCAAGGGGCCCCATAAATTAACATTAATCATTTGATTAAGCTATATATTCCATATATTCGCTCAAATGGGCTGTATATAAAATATACTCACACAATAGTATATTTTCCTTGAACAGCAAGATAATACAATCACATTTCCAATGAATAAAGCAAAAAGTGGTTTTCAAATTGTATTCAATGAGTCATTTTCAATTAAATTTTAGTTTCCTGTGAATATTTACGCATTAATTCTTGTATATTGCACATTTTAGAAACTGAGAAATGCAATGAGAAATGACTATATATAGCTGGCAAATCTTTCTAATTGTTTCAAGAATCTGCGAATTTTGAATCGGAAAAGTTCCGATTCTCCGAATGTTCGTTCAAATCTTGTTATATGTATTTCGGGCGATATCTGAATGATATTGTGGTTGAAACTGGTAGTCATATTGACCATTATTGTACCCTTTACAACATGTTTTTGTGTATCGGAAATATAATTCGGTATACTAGTAAAAAGATTAAGTTAACAAGAAGATATATTGTTGATAATTATAATACAACTATTTAGCTTTTTTCCACTGTGTTTCTAACACTTGCAATTTCAAGAATGGCATTTTTTTCTTTACTTACTTTAAGGAATTCAATAATTCGCGATTCTTAACCAAGCAAGCACACTTGTGCAAACAAATAATCTGAGGATTGTATATAAGGTAATTCTTGGCTAATTTTCGCAACATGTTTTAACAAAATGAATATTTCTTTTTTTTGAGTAAAACATATTTATTTGGTAATTTGCCAAAAGGCCACATGAAATTTCTAATTCCAAAAACTGTATTTATGTGAAATTTTTGCGTATTTCTTTTTAGCCACCGGTTGTGGTGCAGCTCATCCGACGGTCGAAGAATTTCTAATTCCAAATATCCACTATTATATACACTGAGGCATTCTGTACTGCTTCATTCTGTTTTCAAACTAAACAAATTTCTAAAGCAGGGCAAGTGGTTGCATATGTAAGGTTGTTGGCTCAGTTTTTCCTCTGATTCTATTGTGTGTATCTTGTTGATTTACAGTTCATTATTATTTTAAGCAAATCAAATATAATTGCATTGAGTTTTTAAAACATTTTTTCAATGGTTGTTTACAAATGAAGGGTAATTCACCTTTAAAAACCTTTTGTCGCTGTTGTTATATTATTTGAGGCAAAACTCGTTTTCAAAGTCACTCCACTAATTTACAAGCTGCGTGTATACTTGATGTCTATATTTATATGCAAACAAATGATCGTACATATAAGTACGTAACGATAATACGTCAGTCAGCGAAACGACTGCTCTGCTTTTCCATTATAACCCATTGAATGGCGCGGTAAGACTAAAACCAATCACTGCCATATGCTGTTTATTATATTGGTTTTTGAGCTAAGGGTTTTTACTCCCTGTACCCATAAAATGGGTAGAAAGGGGGTATTAGATCTGTGCAAATGTATGTAACAGGCAGTAGGAGACAACCCTATAAAGTATATCAGTAACAATAGCCCAGTCGATTTGGTTACGTCCGTCTGTCTGACTGTCTGTCTGTCTGTCCGGATGAAATCGTCGATCTCAGCAACTGTAAGAGCTAGAGACACCAAATTTGGAATGTGAGTTTCTGTATACCATACGCAGATCAAGTTTGTTTTCTATATCAGGTATCTTTCTCCGTTCCCCCGCAATTCGATAAAAGAACGTGGGGAAGAAGCAGCGTAGCGTAGCCTCTCTTGTGTGTGTGCGTTTTTGTGTATGTGTGTGTACAGTTGTGTTGAATCTTTAGCGAGGCTGATCGAGCCGCCTCGATCATATTCAGTGCAGCTATTTGGTGTGTATGTGAAAGTGTAGGAAGATGTGATGGGAAATCTTAGACCTGGGTACAGGGAGTCTCGTAGTCGGGTACACTCGACCAGAGCATTCATACTTGTTAATTAAAATACTCTGCAAAAATTTGAGTATGGCTAATTTCCTATTCTGAGCCGAACGGTGAGCCGAACTAGTTGTCCAACCAAACTTGCGCCCGAACCAAACCAGTTTTATTTAAAACAAAAGAAAGAATTGTGATAACTTGATATGAATAATAATAATAAGTTAACCAATTGGTAGAATAATTTAAAAAATTTATAAAAATCCGATGAACTAAGTTTAGAACCAAAACCTGGATCAAAGATATCTAAGGGCGCGCGCCTATCCACTTCACTCTGCGTGAACCCAGAGATCAGATGGTGAACCAGGCTACGAACCAAAAATGGTTGCTTATAGGGAGGGTTATTTAGTTTTGTGTTTGGTTAGAGTGTATTGGGAAAGCGGTATTATTAATATTTTGCAGCTTGCTGGCTTATCAGCTGGTTGTTAAATTCGTAATGAGGCCCTCTCTCGATATTTGCTGGAGATAACTTAAGAGCAGGCAGTATAACCCGTCAAAAAATGCAAGATAGCGTTGATGTTTGCGAGCGCGGCACAGGGGGGAGAGAGCAGGTGATTTGCTTGGGGGCCAGGAAAAGTCTTATTAGCCTATCGATAATAAGTACAAAGTTGAATAGATCTATCGATTGTACAAGCTTAGTAGCATATCTAATCATTTACTGAGTACGTTTGCATGCGATTTAATAAGCGCTGTATGTATCCCGTTAGGTGGAGGCCATTTTGATAAGAGTAATGCAATCAGAGACGATAATATATTTTTTGTACTTATATTTATTTGTCAATTACCAGATGCTCAAGCTTGAGTTGTGTGCGGATTATGAAAGTTATTTATTTTTGTCACCTTATCGGAGGAGCCAAAGTGTTGTCAAGACTGAAATAAATATTTATTTTATTTCATAATAATGGGAAATTGTTGTTGTTGGTGTAGTCACTTGTTGTTTTTATTATGGGTAGGTAATATAATCGTAATCGTATGCAGTAGATTATTGTTATATTTGTTTTTTTTTTTATCGGTTTTATAGTTGGATAGGCTATAATGAATGTTAAGTATAATTAAGTAAAAAACATGAGCTTGATCGGGCAATGCAGAACTTCTGGTTTCGATAATAAGTATTTACACAAACTTTGGGGTTCATACATTGGTTAATTCTGAGATTAAAAAGTGTTGATCAACATACAAATATGGAAGGCACTTTTTAACCTAATGACTTAAATGAAGAAACTTGCTTTCTATGTGTGTGCGTGTGTGTGTGTGTGTGTGTGCGTGTATATAAATCTTGTATGTGTGTGCGTATAAATACTCATGGGTTTATAGTCTACTGAATATGCATCTATGCATATATATGTGTTTACTTATGTGCGTATGTATATATTCAGGATTCGCGCAGTTTAAATAAAAAAGGATAATTTATATAACTTTTTGAATATCCAACGATTTTGCTAGCAGGGGCGAAATGCTCATTTAGTGTTATATATTTTGATGTAGGGTATATTCGTATTGAAATTATTTTTGAGGTTCCAACAATTTTATAATTTAAGCAAAAAATTCGCAAATTCAACCACATCTAAATCACAGACTCCTAATATAAGAGAGATTTAAAAATAATATGTGTACATATATATAAATATATATCATACATATGTATATGTATACTATCAAATAAAAATACAAATTTCGAGTAATTTGTGAAAAATGCTTAACTTAAAAAACAAAACTCTAATATAAATTATAACTAATTTATCAAAATATTAAAAAATTAAAAAAAATGAATGACATGAACTAAAAACTAATTAAGTCAACTGGCCCTAAAGATACAAAAAAACAATAATATTATAGACCAGCATGTGGGACATGAATCAATGGAATTGGAAATTGTGTGTGTGTGGCCATGGGCCAAAACGTGACGATCTTTATACATCTACTCCTCATCCTGGACAACATGGCGATGCTTGTGATGATTGTGGTTATGCTGATGGTGGCGTTGATGGTGGTTATGGTGCGTCCGCAGGTGGTGCTGTGTCTCCGACTGCTGCGACGAGTCTTCAGAGTCCGCTGCCACACAGTCTGGCATTTGGTGCTGTTGGTGACTGTCATGATGACGCCTGCGGCGATAATGATGCTTTTGCTCCTTCCTCCTGCTTTCGTTCTGGCTATTATCAAGCATGTTGTCAAGTGTGGGTGAATTTAATGTGGTTGATTCGGTGTTTAGCAGCTCGCTGCTGCGGAAAATTGTAGATAACTGACGCTTCAGAGGATCATAGATACTTTTGCTGCTCTCGAAGCTCTTCTTCGACACCAATCCATTGCCCGTAAAGCGTATGTCTAACCTTGGATATCTGCAACAAGATACATAGCGGTTAAAAAAATGCACAAAAGAATGACTTGAAATATAAATTGCACTATCGGATGTTATATTCAACGGAAAATTAAAATGCCTTTTGTTCGGATCTGATTTGCCTCCTAAAAGTATGCCACACTTTTATTTGAAACTTGACATGCATAAATTATAAACATAGCATACTCTTATGCGCCACATATTAAAATCAAGTTTTAATATCATAAAGAATTTTCTCACGCGATATGTCATTTTTATACCTTAGCAGGGTATTATTATTTTTTTAAAAACTTTATTACAAAAAAACAAGAAATATAATTTTAAAAAAGTTGTAAAACTTATTTTTTTGATATGTTACATAAATTGCATTATACTGTAAATCTGACTGCATAAACTATAGAGACTGTCATTTGCAAGCGAATGGGTATATTCAATATATATTAACATTAAAATACTCACTTGGACATTGTGTTGTCTTCCATACTAGGCAAAGGCGTCGCTGATCCGTGGACGGACCATGGGACTGCAAAAACTGTAAAATACATATAAGAACGACCATTAAACCAAATGCTAGCGTCAAAAAGTTGCATGCAACGAGAAACTGAATCAGTAAAATCAAACGCTTGAAAAGCAAACAGTTGGCAACATTCGGCAAACATGCATGATAATCGCGGAATTGCTTAACCTCGACAATAATAACAATAACAACAGGAACATTTCAAACAAAAAGCAACAAAATACTGCAAAGCAACAGTAGCAGCAGCAGCAGCAGCAGCAGCAGCAGCAGCAGCAACAGAAACAGCAACAACAAACGCACAACGGTGCGTATGCGTAATTAGCATTAGTAGCGAAGAGCAGGAGCTGTATGTAGTATGACTCTTGTGTATATCTTACCAACAGAACTGGCGACATGAATACTATTGAAAATACTATGAATAATTTGGCAGATTTTACTTCCGCCAGCCGGGTTTTTGTTTATGTGTGTGTGTGTGTAAAATGCATTGTAAATTTCTTCAAACGGAAGAAACACTTGGATTTCGTAAGTGGCAATCGACAGTGATATTTACTAGACAGCAAAATTGAAAACGTGCTTGAATTAATTTCAACGCTTGACTCGGCATTTTTGAATTATTTGCAGTCGCAATTGGGAGTCTCGCCAGGCGTGCTAAATATTTGCTGAGTCGAAATTTCGGACGGGTTTTTGCTTTCGATTTCCAGTGACACCAAAACAGATTTTTTTCTTCTCTTTTGCATTCTCATCGTTTGTCTGTCTGGTCTCCGGCCCCCCGTCTAAAGCAGAAATTGAAAGCCTGAAAGCTGAAGTGTTGACCCCTTTGGAATGTAAATAAATGCGCCTGTTATGTCATATCTGGGCGTGCGAAGTATTCAAATGTGTAGGAACTAAGGGGCCTGGCCTGGAGCTTGTATCCGGTATTGATATGGTAATGGCTATCCTCAATCACTCAATATTTAAAGATTCTGCGAGCTCTATTCACTCATGTCTGGCAGTTAGTTAAGCTTGGCAAACAACACGCTTACCTGCCTGATCGCAAGTGGGTGGCTGAAAGTATTGTCCTGGCAGCAGCTGATTCTCCTCATCGTCATGCACCTCGATCATCAGCAAGCCCACAACAATGGAGCTACGCTGCTGCTGCGCCCAATGGTTCAAGGCACACTTCACATCGATGTCCACCCAGCCGGTCTGGCGGCTGCTCAGCATCAATGTGTTGCAGGTGCGCTTCTTGCGGGCTGCGTGCGGTAGTTGAGAGGAGAGGTTCATTAGAGCAACAGCCACAGAAACAGCTGGCTGCGTGTACGCACCTGAACAACGTTTCTTCTTCTGCTGATGCACAATGGACACCGTGACGCGTATCTGGGATTCAACGATGGGATCCGGGCAGGCAGAAGTCGCTGCCGCTGGCGCTGCCCCTGTTGATGCGTCCTCCGCGCTGCCAGTCGCTGCTGCCTTGGGATTCATCCTATAGAGCCGCAGTAGGGCGCTCTCCACCCTTGTCATATTATCGTTCTGATGCTCAAACACGCTGTTGGCAAACTGCAGCGTCAGATTGGTCGACTGGTTCCAGTTGAGGGTGTTTGTCTCGCCGGTGCATATGGGATAGCCGGCCATCTCGTGGAACGTCTTCTCTTCGGGCGCCCCCTCCTGTACGGCCGTCTCCTCCTCATCCGGCTTGTTCGACACTGCGATCTGTATGCGTGAGCGTATCTCGTTAAGCCTGCAATTGCACAGAAAACTCATTTGTTTAAAGTGCTGTCTATGACCACTGCCACGACTATGACTATAACTATGACTGTCTAACTAATTTGGCTCAAGTGTTTATGTAAAGTTCACTTAATTGACATTTGAGCGTTGCCGTCGTAACTGAGCCACACCAACAACAACAACAGCAGAAATTATATAAAAACGTGCCGTTTGATTCAATTTAGTCAGACAGACAGATCAACGTGTACGTCTAGTTCTTTATAAGCTCAATCTTTTGGTTTAATTTTGTGTGAAAATTGGGGTTGTGTACTTTTTTTTTTCAAGCAATAGAAACTGATGAGTGTCGGCTTAGAGTGCTCTCAATTGCTGGTTCCGCGCCCTAAAAACCGACTCATAGAACCTTACGAACTAGATCTTACAACTTGTTTTTGAATTTTAGGCATGACTTTTGTTTTAGAAACTAATGATTGTCTACTTCGACTATGTTTGCGATTATGAGTCTTATAAAGTGTTCCCAGAAAACGCGTTTAATAAATGCTATACACAAAAATATAAAATAAAAAATTTAATTAAAAACTATTTATAAAAAATATAAACTGTTCCAAAAAACTTAAAAAACTTGATACCATAGCTTGTTTTCGATTATATTTTAACATAACTTTTTTTATCATTAAATAAAATATTTCAAATAAAATATAAACATATTAATTCAATTTTGGTTTTGGTTGAGTTTCAACACTTGTTGATATTTGTTGGGGCTCAGCTCGTAGATGCTATACAGACCTATAAATGTAGTTCATTGTCTGATTGCTGATCTAGAGCTACATCCAATTAACTAACTACTCGTGGACTGAGACTAGTGGCTCGCTGATTAAACGTTTCAGTGGCACTTTTGACACATTTAGTTGTAGTTAGATACATATGTATCTAATAAGTGACACAGGCGGAGCAGAAGATCAGAGCTCGTGTCACTTAAAAAGCGATCAAGACGGCACAGAAATGTTTGCAGGCAGCCGTGACCAGCAGCAGACGGAGCAGCCAGAGGCGGAGGGACAACAATAGTTGGCGTATCCAACTGTAGCTATGATCTAATCTGGCACAAACACACACAGACACACAATTGGACAATTGTACATATATTATGGCCTGTGTGTGTCTGTATGTGTGTGTGTGTGTGTTGTCTGTCTGGATCAGCAATTGAGACGCGCTTTGCAAAAGTTGCTCATAAAATTTTGCGCATGCCAACAGAAAGACAACAACTACTTATAATACTCGCAACATGAACTGAGGGGAGCGGAAGGCAAAAAAGACTAAAACGTAAATCAAGTAATAATAAATAAAATAAAAACTGATTAATTGTTGCTCATGCGGTCAACAAAAATAATATCCAAAAAGTCCAAATAATATATTATTTGGCTTATAGCTTTTGCCTGTTATTGTTGCTGCTGATTGCTGCCTGCGGCGCATTTTGTCTAGCCAAATGCTCGTAATTATGGGAACATGCACTGAAAGTGAACCAAGCCAAGTTAACACAGCTCAGCTCAGCTCAAGCCAAGCCAAGTCAAGCCAACTCAAGTCAAGCCAATGCGACCAAAATCAAGCAGAGACCAAGACGAGAGCCGTAAACGCCTTTGGCTTATTATCGTTATGTTACTTATAATTGTATGTACATACGTATGTACATATGTATTTATGTATTTATGTATATGTATATATTTATATTTATGTTATTCAACGAGCGATCGGTCCAAGGAATGTCTTCTAGAGTTGCACACGTTGGTTCTTTTGGGGGAAAGTTCGTTCGTTCTTTGGTTTAGTTCGTTCGTAATGTTCAATTGATGCACAGTTTCGTTCGTTTTTGTTTGAGTTCTTTATATGAACTATATTTTTTGTTAACTTAAGGCTGAATAAAGAATCAATAAACACACTTCTTATGTCTTCCGCCCTCTAAAATAAGGTAGTCATTCCACATTCTCAACCCTTCTTATTTGCTTGCATTTTAAAATCAACTTTAAATAGGTTTTTTAGTTTTTTCTTTGCTTTTTTATATTTTTATAATTTTTTCAATTTTTTGTATGACTTAATAAAAATGGTGAACATCTTATACATAAGGATGATATCAATTACAAAAGATTGTAAGTTTTATCTTTCCTTTTTTTTGTATAGTTTATTTAACTACTTTTTCAAGAATTGTAACATTTTTAAGTTGCAAATAAACTATAAAGATCTTCTTGCAGTAATTCTGTAAGTGCTGGAGAAGATCGCAGAGATAGACAAAAGTGCTCTGGACGAACAAAATAATATTAACTGATAGAAAAGATAATCATGAGCTTAAGGATCTAGTATTTTAAGTAATAAGGATTGAAAACTTTTTCCAGGAATCTTAATATCAAATATCAAACATTCCTAGACATCATCAAAACCATTTCCTCAAAATTCGATCTATCTATATCTGAAAGTAGACTTACTTTTCTTTTCAACTTTAATGAATTAGTTTGTTCGACAAACGAACTAAATGAACGTTCATCCAGTTCAGTGAGTCGCTCGATCGAATTTGTTCTCAACTCTGATGTCTGCCAGACTAAATGGCCTGCTGAGGAGTTTCGTTGACTGTCTTGCTAACTGCTGTGGCATGAACTTGAAAACTCGTTGCTGCTGTTGTTGTTGTTGTTAACTTGCGGCTGTAGCTGTTCAGTGTTCACTGTTCACTGTTGGCTGTCTGTCTGGGGCCTGTCTAGACGCCTGTTGTACGAGGTTGTGGCTTTTTATTGGCTAGGCTAGAAGCAGCAGCAGTCAGTCTAGCCAGGAGCTGAGCTGAGCTGGCCTGAGCTCAGCTGGCGTGACTCACGCCAAGTTCCAACTGCAGGCAGGCTTGATGATCTCCAGTGCCTTGCCTTGACTTGCCTTGGGTTGCCCATTGAGCATGCGCAGAGAAGTTAGTTGGTCTGCTGCGGCAGGTGAATCTCTGGCCTGTATTTGGTAGACAACTGCCAACTGCCAGTTAAGTATTACTTCAAAAAATGTTGCCTCCTATCACCTCTGTCTGCCTTTTATTATTATTATTAAGAGTATTATTTTTATTCTGTTTTTTTTTTTGCAGTACCATCCGCTGCCTTTGGCCACAACATGCGCCGTCTTGCCTACATCTCATCTGTCTGGCTGCGGCTGTATGCCTCTGCCGCTGCCGCCTTCTGCCACCGCCTGTGCCACCGCCTCTGCCACCGCCATGTGCCTCTGTGTGCGCATACACAATGCGCGGCTAGACAGTGTCTAGCCGGCTGCACTTCATTATAATGCGTCGACGAACAGTAGTCGCAGTCCGCAGTCCCTTGTCCGGCAGCCAGTCAGTCAACGAGGCAGACAAACGGCAACAGTGACTGGCAGCATAGTGTCCACAAACATACGCCTACAACTGTTTGCATTGATGGGTCCAGTGGGGCAGGCGGGGCAGCTCTAAGAGTCTGAGTCTCAGGCTATGGGCGTAGCCAGGGGGCGCCAAGGCGCCCCCAAACTAGAACTCAAAGTAAATACATTTGCCTCAAAGAACTACTTCCTGGGTTCCGACTGTGCTTGATAATAAAGGCCGTGTTTGGATTGCTCTTAGGATTGCCCGTTAACTGTCTTTCGTACTCTAAGGAGAGTAGAGACTTGACTGCGATCAACCATAGGAGAGTCCTGACGTTAAGGTAGAAGCTCATAGTACTTAATACTTGGGCAAGTTCTTAACCTTAATATTTTAATTAATATTTAATTTTCCGCAAATTCTGAATTTTCATAAAAAGTAGGCAACTTGACGACGAAGTTATTAAGGATAGTGAAGATTATGTTATATTTAGAGAAAATTGGAATTGAAGCTTACATTTTGCTCTCAGTAAATGTTTTATTACCTTTGGCACATTCAGGGGTTTTCTAATGTTAGAATAGCCTATTTCTAGCCGTAAATTAGATGTCTTTTAATTCTCAATGCTGCAGTCTTGCCAAGCCCCCTAGCTGAGATCTTGGCTACGCCCATGTCTCAGACTGAGACTGACGTCTGGGCAAACATATGACCATGTCTCGATATTACTCATACGTCATAATTATTACTTTGGAGCGTTTTGTGTCTGCCCAGTCCAGCGAAGGGAATCAAACAAGATGAGTCCATTTAGATGGCGAGTATCAGCTGGCCGGAGCATTAATCAAATGCTTTATTCGGCGCTTCATTGGCGCTGTTTCTTAAGCAGGACAAGAGGCACATATTATTATGCACATACTATATATGCAGAAATGTTTATTACCAGCGTTGTCTACCATAGGCCGCATAGCAACGACCTACAAAAAGTTCATTAACGGAGCCAGCTAGACATGGCCCAGACTGTTCCCAGACATTTGTCAGACAGGCGGCCACATCGACGTACACAAATACGCAGAGGCCGGCGTTGGAATTCGCTGCAATTGCAGCCAGTCAGACTCAGTTCTTGTTGTATCTGTGTGCATGAGTGTGTGCTTTGTGCAGCAGTGCCCGCCAGTTGTAAGTAGTATCATAGATACAGATACAGATACAAATACATGAATGCAGCCAGCCAGCCAGCCAGCCAGCCAGCCCTCTGTCTCGTGGCAGGGTCTTTGTCAATATATATTTATATATGAGACAATGGGACAGACGAATAGTTGGGATAGCTGGGACAGCTGGGACAGCTGCATAGTTGGATAGTTGGACAGCCAAAGAACTTTCAGATGTTGACAGTGTGTCATACAATCAGCTGCTGCTAATCGCCCTGTTATCAGAGCATAACTACTTACTTACTGCCTGTGAGGGGGCAGAGTGGGGTACTAGAGATGACAAAGCATCGATGGTATACTATTTGGAAAATTAAGTATGGATATTTGATAAGAATTATCAAAACAATCGATGGTGACACCATTAATTAATGATTAACCCATATTTATAGTTATGAACTAACTGAACTATCGATAGGGACACTCAACTAATGAGCTTATGAGTTCGACACCCATATTTAAAAAAGTATTTTTTTAATAAAAACTATCGATAGTTGATAGTTTTTTTTATGAACTATCAGAACTATCCATAGGGACACTTTCAATTCATGAACTTATGAGCTCGACACCCATATTATTTATATCAATAAAAACTATCGATGGTGACTCCATTAATAAATGTTTAATCCATATTTATTAATATATATATTTTTAAGAACAATCAAAACTACCGATTGGGATACTTTAAATGAATGAGTTTCGAAGTTCGACACCCAAATTTAATAAGGTTATTTTTCATTAAAAAGTTTTGTGTGTGGACCACTGTAAATCGAAATAACAATCAATGGTTTATCTGAAAATAATCTTTGATAGCATTGGATGGTTTTTGTTTAACTTTCAAAAGAAAGATGGTGTTGATATTTTGATAACTGTACTGGGTAACAAACTTAGAGCTATGTCAAAATTTTGTAGCTCTATATCAATTGGCAACACGTGAGAAAAAAAAAACACTTAAATATATTGTTTATTTGAAATTTGTTTATTGTTTCTGGCTATGCCCATTCGGCATTCAAAAAATCGTGTTAAATGTTAAATGAAATCAAGCGCAAGATCATCTATATAAGTACAATTTAAATAATATGTATATATCGCTATGTACTTACATATGTTTTTTGGGGGGTGCTTGGCCACGTTTGAGAAATGCATATGGTTTTAGCCTTGAATGCTTCAATTACTTTTGTTTTTGGACAACTCAGGCATGGCGCAAGCAAAATAAGTATTTTCAATTTGCCAATTTTTAGAGAGCTTTTGTTTATACTCGTATCACATAGAAATTTTCAAAAATGGTAATTAAATGCAATGTGCAGCAGTCTTTAAAATTTTCATTTTCACTTTTCTTGTTTATTGTACTACGTACTGAAAACAAATTTGTTTTAGCTACAAATTCGCATATCATATTTTGTTGCTATGTTAGGTACTAAAATGCTGCGTCATTGTTCAAATCATTCATTTTCGAAATTGTGAGTTTTTTTTTGAAAAGAAATTTTTCTATTTTGTGTTAGGCGAGAAAGTGTGCCCTCGAATTGTTTGATTGATTGACAGCCATTTGGCTGACAGGCTTTTGAATTCTCTCTCCCTGGCACACGCCGGTTAAATGGTAGACTTGAAGCAGAACTTACCGCTGCCCGGCCAGATAAACTCGGCGACGATTGTTGTTGGCCAGTGTGGTCTCGTCCTTGCCATTGGGATTGCTGCCACTTTGAAGGCGGCTTATTTGGTCAGCGGTCAGATTGAACATTGTCCAGATGGTGCGATTGTTTGGATCGACCACCTCGGAGGTGATATCGCCGCTGCCCATGAAGGCCGCGCGATTAATGCGCGCCGCATCGCAGGACATCAGCAGGATCAGGCACAGCAGCAGCGGCAGCAGCCGCCCCTCGCTGCCCCCACAGCACGAAACACTTGACATTTCTTTGCGTTGCAATCAAACAATTTCAACTTGCTAATATGAGTTCTTGGCAATGGGCCTAGTCTATTTAAAATTGCAGTTTCACACAAAACTTAACACTTTAAGCTTCAACAATAATTTGCACAACAATTGTGAGCATTGTTTTTTTTTCCTTTTATTTTGACAAATGGATAATTGCTTATCAACACTTTGGGCACTTTTCTATTGAGTATCTGAAGCCAGCCTTAGAGCCGTTTATTTAAATTGCTTCCGAATAAATTTCCTTGTCAATTTCTTGTTATTTTTTATTTTTGTGCTTCTCGATGTGTTCACTCTAAGAACCAAGTATGAAGTGATTTGCACGAGTCGTTTTTTAGTCTTAAATAAGAAAATATTTGGTTGTGGTGGGCATATCTACTTTGTTATGGTCGTAAACGCGCTGCGCTGCACTGCAAAAAATTTGTAACTGTGTTGGAAGTTCAAGTTTTGAAAGTTGAATTATATGATACAATAAATAATTATAATTTTCAGAATATTATTCATATGATGGAGTATCTTAAGTTAATGATTGTAGCATACAAATTGGTTTTAAAGAAATTCAAAAATTAATTTGTGGAGGAACTTAAAAAACAATAATACCTTTCTTTAATTTAGTGAAATATTTTGCTGATCTTAATAATTGAGCGGATAGCGTATTCCCACTTGACTAAAATTTACTTAGTTATAAGCTCTATTTGTTATCGAAGGTTAAATATATAAGGAAGATATATTTAACTTTTTTTTTCAAAGTTATGCAGTATTTTTTCGTTATTATAATTTTCGATGATTATTTAATTTAGGCGGCGCATAGTGCAGAAGTTATGTAAATAATAATTCTATAAGATATTTATATCGGCCTGTTCCTAGTTCCGATAACTTTTCATCCCGAATCGCTTTCGATTTTTCCCTGTTTTCGAAGAAATAATCAATACTTATCCTTTTATGTTCGATTTCATTTTCATTTCATTCAGCAACATTTTGAAATCCGAAGCTTCAATCGTTTTTCTGAACTTAAAGCACCTAATGTTCGATTTCAAATGTTTTGACTCCGATTCCTCGGAGATGCGAATAGGCTTTATAATCTGACCAGGTATGTACGCATATGTAGAAATTGTTTAATTTCCTTAGATGATATCAAAACAAAATACAACTCACGTTTCATTTTAATCAATGATTTATTTAATTTAATAATAATCGCAAGAAATGCTTGACATTAAAAATTGTAAGATTCCAGTGCAAGATAAGATTAAAATGCTACACAATTTCTCATAAAAAAACCACTCAACTAGTCTTTTGTGGCCCATTTATTTTTTGCAGTGCAGCAGCGCTTCGGGCTGATAGTTCGGATTTTGCGTTGCCGACGTCGCGGACCAATCAAAATCAGCGTTGCTGCTGTTGTTGTTGCTGCTGCTGCTGTTAAGAGGATCTGCTGCGGCTGCGGCTGCCGTTGCGTTGTTGTTGTTGTCGTCGTCGTTGTTGCTGTCGCCGCCAGCGCTGCTGCTGCCGCTGTGCCTGCCTGCCTGCTTGTCTGTGTGTGTGTGTGTGTGTGTGTGTGTGTGTGAGTGTGTTTGCTTATCTTATCTGTGTGTGTGCGTATGTAATCGCTTCTTAGTGCGCCTGGCAAAGAAAGTGACATTCAGATTGGAACGCGTAACCGATGCGGGGTAGAGGTAGGGCACGACGCGGCATAAGATGCTTTTGCTTTTCAAATTCTTCTTCGGCATTTGTTAGATTAAGTTGAAATTATAGCAGAGATTACAGTTATAGTAAATTGATCGATAGTGCCAGTGCATGATTATTAATTTATAGAGGTTTGATTAATAGAAACTACTGATAGTGCCCGTGTATAACTTAAAATTTTAGGTTCTTATTGCCAGAGAACTCCCTGCGATCGGCGTATTTGAGCAAAGTCTAGTATATACTACACTAAAAGAAAAAAATACATACACTCTTAAAAAAAGTCTTAATTTTAAACCGGTGTGGTATATATAACCATCCAAAAAAGTATTAAAATGAAGCCGTCTAGTTGTATATAAGCAGTAAGAAAGTAAAGTTTTATACCAGAAAAGATTTAACAACATTCGTGAATGTTTAAAAATAAACTGTCATATATCATATTTTGGAGTATTTGTTTGTATTGGGTTTTATTGTAAACCTGCTTAAAACTGCTTAAAATGACAGAAAATAACTTTTTACACCAAAAATGAATAAAATCGTTATTTACATGCCTTAGAAACAACCTATTACAGAAAGAATTACATTCTCACTGCTCCTCGACATAAACTTTTCAACAAAACAAAAATCAATCGAATATCTTGTGCCTAAGGCTTTTAAATAGTACTTAACTGCCCATACCTATTTCTATATATGTAGATTAGGGTGTGCTGATATACATAGTTATATATAGTTTCTTATAGTGGCTTAGTAAATCAATGACATTGATTTGCTACGCATAATTTCTGCAAGTTTATGGAGAAACTTTGAGCTTTGGGTTCATTTGGTTAACTGGCTTCAGGCAGGTGCGTAGTCGTTATATAAGAGTTGTACTGATTTAAAAAATCAAATAAGCGATTGCGGTTAATCAAATTGTTTTGATACTTAAATTGCCCAAGCTAAGTAATATTGTTATCAATGTTTTTATTTGTTCTTCTTCGAAATTGGTTCCTACGCATATCTTTTATAGTATAATCTAGTACAACAATTGTCGTAGTCTCTTTCATTTGTGTGCCATTGACTTTGGACGCAGTCGTGTTTTTTATGCGTATTCATAAGTATTTATGATTTGCGCCTAATCGTATCTACTTTATACTATTAGGACCCCTTAGTCAAATTTGGTTATCTACTTCAAAGTGAGAAAGAAGCTTCAGAATTATGGTGCGTGCTGATTAATAGGCATAAAAAGTGCGTGTAATAGGCATTTTGGTGAGCATATATGTAGATATACATATACATAAATATACACATATAAGAAAATCGGCGGAAGTTATCTATTATGGTGCGTATGGAGAGTCGGTGCCTGGTACGGTCTTAACCCAAGAATGCCTATAATAAAGATTTCTTTGATCTAATACGAGAAGGAAATCTCTGAAATATTTGCTCGACTTAGTTATATTTGCTATCACCAGACATTTTTCATTCCCATTTACTATATCTACAATTGAATTTCTAATACAAGATAATGATTTAAGAACATTTTTTTAGCAATTTCGCCGAAACATATTCAATTAAACACTTTCTTGGAAATAAGTTGGAAATTTTTCTTTTATATCCAACAAGTTGAAAGGATTATAATTTGATAAAATTCTGTAGTTTAATTACTTCTTGGAAGTATGTAAAAACTCATACCACAATATCGCATTCTTATAGAAGCTAACAAATTGATTTGAACAAGCCAATGAATTGATCTAAATTGTTTTAAAAGCCATCATTTTGATTTATAGTATGCATATTCTTTAAATAAGTTAGAAAAATCATGTATTCAAAATGATAACTTATTGGAATATGATCAAATTTGAATTTAAGCTGACATTTGCCCTTAGAATTCTAGAAATTATTTATATGCTATATAAAATACATTACATACTACTTATTTGCTATCTTAAATTCTATTTAAATGAATTTTGTTGCAATTTTCTGATAATTGGATACAAATGTAAACTGAAAATTAAGGATCATGACTGGAAGTCGAACCGGACTAGCACTGGGCTATGCCTGACACCCAAATCTTGAAAGTCTAGTGAAAACCCGCAACTTCAATATTTAAATATGAACTCAACTTTTTGTCATATTTATATCTGTATTTAATAGACCAATCATTCAGACAATTTTATATATATAGACGAAAAAACTCGAATCCAGACGTAAACAGACTGAAGCTAGATCTCGTCCCAATTTCTTTTTGCTAAGAACGCATTCAATAATATTTTGTTCACTTAGCATACGGAAATCACAAGCGAGACTTCAAGGACGTTGTTGATTTATTTATTTATTTACTTTTGCTGCTCTTCTGGTTGCTATATAAGAAACACACACTTATCATGTCATCATCGTAAAGAATTTTGTTTTTTATTAATTTTATTTGTATTTTTCTCTAAATTTCGACGTTTTTTTTTCATTCATTTTTGCTGTCTGAACGAAATTGAATTTCAAAACGATTGTATAATTTGGAGCACTTTATAAAGTCTGGATTTCTCACCGTCTGACTGTCTATCAGTCAGTCTGATCGGTCTGTCTGACTGTCTGTCTGTCTGTTAGCTGATGTGTATTATATGTCTACACATTGTTGGGGCCTGAAACGGAACACCTACATGTGATTTGGGGGAGGGGCGGGTGTGGAAGCGGCTGCGCGGCCAGACGACGTCTGTTATGCAAAGTTGCAATCGCATCAAATGCTCAGAGACACACAGATCATAATCTCAGCAGAATCAACAAGAAACAATAACAAGAAGAGAAAAAAAAAAACGGAACGGAACGGAACGAGCTCTTTGAATCGACAGACCCCCAGAAAGTCATAAAAAATAATATGGGAGCGACATTTGTCGAGACGTTTATATAATAATGTTTATTTATTTGACTTATTTGCACATTTGCATAGAATTTGTCCCACTTCGCGGACACAAACAAACAGTCAATCAGAGGCAGTCGAAGAATGTTGTGTAGACGACAATTGGTATGCGAAATGAGTCAAAACAACAGCAGCTTTCGGTATTTCATTAATTTCAAGGCTATAACCCACCCGCCCCCCCTTTCCAAAAAGATGAAAACTTTGTAATTGGCAGTTGGCCTAGTAGTAATTGTACTTAGTTCCCTTTGATCTCGCACGCGTAGTTCAGTCTCGAGTACTCTATATATAAATGTATATTTAAAATGTTCTATTTTTGCGTGGGATAAAAACATATATTCGAGTATTTTGGCATGGCTCACGCCCGAGTTAAAGAGCTTATTTTAAACAATCAATCACAACAATTTTCAGCTGGGTACGGACAGGTGTGTATATGGGGAAGCACCCGCATTAAACGCCTCACTTTTCGGAAGCTTTTCTTCTTCTAAGGGCGAGCAATTAAAGTTGGTAGCTACCTGATTAATAAAAGTAAAAACGGTAGCAGTAGCAATAAAAAGAAACATTTGGTCAATAAAGCACTTAGACCACAGACCACAGACCATGAACAAACAATCATCTGTACACTTTCAAGTGCGTTCAAATATGTCTGCGCGAGTAATTTCTATAAATATTTACTTATCACCCACATAATCGCGTCCTGCACGCACTTAATGAAGCATACTGGTAATCAGGCCGTATGAATGTGCCTCTGATATGAATCTAAAGAGTGCCTAATAATCTGCCAATAACTATTTTAATTTATCGCAACAAAGTTGGACGCTTGGCAGTTCTTACAAACTTGTGGTAAGTGCGTTAAGTGGCCAGGCCATTATGCATTTTGGCCGAGTACGTGTACCAAACAATGTATTTAAGCATCAATATAACACATAATTAATATAATTGTGACTTGGACTGGCGTTGCATGAGATCACATAATAACCAGACCACTCGTCCCACAGCTACTGCGAGTACAACCCGAGGAAGCACTTGAAGCATCATCAACCACAGCAGCAACAAGGAAGAGAACCTCTCTTTGGTGTGCCGAAGATTCAATACTCTTGCAGGAATGCCACTTTATTTGCTTCCAGGAGAACAGTATACAAATATTTATATTTTTATTCAAAAATTCAATACTATCATCAGAGTTTTGGTGAGTTTGATCGATTTAAGCCACCAAATGCCAGATAAAGTCGTCTGATTTTAATAAGCTTGTTAAAACCCAAAGTAAACTGCGGATTGGTCAGTTTGGTTGCAATACCTTGAAAAACAAGAAAGTTGTTTATGCATCAACTGGACAATCGATCGATCATTCCTTTGTTGTATGGTAATTCCGATCCGATCCGGCCGGTTCCGTATAACGAGTATGTACTGCCTGCATCTGAATTCATTAGAATAGAAATATAAGAACTTAGTTTTTCCAGATTTTGTTGATTCCGATCTTAAATATAAGTATATACAGGCAACCGGAACATGATTGATATTGAATTTTCGTGGAATGTGTATATTTACGACCGGAACAAGACTGATATACTTTATGGGATCGAAAACACACTGCGTGACAAAATGATAATACCCACAGCAAGGGTATAACAACAGCAGCAGCACGCCAGAGGTCTATTAAAAATACATACCTGAACCAGACAGCACAAGTCCAGACCAGACTTGGGCCTAGAAGCAGAATCAGAATCAGAAGCTGAAGCTGAAGCAGAAGCAGAAGTTGAAGCAGTCACTGGCCAACTCAATAAGTTGGTTAGTTAGCCGGTTGCTGTTGCTGGTCGAGCGAACAGCACCCGGCACTTGGGTGTTGCCGGTACCGATGCCGGGTACTGGTGCCGGGTGCCCGGGTGCTCGGGTGCCTGGGACCAGGGTGCTGGCTGCAGGGTGCCGTGTGCCGGGTGCAGCCGCCGAATGCAGTTGTCGTGATTGTAGTCTCAGATTGCATGTGGAATGCAAAGACCAGGAGCCAATTTGTTATTGTTGTTGTGTATTGCCCGCTGGCTGCTACCGTTGCAACTCTTCGACTCTTCGTGCGGCTGTCGTTCAGCTGCTGTGGCTGCTGTTTTTATTTTTTATTTTTGCATACCCTGGCAACGGGTATTGCGATTATGACACAATGTCTGGCCGTAGTATGAGAATCAACGCACTACTCTGCTAATATAAGAAAAAAACAGACAAAAGTAGGCCAATAAAAATTACTATAATGGTATTTCAACAGAGCACTAATTTTAATTCTAATTTTTATCAAAATAAACCAATATTTATATTTTTAAATAGTTTTTACTTAATGTATTTATCTATTATCTTTTTTTTTTTAAAGAAATGCTGGTGGAACTTCAAGCTGTCCCTTGAGACATCTTGCGTAATAGTTTCGTTAACAATAAAACACTTATGAACCTTGAAATATTTTGTTTTTCTTATTATATGTTTTTATTCTTGAATAATGACATAATAATGATAATTGTTGGAGCTCAAGCTTCGTTATGAGACATCGCTAAAATGGTATTTAAATTGTTTTCAAAAAGATATAATTTCTCTTTATAATGATTTAATAGTATATATTACCGATATTTAATATTGCATAAATAAACTTTTGGCTTGGAAAACTTTAGGTATATAGTACTTAAATAAATATATTAAATATTAAGCTTATAAATACTATAAGTTTTATAACAAAAACCTGAAAATAGTGTGTTTAAGCTGCATCTGCTTTTATTATGTAATATAATTTATATTTGCAGTGTATATAAGCATCGTTAGATGACAAAGATTTTGATGTGGCTGTTATTAATTTTCGTGCATTTTGGTTTTTGGTTTTTAGGCCTTTCGCGTGCCGTCGTTTGGCTTCTGCCCAGCACCAATCAGCCAGTGCCAGAGCCAGAGTCAGCCGGTGCACTCGAGACCAAGACGACCAAGACGAAGACCAAGACCAAGACCCAGACCCCGAGCCAGACAGCTCGTCGCAGACGCAGACGCAAGTAATGTTGTTGATGTTGGCATTTAAGCAGGCGTGTAGTCGCATCTTGTTGATTGTCAAAATTGACAATGAATGTGTACACACAAACAGACACACACACACACACACACACGCACAGACACACAGTTGAGAGTTCCAGCCAACGGAGGAGACAAGTGCATATATCTCATATGTCTGCCGTTTGTCTGGAGGCCGTCGCAGACATTCGCTGATGTTGTTGATGTGCATGTCGATGCCAATGTTGGTGCTGTTGCTGCGGCTGCTGCTGCTGCTGCTGCTGCTCCTGCTGTCCTTAAGTGATGCATCCAAATATGGACCATGGCTGCTGCTGCTGCTGCTGCTACTGCTGCCTGTGGCCTGGCAGGTGAGTAAGGCAAGCACAGAGGCATTCGGCCCAGACGCCTTGGCTGCTGTCCGGGCGTGCACTGAAAACAATTATATAAAATAGTCAACAATATCATTATTTAACCTTTTTTCAAATTGAATGATAAGGTTGATAGGTGACTTAAAGTTGCAGCTTGCATTGAAACTGGAACTTGAAATTGAATTCAATTTTGTGAATCCCCTTTTCTGTTTTGGTTTGTTCAAATATTCATGCATTGAATACCAACGGAATGGAGTGTTAGTTGTAAACTCAGCAATCGATTATAGTTGTATTTACTTATTTATATCATGTTTCAATGAGAGTTAAAGTTGCAGCTTGTATTGTTTTTGTTTATGTTTGAGTTTTGCATAAATTGAATACTTTCAGAATAAAATGTTAGATAACTTCTTACCAATCAATTGAAATTAAAGCTTAATTATTTTCGAACATATAATTTATAGGCTTTTTCTGCACTTATTTATTTATAAATATTATTATTACTTGTCAGTTAAGAACTGAATATTTAGATCCATTAATTAAAACATGAACTTTATTCTTTATTTTTTAAATTGCTTTTAAAAATATAATTTTAATGTTTTTTTTAAACTTATTTATTTATAATTATTATAATTTTTTCCAGATAATATTTGAAGATTTAAATCAATTAAAAACATTAGCTTTATTGTATATTTTTTATGATAATAAAATAATTTGTTACAAATCTTATAAGCTATTATTTTTTAATATAAATTTTAATAACTTAATATAGAAATTATCATCGGTTATAATTTACGATGATGCTGTTACCTGCTGAATGCTTTGATTGCTGATTGTGATGCACACAAATTTGGTTATTGTTATGACAAAAAATGTACTATATTAACAAATACTAGAATGATACTTGATGCTCATAGAAAATCGCTTGCTGCAGACAAATATCAATGTACCAATAATTGTTTTATTTTAATTTATTATTTAATTAATATTATTATTATATTTTTCTCTGTGTAGGCATAGTTTGGCTCTCTGCCTGCCTGCCTGCCTGACTGGCTGCAGTTTCACACTTTGCATTTCAAAAAGTTATTTAAATGATATGCACATGCGATTTGTTGTTGCTGGTGTTGTTGTTGTCGTTGTTGCTGTTGTTGTTGTTGTTGTTGTCGTCGTTGTCTGGCCTGCACTAGCTGTAAACTGAGACTGCCTGCAATTATGAGCGTCTGGCTGTCTGCCTTTTACAATATATACACACGAGTGTATATATTTTTAATTTTTGTACGCTCTTTTAATTATCTGATTTCTAAGCGAGCTCCTGTGCGAAGATAGCCATCGGAGTCGAGAGTTGAAAATTTCAATTTGGACAGTAACATGCCACCAAATTGTCGCCACTGTTAATTGCCTGTGTCGGCCATCTTGTTGCATGACTAAGCAGCGGCGGCCCAGACGCCTGGGGCATGCAACAACAGGCAAACCTACGGCTCCTGCCTGTCTGTACTTGTACCGGCCAGAAGCTGGCCATAAATTAATAAATTAATGCCTAATTACGGCAACTTCTCAGCCAGTTGGAGCTGTGCCCACCAAATCAAGCGTCTGGTAGTAAAAGTGAAAAATGATTCTTACTTGCGAACCAAATGTACATTTTGTCTATTGAATGGGCACCTGTTGCAGTCCATTTGCTAAAGTGTCTGTCGTCTGGCAATTCTGAACTACTTACTGGCCATAGTAGTGCCATCTTGGCACTGGCTCTGCCTCTGACCAATGAGAGAGAAATCGAGGCACGTTATTTTTAAGCATTCGTCGCGTAAAAGGCAATCAAATAAATGAAGATGCAAGCAGGCCTTAAATGGTTCAAATATCTCAAGACATTCCCCAATCGCTACGTGCATAACGATGTGGCTACTGTCAGCTCCTTCCTGTGTTCTGTCTTGTCTTCTTTTTGTATTTTAATACCCTGTTGCCATTTCAGATCTCTAAATTGGGTATAATATACACGCAGAAGCAGGCACCCGAAGCCCAATAAAGTTTTGAGTCGATCTAAGCATGTAAGTCTGTTTGTCCCCCTGCATGAACCCGTTGATCTCAGAGAATATAATTGCTGGAGTCATCAAATTTTGTATGTAGGTTTCCGTATTCTAAAAACATATAAAGTTTGGTTGAAAAATAAAATTTTCTCTCTTACACTCCCGAAAATTGAGATAAAGGATTTCTACAACATTTAATAAAAAATGATGATTTATCATTGATATTTGGTGCAAGCATATTTAAGCATGCTGACACACCGTTTTCAAAATTGCATCACGATTGGATCACAAACGCAGAAGTTATTCAAGAAACTAATTAAAATTCTTCATCCTTGAAACAAGGAGTGTGAGTACGACTGAAATTCAGCGTTGTATATAGGGTAACTGCTAGTCGCGTATGCTTGACTATATCATTGCTACTTGTTTTGTATATTATAAATAAATATGTCTATAGGTTTTGGGTCGCTGTCTGCTGCTTATTTATAGGGCAGTCGGCGCGTGCCAGCACGCATGAACTTCTTCTGCCATTGTCAGCGGTCTCTGTCCACGTGGCACTGAATTAATTCATTGTGGTGCAGTCTCTGTAAGTCAGAGTTAAAGTGGCAAATGAATGAAATATCGTTTATGGTATTTGCCCTTAACTGAGTGCTAACTAAGCTGCCAGCTAGAGTTTGTTTGAGTGTACAAAAAAAAGAGTTGTTTACTGAACTGAACACGTGAACATGTTGTTTCTTTCATGCTGTTTTTTGCTCAGTTGTTCAGTTGGCTAAGTTTTTGTCTTTTGATTTGTGTTCTAGATCTGCTTTTGTGTTTAAATAAGCGCCATATTTACAATATGTCGTTGAGAAAAAAAACCAGCAAGATAGGCACCCATTTCAATAATATAAAAACCATTTAGCAGTTTGTGGCAAGCGGAAGTAAAAATATAAACTCACAAAGATCAATGAGGGCAGTGAGCAATCAGCTGAGCTGAGCTGGACAGTAATTCCCAATTCTCACCTTAAAGTTTTAGCAATCAGCTTAGTGGAATTTAGCGGAGCTGAGCTGAGCCGAGCTGAGCTGAGCGTAACTGAGCGTAGCCGCTGTAAACAAGAATGGGTAATTCTTACATGGAAGTTTCAGCGATCAGCTTAGCGGAATGGAGCATGGCGGAGCTGAGCTGAGCGTAACCACTGTAAGCAAGAATGCCTCATTCTTACTTGAAACTTTTAGCTTTAATAAAAAGTCAGCTCTTTGCAATCCGCTTTCTGTATCTATAGCGTAATTAAGCAACAATCCTCTGCCTGAAATCTAATGATGTTTTTCTTTACAGTTTTACAATCACTTTTATTTTGCATTTTTGTAAGAAATTCATTTAAAATTTAAAAAATTACTGCAATCTTACAAATTGGTAACAGCGCTACCAGCATAACAGTCCTTTAACAGACGCTGTTGAGTTTACTGCACAGGGTGTTTCATTGCGAGCCTTGCTTAATTTCTATTGCATACTTTACGGCAGTTGTAGTTTTTCTTTTAAGAAGTTCAGTCAACGATCGAACTGTCATAAATTCACAACCAGTTTAGTTTATATTTGTAGAAGATATATACTTATATATAGCGTAGATAAAGCAACATGTGTGAGCTGCCCTGCGGTTACGATCCCTGCTCCTGTCTGGCCGCCAAGCCAATCAAGGGGCGCACATTTACCATGCTGTTACTCTACTGTTGGCAGCGAGAGTATGACGAGCGTCCTTATAAGCACTTTCAGTTTCGTCGCCTGGACTTTGAGGAGCGCATGAATCGCAGCTATCACTGCATACGTGACTTTCGCACCGTTGTCAACTTTCTGTTGCAGCGACACCTGCTCTCCGTGTCCATTTGGAGCGTGGTGGTCAGCAAGTGGGATCCGCGCCTGCTGCAGGACTTTGCCCGCTCCCTGATACCCGTGCCCAAGATTGAGTTAAAGCTAATGCGGCTGCCACACGAGTTCTTTGTAATGCTGCGCCTGAATGCCCACAAAATGAAGGTGGGCGAACTCAGCCTTGAGGGTAAGTGGAGTGCACTTCAGCTAGTGCTGGAAGGCAATCGAAGGCGCTAGCGATGGATTTTAGCTTTTTCACTGTAGATAATATCGAATAGTCGACTATCGACAGGCTTATGTGTATTATTTCTAAATAGAATCCAACTTTTTGACAGTTCTCAATCAATCTAGCTAGAGTCTTATTTCTTAAGACATCCCAACAAACTTACCAATTGCAGGTTTCAATACGTGCTTTGCCAGCTCCGCCAAATTGATCTACATAGAACTACTATATATTAAGGCATTCATGGGAAATGTATGTAGTTTTTTCTTCTGATTTCAAAATATCTTAAGCAAACTTAACAATAACAAGCTAATGGCTGATAGTCATCAAAGCAATGGCCCAACGATAGTATCGATAGCGCCAAGAATACTTTAATAGGCTCATTTTAGAGTTTCAGTGATATTATCGATAGTATCGATTGTAGTGACACGATAGTGACGTTATCGATGAACTACCAACTCTAACTGAGTGCTGACCTTTCCCGCAGCCTCTCCACTGTCCACCAAGAATGCGAGCATGCTGCGTGAGTTTCTGCTGGCCAGCAAGACGCTGCGCACGTTGAACGTGTCCAGCTGCGGCCTGAGCCAGTACAACTTTGCCACGGTTGCGGATGGGGTGCACAAGTCGAGCAGCCTGCGCAAATTCTACGCCAGCCGGCTGGTGGGCCTCAAGCTGACGCTGGACACTGAAAAGATCGCGTCGATTGTGGGCTCGCTGCTGATGCAGAACAAGCTGGTGGAGCTTACCTTGCGGCAGTGTGAGTTTGTGGCCCAGGATATGGAGGTCATTGGCGAGTATCTGCATTGCAAGAACTCCTCGCTGCGCAAGCTTGACCTGGCCTACAATCTCATATCCGCCGATGGCGCTTTGTTCCTAATGCGTGCCATTGCCAAGGGTGGCAGCCTGGAGCTGCTCAATATCAGTACTAACAGGATTGGGACCCATGGTGGCGAGTGGATTGCCACGTACTTTAGCTCCTGCTTGATGCTGCAGCATTTGTATCTCAATGACAACCAGATCGGCGCCGCCGCAATCAATCTCATACTGCTGACCCTCAAGAAGCCCTGCCGCATGAGGCATCTGCATTTGTATGGCAACCAATTCGATGCTCAAACCGCCAAGATTGTGCGCCGCCTGCTGGATGCTGAGGTGGTGCTGCAGGAGCAGATCGACATTACCTATACCTACGATGAGGCGCTGCAGAACTATCGTATTGTGCCCTGGCGCTGAAAATTGTTATTTCACGTGTTCATTGACAGTCTATCGGTTATCTTTCATGCAGAAATCAATTTAAATTCTTGTTATCGGATTAAATGTGAGCACCAGATTACAATTTTGGCGGGAAAGCTTAATTTTCGTTAATACTAGACTAAAATATATATTCTTTTTGAATTTTACTCATATTGGGCAGCTCTAACCTGCGATGTAGGAGTATTATAATGTTTAAGCTGTTTTCATTTATTAAATTTAAGTTTATCTGCAATATTTAATACATAAATTAGGAAAGTTTTTGGTTTGCATAGGAAAAAATCGATATCAGTATCTGCAGATTATGCTTAGGTTAAAGAAATAAATAATAAATAATTCCATATTAAAACTAAGATTTAACTTGCAGCTTTATTTGCTACGCAAAAGACTTCGTTTATTTCAAATTTTTCGTTTAATTTGCCGATTTTCTACACTTTAGCGCCATCTAAGAAAAGCTTTGGCAACATCAAGCAAGCTCGCAAAGCTTCTCATTCTCTCAGAGCTTTCTTTGGCTCTCATTCTCTCTCCAACTGTATTATAAATATGAATGAAACACGAATGCACAGAGTTGCCAGACTGTTGATGTTTTATGCAATCACAAGGATAACGCTTGTTCTTAGGCGTTAAGTATAGCTTATATTTCCTAGGCGGGTTATACACTAAATTTGCATTTCTAGCTTAAATTTGAGCAGCTGTCAAAGCGACGTTTGGCAAGCTTTTAACGGTAAACAACGGACTTGACAGTCTGGCAACTTTCGCTTTCGTTTCCGGCTTCTTTGTTGTTATTGTGAGCGCGCAGCGCTTTCCCCCAGCTCTGTGGGTGTGTGTGTGTGTGTGCATTATTGTTGGCAATTTCAAAGTCAAAGGACAACAACAACAACATAATGCGCAGCAAACAGCTGCGAAGCATTGAGCACAGAAACTTCAACGGCAAACAGAACACGACGAGGACAACATCGGCAGTCGACAGGACAACGCCAGCGAGGACGACGACGCCAACATTATCCTTGTTGAGAGTTTCGCAATATATTTTTATTGCAGCAGTCTCAACGAAAGCGTCGAAGCAACAAAATCGCATCGAAGTCAAAGTCGAAAACGGCTCAAAGTATCATAAAGTAAATGGAATGCATAAAAATAATGTTTTAAATAAATTGCATTATAAGATAACATTCATAAAATTAAAAAAAATAACACAATAAATTTGTGACTAACCATAATTGTTGTTATTGTTCTGGTGCATCTGAAAAGCCATTAATTCCTTTAAACTTTGCGGCAATTGAAAGTGAAAGTTGCAGCCTTAAACAAAACTGTGAATTACGCTCATAAGACTCTCACAAATTTAATAACAAATGCATGCAGAAGCAGCTTATTATCTTCACCCAGACAATTGCTAGAGTTTAATGATTACCCATTAAATAAAATCACTTAAAGACAATTAACAGCTCTGACAAGTTAGACAAAATTGTTATTTAAAAGTACTCAGGTGTTTAATTGTAGCTGTTTTTAAATATTTACTGCATTTCAGGCGCCTGCTGTTTTGTTAAATGAGTTTGAAAATAGCATTTTCACATGGTCACTGAGTGCAGCCAACTAGCGTAAAGCAACTTGAGGCAAAATCAGGACCAACCACCCACCTAAACTGAACTCAACTAAACTAAACTTAGCAAATATCAAACTATACTAAAGCTGAAACAGAAGCCGAAGCTGAAGCTGAAACTAAAGCAAAGGTTGTTAAAACTTTTACTATAGTATAGTATATAAAGCCAGCAACATGAACGACAGTCGACGCAACACGGCCACGGAATTCAGTTACATTCTGCAGCGGCAGGTGAGTTGGAACTTACACACAAGATGTTAACTGATGAATTACCTGTGCACATCCTGAAGTTAAATGTGAGAATGCATTTTGCTTACCCACTTACAACAACTAACTAATTGCATGCATTTTGGGCAGTCCTTTGGCAGTTCCTTTGTTAAGTAGCCTTGCCATATTTCCCTGTGTGTGTGTGTGTGTGCCTTTCTTTTGTTGCAATTTAATTGCTTGCAGTGGCACTCATTAACTTGCCACAACAGGCACCTAAATTAATTGCAACCGCACAAAGCAAAAACCACTGAGGGTGTAATTTCTATGTTTGTGGCAAAAGGCAAGATTTTCACAAGAGTGACTGCTTTTGACAACAAATTGTTTAAGGACCTTTGAAAACCAGCATCCACAGCCCACACTTGCACTTTTCCCTTTCTGTCGAGCTCAACTGATTTAATCAAGCATCCATTGGTCTTTCCTGCTGGTTGCACACGGCGTATACGTAATGAAGCATTCAGTAAATTGCATGCGCAATATATGTATGTCGAGGGAATTGATTGATTTTCGAATTAACTCATTAACATTTTAAATATGCATGAAATTTACAATTCCCTCCCATTTATCAATGAATTATGCGTAAATATTTATTTATATTGTTCACAGCATGACAATACAATGTTAATAACTAAAATACATATTCAATCAATCAACTGTAGACTTTTGGCTGCCCTTTTTGCCAAAGAATACATTTCAGGCACGAAAATCACGAGGACCACAATATTGTTAAAACTTAATGGTCCTTAAATTGTATAAACAAAAGAAAGATGATGTAGTTCATTGGCAGCTATAATATAACAAATTTGGAGCAGTTATCGAAGCAGAAAAGTTTCTTAAACAAGAACGGTTTTATGGCCTTGTTGCTATCAGCTTCTGTAGTCCGATTTTATATTATTATTATTATTATATTTTGCTGAAATTTTGTTATTCTAAGCGGACTTCTGCCTTGCGGCGACATAAATCGCTTTACTAACGGAAACAATGACATTCGTGGACATAAAAGCAACTCATTGTTGAGTGGGAGTCGAACTTGCAACTTATGTCGCAACACCCCATGACTGGCCCAAGCCGTGACACTGTTAAATTGTGTGAAACATTATTAAGGAAATATTTGTTTGGGATGGTTTTTAATCATTTGAAATTTTACAAGTTAGTTGGACTTTTAATAAGGCTACATATTTGATGTATCACGGATCATTATGCGAACTCAAAGTATGAATATATGATGTAATATAGACTTTGTTTCTCATCTACTCTCACGTCACGCGGTCATCTCAAATTTGCATATGAATGCGAATGTGAAAACAAATTCCGATAAAAGCCTTTCGGTTTATTCATATGGACACATATACGCCAAACACACACATATATATATACTTATGCATATATGCATGAATATGTGGCACTCTCACAAAAACATATGCACAAATGTGCGACGGTGTGTGCTAAAGCTATTGACGTGCCGATAATCCCTTAAGATTGTTGATATAAATAAGTACAATACTGGGCGGCAGTTGGTAGCTGAAGGGCTTGAATTGGGTAGGGATGGGGGCGGGTGGCACACTGCGGTTAGCTGACAGAAATTCATTAGATTTTTGTTAGTGTTGCACATAAACTGGCAAATAAACAATCTGCTGGAAATTGGCTTGCGTGTGCGCCCAATCGAGCAAACTGTTAAATCATGAATGAAATCAATTTGTTTTCCCGCTCTAATGGCGATGACGGAGCAGTCAAAACCAACTGCAAATTACACACGCTTTGGGCATTAAGACAATGACACATTGGACCCTTAATAAGAACACCAGGCTAATACAGTTTTGATTGAGTGATAACTCAATACGCTGCCACAAGTCTGCACAATGCTGACAAAGGCAAATTAATAAATCACATGGCAGGCAAGCATTGGGATTGTTATGATTAATGCAGGGGCAAGGAGATGTGTGCTCCTTCTTCTGGGTTCTAACAAAACCACACAACAACTTGGTCACTGCCTTATGAAATTTTAGTTATTTATTGTGTGTACTGTGACCTTTGCCCGGTACTCGCAATTTGTCTGTTTGTCTGTCAAGGGAATAAGTAGAGGGAAACGCAGTCTTTGGGGTGCCGAAGGCATAACACCCTTTGCAGAGCTTCCTATTCACTTCATCTTTTAAGAACTATAAAATTAAGACATATTTTTCATACCAGAACTCAGTTTTCGGAACGTTCCTATGGCAGCTATATGTTATGCTAATCCTATTTTGATCAAAGTTTACTGAGTTATGTAATCGCAATTGCTAACTTTGACTGGGATATCATTTAAAACAAAAAAGTTTCTCATACAACAGTTCAATATTTAACCGAGTTTTCCTATCGTATTTATAATATATAGTGGTCTGATTTTTATTACATTTCGCCAAGTTGTGAAAGGTACAATTATAATTCTAATCTAATGATTCCATGGTGATATCTTGAAAAACAAAAAAGTTGTTCATACAACAACTCTTTAACCGAACTGCACTTATTATAGTCTGATATTAATTTAATTTCTCCAACTTATGAAGTGCATAATTTGAATTCTAACTTAATGAGTTTAATTGTGATATCTTCAAAAACAAAAAAGTTGCTTATATATTACATGCAGTTTCAAAATTTGTTATCCTATGGCAGCTATATGATATGGTAATCCTATTTCGATCAAATTTGACTGAACTATATGAAGTGTAAGAAACCTGGGTATTGCTAAGTTTGGCTGGGATATCAGTATGAACAAAAGAGTTGTCCAAACAACAACTCATTTTTTAACCCACTTTTCCTAGGGCAAGTATAATAGTATATTATAGTCTGATTTTCATCATATTTCGCCAACTTTTGAAGCGCATAATTAGACTTATATTGTAATTTAATGAGTTTAATTATGATATAATACAAATCAAAATAGTTGTTTATGCAACAACTCATTTTTTAACCCACTTTTCCTAGGGCAGCTATAATATATATTGTAGTAGTGTTATTTTGATCAAATTTCTTTAAATTATGAAGGGCATAGACTTCTAATTTAATAAGTTAAAATGTGGTATCTTGGAAAACAAGTTGTTTGTGCAACATCTATATTTTCAACCGCTTGCTACTTGATATGATATGATAGGATATAGTGCAGAAAGCAGCATCTGTTTGTGATGCTGATCAAATAGTATAAGCTTAATGGGGTAGAGAAGTCACTTTTATTTCTCTTTCTCATCATAAAGTTACTACATACTCTGTTAGGGCATAAAAAGGACATTGCAGGGAGTGAAGTTTCAGTTCGCAGGTCCTAAACATTTAATAAGGAGTGGTAAATCTTGGCGTGCGCCCTTGGGATTTCAGCTGCTGCAACTTGATAATAAAATCGATAAGCCGCGCGTCTTAACCTTTAATTACACAACGCTGGCGCATACTTTGAACACACACACGCACAGAGAGATATTTTCAGGATTTATGACGCCTGATGAACATACTGATGAGTTTTTCAGCATTGTTATGATGACTATGCGGTAGCATGTGGCAGTGGCATGTGGCATGTGGCAGTGGCATAGCTCCTTAATCGTCGCTGAATATGCATGGCATGTGGCTTAGGTTGTGACCTTAAGCAGTCCTTGCCAGGATAGCGCCACTGTCTTGCCAACTAGGCGTTGGCATTGTTTAAATATCAAATAAAAACGTCAGCGGGCTAACCCCGTCCCCGTCCCCGTCCCCGTCCCCGTCCCCGTCCCCGTTCCCATCTCCACAGACCCCATTCAGTTGCGATAACAGAAATCAATGCCGTCTGCGGCGGCAAGTTGTGCAAGCGGCACCACAACAAGAATATAAATGAGAGTGCAACGTTGGTGGCACAGGCACAGGCACAGTCACAGGCTCAAATATTGACACACCTGTTTCGCATACTCGTACAACTTACAGTTGAAGTAAATCCTTACGATTGTCGAGAGTAAATGCCAGTCCCTGCTTTAAGTTGTGGCGCCTATTGTTAAGTATACGCCGTGTATGTCATACAAAGGCAGCACCTTGCAAATGGCTTCACACAAGGCTTTGACATTTGCCAAACCCTTAAGGAATATGTACAAATGCAAATATCTGGCTGCTCAACGTGTCATATGCGCAATGTGAAAACTAAAGTGGAAAACAGAGAGCAGCAAGACAATCAATGGCACTATCGAGGCCTTAGGTTCTTTATACCATCGATCCTATTACACAGGCAACTAATGATAGCCAATTTCAATTGTAGATTCCAACATAATCTTACACTGCTCTGAACTTCGAAAGACGATTAAGCTATTCGGTTTCAAAAGTTATGTCTTTCAACTAGTGGAATTTAAAGGAAATTGAAAACATCAAGCCAATCATTGGTTTTCCAACTAATACGTTTGTTTTTGGTGTTAATTGTTGGTAAAGAAAACTAACAAGATACTGAATAGAAAGGCGCTTCAGCTTACCCAATACTTCAAATAATAAAAAATAATATTTTTACTCCTATTATTATTATTATTATCCTTTTGGAAGCTCAAGCTATTCGTAAATAACAGGTAAAAGGATTAAAATTTGGAGCCAAGTTGCAATTTTAGTAAATGTGTTATCCCCTGGAAGCCTACGTCAATCGCTCATCTCATCTATATCGCATATAGATGGAATGAGCAATGCGGTAGCGACTCCTACGTGCACTACAACAACGACCACAGTTAGCTGCGGATTGACATATTCTGTAGCATCAACATCGTCCCAATACATGTGCTCTACACCAAACATTGTGCGTGAGGTAAGCCAAAATGCAGCTACGAATAGCTGTTCTTTTCAATTGCCCATGGTGTCACTGCGGAGAAAACACAAAGGTAAAACGGTCACAAAAACTATAGTTAAGGGCAAGCAACCCGTATTTAACCTTACGGACGGACGGAAAGACGCAAGCCACACTTCCTCCCCTTTCCTGCGTGGCAGCCAATTGGCTGCTAACCGATTTTCTGCTCTCGCTGAAGAAGCGGAGGCACTTATGGAAATGGATGATCCAGAAGAACATCCAGTGACTGATGATGGTGCTAAGCAGCAAAAATCGTCTCCAAAGCCGCCGGCGATCTGTGTGCCGCATGTAAAAAACATGAACGAATTAGAGGAGACATTAAACAATGGTACTGAGGAATACAACATCCGCACTTCCAGATCTGGAATCTCTCGCATTTACGCAGCAGACGCTGAGGCATTCAGAGCTATAGTCAAGATATTGACTGAAAAGAAATGTGAGTTTTGGCATCACCAGCTACGGCAGGATAAGGCGTTCAAGTTGGTAGTAAAAGATATTCATCCTAATGTCCCAAAGGAGATAATTGAAAAAGCTTTTGCCGAAAAAGGATTCAAAGTTTTGAACACCTATTGCCCTAGGAAGCCTAATTGGCAAAGTATCCAAACTGACGACAAAGATGATGAAAAAATAGTTAACATAAAAACTAGGCAAAATATGTTTTTTGTTAACATTGAACATACCCCCAATGCTGCAGAAGCACTAAAAATAACGCAGATCGGAAGACATAGGGTGACAGTTTTGAAGTCGAAGCCTAACAAAGAACTGGTGCAATGTAGAAAGTGCCAGGACTATGGACACTCCCGTAACTACTGCCTCAAGAAACCAGTATGTGGCAAATGCTCAGGTGATCACCCAACTGGGTCAGACTGCTGTGAGATGCGCTCAGGCGACACCAGTGTTTGTGCCAACTGTGGTGAAAATCATGCATCCAGCTACAAAGGATGCAAAGTGAGGATTGACTTGACTAAGAAATTCAAGCCACCGACCAGATTGCCTCCCAACGGTCTGCCAAGTTTCCGAAATGATCAACGTAGGCATAACCACTCATCGGGTCAATTTATCTCGGACACAGTTGTCAAGAATGGATTCTCTTATGCTGATGTGACGAGGCGTAACGTGATCTCCGCTTCTCACATTTCAATACCAAAGCAGCCGAGTGCTCGTACGAGCAATGCAATGGAGGAAGATAGTAGCAGCAGACTGGCAACTTTAGAAAGAGCCATACAAGAGACGAACTCCAGGATTGACCAGCTACTTAATTGTATCCAGGGCTTGATGGAGTCTAATAATGCATTTAAGGACCTAGTCCAGAAACTTATTTCAAAATGAATAATACAAATATAGTAATTGGATTATGGAACGCACGAGGACTGCGTAAAAATATAAACGAATTAAACACATTTCTCAGCACCAATTCAATAGATATTATGCTAGTAACGGAAACCCATATCTGCCCAGGTCAGAACACTTACTTCCCAGGATACTCTTGCTACTTCGCCAATCATCCTAGCGGGTACTGTAGAGGTGGGGCTGCCATAATAATCAAAAATAACATTGTCCATTCGCAAAAAGAGCCAATTTCACGCTGGAAGGTACAACAGGCAAGCGTTAGCATTTGTACCAACGACGGTCATTTTACATTGGCTTCAGTATACCTCCCTCCAAATGAAGCGTGGTCAACAGCAGATTTCGATAGCTTGCTCTCGTCACTAGGCAACAAATTTATTGCAGGAGGCGACTTCAACGCAAAGCATCGATGGTGGGGCAGCATAAGGGCATGCAGTCGCGGTAAAAGGCTGCAAGAAGCTATAGCGAATAGTAGTTGTCAAGTCCTAGCTACTGGTAATCCAACTTTCTTTTCCTATAACACGCAACTGACACCTTCTGCACTGGATTTCTTCGTGTACAATGGAATTGCGAGTAATAAGCTTACAGTGGAAAGCCGTTACGATCTTTCATCAGATCATCTGCCTGTTGTTGCCACCCTCCATATTTCTCCGCAAATTAAGCCTAGGAGACAAAGACTTCTCCCCCCCGGGTGCTGCATTAATACATTTAAATCTGAGCTTGAGAACAGGATTAATCTGGGAATGAGACTCAATGACGCGGATGAAGTAGATGCTGCAGTATTCTCATTTATGGAGCACCTCAAATCTGCAGCCGTTTCTGCAACATCGGGGTCTGCACAGAATCAACTGCGTCATCACAGAGCTGAGTTGTCCCCTCAAGCTGCTGCGCTCCTGAGTCTAAAAAGAAGGATTCGGAAGGAATATGTCAGGACTGGCGATGAGAGACTCATACCAATCTGCAGGAGAATAGCGAATCGGCTACAAAAAGTACTCATCAAATCAAGGCAAACACAAACTGATGAGCTTCTGGTTAGAGCTAGCTCAGACGCTTCTTCTAATTTCCTACTTTGGAAGCTCACAAGGAAATATAAGAGACAGGCTACTCCCAAGGCTCCTTTAAAAAATCCATCAGGTGGTTGGTGCTTTTCTGGGTTGGAGAAAGCGGAGACTTTTGCAGACAGTTTGGAGGACAGATTCAAGCCCCTGAATTTATCGCCTGACTATATGCAATGGCATATTGAATCGTCCCTGGATAGTCCGTTTCAAATGGCTCCTCCTGTTACACCAGTAACATTTCAGGAGGTTTCCTTATTAATTAAAGAATTAAAATTAAAGAAATCTCCTGGGCACGACGACCTGGACAACAGGACGCTCAAGCTCCTCCCGTTTAAGGCAGTGATTTTTATAGTCATGCTCTTCAACAGCATTCTACGTCTTGGACACTTTCCGAAGATCTGGAAGTCTGCTCTGATCACTATGATCCCCAAGACTGGGAAGCAACCGACGGAGGTCAATTCATATAGACCTATCAGTCTTCTTCCGGCGTTGGGCAAGATGATGGAGAGGGTCATCTTAACTCGGATTCTTAATCTGGAGAGCGTATCACAAGCGATACCGAAGTGGCAGTTTGGTTTTCGTAAGAGACACGGTACACCGGAACAGCTGCATAGAGTGGTGAATTTTGCACTGGAGGCTATGGAGCACAAGGAGTATGCTGTGGCTGTGTTCATGGATATACAGCAGGCTTTTGACCGAGTCTGGCACAATGGTCTTCGTTGCAAGCTGAAGCAGCTATTGACCCCCCAATTATACCAGCTGGTAAGCAGCTTCTTGGCTGACAGATCATTTTGCGTAATTGTCGACGGTGCCAAATCCTCGGAGAGACCGATATGCGCGGGAGTTCCGCAAGGTAGTGTCCTTGGACCAACCTTGTACTCGATATATACAGTCGACATGCCGAAGCCGTGTGCAGTACGAGCAGTTGACTCTCTGGACGTCCTTATAGCAACATATGCAGACGACACCGCTGTCCTCACCAGGAGCCAATCTCTTGGCACTGCTGCCGAGGCCTTACAGCAATATGTAAGCAGCTTCGAGATTTGGGCTCGTCATTGGAACATTGGCATCAATGCAAGTAAATGTGCGAACGTGACATTTGCAACAAGAACTGGCAATTGTGATGGAATTAGAATGCTTGGTTCAATCCTCAACCATGCATCGCATTTCAAATATCTTGGGGTCATTCTGGACAGATGCCTTAACTTTGCTCGGCATACGACAATGGTGCAGAAGACCGTACTTTCAAAGGCGGCGAAGATGTCGTGGCTATTGTCGCCAAAAAATAAGCTTTCCCTTAAAAATAAGGTTACCATATACAAGGCGATACTTAGTCCAATTTGGAGATATGGCCTACAAGTTTATGGGGTCGCTGCCAAGACCAACATAAACAAAATCCGAGTAGCTCAAAGTAAGATCCTTAGGAGGATATGCAATGCGCCATGGTATATGCGGAACAGGGACATAGAGCGTGACCTGGGTATACCTATGGTTGGTGACGTTTTGCAGCGACAGGCCGAAGACTACCGACAAAAATTGTCCTCCCACCCAAACGCGCTTGCCCAACGCCTATTGAGGTATAGAGGCAGAAGACGCCTGAAAAGACTGCATCCACATGATCTTCCTGCCAGAAGAATTTCCTAATTTCCCTTGTAAATATATAAATATGAAAATAATGTAAATAATTAATATGTATAACTATATTCTAAGATAGTCACTTCGCTTTATATTAATGTATAATTAGGTTAAGCTGCCACGCAGGTAGCAATATACTAATTTTAAACCAATACTATACATCTAAAATAAATTGGAATTTTTTGAGAAAAAAAAAAGTAAATGTGTTATAAACCAAAAAAGTAGGCAACACCTTTAGTGGTGTTTTTTTTGTGGTGCATACTATAATTCCCAACTAGTTAAAGCTTCGGGTGCCTAAAGTAGAAACAAGATTCTCATAGGGCCGAGAGTCACATAATTCATATTTCTTTTTATAGTTCTTGTGACTGAAATTTGCAAATGTGTGTGTGTAAGTGTACGCAGATGTGATCAGAAATTTGTGACCTGGGTACAGGGAATATGGTAGTCGGTAGAGTTGCACTTTCTAGTCAAATGACTAGAATGAACGACAATCAGGGACATAGTTCAGTCGTTCAGTTTGAAGACTACTTGTTTTTTATATTTTTGTTTAAAATTCCATTAGTAATGTAATATTGACCGTATTATTAAAATAATAATGAAGTATTAATATATTATAGAATTTTCTTCAAAAATTAAATCTCAAGAAATAAGTTTTAGCTTCAAGCAATATATAACACTCCAAAATGAATCAAAATATTAAATTCTGAAAATAATTATTATGTACAACTTGCCGCTATACAAGAGACATATTTAATAGCTAGATATTCAAGTTTCTTTAAAAAATTTTAAGAAACAAAAATACCAAAAATTAGTTTTATTTTTCGAGCAATAAATAAATTCAAGAAATGTAGCTAAAATTGTTTCCATATATTTATTGTATAGTACAGTATAGTATTCATACTATAACCGTTACGGTCCCTAATTTATATATAGATCTTCAATGTTTTTACTATTGAGTAGTAGTCTTAAATAGGAACAAGACCGATTGTGTTTTAGCTTTGTTTAGCTTTTGCTTAATAATTTTTATTTGCCATATAATTTGTGATCGATACTTGCGCTAGTTCAAGGAATGAAGTGCAATGTAAAGTCATCTAAGTGGCCGCCCCAGCATTTATTCTATCAAAATTGACCTAATTGAATTGACACATCCTTCTGTTGGCCGTGGCCCATTGAACGTGCACGTAATTGTTTAAAATCAAATCCTAGAAGAAAACCATTTTAACTGTTTGAAGGCCAATGCGGCGCCAGTGTCGACATCATCGTCGCTTCGTCTTCGTCTTTTTCGTCCTCGTCATCGTCATCCTTTTTGCTGACACTGACAGTGACTAAGTGCATGTGTGTCAAGGGGGACGCTGTGTCTGTCTGTGTGTGTGTGTGTGTGTGTGTGTGTGTGTGTGTGTGTGGGCGTGTCTGTTGAGCTGAGCTGAGCTGAACCGAACTGAACTCGAATTCAAATTGCGAGTCCAAATGCAAGTTATGCAATCCCATCAAGTGCATAACTGTTGCACACGCCCGTACTTCAAACAATGTCAATCGACAGGACCATCTGTCAAGGCATGAAGCTGTAGCAACTCACTGATTTGATATGCTTTATTTACCCTATACTTATATGGCACAGCTGCTGCCAAAAAAGATTTTGGCCATTATCTGGGCATGCGAACCATAAAAATCTCAAGCCGCACATAAAAAATGGTAAAGTGCGAGTGCCAGCTAAAGCGTTCCTAAGGTGTGCCAAAGGAGCTTCTCCCTGCTCGCTCTCGTCCTTTTTGCAGCCAACTCCCATTGAAATACCTCCTATTATCCTTGCTGCCAACCCCCAGTCCCTTTGCCTTTTCTCTGGGGATGTCTTTGCTGCTTTAAATGGTTTCGATTTCACGTCCATGCCGATTTTATGCCTCTGTGATGGATTCAACGTGTGTGTATTTGAGTGTGTGTGTTTGTGTGTGTGTGTGTGTGTGTGTGTGTGTGTGTGTGTGTGTGTGTGTGTGTGTGTGTGTGTGTGTGTGTGGCAAAACAATAAAAACAATCGCGCTCTGGGGCAACGCTGAAGCGCGTTGTCTCTGCTCTGGTCCCGTATTTGTGTATATCTCTCGGTAACTGACGGCGACGCGAAACAATAACAACACAGAAAACCAACCAAAGTTGCGAATAAAAATAACAGTAAGTCGATTGGGTTGAGCCTTGGTTCTGCATAAAACAGCTAAGAGTGTCCCTAGTTGACTGGCACATACCCTTTGTACGAATATCCTTAAGTATGCCTTGTCCCATATCAACTAAATAGTTTTTATGCTTTAACTTTTGTATTTATTAAGCTCCAAGGAAACTCTTAGATTAGATAAATCACATGCTTTAATATGTACACAATATCTTTAAAACTAAGTTAAGTCTTTTATTGATTTATATCCGAAATCTGTCTCTACTCCTGCACATTATGCATAGACAAGAAACTCTATACCTTTTATGATCTCTGGCTTTCATAGTTCTTCAGCTCAGCTGTTGAGATATATATATATTTTGCTTGTCACCTTTGCACTTGGTATACCCTTTATTTTAGGCATTTCTTTGGCAACAGGGTATCAAAAAAACACGTGTTCATTATAGTATATGTTTTGGCATGCAAAATAAATTGGAATTTTTTCAATTTTTGTTGTATTTTTATGCTGTTACTTGGTATGCAGTGCATATTTTTATAACGCAGTTTATTTTATAACCCATGTGCGTAAATTGCAAATATTATAAAAGAGCCACAATCCAAATAGCAAAAATAACTGCACTCGAAACTTAACTCAATTAAATGGCTAACAATTTGAATTTCCCATTTGCATCGATGCTGCAACTCAGGGCAGCGATGTGTCCGCTGCTGAGGCATATGCATTCGACGACTTCAACAATTTAATGAAGGTAATGTTAATGTTTGACCCACATTTGACTGAGTTTGCCCCAGCAACCAGCATGCAAATTGACATTCGTATACGTATTCACATTCACATTCACATTCATTACATTCCAAGTACATAATAAACACACAAGCATACACATTTAGGGGCAGGGGTTAGGGGTTTTCTGGCATTGGCCTCAACCTCCTGCCAAAGTCAGCAAAAATTGCTTTTGGTTTTTGGCATCAAAGAATTTTCTTATTCAAAAATATTTTTACTCTGACGCCTTGTGCGCTTCTTGTTATTAAATTTAATTTCAATTTCCATTTCCATTTCATTTTATTAAAAACGTTGCCACTTCTCTGTTAAATTATGAAAAATGAACTCAAATTTAATTTGGAAAGCTCAAATTGATGTTGTTTCTAATATAAACAAATGGACCACAGCTTTTTGTTTTAACAAGAAATAGACGTCAGCTCTGGCCATTATTCTACCATTATTCCACTCATAACCTCAGTTTAACGATATAATAAAATTGTTATGTATGTGAGATGTTAACAGCAGCAAAATGCAACGATTTTTTACTTTATATTCATGCTTTAACAAACTTAAGTATTTCAATTCCAACTGACGCTACTTGTATGACTTGAATTTAATTATAATTTAAGAAGTTCAATCATAATGATCAAATTTCAAGTGCGCAGAAATTCTGTTTTTCATAACTTCTCAGAAGATCTAAAAATTAGAACACACTCCATCTTTTTTTGGTTTTGTATTATAATTTCTAAGGATATCTATTCGGGGGTTTGTTACATACTTTTTGTAGTCAAAGAATATTCTAATAAGTTTATTTTGAACTTGACTTAATAGATGTGTGTGATATAGTGGTCTGATTTTGACCAAAGTTGGCTAGATTGTATAAACTCTCTAGAGACTTGGTTTGGGAAAGTTTGGTAAGGATATCTTCATAAACAAAAGTTTTTCAAACAAAAACATAGTTCTCGATCGATCATTCCTATGGCAGCTATATGTTATAGTGGTCCGATCCAAACGGTTCCGACATATGTACTGCCTGCAACAAAAAGAAGGGTCTGTGCCAAGTTTCATTACGATAGCTTTAAAACTGAGAGAATGGTTTGCAGAGAAACAGACGGGCAGAGGGACATCGCTATATCGACTCGGCTATTCATGCTGATTTAGAAGATATATATTCTTTTTTGGGTCGGAAACGTCTCCTTCAGTCCATTACACATTTCGAGACAAGATTATAAAACCCTCAGCTAGGGTATAAAAAACATAAATAGCTTTAAAATGTTAGATATTGCAAAATATATCATGCAAAAATAAATCATCTTCAAGTCGAGTGGCTTAGAAAAGTACAAAATAACTATTACAAATTCAATTTGCCCATGAATTAATTGAATCCTGTTATAAACAAAGTTAGGCAAATTTAAATTTTCTAGCAATTTCTCTTAATTTATAGTTTTGTCATTTTGAAAGCAGTCTCAAAAGCTTATCTGCATACATGAATTTATAATAAAATTGCATCCACAATGTTTGATTTAAATTGCATATCCAATCAACTTTTCTATTCTAAAACAAAAGTTATGAAAATGTTCCAAAATTCGAGCAAACTTTGTGCAATTTTATTTAACTTTATATCATTTGTGATTATGATTTTAGTAGTTTGTGGAAATAATTTGCAATTATATTTATAAAAACAAACGAATCAAAGTTACGCAAAATTGCATGAAGTTGGCAAAAATTCAATTTTTGCTGAGCTCATAATATTGAAGAAACTTGTGTAATTTGATATGACCATGCATAGTAGGAATTGTGTGTGTGTGTGTGTGTGTGTGTGTGTGTGTGTAGGTATTGTTTTCATTGAGCTCACACTGAAAGTGTTGGCATTGCCATTAGGCCAACAAGGCTGCCAAAAATCCAGAACATTAAGGCCTAGTCGTAGTAGTAGAACAAAAAAAGAGAGAAAACTAAATTGCGAGCTTGTATAAAAGTAAAAGCCTGGCCAAAAGCAAGTAGCTGATTGTTTGCCCAACTAATGGCAGTTGGGCAAAAGAAAATGGGACCAGCTAGAACGTAAATTGGTAGTGTTGAAAGCACTTGCAATGCTTTGTTAAGAACGTGGCCAAAAGCAAACTCTCAAAATAGAGAAACACAACTTTTAGTAGTGCTGCTAATTTATGCACTTTATATTTGATTTGAATCAAAAAACTTTTGCCCAAATAACTTATTAATTGCAAAAAACAGCAGCAGCAAAATCTAATTAAATTCTACAATATTTCGAGGGGGAAGACATAGGAAAAATGCCAGACGCAGAAGGTCAGAAAACTTTTGTTGGCCAACTGGCTGTCATGTTTGTGTTTGTCTACTAGCTGTTTTCTGGCATGGGTAGAGCTGTGTGTGGTGTGTGTGTTGTTCTGAGGGTTGTTTGTTTATCTGTGCATGTGCAACAACAACAACAGGTCCACACGGTTATGTCAATAGCGCAGCAAAAGCGCAATTCCTGTGCTCGACATTTGCCATGCGCATAATTGCGGTCTGACATTTTGGTTAGCGCATGTTAATTGCATGTCCTGTAAACAGGATGGCTTGCACCAACAGCACACCCCTCGTTTCGACATTTAGGCCTAAACGTTTTTCGCAAATTACAATTTTTTCTCATTTTTTTACATGTCCATCTTTGTTTTTTTTGTTGTTTTTTCTGCCATCGCCTAATTTCATTAGGCAAACAAACTTTGCATATTATTTTTACTACACGTGAGTGCTAATTTATAGCTCTGTGTGTGTGTGTGTGTGTGTGTGTGTGTGCTTACTGTGTTGTGTGAGCAGGTTCTCTGGCAGCAAACATGAATATTATTAATTAAAATCGTGCAATGCATGAAAAGGTTTGTTTGCTTCCTATCTGAGAATTGGATTGCCTTATATTGCCATTGTGTATATGTATGTGTGTGTGGTTTGTGTTTGTGTTTGTGTTTGTATTTGTCTTGGCCACTGTTTGCCTTTTATTAGAAACGTGCACCTGGCCAACACATCTGCTGCTGTAGGTGGGTGTAAGTGCCAGGCAATGCCCTAACAGTTTCCTCAGTCTTTAATATCCGACTTTTGTGCAAGTGTGCGTGTGTGTGTGTGTGTGTGTTTGTGTGTGTTACACAAAAACGAGAGCTGTTTTAGCCAAGTTCAGTTTGTTTCGACTTTTCAACGTTTATGTTCGATAAGTAAATGTGGAAGGCAAAACTTTGTAACTCATATTTATTTCATCAACTTTTAGGGTACACAAAAAATTGATAAGCTCAACCATTTTAATTGGTTTTTCATTATATATGTATGTAGCATACCGGACTCTTACACAAGCCAATTTCACATAAATTTAACAGAGAGTGTGTATTCTAATTTTTCAGTAAAACAAAACCATATCTTACAAATGTAGGTTCCTTCATGTTTCTGTGGTAGTAATTATACAGACTTGTTCAGAATTTTGCTTATGAAAACATTCCAAAATTGTGTACAGACTACATTAATATTAATTTAAATATTTTCTTTGCATCTTATATTACTTTATACACATGAAAACATAGAAAGATGATATTATTATTTATTTACTAATTTTTTGCTTGTTAAAAATATGTATATAATTTTTCAAACGAGTTTTCTGCTCTTAAGCAAGTTACACTTATTATTTATTAAAATAAACTTTAAAATATTAAAAAAAAAATTAATAATTTGTATTTATTATTATTATTAACAGCAAGCTTCCACTTACAAATTAACAAACTAGCTTATTTAATATTGCAATGGCTTCTAAGGCCTTCAGCTATAATATTTTAAATAATTATAAGAACCGCTTAAAAAACTTAAAATCCTTTTTTTTTTGGATTTAAATATTTATTTATTCATTTTTCAAACTCAAAAGATATAAATATAATCACAAAATGTATTTCTAATTAGTATTTATTTACATTTTTAAATTATTCTGTTAACGTTTTGTTTATTTAAATATCCTTGTATGTATATCTGAGTTTTTTTGGGAAATTTTAAATTTTCTATATATTTTTTCTTCATTAGGGTTCGCAAGTATAGTATTTGTAGGATTGTCTTGATTGAACCATTATTTTCTAATGTTGCTTAGGGCGGCGCAGGATTCTAATATATATTTTATGAGAACTGCTTTATTGTTGTGGTATAGTGGGGGCAATATATTGTTAAAAATTAAAAAAATATTTAAATTATGTTTGTTTATAAGTATAATATTCTAGCCAATGTTTGGTTTACCCAACCTTAACTTGTTAATAGACTGAAGGCTTTCCTAAGGCTGATTACTAAGTATTATAAAGAGCCATTGAAATGAAAATAAAAAGAATTACATTTATATTATTGCCTCTGCAGGGCATGTTATAGTCGTGTATACTCCAACTTTCATGACTTTCTGTTTTGCCATATTTTTCTATGTTGCTCTTTTGCGCTTCACACGCTTTGGCTCAATTGAGTTTCGACCTGGCTGTTATTTCATTTTTATTTTTTAGCGCTTTTTTATGCATGTTGTGTTTTTTGCTGTTGTTTTGTTCGCTCTTTGGTAAATTAATTGGATTGCGCGCTTTAATTGCTCGGCTGGGAGTTTGGCATTTTCGTAAAGGCCGTCAAATTATTTATGGCATTTTGCATGACAATATATTTGCAGGATTTAAGCTGAAGATTTTAGGCAGTGCCAATGCGAAAACTGTATAAATTGAGTTACTTGACATTAACATATGTCAACATTCGAACAATAAATGCTGAAATCCTCTGGAGATCAAATATTAAATATGCATAAAGCAGGCATAATTATTATGTGGAATTTATGTTGTCGCTTTCATCGTCTTATCAGGCACTTGTTGGCCCTTTTTCGTCCTTTTTATGCCTCACAGAATTTAGGGGATCTTGGGACCAGTTAACAAAGTACAAGCATGTATAATAAAAATGTTATTTTGCATAAATATTAGTTTGAAAGCAAGGCTCGAATGGTTTGGGGCCCAGCCACATACCTGTCAAGCATTTCAATTTTTGATTCAACCCTTTCAAAACGTTTTCAATGCCAGTTGCAAAATGATGATAAGTGAAACGCTTTAAAAATTCTGTACAATTGCCAAGTTTAATGTGGGGATGCCAATGGCAAAAATGCTTGTAGGCAGCAAGCTAATTGCAGCTAATAAAAACAGGATAAAGAGACAACAATGAGCCCGTTATAAATTAGGCAGTTAAATGAGGCAAGCATTCGGATGCTCACGTCCTGGCAGGCACAGAGCAGGTACAAGGATCAGGACTGATAGGCACACATGCAGGAGATAGATGAGACCCGCCAGCCTTCGAATGTTGGTTGCCCTGACAGATTAACGACCACTTCCAGTTCCTGTTTTACTCGCACGCTGCTTGCTGCGTCCTCCAAGAGCATTTGGGCTGTCGCTCATCTGGGATGCCGCAATTTGTTTTGCTCGTGGAAGGACACTTTGTAATTTCATTTTTGTCTGTGTGTAGCCTTGCCTGGGCGCATCCTTGGCATTGAGACGCTGTGCTGTCCTTTGTTTTATTATTGAGAGCCTTAGCCGGGGCTAGAGCCTGGGCAAACACTCTAATAGTTTGTCTTTCTTTCGCCTTTTTTGTTGTCTTCACTTTTGCCATAATTAGCCATTTGCTTTGATACTGAATGGCATTTTTAATGGCACTTTGCCACGTGTCCGCCTGCCACATGCCGCCCCGAAAGTATGCAGCGAACTTTGCCACCTGTCGCCACTTAATTGAATTGGAAACTCAACTCAACACGTAATTTGCTTTTGGAAATTTTCATTACGCAGCACCATGCCCTAACACCCACACACACACACCCACACACCCACACACACCCACACACACCCTGCACAGCATCAGGCAGGCTTTTAAAGTAGCTCTGGCCAAATATTTACTTTTGGTTTTACTCACAACTTGAGAGCGCAAACCGTCAACTGAATGTGGAACTTTTTGTTTCTGGTTTCTGTTTGCTGTTTGCCGCTGCCACTGTTTGTAAATAGTTGGTTAAAATTGGTGAAGGGCGTAAGACGGGAAGAGAAGTAGAAGAAGCAGTAGAAACAACAACTTGTTTAATTGCAAACGGCTGCTAAAAGTTTTCACTCGCCATGCAGTAAATGCTACAACTGCCACTAACTTGGCCAACGTGGCTTACTGCAGACCAGATCGCAGCTTGCGCTTGCTTGTCACAACATTGGCCTTGTTTTCTGATGTGGCATTTTATTTAGGTTTATGTGTAAGCCCTTCGTATAAAGTTGTCTTTTATAGCTTCGTTTTAAGGGCGGGACAGGTCCGGGGCAGGTTCTGGGCCAGTGGGCTGTCTCGCGTTACCCATAAAAAATGACAAAAAGAACGCACAAACATTTTGGCCAAGCCACACAACTGGTTCTGGCAGCCGCAATTTACGATAAGGTTACGTATACGTAACTACCTGCAGATTGCGTATACGCAACGTACACTCTGTGTGTGTGGGTGTGGGTGTGTGGGTGTGTGTGTGTGTGTGTGTAGGTGTGTGTCTGGAGGACAGTTTGCTTTTGATGTAAAGAGGCACTCGAGGCAATTTTGCGCTCTTATCCCAATCAACGTGCAATAATAGACCGAACCGAACCGAACACACACACATACACCCTTGAACACCCACATGCACACACCCAACAACAATGGCTGTATGACTTTTGTTTTTGCTTAAAACTGCCTCTAGAACGACCATCAGACACATCAGCAACAGGGCCAACAACAACAGCAGCAGCAACAGCAACAGCAGCAGCAACAGCAGCAGCAACGCCAGCAGCAATCATCGCAGCAGCAGCAGCAACAACAACAGCAACAACAACAACAACGGAATGGCATGTCCGGCGACACGTTGTCCTCATTACCACAAGCATCGTTCAACTATATCAACTCCATCGTTGGCAGCGGCGTCATTGGCATACCCTACGCCCTGCACCGCGCCGGCTTTGGCCTGGGCCTGGCCCTGCTCATCCTGGTCGCCTACATAACCGACTACTCGCTCATACTAATGGTGAGTAAATGGGCAAATGTGCAGGGGGGTAGTAGGGGCACGGAGCGCCTGTTAAAGCTGGCGACAAATTAAAAAATGTTGCCGGTCCGGAAACGGAAATTGGATGCGTGTCTCGGACGCAACAAAATGTTATCAACGAGCGCCAATCCCAAACCAATTCCGTTACAAAAATATTCATATATTGCATAATTAATCTACTTTATCCAGAGCTGCAAAACAAGCGACGCTATTATCGATAGTATCGTTGTTTTTGTTTGAGCATTAATGATTTTCTTAATATTATTATTTTAGAATTAAATAGATTTCATCTACATTTAAAATCAAGGTTGATTTCCTTTTCTGATCTACATGAAATTCAAATTTAAATTCAGAGAAATTAACAAAAATGGAATGCCAAATCAATCTAGAGGTCAAACTATAAACAAAAATGAATTCCGCAAAGAAATTGGTTTGGTTTTGACAAAGTTATGGAAGATTATGAGGATTAAATAAGTATCTGCTAGAAGATAGATATAAAATACATGAAAATTGATTATCATATTTAATAGAATCAATAGATTTATCTAAATTTAAAATCAAGGTGGATTTCGTTTTCATCTACATGAAATTTAAATTTAAATTTAGAGATATGAATGAAACTAATAAGCCAAATCAAGTTAGAGCTCAAACCATGACCACAAAAGGCATTCCCCAAAGAAATCGGTTCGGTTTTGAGAAAGTTTAAAAAAAGATATCCTTCGAGCGGAGTATAAGACTTATTAAATTTTTGAAAATACATATATGGTTAACAAAAACGACAAGAACTATCGAGTAAGAGCACTATCAATGTTTTTTGCGGCTCTAGTTGTTACACACACACATACACACATATAGGATAACACACTGGCTAAGCCTCATTTCATTTGCAGGTTAGATGCGGTCACATCTGCGGCCGATTCAGCTATCCGGGGATCATGGAGGCCGCCTATGGCAAATACGGCTACTATTTGCTATCGCTGCTGCAGTTTATGTATCCGTTTTTGGGTGAGTGGCAACATTAAAGTGCTAATCGTTAAATCAAGCAACAATGGGAGAAATATTTGAGCTACGTGAATAAGTTAACTAACAAACTTGCTTTTCATTTTACAGCCATGATATCGTACAATGTTGTCGTGGGCGATACTTTATCCAAAGTTCTGGTCCGCTTCTTCCCCTCGTGGGGCGACTCGATGGGCGCCGTTCGTTTGGGTGTCGTCTTTTTCGTGACTGTGGGCGTTGTGGTCCCACTCTGCCTCTATAAGAACGTCTCCCGTTTGGCGCGAGCCAGTTTCATTAGCCTGGCGTGCGTGGTCTTCATATTGTTTGCCGTTATACTAAAACTTATGTCGGGCGATTATAAAGTGTGAGTACATTCATTGAACTTTTATCGCAACTTTTGCAGAAAACTTTCTCGGGCTACTTCACATTTGACGGCCTTCCCCATATTAAGCCCCCAACTGACAGTTTTGTGTTTTCTATGTTTCTGAACATGGAAACTTAATTTGGGACATTAAGCGCCAACAAATAGGTTTTGTTGTTGATATTAAAGAAACTTTTTAATCAGATTTGCTTAAATATTTATACAATTCCTCTTTAAAGGCTGCTTAAATAGAAAATAATACATTTTTAAGGCAAGCGAGTATATGTGTGCTTACTAAAACAAGATTTCTTTTGCCAATTGATTTACTTAACAGTTTTTATTGCGCAGGATTACAGACTAAGATAAATTACATTTAATTGAAAGCAGTATAAATTTTTAATAATAGCTTACACTTATTTATAGTTCGCTTGAAGATGTGGGAAAATCTGATTTAGATTTGATATTGTAGGATGAAAAGAAATGTACTTTAAATAGAATATTCTCCTTCTTAGCCTTTGTTAAGTACTTTGAATCTATTTGCTTTATTTATTATTAGTAACTGTATACAAAAATATCACATAGAAAAGCAGGTTCTGAATTCCACTTTCGAATCAATTCCACAGAAATATGTAAAGCATGCTTTTGGGTACCTCTATAAAATATATGAGTACAAAAGAAAGCAAGGCTTTTAATTATATTCTGCTCTAAAAAGTATGCTACACGATATTCTGTGGAATTCATTCGGAATGGAATTCGGTACAGGCCAAAAAAAAGAACTCCCTTGATTATATTCTGCTGAAACTGGCTTCTACTATGTATATATTTTGGATATCTCAGTTTGAAACCTAGTACAAAATCTGAGTGAATTGAGAGCTATGTGAAACAAAGCAAAACATCTTTGGAATACAAGATTTTTTTTTTTTTTTTTTTATTATTTATTGTCGCTGGAAGCGTTCAGTGCCTTCTGAACGTAACCTAACGTATGAAGGAAGGATGGTTACACAGGATGCCTTACTTACTATATTTACAAAATTTATGAATTTACAGGATTAAGGGATCGTGCGGGTGGGGAGATCAGTGATGAATTCTTTAGGCGTCGGAGGGGTAAAGGGTCGGCAAGATTATTCGCCAGCGAGTTTGGGTGCGCCGCGAGCTTGTCGGCGTATCGGCTGCTGTGGTGGTTTATTTGGTCCCCGACCAGTACAAGTCCCAAGTCTCTCTGGATAGCGCAGTTGGTGACGTACCAGGGAAGCCCGGATGCACGCCGAGCTGCGCGCGTTTGGACGACCCGTAGCCTGTCAAGCTGGCTCCTAGAGGCAGTGCCCCATACCTGGATGGCGTAGGTCCACGTAGGCGTAATAATCGCTTTGATTAGCAGAGCCTTGGTTGACAGCTGTAGCTTGCTTGAACGCAGGAGCCAGTCAAGCTTCTGAAGTTTTTGCAGGCACTTGGCTTTGACTGCCGTAATATGGGCTCTCCATATTAATTTGCTGTCCAGGTGGACACCCAAGTAGCAGTGGGAGCTGACGTTATTTATGGCGTCACCGTCGTAGGAGAGGCTGGGTAGAGTCCCGCGTCGCCGAAGAGTGAAGGTCACACAGGCCGATTTCGCGCAATTGATGGCAATGTTCCATCTAGTAGACCATCGCTCCATTGAATGCAGCCATTCCTGGACTGCTTCGGAGGCAGCTTGCAGCGATGGGTGGGACGCAAGCATGGCAGTGTCATCCGCGTAAGTGGCCAGGAGTAGCTTGGCAGCGGCAGGATCTTCCGTGTTGTTGACGGGGGCTGGCATGTCAGCGGTGTACAGGGTGTACAAGAAAGGTCCGAGAACACTTCCCTGCGGAACCCCTGCATGAGCTTGTAGCAGGCGGGAACGAGAGTCTTTCACTGCTACGTCGAATGTTCGATCAGTGATAAAGGATCTCAGGATGGCATAGAAAGGAGCAGGGAGGAGATTTTTCATTTTGTATAACAGACCCTTATGCCATACCTTGTCGAATGCTTGTTTCACGTCGAGGAAGACGCCGACAGTGTACTGCTTTTGCTCAAAGCCAAGTGAGACCTGGTTGACCAAGCGTTGCACTTGTTCAGGGCAACCATGGGACTTCCTGAAGCCAAATTGATGTGGTGGTATGTGGCTCAATACCTGAGGCAGTTCCATCATCCGGGTTAGCAGAATTCGCTCAAAAACCTTGGAGAAGGTGGCTAGCAAGCTAATTGGTCGGTATGAGTCGATCATCGTTGGAGGCTTGCCGGCTTTGGGGATCATTACAATCCGCGCACGCTTCCACTGCCTTGGAAAGTGCCCTAGTCTAAGCATGGCGTTGAAGATTTTGACTAGGGCTAGGACTCCTTTGTTTGGCAGAGATTTCGCCGCTCGGTTGTCGATGCCATCGTATCCAGGGGTCTTTTTGGTTTGGAGCGATTTTAGTTGTAACGACACCTCCTGCGGCGTGGTATGTCTTATAGGGCGGGCCGGTAGAGCTGGAGCATCCAAAGCGTTTGTGATTTCGTCACGGTGAGAATCGTCAGATAGATTAAATGGCATGAAGGTCGAAGAGAGGTGCGCAGCATAAGCGTTCGCTTTGTCATCATCCGTTTTGAGCCAGAGGCCACTGTGGCTCAAGATGGGTGATTGGAACGCCGGTTGTCTCTTGATTCCTCTTGTGAGCTTCCATATTGAGAAGTCGCTGTTGTTGTCTGGGCCAGCTCCCTCCAGCAGGGTATCAAGGTTTTCCTGGCGGTTCTTGGCTAGCAACCGGTGCAGTCTATTGGTGACGCTTGAGAGGAGTAGCTTAACGCCAGGGTCACCTGACGCGATGTACTGCCTTCTGAGGCGCCTTTTGTAGCTGAGCAGAGCCCTTGCCTCCGAGTTCAAAATGGGCGCCCTCCTAACGGTCGGGGGACGAGCTTGGCGTGGGGTAGGCGTAGCCCACCGCGCAGCCTCAGCAATGTTGGATGCAAAGCAGTCGACGTACGCCTCAAGCTCTCTGCGAGTGTTGATGGGAGCGTTGAGTTCCACAGAAGCTTCTAAATGCACTTTAAAGGCCTCTATGTCAGCGTTCGGTGGCAGCATTTTGGCTACTCCTTTGAAGAATTGTGCGTCTTCGTCCAACTCAAAGAGCAGCGGGAGGTGGTCAGATGACAGCTCAGTCAGCACTTGAACTTTGACTTGTTGCTGTCTAAAGCCTTTAGAAATTCCAAAGTCAATGGCACTGGGAGTGGCGTTTGCACGATAGGGGTAGCACGTAGCTTCTCCAGTTGCAACGATGTCGATGCTCTCGTCAGCTAGGGCAGAAAACAGAACCCTGCCTCTAGGGCACATCCTATAGTTGCCCCACCACCTGTGCTTAGCATTCCAGTCACCTGCCGCAAGGAACTTAGTACCGAGTTGGGTGAGGAATGGCACGACGTCGGCGTCTGTCCATCTGTAGGCAGGGGGGCAGTACACCGAGGCAACGTTAAAGTTACCTCTGCTTGCAGATAGCTGAATGGTGACTGCCTGGATATGATCTTCCGAGAGCGTGGAGGAGGGTTGATGGGAGATGGACGATCTTATGAGGATCGCCGCACCTCCGTGTTGACTGTCATCCGGGTGGTTTGCAGTATATAGGGTAAAGCCGGGGACACTGAAGGTGGACCGAGAGCAGAAGTGGGATTCTGACAGCAGGAGGATGTCGATGTCGTGGAGTTCGATGAAGGCGAGAATCTCGTTGATCTTCGACGAGGCCCCATTGGCATTCCACGCTGCTATCTTAAGGACACCCATTGTGAAGAGCAGAGGGGGAGGTGCGCGTCTGTAGAAGCGCTTGCAAGAGGGTCTCTACGAGGGACATCATCCTGTCGAGCCTTGTGAAAAGCAGTTCCAGCCTGGAATCCAGCGTAGCACTGGTGAGCGAGGAGGGCGAAGAGGGCGGCGGGTACACTGCCTTTAAGTGGGGCTGGTTGCGCTGATCGACAGGCTGACTGCCTCTGGCCACGCTCGCGAAAGTTTGTTCGCCAACGTTGTGGGCAGGTGGGCTGAGTCGGGGTGGATGGTTGGCGAAACCTGTGGCAGTAGGATAACTGGCCTTTGGCTGGTGCTTGTGACTAAACGCAGTTTTGAGGTATTTTTCGCAGCCTTTAAAATTGGCCGCGTTGGGGTTGCCGCAATGATAGCAGCACCTAGGGTCATCATTTCCGAGCTTGCAATCCTGAGTTGGGTGGTTATCACCACACTCCCTGCATATATAATGCCGTGTGCAGTATGCCTTGGTGTGGCCGTACTCTTGGCACCTTTGGCATTGAGTAGGCTCAGATTGCTTGCGAGGCTTCTCCCAGCTCACTTTATGTTTGCAAACAACAAGAATGTTTTTAACAAGCTTGTTGCTTTCAGCCTTTTTAAGGTCAATGAACCTCATGTTAAGAGGCTGTGAGGTAGCTCGGTTCCGTGGGGTGTATATCCGCGTGACACAGTGACCTTCTTTCTGCAGGCATGCTACAATATCCTCCGATGGGACTCCATGGTGGATGTTGCGCAATACTATGCGGAAGGGCCGGTCTTCTGGTAGTTGGTGGTGATGGAAAAGGGTTCCCTTTTCCCGAAAGTGTCGGGCCACCGACCTGTAGGTGTCCGAGGAGTTGCACTGGATAGCGCAGTCTCCCGAGTTAAGTGCCTTCACGGTGTAGGCGTCTCCTATAAGAGCGTCCAGCTCGCTGCAAAATGCGGAAAAGTTAACAACATCGGGAACCATAATCCTGGGAACCTTGGTGGAGCGGCGATTTTGCGGGGCAGCGGCGGCAGATGGTTTAGCATCCTTCTGCTGTTGGTGTGATTCGCTTACCGTCGTGGCACGGTTAAGCGCGGTTTTTGAAGTGCAGGGGTCGTCAATGTCCGTAGCAGAATTGTTGCCCATTTCCATATCTTCCTCATCGGTAAGAGCTTGGAAGCGGTTTGCGGTGCTCAGCACGTGCTGTAAAACGGTTGCCTTCTTTACAACTTTAGGGGAGAGCACTGCGCCTGCTCTCTTCTTGATCGCTCTTTTTTTGATGGCAGTTTTCTGCCACACTGGAGGAGTTTGGGGGTTGGCTGAATCACTTACAAGTGCGCTGCTGAGGCTCGTGCTGATGGTGGTGGTACATACACTGCCACTCAGAGTGGAAGTGAAGTTGTACGGGGACGAGATCGTTGAGTTTGTGGAAGTCAACGTAGAGGTTGTGCTGCAGGAGGTGGATGCCCAGTTGGAGACACTGCTCGTGGTATTTGAGGCTGCGCTTTCGCCTGACCAGTGTTGGCGAGTTTGGGATCGCACCATGGCACGAATTTCTGCGGGAGTAGCACCAGCAATTACATTCATCGACTCAAAGTCGATGGACTTATGCTGGGGTGTATCATTATCCATAATTAGCTAATTAGCAATAACTTGTAGTATCGAGAGGTAGCCGATGTTATCGCATCGCACGCAATATCGATTAATTGTTTCTTTTAATTAATCGCACTACTAAAAGTTTTTTACAGCACTGGTGCAGTGGCAGTGTACACACTCCCTTGCAAATTGTCAGTGGAGCACCCCTTTGATGCGTACAGCAAAAGTGCACAGCGCGTACGCGCTGAAAACCCTTTGCTTACTTCACTCGCGATTGTGGTTTATTTTTCACCGTTTTGGCAGAAAGCCGACCACTCGCACTGTTTTGGGCCACTAGAAAGTGGACTTGTCTATATATTTCTAAATTAAGAAATAATTTTCTATAATTTTTCTCGGAGCAACGAAAATTTATTACCGCACTGGACAAGCAGTGTTGCGAAACCTGGAATACAAGAGAAAGCCCTCCTTGAGTTCATTGGCTTGCGCCTAAAAGTATGCAGCAAGGAATTGATTCAAACTTTATTTCATTTATATTCATTTACAAGAACTTAATTTTCCTTATATAAGGCGGCCAGCATAGTGCAAATTCTGGTGTAATCCACCGGCTAAAAAGATTCAATATCAGCAAAAAATGCTCTGTGGGAATGATCTCACAAGTTGAGCTGGCACAGACCGCCAAACTGTTTGTTCTGGCTGAGCACCTGTCTACCTTAGTCAGCAGTGCTGGTAATTTATAAAAATTACTAAAAAAAAACGAATTTTCTTAAGTGGCGAGGCTGTCTAATAACGCGTACAGATTTATTTGCATTTTAATTACAATTTGTGTGCGCCAGGGCAACAAATTTATGAGCAGCCCTTGGCAACCACCTACAGTTGACTGGAAGCTATGTGCTCTTCCTTATTTTTGACTCCCTGCTGGTTGGTGCTGGTGCTGAGTTCGAGTCCTGGCCGCTTTAGTGCTAAGTGGCGCTTTAGTGCCTTCAAATCTGCGGCGAGTAGCCCGCCGGCATTGAACAGAGGGCAGATCATAAAATGTAGTGTGCCACTTGTTTGGCTTTTACAGCTTTTCATTAGTTTTCGCTGTGGCATGCAACGCAGCGGCACTGGCAACTTTGAATGTGCAGTCGTTAGCTGTTGTTGCCACTGTTGCAAAGGACCCTGCTGGCTGGGCAGCTGCACTTGGCTGAAGCCGCTCCGCCCCCCCCCCCCCATTGCGTTATTCATGGTCAAGGGGCACTCCAAGGACCCTCCTTGTTGTTGGCTGGGCATAAAATTTAAATAAATTTCCAATTTGCGTACTTTTCTGCTCGTCGCGCTGTCTGCGGGTCTTTTATCTTTTGCATACCGCGCTGCTGCCGATAACATACTCTTACATACTACTACTATATATTTAGTACTTCTTCAATTTTGGTTTTCTTTGTGTGCTTGGCAATATATTTTACATATTTCAGGTTGCAAAACCCAAGGAAATGTTAATTTTGTGTTAACTTTGGTGTAATCTTTTCTTTATTTTTTGCCTGCTCACGAACCTTTTCGTATGCCTGTTGCTGGCTTGTAGCACGGATACGGACGAGTCCTGGCGGTTTGCAAACACGGATCTAATACCCGCCACAGGCATTATGGTCTTTGGTGAGTTGCCAAAGAAATGCCACAAAATATACATATTTGCTTATGCAACGGACCGAAGCAATGTGGAGCTTAAAAGGATAACAACTACATGATTGAGGGATAAGCGCAGGACTCAAGGCACAAAGCGCTGTTGCCAACGGCAACCACATACAATTAAATTGCATTTTTTTGCTGCTCAATGCCAATACTTAAACTGTTCAACTTGTTTTCTATCTCTATCGTCCTGACAATTCGCACAGCTTTCATGTGTCATCACAATACTTTTCTCGTTTATCAATCGATGCGCGAGGCGACCCTGGAACGCTGGGAGAAGGTCACCCATATCTCGATTGGTTTTGCCTGGACAGTTGCGGCTCTCTTTGGCATTGCGGGTTACTCAACGTTCCGGGCCCTGTCACAAGGTAAACTAATTGACAATTTACAGCATTTCGCTGCAATTTAATTGCATTTTTTTCTCTGACAAGTAGCGAGTCCGCTCGAGTGTATGCCATTTTATCAAATATTTTTTCACATTTCTGGAAACCAATTTTTGTTTTTCTCTTGTGAGCTAAAAACATTTTAAAGCTTGATTGTATTTCAGGCGATTTATTGGAGAACTATTGCTGGGATGATGACTTGATGAATTTCTCGCGTGTGCTCTTCTCTATATCTATATTACTGACATTTCCCATCGAGTGCTTCGTTTCACGTGAGGTATGTTGGCCATTATATAATAATACCCTAACATAGGTATAGCTTAAAATGGTATAGCTCGGATTCCTCTAGAGCATGTTTAAATATGTTTTTCTATAGAAGAGATTAAAACCCTTTATTTGTAAATTTATGATGAAGTTAGTATGAGGTATATTTTATGGAGGACTAGGTATAACTCGCCCAACTTTTCACTGTGGCACATTATTGATGCACGGATGAGAAAGTAAGAAATAAAAATATAAAAACTTAGCATTACTTTATCTCCCGTGTCTTATGATTTTTTGTAACCGATCTCTCCCGCAGTTAACCTTAAGGTTCCATTTCCCGTCCGTGGTGACGAATTAAAGTAGATTTTTCAAGTTTCATACAACAGTTTTCCGCCCGGGCCCGGTCCCGTTGGTCGTTGGACAGGAAAAGCCTATTTAAGTCAGAGCTGTTCGTAAAAAGGCTGTTTTCTAGCCGGTCGCCGGTATGTTATTGACATATTGAAAATAGATAAAAGCAATCCTTGAAGCAAACTGTATATTGTGTCAAAATTCAAGCTCAATCGATGCAGAACTTTTCGAGCTTTTCACTTATAAAAACCAACAAATTATTTTTATATATGTATATAGAATATCTTAGAAACAAAATCCAAGGACAAGTATTTTTATTAAATATCGAAAATTTTAAAAATTTTAAGTGCTGCTATAATATCATATTCTTTTATTATCAGCTATCTATAATCAAATCTATCGCAACTTATAGATTTTCTAAAAGTCAGTGAACGCGAACTGACCTATCAGCTAACAATCTACAGAGTATCTCATAGTCGTGCACTCCTCTACAGCCAGTCTTGAGTTAGTAGTTGTAGTCTTAGATCTCTATTGTGCCAGCAGCTAGACAGTCATGTTGGCCAACGTTTTGCCACATTGAGCTGCTACTACATGACACACTTGCTTGTCTTGAGATCCACTACTATTTGATGTGTGCAACATTTCTTTTTTGACCCCCCACAGATTGTGCGCGCTTTGGTGCATCGATTTGTGCTAAAGGAGCCCATTAGCGAGTTCACCCAGGACAAGGACCCCAACTTGGAGAAGGGCGCCGAAATCGATGAGTATTCGAAAGCGATTACCTTGGCAATTGTGTTCAGCGCCTTCATTATATCGCCCATGACCGACTGCTTGGGCTCGGTGCTGGAATTGAATGTGGGTTGAATTTGATTGTGATTTCCACACACATACTAATCACATACACATGAAAAGCCATAGCATTGTAATTTCATGCAAATTTCTAAACAACTTAGGGTCTCCTGGCAGCCATACCTCTGGCATATATCTTGCCCGGCCTGGCCTACATACAAATGGAACCGCATGCGCTCTTCAGCCGGGAGAAGCTGCCCGCCTTGGGATTGGTTGTGTTTGGAGCACTGGTGACCATTATGGGAGCTGCGGTCCTGCTGCCCGGCCTAATGGGCGGCGATTGCCGTTCGGATATTGTGATGGACTACTGCCGGCAGGAGTTCCAGAATACCACCGCTCAGGTGGTCCTGAATTAAATCCAGCAGCAGCAGCAGCAGCGGCGACAGCGGCAGCCAAAACTCATTAGTTTAGCCGTATAAGCATTGGCAATACATTTGCATTGGTGTGGGTTGCGGGGGGATCTGTGGGCACTAGAGTTGAACATTGCAGTTCAATTGGGGGAATAAGTTCAGTCGTTCGTTCGTTCGTTTAGTTCCTTCGACCCAGTTCAAATGATTCGTTCGAGTTCCATTGTCGTTTTTCTCGATCACTTTTGTTCATTATATATAAACTACAGCTTATAATTTAATCGAATTTAATTGCTGAAAAGCATATACTTTTAAAAACTATGTAGTAATTGGAAACTTTCGAATTCTTAATAAATTATCTTTCTATATTTCCAACTCGCAGAACTTGGATAAAACTAATTTTTGATCATGATTCGTCATCTATTGATTTGGCATTAAACTTTCATTCGTGCAAAAATACATATTTCCGAAAATTTTTTTTATTATTTTTTTTTTAGTCACATAAAAACATTTTTTTGTGAAAATTGACTTTACTTACGCATTTCATGTAGAAAAATTATTAATCTGGAAAGCTCAGTTTTAATCGAATATGGGCATCAAAATTAGTAGGAAATACTACAATATTTCAAAACTTCCTCTGAGATAGATTGTATTTGTAAAAATCCCATCTTCATAGAAAATTTTCTTCCTAGAGTTCCCACTCACATAATTTGGTTACAACTGAGCCGATCTCTGTGGGGAATGTCCTTCTGGTCAGAAATTCTTCTCAAAATTGCAAATTTCAGCTTTTAATCATGTTTTGGGATTACATTTTTTTCAATTTCTTGTTAATGTTGCTTGCACTTTTTGATTATAAGACATTTTCTGCCTTTTAATAAAGGTATTTGCTCAAAAACGACAAAGTATCTCCAACGAATATATCGAACAATAATTGAACTCTCGCGATCATAACGAACCAATGAACTTATTCCGATCGATTCAATACAACTCTATTGGGCTTAGTTTTATTGCTGATTGTGTATTTGTTGTATTTTTTTGTAGTTGCACTATCGTAATTTCATAACAATGTGTTATATTCGCATAGGGACAAACGAATTCTTGTACCTGAGTCTCTGACGTTCAAAGTATCTGCGCGAATGCATGTATCTCAAACTAGGAGTAGGCTAACTGTGAGGCGAGTGATACGAGCTACAAATTGGCAACCTGAATCTCAGTACAAAACAACAAGTTGTTATATCATATGTACTTAAATGCATTAAAGTATCAACTCTATTTACTTACTTGTTAACATCATATTATCTATATTTTGTGCTTAAGAGCGAAAGACAGTTGAGTCGATAAAAATTGTAGTGCAAGTTCCTTGATCTTTAGATGTCGGTGTAATGCATGAAATTTCGAATAGTTGTTATTGTAATTACAAGTAGCATTAGCTTAGTCTGAAAATATTTGGGCACCAATATACACACAGAATACATATATGAACAGACAAAAAAATGAAAAAACCAAATGAAGATGATTGAAAATAATCAAAAGTATTATACCAAAAACTATTTGTAACTATCTATTAATGGCAAACAGAAAAGTAATCGAACGAAATCAAATCGAAACACATTTAAACGTTTTATATATATGTATACAACTGTAGGGAATCGCTTCAGCTCCAAAATGTGACTAAGCTTTAACATAAAACACACGAAACATGAAACATGAAACATGATCTTATTTCATCTACTCGTATTTATATGGAACAACAGTTTTAAGTTGTTTGACAAATGGCACTGATTATATTTTGCATATATATTATGATATATTATGATATATATATACTTATGTACACTTGTATATTTTTGTACGTTGTATTTTGAGTTATTATTATTCGAATAATGCACGATATTATGTAAATACATATTGTATGTAATTTTTGATATGATTAAAGAGTTTTATACAACATTTAAATATACATATATGATGAACACAATGCTCACTTACTTCTTACTGGTTATGGGAACCAAGTGTTTTTCTGTTTCGTCTATGAACTAAAAACCCCTAAATCAACTCTATCCTAAGAGCTTAACAACACAACATATCATGCAACTCAAAGAACAACAACAACAACAATGGCCAAAAGGAACACAGGACATACCCAAGGGCTTTTCTAAGATACTTTTTACAAGAACTAACAACGCTTTTTACACCACAACAGAAACACAACAATATTGAAAATATATATACATATATACACACATTTGTATATACACTATATAGAGCTGTTATCCCTAACATATAAATATATATTCACCTATCTCAATATTTCACTGTTCAAATGTGCTATACTGAATGAGAATATATATACACACATATATATAGAGAAGGAGAAGTATGGAGAGTCGAAATTCTTGAAATTAGGGAATATAACTTTAATCTTGAGTATTCTTAGTTCAAAACAAGTTGTTTATCTTAACAAAATATTACCAAATTGTGCATGTAGCTACAAAATTATTTAGAAATTATATAATTATGTATGTACGAGAGCGCAGAGCGTAGAATTTGTTGCATATATAGAGAATATATATAAACTTAGTACATATTATTGTATACATACAAGAATAATCAAATTTCACTTATGTATAAACATGATTATAATAATAAAGAATGTATTTTAGAAATATGCAAACGAATATCAACAAAATAACTGCGGTTTTCATCAGACTTATCAGCTAGCGTTCGACAGTTTTAACCACCACCGAACTTATCGCAGTTCCCAGCGCAGTTTGTGGTTTATGATAAGAATGATAGGAGTAGTATTCATTTTCTGGTATTGGGTGCTATAAAAGGCGCAGTGTGTGCCTGGAATAGACACAGTTCTCAACTGACTGCGACAAGTGGATTTTATAGTTTCATCTGTTCCTAACTTGAGTTGAAGTTACACCCACTCGCTAAAATGGCTGACAAGAAGAACCTGCTGCTGTTGTTCGATCATCCTACGGAGCCCGTCTTTATGGACAAGGGCAAGAAGGTGACCGTATTCGATGTGCCCGACAAGTATCTGACGGATCGCTATCGTCCCATCAGCAATGAGGTTCAGAGCCGTGTCGGCGAGAAGGTCGAGCAGCGTATACCAGTGCGTGAGATCTCGATTCCTGATCTCCGCATACCTATGTCCTTGGGCCGTGATGAGCAGTTCTCGCTGTTCATTCCCAAGCACAGAAGGATTGCGGGTCGCCTCATCGACATCTTCATGAACATGCGCTCCGTGGACGATCTGCAGAGTGTGGCGGTCTATGCTCGTGATCGGGTTAATCCTGTCATGTTCAACTATGCGCTCTCCGTGGCACTGCTGCATCGTCCTGATACCCAGGGCCTGGATCTGCCCTCGTTTGCGCAGACCTTCCCCGATCGTTTTGTCGACTCCAAGGTCTTCCGCGAGCTGCGTGAGGAGTCCTTTGTGGTGCAGCCGGGCTCGAGGATGCCAATTGTCATGCCACGCGATTATACCGCCTCCGATCTGGAGCCAGAGCATCGCCTGTGGTACTTCCGTGAGGATATGGGCATCAATCTTCATCACTGGCATTGGCATTTGGTCTATCCCTTTGAGGCTGCCGATCGCAACATTGTGAACAAGGATCGTCGCGGCGAGCTCTTCTACTACATGCACGAGCAGATCATGGCGCGCTACAACATGGAGAGATTCAGCAACAACCTGGCCCGTGTGCAGCCCTTCAACAATCTCCGTGATCCCATCACCGAAGGCTACTTCCCCAAGATGGACTCCCTGGTCTCCAGCCGCGCCTGGCCGCCACGTTTCGATAACACGCGTCTCAGCGACTTGAACCGCGAACAGGATCAGATGAATGTGGAACTGGCCGCCCTGGAGCGCTGGAGGGATCGCATCTTTGAGGGCATTCATCAGGGCTTCGTGATGAATGTGAGTAACAGTTGGAGCTGCTCCTTCTGTCCAGACTGTAACTAGAATCTGTCTATTTTCAGGAGGCTAACCAACGCGTGGAACTGGATAATCCCCAAGGCATTGATGTGCTGGGCAACATCTTGGAGTCCTCCATTCTGTCGCCGAATCGCACCGTGGTAAGCACAAGTTTGAAGGGCAAGTGTGCGGACATTTTGGCATAAAATACTCTCTTCCTTTTAGTATGGAGATTTGCACAACATGGGCCATGTGTTCATCTCATACTCCCATGATACGAACAACAAGCACTTGGAGTCCTTTGGCGTCATGGGTGACTCCGCCACGGCGATGCGTGATCCAGTCTTCTACAGATGGCACGCGTACGTCGATCGCATCTTCCAGGAGCACAAGTCACGCCTGCCGGCCTACACGGATGCCCAGCTGAACTACGGTGGCATCTCCATCACTGGCGTCCAGGTGGCCGGCAATGGCAGCCAGCCCAACATTCTGACCACCTTCTTCCAGCAGTCCGATATGGATTTGTCGCGCGGGTTCGACTTCACCCCACGTGGCAATGTCTTTGCCCGCTTCACCCATCTGGCCCATCAGCCCTTCACCTACACGATCAATGTGAACAACGATAGTGGCGCCCAGCGCTTTGGCTACGTCAGGATCTTCCTGGCACCCAAGAATGACGAGCGTGGTCAACCCATGCAGCTGCGTGAACAGCGCCTGATGATGGTGGAGCTGGACAAGTTTGTGGTATCCCTGAATGCTGGACCTAATACCATACGCCGTCGTTCCACGGAGTCCAGTGTGACCATACCATTTGAGCGCACCTTCCGCAATCTGGACGCCAATCGTCCTGCAGCCGGCACACCCGAGGAGCTGGAGTTCAACTTCTGCGGCTGCGGCTGGCCCAATCACATGCTCATACCCAAGGGCCTGCCCGAGGGTCTGCGCTGCGATCTCTTCGTCATGGTGTCCAACTATGAGAACGATCGGGTAACTTCCATCAATAGTTAAACTTCCACAGATTCTTAACTATATTTTCCTTCCAACAGATCGATCAGCAGCTTGTGGGCCAGTGCAGCGATGCTGCTAGCTACTGCGGTGTCCGGGATCGTCTGTATCCCGATCGCCAATCCATGGGCTATCCTTTCGATCGCCTTCCCCGCACTGGCGCCGATCGTCTGGTCAACTTCCTGACGCCCAACATGAGCATTGTGGATGTCAACATTCGCCACCAAGTGGCAGCCTAATGGAAACTCAGGCAATTACTAGATACGACGACGACCTTCGCTTGATGACACTGCACATGAAACACAATTTAATATAGATATTACTTATAGCAATATATTGCATCTTTATTGAGCTTATAATAAACGCATCATGGCATTTAAAGAAAACAATACAAGCTCGTACATCAAATAGCACACATTTTTAAGGTTCATTATACTTGACTTGGCTTGGCCTTAGACGAGTTTCGCTTGATCATTGATTGCGCTTATCAGCGGGCCTGTGTGCTATTGATAGACCACAAGTCTACGCACTGCTCCTCTTCTCTTCTCCTACAGTTCTGGCGCTTATATTCAAACTGATGCCGCCCGAGTGGCTCAGTTTGCGACAATCCGCCGTGTGGTGCAAAAGTGAATAAAGAGTCTAAAGTAGAGCGAGTTTCCAAAGCAAAGATGCGCAGCCTGTGCCAATCTCTGCTACTGATAGCGGCCATTGGCGTAAGCATCCCCAAAAAACAATATATAAATGATAGTATAATACTACCATAATAAATACTACACTAGCTTACAAATTAAAGAAAACAACTTTTAAAGTCCAAGCAGCACCTAATTGTTTCTTATGTGTTTTCTGCAAATAAAAGAAATAATCTGCTCTAATTAAAGGAAGAACCCATAAATAATTTGCCGGGAGAAGATATCCCAAAATGCTTATCAAGCCACTATTTTGCTTCCACAGTATTTTTTGCAACTAAAAAACAGTGTTTTATTAACACGCGATATTCTGATCTGAAATAAAACAAAAACTCAACAAAAACAAGTAAGAACGTTGCAGTCGAACGTATCCGACAGCAGAATACTCTGTTCCCAGTCCAGTATAATTTTCTAATTTGTGGGTTCGGAAAGAGACGCGAAGATAACAGTAGTCTATATGTAAAATTTGGTGACTCTAGCTTTGAAACTGTAGAGAAATACCGCTTGTGAAAACGTGTTTTGAGGGTAGCAACAAATTTTGATGCAGATCTGTCAGGAATCTTAACATTAGTCTGTATGCTAAATTTGGTGACTATAGCTTTAAAAATGTGGAAGATACAGGTTTTCCCCAAATTGTTGAGGAGGAGGTGGGGGAAGTTGGGCGATCTCTGACACTTCAAAAATTAAGGGTATACACCAACATGTGTACCAAGTTTGGTTACTCTAGCTTTAAGGGTGTGGAAAAAATTGCGTTCATGCGGACAGACGGACATTTCGCAAACCCAATATACTCTTTTTCCCTTCGGGAACAGAGTATAAAAAAGAAACAACAATCAGTTGTTTGGAATTGAAAATGTTGTTAACTAGTGTTATCTACGACTTGACCCTAACAAACTCGGTTTATTTGGCTGTCCCCAGTGTGCGGCTGCAGCCGTCAGCTCCTATGACCGGCGGGCCAAGACGTTCATTGATCAATCCAGCGAGAGATACTACAGGTTGTACAATCAAATAGCCGCCGAGACGTACTCGGCCAAGGGAGAGGATGACTTTGAGGTGCTTTTCTCGAAGCTGAGCAATGTGAAGCGCATTGCCAATGAGCTGGTTGGCATATCCCGCGAGGCTAGTGGGTTCAATCTGACCAGGATACAGAATAGGGAGACCAAGTTGGCAGTGCAGGAATTGCGCACTGTTGGGGATCTGTTTGTGTTGGGGGAGGAGTTCTTCTCGTCGGTGCAAATGAACCTGGCCGCGCTGCAGACCATGTCCACGGACAAGGACATTGAGCCGTACTTGGGTGGCGCAAAGATGCCCAACGAGGATGACAGTGCGCTGGCCTATTATCCGGACATACAAAGGATCGTGCAGCGCAGCAACGATGCGGATGAGCTGAAGTACTATTGGGAGACCTGGCGCGACAAGAATCAGATCTGGGCCTCTGTCAACTTCTATACGATTGTGGAGTCGTATCAGCGAGCGGCCAAGATACTAGAGATACCCGTGCATCAGTTGTGGTATCGCTACGACAGCCAGGAGATGCTACAGCAGATGGAGCAGGCGATGGAGGAGCTGAAGCCCGCCTATAAGCAGCTCCACGCCTTTGTGCGCGACGAGCTGCACAAGAAGTATGGCGAGGATGTGGTCAATGCCAATGGACCCATACCCGATCACTTGTTCCAGCAGGTCATCGAGCAGGCCTGGGAGGAGGGCAGCATTATCGAGTCCTACTTCCCACGCAAGGACCTGCCCCAGTACGACGATTTTGTGCGCCAGCTCAGCGCCAAGGCGCTAATCAATGAGTCCGAGAGCTTTTATACATCCCTCGGCTTTCAGTCACTTAGCGCCGACTTCCACAAGAATCAACTGAAGGAGCCCAACGAGGACAGGCCCGACGACGACTGTCGTCCCTCGCTCTTCGATCTGACCCCACATGTCTACATGATGTACTGCGAGAAGGTCAGTTTCAGGAAACTGATGCAGTACCATGCCCATATGGCGCGTGTCTACTACGCCGATCAGAAGAAGCAGCTGCCCTCCTACTACTTCAAGGCCTATAACCTGGAGTATCCTGTGGGCGAAGCTGTCGTGCTCTCCGCCTCCTCGCCCACACATCTGACTAACCGTGGACTTGCCAAAGGAGTCCAGTTTACCGAAGAGGCACTGAAGAATCGACTGTTTCGCATGGTGAGTTGAAGCTAGAATAGGATGTTAGGATAGGTTTTATAAACTTTTCGCCTTTGTTGACACTCCCAGGGCATCCACACCATCCTGAACATTCCGCTTAACTATGTGCACACCAAAGTAATGCACGATCTTTTAAATGGCACCGTTGATATGGATACTGTCAATAAGCACTACTGGAAACTCCTGGAGCTGCATGTGGGAATTGAGCCGCCCACGGATCGCACAGAGGGTGCCATTGACTTTCCCTACAAGTTCTACTTGAACATCGATGAGAACTATCAGACCAAGTAAGTAGCTTCACAAAATATCTATTGCTTTTTATACCCATGCAGAGGCTTTTAAATTTTGTCACGAAATGTGTATCGCATTCAAGGAGACGTTTCCGATAACACAAACTATATATATTCTTGATCAGCATCAATAGCCGAGTCGATGTCCGTTTGTTTCTATGCAAGCTAGTTAAAGCTATCATGATGAAACTTGGCACAGATCCTTCTCTTTGCTGCAGTCAGTATATATGTCGGAACCAGCCGGATTGGACCACTATAATATATAGCTGCCATTGGAATGATCGGTCGAAAAATAAGTTTTTGTATGAACAACTTTTTTGTTTATTAAGATATCATCACTAAACTCACCCAAAGTGAGTCCCTGGAGGGTTTATACAATCTGATCAAATTTGGTTAAAATTGGAGGACTATATCGTATAGCTCTTTTAGGAACAATCGGGTGAAAAATAAGTTTTTGTTTGTTGTTTCCATCCAACTCAACAATTGCGAGTTTTATCATACTTTATATAGTTTTCTATAATATGATACAAGTTGGACCACATTAATATATGGCTTATATAGGAACAATCGAAGGAAAATTTAGTTTTTATATAAAAAACATTGCCGTAAGGATATACATATACCTTCGGCATGCCGAAGATAGCCTTTCTTTCTTGTGTTTTTTAACTAAATTTCTTGAAACTCCTTAGAAAATTCGTTTCGGAAATTCTGGGCTATCAGTTCTATCGTTCCCTCTGCCAGAAGATCAACCATCGCGGTCTGCTGCACAACTGCGATTTCTATGGCAATTTTGCTGTGGGCACAAGCCTAAAGTGAGTATCTGAATTATTTCTTCGATTATTTACGCTACTAAGGACATACTTGTTTAGAAATATGATGTCATTGGGCTCGACTAAGCCTTGGAAGGATGTTGTGGGCAAGATTCTGCCCAAGAATGCGGGCCTGAGCAGCCTGGCGCTTTTGGAATACTATCAGCCCATTGTGGATTGGCTAAAGACGCACAATCAGCAGACCAAAGTTAAGATTGGTTGGAATCCAACAACCAAAAGTGAGTATAAAAGTGTTTTATTATGAAATGTGATCTACAAATATTGTTTGTGTTGCAGAAATTGTTTAATGCTGCTGCGTATGCTTCGAATATTTAAAAATGTAAAATAAATATAAATACAGCTGAATAAAAGTTGTTAAATATATGCATATAATAATGGAAAGTGTTCATAAAATATGTTTGATTTTTAAAAATCTTTCAAAGTTTCTGGAAAAATTTATGAAAGCAAATGTTTGCTTGAATATACTAATAAATTCAGTTTTTAAATAATAACGGCTTTTGGGAACGTGTTTTGCAACACTGCAAGCTATTCAATGAGCTGCGGCTGTTCCGAGCTTGAACTAGTTTAAAAGCAGCAGCTGTCTCGCTTTTTCTTAGGCGATTGTTTGCCCAAGCGCAGCTGCGAGCAACAGCTGCGTGCAAGCGAGACAAGCATTGTAACAAATGTGGCGCCAAAACTAAATATTTAAATAGCATAAATGAGCACACTTTGTGTATTGAGGAGATAATATGCTGAATATGATTAAATTGAAGAAATTGCTATATTAATATAGTAATAATTGACAATAATATGCAGTAAAGAGGGAAATCTTTATGAATATAAAATTGAGGAATAAGAATGCAGCATATTCGTCGATTTTCTTTAATACAATGATCGAATAATGTTATTCTCCACCCACATACCCTGTTAAACCTTCCCCCTTATACGAACTCCTTGTATTTAATAAGTTAAGCGCTTTATGTTTTAATAAAAAATACATATACATAATTAATAAAAATAATACGATTCTCTCATAAGAATAATTTGAATAAAATTATTCCTATTTAGCTTTTCTTAGCTCTGTTTATTTTTGTTGTATTTAAACGAAATATGTATAAAAGTGTGTTTTTCTTGTTTGTATTCAAAATTCTTTACCGCAGTTAGAGTACGTTAATCTTAAATTGGTTAACATCTAGCGCATATATTATTATGTAGATTATTGTATTGTTCAACCCTTTACACAAAAAAAACAACAAAAATTTCTACATTTTAAGTAGATAATTTCTGATTGAAGCATTTTTCTTCACTGTGTAGCCGTGACCAATAGCAATTTTGATGCTTGCCCAAGAATCGTTCACCGCAATAGATTTGTGCACTTTGGTAGCATTAGCATTAGCCAGGGCAACAATTGCCGCAATCCGGCTATGATTGGACACATTTCCCAATAGCCTGCCAGTCAGCCGAATAATCTGTTCCGGCTGTTGGCAGCGCTGCTTTCGATGCACTTTACCTTTTAACCACAAATGACCGTCGACTGTTGCAGCTGGGCGGGGGTGGGGGCGTAGGAGGTAGAGGATAGTGGGTAGTGGGTAGCTGCAACCTCGAAGCTCAAGAGCCCTAGACATGCGTCCGCCAAAGTGTCGCAATGTTAAGTCGCAGCTGCCGCTGTTGAAGCTCATCGAAGCGCGGCTTGTTGCGCGTTCGTCGCTTGATTGCATTCAGCCAAGAGCCAAGTGGTAAGACGAGAGAGGAAATAGGTAAGAGGAAAGAGCCACATCCAAATCCAGCGACCTCCGTGTCCGCGACGTTGGCAACATGACATGCCACATTTCTGTAGCTCTCGTTGCCACATTCCATTGCAAGTATGTGACAGTACATACAATAGTTAGTGTATGATAAAGTCGTTGACATTCTGGCTGGCCGGACTTCGCTTGACGCTTCACTTGCCACTGCGCCTGGCGAAAGGTCAGCGATTCTCATTTGGACATGACGGCCATTGGCCAAGTCGAAGCCAACTGAGCCAACTGTGGAGCAATTGCAGCCATGGCGCAAGGTCGTCCACTTATATGCCAAAGATTTGTTTGCAGTTGGGAGTATACAGCTGGAGCCCCAGCCCCAACTCCAGCTCAAACAGCTCCAACAGCGCTAATCAGCGGGCGTTCCGCTTTAAGCTGCTCGAATGCTCTTTCACTCAATTGCATTTCCAATTGTTTTAGCTCTTGTGGGCAGCTTTGGCTAAGAAAATGTTTGCCAAATGAATGTATTGCGTGTACCGTCCCCGTCCCCGTCTTCGTCCCCGTCCCCGCCTAGCCTTCCGCTAATTGCGCCAAATTGCAGTCAAGGGGGCTTCGCGGCATGAATGGCCATGAAATTAAATCGTTTCCACTGCAGCAGCTGCATACGAGTCCAACTTTGACATGGCACGGCAGCCGAGGCACGCCTGCTACCAGCCGGACGCGACTCCCAGCCCCAACTTGGAGCTGAAGTTGGAGCTGAAGCTGCGGTTGAAGCTGAAGTTGAAGTTGAAGCTGAGACTGAAGCTGAGTGAAAGGCACCCACGCCGTCGTCATCGTCATCTGCGTCATACACTCAGCAAAATAAACGACGTTTCCAAAACCAGTGAAATTTCTCAATTTGAAGATATTTTCAGTTGTTTAATTATGCTGGCCTGCGATCTCCAGGATAAATCCTCATTGCACATGTGCTGAAGCGAAAGTAGGCTGCTGGGAGAGCATACCTTTCAAGGAACTTATAGAAACTCTCAACCCAACGAAAATTCTTGCATTTTTCGAAAGGATCGAGCTGATGAGCAAGCTTTAGGCTCAGAAGGGGGTACAATAGATCTTATATGTAGCTGGCAGTACGAAGGGTCTTCAATTCATAATAACAGGCAGATGAGATGTTATTATGGAACTAGAATGAAAGCTTGAGGATTCGAAATAGAGATTAGCTCGGAAGGGAAATAACACCGGTCCCGAAAAATCACAGGCCGACGCGGAATGTCCTCGAAGCGAAATCATTCCACTGGACACCAAATTTCCAAATATTGCAAAATAAGTAATACAATTTTCCAACCCGATGCCATATCTATTTTAAATTAACTATTGCCACTTTGTTGTAATTAAAAACAACATTACAATATTGTTATAAGTATTATGGTTCCTAGCTTAATCGCCGGCACACGATTTAATTATTGCTACTAAGGATACGAAGCTCAGTCTGATAATTACTGCTTTGTGTTATTTGTATAATAATCGAATAATTTTTAAATTAAGCCAGCACTTTCATAATTGTAGGAAGTTAGTTTCAGACCTCCTTTGATCAGAGGAAAATATATTATCCAATTCAACATTTTTTCTCAGTGTGGTCATCGCTATCTTCATGCGGTCTGCTGTTTGCCCCTTTATGCAAAATAATACTTAAATGCCCCCAAAAATTATGCACAGAGTGCGAGAGAGGGAGAGCAAAGGGAAAACCAGTTAAATGAAATTTACATGCGGCTGTCAGCCACTTTGGCTGAACTTTTTTAAATTGGCCCATGCCCATAAACAAATGCATTAACATTAACCCAAAAATCGACTTAACTGAGTTTAACTCCGCATGTGAATGCGAATTTTGTTTACATATTCAAGAGGCGCGCTTTTTAAAGCAAATATTTTCTCATTGGCTTCTTGCACAAAAGGAAACCAAATGAAACCAAATGAAGCCCGCAAAATGTGCAAAATAATGCACAATCTGACAAATAGGTGTAAGCACACAGATAGTTGTGAATAGAGCTCAAATATGCACGTATATATAGCGTGGGATACAGGTCAATTATAAACGATGTGCTGAAAGTATCTTATGTAAAAACTTTTTACCAAAAACCAAACGGATCTTTGAGAAAACCAATTCAGCATAGCTTGAACTATTAGATGCTGGTTTTGGCCGGCTCGAGGTTTGCAGTTTTTAAGAAAACAACAAAATATATAGTTATTTTGTTCCACCAAATTGTTGAAATAGTGTAAATAGTAATTCTATAGTTATAATTATATAGTATTATAGTATATAATTATAGTAGTTTTGTGTAAAACTCTGTATCTTAATCCTTATATCTGAAGCTCATTTATTTATTGCTTTTTATTGGCACATTTATCATCATCCTTAGCAAAGTCAGTTCAGTTCTGTAGGGGATTTTTTGAATGTTATTAATCTTTATATTTTATGCAAACATGAATTTTATCAACACGATTCTAAAATTTTTAACATTATAGCAAAATATTTTGTCTTTCATTGTTCCTGAATTTGGTCCACTGACAAAACTAGTATATATTAATAATAATATTATTAATCCAAATATAATATATATCTGCATCTTAATCATTTGCAGACAATCTTATTAATTTCTTTCATATGTTGAGCACCTTAATCATAATCCTTAGCTAAGTCAGATCAGTTCTCTAAGGTTTTTATACCCTAGCCGAGGGTATTATAATTTTGTCTCGAAGTGTGTAATGGACCGAAGGAGACATTTGCGACCCAACAAAGTATATATATTCTGAATCAGCATGAATAGCCGAGTCGATATAGCCATGTCCGTCTGTCCGTCTGTTTCTATGCGAACTAGTCTCTCAGTTTGAAAGCTATCATGATGAAACTTGGCACAGACCCTTCTTTTGCTGCAGGCAGTACATATGTCAGAACCAGCCGGATCGGACGACTATAGCATATAGCTGCCAGAGGAATGATCGATCGACAAATATGTGTTTGTATGAAAAACTTTTTTGTTTATTAATGTATCCTTACCAAACTTTCCCAAGCCGAGTCTCTAGACAGTTTATACCATCTGGCCAAATTTGGTAAAAGTCAGACCACTATATCACTAGCTTCGGCACCCGAAGATAGCCGCCCTTGCTTGTTAAAATTCCCTTTATAATACTTAAAAATTCAAATATATATTGTAGAAGATATAGTTTTCATCTAAGCTTATATAAAATGTATAATATAGAATAGCAAAAAGGTAATCGTCAGCAATGTTTCATTTGTTCTTAAGGTTGATTTTTTATAAGTATTATTAATATCCTAGTAGAATATATCATGAATCCTAACCTCTTAAGTTGTTGTCATAGGAGTTTTTAAAAATATATATGAAATATATTTTAACAAACTGTTTATATATTGCATAGTTTTGGAATTAAGTTGTAATTTAAAAATGTTGTAAGTAAAAAGCATTAGTGTTGTTGTTTTTAGCATTACATGTTCAAAAATAACATTCCAGCTCCGACAATATATTGTTGGCTTGCAGATTTGCTCAGAGTCGTATGAGACGACCAAACAACTGCAGATTTTCCACAATATCACGCATACGCGTGTATTTTCTTTGACGGAATCTCAGGCCATTGCGTCGCCCTAAAAAAAATGCTTTATGCTCATATGGATGGACAGTAAAAACCAACTCGCAGCTGACCCCAAGCAATTAAGAAATTATGTATATTATGACGCGGGCTCTGATGATGGCAACAAAGCCATAAAAACCAACAGCAGCTGGGGAATGCGAAACAGCTCGACGCTTGAGCATTATGTATACGCACCGTTGGACGGAAAGGGAAGGGAAGGGACGGGCCGGGACGGGCCGGGACGGGCCGGGACGGGACGGGACAGCGCACAGCTGCTGCTGACCCATAATATGCTGTACAAGAGTATGCTGGCCTATACATAATATCTGCAGGCGCTTTTTGTTTAACCTTTCTTTATTATTATTAGCAGCAGCAAACAACACAATGATACAGCATGCCCATAATTATCATTTGTTGCATTTCATTTCTGTGTATTTTTTTTGTTGGCTTGTGGGTTCGTTGGGGAATGATGGTTAAGACTTTCGGCCGCATTGTCTTGATTTGAACTTTTCTTTTATGTTAGTATTAGGCGTGTAAATCATTGCTTTAGTTAGTGTTGAGTTTTTTGGTTGTAAATCTTTCACACTTCTATTAAATGGAAAGCGAACTTTTGGTTCTTCGCTTTGTATTTTGATGCGCCTAAAATGCAAATCATAGCATTTATTTCGCTCAATGATGCCTTCCTGCCGCGGATTGGAATGGAAAAACAAAAGACTGAAGACACGAACGCGCCAAGATTTGAAGCCCAGCTTGTGGTCGATTATATAAGCGCGTGCTCGCCTTAAATTAAACTCCGCCAGGCACGCGAGGGGTCAGAGGCAGTGGCAGTGGCTTTGGCTGTGGCAGTGGCAGTGTCTGAATCTGAGGCGCCGGATGGCCCGCTGTGTAGGTGGAGAAATTATGTTGACATCATCGCCAAAAAATTGCCAAGAAGCCAAGCGGCAAGCCACTTGAAAAAATCAACAGCAGCAGCAACAAAAACACAACAGAAAAAGCAGAAAAAGAGTTGGAAAAAATATCAAAATAAAATTAATTTTACTTTCATTTTCGGCAGAGCTCATTCCGTTTACTTTTGTGTGGCTTAATCAAATTACGTTGGCCAAAACCAAAACCAAAACCAAAGCCAAAAACAAAAACAAAAACAAATCATCTTCTGTCTGTTTTAGGTGTTTAGTTAGTTACTCAATCTGATTGCAATTTGATTGTGTTGCAAGTTACGTTGCTGTCCACATGGATTTGTGGCAACAAGTCAATCGACGCGACGCGACGCGGCATTCACCTGGACAGGAAGCTTTTCACCTCTTTCTATATAATTTGCTGTATTTAATTGTTAACACTTCTATTTAAAACGGGGGGGCTGGCATAAATTTGTGAACGGCAATGAGGAAATCTTTTTCTTATAATTTGCAACTTAATCATAATAAAAACTTGAACGGCAATTTTATTTGATTTGTTTCGCCTACTGCACAAAAGCGTTGAAAGTCACTAAAGTGCTTCAAGTTGGTTTTAGCCATTTGAAATTGCCTTTTAATAGGCCACAAGTAAATTTCCTGGCCCGATGCCAACAACAACAGTTACGGCCATTGTGAAAAGCGGGCCAATTTGATTGCCAATTTGTTTGCAGCCTGGGTGTTGAAATGCTGCGGTTCGCTATCAAATGCTTAACTTTTCGTAACTAATTTTCTAGGTCAACTGGCGCATTGCCTAAATAAAATTTCAAGAAATTGCCACACGAGTTTCCATGTGTTTCCCAATTCTCTGCCCTATCCCCAGGCAGCTGCACACTAATGTGCAAATTGCTGCTGCGCCTCTTTCAAATGCTGTCATCTTTCATTTTGACAATCAAATTTTCCTCAAATTGCAACTCAACGCTTTGTTGTGTATGCTCAAAGACCTGGAAGGTAATCAACTGCCGCCAGCAGCGTAGCCTCCAGCTTGGAAAGGGGAGTAACCATAGAAAATAAGTTAGAAAATATGTCTTTGGGTTGCCGAAGACTTGATGCTCTTGCAGAGATGTTGCTTCCATGACAACTAAAAGAATTCAGTTTAAAATACAAAATCGATCTGATATTGATCAAATTAGGTAACTGCTCAGTTTGGTTTAGATGCATTCGAAATCAAGCAAAAAGGAACAGCTATGTCTTCATGCCTCAGTTGTTCATCACATTAACAACAAACTTTTGGCTCTCTTCATCCCAACTCAATCCCTCCCACTCAACCCCACAACCAATAACATGAAACTTATCATAGAATTCCTCAATAAATTCAATATTTTCTCACCTCATATAAGCCTGATTGTCCCTCTCTCAAATTTAATTGTTATCAAAACGAAAACCAAAAAAAAGCAATAATATATAATATGACACAACAAATTATAAAATCGTGAAAAATGTAAATAATAGTATTTGTAAATAATAAATTGTAAGCACTAAATTTCACTCCCCACTCTCCATATCCGGAGCTCAGCAAGAAAGCAAAAAGCAAATTGAAATACATATAAATATTTGTATATATATAAAAAAAAATTAAAATTAAAATTAAATTCTAAATCACAAGATAATCAAATAAAAAAAAGACAATAAAAAAAAAATAAAAAAATCATCCGGAGCTGAGGGCCATATACTTTAGTGCTTCTTAAACTAATGTTGGCTTGAAATTTTACATAATAATTTAGCGCATCTAATAAACAAATAAATATATCTTCAAGTTGCTGAAGTAATAATACTATACCCTTGCAGAAAGGTTCTTCATAGTTCTTTTGCCAGGGATTATTTTCAACTTATATCTTTGATGTTTCGATTTGATACAAGCCAGATATACATGGTATATATTTAAACTTTCAAATGCTGAATTTGCTTAAAATATTCTTAAAAACAAAAGAGCTTGTATTAAGAAACAAATTTTGGCAGCTATATGTTATAGTGACGGCCAAACAAGGCTTGATCGAATCGAATAAAGTCAAAAAGAATTTGCTAATGCAGTACACAGTTCCTGACCAAATTATAATACCCACTGCAAGTGTATAAGAAGAGCTGAGCTGGAAGTTTCCCCCCTTTAAACGATGCCCATGGCCAGAGAAATACTTTTCTTTACTATTATTGTTAGAGACGCTCATAAAGCTCATTTCGCTGAACACAAAAAACACCCTTGGTTACGCATGCCCCGTTGAGTCCACTGTCTGCTGCCAGCTGCCTGCTGCCTCATGTCTGTTGTCTGATGTCTGATGTCTGTTGTCTGTTGTCTGCATATTGTATAAGCGTCAGTTCCCCAAATGACACATAAATATGTCGCAGTTGTAGCTGAAGTTGTTGCACAGACAATTGTGTAATTAGCCAAAAGATAACAAAAAAGCGTAAAAAGACAGCGGCAACAAAAATCTAAACGTCTTTTTGGCTTTTCACATACCCATTTCTTGCACACTCACACACATTTCCCTAAGCCGCTCAATTGTCTGTCTCTATATGCCATTTGGCAATCCAGACAGCCCCAGACCACAAGCTGGTTGACACCTTCTTCACCTTCTTTCCTCTGCCCCCAAATTGATTTATGACAGCCCCAACCCTGCACCCCCCGAACAGCTGTCATATGCGATTCCATACATCACGATCATTTTTGGGCAGCACATTTATTGTTTCTTTGCTGCTCTGTTATCAAAAGCCCACTAATTGCCTCTGGGCCGCTAAATTTCTTGGTATGTGGCACGTGTCCACTGACAAGCGGAGTACACTGAGCACAATTGCATGAACTTGCACGTTTCATGTGCATTCATAGAATGAAGTGAAATTCATTTCAATCGCACTTTTCATGAGATTTGGCAGTTGAAAGTTGTCAAATGAAACTAAGTTAAATTGATGCCAATCTGGTATTGGATTAAGAGAACTTTTTATTTCAAATTACTCTAACAAATTTGGGATTTTGGAAATGATAGAATAAATTTCGAAAAAATTAATTAAATTTAAGTTTGAGTCTTATGTTCATTCATTCATTTTACACAACTATTTGAAAATAGCTGGCTAGCTAGCCTAGAGATAAATTGTATTTCAATGAGTGAACTATTTGATATTCATTAAAAATGCCTTTATAAATATATCTAATTTGTTGAAGTAAAAAGAAAAAATAATATAAATTATTCCGTATATTTTTCCTAAAATTGAGCAGAATTTTATTGTTAGTAGGTTACTTTTTAAAGTGTGTTTACTTATTAAATTAGTTAAATTATTTTATATTTATTAATATAATACACTTATCGTTTAGATTTATGCATATAAAATTCGTACCAATAAGAGATCTAAATAGCCCCACAAATAAATATTCTATAAATATAAAGTAACATAATACAACAACAAAATAAATACAAAAATATTGTCCTAAAATCATTGTTAATTTCGCTCAGTGCACAGATCTGCGTTCCAATGTCCATTGACGAGCGTGGAAAGTTTTCAATGTCCTAGGTCCACATATTTACACACTCTCATGCGTATATCCGGTTTCAGTATACGACAATATTTGTGACAGTTTTGAATACCCTGTATCCATGGAATGCTTGGAAAATAATGAAGCTGAGTAAATGTTTTTATGTTTTTTAGTATTTAGGTAATTAATAAACAATTATAGGCAATTTGTTGGGGGTTGCTAATCAAATTAGAGTGCCTGGGCCCATAGCCATAGCAACAACAGTGCGTTGGTGCTAACAGATTGCAGTCACAAACAAAAGACTTAGAGCACGAACTTGATATGGAAACACAAAACAGAAGGTTGTCAATTCTTTGTAAGAATCGTCAAACGGAGGACGCTAAGTGTGATCACGCGTTGGGTTTAGGCCCAGCCGAGGAAATATGAAATATATTAAATAATGACAACAACAATAACAACAACAACAACAACAGCAACAACAATAATAAAGCGCATCTCTGACCAGCTGTTTATTTGCAGGGCCTGCAGTTGCGATTTTGCGACTCGGTTTTAACTTACAGGCCGGTAGTTCATTATATCACCTCTGGGTGAAAGTGATGATGGCATTCGCACACAGCTCCCCCCCACATCCCGCACACAGCACACCGCACAGATACACACGTAAATGAAGCATGTGCGAACATTTTCCTGCCTCATCATTTTGGGTGCTTACCACAGCGACAACTTTGCGGGGCAAAGGGGTGCGGCACTGCAGCAACTTATAAACGAATGTAGGCATCTGTTGGTGCAGCCACAGCTGTGAACAAGAGCTGTAACATTATAGGTGCGACTATCGATAGTATCGATGGGTTTTCATGTACATACATTATCGATTATTTTCCCACGCAGAGCTTGGAATCAATTGAAGCGACTATCGATTGTATTTTTATCCCCCGTCACTAACGATGGTTTTATCAAAGCAATTAATGCGACTATCGATTATTTTGTAACTATGCCGTTAGCTTAACACTTTTTTTGATACTGCAAGATTGATTTGATAAAATCAACGATTTCAAGGATTTTCAGTATACGATATTGGGTTGAGCTTGGTGCAATGGATAGGTTCGTGCGGACCTACCAGGTGTTTTATTAAAGATATAATTCGTATGCTTATTATTTTAACAAGTTATTTACTCGTAATTCTTTGATTGATGCAGAAACTGATAATAAACATATTTGTTTTATTATTTTGGTAAAGATTACAGGAATATATATAAAATATTAAATCAATATTGAATAAATTATATATTGTATTAAACATAGTTAAAGTCAGTCAATAATGAGGAAACACTCTTTATCACTCTTCAAAATAAATTAATATTATTTTTGTAGTTTAGTTAATAAGTTTCAATGTTTTTTCACAAATAATGAAACACTCTTTATCTCTCTTTAAAATAAATTAATAATATTTTGTAGTTTTATTAATGAATGTTATTAATTTATTCATAAATTTGATGTCTAAAATGCCTCTTATTTATCACGTTATTACCGCAAATGTTCGAAAAGTATGGACGGTCTCGAGTGACGGCACTATCGATATATTTGCAGCATCATCTGTGAACACCCTGCTGACTGCCAATGTATGCTAATCTCAGCATGTGTGTGTGTGTGCCTATTGCATTTTTGTGCCGCTTGTAAATATTTGTGTTGCCATTTTTTCAATTATCGATTTTTATTTGCTTTTGACGTTGAGCTGTGAAGCGCAACCCGCCTGAACACTCTTTGAAAACTGTGAAAACTTCCTCATTGCACTCAGGCTGTTATGCAGTTTGTGTGGAGTATGACAGCGACATCATTTAACGCTGGCAAATATATATACGATTATATGAGGCTGTCCGTCTGTGCAATGAAAGCGGCTTACAGATTTTGCCAAATATCTGCGTGCACAAATAAAAGATATCTAAATGAAATGTCAGTCAAATGAATATTCATAGTTTTATAAGCAAACAGATGTGAATAGGGCACAATGACTGACTGTCTTAAAGAGCTGCAAAAATGGTGCCAGCAAGCGGCGAAATTAAGAGCAATTGCTACTCGAGTTTGCGGTTAAAGTCTTTTTTTTATTCCCACTGCCTCTGAGGCGAGTGTGTATGCAAATATTTGCCCAGGCCCAGGCCACAACATACCAAAAAACACTTTCCAACTGTCGCAAGCATCCGCCAGCAGCAGCAGCAGCAGCGGCAACAGCAGCAGCAGCAGCACCCGCGCCAATGCCAATGCCCATGCCCGCCAGCTGTGGCCGTAGTAGTCGCAGTCCCAGTCTCAGATACATCTGCAGATACAGATACAAACACAGATACACGGCTACAACTTCAGTTGTAGAAATGAGCTGTTGCTCCTTTCACTTTCAATTCGCCAGTGTGCGAAATGAGAGCAAAACGGACTTTAGCTCGCCAATAACAAGGCGAGCACTGAGATACGACAACAGCAACAGCAACAGCAACAACTACAAATACAACTCTTCAAACTGTAGCAAGCATAACAACAATCAAAATAGAAGAAATCGTTAAAAACTTACTCCGATGATTCATCTCAAATTGATGGCAGCGGATGCTGTGAACGCTGTCGCCATCGCCATCGTCGTTGTTTTTGTCTTCGTTTTGTTTTTCGTTGATTTTCCAAAGGCCATTTGTGTGTGTGTGTGTGCCTGTGTGTGTCTGTTTGTGTGAGCTCATGTGAGCGGTTTCTTGTCAACCGCTTTTTGGGAGTTTCCCTCGCCCCGTTGGCTGTTGAGATCAAGGCTCCTGCACAGCCTTGACGTTGAATCGTTGATCATTCAGCACAAGTTCGTTGCCTAAGTCTTTCGTTTTTTTCTCTGGTCAACAATGAACGTTTAAAAGGCTGAGCTGAAGATGAACTATTGTTGGAAGCACGCCGTCTGCCATGGCTATTAACCTGATGAGTTGGGAATTTGGCGAGGGTCAAGTGTGACTAAAACAGTAACAGAAAGTGCTGAATTTTATAAAAGTAAGTGAACTTTGAACATACTTTAAGGAGGAACTCTTAAGTCTAAAACTCTCTAAGATTTGGCTTAGCTTTGGTTCCCAAATAAATTCTTAAAAGCTAAGTTATACCTTTTTAAAATCCGTTCTTTTTCGAACTTAACTTTAAATCGGAGAATCTTTTGGTGTTTTATACGGGAACAGGAATACAAAGCCGACAACTATTCGCAATGAAACGAACTCGGAAGTGGGAATGGGCTACAGATAAAACATATCGTTTATATCGGCAATGCTTAGGCGATCAATTTGTACCAAACCGGTTCTTTGGATCAGTTCCGGAGCGGGTTTCGGCCTTGCTAAGAAATCTTCATGAAAATGTGCACATGTGTACTTACCCTTGGGTTCGTTTAAAATGAAATGAAATCCCTTTTATGCGTACTCTAAATTGACAATGGAACCCATTTTAAGTGTGACCAGTTACCCTCGTGCTTATGAGAGTCTTCTATTTACGAGCTCGTGCATTTGACAAGGTGCCCGTTTACATTTCAATCGCATTGACGCGCCTAACTGCAATTAGCTGTCAAAGTCAAGTCACAAACATGTCACAGGCTGTCAAAAGGCATTAAACATGTCGATGCTTTTGTTGTTCTGTTTGTTGCTTTATTGTCATACCACAAAAATGTTTAATGTTTAATTGGCGCTTGTCATGGCTCGACAGTTGTTGGTCTATCAAACTATTACACAGCTCTGGCCATTCCGGTACTGATTCGTACTTTTAGTATTGACCATGGCGGCCAATGATGCCTTACGACTCCATAACATAATTACAGCTTACGAAATGGGCGCCTGTCGTTAGCTGCAGGGGTGCGTGGGGCTGCGGGGAGCTGTAATTGGAAGGCGATGGAGAGGGCGAGGGCGAGGGCGCGGGTGAGGGCGCCGGCAGTCGTCTTACCGGCGCATTAAGCAATAATTTGTTGTAGTAAGTATTTGTACAATGCGCTGGCTGTTACTGCCTTTTAATGCACACACACACACACACACACTCACAAACACATCATCATCTTCGTTGCCGTCCCCTTTCATATATTTTACGCTGTCTGTGCATTTTATTGTTGCCTCATCGCCAACGCAGCAGCAGCAGCAGCAGCAGACGCAGCAACATCAAGCAGCAGCGACAGCGACAGCTGTTTTTCATGCTTTGCTTTGATTTTGCGTACAAACAGCCAAAAAATGAAACATATAAGAAAGCTCTAAGCCAGAGTGCTCGATTAGGAAATACCCTGTATTTGGGTCAGAAGTGTTAATTAGATGAGAGAGAATGTTATGTTTGGTAGATATTAGTTTGTTAGTTTGGTAGATATACAAGCTTAAGTCAGCTTGGACAATGGACAACCAAGAAAGTTGTAGTGGGAAGTTTCCGACTGCGGTACTTTCTGTTTCCAGCTTGTATTCTTGAATGTTAATATTTTTAAGTACATATAATCTCTTAAATAGATTATTTATACCGAGTTACGGGGTCGTTTCCCGGTATGGGAAACAGAGTGTAAGAAACTCTGAATGCTATTCAGAAATATACTTAAACGGTGATTTTGGGGAGTGCGGGAGTGAAGTTACCAAAAATTTAAAATAAAATTAAACTGAATAGGGTTTCCAAAAACCTATAATTTCAATGTCGTTTCATGATAAGAGATAATCTTGCAATTTCGGATCAAATAACATTGTTATAATCTCTGAAATCAGAGAAGTTGAAGTTGATCAGGAATATCCGAGCTATGGATCGCAGACTTCATCCTTAGCCGTAGATTAATAGATAATTTACCAATCTAATATACCCACTTCATAGGTATAGGGTATGAAAAGCGCACATGATAGTAGGAAGAGGCGGCAGCAGCAACAGCGACTGCGCAGCTTTGCCAGCTGTCAAGCGGCGGCAGAGCAGCGTCAGCAGCGGCCGCCTCGCTCAGCTTTGGCGGCTGCGCTTGCGTTCAGACTTCTTTGAGACTTCGCTCAAGAAGGTCGTGTGCGCGCTCGCTCCAAAAAGCTTAAGACTCAAAGCTCAAAGCACAAAGCTCGTTGCGTTCGTACGCTCGCTCGTTCGGCTCGTCGTGTGTTGAGTTTCGCATCGCTAAAGCGCTTCCAGCACGCGCGTAATTGTAAGTGCCGCTACTGTGTGTGTGAGTGCGACAAGGACTAAGCGAAAGATCAAAAGTTCGACACCCGCAGAAACTTTGAAACTGAGGATTCTTTCAGCAGAAGAAGAGCTTTGCGCTTGCAATCTGAGACTTCAAGCCAATTGAAAATCAAAATTAGTTTCAGTTCTAAAAGTCACTTAAAGCTTTATAATCCTTATAACAATTGCTGGCAAGAGCTTAAACAATTGCTAAATTGAGTGTGTTTATTATTGTGAGTGGATTCGAGTGCTACGAATTGAAATTGGATTGGATTGGATTTGATTGTTGTTGTGATCGTTGTTGTTGTTGTTGTTGTTTCTGTTGCTGTAGCTGGGTTTCTTTGCGAGTTGCAATTTCGTTTTCTTTGCGGCAGCCCGCTCCTAACAGTGAAAGTGATTTGATTTTGCAATTGGACTCGCAATCACAATCTACCGCTGTTGTTGTTGTTGCAGCTGGTAAACAATATATTAACTCAGCTGCAGCTCAATTTGATCTGTTTGCTATTATTTATGCCCACTTTATATACTTATATATAACTTAGCTTTATGGCCAGATATAATCAAATCCCAACAAAACGCAACGAAACACTCAGCGAAGCTAAACCAAAACCAAAACCAAAATCAAAATACAAAATTACAAGCAATCGCCAAATTGGATTTTAATGCATTTTAATTAAATTGAATTTTTGAAATCTATACAACTAAATCGTGTTTTTCCACTGTGCTTCAGTTTTCGCAGCCAAATCAACACCAGCTCAACAAATTTGGATTAATTCTGCAAATAAAAGATTGGGTAAGCCGAAGCCACATTCGAATGCGAGTCAACTAATCAAATGTTCATAAATTTCACATTCAATCAACATTTATTAGCAATCGCCGCCGCGACGACGATTAAATCATTCAAATTGCAACAGCGAACGAACCGCAAAAAAAAAAAGAAAAGAAATGAAAAAATGGGGGAAAAAAATTAAAAACAAATACAAAAACTAAAGCGTCATTATCTAATAAATCTTGCGATATACATATAGGTATATATGTATGTACGTATGTACGTATGTACGTATGTACGTATGTACGTATGTACGTATGTACGTATGTGGCATAGCATGGTTGCATATAACAACATGTAACGCGTAAACATGGCGCGATATCTTGCAACATGTGGAAAGTATTCGCATTAAACGCCAGCAAAAAATGTGGATAGGCAAATGGCCAAAGCGAGCACGCTGATTACTTAGTTGCTGACAGAGTTATTTGCTTCAGATACAGTTAAGATAGCAAGCCAAATTCAAGTAGTAGTTGCAGCCAGTCAGACCTGCTCTCATTTATGATTACGATCAAATTGTTAGCTGTTCTATATTAGCTTTAAGCCAGACTATACAAACAAAACCTCGGAGGGACATAGCTGCTGCTTTTTCTATTGAAATCAGGCACACAAATTCTAAAACGATTCGGAAAGAAAAGCACTCGGAAATGGTAACAGGCCTGGCTATTTGAATAAATATTGAATGCTTTTCAAAAATGTTTCTGCTACTATCATAAATAGTTGCTTTGTGTCAAAAGTTTGAGTTGGTGCTCTGAGAAAATAAATATTCAAATAAAATTCAAAAGATAACAGTACAAACAGTTAAATAAATATGCAAAAAAAAAAAATAATAATAAAAATAAAAAAAAAGTATCATACAAAAAAAAATGAATCCCAAAGCTATATCTTTAAAGATGTTGGTATAACATGTTTTTATCGAATTGCGGGGGAAAGGCGGAAGATATCTGAAATTGGAAACAATCTTGCGTATCTGCGTATGGCGTACAGGAACCTACATTCCAAATTTGGTGTCTCTAGCTCTTATAGTTGCTGAGATCGACGCGTTCATCCGGACAGACGGACGGACGGACAGACAGACGGACATGGCCAAATCGAAATCTCTTTGATACTGATCAAGAATACATATACTTTATAGGGTCGGAGATGTCTCTTTCTGCCCGTTTGCACCCATTTTATGGGTACAGGGAGTAAAAATGTACCCATAAATTTGATAATTTCAAAATTGCTATTTTGACCTTTCATTATCAATCTTTTGAGTTTTGCTTAGGAATTAACCAGTCAATATAGATCGCTTCCTGTTATTGTATTGTATTTTTAATTACATTTTTAGGAATGTTTTAAACATTGCATCAGATTTTATATTATAAACTTTACTTTATAGGGTCAACAATTTGTTTAACTTCAAATGAAGCCCACAACTCGCCGGAGATATATTATTGTGTTATCAAAACTGACTTGGCCTAAAAATAGTTGGCTTAAATACAGCTAAACAACCTGTAGCTCCAAATATGTCAAATGCTATTTAATAAACAATATTTCAACAGTATATCAACTTGTTAATTATTATATAATAGACATTGGCAAGCAACACTCGCATTGAATAATGAATAAACCAGGCTGCCGAAAACTGAAAAAAAACCATGTCAAGTCGACAATAAAACAAACAAAATGCAAAAACAAAAAATGACAAAGACAAAGAAAAAGAAAAAGAAACAAAAAAAGCAAAAACAAACAGGAAAACATAAATAAAAGTGCGTTGAAAAAAGGGCAAACGAGACGAGCAGCAGCAGCAACAACAACAACAAAAAAGCAAGCGACGAAAATTTAACCCAAATTTGCTTAAACCACAAGACGGCCCAAAAAAATGATTTGGCAACGTTTTTATAGCCCTGTTGAAGCTTTTGTGTTGTGACTACACAATATACAATATATGGGTAAAGTGTATATATATATATCTATACTATATATATATGACATGAACTTCATTATCGGCATGGCGCCGCCAACGCCAACGCCATCGATGTCGTTTTTATTTTATTTATTTTTTTTGGTAACATCTCTTTTCTTTCTTCTCTTTTTCATTTTTTTTTTTTGTTTTCCTGAAGTGGTTTTATTTTATTTTTTATTTAGGGCTTTGCTTATTGCATAAGCGGAGAAACTCGTATTGCTCTGCATGCTCTTTAGAGCATGTTATATATTGAATTGGTGCCTCGTTGTTGTTGTATTTGTCATTGCTGCTGCTGCGCCGCTGCGGCTGCTCAGCTGCCACATTACGAAAGACTTAGGGCACAAACTTGAGAACTTTCTTTGCAGCTGAACGCCCGCCTGACACTAATTACTTAATTGCATTTACCCTGTATCCCAGCAAATATCGAAGATAATCGCATCATATTGCACCATATACTATATGTTCTAGATCAGCATCGGCTAATGTCCGATTTAATCGCGTTTCTATTTCAGCCTGTGTAGCTCAGAGACGTTAAGAGCTAAACTCTTCAAATTTGGTACTTAGGCTCTTATGAATACTCCAAATGTATATATTAGATATTCGTTTTTTCATATTCGTACAAGTCGATAAAAATGGCTGAAATGGGGTACATGTTATCTATACATTCTGTAATTTTCATAATAATCCGATAACAAATAAGGAAGTATTTAAAGAAAGCTCTCCGGAATTTATACGTACGTCATTATACGTCAAAGTGATGAATCTCTAACACATAAAACAGCAGCGGAACCTGAAGATACTGAGGGTTCAAGGATGAATCCTTACCGGCAGAATGCACCGCTCTATCTAGAAGAAGAAGTAGGCTTCCGGAAAAGCATATCTACAAAAACAGTGAATATAGGAACACAGTCCAATGAAATTTCTTGCTCTTATCCAGTAGATCGGGCTGATGAGCTCCAATATTCATAACTATAATAACAAACAACTAAAACAGGGTATAATCTCAAGCCATACAAGCTCGCTTGGGTCACTCTGATTTGGCTTTAATTTCGTGTTGCTTAAAATCAAAATCCGGTTGGGCTTTTCAGGCCGAGACCCTTTTCAAAAAATCATCTGGTAATAAATACCAAAATTTGTGATTGTTGTTGTTGTGGTTGTGGTTGTTGTTGGGTTGCATACGAGAAACAAGTTCCGCCAAATTGTGACCATGGCAATGGATTTCTTACTCAGCTGCTTTTATTTTTGTTTATTGTTTATGTAAATACATTTTTGATTGGCGCCTCAAAGCCGAGTGCATTGTATTGTATATATATTTTCTTTTCTTTTATTTCTTTCTTTATCTTTATCTCTTTCATTTTACGGTTTTATTTTTGGGTAACTCCTTCGCCAGCGCTGGCTTATGTAAAGCAATCGAAAATGCTTGAAAAATGTAAATGATTTCTCAACGCGCGTCCACTTTAAGCGACGCCATCGATTATGCATTCATTTTGGTTGTTAATTGGCTGATTGCTACTGTTTTAACCATATCCATTTTCAGTATTCACTTTTCAGTTTTATAGATCTTATGAATCTCTCAAACTGATTAGCATGTGCAGAAGGCTGTGCGCTCAATTTTTGGTTTAGTTTTTAGCAGCTTTTTGCGGTTACTGACCGGTTAACCAAAAACGATTCCCCAAATTGGCACGACTTATTAGCGAGCAGCGAATTAAAGGCTATTTTTATATATCTATATATAAAAGACGCTCCTGACTGACTGATCAGCGCACAGCCTTTGACGTAGGAGCTAGAGAGTTAAGTTTTTCATAGTAGTAGTTTCCTTTTGTGATGAAACTCTGACGGGATTTTGGAAAATTCCAACCACAAAGGTAAAAACTTAAATATTTCAGTTAATCATCCGTATTTAATTCAAACTCATTTCAAGTTTTATACAGAAAATATTTGATACTTGATTGAACATTTTTGGGAACCCAGCCCCTTGGGTGTAGAATTGGGGAACAATTATGGTCTTAAACACATTTTAAAAACTCTTTACCTAAAATAATTTGAAGAGTGTCCATCGATTTCGGAAAATTTACCTCCACAGTCAGGAAATTGCTTGAAATTTCTTTCTAGCTGTGTTAAATACAATAAGAACGAAATTCAAGGGCGGAAAATTGGGGAGACAGTTCTAATTTTGATCCTATCAGTTTTAAACTCATTTTAAAAACTCTTTGCATAAAATAGTTTGAAGAGTGTCCACCGATTGCGGAAAATGTACTTCCATAATCAGGAAATTATTAGAAAATACTTGCCTTCTTGTGTTAAATATAATAACAAAGCAATTCAAGAAGGAGATATGGTCCGGGCGATGCCGGAGCCAGTTACATATTATATTCAAGACTTTATAGCACCCATTTCTTAAGGAGAGAAGGTGCCGTAAAATCCAAAAGTATATATAATTTTGTATTGTTATATGTTAGAGTTTATACGCTTATCTAATGCAAAAGAAATGAGCCATAAAAAAGCGCCCGACTCAAGTGTGCAATAGATTTATTAATATTGCTCATACGCCAAGTGGCGCTAATTACATAATCATTATCAGTATAAAAGTTTCTTTGGTTGTTGTTGCTTTGATTTGCATGCAATGTAGTTGTAGTTGCTGCTGTTGTTGTTGTTGTTGTTGTTGTTGTATCTTTGTTGCCAATGCTTCTTAACACTTTTTGCTGCCGGCGTTGACTTCACACATTCGTAACAATTGCGCAGCAGACGCGTGTATTGAATATTAATTAACGTAGCCCCCTCCCAAGCTGCACTCCCCTGCCCTGCTAGTGCCACTGCTGTTGCTGGCAACATCTATTGATTATGTGGCCGATGTGGCAACAACAATTTGGCCTGGGCCCAAATTGCTGGCCGCTCTTACAACGGCACTTACCTTACCCAACAGCTGGCTGGCTTGGGCTTTGGCTTTCCATTGCGTTGTATGTTTGCTTTTGGCCTGGCTAAATGTGCCAATGGCATGACACCAATTTTCATTCGATGTGCGCCTTTGTTTAGAGTTCAGCATGCAGCTGAGCCGCTGACCCACTTGAGTGTACCTGCTGGTGTGTGTGTGTGTGTGTGTGTGGGAAAGCCAAGCGTTTTGACCTTTTTGGTCTGCCCAAAACAATTTGCCATTTGCCAAATGGTAGCAATTCACATAATTGCCAAAAACTTTATTTAATTCGATGTCTCTTGTTGCTGCAAAGAGGATTCTAAAGTGTCTACACTCAGAGAAAACAACTGGTAATAACAGTCCTCTGATTATATCAAAATTGATCAAATTATAGAATGCTTAAAAAACAATTTGAAATCCTTCATCTTTCTGAAAGTGTTGCCACAAAACGTGATTATTTTTTGTTTAAATCGAATGATTTAAAGCAATTTTTTCAATTCAGATGGAGAAAAAATGTGTTTGATAGGATATTTTATACACTTTCAAGAAAATAAACGATTTTACAATAAACAAACCAAGTCTAGAAATATTCATAGTTACCTAAAGTCACTTTTGATTTTCCTTGCAATTTTTATTATGTCTTTGATTTCAAATACAGCGTTTTTATAAATTGAGTGAAATCTTAGAATCTTTATGGTAGTAGTACACTCAGAAATATAAATGCCATTAAATGTAGAAAGTGGCCATACTTTTGTATATTATACTTCTCAAAATTAAAAATTATTTCTATTAAACAGAAATTATTTCTGGCTTTTAGGATGACTTTTATATGAGGCGATATTTTGTATTTTATGGCACTTATTTTACTAGCTATAGTCAGTTTTATTTTATTTTTGAATATACACTAGGTTGACAAGCGGGATAATGAACAATTAAGTAATAATACAATACAAGGGCTTGCCATAAGCCGTTAGCTCGCAGATTCTTTATGTATATCCAAATTTACTTTAAATTTGTTGCCTTGGCATAATTAATAGGCTTTTCCCAGATGATTGTTCAACCGAATGCAACATTTATAATGCTTATAATGTTTTATTTGTTTGACTGCATGAAACGGCTTGAGTAGTTTTGTAATGTTGCATTTAATGACTTTTACTGATTAAGATAAGTTGAGACTTCAGTTTTCAGACAATTTTCCTCTCGTAATTTATTTATACAATCCAGTAATTTAAGCAATTTGGCATTTTGTGCAAATGCATGCATCAAATTTACCATAGACTGACATTTATTTATGCGCAACTCGTCAGCGTCACAAACGAGATGCAACAACAACGATAACAAACAACAAATAACAAACAACAAGCAACAAATAACAAACAACTTTTGGCTGCGCTTTTTAGTTGCCATTGTTGTCATCAATTTGTGATTTTGTGCATTAGGCATTGTCTTATTTTTATATATACAATGTCTTCTTTTTTTTGGGGACGAGATTCATTTGCTTTGAATGATGCGTGGCAAAGAGTTGAACAAACCCCCCCCCCCCCCCCACACACACACACACACGCACACACGCACACACACACATAGTTACTGTGGCTGCCTTTTGCCGTGTGGCACGCTGCGTATACGCAATGCAATGTATCCGCATCTAAAGCGGCTCTGCGCATTTAAAATGCATTTATCTCAATTACAAAAAAAAACATAAAAAACTAAAGGAAAAACGAAAAATTGCTTGTTTACAAGGCTTAAACGAAACGAAGCGAATGAATTGTACGAGACGCATTGTTTGCAACAAAAAATAAAAATACAAAATAAAAACAATAAGTAAGAAACTTTCACTAGGCAGCGCGCAAAACTGAAACAAAGTGCAAATGCAGATAAAAGAGCGCCACAAAAGAAGGGCGCTATCAAAATGAAAGAGGAGCACAATTGTTAATTAAAACAAATAAACTGCCAGACAGTAAAAAAAGAAAGAGAAAAAAACAAAGCTGTATGTGAATTATGCGTGCAACAATCAGAAGAAGTGTGAAAACGAGGCAACAAGTAAGAGAAGGTAAATAAAAAGAAGTAAATCCAGTTTCCGGCGTCCTTCACAAGGCCGTTGCAATAATTGATGCGGCTGCTGTTGAAGCTGATGATGAAGCTGTCGATTATAATAATGATGCTCTTTATAAAGCTCAAGCAGCTGCTGCTGTCCGCTGAAGGCCTTCTCTGCATTCAGTCAGCTTACGCAACTGCCTTCATTGGGGAGACTCGATATGCGTCTTTTGTTTGGCCTTTTACATGCGCTTTCCAACACTGCACTGTGGAAATAAGTCTAACATTTCGGCATAAATGCAATTTTTTGTTGTTCAGTATTTTGAAATTGTTTTGATTTTCTCAATCTCAATAATCCAAACTAAAAGTATTTTTGTAATTTTACGGACTACCCTTAATGTTTGCCGATTGATCAAAATCAGCTGATGCAGAGTTGCTTTGTAAATTAAATAAGCGCGGGAAACTTTTTCGAAATTCTGTTTTAATCCAACTAACGTTCAAGCAAAATTCATCAAGTCTCTAGCTTCATAGTTAGATTTCATGTCGAAATATTGGGTTTTGATTACCATAGTTGGATGGGGAGTGAGTGAAGGCGTCGTTTAATTTGAAAAAAACTAAAATACAAAATTCTAGTTTTGTTTTACTGATATTTATGCAAAATTTCAAAGCCCAATCTTTATATTTAGAGTTTATGCCAAAAATTGTACTTTTTCCTATAGTTACATGGGGAGCTGGTGAAGGCATGGTTCAATTTAAAAAAACTAAAAAGCAAAATTCTACTTTAGCTTAACTTATATTTATGCAAAACTTCAAAACTCTAGCTTTGTATTTAGAGTTTATGCCAAAAAATTGTACTTTTCCCATGGTAGACTGGCTGCTTGCATCACACTTTATTCGCACGACTGTCAATCACAATTTATTATTATTATAACAAAAACGTTCCGTGGCATGTTGACAAACCAGTTGAAATTTCATAACCAACAAATAAAATATAAGAAAAATTAAAAAAATAAAAAAAATCTATCAGCCGCAGCGCCAAATGTGTTAACCATTATGCAAAACGATCTTCACGGCTCTATGGCTGCGGCCAAGGAAGTAAACCTGCGGCGTCTAGTCACGTTCAGGCAGCGCTTCCTGGTGGCATGATCTGGCCACTGGCCCCCGGCCCCCGGCCCCTGAACTACCCTCCTCTGCTCAAAACTGCACACTCTGGCCTCTGACACAGGCACGAAGCTTTTGGGAAAATCTGTTTTTGTCTTGCGAATCAAGTTCAAAATGTCAAGTTTGCGCAGTTGCAGAAACGCCCTCGCCCGCGCCCGAGGAAGCTCAAGCTCAGCAGCAGCAGCAATAAAAGCAACAACAGCAGCTAGCAACAACAACACAAAGCTTTGGCATCTGCAGCTGCCCGCTTGGTGCTTGAACTCGAAATGAAAGTGAAAATGCGCTGACAGCGGCGTCGACTGCGACTGCGACTGCGACGGCGACTGCAACGCAGCTAAGCGCAAAAAGTTGCCAACTCTTACTTTCAAAGCTGTTGTTGTTGTTGTTGCTGTTGCTGTAGTTGTTGTTGCTGTTTTGTCTTTGCTGCTTCGTTGACCACACAAAAAAAGCAGCAACAAAGAACACTGCAATTGAAACAAGTCGACTGTCAGATGCTCTAACTTTAGCTTGGGAACGCCCTGCAGTCGACGTATTCGAACGAATTCTAGTATATACCAAGCTGCTCTTAACTCTGCAAATAACAATGAAATATTAATTAATTATAAAGTATATTTTGTAAATACTATTAAAACCCGAGGAAAGCTTTCCTTTTCTAAATTATTTCACTCTATATAGCTTTTTCCTTTTTTTTAAATATAACTAGTATATATCAAAACATAAATCATAAATTCTTACTCAACATAGTGTCAGTGTTTTATCTACTGAGAGCGTGTTCTTTCCCCTGATAAGTTCCGCGTTGCAAATTGCCAAGAAATTGTTTGTCTCTATCTTCCCCAATCCCAATTAGTACCATTTATGCAGACAAACGCAAAATCCAAAAAACTAAATAAATTAATTCCTCAACATATCATTTTGTTAATTTGAAACATTTCTAAAAGTATTATAAAAGTGTATAAATAAAGAAGAAACCCGAATATGATAGATAAATGTGAAATATAATTAACAAATAAATACAACAAGTAGAATTCGAAGTATAATAATGAGTATAAGGTAGATGTTTGGGCAGAATAGCTTAAGCTCGTAGTTCTAATGATATACGAGTGTATGTACTCCTATGAACCGGAAGTAAGTAAAGGAAAAACATGCCTTTAAGAAAAAAGAGTGTCGGATCAAATGAAGATTAATACTTTATCTATAAGGCAAAGATATATATATTGTTTAACCTAGGGAAACCAATATCTAGTCCTAGAACCAATATCAGGCAAATACTCTCTAAGAAAATTGTATTCTCCTAATTTCATTCTTGATTTTCATTAATAAAATGTGCAAATGTTTGTAGAAAAAAACGCAGTAAAACAATTTATACGGAATTTGCAAAAAAAAAAAAAAATTCGGCTATAAAAATGAATTAATTGTAGGAAGTTCCCATTAGGAACTAGTTAAAAAAAAAGTAACATCTTAAAGGCATTTTGTAAAATCAAAAACCAAAAATGCTCTACTTCCGCCAGAAAGCGTATTGGTGGAGTTGCAGTTTGGCTTTGCTTTTTGATTATTTTATTGCAGTAGTCATGTCCTTCTATCGTTAAACGTAAAAATAACTTTTAAAAAAATGCACGAAAAATTGCTGCAAAAATAAAAGCAAGCAACGTTGTGAATTTTGCCGCTTTCCAGTTGTGCGGTGACTTTTATTTTGTTAACTGGTTTTTGACGCAGTTGCCAAAAGTCAGCTGCTGTTGCTGTGACCGAGGAAACGCGTGTTGCAGCTTGCAGCTTGCAACGGGCTGCGGCAACTGATGAGGCAAGCTGCAGCGTAAATCGGTAAATTGCAATTAATTTGTTGTCCGCTTAATGTGCATTTAATCGTTGATTAAAGCCGCCAGATGAAAGCTCATTTTGAGCGTTTAGCCAACGCTAATGGCTGGCCACGCCCACCACCTCCCCCGCGAACCCATCTCTTAGAAACACACCCACATTTAATGTCATGCCTTGTAGCCATTTAATGGCCAAAATGTTTTTGTAAATGCCAACATGTTTGATATTTATATTTGTCGTTGTTTTCCTTGCAGGCAATTAAGGAAGTAATTTGTGGCTACAGTTTGTTGTGTGTGGATGTGTATATTGTTGTTGTTGTCGCTGTCGTTGTCGTTGCAAGATCATCAGCCAGCAGCGTCATGAATGCAACCACATGAAACGTCGGCTGTTGAAGCGTCAACAGCAATTGCCATAATTGCCATTGGAGCAGCAAACATAAACGCACACACGTACACATACACACACACACACACACACACACACACACACACACACACACACACATACATATACAAACAGGCACCCCAGAGCTGCAGGCAAGGAGTCCAATAACCGCACCACCAACACCACCCAAACGAAACTCGCCACACGAGATATCCGCGGCAGGCACAAATCGAAACCCAGGCAAAATCCAATTGCCAGCTTCGGGCTACTCCAGCTGAATTGTAACAGCGTCGGGCGCCGGAAAATCCCAGAGCCAAAAAAATATAAGAAAAACCAGTGGGCAGAGATCAATGAACGCGACACGCAGCTGCCAACAACAACAGCAACAACGGCAACAGGCAACACGGGGCAGCGGAGCATAAGAAAAGCCAGCATTTGGCTTGGCAACGTTCAAGTTCAAAATCACCATTGCAACTGGAACTGCCACAAAGCAGGAAGTTGCACAGCTGCACCTTAATTGGGCGCAGTGTCATTACCACCACAAAAAAGCAACAGAAGCAACAGCAACAACAACAAGCACACAGCTCAACCCGCTTAATGTAAAATGTTAGTAAACAACAACCACAACAGAAGCTGCCACATTAGTTGGACACAACTGCTCATCAGCTGCCTGCTGCTGCTGCTGCTGCATGCCACGGCAGCGCTTGCCACCGCAACCAGCTCGACTGTCTCGACAGCGCGGCTGACGGGTCAACAGCTGGCGCCCTGGCAAACCACCGCCTCCTTTGGCAGCCACACGGCCACGGCAGCGCCCACAGCGCGCAATCTCTATGCGCCCTATCAGAGTTTTAGCCAGCAGGACGATGTGAGCTTCAAGGATGTGCGACAGCGCACAGATGGCAGCATTGTGCAATCCTTTGGTTCCTATCGCACCGCAAGACAGTCCACGGGCGGTCAGCAGCAACGGCTCAGCGTCGCTCCGATGTCGAGATCATACCCGCACCCTCCGTGGAGCTGCCACAGAGCGAGCTGATCACCGATACCCAAGCAGCTGGTGCCGACGCTGCCGGAGAATGTGACGCGCCAGGGACGCAGGCGCAACTATATGTATATACCGCTGCAGTCGGAGAAGGAGGCGGGCACGGCGGCCACGCTGCTGCAGCTGCGGCCCAGTCGGAATGCCTCGTTGTCGGCGCTGGGACCGCCGGCCGCTGGCGTTGCCGCCGTGGCTGAGGAATTCGGCGCTGAGCTGGCCGCCCAGGCGCAGGAGCAGCAGCAGACGCCGCCGGAGCGCACCGAGCGCAGCGATCTGTTGGTTGCCTCCAGCTCCACGGACAAGCTGGAGTACGCCGAGCCGGAGCACACCAGTCGCCGTGTGGGCTTTCAGTTTCCCAGCTACAGCCTGAAGCCGGCCAGTCCATTCTATCCGCAGGCCTATCGCGAGGACAGCCCCATCTTCGAGGATGGCAATGCCGGCTACGAGCCGCAACCCTACACCGAAGATGCCGCGCCCACGTCCGCCCAATACGAGCACGAGACGCGCCACACGCGGCAGCTCTACTTCGACTCGGATGTCTCCCCCTCCAGCTTTGAGTTTCCCGGCTTGGTGGCCAACTCCAAGCCACATACGCTGAATGCGGCCGTGGCAGCGGGCAAACTCTATCGCGACGATGTTACCAAGTTTGGGGACATCAATGGACCCATCACAGCGCTGCCGCAGCGTCTGCAGCGCGGTCTCTACTTTGGCGATACCGAATTCCGCACCGGACCCAGTCCCATGCGTCAGTTTGGGCCGCAGAAGGCCTTCAATGAGTACGTGGGCCCCGGCGACTACCAGAGTTCCCGCAAGAGTCGCTACTTTCCCTACAAGTCCTCCCGCAGTCCACGAGTCGTCTTCCCCACCAATGACAATGTCGGTACGACGGGTCCCAGCGGTTCCAGTGCACCCTCCGGAAATGGCGTTTACTTTAGCGACAATATTGCTTTCAGGTAAGAAAAACTTAGAGCGAGTGTATAACAGTCAGATAGAGTAATAGTCAAGAGCATATATTTTATTTGAATAAAATAACTAAAATAAATTTGTAAAACATATCTGAGAATATAATCGCATACGATACCACATTCTAAAACGCTTCTTCCCACAGAGATCAGAACTTTGGCATCAATGAGCTGGCTGCCGTTCAGGATGTGCGCAACGATTATAGCCTGCAGGAACTGGACAGCGCCTCGGAGGCGACCAGCAGTCCACAGTCGGCCAGCACATTCAAGGAGAAAGGTAAGGGCCAGTCTCTAACGCAGAAACACTCTGCTAGTTGTCTAAGTTAAGCTTCAGTTAGTGTCGCTGCTGGGAACTGCTTGCACTAGGCCTAATTGTCCAAACCGTCCAATAAACACACACACATTCCACACACACTTACACACACACTTGTTGCTCATCTACATACATGAATTCCCCCACCATTTGACAGTCGACATCACAACGGACTTGGAGTGTCAGCATCGAGGCGGAACTTGCGAGTTCTTTTTAGGCTGCTGGCTTTCCGGCGGCCTCATACAGGGCACCTGCAATGGATTGCTGCGGGGCTGTTGCCATCGCACGGCCAAATCGGCCAATTTAAGAAGCTCGGACTATGTGGGCAATACGGTCGATCTGACCGATCTACCGCAAAAGAACTATGGACCGGTCAACAACGAACCCAGTGAGTGTGGCAGCCTCAAGCTTGCAAAACTTGCAACACTGCAAACTTCCAAACTTCCAATACAACAATTAAATAAAATTCAAAGTCCAAGCACGTGCACACTAAAACAACAACAATCTTAGTATACAAATAGGTCCAGCTTGCTATGTGGACTAATCCTATACAAAAATATAAAAATATATATACTCTTTGCATGCAATTTTTGCCTAACAAATATTTTGTTGTAGTGCGAGGGTGGAGTGAAAAGTAATCGGTAAAAGTAATAGATAATTCATCAAATGAATATTTTCTTAATAATAAAATAAAATTTTATATCAAACAAATTTATGTACAGTTTAAAGTTGTTCATATATGACAAGAATAAAATAATTAAGACCTGTTCTGAATTCCACTTTCGAAACAATTTCACTTAAAAAAGTGTTGCATACTTTTCGGACCAGGATCAAATTAAAAATCGTACTTTTCATGATTCTATAACTTCTATGGATCTCATACGAAAGTGGATTTCATAACAGGCCTGTTTATAATATGGTAATTTATCTAAGAAAATGGAGATCGAGCTTACTTTTCAATCCAGCCTCGTTTGCCTACGTTTTGTATTGTTTATAATTTTGTTTGCTTTGTTTTGTTATTTGACTTATTTGCATTTGTATGTTGCGCACCATATTCGTAGCTATTGTCTTATGTTTTGGCTAGTTTTCAGTGCTTAATTAAGCTGCAATTTGTTGTAACTTTAATACACGCTACTAAAACAAAACAACGCCTCACAAACTGAGGCGCCAAGTGAAATGAAAATGCCGCCAAGTGCCAAGTGGGAAAATGCAAAAAGGAAAACCCTATAACTACGGCTATATATACTCGTAACTGCCGCAGCATGTGCATGTTTATTACCAGAGTTGAGCCATATTTACACATCACTTAACGGCATGCCCAAACAAAATGAGAGCTCCATGCCCAAGCGACCCCAGAACCTCACCAAAGACAACAAACTGTAAGCCCAGCGACTAGAAAGTTATGATCCCCACCACACCCTCTCTCTCTCTCGCTCATCATCCGAAATCACAGATCACAAAAATTGCGGGCAGTTCCAAGCATCGTTTTGGCCTCATTTGGTTTCATGTGGCTGCCACAAGTTCCACCTGCCTGCTCAACTGCTCACCTTAACGCTTCTGTTGCTAGTTGCTACTAACTCTATATACTGTATATGATAGTCTGTCAGCTGACCTGCTTGACCTCACTAACCCCCCACCTATGTGTATCTCTTTCTCTCTCCCCATCTCTTCCTGACAGGTTGCGGCATCTCGCTGGCCAAGCAGACCGCCCAGCGTCGCATTGTGGGCGGCGATGATGCCGGTTTTGGCTCCTTTCCCTGGCAGGCTTACATACGCATTGGCTCCTCCAGGTAAGCTAACACCAGTGATGTAACAAATTTATCGATACCTATCGATATTTTCAAGTAAATTATCGTCCCTAACCCATATGATTATGCCTTCAAATTATCAAGCGTTTTTCCATTTCTATATCTCGATTGATATCGTTAGTATTCATTGTACAGAATGTTTTTTATTTGATCCATTAATGAGGCATCTCTCTATCAATTTAATTTTTTTTTTTCGCACTCCTATCTTTACAATCGATATAATATCCACACTTTTGTGGCCTATGATCTTTATCAGTACTATCGATAGTTTAAGCTATTAACGAAACTATCGAATAGTCAAAGAATCGATGGTTATCCGTAGAAAAATAAGTTCCATAGTTTTAAGTAAATCGCCTTTTAATACAAATCACGCTTAAATTCGGAAACAAATTCTAATTAGTAGAAATCGTTTCCAAATTAAGAAAATATATTTTCTACAAAGAATGGCGACTTTCTGCATTTCAGGACATTTATTTTTCCAGATGGTACTTGTAGTTACATATTTAAACAACATTCATGTTGTTTACCAACTTTGTTGATACTATCGATAGTCTTAACTATCAACTTCGAAGCAATCGAAATCGAATTATTATTGCTCTTCCGTCTGTTTATGCATTAATCGTTGCTTGTGGTTTCTTGCAGATGTGGCGGCTCGCTAATCTCGCGACGTCATGTGGTTACTGCCGGGCACTGTGTGGCACGTGCCACGCCCCGCCAGGTGCACGTCACGCTGGGCGACTATGTGATCAACTCGGCCGTGGAGCCGCTGCCCGCCTACACCTTTGGCGTGCGTCGCATCGATGTACATCCGTATTTCAAGTTTACGCCACAAGCGGATCGCTTTGATGTTTCCGTGCTGACGCTGGAGCGAACCGTGCACTTTATGCCGCATATTGGTAAGTTGGATCATAATAAGAAAGATTCAGCAACTTATCAACTTTTGCTAACTCCTTTGCAGCGCCCATTTGCCTGCCGGAGAAGAACGAGGACTTTCTGGGCAAGTATGGCTGGGCTGCCGGCTGGGGCGCCTTGAATCCCGGCTCCCGACTGCGCCCCAAGACGCTGCAGGCCGTCGATGTGCCCGTTATTGAGAATCGCATATGCGAGCGCTGGCATCGACAGAATGGCATCAATGTGGTCATCTATCAGGAGATGCTCTGCGCCGGCTATCGCAATGGCGGCAAGGACTCCTGCCAGGGCGACTCTGGCGGTCCGCTGATGCATGAGAAGAATGGCCGCTGGTACTTGATAGGTGAGTCCTGCTACTGACCTTTAAATGATCCCAATACTAAGCCTCATTATCTGCTTTACAGGTGTTGTCTCGGCGGGCTACTCCTGTGCTTCACGTGGACAGCCGGTAAGTTTTGGTTGTTAAAGATTTTGTGTACTCTTGCAGAGTCTATATTCTAGTTTTGTCACGATTTATGTAACGCACATATACTTGCTTATATATATTCTTGAGCTGATCAAGGAGCAATATAGTCAAGGCCGTCTGTATGCCTCATTCTCTCATTCTTTGCCAACTAATCTCTCAGACTTAAAGCTATTTTAATGAAACTTGCCACAGATGCTTCTCTTTGCTGCGAGCACTACATAAGATGACATCCTGATCAGATCGATATTCGATTATTCAATAGAAAAATTCTAAATATGAGATATATATTCAGAAAAAATAAGGCTAGCTGCCTTTGGCTACAAAACTATGACGACTTTCTGCCATTTAGGCTATTTTTCTTTCTAAGTGTACTTTCAACATCCCGGTAAAAGCATTTTCTTCTGTTACTTATATTTATCTCTTGTCTTTTTCAATTTACAGGGTATCTATCATCGCCTGGCCTACACCGTGGACTGGATATCCTATGTTGTCGGCCTGACGGTCAACATTTAAGCTAAACAACTTGTCTAATTTATTCTGAACCCAACGCATTCGCATCCAGCTTAGAGCTTCGACTTCAGCTTCAGCTTTTACTTGCAGCTTGCAACATGCCCCCAAACGTTTTGTATATAATTTCTTTCGACAACTGCGTTTCTTAACTTTATTTATGCATACTTTAATAATTTTCAACAAATTAACGCAGCTCTCAGAAGCTGCATTCATTAGAATTTAGTAGCCACGAGATATCTCTTGGAAATCTGTCGGATATCGGCGAGTAATGCGACTTTCAACTTAAACCTTAAATTAATTATTAATTAATTTACTTAGTCATATGCGCTGTTACGTAATTTTAAACTATTTATGAACTAATTTGTGTAAATAAACTATGTAAATGTTAAAATTCACTTTATTACACATTGTGTCTTCATGGCTTGAGCGGCACATGGGATAGATATAATGGTGGATATGGCATCCCAGCAGCCCAAGCATGCTCCGCATCCTGGCGTCCAAAAGCCTTGGAATCTGACTGCTGCTGCATGACGCGGAATAGAGTGAAGACCTCATGATATATTTTGTAATAGATCACTGCAGAGAGGCACAGATTAATGGGGGGATTCGAGCATAGTTTGGCAACTCACCGAGCACAAGTGAAAAGACCAGCAAGCACATCAAAAAACTGGACAAATCAATAAATAACCCAGCCATGGCATAGAATACACCCAAATACAAACCAACACCAAATGTGACGCCATGATATATAAGCCAGGGATACAGCAGGCTGCTCGAGTTCTGGGATAGTAGGTACTTATTTGTATAAGGAATCGGTAATTGGATGAACAATTCTACAAGAATAAGATACAACAGTGCAGCAATACTATCGATAGTGAGTTTATTTGATCACTTAAACAATCGATAGTCGGCACTATCAATACAAACTATAAACAGTTGCAAAATCATCAACAACTTTAAAATTTCACAAGAGATTTGTTCAAACTATGTATAACGAGAAATCATTCTATAGCTCACAATATAAATTTTCAATTATTATTTATTATTTTTATGATTAATTTCAGAAATTAGAGTCAATACCATCAATGTTAGGTATTACATAATTATACGATCTATCAATTGAAGCAACTATCGATAGTTATCGATAGCGCTTAACTAATAATTATATAAGTCAATACAATAATTTGAAATTATTTCAAAACTTTAAAATCAGAAATGCAATTTGCTCATAAGGGGCAAAACATACAAACATAATGAGAACATAAAAAATAGCTCAGAATATAGAATTTCATTTAAATTATTAATCATTAGATTTAGAAATTCAAAGCAATACCATCAATGTTAGGAATTAGGTAGATTGATGCAACTATCGTCCGTTAAACAAAGGATCGATAGTTACTAAGCTATCGATATCATTTATCATTTAAATGATATAAATATAAGTCTTAAGCCTTATAAATCAAGCAGGGTCTGTGGCATAGCTTCAATTGTCAAGATTCAACATTTCATTGTAATATTGAAGACTTATTTCACTTTAGCAATACTTTGCAGTATCAATAGCTTGCAACTATAGAGCGTGCCATCGATAGTGTCGTAGATATCCTTATAGAACTAATACATAAGTCTATTCTGCTGCTGCTTGCCCCTCACACTTACCCGAGCCACGCCAATGAGCAGCAATAGACTGACGCCCAAGTTAATCAATGAGAGCCCATAGGCAACTGTGCTAAATCCAGACAGGACTATCGATAGATAGGGATGTGTGCTAATTAAGATTGAAGTACGCACAACTTTCAACACTTACGATTCATCAGGAACTGCTGCTCCTTGGCTGTGGCCTGCTTAAGCAGCGATTGTTTTAGCAGCAGTTCGATATCCGGCTGCATGTTAATGATCATCATGGAGCTAAGGACCACCACGCTTGATATGATGACGCCCAGCCAGCCGACAATGATGGCATTGTACTTGAGATTCTGGCACTGAATATAGGCAATGCTGCTGTGCACGGCAGCTGCCTCCTGAGCAGCAGCATTTGCTGCTGCTGCTGCTGCCGCCGCTGCTGCAGATTTGCTTGCCATGGTAAAGAACTGAAACTAATTAAATTTTGCTTAATGTATATGTAATAAACGTTTTATTTTGTTTTTTATGGCACACGGAAGGTGAGCTACGAGTGTGGAGAGTGTGAATATTTGTGTTTATTTGATTTTGGTTTTGTAGTTTTTTGCTTGGTTTTTGTTGTGTTTGTGTGTGTGTATATGTGGACGACACAGAGACAACTGACATATAAACGAAACGCCTGCCTTGAACAAAAATGAAATATTTCATAAGCCAATACAGCATATTTGATATGCTAATGCTATCAGAGCAGCCAAAGCCGAAGCCGAAGCCGAAGCAGAAGCAGCAGCATCAGCATCATCAATAACAAATGCTTTTAGAAAGTTACATAAAAGAATGGCCCCGTCTCTCAATAGGTCGCTGTTAACCCAAAAACGCAGCTTCTTCAGTCGCGGGCCAGAACTGCTCCCATTCCTGATGAATGGGAAATGAATATGAATGAAACCTGACAGCACTCCGCACTCAGCGGTTGTTGCAATTATGTCGCATCAAATAATTATAACTTGACTTGGCAAACATTTCCTGCGTTTCGTAATAATTAGCCAAGCTTCAGCTGATGAATTTCAGGCCCAAACGAGAATAGAGAACAAGTGAGAAAAGCTACTTTCTTTGGTCCGACGAAGTTTTAATACTCTTGCAGAGATACTAATATTCTCGTACTCTAACAACATAACAATATACACAAAAGGTTTTTTCTATAATACGAGCACTCAATTTTCGTAAATTGTTCTTTCTTATATTATAAATATATCCGAATTAAATCAAATTTGGCTAAATTAACTATTGTTGTATTAAAACGAAAAAGTTGCTCATACTACAGTGGAATTTTCAACCGACTGTTGATAATTACCCAGATTTTGCAATTACAACATATAAAAACATACAATTTGTGAGTATGAACTAGATTAAAAAAAAAAAACAAAAAATTTGATCACACTACAACTAAATTTTCGATGTTCCTATGGCAATTTCCCAGATATAGTGCTTAGATTAGAATCAAATTTAATCAGAATGTATAGAACATATAAAAACAAAGAATTTGATGAGTCTGTTCGAGATTAAAAAAGAACAACAGAATTTTCGACCGACTGTTCCTATGGAAATTACCTAGATATGTGTTTAAATTTTAAGCAAATTTGAGAATGTATAGAACATATAAAAATTTAAAACCTTGTGAGTTTGTTCGAGATTAAAAAAAAACAAAAAAGTTGTTCATAGCATAGCTGAATTTTCTATTGATAATTCTTATTGCAGCATATAGCGATCTAATCATTCCGGTTCCAACATTTGTGTGTATCTGTAGGAAACAGGATGCATTTCCGGCAAGTTTCTTGAAGATCTTTAAAACTATGAGACCAGTTGTCATAGAAACAGACAGACTGACTCACATTGGGGAAGATCAAGAATACATATACCGAATACTGTCGGAAATGTCTGCTGCAATGCGTTGCACATTGCGTGCAGCAACTTTAATACCCTCCTGGTAGGGTATAACAAGCGCCCAGATCAAGATTCAACCTGTTGCTGCGGCTGCTAATGGCGAGAAGATGATCGCAGCTGAGGCTGTGGCAGAAGCTGGCAGCGCGCCCAGTTTGATTCTGGCCAGCGAGGCGTGCGGTTGTCGCTGCGGCCTTATAGTTTTCTTGTTAGCCAATTTTGCAGCATTTGTGCTAAGAGTCTTACCACAATTGGCAGCGGCGAGCTGCTTAAAATGTGTGAAACTCTGTGAGCTCTGCGCGCTGCGTGCCTGCAATTGAAAACTGTGCCAACTTCAGCTGGCTGACTCTGGATTGGCACAGTTATTACTCGTATTATATAAAAAAAGCGTGTGTTAACCTATTTAGGCGTATCAAGGACACATGCAGCTTTGATGCTGGCCGCTAGAAGATTTCCAGCTTTGTGAATTGCCCAGAAGTGGTAGCCCATAACAAGAAGCACAGCGGAGGCAGTAAAAGTGGAGCAGCAATAATAAGAAATCTAAGTAGAAACACACTCGAAATGGAAAAGCAGAAGACACCAACAGCAGCAGCCGCGAATAGACGACATATAAAAGTGAATAAGAAATTGTCATGCTTTCATTAACAGCAGCAACAACAACAACAACAGCAGCAACAACAAATAAACAAAACTTAATTTTAACTGTCGGCAATTTGTGTTAAACGCCTACAAACAGTGACAGTGAGTGTAAGCTGTGAACAGTGACTGTGACTGTGACTGCGACTGCGACTGTACGCAAAAATGCTGCGCCAATACTGTGAGCTGCTGCTGCTCGGCCTGTGCGTGCTGCTCTGCCAAGTGGAACCCATGCAGGCCAGTAAGTAGTGTCCTGCCAGAGGGGAGACCCCTTCCTGTCCAGCTAAGCTGATAATCCCTTCACCAGGTATACTCAACACGCTGCTGGGCGTGCCCGCGGAGTGTGTGCATCAGAGTGGCGTCTGGCCCTGCAAGCTGAGCTTCTCCTGCTGGCTGCAGGGCGGCAAGCATGCCAAGGGGTGTGGCAGCAACAAGTGGCTCTTCAGCTGCTGCATTGCCGAGCCCCATCAGCAGCAGCATCAGCATCCGCACCAGTCGCCCCTCGAGAATCTCGTGGACTATGGCAAGCTCAAGATGAGCCTCAATAGCTTACCCAAACGCATCATGTTGCGGCGTCGCGATGATAACGAGCTACACAATGTCAAGGTAAGTGCCTGCCAATTACGATTAAGCAATTACACTAGCCAACAGGATTTGGTCTTGTTTTATGCCAAGCGCTGACCTGCTTTAAAGCGAGCTAAGTCGCATTTGTGATGAGAACATTAACATAGGAAATGCAGTAAAACTATATCTTGACTGAGGTTCGAATATTGTAAATAAAATATTATAGATTCTGACTGGGATTTGAACCTGAAGCTCTAGCACTAGGTTATACCTTGAAACTCGATAGGGTTTGGAGAGCATATATGATCACAATAATACAATGAAATCATGGTAAAGGAAAATCCAGCTTAAAATGTGCTTATTTACAGTTTTGTATTTAAAACAGAAACACACACTTTTCCTAAGCTCCCAGTAGCTTAAGTCGATAGCTAAATTCGAAACTTAAGGAACAGAAATGACTTATACCAAGGATTTTGATGTTTAACTATATTCAAGTAGTCCTTACGTTCGAAACCTTTATTGTAAGTAAAGTCGGCAGCCGAACATAAGGAGTCTGCCATCTTGAAGAGAACTCCTCACCATATATCTAACAGAATGTGATGGACTCCTATACTAGAAACAAAGGACAATTCTTCAAAATGCTAGTTCTTGAATTTCTTCCAGAAATTGGATTGATGGGGAGCATTAGGAAGCTTAGACGATCATATTGGTCCCACGGCCTTGCCCCACCATAATAATAATAAATATAATAAATATGTTGTATAGTATAGAAAAGAAATGCATGAGCTTCTTATGGAATTTGGAAAATAATATTGAATTGGAAGCAGTAGTATTAAAAATTAAATTATAGACTAAGAGCAATTATGGTTTATTTTTATAATACAAACACAATAAAAGATTGTGTAAGATGGAGCCAGTTTTGGCTGTCTATGCTCTATGATATAATAGAATACAATATAAATAATATAAATTGAGTAAGACTTCTTAAAATAAGTAAAACTTAAATATAATATAATAATAAGTGTCTGAATCTTGTGTTGAGAAAAACAATTGTTTATTATTTAGAATCAACAAAAACCATTCTAGCTTACGCTGAAGCTCATTTCAAAAGCGCGCACAGTGTGTGAGTTGTGGCAACAATAGTACAATTGGAAAAACAAGTTTTTCACAGTCTTATGAGTTTTTCAGCTTATGTGAAGTCGGTGGTCTTAATGCCGCGATTAATGTTGCCTAATCTCTTGTTCTCCGGCAGCCTGAATGTGGTATGCCACGCATGCCGCAGAACACGCTGCAGAAGCGCATCATTGGCGGACGGCCGGCGCAGTTCGCCGAGTATCCGTGGCTGGCGCACATACGCATTGCGGAATACCAGTGCGGGGGGGTGCTGATCTCGGCGAACATGGTGGCCACGGCGGCGCATTGCATACAGCAGGCGCAGCTGCAAGAGATAACCGTGTATTTGGGCGAGCTGGACACACAGAATCTGGGGCACATACACGAGCCGCTGCCCGTGGAGAAGCACAACGTGCTGCAGAAGATTATACATCCGCGGTTCAACTTTCGCATCACACAGCCGGATCGCTACGATCTGGCGCTGCTGAAGCTGGCCCGGCCAACTAGTTTCAGTGAGCACATCTTGCCCATCTGCCTGCCCCAGTATCCCATACGTTTGGTTGGCCGCAAGGGACTCATCGCCGGCTGGGGCAAGACGGAGGCGCATATGGGCCAGGCGGGCACCAATATGCTGCAGGTGGCCAGTGTGCCCATCATTTGTAAGTATTGAGAAACTAATAAATCTCCAAAAGCATGCCTAAATCGCTCGACTCCAATCCACAGCCACCTTGGACTGCATTCGCTGGCATGAGAGCAAACAGATCAATGTGGAAATCAAGTCGGAAATGTTTTGTGCCGGTCACTCCGATGGCCACATGGATGCATGTTTGGGTAAGGCTTATTTTCATTTTTATACTATGTTCCCGAAGGGAAAATAGTATATTGGGTTTGCGAAATGTCCGTCTGTCCGTCTGTCCGTATGAACGCAATTTTTTTGCCTTTATCTTTGAGCTAGAGCAACCAAACTTGGTACACATGTTGGTGTATATCGTCAATTTTTGAAGTGTCGAGATCGACCCCCCACCACCACCCCCTTCCCCGCAATTTGGGGAAAACCTGTATCTTCCTCATTTTTAAAGATATAGTCACCAAATTTGGCATACAGACTAATATTGAGATTCCCGACAGATCTGGACCCACCCACCCCCTCCCCCGCAAATGAGAAAATCTATATCTCCACACTTGTACAGGTAGAGTCACCAAATTTTGATATACATACTAATGTTGACCCCCTGGACAAATATGCATCAAAAAATTTTTGGACCCCCCACCCCCTCCCCCCACAAAGGAGCAAAATCTATATCTCCCACACCTGTGCAGTTTTTTTCGCGTCTCTTTCTGAACACACAAATAACCAAATTATATAGGACTGGGAACATAGTATTCTGCAGTGGGGTGCATTCGACTGCAACGTTCTTACTTGTTTCAATTTGAAAATGTAGCAGTTTAAGTCACGATTTAGTTTGTTTGAAGTGTTCAGTGTTTTATGCAGCAGAAATATGAATATTAACTTTTACCGGGAAAAACAGTCTCACGCGTTTTTCCATGTGTTTAGGTCTGATTCCGGCTGTCTATGTTGCATACTTTGGGGCGGTGCACAACAGCGCACTGTTAGCCTTTTAATAGTGGTAACAGCAATAATGGAAACAGCTTATTTTAAAAAAATTTGTTGAAATCAATAAAACAATTTTTTTTTTGCCACTAATTGAATTTTCGAAGTCAGCAACTTTTTCATTTTCTATCTGCTCGTTTTCAACAATATCAAAAATATTTTATTATTTTTAGTTAAAATATTGCATATTTATTTAACTTGTGCACTACTAACTTTTTGGCAGCTTAAATTAGTTGTACTTTATTATTTTTATTTGATCAAATTAAAGAGCATAATAATTAGAGAGATATTTATACTATAAGTAAGATAGAAGGAACCGTTATATCTTACCGTAGTAACCGTCAATGCTGAAAGTTGGTATACATATTCAAATCTGTTCCCTTTTCCGAATATCTATCATTCTAAATCGATTTGGATATACTTTTGCTGTTTTCGGCTGAAATTTCAATCGCTTCATCCAATCTTATCTTTCGTTCTTGAATTGGTTGGAACAGTTTATATTGCACTGGCTCAAAGGAAACATATTTGAATGCAAATGTTCAAACGTTTTTTGCAATTCAGAACAGCTAACAATTTGGATTCCAAATGATTCGTTTGTAATTAAGAAAAGGCCTAGGTATAATTATAGGATAATAGATAATAGATTAATAATGTTACTTTTGGATTATTCAGATCAAAATTAAGGTATTTCATTTTAAATTTTATTACAATTTTGAGACAAAAAACAATAATGTATCCTTTGAAGAATTTCGGTTATCAAATTTATATATTTTCTAAAAATAATAAAAATAATATATAATTTAATACAAAGATTCGTTTGAATTTGTATGCTAATGAAGTTAGCCAAGAACTCGAGTCTGTCATGATTGATTACTAGATAATGTGATTGCAATTCACTAATTTCAGGTGACTCTGGAGGGCCATTGGTCATCAAGGAACGGGGTCGCTTCGTGCTCGTGGGGATTACAAGCGCCGGCTTTGGCTGCGGCGTCGATCATCAGCCCGGGATCTACCACAATCTGCAGAAGAGTCTGCGCTGGGTGGAGGACGTGGTGACACACAATGAGCTGTAGCTGTAAAACAGAGTATAAGAAAACTGAAATGGCCGCACCTTTGGCGTGTGGCAAGCAATCTCATTAGTTTATGGCGTGTAGCATTAAGCAATGGCCATGTGCAATGACAAACAATCAAAACAAACAACACAAAATACAATTTATTAGATTTATTAAATATTATTATGTAGCAAATGGCCAAATTGCCCAGTTTATGTTGTGGGCTGTGGGCGGGCTGTGTGGCACAACGACCGACCTTGAACGCTGCCAGCAACTGTGCTTTTGGAATTTTCAATTGAATTACGCACTTTTCAACACGTACCACAAATTTGCTTCGTTATGTCATTTGTCAGCTGCCATTTGGCACTCGCAGTTGCTGGCCCATTTCCCATTTAGTGTGCCTGCCATAAATGGCACAATCAAGTGCTTTCAGCAAAACCAGCAACAATCCACAGCTAACAACAGCCAGCAAGCACACCAATCATAATTTGTACATTAAACACTTTGAGATGGGCCAAGTCGAAGACTCTGCCAGTTGCCCAATGTGCCTAAATTGTTAGTGTTACCTTAATTGTTTAACCCTTGCTGAGGGCACTCAAATTTTGTCACGAAATGTGCAACGCATTTAAAGAGGCATGTTTGACATGTCTTGATCAGCATCAACAGCTCTGTCAATATGCCCATGTCAGTCTGTCTGTATCTTTCTGTGTAGCTAGTCTCTCAGTTTTGAAGCTATACTGATGAAACTTGGCACAGATACTTCTTTTCAATGTACAGTATCTACATTTATAAATGTTGTATGTTGGTATGTGTTGGTATCAAAAACTTCTTCACCGATTGAGCTCAAGTTTTGACACAATGTACAGTCCGCTTCAGGGATAGTTTTCATTGCGAGAAAACAGATTTTTTTAACAAACTGATTGATTTGTGACTGGGTTGAGCTCGGAACCTTGAAATATCTACCCACACGGGCGGAAGACTGTTGTAAGAAACTTGAAGAATCTACTCCCACCCGTCACCATGGACGAGAAAAGGACTAAAGCTAGTATCATATATATTAGATAATTGAGATTAAGATAGATCAGTCCAAGTTTCAGCTGTTGTATGATAAAGTCTTTTGTTTTATATAATATCATTTTTTAACAAAAGTTGACTCCTATGGCACATGGCTGAAATAGGAAGTAAAGGCCGAGAATGAAGGAACTTTTCTGTTTGCAGTACGAGTATAGTTTTCATACAATAAGCAATTGTTTAGGCATCTCTGCAAGGGTATTTGACGTTCGGCATTCCAAAGTTGTCTTTTCTTACTCAGCTTTTTGCTTTATTTTTATTTGCTTTGTCTCTAATTCGATTGTGTCGAAGTGTGTCATCAATTTGCTGCTTAAGTCCAATAGTTTTCCATGAACCTAGGCTTAACTATCAATTATTTAGGCTTTGATAGTTTTTCAATTATTGAGCTTATTGTTGTTGCTGCCGATTTTTCACGCTTGAGATAAACTTGAAATAAGATGTTGTGTGCGTTTGACTTTCGCTTGGTTGCCTGCCTCTGCCTGCCCCAGCCCCTGCCTGCCCCCGCTGTTTGTCTGCTGGTTTTTCCTGTTGCAATTTGTACGATTGTTAATTTTTTTCTACTGCTTAGCTAAAATTAAATGGCAGCCACAAATTTGTGGCAAAATGTGAGGCGCTAGTGAAGAAAACATTAACTTCCTATTTGCCGGAGCTCCAAATTTGACATTAGTCATGGCAGGCGACAACAGGCAGCAAGAGGCAGCAACAGGCAACAAGAGGCAACAACAGGCAACAACTAAGCGACATGCGACATGCAATTGCCAACTGAGCGACAGACTTGTTGTTGTCTCTGCTCAGAGGCCACGTCTTGGCTTTGCTTTTCACTTTCGATTTCGTTGCGAGTGTGCCTCTCTACACAAACACACACACACACTCACACACACACTTGGAGTCTCTTACACTCTTTGGCGCTTAGTATTACTCAATAGTCAGCGTTGCGAGGTCTCCGCTGCGTGTTGGTGAGCGTGTTGATGGCTTTTTGATTTTGAATTTGTCAGCGAACTGTTTATTAAGTGTTTTGACGTTACCGCAAACTGTTCGCAAACGCAAAACTCGCGCATCACAGCCAAAAAATAATAAAATCAGAGTTTCGGGCTAAACGCTGCAAACAAGCAACAAGAAACCCACAACAAAAGCAAAATAAAAGAAAAAGTGCGTGACGGGGCAAAAAGTACACAATTAGTATGTTCAAATATTAAAATGGCCGCAAAATATGCACTGTGAATTATTGCCAAATTCTTCAACGAAAATTTTGTTGCTGCGAATTTTATTTAATTCAATTTTTACTGCGACCTGCTATGCAAACGAGCGATTATCCAATCAAAAACTCGCGCCGCTACGTGAATTAAGTGAAACACACAATTGCACAAAATCGCAGACAAAACAAGCAACAAGGCAACAACGGCAATTACAACAACCACAACGACAACAATAACAATAACAATAACAACAAACGAAAGTATTGCAAAATGCGCGCAGTTGCATGGCTGCTGCCGCTGCCAACGTCGCTGCCGCTGCTGCTCAGCCTCTGCTTGTGTCGCTGCCTTGACGCCGCCCACGACAACTACAACTCCGTGTACAATGCTGTCGTTACGCCGGAACTGAAGCAGGCCATTGACAAGGATTTGCCCAAGCAGGCCAAGTTCTTCGATGAGCTCGATTGTAAGTATGCAAGTTCGTTGCCTAAGTCTTTCGTTTTGTGTGAACAAGCGGCAGCAAGTTTGTCGCCTAAGTCATTTGTTTTTGCTAGCACAGATTTGTCCCTACCAATATGCAAGTTCGTTGCCTAAGTCTTTCGTTTTTGTGCAGCTCGAGTTTTTTTTTTTTTTTATCAACAAATTAGATTTCTTTTATTAAAAATAAGTCTTTTCTTTCATATGGCCAAGAACTTGCCCTAGGTGTAAGTTCGTCGTATAAATTTTCTATTGCCCTTGACAAGCCTTTAACCAGACAGTATGCAAGTTACTTATAAGGGTACCAGAAATAACATTATTATTATTAAGTCTGCAAGTTTCTTGCCTAAGTCTTTCGTTTAATGCTTGAGCTAATTTGTTTGCCAAGCCATTTTCTTTGTTAGACAAGAATCTGCTTAGTCTGTTGAAGTTTTTCGATGCAAGTTCGTTGCCCAAGTCATTCGTTTCGCAGTCAGTGACTCAGCTAAAACGAAACACATGTTTCAGTTACATAATTTGCATATTAGTTAACCTTGATCGATGGCTCAATTCGATGTCAAGTTCACATGATTCACCGAACGATTTCTACCATTCAAATTGCAATAAAAGTAGCGAAAGTAAGCTCATAAAAAGGGTTTTAGTTCATATTCTTTGGCGCGGCAATTCATCTTGACCACTGCGTACAGCTTTAATTAGACTTTCTAAAAGGCAGCAACAGCAAAGAAAACACAAAAGCAATTAGCCCGAGAAATGCTGGTCCAGCGCCAAAGTTAAAGTTGAAATTATAAACGGTAATTATTTTGACGCGAGAGGCGACATTAACATATGGCCCATTCTGCGCCCCAACGAAAGCGCGTGATGGTCCATTAAAATGATTATCAAAATTCGAGTATATATGAGTATATCTGGCCAACTGCATATTACAAAAGTAATAAGCACACAAGCAAATGGCAACTGGCGAATAACGAATAATGAAAAGCGAGCGCAAATTGCAGCACAAGTTCAATGGCATTCACACTGACGCCGCCATGTAATATAGAAAAGCTAAGAAAAAAGCAAAAGTCTTTTTACCAGGCGATACTTAAAAACTACTCAGAGCAGGAAAATCAACTGCAATTAACGACAATTGCCGTCGCCGCCGCCGCCGCGCTGTGCCGCCGACATTCGAAAGTGTTAAACAACAACATTGTATATAGATTATAGATTATTTGTGCTCGACTATACGTAAGTGTGCGAGTCAAAGAAACCTTGACCAAAAATCCAAAATCAAAGCCAAAGCTTAGCAACATGTTGCCAGCAACAAACTTGACTTCTCTCTCTCTCTCTGTCTCAGTTTCTCTCCTCTCACGTCTTCGGCTTGGCAAGTGAAATGGCGAAATGCGAGCTAAACTCTTCGGCAGCTTCGTTGCCGCGCGAATACAAAACATTGGCTTAGTTCTGAGCTGAATTTCCCGACGTGCGGTTGTCTTTTTTTGTAGAGCAGCCCAAAACGCTGAAAATCATATTAAAGCAGATTGTGATTTATAACGAATTTTCTTTTCGTGCGCCGCGTGCCGTGAAAATTGCCGTTGCGCATGCGTAGCTCAGCAAGAAAGTCGCGCTGTTGAATGAAAACAAAAGTGAAATCCTGGCTGACATTTGGTTACCTAAACAAAAGAGTTGTCAAGGATTGATTTTATTACGCACATAAAGCAAAAAGAAAGTGACCGCAACCACTGCAATAACAAGTGTTGCAAGAAAGTGAAAGTACGCGTTTCTCAGCTGCGCTCCTCGCCAGGAGTCGCCATGTCAGGCAGACGCTCGCATTCGCATTGCCACAAAAAGGATAATTGGCTGAAACTGCGTCTGAGTCTGGTTCTCATCTATGCGCTGACACCCAGCTGGAACGTCTCTGCCCTGGGCTATCCCAGTGCGCAGCAGGAGCATGACATGCTCATCTTGGATGCACTGTCGCGCCGCAGCGGCACCGGCTACTATGGCGAGAACAGCGTCATGGATTTGTTATCCCGAAGTACACGTTGTCCAACAGCCTGCAATTAACTTTATACTCTCTTGTGGCTTTTGTGCAGGGGCGTATCTGGCTAAGAATCACCCTAGAACTTCCTTTTATATAGATACAATCCTTTGACATTAGCTGTCACTTTTATTAGGCGAGTTTAGTTGGCTCTAGATGTATTTTGAATTGAAAAACTTGCTAGAGTGAACTAAAAACATACCCAGAGTGTTTGCTTTATAAAAAGCACTTACTCGAACAATTGTCATAGTAAAACGCATTAGAAATACACTGAAACGCAGGTTTTTGAAATGAGTTACTGTGCGAAAGTTATGCTTGAAATATTATTTTGTAATAAACATGTTTATGTAAAATATTTCAATGTAACAACAAAATTGTTCACTCTTACGAGTTGATCATATAATCGAGTGTTCAGCCTTTTGAACAAGCTCTGTACAATTGTTTTCTCAATGATATATTTTTTGTTAATGTTTAGGTCTATATGTCAAAGTATGCTCCTCCAGAAATTTGTCCTGTCAGCTATTCAAAACAGAAAGAACAATCTTGAAGTCTATATGCGAACTATATATTTTGAATTACTTTTCCAAGCCCGTATTCCCAACTTTGTGTCGTTAAGTGTCTTTAAAGTCTTTAAATAAAAGAACAACTGTTGAGTAGACATGAAAATAGATAGAATATAATATAACTTCTCAGATAAATGTCATAAAAGTTTTGTCCCAAATGACTTTCTTTGATTCAACACATTTATTTGAATTGAAGTCAATCAGTGTTCAAATAATGTTTATATGACAAATAAATAAAATGTACAAGCCCAGCGATCACGCTAAACACCATAATACTTACAACAATATTGAAGTGTTGATCGAGTTACAAATTAAATTCTGAAAAATAAACAAGTAAGAATGCTATAGTCGAGTAAGCCCGACTACTAAACTCCCTGTACCCAGGTCAAAAATTTCCGATCGTATCTACGTACACTTACACATACAAGCCCACATACACAAAAGACGCACACACACGAGCGACAGCTCGAGCGCAGCGCAACCGAGGCACTTTAAGTGGTGTCTGTGCTTCTTCTTCCCTTGCGCTGAAGCACTGAATCTTCTTTCGTTAATAACTTCCGTGTTTATTATCCGAACGACTTGAAATTTGGACAGTAGATTAGGAGACACTAAAGTATTGCACATGCCAAATTCCAAAGGTATATCTTAAAAATTGTTCCTGTAAAACGGTTTTTATCGAATTGCGGGGGAACGGGGGGAGATATCTCAAATCTAAAATAAACTTGACCTGCTCCCGCTATACACGAACCTACATTCCGAATTTGGTGTCTCTAGCTCTTATAGTTGCTGAGATCCTTGCGTTCATACATACGGACGGACAGACGGACAGACGGACAGACGGACGGACGGACAGACGGACAGACAGACGGACATGGCCAAATCGAAATCTCTATTGATACTGATCAAGAATATATATACTTTATAGGGTCGGAGATGTCTCCTTCTGCCTGTTACATACACTTGCACAGAATTAGTACCCCCTTTTTACCCATTTTATGGGTACAGGGAGTAAAAATCAAAGTTTGTACATTTTGCTGTTAGTCATAAAGTTAAGTTATTGTGTAGGGCTTATTGTTATTGTTAAAAGTTTATATACTTTTTTCAAACTTGCCTTTGTTTCTTAAAATTCTTTTAGAATAAACTAAAGTATTTAAATTTGTTTTTTGGGTAACTGACATACATTTTTACTCCCTGTACCCATAAAATGGGTAAAACGGGGGTATTGGATTTGTGCAAAAGTATGTAACAGGCAGAAGGAGACATCTCCGACCCTATAAAGTATATATATTCTTGATCAGTATCAAAAGAGATTTCGATTTGGCCATGTCCGTCTGTCTGTCCGTCTGTCTGTCTGTCCGGATGAACGCGTCGATCTCAGCAACTATAATAGCTAGAGACACCAAATTTGGAATGTAGGTTCCTGTATAGCATACGCAGATCAAGTTTGTTTCATATTTCAGATATCTCCCCGTTCCCCCGCAAATCGATTAAAACCGTTTTACAGTAACAATTTTCAAGATATAGCTTTAAGATTTGGCATGTTCAATACTTTAGTCTCTCTTAATCTACTGTCCAAATTTCAAGTCGATAGGATAATAAACACGGAAGTTATTCACGAAAGAAGATTCAGTAATGCAGCGAGAGGGGGAAGAAGAAGCACATCCACTTTTGCCGCCTGTGTGCGTGCGTCTTTGTGTATGTGTGTGTGTATGGGTAAGTGGACTTAGATGTGATTGGATGTTTTAGACCTGGGTACATGGAGTTTCGTAGTCGGGTATATTCGACTATAGCATTCTTACTTGTTGTTTAATATAAAAACAAAAATATATTTTATTAATTTTATTCCTGCCCCCTTCTTCAAATCAAGGATACGCCCTTGCCTGTGTGTGTGTGTGTGTGTATTAGTGTTTGTGTGCGTGCGTGTAGCTCAACTAATGCCGATTATTTTGGTGTCTTTGGTCTATTTACAGTGATACCACAGTCGTGCCGGTTCCGTGGTCACAAATTCGAGTGCGGCCTGTCCATCTCGTGCGTCTTGGGCGGCGGCAAGCCGCTGGATCTGTGCTCCGGCGGCATGATCTGGTCATGCTGCGTGGACAAAGATCTTGACGCCGAGGAGAGTCCCCATGCGGCGCCGGTGAACAACACAAGTGAGTAGACAGAAACCAAATCATTCTAACTGTCCGTCCATTTCGCCAGCTTTCCAGCTTTCCCATTGCCTCCATCCCAAAAGCCAAGCTTAGACTCTTGTTGCATTTGCTGCACTTTGTTAGCAAATTGCAAATTGCTGCGCTTCGAGTTATGCAATTCTCTGTATAATAGCGCAATAAATTAGTTCGCATTTCGAAAATGACAACAAATTGCTCGACTTAGCCTGCGCACACACACACACACACACACAACAGACACACACAGCACAACAAACAAACACACACACACACGCCCAGCAAATGGCAGCCGCAGGGCAATCGAGGCAGAAGCACAACAAACCCATTGCTCTGACATTACTAAGTTTCATTTAATGCACTCGGGGAGGCGCTGGAGTGGAAGGTGTCAATGGTAGACCGTTAAACATGTCGATCAGGGATAACTCAAGCAGAGCAAAGCTGCAAGACTGCAATTGGGAATATACAAAGTATAGAATCTGAAAAGCAATTGGGAATATGCAACGTACAGAATCTGAAAAGCCATAGGAGTTTTTATAATTCTAGATAGTTTATGCAGAATTTCGGAAGCTGACTTAAAACTGAATAAAAGCTGAAGCTGAATAAAAGCTTAATAGAATAGATAATTGATAAATCTGATTTGCATTGAAATCAAGAAGAATGACTAAATAATAATTACTTTAAATTACTAATTACTTAAATAAGCTTTTATAATTCCTGATATTTTATGTGAAAGTTTAGAAGTTGCTTGGAAACTTTCTGCGTCAACAGAATAAAATAGACAATTGATAAATCTACTTTGTATCTAAATAAAAAATTAATGAATTATTGATAATTAAATTATATTCAACTAAAGAACAATACTAGGCTGAGCTGACAATTGAACGTATCTTAAGAAATTCCCTGTATAATCTTAATTAATTTTGATTTCTAGTACCTCTATAGGTTGGTATTCCAGCCAATTAATGCCTTGTATTTGGTGTCTTACTACCTCTATAGGTTAGTAACTTAAACATCGAATATAAAACATTAGTTGATTGGCATAGTTTGGATAAATACTATTCTCTATAAAATCACAATCAAATTATATTATTCCTATTAATGTAGGTCTTGAACCTACAGTAGAATCTGCTGACTGGCAAAATTCATGTTTTTACTCAATATCCAAAAGGAAAAGAGTTTGACGAGTATAATTAGTATCATTTTTAACAACCACAGCTTTTGTTTCTATATTTTACTTTTATTTATTTTCTTAATTTCTATTAATTTACAACGCTGGCTCAAATCAAGAAAAATAAAATTTAAAACCTAGATTTAAATAAAAATATTTGAAAGCCTACAAGAAGCTACATTTGAAACTAATAACGACACCAACACTTTGCAGGAATTTAAGTTATGCACAAATTTTTTATATCTACTGAGATTATATAAGCTGCCAAAAAATAAATAAATTATAAAGATAAAAAGCTTTTACAATTTTTAAAAATACTTCCAAGCTATTCAAAATTACACAACATTAAGATAATGCTCCCGATATGAAAGATTGCTGCCAACAAAAGAACACTAAGTAGTTTAAAGTCTTCCAACAAAACTTTAAGAGAACTCGCTACATTTTTTGAAAATGGAACAAATTCAGCTTCTACAAAGGTGGAAAACCAAGATTTTTTAATAAAAAGACTTTTTTTCTTTTCAAAGACCATCATATTGTAGCTGTCATAGAACTAATTGTTTAAGTCTATTGTATACATACAAAAGTATTTTTCCGGCTCACCAAATACAGCTGTTCTGACTTGATCTTGTATGCCTTGTCTATAAAAAAAAACGAAAATAAAAGTTGCATTCATTTTATTTTTGTATTTTGCACTTCACATTCCTTGTTCAAATTTGATTTTGAACAGTTTCGCTTGGCATCAAGTGCATTTGTTATATCGTAATCTTAGCCGATTAACTAAGCTATAAGCAATAACAACAAATATTATGCCACACACACGCACACACACACATACACACAGTTACCTAGCAGCTTGCTGCCATTTTGTTGTGCTCTGTTTAATTTTCTAGGCTTCTTTCTGCCTTTTTTTATGTGCATGTTACACAGCAGCAACAAAAACAAGAAATACAACAATAACACAAACACATTACAACATGTTGTAAATAATTCTCGATGGAAATTTTTGAAGCGGCCTACAAAAACTAAACCAAATTACAGTTGAATATATTTGGTTTTGTTTTTTTTGGGGGTAATTTTCGTAAGCTCATAAAGCAGCGCGTTCTGTTTTGGCTACTCACTTTCTTAAAGGGAAAATGCTTTAAACAGTTTTCTGGGAATTTTGTTGGCTGTCTTCTTTTGTCTGCGTAGCGCTCAAGTGTAAAATTTGACTAAAAACCACAGACGCGACAATGAAAAGGCCCAAAACTGGGCAAAGTCGGTTGCGGAAATAAACGAAGGTGAACGTTTTTGCATTTGAAAAGTGAAATTTCGTTGCTTTGTTTCAATTTTCAATTTGCCTTTTGCCTTTTGCCTGAGCCTGCATCAAGTTTTATTTCACTTCTCCTTTTTTACGTTTTTGGTTTATTTATTTATTTGTTTTGCGCATCAGACGACATAAACCAAATTGTGGGAAAAGTCACAGCGTCAAAGTTACGGCATTTTTCGTTCAAGTCCAAAACCCCAAGTTGAAACTCGGCCAACAAAAAGTTGAAAAAAGAAAGAAAATGCCGAAGATAAAATACCCTTGTGGAAATACAAATCAAATAGTAATCATCAGAAAATATACAAAAGAAAATAGAATTTCAAGGAAATATCTAATTCCTGAACGATTGTTCCTATAACAGCTATATGAAAGATCATAATACAAGTTTGAATTGGTGAGTTTGAACTTGATATCTTTATGCGGAAAACGAATTGTTCACAATAAATAATATTCCAATCTGTTTGGTGAGCTACTTCGAGATGTTTTGAAAAAACCAAGGAAGGTGTTCCTACAGCAACTTCTCCACCAATTGTTACTATGACTGCTATGATATAGTGATTCCAGGCATTTAAGTGGTAGCTGTGCTGTATCTTCCCCCCCCCCCCCCCCTGCAGCAATGAACCTTCTTTGTGAATAACTTACGCGTTTATTATCCGGTCGACTTGAAATTTGGACAGTAGATTAAGAGTGACCGAAGTATTATACATGTCAAATCCCAAAGCTATATCTTTAAAACTGTTGGTATAAAACGTTTTTATCAAATTGCGGGGAAATTCCAAATTTTGTGTCTTAGAGTTGCTGAGATCGACGCGTTCATACGGACAGATGGTCAGACCGACGGACATGGCCAAATCGAAATCTCTTTTGATACTGATCAAGAATATATATACTTTATAGGGTCGGAGATGTCTCTTTCTGCCTGCCACATGCATTTGCACAGATTGAGTACCAACCTTTTACCCATTTTATGGGTACAGGGAGTAAAAACTGAGATACAGAGAAGGCTACTTCGACTCCTCTTTTGATGCCGATCAAGTTTATACATTATAGCTTATATATAGTACTTTCGAAAAGACCACTTTCAATGGGTTGTACATTTCGAAAGGGTATAAATAAACTGCAAGAAAGTGTTAATCAACTTGCGCCGTTCTGTGGGCTCTTCGAGTTGAGTTTATTTTCATTTCTTTTCTTTTTGTTTTTGTGAATTACGTGCGAAAAATTATCTCATACGTCTTTGTTTTTGTCTTGGGCTATGGTCAGTAGGTTGTGTGTGAGTGTGTGTGTTAATAGCAACTTTAATTTCGACTTCATTGGTTTGGTGACATAATAAAGTCGTGAGGGGCGCCAGTCGCAATTGCCGGCCCAGTGATTTTATTATTACTACTTTAAAGTCTTTCACTACTTAAAAAGTTTCGCGGCGAAAGTTGACCCCAGTTTAAAGATCCCATACACACACACACACACACTGCGAAACTGAAACACAGGTTGTGCATAGAGGAAAACTGCCACATCATCATAATTCTAACACACAGGTGACATAATACACTTGCACGACATTTATCCCGATCTGTCGCCAACTGCCAACAAGCCGACACATCAGCAACATCATTCACATCAGCAACATCATCATCAGAGCAACAACAACAACAACAACAACGGCCTGTCAGCGGCCTCCTCGTCATCCTCCGCACGACCGGCCTATCCCAGCCACGGCTATTATAGCACCAAGCGTCCCCCGCTCTACAGCGGCAATCCCTACAAGCCCAGCTCCAGCTCCGGCTCGAGCTCGTCGTCTGTGCATCGACCCGCTGCCTCCAGCTTGAACAGCTGGGAGCATGACTCGAATCACTTGGGCATTACCAATCATCTGGACAGCTTCTTTGATGCGGATGCACCGCCGGACAGTGGTGGCGCCACCCACACACGACCCCAGCAGCAGCCACAGGCACACGAGCCACAGGCGCAGCCCTTTGCGGTGGGCAATGTGCTGGATCTGAATGCGGGCGAGGCGGTGGATGAGTACGACAGCGGTGGCTACAATGATGCCAGCTATCGTCCTGTGCCGGGTACTAAAACCAAATCAACCATACCAATAATCTATCTCTCTCTTACTCTTTGGCACCACTGCAAGTTTTCCTTTTGTATGCACCACACAAACCACTCAAACTCTCACCCACTCTTTTTATATTTTTAAATATAGTTTGCACTCAGCGCCTTTGCTCTCACTTTGTTTAATGCTTGGTTAAAGTCTTCAACCTTTTAATGCATTCCTTGAATTTTCCCAGGCTGCGGCGAGGTTTACTCACGCTCCAATCGCATTGTGGGTGGACACTCCACAGGATTTGGCTCGCATCCTTGGCAGGTGGCGCTCATCAAGAGCGGCTTTCTAACGCGCAAATTGAGCTGCGGTGGTGCGCTGATATCCAACCGCTGGGTGGTGACAGCCGCCCACTGTGTGGCCACGTAAGTACTTTGACTAAAATCTGCAAATATATCGATAGTTTAAATATATATAGTTTTTCCGGATCGATTGCATCGGAACCATCATTTCTATCGATTGTTTTGCAGAATACTATGAATACATTTATAACCTTGTTATTTTCTTGCAGCACCACCAATTCGAACATGAAAATACGCCTGGGCGAGTGGGACGTGCGTGCCCAGGAGGAGCGTCTCAATCACGAGGAATATGGCATTGAGCGCAAGGAGGTGCATCCACACTACAATCCTGCGGACTTTAAAAACGATGTGGCGCTCATACGACTCGATCGCAATGTGGTTTACAAGCAGCACATCATACCCGTCTGTCTGCCGCCGCCAACCACCAAGTTGACCGGCAAAATGGCCACCGTGGCGGGCTGGGGACGCACGCGGCATGGCCAGAGCACGGTGCCATCGGTGCTGCAGGAGGTGGACGTGGAGGTCATATCAAATGATCGCTGCCAGCGCTGGTTCCGAGCAGCCGGCCGACGTGAGGCCATACATGATGTGAGTTTACTCAACTTGAAAAATGAAAATGAAATTGGTTCAATAGAGAAAAATGTAGAAAAGCATGTAGAGTCCATAAAGACATTAGCTTTTTGACTTGCTGTCCACACTTACTTTCTGTGGTCTTCAACCCAGTGGCATAGGAGTCAACTTTTGTTGGAATCATTGACATTGCAACATATGTGAAACTATTTCTTGACTGAGCTTCGAACTGAGGTTTTGCGGCTAGCACATAAATAATATAAATGGTATAAAATAAATGAGTAAATCAATAACTGCGAATAGTATTTGAATAGACTCCTTACACGATAATTTCGACAGTACGCAGCAACGAAAGTATTTCTCTATATTATCTATCATAATATACATTAGTGAAAGTACATAATATAATTAATTATTCACAATAATTCACTAATTACTTTATTTGTAATCATTGCTGATGGCAACAACTAAAGGTTGTTTCCTTCAGAAATCTGAAAAGATATTTACAAATATTTTAGGTAGAAAAGTTATTGAAATAGTTATTGAAGTTATTGAAATATACTATTGAATGAGGAATAGTTGCCTTGATCATATTTAAATTGAGTTTAGTTAAACAGATTCATTAAAAATAGCTTAATAAATATATTTGTAATTATTGATATATATAAGACGGTTAACAACATCGGAAACATACTATTTAATATCGATTTACTCATCGAATATAGCAATAATGAAATAAAAATCGCATTGCTTCTATTGAAGTTTTGGAACTTAAAAAGGTATTAGGCTTTATAAAAATCTTTTAGTATCTCATTTTAGTTTTTGAACTATTTTCAATTTATGACATTTTTGCTGACATTTCTCCCTTCTACTCCTTCAGGTATTTCTTTGTGCTGGCTACAAGGAGGGCGGCCGGGACTCCTGCCAGGGTGACAGCGGCGGGCCGCTCACGCTAACGATGGACGGTCGCAAGACGCTCATCGGTCTGGTGTCCTGGGGCATTGGCTGTGGCAGGGAGCATCTGCCGGGCGTCTACACCAACATACAGCACTTTGTGCCGTGGATCAACAAGGTAATGGCCAACGACAACAATGCGTAGTGGCACAGAGATGCTCGTAGGATACGGATTGGCACAGCCCGGATTGGCTGTCCGCAAATCAATTGGAAGACTGCAGTCACCGCTCGAGTAGTGTACGCAGCTCTGTTTGTGCATCTGCGTCCATCTGCGGTGCAGCTGCATCACCGTTGCCTGGCCATGTGATTCCTCCACGACTCGGGGTTGCTAGTGTTTAAGTTTAAGCTCCCAAGCTCCCAAGCTGCGCTCGCAGCTGTTCCCAACTGCTATTTATTATACACTTACGCGTATTTCAGTTTGTATGTTATTATTTGTACCCATTTTGTGTGTATCATTCAACTGAATTCGGCACTAATCATACTTATATTTATTACCATCATTCGCATACGATTTCTTGAATTTAAAACTAATTTTATTGCTAATTTTAATTAATGTTTAATATCGAAATAAAACAATGTATCAAAAAACAAATCCTATTTAATTTAAAGCTGGTACCATGTTCAAAATAATAATTTAATATTAATCTTTTGAATATGAATAAAATTTGAATGCCAAGTAAATTTTGAGTGCAAAACATGAATAAAAAGGCATTCTGTTAGGAAATTATTACAAAGTTATGGAAGTTGACAATCTAGGAGGTAAAATTACTGTGGCATGTATTTATAACTTTACAAGTCGAAATTTCTTTAATATGTAGCAAGAATTTTGGACAAGTTTTAAAATAGTTTTTAATGCTAAATTTGTTGTCCGAAATCGATTAAAATTTAAATTTTTAGATTTAAAATTTATAAAATGTTTATTTTTGAAAATGTAGTCAATTTTCGAAAAACTGTTTTAGTATTTTGTTTTTTGAATATGAATAAAATTGAAATGCCATGTCAATTAAGAGTGGAATAAATTATCAAAAACATTCCGTATGGAAATCGGTTAGTTTTGGACAAGTTATGGTTGCTTAAATTTCGACAAAGTTATAAGAGTTGAAAAACTGAAGAAATTGAAGCTTCGCAAGTAAGAATTTGTGTATTTTTGACACGGGCCTGCTAGTCACTTGCTCTGAACCCACAACATTCATAGTCATTCAAACCTTTAAGCCATGTAAGCAAAAGACTCAAGACACAAACTCGCAGCAAAGTTTGCTGATAAAAATGTTGCATACTCTTAAGCGCTGTCAGAAATTGAGCAGCAAAGAGTTTACAACGAGTTGGCAGCGCTGCTGCTCTCACCTTTTCACAGATTGTGCGGCAGATTCAAATCAAATATTTATAAGCAAACAAAAGTGCTAGAAGCTGAAGGAAAGAACAAACACAAACAAATGCATTAAACCAAATGTTGGGCAGCACGCAACAGATCTTCCCAGAAGAGCAGCTATAAGATACTCTGGGGCAAACAGCAGGTGTCGCGTTCAGGAGCCACGTGAGGCATGCACAGAATTCATAATGATGCAACTTCCGTTGAATGCGAGTGGCAGGCAACCAGAACTGAAACTTGGGCTATATTAACAAGTTTTTGTGTGCGTTTAGCCAGGAAAAACCCAATAATACAATCAATGCAATATCAGCTAATTAGGCGCTTGATTTTGATGGCTTATCAGGCTGAGGCTCTCAGTCTGCCTTTGGCTCTTTGACGCTCTTGGCATCCACAGCCCAATGACATCCACTTCTTGGCTGTTTCTCTTCTTGGCCAACTGGCCACAACTTGTTGCCTGCTTTGCTTTGCTTTGCCTCAGTCTCAGTCTCAGTCGCTGTGGAGCAGCGCCAGTGTCAAGGTCTCTCAAGTTCAACGCGTTGTTTGTTTAGCTTCAAATGACATGAGAAGCCGCAATAAAAAAGCGTCGCGTTCTGAAATATTCCCCACAACGGCCGCCTTAATATTCTAACATATGTATGTGCTGCCTCAAATGATGTGCCTTTAAGCCTAATTGATTAATTGTTTGTGTTTGTGTTTGTTTGTGTGAGTGACAGCAGCAAACTCATATATTGAATGTAAGCTTAACAATTGTTAAGGCAATTTAAGCGGCTCATAAGTGCATTACACAATTAAATGTGTGTGTTAACAAAGTGCCTTCAAATGTGGTTAGTCTGTCAAATAACATTTCTTTTGAATTTAATATTTTTGGGTATTTTGCAAACGTTTTGAATGATTATGCATTGGCTCTGCTATTCATTTTCCACGTAACTCATATTTATTCATTTATTCATTCAAGTACTCAACAAATATGATATCAAAAGTTGTTAAACTTTGAGAAATTGTTTCAGATAAATTGCCTAATTTACATAGAAAAGAAAGATGGCAATCGTTTATGTATCAAATGCAATTATCTATAGGGAAAATAACATCAATCAGTTACGGCCAATGTACAGATTTCTTTTATCTTATATCTATGAATGTATAATAATATTTATTTAAGATCTTTCAAACTTTGACAATTATTCAATTCTAACGTGGGTCAGTTTACAGAGCATATTTCATTTGTATAATATTTGTGTGCAGATTAATTAACTCCACCTGCCACAAACAAATTTTAACATTACTGAGACTAATTTTTAGCTATTCTATCTTAATAATTTTATAAATTGTAATTGAAACTAGCTCTGTGTTTATGGCTTCTACAATATATATTTGATTTTTTATTATAAAGGCAATTTTAAAAACAATGAAATTATTTCAACACACTTCTCAACTTATTGTTAAATGGAGTTAATCAACCTGTGGACTAAACGGCTCGATTAAGTATCAAATATTTATATAGTTATCTATAGGCCTTTTTTGGTAGGTATGGTCGGCAGCTTGCGTTCTTATCCAAACTTGTATAGAGTTTAATAAACCAGCGACTACACATTTACAAAGTTGGTAGATAGTAACTAAATCTATAGGCCAAATAACAGAATATAAAATTTAATTAACTTGCCACTGAAGATAGCAGAAAAAATGTTTGAAAATATAATACATAAATATTTATTTTATTATTTTTTAATTTTTTTTTTATTTCTTTTTTGTTTTTTAAATAACACCAACTAAACACTAAGTCAAAAGTAAATCTTGCCATGTCAGTTAATTATTCAGTCAGCTAAGTAAATGATGGTATATTAGCTAATTACAGTCAGCAAACACAACAATTGCAGCTTAATTGCAGGCAATTCTTATCAGCACACACACACACACACACACACACACACACACACACACACACACACACACACACACACACACACACACACACACACACACACACACACAGGCACACACATTTGCCAGTGCCTCTCCCTCTTAGCCATGTTATCTGTTAAACAAAAACAAAAACAACAACTTACAAGCAACTAACAGCAGCGTTAAGCGCAGCGTTAATAAAGTTTGACTTTCTTAACCTGAAGACGTGCATAAATTATAAAACAAACACTCACACACACACACATACACAGGTGTGGGCACACAAAGAATGGCAACAGGCTGAGCCACTCATTTGCACCACACACACCAAAAAAAAAAGAAATATTAAAGAAAAAGCCACCGAGTGACTCCCAAGAGCTCGATGTTGTTGTTGTTGTTGTTTCAGTTGCTGTTGTGGCTGCTTCTTGCTATTTTAATGTGAAAGCGCTGTTAACCCCAAACTTCAGCTATACTACCTCCCATGCCCCCTACCCGCTTCATACACCCCGCTGGCCACTCAATGCTCGCCTAAGTCAGCGCACAAATGCCGCCAATCAGCTGTGGCTGTGACAACAAGAGAACACAACTGAGCAGAGAGTGTGTGCCTGTGCCTGTGCCTGTGAGTGTGTGTGAGTGTGAGTGTGTGTGTCGCTGTTCATTTGAATAAGCAAACAACAACAACAACAACAACAACAGCAGCCGCCTAGCATTTGTTGTTCTCACCATTTTGTGAACTGGCCTTAATGGAAACCGTTATGCGCCAAGCTCTAACTAGCGTCGCTGCTGCAGTCGCTGCCACTGTCGACGTCGCCCGGCTACGCATGCGCACATGTTGCGGCTAACCATATGCGTGTGTACAGACCTGTGTGTGAGTGTGTGTGTGTTGCCTTTAGAGCTACTACCAATTTTGCTTTGTCGTTCTTTCGCGCTGCCGCAAAATCTCAGCAGCAGTCGGCGCCTGCGTCAGCGTCAGCGTCAGCGTCAACGTCAACGTCTGCGTCAACGTCAGCGTCAGCGTCAGTGGTTGTGTGGTTGTCTTCTGGCTTTGGCTGACTTCAGCTGGCGTGTGGATCTTTTGTATGCGCGCTTCTCTCCAGACGTGCGCAACTCAACGCGGTCTTTGGGCTCCTCACAGCGGATTCTTCTTCTTGAGACGCCTGGTTACGTCGACTGCGTGTGTGCTAGTGTGTGCGAGTGTGTGCGTGTGTGTGTGCGTGTATCTTTGAGTTATTGGCCTCAAATTGGCTTGGCCAATGCGTGCATAGCTAAACTTAAAGTTAAAGTGTTCACAGTGTGCAATTTCCTGGCTCCAAGCACAATAGCCGCCAAATTGTGAGTGTTAACAGTTCTTCAACATTCTTAATCAGTTTTTTTGTGGTCGTAAAACAAAAGGCAAGCAGCGAGCAAAAGCCACTGGCCGCCGAGTGTCAAACAAAAGCCAAATGTAAAGAAACTCATAAAAGAATATATATATATATAGAAATATATTTAAAATAAAAAGCCGCAAGAAGTTAACAGCATAAGCATAATAATAACAGCACAATAATCATAATAACAGTGTGGCAGCAAATTAAAAGAAATGACCCCAAAATAGTTGGCAGTGAGGTTCTCCAACACGCAGCAAACGCAGCTCATTCAACCAAAAATAAAAACACAAAGAAACAAAACAAACAACACAAACAACACAACAAAAGTTCTACGCGAGTCAAGCAACCGACATCAACTACAACAACAACAAAACACGCAAGTAAATGCAAAAGATACAAACCTTAAGATACGCATCCGTCAGATACGCGCGCCCGTTGCTCTTTGTGTGTGTGTGTCCCTGTGTGTGTGTGCTTAAGTAGCTGTGCCGCACTTTCTACCACGTACAAGTCAATTAGAGGCAAGCACACACACACACACACACACACACACACGCACACACACAGGCACAATAGTTGCGCATAACTGCAACTAACTGCAACAGCAGCAGCAGCAGCAGCAACAGCAACTTGCAACAGCAACTTGCAACCAAACAAGAGCAAGAGCAACAAGTTCAAGCGCCTTGATTTTGATCAACGGCCAAAGTCAAACGAGTCCAAAGCAAAAGTTGCCTTGCGCTGCAAATTTTTATTGAAATTCCTGTAAAAAGAATCAACAACAACAAGAACAACAAGAACATAAAGCTAACTTCGGGCTGCCGACTATTTAATACCCTTTACAGAGATGCTTTTTGAGTTGGTAGACTGACAATTCTCAAAAAGAATAAAATTCCCATTCAAAAAAACAATTTCTACAAGTTTTTCAAAGTTGATTGATAAAACTTAACCAAGCTTAATTAAATAAAGAAGTTTCTATATGGTTCTAATGACAGTTATAAGATAAAGTGATCCGCTTTCATCAAGTTTGGTGGAGTAGTTATAATAAAGGTTAGAATTACTGAGATGGGTTGAGATATCCTAAAAAACAAAAATGTGGTTCATATGGCAACTCCTTATTGACATTCCGACCAAGCTTAACCAAATGTAACGTAAACCTTAAAAAGATTGCTATAAAAACAACAAGGTTTCTTGATTTGTATCAAATTTAATCAACTTTCTTAGAATATAAACTTAGAATTGATTAAATTGGTTAAACTTGAAAAACAAAATAGTTGTTCATACGAGAACTTCTTAATCGATTGTTGCTAGTACAGCAATATGATACTTTGATCAGATTTTGATCAAGTTTAACCAAACTTAACGTACAAAATAGTAAAACAGCGATTGCTTGTTTGGTTAAGTTAACTGTAAGAACAAAAAGGCTTATTCAATTTAATCTTATTTAGAGTATAATAAAACTAAGAATTATCGAGATTGGTTAAAATAAGTTGAAAAACAAAAATGTTGTTTCCAGGACAACACATTTCTCGACCGATCGTTGCTAGCACAGCAATATGACTCTGATTAGATTTTAATCAAGCTTAACCAACAAAACCAGCGATGGCTTAGTTAGGATATATGTAAGAACAAAAAGGTTCCTAATTTGATTATTATCAAATTTAATCTTGTTTAGTGTAGAGAATGAAACTTAGAGTTGGTGAAATTGGTTAAAATAACTTAAAAAACGAAAAAGTTGTTCATACGAGCACTCAATTGTTAATCGATCGATCCAATGACAGCTATATGATGATACGCGGTGATTTAATCCATCCGGTTCCGATATATATGTACTGCCTGCAGCAAAAAGAAGCATCTGGGCCAACTTTCATAAACAGTGACTAGATCTGCTTGGCTGTTGATGTTGATCAAGTTCATACGTACTGTATGGTGGGGCACGCCTCCAACAAAGTGTTACAGCTTTCATCACAATATTGGAGTACCTTCCACAAGGGTATAACAAGCGGCAGCAACGGCAGCTACAAGAGGCAACCTTAGTACAAGTGTTTCAATTGCCGCAGCAGCAAGCAAACGACTCACAAAGAGCAAAAACTTCTTTTCGGGCTGCAGCAGAACTGGTCTGGTAGTTGTTGGTGTTGTTGTTACACTCATTGTGGTAGTTGTTGTTGTTGTTGCTGTTGCTGTTGTTGCTGTTGTCGGTTGGCTTTGACTTTGGTCTAAAATGCATTCCACCCCTCTGATGCTTGCCACTAAACGACTTCCCTTTGGAGTCAAGGCGCGCCTTTGGCATTATTTGCATTTCTGCTTATTCTGGTTTACCAACCTGGGGAGAAGCTGGAGTTCGAACTGAAGCTGATGCTCAAGCTGAAGATGCTTCTGCTGCTGCTGGTGCTGGTGCTGGTAGACGCCCCCAGCTGCTCCGTTTAATTTCATGTTAATTATAACAATTTGCATGCTGCTGGCAATTGAGAAATTGTCGTAGAGCAGCAAGTTTGTGCCTTAAGTCTTTTGTTTTACGCTGTGTGCTGTGTGGCTTTCTAGAGCCACTTGAACTAATGAACTCCCGCATCCCGCAGTTAGTTATAGACAACACACACACACTCGCACACACACAGTTCCAACCAGCCCATAGACACGTTGAAATTTCTCCAAAGCCGTTTTTGGTTAGCAGCAGAAATGAAAGCCGCGCCAAGAGGCAGCTAACCGCAGCAAAAGTGGACGGACGCACTTCTTCTTCTGGTTTGATTATGCTGCTCCAAACATCAAATGGCATAATTCTATTGTTCGTCAACCATCTTAATTTATTTTTATTTTTTTATATATATTTTTGGCTAATTTGATATGACAATATTATGCTTTCTGCATGCATTTCACTTTTCTTTTAAACAAATTCATATTACCTGTCTGAAAAAGCAGAGCTACCAAATAAAAATACAATTCGTGTGGCTTTCGCTTTTATTTAAGTCAAGTGTTATACACACACATGCACACACAATATCTTTTTAATAACAAACAGCAACAAAATAATAATAAAAAAAAAGTTCCCCCAAAAAAAAACTTGTAATTTCACTTTTAACGCTTCGAGTTGAAATAAAAATACAATTTTATTTGCTTGACAGTGGGAAATTACTTAATTGTACAGCACCACAACCTTCTACCGCCGCCCTCACCTTCGCCCCCGCTCTCCAAATCATGCAAATCATCTGTGTGACCTACTTCGGGCCAAGAAATTCTACGGACAATATCTGGCGACTGGTTTATCGACAGTAGCACAAAATTCATGTTAATTTGCACATTCTCTCGAAATGGAACGCCAACACAATTACGCGCATATGATATTGAGCGGGGAGAAGTGTGTGTTCCAGTCAAGAACGTGACCCAAATACACAAATAGCCAGTCGAAAAAAATAACACACACACGCAGCTAACAAAGCTGGGAGTGTGATATTTGAGCTGTGATAGCTGCAATCTCAAATCTTAAATCTTACATCTGAAAACTGAAGCTGAGAAGCTGCTAAGCTGCAATTAGTTGCCGATTCTGACACTTAATTAAAAGCAATCAGCGCTGCGTTGATGCGGAAATATTTTATAGCTTCCGTTCTGAATTTTTCTGTTCTGCGGCCACATAAATTACATTTAATTGCATCCATTAGGGAGTAGCCACAAAATAATACAACAAGTTAGGAGTACAAGTATGAAGGAGCCGAACATTTAATACACTTGCTTGGAATATTGAAAAAATACCACAGAAATACAAAATATATAAGTTTTTTATACAAAAATTGAATCTAAGCCGATCCTGCCTATGCCAGCTACAGGATAAAGTAATTCTAACCTAATCAATGCATACAGAACTACATAAAGTATGATCAATCTTGAAATTACTGAGTTTAATTCATCTCAATCTTAAAAAAAGAACAAAAAAGTTGCTCATTCGAAGATTCATTTCGATTTTGTTCTCAGTATCAATAATATATAGTAATCCAACTTTGACTAAGCTTGGTAAGCTTGTAGTGAGTAAAACAACACAAAGAATATTTGAGTTTAGTCGGAATATCTAGAAAAACAAAAAAGTTGTACATATAAGAACAGAGTTTTCAACAGATTATTTGTATGAGAAAGTACGATTCCGATTTTGATCAAATTAGGTCAGCTTGTATAGAGTATACAACAATTTAGAATTGTCAAGCTTAGTAGTAATATCTTGAAAAACGAAAAGGTTGCTCATACGAACATTCATTTCGATTACTTCCCTGCGATCAATAAGATATATACATTACTTTACTTTACTGTGCTTAATCTTGGTAAAAGTTTAGTTTGTGCATAGTCGGAATATCTAGAAAAACAAAAAAGTTGTTCATATAAGAACAGAATTTTCAACCGATTATTTCTAAGATATAGTAGTGCGATTTTTATCAGCTTTGGTCAGCTAAATCAAAGCAAAATTTAGAATTGCCAACCCTTGTAGGAATATCTTAAAAACAAAAAGGTTGTTCACTCATAGGTCGTAAGAGATATTCTGACACAGCAGTATGGTATACCAGTATGGTATAAGAGTTTTACAAAATTTAGAATTGTCAAGTCTTGTAGGAATATCTTGAAAAACAAAAAGGTTGTTCTTGCAGAACTCAATAATAGGAAGATTCTATGGCAGATATACATACATATCAGGAAAGAAATAGGCAGACATGTCTAGAGCGACTTTGCCGATCAAGAATGTATATATCTTTTGGGGAGTCTATATCAAATCGTTACAAATTTTCCGAGAAAACTAAAACACCCGCTGCAAGTGTATAAGAACAGAATAAACCGCATCCGAGTTAATGGCGCACTTGAAATTAATTAAATTTAGTTTAATGACAGTTGCTAGACATTTCTTTAATTTTATGTTGTTTTATTTTTTATTTAGTTTTTCTTTATTTTTCTTATTTTTTTTTTTGCACAAGCCGCAGCTGCGGTAAAATGCCTCTAAGCTTCGGGCAACGGTTCTGGCCAAGTCAATGACCGTATTACGCAACGCAGCCTCAGAACACGAGCAGCATTTGTTGTTGTTGTTTGTTATATCTTTTTTTTCTTTAAGCAAAGAGAACGCTCCAAACGCAGCGCGACAGCAAATTGCTTAACGCTGCAGATCGTGACGGATGAGGAAGAGAATGAGGAGTATAGGGTGTGAAATACAGCTAGCTTACTAACTAATGCTCACGGATCAATGAAAACGTCGCCAACGATATTAAATGGAGACTGGCTTTGTCATCAGCTGAGTTTTCAGCGGAGGTTCCAGTTCCAGTTCCATTTCCAGTTCCAAACTCCAACTCCAGCTTCAGTCAACTCATGGCTTCGCCTTCGTTTACCATTTCTTTTGTTGCGCTTTCTTTGATTGTTACAGTTTATGTCATCATATCTGTACATTTGTCATGCCTGAAACTTTCTTCCCATCCCAGAGCAACTCATCAATTAGGCGTCTCTTGAACTTTGTCGCCACGAGAACCAGTTGCAAATGCAACTCTGTCCACTAAACAGTTATATAAACGCTGCCTGGCTGATTACACAACCGTGCAGGGAGGGTTATGGGATAGTGTTGAAGCCGTTAGCACCTTGTTGTCGTCGTTGTTGTTGTTGTTGTTGTGCGCTTTCTACGCACACACACACACACACACACACACACACACTTTTGCTTTCCATTGGGCGCTTTAGGCATGACTAAACACTCGATAACAACTGCGGGCCACAATGGCAACAAGTGGCCAAATTACACATACGCCCTGTTCGCCCAACTATTTGCCAATTCAAACATCTTTTTGTGCTGGGTTTCTATATATACACTTTGCATGGAGCATAATCAATTAGTCATACTTTAAACAACACTCAGAGTGTTATAACTCCTTATATATTTCAAGTCCAACAAAAGCAAAGAAAAAAAGAAAAATATATTAAAAGCTGATATACATATATCTTTTTAATTAATAACCATGTTTCCATATTTAATTATGTGATTTTGAAAAATGTATTTTGTTTGGCACTTGTTTTTGGAACCTGTGATTATACACTTATTCACTTCAAATTATTATAATAAGAACGGCGACTTAAGAAGGATAACTACATAGCAAAGATATGAAGATCCAGATCAAGTTGGTTACAATAAAGAACTTTTACAAAGAGAATCTTTGATCAGCGAAAGACTGTGTCTTGTAATCAGTTGGAGCAAGTTGCAAACAATTCCCAATAAGTTCTTTAAAGGAACGTCACGATCTTCAATCATTTAAAAGTCTTAGACAATATTCTGAAGAACATTGCATTTCATTAATTCACAGCACAATAATTAGGTGTATTCCGTGACTGTCCTAATATTAATTACAATAAAGAGTTCGATATGATATTCAATTAATAATTTCAATTACATAATTGCTCAAACAAGCTCAGTTGTTGAATAACTTCTGAAAGGTATTATAAGTTCGTTGTGCAGTAGAAAGTCTTTCTTTCTTTCTGGATTATTGTTATTATTTGATGTTTCTTTTTCATATATATATAAATTTTTTGTTTTTTGCATATGCAAGTCACTCGAAGCGAACGACTTTCACCTACTTGAGCTTGAGTCATCATCCAAAGCTTCTACGCACTTGCTGTGTGAATGTTTTGTTGCTGTTGTTGTTGTTGGTGTTGTTACTTTTGCCGTGCCCATGTCTGGTTGTAGAAATTCCGTGTTTAGTTTAATTTGAATATGGATAAGGCCGTAAAACGTTTCACATTTTGCCGCTCTGACTCATTAACAATGTTTATTTTCCATTTGCAGATGGGCGAGTTGCAGCAGCTGAGTTACAGATACACGGCTACGGACACAGATACAGATACAACAGACACAGATACGGCGAGTAAAAGTAGAGCAGTCAACTCAACGCCCGCATCGATCACCGCCAGAGACAGCATGCCCATGCGGAGCATCCTCATCCTGGCGCTGGGCAGTCTGCTCCTGCTGCTGCTGGCATCCACAGACGCCACTCCAGTCTTCGTGGATAATCCCAGCTTAGCGCAGTGTAAGTACTCAGATACTCGGTTACTCAGATAGTCGGTTATTCAGTTACCCAGTTACCCAGCTGAATCAGAAGCCACTTGACGGCTTGGCGCGCATTTCTATGGAATAACTCCACAGACATCATAAATATAAAGACATCACGCAGCTTCGGCCTCCTCTGCTGACAAAACTTGTCAGGCTTTTGACGGGTTTTCCTCAGAACTCCAGCACTTTCTCTCACGTAGGCTATTAAAAGTATCTTGTTTTTGGGGCGCACTCAATGATAACAATGAAATTAAATAAAAGGGAACGCAATTAGTGAAAAGTCCGCAGAGAGTACAAATATCTTTACAAATTCAACCAGATTTCACAATCTGTGAAGTGAATATTTTACCTCATTTTGACAGCATTTAATTCTGAAATTACTTGGAAATATACACGAACCTTTGATTAAATGTGCAGTTAATTATTTAAACAATTAAATTTGCTACAAGCCAACAAAAGCAGGGTTGACAGAGAATAAATAAGGTTAGGGTAAAGTATCTACAAGAAAGTATCTAAAAATGAGGATTATTAAGTTGCAAAAATAGAAGAATTATGTTGAAAAGTGAATGATTGGTTGAATTTCCGTGTTAAAATTCTAATGCACAAGATATAGTTATACTTTACTCAGCTGTTTTAAGATTCTCTTTTCAAATTCAGAATGATAGCTGCTTATTTTTTGGGTATAACTAAATATATAAATAAAATTTCATATTTTTATTGAAAACTAATCTAAATACTTGAAGGCTATTCAGCTGGATAACATTTTATTAGGTATTTAAGTCTAGGTTTATTAATTCTAATTAGAATTTATTTATTATTATTATTATTTATTGTTTGATAACTTGTGTTTGCTTAAATATCGTCGTAAATCTGAGGATTCTTTTCAGGAATTTTAAAATAGTACACTTAACTATCTTCGTTAGGGCTAGCAAGTATATGTGTAGGATTGTCTTGATGGAAACATCTTTTCTAATGTTGGTTAAGGCGGAGCAGGTTTCTAGTATGTGTTTTATGTCAACTGCTCTATATTTAATTAAATATTAAACTAGTATACATGTAGAAAAGCTTAAATATTTATATGTTTATTCGCTGCAGCATAAATTGCATTAGCATTGTCAGATGTAGAAAAACATATTTCCTTTTTTATAGTATTTATTTAATAATACGATCAATATTTCAAACTTGCTATAAATATTATGGCCTCTGACATATTCTCCGTGCTTGTACATACTAAATATGTATAAACATTATTAATTTACTGACTAGAACTCAGCTTCGCAACCTATAAATATGTCAGAGTACACAAAATGTTTAGAAAACATAATTTTATTACTGCTATGCCAAATCTAATCGTTATATGTACATAAAGCATAATTCATGCACATCGTATCTAGGACAACAATTGATATCTGTTAGATGTATCTAGAAAGCAGCATACAAGTTTCAGTTTGATACCAAGAACTGTACCATTAAAATTTATTACGCTATCGTAGCAATAAGAAAAACTAGAGCTAAATTCAGAACATGAGCTTGTTTATAGCCATGTAATTTGTGCAGTTCTCTGCGATCCGGAATCAGTAGCAGCTAACAAAAAGGCAATTAAATTTGATTGCCAAAATAAAACAAAAGACTTAAGACACAAACTTGTTTGGAACATGGCCAAAGTTGAACACTTGCGAGCCGCTGCTGCCGCTGCTGCTGCTGCTGCGTCTCAAATGAAAGTAATCAAAATTAATGATGAGCTGCGTGGATGACAGGCGTGGAGCTAAGCATGGTTTAATTGGGTCATAGCCATTAAGAATCAAATTTAGACACTATTAGCACTTCCTCTGGCTTATGCCATAAGCAGCAGCTGCCAATTTGTCTACAACAAAGAGCAGCGCTTCAGGCTGTTACAGCAGCCGTAGTTTCAGAGCAATAAGAGATGGAGAGTTTCAAAATCAAAATCAAAATAAAAATAATAAAAACTACACAACTTTCTTACAAAAGCAAACACTGAGCCAAACTGGCAATGCCGGCAAACGGCCAAACGTCAGCGAGCAAAAGCAATTGAGGTCAACCATCAAAGAATGTTGCCATAAAATGAGCCACCATCGGAGCCGCAAGAAAGCGTGTGCCAGACACCAACAACACCAACAACACCAACAGCAACAACAACAATAACAGACATTGGCAGCGGCTGCGTTAAGGTGGCAAGCATTTCATTTTTATGACTTGACTGGACCAATGCCGACCAAAAAAAGACAAGAAAGCATAGCTCTCTTCGAGCTGCCGAAGATCCAATACCCTTGCACAAATCCTAATCAAATTAAGGCCAATGACAACTAAACAAAACTGAATCAACACTCAAATTTTGATTATACATTCCCTTGGCAGCTATATTGTTTAGAGATCAGATACGTTCAGTTACAATTTACGAGCTGGTCAGTGCACAGATTGATTAACTCCATCAGCCACAAAAATATTGTAACTTTACTGGCTATTATTTGTTGGCTCTTCTATCTTAAAAATTGTATATTCTTTTAGATGAAAACTATCTCTGTATTCTACAATATATAATTGAATTTATATTATAAAGGAAATTCTTAAAACTTTGATATTATTTCATTGCATTTCTCAACTTTTTGTTAAGTGGAGTTCAACAATCTGTGCACAGACTGGCTCTTATGTACTACCTGAAGAAAAGAGAAGCATATAAGCAAAGTTACTTTAAACAGCTTTAAGCCACAGAGTCTAGATCAACTTGTGTTGACGATAATCCAATATATATGCCTTATAGGCTTAGAAACGCCTCTTACAAAGCGTTACACAGCTTGTAAGATATTTAAAACACCCTCGACAAGAGTATGCAAGAAATAAAAAATATATGTGTATATATATTTATACGGGAAGAGTCGGAGCAGAAAGCGGAAAGTAAATTGACGACGATAAGTGAAAGGGAAATAAATAAAAACAACGCCAGCAATGAACTCATTCTCAGCTCACGCCCTGGTCACTAAGTCTGGCCAATTCTCTCAGCTCCCAGTGCCCTGGAGGTCAGTGAATGACCCAATTTCGTTAGCCGGGCCAGCGATAGTCGCCCACAACCAGAAATATATTTTGTTGTTTGCATGCCAAAAACGAATTTCCTACATTGCAATGCGGGTCTGGTTCTGGCTCTGACTGTGGCTCTGGCTCAGAGTTTCAGTTAAGAGTCTGGCCAACTTGGCTGCCTGGTTGCTTGGCTGCTTGGTAGGCTGTCTGTGTGCTAGCGAAACATATGCTAAGCTGTTGACCCAAAAAGCCACAAAACGAAATGCAAACACTGAATCCGGCGAAGAACCAAAGAAAAAGTTGCCGCTTCTGGCGCTGACTGCGCTGCCAGCGTCGCCTATGAAACGTGACAACGTTTGGACTACGCATATATAATCATATATAATATGTGGGCCGGTATTCAATTTTCGGCTGCTTGCTTGGGTTCTTCTTCAATTCCAGTTCGTGTCTTAAGTCATTTGTTTTGCGCTGCTCTATACAATATCTCCGCATATCGTGTTAATTGCATAATCAATATACGAGCAAATACGCTCAGTTTACTGTTAAAGTTCAATAAACGCAAAACACACACACACACACACACATACACAAACAGCCTGCAATGTTTCTGATTTAATATTGAAATACGAGTAAATCGCGCGAAATTTATACGCAAAATAACTTGCGCTTAACGAGACGCTTGACTCTTGGAACTGCCCCTGCCACTGTCACTGCCTCTGTGCTGCCTCTGACACTGCCGCTTATTTATGACCGCACGAAGTGCAAACAAAAGGTTCCAAAGTTGTTTTAAAGAAAGGCAACCCGATGCGACGCAAGTTTGTTGCTTAAGTCTTTCGTTTTTATTTTATATTTTTTTTTTTATTTTTGGTCTCTCTCTCAACTGCTGACTGTCGTCTGCAATTACATAAGTTCAAAGACTGAGGCAGCTGCTGCTAATGCCCCCTCGACGCGACTCAGCTCAACTCGACTCGACTCGACTCAATTACAAAACACGGCCGCAGCACTCGCTGCGGATTCTTGAACTGGCAACACGAAAAGGCAATTCATAAATAAAATAAAAGAAAATAATAACAATAATAAAAAGAATAATAATAATAATGCTACTGTTGTTATTCTTGTTGCCTCATCGGGCGGTCGGCACTGCCCCTGCCCCTGCCCCTCCCCCTTCCCCTTCCCCTTCCCCTTCCCCACGCCCTTCAGCGAACACCGTGGCGCGTCTTTTATGGCCTTACCTCTGCCTCTCTGCCCCTGTTTGTTGCCACTTCATTTTCACTTGCGTTAACTGTTTGCCTAACGGTAAATGGCTGCCTCAAATTGGCGTACAAATTGAAGGCGTTAATAGCCCCAACAAACGGAAATGGTGTAAAACATCAGAATAGCAATAAGAATACGGAGCACAGTTTGATTTTGTCTTGCAATTATCGTACTCTAAGCCATACACTGAGAAATAAATATGTGTGCGTCTCCAAAAACTGAAGAGCTGCTCGATTCGAGCTTGTTTGCCTTAATGAATAACTTCCAGAAATTATATCTCTGTTTTCTTATTATTAAACCATTCAAGATATTTGGCTATAACTGTTTATTTTAACTGAATATTCAGGAACCGCAATATTCCATTTTCGAAGCTCATTTGGAAGCCATAACAAAAGAGAACAGAATAATAAATACCCCTGCAGAAGATAGTTTTCAACAGATTGCGCCTAAGCCAGATATAATATATAATGATCCGAGATTGATCAAATTTCATTAACATATAAAAAGATAATAAAACTTTGATTTGGAGAGTTTATTTTACTTATTTATTTATTTGAGCTATCAAGTTTAGAACACAATATTTATCTTAATATTAAATATTTATTAACTACAATTTATGAATTTAATTAAAATTACATTTACTTTAGAATTTAATACATTTTTACTTATACTTACAACTTATACTTTCTGTTATATTCTATTCTAATTTAATTATATTTGTATTTATTTATTATAATTTTCTATTCTATTCTATTCTATTTTAATTCCATTTTTATACCCTAGCAGAGGGTATTATAATTTTGTCTCGAAATGTGTAATGGACGTAATGGAAGGAGGCATTTGCGACCCAACATAGTATATATCTTCTGAATCAGCATGAATAGCCGAGTCGATATAGCTATGTCAATCTGTTCGTCTGTTTCTATGCGATCTAGTCTCTCAGTTTTAAAGCTATCTTAATGAAACTTGGCACAGACCCTTCTTTTTGCTGCAGGCAGTACATATGTCAGAACCGGCCGGATCGGACCGCTAAAACATATAGCTGCCATAGGAATGTTCGATCGACAAATATGTTTTTGTATGAAAAACTTTTTTGTTTATAAAGGTATCGTTACCAAACTTTCCCAAGCCGAGTCTCTAGAGAGTTTATAGAAATTTCCATAAAGAAATTTCCATAAGGTACTACTATTTATTAATATCAATACATATAGAAATTTCCATAAAGAAATTTCTATTAGGTACTACTATTTATTAATATCAATACATAGTTTAGAATTCAGAAACCCTTAAATCACAATTTTTACATATTGCTGTTAGTCATAAAGTAAACTTATAATGTAGTCACTCTACAAATAGTAATTTATTTCATATTTCTGACACAATATTCACAGTTCAATCCGGTCGCAATATTCGTCATCTACCCTGCATTGTGCGCAAGTCGGGTCGCTCGGGCACCTGCATGTTTGCCATCGACTGCATCAAGCAGAATGGAACACATCTGGGCACCTGCATCGATCGCTTCTACTTTGGCTCGTGCTGTGCGCTGAAGGTGAGCTCCGTGTGAAACTTATTCCTTAACTATATTTTAAACTATTTGTCCTTTCGCAGGAGGAGGCGTCGCTGTTTGCGCCGGAGATAAACGACAACAGCATAGATCAGAATACCATATCGCACTTTGCCCACGAATCAACCACTTTGCCGACGAGCGCGCTCTTCAAGCTCACCACTGAGAGCAGCACCACCCACAACCACAACCAGCAGCAGCACACAGCCAGCGAGCTGCTTAAGAATGTCACCCAAAGCTATTTGAGCAGCTCCAAGCCCGTGCGCACCACCAGCACCACCACAAGCAGCAGCAGCAGCACCGCCTCGAGCCAACCGCCTAGCACCACTCACCGCCCGGCCAACGCACACACCACCCACAAGAGCTCACACTTTGTGGTGCGCACCACGCTCAAGCCCAGCACAGCACCAACGCAGGCAACCACTACGAAACCACTGCGTCGTCGCATCACCACCACCACCAGCCAACGGCCAGTGTTGACAACCAGCGCGCCAGTGGTTGAGCAGCGCCTTGAAACCACCACAGTGCCCAGCAAGTTTGTCACATTCCAGATTGTGGAGACGACAACGCCGTCAGCCACCGAGGCCACCAACCGCTTGCCCGAGACAACCACCAGGCGGCACAGCAGGCCCACAACCAGCAGTAGCAGCAGCAGCAGCAGTAGCTCAACAGCTGCCAAAACAACAAGCAGAACAACAACCACAACAAGCACGACGACGACAACAACAGCGCGACCAACGCCACCGCTGCGCACCACAACGGCAAAGCCACACAAGCCGCAGTCTAGCAGACGCCCAGCGCCTGCTAAGAAACCAGCAGCTAGCAACAGCAGCACGACAGCAACAGCAGCAGCAGCAGCAGCAACATCAACAACAGCAACACGCAAGCCCATTGAAACCAGCAGCAGCGGCGGCACAACAGCAACATTGCCCGCTCGCAGGCCCGCTAACAGCACCACCAGTCACACAACAACAACCACAACAACCACAGGCAGCGACAAGCACAAAACAACGCACACAACAACAACAACAAAGGTGCCGGAAAGAACAACGCATGCGCCCAGGCCAAAGCCACAGCCAACGGCTGAGATTGTTCAGGTGCCAATGTTGTTGGCGGACGCGCCAACAACAGCAGCAACAACAACGGCAACAGCTAGCACAAAAGCCACGCGCAGACCAACAACAACAAGCAGCAGCAGCGCCAGCAGCAGCACCAGCACAGCAACAACAACATCACCCAAAAAGCAGCCCAGTGCAAGCAGCAGCAGTGCAACAACAGCAACAACAAGCAGCACGCCCAAGCCAACACGTCGGCACACGACCAAAACAACAAGCACCACAGCTGCGCCACCAACACCAACAACAACAACACCAACAACCGCTGCAACACTGCTAACCACCGAAGCGCCTAAATTGCACTCACAACCAACAATTTCACCCTCAACAGCAACAACATCAGCAGCAGCAGCAGCAGCAACAAGTGGCAGCAGCACCAAGAAACCTGGTCTGATCACCTGGACAGATGTTGAGGCCGAGCCCATAACAAATGCAACAATTGCCAGCGATTGGCAGCCAGGTCAGTCGGCAGATTGGGTGCCGGTGCCCACTTTGTTGCCAGAGTTGTACAACAAAACGGCGGCAGGTAAGTTGTTGTTAACAAACAAACAATATGAAAACGTGGCAAGTTCAAGATCTATCTCTAATTGCAGCAACGCCCAGCACCACAGACAAGGTGGTTATCTCGGTGGCCACCAGCGTCAGCACCAGCAGCGATTCAAAGCCGGGTCAGAGTCACACACAGGCGACGGCAACAACAACGACTGGCAAGCCGCATAGAACCACAAAGCCGCCAAAAAGCAGCAGCAAGCCCACAGCAGCAGCAACAACAACAACAGCAACAAGCAGCAGCACCACCACCACCACAACAACAACGACAACAACCACAGAAGCACCAACAACTGAGAGCCTGGAATTAGCATCCTCGACATCAACTTACACAGAATCAAGCATCGAGCTGGGCACCACCAGCAGCAGCACCACAACGGATTACAGCGGGGAGGAGCTGAACACAACCATCGATGCAGCTGGGAATACAACCGTAGCGCCTGCCAATGGCTTGGAGGGCGTCGATTACAGAGAAGGTGAGTTCCATTCAGCAGGCAGTAAAAAACAAAACAAAAAATACAAAATAAAAAAACTTGTTTGCTGCTAAGAATTCTATTAATACACCAGACTTTGGCCATAAGACAAAGATGCGTTGGCCATTAAATTCAATTTGAAGGCTGAACATTGGCCTTGAGTAAGAACTTTGTGTCTGAGATTCTGTGTGCAGCATGATTCTCTCAACTTGTAGTTCCTGCACTTGCAAAAAATAACGTTCTTAAATGTCAGCATTGGGCAATAAATCCATCCGTTGACAAAAGTTGGCTAAAACTGCTTTTGCTAAAGTTGTCAGACTTTGTTCTTAATTAGGGCATTTAAAAAGAACTTTTAATTATTTTAATCACACTAGTTAACGAAATGAGCAGATCTTAACATCCCCATCTTCCTTTCATTTTTTTGTTGTACTCATAATTTATCGTCCCAAGTTGTGGGAAAAAGTATAAACTATTTTTGTATGGCAGGAGTTTTGTTTATTAATTTGTTCTTAATTCTTAACGCTTTTTCGCCAGGTTAGTCATGAATATTTCTTAATATATCCACCTAAGATTATTCAAACCGTATGACTAAACATATTTTAGCAAAAAATTGCATTTTTTCGCACTTAATTATCCAAGATTTGTTTTATTTTATTTATTTTTTTGTCGCTTGCAATGCATATTTACAAACAGTTAAGAGTTAATCAAATACAGAGGTATTCACATTTTGGTAAATTAACCCAAAATCTTACACAGCATTCGAAGATGTTAACTCTTTTCTTGTGGGGAACTCACGAATGCTATTAACATTTAATTGAGTTAACCCAAATGCATTAATTTGGTTTAAATGGTTGCCTGTCAGGATCGCCGTTTTTTCTGAGTGTAGGATGCTTGTGCATTGCTAGAAAGCTAAGCGTGGCTTTTACTGCCAGAAGAACAAGAGGAAGAACAACAACAACAACTGAAGACTCTCATGTCCATAGCAATTTTTACAGCAATAATTTACAATAATGACTGCGATGCGGTCATTGTGCCGCCTGGGTCACGTTGTCTGCGTTGTCTTATCGTGCTTGGATACTCGATTGTCCGATGGCCATTTGTTGGTCCGCCGGCTCCTCCTGCTGCTCCTCCTGCTGCTCCTCCTGCTGCTCCTGCCTGCTGGCAAAATGAGTCAGGAGTGGCTGCTGGCCAAGCCAGGCCTGTTGACCGATTTGCGAACAACTACAATATCTTGATGCACGAAACGAGTCGGCAGCATCGTCATAAAGTAGGCCGTTGACTGCTGGCCAAAGTCAAGGCCTGGCCAAGACATGGCCAAAGCATATTACATTTCTTGCCGACCAACCAACTAGCCAGCCAGCCAGCCAGCCAGCCAGCCAGCCTGGGATGACTGAGTGCCTGTTGTAGTGATTAAAATGTTCAAAAGGCCTTTGTGGCCATTACTTTAATTGTGACCTGTTCGCCTATTAAGTTGCCTCCACCATCTTCTGCACCTCCATCCTTTCAGTCTGCGGCCGTCGCATGTTCCCCGAGCCGCGCATCGTTGGCGGCGCAAACGCAGCCTTTGGACGCTGGCCCTGGCAGATATCCTTGCGCCAATGGCGCACCTCCACCTATCTGCACAAGTGCGGCGCGGCGCTGCTTAACGAGAACTGGGCAATCACAGCGGCTCATTGTGTTGACAAGTAAGTGGCTCAAAGAGAGAAAGCCTCCTCCAATCAGCAACTCAGAACTGTTCACTTTGATTGACAACTGACAACTTACGCTTTCAGTGTGCCGCCCTCCGATCTGCTGCTGCGTCTGGGTGAGTACGATCTGGCCGAGGAAGAGGAACCCTATGGCTTCCAGGAGCGACGCGTCCAAATTGTTGCCTCGCATCCGCAGTTCGATCCACGCACCTTTGAATACGACTTGGCGCTGCTTAGGTGAGTGTACACCCCCGAACGATGTCACTATCGATAGTATCGATAAGTTTCCATCATCGAAACTATTAAACACGAGTTGATTTCAAGCCGTAATTTCAATTATGTTAACAAAATATTGGGAATACATAATGTTTTTTACTACTGATGGATAGTGCTATCGATAGTATCGATTACTTCTGTAAGGCTTCCGATAAGTAGCAAAAGTATTTCATAGAACTATCAACACTATGGATGATTAAATCGATTAAGACGGTGAAATCGATGTGATTATGGATGATCATCATCATCCTTTAAGCTTAAAAGTTTTACTCGATAGGTGATCATCATCATCTTTTAAGCTTAGAAGTTTTACTCGATAGATGTAAAACTCCGCCGAGCGCATTGCAGCTAGAACAGCAATCAAGGCTAATGCTTAATAGAAAAGGCCAAGGAATAATAATAGGAATATTACTAAACTAATAAAACTATCAATATTTTAACACATTTATTTATTTGGAGTTTTGTCTATACTTTCGCTGGTATGGTTAGTTTAAGCCGCATCGAAAGTTTCGCATTTATTGTTTAATTTGTAGCCAGACTGATTTGCATCTTCAGATCTTAACTGAGTAGATTTCTTTATTTAAATGGCTGTTCTTATTATAATAAAAAATAGGGCTATAAAAATGATCGCCGGCTTTTCAGCTCTAGCCCTCCCAACTAAATAACAATCGTATAACTAAAACCATTGCAGATTCTACGAGCCCGTGGTATTCCAGCCCAATATAATACCCGTCTGCGTGCCCGACAACGATGAGAACTTTATTGGCCAGACCGCCTTTGTCACTGGCTGGGGCAGGCTTTATGAGGACGGACCGCTGCCCAGTGTGCTGCAGGAGGTCGCTGTGCCTGTCATCAACAACACCATCTGCGAGTCCATGTACCGCTCCGCAGGCTACATTGAGCACATACCGCATATATTCATCTGTGCCGGCTGGAAGAAGGGCGGCTACGATTCCTGTGAAGGTGCGTATAAAACTTATTGCTGAGTTATGATCCTGGCTAATTGCATATATTACATTCACAGGTGACTCTGGTGGCCCCATGGTGCTGCAGCGTGAGGCGGATAAACGCTTTCAACTGGGCGGCGTCATATCCTGGGGCATTGGCTGTGCGGAGGCCAATCAGCCGGGCGTTTATACGCGCATCTCCGAGTTCCGAGACTGGATCAATCAGATTTTACAGTTTTAGTTGCATCGTAGTCCTTCGTCTGTGTATTATGCCTAATCCTTAGTGAATGTCCAGCACCCGAATCGACTTCGATGTGGAAATCGACAACGAACCATCGAATTCAAACTTGAACTCGTGCTTCGGTTATGACCCCCTAAATTCCATGGTGTTTGCGCATAACCCAAGCAACGATTTCAGTTAACACATTTACCCTCTCTTCCACCTGCCCCCCTCCAACACAAGCACACACAAAAAAAAACAACAATCACAACAAATTCCATTGTCATAATGTTAATTTTAAAATGCTTAGCCTAAATGATAATTTAAAAACAAAAAGGATAGCCCTCCCTAAACTAGTTAGTGAATGTGATTAGCACACTAAAACGAGTATCGCAGTCGCTGTTCATGACAATTATGATGCTGATGATGATGAAGATGTAACGTATTAAACGATTTGACTTTAATTTATACCCATTTGCTCTGTATATAATTTTCTAAATTATTGCATAACACCTAATTAAACTTAAGCTTATTTAATAGACATTTGCAACTGCACCACACGCTGTGGGGCATTTGAATAGGCGCTTCTTTCCAACGAAGTTATTACGAATACGAAGAAGCTATTGTAATTTAATTTAATAACGTATTGTAATTATTTATTTAAAAGCACAAAAATTAATTCAATTAAATTGTTTAAAACAAATACAATCAATGGTTTTCTTTCTTTTGACAACAACTTTCGTAGGTTTTAACATCGGATTGAGATATTGAGTTTACATTGAATGCGTGTTATCTTGATTATAGCTTTTATAAGCTCACCTTATCTATCGAGTTCTCCTTGACTATAACCAGTGGCGTAGATAGGGGGGTTCGATCTGTTATTTACAGTCTGCTTTTTATTATAAAAGTAAGACTGAGAAAAAATGACAGCATACTTTTGGGAATATCTTGCTATTTGCATTCTGTTAGTTTTCTGTTAAGATCATGGTAACTTGCTGTTAGGTCACTGTTAACCCAATGAAAATATAATGTTAAGTCACTGTTAACCCACTGTTAACCCACTGTTAACCCACTGTTAACCCACTGTTAACATTCTGTTAAGGAGCTGTTATTGCGATGTTAACGTGCTGTTAACGCTCTGTTATTAACAGAGTCCTGTTATGAGCATAACAATATAACAGTCGCTATACTGTTATACTAATCAGCAACTGTTATACTATTTAGCGACCTTCTGCTGACTTCTGTTCGCCTGGTATAAGCAAGTGGCAACACTAGCCGGAACCAGCCTCGGCCTGTAGAGTCCAAAATAATGGCACACTTTGGGCAAAAACTTTTATTTTCTATACTAAATAAAATCCGGGCTAGTTTCGAATTTTGTTAAATAGTGGATTAAACGTGTTTTGGCCCTCAAAATCAAAACGGCCAAAAAATTTGCGATAAATGACGAAAATTTGAAATTTTGGTAGTTTTGGGCTCAAAATGAAGGCCCGGGAACGGTGAATTGAACCTGGTAACTGAAATTGCTTTTGGCCCGAAAACGGAGCTTGTACGGGCCAAAGAGCGAACACGGTCCACACAGAGGGCATATGGCAACCCTAAAAATATGCTACAGTTTTCTTTTCGTAATTTCAAATTTCGACCTAACCGACTTCTGCTTGGTATTTTTTTTTCTGGCTGAGTTTTGTACGAGTTTCGCTCCCGAAGTGAATTTCCTTGCAGTCTTTATCAATAAAAGATTTTCGTTCAATTGCAAAAGGATTTTTATTTAAATAGCATGAAATAATATTAAATACAATATGTAACAACAATGAAATTCTATTGTAGTATTAATATATATTTACTGACAAACAAAATACAATACAACTAAATAGTAGCTTAGTACTTTTCTGCCCATGATTCCGGCTCTCTCCAATCAAGACAAATGATGTCACGAATGCTCGATTGAGTTATATCCCAGCCAGGTCTGAAGTACCCTAAGAAGTTCTGTAAAAATAAAAAATATATATAACAATAATGATCTATCTGGGAACTTAAATGTGGTTGACGAGCGGAAACGACGTTTCAGCTCTGCTCCGCTCCGCTCTGCTCAAGCTTGCATTATGCTGATCGACTGCGCTCCGCTCCGCTCGTTGTGTCACTTATTTTTAATGACTGCAGCGGCTACAAAGTGTTTTTGTATCTACTGTCCGCTTTCTTACAATACGCTCTCTGTGTGCACACCCCTGCTGAGCAAGCTGACCTTATTGTGGCTGAAAAACACGCTTCTACTCCGCTCGCTGCGCTCTGTGTCTTATAAAACCACTGCACTCTTTTAGGCTGTGTCGAAACTTTAGCGCCATCTATAGTTCGTTTTAATTTTTATTATATTTAATTTATTCAATGAATTGGTTTCTTTTGCTACTGTTTGTTGCCTTTCAGTGTTTAAAAGAATACGTTTAAATGAGATGAAATTCAAGTCGCTTCAAGTTTCTTATCATTTCCTCTGCCTACTCCAATTGAGGCAGAGAAATCCAAAAGCTGTACATAAACTTGAGGCATCAGATACATCCGCGTTGCAGGCCAACAATCTTCACACATTATTCATCAAGTCAGGCATTTAAATTCCCAATGCATTCCAAAACCTTGGCAGCAAGTCAACATTTTGTTGGCAGGTGCCGCAGATAATCAGCCTGCGGCCGAAAGAGAAACAACAAATAACAAATAAAAACATACCAAATAAAAAAAGCACATTGCCCAATATTTCAAAGTACAAACTTTCTTTACACGAGCAGTAACAAATTTCCAACTGTACGAGCATTTTGCACATGTAAAGTGAGAAGACCAAAAATTATTAAATATGCGAGGCATGCATACGAAAAAACCAGGCAGAAGATATAGTTATTGGTAGTTGAAACGTATTTTACTTGAATTATATTATATATCTTTTTGCGGGGTTTCCCAAAATCTAACATGCAATTTGTAGGTATTTCATGACAGCCCAAATTCAAATGTTCCTCCTTCAGAATTATATTTACCTCTTTTATTTGTCACTCTATCATCACTAAAAGGTTTCCTTTGCCTCCACTCAGTTGGATGTTAATGGATGGTCAAATTTTGATCGTCTTCATTTATAAGCTGTATTGGAGAACCGTCAGAAATTGAAAGGTGAGCATAAAATAAATTAAACACATCTCAGTATACCGTGCCCGCTCGATTCTTGACTTTGGAGTCTCGTTTTGTCATATTCAGTTTTCTCCATATTAAATTATGCGATTTTGAAATATAGTTTTGGTATTTGACTTTATTTTGATCGGTATTTGTTTTCAGAATCTTCTTTATAACCTGAATCCTTTTATCATAATAAGAACGAAGACTTAAAAGAGATAAATGCATAGTTACGATTTGAAATTCCGGTTCAAAGAATCTGGTAACATTAAAGAAGTTATGAAGTTTATTTTTGGAAGTTCTGATTTGATGACAATGGGTAACTCTTATCGTTCACTTATGGTTTTAACAACAAGTTAACAATATATATAAATAATCAAATAAATAAAAGAGTTTATTCTCAGAAATATCAAAACAGCTCTGATTTTATTCTTTGGAAACTTTGAAATTTACTTTTATTTATTTAGTGGACTTTGATATTTGGTTTTTTAAAGGGTTCAAGAGAAATCGCTTTTGGCACGTAATTAGATTGGGTACTAGAAAATCAAATTTTCTCGGCACATATATTTGTGTCGCAAAATTTGTAAAAAAAAAAAAATAAAGTAATAAATTATATTTTTATGTAAGGTCTTTACCCCCACTGCTGCATAGATAGGAATTACGCCAAGAAAGTTATTTTAGGTGTTTTAAAGGGCACGAAGACAAATCACTTTTGGCCAGCACGATGATGAACACCCAGCAATTAGAGTTGGCAACGTCATGGAACTTTCGCTTTCGGACGATGTCGGTCATTTGCATATGGCAGGCGGGCTGCGTTTGCTTGCCGCATGTGGGAGCCACATTTCGGGCACTTGAGGGGACTGCAAGTGCATGGACAACAACAGCTTGAGATCTGATGCGGCCTCCATATCATAATTTGTACAGAAATCACGTCTCACGAGTGTTCGCTCATGTGTTCAGATTATCAACGGCTGCAATCACGACATATCCAAGAGCCAGCTGCCCCATCCAGAGAGGAGTGTGCTCCTTGACCAGTCGTATGAATTATTGTTGCTGTTGTCTGACTGTTGCATGAACTTTCACATGCAACTCCGGCATTCGTGCCACTAATAGGCGATGTTTAGTCAATGGTGGGCGTTCAGATTATGCGATTTTAAATAATTGAAACGTGGCCAGAAATGAACGTGCAACGATCCTGGTCATTGATTAGCTAACTGGCCGACTATCTAACTTAATACATCAGACTTTATAAGCGCCACTTTATGGGCGAAAGTGAAAATCACTTTCTTACAAGCCCAAGATGAATATTATGACGTTTGCCTTTATATATATATATATTTATAATGATTTATTCAATATTTTTTACGCTGCTCCACATATTGGCACTTTACTTTTGTTATCGCCCATCGCCAATTTGGCTATTAATGATTTTGTTAACACTTTTTATGGAATGCGATTGGACTGAAATAGGTGAAATCTTTTAACAGTCGCTTGCATAAGTTAGTGCCTATTTATCAATTTTCTAACACCCGCTTGACATATCGGCTCATAACATTATTGAAATGTGATAAACTAATATAACAAATAAAAAACAGCTACTGCAAGTCATTTATTTATCGAATATTTAATATTAATGTTGTTTCTAAACTTATAAGTAAAAGGGGCTTTTCAACTTTTAAACATAAAATTAACTTAATGAACTTAAAAGTATCAACATTGAAGCTTAAATGGGAATTACAGTACTCTACTTTCCGTCCGAATGAGAAAATTATAGTATAATATATTATCAAATTATAACTTGCACTCAATGTCAATGAGAAATTGAATTGTTTTTCAAGTATTCATCTAAATTTTAATCAAATGGATAATAAAAACCCACAAAAGACATTGCTGATGTTATTTATGGCGATGTCCCATCAATTCAAATAGCCTTTGTTGGAATTCAAAATGAAATATCGTAATATAAGTGTAATTTTTGATTTCTTCAAGAATAAATTTTGTGATGAGCAATTAAATGATTTTGTAATTTAAAAGAATGCTAATAAAGCTGAGCTCCCTCAGCGCTCTGTTGCTTCAGAAAATATCATACAAATATGATATTTTCTTGAAATTCGAAATTCCACGAGTTGATAATACAATAGAAGCAATTCATTAACATGGCATTAGTCTTAGTCTAATATATTTTACTACACGTACTAGTAAGTTTTCAGCGTTTTACAATATATTTAAATTATTATCAAAGTCTTCTCAGCTTTACCCCCAAGGCATGGACTAGGCACAGAAACTGTGAGTAACATTAGCATTTCTTCCCACAGACACGGCGCATACAATGAAAAACGAAAGCGATGTAGTAACTGAAACTGAAGGCAAGAGTCTTGCATTTAATTTCTATAGAAAAGTTGCACAATTAAGCAGCTTGGAGCATCAGTAAGAAGAATCATTAAATGCTGCGCACTTCCCGGCGGTCCCAAGAGCTCCCAGAGAGTGGGCGAGTGTCAGTTAAAAATAAAATATAATAAGAAAAAAAGAAATAACTGCTCGATAGTAGATGACCAAGTTCCAGTTCGGCGTGTCCCGCATGTACAAAGACTTCAAGCGACGCTTTTGAACTTTCCCAACCCTCTCGAAGACGGATACAATGGAAATGCTTTGCTCTTGTAATTCTTTTTTGTTTTTATTGTTGTCCAAAGATTTATAGGAAGCAATACGGCAGCCACTCGAGAAGCTAACAAAAACGAAAGTTCCGCGCTGCAAGTGCTCAGGCGGCTGAATTTTCTTTCTCCAGCCTTAATAAAATGTGTACAACAAAAACAATTGAAAGGTACTTGGAAAGGTAAACAGTACCTCCACTGCATGCTGCGTTGCCGCCGTCTCAATTGCTGCTTCTGCTGCTGTTCTGTCAGCCCCGAAGATCAGGAAATCTTCCGAGACAATGGCCCTGTCAATATCGCCTAATGCAATCGCACAAAATACAAAAGACAGAAACAATCAAGTAAGAACGCTGCAATATCAAACTCCCAACTGCATTATACTCTGTACTCTCTGGTTTTCTTACTGCTCATTTTTATGGGCGTGGGTGGGCGTGGCAAGCATATTTTAGGTCTCATCTTTCAAAAAGATCATCAGTAGTCTCCATATTAAATTTGATGAGTCTAGCCTGCGAGACATATATTTTGGTCATTTAAGGAGAGATCATCAGTACTTCTTATATCAAATTTCGTGATTCTAGCTATAAAGACTTGAGATGTTGATCATTTTTGGCGGCATAAAAGGATTTGCCAAATATATTATTGGTGTCATCTCTTAAGGAGATCACCAGTAGTCCCCATATCAAATTTGGTGACTGTAACTATTAAAATGTGAATGCGAATTGCGCGGTAGGGTGGAAATCTTAAACTGCGTCTAATAGATACAGTACAGATATAGTAACAATAGTATTAAAAAAATGTTTATATTTTCATTTCCCTTCCATTGTTGCCTTTCCTTTTAGAAACATATACTCTGTTTGCTTATTTGGGAACAGAGTATAATAACAAGCAGCTTGAAAACTTCTTTAACGCTTTCGGGCCAACTGATCATTAATTTGATCGCATCATTTCAAAATGCAGCCCATAGGAAATTACGCCTCATCCGGTAATTATTGGTTTGCCAGGCCCTTAAATCTTGATAGATAGACCTTCGACATGTGTAAGTACTTAACTCGATATGTGCACACACACTCGATACATACTCACTCGCACACGCATACATATGCACAAATGTTCGAAACCCGCATTTTATCAGCGCCGCCAGACCAAATGAATTCGCTCCGCTGACGTTTTCCAGTTGTTGTCTACAGGTGTATCTAATGTTTTCATAATGTTTCAATATGGGCGTCATAATTGTAATTTAGTTAAGATGATGAAGTGCTAAGACCTTACAAGCTGACAGCAGATTTAGAAAGCCAACAAGCAGCAATCAAGAAATACTTTAATGATCCTAGCTGAAAGATTGAGATTGGGGGAAGACAAAAGTAACTTATTAGAAATCTCGACAAAAATATGACTTGTACAAATTAATCAAATTTAAATGAAGTGATCTGGATTCGAATCCTGAGCAAGTGACAAATGAGTATTGGAATTTTCAACATTATTTATTTAAAGAAATTTTCACATGAAAATACCTATATTTTAAAATAAGGTTTAGTTTTTAAACTATAAGTATTAAATTATTTACATATTATATTGAAAATAGCTTAGAATTATTATTTTCCTATTTTGCTTGGTTTACATAGATCATATTGATTGATGGAGTACGCATCTGATTAAGAAGGAAACTTCTTGAATTTTAATTTAATTTTAAACCAATATTTTTAAAAATTTGCCTTACATTTTCACAAAGAAAAGAACATGTAACATACGATTACTTTGGACAGATAAAATAAACATCATCAGTGCAAATATATTAACAGTTGAATCAAACTTATGGCAAAAGGAAGACTAGAAACAAAACAACATAAAAGCCTATTAGCAAGTAATGGTGAAAATGTCATTCATCTTATAAAGCTGAGATTTCTATAAGAAATGGTGATATATAAGAAATGAGAAGAAGTGAAGTCATCGCTTGATTTCCCGACCAACAGTTAACACTTAGAAAGACACAACAAGTATTTAAGCATTTTCTTACGCCTCTAACGAGTATTTTGTGCAGTTTTTTGTTTGGCTAAAATATAGTTTCGCTTTCTAATTAATTGCCTGAGCTGCGACGCCTACACAAAGTGTAAAAGTATTTTCCCTTTTTAATTTTTGCCAATTAAATGGCCGCACAATAAAAACGATGATTACATTGTAAAACCAAACAAAATAACGCCCTGTCCCAGACGGAAGTGTGCGGGAAAATAGATTCTGTGAAAGGTGCAAAAATATGCGCAATTTGGAAAAAGTGCAAACAAAACTGGCAAACGCAATGAAGACGAAAGTTGTTGCGCAAATGAAATTCAATTAAAATGGCATCCAAATGAAATAATAGTGCAATTAGTTAAAGGTATGACCATCAACAAAGCGCTCAACACACTGGACACAAGAGAGGAGAGCTATCTTCGGGCTGTCGACGATTTAATGCCCTTGCAGAAATGTTAATCAACTTAACAAAAACTCGACCTGTCGTTCCCATGGCAGCTATATGATATAGTCTTCCGATTTGGACTAACTCGGTAAAACCCTTTTAATATATACAAAACAAGATAGAACACTACGCTTCGGGAGGGAAAAGTTTTACATACAAAATCTCAATTTTCTACCAATCATTCTTATGGCAGCTATAACTTATAGTTCATAGATTTGTTCAACATCTTAAAAGCATAACGTAGTTATGAATTGATGAATTTGGCTAGTATATCTGGAAAAATAACATAGTTTTTCATTATATTAAATTGTGTACGAATTTTTCCCATGGCATGGTCGTTTCATATAAGTTCAAGTTTTTCAATGCTGATCAAATTTGGTCAGCTTATATAAAACTAAATGAAACTTCAATATAATCGATTGTTGAGATATATTTATAAACAAATAGAGCTTTTTATACAAGACTTGATTGTTCAATTCTCCGATTCCGACTTATATCTATCTGTAGTCAAAAAAGGTGTACCTCTAACAAGTTTCAGTAAGAATACCTTAAAACTGAGAGAATGAGATTGATGCTGATCAAGAATATATATAATTGAAGAGCTTGAAAACATCTCTTTCTTTGCGTTACACGTTTCGTAATAAAACTATGATACCCTCTATAAAGGTATACAAATAATCCCAATGGGGCATAGCGTGCAAAAGTTTCGCCCATTTCTTCCACTTCTTTCCTCGAAGCTATTGAATAACATTTGCGTAATTAAAGGTGAGTGCCAAAGAAACCAAATTAAATCATACATGTACCAGCTGGACGGAGAAGGGGTAGCGGGGTTGGAGACGGTGTCGTAGCCGTAGCCGTAGCCGGACCCTTTCCGGGCCATTGACACGTGCTAACCGAAAATCGTCGGTAAATTGATGTTTGCGGTTTCTAACAGTTTTCTAACAGCAACTAACCGTTGATACTGCTGAAGAGCTTGTAGCTCGTTATGTTTGCATTTTGTTAACGTGTCATACATTAGTTAGTTAACAATTATTGCGAGTGTATTTATAGTGTGTATGTGTGTGTGTACGTGTGTGTGGTATTTGTACTTGTTGCTGCTCACTTTCATTTCTAGTACGGCACTGCTGGAGTTTCTTTTCTTGTTATGCCCTTACCGAGGCTAATACAACTTTCACATATCGTTTGCAACAAACAGAAGGATGGAATTTTAAATACTACTCATATTTACAAATAGTTGGGCTTTACCACATCAAACAAGAACGTTGCAGTCGGAAAACTCTGTTACATGTCCGGTATAATTTGGTTATTGAATGAGTAGTGAAGAAAATTGGAAATTTGGTGACTCTACCGGTACAGGTGGGTGAGATATAGATTTTGCTCATTTGCGGGGAGGGGGTGTGGGCGGCAACAATTGTTTGATGCAGATTAGTCAAGGGGTTCAACAGTAGTCTGTATATCAAAATTAGTGACTATAGCTTTAAAAATGTAGAAGATATAGGCTTTTGGCAAACTGTGAGGGATGGGATGGAAATCTATTTTAACATTAATCTGTATATCATATGTATGCATGTCAATTCAAAAAAGAAAGTATCGATAACCGTAATATCGATAAGTAGAATATTATTAAAAGGTATTGATACTTTTTTTAGGAACTGTCAAATCTGTTGATGTTAAGCCTACAGATAGTTTGAATTGTTTGCTTAGAACTTAAGGAAAAGTGATGAAAATAGAAATCGTGTAAAGTGAGAATGAATAGTTGGAAATTTAAGTTTATCATAGATGGCAGATATTCCATGCTTAAGGGTATTGCAATGGTCGAATCTTGAAATAAAGCTCTTTCTTCTAGTATTTTGTTTACTAGTTGTTTTCTTTGTATTTAAAGTAAACATGCGTGCCACATGCTAAAAGTGAAATTATGTTGTCTTATTGAATGTGGCTTAGCATTTAGTCAGTTGGGTCTAGTTCGCTGACTGGTTGACAGACGATCGATGTGGAATATTGGCTACTGAATGCCTGAGCCTTGTTGCATTTCTATACCTTCTACACAGCTTTTTCAAACAGCTAGTAAGTACTATTAGTAAAATGGAAAGTAAGCCTGATGATGACTTGCTTGTCAGGTCACGAAATTGGATGGCGAAATATGTTTGCTCAATTTAGCGGGCAATTAATCACAAGGGCGGCGGCAGCTCAACGTGATTAATTAGGCACGAACTCTAAAGCGCCGAAGAGGATTCCCAGATTCCACACACAGTCATTCCACTTAATGAACTTTCGTTTTCAATGAGTGGCGTTGAACAAGAAATTAACAGCGCTAATAAACTGTAAACTATTCGAAATGAAAAAAATATATTAAAAATACTATATACTATAAAAATCAGCCTGTTCGGAAGGCGTTGAATTGGCTGTTAACAACAGTTATGATTTGCCCTTGGGCTTGTATCTTATCATGTCTAACACCTGACTTTCGCATATCAACGAAACATAAATTACAATAAACTTTCAACAAACTTCACTTTCGGCTCAAAATTGATTATATTTATGTCCACAAAATGAAGATATTGCCAAGGCCACGCCCCTCCCCGTTCGTCTCCTTTCACACACAAGCCTCAAACATGATTCGCACAATCTTAGAAATTCAATTTCACACACTTGTCGCTCACATTTTGCTAATTATGTTTATTTTTGTTGTATTTCTCATCGATTGTATAGCTCCCTGCTGCTTAATGTGCAAAATATTTGCGCAGCGGTGATCAAAAGCGGATAAAACTCTCAAATTTCATTTCATCTCGATGATGGATCATCACCAGCTCAATACAAATATGAATTCATATGCGATGATTAAGTTTTCAGCAAATTTTTATGAAGTTCGTTAAAGCAAAAGCGTTGAGCTTTTCTATTGTATATATTCCTAACATAAAGCTGTATAAAAACTTGAGAATGAATGGCACAAATAGAAGAAAGCATGAAAATTTTAATATTTTAGAGACCATATAAGCTGTAGCTAATCAATCTATAAGTTTGTTCAATACATTGCCATTTTTTTTAAATTTAGTTAAGGCCGCCTTGAAGTCTGGCAAATATTATTGATATATCTTTAATGTCCACGCCCAGCATAATTATATTGTTGAACTCAAAACCCTAAACCAATCCCAAGGCATTTGGTGGCTGGATTTTGCTGAAAGAAACACAAAGAAAGATGAATGTACAAATTTTGTAAGCTTTATCATGGATGAACCTTCCCAGTCATCCCTATATCTTCGTTTCATTCGGTTCTTTTTACCGCTTTAGCTTCAAATCAAGGTTCCTCCTATACTTTAACTTTATTTCTCAGCTTTGTTTCTTCTTAAATTCATTTTCTATAGTCTTATAGTGTCAACTATGCGTCATACTTGTGATTTATGTTGCATCACTTTTCTAAATAAATATTATTTGCTCAACAAAAAAAAAGTTATATAGTATCTAAATTTCAATCAAATACGGCTTTTATTAAATATGTAAGTTAGAATGACAGAAAATAACCGCTTTTGTTTGTTATGAAAATTTAATAACTATAGTCAGTACTGTTCCCATTATTGTAAGTATGTTTGGGATATGCAGATTCAGTGAATTGGAGGCTGAAACCTCATCACACATACTAACAGATTGCACTGCCCTTGCCAGAAGAAGAAACAGGCAACTGGGTGGGTTTTTCCTTCAGACAATCTATATAGGTACTCTCGATCCTTAATCCTTGCTTTCATGCAGGAAATAGGGCTGATGAGTGAGCTTTAGGCTCAGAAGGGAGAACAACAGATCTCATAGGTCGCAGTGCAACGCCCCCATCACTAATAATAACTGTTCCCATTTCTGATTCCAATCAATCAAACCAATTCTAAAATCTAAGAAACCATTGAAAGTCATTGTATTTGAGCCAATGGAATGGTAGGCTTATAGAATATGTTCTTTCTACATTTCAACCAATAATAACATTATCAGTTTTATACATATTTCAAGTTCACATTTGGAAAATGTTGCGAGTCTTGCAGAGATCGTAACTTTATAGAAAATGCTCTTTCTAGACTTCAAGCTACAAAAACCGAAACATTTTCTATGGGGAATATATTTTTGTATCATAATCATAATTCTAAAAGTAAAGCCTTCAATAAAAAGAAAAGAAAGAAGAAATTGAAAACAGATACTGAAAACTCGTTTAATATAAATATATAAAAAGTTTTTAAACTATTTAGAGGAGTGTTTTATATTAATATCAAAGGAAAAGTTGTGTAAGGCAAGTAATTAACTAAGTTGCTTTTTTTCGATATTGTTAATGCCTCTGTCCACACTATTGATAAATCAATGTATTAATTACTGTATCACACCTAAATTTATAAACATTTTTCTTAAGTTAGCAGCAATAATTTTATAAAAATAAAAGTGGCTGGAATAAGAAATACAGTTATGCTATATTAGTATTATGCATTTGAAAACAAATCATTTATCTTCTGGGTGTTTTTCTGATATTTTGCTTAGTTTACAAACTGCTTTCATTTCGAGTGGCTCGGCGATAACATAATTAAAAGCAAAATACCCGAATTTATGTATTTCATTCAATTTAAACCAAAGCCCAAGCTCATTCATTGATTCAGCTGGCATTTCTCTCTTTGATCTTTTCCTTATCGAGCTAACTCATCGACTTTCGGTTATATAATCCCAGCCAGGGGCGCAGAATAGCTGCAACGAATTTTTTTATATTTATTTTTTTTTCAATTTGTGCTCGACTAAATGTTGCTCATTTGTTCGAGTCCAACTTGATTTTGTTTTATTTATTTGATTGTTTTTATTTGCCCACTACTTTGCCGTTGGCTCTGTGTTTTTGGTTTGGGGCGGGCTGAGTGAAAGTGTTTCGTTTTAGAGTAGTCTTTGTTTTAATTTTCTTGGCGCAGCGCGCTTTTTATGCTAAAATCATTTAAATTATAATAAGTCATTTATATTATTGTGGCTGTGCAGGGTGTCGTAATACCAGCCGAGTGAGCTAAGCCCGGCTTAATGATGATGCTCTTTGCCAGCTCCAATTTGGATACTCGTTTCATGTTAGCCCAGTTGAGGAGGTGTGAAAGTGCTCAGCTTGGGTTCTGGGGTTCAGCACAAACGACTTTGTGCCACCCACGTGCCCGGCATGCTAAATTGGCAACCAGCCCGCAACGTTTTCCATTTCAATGGCTCAGCGGCTAACCGCGAGAGCAAGCCAAAAAGGCAAACACTGAAAAGAAAACAATCAAAAAAACAACGACAACGACAACGACAACGACAATAACGAAAGTGAAATTCTACACAAAGATCGTGGCGGAGACCGCGTGTCCACGCTTGACCAGCCAAGTGCCTGGCCCCGGACCCACCCACCGCCCCCGGCCCAGCCCCAGGCACAGCCCCAGCCATGGTCCGGCCCGGCCCGGCTTGACTATGCTAATGCTAATGCTTCTGCAGAGCCAAACCTCAAACTGCAATGCTGCACTCAAAAAAAGTATGACTTACTTTTGCTACTGTACCTTTATTAATAAGACTTAAATAAATATAAATGCTCCAATAATATTGAAATATAAATACTCTAATAATATGATGTATATTGTGCGTGGAATTAATAAAATTAAAAGAAATTTAAACGAAATATTTAACAGGCTTGACGGCAACAGTTCAGGGTGAATATAGAAAGGTAGATATGAAAAGTATTGGCTGGTCATATAGCGCTATTTCGGATGCTGCCAAGCATCCTCATCAGTGACCTTATTGTTAGAAATTTAAACGAAAATAATTGCTTGATTAAGAATGAGTTGTGTATCAAATCCATTGGCAAATATGGAAATTGGATAATAAATATCCTATAAAGAACTATAAAGAAATGTAACGGCCCTGACAGCCCTGCCTAAAAATTGAATGTTAATTCATAGTTTCAACCAGTAATTAACATTAATATAATTATAAATAAAGAAATATTTTAAAATCCTCCTGTCCTTCTTAAGAATTTAAGTAATTTTCAGTCACATTTTAGAAACATTTGTGTTTTTATTTTCAGATATTTTGGACATATCTTATACTATATTAATAGGCAAACATGAATCTTATGGTCTATTTCACGCCTTGAATGCCTTGCAACACTATTGATCATTTATATACCATTCGAAAGGTATTTTAATAATCTCTATGCATTATTTATTAAGAAACTTAAGTCGGTTAGATATATAGCCAATATAACGTATTAAAGTTGCCACTAATACAATGATACGTAATACACACAGACATGGTTTACTAGATTTAAAAAATAAAAATAATTCAAATTAAAAAAAAATGTTTAGTTATTTGACTTTCCTAGAATTTGGCCAACTGTTAAGACCACTTCGCAAACTAATTAAATTTAATAATAGAACGAGCTGAGGACCTTTTTGACCAAATTCTAGTATCTACGGCGTTCTCTGAATGCGAGACGATTATGCTTTACTATATGTTACCTGGTTTTTAATTGCCTTAGACAGAATAAATTGCAGAAAATATTACATTCTACACTGCCCCTGGATACAACCTCTCCAACAATATATTCAGCGAATATGTTGTGCCTAGCGCTTTTAGTTAGTACTGAACCTTTTCTCTCCACGCCTATTTATGCTTATACAAAATAAAATAAATGTTACGTATACAAACAGATTTATAACTCAATTATTATAATTATCATGCACATAAATAAATATATTCATATTTTATGGACAAGACAATGATTCAAATAAGATCAACTTATAGATCATTCTTGGCACTGATTAAAACATTTCAACTTGCGATGCTGTCGTACAACTAGTCCTTCAATTTAATATCTCAGCAACAAGCAACAAGCTCAAGAAATTTTATAAAAGAGTTAAGAAATTAAGCAAATTCGTCAAGATAAATGGCTGTGTTTGTTTTGTCATCGAGCTTAACTATTTTAGCAACAATATTCAATCCCTTTTAGCGTTGCTTTTTGATTTAATGAACAGAGGTCCTTTGTAATATGCATTCTTTTTTATTTTATTTTTTAATATTTAACTTCAACGATTGTCACAAGAACTACTAAATCTAAAAATAAAAAAAAATTAAGTCTGATTAATTAAATAAAAGGTCAATCGGATGAGACCTCTTTATAGTGGGTTTAATAAGCAATTGCTAATTTTCGTCCTTATTTGTGAGTCAATATTTGAGAACGAGATGCTTAGCGGAATGCCGTATTATTTTTGTCAGTGTAGCTGCACATTTTGCAGCGACGTTGACAAACTAAAGTCAGTGAAATTTGGGTCAAGGAAATGCCAAACGACAGGTTAGAGGCCTGCAAACACGCAGTTATTGCTTGGCTTGTTAGCAATTTTGTGTGGACTAATTGCCAAGTTTGTGTCTCAAGTCTTTTGTTATTGGCCCGAACGGATCTGCGCGAGGCCGATAACCTTGCTTAATATGCGCCTGCATATCGATATCGTAAATCGGCACGTTAATCGTGCATATGCCAAGTGCTCCCTCCCAGTAGGAGGCGAAAGCTGGGCTGGAAAATCAGCAGCCGCGGCAACAACAACAATAACCACAACAACAACAGCGCTTGTTGCTGGCTGGTGACATCAACATTAACAGCGAACATTAACATTAACAGTTGCTTAACAGCCGGCCAGGCTGTTAACTAGTTGCCGCAGAGCAGCACTTAACCGCAAGCGGACGCTGTAAACCGTTTCAGTTGAGTTTCAAACGCGCACGCGTGCGGACGTTGGGAGCGTACAATAACACGCACACACACACACACACATACGCATACAGAGAAAGCACAAGATCGTACTTGGAAACAGGAATATATTGGTGCTACCAAAAAATCGTATTAGCCAAAATAGAAATGTTTACTATTTAAAAGTCTCGCGCGCGCTTCAAACGAAATACTCTCACGTATTAAACGCGCTCTCTCTCTCTCTGCTATCGCTGCTGCCGCCGCTCTCTGTCTCCCACTCTCTGGCGCTCTCTGGCGCGCTAAAGTGAAAGTTTTGCCATACAAAAAGTGGCAAAGGTCCGTTATCTTCTTGGCCAGCGCTGGCAAACGGGCAAACGGGCAAACGGGCTAACACTGACAATCAGACACACGCGGAGCGTTCAGCTGACCGGACGCATGGCGCTTGAGCAGCTGCAACGGTAAAATACGCCGAAACAATAAGAGAGGAAAACAAAAAAGAAAATATATAAATATTTATTTATATATTTATTTATTATTTATAAAGAACAGTGCTTAAAGTTATAAAGTTAGTGTGTGCGCTTAACAGTTAGAGTTATTTGTTTTGTTATGTTTGATTAAAACAAATTCAATTCTCAACGCTTGAGTCGTGCATGCAGCGCGTTCGTTGCCTAAGTCTTTTGTTGCTTCGTAGCGGTACATTTCGAACGTGCGCGCGTCGTCAGTTTTCCAATTACAACATCGAGCAACAACAACACTCATTTCGCACTGGCTCCGCTTAACCCTAACTAAGTAGTACAAAACGCTGCCAGACTGACCGTCTAGCCCCGGACCGTGTCCAGTGACGAGCAGGCGCAAACATGTTTAAGTGGGTTATGCCGGCGTCGCGTAGAATCGCGACAACAACAACGTTAACCACCGCAACCACAAACACATTAACAACAGCAACAAGAACAGCAGCAGCAGCAGCAACAGCAGCAGCACCAACAACAACAACAACAACAAAACGTCAACTACTTTCCAACGCTTTAACAACTCTAATAATAATAGGCGCATTATTTGTGCAGACAACAAGTGGATTTAGATCATCAATTGAATCGAATGGCGGTAAGTGTCAGACAATTAGATATTGAATGGCTTGCAAGTTGCAAAGAAAGTCGCTAGCAAACAATAGACACTGTACTCTAAGAATTATGTGCGGCGCATTGAAAGGAAATCAATTTGCCAAATTGCCAGCTCATGTTGCGGCCCGTTCTCATTGACAAATCGAATCATGTCACTTGACACTCGGCCTGCCTGCCTGCCTGACAGTGAAAGCCCCCAGCTTGTGCTGTTGACAAAAGCGCACAAAGCGCGCAAAAATAAAATATATATATATATATATATACACATATAAACTGTGCCTTTGTGCCAATAAATGAACAGAGGCCAGCAATGCCACATGAAAAACTTTGGCATAGAAAATGACTTTCCACACACACACACACACACACATGCACACACTTACGCACTGAGCAGCGCAACGCACTTGGCAATTATTTGGTTCATTTTATGCTTTATTACTGGCACACACACACACACGCTCACACCACAACTATTTTTGCCATTTTTACTACCTTTTGTAACACAGCCAGAGTTGAGGATGAGCACATGAGTCTCATCTTTCTGTCAACACACACACACACACACACACACACACACACACACTCACATAACTTTCTTATGACAGTTTTTAGCGCTTGTGTTGTGTTTGGCTTTCTGCAGCGGCTGCTTTCGTGTTAATTGTTGCCGATTTAAAAAGTGAAACAAATTTCTAATGTGTCAGGCTATTAGCTGGGTTTTTGTGTGCCCAATACCTCACAGCAAACAAAAGACTTAAGCTGCCAACTTTAATTAGAGCAGCGCATAAAGTTGGCCAAATAATTGACCAAAATTAACGTTTTAGTGACACAATTAGCAGCTGCTCAATTGTTTATAATGTTACTGAACAGCATATACATTTTAAGCCATTTTGTATATGAATATAAAATATTTACATATATTGCGGCAAGCGATATTTATAACAACAGAAAACCTAACTAATAAGAAGATGCAGTCCACTTTTTGTTTTGTTTCGTACCGGTTTCTAATTAGCAAGCCTTTTCTTGAATTCCATTTCAAATACAGTAGCTCTTGTAAATATAGTTTAAGTTTAATTAAAGTTTTTCATAAAATAACAGAGACAAAATGAAAAAATGCAAAAAAAAAAAAAAGAAATATTACTTCAATATTTTTCTATCTGTAAATTTAATAACTAGTTTTACATCAATAAACTGAAATTAACTCAAATGCTTTTATTTCCTTTATAAAAGAACTCATTTAAAGTTATATTCCAATTTTCCTTTACTTGCTAGACGCAATATTATGCTTGACTGAGGTTCGAACCTTGAAACTTATGTACCTCTAGGCTATGCTCCTGCCACATACATCTTTTGATTAAAAAGCAATTTTAATTTGATCATGTTTCTTAAATTTCACATTCAAATACTTTTAACTGCCTATAAATTCAGTAAGGAGATTTTACCATTCAATAAACAGATTTTATTTGAGTTTCGCAATAATATTTTGTATTACAATGCTTAGCCGAAGGCCCTGGCAGTCATGGCTAAGAATTATTGTTAATTCATACTTCTTACTACAAATTATAATTATATACAATAAATAAATAACTATTACAAAGCTGCCAACATATGTATAAGTATTTATGTACTCATACAACATTTACAGAGTGATAACAACATTTCTGTCTATTGTTCAAATTTGAATTTCGAAATCTACCAAAAATACAGCAAGTTTATTCATTAATAGAACTATTTCTTATTTATTAGTATTTATTAATATTAAAAACTTACAGTAAGAATCGATTTATATAACGCTGACTGCAATAGGCCTTTGGTTAAAATATAATAATAAAATAAATAATATTAGAACTAATTCAATTCGGAGTGAACTGGCAAAGCATTCTGTCCTCATTTCAATTGTTGTGTTCTCATTACTGAAAGATTTGTATGTCAATAAGTTTTGGCCTAATAATACAAAAACCCACAAAATAAAGCTAGATTTTCAATTCAGAAATACAAATGCAACTTGAATAAATCATTTATAACTCAAGTTGACAGTGCATTCAATATTGTTCAGGTTGTTAAACTCCAACAGATGGGAAAATCTTACAGCTGTCAGAGTTATATTTATGCAGCTTAGGGTGTGAAAACTTCTTGGCCAGCACACATACAGACGTATATACATAAGTAATCAAATCATCAAATCATTGAGCAAACACTTTTATAGGTTGGCTTGGGTAAAAAGAAAAATCAATGCTTCCGTTTTGCGGACAAGTTTGCTGCGTCAGTTGCAAGATGCAGTTGCCAGTTGCAGTTGCCAGTTGCCAGCAAATGCCAATCATGCACACAATATATCATTAGTACCAGATGCACACACATATGCAGTACATGTGTGTGTGTGTGTGTGTGTGTGTGTGCATAAAACAATTTTCAATTTCTATTCAATTTTTATTTGTATACCAAAAGGCAGCAAACAAAATGAATAAGGAAAATCCAAGTTGGCTGCGCGTGCGAAATGAAAATGTCTTGGTCAGTAGCCACAACAACAACAACAATAACAACCAGAAAGAAAAGCTATACTCGAATTGACGAAGTTTTAATACCCTTGCAGGGTTGCCTGCCAAATTACTGCCATGACAACCTTACGAAACAATAAATGTTCTTATTGAGAAACACAATTCAAACCGTTGACAGCGGCATAATACAGTAATCCGATTGTGTTCAAACTAATCCAAGCCATATAAAATATAATGCAATTTTCAGCTGCTGTGTTTGCTTGCGATAGTATCTGTGAGATCAGAAAGGTCTCACATAGAAGCATGCCATGTTTCATAAGATATGTTCAAGACAGCGAGACTTATGGGGTCAGAAACGCCTTCAGCAATGTGTTACACATTTCGTGACAAAATTATAATACCAGCCGCAAGTGTATAACAACAATAATAGCAAATCTTGTACAGGTTCTGATCGAAGCGTGTGCCAGTTAGCGTCTGTGCACTTGTCGGCCTGCAGTTGACTGGAGTGAGCCGCAAATTACCGCAAACTGAACGTCAACTGCAGGCCGACTAGCCTGAGGAAGGAAGCTGTAGCTAAAGACTGAAGACTGAAGACTGAAGACTATAGACTGAAGACTGAAGACTACAGACTGAAGTCGTGGCTGCTGGCAGCAGTCAGTCAGTTACCCAGTTGCTCAGCTGCTCGGTTAGCCCCAACTGACTGGCAGTGTTCAATTTTCAGTGTCTCTGGCATCGATATAATTTCGAGATCACGTTTTTACCGCTGTCCGGTCAAATGCTCCACATACGGGTACACTGAGCTCACTCTGTCGGTCTGTGTCTCTGTCTCGGTCTTGGCAAATTATTGTGCTTAAAAAGCAATTCATAAGTATTGTTTTGTTTGCCTTTTAGGCGCGCTGGCTAATTGTTTAACCGTTCTTGCCCTGACACTTGAGCATTTTGGTTTTTGTAGTTTTGGTAGTGTTTCAATTTATGCAAATTGCGCATACGCAACGGTGGTTCATTTCATTTCATATTTCTCTGCATGCAATTAATGTGAAAGCGACATATCAGAGACTTTCTTCAACATTTTTGGAGGGCGATGGTTCGGCTGGGTAGCTGCTTGCCACAAATTTTCCCACAGACGTTTACCACATCATAAAACTTAACTCAATCGCATTAAAACTGTGACACATCATCAACATCAAGTGCCAGAAAGCATTTCACCTAACCGAGCCACACATTCAACTCCAGCTCCATCTTAAACTCGTATATCATATAGTATGATGGCAATTGAGCTGCACTTCCTACGCCGGAGAGCAGCTCGGAACTATTAGTGCATGTGAATGCCGCAGCCACTCATTGGTGAGTGTGTGTGAGTGTATGAGTGTACTCATATACTCGTTTGATGTCTGCTACTTAGTTTATCTTTTAAGCTCATCAGCATTGTTCAAGTGCTACTATTGCCGCTCACTGGCTTCGCTTGCCAGCGCTTTGTCAGCTCTTGTCTTGGCCATCGTTTCCTTTTATCGACTGAGCAGTTACAAATTATCGACATGTCAACACAGCAGCACCAGTGTTGACAATTCTCCTATTTTCACGTCAATTTTAGCTTTTCTCAGGCAGAGAATAATAGAAATCCCGGACTGTCTAATATGTTGTTTCTTTACTCTTTTCCTAAATGAATGTCATCCCTAACATAGAGTTATCGATAATTTATTAAGCGATTTGCAACCCTTTTAGTTAGCCTACAGCTATCATTAACAAATAAAAAATAAAATAATAAAATAAAATATAATAGAATAGTAGATATGCCGGCCTGTCTAATATGTTATGTTCTTACTCTTTTCCTAACTGAATGTCATCCCTATCAGAGAGTTATCGATCATTTATTAAAAGATTTGCTAACCTTTTTGTTAACCTACGCTAATTTGAGCAGTGTACAAACTTAGCGTATATATAACATATATATATAGATATTTCAAATATGATAAACCTATTAAGAAGATTGTTGAAGTAGATAATATCGATAACAATTAACAGTATAGTTTTTCAATGACAAATGATCCACTTATCGAATAATTTCCTATTTAAAGTTATACTTACATAGGGTGAGTTTTTCAAGCACAATACTCAAATGTTTTCTAAAAGATAGTACAACAAACCATATCCGAATGATCGAATGGTAAAATGTCTGTTAATGATAATGATTATATCATTTGATACACGTAAAACAGCGAAAAATCATTCAATTTTTGTTGTATGATAATTGTTAGCTTCTTTTTCACTTTTTTCTCTTTCTCTGATCAAAAGCTAACAACACTGCTTCGCAGCCACAGCCGCACTCGGAGTCCAAGTTGAAGTTGAAGTTGGAGTGGTCTTTGTTATGGATGCGTCTAACAGGAAATACATAGCAAACGTCAAATTTGTTTTGACATGTTTGGCGGTGAAAGTGAAATTCTCTCGCTGTCTTTTTGTGTGTGCCGTGGTCGAACAACTGTTTGAGACTGCTTCCGTTGTGTAAGTCCACACATGCAGAAAGGCTTTTGTTTTCGCACAAAATCAGCATACTATAAGCCTTTACCGTCTGTCCCTTGTCTGAGTCAACTCTTTCGTGTGCAACCAATAAATACTTTATTGCCTTTGTGCCATTCTGCATTCGCTTCCTCACATTCTCAATGGCTTGGTTATCGATCGGAATCGGGGCTATTGCCAAAATGATGTCATTTATTCCGGCCGACAACTTTCACTGCTCGTTCACACACTCAACCGACTTTTAGTTTTTGTTTTTCTTTATACATTTTATTTGAGCAACTGTGATCATCTTGCATATTTGATTTGATGTTCAACGATTTTCGTTACATTAAGTTCCCATGCTTCGATCTAACATACACATATGTCTGTAGCAGTATCAATAACACTTAGTCACTATACAAACCATAGAAACCGTTTGTACAAGTTTTTCACTTAACCAAACCTTTGTTTTCAAACTCATTTACAAAGCGCATTTCATTGTGCAGAAACAATTCAAATACAATGAATAATAACAAAGCAAAGTTCTATCATGCCAGGCCAAGCCAAACCGAATTTGCATGACCTGGCAAAAAAAGTGCCACACAGAAATAATAATAATACAAGAAGAAGTAACATTGCTCTACTTGAGAGTGCCCAACTAACAGACACGCTGTAATCAGAACAGAAATACGATCGTCAAAAATTTCAAGACTATAAAAAAGACTGCTTGGAAATATATGTTTACTTAAAACGAGGCCTTGCTTTCTAAATTACATCTGTAAATTGTAGTTTTTAATAAATATATGATATTCAAGAACCCACATACCAAATTTCCTGTTACTACCTATTAGGGTATCTGAGATATGACTCATGAATATGGCTAGATCGATTAATCTGCATATGTTTTTTATTTGATTCGTTAAACGATATATTGGATATATTTCAAAAAGAAACCTTCAGTTTGTAATATAAACTTCATCAACTTCATGATACCCGCTTACCCACATTTGACGCTACAGGGTATAATAATAATAAGAGTAGTAATGAAAACAAAACGGAATATTATACTTACACACAATGTATGAACAATAAAGAAGAGCACTGCAGACAGACAAGAAACGAAACTGGCTCAAAACGACAAAAGTACGTATGTAGCCATATCCATATCCATACGATGATATCGTATAATAGCCATATACTATAGTATGTGTGTGGTTCTTGACCAATGGAACGGGCCTGCTTTTGGTGTCGCTACGCAACCTGTTCGAGCTGGACGCACCCGGCTCATGGTTGACACTGTGATTACCTTTCTTATTGCGGGGCAGGGAAACACACAGAGAAAACCCAGACAGAGTTGGGCGCGTGAATGGGATACCAAGAAAGCAATTGACACTTACCTTAGAGCTTCTGTTGATCCATAGAACTGGGCATATAATGGGCATCATTTAAAACTGTTTTTAGTTGTAAGAAAACAAAGAGTATTCAGAAAATGCAGAAAACTACAGCACTTGCAGGGCTGCAATTTCAGCACAGAAAAGTAATGACTGATCAGGAATAAAGCCAAAAAATTAATGAAGTTAATAATAATGAATAATGAATTTCGATAATAGCACAGTTCTCTTAACTAATTATGATAATAACTATGAGAAAGTAGTTTTAAGCAAGGTCGCCGCAATTGACTTAACTCATATAGAAACCATGTAAGAAAGCTCCAGTTGAAAGATCCCAATTGCTATATAGTCTGTTCCCAATGATACCAATTATACTCCCAATATACGAACATTCTTGACTAAATACATAGTGTCGATAAAACAGAATGGCGACCTTCCACAAACATAATATTCCCAATCTAATTTTCATCTCAGAGTATAAGAATATATTCAAATGTTGTTTCTACAAATGCTATGGATCTGCATGCCCCGCTATGATATTTATCGTTAGCAACAGTTTCGATAACAATCGATTACAATGTCGATACACACGATATACCCAGGCGCATCTCTGTTATGCGACTTGGTCGTCAGTTATTTTCAGGTTTTGCAAAATAAAAACAAGAACCAAGTAGCTTCCCATTAGAATTGCATGCGTGAAATACGCACATACATAGCACACATAGTATATGTACACTCTCTCACACACATACACACACACACACAGGGTGACTGTCAAGTCCGGAGCACTTGCACATTCACTGTTACATTACCGGTCTTTTGGGTCGCCGCATTTTATTTGGGTCACTGTTACAATTCACACCGGCGTCGCAGCCGGGCGAAGGGGAGACGAACGCTGCTCGGATTCGAATTCGTTGTCGTATTCGCATTCGGATGCTGTGCCACTTCAAGAAGCGACACCCGATGCCGGGGCCAAATCAATGGGGGGGGCACTGAAATGCAAGCATGCGAGTATCTTTAAATTGGTTCTTAAACGAGGGGGTTTTTGTGTTAGCTGAGGAAAAAGTCATGCCGGGCGAGCCAGGGGTCCTTTTTACGTGTTGTGCTCTCCTTATATCGATTTTATGGTTTCGTTTTCTATCGTTTACTCTATATTATTTTACGGTGCCTGGTTGCGAAATAAATATCAAATTAAATATACAATTTGTATCTTATGAAAACATAATGAAACCTTGGCATCGTATTAACTATCAAGTATTAAAAACCACGTGAGTTTTAGAAAAATTAATGTTTATAACTTTATACTTTTATAAAAAGAACAACAATTTAAATAATGAGGTTTTAGTATAAAGAAATGAATTTATGAACTTCATGAATATCAAATAGAAATTAAACTGAGAGCTTGTAACAGTTGAAATCGAAAAGGCCTTGAGAGCCATTCATTTAAATGCCATACTAGAAAAATGTGCCTCTTTCAAAATAGTAGTACCCCTTGGGGTAAACATAATTTTGCGACTTTCAAATGCAATTTTATGTAATTCAAGGCGCTGTCTTCCCGTGTGGAGTCTGTTTGCTTTTGCGTTTGCGTGCAAATTGGTTATGTGGTGCATGCCACAGTCCAATTCACAGAGCGCCTACTAGAGCATGCTGCAAGCTATGCTTAATATGTTAACTCCAGCTGCAGCTCGAGTTGCAATTGCAACAGCAATTGCTCTTGTTGTTGTTAAACAATTCAATTACAATGTGATTAATAGAAATGTTTTGTTCCGGCTCAGCTGCCACACATTGTTGCAGTCTATTTGGTGCAACGACTCTGACCTATCCTCCTCCCGGCCATCGTGATAACCAATTGATAAACCATCCTCAACAGCATCGCCACTTGCCGTGTCAGTGTCGTGCTAATGAGAGCTGCTCAAGGGTCAAGCACATTCGCTTTATTACACAAATGCTGGAAAAAAAAAGAAAAAACTTTCATTTTCCATCACGCAAAACGGAAAACTGAAAAACTTCTTGCGTGACACCGCAGAACGGTGTGGAAAGAGACGCGAGTCTCCAGATTATAGATGTTGGTAACAGCCAACAGTCGCACGTAAAGCCCATTAAAATTAATAAAAAGAAGAAAAAAGACAACCATCATAAGACAACAGCAACAAATCACAAAACAAATTCAATTTAACTAGCACGAAAACAACAAAAACACAACCACTCTCGCTTTAGACCGACTATTGTTGTTGTGCTAGTCATAATTATGTATTAGTAGCCCAAATCAAGCGATGGCGTCTTATTAAGTAAAAAAACAGTAAACAGTTTTCCTTTTGTCTATGAAAAGTGAAATTAACCCAAGATGAATGCGTTGACTTTTTATGGTAATTTCGTGAAAAGTGACAAATGTTTTTATCTTCCATTGAATATGAGCAACAAGTCGTTGGGAAAACTTTGTTGATATAAAAGTCAAATATAGATGAGTTTTCTAAAGATTTTCTGGAAAAAAGATCAGAGATCTACACATTTAAAAAAAAATAATAATAAATATTAATAAATAATTTCTTCTTTTCTATAGAGATCTTTTCGATAAAGATCTATAAGATCGGAGATCAATACATTTTAAAATAATTAAAAAATTGAATTACAAATAAATAAAGTAATAAGCAACAATAAGTCATTTTATTCTTTTCTATAGAGATCTTTTCGATAAAGATCTATAAGATCGGAGATCAATACACTTTAAAATAATTATGAAATTAAATTACTAATAAATTATATAATAAATCATTTTCTTCTCTTCTATTTATATTTTATATAAATTTCTGAAAAACTTTTCTTGTTCGACTTATAAGTTATATATTTAACCTGAGTAAAAGAGAATCTTTGATAAAGTTTTTACCCTAGGAATCACAGTTTATCGCAGAAAATCCGCTGCGTACATATTTATGTCTTAGTTTCTACTATAATTTGCATTTATGTAAGTCAATAAAAAGGCATTTAAAAATATATTAGACCACAATTTCCATAAATTTAGCTTAAAAAGATTCAAGCTTGTTCCTTTTATATTTCTCAGCTGCTGATAAAACATATAAAAAAGCCATTATATAAATGTATATTCTACATGCATTATACCATAATTTCCATAAATTTAGCTCAAGAACATTTAAACACTTTCACAACGCAATCAGAGCAAGAATCGTTAAATGCAAAACTGGCCAGAGAAGAAACAAACATAAATTCATATCTCGTTTGGAACCGATCTGACACGTGGTCTTGCATGTTTGCATATACTTCTACTATATAGGCATGTAGTATTATTATTTTTTTAATTTTTTTTTGCAGCTTTCAGCTAATTGATCGATAATAATTTTCCATTTTACCGTTAAAGCGCCTCGTTTGTTTACATTCTTTGAGCTCCAGCTTCAGCTCCAGCTCCGGCGCAGCGTCTGGCATCTCCCCCTCCTGCAACTCTTGGCTGCCGGGCCAGAAAACAAGTTCTTCGAATCCAAACTGATCGCTGCTCAGCGTTTCTTGGCGTGCAGCATATTTCATGATTTAATTAATTTTCTTTTCGAGTGTGTGTGTGTGTGTGTGTGTGTGTGTGTGTAAATTTCACTGCATGCGATGTAAATGAAACGCAGTCGATAACCGTTTTTTGGTCTGGGCCAAAAGCATTCGTATAGAATTGGGAGCTCTTTGCGCCAAGGGCCCAGTGACACACTGAGCGTCTTCTGGCCAACATGCAACACATTTATTCTTTTTGGCATGATTTATAATTTGGGGGCAACAAGCTGTCGATGCATGTTTGAAAGACCGACCAACCTGTTATCTCATTTTGCTTCAGCTGCTTCCTTTCTTCGCTTGCCTCGCTTTATACCCTAGCAGGGGGTATTTTCATTATTTCGCGAACTGTGTAACAGATTGAAAGAGGCGTTTTGATGAAGCTGAAGTAGGTCGGAATCAGCTCACTATATCATATAGCTGTTAGAGGAACGTTTGGCCGAGATTTCCTTATTTTTATGAACAACTTATTTGTTTTTCAAGAAATCCCGATAAAAATACAAGTTCTATGTTTTAATATACTCTATACAAATTAGCTAAATTTAATCAATAATGGACTTCTATATTTTCCATCCTGCCTGTAGGAGATATTTTGCTTTCCACTTCAAAGTATCTTAAGCTTCAACAACTGTGATTATTCTCTATAGTTTAAATAGTTTTAGTCAAATTCGATTTGAATTGGATCAGATAGCTGTGCGATTGTTTGGGAACTGGACTTGCAAGTTTTGTTTAATTCTCCTAGCAGCATCTCCGCAAGGGTATGAAAACTTCGGCACTAGGAAGACATGATTTCAATCTCCTTGTTTATTATTTTTTTTCATAAATACCGAAAAGTTTCAAAAAGCGGCGCAATATTATTCAGGCGTTTGACACACTTTCGTTCCCCCCGCCAGACAAGAGAGCAGCGATCACAAAAAGAGTGTGTGTGTGTGTGTGTGTGTGTGTCTGTATGTGTATGAGCCGGCTTTTTAATCATGCTCTCAGTGGTTGTTGTTGTTGTTTCGATGCTGTAACCTATTTTGCATGCGATTTTGCGATTATTACGATACATTGAGCTGGAATTTCTTGTTGCGCCAATTAGGGTCAGAAGCGGGCGCGTTAATAGCCAAGCGATAAGCTGGCCCACAGCAGGTACCGTGGCAAATTGAGTTAAGACTCAGCCAGCGTACCTCAAATCAGATATCACAAATCACAAATCAGATATAAGAGTCACGCGCGCTCAGTTACGACGTTCGGCTTCGCTCTCAAGAGCTACTTACCTTTTGGCTGTTGTTGTGGCAGGTGCGTCTCAAAAAGAAAACAACAAATCAAAGAAAATATAAAAAAAATCTAATGCTTATGCAGCGACGCGTATAAACATTCTTTGCATATTTAATGGCCAGTACCGAAACGACTCAAGCGTTTTGTTTATGAATTTCTCAGTAGTTTATGACACTCTCTTGAGCTGTGGAGCATTGTGAAGGTCACAACTTGGCACTTTAAAGAGCACAACTGAGAATAGCCCCGGCTATATGGGCCATTGACAGTCTCTGGTGGCAAGACCTTTATAGAGATGAGGAGGAATCTGTGGAACAGCTCAAAACAGACAATGAAAGACACAGACATTTTGGCAGGCCCCTCTCTAATCGTTCGAGCTTCGAAGTTCATTAGAAAGCATATTGCGGGAGAGAGAGCATATCAAGATTATTTCGTTATTATCTCATACATTCTATAATATTTATTTTGTCATATCAATCAGACTTTCAAAATAAGTTCTTTTTATATCAAAATCATTTTGATCTAAGCCTCCATCAACTTAAATGTATATTTATAAAAAAGAACTCTTCACATTTGATACTCCTCGATATTATTTAAGATTATCGAACCGAATCTAAAATCTATTTATTACTTATTATTTGTACGATGAATACGCTTCACTTTTAATGTTTTATAATTTGAAACATTCAATTAATATAATATTTATGTCTCAGTTGATCAGCTCAAAAATGTATTTATGCAGAAGATATCATTATATTGGATATCTCAAGAAAACTCTTACAAGTTATTCTTATAACTGAGTGTTCACACTTTCCAACGCGAACAGTATAACTTTTACTTAACGCTAGCTTCCTATTTGCCTAATTACTCACTTAGTTAACATTAATAATAACATTATGCTACTAACACCACACACATGCATTATCTCTGCTAAATGTGGCCCTAGCATGTGCCAGCCTTAAATCAAACAAATTACATTAAACTGCATAATTAGCGCTCCCCACATTGAAAGTTCGCTCCCAGGCAAGACGACAGCTGTAATTATGTTAGCTGCAGTGGGTGCTGTTAGGCTGCGCTGTTAAGTTAACAGCGCTCGCTTAACCCATTAGCGCACAGCGTATGCTATTTTAGTACGGTGCCCCCCGATGGTATAAGCGGCTTTAAATTCATTTTTGATTGTTTCTTCGCTGCTGCTCTGACAAAATCAAATCGATTGTAGCGCTCAATGGGTTAATAGCGACCTAGCCTGCGGCATTTTCTCATGTCTCTCTTTTAGCATCGTTTTGTTGGTTTTTACAACTATCTTTTAACGATTTGCGGAAGAATACTTCAGCGCACTTGAGTGTCTAATCATTAAATGCGAAATGTTTGCAAACAACAAAGCCACAGAGCAGAAAAACGTTTGAAAAATGACGAACAACAAAGAGATGAAATGAAATGAAAAAAAAACATTAAAAACTAAAAAAAAAATAACAAAAAGAAATTAAATATCAAAAACGCAAACAAAACACTATCACTTTTCTCAATTAAGCGTTATTGCGGTTTTGTTCGTTGAGTACTCGACATTCTAATTGAAGATTTCGCGCTGCTTTTGATAACTTATTCACTTTTCTCACTCTGCTTACTTTCACTTGAGTTTTTGATTGCTTTATGTACGTGCTTGGCATGAACAGAAGGAGGTTCAGCCACAGGTTCAGCCACAGGTTCAGCTACAGGTTCAGGTTCAGGTTCAGTTACAGTTTTTCTTTACTTTTCGTTTTAAGTATGGATAAATCAGCCAATAGAGGCTAACTGTAACTGTGCTTTTATATTGATTTCTTGCAATTTCATTTTCGTTACTGCCTGATTTTCATTTAATTAGCACCTTAATTGTTAATTGATTTCGAACACAACAATTTTTGGGGCTTTAGAATCTAGCACTCTGCTTGCTGTATTTGGAATTTGGGGACTATGCTCCAATTTCACACAAACATTGACATAGTCTTGCGGCAATGCGGAATGGGAGCAGGCACTTCAATTTGGAGCAGCCAGCGCTTGAGGTGTTAATTGTCAGCATAAACTCAAAACCACTTCCTACTCTCCCCCCCCATACCCTGCCTGCCCGACTACCTGTTCCAGCTCATTTGCCACTTTTTAATTGCAGCCTGAAAAATCAATGAGTGTCGTCGTCTTACTTAAAGCCAAATGTCAAGTGAGTTGCAATTGTAAATTTGTAATGAGAAAAGTTTTTGGCTCGTTTGCGGTGCGACATCATTTGCCAAAGCGCCAAAAATGCAATCACAGTGCATTAAATTCAACTAAAAAAAGGTTTTACAAAAAAATGGCAGCGTTGAACTTTGACATTGCAGCAGCAACTGGCAGCAGCAGACAAGCGGCACTTTCACCTGGGCCTGCCTTTCAAGTGGCCCGGTTAGTTGCCTTCTTCTTCTTTGCCGGCAGAACGGCAAACGTGGCTCATGTTAATTGAGTTTATTGCCTTCGTTGTTGTTGCTCATAATTAACACTGTAAAGCGCAATTAAAAACGCAAAAGTATATGCATACATATATATATATATGTATATGTTTACTTTATGGCTAAAATTGTCACTTTCATTTCAAGAATTTCATAGAAACTATCTTCCTACAGGTTTTCACTATCGCTACCGCAGCTAATCCAATTATGTACAGTTGCCTGGCTTTGATTTTCAGCTTAATTAAACTTGCCTTGAGCATTAGGCTGAAATGGAAATTGCCCCCATGCCTATTTTTAATTGAGATGTTCATAGAACTCTACACAAATAAATTAAAAAACATTTCGCCGAAAACAAATTAGCTTCAACAAGCTAGAACTGTTATCTTAAGGGTGCCTTTCAGAGTTCTAGAAACTTTATGGAAGTTGGAAGTCTCAAAAGAATATTTACTATGAAGTTAGGATCAATTTACAATTAATCCAAATCAATCTAAAGGACAAATAACCAATAACCCAATAACCCAAAACCACATTCCTCTTGAAAATGAGTTCGGGCTTCACAAAATTATAAGAATTGGAAAAGTAGGAACATCTCGGAAGTTTTTTTCTGGAAAAATTAAAATGGTTTATCAATTGGGATGGCAAATAATGACCAATTCGAATTGTCACCTTTTGAACAAGCAAAAAACCACTTCCGATAGTCCTTGTCTAATTTTACAGATATTTATTATCCCAAAAACTAACCAAGTCTTTTATCCTTCTTCTTTTGCAGCTGGACGCAAATTGTTTGGCGGCTACCGCATAACCCCAAAGCACTGTCGGGCGACCAAGACACTGCCCAGCTCGGATCCGCGCTCCAATGGCCCCACCATATGCATGTTCAATCACGAGTGTGCACAGCGGGGTGGCGAGGTGGTGGGTGCCTGCATGGATGGCTTCCTCTTTGGCGCCTGCTGTCAGATACCGCAGACGCATGAGCTGGCCAGCACGCTGATCAATGATGCGCAGAACGCCTACTTCCAGCAGCATCAGCAGCAGAAGCTGCAGAACGCAGCTCAATCCTCCTACGAGAACTATGGCGAGCAACAGCAGCAGCAACAACAACAGCAACAACAGCAGCAGCAGGACCAGCAGCTGAGCGATGAGCAGCCGGCACAGAGCATCTACGATCAGCAGAACTTGGACAAGGTCTATCAGCAGCTGAGCAGCACGGCCGTGCAGGCATCCCCACACGAGGAGCTGAGCTTCACCAGCAGCGCCACGGAAGCAACCCATACACAGACCGCCAGCGTGGAGTTCGAGCAGGAGGCCGAGCTGCAGACCAACAACGAGCCGGCCAGCTCGAATGACCTCAAGCTGACGGAGCAGCCACCTGCTATACATGTGCACAAGCATTCCGTGAAGATCAACACGTTCTCATCGCCTCCAGGCAATGATGACTTTGTGATGAATGTGCTGGCTACACTGCCGCCGGAGCATACGGATGATGTGGTTACCTTTACCACCGAAGTGCCCACCAAGATATCCAGCAGCAATGTGGATCGTAGCTCAGAGTCCAGCTCCTTTGAGGAGACACCGGCCACCAAGGCACCAACGCCTACACCCCCGCCAAGGCCGAAGCCCAAGCCTCAGCCAAAGCCACAAGCGAAACCTGTCACACAGCCAAAACCTGTGCCTCAGCTGGCCGAGACCATGAAGCGACCTGTACAGCAGTCGAAGCCCAAGCCTAAGCCCACCCAGCAAACACATATTCATAATCACAATCATTTGATCCTGGACGGCGGGGAATTTACGCACAGCGACATTACGCATCCCGGTGCGGATGCTGATCTGGTTGAGGATCTGCAGTTTTCCACGGGCTATGGTCCGCAACCTGTCTATGTGCAACCACCGCAGCAGGATCAACCGCAGCCAGAGCAACCAGCAGCGCAGAGCTACATCTCCTCAAGCAGCAGCACACAGTCAGACGCCGCTGCTGATGAGAAATACGTACTGGTGCAAACCTACAACAACGAGGGACGACCTGGTCTTGCGAGCAATCCCACAACTGTATCCTCCATAACTACCCACGTGGACTCTATTGAGTCCATCATATTGCAGCTGAACAACAGCAACCATGGACCCAGCTATAATGTGGTCAGCCAGCAGACGCCTTCTTATGGCTACGCCCCACAAGCCGATCACAGTGAGACCACAGTGCCCGCCACCGCACAGCCGCCCAGCAGCTATCAACAGAGCCAGGAGCAGATTAGTGAGGTGACCAAGTCACAGGAGCTGGACTATGGCTACACAACCACTGCCAACTACGAGTCTAATTACGATAGAGTTTCCGGTGAACACGATGACTCCGCAACAATCAGTCAATCCGCGGAGCTGCCTACGTCGCGTCCCAGCTACAATGAGGACCAATCCTCTGTACTTGATGATCACACAATGCCTTCGAATAGCTACAATGATGCCATATCCCCAGAGGGTCCGCAAACGTCAGAGTTTAACAAAATGCCCGTAATGGGCATTGCCTATCCAGTGGATATGTCCTACATGGAGGGTGACTCCGGCCAGACGGAGAACGAGCCCTCGGGCTATGGCCAGCTTGGCAGCAGCTCCCTGGAGGCGAACACCGAAGTGAGCTTTCAGAAAATCACCAATAGCTATACGGAGCCGCCGCGTCCTTCGCCCGGCTATGCGCGTCCCTCAACCCACGTCAATAAGCACAATCGTCCTGTGGCGTCCTACATAGGCATGGTGACAATGCAGCATTACAACGAGCCGCTGCCAGCGGAGGTATCCGTGTCTTCCCACACCACCAAGGTGCAGGAGCAGTACGATGAACCAGCCGATGGCTATCAGCAAACCGAGAAATTGTCCATTGCCAGTCCCCAGCCCACACCTAGCTACATAGCAAGCACAACAACAACGCAAGCGCAGCGTCCACACTATGCAAGCTCCTCGTCGCGGCCAACTTTGATTACCGCCAGTCCTAAGCCACGTCCTAAGCCCAGCACAAAGCGTCCTCCTGCCAAGAAGACCACCAATGCGTCTGGCACTAAAAAGAAGACGCCAAGCAATAGCTACAATCAGCAACAGAGCACCGTGTCAAACACCAGAAGACCTATCCAGCAGACCGTCAGCAGCTATGATACGGAGGAATCTCCCGTGACACACATTCAAATCAAGCAGCCTTCGGGTAACTACAACAATCAACAGACGAACTCGGGTTACCCCCAATCTGCTGTTCAGACCTACGATCGACCAGCTGCTCCAGCTGCAACCTATGATCGACCAGCTGCTCCAGCTGCAACCTATGATCGGCCAGCCGCTCCAGTTTCAACCTATGATCGACCAGCCGCTCCAGTTTCAACCTATGATCGACCAGCCGCTCCAGTTTCAACCTATGATCGACCAGCCACTCCAACTTCAGGCTATGATCAGCCAGCTGCTTCAGATTCAGGCTATGATCAACCAGCTGCTCCAACTTCAGGCTACGATCAGCCAGCAGCGCCAACTTCGAGCTATGATCAAACTGCTTCTTCCGCTTCGGGCTATGATCAGTCTGCTGCGCCCACCTCGAGCTATGATCAGTCTTCGTCTTCAGCCGCGGGCTATGACAAGCTTGCGCTGCCAACTGCCAGCTATGATCAACCAGCGCCTGCGCCAGCTCCCGCCCCTATCACTTATGAGCAAATAGCTTCAGCTCCTTCGGTGCACAGCTACAATGAGCAGCCTGCGGCCAGTTCGCCCACGCGCAAGCCCGCCTCTGTGAAACCCATTTCCACCAGCTATGTAACTGGACCCACCACTCCGCGTCCGCCTGCTACCGTGGACTATCACTACGATAAGGTGCCACCACTGTTCATGGCCGACGATAAGCTGGATGCCTTTATACAGAGCACAGCTGAGAATATACTAGGCTCCACCCCAGGCAACTATCAACCACCCCTGTTTGCCACCGTCTCGACACCCATTCATATACAGCAGCCCACTAACAGCTATGGTGGCCACAAGAAACCTGGCTTTGTGCAGATTCATAATACACCCAAGCCGTCCAAGCCCACGGTGCTGATCACTCCCAAGCCCACGGCTATAAATGTGGCAAGCTCGAGTTCGTGGAGCGGCAACGATGACAACAAACTGGCTGACACCACCAACTCGTACATTTACGGACCGATTGTTACCCGTCGTCCGGGCAACACTCCCACAGTGGTAAGCTCCAACGATTTTGAGGATCCGGGCTACTTTGGCATGCCAGCTGGCGGTGTGGGCAGCAGCAGCCCCGTGCACTTGACCTATTCGCAATCCACCACAGAGGCGATGTACGGTGTGCCCTCCGATGATAAGCCCGCCTTCCCTGGGTACTATGGGCCCACACCGACCTATCCGGCATTCTCGGTGCCTGGCGAGAAGATTAGCCAGCAGCTTGCCGATGAGACCTACACCTCGTCCAACGTGTTTGTCAACTTCCCGCCTGTGCGGAATCCAAATCTGAACATGTCCGCCGCCACCAGCGCCGTGACCAGCGACCTGGAGCTATCCACGCCCTCCTTTGTCGAGGATATTGTGCTTAAGGACAAGATGCACACGCTGGTGAACAAACTGGTGGCCTCCTTGCAGGGCAACTTTGAGGCGCTGGCTGATATGATTGACGAGACAAACAACACGGCCTCAACTTACGCCGCTGGCGCTGTGGCCGGTGGTGGCAGCACCACGAACGTTAACCGCAAAACCACACGCAAACCAGTGCGTTTGGCCACCACCGCTAAGCCCAAGCAAACCACAAAGAAACCCGCAACGCGTGTTTCCACCAAGGCCCCCAACAAAAAGACTTCGGCCACGAGCACCACCCGTAAGCCAGTCTCGCGTCGCACCACCGTAAGCACAACCACGCGACGTCCCACCTCCAAGAAGCCAACAAAACGCATTAGCAGCACTGTCAAAACCACCGTGAGTCCCGTTAACGATGAGATTGTGGATGAGGAGGATGAAGAGGATGTTAACCCCAATCCGCATGATAATGAAATCGATCAGGATAACACCCTCAGCTCTTACGGCGGCACCAACGGACGCAAGATACGTAAGTGTTGAGTGATTGAAGCATGGACAAGTATAGACCCCAATCTACTGTCTCTCTCTCTCTCTTTCTTGTTTTCTCTCTTGTTCCTAATGATTCACGCACATTATACATATATAACGTTCGATAACCAATCCTTAAAATCCAAATTGATCGTTTATCCGCATCCATAACCTTACGCTCGCATTTTAATCATTCCAAAATTTAGCACGCCGCCGCAAACGGCCTGTCCACAGGCAACGCCATCATTGATCGCTACCCATAGTCACATAGCTAGTTCTAGTACCCCATTACCCTCCTCCTCTTGCCCCTGCCCTCCGTTCCTCTCCTCCCCTCCAGTATCCATATAGAGTCCTTTCCCAACCCAAATCATGCCTTGTCCCATGCAGCAATATACTGAGTTCTATGCTTCCTTTAACTGTATCTCACTAGCTGTCAGTCTTGACGCTAGCTTGCTCGCTCGCTCATTCGTGCTCTCTCTCTCTCTTGCTCTGTGAACACTCCCTACTCCTAACCTCACATTTCACTCCCCATCAACAGAATGCGGCGTACGTCCACATGTCAAATCCGGTCGCATTGTCGGCGGCAAAGGCTCCACATTCGGTGCCTTTCCCTGGCAAGTCCTGGTGCGCGAGTCCACCTGGCTGGGACTCTTCACCAAGAATAAATGTGGTGGCGTCTTAATTACTAGCCGCTACATCATCACCGCTGCCCATTGTCAGCCTGGGTAAGTCTTTTGCAATCCCACCACAATCCTTTGCTAATCTTATGCTTTTCTACAGCTTCTTGGCCTCTTTGGTCGCTGTCATGGGTGAGTTTGATATCTCGGGTGATTTGGAGAGCAAACGTCCCATCACAAAGAATGTGAAGCGTGTTATTGTGCATCGCCAATATGATCCGGCCACATTCGAGAACGACTTGGCGCTTCTGGAAATGGACAGTCCCGTGCAGTTCGATACGCATATAGGTAAGATATAATGATAGAGGAGGCGAAAGCTGAGATGATATAGACCAAGAGATGTTAGGGTTAGGATAAACTATAATCTTAAAAGCTGGAAGGATTCATCGAAAGTTATATCAATAAGAAACAGTTTTTAAGAATCTCTTAATAAGATAAATAGTTGGAGTTGACATCCATCAACTTAAACTTTCCTATCGATAGTTGAGAGTCTCAAAGAATATTTATACTCTTCAAGGACTACCTGGATAGTAATTCATGTAACGTAATTAAATATCGTACTATATTTCAATCCACTGTCTCTCCCCGCAGTGCCAATTTGCATGCCCAATGATCTGGCTGACTTCACAGGACGCATGGCGACTGTGACTGGCTGGGGACGTCTCAAGTACGGTGGCGGCGTGCCCTCGGTACTGCAGGAGGTGCAGGTGCGTGTGCAAGGAAAATAGCAAGAAGCTATTAGTCTCTAGCGTACCATTTAACGGACTAAAACTTTTAATTGCTTTCTCACACGCAACAGGTGCCAATTATCGAGAATAGCGTCTGCCAGGAGATGTTCCACACTGCTGGACATAATAAAAAGATACTTGGGTCCTTTTTGTGCGCCGGCTATGCCAATGGCCAGAAGGACTCGTGCGAGGTAAGTTCGTTAATAGAGCAATTGACTTAAGAAACTTTTGCTTAAATGCGATTCTCATCATTTTTATCATCTAGGGTGACAGCGGAGGTCCTTTGGTGCTGCAGCGTCCTGACGGCCGCTACGAGTTGGCCGGCACCGTCTCCCATGGCATTAAGTGTGCAGCGCCTTATCTGCCCGGCGTGTATATGCGGACGACTTTCTATAAGCCCTGGCTGCGCAGCATAACGGGCGTTAAATAGGCCACGCCCGCTGCCAGGGCGTGACAGCGAACTGTAAATAGAAGTAGAGTTAGAAACTTAAGCGTCGCTAAGCAAGCTAGAAGTTGAAGCAACTTAAATATACATAATTTATAATTCGAACGTCGCATTCTCGGCACACTCCCCCTCCCCATTCATACACAACACGACCCCTCGACCATCCCCATACACTTTCATTAGCTTAATTGGAAAATCGCAGCAGCATAGAATGAACAAAATACTCGTGAAAAACTGAGCAGGACACATAATTGAGCGCAATTACAATTTTGCAGGTTACCCACGTCACAGTGGCTCTCAAACTGCAAGCGCGAATTTTTAGTTGCCTACTTTTAGGCGTCGTCGATACGAGTTTTGTTTAAGATTAGTCTGAATGTGTTTTATTGTTTACAAATTAACGCTAATTTGTGAACCTAATATGCAATAATAGTTTAAGACATATTTATTGTAACGCTAAGCTTATTTATTTATTTATTTATTATTATTTATTATTGATGAGATGCTGTTTTTGTGCGCCAATTTTCTTTGATTCAACTAAAAACTGAAAGCGTTTCATTTTGATAATTTTAATATAATCAATTGTTAATTTTCATAGGCAAATTGTTGTTATGTTAAAATGAAAGAGAGTGCGAGAGCAAATGTTTTTAGTTCAATTGAATTTACTAATTATTTAATTTATTATAATCTCTGATATATACATACGCATAAATTGTTAGCAACTTAAGTGCAACAACGAACAAATCGAACAAAAATATGACGAAATAAACGAGAGTAAATTAGTGAAATTTTATGATTTCTTATGGGTTGTAAATATTGGCAACGGGAGATGTTATTTAGAATCGGGACGGAAAAATTCCTTATTACTACAAGCCAAAATACACATTCAGAGTTACATTTATAATTCTCGTCCTAATACCATGTCAAGTTCAACTATCATTATCTAGTTTGTTGTATTAATATTTAAATTTGGTGCTTTTGACCTGCTCTAAAATTTAAATTGCACAGCAGATCCCTTTGCAGCGAGACACATAAACTAAAACAGAGTCAGATCATATTAAATATATTTGATTTTACGGAATGCAACGCAATTTGCTATGCTGAGCACATAAATCTTACAATATCAGAGGCATGCAAACTGCAAATTAAGCTTGGGCCTTTAGCTACTTGGGGCAATTTCCGCCTGTCCAATGCAAGCTCATATTGCCGCAGACTGAAAATAACATTTCCACTGCAGTTGCCAATCGGGTTTCCCCCAGTTGCACGGAGAATATTCAATGTGGCAGGATGCTTACCATAACGCTAAGGTATGTTGCCTGCCTTAGCCTTCAATTTTGCTTTTGGTTCACGCCGACAAGTCTCGCTGGCGCCGAGCTGCCATTATAATCCTGCTACCGGAACAAGTGCAGAGAAGGCCAGCACTTTCATTGCCATGCAGCAGTTGAAACATGAAGCATTTTATGTTATTTGAAAATATGTATATTTGCAATACGGCAAGGCAACGTTTAAAGAGCTCTTTATTTAGGGTTACACTTAATGCCATATTCGCAATGACTTTTAACGGTGGGGGATGGAAACATAAACAGCGCGGGCAATTTTGCTCTTAGAACGAATTTAAAAGGTAGAAATAAAAAAATAAAAAGGTCCTTGCCTTGCTCGAGTGCTTCTCAAACACACACTAACACAGCTGTCTGCATACAGGGTGTCCGCTGAGCTAGAAATTACAACTACTCTCTGAGTGACTAGCAAATATTTTATATGAATTTGGAATATTCTTAAGTGATCTTTAGTATTTTTTATAATAAATCCAAGAGGTAAGCCCTTTTTCAGAGTTTTTAGAAAGTTATCCTGGAAGACATTCGAGAATGTTATGCATAAATAAATAACATTTGTACAATTGTATGCTCATTGAACCTGAATTATCACATTAATCCTTATTCTTCCTTACGCTTTATTACGGAAATATATTCCTCTTACCTTGTGGTCACTTTGCTTTTGTTGTCAACATTTCTGCGACATTGAAATCATTTTATAGGAAATCACTTAAGCTGTCAGGCTAAATATATCAAGGCTAGCTACTATTGCCCGGCGTCGCCCGTCACAATTCGATTATTTCAAACTTGACCTTCATTTTTATATAATTTAGCATATGCTGCTACATCTGTTAGTGAATATTATATATAAGATTAAATCTTGACCCACATTTCGAGGACTTAGTAGTAGCTTTTTCAAAATTTAATTTATAAAGCTTATATATAAATTTATGAAACTGAGCTTGAATTTTTCCCCCTTTTTCCGAGCGTTAGGTGAGTTTTTACTCCCTGTACCCATAAAATGGGTAAAAAGGGGGTATTGGATTTGTGCAAAAGTATGTAACAGGCAGAAGGAGACATCTCCGACCCTATAAAGTATATATATTCTTGATCAGTATCAAAAGAGATTTTGATTTGGCCATGTCCGTCTGTCTGTCCGTCTGTCCGTCTGTCCGTCTGTCCGTCCGTCCGTCTGTCCGTCTGTCCGTCTGTCCGGATGAACGCGTCGATCTCAGCAACTATAAAAGCTAGAGACACCAAATTTGGAATGTAGGTTTCTGTATACCATACGCAGATCAAGTTTGTTTCATATTTCAGATATCTCCCCCGTTCCCCCGCAAATCGATTAAAACCGTTTTACAGTACCAATTTTCAAGATACAGCTTTAAGATTTGACATGTACAATACTTTAGTCTCTCTTAATCTACTAATTTCAAGTCGATCGGATAATAAACACGGAAGTTATTCACGAAAGAAGATTCAGTAATGCAGCGAGAGGGGGAAGGAGAAGCACAGCCACCAATTAAAATGCCTCGCTTGCGCTGTCGCTTTTGCCGCCTGTGTGCGTGCGTCTTTGTGTATGTGTGTGTGTATGGGTAAGTGGACTTAGAAGTGATTGGATGTTTTAGACCTGGGTACAGGGAGTTTCGTAGTCGGGTATACTCGACTATAGCATTCTTACTTGTTTTTAAAGAAACAAGTAAAGTCAGTCTATGTAAAATATATACTCCTACATATAAAAATGTAATTTAATTTATGGGTTGCTTTAAAATAACAGTTTATAGAGACATACACAAAAAACATCTATTAAATTATTCAAATTATTGTTACAGTTGGCATTCATATCATTTAGCAAAAGTAAACGTTCCAGTATTTCAGACAATGCATTGGCAATAGAGTCCTGTCCGTAAGCCACAAAATACGAGTTTATTGAATAATTTACATATCCAACGCGCTGGCAAGGAAAGCAAAGAGCCACGGCCAAGGACAATGTGTATTTTTGGCTAGGACAATGATACTGAAGCTGCGGGCATTTGCTTGTGTATACAAAATTAGCCTAAAATCATGTTTTAATTTACTTTGACACGTAGCCTCGCGGCGTTTTCGTGTCAGTCTGCTATACGGACATGCTTATCGAGTTTATAGAACTGCCGCCGGCTTCCAAAGGAGACAGGACATAAGACACAAGACATACGACACAGGACACAGTGCAGAGGACACTGCTTGCTGTGACGTCATTGCGCCAATATAATGCTAGGTACATAAATGATTACAGCTTTTCATTGATTCGTAGGCCTTAAGTTGACATACACACAAACACACACACACACATACACACACACACACACACACACACACTTGCACAAGTGTTTATGGAAAGCTTTTGCCTCGCCACGAAAATTTAATTCATAAAAATGCACAGAGCTGGCAAAAAGCTTGCGGAAAAAAGCTTTTTATCCTTGTGGCAACGGCGGCAGCAGCAGCCGACAGGTGTTGCCCGCTTGATGGCTGCTGCTGGCCTCAGTCGCTTAAAGGACACGCAGGCTGCAGGTACTACTCGCCAGCTCCAGCTGCTCTCTCGTGCCCCGTCAACCAAACGTGTGTGTGAATTTCAGGTCTTGTGATTGCACTCGCAGCATTTGAGCCAGTCGTCCTTTCAAGTCATGTAAGTGCCTGTAAATGTGACATTAAGTAGTTGCCGCTTGCTGCAACAATATTTGCTTACCTAAGGGCATGCCCAAAGGATGCAAATCTTAAACATACATATTGACCGCAACGCTGTGTGTGCTTGTGTGCGTGTGTGTGTATGGGCAGGTGTTCGCTGTCATTTGAGTGTCTCTGCTGAGCTGTGTTATAATTAACGCGCTGACATAATTAACTTTCGCAACTGGCAAACTCATTTGCGACCACAATAAACACACACACACAAACACACACACTACGCCCCCTTTGGCGAGTGTGGGGCGTGTCAGCAGCGCAGAGCACACATCATAACACACGCCCCATATTTCTTTAGGCCAACTTATCCAATTTCTTAACTGACAGCAGGGCTGAGACCGCTTAATGACCATTTGCCGCATACTTACTTTGGGTTAGATATTTACTTGGGGGCTAAGTAAGTCATTAAATCGTCAGCGTTTGTCATTTCTGTTGGCCTTTATGAGCTGTTAAGGAGCCTATGACCAGAAATAGCACAAAATTGCCAGCTAAATGAAATGTGTTTTGCCGACAAGTTGCTGATAGCTTGCTTATCAATGACCCACAAAAAGCATTCAAATTTTAATGGAAAATTTTATAATAGCAGCAAACGTGAACCATATTTATGTCCGTGCTGAATTTCACACAAAAGACTATAGCATACTTTTTGGGGCGCCATGAAATTAAAAACCCCAGGATACCGAAAGTGTACTTTATATTTTTCTACAGAATTCATTCGAGAGTGGAATTCGGATCAGCGTATTTTAAATTCTCTGATGTGTGAATTTGTATACTTAAAAAACTTTGAAATATAATTAAGCAACCTGATGTGCATGTAATGGAGCTGAAAGATAATTAATAGAATTAATGGTTACGCTTCTTACGACTACCGCTAGGAATCTGCCAATAAGTTGACATGTTTCAACGCCAGATTCTTCACTTGATTGAATTAATAAATTGAACTTCATTTCTCTGTTCAATTGTCTTATCAATTCCTATGTAAAAAAGTATATACATAATTTTGAATGTACCTTTGCAATTATTAAATTATCAACATTTTTCTTTAATTATCGCTAGCTTAAACTACTAAAAATCTAGTGGGTGTAGCACATAAGAAGATACATATTTAACTCTTTTTACTCCCTGTACCCATAAAATGGGTAAAAAGGGGGTATTGGATTTGTGCAAAAGTATGTAACAGGCAGAAGGAGACATCTCCGACCCTATATAGTATATATATTCTTGATCAGTATCAAAAGAGATTTCGATTTGGCCATGTCCGTCTGTCTGTCCGTCTGCCCGTCTGTCCGTCTGTCCGGATGAACGCGTCGATCTCAGCAACTACAAGAGCTAGAGACACCAAATTTGGAATGTAGGTTTCTGTATACCATACGCAGATCAAGTTTGTTTAATATTTCAGATATCTCCCCCCGTTCCCCCGCAAATCGATTAAAACCGTTTTACAGTACCAATTTTCAAGATACAGCTTTAAGATTTGACATGTACAATACTTTAGTCTCTCTTAATCTACTAATTTCAAGTCGATCGGATAATAAACACGGAAGTTATTCACGAAAGAAGATTCAGTAATGCAGCGAGAGGGGGAAGGAGAAGCACAGCCACCAATTAAAATGCCTCGCTTGCGCTGTCGCTTTTGCCGCCTGTGTGCGTGCGTCTATGTGTATGTGTGTGTGTATGTGTAAGTGGGCGTAGATGTGATTGAATGTTTTAGACCTGGGTACAGGGAGTTTCGTAGTCGGGTATACTCGACTATAGCATTCTTACTTGTTCAATAATAATATTGTATATTATTAACAAATTGGTATATTTTATATAAAGAAGTGTTCTGCTAGCTTTAGTGGCAAACAAATCTAGTTTTACATAAGATTTTATTATCCTGCGTGTTAACTTTCATAAAATTAAGGGGTTAGACAGCAGGTACAGGTAGTAAAATAGGTCTGCAAGCCATTACCAGATTATTTAACTCATAGTAAAACTATCTTTAAAGTAAAATACTAACTTATACCAAATCTTAAATAATTTTACAGACTTTGCAAGCCTCAAAGCCTTAGGTTACAAATTGTTACAAATAATGAGCCTGTTTTATCCTTAATTCCTTTTACGATAGTTTGCACTATCGTAAGTTTGGCAGCTCTAGCTCAGATCTAACAAAAAGCTGTGCATTTCTCAAGTAGCTCAGGGCAAGCATATCAATTACACATAAAGATACGCGTTGTGGGTGTAATTATCCAAGCATAGTTAGCAAGAGTTTTTTATTGTTTTTGGGGACAGTCAACTGCTAGAACGTATAATTGCCTGTCTGGCTTTGATGTTGAAATGTAATTAGCGCGGATTTAATAATCCTTTTTGATGAGTCGCCTGTTCACGCAAGGAGAGGCAGCTGAAAATTAAAATGTGCCCAAACTTTACAGCTGGCAAAAGTTTAGCCCAAAAGTTTACAACACGTAACGCAAATTGTACATAGAAATAAAAGTAATTAGTGAAAAGGCAAAAGGATTTCTTGTAGCGAATGCTTCTCTTACCTGACCAAGCCCATTAATGAAATTGATTCAAGGCGTTTCCTAGGTCAACATATAAATTTAACTATATGTTTCACTCACATTTGACTTCCTTTGGACATCTTTCGTGACGTCGCTGACTGTAACAACAGTCTATTTTTAAAAAAGTTGACTTACCCTAGCTCCCAAGGACTGCTCCTTAAATTATGACTGACAAGCGACGTCTATGCAAGTCCACAAGGCAGGGCAGCTTTTACAGCACAGCAGGACCATAACATCAAGTAACACTCTTTATGCAGCACACTTGTTCTATTTGAATGCATTATTTATGTTATGCACAGAACTTTTGTGTGGCTACAATTTATAATCGCTGCATTAAGCTGAGAACACATGTGGCCCCGCTAAGTAGGCAACACTTTTTATGCTACTCCTATTTTTAGCATAAGAGCTTTTATTATAAAATTTGTATATGCTTAAAGTGTGCATGTGCATATGAATTAAATTTTGAATTTTAAGCATGAAGTGCTTCTGTTTTTAAAAAGGTTTTATTCACTTGCAGTGGGCTTTATAATTTGAAGGACTTTGTAACGCTTTGAAAAGCATTCCCACAAAGCAATATATACATATTAGACTGATTGAACTGTCGAGCTAACTCGATTTATAAGCTATTTCTAGATAATCTAGTTTTTCAATTTTACAGCTTGTAATCTTATTTGTTGGCGGAATTTATATTCTATTTTTACATTTTCATTTCCGGCAAGCTTTATGCGGAAGTGAATATCCTTTTTAAGTTACCCTTTTCATCTTGTGCTGTTAAGCTAATGCAGCAAATCCTCTTATACTGAAAATGTAAGCAGTAAAGGAAATTTTGATTCTGCACAGTCCTAAATCATTCCAACATAGCTGCCAAAGAAAGTTTGGAGATTTCATTCCTATTCTTTTTCTTTAATTCTTATGCTTTCAATGAACCTTAAAACTGTAAGTTTTTTCCTTACAATCTAGCTATAGGCTCTAACACCGCTATCCGAACTGACAAATAAAACTCCCCCAACTCGTTATTAAATTTCGTGTAGGCTTTCAAAGAAATTTCCATAAATCTATGTATTAAATTATTGAATCGAGGCCTTTGTAAATAAAAATTGAAATAAATAAATAAACTTGAACAATGAGTTTGTTAATGAAAAGAAACCATATTGTTTATAGAGCAAACTACAATAACTTTGATTACTTTCCGAATAAAAACGCTTTATGTTATTAGACTTTGGCCTAGATTATATTACTAATATGTCATTAAGCTATCAGTGAAACAATTTAATGTATAAATTTGTTATCATTTAAGGCAAACATTATTCTGGTTTTATTTTATGTATTTTATATTTGAGCTGCTATTGAATAATTTTTGTTTTTAATTTTGCGGCTTATCCTTAATAATATTTCTAACAAAAAAATAATTTTTTGAATTGAGAATAATTACATACTTATGCCGAATCAGTTTTGTATTTCCTTTTGAAAATATGAATTTAAATAATGAGATTCAAGAGCTTGTATACGAGCATACATGTGTGTGTGAATATAAATATTCACATCTAGTATATATATGCTGATATATAACTGCTTTCCGGGCAATGAAAAGCCCAGTGAGTGCCCCGGCGTATGAAGGAGTGTGAGTCGCATAAATTAAGTCACTGCCGGTAATAATACTAAAAGCAAGCCACACAATTTTAATGACCTGCTAGGAGAAGTCAGAGCGGGTTCGAGCGTAGGGCCAGGGTAGTCCTGGCCAGGATAATGCCCGCGCTCTTTATGCCGTTGGTCGGCACAGGAAATGTGTTTTATGCCCGGCGTTTAATTCAAGCGTCTGAAAAAAGCCAAATGTGCGGCCATTTGTTGCTGCGTTTTAATTATGGCCTCGTTTGGTTTTCGCTTTGGTTGCCATATTCACAGCTCAGCACCGCGAACCGGGCCCGAATGCAGGCCCTGAGGCCCCAGGCAATGAGGTACTAACGTTGCTAACATGAGAAGCATACCAGTGTGGGCTGCTCTGGCCCTGCTGCTGCTGGGCCTGGCCATGCAGCTGGGCGTCTCATCCGCCTCATCCGCTTCCTCATCAGCCGCGACATCCTGGCAGCGGACGCTCTTTGGACGCAATTCACGCAATTTACTGCATCGCAGCTCCCCAGGATCCGATGTGGTGGCCAATGGGGGCGCCACGTTTGATGTGGCTGCCAGCAATCTGAACGATGCTGGATATAATAACGAATACGGCCAGCTATTTACGCCATTTTCATTGGAGCAGCAGCCGCAATCCCAACAGCAGGTGAGTATGAGAAGAGCATCTCAAATCATATAGACTATATAAATCAGCCAAATTTCATCCTTAAAGTTAAAAGGTTAAGGTCTTAAACGCCCTAGCTCTACCTTCTAAAAACACCACAGCCGCTCTACCTCCTACAAACGTCCATAACTTTGTCGAAACTTAACCGATTTCCATACGTAATGTCTCTTTGGTCATGTTTGGTGCTCTAAATTGACTTGACATTTCAATTTTATTAATTTTCTAAGAAGAAAAAGTATTGTTAATTGACAAGGGTCCCCCTTACACATTTTCAAAAATTAGAATTTTGAAAAAATTAAAATCTTGTAATTTCACTTTTAAGCGATTGCGAACATTCAAATAATTATTTTGTGTAAGTTGTCTTAGCTGCCACCTAGGCTTCAAAATACTAGTTAAATAAATAAATAAATAAATACTTGTTCTGAGAAAGTTCATTTCCCTGGCCAAAATTCATGTTAAAAATTATAAAAAATCTAGACTTGTAAAGTTTTACATACCACAATTTGCCAAAACTTAACCGATTTAATATGTAATATCTTGTTGATCATGTATTGTAATCTAAATTGAAAAGGCAATTCAATATTCTTTAATTAAAACTTTTTTTTAAGCTGCACAAAGTTTTGAAACTTATTTTTGATTGGATTACGAGTGTCCAAATTAGTATAAGACACTACTTTAAAACTTTTTCTGAGGTCGTTTTTTATGTGGGTCAAAATTAATGCTGAGAACTCCATAAATTCCTGTAATTGTTTTTAGATTTCCAGCTACTATATCGTTTATGCAGATACTCGTATCTTAAAACGCATTTACTTTATAAACGATCCTATCATTTAAAGAAGTCGGACCACATTATATAGCTGTCATAGAAACAATTGGACAATAATGGAGTTTCTATATATAAAATATAGCTGCAAGGGTATTTATCTTCGGTATGTCGAACACAGCCGTTCTGTCTTGCTTTAAAATTCAAAATGTATCACACACATGCAGCGTGTGCGCAACACCCACAACACTGCGGCAACTGTTGCCTGCTGTTGGCTGCTGTGGCCTTCTCGGAGCATCAAGTGAAACGCAATAGCTGTTAATTAATTTTTACTGCCTGCAGGCAATCGACAGCACTGAAAGCTCAAAGTTCATAGTTCAAACAGGACTTGACATACAGTTGGATAACTCATAGACCCAAATAATGTGCGTCAGTTGGGCATGAAATTTGAATTGACCGATATGAATTTGGGCATTGGCCATTGTTAATTAGCAGGCAGCACACGAAAACATCAAACACACATGCCACATACCGCATACATATGTACTACAATACAATAGCAACAATAACAACAAGGAACATAACGAAATGTTTCTCTAATTGGACAAACACACAGCCACAGCCGCCATTGTCATCTGCACTGCGTCAACAGCAGACCGAAGTCTATGGCATTGTGGAGCCTTTGATTGAGGACACGCCCTGCGCGAACCGCGCCTGTCTCTTCAACGATGATTGCTGCCCCACAGGAGTCTGTGTCAACACGTATGGTGGTGAGTAAGTGGTGTGGGGGGGGGGGCCATATTGTTGCCATTGTATGCTAAGATTCCCTATTGCCAGAGGGCAAATGTGTTTATGTGTTTGGACGGCAGCGAGACCTGTGCCAGCGGCATGCGGACTGCCCAGCGGGCAGCGCCTGCATGTTGGCCACCCAGGAGGGCATTTGGCGCTGCGAGGGGGAGGCGCCCCACGTACAGGATGTGTTTAGCGTGCGGCCAAAGCAGCCACTGGGCAGTGAGTGCAGCAGCAGCAGCGATTGTCAAGTAGTCAAGTGAGTAAACCAACAATAGAGCTGAGAAACTATCAATATCGATTAACTATCGATTGTTTGCACTATCGATAATGAGCTGTCATGAATATAAACAAATTGTTTTCTTGGTAAAATGTAAATTCTAAAAATTTAACTAATATTTGTACGAAACTATTGATGCCAGTAGCGAAAGTATCTAGAATGTAACCATTGCACTATCTATAGTTTAGACTATCGGAACTATCGAATGGAAATCGTATCGATAATTTTTCAGCTCAATATCCTTTTATTTAACGACCTTACATTTGTTGTGCTTTATAATTTGCATACTTTTATAGTATTATAGTATCGATAGTTTAAACTATCAGTATAATACTATCGTCCGTGTATAAATAGTTATCACTTTGATTTATAATTTCCAAAAAAGTATTACCATTGAAAGTGACAGCTTTAGCTATCAATACTATCGAATGGCAGCATTATCGAAGGTGTAATCTACTGTGTTCTAAAATGTTTCATTTCATTTCATTTATTCACAGTAAAATAGTTATGTGTATTTGTGTGTGTCCTAATATTGATTAAAATAAAGAGTTCAAAATTCATATCCTTTTCTATCTGAGTATATAGATATTTCAACGAAATTAATAACTCTATTAAAGACATGAAAAGGTAGGGACAAATTTACAAAAACTCATAAAGATTTCTATAATGTTGAAAAGTGTATTTCTACCGATAGTTCCGATAGCTCAGTTGAATTACATATTATCTATCGAAAATTAACTGAAATGTTCAATATATTTTCTCCTTCTCCTCCTCTTTCTCCTCAGCGGCATGTGTTGCCAGCGGCAGCGTTTGAATCATCGCGCCGCCTTCAAGCTGACCTGCGGCTACTTTCGCGATGCCTTCGACTGCGTGGACGTGGCCCAGGAGGTAAGCAATCTTATGAAGGAGCTCCAAGGCACTCTATAATACTATAATTCACTAGCACTTGGCTAGCGCTTTTCAGCACCGTCGCATCTGAGTGACAGTCGGAAAAAGAATTAATTGAATTGAAGACAAAAATTAATGCAACGGCACCGATTGATAAATCTATATATACAGATAAAAATACATATCAAATGTTTAACAATTGCATATCACTCTTGATGTTTAGATTATAGTGGTCTATTGCAAGTTTATTGAAATTAGCATATTTACTATACACAATATTATAATACGAGTATTCTTACCCCAAATAAAGTTTCATGTGTTTTTCGTAGAAATAATTACATAAAGGTAACGAGAGAAAACAATTATAAAAATATTATAAAATACTGACTGAGGCATTCAATGTTATTACAGCAAGTATTACGATACAATTTTATTCAAATTAGCTCGTTCCAAGTCTAAATGTATAAATATTAATGAAATTATTTAAATTATATAGCAAAGACCATAACCAATATGTGAACTGTACCTTTAAAGCACTTTGCGTTCCCATTCGCATCAAGTCAAGTCAAGACAAAACAGTAAACTATATATTAATAATTAATCCAATGAAATGTATAAACAATCATACAAAATGTTCATGAAGAAACAAATAAACAAATAATAACAAATGTAAGGCACGCCTAAGGTGCAAAGGGCTCACGCCCACAAAACCAAAAAAAAAATTAAATTGTTTTCTGTAATTTACTTGGGGCTGTAATGTCGGTAAGTTTAGTAAAGGATATGTATATAGCTTGATTTTGACGGATCTGGCGATGGCCGTATGGATATAATGCTTGCTTGGCAAGCCGATTATTTGCAGATTCGATCCCCAGTTGATCCTTTATTCAATAAGAAAGAACAATATTCATTTCTTAATTGCCATTGATTTTCTATTAGTTTTTGGGTATTTTTATTATTTTCGTTATTATCTAATGAAATGCATAGGTTTATTATAATATTTATGTGTTCTTTTGTGTAATATGTGTAACAGGCACAAGGAGACATCTATAAAGACCCTATGAAGTATATAAATTCTTGATCAGTATCATAAGAGATTTCGATTTGGCCATGTCCGTCTGTCTGTCCGTCTGTCCGTCCCATCTAAGCAACTATAAGAGTTAGATACACCAAAACTATAATGTAGGTTCGTGTAAAACAGGCGCAGGTCAAGTTTATTTTGCATCCCCCCCTCCCCCTTTCCCCCGCTATTCGATAAAAACAGTTTTACAGTTACAATTATCAAGATATAGCTTTGGGATTTGGTATGAACAATACTTTAGTCATTCTCAATCTACTGTCCAAATTTCAAGTAATTTCAATCTGATATACGGAAGTTATTCAACAAACAAGATTCAGTACTGCAGCGCGGGGGGAAAGAAGCAGCACAGCCACCACTTAAAATTCCTCGCCTGCGCTGTCGCTTGTATGTGTGCGACTTTGTGTATGTGTGTGTGTATGTGTAAGTTTACTAAGATGCGATCGGAAACTTTTGACCTGAGTACAGGGAGTTTTTCATTGAGTAAACTCTTACTTGTTTGTCATGGCTTATAGCAAATACAACAAACTTAAGACGGAGTATACCGCAGACGTCAACTTTCGAAAGCAACGCTTTTATTTTTAAAACACTTTAATTTTCTAAGCCAATTTATCAAAAAATAACAGTTACCTATACCTTGCGCCCTTTCCCAGCTTAAGAGGCACTTTATTTTAAATCCTTTCTAATGGTGTTTTAATTTTGTTGGCATCCCCGACACGTATAGTGTATTCTTGACTAAGGAGGCGCATTTGAGAGCTAAGGCTTCCCGAAATGAATTTACGGAGCAAACAAAACTTACCCGGCTTGTCATGTTTTTGCCTACCTTAATTTACCTTTTATGAATTTATCCTTTATAACACTAAATTCTCATTTGCCTACACATTGCCTACACATAAAATATAAAGTTTTTTGCAATTTTTATTTCGACTGGTTGACTTGCCTTGGGGCCAAAAGCCCACGTGTTTTGCCCCTCATTTGGGAAGCGCCATATGTGCCTGCAGTTGAAGCCTTCCATTAGGCTATTAAAATATACATAAATATAAACATAAATATGTCCTTATTTGTATTCGAGTATGTACAAGACCTCGCGAAGGACTTGTAAACAGAAAATAAAGCTGTGTTGCCATGCTAAAATTTCTCAATTAATTTGAGACTGGCTAAAGCAACTTAGTGCTTTGCAATTTCATTAAAATGTTAATTACAACATTTTGGCCAAGCGACAAAGTCAAAGCCAAGTCTTGAGTCTCTTGGGCACTTGCCTGTTTTCATATGCAAAGTAAACATTGGGGGAAAACAAAAATAAAAGCCCATGGGGAGCAAAACAAACAATCTGGTGAATAAACAATTTAATTTTCATAAGGATTTGTTTGATTCAACAGTTGAAAGTCTGAAATAAAAGACCATAGAAATAAGCGTACACAGTTGTTGTTTTTTCTTTTACAAATATTTTGGGTTTTTATTTAAAGTGCCAGTAAAAACGCAGCTTAAAGCTAAAAGTTAGACTCTGTTTACACTTTCAACGCTTTTGTTTTCAACAGTACACCGTAAATGCTCCACACATATACCAAAGTTCCAATTCACATTGTTCTCTCCAACTATCTCTCATCTCATCTCTCTTGCTATATCTCCCGATTCAATTACGATTAATACACATTACGAACATTACTTTCTTTATATGTTTCCTCTGGCTGCCCAAAAAAAAAATAGAAACCAAGAAACTTTTGCACGCTTGAGCCTAACAACTAAATCATAATTACTTCTTATATTTTTCATCTTTTTCATTGTATTTTTTTCATTTTTTTTTTTCAAATTTCTTAACCATAATAATGGTATTTGTTTTAGCTGCAAAATAGGAAATTCTTTATAAATATTATCGTTTGCGCATTGTTTTTCAAGTCTTTTGTAGTTTTCTCTTCGGTTTGATGTTTGTTTCAATTCAACTCAGTACTGTTTACGTTGCCTCTAGAGCGATAATTGAATTTGTGTTTAATTTTATTATTTTTACTTTTGGTGTGGATTGGGGCATGCAAACGAACAGTCGAAAGGTTGCGCGGGGAAGAGGGTAACTTCGACCATAGTTAAACATTTATCATTTGAACATGTTACAAATTGTTTTCTCTTTTTGATATTATTTACACATTTTACAATTACAGGAATATTCTTTGTAAAAACTTATTTTAATGATCTTAACGTTTCTTTTTTCTTTGCTTTCAAATTACAGGAAATTAGATTAACTTAAAGTTGTAATCGTAATTCGTATTTATATAAATTTTTAGTTTTCTTTTTGTGTGCCTAAATTAATAGGAAATTAAATTTCGCAGGCCGAAAGATATAACAATATAGTTATAAATTTATATAGTTTATCGTTATACGCATATCAAATAGAATTGTTATACATAATAATTATAATATGATGCTTAGTTTTTACTTGATGTATGTATGTAAAATTAATGGTTTTTTCTTTATAGTGTACTTTAATCTCTCAGCGTGTGTAAGTGTGTGTGGGTGTGGGTGTGTGTGTGTGTGGATACAGTAAACATTTCATGTTGTATAGAAACTACTATTGCAGGTTTATGTTTTATATGGATTATTTCATTTGCTTGGCTATGGCATTGTTTTGGGCTTCTTCTGTGACTGTGTGAGTGTGTGTGAGTGACTGAGTGGTGCAGATATTTAAAAACATTTAGTTCTTGAACAGTTTAACGTACAATCAAACATTCAAATGATTCAATACACGACAGCTGCACAAGGACAACACAAATAATGTGCTGCAAAATGACTTAAAATTACATTTTTCTGCTTAATTCATTAATGTTTGTTCATGAAACATTCGCGTTTCTTACAATGCAAGCAGATATACATATGTATATATGTACTAAATATATATATATATTTGTATTTCTGTGTCAACTTGTTTAGTTTTGAATTATGACTACAGTAAAGATAGGAAGAACAAGCTTTGGTTATAACAGAACTAAAAGGATATGAAAATAACAAAATCATAAACGGGCTCATTCAACAGAACTAATCATTGATTGATTTCCGCTGACTGCTTTGTCATTTATGAACGATTCAGTTAATAAGTGAGCTCTCCAAGAGCTACTTAGCTTGTTTTGTTAACAAATCTTGCAGCTATTTCAAGTTAGCTGACATTCTTTTTATGATTTTTTATTAGCGCAATCACAAAGTTTTGAATGAAACTAAACGCAAATCAATCAGTGATTAGTTCTGCTGACTGCGCCCAATGTTTGATATATGGACTAAGGATTTGAAGAACCTAAGTGTCGTAGAACTTAAAAGCAAGGCGTATATGCAATATGTATGTTATGTTTTGTATATATAAGATGGTTGTATGTATAATTAGCTTAGGAGACGCAACGATAGCATTTTTAGCAGCATGTGAGCAGGCGGCGCGCCAATAATTAGATTTTTGTGATTTATTTGTATGCTTCAATCAATTTTGTTTTATTTTGTAATTCGTGAGTTCCTGAGTTTTGTCAACGATAAACGCCTAAAAAAATGTCGATTTCACTTCATTGTCCATAAACGTATTTCTAAATGTGTATATTGCTACGGCTTCTAGTATATATTACATTATATTGATATTTATGCAGCTCAAAAGTTGACTGCTAGTTGGAGTTCGTTATTTGTATTTTTGTTGTATATTTATATTGTATTTTCTTTTCTCTGGGTGTGTTGCTGTTCTCACTGCTGCTCAGTCTTGGCAAAGTCTTTAAACTGTATGTATTTTGTTTGTTACTTGTTTTTTTATCTTCTGTTTTGTGAACAGTGATTATAAAAAATATATGTATGCATTTAACACTTTGCTCAATAAGTTCCTTGACTAAAATATAAAAACACAATTTTTGCTCAAAATTTAATGTTTTTCATTTGTTTTTTTCCATGATCAACAAAAAGTAAAAGGTTGTTGCAACGTCCATAATTTAAATAACAATAGTTCGATTGTCCTGAAAATTTCAACACATACCTTACAAAATATGGTACTATCGAATGATGGATTATTTGTCAACGGCAGCTCTTATATATTAGTTCGGGGACTTATTGAGCAAAGTGATATGTTTTTATGCGCCTGTGTACATTTTAGGCCCTAATTGTTTAGCACTAATGGCAGTGCGGCGTTTCTGTGGCGCGCCGCAATGCTTACGCTGCCTTTTATGGCCGTGTAACTAAGCAAATCTCAGCAAAAATGTCAACGAAATATATGTACAAAATAATAAAGCATGTCCAAAAACAAATAATTAAAATGAATAAAAATTAAAATAATGAACTAAAAACGAGCACAGTTCAATATGCAAAGCATTTTGTGGGATGTAAAGGGGGGGCATGAGAATGGCTAACTATTTACAAAGTATTTGTTAGTTGCTTGCTTGATTTTATATTAGTTAGGTCTTTGCTTTGTTTCGCTGCTTGTCGCTTGAAGGTAACACGGGACCAGGTTACAGGTTACAGGTTACACAGGTGCGATGTATACAGTAAATAAAACGCATTCCAATTGGCCACACTCTAGAGCCACAATCAGTTCTTGACCTTGTCCTCGACGCGTATGCTGGCTAGCGTCTTTTTGATGCGCAACGCGGTCAGGCGCGCCACAGGATTGGGATACCAGCACTCCTTCATGACCTTTGCCATGTTGTGTAGCACATCGGAGGCATGCCAGCGATTGGGCATATTCGGGCGGCTCTTCTCAATGCAAACCACCTGCCACAAACAACCACAAATGTTTAACTATTAAATGTTATAAATATTATAGAACTGCGTACCTTTTTCATCTCTTCAATGCTCGGATCGGGCTGCACGGCATCCCAGTAGGGCAATTGATATTCCTCATAGATCATGCCCATGTTGCAGCGACGCGCTATCTCCCAGAGTATTAAGCCAAAGGCATAGACATCCGCACGCTTGTACGAATCAAAGTGCTGGGCATTCATGCTCTCATCGAGCACCTCGGGCGCCATATAACGCTTGGTGCCCACGCGATGCGTTGACGGTATGTCCACGGAGTCGTCCTTTTCCACATGCCGCACGGCCAGACCGAGATCCCCAATGGCACAGCTCAAATTCGATTTGACCAGTATATTCTTTGATTTGAGATCGCGATGCGCTATGGCGGGCTTACCCCGCGTGCCCACAATATCCATATGCAGATGGGCCAGTCCAGTGGCAATGCTCAGCGCCATGTTCAGCATTGTGTTTGTGTCGACAGTGTGCGTGGTCAGATAGTCAAACAGCGAGCCGTTCTCATGATAGTCCGTGACTAGCCAGAGCTGCGTCCAGGTACCATTATCTGTTTTGGTTAGCATAGAAGTTGTAATATAACTAATAATACTGTTAATAGGACTTTGGCTCACCCTTGTTGTCCGCTGCTATAAAGCCCAATATGTTCTCGTGACGCAACATAACCGTCTGATAGATTTCAGCCTCGCGGAACCAGGAGCACTCTTCGCGGCTGGAGAAGATCTTAACGGCTACATTCTCGCCACGCCAGCGACCGCGCCAAACCTCCCCGAAGCGTCCCTTGCCAATCACATGGCACAGCTGCACTTGGCGTGCAATCGAGCGCTGTACGAGCAGTGGCAGGCCAGCTGAGAAGAGAACGGAAGAGAGATCATTAGGCAATGCTTCACTTGTAAGGATTTCATTACTTTGACTTTGACTTTGAAATCTCAAGCTCTACCTAGGAGTTTTCTCCAAAGATTATCATTTACATTAGGGACCATACCTGAGCCAGAGCCCGATGTGGTCATCTCAATGATGTCATGCAGCGTGGTGTTGCCATTCAGTATGGGATCGTAGACGGAATCCTCCTTGGCAAAGGGTCGTCCGTTGGCCAAGCGCTTGCGACGCTGGCAATAGTACCAGGACATCGTTCCAGAGAAACAAATGAGCACAGTGACGCCCACAATGATGGCCGCCACCTGCCAGCTGTTAAGCGGCTTGTTGGGCAGAAAATCTAATTGGAAACGAAGCTTGATTAGTTGGGTTGTTACTTGCCGGTGCAGACTGCTAAGCTGAGCGTGAGAATTAATGGAAAATTAAATGCCAGAAAGTTAGTCAATAAGTGAAGGAGAGCATGCTGTAAGCCAACCATAACCAAAAACCAATACTCAAACAAGCAAAGACAATCAAACAAACTCAAACGTGCATTTTAAATAAACCCTTAGTTGTTAGTAGTATATATATGTACATAGATCTTACAAGTTTTTAATATTTCTACTAACCTGCGAATGTGTTTTGGTAGTTACAAATTCTACAAACCTTTGCATACTTTGGGGAGCAAACTTAACTCTAATTACTCGCACATACACACAAATAAATACACTGCAAACATTTTATTTGTATCGCGGAAGATAAGAATGTGTGATTTTCTAGTTGCTCATCGTTGGTTATTTCGCTTCGATCGGAATTAGGAATTGCTAAAATCACAATTCGGAAGAAATCTTCAAATCTATATAGTACATATATCGATATTTGTACCTCGAAGTAATATCGATACTTTATACGAAATATATTACCAACAAACATAAACATAAATATGTCCTTATTTGTATTCGAGTATGTACAAGACCTCGCGAAGGACTTGTAAACAGAAAATAAAGCTGTGTTGCCATGCTAAAATTTCTCAATTAATTTGAGACTGGCTAAAGCAACTTAGTGCTTTGCAATTTCATTAAAATGTTAATTACAACATTTTGGCCAAGCGACAAAGTCAAAGCCAAGTCTTGAGTCTCTTGGGCACTTGCCTGTTTTCATATGCAAAGTAAACATTGGGGGAAAACAAAAATAAAAGCCCATGGGGAGCAAAACAAACAATCTGGTGAATAAACAATTTAATTTTCATAAGGATTTGTTTGATTCAACAGTTGAAAGTCTGAAATAAAAGACCATAGAAATAAGCGTACACAGTTGTTGTTTTTTCTTTTACAAATATTTTGGGTTTTTATTTAAAGTGCCAGTAAAAACGCAGCTTAAAGCTAAAAGTTAGACTCTGTTTACACTTTCAACGCTTTTGTTTTCAACAGTACACCGTAAATGCTCCACACATATACCAAAGTTCCAATTCACATTGTTCTCTCCAACTATCTCTCATCTCATCTCTCTTGCTATATCTCCCGATTCAATTACGATTAATACACATTACGAACATTACTTTCTTTATATGTTTCCTCTGGCTGCCCAAAAAAAAAATAGAAACCAAGAAACTTTTGCACGCTTGAGCCTAACAACTAAATCATAATTACTTCTTATATTTTTCATCTTTTTCATTGTATTTTTTTCATTTTTTTTTTCAAATTTCTTAACCATAATAATGGTATTTGTTTTAGCTGCAAAATAGGAAATTCTTTATAAATATTATCGTTTGCGCATTGTTTTTCAAGTCTTTTGTAGTTTTCTCTTCGGTTTGATGTTTGTTTCAATTCAACTCAGTACTGTTTACGTTGCCTCTAGAGCGATAATTGAATTTGTGTTTAATTTTATTATTTTTACTTTTGGTGTGGATTGGGGCATGCAAACGAACAGTCGAAAGGTTGCGCGGGGAAGAGGGTAACTTCGACCATAGTTAAACATTTATCATTTGAACATGTTACAAATTGTTTTCTCTTTTTGATATTATTTACACATTTTACAATTACAGGAATATTCTTTGTAAAAACTTATTTTAATGATCTTAACGTTTCTTTTTTCTTTGCTTTCAAATTACAGGAAATTAGATTAACTTAAAGTTGTAATCGTAATTCGTATTTATATAAATTTTTAGTTTTCTTTTTGTGTGCCTAAATTAATAGGAAATTAAATTTCGCAGGCCGAAAGATATAACAATATAGTTATAAATTTATATAGTTTATCGTTATACGCATATCAAATAGAATTGTTATACATAATAATTATAATATGATGCTTAGTTTTTACTTGATGTATGTATGTAAAATTAATGGTTTTTTCTTTATAGTGTACTTTAATCTCTCAGCGTGTGTAAGTGTGTGTGGGTGTGGGTGTGTGTGTGTGTGGATACAGTAAACATTTCATGTTGTATAGAAACTACTATTGCAGGTTTATGTTTTATATGGATTATTTCATTTGCTTGGCTATGGCATTGTTTTGGGCTTCTTCTGTGACTGTGTGAGTGTGTGTGAGTGACTGAGTGGTGCAGATATTTAAAAACATTTAGTTCTTGAACAGTTTAACGTACAATCAAACATTCAAATGATTCAATACACGACAGCTGCACAAGGACAACACAAATAATGTGCTGCAAAATGACTTAAAATTACATTTTTCTGCTTAATTCATTAATGTTTGTTCATGAAACATTCGCGTTTCTTACAATGCAAGCAGATATACATATGTATATATGTACTAAATATATATATATATTTGTATTTCTGTGTCAACTTGTTTAGTTTTGAATTATGACTACAGTAAAGATAGGAAGAACAAGCTTTGGTTATAACAGAACTAAAAGGATATGAAAATAACAAAATCATAAACGGGCTCATTCAACAGAACTAATCATTGATTGATTTCCGCTGACTGCTTTGTCATTTATGAACGATTCAGTTAATAAGTGAGCTCTCCAAGAGCTACTTAGCTTGTTTTGTTAACAAATCTTGCAGCTATTTCAAGTTAGCTGACATTCTTTTTATGATTTTTTATTAGCGCAATCACAAAGTTTTGAATGAAACTAAACGCAAATCAATCAGTGATTAGTTCTGCTGACTGCGCCCAATGTTTGATATATGGACTAAGGATTTGAAGAACCTAAGTGTCGTAGAACTTAAAAGCAAGGCGTATATGCAATATGTATGTTATGTTTTGTATATATAAGATGGTTGTATGTATAATTAGCTTAGGAGACGCAACGATAGCATTTTTAGCAGCATGTGAGCAGGCGGCGCGCCAATAATTAGATTTTTGTGATTTATTTGTATGCTTCAATCAATTTTGTTTTATTTTGTAATTCGTGAGTTCCTGAGTTTTGTCAACGATAAACGCCTAAAAAAATGTCGATTTCACTTCATTGTCCATAAACGTATTTCTAAATGTGTATATTGCTACGGCTTCTAGTATATATTACATTATATTGATATTTATGCAGCTCAAAAGTTGACTGCTAGTTGGAGTTCGTTATTTGTATTTTTGTTGTATATTTATATTGTATTTTCTTTTCTCTGGGTGTGTTGCTGTTCTCACTGCTGCTCAGTCTTGGCAAAGTCTTTAAACTGTATGTATTTTGTTTGTTACTTGTTTTTTTATCTTCTGTTTTGTGAACAGTGATTATAAAAAATATATGTATGCATTTAACACTTTGCTCAATAAGTTCCTTGACTAAAATATAAAAACACAATTTTTGCTCAAAATTTAATGTTTTTCATTTGTTTTTTTCCATGATCAACAAAAAGTAAAAGGTTGTTGCAACGTCCATAATTTAAATAACAATAGTTCGATTGTCCTGAAAATTTCAACACATACCTTACAAAATATGGTACTATCGAATGATGGATTATTTGTCAACGGCAGCTCTTATATATTAGTTCGGGGACTTATTGAGCAAAGTGATATGTTTTTATGCGCCTGTGTACATTTTAGGCCCTAATTGTTTAGCACTAATGGCAGTGCGGCGTTTCTGTGGCGCGCCGCAATGCTTACGCTGCCTTTTATGGCCGTGTAACTAAGCAAATCTCAGCAAAAATGTCAACGAAATATATGTACAAAATAATAAAGCATGTCCAAAAACAAATAATTAAAATGAATAAAAATTAAAATAATGAACTAAAAACGAGCACAGTTCAATATGCAAAGCATTTTGTGGGATGTAAAGGGGGGGCATGAGAATGGCTAACTATTTACAAAGTATTTGTTAGTTGCTTGCTTGATTTTATATTAGTTAGGTCTTTGCTTTGTTTCGCTGCTTGTCGCTTGAAGGTAACACGGGACCAGGTTACAGGTTACAGGTTACACAGGTGCGATGTATACAGTAAATAAAACGCATTCCAATTGGCCACACTCTAGAGCCACAATCAGTTCTTGACCTTGTCCTCGACGCGTATGCTGGCTAGCGTCTTTTTGATGCGCAACGCGGTCAGGCGCGCCACAGGATTGGGATACCAGCACTCCTTCATGACCTTTGCCATGTTGTGTAGCACATCGGAGGCATGCCAGCGATTGGGCATATTCGGGCGGCTCTTCTCAATGCAAACCACCTGCCACAAACAACCACAAATGTTTAACTATTAAATGTTATAAATATTATAGAACTGCGTACCTTTTTCATCTCTTCAATGCTCGGATCGGGCTGCACGGCATCCCAGTAGGGCAATTGATATTCCTCATAGATCATGCCCATGTTGCAGCGACGCGCTATCTCCCAGAGTATTAAGCCAAAGGCATAGACATCCGCACGCTTGTACGAATCAAAGTGCTGGGCATTCATGCTCTCATCGAGCACCTCGGGCGCCATATAACGCTTGGTGCCCACGCGATGCGTTGACGGTATGTCCACGGAGTCGTCCTTTTCCACATGCCGCACGGCCAGACCGAGATCCCCAATGGCACAGCTCAAATTCGATTTGACCAGTATATTCTTTGATTTGAGATCGCGATGCGCTATGGCGGGCTTACCCCGCGTGCCCACAATATCCATATGCAGATGGGCCAGTCCAGTGGCAATGCTCAGCGCCATGTTCAGCATTGTGTTTGTGTCGACAGTGTGCGTGGTCAGATAGTCAAACAGCGAGCCGTTCTCATGATAGTCCGTGACTAGCCAGAGCTGCGTCCAGGTACCATTATCTGTTTTGGTTAGCATAGAAGTTGTAATATAACTAATAATACTGTTAATAGGACTTTGGCTCACCCTTGTTGTCCGCTGCTATAAAGCCCAATATGTTCTCGTGACGCAACATAACCGTCTGATAGATTTCAGCCTCGCGGAACCAGGAGCACTCTTCGCGGCTGGAGAAGATCTTAACGGCTACATTCTCGCCACGCCAGCGACCGCGCCAAACCTCCCCGAAGCGTCCCTTGCCAATCACATGGCACAGCTGCACTTGGCGTGCAATCGAGCGCTGTACGAGCAGTGGCAGGCCAGCTGAGAAGAGAACGGAAGAGAGATCATTAGGCAATGCTTCACTTGTAAGGATTTCATTACTTTGACTTTGACTTTGAAATCTCAAGCTCTACCTAGGAGTTTTCTCCAAAGATTATCATTTACATTAGGGACCATACCTGAGCCAGAGCCCGATGTGGTCATCTCAATGATGTCATGCAGCGTGGTGTTGCCATTCAGTATGGGATCGTAGACGGAATCCTCCTTGGCAAAGGGTCGTCCGTTGGCCAAGCGCTTGCGACGCTGGCAATAGTACCAGGACATCGTTCCAGAGAAACAAATGAGCACAGTGACGCCCACAATGATGGCCGCCACCTGCCAGCTGTTAAGCGGCTTGTTGGGCAGAAAATCTAATTGGAAACGAAGCTTGATTAGTTGGGTTGTTACTTGCCGGTGCAGACTGCTAAGCTGAGCGTGAGAATTAATGGAAAATTAAATGCCAGAAAGTTAGTCAATAAGTGAAGGAGAGCATGCTGTAAGCCAACCATAACCAAAAACCAATACTCAAACAAGCAAAGACAATCAAACAAACTCAAACGTGCATTTTAAATAAACCCTTAGTTGTTAGTAGTATATATATGTACATAGATCTTACAAGTTTTTAATATTTCTACTAACCTGCGAATGTGTTTTGGTAGTTACAAATTCTACAAACCTTTGCATACTTTGGGGAGCAAACTTAACTCTAATTACTCGCACATACACACAAATAAATACACTGCAAACATTTTATTTGTATCGCGGAAGATAAGAATGTGTGATTTTCTAGTTGCTCATCGTTGGTTATTTCGCTTCGATCGGAATTAGGAATTGCTAAAATCACAATTCGGAAGAAATCTTCAAATCTATATAGTACATATATCGATATTTGTACCTCGAAGTAATATCGATACTTTATACGAAATATATTACCAACAAAATGCGAAGTATCGATAGTAAATAACAATGAATATATCGTTATATCGATACCGATAACAATATCAATATTTTAGGCCTGTTTGGAAATCCATTTTCGAATCGATTACACAGTAAATTATGTAGCACACTTTTTGGGGCATGTTCATAACCTTACTTTTTTGAACTCCAATTTCCTAAAAGTATGATTCATAAGTGGAATTCGAAACAGATCCTAAAGCATTGTATTTGTTATCGTTTAATTCTCTTCCCAACTATCGCAGCACCACCTCTTCCTGGCGATGCAGATAAGGAAGAAACACTTCAAAATGTTTGCAGGGTAAACAGACGCACACAAAAAATGAGCAAACACAATTACTAATAATATTTATATGAGAAAAAAACAAAGAGTATAAAAAAGACTGCAGACAGACAAAACACAAAAATGCGGCCATGAATGAAATGAAGCCGGTGAGCTGCGACGTCGGCAGCGGCAGCGGCAGCGGCAGCGACGCAGCTAAAGCACATGAATGAATATGAATGCACTTGCATAAACAGAGGACAGAGGAAAAAGAAAACACAGCAAGCAGACTGAATAAACGCAGAGAGAGAGATCAAGGCAGGCAGCTTTGCGTGGGAGCGAGCGAACGAGAGCGATGTCTGGAACGGCGCTTCCCCTACTGCTTTTCTCTTTTTGCTGCTGCTGTTGTTGTTGTTGGCCCCCTTGAGACAGTTGTTGTTGTTGTTGTTATTATTTTTGCCTACTTCCTTTTATTTTACAGTTGTTTGGCTTTGTGCGTCGCGTTTTTAACAAGTCAATATGAAAGATGCGAAAGGTCAGCAGACAACTCGAAACACGCCAAGCGACAAGCGACATGTCTGGGTGGAAGGACGAGCGGGAGCAGGGGGTAAAGACGAGGCCACAAAGCAACGCAAACAAGGTGAAATACACAACAACAACAAATATGGTGCATCATGTGTGTGTGTGTTTGCAGGGAAACAACATAAAACAGGTGCCGAAGTTTAAATACCCTTGCAGATATACTAATAGACCTAATACCAATTGTTCCAATAACATCTATATTATATAGTTATCTAATCCAGTTCGGCCAAAAAAGAAGAGTATCTATCTGGGTCGAGTTTTATCAAGATATTCTTAAAATTGAAAGACTAGTTTGCATAATAACAAACAGACGATCTGTCCGTCGCAAATAAGCCTATGGTGCCCCATAGTCCATTTCTTACTTAGGCAGGACAACTCCAATTTCAGCCCGATACAGCCCTTGGTTTCTTTTTGACGGCTAAAATGAACGATTTAGGGATCCAATTGCTTTCCCATGCACCTAATTCGCCCGATTTGGCTCCCTCGGACCATTATCTGTTCCCAAACCTCAAAAGATGGCTCATAAATAAAAGATTCAGCTCGCGCGAGGAGATCATCGACGCCACGGAGGAGTACGTTGCAAACTTTCCGGAAAAGTACTTTTCGGTCGAGATTAAAAAGTTGGAAAACAGCTGGACTAAGTGTATTTATATCTAAAAGGGGACTATTTTGAATAAAATAAAAACAAAATTGTAAAAATTTTATTCATATCCAAGGAGGTTAATTTTCAATCCACCTAGCATAACCTCAGTTAGATGTTCCGATCAAGAATATATACACTTTATGGCGGGGTGTGTAAGACCTCTACCCATACGTAACACATTTCGTGACTAAATTATAATAGCCTCTGCAAGAGTACGAATTGAACAAGAAACCCGAGCAACAAACAGAAATATTTTTATTTTCCAAAACGATACAGCGAACGTGAATGTGGGGCAAGAGGCGGGGTGGTGTTGTGAGGGGCAGGACGACAGCGTGACAGGTGTAGTACACCTGTGTGTGTGTGTGTGTTGTGTGAGTTTTGTTGCGTGTGCTACAAGTTTCTGTCTAAAAAACGCAAATGATGCGGTGCAATGACATGGGCGTGGCTTCGAATGGTAAAAAGGGGGGCGCACATGTGGTGTGAATCCGAGTGTGGTTAAAAATGTTTTGCGCGGATGGTGTGGTGTAATGGATAATGGCTGGGTGGGTGTGTATGACTGGTATGTTGGTGGGTGTGGGTTAAGCAACTCTCACCTGGTATAACCCCTTTGTAATTTTCACGCGTATTGCAAAAATCATCTTGACAACATTTTGTGGAGGAGGTCGGTGTTTTATCATGACACCAGGCGGGATCTTCGGGTGGTAAGTGGTTTGCTAGGGGCAGGCATCTACATACATACATACATACATTTACATCATTTGTGTAGAGTTTTAATAAACGCTAGATTTTTAGTTACTACGTAGTTAGGCGCAATAGTTTTGTTTTTTTTTAAAGGATGTTCACAAATAGCAAAAAGGGGGGATAAATAAAACTAGTTGCTGATGTTGTTGTTGTTGTTGTTGTGGTGTGCATTTGATAAGCAGCTGTTATAGTTGCAGTTGTTTTTGTCTAATACTTAAAAATTTAATTGTTGCATTAGCTTTAATTTGTAGCGCAGCGAGCGTGCAGCATAGGCGTAGACTAAGAGGGGGTTGGTTCACAATTAGGGGGGTTCGACGGCAGCAGCGAGAATACATTTAGCTGTGTGCACCGGCCAGAGCAAGGATATAAACTGAGAACAATTACAAACCACCAGTGAAAAAGTAGACTAGCTCTACACAAAAAATAACAAGGATTAGTTAAAAAGAACCACAATAGTGAACCAGTTCATTATCAATCGATACTTATATCGATGGTATTCAATATCTGTTCATAGGTATTCAAACAGCGCTAGTGTTCTTCATCTTTCTACCAAAAGGACTAAAAGGACTAAAGAAACTCCAATGTTATATACCAAAATTGCAAAAAACCACATCATAAATACCCCTTACTGAAAGACCAAAGCAACAAAATAAGCCACACCTTATATAAAATAAAACTAGTTACTATAAAATCTGGCCAATTGAAATATTTGATAGCGACAAGATTTTCAAAAGTACACAAAATAATTTCGCATGCAAAGGTTGATTTGTATATATTTCAAACGAAGGATATAACTATTTTGCTTAAATATATAGGTGTAGGTGTATTTGTTTTTGTTGTTGGTGTGCATTTAAGAAAATCAGATATACAATAGCAAGAAAGAGGCAGAGAATTAGGCGGCGACACGCCAGAAACGTGCAAAAACATAAAACTAATCAGAGGACGATCGAAAGCAAAAAAAAGAAGAGAATTGAAAAGTGAAATACTAAAATTATATTCAAGAAAATAATTATTATTGTCAATTATAAGGCGACTACTAAATTGCTGTGCAAACCGAAATAAAATATTATTATTATTAATATTATTATTGTTGTGCGTTAAGTGAAAAGTTGTTTGGCATACAAAAGAGTGTGTTGTTGTGTACATAAAAAGAGTGCAAACCAAAAAGCTTTTAAATAGAGAGAGAAAATAGTATTTCTTTTGTTTGCTGTAGTTTTGTATATTTTTGTTATGTTTTGTTTATTTTTTTTGGTTTTTGTTTGCTGTACCTTTTTCAAATATCCCTTTCATAAGCTCATCTTTATTGCAGAAATCCTTACTACAACATTTAATTCTAAACGTATCGATTTTACTGCGACTGGAGAGGCATTCCAGAGGCTCGCGCTGCAGATCGTATTTCTTATCGAGGCAACTGTACAGCGTAATAAGAGCAATGCACGATATGTTTTAAATATATGTGTGTTATATCAAAGAGAGCAACGGCGGGTGAAACGAACGAACGTTGAGAGAGAATGCGTTGAGAGCAGGGAGAGCAGAGCGCGCGTGGCGTGTGATATTGTTTTTGTATTTGCATTTGCATTTGTTTTGTTTTGTTGGGTGTACACGAGCGGGCAGGTGAAGGTCGGTAAGAGAAATAGAGATAGAGAGAGAAAGAAGAGAACAAATTAGTAATATATTTTGCCACTGTCTTTCGACCAGTTGCTAATTAAAACTCAGTCTGGTTAGTAGCAATCAAAACGAAATCAAAGAAAATTTATGAATATAAAACGCTAGTTGCCAGGAGCTTAACTCGCTGTTGTTGTTGTTGTTGTTGCTGCTGCTGGTTTTAGTAGTGTGCGCTGCATTTAATAAAATTTGTTTCGGTTTTTTTGGGGTTATGTTCACTTTAAAGTCGAACTCAACACGAGCATGTTTAGAAGAACAAGTTCAAAGAACTAACAAACTGGAACAAAGCAACTTGAACGACGTGCGTTTGTTTCTTGTATGGTGATAGTTAGTAGAGCCGGCAAATCATCGATATAGTTTAAGCTACCGATAAAAAACTCTAAAAATTATCGATTTTCCGAAAACTCTAGCGATGGTTTTTACATTAATCGGGTAAGAAAGTCGATAAGCCCAAAAACATCGAAGTCATTTTTCGTAATAAAAAATCGATTGATCTATATTATTCCCTGATCGGTACTATCGATTGTTTGCCAGCTCTAGTAGTTAGGAGCAGTCGAGGATGGGGGCGTAATCAATACACGTGCACACCATAGCGCACCTTCGTAGGTAACCGAAGACGACGACGAATCTTGACCACCACCGGGCGAGGATGTGGACAGCGCATAGTACTTGATAACGGGTCGCAGATGGCGATTGCAAAAGTCACGATCGTTGCAACACGCATGCCCGCCCCGACGTGCGGCTGGACGTGCTGTGGGCCCGCCCTGGCGGCCTTCGTTGCACCAGATGAAGCGGCCTGGCGGGAAGCTCTGCGACATGTTGAGGCAGCTGCACAACAAATTTGCACACACAGTTTGTAGTTTGTGTTGTGTGGTATTTGCCTAAAAATGATTAAGGCTCAAGCTTACCGGAAACTGAAGATTATCTTATCGTCCGTATCCTTTTCCACAGAGGTAAAGCAATAGCCATCCGTTTCGCAAATGTGATTTGTCTCCTTGCAGATGTCACAATGGCATTTGACCAATTCTGCAAAACGAGCAGAAGGGAAATAAATTAAATAAAATAACAAATATATTGCAGTTTGTCTAAGATGAAAGAAAATGGAATTTTGAATACCTATACACAAACTCATCGTATCATTATACTCGTAATATAATACTTTGTAAGGTTAGGAATCAATTAATAGTCATCTATAAAAGAAAGTTAGCTGCGGATGGCTTCCATTATTTATTTTATTTGATGTTTTACAGTAAAATACCACTCCGTGAGTTACTCTACTCTATAAAATTTCAACAACTTTCTCATAACTTATCTGCCGTCCACCTTTTGATCATGGTTTTTTCCTTAGATTGATTAGACATTAAAATCTACACAGAGGCAGTCAAAGGTATTTACACAACGAGTATTTTTAAATTATATTAATTTAATTAGTAAGTATAGTTCATTTCTGTTCAAAGTTTATCAAATTTTGACTTGAAAAGTTTTCAGCTGCACCTTCCAATAAGGTCTACTTCTGTTTAGTTTTGCAGAAGATTTTTAGAAAGACCTTAGCTTTGGTAAAACCATATGTTGCCTTTTTTGGGAATAGTTGGTCGTTGCCAATTAGCAGCCACTGTTGTCCATCCGAGCTTTAAAGCAGCCACATGCGCCGCTTTGCCCAATTAACAAGTCGCTGTCAGCCCTATTTAGAGTTTCATTAATCATAATTCGGACTCTTATTGATTTATATTATGCGATCATAGGCATTCAGGTAAGGTGAGTGTGGAGGGGGGTAGGGTTGAGTGTTGAGCTCAAAAGCCATGCCCCATAGACGTGGGCGGGCTCAGGTTTCCAGCGCTACTCAACAAAAAACAAAAACAAAAGGCATTTAGCATAATAACAACAAAGCGAAGACGAGAAGACAAGTGCAAAGCGGAAAGCATAAAGAACCCAGACGAAGTCGACGTCTCTGCTGACGTTGCGCGCCAGTTTTGTTTGCTGCAGTCAATGCCGCTGTCGCTGCAGTTGCATTTCAGCTGAGTTGTTGTTGTTGCAGACACAAGTGCATGCTAGCGCGGCGGGGGTGGCTGACGCGAAGTGCGAATGTCTGCTGCAGTCAGTCAGTCAGCGCGTGGGGGTATGAGAGCTTTTTGTCTGCGTTGCGCTCTGCAGCGCATTGACTTCGCGCTGACGTCACGAAACGGAATGAGGCGAGACAAGTCAGAGACGGATACGTAGACAGAGGCAGACGGCCGATGGGGCTTTTAACTGCATACATGAAGCTTGAGCCTGCTCTTTGAGGTGTTAAAGTCACGCGAGCCGCTTCTGGGTTCGTTCGTCTGGGGTCTGGACTGACGGTGTCTGGTGTCTGCCATTGTCTGCAGAGCTGCACATTGCAGTTCAGCTTGAGCCATAAGTTCATCGGTCTATTGGTTCTCGTTTGTTGCTTTAGTTCCAGTTCGCTGGTAGTTCGATTCGTGCATTAGAAACTCATAAGCTCATCGGTCTATTTGTTCATTTTCGTTGTTTAGTTCCAGTTCGCTAATCGTTTGCTTCGTTCATTACAAACTGATTTTAATCTGTTATATTTAATTTATGTATATAGTTATCCTATTCACTAATCTATTATCTAACTTAAGCAGACAATTTTTAATCCGAAATCGAATTCTTATGTGCCTAGTAATCAGCTTGAGCCATAAATTCATCGGTTCGTTGTTCGTTGAGCTAGCTCGTTTGAGTTCGCTGATCGTTTGATTCGTTTATTAGAAACTGATTTTCAGGTGTTACATTTAAATTATATCCTATTCACCAATTTCTTTTCTAACTTAAGACAATTTTTAATTCGAAATCGAGCTAAACTGTATCGTCGATTTCAATTCTTATTTAATTTATATTTTTTTTGAAGTATGTAAATTGCATAGTAATAATAATAGTAATAGTATTTTCAACGAACAGGAATGACACTCAAAAGAACCAACACGAAAGAACTAGATGAATAACAATCAGGAGCTCGATCGTTCATTAAGTTTAGTGAGTCGTTTAATCAAACGAAGAACGAACTAGTTGAATCTGGAACACAGTTCGTTCGTTGAGTTGTGTGATTCGTTCAAATGAACTTGTTCTGAACGATTGCATGCAGCTCTAATTTGGCGGCTTTATTTTGGACTTACTTTCGTGCTTCTTGTTGTGCAGCGGCGCGTAACTGGGCAACGTCACTTGCAGCTGAGTGGCAGTGGCAGCGGCGGCGGCTGCGACTTCGCCTGCTGCTGGCAATTGCTTTGCCACAGCGCTGTTGTTGCTACTGATGTTGTTGTTGTTGTTGCCATGGCCGCTGTTATCAGCAAGCGACTGCGACGATTTTGCTAGATAAGCGCCAGCTGTTTCATTTGCTTTTGTTGTTGTTGTTGCTGCTGCTGGCAACAGTTTGTGTCCAATGTTTGCTGCCTCATTTGTGGTATTTATGACAATTTCAATTGGTACGGCTGCAGGCAAAGAACAAACAAGAATTTAGGTTAGTTTTTGGGGGAGGGGAGGATGGGTGCACATCCTCGCTAAACAGTGTTGGTAAATACTAACCGCAGCTGACGTTGAGCAGCGCCAACAGGCAGAGCAGCTCAGTCCACATTTTGATTGTTTTTCTTTTTGATAATCGCTGCCAGTGCGCGCCTTGTTATTGTTTTCGTATTTGTGCTTTTCTTTTGTTTTCCGCACACACGCACACACACATACGCTACGCGCTACAAAGTGTGTGGGCAGCAAATTATTTATACTCCTTGTTGGCGACACAAACAAAACTATGCAAAGGAGACGCCGGCGACGACGTCAACGTCAGCGTCGACTGCAGACGGTCACTAATTTGCTTTGTATTGCGCATTTATTGTGTAGGACTCGGAAACTCGCGCTCTGCTTGAGCCGCAGCGAGCTTACATTTTGTTGTACTTAGAGTTAATTACTTGATTTGGCCATTTGGGTTATTTGTGCACATGGCAACCGGCATTATAGTTAAGAATTCAAATTGTTGTTCACTTCTTGCAATCAATTAGAAAAACTGAAAAACTTATTCCCCTCCCACTTTTATGAATAATTTTTCAGGCGTATTTTCATCACGTGAGTTTTGGCACTTGCGTGGCTTGTTTTCAACTGAATCTTATTTACAATTGTGGCCAGCACTTTCAATTGTATTGTTCACTGTTCTGTTTGCATTTAGTTGTATTATTTATATGTTATATGTGTAATTTTGTTCAACGAATTCAGCGGAAAACCCGTCTGTGTGTGTAAAGTTTTGCGAACGATGCGACCAGAGTGACCGTTTTGTGCAAGCACATAAATATAGTATATTCAATGTAAAATACCATTGTGATTAAAGCATACAGCGCTGCCACCTGTTTGTTTTCGAATGCGAAAAGTGTCACCACAATAAATAAACTGCTCAGTTCAAAATAAAATACATTTGTGGGGGAGAATTCGAAAACTGAAATTGCAAAAGAATTTGCATTTATGTTAAATCTTTGAATTGCCGCTTATTGGTGCTGTTACGACAGTTAAATGTGCGCATGGAATTATCCTTGTTTTTTTTCCCGCTAAACTGAAGATCGACTAGACAAATTTGCATGAATTTAACGATTTTTGCAATTTTGCACCGAAAAAAGGAAAGGAAAATACTTTTGGAAAGAATGCTATAACTTAAATCGCATAGCGGCAGTTCTTTCAGGTATCATTTGCCGTAATTTTTTGCTTTACAAATAAAGAAATGCGCTAAGTTGAAAGGAGATACGCTATAAAGACTTCCTGTCGCTTCGGTCACACTGTATAAATAACACATACAGGGAACGCTCTACCATTCCCTTGTTTCATACACTCAGCTAAATCCGAGCTGAGCCTGAAATTGTAGTTGATTTTCTGTATTTTGTAAAACACAAGTTACGGATGATTTAACAGAAATTTATTTCCGCTAGCTGTTCTTACAGGTACTGTGAAAATGTCAAGCAATCAACAAGAACATTTTATCAATTTAAAGTTAAGGACGCCGTTTCCGTTCCATACTCAAAAGTATGAACTAAATACACCTATTGCCACAAAAGGCTTAGGAGCGATAGTGGTGGCATGCCAGGCTCTGCACCCTTGGAGAATCCTATATATAAATAATAGAAAACATGAATATAAATACAAAAATATATACAGAATATTGTAATGCTTCCTCTTGCCACACGTGCTACGGGTACTCACCCAAATAAAGTACCATGGGCACAAAGCCCCAGTGGAATGTGGTCTGCACGATGTCCACGACAACTCCCAGACGCTCCTTGACTCCCTCAGAAAGAACCATTTTAATTTAATATAGCTTTAAATGCGAAAATAAACGCACACGCTCCGTCCTGTTACGTCTTTGCAGCAAGTCACCCACTGAAAAAGATAGTGTTGGTAAACGTGTCCTCTTTTTATTTTGTGTGAGAGAAGTGTCGCTTACATGGCAGCTCAAAATATACAATGCTGAATTTTATTCAACTTTTTGAAGTCCTAATATGATTGCTTTCCGAACCTACTCTTCTCAGAAATTTAAGTTTTATATTCACTATCCTTGCCACACTGCAGAAAGATACCATGTAAAATGTAAACAAAGTTATAACGCTGCCAGATCTCTCATTGCCGTCACGTGCTGGTAAACGGCAGGTTCTTCTAGAGATGAGCACGTGTCGAATCTTTAAGACTTAATACGAATATTACACCAGATTTATGAGCCTACACATGCAATGTACAATGAATATTTCAAAAACTAATTTGAATGTTAAATATGCATTATTTTGCGTAGCTTAAATTGTACAAATTAAGTTGTTGTTAATCTCTGAGTCCGCATTTAGACGATGGTTTAAGCTCGCGATTTTAACTAAAGAGTTTTTTGCTTGTTGGGAAGATCGGTAGCGGAGCAAGCGAGTCTTGTCTTTTTGCTTGTGTTTGTATGAAATTGGTTAGCGATAACTTAAATCAGAGTTGCAATGCAACAGAAAATCAATTGCAATGTGTGATTTAAAACTCACCGTCTTAATGCAAGTATTGTTCAGTCACGAGTTTAAATCATCGTCTAAATACGCACTAGCTCGACTGCGAGCCCATCTCTAGCTCTTTCCGGTTGCAGCCCTGTCAGATGGTGTGTGTTCTGTCGCTAGAAAATTTAATTTTGCACTTTTTGTTTATTAATAATACACTTGAATAATCAACGCAGAACGCTCGGAACTGCATAATAGAGGAGACGTCCACAGAGAGCAGCAAATACACTTTACTCACACATATAAAGTAAGTTGATAAGCAAGTGACGACGACTTTCACACTGACACTTAAAACACAATGAGGGAAAAAAAGAAATGAGTGAAAAATCAATTTCGTATTATGTAAGCTGGCCCGTGTGCTCAAAACCGAAATTTATTTATGTTGCAGATAATAATTGCCTGAACGGACCATGAAAACAACTAATATCGGATTTTACGCATTTCGTTTAACCTTCGGTCAGGTGAGCATACGCTAAAAGCAAACAAATGATACCTAAAATTGGCCAAATACAAAAAAATATGCAAACTATGGGGAAATTATGCACAAAAGATATTTCCCAAACATGTTCGTGAAATTCACTCGACACGCGCACACCCAATATCCATATAATGGATAAACTGCAAGCGGGCGATGTCTGTGAGGATTGCCTGAAACAGGGCCTCAACCACAAGCTACGCCATTTCTTCATAAATCGTGAGGAACAGCTGCTCAAATGTGAATCCCGCAGCTGTCTCTGGCCCCACAACGATGAGGCATCCTCCGACGAGGACTGCGAGGATGATTACTATTCATCAGGGCAGTTGGAGCTGCGCAGAGATGATGATGATGATTTTATCATGGAGCTACTACAGCAGCTGTCGCCACTTACGCAATCTAGTGAAACAACGCCGGACATAGCTGTATCCAACTGCGATTCTAGGATGCCAGGACCACCAAACTCCAACTCCGACAGTTCTGGCAATGCGTGTAAATTTGAGAACATTTTTTCCCTGCCTAATCTTTGCGATTACGACGCAATTGAGCTACCGGAACCGCAAATTGAGAACGCTACAAAGAACGTGCCTTGCCTTTCCATGTCACCAACCAAATATGCATCCATTCCTAAGGAATCTTCAATAAAAGACAGTCCAGAGAGCTTAACACGCTTTGCTGAAATACTTTCCCTGCCCAATCTTAACGACTTCGATACTATTGAGGCGCAGGATCAGCAAAGTGACCCAAAAGCTGAGAATAGTCTGAAGACTGAATCATTCCATATCGTTTCGCCGACCCAAAAAGCGACCAACCTCAAGGAATCTACGGAAATAACCTTTTCAATAGAATCCTCCCTCATTTCGAATCTCCCGAATAATTCGCCCGAATTGGACAAATCTTCACTAGCAACAACAAGCTGTACTGAGTACACAATCTCACTGGCAAGTCTTAAGCAGGATCTGCCCACACCCCAGAGATTAAAGACTAGCGACATTCCTAAAGCGGCTGTCTTCCAGCTGCCGCTCAAAAAGGCCTCCACGCTGACGCGCGGTGAGCAGCCAAAGCCTGCAGCACCAAAGCCAGTGATACGAGGTGAGACGACGACTTCTCTGACCACATTTATGGACGCACTGAAGCGCCAGCCGGACACGCAGCGTTCGGGGCGTGGCGTTAGGCTGCCACGCCAGAAGCGGATCGGAGTGCCTCCAAACGAGCAGCGCAGGCGGATTGTGACGCAGCTGCTCGAGGCCGTGAACCCCAAGAAGAGTGAGGCATGCAAAGCCGAAACGGAAACGGAACAGGAACCGAAACAGGAACAGGAAGCGGAAGTGCAAGTGGAGCCGCAGCGGGAGTAGGAAGCAACGCGTACACCATGAGCAAAGTAATAATGTTTTTGCAATTATTTTGTTTGTGTTTGAAATAAAAATCTTGCACATACAATGTGCATGTGTGTGTACAGCGTGCAAACAAGTCGGTTTATTTATAAACATTGCTGTTTTTGACGGCCAACGTCTGTTTATTTATGCGCGCCACGCGTCCAGCGCATGATGGGCAAAAATCGGAGGAGATAGCTGCTGGTTGAGGAACCTGCGCAAAAGAGAAAACCGGGTCAGGCCAAGTGCGTCACCAGGCGGCAGACTCAAGTTACAAGCTGCAACGCGTTGCGGGCTACAGCTGAAGGCTGAAAGCTGATAAGCTGCAACGTGGACAGAATCCGCTACGCACAGTGGTGCTCAACGTATTTGTAATGCGCCAAAGTGTTTGGAAGGAAACTCGAAACTTCATTTCATGGCACGACCAGAAGATATATCGGCAAAGCTTTACCGCACTGTTTAATAGGGAAACGTGCAATACATTTTTAAAAAAATATATATTTAAAAATATATCGGCTTAGATATAGAGCAACATCATATTATATTGGGACATATTGGGACAATATTTTACCTTTCAAATAACAAATAGAATTTCAAATTAAAACAGAATATATTTTCCTATTTCACTTTGGGTCGCAATATTTTCGAAGCAATATTCACAACATCGAAATGAAAAGCATAATTTTGAATATTATAAAACATATTAATTTATTAAAAAATATTAAAAAATTGCGATTGATCGTCTGTTGTTTTGAAAAAATTCCAATAGGCGCACATCTCTAGTCGCAACAATAGAAAAGCGGCGACAATTCTAAAAATAGATTGGATAAATTGGAAACAAAAATCATAAATTTTGTTAACACAATTTTGAAAAGGGCATAGATTTATATAAGAATTATAATATGTGCGTTGTTTTATTACATTTGTACACTGCTAAGTATAGATTCTAATTATAAAAGCAAAATATTTACATTACAGTTTCCCCATTATTTCTGTAAAGAAAACTTGCATATATAGTTTAAAATTTCAACTGTAACCTGCACGCATATCCAGCTCGAGATTTCAATTTGTTTTCAATAGCCTCAGCACACTGTGCACTATTGACGTCACAGTTCACGCGCCTCCAGCTGTTTTGCGTCTTAGTTTTCATTGAATGCAAAAACTGATCTTAATTGTGCCGAGAACAACAACAATGATAAACCATATCAAGTACAGTTGAGGCTAACAGAAATGTTGTTGCTGTAACCAAGCGTTGCAAATAAAAAGCCTTCTAGAGCAATCAACAGGTTACAAATTTCAAGTTCATTACGCCCCACAGCGATTATTTGTTAATCAGTGCAATGAACGTGGAAATTGTGGGCTAATCAGGCGGCGGGGGTTATTTCTACTGGCGGGGCTCGTTGCCAACTGCAAGATGCTGCTGCGTAGTACGAACCAGAAGACGCCACAGTCTATTGGGCAATTGGCCAAATTGACATTTTAAAAATAACAAACAAGAATGCACTAGGCGCCAGAGTGCTCGAATGAGAGATGCCCTGTAGCTAACACACTTTTACAATAAACCGGCAATAATATCATTTTCGAAATGTTAAATATTAGCAAAAGGTATATTAAAACGATATTTTCCATTTTATTTATAGATCTATGGTTTTAAGACTTGTAGTTTACAAGGTCATATATCAGTTATTTTAAGAAAAACAACAGATATCTTAAGTGTCCATAGTAAAATCGTTTCATTTTCAGTTACAATGTAGATTTATACCAACATATTTATAAAGAACTGTTCCCATTTTTACATTCCTCGAGATTATGCAAATTGTATGGAAATTATAATGATAAAAGATTAATTTGCGATTTAAGGGATGTTGTCTAGATCTCAACGATATTTGCTGAACAATATAGTACATACTTTCTAGGTTCTGTTACATAAATTTGCTTAACGTTATTATACCCTATTAAACAATTTTGTATGGGTACAAAGTATAAATAGATAGAGCGCTAAGCTACCATAAAAGGCTGATAACGTGTTATAACTTTTACCTGTTTTTGATTTACGGATGCTTTAATATTTGCTCTTTCATTTGTTGCAGGCAACGCCGCTCTCCGCGCAGGCCTCCTCGCACAGCAGCCATGCGTTCACGACCAGCTCCTCGTCGGGCAACCGCGTGGTGACCCGCTCCGCCACGATGTTGGCCCTGTTCGGGATTGCGCTGTCCTCGTTCAGCCTGAAGCAGCTGCTGTCGAAGAAGCACAACCAACACAATGCGCTGCGCAAGCTCTAAGCCAAAGGATCATTAGGAGGAGCCGCCAGCCATGTCCTGTAGCCGCCATACGTTCACACTTCTCAGTTCCCATTATCATCGTAGTGTATATTTGTTTAAGTTTAAGTCATCAGCCACAATTCATCCCGATCAGACCAGAGACATGGCTCGAAAGCGCTCGAGCTAACTTTAAATATTTTCGTTTAGCGGAAAATTCCTATTTTGATATGGACCGATTTGTATATGCATATATTTTCTTGTTTCGCACACAAACACACACACTTACACACAAAAACACAGAGGGGAACACGCAACGCCAACAAAAAGTAATAAATTTGTGATAGTTAACTGTGTACTAAAGATGATGAAGCAATTTGTTGTGCTTATCGCCAGCAATATATTAAAGCATCCTATGGAATTCTCAGTTGTCGTTAAACCTAATTAATTTTGTTTAATATATGTATATTCCCTATACATATATCTGTGTAAACAAGTGCTAATATATACGTATATATTTTTAGTTATGAATTGTATGCAAATTCTAAATTTAATTGAGGCGCCAAACCAACCAGATAAAGAAACGACTAAGTGAAGAGTTATAACTAACTAAATATAGAAATCGAGGGATAGTCAATTGCTGAGTTATGGGCTGCAATTGTGCGCAGCAGTATCCAACAATTGTATTAGTTTTAGTTGAATTTTCAAAAATAAACGCTCTATTATCAAAGCTTTATACGAGTCGCTTATTTTAATAAGAGATCAAGTCGTAGGGCTCTTCAGCTGGAACAATGGCTACTGATTTTCGCAAAGTTACCGAACTGTTCAATTAATAGCACTTTATGTATTAAATTTGGAGTGAAGCTTCAGTCACAATATACCAAAATCAGCATAAATCAGTAAGCGATTGGTTCTGCGGAACGAGCCCACAGACCATCATTAACATACACATCGATCAACAGTGTTACTCTAGTTCTAATTGGTTTTACTTACAATAATAGTTTCTTCTAATATTAACATACATAATTATGATCTAATTGTGTTATATCGACATATTCAACAAGCTCCGTACTATCCTGATCGATAGACAGCTGCGCTTCCTCGGATGGATGCTGCGTTTCATCGTACTCTTCAGGATCGTTGTGCGTTCGCTCGCTGGCAAACCACAGCTGCAATGTTCTTTGGGATGGCAACGGATAGTTCTTTTGTAGCATCCTTTGGTAGGCAGGCGGACTGATCGCATATAGCTCGTATGCATCTCTCAGATCCCTTTTGGGCCAGACAATGCGTTTGCCGTTTTGCAGCTTCAGTATTTGTGCCTTGGAGAAGGTCGCCTCCAGATGGGTAAACAGTTTATTGTACTGCTCATTCGACTTGCACAGCTGCTGCTGTAGTTTCTCTTTTTCCAAAACATCTTTTTGGGCGGCGAGCTTCATTTTGAAATTCTCACGCTTTAGTTCAGTGCTGCAAAAAAATTAAATTAGAATAACTATTTTATATATGTTTTAAGGCGGTTTTCTCATGATCCTGACAAAGGACTAGCAGTTTCTATCAAGATATCAATTATGTGTGGGTTTATTATCTTATTGTTATTTAAAAATTAAAATCCTTGGCAATGTTAGATTAATAAGTTGACGGAGACCTTTGTCAAAGGGGTGACACGGCGGATAGAATTGAGATTTAACTAGCAATTGTATTGCAACTTTGTGAGAAACATGGGAAAACGGCCTGAATGAAAATTGAATTCAGATATGGAATTGGGATACGAGAACCTTCGAGACTCCCATCCCGATCCCATTTCCAGCACAGATACAAACTTTTCTTTATCCAAAGCTATGAGGTAAGCTTCTGCATCGACCACGACCTCTTCAACTTCTTCAGCTAGCTCTTCAATTCCATCGTCAATATAATCTTCTACTTCGCTGTCCATGGGTTCGACCAGCTGCTCTACGGATAAGGCTCGTTCCATTGCCTGCTTTTGATCATGTTCCATCAGAAGTGCATCTACAATTTGCTTTCTTTGCGCCACTTCCTTTGCCTTTCGGGCCTTTTTGTCGTTTTTCGGGTGCAGTACAAGGCAACCTGTTTCCTGGTCCCCATCCAAATCAATCTCATACTCTTCGTAGTTTTTCCGCACACTGGGCACTGAACCGGGCTTCAACTTTAAGGGACGCCGCTTGCTGTATATCCCGAGTTCGTAGGGCAGATCCCGTTCAAAGTCGTCCTGCTGAAAGTGCTCAATACAAATCTTCTCCAGCTTGGTGTTTACCTTCTCTGTGCGTCGGCAGAAGTCCACCCATTCTTCGCGCAACTTCTCATCTTTCGGAAAAGAAAAGTGACGTTTATTTAATTTACGGGTCGCGCAGTGCTCAACGGCGCAAATCATTTTTGCTTTTTCAAACGGTCTTTTTAGCGAAATTAACTTAAGCGGAGCACAATTGACGTCACACAAATCAGACAGTGCTGTGCAATGCCAAAATACCACGGAAAGTTCACTCTTAAGCTAGTTCCATGAAACTGAATACTTTGGTTGGAATGAACTGCAGTGTGAGCTTAGGGGTATTCCCATTTCGATTTTGATTAAGAATAAGCAGGTTATGTGTACTTTGATTTGATCAATTATATTAATTTATTGGTAATGAGTATTCATTCGTAAATTTTTATTTATACTATTTAAGATTTCGTTTTTCTTTCAACTATAGTGGCAGTTTTAAAATTATGGCAAAAATGTATTGAAACAGCTGCTTGCCTTAAAAAATGGTGTGCACACTGCTGCTCGTGGGACGCATTTCTATTATTGTTGACAACAAAATAAATGCCAAAGGAAGATTTCAAGCTATTTTGCTAGACACGTAACAAATAATATATGTTTTAATGGGTACTTATTACAGATTAAATAGTAGACAGGCTTTTGTTATATAACATCTGATTCTTATGTATAAATTTCAATAATGTATATACGGATATAACTTTTCTGTCTGCAAATATATAGACAAAACCATGAGTTGCTAGCTTATTACAAGAACTGAACCGGAACTAGCCAGCACTTGCTGCATGTGTAGAGTGTTGGAAAATACGCGCATGTGGCAGCTCAAAAACATATGAAAAAACACATACAAATAATTGGGTGACGTGCCTAGTGCCAACACAGAGAATTATTGTTATTTGTAAATTGAAAAACGGCCAAGAGCGCTGGCAAGTTGCAGCAAATGTGCTAAGCAGCCCCCAGCTAACAGGAGAGCAGCAGCCGCAGCAGCGACAGTGAGCAGCAAGGCAGCAAACACATAAAATGGGCATAAACGTCAGCAGAAATGCCGACTTGGCGTCGAATGAATGGCTTCAGCGGTTTGTGGGACGCCAGCACATAGCGCACGACGAGGAGATCTACTGGAATGGGCTGCTCAACTACAACATTGTGATGCCAGAGACCAGGTAACATAAATAACACGTCAGCAGTGAGAATATAATAGCAATTAAACGTTCATTTTGCAGTCAGGATCAGCTGAGCCTGGACTCGAGACTAGAAACATTATGTCAGGCGTTTTTAGGCAACAATCTAAAGACGGGCAACTTTGGCTCGCTGGTTACAGTGTTTCTGGAGAAGGCAACGGAACTGCTGTCGCTGTCCGATCAGGAGAGCAACATGCATGTGTGGCAAACGTTCAATGCGCTGTTTATCATACGCACACTGATCAAGTATATCAATGAGACGGGCTCAGAGTTTCAGCTGCTGCAGCACTTTGAGGCCATGCCCAGCGCTGAGCTGTTAAGGGCAGCCGAGGAGCAACAGCAGCAGGCAGACACAGCCAGCATTGCCATTGAGGTGACAGAGCAGGTGCAACTTGCAGCGCTAATTGTTGATGGCGCCAAGTTTGAAACGTTTATCGATGCGCTTGTGAATCTGATTGTTGTCATACCCGTTAAGGAGTTTACCTATCATCTGCATCTGGAGTCCGTCAATACGCTGATCACCTTACTGGCTGTGCATCTGTTTGCCCAGCAGCAGCAGCCCACAGATATCTCAATTGTCTTTCGCACTATTTACAAATGCCAGCACGCGAATGTGTTGATGTCAGCGCTGCTGCATTTTGTATCGCGCATGGTGGAGGTGCCACACACCATGTTTGGCTCCAGTTCGGCTGGCTCCTTTGTCTTTGGCATTGCGGAATCGCTGCTCTCCATATTTACGTTTCGCAAGCAGCAGGATGTGCTCAAGACAAGCAATGCCACCGGCGTGGAGCTCTCACAGCAGTTTCGCGCGCACTATCCGCTGGCGAATCAAAGCCTGCTGCTTATACTGATACTAACCAATCATTGTACCGCACAGGATAATGCCTATCGCACGAGCTTGTTTGGTTGCGCTGACTCCAAGGACTCGCCCAAGCAGGGCACCGTCTCCTTTCAGATTGACTTCTCTGCCGTGTATGAGACCTTGTGTCGCATTGTGACCATTGACCAGGCCACGCTGCTGCTTTATCTGCTTCTACATCGCAACGAGCGCTTCTACAGGTTTGTTATGCAGCAACAGGATCTGGAGCAGCTGGTTATACCCATACTGCAAACGCTGTACAACGCACCCGATAGCAATTCCCATCACATTTACATGTCGCTCATTGTGCTACTCATACTAAGCGAAGATGAGGGCTTTAACAAGAACGTGCACACAATTGTAAGTTATCTTCAGCTTACATAAGCTCTCTTAATGATCCATAACCATCACTAATTTGAACTCTTGCTTTTATTCTAACAGCTGCTTAAGAACATCAGCTGGTACACGGAGCGCACGATATCGGAGATATCTTTGGGCGGCATCCTCATTCTAATCGTCATACGCACCATTCAGTACAATATGCTGAAGATGCGCGACAAGTATTTGCACACCAATTGCCTGGCCGCCTTGGCCAACATGTCCGGCCACTTTCGCGCACTGCATCCGTATGTGGCGCAGCGTTTGGTGTCATTGTTTGAGACACTAGCGCGTAAGCATACGCGCCTGGATGCACAGCTCAAGGAGCCGGCGGACAGTGCGGTGTTTGTAAATGTTTCAACAACGCCCGAGGACATGATGCAGGATCTGAGCGTGCTGGAGGAAGTACTGCGCATGGTATTAGAAATTCTAAACTCCTGCCTTACCAATCAGCTAGTGTATTGTCCAAATTTGGTTTATACGCTACTCTACAAGCGCAGCGTCTTTGAGGGCTTCCGCAGTCATCATGCGTTCCAGGATGTTATACAAAATATAGATATGGTTAGTATAAACTATAAACTCTAATATATATTTATCAATACTCATAATGTGCTATCTTGCAGGTGGTTGGCTTCTTTTCCTCGCGTCTGCAGCGCGTGCAGGAGCAGCGCGGTGAGCTGGGTGTCAACGAAGTGCTTGAGGTGATAACGAAAGGCGCCAGCCAGTGGTCCAGCGATCGCCTGAGGGTAAGTGCTGAATATACTAGATACAAAAGGTAGTAAGAATGGTTAAATACCTTCAATTACTTACAGAAATTTCCGGACCTTAAGTTTAAATACGTTGAGGAGGATGCGCCCGAGGAGTTCTTCATTCCATATGTGTGGACGCTGGTCTGTAAATACGGCTGCGTGCATTTCAGCTCCGAGAGCATTAAGAGTGTCACCACGGATATTGCCTGCTAATATTAGCCCATTCTTCTCTTCCACACACACTCGCAGTTCCGCTTTGATTTGCTTCGCTCGATGCTTGAGCACAATTCTTTGCTTTTTAATCTAATATCCTAACAATGTCTAATCCCAGCTATACAAGAGGGAGCCTGGCTCGCGCCTATTGCCTAATCCATTAGAATTCAAGCCAAATGGTCAAACATAAGCAAAACAATACGAACGTTGACATTAAATAATAGCTAACGATATAAAACCCATGAACTAATGATAGTGCATAGAACTAGGCTCGAGCAAAACATATATATTGAAAAGCATAATATCTTGCTACAGCAAATAACAACAGATCATAACTGCAATAATAGTGAAGCTCCAAACGCCTATCAAACGATTGTACTAATCAAAGACAACAAACCGATAATATATATATTAAATTAAAGCAAATTGAATATATACATATATATTTACATTGTCTATGTTAGTTATAATAATTATATTATTGTATTTAGCAATTGGAAAAGATCGATAAATTAAATATTAACTAAAGTTGATGAAATGAATGAGTGTTTTTCCATTGATATTTCTAAAGAAAGAAGAGTTCTTTCATGTCGAACTTAAAGTGGAAACGTCTTATCTGCTTAATTACCCAATGATAAAGAGTGCTCCCAAAGCGTTGGGGGTTTTATTCTTTTATCTAGTGAAAGATATGACAGGTAGTTTACCGAGGCGCACCTGAAACTTATGCACGAGTATGCAGGCATTGATGGGCCACTCAAACGGGCAGGAAATTACTTCCAATAATGTCCATGCCTATTTACGCTTCATTATGCATATTTACACTATCAGCTGTAACAACAACAACAACAACAACAGCAACAATGCATTCAACAATGTTTTTCTCCCAATACAAAAACAATATAAACAAAACAAGAAAGATGTGCTGACTGCAATATGCCGACTATTGAATACCCTTGTGGACTTATAGATATGATATAACAATTCGATCTTAATACAAAACAGTCAAGCTGTAAATAATTGTACAACAAAGTTTAATATTTGTCTAATTATTATTTATTTAATTATTTATTTTATTTTCTCTTACATATTTGGCCGACAAACAGTACTTTCGCTTTAAATATGAAACATTGTATTAACATAAGTAAGTTAAAAGACTAGAACAGCCTAAAAAAATATACATAGAATACTATACTATATTAAATTTGAAAAGTCTGAAGTTTTTCAGTAAAATGTATTATTTGATCATTACAAAATGACTTGATTCAAAATGAGTTATACGATCTGTTTCAAATTCTGGCTAACTGTATAAAAGAACTGTGCTATAAATATTCTTTAAAAAAACAAGACTTTTCTTAAAAAAGTATATTTTCTTAGCTTCGCGAAACGCATACCCTAAAATAGTGTTGGAAAATTACAGGATATCGATAGTATCGATGTTCTTAGTATATTTTGCTCCATCGATACTATTGATAGCCAGTGGATAAGTCAATAAGTTAATAGTGGGAGTCCTTTCAGTTTGGAATTTCTTTGCATAGGAGTTTTGATCGATATTATCGATAGTTTCAACTATCACTGTCGAGTATCCCAACTTCTAACAAGTTTCCATCAAAACTGAGAGTCTAGTATGCATAGAAGACAAACGGGTATTGCCTTATCCTTTGAAGGAGGTCACACATTCCGTGACAAAGTAATTATACTCTCGGTTAGGGTAAACTAAGGGACTTTTACTGCCTACGTAAAAAGTTCGTTGACTTTTGTCGCCGATGTCGTTGTCGTCACTTGTACATAGACGCAGGCGAAAACCCGCAAGGGGGGGAGGTGCATTGTGGTCGGCTGACTTTAGTTGTTGTTGTTTGTTTATTTGTTGCATATTTGTTGTTGTTATTGTTGCTGTTGTTGCAGTTTTGTGCGCGCTACGTGCCTTCAATAAATAAATTGCAACTGCAAAAGCATAAAAATACAAACAACAAATAAAACATTAAACAAAATTTATTTGCCGTTCATTAGTTACCGCTGATGTTGTTTTTGTTGTTGTTGTTGTTGCTGCTGCTGCACAACGCGGAAAATTTGTTATTGTGCATTTTCATAGCTTGTGGTTGCGCTTAGCGCATTTTAATTAATTTTTCTACACACAACACAAATTTTTTGTTGTTGTTTTTATTTTTTTCAAAAATTTTCTAGCGTGCTGCAATTGTTGTTGTTGTTGTAAATGTTGTTGGCCGATATGCAGGTTAAAACAGTTTATTGACTTCTGTCGCCCGCATTTTGTTAGAGCCATTTGTTTTTGCCCATTTCAATTGCAATTAACATTGCGAATGCGAAATTGCCCAATTGGCCGCACAGAATTTTCTAGAAGTTCGAAACCCAATTGCGAAAAATTGGCCAAGAAAAATGGTTGCGCATGCGCAAAGCTTAAATCAAAAGATTGAAAAAGATCAAAGTAAAAATTTAAATCGTTCAGCGAGATTTAAGCAGCGCTCAGGCTTGATTGGATTTCGATTTGGATTCGAACTGGCGACTGGACTCCAACAGAAACTGGGCACAAAACGTGAGCACGCCAAATATGCGAAGTCGAATTGGCCGCACCGCATCGCCCCGTCCCGCACCACCCCACTGGCACCACCGGGCTATTAGCGCCCCCTTTGTGGTACTAAATTACAAATAATTGTGCAAAGTCCGCCTCATTGTGAATTATTATAAAAAAAAACAACAATATTATGACACAAATATTGGCAAAAACAAAAAAGGGGAAAAACTAAGAGCATTTTAGCAACAAATGAATGTATGCTCATATGTACAGTGAGTAAGGAAAGTTTGCGTGCACACAGATTTCTTAAAGACTACAGCAAAATAAAAAATAAAAATGAGAAAAGATTTAGGAACTTCATCTTATTGGAAATTCAACAGAGAGCTAGAGAGTGCTTTTATCATTTTTCTAACGACATTTGAGTTTTGCTTAGATTTTGAAATATAATTATGATGTCAAATATAGCTATAAGCCTATAAACATTATTAATTTTATTATGATTTAGCTATAAACCTATAAACAGTTATTTATAAACATTTTTTACTGGCTTTTATTGAATTTCGTTAAGTTTTCTTGATCTTATCTCATTCGTTTTTAAAGAAATTTGATACATTCCTGCATATCATATCATATTTTTTTTATTCAAAATTTATTAAGAAATGTTTTTGATACATACCCAAACATAATTAATTCTTTCTCTCTTTTGTTTTTTTTTTTTTTATTAAAAATTGGTATTTATTGTTAACAAGTATTAAACCAGTTTACTGCTACCTGGATTCTTACAAAATTTTAATTTATAGTTTTATGCGTTAGCTTAAGTTATGGATATAGTTTTTCTTAAATTTCATTAATGAATTATAATTTGTTATTTAAAGTAAGCTAGCCTAAAACTAAGTTATAAGTTGCTTTATTATTTATTAATTATTTATTGATCAAGAAACAAGCTGTAGTTAAACTGCTTTTGGTGACAGTATGTGTATAATTATGTAAATATGTATTCATATTGTATTCCCATAGTTGCCGATTGCAACTTTTACAGCGCCCGCATTTTGCATTTCTATATATAAATATATCAATATTTATATATGAATATATTGAGCTTGGGCCTGTGCAGGTGCTTACAACTGGACCTGGAACTGTCTAACGGTCATTGATCCGCCAGTTGTAAGTAGTAGTTGCTGTAGTAAATATAAATATATGTATGTACGCGTTTGTATGGCAAAAAGCCCGCATATTAGGTTCATAAAATTATATATATGTATATATTTTTTCTATTTTTGTTTTTCCCGCTGCCCATGCCCTGAGGCTTGCCCTCGCTTTCGGTTTCGCTTCAAAGACTCGACTTGAGAGACACACACACAATAATTATGTTTATTGCCAATCGATTTAACATAAATTCGCACCTTTCAATTGTTTATGTTTACGGCCCGGTCCGGTTTAACATTTGCCATCAATATTATTGTCGCTGGTCTGTCTCCGAGCGTACCTCTGCCGCTCTGCCGACACCTCGTAGTGGTTTACCTAGACCCAACTAGGCCCCCATTGACGTCGTCCAGTCATCGTCATCGTCTCGTTCGTGTGACCTTTGCAGCTGATCTAGTTTGTTTACGATCAGTTTTGTTTGATATTCGCATGAATGACCAGCGATTTGTTTGTTTGCTTTGAGAAATGACTCTGTGGCATGAGACTTGGGCCATTTCCAAGTGAAATCTATGAAAGTTGCACTGAAACTGGTCTTTATTATTTGCCTGGCCTCAGGCCATGCTGGAAATGAATCAAATTCATTTATTTTTGTTTAGGTACTTAGGTTTCGTTAATGATCTCATCGTTAAAACATTTGCAGCCATTTATAAAGCTGTTCAAATCATTGGCAAGATTTCCTCAGCGCATTTGTTACTAGAATTTTCGGCATCGTGGGAAATACATATTATAAAACAAAGACTAGAAACTTCTATGACTAGACTCTAGAGAATTCTGTTAGCTAACTATACGAAATGCTTCAAAATATGTTGTATTGATCTCATTTAATACGTACAATCAAACGGGGTTACCTATAAACCATAGATCAGAAATTAGGCTTTGTGAGATGGGATAAGGAAAGGGAATTCACATTATAAACAACTCTAAAAATGGTCTGTAGTCGGGAAAGATAGTCAAAAGACAGCCTGCTTTGAAAACTTTATGGTTTTTTTCATATTATATCAATAATGCGAACTGAACACAAAAAATAGGTAGATAACTCTAAAGAAAACAGAATAAACTAAACACAATTTAAGAAAAAGGCTAATACTTCAATATTAATGTTGTTTCACTTTGTTGCATTGAAATTGTTGAATTCCAGGGCATTTTTTTTTAATTTCTGTACATTTTAAGTACATTTCCTGTGCTGAAGAATAAAATACCATTTTGATTTCGATTTTCATTGGTGTGTTTTATAAAAAATTGTTTATTGTTTATATCATCATGAAAATGTTTATCACAATAACTTAAGAGCTAGATAAGTGTTGAACACATTATTAAGTACAGTTGGGTGCCTTAAAGCGACTAAAACATAAAATGATGCATGAAATTTACTTACATATAAGAAACTGCATAAATATTAAGACAAATATTGAAAGACAGTTACTTAATGGTGTATGTGTGTGTGTGTGTGTGGTTTTGTGTGTGTGTGCTAAAATTAAATGCTGCCTTTGATTCGTTACTTCATAGAGGACGAAAGAAAAGCATGCGCCTTTGGCAACGCCGGTCAATCGGAAACGGAAACGCCGACCAGCAGTAATCCCCCCCGCAGTTCCCGTTCCGTGGCTCACATGCCCTCACAGGTGGCCATGCAGGTCTTATAGCTGGGGAAATTGTTCTCATTGCCATCGCATCCACCGAACTTGAACTCCACACACTTTTTCTGCTCGGGATCGTAGCGCCAGCGTGGTATTAGGGCCCGACAAACGCCCTTGCGGGCCGGCATCATGCAGAACTGCTCCGGATGCGTATTGCGTCCAGTGTTGGCCACATCATCCAGCGAGATCGCATCGAAGAAGTCGCTCACATCATCGTACAGATCCATGGGACGCGCCTGGCTGGCCACCACAATCAGCAGCAGCACTCCAATCACTCTCAACTGGGTTTGGGCACACATTCTGTCTCTGGCTGAACACTTTTCACTGACGCGGGGGAATATCTCTTCTTACAGCACTCGCTTACTGCAGCTTTCTTTCACTCGTTGGCTCTTCACCTGGCGACTGTCAACTGGCGACTGATTGCATTACAAGCCTCGCATTTGGTTTTATACCAGGAACGTGACGTGACTGTTGGCTCGCACCGTCGCCCCGTCGCAATGGGCGATCGGATCGGTTGGTCGCTCGATCGGTAGCCAAGGCGGTCGCAATTCACATAAATTGGCATAACTCAGCTTATGCTCTTTAATCGCACTCTTTATAAAGCTGGTCGAGCAGCCAATGCAGCGTTGCCAGATCCACTTTGAAAACTAACTAAAGTTGGGATGTGTTTTTGATTGTTTTGGATTCCTTAAAATTCAAAATATGTTGAATTAGTTCCTCATTTTAATTTAATCTTAAAGGGTTTTCTATTTTGCAATTTAATCATCATTATTATCATTCAATATTCATCAATATTTCTTATAGATTTTTATAGATACAAATTTGTAATTTGAATATGTCTTTTTTGCTATAATTTGTAAGATTGGCAATTAATATTAAGAATCCAAAAATATCATATTTTATAGCTTTTAACTTTAATAAAACCCACAAGAGAAATGATTTGTGTCGATTTAATTTTGATAAAGTTATGGGAATTCAGGTCAAGGATGATTATATTAAATGTTTCATATATTTTGTTATACATTTTTCTGGGATTTTAAATAAAAAGATATAATTACGGGCTGTTTGTCAAGCAACAACAATAACATTTTAGGCGCTTTGTATATTTATTCCATAAATCGATTAAAACTTAATAAATTGAGCTATTATAGAAATACATTGCTCATCTCAAAAGGAGTGCAAGAAAATGTAATGTTATCATATGTAGCCGAAACGCATGGGAGGACATTGTTTTGATAACGATTTAAAAGAATTATTAAAAATAAATACAGCAAATAAATACAATAATATTTTAAATGTTTGTTTATTCCAGAAATCGGCTTGCTTTAAAATATTCAAATATAAATATGAACTTAACTCAAAAGGAGTGTGAGAAATTTGAAGGTTATAAAATTTCATAAAATTCGAAATCAATTTAGAGAAGAAAACTGCATATCTTGCATAAAAATCGAGTCAGTTTTAACAGAGCTATGTTGTTTGTAAGTAAAAATGTTTTCAGTTTCGTATATATTGATAGCTGTCGATTAAGTAGAAAACATGGGCAAGAATCATTCCGTTAATGTGCCCTCTCAAAGTCCGACTAGAAAATGCTGAACCACTTGCTGCGTTCAAAGTATTACTTGGATAATAAAATAAACAATTTTAGTGCTGTTGACTCATTTGAGAATTGTCTGTCTGTTGGCCAGCATGAGGAACGTGCTAAGGCTAAAGATGGAGATGGAGTTGAAGTTGGAGCTGAGGAGGAGTGTGCCGAGAGGAGCAGAAAGCAACAGTCAGCGCCCAGTGGCATTAATTTGTGCAATTGCCTTGGCTGCTCACCGCACGCGGCTGTTAAGGTAACGCACAGGATGAAGCCTGTGCTGATAATAAGTAGAAGCAAGGAGCTGGCAGCAAGGAGCAAGCAAATAGGAGCTGGGTTTCTGGTACAGAAGTCCTAGTTGGAGCTGATGTTGCGTCTGCGTTGCTTTTGTGGCCATGATAAAAATTGCATGAGCTTGCACTTGGCATTTTATGCTGGCTGCAACTTGGCCCAGGCAGACGTTCCCAAGTTGCAGTCAAATTTTCATTTTTCCGCTCACGTATTTCGATTAAATTCTCATTTTGGTCATAATTTTGCCGTTTTTACGTTTGCCCTGGCATTAAATTGCAACTTTTCTCGCTTGCCCTCGCCCAAAACGCTTTTAGCACTCTCTAGTTGGACTGCGTTCTTTATGTGCGTATCGAAATCATCAAGTTGGCCGAATACATTTGGAAAATTAAAAGTTCTTGCCAAGGCAACTTGGGCTAATACTCGCTTGACACTGCGGCCTGCCAGTTGGCCCCACAGTAGTCTGCGTTGGCTCGATTGTTTCGACTTATTGTTTTTGCCCACATAAATCAATTTGGCTTGCGCGACATTCTCGGTTAGCTGGCAAGTTTTATTATTGCCGCATAAATCCGTTAACAAAGCCCAAGCACCTGATACCCTCAGCGCTGCGATTGCACTGCGATTCTCTTGCTGTGTTTGGCTAATTTTCCTGGCACGCACAAATTGGCACGTCACATTGGCAAATTCCCCATGAGCATTGAACAGTTGGCAGTCACAGGAGCAGCAACAGCAGCAGCAGCAGCAGCAGCAGCAGCAGCAGCAACAGGAGCAACAGGAGCAGAAGCAGTCCCTGCTAAAGCTTAGCAATAAACTTTTGTTATGTGCGCGTAATAAATTGAAAAATAGTGCGCGTATCTGCGGAGCGACTCACAGATAGACAGACACACACGCACACACACTTGTGTGTCAATTCAACTGTTGCGCATATCCTTTACTTTACCGTTAAATTGCTGTCCATTGAGAATCCAGGCAACGTATGTAAAATCGAAAATCGGAAGCTGCAGCCTAAGAGCATGCAGCAGTTTGTAGCTGTAGGCAAATGCTGACTATATATTTGCTGCATACTTTCGGGCTGTATCGAAAACTTAGTTTGTCTTCTGTGTTCGACATTTTTGACCAAAAGGCTTTTGAGAACAGATTTTCAGGGATTGTTTCTACAATTTGAAGGCTAGAGCATAGAGAACGGTTTATCAAAAACCAAAACTACTTGCAAGTTGCGAAAAGGATTAAAAAATTCACATTTTTGTATAAAATCATACTGATAACTAGATGCTTATGATGGTGACGATCATAGATCCTGTAAGATACAATTGCTTCTCGTAGATATTGAGATCTCCGTTTGCAGAAAGGTTTTATTTCTTGCATTCCCCTTTACAGACTGTGATAGATTATATATTTGTCTTGGGTAATTTTAATTTATAAATCATGGACTTTCATGGTTTGTCTAAGCCAGGAAACAAACTGGATCATAGAAATTAGCTGCTCAGTTAAGAAGAATACGTCAATATGTTTTTGAACTAGTTGTGTGAGCTAATAGTAATCACAAGGACAAAAATTCAATCAGTTAATTTCTGAATTCCAATTTGATTACATTTTTCACAAAAAAAAAAAAAAAAAAAAAGATTACTATTCCACAATTCTGTGGGCAACAGCGTCTATATAATAATATAAAACTGAAGCTTTAATCGAGCCTTTATGCGATATATAAACTGTTATATGAAAACATGCTTGACTATATTTCGAGGCAGATTCAATCAATAAAATCAGTGGTGCAAACGATAATCAAACTAGCAGCGACATGAATTCCAAAAATGTATTCCGCACGTCTAGCTAATCCTTGCAATGTGCGCGCACAGCCAATAAAATCACACAAACATCCATGCAATAAACCATATTGCAATAATTTGCTGCCGCAATGTAATTAAATTACTTAGCCGGTACCCAAGAGGACAAAATGCAGTGCGTAAATCCTTTTAAAAGGCCGTAAACGCGCAATTTCATCGAGTCCTGTGCCCAGGACCCTGGGCATATTTTGCAGCAAAGCCACCGCAATAACCGCTGTCAATATGCGGATTAACGCATCAATTACACGGCCAGGCGTGGCCAGAGTCAGAGTCGGAGTTGCAGCTCCGGGCTGGATATCGTGTTTATTAAATTTGCACGTGTGTGTGATGTAAAAAAAATAAAAAAAAAAAAATAACAGACTGTTGCATCGCGCGTTGGCAGCAAAAATGTCATTTACGCTGTAATTTAATTAATTGCAAATTTTGCAATCAGGATGTCAGCTCCGCGCTCTGCAGCCAAAAATAAAACAATTTGAATTCCATTTCGGGCAGCTGACGATGCTGGGAGCCATTTACATTTATGATGATGCCGGGCTCTAAAAAAAATAGGAAAATAATAGGAGAAGCCATATTTACAGTGGCGGATCAAAAGGGGGGATATTAGAACTCCAGCCGCCTTTAGAATCCGGAGAGGAATAAAGGATATCTTATTTATTTGTACTATTGCTCTACTTATAATATAATATAATATAATATAATGGAGAACTCAGTTAAAGAGTAATTAAATTCAATAAGGTAAATTAACGGTAATTAACTCAAAGACAAACACCTTTAAAATTCAATAAAATTCAATATTTGACATCTAAATTCGATTCCAAATGATTTGAGAATCGGAAATGGGTATCTCTCGTATTGTTGAAGAATTTTGTAAAATAAAACCTGGTCGACCTTAAACTTAAAACTGGTATGCTGCATATTACTAAATATGAAGGAATACTGAATGTTTCTCTGCTATACAAGGCTTAAGCTCTTAGGTATTTTTTCCTATGAAAGTCCTTTTAAGATAACAGATCTCAAGCCTGCATCCAGAGGGATTCCTTTCTGACCGGCTACTCATGGAGTAGGGAAATAAAGAACCCAAATAGTATCACAATGGGCAACGTAAGATATATTGAAATATTCGACATTCAAGGACCCCCGCTGAAGTTTATCCTTGAGCCGTCACTGCGCATCTAGTCAGGTCACTAGCAACTAAATTAATTCGATAATTGACTTCCACTCTCTTGACTGCTCGTCCGGTCAGCTTTCGCATATATTTTTTCATCCTTTGCTGGGTTTTGTCGCCCCGGCAGCTGATGATGGTTTCAGGATTCCCTGGTACTCTGCTTGCCATGGCATCCAGTTTTGCTCGTTTATTTTTTATGTGCGGCGCACACAAAACATAAAAACGTCTGTTGCGTGTTGCATATGGAAAATTGCCAAAAGCGGCAAGGGCTTGGGCAAGGGCAGGGCACTCCAAGAAGTGAGACCCAAAGAAGTCGCAAAAGGCAATGTAGCAAGTCGTAATGGCCTGACTGGGCCCAAACACGAGCACACAAAAAAATAGTACAGAAAATTCACTTGGAGTTGGCCAGGCTGGGAGTTTTAATAGTTGTGCAAGTGCATGTGATTGCTTTATGGGCATTGGATGGACTTGCCGGCACGTGCCACTTGCTATTTGGTTAATTATAGGAAATAAGCCAGCTCATGTTGCACAAATTGATTGCCAGCCTTGTTTAGTATTCAACTTTTGCATTAAAAGCATTAATTGCAAGGCAGTTTACTTAAAGGCTCTTCACTGGTTAAGCTGATTAACTGCTCAGAAAATTAAGTTAAAATATATTGACCGTGAGCAGTGTTCATTGCACAAGTTGGTTCATTTGATTGGTTAATTGATCAGCAAAAGACCGTGGCAATGTGGTTGGCAACGCGATTTCAATCATATATTTAAGTTAACCTGTCATCGATTTAGTTTCCCTAGATTTTCCCATTTGCTTGGGTTGGAATTTCCTTAATTGCGAATAAATCCAACAGTAAGAACCAGCTTTCGGCTTTTTTTTTGCTCTTTGATATTTCAGCATATATTTATTTTAACAAATTTATTTTAATATCAGTTATTGGATTCTTAAATTTTATTTTGTACTAGCTGGAAGCCTTGTTGATATTTATAATATTTATTTTATTTATTTTCTTTACTTTGTTTGTTCTATTTATTTATTTCTTTATTTTAACAAATTAAACCCAGTATACAATCCCAAGATAAAACTTATTATAATACTTATAAGAAGTTATGATCTGATCTGATAATTATAATATTTAAAGGCAGTAATAAACTTATTATAAAAACTGTTATATCTCAGCATTCCTAAATGTTTTTTTTGCTTCCGAAATTCTTATTTTCATTACTGAAATTAATATCATATCTTAATGTTATCTTAATGTACTTATTTGAAAAATAGCTGGAAGTTAATCTGTGTGTTTAATTCTGTGTAATCTGATAGAATATTTAATAATTCTATTTTATTTATTTCATTCAATTATTTTTAAATTGTCAATATTTGTTTTTATGTTTACAGACAGTTCCACCAATCAATAATAATTAATAACGTTTTATTCCTTGCTCGAATACCTTCTTTATATGTTGTTTAAATATACTATCAATGAAAATGGTCAGATATAAGAAATGCATGAGAAGATCTGCATTCTGCTTTTGTACCCCACAATTGCTGGTAATAGAATTTTCAGTCTTTGTTCTGTTTGACCTTTCCATCTGGCACGTTTGGCAATGCACCTGCAATGCTCTGTTCTGTGTTCTCTGTTCTCGGCTCTCGATAAACATATGTATATACATGTGTACGTTGGCAGGACTCATGTTTATTTAATTTGATCAATTGGCGCAGCGTGTCACATAAATTTGCCCATTTTAAAAATGCACAAAAGACACTAAATTTGTCGGTTGTTTGCCTTGGCAGGCAGACGAAAATGGCCAGTTGGAAAATAGACGACACTTGTGGACGCCAGGGCCAGCTATTGGTCCTGCTTCTGATGGCTCCTGCTGCTCCTGCTACTGCTCATTGACCTGTACACGTAGCACATATGTCTCAACACCTTGGCAAATGAAAAGAAATTGCAAAGACAGCCGTCGAATTGAATGTGGATGGAACATGGCCTGGCCTGGCCTGGCCTGGAGAGGCCATTCGATACTTTTTTATGCAACAATATCCTTTTGGTGCACGTGAGCCGCATCCGCATCCGCATCCTGCGGACAGGCTTCAACTGACAACATACTTCAATGCAATTGCATTTAAATCAGTTGGCCATGCGTTGTGGCTGTGTGTGTGTGTGTGTCTGTGTAGGTGTGGCTGCTGGTCCTCGAGTCCTTCGTGTGTTGCCGCCATTGCGCTTCGCTCATAAATTATGCAAAATTTTTTGGAGTCAACATTATAGCCCACTGTGTATGTGTGTGTGTGTGTGTGTGTGTGTTGGCTGTGTGTTCATTTCGAGACCAATAAAATGAAACATTTCAAAGTAGTAAATATGCAAGCCATCGACATTTGCCCGTTGTCTGCGTCTGCGGCTCGTAAACTGTCCGGAGCGGAGCAGAGCGAAAACGCTTTTCCAGTAATTTTCCATTTTCTATTGCGCTTAATGAATTGCTTGTGTGCGGTTAGCAGCCCCAAGCATTTTGAATATGCATAAGCAAAACACTATGCAAGTGCATTTAACTAAGTTTTCCATTTAATGTTCTCTTTTTTGTTTTGTTTTAAATTTTATTTCATTTTGTTTTCTGTTTTGTATTTTTCACACAGCCGCCAGCGAAAATGCAACAACAATGCACAAAAGTTTATTTTTTTTGCTGGCTGTAACATAATATTTTACTCAAAGCGCACAAGAATATAAAAAATATGTTTAGGGCCCTGAAAAATAAAAAAATAGAAAAGAAAACCAGAGTATGAGATAGCTGCAGAAGTAAGAATAGAAAAACAAACGAAATGGCTCGTGCCATGTCATGTTTTTTGATGCACGCCCGCGCTGCCACAGTCCGAGGTCCAGTGTCCTGTGTCCAGTGTCCAGTATCCTTTTTCATTTTGTCATGTCGCTCAGTTCTTTGCCCACACCCTCCCCCTGGCTTATGCCCATTCTTGTGCACTGTTTGTGGACAAGGCAAAAGTATCGAGGCATAAGTAAAAATTGCTGTACCATTTGCTCAAAAACTGCTGCCAAGTTGACGATGTGGAAACAGGAAAATTAAGCCTGAAACCTTAAGTTAAGACAATGCACCAAAATATCACAGGCAAATGCCATGGCTGAGGCTCACTTTGATGCATTTATTACTATACTCATGTATTCAAATTATCAAGCAGATCTGCATTGTTCTCTTTTGTAACTGAAAGTAAATATAACAAAGGATACCTAGGATAAATATTTCTGCAGAAATGCTTATTATGTACAACTTGCTTAAGCTGCCACTGTACACGTAGGTAGCAGAAAACTCGTTTAATAAATATACTATATACAAATTTAAAAGAGAGAAAGCAAAACAGTTTTCATCATGCAACAAACTCATTTTTCAGTACTCTGATTTTTATCAAATTTAGTCAACTGGTAAATAACTTAAATAACTTAACTAAGTTTGGAACTGGTGAGTTTGAGTAAAAGATCTTGAAAAACAAAAAAGTTATTCGTAAAAAGTGAAATATTCAGCTGTTCGTTCCTATGACAGCTATAAGATATAGTGATCGGATTCGCACAGTTCCGATATATGCACTGCCTACAGCAAAAAGCAGCATCTGCGTCAGGTTTCATCAAGATATGTGGCTTGAGAGATTAGTTTGTATACAAACGGTCATGACTGGATCGACTCGGCTGTTGATGCTGATAGAGAATATAAGTATATACTTTAATGGTTTAGGAAACACTTCAATTAATGTGTTACACGTTTTGTGAATACCCTCCAAATCCATTTCCGAATACTTTACTTTCCTAATTGTTTTTGATTTTGTGCCCCCGTTATCGAAAGATTTTCCTTTTTTAAAGTTATATTTGAATTGTGCTCTATTCCTTTCTCAAAAGGCATAACTTTTCAAATCAAATATTCAATGCCCAGAGCTAAAAGTTTTAATTCCAAATAACTTGATTGAAATCGGCAGTGGGAATAAGCGTGAAGGTATATATCTTTAAGAATGATATAATGTATTAAACATATACATATTTTAACTCCCTAATTATGTAGTTATTATTGAGGGTTAATTGGCTCAAGCTGCTCATAGTTTTAATAAGTTTTCAAATCACTTTAAGAGCCACTTAAGGGATTTCAACTGTGCCTCTCGACAGTGTGTTTAATTTTGATGACTTTGTTCAATGAATTGGCGCTTCAGTCAAGCCGCAAAACTTTTAATCAAAGGCGAATTAAATTACATTAGTTTTTGACTGTTGTTCAGTGCGAAGCTAATGTTGTTGTAATTGTATGTATTTTGTTGTTGCTGCGAGCACATTTGATTATTTTCAATTATTTCGAGACGCGCATTGTGCTGACTTTGGCATTGACAACGTGTAGAAGATTACAGGCACACATATGTGATGATAACACATGCAAACACACACACACACCCACACACCCACACACACATACAAACAGACAGACAGACGGAAATAGGAAATGTTATTGTCGTTGCGCATACACTCGCTTACATCCCCCCCCACACACCGTTCGCTGTTGGCAAAAGTTTTGGCATAAAACAAAAATGTGATTTACATGGGGAAACGCAGCTAACAATGCGCCTGCTGTGTGTTGAGTGTTGTGTGTGTGGTGTGTGTAAAAGAGTTGTACTTTGTAGTTTTATGGCATGAACAAGTTCCATTTCTGCTGAACGAAAGAATCGGTTCATTTTATTCGCTCCATCATATTATTCCATATTAGTTCCCATTTCGTTGTTTTCTTTCATTTGAAACAAACTTTACTTATTTATTAGAGATTTTAAGGTCTGAGGGAAATTGAGTGTATATGGATAGACGGATATTGAAGAAACCCTTTATAACACCTTTGGGAACAGATCTGAAAATAAACTCCATAAAGTGTTCCAAAAAGACAAAGGAACTTTAATAAAAAACCGATCGAAGATGTTTGTTGATCGATTATAATTGAAGTTAAGCTAACTGAACCAACGGGAATCTGATTCGAACGCACAAAGCGAACGAAGGAACGAAACGAAACGAATCGAAACGAAACGAACTAAGTGAACTTTCGTTGAACTTAGTGAGTGCTTCGATCGAACTGGTTCTGAACGAACCGATACAACACTGTTGGGTATTGTCAGTGTGTGTTGTATTAGCAACAAAGAACATCTCATGTTAAACAGCTGGCATCGCCTGCCGGAAGCCGCCGGCGCAGAGCTCCGCTCGGTGCAAAACTTGGCACAATGCAAGCGGCAGCTCGAAAGGACTCGGCTCGAAAGGACTCGAGTTGACTCGACTCTTATCAGTCGTTGTCAAAAGTTGTGCCCCACAATGGAGCTGCGTCAGACACCTGTTGCCAAGTTAATGGAAACTCAATCGAGGCAGTTGGCGCAAACTTTTCAATTGAATTCGTTTAACGTACATTTATATTTATATATCTTATAAGTAAATTAAAACTTGACTGAATACAGCGCGAGTATGATCTTTCTGCAGCTCTGGTGGACGCTGATGGTGCTAACCGGCTCCAATACGCTGGCACCAAAGAGCCTGGAGCCTTTGGCAAGTGAGCAGCTGCGCAGCTTCCATCACGCTGTGAATGATGCACAGGGTCAGCTGCATGAGATTCACTCGAACTTTGGCACAGCGGAGGATGTGGACCAGGTTCGACAGAAGCGGGACAGCATTGACGACCTCCTGGAGAGCTTTGCGAAGGCCGGCGATAAGGAAATTGCGGAACAGAAGGACGATAAGGCGCTGCAGCAGGCGGCTGATGATTGGTTTCGCGATTTCCAGGCCGGACTGCTTCATATAGAGCCCGCTGCATCCGAAGCTGAAGTTCCAGGTGCAAAGCATTCGCGTGCTGCAGTCAAAAATGAGCACAAGGATTATCTAAGTGAGTGGGGCAAGGCGATGGAGGAAACCGAAATTGGCAAGGTCAAAAAGAAGTACAAGGATCTCACTGAAGAGCAACCTCTTTTAACTGACTTGCATGAAGAGCGACCATTTGAGCCGGACAGAAGTGACGCCACACCGCTGGACATCAAGCTAAAGCATGTGCAACAGTTGCTGCACAATCATGAGGTTAAGCAGAACCAACGTACTGGCGGCAATCGTAAAGAAGAGGAGCCTAAGGAGAAAAATCAGCTGCCACAGTTTGGGGATAACCCTGTGCCGGATGGCGTCTATGAGCGTACACTGGCACGGCTGCATTTTACACACATTAAACCCAACAATCTGTCACACGAGGCTAACTACAAGCTGTCCAAGATCGAGCAGGATGCAGCCGAGCGGGCGGTCAAGCCCCGCTATCCTAGTAGCCTGCAGAAACGAAGCTCCCTCGCGGGGTTCAATCCCATGAACGAGATCAAGCTAAAGACCAGCAACCGTCTAATGCGTAAGGGGATGGGTCCCTCCCTGCCCAGTAATGGGCTCTCCGATAACCTACGTTCGCGTTATATGGATAATATGATGCGGAGGGAGCGCAACATGGCTCGGGATAGGGAGAAGGAGCGGGAGCAACAGAAGGATGATAACGACGACGATGAGCAGGGTTCACCGATGTCCTATGAAAGTCTGAGCTCTATGATTGGCAGGTCCGGCTCCGGTTCCAGTTCTGGCTCCGGTGCCAGTGGCAGTGCCTTGGATGCGTCGCATATAAACATGCTGAATATACCGCAGAGCTACGACTACCATCTACCGCAATTCGATCAGTTCCATTCCCTCAGCCAGCGGACCTTGCCCCACATGCGTGACTATGCGCTGGCCAATGCCAAGGGCAATGGCCAAAGGGAACGCTACAAGCGCCAGCCGCAGCAACTCAAGGAGCCGGACAATGAGCTGAAACTAGCTGAGAATAGACCCAAGCTGGAGCTGCTTGAAGTCAAAAGCGAACATGACAATGACGTAAAACTGGAAGCTGAGGCACAACCGGAGGCTAAGGCCAAGCTGGAAGCGGAGGCCAAACTGGAACCTGAAACAAAGCCCGATGCTGATGAGCATCAGGAGCCGGTGGTCAAATTAGAGGTTCCAGCCAGCAAAGACGATGCCAAACTGGAGCCAGAAAGCGGCAATGAACTCAAAATGGATAATCCAGCGAGTGAAGAACTGAAGTCTGGCGAGTCCTTAGCTGTCAAGTCGGAGACGCTTGAGCCAAGCTTAGAGTATAATAAGGTTCAAAGCGAGGCTCAAGTAAAGCCCGAAGTGGAAGCTGAGGCCAAAGCGGAGACTGAACATGGCGAAAAACAGGTGGAGTCAGCTGTCCAGGATAACGCACCACTCAATGTGCCAAAGCCACTACAAGCGGAAGATCAAGAAGCCAAGTCTGAATTGGTGGCCAGTTTGGAGTCCGAGAAGGACCAGGAAAACAGTGTGCTCAAGGTTAACAGCAAACCAAAAGTGGACGAGCCCAAGTTCACTGCGGAGCTGGGGCCCAGAATCAGCAGCTGCAAGGTGAACCCTGATGCAGTTGTCAAGCTGCTGGCCAATAAATTATCGCAGCAAGGCAGTGATAAGGATCGCGACAAACGCAACGTCAAACGCTGGACCTGGCACAGATTCCGTCACCAGAAAGGTTATCGCGGTGACAATACGGCAAAGGAGGCAACACATCAGAAACGACGTAGTAAGCGTTCCGTGGAGCAGCCGGGGGAACAGTCAGCGCAACAGTCAGAGTCACAGTCGGAGTCACAGTCTGAGCCACACAAGTCAAGCAAAAGGAGCTTAAAATTGCTGGATGATTTCGAGGATCACAATGGAAATCGTGTACCATTCGGCAGTTTGGGCAATGACTTGCTAACGCTGGATGCCAATGAAGCTGATGAGGAGGGCGATGGTAACTCCTTGGTCTATCCACAACATCAGCTGGCGGGCTATAAGGATGAGGGAGAGGCAAACGAAGTGGGCGTCATGGATACAAACACTTTTGCCAATTCACGATATCAGGTGCCCATGATGTGCCAACGTAACAACAATTTGGCTTATCCGCAACAACAGTATACACAGCAACAGCAACAGTATTCACAGCAACAATCGATGCAGCCACAAATGCAATGCCAGCCACCGCAGATGTTGCTGAAGCCTGTGCAGGCGCTTCAACAGCCACAACAGCAACAACAGCAACAACAGCAGCATTCCCAGCAACAGGCAGCCAACTTGAAATCAAGCTTCAATTTGACCAACTTCTTCAATGAGCTGGCCAAGCTGCAGAAGTTGCCAGAAACACAGCTGCAACAGCAACAGCAGCAGCAACAGCAACAGCAACAACAGCAGCAACAGCAGCAAAGATTGCTGCAGCAACAACAGCAACACGCTCAACAGCAGCAAAAATTACTGGAGCAACAGCAGCAACATGCTCAACAACAGCAACATGCTCAACAGCAGCAAAAATTACAACAACAGCAACGCATTGCCAAAGAGCACAATCAATTATATGGCTTGCATCGTTATCTGGGTCCTTTATTTAATAAGGCGGGAAAACTGAACGTGGTGGATGATAACTGCCTGACGACCAGCACCACACCTGCTCTTGGTTCTGCTGACTCCGTTGCTACCACCATGAATCCAAACTGTGTGTCCATAACACCAGCAAATCCTTTAGGAACAAGTATTACAGCCATACCAGGAACAAATATAACAGCAATTCCAGGAACAAATACAACAGCAGCAATGCCAGGGAACGAAACGGTAATACCAGATACAGGACCAGACTCAGTGACAGAATCATTACCAGGACCATCAGGTATCCCTTGTAGTCCTGATGCAGTCAAGCTGAATATATCAATAAATGCAAACGTGTGCAGTGATCCAAGGACGAAACAGCTCTTTGCCAATGGCTCGATCAATGTGCAACCAAACACCCGAAATATGATCCCTCCTGGTTACTACGAGCTGGAGAAAGGGCTGGTGGACGACGACGAGGAAGATATAGCCATAGACGATCGTTACGCTAGGGAAGTCAAGCGTTACCAAAATGATGCAAAGGATAAACGGAAACTTAAGAATAAGAAGCCAGACAAGAGTGACAAAACTGAAAAGGCTGACAGTTCTGAAAATCCTGACAATGCTGAAAAGCCTGATAAGACCGACAAGCCTGATAAGGCCGACAAGTCCGATAAGACCGACAAGTCTGAAAAGACCGATAAGTCTGAAAAGAATAAAAAAACTAAGACTGACAAGACAAACAAGAATAAAAAGACTAACAAGAAAAAGGAGGAGAAATTGGAAGAGGGCACGAGGTAAGTGCTTTGCACAGCTGGAAGACAATCGATGGCTTCTCTATCGACTATTGCTATTATCAAATGGGCCCAACAAACATTGGCATTGTTATCGATAGTTTTTCGAGCTTCTATCGAGTTTACTTCCACTATGCGAACCGGCTTGGTAAGGCCAATGTCAATTCTAAGCATTGATCATTCGGAATTATCGATTGTTTTCCAGCACTACATTTATCACAATTACATACTCTAAACTTATCTGATCCTCTGTGTCAGCGGCGACAGCGACAATCGGAAATTTGACAGCGCGCCTTACACGGATACCTTTGAGAAGCTGATTACTGGCAAAATCTCCGAGGAGATTGTACACGCCGTTTTCGATATGGTCAGCAACGATCCCAGCATGGATCCCTTGTTATCTATCCTGGCGCGAAATCGCAAGGCCTCATTCAAGCGTCCCAAGTACTTCTATCAGATACGCACTGATACCACAGAGCGGCAATTGCAGCAAACCGAAGAGATGATCAAGCAAACAATGGAGTCAATTAGCGATATTATCGATAAGCAAATGCGCCATCGTGCCTGCATACCCCTCCGACCCGATCTGGTGCAGTTCTACGATACCATAGTCAAGTCCATGGCCGAGCAACAGAATACGCGTGAGAAGCGCGAATACAAGCTGCGCGTTCTCTCAAATGATCTAACGCAGGATATGCGCCTGGATGCGAGCAATATTGAGCAAAAGTCACGCATTGTCAAGAAGTTGCTGCGGCAATACGAGGAGCTGCCCCTGGAGGATCAGCGCAACGTTGCCGGTGTACGGGATGCGTTGTTAATGGACCTCATATATTTGCGCAAAATGTCGGATACGCTGGAGCGCAACCAACGGAATGCCCAGCTGCAGGAGGTGCTGAGGCAGACCAGCGGCATTGAGGGCAACAATCAGCAGGTGTACAATGATTATTCCCCACGTTTCGTCAAGCTGCTCAAGTCCTCGGAAATCTTCAAGGAGATGGGCGAGCAGCAGGCAAAGGCCTACATTGGACTTTAAAAGCACATATAATTTGTTTGATTCTATTTTAAGGGTCGAACTAATATTAATTAAGTTTGTTTTAATATTTGATTAACCCAACTACTTAATTAAAACATTAAATTCAGAAATCAACCATGAATTATAATATAAATATAGGTATTGATATTTTGTCAATATGCTAATAAGTGTAAGCTCGTATAACAAGCTTTTAAAACTCATGTGTGGAAGCATGCATGTGTATTTGCCTCTAACAAGTTCATTACCTTTAGGGTAAATCACTGGACCAAGCCTCCGGTGGGCTTATGTTGAAGCAAGGTAAATCACCGGCTTAAACGGGTATTTTGGGCGCAATCTCAACGTGAGCCGCACAACGTTGATAAGGCGACCCCCGATTAGGCTTGGGCTATGTAAACCACATCTCTTAGGAAACCACATCAGCAATAGGAGACTGGCGCTTCGTACGAGTATAAAAGCGTTGTCTACTTGATCACAGCATCAACACTCAGCATCGTCAGCCGTGCAGTCAGGAACAACATTCAGCCCAGAGCAATCTAATCTGTAATCACAATCGAATTATTCAATATGAGCAACACGGTCGCTTCCTTCATTATTGTCAGCATTGGTCTGCTGGGCGTCTATGCTGCGGCGATGCCGCGCCCGCCTCCGATCACCTATCCGACCCCGAGGAACCTTTCGCCAATCCGCTTCCGGCGCCAAGTGTTGGGAGGCTCGGCTAGCTCGAATCCCGCAGGCGGAGCTGATGCACGTGTGGCCCTAACACAGGCAATTGGCACACCGGAGAACAATGCGGTTGCACAGCTCTTTGCCGCGGGCAACACACAAAAAGGTCCCGCCACCAGTGGTGCCACCTTAGCCCTCAACAGGTAAGCTTGTTGCAGCAACAAGCTGTCAGCTCAACTAATCTCTGCTCATCTCTGACCCACAGCCATGGCAATGGTATCGAGCTGACCAAGACTCACACCCCGGACATACGTGACTCCTTCCAGCAGACGGCCAAGGTAAATCTCTACAACGATGGCCAACATAATCTGGATGCCAAGGCATTTGCCTCCCAGAATCAGCTGGCCAATGGCTTCAAGTATGACCGCAACGGCGCTGCATTGGACTACTCCAACATCAATGGACTTGGCGCCAGCGTGACGCACAGCAATATTCCCGACTTTGGCAAACAGCTCGAGCTGGCCGGTCGCACCAATCTCTGGCAATCCCAGGATCGCAGTACGAGTGTGGACCTGGCTGCCACCGCCTCCAAATGGATGAGCGGTCCTTTGAACGGCAGGTCTGACTACGGTGCCAACATCGGCCTGACGAGCTGGTTTGGCTAAGGCGGACCGAGTTCCAATAAGCCATGCTTCTAGAAATATAAGTTTTTGATCGAATTTATTAACAATTAAATAAAACATGTTATTTATTTAAAAATTGAAACAGTTTTATTGTTAGAACATAAGGGTAATATTGTTTGAAAATTCACATTTATTTTTCATTTTCACCGTCATTAAGGATTTTAGGATCTCTCAAATATAATTTTAGGTTCCCTTCTGATCTCAAACATAATCAAGTAAGATCGTTGCAGACTGAAGTACCCGACAGCAGAATACTCTTAATTACCACAATAGCTCACCCTTCTAGATTTCCAACTCCCATAACTTTGTCGAAACTTAACCAATTTAGATACGGAATGTCTTTTTACTCCCTGTACCCATAAAATGGGTAAAAAGGGGGTATTGGATTTGTGCAAAGTATGTAACAGGCAGAAGGAGACATCTCCGACCCTATAAAGTATATATATTCTTGATCAGTATCAAAAGAGATTTCGATTTGGCCATGTCCGTCTGTCTGTCCGTCTGTCCGTCTGTCTGTCCGTATGTATGAACGCAAGGATCTCAGCAACTATAAGAGCTAGAGACACCAAATTTGGAATGTAGGTTCGTGTATAGCGGGAGCAGGTCAAGTTTATTTTAGATTTGGGATATCTCTCCCCGTTCCCCCGCTATTCGATAAAAACCGTTTTACAGTTACAATTTTCAAGATATAGCTTTAAGATTTGGCATGTCCAATACTTTAGTCCCTCTTAAAATACTGTCCAAATTTCAAGTCGATCGGATAATAAACACCTAAGTTATTCACGAAAGAAGATTCAGTGCTGCAGCAAGGGGAAGAAGAAGCACAGTCACAACTTAAAATGCCTGGCTTGCGCTGTGGCTCGTGCGTGTGCGTATCTGTGTATGTATGTGTAAGTTAACGAAGATGCGATCGGAAATTTTTGACCTGGGTACAGGGAGTTTCGTAGTCGGGTATACTCGACTATAGCATTCTTACTTGTTAATACTGTTTTTGACCAGATTTGGTTCAAATCTGACCACTATTTCATATATCTGCCATGGGAACGATCGGTCGTCAACCACGTTCTTGTAAGAATAACTTTATTGTTTATTTAGATATTCTCGCCAAACTCATCCAACCGAATCACTGGAGAGATAATAAAATCTGACCAAATTAGGTCAAAATCCGACCACTATATTACATAGCTGCCATGAGAACATTCGGGTGAAAAATAGGTTATTGTATAAAAAACTTTATTCTTTATGCAAATACCACTTCCAAACTAAAAAATTGGGGTTCCTGTATACCATATGCAGATCAAGTTTTTCTCCGAATGCACCCCCGCAAATTCATAAAAGCGTGTAACAACCACAATTTTAAAGATATATCCCTGGGATTTGGCATGTATTATGCGTGGGTCACTCATAATCCACTGTCCAAATTTCAAGTTGATCGAATAATAAACACGGAAAATATTCACGAAAGAAGATTCAGTGCTGCAGAGCGGGGGGAAGAAATGCCTCGCTTACGCTGCGGCTTTGTGTATGTGTGTGTTACACACACATACAAAAAGTGGACGAACTTGTGATTGGAAGTTTTAGACCTGGGTACAGGGAGTTTCGTAGTCGGGTGTACTCGACTAGAGCATTCTTATTTGTTAACAGCTTCTATTTATAGGAACAATTGAACAAATTGATTTTTTGCATAAAAACATTGCTGGAAGAGTATACAGCTACGGCATTCCGACGATAGTCGTTCTTTATTGTTTAACTTAAGAATTTTATTCTAGCGAACTATAAAATTCTATTTAATACAAAAAAAATCGCAATTTAACAAAGACAAATGCTAAGCTTTTTTAATATAACTGTTTACTTAGTAATACTAATTGAGATTATATTTTTAATTTGCAAACGAACTTAAATGTATTTCTACCATAGAAAGCTGATTTCGATTAAACATTCGTATTCTATTTTACCTTAAGAGTTCAACTTAATTAATTAATCATGCTTCGAAGAGTGTGTGTGTGTACCTCTAACAAGTTCATTACCTTTAGGGTGAATCACTGGGCCAAGCCTCCGGCTAGCTTCTGTTGAGGCAAGGTAAATCACCGGCTAAAACGGGTATTTTGAGCGCAATCTTAACGTGAGCCGCACAACGTTGATAAGGCGACCCCCGATTAGGTTTGGGCTATGTAAACCACATCTCTTAGGAAACCACATCAGCAATAGGAGACTGGCGCCTCGTACGAGTATAAAAGCGTTGTCTACTCGATCACAGCATCAACACTCAGCATCGTCAGCCGTGCAGTCAGGAACAACATTCAGCCCAGAGCAATCTAATCTGTAATCACAATCGAATTATTCAATATGAGCAACACGGTCGCTTCCTTCATTATTGTCAGCATTGGTCTGCTGGGCGTCTATGCTGCGGCGATGCCGCGCCCGCCTCCGATCACCTATCCGACCCCGAGGAACCTTTCGCCAATCCGCTTCCGGCGCCAAGTGTTGGGAGGCTCGGCTAGCTCGAATCCCGCAGGCGGAGCTGATGCACGTGTGGCCCTAACACAGGCAATTGGCACACCGGAGAACAATGCGGTTGCACAGCTCTTTGCCGCGGGCAACACACAAAAAGGTCCCGCCACCAGTGGCGCCACCTTAGCCCTCAACAGGTAAGCTTGTTGCAGCAACAAGCTGTCAGCTCAACTAATCTCTGCTCATCTCTGACCCACAGCCATGGCAATGGTATCGAGCTGACCAAGACTCACACCCCGGACATACGTGACTCCTTCCAGCAGACGGCCAAGGTAAATCTCTACAACGATGGCCAACATAATCTGGATGCCAAGGCATTTGCCTCCCAGAATCAGCTGGCCAATGGCTTCAAGTATGACCGCAACGGCGCTGCATTGGACTACTCCAACATCAATGGACTTGGCGCCAGCGTGACGCACAGCAATATTCCCGACTTTGGCAAACAGCTCGAGCTGGCCGGTCGCACCAATCTCTGGCAATCCCAGGATCGCAGTACGAGTGTGGACCTGGCTGCCACCGCCTCCAAATGGATGAGCGGTCCTTTGAACGGCAGGTCTGACTACGGTGCCAACATCGGCCTGACGAGCTGGTTTGGCTAAGGCGGATCGAGTTCCAATAAGCCATGCTTCTAGAAATATAAGTTTTTGATCGAATTTATTAACAATTAAATAAAACATGTTATTTATTTAAAAATAGAAACAGTTTTATTTTTAGGACACAAGGGTAAAATTGTTTAGAAAGTCACATTCTTCTCCAAAGTCACATTCTTTTCACCGGCATTAAGGATTTTAAGAAGACTCAAATATAATTTTAGGTTCTCTACTAAGCTCTAACATAAAAACAATACCGTTACTTCATTAAAAATTAAAATTTGGGCAGTAGATTAAGAGTGACCCAAGCATAATACATGCCAAATCAGGGATATATCTTTAAAATTGTGGTTGTTACACGCTTTTATGAATTTGCGGGGGTGCATTCGGAGAAAAACTTGATCTGCATATGGTATACAGGAACCCCAATTTTTTAGTTTGGAAGTGGTATTTGCATAAAGAATAAAGTTTTTTATACAATAACCTATTTTTCACCCGAATGTTCTCATGGCAGCTATGTAATATAGTGGTCGGATTTTGACCTAATTTGGTCAGATTTTATTATCTCTCCAGTGATTCGGTTGGATGAGTTTGGCGAGAATATCTAAATAAACAATAAAGTTATTCTTACAAGAACGTGGTTGACGACCGATCGTTCCCATGGCAGATATATGAAATAGTGGTCAGATTTGAACCAAATCTGGTCAAAAACAGTATTAAAAAGACATTCCGTATCTAAATTGGTTAAGTTTCGACAAAGTTATGGGAGTTGGAAATCTAGAAGGGTGAGCTATTGTGGTAATTAAGAGTATTCTGCTGTCGGGTACTTCAGTCTGCAACGATCTTACTTGATTATGTTTGAGATCAGAAGGGAACCTAAAATTATATTTGAGAGATCCTAAAATCCTTAATGACGGTGAAAATGAAAAATAAATGTGAATTTTCAAACAATATTACCCTTATGTTCTAACAATAAAACTGTTTCAATTTTTAAATAAATAACATGTTTTATTTAATTGTTAATAAATTCGATCAAAAACTTATATTTCTAGAAGCATGGCTTATTGGAACTCGGTCCGCCTTAGCCAAACCAGCTCGTCAGGCCGATGTTGGCACCGTAGTCAGACCTGCCGTTCAAAGGACCGCTCATCCATTTGGAGGCGGTGGCAGCCAGGTCCACACTCGTACTGCGATCCTGGGATTGCCAGAGATTGGTGCGACCGGCCAGCTCGAGCTGTTTGCCAAAGTCGGGAATATTGCTGTGCGTCACGCTGGCGCCAAGTCCATTGATGTTGGAGTAGTCCAATGCAGCGCCGTTGCGGTCATACTTGAAGCCATTGGCCAGCTGATTCTGGGAGGCAAATGCCTTGGCATCCAGATTATGTTGGCCATCGTTGTAGAGATTTACCTTGGCCGTCTGCTGGAAGGAGTCACGTATGTCCGGGGTGTGAGTCTTGGTCAGCTCGATACCATTGCCATGGCTGTGGGTCAGAGATGAGCAGAGATTAGTTGAGCTGACAGCTTGTTGCTGCAACAAGCTTACCTGTTGAGGGCTAAGGTGGCGCCACTGGTGGCGGGACCTTTTTGTGTGTTGCCGGCGGCAAAGAGCTGTGCAACCGCATTGTTCTCCGGTGTGCCAATTGCCTGTGTAAGGGCCACACGTGCATCAGCTCCGCCTGCGGGATTCGAGCTAGCCGAGCCGCCCAACACTTGGCGCCGCACGCGGATAGGCGTCGAGGCAGTCGTCGATGGCGGATAGTACAGCAAAGGCTGGGTCAGAGGGCGCTGCGGCATCGCTGCGGCATAGACGGCCAGCAGACCAATGCAGACAATGATGAAGGAAGCGACCGTGTTGCTCATATTGAATAATTCGAGTGTGATTACAGATTAGATTGCTCTGGGCTGAATGTTGTTCCTGACTGCACGGCTGACGATGCTGAGTGTTAATGCTGTGATCGAGTAGACAACGCTTTTATACTCGTACGAAGCGCCAGTCTCCCATTGCTGTTGTGGTTCCCTACGAGGTGTGGTTTACATTAAGCGGGGCCTTATCAGCGCTGTTCACGTTGAAATGCGCTCAAAATACCCGTTTTGGCCGGTGACTTACCTTGCCTCGCGAAAAGCGCTGATGGTTTCTAGCGGGGATTTAACATATGTAGAGGTGAAGAACTTTAAGAGTCTGTTGGCTTCAAACATGATAAATTATTTATGTTTTCCTCTTAATTTGTTTCAATACAATATAAACTATGAACGTTTTTGTTGCATTTCACGATAATTTTTAATATATAATTCACTTTTTAAATTGTCTTCACTAAATACCACTTAAATTCACTTGCTTTCTGGTTAAATATTTACATCGTATTCAATTTTAAAATATAAACCAAATATTATTTAAGTTTTCAATAGTTAATTATTATTATTATTATTATTTTATATAAGGGATTTTGGAAATTTCTACAATAATATACAAATCTTAGTTGTTTTTTTTTCATTTTATAACAGTTGGAACTGTTCTAATTGTTCAAAAACTTAAATAGTTTGGTATAATAATACTCAGATTGGGTAGTTTAAAAATTTTTTTTTTTAAATTTACGTGTTATTTTAACTTGTACCTTTCTGGCAGTTATTTTCACTTATTTTCATCAACGAAAAGTTCTTTAATTTAATGAAATATATGAAAAATCTATTCCACATATTTATGTATTGAAAATAAATTCAAAATTACGAAAACTTATTTCATGAATGCAATAAAAATTTTACAAAAGGATTTCAAGTTCTTAATGATACTACAAAAATGCATCCTTTGGCAGATCGCTGGGTCCAAATGCTGCTTATCAAGAAGAAGATAAAGCGCAAGGCCGATCAGCTGAAAAGATACAAAGACCAGGCGAAGCGTCGTCTGCGATCGATGAAGAGGATACGATCAGAGTTGCTGAAGGAATTGCGTACTCTGATAGATGTCAAGCTGAAGGAAACTAGATTGGCAGAGAAGGAGCGCTCAAGGCTGGCGTTGGACAGGACGCTGCAGATGTATAGGAACTGGTTGCGAAATTGGCAAAAGTATTTAAAAACGCAGGGGGAGAAAATCGCGGAGATTCGAAGCGAGGAGGAGGAATTGGATGGCAAACTGTATTTGTTGCGCAAACAGTTGCGATTATTACCTAATCGGCATAAGCTGCTGGACAAATGTTTTTACAAGTTTAATAAGGCCTTAAGGCATGAGAAGCTTTTTGAAAACTCCGATATTGAAACCGAAGCACAGATGAAAGGATGGCAAGGGGTTGTCGACGACATCAAACAATTTTTGATGAGTTGGAAGAGGAAGGCCAGGTCTAGGAAGCATCGAATAACTCATGAACCCATCAGATGTTTCACAAGCTTTTGGGATACGGAAGTGTTGAGAAAGAAACCGCCATTCACCACCCGTAAGAAACACATATATCGTACAGTCGTTCCAGAAGACTCATCTATTAGTATATATCAAGTGCCGGCCAAACCTAAGCAAAAAAGAAGACAACGGCGTAGGCGTCGTGAGAAAGCCAAAGAGATATATAACTTGGAAGATATTTCAACTCAAGAAATGCTAAAGATGAGAAAACGAAGAAAGCATCAGAAGAGACAGAAAACAGAAAAGTTAGACATTCCAACGATGGAGGATCTGATGGATGTCAAAAATAAACTGGTTAAAATGGTTAAAGAAGATGCAAAGCAATTTAGGATAATGTCAGATCGCTTATCCGCAAAATCCAAGAAATCCATTACTTCAGACAAAGTTCCGTTGAAGGACCTTTTAGATTTCAAGGTAGATATAAAGGCTAAGATAAAAGAGATAGAACAGAATAAACATAAAGAACAGAGTGGAGAACAGAAGGAACAGACAATACAAAAGTACGGAGGAGTAATTGATACAAAGTCGTATGCTAAGGATGAGCTGAACAGATTTTCTAATAAATCGAATGCAATTTCAGATTTCTCGTTACAGAGCAATGTGAGTTTCAAGGAAATGAGCTCACAAAAATCTCTTCCAAAGAAAATGACACCCCAACAGAAACAGAAACAAATGGAGAAGGACAAAGAAAAATCCAAATTGATAGAGCTACATAAGCAAAAAATTATCGCAATGCAATCAAAGCCCTTTCGATCTGATTTAAGGTTATCGGAAGCATCTTTTTTGACTGAACATGTGGAGAGTCGAGTTGATTTAGTAGACACTGTTCATGCAAAGGCGCAACGGGCTACCCTTGACGTTAATGAGCTTATGAAGAACAAGTCTGTGCCAGCTGGTGTAAGGAGCTACAAGGAGCCAACGAACATGCACTGGAGGTTATATCAAAGCTCGATTGCTGCTATGAAGAAAAAACCACAAACTGGGCGTGAATTGATGAACTTCTTAGATGCTAGCTCCAATCCAAAATATCGTGCTGTACAATTGTTACTCAAGGATGTTATTCAAGGGCCCAGTATGCTAGATATACTTTCAGATAAACGTGGCATTATCCAGACAGTGTCCAAACATTATATGTGGAAAAATTTGGTTGGAATGTACCATGATCTCCAAAGTGTTGGCATACCAAAACCCGAAATAGTTAAGATACTAAGGGATCAATACTTGAACTATATTAATGACATTGTTACGGAGGAAATTAACACAGGTGCCAAATTAGCAATCTCCGAGCGTAGCAGACGCTCCTCCAGGACCAGCGTGGCATCCGATCCGAATAGCAGCGACTCATTCAATGAGTACATTAATAAACAACGACGTAAAAGAGAAGAGAAGAGAAAAGAAGAGAGTTTTAGGGATTACACCAAATATACGCACACAAAGCTATTTGATCGGGATTATAGGCGGCGTGACACTTTTTCCCGAATCTCCGATTTTGGCAGCGTACATAGTCAAAGGTCATTGTCCACTATCGATATGGAGAATATGGATGAGCGCTATTCGACCAAGAACGTGCTAAGTATTCTCGGTGCCCATACCAGATACTTCAATAACCTCAAGAAGAGTCCATTGCTGCTGGAGCTGGAAGAGCGCAAAAGGCGTGCCGATGCCAGATTGATTGAATTGCGTGGAGGTCTTGAAAGGACATCAGGCAGCAGGAAGTCCAGCAAAGCGCAGCGTAAAATGAAGCCAAAAGTTTGCATAGAACGCTTGTTCTATGAACCGCGCAAGACATGCCGCGAGCGGCAGGTGGAGGAGGCATGCTTGGAGTGCGAGTGCGAGCCGGAGGAGAAACAGCCAAGGTGCACGCGTTGTGGCACCGGGCTGCTGCCCACAGCCCAGCCTACGCCACAGCCAAGCAGCACTGAGGTGGCGTTGTCCTTGTGCTCGATTGCGGCCTGTGCCAAGAATAAGCAGCTTCTCAATCTCGCCGAGGACATTTGCCAGCATTGCGGCTTTGTGCATGACCAGAAATCAGAGTGCCCCATGTTGACCTATACGAGCGGGTCCAGCACGCTGCAGCAGTTGGGGCTGATTAAGAATATGGCCAGCTGTGCGGCAGGACGCAGCACGCAATCGCTGTGCGGTTGCCAATGTGAAAGAAGGATATGCGCATCCAACGACAGGTTATATCGCTCAGCATTGGGCCTGTGCACAAGCACGTGAAGTGTTGCAAGTGCAAGTTGCCAGTTGCAGTTCAATTAAACGAACTAATCGTTCGTTTTTTTAGTTCGTTTGTCTCCACAGTTCGTTCGTTTTGTTCCCAAAATTTGTTTGCCACTTCTCAGTTGGTTTGTTCAACAGAAACATGTTTTGTTCGTTATGTTTAAGGTATACTAAATTGACGAGTTTATTAGCTATATAAGAAACTATAATCAGAGTCAGAGCTGCAACACGAAATATCAAGCGAACAAAAACGAACGAACGAACGAGCTAGATGAACGAACTAATTGCTCATAAAGTTCGTTCGTTCGTTTGTCTCCCTAGTTCCTAATGTTGCTTTTAGTCTCCTGGTTTGTTTTGTTCCATCGAAACACATTTGTATTCATTACATTGTAATTATATCATATTAACTAATATATTTGCTATATGATGAACTAAAATCGGAATCAAATGAGCAAAACGAACGAGAATGTGATTAAGCGATTATCTGGAATATAGTAAGTTTGCTCAGCTTACTGAATAGTTCGAATCCAGTTCGGAGTGATGCGATATAGCTCTGTTGCAGCGAGCGTACTGCACTTGCAACACTTCATGCCACAAGATGCTGCCCCTTGCAATCAAACTGCTGAAAATATGAGCATCAAATCAGCCGGAGCAATACTGCTGGCTGCTGTTGGCAAATGAAACATTTTGTTTAAGTGCAAAATAAATTCAAGTAATGAGTTTGCAGCGTTTATGGCCGCCAGTCGACTGCAAATACGAGAGTTGCACATACGCAGCGTGGGCTGCGGGGCGTTAAATGCTCGCCAAGTTTCATAAAATATGCAAAAGCCAACACACACACACACACACACACACAGACACACACATGCACTCACGTAGCAGCAAATGGGACTGGCTTTTAATACACTTGCTGCCGGCTGTGCGCCTTCAGCGTATGCAATGCGAATTTTTGGGCCAAGTTTTTAAGTCAAGCGGCTGTAATGGAATTTTATTGCAGCACTCGCATTCTATTTGCGCAGGCGAAACATGTACCAGACATTTTCATAAACGTTTTCACCAACAAAAAAAAACAACAAAAATACCTAAAAGTAGACTTGCCTAAGTTTTTATTTTTAGCTCATTGATTTGATTTGCTTTAAGTTTGCCTTTAAGCAGCAGTCGACAAACTGTCGAAAGCATCGCAATAATGTTGAAAATTGATGCCTGCGATCAATCATTTAGTTGGCGCTATTTCGCCATCTTCTGGCCAGGATGCGGCGGCACTTTCATTTGGCCAGCAGCTAGCTGACACCAACAACGACCGCGACCCACCGACCCACCGACCCACCGACCCTCCGAACCACCGACCTCAGCCTGAGCCGCATATTGCTGGCCAGTCTGGGCGTAAGTTGAGACGTTTTCATTTGCATTTTGTGCCAAAAGCAACAAAAAGCAATTGCTGATAGAGTATGCGACTGCTAAATACCCTATCAGCTCAGCACAATCCGATGGGACTGTAATGTGAGCTCTGAAAATTGATAATTCTATTGTTAGTCCTTAAACCAAGACACTGAAGTTGGGAAACCATCGATCAGGCACTCTATAGTTTCATTTAGAGAGCATAGGTGCTGTTAAGGAAGTCTTGGGCATTGTAAGATATACATATATGTAGTAGGACTGCTTATCTTATTGTATTTTAATGAAAACTTCACCGCGTTAATTCTTTATCTAAATTAATATATACGAGTGCAAGTCTTCTTACACTCGACTTGGCTTTTAGATACTGCCATATTTATATTTAGGCATAAGTAGTACCCATATTTAGTTATTTATGTTATTGGCAGAACCCCAATATAAATTTTTTTTTGCTTATGTGGAGGATGTGATCAGCACTTTGCGATCTTACCCAACCATGTATAGAGCTTAATACGCCAGGATCTGTACATCTACAGAGTTGGTAGATGTTAACTAAAGGCTAACTAAAACATTATGTACATTATTAGAGGACCCTCCTACTGGGGAGGTCCCTTGGGTAGAAGCGCTTCAGCCTTTTGTTGTAGAGTCTTCTATTCACTTTGTTGGCTAAGGGGTTAGGGTGAATCGCTAGAGTGACTAGAGTGCTTATTTATTCCGATATAAAATCATATAGATAATACTATTCTCTACTTCACACACCCTTTGAAAGATTATTTATTTTTCAGCTTAGAACTAAACTATTAGTTAGATTTTTTCTTTAATATTTGAGCTTTATATAAATATTATATGAATTTCTTATATCATATAGAGGAAAGGTAATGAATTTAGTTGGTACTCCAATAAGACTATATTATATTAATATATTATTATATTAATTAACTTATAATGTAGTGTTAGCTTTCATTAGACATACAAAATACATTGCAATGGAAACATAATACATATACTACACTTCTACTTTCAGAAGCTTATGCACAAAATAAACATTTAATTATGTTTGTTGCTTTTGGTATAGGGTATCTAATAGCCAAATGCATTTCGCGTTGGCGTCATCGTGCTGCTCAATTTGCGCTGACTGGCTGTAACATTATCTTGTTTGCTCATGACACGCGCCGCAGCCTCCTGGAACCAATCCAGAATTGCAGACCCAGACCCGGACCCAGACCCAGACCGAGACCCAGAACCGGACTCAGTCTTGTGCTCGGACTTGGACAGCTTCCCTTTCCCACGTCCTTTTGCCCATTTCCCCTTTCAGCTGCCTGGCATTGTCCAGCTTTGGCATTTCACTCATTTCTCGCATTTTGCAGCTCGGTTGCGGCTTTTGTCATTTTTCTTCGCGTTTTTTCATAAGTCATTTGTGATTTAAGTCTTTGGCTTGTCAAAACAAACGAAATGGAGCGTTGAAATAGCTGACAACTGGAAATGCCCATTGGGTTTAGTGCTTGTAATAATAATAACAAGCCATTGTCCTGCCATGTTCTGTTCGAGCCTGCAATTCGGGTAATTGCATTTTATCAGCGCTTATCGTTGATGTGTTGACTGCCATTGTCATGTAGCACTCAAAATTTAATTAATTTCCATTCACTGCCATTTGTCATGTTTTGCAACACATGTAAGTAGACACTCGATAAAGCCTCAAAGAACAGTTTATAAAAATGCATAAAAAGCAGCTGGGCAAACATACAAAACAATGGCCAGCAGAGCACATAGAATACGAGTACTAAGTATATAAGTGGGGATTACCTTTATTATTGGACCCAGGTGTGGGCGGCACTCAGCCCAAGTGGCCATAAAGCTGCAGCAAATTAGCCCGCTTAGAGTTAAGAAAAAGAACCAAACAACAAGATAAATGTGCTGGCTTACTCGTAGCTGGGAATGGTCCTAGCTAATTTAACAAAGAGTGCTTAAAATCGCTTTTTTTATTTTATCAATTTTCATTTTTCATTTTTAGATAGAAACTAAAAATTGTTTACTTGTTAAGTTTTAAATTGCCATTATGTAGTTCCCGAACTTTATCAGAACTGAAGACATTTTCCAGCGAAAGATCTTTTTGGTCTTGGCCTTTTCACAAAATGGCTTTTGCCTGTAAATATTAAGTATTTCTGAAAATAAAACAATCAATTTTGACCAAATTGTAATAATTAAGTGCCAAATCATTTTAGAGGACAAAATGCCGTTTTTCAATGCCAAGTTAAGCTGGAGTTTGACTAAAAAAATAAGGAAAACAAATACATACTAGCGAAAATGAATAAAAATTAAATGTTAAATCAGTTAGATGCACAAATCATGGTCAAAAAAGTATTCCGCATGGAAATCAGCGAGTTTTGACAAAGTTATGAGAGTTGGCATTCTATGAGAGCATATTTTATTGATTTTATAAGATTGAGACGATTAAGACGAATTTTTTTTTGCATTTTTGGACTGATTAGTTAGTTCTGAAATAGTTTTCATCTAGTCTTTTAAACTAAATTTGGGATCTGTAATACGGAGGTAGTCAAAAGCATTTACACAATTATAATAATTAATTTCATAGAAATAAATAAGTAAGTGATGTAAAATAATCCAATCCTGAATTTTTCTTAAAATAAATTCTCCTACGATTTAAGTCAATTTTGATGCAATCTTACCTTAAACACATTAATGATTGATTCAAGTATACACAAAGATCAAATAAAGCCTGTTTCAATCTTGAATCATGTCGATAGTGAGGTTAAATCAAGCCCGATGCAATCTTAAATCAAGCGAATTCGGGATTGAATCGATAATGTTCCGCGCTCAAAACAAGCTTAAAGCATTCTTAAAGTAAACTCTCTTAAGGATTAAATTGAGAATGCCCCAAACTCAAATCAAGTTTGAAGCATTCTTAAATCAAGCTCATCCTGAGATTGAATCAAGCACAGATATCGTGATGAAATCAAGCCCGATGCAATCTTAAATCAAGCGAATTCGGGATTGAATCGATAAAGCTTCAAGCATTCTTAAAGTAAACTCTTGTAAGGAGATCGCCCCAAACTCAAATCAAGTTTGAAGCATTTTTATATCAAAATCTTAAAATTAAGTACACTTTAATTTTAAAACAATCTCGAAAATACTTAGATTGACCCCGATCCGGGCTATAAACAGGATCAAATCAAGAATTTTGTGCTTGTTTTAAGAAATACCGAGCTTGGCTGACTTTTGAACACGTTGGGTAACGATTTAAGTAGGGAATACTTGATTTTTTTCTGCTGTGTATGATCTTGAGACCTTTATAGGCAATATGTGTTTGGTATTTCGATATGACACTGTCTTAAGACTTTGCAGCTTTAAGCAAGTGTCATTTTGTCTTGGCTGTAGAAAAATACTTACGATAACTGCAATTTGCACTTAACCCTTGCCAGCCCATGTTCTTGTGGCTTTATCTAGGCATTGAGCGTTCTTGCTTGGACAATTAAAGCGGTACACACACACACACATACACAACACACACACACACATACTTAGATATAGCTACTAACCACTCAAACCACTCGAAAAGTTGTCCGCAAAGTGCGAATGCATAATTAATTCCAATTATGAGTTTACCCAACAACATTGGCAACATTGGCACTTGCCTTCGCCCTGAACTCGAGACGACACAAGATGCGTTGTGGGCACACACACACACACACACACACACACACACTCACATAGGGAACAGGGAGTGGGGTTGGGGTTTGGGCAGACTAAAGACTTATCAGCGCATCGACAGCAGCTTCCGCTTCTGCCTGAACTTTGGTGATGTTGTCAACCCTGTGCGACTGTTGCTGTTGTTGCTGCTGTTGCTGCTGCTGCTGCTGCTTGTTGCATAGTTTGAGTGAGCCAAGTGCTTGGCATGTTTAAACACATGCTTAAGTGTCATTTAGACAGTTATCTGCTTGGCAGCAACAGCAACAGCAACAGCAACAGCAACAGCAACAGCCACAGCAGCAGCAGCAGCAACGGTGAACCGGCAACGGCCTCAACGTTTAGCCAGACAATTGATGGCCCTGTGATAAGTGCCAGGAGTATTTCTTACATTTTTTTCGTTGTTGTTGTTGTGTGCTTGCCTCAATTACAAAATGCTAAAAAATGCAATATCAATAACATTTTACGTGCCTTGGGATTTTTGGAGTCTGGGGGGCAACAACTGAAAGTGCTGCTGTGTCTAAGTGTTGCAGCCTTCAAAGCAGCCTTTACTATAAACGGAAATGCATTTTGATGTTACTGCTGCTGTTGTTGTTGCTTGCTGCTGCTGCTTGGAGTGGCCCGCGTCGCGTCTGCCAAGGACTCAAGTGTTTTAATGGATTTTATACATGCATAGAAGCTGTTCATTTACTGCCACAGCCCCCACTGCCCCACCCGCACTCTGACATGCCACGTAATGAACTTTTGCCCAGGCATTGAAGAAATGTCAAGTTTTCTTTAGCCAGACTATGACATTTACACATGCAACGCATCAATCATGCGACAATCTACAACCTTAAGCCAATCCCAAGCAAGTTCAGTTCATAAAAGATAATAAGCCGGCTTACCCGCATGCCACTCAAACCTGAGGCACACAGTCCCAGCTGCCACAGCTGCCTCGGTTGCCACAGCCACAGCCCAACAAAAGCCTATAAATTTTTAGATTATTTGCATATTGCGTCGAGCACTTGGGGCAACATTTTGCTGTGGTGTTCATTGTTTTTTTTTTGGTTTTTTTTTTAAAATATTGTTTCAGTTTTTTATTTTATTTTTATAATTCCCACACAAAGGCGGCAAATTCAATTTGCCGGTTTTCCTGTTTTCTTTCGCTGTTGTGCTGTTCTCAAACTAATGTAAATCAAGCGACATTAAACGCACAATGCACACAGCGATAAATATGGCAGGACGTACTAGGACACGCAGACGCAGGATCAACGTAAGCAGGAGCAGTGCCGCCAGCGATTTATATTTTACACACACCAAGACAGTGACGGGCTCAAACGTATCCTTGCCGCCGTGTACGAGGCATTTGTTTTAAGTATAAAACATAAAATTAATATTTGTCGCCGTTGCAGCTGCGCATAAATGCAGTAGAGAGTAGGGAGTAGGCAGCAGGAGTAGGGAGTGCGGCCGGGGCACTTGTGTGGGGTCTAAACCTCTTGAGGCAGCCGCGTGTTGCATCCAAATGCTAAATCAGAATTGTTATTGCTCCGATTTGCAGTGGAAGTGCTAGCAGAGGCTAAAATTAGCTAGTTTTAGTTCAGTTCGGCTTCAGACTTTTGTTTGGCTTATAAAAATAATAAAAATATTGTTTATTATGTTAGTTTTATAAAGCTCTAACTGAGACTTGTTATTTGTCGGTTTTATAAAGGGAAGTCCAAATTATATACAGATAGGAGAGTGTTTCAATGTTTTTATTGAGTTTCGAACAAAAACTTCATAAGCTCATTAAAGCTATTTTTAATAAGATTTATTAATAAGTTATTCAGACCTCTAGTATCAAGCATATCAACGATTTGAAAAAGCTTATTTACAAGCAAAAGCTCATAAGAAGTTCAAGTAAAATTAAAAGTTTTGAATGACAGCAAAGCTTTGGTTGATGTTGTATATAAAAAAGGCTCAGAAAAGCTTCAAAAGGGATTAATCGTAAGAGAAAAGCTCATGGGAGTCTTAAGAGAGCATTGATAAATTGCATTGAAATCCACTTAAAGTTTATTTATTAATATTGATAGTTAAGGTTAAAAAGTTAAAACTAACAAGGAGTTTGTAGGCCTGAGGCCTTCGGAAATTTAAAGTTATAAGCTTAACTACTTATATATCCAGCTATAATTTAACAGTACCTTTCTCGAGCGGCAACCAAATACAGTGGACACCCATTAGAGTGAACTAATAAACAAACTAGGCTGTTCACAATACTCTAACGATTCTAAAGGAACATCTGTGTTATAAAGGAGAATCGCAATAATTATGGTTGAAATATTTGTATGTATAAAATATAAAATATTTATATATTCTTTGCAAACATTAATTATAATACATTTAAAAAATATTACAATTAATTATAATGGGGGGGAGCACTAGCGACGAGGCCTTCGGCTATGTATAAGATATATTTGTGTAAAATATCTCAAAGTTTGTTCACTTTTTACTCCCTGTACCCATAAAATGGTCTCCCGCAAATCGATTAAAACCGTTTTACAGTATTTACAGTAACAATTTTCAAGATATTGCTTTAAGATTTGGCATGTACAATACTTTAGTCTCTCTTAATCTACTGTCCAAATTTCAAGTCGATCGGATAATAAACACGGAATTTATTCACGAAAGAAGACTCAGTGATGCAGCGAGAGGGGGGAAGTAGGAAGAAGGAAGCATAGCCACCAATTAAAATGCCTCGCTTGCGTTGTCGCTTTTGCCGCCTGTGTGTGTGCGTCTTTGTGTATGTGTGTATGTATGTGTAAGTGGACGTAGATGTGATTGGATGTTTTAGACCTGGGTACAGGGAGTTTCGTAGTCGGGTATACTTGACTATAGCATTCTTACTTGTTCTTTTTGTTTTAAAAGAATTTCAGGGTGGCTGTAAAGTTTCAATACAAAGTTTTCAAAGGATTAACAGTCACCTGAAATATTTCTTAAAAATTCCATAAAATGTTGAATATTTCTAATAACATTTCAAATTAATAAAATTGTTTTTTTTTATTTATTTATATACCATATTTATTAATATTATTATACAGTTTAGAATTCAGAAACAATTAAATCTTAATTTTGATTGTTGATTAAATTGAAATCGTTAATAAATGAAATGTTTAATGTTTCTAAAAGTATTTTAAATGGTCTTATTTGTTGATATTGTTAAATAAGGTTAAATAAGTGAATACATTATTGCGAGAAATCTGTGCCTTAAAAGTCTTACCTTGTGTATTCCTAAATACCAAGCTCTGACTGCAATCTGGAATGTATCACACGCTAAAATCAAACACAGGAGATCCAATAAATGAATTATCCAATTGTCAGCGAGTTAATCGAACAGGGGGAGGATAATAAAATGCTGATGGCTGTTGAATGGCCGGCAGCAACAACAATGGACACGGACACGGCTGATGGATGCACTGGCGCATCCTGCCAATGCCAAACAACACTTGGCTCCAGGGCGCAAACATTTTAATTTATGCGCTCGCAGGCGTTGAAAGCGACAAGTGTCAGGCGGGAGAGGAGTGCAGAGGAGAGTGGGGCACATAGGTGGAGTAGAACGTGTCCTGCAAATTGCCTTAAATCATTTTTAATAAAATTTCCATGGAGCAGGCGGCCCAATGGGACGAGCTACATGGCGCGACTAATTCGCAAGTGGGAGTGTGTGTGTGTGGGTGTGTATGGGTGTGTGTGAGTGTGTGTGTGGTTGCTGCTGCTGCTGTCAGTGTGTGACAGGTCGCGTTGTGCCTGGTTGTAAACGCATAATTGGCTTGTTGGCCAAGTTGTCAATGGGATTGAACAACGCCAAAGGCCACTTGATAAATGAGTCATTTGCTCAGTAATTTAAGCATTATTTCAATAAGCACTGGGGTCCTGGGTCCAGCTGGGGTCTGCTTAGGTGGTAACTGGTGGTTGTTGCTGCCGCTGCTCGAGATTTGTGTAACCAAATACTCATTACATAAGTCGACGTTCAACTTGGCAAACAAATGCTGGCAAAAATATGCTGATGCTTGGCGATGGCAACTAAGCAAATTTTGAGAGCTAGGCGAGCAGGGTGGCTAGCTGTGTGTGTGTGTGTGTGTGCTAGTTAAGCCAAAGGCAAATATTGACAGGCAAAGTCAAATGCAGGACGAGGAAGCATTTAAAGTAATCGAGTGTTAAAAACGGCAAGCGCAGGCAAACATTGGCCAGGCAAACACCACCCACACACCACCCGCCCACCCGCCATTGGCAAATATTTAGTTGCTCATAAATTACAAGCGTATGTGTGTGTGTGTGTGTGTGTGTGTTTGGCAACAGAATCACGCTTTAATGCCTCATTAAAATATGCACAACGGCAAATAAATTCAAGCTGACGTTCCCGAAATATATATATATTTTTGAGACGCGTCCTGCGGCAGCCAAGGACTCATAAAAATCTAAAGTTTTCACATAAAATCAATTGCTGCCAGAGCAGAGCAGAGCAGAGCAATCAGTGGAAGTGGCGGCAGGGGGCAACAATCCGTTAACTTATTGCTGGCAGTGTTGGTGCCATTTGGGCCAAAGGCTGTTCCGGCCGTGCGGGGTTGACAACAACCCCCCCACCCCCACAGTTACTTCCCTCCCACACCAAATTGTGAGCCGTTTGGTTTATTAAATTACAAATAAATAATGAGACTGATGGCAGTTCAAACTGTTGACTGGCAGCTCTGACTGCCAGCCTGCCTGCAGTTATTAAAAACTTAACAAAAACAATTAACACAGTCACAGCCAGCGGCTAGGAGTGAGGGGTTGGGTAGCTAAAAGGGGTAGCTTTTACTTCCGCACCAAATGTAATGCTTTAAAGCAATGACAAATTGCTCAAGGATTTACTTAAAGGCAGCTGGAGCCAAAAAGCAAGTCGCATCCTTTAGCATCCTTGCGCTGTGGCCACAAAATGCAAAGCATTAACCAAGCATTAAGTTACAGCCGCAACAATAACAAATGCACTGCTGCAGAGAGGGTGGTGGCAGGGGCAGGGGCAGGGGCAGGAACAGGGGCGGGTGCGGGTGCGGGTGTTGGCGGTGTGCAACGGGAATTGGAATTGCAGCCGCAAATAAATTTGTGCTGAGTAAAATATATGGCAAAAATATAAAGCATCGCATGTGCAACTGCAGGAACAATGCCAAAAGCAACAAGCAGCCTGCCTCATGCCTCCAGCCTCCTGCCTGATGCCCCATTCCTCCTCCTGCCCCTGTACCGCTGTCCCCTTTTTTCATTACAATGCCCGGCACCCGCACCCGCACCCCTAATGGACTGAGGTTGAGTGTGGCACGTCTAAGGGTAAGAGTGGTGCCGGTGGTGCTGGTGGTGCTGCTGCTGCTGTTCCCATTGTTTGCAGGCGCGCTCTGATTAGAGACGAGCCCCATTCAAAAAAAGGTATGCGGTTTGTTATTGTTGTTGTTGTTGTTTTACTTGCAACTGCAAATGGATAAAGTAAAATATACTTTTTAAAGTTACAGGCACTATTCATAAGTTTTTGTGGAATTTCAGCAAATGCATGTGGGAGAAATTACTACAATGAATTTTTAAATGAAATACATTCTATTTGCTTGTCTCTGTGGAATTTCATTTGCATATATAAGCTATTCAATTGCTTTTAAATAAATGTACTTTTAGCTTGCACTGAAATCATGAGCAGACATTTTTATTGTTTATATTCTTATTCCATGTTAAACAACACAAAAACTTACACACATTTTCGATATTCATTTAAAAATGGCAATAAAATAATTTGTAAGATTTTTATACTCTGTTCCCGATGGGAAATAGAGTATATTGAGTTGGAGAAATGTCCCTCTGTCCGCCGGTCCGTATGAACGCAATTTTTGTTCGCATCCTTGAAGCTAAAGCAACCAAGCTTGGTACACATGTTGGTGTATCCCTCAATTTATGAAGTGTCGAGATCGATAGAGTCATCAAATTTGACATACAGACTAATGTTGACCCCCTGGACAAATCTGCATCAACAAATTTTTGACCTCCCTACCCCCTCCCCAGCAAATGAGCAAAATCTATATCTGCCACACCTGTACAGGTAGAGTCATCAAATTTGACATACAGACTACTGGTTTCTTCGTTTCTCTTCCCGAACCCTCAAATAACCAAATTATACCGGACTGGGAACAGAGTATTCTGCTGTCGGATACGTCCGACTGCAACGTTCTTACTTGTTTAAATGAAATATGTATTTTAAACTATGTGAGTACGAGTGTACGAGAACACCTGGCACCTTTCTAAGCTTCACCACTTATTCTAGATTTTCCGAGCTTTGCTACTCCCAACTCTGTTTTCTATGTGCGAGTAGCCCTTATTATTTTACCTGGTGTTTACCTTACACAACAAATTACATTCAAAACTTCTCCTCAATCTAATCATTTTAGGAAAACAAAAATCAAGCGAATATGTTGTGTACAAGGATTCCAAATGGTACTGAAGTGTTTTGAATACTAGTACTTATAGTATAAAGATTATAGACCTTAAATACATGGACAAGACTTCCTTTAAAGTAAAATCATGCTTAAAAGTTATTCATCAAATAACAAGAAACATATTTGAAGTAACGAAATTGAATTTTGGTTCTTAGCTTGAAGGATTGATCGTTGATGAAATGAGCTACAAATTATTTTTCAGAAATTCAAACTATTTTAAACTGAATGTTGGTTTTTAATTGGAAGTGGCGATGATTTTCTGTAAATATAATTAACTATACTTCTATATTTATTTGAATTGTTGAATAAGCTTTACTAATGCTTAAATTCCAGCTATATAGATATCTGTTTTCCCTTCCAACTCTAAGCATTGTATCATTTGCGAAAGGTTGTTTTAAATATGTTAGGAAGAAGTCTGGGTTATAATACAAATAAAGCTCTTTAACTTATTTTCAATATTCGTTTACCCATGAGTTTATCAGGAAGTCTATGAAAAGTTCTCCTAATGTACGGTTGTTTTACTGACTGCAGCGCCTATCCTTAAATTAAATTGAATTTCTCCATCAAATGCGATAATTAGCCAAAAAGTACATTACACATTACCAGCTAGACACAAAATGTTACCATTTTAGAATTTTTCCTAACTCTTGTGAACAATAGTTGTATACCTTTGTCTGCAACATGATACATATTTATGTCCTTATGTTTCCTGCTTAAAGAACAGCGATGATTGCAAACATGATGAGCCTAACTTTGCCATTAACCAACTGCAGCTGTCAGGGCCTTTTCAGTTGAGGGCGGGGACTGGCTAGCCATGTTCTCCAGTTCTCAGTTCGAGTTGAAGCCTGATCCTGGAATGAGTCGCCACTCAACGGAGCGTGCGTTTTGTGTTCTAACCAAAGCGCTGTGTTAGTCTTTGATTTGTCACACCAAAGCGGAATTTTCATGGCAGGCTGTCAGAGTTTTTCTATCTGAGCCTGCCAAGATGGGCCAAGATGTTGTGGGTGGGGCTTACTGTTAGCTGGTCCAATGGTTGTCCAAGGCAGGATATCGTCCCTGCTGCTCCTGCCCCTGCCCGTGCCCGTGCCCGTGCCCGTGCCTGTGCTGCCTGCCGACTGCCTGTTCCACGTCCAGTTTAGCCCTTGGCTGATTTTTGATGAAAAGTTTTCAGTTTCACATTATTCATGCGGCACCCTGCCACCCCGCCACCCTGCCGCTCTCCGCCCCCTTTTGCCAGTTTTGTATCTGTTGTTGTTGTTGTTGTTGTTGTTGCGGTGGCTTTGCGGTTGAATGGCGCTAGCATTGCTTGTTTTTGTTGCTTTCATTCTTTTTTATATAAAACACAATTTTTGTTGTATTTTAATTTTGCGCAAATGGAAAATAATAATCAAGACAAATAATAAAATGGACGCAGGCGAAAAGGTGTTGGCACTGCCAACAAATAAAGCCCCAGCCCGCCCCGCCCCGTCCCGCCCTGCCAGTGGGCGTGGCCAAACGCACTGCAGGGCGCAATGTGTCCCGGTGACGACCCCGCATGCCACTCCAGAGTCACAGCCAGAGCCAGAGCCAGATCTAGAACCAGAGCCGGGACCAGTGTCCCTGGAGTACACTCAGAAAAAGGATCATACGAAAAATTGCAGTTCCAAATATTTATTCTGATGTTTATTCTTTTATATATCTGTACAATGTAATAAATACAGGCTTGTTCCATTTTGGAGTCAGTTCCATTGATATAACTGAAGGCATGGTTTTATATCCCCAGAAACTAAATTAAAATAATATAAAAGTAAAGTTTTTAATTCCTGCATAAAAAGGCATCCGAAACTGTTTTTTGTACAGCTGAGTGGAAAGTGGAATTCGAAAAAGTTCGGATTATTATTGTCAAAAGCAGAACTTTATTATGATTAATGATATATGTTTGTTTTTTTTTGTACATATAAACATACACATAACTATTGCCTTATTTTAACTATAAAGTTAATTCAGAATCATTCAAGGCTGTCGCTTAACTTATCCCGGAAGTACAGTAGGTTCGCTCAGAAAAAAATCGAATATTGAAGCCTAATCTAGATATCAGTTTAGAATTCATTCTTCTGCAAATTAGATAGCTCGTTTGTAAAGCTTAATAGAATTAGAAATAGGTTTATTACGCTTCTTGAGAATCATAAGACATTGTTTTATATATTTTTGTGGAATTAATTCGAAAGTGGAATTCGGAACAGGTCTGTTAGTATATAATTTGTATAAGAAAGACTTATTATTTGTTATATTTTATTAAAAAGTTCTTGTAAATATAGTTTAAGCTTCTCATTTAAACTGTTTATAAACAAACCAAAAGTTAAATGAAAAAAAAAAGTTTTTTAAATGATTTGATTTATTGATTTAATATATAGCGAAATGATATAATAAAGAGTAATGGGCTCTCTTGGTTTATAAACAAATATCGACAAGCAAAATGATTCAAATATAACGCCAGCATTCTGCCTTTTTTACGGCCATTTTGTTTTTGCAAGTGTAGGAATGGGATATTGAATCCGAGAAGGAGTTGGAGTGTGAGTGTGAGTCGGAGTCGGAGTTGAAGTCGTTGCGATGCCCGCAGCAGCTCTTGGCTTTGTTTCGAGTGATTTTGAACAAAGCGCAGCGCACTTAATTCTCTTTACGCACACATGGCGGGGCAGACATGAATGTACATGCTATGACAGGCTTTTTATGCCTAAGTATCTTAAGTTGTCAGCTCGCAAAAGGCAAAAGAAATCCTTTAATTTGCAGTAAAATGCAAAACGCAGCGCCACTTTGTCACAGCCAGCATTGGTGTGTGTCAGTGTGCGTATGTGTGTGTGTGTGTGTGAAGATGGCAACAAGTCAGCGTACATTGGACTTTGCCACTTGGCATGCGAGGCGAAGGCGAATCGCCTCAAGGTATGCAGTAAATTAAAATGCAGTGACATAAGGCGAGGGAGATGAGCCCAGGACAGGACAGGACAGGCACAGGCCAGCCAAATGACATGTGTTTGCGAGTGTGTCTGTGTGTGTGTGTGTGTCTGGGGCGAGTGCACTTTCTTTGCACTTTTCACATTAAAAAGTTTTGCCCGCAAGCAGCCGGCTAAGAAACATCTACCAAGTAGTGGCAACTGAACTTCGGTTTTGACAGCACGCACACACAGCCCTACGCACAGACTCACACACACACTCAACCAACCACACACACGCACACACACAACCACACACACAGAAGCATCTCTTGCTCACAATGCATTGAGCCATAAATGCATGACTTTGATTTTACGCCGGTTGCCAGCAACTTTGTAGATACTTGCTTTGGTTTATCCTTTGCTCAATATCAATAGTATCGAGGATGGAGAATACCTCGATATAAGTATCGAATAATTTGCATACTATAGGTAGTGCCAACGAATAGTAAATTGAGATATAAAGCTTGAACTGTGTAGTCTTAACATGCTTATACACCCGAGTTCGAAAGCATCGTTTGTGGCTGGAAGGGCAAACTCTTGGTACTCATTTTAATTCCAGCAAATAATACTATCGATTAGAGTTCTTGGCGTAAGCGGTTTTTTTATTATTTGTTTTTTTTTTATTGGTGAAGACTTGAATATTCTATTGAATTTTTATTTTTAGTTTTAGTTTTTTGCACTTGGAGGTTATGCTTGGCACCTTTCGATCTTCCCCAACTATGTAAAGACCTTAATAATCTAGGAACTTTTATACATATGTATTTACAGATTTGGTTAATGAGAAATCGGCACTTAATATCATCAATATTACAATCAATAAACTTACTTCCGCTCCCTCAGAAGCATCGAAATGATTAATATTGCAATCGATTGGTTTTAACTCTAAAAGGCAGCAACTTTTTCGATTTTTTGGGTATATATATTTTGAAGCTTTATTTTTTATAAAAATTTATATAAATATATATTTATTAAACAAGTTTTCTGATATTTCTAGAGGCAGCTTCAGCAAGTTATGCAAAAATATCTTTTTGGTATACTAAATCACACGTATGACGGCAGTAACTTTTGTGACACATCTCGCTGTCAATTTTGCATATGAATATCAAGCAGGCAGCTCGAGTCGAGTCGTGTGCAGAGAAGTCTGGCCAACGCTTATGGCCACGTTAATGGCAAACTAAACTGCAAACTTTGCTTTTGCCACCGACGCACGCATACGTAATAAAAGGTGTAAATGAGCAAAAGAGCCAACAGGCTGCCAAGTGACGGAGGTGGTAGAGTTGGGGGCTGTGGCAGAGGCACTCAGGCGCATAGGCACACGAAGGGACAGAAGGGCGGACGGGTGGACAGACGGACGGATATGGACTTACGCCTTGGGCCATTATAGGGGCCACTTGCTGCCGTTAGAATTCTCCTACCTGGGCTATTTATGGTAGAAATACAGTGGGTGAAAGTGCATCGAATGAAGATGGGAATCATTGCGATAACTTTTTAGAAGCTTCTCCCTGTATTATTGGAGCAGCCAACGGTGGAAAATTCTAACGAAATTAATTAATTAGTAAATATACCATTGCATAAACTAAATAGGCCTTGTACTTATGGTATATCATAACTTTAGTTATTTGAAATCATAGTAAGCATTGCAAACCCATCTATCACATTTTGTTTCAGCTCACTAGAGCTATCCCCCAACATTTTCATTCTCAAGTCGACTTCCAAACATTACACAACAAGTTTCTTACTCAAATTATTATTTTTTTATTGAACAGTTTCTCTAAAAGTTTAGTTTTTACATTTCTTTTAGTATTTTATTTTACTTGCTAAATTCAAGTTAAGCTCTGGTATGGACGGTACAAAGAACAGGTAGGTAAAAAGCAATAACATCCTGCAGGGATGTTGCTTGTTTAGGACTAGATTCTAGAATATCCTGGCATCTTGGCCATGGTGTTCCAACCACAACAAGTTCCCCGATTTATATTTTCCTCATCTTGCAGAGGCCGGGATGGTGCAATTATGGCAGAGGGATGTTTAAACTGACACTAAGTTTGAGGCATCAATCCTTTTTGGGATATCCTGGAACCGGGCAGACTGAAAGCGGATCGTGCCTGGAATCTATAGGTAAGATCCTATAGCTGAGAAGCAAGCAGTGTATTCAAATATTGTTTTCAACAAAAGCCGTCGCGTTATCCAGAAGTGCAGCGAGGAACGATTGCATTCTTAAGGCAACCAAGGACGCATCTTCAAAATCCCTACACAGCCATATACTATTATATAGCTAAAATAAGTTTGATTTTTGCATTACATTTTCGATTTAAAATAAGGGGTGAAAATAAATAAAAGTGCTTCATCTTATTTTCTTATATAATTACAATGGATTGTTTATTTTTCTAATTACGAGGCTGCCAGTTTGTTACCATGGTGGATTTTCATGTGTATTAAACTAAATTTAGCGTCACTTTGAATTACGGCAGCTGTGTGGCGAACAAGGACGACGACGTCGTCGACTGGAAAGCAGTGGCAGGCTATTATAATACAAGTAGTCCTGCCAGAATGCCAGCAAGCCAGCCAGCCAACCTGCCAGGATACCTAGAAACCTAACAACTTATGTATATGGGAGTTATAATGCTCTGCAGCGGGGACATCATGTTTGCAAATTTATGTAGTTGTAAGTTGCTGCTGTAGGAAATGTCATAAAAAAGCATAGAAAAAAATAATATGCGAAATATAAGTGGCAGCAAATGTGCGGGCAGCGGGCAGGAAGCAGGACGGTGCGAGGCGAGGCGCGAGGCAGCGGATGTGAAGCGTTGCCGTGACAAGCTCGGACGCGTTTAAAGTGCAATTAGCGCACGTAATGGTAATCGAGTTGGCCGCTCGGAATCGTCCGCCAGTGCCACCAGCAGCGGCAACTCCTGGCATTAAGCTCAAGGCGGAGGCTGCCACAGCTGCCTCAGCTGCTCCTGTTGCTGCCACGCGGCTTCCGGCAGGTGGCCGCGGCTTACGAAAGCCCCGCGGGCTTCTAAAGGAGTTGCGGCGTGTTCTTTTTGTACGCTTGCTGAGAGTATTGTAACTTTGTCACCAAATATGTAACCCATTGAATTACCGAAACCATAAAGGATATATATCCAAGTCGATTCAGCCTTATCCGGCTGTTAGTCGGCTTAAAGCTATTATAATATAACTTGGCACAGTTGCTTCTTTTTGCTGTACCAAGTACACTCAGAAAAATAAATGCCCTAAAATGAAGAAAGTTGCATTACTCTTGTAGCCAAAAGCAGCTAACATTATTTCTTTCTGAATTCAAGAAATTTTTTCCCAAATTTAGAAATTATTTCTGGCTTTTAGGGTGAATTTTATTGCAGGGTGATTTTCTGAATTACATATACGGCATTTATTTTTCTGGGTGTATGTCGAAATGAGCCGGATCGGTCATTAAGAAAATGTAGTTTGTAGTCGAAAATGTAGTTTTTGCAGGAGAAACTTTTTATTTTTGAAAATATTTCAACCAAAATATTTCTATATTGAAATATGGCTTGTTAAAGGTTAAACAAATTTAACCAAAATTGGATAATCTATCAAATATTTGCCAAACACTGAGTTACTGTAAGAAGAAGCTCTTTGTTTGTTCAAGATATTTCAACCAAACTCAGCAATTGAGAACTTTATATAGCTTTAATCAAATTTGAATAACTATCAAATAGCTGTCATAGCAAAATTCGATTGAAAATTTAGTTTTTGTACCAAAACCCTTACTATTTTGTATAGTTGCCCTGATAGTAATTTGATTAGTATACCCGCAAGGGTATTAAATCTTCGGCAAATCGTGTATAACTTTTCCAAGTTGTCTTTTATTTTTATATTTTTTAAAGGCAACTGGGGAGCTGTAAATAAATTTGGCACTTAATCATATTTACGGATTTGTGGCGCATTTATTTATGTGTCCCACAGTGGGAAACGCTCATCTTGAGCCGGTTGCCAGGGCCAGGGCCAGGGCCACTCCAGAAATTCGGTTTCTTTTGGCCGCTTTCCGGCCGCCATAACGGAAGTGCAGTCGCAGCGACTGAAGGCTCAAGTGTGGGCCTGGCCCTAAGCCACAAAATGCGCCAATTTGCGCTATTTCAAGTGTGCGAACAACAACAAACACAACAACGGCAGGCAAACAACCAAACCAAACCGAACAACCAAACCAACGTTGCCTAATTATGCGTTCTGGCTTTGTTATTTATAGAGGCGATTCGGCCGCCTTTCGTTGTGGCGGGGTTTTGGCTTTTTGGCTCTTTGCCGCTTTGCCTCTTTTGATGCTGCCCACGAGGCTAATTAGGCCTAAAGCGCGCCCATTGTGGACACCGTTGCAATGTCCCGCGTTAGTCGTCATTGTTGTGGCCAACCTCCCTTTGCCCCTGCCGCCTCACCCGGCACACATTTCCGCCTAGTTACGCTTTGCAGTTCATTAATAATTTAAGTATTCAACAAATGCCAAAAGTACGCGCCATATAAAATGTCACCAGTTGAGGGCTTTTCCACTGATCCAAACGATTTGATTTATTTGTATTTTGTTTTGGGACTGGCATTTTTGGTTACATTGCTCCACTTTTACCCTATGAAATTTTGATATACTGCAATTCCAATCGGTTTTTGATGATATAGTAAGAGGAATGATATGGAGCAACCAACTTTATAATTTTAGGCTGTGATTACAAACGAATTATACATGAATTTCATGAATTTGGCACAATTTGAGAACAACAGAAGCTAACCCTTTGCATAAAAATAAGATTCCTTATACTTTGTTTCCAAAAATTGTTCCTGGAAAAAATAGTGTAATCTTAATGGAATTTTGTAGAATGATAGTCTGTCTGTCTGTCCGTATGAGCGCCATTTTTTCGACACTCTTAAAGCTGAAACAAACAAATTTTAGTACAAATGTGAGTATATATCCCCCTCACCTCCAGCTTTTATATCTTCCACATTCTTATACCTAGAGTCAGAAAATTTGGTATGAAGACTACTTAAATCTTTTTTAAAAGATTTAACTACAAATATTATTGCCACGCCTTCTTGCGCTTCTACAAATAAGCAAAGGACAACAGACTGGAAACGGAGCTACACTCGAGTAGGGAATTCATCTAAAGAAACTCTTGTTTAGGAATCCAAACTCTGAAATACACCCGATTCGTTGGAATGATTTGTTTTTAACTTTTAATCCTATACATAAGCATATCTTATACACAGGGTATCTGACAGTCAAGCATCTGGTAGTTTCTATTCAAAAATGTATCTGTGGTTGTTTTAGTTGTTTAATTTTGTTAAGTGTTTTTCTTGAATGTGCATTGAAATTTGTTGACTTTGCGGTTGGCTTTATACAATTACGAGCTGTGTTCTGACTTTGACTATAAACGAAGCTTACAAATCCCAATTAGCAAACTAATTGCAGACCATTAAATTAATTTTAGTAATTGAGATTATATAGCAAATATTTGCTATCTAGTTTTGGGGCAGATTGGATTGCAATTGAAAGCTTTTCAATGTTGACGGGGGGAATTTTATATCTCGGTGGCATTTTGCAATGAAATCTGTCAGATTGTTATAACTGTGGACGATAGTTGTTGGCATTGTTGTTATTGTTGCTTTTATTGTTATTGTTGATGCTGCTGCTGCTGCTGCTGCCGCTGCTGTTGATTATGATTATTGTTAAGTGCTGGTGGAAAACTGTCAGGTGAAACACTTGAATGCATTTTCATTACACCTCATTACATTTCACTTCAATGCAATTGTGCGTTGCTGATGATTTTGTTATTGTTGTTTTGCAGCCCATGAATCCATGAATACACGAACTGCTGCTGAGTGAATGGATCGAGGTACTCATTTACATAGATGTCAATGTTTTGCATGTAAAATGTTTTTAATTGAAAACAATAAAGTTTTCTGGCTTTGGGCGTTGTGCCTCCGGCAGCCGCTGCCTGCTGCGACACAATGCTTCAAATATTCCATAGAAATATGAAATGCCAAACAAATGAGCAGCTTTCTGTAAAATAAAAACTAGCCGAGATCTTAATACGCTTTTCAGTGGTTTAATTCAGCCTAAAAAACTTAAAATTTTGCAAAAAATTGGCACTTTAGTTTATATTTTGTAGTTAAATAATTTGAAAGCTTAAAATATTTAATCAAAAGCACGTAATTTAGCATTAAATTATTCTTTTAAATTTAAAATTCAATTCTGACTTTTTACTCCCTGTACCCATAAAATGGGTAAAAAGACATCTCTGGGAGACATCTCCGACCCTATAAAGTATATATATTCTTGATCAGTATCAAAAGAGATTTTGATTTGGCCATGTCCGTCTGTCTGTCCGTCTGTCCGTCTGTCCGTCCGTCCGTCTGTCCGTCTGTCCGTCTGTCCGGATGAACGCGTCGATCTCAGCAACTATAAAAGCTAGAGACACCAAATTTGGAATGTAGGTTCCTGTATACCATACGCAGATCAAGTTTGTTTCCAATTTCAAATATCTCCCCCCGTTCCCCGCAAATCGATTAAAACCGTTTTACAGTAACAATTTTCAAGATATAGCTTTAAGATTTGGCATGTACAATACTTTAGTCTCTCTTAATCTACTGTTTCAAGTCGATCGGATAATAAACACGGAAGTTATTCACGATAGAAGATTCAGTAATGTAGCGAGAGGGGGAAGAAGAAGCACAGCCACTTTTGCCGCCTGTGTGCGTGCGTCTTTGTGTATGTGTGTGTGTATGGGTAAGTGGACTTAGATGTGATTGGATGTTTTAGACCTGGGTACAGGGAGTTTCGTAGTCGGGTATACTCGACTATAGCATTCTTACTTGTTTATTTTAAAGAGAGTGAATGTAGGAGATCTTTTTACATCCTTGTATGCATCCTTAGCGATAACTGCAGTTATTTGCTGGGGTGTTGAAGGGTACTCAGGCATTTTTGTCTAGATTGCCCAATCTCTTGACTTTCCTCAAATACCCGATTGAATATTATGTTGAGTATAAATATTCTTGGCGAGCTAAAAGCTGAGCATTCATGTATTCTGTTTCTTTGTTTCAGGCGTGAAAGCGAGCTGAATGAAAATGGAAATGGAAATGGAAATGGAAATGCAGCGATACCATGCAATAAATGATAGATACGTGTACTTATACAAAGATGTGTGAGAACTCACACAGCAACAAGAACAACAACAACAATAATAATAACAACAGAACGTAAAATGCGAAAGTGATAATTAAAAATCGCGCTATAGATTGTTGTATTTGTTGTTTCCCTGTACATGGAAAATGTTTATTGTGCTGCTGTATTTCTTGTCAGAAGTTGAATATTGCAATCAGCATGGGAAGGTGGCATGTGGCAATGGAGCTGGGGTTGTGATATGAATGTGGATACGAATGTGCAACATTGCGAATGAAGTGATCAATGCGCCTAACAATGATTGACGGCATTTCAATGGAGAGCGAGAGCTGGGAACTGGGAACTGGGAACTGGAAACTGGGAGATGGGAGCTTTGGGGCATACAGACAGCATGAAAAGGCAGCTCAGAGAGCTTGTAGGGGGAGCAGAGGTGGAGTCCTTGCATGTTGATGACAAACAATTATGCAGAATTGCAAGCGTTTGCAATTTTGTGCAAAATTAATTTTGCATTTTTAATTTTGCATGAGGGTTGCGAACCCTCTAGTGTCTAACTTTAAAGACAAGCGTTAAGTCTTTAAACACAGAGATTATGCTGAGCCATCGTATTTGAAACAACAACGGCAACCTATCTATCACAAGGGATTGATAAGTTGTCGACCTCGACTGGCATCAGGCGATCCAGCCCCAGTCCGAGAGCCTATCAATCTGTAGCTGGGCTCTGTTTGGGCCACGTGTCTCTGCTGGCCAACGATGGGCTGATCTTGCGATGAGCTGATGCTGATGTTGATGTTGATGTTGTCGATGTTGCTGCAGAAGTCAGCTCATTCCCAATTCATTGGGCGTTGCTGAAGGTTGCGCGTCTCGAGAATGCTGCCAACGATCGTTGAAGTGAGCCGGGATCTTAAGCAGCAGCTGGTGCTGTTGCGTGTATCCTTGGAGCAGCCGGCCATGCAGTTTCCAGAGATTTGGCTGCGCGACAATTGCCAGTGCCCCAAGTGCTACATGCAGCAGACACGCAGTCGCCTGCCACATGGCTGGAACTACTTGGACACCACGGTCCAGTTGCTGGACCTCAGCTGGTGTGCGGAGCAGCAAATGCTGCACATTGAGTGGTCCGATGACCACCAGTCCCAGTACGCGCTCAGCTGGCTCACAGAGCGCGATTTCTCGCACGCGAGTCGCGCGCGATATTTGCGCGACGTTTATCGTCCGGAACCCATACACTGGTCGGGCCAGGAATTTCAGCATATACAGCGTGAGTTCAACTACCAGGAGCTGCTCAGCAGCGACGAGGCGCTGCTCCAGTGGCTCCACCACCTGGCTGTCTACGGCCTGGCGCTGATTAAACAGGCGCCTCTCGAGGAGGATGTCCTGCGAAATCTGTGCAATCGCGTGGGTTTCATGCGCCGCACTACCTATGGCGACGAGTGGAGCGTCCGTGCGGACCCCAGCGCCAAAAATTATGCCTACCTGGCCGCACCCCTGCCCCTGCACACGGACATGCCGTATTTTGAGTACAAGCCCGGCGTGACGCTGCTGCACACGCTGGAGCAATCGGACTCACCCGGCGGCTGGAATCTGCTCACCGATGCCTTCTATGTGGCTGAACTGCTCCGGCAGCAGCATCCCAGCGCCTTCCAGGTGCTCACCCAAACGCCCGTCGACTGGGCGGACATTGGCAGCGACAAGGATCTCTCCTTCCACAATATCTGGCGTCAGCCAGTCATCAAGTAAGTACTGTAAACCAGAAATCGTCAGGGTTTTAAATACTATTAATAAAATTAAAATAAATAATATTTCATTATCTTAATATGTGATAATAATGGTATTGAAAATCAATCTTTAAATAATTGTTGAAATTTTAAAATCATTACTTTTAATTCTTTTTAAAAAAGGCAGAAAAATCTCAATTTCTTATATTTTTTATTGTTATATAATTTGTGTATTTTTGTAAAGGAGCTTTCTGATAAATTAAATTAAATTTCCTTAGTGGTAATTTAAACTAGTTTTGCACAGCAAAAAAATCTTTAAAATCAAAATTAGAGAATCATTTGTATGAAAAGTACTGAAAAGTCGGTGTTATCCGTATCCTTTCTCGTCTTTCGCGCACTTAACAAAATAATAATGAGCTTAAAAATATTTACTTTTGAAATGTGTTAATGAAAATGAATTTCAAATAATCAATTTTGAATTTTATGATGGTATTAATCGTTTGAAATGATATACATAAAATACTTGTATTTTCAAAGCAATTGGATTTTTCTTCTCTCATGAATCATGAATCGGAGAACTAAAAATTGCAGTATATTTAAAAAGGATTAAAGTTATGTAGTTATTATTAAATTTGAAGTATTTTGTGTACAGTAAAATATTAGAGAATACTAAATGTAAGACCGATTCTGTGTTCAACTTGTGCCACCACTTGTCACCACCAACCTGCCACCTTTCATTTCTCTGGTTAGCCTGGACGCCAAGGGTCGAATTGTGCGCATCAATCACAGCATTCCGCAGCGAGACAGCCACTTTAGTGTGCCACCTGAGCAGGTGCGTCCCTGGTACGAGGCCATGGCCCTGTTTATCCAGCTGGCCAACGAGCAGGCATGCACCTTCAAGACCACGCCCGGGGATGTCCTCACATTCGACAACATTCGCATGGTGCATGGTCGCACTGGATATGATGATACCAGCGGCAATGTGCGGCATATTGTGGGCGCCTTCGTCGACTGGGACATTGCCTTCTCAAAATGGCGTGTCCTTAAGAATGGTTCGGCTTGTTGCCAGCCCAACTAATTATAGATTTTAACCCAGCTTTATCAGTAAACAACACGCGTATCACAAATAATAAGGTTCTCCTTAGTACTTTTTAACAACAAGAAAGAGAAACTATGTAATCTTAAACGGAATCAGTCTGAAACATTGTATGAAGACGTAAAACGTATTCATTGAAAATTGTATTTAACTTAAACGATTTTTCGGATGTACTCGATTAGTAGATACTCTGTACCTAGCTCTATAATTCATATATAAATGAACACAACCATACTTAAAAATCAGATATTTAACCAAATTTTCGGGATGCAAAGGTGTCATAGAATGTGTAATAAATATCAACGACTCTTCAAGTATTCTGTTGAAATTAGTTAAGATTTTGGAGGAAGGCGAGGAGAAATATAATATTTCCAGTAAGTATACAAGGTCTCAAATAATGGGACATTCTAACTTGATAATACTGAAGAGTACTGATGCTATTTGAGGATTTTTCCTTATAAATTCCCTATTATACTTACAAATTGAATAGATTATAATACTTAGAAGGAAGGAGTCTTCATTATAAAGTCCGTAGCACATTTACAAATTGTATCGATTATAATACTTAGAAAGAAGATCTTCTCTAAGCTACTGAGCATCTGCTAGTCAATCAAAAAAACCAAATTGATTATTTTTTCAAGCGATTAAAAAAGAATATATATTAAAAGTATGTCTTGCAAGATTCTCTCCAGCTTTGAGTGATTAGTCAGCTGGAAACACATGTTATGATGCGAAAGTCTACGACACGTCATTGTTTACGAGAAGCTTGAAACTAAAATTGAAATAAATACAAAAAATCTCTTATCAGTGGCAAGTGAATCAACATTTGCTCAATAGTGCTACAGGCGATTAGGTGTTTATCAATTTATGGCCGAGGCAGACAAACATTGGCCTGACTGAGCTTTTAGTGTCGGTGTAAATCACACAAATGTGTGGGAGCACAGACAAACAGAAACCCTTTAAACAAGCAACAAGCAACAAGCCAAAACCCAACTCCAAAAAACGATGCGAGATTTTTACGGCATTGCCACATTTTGACGCCACCTTTTGGCAGCGCCGGAAGCTGTTGCTGTTGCTGTTGCTGGTTGTTGTTGATGGCATGGGCGTAGCTATGGTACGAAAGAGGGGTAAGCCTGCCCCCTCTTGAACTATGATGATGCAAATATTATTATTATTGATGCGTTATACATTGAAGCTATTAAAATCAACTTTATTTAATAGCACTGGCTCAAATATCACAATATCCAAGCTCTTGGATGGGATTCGAACCTGAACCTCATCTATTGAGAAGATAGAATATATATATATTATCTTTATGATTCTGTAAATCTTATTATAGGACAGTACGTCTTAGCCACTTGAAAAGCCTGCATACAGAATCTTTCTAAATGCTCTAGCGTTGGATTAAGCGCGATCCTTGAGTTATAGAAATATCACCCATACCTATAAGGTTTGAAGAGTTCTCCCTTGACTGAAAACTATTTCAACAAGACATCAAAAGCCATTACCGATTGCAATTTCATTTGACTACAGAAAAGGTTTCGGAATATAACGAGCTCAGCAATCAATAATCATTTAAGAAAGATCGAAAAATTAACATAAATATTTTATTTATTTATTACATGTTCCTATGCATAACATAAATAAAGTTAAAACTTTTCTTATAATCAATTAGAATATTATTTTTTTTAAATGTATTATCCTTAATTAAATTATAATTTAATTTTATATTTTATTTTTGTTATTATAGTTGTATTTTTGTTAAAAAATTTGTATTTGTGTTTAGCTTTTTGCTACCTATTGATATCAATTCATTATTCATAATAATTTTGATTTATTTTAGATTTCTAAAGCCTACCACTTTGCCCCCCTTGATAAAATACTGAATACGCCCTTGATTGACTGTTGTTGTTGGCTTGCTGTTGGAGCTGTTTTTGGGTGCGGTTACCCAGTGGCAAATCCTTGGCAAATCTTTTTATTTATGTCATTGATGCCAGAAGAGAAACATACAAAGCACACGAAGTACACGAAATACACACACGGCATGTGATTTTGGTAGCACATGAATTTGTGCATGCCAGCCAAGTAAATCCCTCTAATAATCCACATAATAAGCAGCTGGAGAGTCAGGAGCAGCAACAGCTGACAAAAAGGGTTGCAGTTTGAGCTGCACACCCCGCTGCCCGGCTACCATACTGCCCCGCTACCCCTGTAGTCGTTGTCCTGGACTCTTGTTTATAAGTTCATAAAACTCAACGAGCCGGGGAGGGTGCCACATAAAAGGAACGTAACGCTGAGTAAAAAGAAGAACAGTCGCAAATCCAATTTCTGTTTGTGGATTGGGCCACATCTTTTTACTGCTGCCACTTTCCGACCATAATGTGTAATTGAAAACCTGCGCAGTATTGCACCCCAGGGCCAGGGTTCGATGTGACCAACTAATTGGCACAGTTGTGGCGCCAACCAAAAGAAAATATAAAATAAGAGCAAAAGGTTGCTCCAACGTGTGACACTGACACCGCTGGCCATTATGTAAACAAGGCCAAAAGCCGAACTGAACCCTTGCCAAAAGAGGAAAAAAAAATAGCTGTCACGCTGCAAATAATGCGCTCAATTTGTAGACAGCTTCAAGAGCAGACAGACAATTGCCAAACTAAAACGCTTATATACAATTTCCACAATTTCCGCTGCTTGTCCCCTCATTAGATATAGCCAGAAGAAGAGATGGATAGCTGGGTAGAGACAGAGAGAGAGCGAAAGAGATGGCTGTGGCCCAGATTCGTGCCAAGATTTGGCCAGAACGCAAGCCAAATTTGGCTCGGTCGCTCGAAACTGACACAATGATAAACATGCGGCAATTGACGCAATCATTGTCTGTCCATGAATTGAATTAAATCAACTCAAGTGCGACAATCCCCAGCGAACCAGGAATATGGATATTTTACCCATACACTGAGAAAAGAGAGAATTGAATAGCTTCAAAATACTTTAAAAGCAAAAATATGAAATCAAGCAAAATCAAAGTTCAAATAAAAAGCTTGGCAAACAAAAACTGAAGCTGTAGAAATTAAATATGCAACAATTAAACACAAAAACTAAACACAACATTTTATTGTCTTAGTTTGTTGTTATTTAGTTTATTTATTGTGTTCCTTCTGTCTATTTCTATCTAACAGCAGAAAAAGAACTTAAAATTTATGTAATATTCTCACATAATTAAAAGCTTAAGGTAAAATCAAGAGAAATTAAATATTGTATAAGCATTTTTCAAATTAAATATAAACTTTTACTCCGTGTACCCATCAAATGGGTAAAAGGGGCGTACTAAATCTGTGCAAATGTATGTAATAGGCAGAAGGAGACATCTCCGACCCTATAAAGTATATATATTCTTGATCAGTAACAAAGAGATTTTGATTTGGCAATGTCCGTCTGTCTGTCCGTCTGTCCGTCTGAATGCGTCGATCTCAGCAACTCTAAGAGCTAGAGACACCAAATTCGAAATGTAGATTCCTGCAAGTTTGTTTCCAATTTCATATATCTCCCCCGTTCTCCCGCAATTCGATAAAAACGTTTTATACCAACATCTTTAAAGACATAGCTTTGGTATTTGGCATGTATATTACTTTGTTCACTCTTAATCAACTGTCCAAATTTCAAGTCGATCGGATAATCAACACGGAAGTTATTAACGAAAGAAGATTCACAAGCAGTTTTTTTTTTAAATAAACACTTGAAATATGAAACTTTGGATCGATACTCTTTGAAAAGTATATATTGTGCATTTGGTTGCCTCTGAATAGCTGTAATAGATATACAGTTGAAATCATAAGTTTCTGAACATTCCTGTTAATAAAAAGATATGTTCTAAAAAGAAAAGTTTTTTTTTTTGTGTATGCGCAACTTTTATTCGTGTCTTTGGCAAATGAATGGGTTGTGTCATGCATGCACAGACATTGGAATCAAAACTTAAGTATATGGAATGCAAGTACATATCATACAAATGATTGTCAATCCTTTTGTGGTGGCTGGGGCTGGGACTGGGACTGAGACTGAAACTGGGGGAAGGGTTGTTGGGGTGGCTCAGCCAAGGGGGCGTATGCGTAATGCGCCCTGTAATCCCGTTTGATTTCGGTGCAGGACATTAGCGCGGCTCAACGGCGCATTTTGCTTATTAGAATTCGTTTGTGCCGCTGGAGTGTAATAAATTTTGCGAGCTGCTGCCACATACATACAAACAACCACATACATACGTACATATGTATATACAGTTCCATGTGCTACATACGTTCTCAGCAATTTCAAAGTTTATCACCAAGACGCCAGTGTGTGTGTGTGTTTGTGTGTGTGTCTCTGTTGTTGTCTGCACGTCTGCTGTGGTTATGTGAAATCACATCGTAAAAATGTCCAAGTCCAAATGCTGTGCGCCAAAGCTCATAAGTCGTCCTACTGCCACTCCCGCTCCAGCCCCTGCACCTTCTAACTCGCCCTCAGGTCCTGTTGGTTGTCGTTTCACCTGTCGGTTGGAATTGGCATTAGCGGGCAACCCTTTGGCATCGCCTTTCAATTTATAGATGGCGCGCATATAAATATTTATTTCGATGAGCAGCTGCCTAGTCTCCCAGCACCACCTTCGGCACTACCAGCACCGTCATGCCTTTGCATCATTATTATTTTTATTATGGCCTTAAAAGCATCGCCTTGGCGATCAATAAACATTCATGTCTGCGTCTCGACTTGCAGTTTTCAATATTTTCAATAAGCGAAAGTGCTTCTGGACCCAAAGTTCACAAAACTTCAGAGCTGCAGGACCGGAGAGTGAGAGTGTTTATGGCATCCAATAATTAAAGGTCAACAACAGGCACAAAGTTTATGTAACTGCCCTTTTAAATGCCAATCAAGGCCCATTTCCCCCTGACAAAACAAAGAAGCTACAATCCTGTTGAAAATTCTGCCACATCAGCGAGCCGGAAATTATGTTTGGGAATGGGCCTTATCAGTATTATTATCCTTTTGCATTAGCTGCATTTTATGTCCTGTCATAAAACAATGCAAATACGAGCTGGGCCCCGGGTCTGGGCTGAATTCACATTTTGTGGCACACGGCGCACAGTTTTAATTAGGCTAAACACGGTTGCAGTTGCCACATTGTCTCTTAAATGGTTGCAATTGCGAAAGTGAAACTTGCCGCAAAACGTGGCAGCACACGATACGAATGTTTACATGCGTGTGGTGTGTGAACTAACCGTGTGTTTGTATTTTAAATTATGCACTTGAATTTGCATGGTGGATATTATAGAAGTGGCCTCGTTGCAATTATTTGGAATCGTGCTTGGACAAAAAATACGTATAATAAATATTTAATTAATTAAAAGGGAAAGTTTCTTAAAAGGCCTTGGGTCTGGGAAATTATTAATGAATAACAAGAATTTTACATACAAATATGTATTATAAATAAGCACCTTATTTTTATCAGGTCCCTTTTTATATAATTTTATTAAAATACTTAAATAATTTATGTCATCTAATAATTGAACATTCAAATCTTCTTTTGTTGTTTTTAATTAAATTATAAGTCTTATAATATGTACTATAAATTCGCACAAAATCATTTTATTTAAATAATGAAATAATTTCTTTATTCAAATAATGAAACAGTTAAACTATTTGCTTGCTTTGAATAAAGAAACTATATAATTAAAGTCTTATAATATTAGATTAAAATCTTATAAGATTCTAATATAATATAATGTATAGAATCGTTATCATCTTTGTGAAATTTAAAGTTATAATCAAATATTTATCTTAATTAACGTGGGATTTGTTTCTAGTACTATATCTAGAAACTATACTATACCTATATGATTGAAACGTCAACATCAATGGTGCATTAGGTTCTTATTAAAATTAATAAAACATTTCAAGTTTTTTAAAAATATAATAATTCATGAATTGAAAATATTGCAACTAAAATTAAATCAAAAATAAATATGCAGCTTATGAAGAAGTGTGTCTCATTTTCTCGATAACTTTTTGAATTCAGAATCTAAATAGAAAATGTTAAAGTGTACATTGGAGAAGAAGGAGTAGGATATATGTTATTAAAAATTATATTTATTGATCATATCTTACTAAATGTCTTTGAAAAACTGTATGCTACTTAAAATTGAAAATCAAAAGCTGTGTTTGATTTCGCTAACATTGAATAACTATGAATTATAGGATATTCTCTAGTCGCTCACATTAATATGCTATTATATTTGGTTTAACATACTTTTGTGTGCTTTGGCTCGAATGGAGGCTCGTGCACATTTCAGTTAATGGAAGCAACTGGCACTCGAAATGCCAAATTACAAAATATGTATATTGAAAGCGCATGGAAACAGAGCAGAAATGCCACACCTGGAGGCAGCAGGAAACAGGTAACCAGGTGAGCAGGTAAACAGGTAAACGGGTAAACAACAACAACACGATGTAATTACTAATTAGTGCACAAATTGAGTAGCCTTTTGAATTAATAACATTTCCGGGCATTCTAATTTGGACAATATATCATTGGATGCTACTATCATTTGGCGCCGACAGCAGACGATGAAATTCTTGTTGCGGCTTGTTGTGGCATGCTAAATACGTAACGGTAAATTGGTTAACAATTACACAAATCTCATAATGAAGTTAAAAGCGTTTTGCCAGCAACGGAAAAGGATGAGAAATAGGATGGGGAACAGGATGAGGAACAGAATAAGAAACTGGAAGTGGTATACTCGTATTTCCATTGCCTGCGGTCAGCAAAATCTCGCTCCTTGCTGGTAGCTTCTGCTCCATTTGCTACATTTGCTGCCCCAAACCAGCTCTATGAAATTGATTAGATGTTGTTACTGGTTACAGCTGCTGCCCTTAGCTACAGTTGCCAGTTGCCAGTTTGCAGTTGAAGGAAGGCACTTGCCACTAGACAATTTGCAGCTTTTGTTCTCTAAATGAAACCCTTAACAGGTGTTGATGTTTGCTAAGTAGCTATTGCCTTCTGCTCCTGCTGCCATCTGATCCTTGCTGCTGTTGCTGTTGCTGTTGCTGTTGCTGCTGTTGCATGGTTAGCTGCACATTGCTTTGATTATTTTCTATTTTCAACAAATTGTATGCAAATAGTTGCGGCTAGCCCAGGATTTATACCGGAACGAGAGGTTAGCAAAGACATTTAATATTTTCCAGTTACAACCACAATATTGACTTTTCACCTGGGAAAAATCTGTCCGTTGTTTGCCAGAAAACTAAACACAGAATGTCTAAGCCCAATTTGCCACGACTCATGTTGCATGCGGGCTGACGATCAACATTTGTGCAACAAAAGCTGCAGCTTGCAGTAAGATTGCTGTAGTCGATTGTTTGAGACCAATAAATACCCTAAACTAAGCTCGAAGGCTTCTAAAGGGCCATATATCTAACAAGCAGTGTACTTCAAGCAGCTCAGCGGCAGCTCCAGCAAGCAGCGCACTTTCAGTAAATTAACTTAAATAACTTTGGAGTTTATTATGCGATTGTTATGAAATTTTCATGGAATGTTGAATGAATGTTGTATGAATTATGTGTGTCGGAAAATCAAGACCATATCTTTTAAATTGTGGCTTTAAATCGATTTTTACAATTAACAGGGATGCGGGGGGAAAAAGGTAATATTTTAATGCACATAAACATTTCAATTTGGCTGTTGCTGCTGCTCAACAATGTACTTATAAGCCACATAGGATGTAAGATGCCTGCCTCTGCTTGGCAAATGCTGTTGCACAAGTTTTAATCCTTTCTATCCATTTTAATTGGGCTCAGGGTATTAAACTGAAGATATTGATGGCTGGCTAATGAAGAGCTTTAATCAACGCCTCAATTGCTTGGCCATAAACAAATTGTGTGGCAATTGCAATTAGAAGTTCGAGTGCTCTTGCAACTTGTAACTTGCCGCAAGCTGTTGCCTGGCAGCATTTGAACTGCAATTTGGTTAATTGCTTTACGGTCGCCCAGGTGTGTGTGCAGGTGTGTGGCTGTGTGTGTGTCTGTGTGTGTGTGTGTGATATCATTATTTCCTATGTAGAAACATTTGCAGTTTGCTTTAAATTACTTGAGAGTTTTATGAACTTAATAGTCAATAAGCCAAACATTTTCATAACACACTGCATGTGTTTGAGTAGGTGTGTGTGTGTGTGTGTGTGTGTGTGCCTGTCAACCCTTTTTGGCATTTTTGTGGGGTTGGGCCTTGGCTCATTAGACGAGCACACATTTTCGCATTGACGTTGGGCGTTAGAATAAAATTCAAGTTTTTTATGCGCGCTCGTAAACAGAATTGAATTGCCGTCCCATACAAAAAGAGAGCCTCTCTTTCTATGTGTGTGTGTGTAGTACTATTGTGTGTATTTGTTGTGCGTGTGTGTGTGCGAGTGTGGCACACATTTGCTTGCCTTTTTAATAGTTAACGAGCTCAAAACTTGGCGCCCTTTGTGCTGCTTGCTGCCTTGCTGCCTTTTGCCTTGCCAGCATAGAGCATCATATCCTGGCAATCTTCCAGGCCGAACCCAAAAGCAAAACCCTTGACAAAAATGGTCAAGGGCTGCTCATTGTTAACCATTGTTGCAAATTTTCTTTTATGATCCTTGCAAGAGGTTATAAAAATGGCATGACCGGAAATTACAAATGTCCATATAATGTCAATACAAGTGCAGATTAGTGGCTGTCATGTGGCTCGTTTCGGTAAGGCATAAGCGGTAAGCGGTAAGGGGCGAGCTGTGGGCGTGTCATCAACCGATTTGGCAATTGTGCTAAATTTAAGACTGAATTGCCCCGCCCCGCAACGCCTCTCCCCGCCACCCACCGCACCGCGCCGCCTGCCTACCTCACGTTATTTGCTTTAAACAAACAACTGCCAAATGCCGGAAGTCATTTGCATGCACAGCGCAGCTGTGTGTGTGTGTGTGTGTGTACGCGAGTGTGTGTGTGTGAGTGTGTAGATCGACTAGCCTCTGCATGCATGTTTAGATGGATTTGTCGATTTGTGGCCGGACTGCAAATGCATTAAATGCTAGCGTAAACACTGCAACTTGGTAATCCTGCACAGCCAACACCAATGCACCATGGACAAAACTGGCATCCAATTGATGCACAAATAATTAATACATTTAGTGGATATTTTAATTCAATTTCTTGAGAATCAAGGCATATGTATGAATAAAACTCTGTTAGTAATTAAGTATACAATGAATAATATGATCGGCAAGCTGCAAACATGCCTTGTCTAATGCACAAGAAGAGTGTTGCTTACAATAAATAATTCTATCAATATTAATAACATTTTTAGTCAATACTACATTTGTTATTAATGTGACTAACAAATAATCATGAGAGGAGTATATAGAGTAGCTTATACAATTTCTATAGTATATTCCCTTTACAGAACACGTTCCTTCTAAATTTACTTAAGTATTCTCAGTCAGAGACCATTATACTTATAACCAGATTGAAATGTTGATTGTAATATTAATACAATAATTAATTGATTATTAATAATTATTAATTAAATTATAAAAAAAAAACTAAATATGCCTTCAAGCATGTTAAATTATAAAAAAGCAATCTAAAATTGAATCTCAACTTGATTGAGGGTATTGCCCATCAAAAAGCACTTTAACGCCTTAATTTAATGTCCCTTTTCTAATATGAAAATGGTTTCAAATATTCACCAAATATCTAGCATGTAGTGTTAGAATGTTTTCTAAAACTTAACTTAAATTTAGGAATTTAAATATAAAACAATTCAAAAAATACAAATTCAGAAAAACTGTTCGCTATAAAATTATCACAAAAAAAATAGTTGGAAGCTAATTCAAGAATGGAAATAGTTAAAAAGGGCATATTTTCGAAAAAAAAATGTAACTTTAGTTGGTAGAATGAGAAGTCTTGGAAGAGCTATAGTCTAGATATCTAGCCCATTTAAAAATAAAAATTAGCTTACTTTATAACTAGAAAGAGCAAAAATTGGGAAATTATATTATACTATTATATTTTATATATTATACATTTATATTATTGTTATTTATATTATTATACATTATTGAAATTTATTTTAAATACTCGTCTGGGTAGACCAACAGGAAAGGACCTTTTTAGGCATCCCCGTCGGACTTGCACTCTCTATCATTGCCTATTATTAACAATAGATATTTGCAGCATTTGTGATAACTTTGATGCCACAAAATAGTCAGACCTGTTCTGAATTCCACTTTCGAATCAATTCCACAGTAATATGTAAAGCATGCTTTTGGGTACGTCTATGAACTAAATGAATATACAAGAATGCAAGGCTTTTAATTATATTCTGCACTAAAAAGTATGCTACGCGTTATTCTGTGGAATTGATTCGGAATGGAATTCGGAACAGGTCTCAGTATATCTGTTTTGACCACTGTGCAACGGTCAGACAGACTGCCCCTCTAGAGCCACGCCCACTCCGTGTGCTCTTGGTGTTTTGGCATTTTGTGTTAATTTCATGCCAAGCAGCGTCGACGTTGTTGTGCTATACTGGCACACACACAACACACACAAAACACACATACACATAGACAGACTTATTGTGGTCTGTGCGTCTCTGAATTATGTTTTTGATTTTAGTTGACAATGAGCGGGCACAAATTTATTGTCTACAACTGCAAAATCGAAGCGTTGACAACAACAGCAACAAAAGCAGTTGCAGTTGCAGCTGCAGCTGCAACGTGGGCGTTCTGCAGAGTGCCAACTGCGACAAGGCGTGGCCCTGACAGCTACATACACACATTTACACACACACACACACGCACACACACACAGAGAGGCAGGCACAAGGAGGCGCAACTGCAGCGCCTAAACGTATGCAACACGAGGCACAGCATTGCCCCGTCTGTGTTGCATTTGCAACTGCAACACGAAACACTTGATATTAAAGTCCATATGGGCATTGGTGGTGCGACTGTGGTTCCTGTGGTTGTTTACCACCTAAATTTCAGCAATTGCCCAGCTTTTAATTGAAAATTGCTGCTATTTATGTGTCCTGCTCGCAGCCTGATGCACAATTAAAGTTTTTCCTGCTTAAAACTCGAATTAGAACATTTGTTTTGCCGAATGTTTAATCATAATCAGAAGATATCCATAAAGCAGTGCTAAGACTTCTCCTTAAACCTGAATTTGTATTTGAAAATGATTTTATTTATATATTAACTTTTAATTATAATCTAGCTTTTCTTAGCTATTCAATTTTAAGCAGCTTTAAAGCTTTTATAAACGAAATCGCTTATCTTTAAGTACTGAAATATTTCTTGGGTGCTTAGGAAAATTACTTATGTAGAAAACGTTGAAGGAGCGATCCTACCAAACAATCCTTGCAAAACACTTATTTTTATAGCAACGGTTACACAAAGAGAAATGTTAGGCCATCTTTGTGATTCAAGTTCGTTGTATGGAAGCTATGCGCCTTACGCACTTATTATGCATGACTGTCCATAAATGTAACACTTGTTAAGCATAATCTATGATTTTTAACTTAGAGCTACTTCTTTAATTAATTTTTTTTTCGTTTTTGCTGCATTTTTGCATATAATCTTTCTGTTTAATTAAATAATCACGCATTAATACTGCTTTTTGATCAGTTGCTTGAGTTTATGCTTAATTTCCGCACAATTTATGCGTATAACTCATAATATTGTGTAGATATCTCTCTGTAAACACTTTGCTTATGCACTTGCTTGCTTATTTACTTATCCTAGTTTTTACATCAATTCTGGCAATAGGATATACAGAAAATCAATATTTCCTTTTAGAGTACTATACAAGTTCATCAAAAATGTTCCATAATTTGACCTTATTGAACTTATTGCTGACATCCTTAATATTGAAATGATTCGAGATCTTCCCAACATTAGCTGCCGCTGGCTATCTGTAATCCTTAAGGAAACTATTTCCATTTGAAAGTTTATAAAGTTATAGTACGTTTAGTAGTGCGACTAAATTAGTAGCCGGCCCATTACACGAGTTTATTTGTGTGCTGCATTAAATTGAAGATGACATCATAAACTTGCGGCTCTTTGTTGTGCCACTGATCCCTGCCGCCAGCCAAAGAGTGGTGGGTGGAGGGTGGAAGGATGAGGTGCAGCATAGTTCCAGTTCGAGCTGGAGTACATTTTGGCATGCAGTCAAGATGTGGTCCCAAACACGCGCCAGGGCAGAGGTAGGGCGGCAGGGGCGGGCAGCCGTAAAGGTGTTTTTATAGCTGCCATGACAACGGGCGCGCGGGAGGCTGGGCAGCGGCGGGTTAGGGGGCGGTGGCAACTGCAGATGGGCAGCATGTTGTTTGCGCCTGGCAATGTAGTCGATATTTGCACGCTACGGTATCCTGTCCGATTGTCCTGTGAGTGTGACTGCTGCCAGGACTTGTTTGCCAGCTTATGTGCAATGCTAAGCGCCAAGGATTGGCTGCCAGGTAACAGCCAGAGAGAGACAGACACAGCCAGGACGAGAGAGAGCGAGAAAGAGCGACTGATAGCTGCTAAGTTGGCTTGCAGGTGTGATTTTATGCAATTTGCTTTCATATTAAATGAGTAGCTGGTGAGATCTCTGGGCTCCAGTTTTGGGCTTGGGGGGCACATAAAGAACTTTCATTCATTGCAGCCGGGCAATCGGCAGGCGGCAGGGGAGCAGGAGGAACCCCTATGGCAGCAGCAGCAGCTACTACTGCTACTACTACTAGTACTGCTGCTGGCAAAGTAACTGTGCAAACGCTGCAGCTGCAAATCCGCAATCAGACAAAGCAAATAATTTTGCAAAAATAAATATGAGGGATTATTGTGCAGGCTGGCAGGCTGGCAGCAGGCGGCAGGCGGCAGGACGACAGGTCCTGCCTGCAAAATATGCTATAATAAAATGCAGCTAAGTCGAGAGTCGACAGCCCAGAGACGAGAGACGAGAGACGGAGTCGAGAGTCGAGAGTCGAGTGTTGAGAGTCGGCGGCCTGCATGCGATATTAAATTTCAAGTGCATGTGTTAAGCCGCCAGCCGCTGTCCAATGTCGCTGCCTCATTCTGCGGCTGCCACTATTTGTGGCACTGCCGCTGCCATTGAAGGGCTGTCCTTGCCTTGTGCAGCAACTGCTGCATCAGCGCTAAACAACCAACCCCTACCACCCACCCTCCCTCAAATGCGACTCAATATGACGACATTCATTTGAATGCACTTGCCACTTGAGAGATTAGCAACCTGCAACCGAAACCGAACCTTGGCTTGCCACGGGCCCACAGTTTACCTTTGTCATTGCTTTTATTTATTTTTGTTATTTTTATTGTTATTGTCTACTTCTTGGCTTAGAGGCGCAGCCCCTGCCCCTGCCCCTGCCCCGCACCCGCCCCCGCCCAGCCACAGCAGTCATTATTTTGATTATGTAACTTTTTGTGCTGCCTTTTTTTCGACAGTTTGTTTGCATTTGCCTTCACCTGACCGCCACAGCCCTCCTCGGCAGCACACCCAAAACGATATTTTTTTATTAAAATTTTCTTCGTTTTTTTTTGATTTTTTTTCTGCTTGTCATTGTTTGGGCCCTGTTGTTGTTCTTGTTGTCTGTGTGTGTTGGCTTTTTGAAATTTACTTTTAAAATATTAAAAAGAAAAATAATAATAATAATAAATGCCTGCGCTCTAATGTCGTATAAATTCATTGCGCAAACACGGAAAAAAGGTTGCAAGCCGAAGAAACGTCAACAACGTCGACAAATGCAGAATTAGTAAAAATTTTTAGCCAAATTAAATGAGGACCATTAGGAGGGTCCATTGTTTGCGTTTGGCTGCACCGAAATGGGGCAGCAATTTGGAGATGACTACGGAGGAGGTGTTAAAGCCTCAGGAAAACCCCAACACATGAGGGTTAAAGAGCTCTTAAATATCTCAATTATTAAACATTAAAACAGTTTTGTCATTGAATATTTGAATTTTTACTTCATTTGCAGCGTCAGTTCATCTTTTTAGTTAAACACTTTCATCTTCTGAACAGCTTAAAACTACTTTAAATAAATACAAATTTAATCTACTTTGATATGAAAACCATCAAAGTATAAGTGACCCCGGAAGATGCCTAAGTTTTCATATGATAGTAAAAAAACCCATGAAACTTTTACGTGACCAAGAAAATGACAATAAGAATTTCATTAACTGACTTTACTGCGATTCAACTGAATAGAGGTCAGCTGTGCACTTAGACAATAATGTTTATCATAATCTAAGTGGCAATGGAGGACAGCATTTGAGTGCCAAGATGAACTATAGCCCAATTTCCTATATAACTAAGTAACTTGTAATTAGATGAATAGAGGATGTTAATCGGTTAGAAAGTCAATTTATTAATCTGTTATGTTTATGGGGGTAGGAAAAAGAGTTCAGGGAGAATATTTATTATTATTTTAAGATCTATTAGATCTTCTCTCTTTGGAGCCTAGAGCTCACTCATCAACCCTATCTCCTGCACGAATGCAAGAGTTTTTGTCGGGGTGATAGTTCCTATGTCGCCTGTATGAAGGATATAAGTACGTACCCAGGAGAATATATCTCTTTCTAGCTAAGGCAGTGCATTCTGCTAGTATTTGCAATGAGGACTCATCCTTAAGTTCGGAGAATCTACTCACAATTCCTAGTTTACTAAGGTTGATTTTCAGTCTACAGTGACCCGTTAAGAGGATAGTGACAATTCTGAGCAAATTGTTCCCCATAGTTATTATTTGCTGAAATCTCTTTAGATCATAATTTCCTAAGAATTCTGAGTACATTTTTCCTCATAGCTATTATTTGCTGATCATAATTTTCTAATGGTGACTTGGGCTGTCTCAGACCTTGATCAGTTCTTGAGCTTGACTGCCACATAATTTCCTCTTCTACCCTCAAGTGTTCTCCTATTCGGTCTCTTCCTATGCCACAAAACAGTTTTGGTCCTACTAGAATCTTCCCTGCTTCCATTCTACCTAGTTCATCGTCTGCTTCGTCCCTGTGCCCTGGAATCCATCTTAGGGCAAGCCTATTGTTTCTGTCCAGAGAGAATATTTAGTTTTTACAATTAAATATCGGATTTCTATCAGTATCAAGCATTAATATGGTATTATTGTAATTATATTGAACGAGCTGGCAATGTTATAATATACAATTAAACTATTCTGTAATAAGCAATCAATTTATGTCAGCTGAAGGTCCTGGCAGCCATTGCTGACACACACTTATCATGTAGCTTAAAGTATGTATTTGATTAGTTTTTAAATGACAAAATGAATTAATTAATTTATGAACGCTGATGTGGCTGAAAATAGATGAAAGATTTATATTGTGTATGAGTAAATATTCTTGAAGTTTTGGTTTGAAGCCAGGTTAGATTGTTATTCTATTTGCAGGAATCGATGAAAGTACAATTTAATTAACAGGCGCTCAAAATAATGATTGTGCTGTGTGAAAAGGCACACACACACAGACACACGCACAACAACAGGCACACACACATACAGCGAGAGCACACACCATGACAAATGCACGTCATTTGGCTTATTAGAGGTTTATTTCGCTCTTGGCACTCAACTACAATACAATTACGCTCACTAATACTCACTCATACGCCTTTGGCAATGAAATCCGTGGAAAATCAAAGCCATACACACTCTACACACCCCGCACACCACGCACACACACATTTCGGGCCAAAGTTTGGCATTGCGCGGCGCCAATTTGCAATTTCATTACAATGCTTAATCATCATTACTTGCCAGCGCCCCATAGAACGGCTATAAAGTGCACAAACACACTGGCATCTCATTGTGTATGTGTGTGTGTGTGTGTGTGTGTGTGTGTGTGCAACACATTCACAATATTGCGTTCGCACTTCCGTTACGTACAGCATAAAAATCGCAACCGAAAAATGGCATTCGCCGTGCAATTTTGTGTGTGTTTCGTTGAGAGAGCTGCCATGTCACCGTTCACATGGCTGGCTGGCTAGATCCAGGTTCTCACATTTGTTGCTAGTGGTATTTGATTATATATGTAGCCGTATCATGCACCGTGCCACATAACCGTACCCGTACTCATACCCATACCCATACCCATACCCATACTCCTATGCGTCACGCTGCTCAGGCTGCCTCTGCAGCTTCGCGTCAAATGCAGTTTATGCCCCCGCCATAAATCAAAATTTTTGGTTTCTGCTGTCAGCCAGTGGCAATGGCTATGAGCTCCAGTCGAGAGGAGTCCCGAGTCCTGAGGAGCGAGAGAGCTCAGTTCCTGGTTGATCCAGCTGCTGCCCTTGCGTAACTCGTTTATTTTCGTGGTCATAATTTGCCGATGCCGCCAGCTCTGCTCCTCCAGCTGCAATGGCATTTTTTGGCCAGAACGGAGTTATGCTACTCTCAGCCATTGCCCATTGTCCTGAGCGCTGCTAAAATATTGGTTTAGATTGTGTCAAACAAATTGAATTTGCGATTTTTTGATGAATCCAAATCGCCGCCACTGGCGCATTTTACAAACTTGGCCAGAACGGCAACAAATTCAATTCAATTTGCATTGGCAACTGTTGAAGTTGTGTGCTTGAAGTGTTTTTGTTCCTTGGCTGCTGCCTCGCACTCAAAGACTTTGGTTTGCCACTTATACTAAGCACTGGCAATGAGATACAATCTGCTTGGTTATTTAAGTCTGCAGTTTTCAAGTTTATTTCCTCAGCTCACAAATCGAATTCAAATGGATAACAAGTTGAGAAGGTGTTCATAAGAAGTACTTAATCCTAAATGGATTTCTGTGCAATTTCACAAGTACATCTTAGAGTATTAAGAGCAGGCACAATTACTCAAGTAATTATATTTTGCGATTATAATTATTCAAGCAATAACAATGCTTTATCATACTTACTTTCTTACTATTTTATTTGACTAATTGTAGTCTCTCCTCTTTTCCCTTGTGCAGCTAAATTGAGTTCGCACAAGATTATTTATTTAGAAAATACTTATTTAGGGTCTTCATCCAAAGGGTGAAAATTGTATCCTCCGAGCGGGTTACAATTTATATGTCAAATGGATAAGGAGCACAAACCATGAACAAAAAGATATCTCGGATAAAAACGATTGAGCTTTGCCAAAGTTGGAAGTCTAAGAAGAGCATCCTTTATGGTATGGGAATCCTAAGGATCAAAATTTATAGCATTTAATCAGAACATACTAATATACATATAGCAATATTGGCGGTCAGCAATTGATTACAAATTAAATTTAGAGATTTCCATTTTTGAGTATTTTTTTCCTAAGAAATTCTTTAAAAAAATACAACAATTTTATTTTTACAAATAACTAAAATGTTAATTGCCAAATCTGTTGGGAGGCCGAGTAATGATTAGAAAGACATGCCGCATAAAATTTGGCTTAGTTTCGATAAAGTTATGAGTGCTGACATCTAGGAAGAGCATCCTTTATGGATTTGGGATAAATATGATAGTTGGAAGTCTAGGAAGAGCATCCTTTATGGATTTGGGATAAATATGGTACACGGCAGTCTGGAAAGAGCATCCCTTATGGATTTGGGATAAATATGATAGTTGGAAATCTAGGAAAAGCATCCTTTATGGATTTGGGAAAGTTTTGGCAGTCGAAAACCTAGGAAAAGCAGCTAGCAACTTTAAATCTCTGTTTTACCTTTCTGCTACCACTTTGATCATCTGCTGCTCATATTTTTAGGGAGGCAAGCTTAGGTATAATGCGAGTAATCTCATGGTTTCCCTTAACAGCGTGCTACATCAGCTGCCTTGTCCAGACACACACACACACACACAAACACACACACACACGCACACACACACACACACACACACACACACACTTTTATGTATGAGCATCATTCGATATGCGATGCGCGCCTCATTTGCTCGGACTTTCAACGTCATCATCAACAGTGGCAACATTTGTGTGTGTTTGAGTGTGTTGTAGGTGGCCAGTTGCTGCTGCGATTTTCACGTGTTGCAAGTTAATAGAGAGCCAAGTTATGGCCTGCAAGTGAATTTTTGCACTGGCCATTGGACAGCGGCCAGTTTATATAAACATAAAATTCGTGCACAATGCACTAGACGAAATTTTCCACATGAATGGCAAATGCTTTGCCCCAAAACAGGCATTGTAACCAGAGAGAGAGAGAGAGAGAGCGGGAGAGAGGGAGGGAGAGAGTTACATATGAGAACAATCCTAGTTCCTTTTTTGTGACTGTTGCTTTTTATCGGGGCCATCGATCTTTGGCCTTGCGTTTGACAGATCAAAATTAGAAATCACAGCAACTACAGCAACTACAACATGTAAGAATGCTCTAGTCGGGAGTGCTCGACTGGGGGATACTCAGTTCTAAGCGTACAGCAATCGCATACATACACAGAACTAAGTGTACTTTAACCCAAACATACACACATATACATACAAAAATACATACTCTGTGCAGTGCCCTAAATATCGTTTAAGCGTTATCCTTTGAACAATTCCTTGTATAACTTTCTTGTTTATTTTCCGATCGTTACTAAATATTAACATAACATAAACAATATGCTTAGATATATGTGTACCAAATATCAAGGTTCCATCTTTCAAATTGTGGCTGTTAGGCGTTTTTAATGATTTTCGGGAGGAAAAACCTTCCCATCACATTTTCTGTTTTCGGAGGGAAAGAAAGTGCTTATTAAATTTTCTGTTACATACATTTTGAACCATTTTTGGTGGCTACAGGGTATAGCGACTACAACAACAACGCCGTAGCAAAACGGCTTGTGGTTGTTCTGTGTGCTTTTCATAGCTAATTGAACTGCTGGCAAAATAATTTGCTGCATGCTTTTAGGCGCAGCCGAAAAGTGCAAAAAATTGTATCAAGCTGCTTTTGTTGCGATTTGCTGAAGCACTCAGCCAAAGTCAATTGTTGGACCGGATGGGGGGCGTGTGTGGCAGTGTGGTGGCGAGGAGGGGTGGGGGTATTGCCTCGACGCCTAACTGCCGTTATTCGCGCGCTTATCGACATTGTTCGCTGTGGCAGCCTTTAAGTGATTTTGATTTCAGTGATTTGCCTTTCATATGCAAAGCAGGCGGCACGCAAAAACCCTGAAAACTGATGACGCAGCAGCACTTGAGTCGACTCCACTCGACTCGACTCGACTCGGATCGCGGCTCGACTTGAATTCTGTTTGGGGCGTGCCCGAAAATTGCCCGTTTAGCGGTTTATTTTAATCGTAACAACAACAACAACACAGAACAACTAGAAACATTGCAGCCAAAGGCTCCCGACTGTGCTATACTGCTTCTCCATTTGCTTAATTGCGAAGGCGGCTGTGGGCGTGGCACAAGTATGTGCAGTCTCAACTTTCAAGGAGATTATCAGCAGTGCGTATACCAAATTTCCTAACTCTACACATAAAGGTGTAGCAGCTATGCAACCCCTTTTTTGTTTCGGACGTGTCTTTGATTTTGGGTTCCAAATTCGAAGCGAATCTCTTTTTTGAAGCTATATTCGAATAGTTTTTCTTATATTGAACCATTCACACCGCAGTTTCACTCCGAATTCAGAACAGCTGTTTTCAATTTCGCATAATTGGATCGAAGTCGGAAATAGGTACATTCCGGATGGGTTTTTACCGAAATGCGGGAACGGTAGTCAGCTTCTACGAAAATATATACCAAACTTGGTTGCTCTAGCTTCAAAATTGATAGACGGACATTGCACAAGCCCTGTATGCTCTGTTGTACTTCTTGGGAACAGACTATCAGAACACAAAACAGTTTATGCATTTTGTCGCTTGTGAGCATCAGGTAACATTTTCATAGCCACTTTGAGCGCTGTTTACAAATTTGATTTTCGTGTTTGATTTGCAGCTGGGGCGTGAAAAAGGGCAGCAGTGGGTGGGGTGGGGTGAAGCGGGGGCGGTGCGGTGCGTAGCGGTGCGGGGGTTCGCGTTGCACGTGTCTGCGAAATGGAAAGCCAAATGGCAGCCAATGTCTGAAGGCGACTATTTATAGTCTGACCCCAAGCAAATGAAACTGTAAATTAGAGACTGGCTAAGCACGGGGTGAGGGTACGGGGCGGGAGCGGGGGTGGGGCGCATAATAATAACTGCAACTAAACAAAAGAAACGAGCGAAAAAAAACAACAACAAAACGAGACATAATCAAAGCGGCGCCTAAAAGCAGCAGCAGGAGCAGCAGCAGCGGCAGCAGCAACGGCAGCAGCAGCGTCGACAGCGGCAGCGCAGCGCAGCGCAGGGGAAACAAAATGAACGCCTGGCGAATGAAATGAACAGCACACGAAGCGGCACACGAGCACAAACGAAACGCGCGCTGCCGAAGCCGAGCGTCACAAACGAAACGAGTGCAAAACGTGTGCCAAAGCTGGAACAGAGCTTTTTGGGACAGCAGCAGAGAAAGCTTTCGCTCTCGCTTCCGCGCGCTCTTTCGCTAGCGGCAGCGACGGCGATGCGTGCGCAGGCTGCGCTGCGCTGCGCTGCGCTGCTGAAGCTGATGCTGATGCTGCAGCAGCTGCACGGCCGTTAAAATTTCCCCTACAACTTGCTGCCTGCTGCGCTGCCAGGCTTATCTCCGCTGCTGCTGCTGTTGCTGCTGCTGCTGTGCCTTGGGTGTGTGTGTGTGTGTGTGTGTGTGCCCATGTCTTTTTGTGCTCTTCAGTTTTTCGCGCACTCTTTTCATTTCGTGGAGTTTTCCTTTTTGCGTGCGTCTTGCGTTGCTTTTCTTTTTGCATATCCCCGCCCGGAAAATTCATCCTGCTGGATGCGACGACGTCGGTATAAAAACGCCCGCAACGCATTTCGTTGCTCATAAGTTGAAATCATAGCGTCCAGTGTGTGTCCTGTGTCCTGTGTCTTGTGCCAAGTCCTTTGGCAGCCAAAGCAGCCGCAAAGTTCGTTAAGAAACACACGCACACACACACACGCACACGCACACGCACGCATACGCACACACGCTGCACAAATTTGGTGCTGTCAACAGGAGGCAATTTTTGAAACACAAAGTGAACATTTTAAAACTAAAAAAAAAATTTAAAAAAACTTTTAAAAAAATTGTGCACAAAGCATAAAAAAGAACAGTTAAAAATATAAAAACAAAAAGAATAAATAAAATCAAAAAAGACTGTGTGACAGATTTTTGTTTTTATAATTTGCAACATTTTGAAATGTTTCGAACGAGCAAAAAACGATTTTCGCTTGCTTTTATTTTGTTATTGTTATTTTTAGCACATTGTGCAAAAGTAATTTGCATAATTTGCGCAGCAGCGTTAAATTTATTGCGCGTTTTATTTGGGTTTTTACAGCAATTGTTTTCAAACATAGTTAATTTATTTGCACACCTTCAACACGGACAATTAACAGAGAAGAGCCCTAAAAACCGAACTGACCTTTCTGTAATTACCAGACACACAAGCCGTTATTGACTATATATACATATATATTTAAATATATATGAATAATAAGAGAAGCAGCACAGAAACAATGAAAAACAATTCAAATGACATTTGACTGGAATTGAACAGCTTTGTTAATTATGCGCGTATTACAACAATAAAGAGGGAGAGAAAATGAAAAACAATCTATAAACATAAGAAACGCAATTGAAAAACATTTAAACAAATCATGCAAATATGCAAATTAGTAAATTTGTACACAATTTCACAAGGCTGCAGCTCATTTCAAGGTAAGCAAATAAATGTTGTTGAAATGCATTACATAATATCATCAGCCTGTAGAACATTGCATTAATTATACATTTCCATGCAAATTGCAAATTACAATACACACACACACACACACACACACACAGTCACACAGTCACACACACACAGAGAGATAAATAATGCGTCCATTAATTTCAGCTCAGTTTAGTCATCCGTTAAATCCAACTAACAATATTCTGGAATTTGTATATTTTTGGTATTTCCATAAGCTGCCATCCATTCCATATTGATTGCTTTCATCGAGAGCTCTTTGACATGTTTTATGCTGTATAAACAATTCGCTTAAACAATTTTAATTCTATTCCAACAGCATAATAATTAATTCGGCGAAATCTTTCTGAAAACTAAAAAGAATCTACTAAATTTCTGCTAGATCGCTCTGAATTCTATGGAAAATCTAATAATGTTTGTATTTTATTACAAATATTTCATATTTGGTTTTATTCCAATTAATCTAATAATGTTTCTAATTCATTAGAAATATTCAATATTTGTATTGATTCGAATTAATCTAATAATAATTCTAATTAATTAGAAGTATTTTGTTTTTTCTACTGAGTTGTATTATAAAAGCGTGCTCCTTTTTTATATTGGGGCCTGTTCTGAATTCCATTCCGAATCAATTCCCCAGAATAGCATGTAGCATACTTTTTAGAGCAGAATATAATTAAAAACCCAAAAGCCCAAAAGCATGCTTTACATATTTCAGTGGAATTGATTAGAAAGTGGAATTCAGAACAGGCCTTATTATGTGTTTTTGAGTATTTCAAAATTGGAATACTTCAAAACTAGCGCACATATATTTTAAATATAATCGCATTTTATAATAAAATTCTTAGCTCATTGAAGAAATCATTTATCATATATATATCACATATATTTGATTATATATGCTAGCTTATCTTTTAGTTAAGAAGCCATAAGATAATCAACTCTGTTTCCACTTCCGAGCTATTTTTATAGAAAGAAATGCGATTTAATAATGTCTTATTTTTCTTCTTAGTTATATTTATGTGGTGGCTGGGATCGGCACCTTGTGATCTTATCCAACCATTTATAGAGTTAAATAAGCAAGGATCTACATATTTACAGAGTTGGTAGATGAAATAATGTCATAGTTTCTAAAATGCCTTTTCTCCAATAATATAGTTTCAAATATATATTGTAGAAGCCATAAATACAGAGTTAGTTTTCATCTACCCTTATTTAAAATGAATTAGATAGAATAGCCAACAAATAATCGTCAGTAATGTTAAATTACAGATTGCACTGCCCTTGCCAGACGAAGAAACAGGCAGCTGGGTGGGTTTTTCCTTCAGACAAACGATATAGGTACTCTCGATCCTTGATCCTTGCTTTCATGCAGGAAAAAGGGTTAATGAGTGAGCTTTAGGCTCTGAAGTGGGCACAATAGATCTTATAGGTCGCCCCATCACCAATAATAATAATAATATTGTTAAAATTTGTTTGTGACAGATAGAGTTAATAAATCTCTAACTATAAATAAATATTCGTGGGCTAAGTTCAGTTCAGTACCATTGAAAAGCCTTAGACACAACATATTTGCTTCATTTTTTTTTTATTGTAAAGGTATCCGAGATATATCTAAAGCAGGTAAAAGCCAGGTAAAAGACTGACAGCTATTTACACACAAAAAGCGGAGTAGAGAGCAGCGAAGCTTATTAGAAACTAAATATATTTAGAATTTTACCATCAGTCGTTTCCTAGTATTTATAGGCTATCAGCCTAGCTATTTATTGTCTTCGTTAATATAAAAGAGCTTGATAATTTGAGCCTTAAATGCATATATAGCAAACATAATCATAGTCGTACATAAGCTGTTAAGCTAAAGGCAGCAAAACTTAAGTAACATCCTTTAAAATAAAGCTAACAAGATACAGACACAACTATTCAAATAATAACACTCTTCTAGTTTGAAATTATACATTAAATGACTAATTCAAACTAAAAGGTTAATGTAGCTTGTTAATTTAATTAAGATATTTACAATTTGTTGAAAAACGAGCACTGGAAAAACTCTGAACGGAGCTAAAAGCAAACTGGTTGCCAAACTAGTCGAAACTTTTAACTGGCGCTCAATTTTAATTTAATTCATGTCGGAATTGCATTAAAAACTCCACAAAAAAAAACAAAATAAAATAAAATAAAATGGAGACAACAAATACGGACGATAAACAAAACGTCAATCAATTAAAAAAAGAAGGGGAAATATAAAAACAATTCAATACAAATTAACTATTTTGTAAAAAACGTGTGACGGCTCATTTGGACTGCAGTGGACTGCAGTGGAGTGGAGTGAGCGAGCGAGTGGCATGAATAATGTGAGTGCAACACTTTCAGATGTACACACTCATGAATATTTATTCAATGTGTGTGTAATTTATATGGCCAGTCGATTAATTAAATAAAACAGCACAATTATAAAAAATGCCAATTTAAATATTATTTGCATGTGTTGAGCGCAAAATATGCAAAAACAATTGTAATTAAGCGCAGATCGAAGCGGAAATGAAAGCGGAAACGGAAGTGAGTGCAAGCTAGGGGCGAGAGACACATATAATTTGTACAATCAAAAGGCAAGCGAAAAAACTAACAAAAAAAACTCAAACTGAAGCTGCAATCAGGTGTCTTCCATTAGAAATGGCACACACACACATACACACACAAAAACAGGACGAAAAACGAGCAAAATGCTGGCAAATTCCAGTGCAGCACTTTAAATTCCAATTAAAAGGAAAATGTGAATAATTGCAAAAAGTGCTTAGTAATGCAGCCGCTCTCGCTCTCTTTCTAACAGCGTGTGTGTGTGTGAGTGTGTGTGTGTGTGTGTGTGTGTGAGTGTGTGTGTGTGCATTACAGCACCAAAGTCGAAGACTTTAACGCAGCTGCAGCGAAAAGCCTTGTTTCAGCTTGGCTTAATTGCATTTTAGTTGCCAAGCTGAACGGCGGTCGAACTAATGCCACATGCCACATGCCACACCACCCAGCACTAGCACCACTACAACAAACAACAACAACACTAGCTTCTAAGTACTCAACACTCCCCCTCCCTTCGCTCTTCGCCCCACCATTCACATATCGCACTTGACTGCCATAAGCCTCAACGCGCGTTCTCTGGATGTTGATTTGGCGCCTTTGCCTCTGCCTCTGCCTCTGCCTCTGCCTTTGCCAGCTGCGGACTTCGCTGCATTTTCCGCTGACATTTTCGTTCATTTTCCGATTTCCCTTCATGCCAAATGCCGCTGCACGGCTTCCGCATATGGAAGCATGCTGCTTGGTCCTGGCTAAATGTGTTACTGTGTTTGGTCTCAAATCAGCTTCCGTCACATGCCAAGCGGCAAAAATAAACAACGAATGAAGTAAAAAAACATGAAATACCAACAATCTGTGTGACAACGAAGATTAAATACACTTACTAACTTGCTAGCTGACTCAAAGCTTAACTAGAATCTGTGAAAGGTAAAAGCGAAGACATTTAAAATCATAAATGTCCTTCCGAACTTCATAGCAAGGGCAAATCTTAACTAGAATCTGTAAAAGGTAATATCGAAGATTAAATGTCCTTCCTAACTTCATAGCAAGGGCAAATCTTAACTAGAATCTATAAAAATATAGAAAACGCAAAACTTTCCCATTTTGTTTGATTTCATTTATGATATTTAAATAGATGGAAACTTACTGAACTATTTGTCAAAGATATTGAAAGTTTTTGTTAACAGAAAGAAGATGTAAGCTATAAATCATGAATAATGATTATAATATGATTTTTAAATATATATAAACGAATCTTGGATGCGACTTATGTATTTTATCCCAAGAAGTAAGTGTACCAAGTTTCAATAACATAAGAGTTTAGTTTCCATAGCAATAAGCAGATAAGCAGACAAGGACTCAGCCTGATCAAGAATATATAAGCATCCCCTACGCTGTGTCACAAAACTGAAATGCCCGCTTGCAATGATAACAAAATAGTGGGTCCAAAAAGCAACGCTCCATTGAAAGGAGCAGTTCGGGAGCAGGCGCTCGTTAAAGTTTGCCTTCGTCCTGGCTCTGGCGCTGGTGCTGGTGCTGGTCCTGGTTCTTGTTCTGGTTCTGGTCCTGCACTGGCAGCGATAAAGTGCAAATTTTGTTAATTATTCGTGCGTTGCCTTCAGCTTGGCTCGTACTGTGTGCCCAGACTTGAAACGAGTGCGCAAACTTTTTGGCATAATTGCCACAATTTTTGCAGGATATGTCTGCCTTTTTGCCAACGCAGACTGCCCGACTGGCTGCCTGGCAGCCTTGCTCTTAGCACTCCTTTTTGTTGTCAAGCCATCAATAAAAACGCATCCACTTGAAGTGCACTTGGAACTCCTTACCGAGCCAAACACAGTTTGACTTTCGACTGTCAGCTAAATGAAAGGTGTGTGCTTGCCACAGCAATTAGACTTAATGTAATTTTGAATTATTTAAATGCGTGTTATGCGACAAGGACACACACACACACACATGCTGGGCGGCTCCTGGCTCACACACTTTGTGCTGACCAACACAAACTCAGCAAATTTGCAGTTTTTCCACATTAGAAGTAGCTGGGTACCCAGCAGCATGTCCCCTGTTTAGTCATGTGTGTGGCATTTGGAGAATTTGCAGTCACAGTCCATGTCAAGCGGAGCTGACATGGCTATCCGCTGAGATTTGCGCTTTGTAAATTCATTTGCTGCTCCTGTCTCTAAGCAAGCCACACAAACACACACACAGAGATACATGGCCAACAATTACACACACACACACACACACAAGCCCTGCATAAATTATGCAGTGCAGCGCAGAGTAGCAGAAAATATTAACTGCAACGTGGCACCCAGCTACTGACGCCCTTTCCCCTCTCAAACGCCCCCAGCTGCCAGCACCGTGTCCTTAACCAGGTGCCAGGCAGCCAAACAAACCGCACACCGTGTGGCGTCCTCTGTGGTTCCAGCTAGCTTCGTTGTCTCCTTTCATACTCTAACCGAGCGCTCTTTAACTTTCCCATGCAACTTGGCCACTTTAGTTTCTAACAGCGCAGCGTCCTTTTATGTAGCACTTAGCAGAGCTCTGTTAGGCAGTTTGTTCACCAGTCAAGTTAACAGCATGTTAATGCGAAACGCTGTTATTTAGAAACTGCATCTTAGTTTTTACTCTAAAACTTGATTTTTAATACACTTACAGAGACTTTCTTTGATTTTATTTGTTTAGAGTTTCATAATAAATATTGTAGGAAAATAAATCAACAGCTTAAAGAACTTTGGTTTATATATAAGCTAATGTTCTTACCCAGTATGAACAAGCCCGGCAAATAAGAAAGAGGCCATAATACTTAGAGCAAGAATGAAATGTTGATTGTACTATTAATGTATTTAGTTGAATAATTTGTATAATATTTTTGGGGAAAGATTTTTACAGTGTGCATCATAATAATATTTATTAATACATAGTTTTTGAACTTAGGAAACCTTTTTTTTATTAAATGTTACTCCTAGTTCACTTCTGTTATAACATAACGAAAATCGGTTTTTAAAATCAGAATTTCTGGAATTTTGGGCAATTAGGGCATAGAATGTTCGGTGTGCGAACAATTAGAAGCTACTTTCTTGTTTATACTACACGTACCGTGCTGCGAGTGTGCGAGCGGTGTGTGTGTGTGTTTATAGCGACTACTTTTCGTAGCTGATACAGCAATTTATTTCGTTAGTCAGTCGCTGGCTTTGCATTGCATACTTGCAGGGGCGCAGCTCAGCACACAACTACACACACACAAGCAGACACACACACATATACACACACACAGAGAGCGGAATAAGCGACTTAGCATAAAGTGGTTTTTGGCTTGGCTTTTGGCTTTGCATTTGACATTTCTTGGGCCAACACACAAAGTTTGGCAATTTGTATACGAGCATTGCGAGGCGAACCAAAGATGAGATTAGATGAAATGAAATGAGATGAGACGAGATCAGATGAGTTGGGTTGAATTGCGATAAAGATAAGTTGAGACGCCGCCAGACAAGTTAACGCTAAATTTATGTTATTATCAACAATGTAAAGTTCCAAATGTAAACACTGAACTTAATTTTGTTGAAAATTATTGGTTTAAATATCTTGTAAATGGCTGGTGACAGTTTGTTAATAGAATAATTGAAAGATAGAAATTAAATGGAAAGCTAATGCTGTTATAAATACAGCTCTGGTAAAGGTACTCGTACCAGAAGTTCTTAGGTAAATATATTAGCATTTTTCCAGCTGATATATGTGCCAAAGAAATGTGTGAATATCAAACATAGTTAACAGCTCAGAAATAAAGCTATCCTGACTGAAGCTGGCTCGAGAAATGCTAAACAAACTAGATCAGTTATAAAGAAGCAAAAGGTCTGCTCTTAGATGGATAACAGGAAACAGGATGTTATCCGCTAACGAAGCAGCAGATGAGCTAGCTAGAATGGCAGCAGAGAAACTTCTGAGGTTAGCGAAGGACAATATTTGGCAGTTAAGCTAGGGAAATGCAGCAGGTCTTAAAAAGATCAAGAAATTTCACTGAAACTAGTATAATCTGAAAACACTCCAGCTAATATTTATAAGCAGTGGCATAGAATAATAATAGGGATACTAACTAATCTCTTAATGGGATACTGTAGACTAAGAAGTCAACTTAACAAACTAGGAATTGTCTGCTATGTAGAGGCTGCGAACTAGAAAGGAATAGGTATACTTCTAGGAAAGCATTTCTTTTAAAAAAAGGATACTCAGTGGAACCCAATCAATCTCTCGAATATACCTGCGGTATAGATATAGATAATATATACAACAGCTCATAGAACGTAGGCCTACTTTCAATATAATCCCTGTTTCGAGTTTTACCTCCGCAAGAATTCTAAAGAAAACTTCAAAGGATAGCCAAAAAATTGAATTTTATTTCATTTAAATATATTTATTTGTATTAAGATTTGCTTATTGCCAACGTAATGTAATATAACTAGGACAGGTTGCTTAAATTGGTTTTATATACGAGGGAACTCAATCTAATTAAAAATTAAATGCAGAAACTGATGCACACCTGATGGCCAAAGTAAATGTTAACTTAAGCCTTAATCGATTCCCTGCAGAAGCTGCAAAGGCTTAATACTATGTATGTATGCTTTATATATGTATGCTGTGAATACGATACTTATTAATAGCATCAAAATGCAAAATGCGGTCATAAATTCAGCTTTGTAGATGCGATTCAACTAATTTTGGAATATATCTCTGGTATCCTTGTGGTGCGTGTGTTTGTGTGTGTGTGTGTGTGCTTAGCTGGCACTCGGTCTTGAGTGTCCTGCCATGTTGGCAATATAAATTGCATTTCACTGCACTTCTGCCGCCCTTCAGCCCTCGCTCACTCCCTGGCTGTGTGATGGAGCTGCTGTCAGCGTGTTATGATTGAAAATATACGACTGCGAGTGCGAATACAAATCCAAATAGGACTATGAGTATGCGTTGGAGTATAAGTTTGAGCACTTGAATATAATAACTACATATTTTTGCAGGCGGTGACACTTTATCAGCAGCGTCACATTTGTGCCAGTCCTTGCTGTTATCCTGTATCTTGTGTGTGCTGCTCGCAAAATGATCTCATTAGCAGATAATATGCCATACGCTTCAGCTTCCTGCTTCTGTTTCCTTTTTTTCTTGCACCTGTCTGTCAGCAACAACAACAAAAGGCAACGAAATTTGTTTAAGCTGAAAGAAAAGTGCGCTGTAAGCAGCTAACAAAGCCAACAACTTTGACATAGCCAAGGCGAATAAGCCAGAATGCCGAGCTGGCTGCCATTACAACGGTTACAATTTCTAGCTAACAGAGCTCCACAACCTACCTACCCGTTGCTGCCCCACATCCATAAGCGATAATAAAGTTAACTTTGCTTACTGCTCAAGTGCAATGGCAATTGTACTCGCACTGGCGCAGCTACAGTGCTGCCAACAAGTATGCAGCCAGGCACTCCATTTTATGGGCAACTGTAAGCAAAGTTAAGTAATTCGCTTCGCGTCTCATTTCCACAATTAAAAAACGCCCAAAAATGTTCCCCAACTTTGGCAAAATGTTCAACTTGCGAGTATTCAAGGCAGCTTTTGTTTTTTGCCGAGGCTCCAGCTAAAAAATGTTGCCTCAAAAAAGGTATATATACTTACTACACTTTACTTTATATATCTCTGTATATATATATATATTTCTTCTTTTTTTTTTGTGATTTTGACTGCTCTTGACGTCGTCGTCGTCCTTGTTGAGTGCGAGTCCTCAGCGCAGTAGCTGTGGCATGCTTGGAATTTGCTTTGCTTTATGCTTACTTTCTTCTCTGTGTCGCCTCATCTTTCAGTTTTATTTTCATTCTTTTCTTTTCATTTTTTTTTGGTTTTGTTTTGTTTTTTCGGGTGTACTCGTAAGTGCACCTTATTTCTTTCACTTTTGCATTATAAAAGGTAGGAATTAATGCATAGAGCTCTGGAAGTGCCGCAAACTGAATAGCATGCCCCAGGATGGGGCCTTTCGTCGGCTCCAGCCTCGACTCGACTCGACTATCCTCAAATTGTGGCGCCTTGAAATTTCTCCTGCAAGTGTCTGCTGCTCTGCAGTCAGTTTCAGAGTTTTGTTTTATGGTTTAAGTTTTAAGTGAAGCGTCAAGTCAGAAAGCGACGGCCACTAAATAAGAAACACCAACTTGACTATGTACTAAAATAGAAATTCATCATTTTAGAAAACTGCTGAGCCAAACAACATTTTAATAAATATTGTAATCTGCGTGAAATTGCAATTCAAAATGGAGTTATACATTATTAATGCATTTCTTTATTCATTTGTTTTGAAAAGGTTTCAAATATAGACTGAAGAGTTCACATTTAAGAACTCTATTTACATTTCAAAATATTCTATGATAATTTATTCAAAAAAGTGATATTTACCCTGTTCTAAATTCCACTTTTGCATGAATTCCACAGAAGAGTGTGTAGCATTCTTTTTGAAACAGAATACTATGGAAAACCTCACTTTTGTTGTGGGCTCATTTCATTTATGGATGATCCTAACACTTATTGCGTGAAATTGATTAAAAAGTGGAATTCAGAACAGGCCTGCATTTGTTTTCTTTATAGCTCTGGAGATTCTAAAATAAATTAAAAATCTGTTAAGGACCTTCGATTTATTTCAACATCAAATTTTATTTGTTTTTTATAAGCTTAAGATTTGATTATGTTTTGTGTTCAAACACTTTCATAAAATTAACGATTTAGTGAACAAGGGACAGGGAGTAGAAAAACAACATAGATGTGTCTGCAGGATAGGCAATCTTTTATCAGATGCCACAGAGCTTAGCTAAGGTCCAATAGCCTTCCTGCGGAAGCCTTGCTCTATAACTTTCAGCGAGATGTATTTATATTACTTTAAAGCAATAGGAAATGTGTTTAAAATATTTTAAGTACAAGTTTTTCGGTTTTTTTGGAATTTTGTCTGGTCTTATTATCCAGTTTTTTTACCAGACTGATCTGGATCTTCAGATCTCAACTAGGTGTATTGCTTTATTTAAATCACCGTTCTGTTTATAATTGAAAGAAGGGTTATAAATGCAGTTTTAAATTTGAAATTAAGATCATAATTATGCAGTCTTTTCAAGCTTAGTCAAGTAATTGATGGAGTGTGCTTGTATATAGTCCTTGAAAACGTACATTTATCAATTTAGTAGTATCAGGGCTAAGCTTTCCACATGTAGTTGGACAATATGTATTTATTTATTATTTTGATGTACTTAAAGTAATTAAATGGAATTTAAATTTCGGTTTCTGTTTAAGAAATATGTTTTGAATTGCAATTAAAATTGCAAGAAAAGCATCATTCTTTAATATATTTGATGGCAAGAATGCCTAACTTAATCGCGTTGAGAGCACTGCAGAATGCCTTGCATTAGCATTCACAGATTTGAAGCTAATATATGCATTTGGGAATTTGAGGAATTTTGCGAAGGAAGGCGGATCAACATATTGCTTATCATTTAAAGCAATCGCAAATCGTTTCGCTTTGCATAATGGCATTGGAAAAATTATTCAGCTATTTTGAAATTTGCACAAAACTTTGGGCAACAGAGCTGTTGTCCTTGCGGGGGTGGGGAGGACAGGCGAAAGTTTTGCCAGCCAGCCATGATGTCATTTGCATAGTTTTCCACAAGACGCATCCTTTTGGCAGGATAATGCTGCCGGATGCTGTTGCTGTTGTCAACAAATCTTTTATGTGCCTATTGGCAAAATGTATTTGAGATTCAAGACTCGAGAGTTGAGAGTCGAGAGTCGAGAGTTGAAATTCAATTGTCAGTGCCGAAAGATATCACAGGCTTTCCGCTTGGCTGCGCAATGCAAACTTGGCAGCAACAAGCAATACGAAAAATGTTTGCTTAATTTATTATGGCCTAAACAAATTGCCAAGGCTCTTAATACTGTACGGCTGAACGGCTGAATGGATTGCACAGATACACACCGGCAAATCAGCAGACAAATTAGTTGAAATGAAGTTGCATTTGGATGATTTATGGGCTAAACAATAACCAAGATGTGGGTCGTTGCACAGGAGTGTGAGGAGTTGACAAACAAACAGGCAACAATAAACAATGCGGCCAAATGTGCAACCTACTTTTCAATTACTTGCATGCAGACAGCGCCTAACCAAGGACCAACCGCAGCAGCAAGGAGGCGCCTCAGATGCGCATAGACAAGGAACAAAGCGTCCTGGCACGACAATGGACCTGGGGCCCGTGTGGCTGAGTGCATTTAGCTGAATTACAGCTGCATTTTCTTACACAGGAGCAGCACACGTGAGCAGCTAGCTCCCTGCCCCACACTGCATCTGAATCTGAATCCTTGTGGAGTGCAGTGAAGTGAGCCGCACTGAGGCAAAGTGGGTGAAGGCCCTGCACATGTCTAAAGGCGAGCACCTTTTATGCCATTGTCTGCATTTAGCAGCGGGGCCTTAGAAGAGTCCATAATGTGCTGGGCGCCAGCCCCGAATAGGGCCACTCAATGCCACCCCAAGTGGGGTACACAAGAGCCGAGAGTACTCCAAGCCAAAGGCCAAGCTGAAAACGCTCTCAAGGATGCTGCATTAGCACTTGGTCCTGAGTTCAGGTACCTGCCTGCCAGCCAGCCAGCCTGCCTGAGCTGTGTATTCAAATGCGCGTGCAAATTAAATGAAATTTTCATAATTTTCTTGACTCGACTGCTAATTAGTTGTACATTTAGTTGGAAAATGCACAGCAATAACTTCAGCTAATTGCTAAATAAACTGAAATAGAAATAGAACTCAGTTCACAGTACTGAGTTCTGAGTTCTCAGTTCTCAGTTCTCTCAGAGTTCAGCTCTCGACGGCTCTTCATTTAATTAGACGCCCAGAGAATGATAACATTGTCTATCCGTAGAAAGCGCTGCTAACTGGAAATCTGGCAAGCCTGGGCACATCCGTTTCTAGCTGACTCTTCCTGTCCCATTCCGCTTTCATATCCGTTTCCGCCTCCTCTGAAATATTAACCCACTAATGCCACACTGGTTGCTGCCGGGCATGATTCATTTAGCGTCACGTTAACCCATTAAGCGCACGATACAGTTGTTGTTGCCACTGTTGTTGTTGTTATTCTTGTGGCATAAATGCACAAAAAGCTTAGCATAAATGAGGACAACGCCGTTGCCAACGTGTCCGGTTACAAAGCTCATTAGCGCGCAATGGCACTACAGCGCCCTCTAGCGTGCCTGCAGCGCAACCGGAAATGCTATAACATTGCACTACACCGTGTATACCATAAGTATAGATACTGCTTCATTTTAAACATAAATATGTGAAACATTTGCTCTGGCATAGAATTCTAAAGCAAGCAAGGACACAACCAGCTAAATACCCAAAGGATTAGTTAGCGCACAGGAGACGCTAACGTTATAAGCCTTTAATCTAAATATGCTTTCCTCTGCTTAACTGCTTAAATTCGCTATTAATATTTAAAATGCATTTTAAATACAAAAATCTGTGCAAATAATTAAATGTTTTTGAAAGCGGGCTATTAATGTGATTTCTCTTGCCTTGAATTGTAGTTGGCTGTAAATTAAAGTGGCTGAAATAGCATTCAGTAAATTAGATAAGTAAAAACAAGCAAATGCAGTTTTAATCTAGGTATATCAGGATTTTCAAGAGCATTAATCAAGTCGCTTTAGCTCGCTCCAATTTCAATACTTAATTTTGAAGATAATTAATTCTTGGGTGTCCTTAATCAGTTTGTGGGGTATTATCATGTTATATTAGATCTCATAAGACTTATGTATCAGAAAAGGTTGCGAATAAATTGGGTAACTGGGTAATACTTTGTATAATTGTGTTGCTTATTAAAAATTTATTTTCCCATGACATCATTGATGACACATTATTTTATTGTAGTAGGAAATATTTATATGTAATACCTACATTGTCGGCTACTCTGTTGACAATTCCCTTGATCTCGAGTTATTCATCGTCCGCTGATACAACCCTGTTTAAGTTCTTTTCACACAAGCCTGTTTGTTGCCCTCCGTAAACCCGGAAAGACTATGTTAAATTCTCCTTAGCCGGTAAGCATGATATCAAGCGCCAAGTCAGTCCTGATCGTGCAGCTGAAAAACGAACGTAAAGATTACCATATTTGTGAATTCATTACTAGAAACATTTGTTTCTACGGAAATAGCTCAGACCACCTGAAGTCCTTTGTTTTTCAAGCTTCTCAGTTCTTATAGCTCTAACTACTATATGTTAAGGTTTGACATAAGCAGATTGAATAGAATAAGGAATTTCTTAGCATTTATAACTAGGGAAAGAAAGTTCAGGAAGGAAAGTTATTTAATTATGGCCCCGGTAATCAAATAGAATTTTTAGACGAGTATTAAATTATTACTTCTCAAATGAGAGACTGTTTCCATAAAGAACCCATCGTCGTACAGTTGACTAGAAAATTGTTTTGCCAAAACACCTACAAAAGCCTTCAAGTATCTCAAACTAAAACATTTAACTGATTTCAATTGGTTGTAAGTTCTGCTTAATAGGAATTTCGCGTTGACTCTTATAATTCTTTGAGTAAATAATTGGGAATCATTTTTGAATGCTGTAGCTGAGTTATTTATTTTGGTGTCCTTGTTGGCTTAACTTCAGCTGCAAACTTGCAGATTGATGTTGTTTATCTTTGAGCTGTGGAATGGAAAAGTTTTACAGTTGGCATTTAACTACCTGCAATGCATTTTGGGAACTGCGAGCGTGAAATGTGAAATGTTTTAACAATTTGAGAGCCATTTATAGGCATAATTAAGGAAAGTCGGCAAAATTAATTTAACTTGAAAATTTAACAAAACTGCACAAGGCAAAACTTTGTGGACGAACACAAATCACAACAATTACAAAAAAAAAGAAATACAATTTTGCCCAAGGCAAACAATAAACAATCAAGTTGAATTGAAGAGGAGATGGGTAGAGGCGGGCTGGAATGGAACTGAAGCTGCTTCATGCAGTTAGCAACTTTTTAATCAAGTTGGGAATGCAAATCAAGTGGTGAGTGTTCATGATGTCCATGTTTTGGCTTTATATGGACACGTAATTGGCCAGATCGAGGCGCTAATAAAGTGCGTGTTTGTGTGTTTTTGTGTGTGCTTGTGTGTGTTAACTTACAAAGCACTAAAGGCGCAGCTGACGTCAGTGATTCAATTTGTCAGCTTGTTAAGAGGGCGTGCAGCGGGCGCTGGTTAAGAAATAAGAAATGATGTGACTTTTAACGCCTGCCAGCCAGCCAGCCAGCCAGACTTTGAGTTTGAACTTAATTAAAAACCTTGTAGAAATAATCGCCATCGTTGTCGTTATCCTTGCCGCTGTCCTTGCTCCTTGCCGCTGTCGGCATCATTCGCTGACGTACCAAAAGTAGTTGTTAAGTTCGATTTATATCGCGTCTGCTCTGCGGTTCGTTGTCTCAAAGTGCAAAGCGCTGTCTTCTATTTTTTTTTTCTTCCTTTCGTCCTGCCGTCTCGCCGAATGTTGCGATAAATGTTGCCAGCCTTGGAGTCAAGGATGAGCCACAGCTCCGCGATATACGGCAAACACTTACGGCTAGACTCAGCCCCCTCTTGCTACCTCCCTCGGCAAGAGACAACGTCTAATTGAGTTGTACAAGGCTACTACTAATTGCATTCGATGCTTGCCGCTTCAGTTGAGGCGGCTTTGATATAATTAAATTTCATTGCGAGGACATCGAGGACAACGACATCGTTTAGTGCCAAGGTGTTTAGTCTGGCTGCGATTTATGGGCAACAGCTTTAATTAAAAGCTAAACTCAAAATCACGCCCTAGTTTGTCAGTTACATTCCAAATTTTATGTTCTACAAAAGTCAAACACACACACACACACACAGTTTACACATTAACTAACTAAAAAAACACAAAAAAAAAGGATTATGAATCAGCGCAGCAGTGGAAGCACCCAACAGGATGTTGCCCATGTGGAGCTGTGCGCCTTCTGTCTGGATGCAATGCGCGATCCTGTGCAGCTGCCGCACTGCAAGCACTCCTTTTGCAGGACCTGCCTGCAGTTGTATCGCGAGGCGCGCAGCTGGCAGGCCAAGCGTTGTCCGCTCTGCCGCCGCAGCCTGGGCCCGAATACGAGCAAGGATCAGGACGAGGCTAGCTTCAAGAACGTAAGTTATACTGCGCTTGGTTATCCTGGCAGAGTGTTAACTGTTCCATCACAGAGCTGGCGCTTGACTTTGCTGCTGTTGCTGCTGACCCTAATGCTCAGTGTTGGGCCATTTTCTCTGCTGCTGATCTACTGGTAGCAAGGATCAGCCACATAGGCAGCATTTCTACCAACTATTTGGAACAATACTCATTCACAGTCCCGTGTATGGCTGAGTCCAATAAACCCGTATATTTTGCTTGCATTTGAATGCATAGATCTCGTATCTTATTTATTATTTCAATTACAACTTTGCTGGCATCCAATTAGAAAGTTGCGTCCTGCAGCCATATCCTTCACCTGGCGGCGCATTGTGGTTCAAGTTTTTCCATTAGTCCTTTGTGCTTTGTGTGTGAGTCATAAAGCTGACTTTAAATGTCGGCTTTATCTATCTGCCTGCCTGCATGAAACCGCAATCGAATTAACGCCTCAGCTGCACTTTTTTCAAAATACTTTTTAATTGCATACTTTGTGGCGCGCCGAGTGTTGTAACTCATACGCCATGTTGGCCATAAACGCCAACGCATATCGAATGCATTGCAATTTAATGCAATTTTCTACATGAATAAATCCATCAAATTGCGATACGCCCAGCTGCGCAGCACAGCACGAAATTTTTACAAAAATATTGTTTCGATAGCAAAAACAAATCTAAACAAAAACCAACAATATAAGTATATATAAGGGAGTAGTGTCTTCGACTGAAAGATACCCAGTAGCCAGCGCAAATATGTTCTAAATATATTGAAAATAATATATTCTGAGCTTCTTGGGATAGCTTAGGTTAGGTAGAACCGGTTGACCACCATTTGGTGGTCCCACATAGACCGAGCAGGTCCTTAGTGTCGCCGGATACGCCAACAACGCATTGGGAGCGTGTCTGGCCGCTTCTTCTAGCGATGCGAGCCAGTGTCTGTAGAAGTATAGATGCCTTAGTGTTGCGAGTGCTGGACAGCTGCATAGCTGGTTTCCACAACTCCTGGTTTCTTACATTTCCGGCAACCGTTTTCCGTTAATATCCCCAGCTTTTTAGCATGAGCTGCTATTTGGCAATGTCCAGTCAATACTCCAATCATTAGTCTGCAGTCTTTCCTTGGAGGATATAGCAGGAAGTTAGTGAGTTTCTGGTTTCGCTTCTTGCACATCATTTTGGTGATTCTGCAGATGGTAGTGTTCCGCCGTCTTTCACCAGCTTTAGCCCAAGCGGATCCAGTTCGCTGTATAGCGACTGCAATGAGATTTGGGATAAGTACAAAGGTATTCTTTGTCTAAGACTCCAGTGTGGAGTTACTTAGACAGCTTATGATATTAATGTCGTTCAACACAAGCAAATATATTGATATATACTTAAATATAAAGAAAGTTTCAGTCGTTTGATCAAAAACTTTCTTTCTAGAACAAGTAAGCAATCAATCGATGTTTTCCACTATCGATTACTATCGAACTGGCTTTCATAAAGTAAGCAGCATGTTAGTGTCAAATCTCTAAATGCAGTTCTAGTTTTAAGTCTAAATATTGCCATAAAATGAATGAATTGAATTCTAAAAGAAATACACACATTGCCAGGACAATAAAGATAGTTTCAACTGTCACAAACAGGCTTGCAGGGTATAAACTTTTGGGGAAAAGCATACCCATATCTCATTGCCGTTATGCGGCTATTTTTTTTGTTAAGCAGTAAATCAAAATGTTGGGAAAAACGTGGCCAGCTTTAAAGTGCAACATTTGCAATTAAATGAGTGATGGGAAAAGCTCGCCCGGAAAAACTGCCACAACATGTATTTGTAAATGATTTTGGAGCGCGTTGTTGATATCTGCTGCTGTTGTTGCTTCGTAGTCGTATTTGTGCAGTGTTTGTTGACTGTGGCCATAAAATTGGCCCAGTCAGCGCACCCACGGACCCTCCCCCTGCCTCTGCTTCGCCGCCTGCCTATCAGTTGCAGTTAGTTGCAGTTGCAGCCACAACCACATGGCACAAACAAAACAATATGGCAAAGTGCGGTGAACGCTTTTCGATTTTGTTATTTTGATTGCACGTTTTTTGGGCTCTGGTTGTGGCTTCCCCTTGCCGTTGCCGTTGCCGTTGCCGTTGCATGCAACATGGGGCATTTTGTGCTGGCTGCATAGATTTTGATAGCGTGATATGAACACCTGAGCATGTAAACAAACATTTGCTCTTTGCATGCCAAGCAGCCAGCTAAATGGCAAATCAAGTGCCAAGGATGTGCGCGTGTTCATATTCTGAACAGCCAAAAGAACCCGAAAACGTTACAATTTATAAACTGATATCCATTTATCAGAATGTAGCTTAATATAGCCCTCTGTTTATAGCTCAATATCTGTGGCTTTTGGTATGACAACTAGAAAGTCCTTAGATTTGAAGCTTTGTATATATCATTTGATAGAGATGTATCTTCTTCTGCTAGTCAGAATTGTCAATTTCAAAATAATATTGGTTATAAAGTCTGAACTTCTTATTGTACAATAATTAAACAAATACTCATAATGATTTTACTGTGAATAAATGAAATGAAAATGTTCTGAAAATCAAAATAGAATATTGATACTCAGTAGTATTCAAAAAAGGAATGTTTCTAGATTTTGGCAATACGCGAGTTGGTTCAAAAGATATTTACATTTTTAAAAAAAACTTAAAAATATCTTTTATTTTTGATTTTTATAATAAACAATTTAATATAAGAGTCACTTTATGGTTTTTAAATACAAATTTAAGCTTTATTATTATTTCACAATTTTTTCCATCGAAAAATCAAAAATAATTGTAATTTTTTAAAATAAATATCTACAAATAATTTTTATTTTATAGTTTATATTTTTTAAAGTAATATATTATATTTGATTTTAAAAATTATAGTCGTCCCTGATTTTCTAGATTTTCTTTTGGTGCCTGGATTTTCTATTGGCTTAAATTTCAATATGTAAGCTTCAAATTTAATAGTTCTGATTTTGCTTGACAGATTTTGGTTGAGATCAGACAATTTAATTATATTGTAAACATGGAAGAATAACTTAGGCAAAGGAATAACTTATTAGAACAGCTGTATTTGTGCATTTAAGTGTATTTAATTATAGAAAATCATTTAATGTGGCATATTTAGTGCAACAATTATATGAATAGTTAGGCAACGCACAAAGAAGCAAATTAAATTATTTATAATGATTTCTATTTTTTGTCATAATATGCAAATGCTCTGTATTAATATCAAATAAATATGTGGTTTAAAAAGTGCAACGTTTATTGAAACTGATGAAATTCATATATTTTTTGTGCGTTTACTTTAATCAGGCGATAATAAATTGTTAATTGTTGCCGAGCATATTCTAATAATTAAATAATATACAATTTTATTCAATTAAATCATGCGAAATTCAATCACAGTCCAAGTTTGAATATTATGAAAGGACATGCGATAGTTTTGGGGCTGCTGCTGTTTGTAACGTGAGCAGCTCGCGCAAGGATGCAATATGTAGTTTGAATCCTGCGACAGTTGGCATTGGGACTCTTCTAATCCCATTGGCCATGACAGAGCCGGGCTTTGGGTTTCACAAAGTCCCTTTGCCTGCCACTTCCGCCTCGCACCGGATATGAAATGGCGTTTTTGTGTGCGCCATTTGTCCGATTTGTGGACCATTTTCGCTGCAATGTTTTTTTTGGCGTTTTTTTGGCATTTTTTTGTGCTTTAGTGGGTTTGTTGTTTGGCTTTTGTGCAGCGGCTGTCGGCAGGCAAATTGAAATGTTTGCAACGCGCAACTTGCAACTATCAGGAGTCCATTTTTTGTTTGCTGTTGATCTTTGACACTCAGTAATTGAAAGTTGTGTGTGTGTGGACACTTAAAGGACCTTAAATTGCCGCACAATATTGGCAATAAATGCATTTTGTTTGCTCGGCCGCATGCTTGATTAATTTTTACAAGTGCAACATGGTCGCATTGTAATGCACCTGCTGCCACGCCCATTGATGTCCTGCGCTGTCCGCCCACTGGCCACGTTTGTTGGCAAACGGCTTTATCGCTGTCGCGTCAGGCGTGACTGTGACTGTGTCCAGTGGACACCGAGTCCTTCGGCATCCTGTGTCACGGCCACAATTTCATCGATAGCAAGCGCAAACTTTGCCACACACACACACACACACACACATAGACACATACACACCACGTAAGAACACAGCCAGGACACCGCCTTTGCCTTGGCTCATTGCCAATGCATTGTGCGCGATTATTTTGCCGTTTATTTTGCGCGCTTTTCTTTTGCTTGTGTGGCAAGGTGGCAGGGGTTGGGGCACAGCGCTGAGGAGGTGCTTCCATATTAAATTTTTGTCACTTTGCCATGTCTATCGTCGTCGTCGTCGTCGTCGGCACCAAATTGGCTGCTTTTCAACAGAGATGCAACATCTGTTTCATGGCTCGCATATCCTTTGCATATCTTGCCCCAAATTGCAGTGCATGTGGCTGCCACCGCCCCAACCCTTACCCCACCACCCGTTATAGTTGTTCTTATTGTTGCCGTTGCTGTTGCTGTTGCGGTACCCGCAAAAACCCAAAATCCTATTCATTATGTCACCGTTTCGCCAAACAACTTTGTGCTCTGTTGTTTCAGTGTGGCACAGCGAAGAGATTTGCCCATTTGCCATTTAACGTGTGGGGAGTGTGGGGTGAGGGTTGCGGGGGTGTTTCATTAAACGAGCCTCAGCCGTCGCCTTCTGCCGCATCAAATTACCAATTTATTTTCTTGGCTTGTTGGTTTGTTTGGCTGGCACTGGCGTTCCTATTGCCAAGTTTTTGCGGGCTGCCAGATACGAAACATGCAGCTGATAAATTTTTGTGCATTTTTTATGTCCTTGTAGCCCGTGCAGCGCCGCACACCCCTCTGGCAGCAAGGTGCAAAATGGCGCTGCTCATTTTAATGTTATAATTAATTAGTTAAACAGGCGCCCAATGCATTTGCTCGGCAAACAGTAAGTGCACGCACATTCACACACACACACAAACCAACACACACACAGATACAAGAGATAGAGGGTTGTGGCACGTGTGTCCTTGCTGCGCCATGTTTGCTCTGATTGCCCGGGCAGGCAGCGGGGCGACGACCTCTGGCTGCTTGTCAAAGATTAAGCAAACTAACCTAAGCGAACACAAACAAACACGCAGGCAGCGGTTAGGGGAGAGAGGCGGCGGTCATTTGCTAGGATTGCAGGACACACACAAGCAACGAACGCAGTGGAAGGCAATTTCTCGGCAGGACATGCAGGCGCTGCATTTAGTGCGCTATAAATTCACTTTTAATTTAGTAAATGTGTTTGTTGTCTCTCACGCAGTGACAAAAGGCGACCGCCATGTGCATGTCCATGTCCTGGCCGTGTCCGTGTCCATGTCCATGTCCCTGTCCGTGTCCGTGTCCATGTCCTGTGCGTGAAAGAGACAAATGCCTGCAGAAGATGGATGTGGCAATTGTCTGGCTTCAGCAGGGCTTCAGCTTGGAGATGAATCTCTTACTTGAAGTATGCATTAATTGCTGTGCATTCGATAAAGCACCCAATGACACTGGCTGCAACCGACACTTGAATCTAATCCTGCAGACTTCGGGTTGCAGGGTGCAGCGTATAGTGGCAACTCTTATATTTCTAGCTGAGTTTTCAGCTTTGAGTAAGCTTTCATTTCACACCATATACAATTAAATATCGCTTACAAGCTTTCATGTGCTTTTAAAGCTGTATTTTTTACATAGATTGTGTTTAAAACCAAGTGATGAGTATATAAAGCCTTTATTTCACCCAATATAAGTACTATCAAATACTGTTCAAAGCTTTCAAAGCTGTTTTTTGGATAGATGGTGCTTGAAATCAACTGAAGAATATATAAAGCTTTTATTTCAGCCAATTTACTATCACATATTGCTCAAAGCTTTCATGCGCTTTCAAAGCTCCTTTTTTTTTGGATAGATAGCGCTTAAAATCAACTGAAGAGTATATGTAGCCCAGCTGTATGGAAAAACTTGAAATAAATCATAAAAATAAAACCAGAAATGATCTTTCACAATAGATTTGCTTAAGAATTACATTGCTTAATTGGTTTTATGATTGTTGATATTAATTACTTTCTTTTTCTTAATATTTTGCATATTTAATAACAATTTTTTATTTAATTTGTGTACTATTACCTTTTTGGCAGCTTAAACTAGATGTACATATTATAACAAGTAAGAATGTTATAGTCGAGTATACCCGACTACGTAACTCCCTGTACCCAGGTCTAAAACATTCAATCGCAAATTTATCAAAATCGGAACTCGATGACGAACGATGACGATGACGAACGACGGTAGAGTGAAAGAAATACTAGCAGCACAATGCAGAGATGAGCGAGACTGATCGAAGAGCTGATACTTATCGATATTTTATCGAAGAGGCCAATTGGCTGCGCGCCAACAGTCAATTTTTGAATTTTGATGCATAGTCTGCACTATGCAGAGCATTGATAACAATATGTTTCAAGAAAATAAAGTCATGCAGATGGCGCATGTCTCACAAAGAAAAATGTCAAGCAGATCAGGTGCTTAAAATTTATCGTATGGTTTGCGTACCGATAAGCAATTATGAAACCATATGGGCTTGTGTTGCTTAAAAGCGACATGTGCATCAGCTGATGCCGTGTGTTTTGGTATGTCGTGACGTCACGAGTACAAGACCCGCTGCACTTTCGCGCTCGCTCGCACACATGGTTAAGCCTTAAGTACTTAATAGAAAATGCACGCGCTTCGCGCTCGCTCGCCCATATGTACATACATATGCTGAAGCCTTCATGTTGCTGCTTGCCAAGCCTGCAGTACTGAATCTTGTTTGTTGAATAACTTCCTTGTTTATTATCCGATTGATTTGAAATTTGGACAGAAGATTAAGAGTGACTTAAGTAATATACATGTCGAATTCCAAAGCTATATCTTTAAAAGTGTGGCTGTAAAACGTTTTTATCGAATTGCGGGGGAACGGGGGAAGATATCTAAGATCGGAAACAAACTTGATCTGCGTATGGTATACAGGAAGCTACATTCCAAATTTGGTGTCTCTAGCTATTATAGTTGCTGAGATCGACGCGTTCATCCGGACAGACGGACAGACGGACAGACGGACAGACAGACGGACATGGCCAAATCGAAATCTCTTTTGATACTGATCAAGAATATATATACTTTATAGGGTCGGAGATGTCTCCTTCTGCCTGTTACATACTTTTGCACAAATCCAATACCCCCTTTTTACCCATTTTATGGGTACAGGGAGTAAAAACTATTTATTTAAAACTATACAATATTTGACACAGCTAAAAAATAAGAAAAATCTGTTGAGCCTTCTTTTGTTAATATTTATTGAAAATACTCAACTTTAAATATGAATTACTTTCCCCGATTATATATTTTCTATTTTCCGGAAGTCCTTTATCAGCCAGTGTCATTGGCGCATAAACATTTCATTTTGTCATCAAAATTTCATTTTGTCAAATTACTGGCACGAAATTTAGTTTGTTAGTTGTTTTAATTTTCAATTATGCAAATTTTGAGTTATCATTTTGTGACTTTTGGGCAAATTAAACGCAATTTGCCAGCTTATCCGGCTGTGTACTGGATGATTGTGTGATTGTTTGATGGCTTTGTGGTGAACATGATTTGTTTTTGCGGTTGCACTTGCAGCTGGTCCAGTGTGTGACCACACAATTTCCTGTCATTAGGGTCAACCAGCTGCTGTCTGGCAAATCAAATGTTGAATTGGCTCATCAGCAGCAAATTCTGCTGCTGATTGGTTTATTAATTGCAATTCTTGCTAGTATGCGTGCGAAGGCTCCACCAGCTATCCTGAACGAAGTCAGCGCTGTCAAGGACATGCTCGTAGCGTATTTAGGTATTTATGAAATGATGTCAGGCAGTTTAAAAGCCCAAACACATCACAGCACATCACATCACATCACACAACTGTTGTAGTTTTCACATTAACCTACATTTGCCATATGCACACAGTTTGCAACCAGTTTGTATCCATTCGGGCTCATTAGCCGACGCTGCTCATCAGCCCGGGGGCTGCTGGAGTGGGTAGTGCGGAGTAGCGGAGTGGAGGGGCGTAAAGGCCATGCAATGGCGTTGGTGTCGTTTAATTATGTGCCGTTGTCCTTTTCAAGGGAGTTGCCATGCTGATGTTGACATATGTGAGCTGTTGTTGCTGGCAAATCAACGTGAAATTCATCAAACATGCAACGGAATGGCTCCCACTGGATACACAGTTTTGTTGCAGAGACCAAAAAAGTGTTGGCCATAAAATATCCAATTAGATTTTCGGCCACAACAGATTTCATTGCTAGGTGTAACTGCATCCCATGTGTGTGGCGCTGTCAATCAATTTTTAATGAGTTTGAAATTGTTTGGCTTGTTTGCCTTCTGAGCAGCAACAAAAGCTCATTTACGCAGCTATCCCAAAAACAAAGCTCCAAGCTGTTGCGCATTCCAATTACCAATTACATAATCAGGCCAGTTCCAAGTGCCACTATCGAATTGATTCCACCGAAGAAACTGAAGCATGCTTTTAGGCTTGTATGTAATCAAACCTGTGCTCATTTCCAATGCTGTTCAAAACATACGGAATTGAAATTGTTAACTATTCTGTAATCCGACAAACGATTTATTATTCTACCTAAAATATTAGGTTTTGGGGAGCACTAAATGTGTTTTGAATCCAATTACATGCTGCTCCAAAAAGTATGCTACACGTTGTTATGAAATGGTGATTTGGGCATTCGGAAGAGTCCTGAATGTTAGTTAAGCTTGACAAACATGCATATAACACAGAATTACACTAGACTACACAAAGTTTAGCCATTTCTTATTTGTGCTGGCTGGAAGGAGTCGTATTCAATTAACAAACAACTGGCTGGCATATTGAGAGCGCAGTTGTCTTAATTACTAACTTAGTTACTTAAGCAGCGAGGGAAATCGAAATGAGTCCGTTTTGTTGCCATACCGAAGAGGACGAGCAGGGAAAGCAAGGACAGCACTGGCTGTCGCACAGCAGGTGGCACAACTGCGGTGGCTCGACAATTTTAATGCCCGCCTAAGCCCCCGCGCATTGTAAACATCATTAGCCAATATTATATGCATTAAATTTTATGCCGAAATGAGAAAAAGGCAGGCACAGGACATTTTGCCTTGCTGCCAGGGCAAACTTTTGCTTGCCTTAGTTAAAAATGTAAACATCAGTTGTGGCTTAATGCGGGTGGTGCGATGGTGGAGCAGTGCTGTTGCCAGTGGCTCGCACTGAGTCCCAGCCGCAACCACACCACCCACATACCCGCGCCCCACTCGCCCGTTGCCATACAAATTGTCTAATCCCACATAGTTCTTGCCACCTTGGCTGGCTGAAACTTTGTCATGGCAGTGGATAGTCGGCTCCTGGCTCACTGTGTAGTCCAAATCTAAGCCACTTGGCCAATGTGGTGCGCTTTGCATAAAGCCAGTTTGAGTCCATGGCGCGGCTGCATATTTGAAACAAATGTGCAAAGTTTAAATTGTTTTCTAAATACATTTTTGCACACAAACGCATACAGAAGAAAAACGACTCCGAGGGCAGTTCCTTAAGTAGGCAGTTTATAAATGTCACTCGCTCATCTAACAACAAGAATTTCATTTTGAATAAGAGTAATTTATTTTGATGTTATTTGGATGAAGCTTCATCATTTTAATAATTTATCATATGTAAATGACATTTATATTTACTGTATAAAGATATTTTTATACGCTTACCCAAGGCTTTAAATTCAAAAATAAAATAGAACAAAATTCATGGAACTCGTCTTCTAAGTGAAGTGGAAAGCTTTCGTATTGAAATTAATATTAATAATAATACGTTAATTAATTTAAATTGGAGCTGAATGCCTTGGCGCTAGTGCTCTATAATTAATTTGAATACTTTTATTTTTTTTAAATGTATTACACTTAATTTAAATAAATAAAATTTCATTAATCGTAAATTTTATTTTATTTATTATATTTATATTTTTATATTTATTATTTATTTATATATTATATTTATTTGTATTTATATTTGCTTATTGCTATTTAGACAACTTTTTCAAATTGGTTAAATAAACAAGGAAAAACCTAAAACTAATTAAAATTAAATAAAAGAAAAGCATCATAACTAGAAGAAAAAGAATGGAGAAATAATATTCACATCATTTAAAATATTCACAATCAGCTTAAAAACCCGCCTTTTTTAGCTTCGCACAGTTAAATGCTTTTGAAAGTTGTTAAATGTTTTTGAGCATTATTAATTAAGTAGGCTTAACAGCTTTTAAGGGCAGTTAACTTAATGCACCGCCCTCGCAGAACTGTGGCTTGCATTTTAAGTGAGCCACGTAAATTTTATTGTATACAATTCTCATTTCATTTAATTTTAGTTGATTCCATTTTGTTGCCTTCCATTCGTTTTGTTTGGTTTCGTTTCGTTTCGTTTAGTTTCATTTCGTTTATTTATTTTGCCTGAGTGGCTGCCCCTGGGCGCAAAGTGTATTAAAGTTTGCTAATGATGTCAGTTATGTTTTGGCTTGGCTTCGCACACAAAATTCATTTATTTAAAACTTTTGTACTTTGGGGCATTTAACATACACACACACACACACACGCACACGCGTGCACATAGACAGGGCGAAAATTTATTATTGCACGCCAGATATTTTTAATTAATTATGCCGTGGCCAAATATGCGCTGCGCTTAAAAGTATGCTATAGTTTTTTCTTTGCACATTTCGCTTCATTGGGCCAAGGCACACCGGCGACAAAAACTGCGGCTGCGGCCGCCTCCTGCGCGCCCTCCCTCGCCCCCGCCCCCGCTCTCTCTCTCTCAACTCTCAGCTCCCAGGCTGTGCCTAGCTGGCAGTCGCTTTTTAATTAGAGGCAACCACAAAAGATTTTTGTCAACGACAGCGGGCGAGAACATGGCCACGCCCATTACTGTCTAGTTTTTAGCTGCACTTTAAAGCTCAACGAGCCGCGACTTGTTTAACCCACTTTACACACAGACAGACAAACAAACAAACAAAGAGACGTTGTCACAAGCTAATCCAAAATATGATATCCTCTCTATGTACTTTACAGTCAAATGCGCAACTGGCTAGAGATATCCTGCCTGCTGTTCGTCCTGCTGAGATGCTGCTAATTAAAAAAGCATTGCCTAAGTGGTCCCGGTAAGTTGAATGTTGTTAATTCTTTTGTTTTCTCTGAGTTTGCACAGTTTTTGACATCATTTTATTGTGTTGCCTCCTTGTGGCAGGTGCTTCGCCTGATCCTTTTTACAACTGTGTATGCTCCACAAATATTTGCACATGCTTAATGCGTTCGTTCGACGTGTTTGCCATTTATTTGTTTTATATTTTTGCTGTCGCTGTGTTTTCTGCCAGTGTCCTTTTGTGCTCATTTAAATATTTACAGAGTTGCCGATTTCCTTTTATGCCTCGCCTATGAGTTGCCCTTTTTCCAACAGTATCTGTATCTCTCTGTGTGTGTGTGTGTGTTAAAATTAATTTAAGTAATGCGTTTGCCTTTGGCCATTTATCTGCCGTACGGCAAATCCTTTTTAATATGCCCAAAACATTTTTCATTTGTCACTTGGCCGCAGCGGCTCGTTAGCTCTGTATTGTGGACTTTGGACTTTGGACTTTAGACTCTGAACTGCGGCTTTCTTCGTTTTTCCAGGCTACGGCTACTGAGCATCCTGGCCCAGGCCAAACCACATCAAATGCCGCACAAACTTCTGTCGAAATCGAGCTGCAAAACCTGTGACTTCGGTCAGTTTTGAAGAGCAGGCATTGTACTTACATCGAGCTTGTATCCCCATCAGGTTTGCTCATACCTTGTACCCCAGCTCCCCCCTTTATTTGGCATATCAGCAGCAGCCATCGCTATCAAACATCATCGACACTTTGCAGCAGTTTGCGTTGCACGCTTTTTCATTGGGGGTTTTTCCAGTGTTTTTGCCGAGCTGCTTGCCATTTGGTAATCCGTGAGGGAAATTGCGCTGCTGCCTGTTGTCGCATGCTCTTTGTGCAGTTTCGTCCTGATGAGTTGCCAATCCCAAGGTTACTCAATCAACTGGCTGCGCCTGCTGCCCAGGCCCAGGCCCAGGCCCAGGCCCAGGACTCAGGACTCAGGAGTAACTCGAGATCTATCGCAGCCGTGTTGGCGTTGAAATCAAATTTCATTTCCAGGCAAAGTTTTGGCTTTTAGTTTTACTTTGTTCTCTGGGCTCGGCTCTGCCATCGACAACTGTGCGCTGCTCTGTTGACAACCCAACTTCTGTGCAAATCAACAACAACAACAATACCAACATTCGAAGGCAACACAAAATGGTCATTAATCATTTGGGCTCTGTTACTCTGTGTGTGTGTGTGTTTGTGTGTGTGTCGCATATGAAAGCAAAGAAAGCTGGCGAAAAACATAAACTACGTGCACTGAGAAACTTGATGCTGAGACGCTGTCGAACTGAGATTGAAGCAGCTTTCTTTTAGATACCCAAAAATGCTATAAAAACAAAATCGTTTATACTTTTTTCTGCCTTGTAATTGATGAAATTATTCGTTAGCTCAAGCATTAAATACGTTCGAGTTTAATTCTCGCTATTTTCTCAGAGTTTTTAACTCACATTTATTAAAAAGGTTTCATTTTACATACAATACGAGTTTCTCAATGTTTGTGTATTAGAAAAAAACTATTTTCGTTGCCCCAATTCGAAGTGAATCGTCCTAGTTCCGAACTCCGCTTTTGTTTTTTAAGCCCCTAGCAAATCGCATGTAAAAATTAAGTAACTGGACGCAAAACAATATATTTATAAACCTTTATATATATATATATATATAAGAATGTCATGAAGGTATGAAATACTCGCAAAGTTCTGCAGCTATTGTGCTTAAATTTTGACACAATATCCAGTTAGCTTCAAGGATTGTTTTCATATATTTTTTGTCTCAATAACAAACCAGCGACCGCGGAAAAATAGCTTTATACGGTCAGTTGTAAAAGATGAGCACAAATTGGGCTGAAGTAAGGCATTCAGTACACACCAATCTAATTCCAATCAGGCTTCTCCTGGCGAAAAACTGTTGCATGAAACTTGAAAAATCTACTCCCAGCCATCACCACGGACAGAAAATGGACTTGAGGTGAAATGTGCGAGGGAAGGTTTTGTTAGATCGGTTTCTAAGTTCCTCATATAATAAATCATAAAGCAATCAGGGAGAGAAAATAGGGATAAGGATTTTTTTATTTCTTGTTTATTTCTAACTTTTTCATCCATGCAACAGCAATGTTCCACAGCGAAACACCCAATAAAAAAATGGTTCCACTTTCGTTTTTTAAACTCTGAGCTGCTCCAAAAAGTGTGGAATTGATTCGAAAGTGAACATCGGAACAGCGCTGATTATTCAGATATTGTTTCTCTCCATGATTCCAAAAGTGGAAAGTGAACTTCAGAACAGATATCGTTTCCGTCTATATATCCACTCTTTAAACCAAAATCTCTTTCACCACAATTTCGCCAAGCAGAACGCACGCTTTAAGAGCACTTTAGAGTGTAACGCATTTGGGCAACACATGAGGCCATAAAAGCCATTTGTTCGCCGGATCGGATCAGCTCGGACCGGCTCGGCAATTAGTGGCTGCTTCCGAAACGCAACCGAGGTCCGTAAGTCAAGTCGGAGCGTTTGATTAATATGTGCGCCTAAAAGTAGGCAGCACGCGCTGTCCAAAATCTTTGAGATTTTTTTTGTCTTGGCTTTGGCGAACAAATTTGCGTTCATTCAGCGTTTGACGTGGCGAAATGAAAGCAGCTTGGATTTCAGACGGCAGCCAGCTGCCGGACAAGGGTCTGACCGCTCCTTGGAGCTCCTTTTGCTCCTTTTGTCTCTGAGCGGCTTTTGTTTGTTGTGTAATCTATGCGCTTGATGGCACAGCTGTTTGTCCAGACGGCAGAAGAAAAATGCCAACAATTAAGTGGGCAGCGACAGCTAGAGTAGCAGCTGGTGGGGGTGGTGCGGTGGTGGGTTCGGGGCGCCGCAATGTAGGCAATGCATTAATTTAATTAAAAGCGTCGCCAGTTGTGGGTAATTTGAAATGTTATGTAAATGCAAGTTATTTAGAAAACACTCGAAACAGACAATGTGGAATTGTCAGCTTGTTTTGTTTGAGTGCAGCTGGGAACGACGCTGCCAACCTGATTTGGCTGCAAGCAGAGCTAAGCCAAGCTGCAAGCAGCGCTACCCCTTGCTGGGCACGCCACTGCACACGGGCACAGAGGTCAGTAGCCTTATCAGCAGCGAGCTGCTGCTGCTGCTGCTGCTGCTGATGTTGTTCTTGTTGTTGTTGTTGTCAACACATCCACCCACGCAGCGTTGCGCTCTTACCCACGCGCTCTCTTAGCTCTCTTTGGCTCTCTTAAGCGCAGCTGCTGAAATATGCAAGCGGTGGCTAATTAAATGCCACAGCCTCCCATTTTGTTGTTTACATTGCCCCTGACTGCGAACGCTCTTTGGCACTCATTTCCCCTCTCTCACATTTGCACTGCTCGCACTCTCGCACGCTCTCTATCTCTCTTGCGCTCGCCCTTCGCTGTCCCATTTCACGAAGCTTTTGACAGCTTCGTGTTCGCATTCGCAGCATCTTTGGAGCAGCGTTCACTCAGTTTTCGGCAACGAGATTCATTTGGCTGCAGAACTCGCTCGTGTCAAGTTGTTTGGCGCGGCAAAGCGTTCAGTTGCTGGCCAGTTAAGCAGTTATACAGTTATACAGTTAACCCATAGAGTACAAATTGTGTTAGCAGTAACTGAGTGAATGAGTGTGTGTGGGAGCATGTGTGTGTGTGCCACAGACAAACAATCAATATGAGTGAGGCGGCGTGTCAATGATGATTCCGGCACTGAGCAGCGCAACAGCCGTCGGCATTTTCGTCAGACCTCTATTTAAAGTTGACGTTGATGATGTTAATAATGTTGATGTTCATCATGATGATGATGATGACGTATGGACAAGCGTTGTCGCCACTTAAAGCCGCCAACGATAAGCCAGCCCAGCGGCCACGGAAGCAGCCAGCGGAAATTGCAAAATGCGTTGACAGGCGGCAACGTTCTCAGCTGGCTCAGTTTCACACACAGACGTCGCAAGTAAGTAAAAGTGTTCGTTCATCTATTGTGTGCGTGTGTGTGCACTTTTCTGTTGCATACTTTTAAGCTGCGGCCAAAATTAAAAGTGTGTGAGTGTCAGGCATATGTGTGTGCAATTCTTCATTTTCTGTTGCATACCTTTAGGCTGTGCCCAAAAATAACGCTGCAAGAAAGTTTGCTTCATTTTCATAATATTAATAATAATCTGGCAAGTTTTGAATGCTGTGCAAATTGTTAAATATGCGAGTTGTGCAACTTTTAGCAGGCACTGTCTAAATTGTAAATTGTAAATTGTAAATTGTTATTTACTGCTAAGCATAAAATAGCTTATTTATGCGCAGTCTAGCAGCAACTTTTGCTCGGCAATGCAATGAATTAAATAAAAATAAAATAAACACACACAGGCAGGCAGGCAGGCAGGGGGGGGGGGGGATGTATGTCCCCATAGGCAGGCAAACAAACGCGTGAGAAACCAAATTGAATTGAATTGCTTGACATGACGACAGTCAGCTCAGCAGCTACCCCCAGCCACAGGCCCCCCAGCCCCCAGCCCCCTGTAGATATTGAAACTGTGCTGCAGGCAATATATGTACATACACCCCCACACACACACACACTTACACACACACACATAAGGCCCCCTCTGGCATCATTTAGCTGCACGCCGTTTGGTTTTTGTATGCGACTTTTGGGTAAAATTTTATAGCAATTTATTTGCTCGGGCTCTTGCTATCTCTTAAGGGCAGCGAGGGTTGGAGGGGGGGGGGGGTTGTCTGCTTCATTACAATCCGGCAGGCGCGCCAGGTCCTGTCTGAAATCCTTGTGCACTTAAAGTGTGTATTTGCATGGCAACGTAGCTCGCTGACTGAGTCCTGCCAGTGTGTCCTGTACACACCATCATTATTTATTTATGATTATTTTATTACATGTGTATGTGTGTCTGTGTGTCTGTGTGGGTGTGTGCGTGCCCAGCGCCAGAAATTGCAGCCGAATGCTTATGTACATACCATAAGAGATGATATTATGTACATGCAATATGCTGATTATCGTTAATGTTAATTTAATTAATTATTTAGCTAATGATGTGCACAGCAGCTGTGTGTGTGTGTGCGTGTGTGTGTGTGTATGCCCAGTTGTCATATACTGCGGCACAGAGCCAATCAGCCTGTCCCCCCTGGCGCCCGTCGTCCTTGTTTGTTATTTGCACACAAATAGACGACACTTGCGAATTGGCAGCAGGCTCCTTTGGTCCTTTGGTCCTTTGCTGCTGCCTGCCAACTGCTGGCCACTTGTTGATTGATTTTCATTTTTATTTCGTTTTTTGCGCTTCCTATTCTGTCTTTGGTTTGTTGGTCGTGGCTGACTTCCGTTTCGTGGCCACGATAAGCCCTCATTATCATTTGCAGGCATTTGGCGAGGCAACAGTCGCCTTTGCATATTTCGATAATGAAATGAGAGCCATGCACCCGCACAAAACACTAACAAACGGCATTAACAATGTGCGCTCATTGTCGCTTGCGAGATACAGATACAGCTGCAGCTACAGATACAGATACAAAGCTACTTCACGCACTGATTTAGTTAGCGCTGTGTGTGCGTGCGACAATTGTTGGCAGGCACGAACAACGACTCTAATCTCAGTCATGACGCATGCAGATACAGATACAGATACAGATACAGATACAGCTTACAGATACATAGATACATTGGGCTGAGCCCACGCTGTGTGCTGCATTTGAAATGGGAAGAGAAAGAGGGGGGGGGGAACTGGCGCAATTTTCACATAGCTACAAGCGGAAATCATATATTAAACAGAGACCCCGCTCTCACTATAGTTACTGTGGCTGTGGCACTAGAAATCTTCTCATTTATTTCAATTACTTTATATGCATCGACAGCAGCGCTCTCTGTCTTTAATGCAGCCCTCTCACTCGCTCTGTCTGTCTGTCTATCTGGCTGCCAATTTTCCAATTGAATTCTCTTAAATATTTTAATAATGTGGCATGTGCCATGTCCTGCCATCGATTCAAGGCGAGTCCTGCGACTTTGGCAAGCCAATGGCATTTTCTAAATCACTGCCTACCTCGTGACTGCCGCAAATTAGTCACAATCGATTTGGCAGCTCGTTACAACAGCCAACAACAACAATAAGAACAACAATAAGCACTACAAATAAACACTGCAAATGCGTGAACTAAACATAAATCGCTTCACGCATCAACTAAACTGAGTTTCTTTCTCTGCCCCGCTAATGTGACTGTGGCTAACTGTAATTTGCCCTACACTGCACACAATTCGAGGGCAGTCCTTGGGCCCCACTCTCCGCTATAGAACTTCTGAGTGTTTCCCCTTCCATGCTCATCAATTGTGTGCTCCTTCGCCCCGCTAGCCACTACTGGCCACAATTTCCTGTAGTATTACTTCTCTGACTTTTATCGAATTCTTTTCATACTTTCAGCCAGCTTAAGTAATATTCATAATTACAATATATATTTAAGATATATATTCATTTATTATTTATATATATACTTGCATATAACATTCTCTAATCTGACTGATTGTTGACGCACGGGCAGCTCAAACTGTAGAGTCTAGAAAACTGCAATTTTTTCAGACTTTTCCCTTATAATTTTCAAAGAATTCTGTCCGAAAATGGATGAGAAATTCAATTGAAAATTGTATTAGATTCTCGCAATATGTAGTACTATTCAAGAAAGACAGCCTGAAGGCCTCAGTTGCTCTGGCTACAAAGAATTAATTCTAAATTACAATTAAAATAAATAAATATTCAAGAAATATAGTTATTTGTTAGAGAAATAATATTAGGCAAATGAAAGCGAGATTTGAGTCTGTTTAAAGCAAAATATTAATGGTTTATGCCTAAATTTGTACACTTTGATTGTGAATTAATTAAATTATTAATTGTATTAATGTACTATATATTAATGCAGGGACTTTATAGAAGCAATTGATTTTCTAAATAATCAATCCTATTGTTTCTTACATATAATTTTTAGTATTTTGTATTATCTAAGAAACAATATAAGAAATATAAAAAAAGTAAGAAACAAGACCTAAGTTTGTGCCGAAAATAGAATTCAAAATTTCATTTAAGTTATTACCGAAAAGAAAATTCAAAATTTTCATTAAAACTACCTCTTAAGACATTTTAAAACGGATCGTTGAGCTGGAAAGTATTGTAACTACTGAATTATATGCAGCTTATAAGGCAAACACTAGAATTGGCTTTGATATAATCTATAAGCCTCAAAATGAAACCTTATCCTTTTAAAAGTCTATATAAACTATTACTAATTGCTGCTTTGTTCCAAATCCTCTTAAATCAACATTTCTTGTTCTTCGTTTCTAAATAGTTTTGATTCTATTCGCAACTCATCAAAACTTAAACATAATACTTTGTTTTATAGCTTAACTATTTTCTTTTATCAAGTATATCCTTATTCGGTTTAGAACAAATTATATTATATATTATATTATCTAATAAATATCTGCGAGTATTCTATTTAATTCAATTTAGTAAACATTCTAAATCAATGTTTAATTTCAGAAATTTAAATAATTCAACAATTTTGTTCTTGAGGTTTCCCCTGTTAGCTGCGTGTATATTTTGCTCATCTTGCTTTTTTCATAAACCCATCAAAAATATGGCAAACTTTTCTAAGCTGCAGGCTTAACAGGCAGACGCATAATCACAGGATACTGGCTGGGGCTGGGACTGGGCAGCTACTGTTACTAATCCTTTAGAGCAACAACAACAGCGGCGGCCGGAAAGGAGCAGTAGTAAAAGTAGAAGCCCAAAAGCGCCACAAAAACCCGAAACCCGAAACCCAAAAACCGAAAAACCCAAAAAACCCAAAAAACCGAAAAACCCTAAAAACCGATGCTCATGCAAACTAAATACCGTTATCGTTTTTTCGCAAAACTTTAGCGAAACAAACTGTGTGGTTTCACTTTGTTAACAGCTCAGAAAATGTTTTGGCTAGAACGTAGACTGCGACCGAGCTTGGGTCTCAGCGGGGAGCGGGGCTGCCCGGAGGCCCTCCAAATACCAACAACAGCAGCCACAAATAATGCAAACAATCTTTTAAAAGACCACAAAGCTGCACGCCCTTCAACGCATGTGTATTCGTGTGTGTGTGTGTGTTTTAGGGAGGGGGCGGGGCACACAAATATGGTCTTGAGGGGCATCTCTATACACAAGCAGCTTTTTCAGCGTATTGGCATATCATGAATTCTCATAACTTTTCTAAACAAATGTTGTAACAGAAAAGCGAAAACAAACTCATAGATATTTTAGTTTTCCTTTTAGTTTTTCCTTTTGAAATGGTGTCACAGTAAAGCACTGAAATTAAGCAAAAACTTAAGAGTATTGTTGAGTTTTTTAAAACACTCAGAAAGTCCGCATATCATCAGAAGTAAGGACTTCTTCCTTCTTCTAATTCAGCAGTTTCTCTATTGAACAAACTCTGCCTTTTTATGTCTCTAATTAAAACTTCATGCTTAAATGAAGAAATTATAAGTATAAATATACTAAATATACAAGTCTGTATAGCAGCAAGTCCTTACTAATCCTTCTTCTCATTCAGTAGCTGATACTGCAGTTTCTCTATTGATCTGTCTGTCAATCTGTCTTTTTATGGATTTACTTTAAACTTAATGCTTAAAAGAAGAAATTATAAACTTAAATATGCCTTTTTTCATGAACTCTCAGAATGTCCGGTTATTGACAGGTCCTTACTAGTCCCTTTAATAATTCAGTGGCTGAATATGCAGTTTCTCTTGAGCACAATCTGCCTTTTTATGGCTCTAATCAAAATAATTGAATGCTTCATTTAATAAAAGTAAAATGACCTTATCTTGCCTTAAGGAGAATTACTAAATTTAAATAGTTCATTTTTATTAACATGCCATGAATTCATGTCCTGTTTATCACAAATATTCAAGCTAACATAAGTTAAATAATTTTATATGGAAGTTTGTGGCTGTGGTGTGGTTATTACTGCTTGTTCCTCTAGTTATTTCCACTTATTTTCCATCTTTTATTTAGCTTGAATGTTAATACTTTTAGCTTAAAATATTTGCACCTCACGTGCAAAAATATTGCAGCATACTTTTGGGCTGCGTCGGAAGATTGCCAGCAGCTGCTTTATTTTACTTCATTCTGACAGCATTTTTTCCAGTTGATTTCTCGCTCTCTGCGCAAACATCAAACAACTTCTGACGTGCCTTTGCATAATCCTTGCAATGCCAGTTGCGTTCCTTCGGTCAGCAGCAGCAGCAGCAGCAGCAACAGCACGTCCTCATTCTCGTCCTCGTCCTGGGCAGTGTTCTTGTTGTTCTTGTTGCTGCTGCTGGTTGTTTTCGCCTTGACTTTAATCATATTTCCATCAAGAGCACGCTGTGCATATTGATCAGGATCAGCACACAGCAGCAGCAGCAGCAACAGCAGCATCAAAACAAACATAAAAACTCACACACACTCGCAGACAAGCACACACACACAGACACGGCGAATGTTTCCCGTTTCCTTTTGTCAACACAGGGTAATTTTTTAATCTCCGCTTGGAATTGAATGCAGCTTAAAGCTCGCAACTTGCACATGACTTGACAGCTCTTTTCATACCCTGCCGCAGAGCATATTGACTTTGTTGAAATCGATTTCGAGCTTAGGAAGGAGTAGGTAGAGATATAGTATCTATTACAATTTAACAATATGGGGGCTGTGATTATTAAATAAAACAATTCAAACTTGGTAGTAGAAGTACTAGAAATTTGAGATAAATTGAACCTATTTCAACTTGAGGTTGGCAGAAATATAACAATTTATTTATTGAATTATGTTTACCAATATACAGTTAAATATAAAGCTGAAACTATTCTGATCCGATGGAATCATTAAGATTAAACTAACTTTTTTACTTTATAATATATCTAAGATATTTCTCAGGAAGGGATACACAAAAACTAATTAGTCGCAGTGTAAAACTTTCCCTATTATACAGATAAAAGTAATATGAATATTCTCAAGCTTTTGTTCTTTAATTCCGGTAATATATCACTCACTTTTTTTCTGTTTTTCTACTTCTTATTGATTGTTATTATCAGACTGATCGGGATCTTCGGATCTCAACTGTTAGAGTTCGACTTTTTCCAGTAAGATTCTACATTACACAAGAGCTCATATAAGTACAAAATCTAATGCAAAGCATGACCTAAAATTTAGAACTCTTAGCTGAACTACAATATATTAAGTTCCTGATCGATTATTAGAGCATTCCACATTCGTTGCCTTGCAGTTATAAAGTTTATCCCTTTGTTAAAGTCCTCCTTGCCTCTTTCTGGCACTGGGTGAAAAAGTCAGCGCCAAAATTCTTTTTCAAAAGGATGCAGCTCCAACAACAATAAGCAGGAATAAAAATAAGTAAGGCAAGCATAAAAAGAATGAAAATGGCGTCGCCTCATATGAATTTCAAATGCTGCACGTTCTCGTGCTCGATGCCCGGCCAATATAATGGCACAGAGTTCTGCAACAGTCGAACAATGGAGCTATAGGAGGAAAAGTGCAGGCCGTTGATGACTGTGGCAACCCTGGCAACTAGTTTCAAATTGTGCAGCATTTGGCCAGAACTTTCGACTCGCTTATTCAATTTTTTTACGAGTATTTCCTCAAGTTTTGCAGCGCCTTGGAGCAAAACACATTTCCGGCTGTGCCAGCGCGAGCTGAGCGGATGTTGAGTTTCAAGTAAATTAACGTTAATTAACGGAAGCTTTTCGGTGAGGTGCGCGACAGAGTGGCACACCTGGAGCATATCCCCAGCCCCCCCGTTAAACTTGGAAGTGGCTGCTATCAGTTGAAGTGGCCCGGGAGGAGCCTGAGCTGCAAATTAGCCACGTGGGAAGGCTCAAGGCGAAGCTCCTGAGTCCCGACTCCCGACTCCAGAATCCCGACTCCCGACTCCCTCAACTGTTGCCAGGCTGGCAGAGTTGAGAAGCTAAGCACATGTGGCTGTGGTACAGGACCTGGATTTGGCTTTAGCGGGCATTCAATGCGCTTTTGAGACAATGGAACTTATATAGCATGCTTCAGATACTCAAGCGCTCAACAATGGCGACAAACAATTGAAATCTGTGCGCTTTGTTTTAGGCGTATGCAAAACCTTGAGCCCACAAAAAGGTTGTCGCTTTTCTAGGGGTTGTGCCCCCGTTACACCCTGTTAAATACCCCTCCCTCGGCGCTGTGGCACAGTGGCCAGCGTGCCAGCAATTTGCTGTCGAAATTTGTACAGCTTTTAATTAAGGCCGGCAAAGACAAGACCAGGCCTCCAAGAATGCTCAAATGCCCAGCCAAATGAGCCCACAAAAAGGACTCTGCCAGCGAGTGACGAAGGACAATCATAACTGTGGAAGCAGCGCCGAGGGTTAGGCCAGGAACAGGAGCAGCAGCAGCAGCAGCATCGGTAAAGGACTCGCCAAACAATGCACTCGCCAAAATGTGAATGAGAATTTTCGCCTCGATTCCCGCTCTCCGCTCGACACGGCATTTTTATTTCCTTTTTTCTCCTTCTTTTTTTTTTGTACGAGAAATTAATTATCGCATAATTTTATGGCTCACTGACATCTGAAGAGTTTCATTTACCACTTTTTGACAGATTTTCGCCCTCATTGTACTCGTATTTGTATTGATTGTGAGCTGCGGCTCCTCATCGCTGCAGGATCATAAAGGGGGAAGCGAAATATTCGATTGCTTTGTGGATTACTTTGCGGCCAGGTGCTGCTTCTGCCAGGACAACCAGCTACTACAACATCATCAAATTGCATTCAAGGATTCGCATTTGAAATGTTATTTGTATTTTCAATAGCGCAGTTGCTGAATGGAATGCTTTTTGGGATACCTTCAAACCTGTGTTGGCTAACAGATTTTCAAATACAATTTGCATTATAAATTAAAAGTTTGATATAATGAAATATCTCAGTGTACAGTTTATTTAAAATTACATTGTCAATTTTGCCTTGTAAAATTTAATCAATTTGAAGCCCAGTCTTAAATATTCAATCGATCAAATGCTACTTACCATTTGAATTATTAAGCAATTTGGAATGTTTGTCATGTTTGAGGTTTTCTCACACTATTTTCGAATTGCTTTGTAATTACTTGTATTGAGAGAAAGAGTTAGAAGGAGAAAGAGAACGAGAACGAGAGAGACAGCTTTAAAGTAAAAATATAAAGTGCTAAAATCAAGAATTATATACTTTATATACTTTAATTTTCCTGCATCCTTCTTAGATTCTTACTTATAAAGTTTGTACTAATACCCAGAATACTTTTCATTACAACTCGTTGTTGCTTTTGTTTTCCAATTTTCAATTAAATATCATGGGGTTATACTTTTAAAAGTTATATCCTATAGTTTATAATGCATTGGCTCAAGGGAAAATCTTTTTCAACCGCGTTTTCAATTGGGTTTCATAATTCACAGCTACAATATTGGACGAAGATTGATTTTATTGATAAAATAACGCAGTATTATAACCTTATTATTATTATTTTTTTCAAGTAATAATATTAACAGCGATTTATATAAAGAAATCTGCCCAGTTGAGATCTGAAGATATAGATCAGTTACCTTAACACACAAAAAAAAATAATAAAAAAGGATTGTCCTTAGTCCTTAACAAACAAAAAATAATAATAAAAATGATTGTCTTAGTTAGGACAGCTTTTATACATACATACATACATAAAAGATTGATTTGCTGAAATGGTATCAGGATTGTTCTACGGAATTCAACTACGAAGCTAAGTTGGCTGCGGCTCAGCCTTTCATGAAATGAAGTTCGATTCCCAATGTTCCACAACGTTCTATTTTCTGTTCTGTTTTCGCCAAATGAGCGCATTTGAACCAATTGAAAGGCATTATATTTTCTCAAGGGCTGGCATATTGAAATCGAATCTCTGGCAACCCCGCAAGACGCTCGGACGCCCACATTCTTGTTGTGCGAGCATCATTATCAAATGTTGTTTGTTAAATCATTGCAAATGTTAATTCAATAGCTCAATCGGGCACGGCCCCCGAGAACACAAAAGAACTGCGCCTAAGTTCAATGCCAAGTGCCTATTGTTGTTGTTCTTGCTCTCCTTATTCGACTGCCCTTAGACTCTTGAGCATTTCCATTGTACTTCACCCCGTGCAACTGCCCTCTCCCCGTGCCTTGTATTCTATCTGCTTGGCGCTTTGTGTTGCGTCGTGAATGAACAGCAAAATAAAAAGAAATCTGCGATGTCTATGGAGATGCTCTCATTTCTGTGTCCGCGCTGCTCTTAAAACTGTTTTTTCTTTTTGCTTTTTGAGGGAAGGAGGGTATTTGAGTGCCGTGTGTGTGCGTCTCTTTTGCGATATTCAACAGATGTTGTAATTGCTCATAAAACTTGATGACGCTGGCGCGTTTAAAGCAACAACAAAAACAGCACAGAGAGCAAAATATTCCAAGAGTTTGCATATGGCAATGGCAATTTTTCTCAGTGTGCGTGTGTGTGTTGGGTGTTTGTGTGTTTGTCGTGTTGTCTGCGCCTTTTAAAAATACATACAAACCTACATTGTATTCAAAAGATGTAGGATACGCGTGTGTGTGAGTTGCTTAACATCAGAATTCATACGTCAGCCACACTCACACACACACACACACGCACACAGGCTTACAAGGCAGATTTGCATATGCTTATAGGGTACAATATGTGACTCGGCCTTTTCTTGATTTTCCTTTTGGCACTGCTTTGAATTTTGAATTGCCTTTAAGTTGATTTAAGAGTTGAGTTTTATTTTTGTTCTTTTTATGTGAGCTCAGCAATGTTAACTAATTCTTGTGCAACCGAAACTCGGTCTGTCAATTTCAGCTAACATGTCTCGTCCCTTGCTGTGACGCAGGCGAAGGACATGCCCTCCTACTGTCTCTTTCCCACTGCTGGGCAAATCCCAGCGCTAGCGTCATACGGAACATGCCGTTAACATGTGTTTTGCAAATGTGGCCCTGTCTTTGCCATTGCCATTTATTTCTATATTTTTGCGCTCTTCATTGCAAACGTTCTTTACGCTCAAAAAAACATGGCAACAACAATGCAAGAAAACGAATAAATTGCAAAAAAAAAATAGAATTTTGAGTAAATGCGTTGGTTGTCTAATAGTGCCATCTCATTCTGACGCGCAAAGCAGCCAGCGATCGGCGACAGCGACAGCGACGTTAGCGTTGGCGTTGACGTCAACGCCGACATAACCGCTCGCTGATAAGCAGAGCGCGGGCACAGAACGGCAATGGAACATGCTCCCGCTCCCGCTTCCGCTCACATATTTCGCTCTCTGCGTATGCCCTAACGCTCAGTTGAGCATTGTGAATTTGTTACAGTGTTTGGCACGCAGGGATAACTTTCGCCCACGCTTCGGCCAAGCCAAAGTCGAGTCGAAAACAGTTTGCATGGTTATCTCCAGTTGCTAAAAATATGGAAAATTATTTTTGCTTCCAGTATATATATACGTATATTTATAAAATTATATTATAATAGTAACAATCTATATAAATTAACGTAAGCTCTCAAACTTACACACAGCTAAGTAATTACCCATGTGTAGGGTACACAAACATTCGGCGTGTCAAAGTCAATTGCTCTTTTTCATTTGCGTTCCACTTCATTTCGTTTCGTTTGCGTTTCAGCTGCCCGCGGCTTTCAAAAACGAATTCAATTTCAATTGAGTTTTTCAACGATGTTTTTTGTTTTTCTTCATTTGCGTTCAGTTGTTGTTCGTCAGCGTTGGCGTGCAGGGTGTGCAGCGCGGCAGGGCAGGGTAGGGCAGGGCGGCAACGCGGATTCGGTTCAAGGATATTTATGGTTTGTGGATGTGCTGATAAACAATAATACTTATTCATACATTGCATACACAAGAACTGATATGCTCCATCAAGTGTTTAATTTTGAAAGCAAATCAAATTCTGTGCTCGAATGGCGGTGCTTAGCGAGAACTCGACTCAACTCGCGTTATCATTGGGCACATAATTGCCCTCAATCGGGTTAAACGAAAACAACTCATTGACGTTGCCGCCCCACAAAACTACGAATACGAATACGAATACGAATACGAATACGAATATAACGACTACAAGTACTCATATTCACACTCGCACTCGCAATCGCTCACATAACAATTAAGCGCCCCGCGATTCTTAATTGAAATGTTTTAAGGCAAACAAATCAACGGGATGGAGCGGGAGCGACGAGAGGCCCCCACAAATTGGAATTTCATTGCCTTGGGATGGGTGAGTTTGGTTTTCAACTTCTTTATATGCACACTCGTACTATATCTCCGCATATTCCTATGTACTATGGTCTGTCTCCATTTCTATATCTGTCTGTCTGTCTGTCTGGGTCCGAAAGGTTGCCTACTTTAGGTTCAGTTTGTTCGCATTACGCATATGCCACATGGCCATCATAAAAGTACACGTACCTTATACGGAATATGGCGGTACTGCTCAGTATGCATACCTACATACTTATGTACACATGTATGTTTGTATGTACCCACTTATATGGTCGAGTAATACCAAAAATACATACACTTATCGCGCAACAAAATGCTCAGCTCGCATTGCTGATAACAAAAATGCTACACACAACATTTATACACACACAAACCCACACCCAACAAATAACCAACTAGCACACAAAATGATAAAAAACAGCAAAAAAAACATTTCGAAAACTCTTTTCCTGCTTGTTTCGATTCTTGAGTGGGATCGTTGAGCTGGCACTTATCAGGTTTTTGTAATCTATAAACAAATTTCAAACTTGTAGTTTTGAGTTTATTTTCAAAATTATCTCGAATTCCTCAAAAAGACATCAAATTTACCAACAACTTTTTAAATCACCCAAGTATATTGTTAGTTTATCCTTTTCTGAATTACTTCCTAATCTATGCATAGAAATTGAAAACTCAGTTCAATTCCTTTATCCATTTTGGCAATTATATGTTTCCTTTTAAATTACCTTCGGATAATCATTATTTGTTGTTCTAATTAAGGAAAATATTCAGGTGGAAAACTAGGGATGCTTTTTCCTGTTTTTGTCTCCTTATGCTACAGTTTTTCAAACCTTTTTGTGCTGGCAAACAAACGCCTTTGAAACTTTGCTATCAAATCCTTTTTCGTCTGTTTCTGCTCCGGCTCCTGTTCTGCTACTTTATCCTAGCCGGCCAAACAGGATATTCGGGTTGTTCATTAGTCCAGCGAGCTGCAAATTGCGTTGCATCAACTTTGAACTGCCCTCAACGCAGACCACAAGTAAAATACATATTCAGTGGGTTGCAGTGACGCTTTAACTTTGATACCCTGTATGTATGGGATAGGGGTATACTCAAGTTGCAAGCGGAAAAGTAGAGGTCTTTGAAATGCCTTGAAATACTTATAGAGAGACGAGCAATACAACTATTTTGATTTTAATTCAAGAAACACTTTCTTATTAATTTAGAAATTATGGCCATCCTTAAACGGAGAGTTATTTGTTTGATTAAAGATTATGATTATATATATTTTATTACTTTGTGACATATTTTAGAATGTGTAAATCCTCAAGCATCCTTAACCACAAAGATATGTTTACAATGATCACAGAAATTTGTCATCCTTAACCCGAAAGGTCTTTGCTTAAAGAAAACTGTTCCGATGATCCTCTAGTGAGTTCAAATATATTTCATAGCTATGTGTCTTATTGTAATACACTCTTAACCATGCTTTATCATCCTTAACCATCCTTTACAATGATCATGCAATGAAATCTACGATGTTCCATAGCTATTGTACATCCTTTTTCATCTTGAACCATCCGCGCAATGAGATCAAAGATATTTTATAGTCTTGAGCGTTCTTTTAGAATGTGTACAGGGTGTTTTTATTTGAAAGTAAATATCGTTCATTCGATATCCGTTTTTTTTGTTATTTTAATATCTTTTGGCAGTTGTTGTTGTTCTCCTTTTTGATTTTCGTAGTGCTCGCATGTGCCATAAATTTCGCTTTTATCATATTATTTAATTTTGTGCTGTTCGTCGGGGCGGCGCGCAAAAAGTAACGGAACACGAATACATATGCAATCGGAATATGTAGTATGTGTGCTATATGGAATAAACAGTGCTCCAGTGGGAAATGATAGCGACAGGCACACACACACACACGCACATACACTGGCGCGCATATTTAAGTAAATACATGTGTACAATCTGTATCTGTATCTGCAGCTGCATGTAGATACATTTATATTTATATTTATATGGCTATATAATGCTCGTCCCGGGGTTTTGTTTGCGCTTGTCTGTGTGGCATGCCGGAGCAATAACAGTTAATTTATTCCAATTAAGGGATTTTCCTGTTGAATATGCGACTCTTTCGTTCGCTCTTGCTCACCTCCCCCCGTCTGTGGCGGACCCCATGACAGTTGCCAGCACAATTTTCGCCCCCTTCTGGCTACCTTGCAAAATGAAATTGTCCAGCTGGCTCCTCCAGCCCCACAACCTCTCTGTTTCTCTCCCCTCCCGCTTTTGTTGAATTGTTTGGCTTCTGGGTATTGTTGTTGTTGTCAGCAGCCTTGTCGCTAAAGTTACACACACACACACACACACACATATACACACATACACACACATTTTTTCATAATATTACAATGGACAGAAAAAATGTAGCAACATGTCGCTGCTGTCCTGCCTTCCGCCTTCCGCCTTCTGCCTGCTGCCTGCTTAATCCTTGCGGGATTTGGCCACATAACACAGCAAACGAGTACAAGGAATTCCGCTGCCAGCCTTTGTCCTTGTGCTAATTTTATGTCAGCTCCCGCACCTACTAGCTGCAGCCCTGCTCCTCTTTGCTCCCTTCCCAGCTGCCCCAGCTGTCGCTGGCTAATTTTATTTATGTTTTCATTTAGCTTCCAGCTGCTGGATCTTCGGACACATGCGGCATGTCCATCAGCGCCGCGCAAACATTTTGATAAATGCCCACAAAAATAAAGCATTTCAAATAAATAAAAATGCCACACAGTTTTTTTTTTGGTTTTTTGAAATTTGTGAGCGGAAAACGGGCGAAGGCTTCAAATGCGACTCAAAACGGAAGCGAAATTTATGTGCACATTGAACGCTCACACACACACACGCACACATTGACTACACACACACACACACATCGATTATTAAAATTCTAATTGAAATTCAAATGTGCGTCGCTGTCGCTGTTGTTGTTGCTGTTGTTGTCGCTTATCGTTCAAGTGCCCCGCCGCTGCGTCGCGTCGCGTCGCGCCTTCGCTGTCGTCACTCTTGCCCCCAAGCACCAGGCCTGCTGGCCTCTGCCCCACTGGCCCCTCCAGTGCCACATGGCCCTGTTTATGTTGCTGCCTCCGGCTTCGGCTTCAGCTGGGGCTTCCGTCATGCGGGCCAGGAAGTGGACAGTTAAGCGCACTCGTTCTCCCATTCCCCATTGCCATTCCCCATTCCCATTCGCAATCCTATATGGTCAGCCCACAGAGGGGGATCCCCGCCTCCAGTTGACACACTGGCAACGAGGCGCCTCAACAGTTGACAGTTATTTTTGGCGCTTGCCCAAATGACTTTCCATCTAAACACAAAATGAAAACAACACTAAATCAATACGAAATGGTCAATCATATTGCCATATTGAGGACCTTAAAAAAATAGACAATTGATTTGAAATATGTTGACGCAAAGCTAAAAATAATACAGATAAACTATCTATATAAAATGAAAATCCTATTTGAATTCTGGGAAATTAATCTATAACTGAATTCTGTGAAGTCTATTCATATAGTATGAGAATCAGTTCTGATAACTGCTCATTTATAATAATATTTGTTGCAAACAAATCATATGGAATGAAATATTTATATCAGCTATAAGGTTTCACACTTTACAGTAAAATACAATATTTTAAATTTTATATTTATAGATGATATTTAAACACAGCTCTAAATCCACTACAATGAATATTTACTCCCTGTACCCATAAAATGGGTAAAGAGTAGGCATTAAATCTGTTTTATATTATATTTGGTTCATTAAACTATCCATCAACATTAAGTTATTATTTTAAGTTTTTATTGTTGTATAAATTATCCCATTCTAAGAGGGATTTCCGAGATATACATAGCTGAACTATTACTATCATTAAACTTACAGAATATGGAAAAAAAAGGGAAAATAAAGTGTAGAGCTTAATATATATTATCAGTTCAATAATATTTGTCAAACTAAAAGAACTTCCCAGTTTTCTATGTCATAATATAGGAAAAAAAGTTTCTTCCTGGAAATTCTTCTAAAATTATAGGTTTTATGTACTAGTTTCCTATATTAACTGGGTTTATAAGACAAAATCTTCAATAAATATAAAGTTTTCAAGTTGAATTGTCAATTGTTAGTTTCAGTTTTCAGTTTATTAGGAAATATTTGTTTGGGACTTACTAGACTGGTTTTAAACAGTGAATTTCCTTCATGAAGTCCGTTCAGATTCAAGGAAACTGCAGACGATCTCTCTTCATGTTATTTTAACAAAGAATTAAGGAAATCTATGAAGACAACTCCGTCGTCTAAAAGCAATTTAAATGATATATTTTTACTAAATTTGGCCAGCATTCTACATCCTTCAGGTCGAAATGAGTTAAGTACAATATAATATTCAATTGGTGTTGGTTACAGTGTTATTTTCTCATATAATTTGCTATAATTAAGCACCAAGCAAAGTGATTAATCAAAAGTGGTTGGTTGCAATGAAAACAATTCGTAAGATGCTTGCAACATTGTTGTGTGGCACTCGTGGAATCTGCCCCAAATCTCTGTGGCAATGCCAATGGCCAATGCGAGGTAATCTGTCAAATTACTCATGCAAATCACATGGCAAATTTTGTGCAGTCGACCCTTCACCCTGCAGCCTTCGTCCTGCACCCTTCGAGGTCCTTCCACATGCTGATGTATCGCTGGCTGCTGCTATTGTTGTTGCTGTCGTTGTTGTTGTTATTGTTGTGGTGGCAACACACACATGTAATTCAGCCTGTGGTTGGTTCATCCTGGCAATCCTTGGCTGCTGGTGGTGGTTTTTGCCTGGCTTCCTTGGACATATCGCAGGCACTGCCATCAATTAAATTGACTTGCCTGTGCGAAATTCTGTTCTTGCGGCTCTGTCACAGTCTCTATGATTAATTAGCGTCTTGAGCTGACGTTTTTCCCAACTCCAACTCCAACTCCAACTCCATCTCTATGCTCATCTAAGCATCTCGAATGAAGCATTAAAACATTTCCAATTGATTGGCTGCTCAGCCTGCCATTTTGCGTTTCAAATGAGTTTGGAGACGGCTTCTCTGCTTGGATATCAATTATGCATGTGGATTGTCTGGGCTCTGCACCACAATGCCGACAATTGGAGGCGCTTCGACTTATCTGCAACTGCCTTTTCCTAATCTTTATGTGGGTTTTGCATAGCACTGAGAACTGCCAAGCCAGCTAGGTTCCCAGTCCCCAGTACACTGAGAGAAGCGACAGTATAGCAAGAAGGCAGCAAGAGTCTTTTGTTTAACATTTTGTTTGTTATTTAAGTGAATCAAGGATTCAAGCATTCGATTCCAGTTGAAGGTTGCTTCAAATCATTGACTTGATCATTTTATTATTTCTTCTTATTTATAGTCAGAGCAACGAAGGTCTTCAGGATGAATTTTATTATTTATTTATATTTATTTATTTAAAATTAAATATAATCTTGTCTGTGTAAATAGAAAAACAATGTTTATGATGCTTTGTAAACCAAGTTTATTAATTTTGAATTTTTTTCTATTTTTTCTCAGTGTACGCTTTGTACTCTAAACTCAGTTCTATTTATGCTTCCCTAAGTCTTTCTATTTGCATAGGGTATTTGTGAGGTTCTTACATTGATATGCAGGCACAAACACACATCACACACACACACACACACACACACATACACACACACACATACACACGCAGCCTTATCTCTGCTGTAAAAATGCAGTTGAAATCCCCTGCTGGAAGATAAGTTGCAGTGATTGTCAAACTGTAGCGCAACATTATGCTTCGGTTTGGAATTCGGGGAATTGTGTTTTTTTAATTCAAATTTATGTCGTTGTTTATCAGCTTGAAAGGGAAATGCCAAAGCGCAGCAATAACAGCTGAGTCACTTCAAACTGAAATCTCAAGTTTCTGCATAAGTTTGGAATGTGATCGCCGCGAATTCCAAACACGCTGCTCAAAACCGCTCGACAAGCGAAATTTCAAACAAATGACACACAAAGTTGTCCAAATAAAACAAATAAACCCAAAACAAACAAAACTTTTCAGGCATCGAGTGACAGTTGCAAACCAAACAAGTGAGAACGTTGCAGTCGAACGTAACCGACAGCAGAATACTCTGTTTCAAGTACGTTATAGTTTGCTTACTTGTGGGGTCAGAAAGGAACGTGATGAAAACAGTAGTCTGTCGTAGTATGTCAAATTTGCTGACTCTACCTGTACAGGTCTGGTGGATATAGAATTTGCTCATTTTCGGGAGAGGGGTTGGGGAAGACACAAATCTTTTGATGCAGTGCTGTCAAGGAGGTCAACAGTAATACGCATACCAAATTTAGTGAGTATAGCTTTAAAAATGTGGCAGATATAGTTTTCAGCCAAATTATGGGGGAGAATTTGATGCCTTATAAAACGAAATTGCGTTCATACGGACACGCGGACATTGCAGAAATCCAATATACTCGTTCTTAAAACAAAATTTCATTTGATAGAGTACAAAAAGTTGCAGATCGCAGCAAAAGTTGCAGCTCCAGCGCCGGACTCCGCCCTGCCGCCACTCCACTGACAAAGTTGCACTTCAATACATAATTTGCGCCTATCGCTCAGTTTGCATCAAACAATTGCGCATTTCCGTAATGAACATTTTTGAATTATGATTTAATGTTAATTACATGAATATTGCAAAATTTGTGAAGTGTAGCCAACAACAACAAGAACAAGAACAACACTATAACAGGAACAACAACAACTTCCGTTGATTTGATTTTGTGGCTTGTTTGGCATTAGTTGAGCTTCATTAAGCAATCGATGGGGCGGGGGGTGGTTGATTCAAATGCATTGCATAATTTATGTGCATTTTGTGTAATTGAATATTTTAACAGTTATCCATAAACAAATTTGAGTGTGTTGTGTGTCTGTGTGTTGTTAGCCAAATCAACAATGCCAATCTATGCAACGTTTTTTGCTAATTAAATGCAAATACAAATACAAATACAAACAGAGCTGTAGTTACACACACACACACAGAGAGAGCTTCAGTTACATTTTGTAGTTTTTGGCCCGCAAAATCCTTTCAATAAATTGTCTACCCTTTAGCCCCCGTTCCGTTCCCCCCCCCCCACTGTTCGTATCTATAGCTCGATCTGCTTTCAATTTGCATTTGATTTTATATTTATGACATTTGTTTCGTATTTCGTTTCGTTTTCATTGGCATTTCTCGTTTTTTCCCCACATTTTGCACCTTTTTCCACCCGTTTTGTGGCTGCCTAAACGCTTCACTTGATTGTTTTGATTTTCACCATTTGGAACATTTTACATGCGAAATTCATTTGAAATGCAGTCGCATTTGCATTTTAGTATTCAGCACACACACACTCTGACAATCGGCTATTCATATGCTAATGTGTGTGTGTGCGTGTGTGTGTGTGTGTGTTGTGCCCTTTTGGACCCTGGTTGTGATGTCAACAGGCCATGTACATTTGGCCTTAGCACTTTGCAGCATTGTCATCAAATAATCCAAAGCTAAAAATTGATTTCGACATATTTAATTTGTGTTTGCGACTAATTTTGATCGCCTGTCAAGCAATTTGCCTTAAACACATAAATCAGCTCAAAGGATACAGAAAGGATGCAGAAAGTAGCTTGAAAACAATTGTTGCTCAATTTCCTTCTATTGTTTGTCTTTGCTTTATGTTATTTATACCGCCCAGTTGTTTATGTCTATTCATTAATAGATTTCTTTGCTACTGACGCACAGTTTTGAAGCGTTGCCAATTTTCGGAGAGCAAAAACGAATTTGTTATTTTCTGAAATGTTTTTTGAGTTCTCTTTGCTAAGTTTTCTAAGAGCATTACTAAGAAAAACTGTTTCTTAGAAAACAGTGCTCTTAAGTGTTTCTTCAAGCGTGTTCTTATCAATTTATTTGAAAATATAAATATTTATTTTCCGAAAATTGTATTCACTCTTATTACTCTTCAGGAAATAATTTCCTTTATAAATATTTATATTCCGAAAATTGTATTCACACTTATTACTCTTCAGGAAATAATTCCCTTTATATTCCGAAAATTGCATTCACTTTAATTCCTCCTCAGAAAATATTTCCCTTACATTTGCTTTCAAATAATTATTCTCCAAGAACTATTCCATACAAATTATCTTTATTATCCAAACTCTTGAACTTCTCTCTCTTTTCAACACTAGCATTTATTCTCTAAGCATTCTTTCAGTTATTTCATTTGAAGGAATTATCAGTAGTTATTTGAAAATATACTATTCATCCAAAATATTAATAAGAAAATGTAATTTCCGCTTTATAACTGAAATCTTTAGACATTCTTGTAAATTGCAGTTATTTATTATGACAAGATTTCGTAAAGTTTGTTTATACACATAATATTTAAGGCAAGTGTCATAAGAAATGCTATTAAAATTTATTTTGCAATTGAAAGTTACTTTCAAGAACTTGGCCGACTTGCTTGCCACATCAGCGGTTCTCAATGATTGAGCCACATCCTGTGGAAACTCACAATGCCAAAGTAGTGCCAGGCTTTGCACAACTTTACAGTTAACCAAATCACAAAAGCGACCGCACTTCATAGACGACAACTTCGACATCCTACAGAAATGATGATGACGTTGATGATGATGATGATGTTGTTGTTGCTGGCAGGCCACAAAAATCTATTCAAAATTCAAAATGGCAAGCGTAAAATTGTTTCAATATTCATAACGTTGGGCGCTAAATGCCCATTTTTCAAAAGGCAACGGCATTCCCATCGATTCGGTGCTCAACTAATATGCAAACTAAGGACAGAACCTCCCTCCCTCGCTCACCCGCTCGAAAACTCTGCTTTTTGTCACATGCCACGACCACAGGCATGCCATTCAATGTGTGTGTGAGTGTGCGTGTGTGTGTGAGTGTATTGGTGTTGTTTGGTCAACATGTTGGAAATTTAAAGCACCTGCGCTGCCCGGCAGCGCTGATAACGCAGCATAGATGCCGCCCAAACGGGGCAAAGGCCAAAAAAACCCCATCCCCGCCCAGAAAACCCAAGCGATTTGGCGGATCCATGCGTGGCCCATGGCGATAGCGAGAGGACACAACGACAGGACACGATGCCAAACGACACGGCACGATGCGACACGAGCCGGGCGTGGTAAGAAAGGCCTCCGGCCCGGCCAATTGCCATGGCCATTATTGGTTAGCCAAAGCGCCGCATGGCCCAGATGCAAACAATGGCCATGTCCAGATGCGATGTTGCTGTTGTTGTTGCCCTTGCGGCCTCCGGGCTGCCTCTGTGCTAAATGTCGCCACATAAAAAGCGCATAAAAGCCGATAAGCGCACATTTATGCTTACCAAATCGCGCTGCAAATGCCAAACACTCGGCTAAATTGAATGTGCGCCCAAAAAGTTGAAGTTTTCAGCGCGCTAATTGAATAACAACGGCAAGCTGACAATTTCTGTTGCATACTTTTGGGGCTGGCCAGTAAAATGGAACGACGCTGCGACGCCGCTGCTGGTACTGCTGTGGCCCAGTAGCTGACATTTTTGTAAACTCTTTAACTTCCGGCGGAAGATTTTATGCATGGCAGGCAACAGCAGCGCCATCAGCAGCCCCATAAGCCATCAGCATGGAGACACTGGCCGTGTCCTGGGAGCAGCTTTTGCTGCCGAGTTGCGCCCGAGTTGTTGCCAGAGTTGCCATGCATCAGCGGGCAGTGAGCATGTTTGTGCCGAAGATTAAAAGCATGTGTCCGGTTTTATGTGCAGTGCCCTGCTCTCCAAACACCCCCCGAGACCTGAGCGAGTCCTGTGTGTGTTTGTGTGTTAAAATTTATAACCGTAAAAGTGCAACAGTGAAAAAAAACACACACACACACACAGAGTTGAGCCAAAGGGCAACCCTGCACTGGCTGTTTGTTGGTTTTTGCGGCTGTCGCCTGTCGAGGTGAACCAGCTGCTGGTTGCTGCTGTCCAGACGAAGCGCTGGGCAACGTTTTAACGTTTTATACGGCACACAGATAAGTCCTTTGGCATGCTTGTGGCGCGTTTTGTTGCATAGTTTTGATTTATTACACAGCAGCAGCAGCAGCAACAACAACAACCCAAGCAGCGGCAGCAGCAGCAGCAGCAGCAGCGAATTCCATTTCAAAATTCATAACGGCGCACACATAAAGTGGCCCGGGCATAAAGGTGCAGGCAGCATGCAACAGCGAACAACTCTGCCAAAGTGTTTGCCTCATAGTTTATATGCACAATATCGCCAGCTAATTTCAAGGTTTTGGCTTTGCTCTCCAGCTGGCAGCAGATTTAAGGCTAAACACGTTTTGACTGCCCACAAAGGCAGCAGGTAAACATAAACGTAAACGAATGAATTGCACTCAGAGCTGCTGCTGTTGCAGCACATTTGCGCATTCCAAGCATTTTTATTTCCATAGAGAGAGGGATTTTCGCTTCAATTCACATGACATGCATCAACTTGCAAATGCCAGGGATAATAAGGCGCTCAAATGCACATATGAGTTTTGGCAGCCAGCTGCAACGAATTCCCTAGCAAAACTGTCAGGATTATTTCAATCAAATTGCATAGCATGGCATTGAATGCCATGCAATGCGCCAGGCACTTCACATTTCGCTCTAAAACCCACCAACTTTCCCACAATAAACTGCATGCGTTTAAATCAATTAGTGAGCTGGGAACGCACTTCAACTGCAACCGATTGAAAAATGCTTTTCAAATGCTGCTCAATTGCAGTTTTTGGCATTCGCTTTGAGTTTTTACTTTTGTTGTGCATTCAAAAATGCATTTTATTGCCAGCGCGCAAAAGTAGGCAACAGTTTTTTTTCGCCTCGTCTTTATTTGTAGATTTTTGGTGCAAACATTTAACAAAACATTTGCACAAGCACCCGCCTCGCCCCGCCCCTCGCTCTTTCTCTTGTTTGATTGCTGAATTATTTATGTGAGTGTGCTTGTGCATTGTTTTATATATTTGTTTAATATGTATGTATGTATATGTATGCACATGAGTTAGGAGCGTTTTAGCTTTAGCTTTTGCTCTTGCTGTTGCTTTTGTTGTGCGGCTTTCATTTGCAAATTAGTGTTTGCCTGCTGTATTTTTTATGACTCGCTTATTTTGTTTTATGCAAATAGAGCATGCTCCAGCTGGCGTTTTGTCAAATATTTGTCTGTCGCTGGTAAAAACCTTTGCACCCTTAAAAATCCTACAGTTTGTCGCCATTTAACATTTAACTTTTTGCAGCTGGCTTGCACTGGTGACTGCTGACCCAAATGATTGATTGACAGTTGAAAGCCAAATAATGGTCCAACGGGTGAGTATCAATAGCAACAAAAAGCACAACTCTACAGCATTGTGTGTGCGAGCGTGTGTGTGTGTGTGTTCATGGCCAGTCTGCATATGGTCTGGCCGGTGCATTCGTACCCTTATCATTCTCGCGCCCCGTGTGCATATCTAGACAACTGGACGGAGAACTGATAAGGGCTCGTATCACCAACTCAACAAAGTGATGCAAGCCATAAACAACTATCAAAGGATCGCTGAGGATCTACAGTCAACTTATATAACCATACTATGTGATCATATTTCCGAAATTTAAAAAACTTAGTGCATTTTAAAACATTAATCTTTCCACATGAAATATTGCATTGTAAAGAATCCTCTTAACTCTATAAAAAAACTTCCGCGTGAACAAACAGTCTTGTCTATAAGAGCTATCCATGCCGAATCTATTCCACAGAATAACGCGTAGCATACTTTTTAGAGCAGAATATAATTAAAAGCCTGGCATTCTTGTAATGTAATTTGGTTCATAGACGTACTCAAAAGCATGCTTTATATATTTCTGTGGAATTGATTCGAAAGTGGAATTCAGAACAGGCCTGTATAACTTTTAAAAGATAATTTTCGCACCTGGAATCAACTTCCCTATTCCTTAAAAACTATTTAAACTATTTTACGCAATTTAAAACAAAATTAAAAGCTCATCTACAGAACAACAACTATTTCTACTACAATAAATTAATAAAAATAATATTTCTAATAATTAATTCTATCTATAAAAATTACAATAATTGTCATATTAAAAAATATATATAAATTAACCAATGTAAAATTTAAATCATAATTATTGTGACTAGTCGCCTACCTTTTAAGCTTTAGCTTGAGCACTAGGATTTAATAAAATCGACTAACAAATGAACGCTTAGTATTTAAAGTCAACTTAAGTCCTGCCAAGTGGAGCCACAAATGCCCAATCCCAGACTGCTCCAGACTGCCAACAAGTGCATTAGATGAAGGCTTATTACGAGTGCTTTATGCTCATTTTAATGCGAGTTGCACATTTCTTTTTCATTGCCATCAAATATTTATGTGCAGAATGTGCAACGCAGCGAAGCGTGAATAAAACAGACATTACAAAAGTGACTGGCAAAAGTAACAATAAAAATAAATAAATATATAAATATGAAAATGTCAGCAGCAAACACAAAATGCATAAAAACAAACAGCATTTATGTTTCGCCAGGGACAAAAAACAATAGCGAAAAAAGAGGTGAAAATCATTTACAAATTAGCGGCAAACTGTGCACACAAAAAATTGTTCACACATTCTCACGCTCCTGGAAATGGCAAATGGCAAATGGCAAATGAAAATGTGCAGTAAATGGCAACTTCAATATTTGTGCTGCAATTCAGCGAGTGTGAATTTCAAATTGAATATAGTACTATTCAGAAATTAAATTAAATGAATGCTCGACTCGGCAAACAGTTGAAACATTTGCATTGCGTGTGGTGGCAATTTTAATTAATTGCTTTGCACAACATTAACAAGTATGCGTAAGTATTTATGTTATTTATAATTAAAAAATCCGCAGGTGGCATATCAACAACTGTGCTGAAATAAATCTATATGTGAATGCACAGCCTTGGGCCAGGCGACAATAATAATAACATAATTACTCGCACTATTGGTAAATGAATCTACTAAACATTGAACAGCTTAAATTCACATATTTGCAGTCTTTCCATATTTTAGCTATTTCATTCAACTTATTTGTACAATAAATAGTTGTAATTTAATAAAGAAATATGTTAAAAAGCACAATTACTAAATATTTTCTGTTAATTTAGTGGACTCTTAAAATCATTGTCGAGTGTGGCAAGTGTAGTAAGTTGCAACTCGTGAGCGCCACAGTTTGTTAGCCAGTCTAGCAAACCAGCCTGGAAAATGGGAAAATTAATATGGTGTCTCAACAGAAAATCATTAGATTTTAAAGTAAATCAACTTATTTTTAGATTTTTATGTGAATTTTTCAGAATTCGGCTGGAGTTGGCAATACCAACAGGAAACGAAAAAGGTGCGAGTGAAATAAGGATTGCCAAAAAAAAACCCAGTTAAATCGGGAAGTCAACAGAATGCAGCAAGCCGTGTATGATTTTGAAATACGCTCCATATCAAAGCTATCTATATAACAATAAAAATATAAAATATATAATATATATAAAAAATATAAATAAATAACAAAAAAACAAATAAATAATATATACAAAATATAAAAATAACAATAATGTGGTTTTTTTTAACAATACCAACAAAATTTATAGCGTGGGAAATGGCAAAACTGCCTTTGTTGTTGGAAATTGAGAATTTGGCCTGCCCCACCTGCCACATATGTATGTGGCAGGCGTGGCAGAGATTTGATTCATTTTTGTTGACTTTTATGCGATTGGAATATAATTTAATAGCATATTTGATTTCTTAAAAACATGCTTTACTTTAAGAATGAGCTTCTGGAAATAAATTTAATCTCACAGTTTCCACCATTGCGGAAGTCAACTCAAATTATTGGACTCGGAAGAACTTTGGCGTTAGCCATAGTTTCCAATATAGTTTCCAATATAGGCAAAACGTAATATTCTTTTTTCTTCAGTGGTTGTTGAATAACTGTATAAAATATAAGTAAATTTAGGTGATAAATTCACCTATAAATAATCTCATTAAATACTGAAATTAAAAAAAAAATGTATATGATTTACGTTCAGGCCTGTTCTGAATTCCACTTTCGAATCAATTCCGCAGAAATATGTGAAGCATGCTTTTGGGTACGTCTATGAACTAAATTAATATACAAGAATGCAAGGTTTTTAATTATATGCTGCTCTAAAAAGTATGCAACATGCTAATCAGTGAAATTAATTCGGAATGGAATTCGGAACATGTTTGTGTTTGGTTTTGGTAAGCAAAAACTAAGTTTTAGCTGTTGCTAACGTGGAAAGCACAGACTTTTATTTCAGATGTGTATAACTAAAGTATCAAATGAACATTTATGAAGGTTGTATCTAAAGATTGTGCAACGGAAAACCAACTACTACTGACTCTAGTACTTAAGAATCCAACTACCATATTTAGTGATATGAGCTTTTACTATTCTTGAATGCATTGTCTTCTGATGAGGCACTTCAGTTATGTTCTATAATAAACATAAAGAACAAATTGTATAACATTTCCGTACAATATTGAATAGGTGTAAGGCACACCGCTGAATAAATCGAAATAAATAAATCAAAATTATAAAATGTTTTGTAAAAGCTTTTCAAAGTGAAATTGCACAGGGGCGCTGGGCACTTAGCCGGTATAATTGAAAAAGTTGTGTAATAATTTGGATCGAGCCGTCAAAATTGTTGCTGAATCATCAAAAGCAGCTTCCATTTGGCCTCATCAGCTGGAGGGTAATTAAGTCACCAGCTCGGCAGGCGGCGCTGCCAGCAATTTCATTGAGTTAATCTATCAACGCACTGCCGCGCCTGCCTCCGCTCCTGCCCCGCTGTACTCCTGTCCTCCTGCTGCTGCTGGCAGGCCGTTGCCTCCACATATCATTCGCTTTAATTAGTTGGCCGTGCGGCAAATGGCGGCACAAGCAATTCCCTGTGGCGATATTGCGGGGACAGGGTGCGGACTGCGGGCTGCGGGCTGCGGGAGAGTTGGGAAGCTTTAATAAACAAACCATTGGCACTTAAGAAATAAGCAATACACATTTAATGTCCAACGGCCGAGCAATCAGCGGGCAGTCGGAATTATGGCAGAGTCGAAGGAGCTGAAGCTCAGCTAGAGCCAGAACCAGAACCAGAGACAGCAAGTGGAGATTGGAGATTGGAGCCCTGCTTGCGACTGAGGCCAAGGAGCGACAAAAACAATCCGACATTCATTTATTATTTAATACGAAAACGCAATTCGTGCATTCACCTGGAAACCATCAACAAACGTCACCAGCGGGAATACAGCAAGGAATATAGCGGGGTCCAGGCAGGACGCGGCACGCAGGATACAGGACGCGCAGACAGACAGAACCCCGTGAGAATCGCACACACACGCACGGCAAATATTTGGCATTGTCCTGTGAGTTGAAGTTGCTTTGTCCTGGTCCACGGCGTTGTCCTTGCCGTTCCGGTTACTTCGAGTTGCGCTCCTCCTGTTGGCTGGAGGCGCAACGCCAGCGCACGCAGCCAAGCATAACGGTAAACCAAGCTGACGTTAACTGGCAAGGCGATAAAGCAGGGACACACACACACACACACACACACACACAGCGAGACACAAATGAAATTCAAGCAAATTGAAATTTTATTTCACCAAATGTCTTGCTCTTTACGCCCTCGCCCACGCCCACTAACTCATCCTCATCCTCACCCTCGTCCTTGTCTGCTGTCTGCAGGCTGCTTTTCTGTCCGTCCGCCTCTTTGTCTGTCTGTTTGCTTGTTCGTCTGTCTGGCACTTTTGCTTTTTCATCTATTTGGGACTTGGACTTGCTACACTCAGGGAAAATATAAGTTCTAATCTCTGGCGGTTTTTTAGGAAGTTTTGAGGGTAATTTCCTTCAGTTTTAGATAAATGTTCAGAGAAATTGTATTATTTTAAGGTATCATCATGACTGTATCGACTAACCCCTTCGCTGATATGTTAGAGATTCGGATAAGTAACGCAGGGTTCCGGGGTAAGCCTCCGCTTACACAGGAAGAAAACCCATAAAAATGCTCTTAAAATAATCCGATAACGTCCTTAAATATTGCCAACAATGCTATATGAAGATTTTTTAATTCAAAAACCCTTTCAACCAGTTCAGTTTAAGAATCACAATCATTAGGTGTTCTGAAATCCGAAAAACATTGGAAATTTCAAGTACATTTGAGCAGGTGCAATATAAGCTTTGAAACTTACCTTTACCTATATACGAAAATAGAAACATGGCTGAATATTGTACACAGTTCAAGAAAGTTTAACCTAATTTGGATTTGAGGACAGAAGCCCCCATTGTTTCTCGCAGTGTAGCTGTTATCAGTGGCAACGCTTTAGTTGTGCGATTTGTTGCACTTTTCAATTTAGATAAATTAAAAACAATGCCACAGAAAGTTGCACTTGTGGTGGCACCTCGCCAACTCCTTCACCCGCTTCGTCCAGCTGTGAGTGCCCCAAGATATACACCTTAGCTGCCTGCCAACACTTAAGGAAAGTTGTAATCGCCAGAGAATTGTGCGCTTTTCCAAGCCATCTCCAAGCTCACTCCCTGGTCTTGTTTATTGCAGCTCGGCGCAACAACCTGAGTCTCAATCGAAGTCTGTTGGGAACTACATGCAACATACGTGCAATCGTGCAATCGATGCTGCAGCAATTGAAGTGGAAAAAACAAAAAACAAAAACAAAACAAAATGTGTGGCACAATGCTCTTTTGGGGACTTAGAGCACGCGGCATGTGGCAACATACGACTCCCCAGTTGTTGCCGCGTGCTGTCGCACAAAGTGTTGCCCCAAACTCAAAGTTGCCTTTCTCGTTATTGTTGCTGCCCCGTGTTTCAATTGAAAGTGCTGTCTGATCAACATAAAAAACACACAAAGCGACGGCGGTAGCGAGGAGTGGGCCGTGTGGCGGTACATTGCTCATACGCCAGGTGTTGCCGGCTCGCTTTTTACAGGCTTAATCGATGGCCTCCGCTTGCCACACACGAGTGAGCAGCGCACGTGGAGATTTAGCTGGCAAGGGGGCACAGTTTATATGAGTTACTTGGCCGTAATGAACTTGGCAGGGTTCCTGTCTTTAAGGCATTGATGGCATTACAGTTGGTAACTGGCGACTGGAAATTCTGCTGCTAAGCTGCTTCACTTTGTCAGATTTTGCGCTTTTACTTGCCACACGCCGCATAGACAAAGCCATTGAATATTTATGGCACTGCCAGCGCAGATTATGCGGCTAAAACTTAAGCAACTTGCCACAAAATTCACGTTTACCTGACTTCGTTTTGGCCCGACCAATGAAATGCAATTTGGTTTATGAACTGCGCGCAAAAAGGTGCCGAGACACCAGCCAAGAACCCAAAAACCGCGACAGAGATTTGCACAGTGCAAAATGAACTTGGCAGTTGCCTTAGAAACGGGGGAAGGACGGGCGGTGCAGGAGGCACGTTGCAGGCTTGCAGGTTGCAGGTTGCAGGTTGCAAGTTCAAACAACACTTTCAGCAGCTAATTTTCTATTAAGTTTGCAGCAGTTGCGCAACTGGCAAAGAACCTGTCACGACTTTGCGACTACTTCGCCCAAAAATATTTGCGACTTACTTCCCATTTGCAAACAAACACATAAAGTTTCAAGTGAAATCTCGAATTAAGTTGGGAACTTCAAGTGCGGCTGCTCAGCGAGCAACTTCCTGTGATGATTTTTAGTGGAAAGCAAGAATAAAACCATAAAATACGAGATACAAATGGAGAAAATTATAATAGAACAAAAGTTTGTCTCAGTTTTTGTGGTTTTTATAACATTTCCCTTAGATTACGGTCAAACTGTTTAATAATTTAAATAGGAAAATGAAAAACAAGTAAACATTTAGAAAATTCAGAAATTCATTATAAGACTGACAACATTTTAAATTCATTTTGAATCTATATTTTCAGATAAATAGCCGTTGGAGAAAACCTGCCCGAAATCTCCCTGTACCCAGGTCAAAAATTTCGGATCGCATCTTCGTAAACTTCACATACACATACATACACTAGGGTGCACACACACGAGCCACAGAGCAAGCGAGGCATTTTAAGTGGTAGCTGTGCTTCTTCTCCCCCCGCGCTGCATCACTGAATCTTCTTTCGTGAATAACTTCCGTGTTTATTATCCGATCAACTTGAAATTTGGACAGTAGATAAAAAGTGACTAAAGTATTGTACATGCCAAATCCCAAAGCTATATCTGCGTATGGTAAACAGGAACCTACATTTAAAATTTGGTGTATCTAGCTCTTGTAGTTGCTGAGATCGACGCGTTCATATGGACAGACGGACAGACAGACGGACATGGCCAAACAGAAATCTCTTTTGATACTGATCAAGAATATATATACTATATAGGGTCGGAGATGTCTCCTTCTGCCTGTTACATACTTTTGCACAAATCCAATACTCCCTTTTTACCCATTTTATGGGTACAGGGAGTAAAAACGGAAGAAAAAGCCAAAATGCTTTTCTAAAAAACCAAAATTCCCGCTTCCCGCAATTGGTCTTCAAAACCAGCCAGATTTGACGGGGAAAAAGCTAAATTGGCAGCACTGGTGGATACCACTATACAACAACAAACAAGAACATGCAACAAAACCTCAGGGCTCAATTTACAACTGATGCGCCTTAGAATTCCCAAATTGTTTTAGCATATCAATGGTTAAGTGACCACTGGTTTTCTGTATCTGCAGCGGTTGCTGACGAGGTACGTTCATACTTTAAAATAACATCCGCTCATTGCTTTATGGCTTTTATTTAATTATTGTAATACAAATCGAAAGATTTTATATATTCACGAAAAATGATTTCAACAAACAACTTATTCAGTTGATAATAATATTTTTAATAATAAAGTGTTTTCTTGGTCGTCAACTTGTACTTGGGTGGGTTCATGCCTTCAACGAACGTCTTAATGCTTCCGTACTAAAAATTTGAAGCAGTTGATGATTGCACGTTCCTCGAAGAATCAATCTTTCTGAATTCAAACTGTATTTATATTTTTCTTCCTATGTAGAGGTAATCTATATTAATCTCGACTGTATTACTTCATACTTCACTTACTCCTGTGAGATCACAATGTCCTTTTCCATGGTGCCTCAATTGCATAATTATAATTGTACACTTGGATTGTCGTAATAAAAACAATGTTATTTTTATTCACGAAAAATGATTTATAAATACAACTGAATCAGTTGATAGTAATATTCTAATAGTAAAGTGGTCTCTTGATTATCGAGATTACACATGCTCAGGTGAACCCAGTTTCTAAAGTCCACAATTTTATACTTATGTCACTTTCTCTTTAAAGCAGTTGATGATTGCACGCTCCTCGAAGAATCAATCTTTATGAATTCAAATTGTTTTTTGATATATTTTTCTGCGTATAATTAACCTACATCCTTTGGTAATTCCAATCCGGTTTAACAGAAGGATAAATTAGCTTCAGTTATAATCAGTATCATCCAAATAAAAAATGTAATGACACAAAAAATATGACTAAAATTCTCTTGAATATCAGAAAAACCGTCACTGGTAACATATAAATATGCTATGCAGTTAATTTGTGTGTAATTTCTAGCGGTTTTAATTACACAATGTTTTCATTTTGTTTGGTTGTGGTTAACCACACGAGCCATGTTAGCCAAACAATTCAGTAAAACACATTTTCATTCTAAGACTCTAGTAGTTAATGAATTGTGCTATTTATTTGTATAATCTATATTAATCTCGACTGTATTACTTCATACTTCACTTACTCCTGTGAGATCACAATGTCCTTTTCCATGGTGCCTCAATTGCATAATTATAAATGTACACTTTTTAAATTGTCGTAATAAAAACAACGATATTTTTATTCACGAAAAATGATTTATAAATACAACTTAATCAGTTGATAGTAATATTTTTTTAATAGTAAAGTGAGACTCCTCGGAGAATCAATCTTTTGAATTCAAACTGTATATATATTATTCGTAACATAATCTATTTTAATGCGCTTCCAGTTCTCCCGTGCACTTCATAAAAAAGTACGGGCGAAGAAGTCCTTCCTTCAGTACTCACAATCACTGTTACCCAACTCTGTCTAAGATACTGTCCTAAATGTGATATATACTACCGAATGGCAATGAGCTCTGTTCAAAATAAATATTTCTTTAATAAAAAAGATTTAATTTTCCGAGATCAGACAGTTATTCATTGGTAATATCAACCGTAACCTAGGCTGTCATAATATGTACCAGACGCCTTTCTCCTGTGCTTACTTGGCTAAAAATTCAACTTTTAAAGTCATCAACTCGTATGTTCATATTATCATTCACTATAGAAAATAATAATGATAACAATTAAAACATACTAGAAAATCATAAGAAAATAAATATTGTCTCCCATTATTAAAAGAAATGGATGAACTGGGGATCGAACCTGAAAAAAGCCGTATATCAAACAATCACTCTTCCCACACGGCCACCGCAACATGAATCCTACCGCCGGAAAAATCAAGCTATATGCATATAACAGGGCCATGTCTTATGCGCTTGGTCGCTTCCATTCGCATTTGTAAATTCATATTGCCATGCGCTGTTGCATTTTTTCCTTGCTCACGCATACTAAGAAACAAGCGCATGTGCGTACTCGGACTAACACATAGAAACGAAATGAGAGCGCAAGCGACATACGCCGTGATCATCGTTATGGTGTCGATTCAAGACTAAATATTTGTTCGCAGCTGGGCTGTTAGTAGCTCGGCAACACACGACTGGGGTTGTGGTCGTTCGGCTTTTTGCCGAAGTACTCTGGGGTTCTGCGGTCAGCAAAGCATCTGGCCTCAGAAAAATGCTTGTTTGACGCATCTATGTATATTCAGTAGTTAATGGTAGTATAGTATATTCTATAGTTAATGATATTATTCAACGTATAGTATTCTACATCCTTTGGAGCTTCCGGACTCAAATGAAGATAATGTAGAAAAACTCCTCAAACTAAACCCAATAATCAATTTATCTCTTCAATATTTGGAAACATTATAATTTTAAATATGCCCTGCATTTTATTAGAGTAATTGCGTGATTGGTTTGATTTGTAAGACGTACTCGAGCTTATTAAGAAATGAGCAAATCAGTTAGTTTGGTTCCACAAGTGCGCACACATCCTTCGGCTTGACGAATCCTGAAACCGAATCTTCTGCTGCGGGCATTAGCTCTGTGTATGTGTGGCGGGCGGCATTTGCAAGGCAAATATTTATAAATCAACACACAGAGACAGACAAAGGAGCCTTCAGGAGCTGCCAACAGCGACACGCACTTGACTTTCGAAACTCACTTGAAGTCCTGTTGAGTTCAGAGTTAAGAGTTGAGTTTTTCGCTGCCTTTCTGTCTGATTGTCTCTCTGTCTGTCTGTTGTCTATCTGTCTGTTTGTTTGCTAGCTGTTTGTTTGCAGTGCCAAAGTTTTGCTGGCTGCAAGTTGTTCGCTGCCTCAGACTCGGTCTGCGTCTCAGCCACATGATGTTGCACATTTCGCTGCCTCGGCATTGACTATGAAGTTGTTTTCATTAGATTTCACAGCTGCACTGGCTGCAAATAATGCTTAATCGTGTTTCAAAGTGGGTCGCCAGCTGCATAACATAAAAATATAAATAGCATAAAAGGTGCAACGGCAGAAGCTGAGTGCAATAAACCAGGGACAGGAAGTCGAGGGGGGGAGGGATGGGGGTGTGGTGCTGCGAGTGGAAACTGAAGCTGCATTTAAAGCACCCACGGCAAGCGTTAAATGAGCAAAATGCATTTCAAGCGGAAGGAGGCGCCACAGGCGCAGGCCTCAGTCAACCCCTTTCAAGCCCCTCTCAAACCCTCGCCACCCTCCACCTCCCCCTCATCTACTCAACCCAAGCAGCTGCACAGCTTGTGCATGTCAACACATCTTGGTGGGGCCACCGCCGCCGCCGCCGCCGCGTTGCACCCTTGCCCGCATTGACCCCAAATTGTCTAGCCATCCGGCGTGGCCTGCAGAACATACGAGTACAACATGCACTCATTCATTCACTTCATTTGCCGAGTTACGCACACTCACACAAACGCGGTTCGAATGTGAATGTGAATGTGGTGTGGGTGTGACTGTGAATGTGAATGTGACTGTGAATGCGAGTTGTGGGCTGGCCCCTGTTGATGACATCAATTTGCGTAAATTGTGCTAGGAAAACGTTGCCGGAAACTGGCAGACTAATGGAGCGGAAGTTTTTCCAAAGCATTCGAATGACTGGCACACGCTCCTTCACCCCTTTACCCCATTACTGCTTGCCCCCTTACGCCGTACATGCGACATACAGATATCCAGTCAGCCTGGCAGTCAGTCAGATAGTCAGCCAGTCAACCAGTTGGCCATTTTTAAGCGTATTCAAACGGCATGCAGATGAGCTGCAGCTCATTGTTATACCCTATTGCCTCTGAGAACAGGTAAAAGGGTGTAATGAAGTAGTGTCAAGATATGTGACAGCCAAGGGGAAGCACCTCTGACCCTATAAAGTACCTAAGTGTGCATATTACTGAGCAGCATTAACAACCGAGGAAATCTAGCCATGTCTGTCAATTAAATATGTGCTTGAGTATGTATATGTATTTTGTACACTATATAGCCATCATAGGAACAATCGGATGACAATAGATAATGCTTACATTGCACTCGTTGCAGTGGATACAGTGCAGCAACAAAAAAACATTGAACAAAACTACAGAGCCCAATTTACAACTGATGCGCCTTAGAATTCCCAAATTGTTTTAGCATATCAATGGTCAAGTGACCACTGGTTTTCTGTATCTGCAGCGGTTCCTACTTCAGAATAACATCCGCTCATTGCCTTATGGCTTTTATTTTAATTGTTGTAATAAAAATCGAAAGATTTTCACGAAAAATGATTTAAACAAACATCTTGTTCAGTTGATAATAATATTTTTAATAATAAAGTGGCTTCTTGGTCGTCAACTTGTACTTGGGTGGGTTCATCGCCTTCAACGAACGTCTTAGTGCTTCCGTACTAAAAATTTGAAGCAGTTGATGATTGCACGCTCCTCGAAGAATCAATCTTTCTGGATTCAAACTGTATTTATATTATTCTTCCTATGTAGAGGTAATCTATATTAATCTCGACTGTATTACTTCATACTTCACTTACTCCTTTGAGATCACAATGTCCTTTTCCATGGTGCCTCAATTGCATAATTATAAATGAACACTTCTTAAATTGTCGTAATAAGAACAATGTTATTTTTATTCACGAAAAATGATTTATAAATACAATTTAATCAGTTGATAGTAATATTCTAATAGTAAAGTGGTCTCTTGATTATCGAGATTACACATGCTCAGGTGAACCCACTTTTTAAAGTCTACAATTGTATACTTATGTCACTTTCTATTATCCTTTTCTGCTGAACTTCCAATACTTCCGGATTAAAATTTGAAGCAGTTGATTGCACGCTCCTAGGAGTATCAATCTTTTTGCATTCAAACTGTATTTATATTATTCTTATTTATTTATATTAATCTATATTATTGTAATTTAAGAAATGAGTGAAAATGTAATTGCCAATGCAATATTTACTAGAAATAATGACCTAAACGAGATTCCGTGAGAGAATCAAATGAATTCAATTTCCAGTGTGTGAGGGGGGGAAAAAGCAGCATTACCATGCAGGAAGCAAATATTTATTTGCATGTATGCTACCTAACTACTTACAGGGTATCTTCAGGTCAAGAACTGGCGCACGGGGCATTAAATGACCCTTTTGTTGTTGTTGCCGTTGACTGGTTGGCTAACTGTTATTTAGGAGTGCTGCTAATGAAGCTGCTGTTGCCAGCAATTAAACATTACGCATACGCACCGTTGTGCAGCTCAAATATAACGCAGCTGTCTCGCTCACTCAGTGTATCTCTGCTCTGCCTATCTCTGTCTCCAGCTCTTTTTCTCTCTTTTCTCTCCTTTCTCTGTTACGCTTAATTTGTTGTGAACGTTGTAAAATTAAACTTGTCTGCTGTGCATTTAAAATGTCACCAAACACAGCCCCCAACCACCTCCGGGCAGCTGATCCGCCAGCGAGTTGGCAGTCCCAATTGCTGGCAGTCCCGCATGCAAACGAAAATTTTATCAGCATCAGCATGAAAATGTCGCCGCATATTAACCTGTCATCCATCACTTTTGATACTTTAGCATCGTCGCGTTCCACCTACGTGGGAATCGGGTGGCATCGGATGGGAGGGAAGTGGGTGGTCCATGGGGAGGGATGGCGTCCTCTTAACCCACCGTCACGCAGCAAAAAGGGTCAATTCCGTTGCACGACACACAAAAGGATAACGAGCGCAATATGAGTTGGCATTATAATACAACAACAGCAACAACAACATTTCAGAATGACAGCGCATAACACAAAGAGAAAATAAAATGTCGTCGTTGTTGTTGACGTTCTTTCTGTTGTTGTTCTTGTTGCTGTTGTTGTTATTGTAGCTTCTGCAGTATATGACGATAGAAATGCCAATGACGTTGACGCTGACGATGATCCCCAGGCAAAAAACAGACAAAACAACAAAAAAAAACAGAAAGGTTTCAGTTTACAGTTTTATTCAATAAACATTTTACTTCATTTGATTACAGTAAAATGTTAAAGCATTTTTCCTACTCCGATCACAATATACTTAATTTAGTATACGTCAGTTACATCACAGTCTCTGACAAAATCCTCGTAAGAGACATAGGTGTTCATAGAGTAATGATTGTGAATTTTCAGGTAAAAGTTCTAAAATGATTAAGTGGTTAAGAAATGTTGTCCTTTCATTGTAATTGGATTGAAATATAATCACTTTAAATCTGAAAATATGTGATTCATGCGAGGTAATTTACAGATCACAGAGTTCTTGAGAATGTATATACTATACATTATAAAGCCATCATAGGAACAATCGGATGACAATAGATAATGCTTACATTGCACTCGTTGCAGTGTATACGATGCAGCAACAAAAAGACATACAACACATCTCCAGAATCCAATTTACAACTGATGCGCCTTAGAATTCCCAAATGGTTCTAGCATACCACTGATCAAGTGACCACTGAATTTCTGGATCTGCAGCGGTTTCTACTTCAGAAGTACATCCGCTCATTGCCTTATGGCTTTTATTTCATTTGTTGTAATAAAAATCGAAAGATTTTCACGAAAAATGATTTAAACATACAACTTATTCAGTTGATAATAATATTTTAAATAATGGAGATTCTTCGCCTTCAAAGAACGTCTCAAGTTATAATGCTTCCGTACTAAAAATTTGAAGCAGTTGATGATTGCACGCTCCTCGAAGAATCAATCTTTCTGAATTCAAACTGTATTTATATTTTTCTTCCTATGTAGAGGTAATCTATATTAATCTCGACTGTATTACTTCATACTTCACTTACTCCTGTGAGATCACAATGTCCTTTTCCATGGTGCCTCAATTGCATTATTATAAATGTGCACTTCTTAAATTGTCGTAATAAAAACAACGATATTTTTATTCACGAAAAATGATTTATAAATACAACTTAATCAGTTGATAGTAATATTTTTGTAATAGTAAAGTGAGACTCCTCGGAGAATCAATCTTTTGAATTCAAACTGTATATATATTTTTTGTAACGTAATCTATATTAATACGTTTCCAGTTCTCCCGTGAAATTCATAATAAAGTGCGGGCGAAGAAGTCTTTCCTTAAGTACTCACGATCACTGTTACCCAACTCTGTCAACGATACGGTCATACATGTGATATATTCTACTGAATGGCAACGACCTCTGTTCAAAATACATATTTCTTTAATCAAAAAGATCTCTGCGATCTTGAACTGTATGATTGACTCCGAACTAGGGAAGCAAACAGATTCCTACTGCCTTTACTTTGCAGATATTTTTTGTGCTATCAATTATCTTTAATAAAGATTTTCTTTAATAGCTGTAAAATATTAAATGTATATAATAAACCCTCAGTTTATATACATAGCACATAAGATGAACAAAAAATGTAGCTAGAAACATTTGAGCCACATTTTAATACTCTTTCTCAGCTTACTGCCACTTACTTTGTGTATTCCGAACTTCATAACAAATTCACAATGTGCTACTGGGAAACACCAACTCACAATGCTGGCAAGGGCAGGGGATCCTTTGAAAGGACACTCGCTCTCTAGTGAGTACCCCGTTCCTACCCCAAATGCCAGCTGCTCCCCTCATCCAGGCTGTGGCTTAGCCGTTGATGCGGTTGTAGATAACTTTAGCGTAGCAAAAGGCCAAGTTTAGAGCCTGACTGTGGGTGTGTGTGTACGGCCAAGGGGGCGGGTGTTGCATATGTATGTATGTGTGTGGGCTTTGCTGATGGGGCATCAGTTTTGCCAGCATATGTGTGTGTTTGTGTGTGTGTTTTTATGACTAAAATTGTAAATTATGTCAACTGGCCACGACCCACAGAGCTCGTTATAGTTGGAGTGCGATATCCAGGCACACACACACACACACACACACATACACACACATACATACATGCATGCAGCTAGTCTAACTGCTACACGAAGCTAATGAAAATTTATTGATAATAAATTTAATATGTTTTGCGGCTGCGTGTTTATGTGCATGTGCATACACATATGTATGTATGTACGTACATGCACACACAGGAGACAGATCCTTGGAGTTTTGAATTTTCTATGTATTCGACTCCAGCCGCACAGAGAATTGGATTGGGGCTCGGGCTCACTTTCACAGTTCCAGTTCTCTAGTCTTGGGCAGGAGTTCGGGTTCAGCTCGCTGTGCCAACTAGTCATAATTAATTTATTGTAATTAAATGATAAAAGCAAATATGCTGAGCGCGATATTCAGCAGGACCTCCTGCTGCCACAGTATTATACTCATTTGCCCCAGCTGCAGTTTGCTGTTATTTTTGATGTGGCTGCTGCACTTTGTAATGCGATATGCGTCACTTGTCAGTCAGCGTTGTTTTTTATATCAACCAATTGAAGCCATACTCCCGACAACCCAACACACCCACACCCACACCCACACCCAACACAACCAACACCCCCCTACTCCCCGACAGCATTCACATTGTCAGCAACAACGTTGTTGACATTTCATTGAGTCTCAAACTCAAACTTCATTATGTCCTGCAGCGTCTGGCGCCAGCGAGGGAAGCTCATGTCGTGCCATGTCCTGATGTCCTCGTTCAGGGTGCGTGTCTGCAGCGCCTTCTTCTTATACCTTATCTCTATATACGTGCGTGTGTGTGTTACTTGGTCTAAGTTTGTTTGCATAACCTATTTGTATAAATATTTTGCCTTTGCTTCGCTCTGTTGCTCAACTTATTTGCACGTCTCCAACGCCAAAGGCAACGACAATGTACCCCGCACCGCCCCGGCCCGACACATCACGTTGATGGCCTCCTTGATGGCCTGCTTGTTGCTCCCGTGTTGTTGTTGTTGTTGTTGCGACTCTGCCAGCCTGTGCTCTGTTTTGTAGGTGATAACAATGTTTGTCTTTATTTCTGTAGCAAATACTTTACTTTTAACATTTTCACTTAAACTTGCTCAACAAATTTGGTTTATTATTTTATAGTTTGGCACGTGTGTGTGGGTGTGGCTATGGCTATGGCTATGCAAGTGTGTGTGAGTGGATGTCCTGGTATTTTTGCTGCTGCTTAGCTCAGCAATTTTTGTGGCCAACACAATTATAGAAACTTTAGTGTATCGTAAATTACCTTTAGCAGACATGGTAAAAGTGCCCTCAGCTGTATTATATAATAATCTATTCTCAACCAAAATCTGTAACATTTTGTTAACAGAAAGTTAACAGCGAGTTAACAGAAAGTAAACAGTAATTTAACATAATGTTCAGGAAAAATTGGATCTAACATGCTGTAAAAATGCTGTACTTTTTCTGCTAACCATGCTGTTAATGTTATGTTAACCTGCTATTGGTATTTTGTTATTAACAATAGCAATGTTATATTCAGAGACTAATCAGAAACTGTTATACTAATTAGCGACTATCTTATGATTTCTGTTCGCCTGGTATTTAAGGCATTTTGACGTTTACAAGTTGAAACTTCCAACCTTAGCAAGTAAGGTAGGTCGTGGACTTTGAGTGACTGTGCAAATACAGAAACTATATTATTATTTTTTACTTGATACACTTACTATATACAAGATATACTAAAATATAATAGCTAACCAAACAAATTATTTTTGAAAAGTCGAAAATAAACTAGTTTTTCCTAGAAAAAATGTATTACTAGCGCACACAAGTATGCAACTGAAAAATGAACTGCTTTGAGGGGAAACTGAATTTATTGTTCCATTGCATACTTTCAGGCAGCCATTTATAAATGATTAAGCCACATAGACAAAAGCTGATCAGTTTCTCATGCCACTGCTTGCCAAACTGCTTGACTGCTTATGCAAAACCAATTAAATGCCCAGCGATTTGTTGACACTTCTGCTAACCAAAATCCCTCAAATCTAAACCATTTAAGCCCCAGCCCCCCCTACACCCCTCTGGCGAACAAATTAACGTTTCTGTCTGTTTAGCTGTTTGATCCCCGGCAAATGCCGACAATGCAATTTACGCGCCTGTAAGCAGCTCAAGACACGAACAGATGGCGCTGCCAATGCGCAAGCTATGCCACTTAATGAATTGTCAAACACTTTAAGCCAATAAACGCAGTAATGGCAACTCACACACACACACACACACAAACACACAGCACACGCAGTTGAGTGCGTCGTGGCAGGACATAAGACAGGTGAGGCGGCAGAGACAAGTGCATAGACAGACGCTTAGCAATTGCAAGGCGTTTAGCTGTAAAAGTTGTAAAAGTTGTGCAATGGCAACACCAACTTTTACCCACACACACATGCACACACACACGCACACCCGAGGACATTTGTCACAGCGCGCTTTCAGTTTCTTTTTCTTTGCGGCTTCGACTGTCAGCGAAACTTTGCTTTGCTTTGCGCTTCTTTTGACATTCGACGGCAGCAACAGCAATAGCGACGGCAACTCAAGTGTTTATGTTGGCCGGAAGACATAAAAGCAAAGCGTATCCCGCTGCCCGTTGCCCGCTGCCCGTTGCCCATATCACAGCCAGGACACAGAGCCAGTCGATAGTGGAGCAATGCCAGCGACACGCAACCGCAGCAAATCCAACGGAAATCCACTTTAAAGTTGGGGGCACAACCTCCCACGCCGTTATCCTTCGACTAGTCCTTGCAGTGCTGCACTTGCGCTTGCAATGCTGTCAAGTGTTGTCAGGCACGCGATGGACACACACAGCATAAGAAAATCACAAAAGACCAGCAAAAGACTGAGTAAGCATGAGTGGCAGACAAGGAAATATATATCTATTTATATATATATATATATCTGTATATATATATGTATATGTATATAGACTAAGTCTTTGTCATTTTTCATTGAGCAATAATAACAGAACAGAGCCAAACCAAACCAAGCCGTTCTGAGAGCAAAAGCGAAAGTGTCTGGCAAAAGGGGTTTATGTGGACCCGGTTTGGGTTGTTGTTGCTGCACTTTTATGGTTTACTTAAGGCAACAACAGCTGTACAGAAGCTGCAGTTATGCGTATAGCCAGACAATCAGCACAATCCATTGAACAGCGACCGAGGACGATCGAGGACACGCTGCTCGACTACACAAAAGCCATATGAATGGCCATAAAACACTTTGAAGTCGAGTATACAAGGTTGTTGCGTGTGTGCTGCTATTCAAAAGTGCTTTAAGATTGTTAATAAAAGGTTTAATTTAACAGAAAACTCTAGAGAAAGATTACGGGTAAGCATACTAAGGTATTCCAGTTTAAATGAAGATTTTAATTTTGGTTTTAAGTGCAAAGAGTTGTAGATATTCGACTTACTTAAAACGCCTCTAAGGAAAGCTCGATAAGGACAATCTAGAAACCTGCCAGAGGCAATTAAGATCAGACAACTATATCTATAATGAATCTATCCGAGAGGCCTTCCCCACAGAATCTTCTCTTACTAAATCACATTCAATAATGTTTCTCTAATCAACTATAGCCATTTTACAAACTTTTCTTTTCGCTAATACAAATTTACTTGGATTAATGTGAATTTCAGCAATGACAAATTATAATTAATCAGAAAATACTGATTATTATATGACAATAAGCCACAGACCCTCAAGAACAACACCATTAGAATTAATCTCAATAATACACCTAAGCTGTAAATAATTGTAAATAAAATTAGCTTAAGGCCTAAGCTATAGCTCGTATGTAATTTGTATAATGCATAGGAACACGTAATAAATATAGAAAATACTGATTGTTTTTAATAAAAATTAAAAGAAATAAATAGAGTCCTGGAGAGCAACAACAATCGAATATTTCCATTTGATCTCAGAGCTAGAAAAAACACCAAAAATGCTTTGACCAAACAGCTGAAGTATTTCTAATAACAATAAGCGACAATAAAATACAAATAAAGTAAGGAATTTGCTGTAGATTTGCAAAATATTTAAGCATTTAATTTTGATGAAAAATGTTCAAATTTATTACAGAGAAAATTGTGATTGCCGATGAATAGGTAAAACTGCCCTGAAATTCCAATGTCATTGTATGCGAAAGTTAAGTGACTTAAGCTACAAATGTATGTGTGCATATCAATGGCTTATTACAACAATAGCAACAAAAGGATAACCAAGAGCAAGGACAACAAAGGCTGAGGCAGCTGACAAGCAAATAATTGGCATAAAATGACACCAGAAATTGATTAAAAGCGAACAGGGAAAGCCAAGAAAATGTTAAATAAAAAAATGTGGGCAAAAGTGGAAGAAAAACGAGCAGACATCAAATATTAAATAACATTCATTTTTATTAAATGCAAACTGTTAACAAGCAACAGCCAAAGAAATGCGATAAGAATGCAAGATGAGAGAGGAGTGAGGGAGTGAGCAGGGAGGAGGGAGAAGTGAGGAGAGGTGGCAGGAAATGAAAAAGGAAAATGGCACGACAAAAGTTAAAAATCAATTCGTGGCAAACTGAAAGCTGATTTATGACTGCATTTATGAAATGGCCCAAAGAAAGCAGCACCCGCAACGGCCAGGCCCACAAGCCGTAAAGGCAAAAAGTAAACACCAATACAAACACAATCAAACACACACACACACACACACATATGGTACTTACTATAGGGCAACTGTAGGAAATAGAAAACTAAGTGATTGAGAGTTATAACGAGTCCAGCAAATTTACCAGAAAATTGACTTTTTCTGTTTGGAATTAAAGCGCCTGCGAATTTTCAAACCAAGGCAAGGCATGCCACAGTCTGTGTGTGTTTGTGTGGGGGAGGAGTGGAGGGTGTTGAACATGCCACAAACTTGTCAACGTAGCAATTCGAATGCTGTTGCTGCTGCTGCTGCTGTGTGGCAAGGCGAAATTGAACTGTTTGCAACTACAAATTGCAACTTGTTTTCGCCCGGCTGCATTTTGTTTTATTTTCGACAGGTGAAATAACCGCAATTACGCTGATGCTGCCTCAGCTCCAAACTCAAACTCAAACTCCGAGTGCAAGCCATAAAGCAGCGGGCAGCGGCCAAATGGGCAAATGAAATTGCCAGCTGGGGCGGTGCCGGGGGTGACTGAGAGTTGGGGAAACATATTTGCTGTGGCAAAAAGTAGCGCTTAAGTGCCGCTTTGCAAAACATTTCGTTGCATAAGCGCAGCGGAGGGAGGAGGGAGGCGGGCGGTAGCGCCGCAGGAAGCGCCCCACTGGAGTGAAATACGAAGCAGTTCCATTGCTTGTCCTTCGTCCTTGTCGTCTACTACTCGAAAAACTAACAAAATCGGAAACGGAAGCGCACAAAGCGCCAGGGCCAGTCCAACTGCAGCTCAGCAGTTGCAGGAACAGCAGCAGCAGCAGCATCATCATTGTCGCTTCGCTGCCTGCCACAGAGCAATAGAGAGCGGCAGACAGGGGCATGGATAGGAGGAGCTGCCACAGAGAACTGCTTAAAAGTCGCTAGCAGTGCAAACAGCGCTGCAAACAAAACGGCGAAAAGTTACAAGAGTTGCCACAGTTTTCAGCTTGTTGTTGTCATTGGCACGAGGGTGGCCCAAGAAATTAATTGCCCTGGGCAACAAAATACATCATTAGTATGCAATCAGTATTTTTTTAGTTATTACTATATATCAGCTAATAACTGTCTAAATTTCAGCCATTTGCATTGCGCGATGTATTTTTGGGAAGTGCTCAAAGGCAGCAAGCAAATTCTGCAGATTTTCCTCCCTTTGATTGCTGGGAAGAGTTTTCGCTTTCATAAAAGGGTCAACTTTTAAGAACCCTGCAGAACTTTAGACTCCTTTGAGTTATTGTATTGAATATATTGGTAAAATATATAGAGTTTTATTTAAAGAAATTCTATATTCTGACTTGTCAGTCTAACCTCGTAGATATAAAAAAAAAATTAGTTGCTCATTTGCTGCCCACTCAAACTGCTGTGCTAATTTGCCCCTATACCCTGTACCCCTCGGCAACCCCATCCCCCTCGGCCCCACAGCCTATGGCTGGCTCCACTCGAATGCTTTGTTCAATTAATGAGACTCTTGACAGTTTTCTGCTGCGCTGCGGCAACTCCTGCTCCTGCTCCTGCTCCTGCTCCTGCTCCTTGGCCAACAGCCATTTGATGTCCTTTTTTTTCTCCGTTGGTGCCCACTGATTGTTGGCAATACGAGCTGCGGCACTTGCCTCACTGCCCGCTGCCTGCCGCTATTTTGTAATTTATAATGTCAACTTTTTGATTTTTCAGGTCAGGGCGCACTTAATTAATGGAAACAGTCAGCCAGGCTCAAAGGATGTTTGGGCAGGAGGCAGTTTTGCAATTGAACACAAATACATGCACATCAATTCAATTACGCAAGCAAACAAAAATCAATAGCAGAGTTTTGTCGCCCTGCCAGGCCCCACCACCCCAGCAGCCCGTTTTTGCTTGCCCCGCCCCGCCCTGCCACGCCTCGCATCGTTTATTAATTGCCGCACGTACATTGCTCATACGTCACGTTGTGCACAAGGAGCAAAAGAAAACTGTCAGCTGTAATTAGCACAGCTGAGCGAAAGCCGAGAGACGCGCTGAGTGTTGGCCATGATGCTGTTGCTGTTGTTGCTGTTGTTGCGGTTGTTCTTGTTGCCGTTGTTGCTGTTAACACAACTTGACGCGATGAAATTTTTTGACTGAGTGATGCGATGCGATGCGATGGCAGCTTAGGCAGCCTGCCACAGAGGACACAGGACATTGCCTGAGGTAAGGCAGCCACTGGGGCTGCAGCTGCCAAAAGATGAATGTCTATAAGAAACAGAGAAGGAGGCTGGGCGTGGGCGTGCCAGGATAATTATGAATGCCATGCCTGCTAATGATAATGTGTGCGCCGCTGTGTGTCGCCAGTTTGCCTTAAAGCAGCTTTAATTTGTTTATATAGAAAACTGCGCCCAACTTCTGCTTCATCTGCACCACCCGCGGCGCCCGCTTTCGTGGCACAACTTCACAGCTCAGCCGTTGGCAAAAAATAATAATAATTTGCAGTGCAAGTTGCTACAGCAGTTCCCATCTCTTCTCTTCTCTTCACTTTTATTTTATTTTATTTTTTTGTGCCACTTTTTATTTACCAGCGCGGATGTTGCCTGCTTTTATGTTGTTATATATTTCAACATCGCATACCTTTTTTTCAGCTGCTGCAATTTTTCTCGCCGATTTTCACACATATACGAGTAGATAGACACATAGACAGCAGGACACTTGGACGTGGACATGGCCAGCACTGAAGCTGCAGCTGCAGCTGAACCTGAGATGGCGATGCCCAAGGAGACGGAGACGGAAACGGAGACGGCGCAAAACTGAGGCTCTTGCCGGCGCTCATGTTGTTTGGCGCCATTATTAATAAAGTTCACGAATGCAATGAGCGTCGAGCTGAGCGCGTTATGAGTGAGTTTGCCAACACACACACTATACACACAAACACACACACACACACACACACACACACACACACACACATGCAGGTCTTTCTGCACTATGCAGTGTTAGTCAGCAGCGCAAAATGCAATGCGAGTCCTGCTGCTAGGCGAGTCCTGCTGCAATGCTGGTTTTTAATGCTCTTAAATAGCGAAGAATTAACACAAGCTTATGCGCAATTTTCATTTATTCTTTGTGATTGAGTTTTATTGGTTTCGTATAGCATCAAAGGTTTAATTGAATATAAGACTTAAACCTATAAAAAAATTATATATGCCAAGTAGATTATCTATATACGATTGAGTATAATCGGAGGAAAAGTACTTACATACATGATATCAATATCAAAGTTAAATTCTTTCAAAACTAGAAGGTATTTCTGTGGAAATATAAGACCCATTTCAACACTCTCTTGTTATAGATCTTAAACTAAAGAATATAACGTGGATATGAATAATATAAGTTAACTGCAACTGTAATTCTGATTCCTTGATTATTGATGAATTGATTCCACTTACAAAAATCTGACATTGCTTGAAAACATTATAAGATATATTAGTCAATTTTAGAGCAAGCAAAGTATAAATGGTATTGCTTGAAATTGTATACTCCAATCATACATTTGCAATGATTAATCACAGAGATAAAACAATTAATTTGCCAGATATATATACAGCAAAAGATTTTCGATTCAATCTTTACGATACTATACCAAACAGTTTATATTAAAGTAGTTTTATAATGCCAAACTTTCTACTTACTTATGTTCTATGCTAGGATATTGAATTGTGATATATTCTATGAGATTTTAATGATGACATGGTTTCGATTAGAAGTCAAGCATGGCTAGAAGTAGTTGGGCGGGGCATACTTGTAAAATAGTGAAATTATATGGATTGAACGTTTAAATTTTAAACTAAACTATCAACAATTTAATCAAAAATCAAGTAGAAATTACTACATCTTTCTGATCTGCCATAAAACTAGAATATGACGTAGAATTCTTTTGTCAATTTAATTCTCTTAATTTAATAACCCTATATATTACATGTTTATACATAACTGTTAGTACTAATGTTAAAAATGTAGTGCAATATTTAATCATTTATTATTGATTGAATTCTTTTATTAATATAATGGTCTTAATTCAATAAGCATTCATACTACAATACATTTATTTATTTTACTGTTAGTCCTATTGTGAACTTTTAATGTTGTACCTTATATATATATCTATATATCTTATCATTTAGTATTAATTTTCTGGTTTGAGTTTTGTTCTGGGTAGTTTTAGATGTTGCGGTTTTAACAGCTAGCTTAGAAACCTAAAGTTTTATTAATGTAATCCGGTTCTACCTAACCTAATATAATCGTTTTATATAGTGTGTTTAATTTAAAGTCCTTGTATAAGTTTTTTTTGTTTTAGATTGTATGCTTTTACATTATTTACAGGTAAATACTATGACTTTTATTTACATTAAATCAGCCATAAACATGTGTATCATATTTAATATCCTTAAGATTTAAGGACATTCAAGCTTCGGTCTATAGATGATATGGTCATACTATTTGCAAATTATGCCACGCCCGCTGTGCGCTTTCTTTCCGCTCTGCCCAACGCTCTGTTATCTGTTACTGCGGCAAATGCAACCACACACAGATACACACACACACACACACACGCACACACACAGATACACAAACGAACATGCTCACACTTGTAATTCCGCCTAGGTGCATGGCAGCCCAAAGTGTTTCTGTTTCATGCCCATTGCAACAGTTGCAACTTGCAACGGCAATGCCACACAGTACACATAAACACACTCACACATACACACACACACACACACACACACACACACACACACATGTTGTGCCTCTGTCGAGTTGTTGGCTGGTTGGTTGATGCGCCTCGAGTTCTGTCGAGTGCGGCTTTTGTGGGAAAAATTAAAAATTTCGAGTGGGCCGCAAGTGGTTTCAAGGATTTGCATTAAGCGCATGCAACCAACTCGACCCCCTCTCCCGCCCGCTGAGAGTGTAGAGCCTTCATTTCCATCCAACCCCCTACTCATACCCAAGCCAACTCCACTCCTCTTCTCTCTCTCCTCCCTCAGGCTCACAAGCACATTAACGATACGTTGGGCTGTTAGTTTATGTTTCTGTTCTTGTTCTTCTTCTGGTTCTGTTTCGGGTTCGGGTTCGGGTTTGGGTTTGGGTTTGGGTTTTCTTCCGGTTTACGCTTTAATGGCTGTCCATCAAAGCAAGCAAATTGCTACAGATATCAACGGCCAGGTAACTGCATATTGTAAGTATACATATATGCCTATCTGAACAAGTGTGCCTATAATGAACAGCAGCATCTGGAATGACAATCAACCTAGCTGTTACTTAATCAGTGAAGCAATTAAATAGGCCCCAGGAGTGACCTGCTATTAATAATAATAGTTGCCATTTGACAGCCTAATAACTAAATACCATGAACATCATTAACCAAAAATTTGCCTTTCTCCTGCTCCTATTATGCAGTGTTTTGAAGATATGCTTTCCCAAAAGACTACTTCTTCTTCCAGCCAGGACCTTGTTGCATTCGGTCTATATGTTCAATTAGGATATATCCTCGAGATCGCAGAATATCCACATATCCCGCTGCTGTCAATTCCTAGTATAGTAAGTTCTCAGGACTGTTCAGAGACCAGTAAGTGTCCTAAGTGTATTCTTTCCCATTTTTATTATTTGCTGCCATTTTGATTACATACAAATTCTTAATCATTTTCCCAACTCATTATGATAGAATGCAAAATATGATTCTTATAATATAACCTTTATATATATATCTTTACTCACTCCAACTCAAATTAATTTTAAGTAATATTTTATATTAATATGACCTGTAAATACTCATTTGTAACATATATTCTTTATCATACCTTCTATCTTTCAAGATTCCAAACCTTGTACATAGTTGAAGTCCTAAGCAGCTAGTAATATTTAAACTTAAGTTAGCCATAGTCCTAACTACAACAATCAACTATTATTCTACTTTTAAATAAATAAAATAAAATTCTAATGGTAAATGCTGCTGTAAATGTTTAGTCTGTTAAATAAATAGATTAATATTCTGATCGAATAAATATATATAATTCTTTTGAAATTAAACTAAAGTTTTTGAGGTGTTTCGGCTTATTGTAAAGAATTATTACTATGTCACTTCCTATTGATATCTTACTTAAGAGTAAGACAGAGTGCTGAAGGCATATCAAATCGAGCCTTGCTCTTTTTCAGCCACCTCTTTTATTAACAGCTAAGTCCTTGTGCCCAAGAAACCAACCTTAATTAAGAAGCGGCTTTTCTTATTTCAGCTCGTACTGATTCCAGATATCAATCTTTTTAATCAAGCTACGAGCTATAAACCTAATAATCATTTTAAAATGTTGTCATCTATATCTTAACAAGCTTATTTTCAGTTAGACTATGTCCATGGCCTGTACAAGCTTTGGAATTTGAAATAAAATGTTTAGTTGGCTTTATAAATTATTTTTATTTTTGATTCTTTATTCTCATTTTTGAAAGAGAAGTAGTTCGATTCTCACTGACTGGCCGCTGCATAGGAACTAAGTCGAGCGTTCTGCTGTATACACTAGCCCACACTGAAGTTTATGTATTTAATTACTACAAATGAAGATTGTTTCGTGCTCATAACTATATAATATTATAATATACATACTGTCTCTGATTATCTATTATTGTTTGCACCTTTAAAGCACGACGGTATGAAGTTAACTGAAGTTAACATACCTAATATCTTTCATCAGGTGAATTATAATAACAGATTATAATCTGTGCAGGCAACATTTTTTTAGCATGTCAAAAGCCCCCCGCGTCCTGCTCTTGAGTCTGAGTACGTAACCATAAGGACATGCACCGACATCCAAACAGACATGCTATTCTTATGAGTATTCGTTTGAGTATTCGTATGAGTATTCGTATGAATATCAACTGCTCTCGGTTGCATTCCTAACAATTACACACAGCTCAGAGTCAGATTCAGATTCAGATTCAGACTCAGACTCACAAAAACCTTTGCACGGCCCACTAAGCACACTTGTCAGTTTGTCTTGTAACCGTGTCTCACTCTCTCTCTTTCTCTCTCTCTATCTCAGTCAGTCTCTCTGTGTTTGCTTCTGCTGTCTCTGCTTACTTTTGTGTTGCTGTTTCTGGTTCTTGTACTTATTCTGTTTTGTTTTTTTGTGTTTGCCAAGCGCTTCAGTCGACTACTGAACACATACGCATACATACGTCTGTATACGTATGTGCACATACGAGTATAAATGCTATTTTTATTTATTTTGCCTTTGTTGTGCACTGCATGTACTTTTGAATCAAGCAGAGGCACCCAACCCCTGCTCGCACCCCCTCCAGGACACGTCGCGTGAGGGCTGCTGAAAAATTTCATAATAAAGTTGTTGAACTATTTTCCATAGCATAGTTTTAGGGGCCCAGTGCACTTAAGCGTATTAAAAGGGCCTCGGCGAGGTGCACTCGAAATCTCAAAAACTGAAAAATATTCAGAGCCAAATGCAAATGCCAGATAATAATCGGCATCAGCTTCAAGTGAATGGGCCAAGAAAAAAGTGAAAAAAGTGAAAATGAGTGCTTTGGTCTCGGCTACGTGTAATTAAGTTGGCATCAAGGACGTGCGCACATGACATAAGTATATGTATGTGTATGTGTGTGTGTGTGTGTGTGTGTGAGTGTGTGGCACGCTTCAGGGCACTTTAAATTGCGCTCGCCCAGAGAGAAACAAATGGCTCTGCACCGGAGCAGTAGGGCAGCGGTGGGTGTGCCAGGGGACAGGCGAATGCACAACGGTTACATGCACGTACTTCCTAATCCTTTTTTTGTACTATGTGTGCCCAGGCAGCGAGGACTCGACGGTTCGCGTCGCCTGCTCCTCATGCGGGCCTCAACAGCCAAACAAACAAATCGACTAGCGAACGAGTGGATCCCAAAGGCCAGAGTTGTAGCCACGGGTCGAGTGGTGGTGCCGTGCTGCCCTGCTGCCGTGCTGCAGTGTGGTGTGCAGTCGAGTCAAGTTGAGCGCCAACGTGCGACGAAATCAAAAACTTTGAAACAATTTCGTCGTAAATCTTCGAAAATAGTTTTACACAAGCGGCAGAAACAGGCCGGCAACAACAACAATCCCGAAACAACAATGCCTACAGAGCAGCAAATAAAAACCCCGAATTGTGTGTTGGCCAGTTCCAGCAAACAAATGAAATTGAGCTTTGAAAAATGCATAAGCCCTAAAACTGTGAAATGGTCACACTACGCTGCCAGCAATGAATGCGGCCACACTTTAAACGACAACAAAACAGAAAACAGACTCAACAATGGCTTTAAAAGTTACCAGACGGATCTGGATCTTTAGATATCTGTTTATTTATCTAAAAGAACAAAAATGGGAACAGAGAGGGAAATAAAAGCGGGGAAATTATCAATATCAATATCTATACTATCGACTTGCAAGTTTTTGAAAGTATCGATTTTAAATGTGACTATTCCTTTAGTAATGTTAGCAAGCCTCTAAAATGCATCACCTCTACATACAAAAATAACAAAAAAAACTTACAAAATATGTTTGGTTTTATTTATGTCATTAGTTGTTTTCAAAAATGATTTACGGGCCTGTTCCTATTTCCAAGTACTTTTCATTCCGAATAATTTCTGGTTTCGCGTTCACTTTTTCAATTGAAAGCGTATCCGATTTTATTTTTTGAAGGCATCTTCGGATAGTTTACCAGCGAAGCTCTCAAGAGCAACACAATCCCAGCTTAGATTTTTGGCATCAGCGCTTTGCTGGATTTTAGAAACAAAAACAGATTCCTGTGATAGTAATATAGTCGATGTACAGGTCTTGTGAACATTAGATTTTGAAACTCAATGTGAAACATGATTTGATGGGTACTAATACAAGCCTATTTCGAATTCCACTTTCGATCAATATCGATATTATCGATTCTTCCACAGAAAAATGTATGGGATACTTTCTGGAACGGGATAGAATTCAAAACATAAGCTGAACTCAATCCTCCCAAAAGTTGGATTAATTCGAAAGTGAAATTCGGATTTTTTATGTGATCCAGCCTGATAATAGAATTAATGACAACGATTTATTGCAAATATCAATTTTCGTAGCACTTTTAGTGCAACTCTAAACCTGTGAAATGGTCACACTGCGCTGCCATCAACGAGTGCAGCCACACTTGAAAGAAAAACTTAATTCAAAATCCCGAATATCAGGGTCTACACAACCTATTCCAACTCCTATTCCTAAGTAGCTGCCTAAGCTGTTGAAATGCCCGCACCAAAAGGCGCACACAAAGAGGCAAAAGGCAAACAGCATTGCGGGTGGAGGGGCAAGGAAGGGGGCGGGGTGCGGAGCCACAGTTGCTAACCGCAAAATGCCACAGAACTAAGCTGCCTGAAATAAAACTGTAAAATCCGTAACGAACAAATAAAACGTTTAAAATGCTCACAAAATCAGTTGCTGACAATGTCCAGCCGCTGTGCATGCCCCCACACTGCACCGCAACGCTCCACACCCTGTCTGAGGTTTGTGGCCAACTTTAAACTGCCAACATGTCATGTGGGTGTATGTGTGTGTGTGTGTGTGTGTGTGTGAGTGGGTGGTAAGTGTAACTAATGCTCGGACAGTGGCACTAATTTAATTACGAAAAACGCAAAAGTGTCGCCTGGCCACATTCTGCAGCTAATGCAGCGTCGGGGCTCGTCGCCTGCCCATTTGCTGATTGCCACAAATTGCTCTAAGGGGCCATATTTTGGCATATTCGGGGCAGGATGAGCGGGGGTGGCAAGAAATCGTGGCACAAGACACAAGCAGCAAAGAGCAAGCACCAAAGAGCCGTGTAATTGTGCGGCAGTTCTGGCTGATTTCCCAAGCTCCGACTTCAGCCCGTATCAGTGTCTTGGTCGCATCTCATTTTGCAATGGGGCTTACTAATGACCCGCAAATTTCAACTGAAAGCATGTCCCATTGTGGTTCAAAGTAAAATATCCCGAGACTATATAAAAAAAACTATCGTTAGCATCCTTTAAATAGCTTTTCAGGCACTTTTCATTAGGCACTATCAAAATGTGAGTTGAGCTTGTAATTCAACCATATCTAATGATATTTGATATTGAGAAGACACTTTTAACTACTCCTAGGGAGTCTGGTCTTCCCATTTAAGATCTGTATTGGTTAAAATGTTTGGTTTCTTAAACCTTTTTTATTTATCAGTTAAGATACCAACAAAAATTTGATTTTATCCCGACTTATTTGCATTGAATATAAATAAAACCTTTAGGGGAAGTTTTGGTATTATTAGTATAAGATTCAAATGTAATTTCGTGTAGGCTTTTAAAATGTTTTTTTAAATCTATGTATTGAATTATATTTCTTTGATTCAAGGCTGCACTGTTTTGCCTTCGTACATAAATAAATAAAAGCATTATACCTAAGCAAGATTATAATATTTCTCAGTTTCATCAGAACGCTTTCCATAACTTTAATTTTTAGGAAATTAAAGTCTTAATCCTAAGGAAAACCTTAAAAATTCAAATGACATTTCGATATTATTTAAAGAAATCAGACTATATCTGTGATATACTTTGAACTGTGATATAGATGAGGTACATTCTTATAACATATGTATGTCCCGATCTTAATCTTAAATGCACATAAAATAATGTACTTATTTCAATTTAACCATTTATGTAATCAGTTTACCTGAAACTTCGGTATTTATAACGTGGTATATTATAGTCGTCTATAGGACCTGTAGACCTAAGTTGTAATCTGCGCAGCGTTGCTTGGGAGGTTGCTTTTTGGCAGCCACTGTGACTGTTGCATAAGCAGCCACCGATTGCAACGGCAACGTGGCAAAGGGAGCTCAAGCTCGCATTGAGCGGCATCAACTCATTAGGCCAGACACTTGCCAAAGGATTTGCACTGTCAGTGTGAGTCTCTCTCTCTGTGTGTGTGTGTGTGTGTGTGTGTGTGTGTTTGTATGCAAGTGTGTGTGTGCACCGCTCTGTGGCAAATTAATTAATTTAAGTCTTATACAATTGCAACTGCAGCTCGACGTCTGAGGCCAAACAGCAATTGCAAGCAGCAATAAAACATTAGACAACTGTCTGTCTCAGTGTCCTGTCTCAGGATCTGTGCCTGTGCCTGTTCCTGTTTCCATTCCTATTGCTATTTCTATTTCTATTTCTATTGCTATTGCTATTTCTGCTTCTGTTTTTGTTGGTTGCAAACAAGGTTAAATATGCCGCACACATGGGAATGCCAGACACATTGCTGCACATGCATATGGACATGCCCAGGCTGTGCATTCAATATTTTCCGGCAATTTTCCAGTCTGGAGTCTCAATCTGAGGCGCAACGATCAACGCTCATTGCGGGGTGTAGAGGGGTCGCAGGGGGTGCTATATGGAAAATCGATTTTAGTTCAAAATTAACAGGCCTCCAAAATGACAAACATTGGCACTCTTGTGCTCAATTCAGAGATGTGGCACAGGCAAAGGCTCCAAGTCGTTGCCGCACAGGATATTGCATATTTGCACACACGTACACACACACACACACACACACACACACAGCTGGAACAGTCTGCAAATGAAAAATGTTACTTTAAAGCGAATTTGGAGCCTCAAATGGCAATGGACGGCATTTGGGGGACAATCGGGGCACTGTGCAACACATTTGAGCAATTTGGCACACAGTGCAACGCTCAGTGGAGGGCGGAGAGAAGGCTGCTGCTGCTGCTGCTCCTGTGCGGGTTGCCTGCTGCCAGTCATTTTAAAAATTTGGTTGCAATGCGCACACATTTTCACATGCAAAACGAAATTGCAATCGAGCGCGTGTCAAAGGGCACAGGCACCAAGATATCCTCAATTCCCTGCAACCCCTCGGACCACATGGCCCTTCAACAAGGCAGCTAAATGCCCAGTCCTTTATCCTGCTGCCAACGCTGCTGCTGATGCTGATGCTGATGCTGGTCCTTGCAATCGTATGGCAGCTCGCTTAAAGTGAACTTGTCCACATTGACACATGGAGGCGGGTCGCATGTGTGACGGAAATGTGAAACAAACGACTGTGTGCGTGTGTGTGTATGCGTGCCAAAAATGCAGTTGTTTCATTGTCACAATTGCCTCTGCCTCAGCCTGAGCCTCTCCAGTCTCCGCTGCAGTTGCAGTTGTTGCACGTTCCGTGGCTGCTTCTCTGTTTGGCATTGTTGCCGATTTCATTGCTGGTCTGTTGCTGCGGAAACCGGAAGTGGTAAACATTCATGCAAAGACACTGACTGCGTTTAATGTCCTGGCCATGTGCATGTCCTGGCCGCTTGGCCCCTTAACCCCTTGGCCCCAGCGGATGTCGCTCAAATGTAATGAAAAATCAATCAATGCAAAAACATTTACACACGTCCTGTGGTCAGTTTTGTACCAAGCCATTCTACTTTGCCTGCAAGGAATGTTGTTGCACTGCCATTTAGCTTGAACTGTCACATTAACACACTCATACTTGCAAATATTTACAAGAATTTGCATTTTCAATTCCTAAATCAAAAATTTCATTTTCCGCTTTAGTTTTATTTTCCTAATCAGAATTGCTTGGCTTATTGCTTCGACAGCTCGCATTGCTGAATAGTTTTCTCTCTTTGAATAAAAGTACGGTTAGACTTTATGGTAGGAGAAGAAAATATCTTCTCAGTTTTAAGACTTTGTTTTAAGTTTTCATTGCGGGTCAAATTTAACCAATTTGGTGTACAAAAAGTGAATGCAAATTGGCAATTGTATCCAAACTATGTAACTATAACTTATAACTGTAACATATAGGGGCTCTACTGTTTTTTCCATTACTTTCCCCACTTTCATCAATACTACTACTTCTTCCATCCATACTACTAAAACTTCCAATAATACTCATTTTTCATTCGGAATTCCTCATCAGCGACCAAATCGCAGAATGTAGCTAAAACTGTACCTACTTTCTTTCACCCCTCTCTCGCCCTCAAAAGAAACAAATTTAAATAAAACCATAATTACTTAACAAACAGAAACACCCCACAACAACAATTTCTAATGTAGCTGTTAGAACCCCCTCCTTCAATGAATATTCATCACAGAACACAAACCACTAAATGTATTACAAAATAGTAATTATTATTACACTACATTATAGGTTAATATTAGGATGGTAGGGTAAGATTCGCAAGGTGCCGATCAAACCCACAATCAATAAAAACAACAAAAAACTAAAAAAGGGGGTTTTTGTACTTCAACAAAGTAAGCCATGCTGTAAATGTAGCTAAGTACTTTTTTGTTTACCAGATTCCAGAATGACCACCGCATAAAAGGGTTAATCATACATAAGAATAAGTTGGAAGACTCCACATGTTGCAATACTAAACTTGCAGGATGTAGTTTCACCACGAAATTTATAAGATTTATTCAAGCTTAAATAAGGAAAAATATTTATTTATTTATTAAAAGTTCCTATATTAAAGCTATATGAGAACTAATTAATTTATTAGATAAATAATATGCAACAAACTTGAATAAATATTAATTGATATGAATATAAATATTATCAAAGTACATATTAAAAATCATTTCAAGGATCTCATGCGCACTTTCTATGAATAATCAGATTAAGAAGAATAATTTGTGTGAACCAGACGCCGAACAGACGTATCCTTTCTATTTATAACATTTAGTACACTCGTGTATAGAAATTGGAATATTTTTGTAATTTCGTCAAGGACATTTGCTATCAGTTTATTGATTGCTTGGCTGAAGAGCGTCTCAGTGTCAATTGCTGGCATTCTTGAACCAACTAACAAAGATGGTGAAACTGAAATCCACCCCTACCCCCTGCCATACCAGACAGCCCCTAAACTATACAACGCTTCGTGGGGCAAGGAAAGAAAGGAAAAGAAACGTGCGACAGACCCAAAAGGCAGTTAAAAGACAAAAGAATTGTAACTGCTCCATGGGCAAAGTACCAGGACAACAACAAGGACAACAGCAAGAATGGGACCGTAGACCGTAGACGGTAAATTGAAATAAATGCAAGACGACTGTTAAAGTTGCCGTCGCACGTTTCAATTGCGTTTTGCATTGTTGAGGAAGGAGGCGGAGGTGTAGGCGGAGGTGGAGGCGTAGCAAGGTCCTTCTAAAGGAACATCATCCACGAAGTGTTCCCAAGTAGCAGGCAACAACAATTTTTCGGGCTTATTAATAATGCAGCGGCCGCAATTCAATGAATTTTTGACTCTCTTACAGCGAGAGAGGGGCAAGGCAGGACGAGTGCACAGTACAGGACAACGAGCAACCGAGAGCAGCGAGAGAAGAAACATAATTTTCTGGGCTATCTGATGAACCTTTTAGTCACGCAAGGAGAGCGCCTGCAACGCTCGGATAGGGGTTGAGGGATGGGATGGCACAAGGACTGGGGGCTTAAGGAGTATGGGGTGTGCGGTGTGCGGTGTGGGTGTGGGTGGATAGCATCGTAACATGGCTGCTTAAACCTTTACGTGCGACAAATTTACGACTTGAAATGTGACCGCAACAGCAACAACTACACGGACAGGGAGACAGAGAGAGGGGGGCAGCCAGGTGGTTGTAAGAGTTTATACAAATTTGTAGATACAGATACAGTTACATATGTAGCTACTCCATCTGCATGTCGCTTTTAAGCGCATGTTAACCTTTGGCCCAACAAAAAACCAACAACAACAACAACAACAAACAGTTCACTGTCCATTACATAAATATTTTATTTCAATAAAACGTGAGCAGTTTTTATGAATTTCATCGGCATTTCATGGCAACGAATTTTGCACTTTACTGTCGCTTAGTGGCATCGTTCGTGTTTTGTTAGTGTTATAGATGTTATTGCTTCTTGTTGTTGTTATTGCTGCAAAGGGTTGCGCCCCAATGCGGCACATCTGCATATGTTTGTGTACGCGTATGTGCATGCAGACCTGTCGCTAGCCATTGATGTATGAAGCATTTGATTGAATTGACAGCACACACACACACACACTCACACACACACACACATGCACACACACACTGCACACTTGCACCCCTGCTGGCCAACACCTGTGGGCCAATCGAGCGCATATCGCATATCCATAAAAATAAAGGAAGAAAACAAGATGTCATAAATTTGGAACGCGTTTTTTCCCGCACACTGCTTTTTTTAATTTTAAGCAACCTTTTGTGTGTATGTGTGTGTGTGTGTGGGTGTGTGGGTGTATGTGTGCTGCCTCTGTTTGTTTTTACGCACATTAAGTTAATTGAAAATCGCGAAAACATTCATGCGCCTCATTTGGCTGGGCTTCGACTGAGCGAGCGAGCTGCCGCTGAGGGATTTCTGTTTGTGGGGCTAATATATATTTTTATTGAAATTCGACTTAAAGGTATTGAGAGAAAAGTATACAAATAATATGATATACATCGGAAAAACGTGTCGGGAATAATTTGTTGTGTAAATACGATTGTGTTTGTTGCTGCTAGGATACTCTATTGCCGCAGGTCAAAGTTTCAGCTAGTCATCCTTATATTGACTTCTAAAAGATGAAACATGAACACATTCTTAGGTAGATATACTTTTCCCATTCAATTGCTTACGATGTTACCATTAAAACCTATCATAAGTATATTAAGGAGTCGAAATAATGAACCAGGCAAATGAAGCCATCTTTAGCCCTATAAAGCAGCCTTAACAGTCGAGCTTATCCATGTTTGTAAGTAAATACTATTAAAATAACTAACAACATAGTCCAAATTAATTTCTAATAAATTATAATTAATTATTTTACTTTTCCTTCTTAGCAAATTATGTGCATAATCTTATTTTCTCCAAATTAATTAAAAATTGTAATACTTTTAACTCCAAATTAAAACTATAATGCCCAATTTATAGCTACATTTCTAAAGATGAAGCCTTGACTTTTTTGTTTAATGTCATCTCTCTCTCTTCGAAGAAACTTCTTAGCTATTTACTCCCTGTACCCATAAAATGGGTAAAAAGGGGTATTACATCTGTGCAAATGTATGTAACAGACAGAAGGAGACATCTCCGACCTAAAAAGTATATATATTCTTGATCAGTATCAAAAGAGATTTCGATTTGGCCATGTCCGTCTGTCTGTCCGTCTGTCCGTCTGTCCGTCTGTCCGTCTGTCCGTATGAACGCGTCGATCTCAGCAACTGCAAGAGCTAGAGACACCAAATTTGAAATGTAGGTTCCTGCATAGCATACGCAGATCAAGTTTGTTTCATATTTCAGATATCTCCCCCCGTTCCCCCGCAAATCGATTAAAACCGTTTTACAGTAACAATTTTCAAGATATAGCTTTAAGATTTGACATGTACAATACTTTAGTCTTCTTAATCTACTGTCCAAATTTCAAGTCGATCGGATAATAAACACGGAAGTTATTCACGAAAGAAGATTCAGTAATGCAGCGAGAGGGGGAAGGAGAAGCACAGCCACCAATTAAAATGCCTCGCTTGCGCTGTCGCTTTTGCCGCACAGTGTGTGTGTGCGTCTTTGTGTATGTGTGTGTGTATGTGTAAGTGGGCGTAGATGTGATTGAATGTTTTAGACCTAAGGTAGGAGTTTCGTAGTCGGGTATACTCGACTATAGCATTCTACTTGTTTTATATTATTATTATATCATTATATTATGGAGCAGAGACAAGCAAGTTTTGCCATAAACTATTTTATAAACAGCTAAATTACGTACAAAATTTGTTGAAAAATACTGTTTGATTTTTGAAAATATAGGTCCTGTTTTTCCTAATGTGGATCGCCGAAAAAGAATCTTTGGGTAAGATTTTGCTTCCACTACAAAATAACCTTAAAGAAAGTCAATAATAAGTTATTTTCTTTTTCAAATATAGTAATAAATAAAACAAGTAAGAATGCTATAGTCGAGTATACCCGACTACGAAACTCCCTGTACCCAGGTCTAAAACATTCAATCACATCTACGCCCACTTACACATACACACACACATACACAAAGACGCACACACACACTGTGCGGCAAAAGCGACAGCGCAAGCGAGGCATTTTAATTGGTGGCTGTGCTTCTCCTTCCCCCTCTCGCTGCATTACTGAATCTTCTTTCGTGAATAACTTCCGTGTTTATTATCCGATCGACTTGAAATTTGGACAGTAGATTAAGAGAGACTAAAGTATTGTACATGTCAAATCTTAAAGCTATATCTTGAAAATTGTTACTGTAAAACGGTTTTAATCGATTTGCGGGGGAACGGGGAGATATCTGAAATATGAAACAAACTTGATCTGCGTATGCTATACAGGAACCTACATTTCAAATTTGGTGTCTCTAGCTCTTGTAGTTGCTGAGATCGACGCGTTCATACGGACAGACGGACAGACGGACGGACAGACAGACGGACATGGCCAAATCGAAATCTCTTTTGATACTGATCAAGAATATATATACTTTTTAGGGTCGGAGATGTCTCCTTCTGTCTGTTACATACATTTGCACAGATGTAATACCCCCTTTTTACCCATTTTATGGGTACAGGGAGTAAAAATGATAAATTAAATGAGCTTGTTAGTTAGAACTCTTCAGAGCTGGGGGTAGCTACGAGGTATCTCCAATTTGAGCACTCTCTACTACAGTTTTCCTGCACATTAAGTTCATTGAAGAACTCGAAAATGTAAATAAACGTGGCTCATTTGCTTGACCTTTGATTGAGCTTGCCAGAAACAAACTGGCCAACATATTCAGCTGTGTGTGTGTGTGTGTGTGTGTGTGTGTGTGTGTGTATGCGTTGTGCATTTGTTTGCCCCATTGGTAAGGAGCGAAAACATTAATCTCCGTTTGCCATTGGCCAAGGATAACAAACCGCAAAAATGCTACAAAGCTTGCTAATGCGCGCACACACACAGCAGCAAAGTGTGTGTGCGTGCGTGTGTGGGTGTGTGTGGGAACTTCCTGGTTGCATAAGCATTACTGAAGCCCCTCATCGCACTCGACCACAATGCTGAGCAAACAAACGCTGCGAGTTGCTGCGCTTATGCCTGGGAAAATTGAAAAATTTTTAATCTCTGTCGAAAACCGGAAACACGCAACACAACAACGACAACGACAACAACAACAACAACAACAGAAACAAGAAGTAGAGCGGGCAGCGTTGACAGGCGACCACAGGCAGCACATGTATAGCAGGCATCGGAGGGTTCCGAGTGGGCATGTCCTGCCAGCGGGCGGCTAACAAGCCAATAGCGCCAGGCAGAAATTGGAATGAGCCGGACTCCAAATACCGTCAACCACTGACCGCCCCTGACACGCCCCCCGCCAGCCTGCCTGTCCTCGCATATATACGACGCACATTTAATAGCTCTCAGCATATTTAAATTGCAGCAAAAAGCGAAAGCTGAAAAAAATACCAACTTTTCACTGGCTCATTTTACAAATTAGCCCCCAAAATTTATTTAAATTGTGTTGCCTACTTCTGGGCGTTTGAGCGTTGAAGTAATATTTAAAGTAAAATGGGCAACAAAATGTGGCAGCAAAATGCCGCATTCTGCGGTTCTATGGACAGCTCGAAAGATACACAGCGGCTGAGCGGAAGGGGCGGAAGGGCAGTGCTGTGCAATGAATGAATAAATAAAATATATATATTTGAACATTGGATTACAGGCCGCCTCTGCGATTATAGACTTTCATAGAATTTGCAACGCCAAGAAGGATCATACGACCACTTTTAGCTAATTAATTATTATATTATAATATATTCTGGATTCTTTCGCTTAGGATTTTTAAGTCATTTATATTTCATTTTTAATTGCAAGTTCGTATAAGTTTCAAGTTTGAGGAAAAGTTTGTAATTTATAAATAGTAACATAAATTTTAAAGACTTATCCTTTAAGGATTAAATGAAAAAATAAATAAATAAATAAAAAAATAAAAAACTTGTATTGTTTCTCTTAATACACATATAAGTTATATAAATATCTTTCCTCATTTTTTAAAAGAATGAATTTTTTAAAGAAAGACTTATCCTCCAAAGACTTAATGAAAATAATAAAAAGCCTGCATCGTTTATAAATTATAAATATCCTTGCTTATTCTTTAAAAGACATATCCTCTAAGGATTTAATTAATATAATATAATTTTTTAGAGAAAGAAATATTCTTCAAAGATTTTATAAAAATAATAAAAAGCGTGCAGAGTTTTTACTTTATAAATATTATTTTTTTAAACATATCCCCCAAGTATTTAGAGTAGAGTTTGTATTTTATAAATATATTTAAGTATCCTTACATGTTTGTATATCATTTTAAGGAATTCCTTTGCCACTATCATCTTTTTATATATTTGAGCTCCTATTTTGAATCTTAACAATCTTTGAAAACAATTGAGAGAACATGAAATGTAAGATTTGCAATAAAATAATATACTATAGAAATGATACAACAGTCGAGTGCTGAACATAGGTGTAGTATTGTAGTATATAAGCATAATTTTCAGTTAAATTTGAGCAGCTATTACGACAGATCCTTAACACCCATAAGCATAAACTTTTCTTTAAAATCAGCTTACAGAATTTTCGCAACTTTCAGCGGTTTTGCTGTAAACGCTTTTCCGCTACAAATAATCAACATTCATATTGCCATTTTGGCCCTAATGCTATCAAATGTCGCATTTGAGGCGTTTACTTTTAGCACTTTGCGCTGACGGCATTGCAAAGTCAAAAGTTGAAGGCATCAGATGTTTAACGCTTGAAACTCGCAGAGTCGCCCCAAAAGTAGGCAACACTTTGGTGCACGCTCGCGTTAATTGCAGCTGAAGCCGCAGAGAGGGCAGAAGCAGGGAGGCAGCAGCAGAGAGAGAGGCAGCAGCAGTGGCAAAATTGTTGCAAATGCAATTAGAAACGCGCATTTTTTCAGCATTTTGCTGGCAATTTGCCTGGGCAAGGACACGAGCAAACAAGGCGCACATTATCCTTATTAGTTTTTGTGGGCGCCCGAATTTTGGCATTGTTATAGCCATAAACGTTAAATTGCCCAGTGGAGGAAATTTGCTGACCATTTTAAGTTAAAGCCATGACAGCCAGCATGACAACAAAAGTCAAAAAGCTCATTTTGAATTCAATCTAATAATTAACATGGCCATAAAAAGCACACGGGCCGCTCAGTTCATTCATTATGTAAGCCCTCCCACTCACCCGCCCCCTCTTTGACTGCCTCTCCGTCCCGGCATTTAAACTTGAAAACTTTTTGTCGGTTTTTGCCATTTTTATTTGAGCCTGTCAGGACGCACAAAAACACACAAGTTGACAGCGACCTGGCTGAAACTCATTTAAGCCAAACAAACATTTGTAGTCTTAATTTTCGTGGCTCATCATAAACTTGGTTACATTTCCTTATACCTCCTGCCCCCGCTACAACTGCCGAAGTTCCCTCCCACCCACCAGCTTCAAGTTCCAGCCAGTTGTGGGCTACACTTTGTTAATGATTTTCATTAAATTCTTACGCCTTTTGTCGACATTGTTGTTGGTTTGCTTATAATGCCTTTAAGCATATACACTGTGTACTAGAGATGGGCGTGATTTACATTTAAACACGACACGACACGACACGAGCTGCAAACACGCACGGACATGAATTCGACACAATTGACAAGAACTTGCATGAAGTCTTCAATAGGAGTAGAGTGGCTTAAATAAGTGTATTTAGGATTTGTTTTATTATTTTAAAATAAATCATTAATTCCCAAAGAGTGTGACCCAAACCAAAATAAGAAAACGCAACAAAAATGGTAGTAATAACATTGTAATATCCTGAAAACTTCCCCTGAAATTAGGCTACAACATAATATTTCAATCAACACACTATATAATAAGTTCTGATTACATTAAGTTTCCGTTAGGGTAGCAGGACATTAATCGCAAAAGATTTCTATACATTTATAAAAAGAAGAAGAACAAAATGGTAGAGAAAGTAAATTAATTTTGATATACTCTCATTTACTTCTGTTCTATTCTTTTCTTTTGATATACTCTCATTTACTTCTGTTATATTCTCTTCGTTTGGTATTGTCTTGAAAGTGTGAAATCGTATTGTAAGCCCGCACAATATCGTATCAATATCACTCATATTCGTGTCACGACACGCGCCCATGTCTATATCGAACAGACAACCAGACGTAGAGTTTCGTTTGGTTTGCGTTAAAAATCCTACGCAACATCGTCGCCTGACGCTTTCCCCGCTTGAAGTTAACTTTGTGTTTTTATCGTTATTTGTGTTGAACACGCATACTTAACACCAACACACCCACATACACACACACACACACATACACCGACATACACAGATATACACAGACATGCCAACACATCCACACAGAATAGGATGCTTTGTCACAATATGGCCAAATTCTCATCAAAATTTAATGCTGAAATTAACAAATCTGTTTACAAATTTATTAAAACGTTCGCTCAGCTCGCTCATTTGACTGCCTGCTTCTGCTGGGGCTTGCAAAGGGGGGAGGGAGAGCTGGTTATGGGGGGGGTGTGTCCTGTGCCAGGGGTTGGTTTTTAATGCCTGGCAGGCAACATCAGCTACATGCGAAAGGTGTTTTGTGCTGATGTCATACACTTAACCCTATCACAGCAGCAGCATCTCAGATGAAAGCTGGGCCATTGCAATGATGATAACATTTACGAATACTCAGATCTGTTCCGCATTCCGCACGTTTTTATAAGGTTAGAGGAAATTGATTCCGACCTATCAACTGCCGGAATCAATTTCCTCTGCGGACTTCAGTAAGATCTCGAAACTTGTTCACTAACGAACTGTCTTAATTATTTAAAAACTAATCATATATCTAAAACTATATGATAAGTGTGTATCAGCATGATTGTCAGGGCCTTCAGCTGGATAACATTTTAGTAAGTACTTAAATCTAGGATTAATTCTAATTATCATATATTAACATATATGTAGGAATAGGAGATATTTTCTTAGGAATCTTCAAACTTTACATATGTTTTCTTCCTTAGGGTTAGCAAGCATATGTGAAGGATTGTCTTGATTAAACAATTCTCTTCTAACTAGCATTATTAGAAGTGATGGATATGTCGAACTTCTTTTAAATGCAAATCTTCAAATAAACAAAATACATAAATCGACATTTAAAATATAGAATAATATAAGTAAATGTGTTAAAACAAAAGTTTTAAGCTTTTTCCGATTTGCTAAATTGGAAACGGGTAATCAATTCCGGAATCGAAGTTCGAAACGCGCCTGATTGTTGTTGTTGTTGTCTTTTTTTGTTCGTTGGAGTCGATTTCAAGTAGACATATTTAAAACATGTTGCTATACATAATTCAGCTCATTTGACAACAACAATAGCGACAATAGCACATGCAAACGCATAACGGTAATTATTCAATGTGCAAACATGCAAACGGCAGCGATTAACATATTATAACTCATACAACAGAGGCAAACACACACACGCAAATAACAACAACAACAACAGCAACAACAACCCACGCACAAGGTGTCAAAATGTGTGTCCAAGTGTGGGTGCTCGTGGGTTGTGTGTGTATTAGAGATGGGCGCGTGTTGGATTAAGTCAACACTTTTACAAATGTAGAAAGATGTTGAAATATCTATAATACTACGAGTAATATGACCAAAAAGCGATTACAATTGAATACTCTTTCTTACAAAACAAAATGAGTGTATATCGATAGTATCGATAATGCGTTATCGGCTGTCGATGTCGATTGTGGTGTGTCATCATCGACAGTTTCTAATCATACCCCTCTTTGTTGCTACAAGCATTGCTGGAATACATTATTTTACTTTAATTCTAAAAATCTAAAATATTTAAAACTATCGATAGTACTGACAGACCATCGATAGAAGCTTCTATCGATAGTTGTTCAGCATTATGTATTTTATTTTTACTTATCTTTCTTGGACATAAATCGTTTTGTATTCAAGACACTTGACCAACTCTGGAGTGGGTGTTTGATTGTTGTGGGCTGCGTCAACGGCATTTTGCATAATTTCCGAAAATTTCTATTGATGAGGATTTCATAGTTCAAACAATCGCCGAGTATCGGCGTGTTTATTTAAACAGCAGCCAACGGAGGGGCGTGCCGCTTGGGAATTGAGCGTGGGCTGGGGAAAGATTGCCAACATGAACTCTAAACGTTATCCATGCCGATAATGATGTGTACTACAAATTGATTTAAGCTGCCCGGTCAACAAAGCAACAGACAGAAAATAAACGTTAAGCCAGCTTATTTGCAAATGCGTTAATGAGAAACAACACAAGAATGCTACACTAATCGATTCTTAGTTGAGCAAATTCCCCATTCAATACATGGTTTCATATTTATTTGATTGGTTGTACTACCTTTTTGAAATGTCTACGATTTTGTATTGTATTTATGCTTAATATAATTAGGATTGCTTATTTGTGGGTCGCCTAAAATTTATTACAAAATTAAAAAAATAAGGATGGATTGATGAAGGTACGTCCTTGCTGGCCATAAAATCCCATGCTTTACTCGCCTTTGTACGCCTGTGGAAAGGTATCTTTGAATACAGTGGATGCTCAGCTCAGGCTATAGGATCTTACCCGACAGCGGTATTTGTTCTTTTTCTCATCAGAAAGGCGACACCAGGCACGGGCCCCCTTCTTGGCAAGCTCTTGCGGCTTGTAGTCGCCATGTTTTAGACGATAGTCCATAAGGAAGATGAGAAAGGGATTGCCACTATTGGGTCCAGTTCGGCCTGCATTTGGTCGCTTGGGAGTCACCATAGGGGGATAAAACTTTTTATACTTCCGTCTCCATTCAGGAGGTATGGACCTTGGGAAAAAAGGCGGGGGTCGGTATATGCGCTTCCATGGCTTGTATATGCATCGGCGTTTTCGATTCCTCCGATTTTTCCTGCGACAACGCGGGTTTCGTCTTTTAGTCCCTCCCATTTCGCAAAACTGTAATTGTTCCTCACGATTAAGTTGGTTCCAAGCCTTATCAGCGAGGATCGATGCCTCGACCGCATCGCATTTGAAGTTGCGACGTGTGAAGCTGGTAACAAAATTTAAATAGCCTTGAGATGTTATCGCTCCATCCACGCTTCCACGGGATGAGGAAAATATAGATCTTGGGAGGAGAATACTTTAGAATCTAATCCCTGCACGATGTTGATCTTGGCTTGCACTTACTTCTTAGAAACGACCATGTTAAAATTTAACTTGAATTTTAACTTCAATTACCAAAATAGAAATATAAAAAAAATTCAAAAAAACTTTTTACGAATAACTTGGTACTAAAAAATTTGTTGTTCACTCGTTGGAAGTCGTCTTGAGAATGAAAATGTTGGGAATAGCTTAGGCAAACTGAGACAAAAAGTGACAGATAGGCTTACAACGCTTACTATGATTTCAAATATATGCTAAAAGTATTCAAAATTGGCCGAAGATTACTATGATTTATAGTAAAATAACTGCCAAAGTATCCGATCTAGTCAGTATATGAAATTTATTCAATAATTGTCGGTAGATTGGCTGAGAAGTTTTAGAAGCTTTATAGGTTTACAATACAATTAAATTTCCTCACCATTAAGCTAATGCAATAGTACAGTGAGAACCTCCTAAAAACTTATCAATTTCCTTAAAACATTGCACAAAACTAACAAACTCTTTTTTTGGTTGAAGAACCATTTTAAATTGGAGTTATATTTCTATATTGTCAGCCAAACTTTTATTGAAAATGACTAAAAGGTTTTTGAGTTCTGAGATACTTAATATATAAATAATTTACTGGTGTTTAGGAAAAACTAAAGCAAGTTGAATTTAATGCAAAATAAGTCACCAAATTATTGTTTATTTACAAATTGTGCTTTCCAAATTCTATTATATCAGTGCTATATTCAACTTATTCCTTTTGTTTATATTTATTTGGTTCAAAATAGAAATCAATGATTTAATTTACATATTTAACACTACTATAATAATACAATGAAACTTATCACAATGATTCCCATCCTCATCTTGATCTTGACACATTATCAAACGAGGGTATATGCCAACATGTGTACCAAGTTTGGTTGCTCAAGCCTTCCTACGGTCAGAAGGATATTGCTTTATAAAGTTATTATTGCCAAGAATATATCTATTTGACTTCAAGCCAACATTAGTGCTATACAACATTTAATACTCTTAGCTGTCTTACGGCACCGCAGCTATTCAATAACTTATATACTTTACCATAGCTTAAACACTTTGTTGCCCACATTCGGGCCAAAGTTAGTGGGTAAGAGGCTTTAAGCCATGTGGCTTAAACACTTAATCAGTTGATTGTTGTTGGCATGGGGCATGCAATAAGATGAAATGTGGGAATGGGTGCGATTTTTTAATTAACAGCGCCATTTACACAGCATTACCATACACACACCAATGCACAGCATGCAGCCGCTTACACACACACACACACACACACAGGCAGAGAAAAACGAAAAATGGCCGTTATCACGCCACAATAACCTCAAAATTTATTCACTTTATTGATAATGCAATAAATCGCAGCCACTGGGCGCTGCAACTGTGCGTGTGTACGTGTGTGTGTAGGTGTGTGTGTGTGTGGGTGTGTATTTGAGTGTGTGCATTCTGCGCCTGCAATGGGCCGCCAGCAACTGTATTCATATATTATACAATGTGCGCCTGTGTGTTGGCAATTTTTTCGTAGCATATTTCGGGCTGGCGCATATTTTTCATGTTTGCATATTTCATTTCAATTTTATTTCTTGCCAGCACACACATACACACAAGCACACATATTACATATTTACATGCACTGTAAAATATGCCATGAAAATCAACAAAAATGCACACCCAGCAGATACACCCAGCACACACAACACACAACACACGAAATGCACGTGAATGAGCCTCAGTTTGCAGTATTCAGCTTTCGGTTAGCAGCAATCGTAAAATTCTCACGCTGCATGCCACACCAGAAACAAAAACAAAAAGAATAGGCATGTGTGTGTGTGTGTGCTCTTTTGCAATTGTATTTCGATTTTATTGCTTTCATCTTCAGCAGGAACAGGCTGAAAAACAAAACCAACCTACTCCTGCTACGACAAGGGACAGTTGCAATATTTTCGTTTCATTTTGATCGTTGTTCACGACACAATGTGTTGATAAGACAACAGAGCATAAAACGGGTAGAGAGCGGGGCCCTGTGGAGACAAGCATGTCGCCTTACATGCTCGTTACAATTTCCGTTTCCGGTGCCGACTAGCCCCGGCCCCACACACCCAAAAATATCAGGCCGCTTTCAGTTCTGATCCACTTATGCATACATTTGGCGCACTTAATGCCATGGCGTGTATGGGTGCGTGTGTGTGTGTGAGTGTGTATTTGTATGTGTGTGGGCGTGACAAATTGTTGTGTGTGCTTATTAGCCGAAAAGCTTAAGGCTTTAAATCCTTAAAGTTGCCAACGTCTGTGTGTTTGCTTACAATATATGAGAAAGCAGAGGTGCAAAAACAGCGATAGTCTTAAATGGCCGATACTATCGATCTATTTGTTCCTTAAAGATAATATAATATTCATCATTACTCAAACATGTGTATGTATGCATCAACAGAAGGCTGAATTTTACTTTATTTATTTTACTATTTTAAATACTTTTTTTTCTACAAATTTGCATATTTCCTTAACTATTTCATATTGAAATACGTTGAATAACACTTTTATTTATATTCCTTAACTGTTAAACAAATTTTGGTTTTCTTAACTATATTCTATCTGCTTAGTTAAAACTAACTACGTAATTCTGATATAAACAAATATCAAAGCCAATTGTGTTTCCATTCATATAGTTATTTAAAAGCAACTATGATTCTGTGATAGAATAAATAGTTGAAGCTATCACTATGAAGACTATCGACTGTTAGCTAGACTATGGCTATTAGACAGCCAAGGACTTGTATCTAAGGTCCGGCTCGCTCTCGTCCTTGTCCCAGCTGCACGCTATTCGCACTTCCGGTTACAGTCCATTTAGGGGCACCATATTGCGGTGTTGCTGTTGGCACTTTTGCGCATATTTTGCAAAATCATTACTTAAACACCCCGAGCAGGAGAGAGGTGTGCTGCCAGAGGAGAGCAGGGCAGCCAGCAGCCAGTGGAAGACAGTCCGGCAAGCGGCAAGTGGCAAGCGGCAAGTGGCAAGTGGCGAGTGGCCAGTGAACTGCCAAGTTTCGCCTTGTCGCCCTTCGCCTTTTTGGCTCGTTTGCTTTTTGGGTAGTTTTAAAATGCATTTTCGTTATTTTCACTGCAGCTGCGTCGCCCCCACAGCACACCGCCCTACCCCGCAACACCATCCAATCCACACAAAATCCTTTATTTTTTTGCCTGGGCTGCACCTTGTTTGCACCTTGTTGCAGTTTTGTTAGCACTTAATTTATGAGCCGCATTTTGTAGCTGAGTCGGCGCTTAAAGCCATTGCTCTGGTTAACATATAAATTCTACTATTATTGCTTAAACAAATTTCCAACAAATTGCCAGCCATCATGAACATACACATTTGCTTTTCATTTTATACTCTGTTCCCAGAGGGAAGAGGAGTACTATGTGGTCTTTAGTTTTCAAGGAAATTTGGTATACATGTCGGTATGTATCCCGGTTCGATTATAAGCTAAGATTTGGTTGCCCTAATCCCAAATATAAAGTCATTATATTTGATTTACAAATGAAGTTCTTGAACTGCTTGAAAAATGCGACCATAAATATTGGCATGGCTTAAGGAAACAGCCTAGGAATAGAGTATACCGCCGTCGGGAGCTTCCCAGTGCCGCGTTTTTTAGCTGTTCTACTTTGTTGTTGTGTTTTGAGGGACGGCCTTAAATGCCAATCGACATGGATCGCTGGCAGTCTCAGTTGGCTTTGTTTATTATTTATTTTTCTTCTTTTTTTCTTTTCTTCTTTTTTTGTTGTTGGTTATTGTCTGTTAACATGGTTCAGGTGCGAGCATGCTCATCCATAATCCATCCATGGCACAGAAGCACTCCACTGCCCAGCTAGCATCAATATTGACCATGGTATTAGATGCTAATCCCCCCCTCAATCGTTGTTACAACTCGCTGCATATGATTTCGAGTAGCTGATTGACTTATTCCACAATTATGTGTATTTACACTTGCTTCGAATGCTCATAGTACTAGCTGCCGCTGTTGAGTGTGAAAAATTCCAACTGAAGGAATCCAAAAAGATGATGAAAATAAATAGAAAATAACGATAGACGGTTCAGCGCTATCATTTAGTGGAGTCTCCATAATCTAACACCTTGTCAAAGTGAAAGGCCCACCGCCTTGTAGGTGGGGCAACATCTTAATGCTGCCAATTGACCGTTTTATGCATCCACAATTCCGACTCTAAGCAAATACCCAAGCTGACTGAGTGCGTAACTAAATAAATATTAGCGTCAAGCTTAGTATTCTACTGTTTGTGATGGTTCTATTGTATAAGCATTTCACACGCTCGAGTTGCTTTCTGAAGTATTCCTTGAAGTTGTTCTTCTTTTTCTGGAAGAAATTGATGTTGAGGATAGGACAGGACAGTACAGGAGCTATCAACCTTGTGACCCTTACCTCATTTCGAGCGTATAGTTAGGAAACGATTGCATTTTGTGGTACTTTTAAGACGATTATTCGTGTAAATTAAGGCTTTCTAAATGTGTGAAAGCCATCTATCACAGGCAGTATATCATATCGATAATATTGATATTTACCATATTTATATTATATTATTATTATATTCACCACTCGGTGCGTCTTAAAATTCCAATGGTCTATCATGAAGTAACCTCACGGTGTAAATCGTTACAGACTTCTGGCTATTACGAGTATGCGTGCCCATGTGTATTTGTATTAGTATTAGTATTTGCTTATGTGTTTGTTATGGGTGTCCCATTGCGACGCCCTGACCCCTAACCCCCCACCACCGATTGTGGGGTCGTGACCAAAGCTGCTTAACTTTAATCACACTAATTACATAGCTAAAAGGATAATCGTGTCGCTGACCGCAACAAGTTCGCTTCTGCTTCAGGTTCCTAATGCGTTTCTCTCCATTTTTTTGTCGCTTATGTAACTTGAAATTGATGTTGTGTTTGTTGTTCAACTTTTGGCAACGTTACATAATAATAATCAAAACAATTCTCATTTAACTAGATTAAAAATGAGTCATTTACTGACCAAAATTGTATGAGTAGACTTTGAGCTCTCATAAGTTTACCAAAACTAGGTCATTGCGAGTCATTTTATCTGTCAACATATATCAAAGCATTACTCATAATTTACATCATTTTTTGCGAGATAATTTCACTTCTAGAATTAAATTTATCAACAGCGATATGTTTAATTTTAGTGACCCTTGGGCTGATGTGGATAGTAGTCAAGTTCAACAAGTTTTTTTTTTGGGTTTTAAATTTAGTATATTTTAATTTTTACTTTAGTATATTAAATTCTGTGCGAATGGCTAATATGTTGCTTAATCTAAGGGGCCACTTAACTCGACAGCTTTACTGCCACTTTAGAGAATTTATGTTCGGAGGCGATAAGTCAAACTGAAGCCCGTCTCCTGTGTGGCATCGAGGGTCATTTCGTCGCTGGAGAAGTGCATAATGTAGGGCGGCGAGGCTGAGGGACAGTGACAGGCAAAAGTAAAGCGATATCAGGATGAGGTCAAGGATGCAGGATGCGCAGGCAGCACTTACCATAGACTATGAAATTGTTGTTACTGCCGCAATAGTAGGTCGGCTGATAGGCCATATTTGTGGCCAGTGTGGACTGCGGTATCAGCAGGTAGTCCTCCTCCCTGCCCGTTGTATGCACCGTGGCATGGCATGCTTCATCATAGCCCGGGCCGTCACCATCGCCCTCGCCCAAGCCCTGTTGCAGCGACATGGAAAACTTGCTAAAGTTGTATCTGCAAAAGAAAAAGGACCTTTGTGAGCAATCAATCCTTTGGCAGCACAGGCATTTGACTCACTCAATCATGCTGGCACTGGGCAAGGACTTGATGCAAATGGTGTAGCTGGTATCCGGCATATAGGGGCTGTCCAGGCTCGGCTGATAGTTGAAGCTGCGTATGTCGTCCGTCGGCGCCGTGTAATACTGATGACAGCCGGCAGGTGCCAGCAGCTCGTAATCCGCATGATGCGAGGCGAAGATGTTGCGCAGATCCTGTAAGCTGTTGGAGCCGCCCGAAAAGCCGCCCAGCAGGCTGGACTTGCGCTTGGTGGAGGCCTGTGGCGCCTCCAGCTGTGTGACTATCAGGCGCCAGCTCGTTTGGATCCAGTGCGAGGGCACCGCAAAGGTCAGCGTGATCTGTTCGACGCCCATGGCCACATTGAAGGGCAGATACAAATGCTGCTTCGAGTTGACCCCACACAGCTTAAAGTCGCCAGCCTCAAAGTAGTCCAGGCACTCCAGCAATCGATCATCCGATGCCATAACCGTCGGCTGCGGCAGCTGGAACTGCTCAAAGTCGATGCGCAGCTGTTGCACGTTCGCGCTGTATGCCTCGATGGTGTACTGACAAATGTCGCTGCTGAAGGATGCAGGATTCTTGATAATGGTGCGCTTCAGTCGCGTTGTGGTGCCGCACGCCATGTTGGCTGCAAGGGAAAGAAGAACTCAAATCAACTGCAGAAGCTTTGACTGCATTTATGCAGTTTAATTCATGAATTGTGCATGCTTAGGCATAGTAGATTCGGAAAATTAACAGCAGAGAGATGCAGCATATTGAAAGTATACTTTATAATTAAGCAGTTTAATTGACTGCCATTAATTTCATGAATTAACGCTGAATTCATGATATCATCACTTTGCAAACTCAAAAATGTTCGTTTTTATACGGTTTTGCAAGGACGATAAGCAGTTAAACACTTTTCTTGAGTGGGTCTCGAACCACAGAACTTAGAAGTCCACAAATTCAAAATTCAAAATGAAAAGTAAGAAGTCAAGTTAGCTGCGATTCACCATATCATGAAATGACACTGAACTTTCATTTTTTTGTAGCTTGAATTCAAGTTTTATGAAATAATTCTACAAAATTAGCACAGCTGTAAAACACAGACGAAACTGTTCCAATCTTCGAGTACTTAACATTGCGAATAGTTTTTAATTTTGTTGCTACATTCTCGAATGACAAAGCAACCGTTTTCATCCTTCTTGAAGTTATGTTTGGAGTGTGTTCTATTGACTCGCTCAACGGTCAACATTTCACAACAGCACTAGTATTTCGGTTCGAACGGATTGGGAAATGGAACATGTTAATCTATATAGTTTCACGTACTCTCACAACAGACGCCATAGGTGCCACAATATCCATTCACTGTGCCCCCCTGACGCATGCACTTGAAGCGCGTGAGGCAGGTGCCCGTCGTGCCACTGTTGGTGGTGCAGCTATCCACTAGAGTGTTGCGCCGTCGCGCCTGCCGCCAAGTGCCTGGCTCACTGACCAGCTGCACCTCCGTGTGGTTGAGTGGCACCAACGTGCTGTTTGCCTCCTGTTGCGCATATGCGCAGGCGCACAGGCCCAAAAGGTAGAACCAGCTCATAGCTTGCATAATCCTTGAGTTTAAATCGCTTGCCGATGTGCTTGTTGCCGCTGCTAACGCCTACACTTTCACATTTACTATGAGCAGGTGAGTCGTCGGCGCTGCTGCTTTTATATGACGCCAGCGTTGGCTGCGACGCCGGCAGCGCCAGAGGCTGCGTCGGCGCTGATGTGATTTTCGTGTTAGAAGCAAAGAGTGTCAATATTTATTAAGTAGAATCCAAAGACGATAGAAGTACGGCATTGGTCATGGCCTGGTCAGTTACCCTGAATAGTATGAATATTCAGAGTGCCTCCAGAATAGTATGTTTGACCAGCCCCGAGTCATTGAACCTTGAAACTGAACTATACTAACTAAACTATCATCCGTTCCCCGCTCGAATAACCGTAATTAAAAACTAGGTTATGTTTGCACTCATATCTACGAACTCTGATGTCAAATAAGTGAAATAGTGCCACACTAATGGTAGAGAAATTATCTATCACTTTGCTGATAGCTAGGAAATTGCACAATGTGCATTTTGGAATGTCTTTGATAAATGCAACACCCAAAAACGGCAACAATAACGTAAACAAAAACGTTGCACAAGAACACTACTAAAATTTATTAACAATATTAACATAATTTGGTAATTCCTCCTGATCGCTGAATTTCATTGCAATTGTCAGCTTTGTATGTGAAGCAGCAGCATGGGTTTAAGAGATGCTTTGAAAATCTTCCAAGATACATACACTTGCAGGGTTGCAGGGTTGCACGGCAGCAGGGTTTCAGAGTTGCTGAATTCCATGTACAGTGCGTTCGTTCAGAAAATCCTTCCAGCGGAGGATCGCTATTTCATGTTGACAAGCTTGATATCCCGAAACTGTGCATGAAACAAGAGCCCTTGATTCATAGAAGCGCCATTCTAATAATGGCTGATCCTGATCAACACATGGATGAGCGCCAGGGAACCGCACGCTTCGGAACTGCCTATTCCTAGGTATCTATTCCATTAGATGTTTTTAGTGCTTGTTCGGCCGATTGGCGATTCGCTGCATGCCTCTTAAGGGCGTGCCAGGGTCCACTCTGGCCCATGTTGCCGCTGAGCTGGATGTCAGCAGCATCTTGTCTGCGTTGTCTTCGCGTTAATTGCGGAGCGAAGTCTATTCCATGTTGATAAGCTTGATGTATGGAGTATTCAATCTCGGCTATGAAACAAAAGGGGTTCATGGAAGGGCCATTCTAAAGTTGACTGGTCTATACAACTACGGTACAGAAAGCGCCAATCAAGTAAGTTCCAAAGCAGAAACTCAAAACCTTCCATCCGTCGCCCCAGCAGGGCTGATGAGCGCCGCACGCTTCGGATCTGCTTTGGGAAACGAAGCCTATTCCAAGGCATCTATTCCATTAGACGCTTAAAATTTCAATTAACAACTTTTTCTGCCAGTTTCGCCGATTGGCGATTTGCTGCATGCCGCTTAGGAGCGTGCTATGGTCCACGCTGCCCCATGTTGCCTGTCAACAGCATGGCATCCCTGGACTCCTTAGAACTCCATGGGTTCCTCGCTGCACCTCGTGCAAACGCGACGGCGCTTATAGCGCGGGTTTTTGCTGACCCTGCACGCCTGTTGAAATGAATCTTTGAAAACGCTGCATGCTACTCAAGCTATAGGATCTTACCTGACGACGGTAGCGGTCCTTCTTCTCCTCCGACAGCCGGCACCAGGCTCGGGCTCCCTTCTTGACGAGCTCTTGCGGCTTTAAGCCGCAATGCTTACGCCTATAGACCCGTAAGAAATTGAGGAACGGATTATTGGTAATTGGTCCAGGTCGTTGGCATTTATATTTCCGCTTGCCGCAGGATTTTTTTTTTCGTTGCCCGCACGCCTTCTTCTTTCGCTTTGCGCAAGTCTTCTTCGGCTTTTGGCACTTTGGCTTGCAGGCCGGCTTCCGTCTACGAGCCGGGCAGCTGGGCTTCTTTTTGCAGGCAGGCTTTGGTTTGCATCCGCGACTTCGCCTCTTGCCGCAAGTATCTTCCGCGGTGGCGCTGTACAAGGCCTGGTCTTTCAAACTTAACCTATTCCAAGCCTTCCCTGCCAAAACTGACGCCGTTACGGCATCGCATCCAAAGTTTTGTGTTGTGTAGCTCTTCACGAATTTTCTATATCCTCGACTCAAAACAGCCGCGTGTATCTTTCTACAAAGGGTGGCAAATAAAAATTGCTGGGAATATTCTTCAATACAGATTGAATCCACATCCTTGCACGATATCGCTCTTGTTTACTTCGTGCAAGGATGTGGATTCAAAAATACCCTGTCTTGTTTACTTAACGGTTTTCACTTACTTCATTGTTGCACCAACCATGTTTGTTGTTTAACTAAAATTTATTTAAAAAAAAAAAACTAAAATAATTGTATACAGCTAAAAAGTTATTCACTTGTAAAAACACTAAAGAATTTGATGTTTATTGTTCGAAAGTCGAATGAAGAATGAAAATGTTGGGGATAGCTCAGGCGAACTGAGACAAAAAGTGACAGATAGGCTTTCAACGCTTACTATGATTTCAAATATGTGCTAAAAGTATCCAAAATTGGCTATGATTTATAGTAAAATAACTGCCAAAGTATCCGATCTAGTCAGTATATGAAATTTATTCAATAATTGTCGGTAGATTGGCTGAGAAGTTTTAGAAGCTTTATAGGTTTTCAATACAATTAAATTTCCTCACCGTTAGCTAATGCAATAGTACGTAAAAACCTCCTACAAACTCTTCTTTTTTGTTTGTTTAAGAACCATCTTAAATTGGAGTTATATTTCTATATTGTCAGCTAAACTTTTATTGAAATTGACTAAAATGTTTTTAATTTCTGAAATACGAAATATAAATAGTTTACTGCTGTTTGGGAGAAACTAATGCAAGTTGAATTAAGTTCAAAATAAGTCATCAAATTATTGCTTATTAACAAATAGCGCTTTCCAATTTGTATAATATCAGCGCTATATTTATCTCATTCCTTTTGTTTATCTTGATTTCGTTCAAAGTAGAAATCGATGGTTTAATTTACACACACGCCGAATGCCTCTTATTGATCTCTCGTGTTTGATATTTGCTAAAAATTTAGCATTTAGAGCTGTGCTGGTTAAAAATATGCTAAAAACATTTTTATTTGAACGTAAATTAACCCTGAATATTTGAAACCAATTGATTGACTTCAGTTCAGTAAAAGACACTAGCTGGTCCATTAGTCTACGAAAGTATGTTAAAGAAATGGGTTATAATAATTGTATATTTAAAAATATAGTAAGTTGCTGTTGCATGTTTGATCAAATTATTACGAAAATTCTTAAAATGGCAGCTGGTGAAGAATCACTTAATGAACTTTACATAGTTCTATAATCAATTGTTGAAGTATGTGTACCGTGTACATACTATATGTACACCACCATGCACTTGAATAGGGATAAGGCTCTTTAAATAAGTATAACAATTTTTAAAACAGAAAGACATAAAAAAGAAAAAAGAAGGACATAATAAGCGTTAAATTGTATATTAAAAAAGTCTATTTTTTTATTTTTGTAGAATTTAATTAATAATACAATCAACACTTCCACATATAAGTGTTATGGAGAAATCAATAGTTATAGTTAAAGATTCTATACTTACTGTCTTTGAAAAAAGAGTTTTTTATTCGCATTCTTAATTTCTTTGTAAAAATTAGCCAATTTTAATATGGTTTCAAGGAAGAATATATAATAAAAACTTTATCTACTTTATTATGTCCATCTTTCACTTTTCTCTCCTTGGCAGACCCAACTACGAGAAATGTTTATTTATAGAGCGTGTATCTTGTCATTCCAGCCAGCTACATGCATTCTAATTGCAAATGGGTATTCCGCATCAGACCCCCCGTCCGTGTGATAAGACTTATCGATTTCTTATCGAGGCGCGCTTACAATGCTAATTAGGTTCCAACCGATAGTTGGAGGTAGAGGGGCAAGAAGCAGCAGCAACAGTTGCCAGTCATAAAAGGCAGACGTCAGTTGCCAGAGACTCCAAATCCAAAATGAGGTGTCACATTGCAAGTGTTTTACTCGTTGCCGTGCTGGGAGTGGGCGCACAGGCGGCATCGGTGGCCACGCCCAACTGTGGCGGCACCACCTCCTCGAAGGACATCCATCTGTCGATGCCAGCGAATCCACCACGCGAATGCGAGTACCACATCAATGCCTACAGCAAGTATGTCTGCCAGCTTCGCATTGACTTTGCCATGATACTGGCCCAGCCAACGCTGCAGGATCAGGCGCAGGGATTGAAGACGGCGGAGTGCACCCAGGATTACTTCGAGGTCAATGGATTGCGGCTTTGCGGTGTGGAGAGCTGGCAGCACATCTATGTGCCGTTTAATGCCAGTGCTGGCGTCTCCAGGGTGGAGCTGCTGATTGTCCTGGCCAATCGCGCCGGCGGCAACAACCTGCCCCCGCCCGAGTGGAACATGGTGGTCACACAGTTGGAGTGTCCTGCCGGCGCTGCCATACGCCAGTTGTCCGAGCCAGGGCCGCAGGAGCGTGCCGGTTCTACCAGCGATGGCTTCCTTGTGGCGCCACCCGGCTGTCTGCAGTACTTCCCCCAAACCAAGGGCGTGGTGAAGTCCTTCAACTACAACGAAGGTTACGGCATTTATCCTTCCCATTTGAACTACGCCATCTGCTTCCGTCGCACCACCGAAACATCTGCACTCAAGTGGGTAAAAAGTATCAGGGACGTTTTCTTATGAACCTGACTAAGATCAGTGTAGTTTCCACAAAGATTTAATTTGCAGGTGTATAAATTGTGCTGCGTTTTCTCATCTACATGGATTGTCAGACCTGTCCATTGTTCAGGGCTGCCACATGTGACAATACATAAGGATTTGAATTCTTCGTAGAACTGCTTATTGAAATTATTTTCAACTTTGCTGATTCGAATTCCATGTACATGAAAATGGAGTCGTACCAAAGAATTTTGAAAAGGCAATTGGAGTACCGAGAAGACCATGTTTAAAGTATTGGGTTCAACCACATAAAATTCTAACTTTAACTTTGTCAGGAACATGAGAAAACGATCCTTAACCTATGAATCTTTAAGCTTTAACTACTGTTATTTCTTCCGCAGCATTCGCTCGTACTTCTTCCAAGTGGGCGCCGAGTCGAGAGGCAGCAGTTTGCTCACGGATAGCTCCTGCTATCGTAGTGGCAGCTCCGGCATTGAGAGTGCGGATTATCTGATGGTGCCACAGGCCACGCTGGTGGAGAGCAACGAGCGCGCCACCTACTTCTGTGGCGCCACACAGAAGGATGTGGTCATAAGCAGTAAGTAGGCCGCAGCTTTTATCCACAAAAAGCTGCACAACTGAAAGCTTTCTCTCCGTAACTCTCGCTCTCTCTCTCTCTCTTTATTCAAGGCAACAACCCGGGTCCTTTGCTGGTGCTTTTCAACAGCGATGAAATCTACGGGTCCACTGAGGCGGGCTTCGCTTTTACCTACACAGTTGAGTAAAAGTTTGTACTGGTTGTAAAATCATCTACAATTTTGTGCAAATAAAGTTGGAACCGCTAGAAATCCGAGAATAGTAATTCTAAAGCTTTTTACTGCTACCGCTGGGAAACTGAATTTGTTGAAAGAAGAAATCTTGTTTACTTGATGCAATCACTTGGGCCTTATCTACAATAACACACAGCTGATGTCTTGTCATATTCTTTCATATCGCTGCTATCAATTATAGATACTTATTTGCGCACCTATCAAAACTTGAGTTGAGCTGACGCTGTGTTGACAAAACTTATCGCTGATAATTACATTCGAGATAAACAACTATCTCAAGTTACAATTAGTGTGTCAACTTGTCTGGAAAGACGAGAACCACTTGAAAACAACACATAAACAAATAATTTGAATTTAGAGCTCAATAAATGCAGGAGCTTTGTGAGCTTTTGCCTGTTTGGGATGCGCCATCCATTGTGAATAAGCTTATGGGAATGCAAGCTTGGAAAGTGACATCCATTGTGAATGAATACATGGGAATGCAAGCTTGGAAAGTGCCATCCACGAATACCTAGGAATGCAACAAGTGTCTAAGTTTGTTTACAATCAAAATACTAATCAGAACACTTACGTAACACGCGCCCCCTTTTTAATAGCCCAGTTTAATTATAGAACATTGATAATTTCATAAAAATTATGTGGCAGCACGAGCAGCGCACATTTTAATTAGACTACAATTAGAATACATAGATTGTGTCTTAAGTACTGCTCGTGATTTACGAACTGCGTCAGTCCAAAAATAAATAAGAATCACAGAACTGATATGGACAACGCTGGTACTTAAAGAATCACTCAAACGAATAGACTTATCAGCACATTAGTTCAAAATGAATGCTCACTGCGATTCCAAGGCAGTTCCACTGTAACCTGTTCCTAATGCAGCAGGAAGCGTCCTGGTTAAAGATCTATTATAATATTAGAATGGCATTGCTGAGGGTTAACATAGTTTTGGAACAACTTCCTACAAAAACACAGTTTTCGACCAATATGAAAGTAATATGATAAAGTAATCAGATTTTCATTAAATTTGGTGAACTTGTATTTAGAATTGGTGAATCTGGATAGGCCATGTTTTCACCTGATATTAAATGCTCTCGAAATGTGAAATTTCTTATAAATAGTGTGGTTCCAAAATGCCTGAAAAGCTTTTTCATTCATTTATAAAGTAACTTAACTTTCGACCGATTATTCCTAGGATAGGAATACTATAATATAGTGGCTTTATTTTGATTACTTTTTTTTATTTATTTATTTTTATTCTTTTCTCATCTTTGATTAGCTTCTACAAAATATATATAGTTCATCTATGACTTGGAAAGATCTTTATATAAAATATCAAAATTGTTTGACACAATAACTGAATTATCAACCGATCGTTGCTATGGCATCTATAAGATCTACAGATTTGATATCGGATATAGTAGAAATGCATCCTCCTTAAGTGTTATGGACATTAGCAGACACATTTCAACTTTAGCAACTGAGTTCTTCGATTCGATTAAAAAATATGTAATATACGCAATGCGTTCGGAAAAGCCCACACATTTCGTGACGAAATAAGAATATCCACTGCAAGCGTATAAAAATTGTAGTTTTCATAAACATGTGAAAAGCGCGCGTAAATTGTAATGTAATGCTCAAAATGGGCATGTTAAGCTCAAAATGAAACTGTTAGGGCGCTGTTATGGTAGTAGCGACCCAGTAGGAAATGCGCACAAGCGGCCAATCCAGCCGGCCGGCGCAATTGTTGCGTGGCCTTTCAGATGTTGTGGCATGCGGATTTCAGTTGCCGTTCAACTGCCGCGAATTCCGAACGTCCCACGCGGATGTCAACAGATAGTACTCTGTGTGGCGCGCAACTCAAAGAAGAGATGTTGCGAGTGTTCAAGTGTTAAGCGGGCAACTGTTTTGAATTAAAGAAACTTAACTAAGTAGTTTATTGTATTGCGAATAATAAAAGAAAAACGTTACACAAGCTGCGGGCAATGAAAATGCGAGTGAATTTCAATGTCACATCAAATCAAAGTACATAATAAAAAGTGTGTGTTTTTTATATACTACACATAAAGACGAGTGCCATTAAATAAAACGTTGTTATTGTTGTTGTTGTGGTTGGCCTGGCTGATTTGTTATCGCCGCATGCAGTGCGTGCCGCTTAAAAGCCAATTTAAGTGGCAGGCATTTAATCAAGCCTCAACTCAACTTGCAGCAGCATTGTCACAAAGGAGGCGACGCGACGCGACGGCGTCCTTGGCATGCCTCTGTGTGCTGTACCCCGTAACTAGCACCCAGTAGCGGGTACCCACTGCACAGTACCCACTTTCCAGTACCAGTACCCAACAGCCCAGTATCCGGTTCTCATTGTTGGGGGGCGCCCGCGCACATTCACAAAATTCCCAGTGAAAACATAGCCATAAATTAAGAAGTAATTCAATTAACTGCTGACAGCGTCAACGAGCGCGCGGGCTGCAGCCCAGGACAAGGACCAGGGCACAGGACCACATAGCACTGCTGCACTGCTGCAGGATATGCGGCAAGCTGCCTCTACTAGGCCATATCCACCTTCACGTAACCAGCCGAGCCGTACCGAGGCAGCGCACCCCCTTTCGCATTCCGGTAAGTTGATTTACAATTAGGCGTTATTTCTAAAGAAGCCGCTTCACACATGGGCGTTCTGGGTGGCAGGACCTGGGGTCCTCTGGCTCAATTATGAAACTGAAAATTGCAAAACACCAGCCTTAAAATGTAGAGCAGTACATTGTAGCACCATCGAGAGCATAAGCTCTTCACACATTCTTGGTTCGTTCGTTCATTTTGGTGGTTCGTTAGTTCGTTCGCTTGATTCCCCTTCTAGTTCGTTTAGTTTAACAAAAATACATTCAAAATACATTTTTGTTTAGCATTCTTACAGTAGCAGAATTAATTTACATTACTTATTACAGAAACAATTTTTATATTCAGCTTAAAAAAATATTTTGAAAAAAAGGGCTTGTTTAATGTCGGTCTGTCCGTATGAACGCAATTTTGTTCCACATCCTTGAAGCTAGAGCAATCAAACTTGGTACACATGTTGGTGTATATCCTGAGCTTATAAACTGTCAAGATGGACATCCCACGCCCACCCTCTCCCCCACAATTTGGTAAGAACCCATATCTTCAAAAAAATTTTAAGCTAGAGTCACCAAGTTTGCCTTAATTGAATAATGTTGACCTTCTTGAAAGAGCTGCATCAAAAATTGTATTTAATAAATTATGGCGGACTTAAAACTGAGTATTCTGCTGTCGGGTACGTCCGTCTGCAACGTTCTTACTTGTTTTATTTGAGAAAGAAAATCAAAAATATCTGAATGTATCAACAAATTTGTTTATTTCGAGCGCATAAACTAATTTTTTTGCCAATTTCAAAATACAATCAGGAAATTAGTTCGTTCGTTTAGTAGAGTATTTCGTAAAATAGATTGATTGAACTTATTCTATAGCTCTATTATGGCTGCTTCTTTGTTGGGCTAGAAAATAAATGCAAAACTTTTGTCATTCGACTCCTATGCTAATTTCCGGGTCTGCTATTTATGCCAGCCTTTTGCAAAAAATGCCAGCTGCATAAATCAAAGCCAACTTTTTGACTTTTGACCATTTGACACGCCCACCTTTTCAGACGTTGTGGCACGTTGCAAAGTCATAAATCTTGGGAGTTCAACAAATGTATTTAATTGTTCAAAGCTTACAATTCAAATTCATCTAATCGACTAAGTCTTTTTTGCCTGCAAATAATCGACAAAAATGTTGGAAAAGTCATCGATGATTTCACGCGGCGCGACTGTATTATCATTGTGGCACGATCATGATGTATCTGCAACCATTTGTCACTGTTTCCGAACAACAAGTTGAGCCTAACGAGCGGCCGGAGCCAAAAGCAAATACAATTTGCTGGCTAACATGCCATTTATTGTCTATTTGACATTAGGCGCTTACCTGGCGCTCCACCCCCAACTCCCCTTGATATACGCACTACTTATAAACTTGTATACCCCCGGACTAGTATCAGCTGGCTTCAGCGCATTTATCAGTTTAGTTTAAACAATAAACTTGGCAGCTGAAAAAGTGCACACGAATCTTAGCCAAATGCGACAGGGTCTCTGGGCTGGTGGCAACAACAAACAATGGCTTTTATTGCTGTTATGCACGTGGTGGCTAATGCAGCCCGCAATAAGTAAATAATGCCAGACACTAAATATATTTATTATATATGCATACAGTCAGCATTCTAGGAATTAAGATACAAGAAGATGCAAAAAGATACTCGTATAGGAAATGAATTTCTTTTTAGGTAATTGGAAATGCAAATAGCACAAGTCAGATGATTTCAACTCAGCTGATCTTGATTGTAGCTAAGCATATTACATAAGACATAAGAGCCAGCACTTGTCCATACTAATCAGAGCACATATCTAAGATTGATTAGAGTATTGCGACGTTATCTGTTTGTTTATGTAGGTATTGTTGAATCTAGTATAATCTCATCGATTCGATTCAGCTGAGGTCATTTTTAATGTCTGAGTTGATATTTCATAAAATAAAAAAAATATTAAAACTAGTTGAACCCAAGAAGAAATGCAATCATTTTGTCAATGAATATGATTATTTAACAAATTAATATAATATGACTATTTACGCGTATAAAACGAGTATGAGTATTTAACAGATGATTATGAGCATTTAACAATATTCAATAGAAACAAGTAAAGAAGCTCTAGTCCGGGAGAATATCAGAAATCTGAAATAAACTTGACCTGCGCCTGCTATACAAAATACTTTCCAAATTTGGTGTCCTTAGCTCTTATAGTTTCCGAGTTCTGATCAAGAATATGTACACTTTATAGGGTCCATTTTATGGGTACAGGGAGTAAAAATGTATATTAAAAGTGGTTGAGCCTAAGAAGAATGTCAATAATTATCCCAAAAGTGAAAAAGTGAATATAAGTATTTAATAAATGTATATAAATAGTATAGTAGTGAATGAATATAGTATTTAACAGATGAAAATGAGTATTGTAGAATATTTAATAAGACAATAAAAACACTCTTCTTATAGCACGTATACATTTTTTTCTTTTTGGTATGTTTTGGATCTTATTGAAAATGTTTAGCTAAGAGTCTTCTTTATGTAAGGTACGAGTATTGTCTTAAGAACTCAACTTAATCATGTGGAATAGTCTACTTTTAAATCAACCATTTTTTGAATAGACTTGTATAGACTTGTTTATAGAGCGTTGATTTCTTTTGCAGAAGAAGAATATTATAATTAAATATAATTATTATGTATAAAGTATGATGAAACATTAATTATTGACTTTATTGAAATCTGCAAACCAGTTTTAATAAATTACTCTGAAATATTTCAATATAAATTTCTAAGAATTTTAGAATTTATTGCTGAAGGCTCTGGCTTCGAATCTATTCTCAGCTTTTCTGTATCTTTCATGTCTTCTAAGATATGTATATAACCAAATGCTTGTCTCACTCGCTATAAATATATACATATGTATTTACTTATAAGCTTAAATGCTCGTAAATTACATATTATTATAGCTTTATTTAGATTTCGAATCTATGCGAATACCAAAACCAGCGCTATAATAAAAGTCTATTGACTTGTGTAGTTTGAAATGTAACGAAATTATATCAATTAACGTTTTGTGAGATTTTCTATCAGTTTGAAATCAAATAACAAATGTCTGCAGGGCCGTAATCAACAAAATATCCAAACTGATCCATCCTTCCGCTTAAATTGCTAATTCCTCATATTGAACTTCATTTATTAGCAACTAAATCTGCAATTGTTTAAATATGTATGTATTTGATTTGGCTGGTAGCCAAATATTCATATTTTAACAATAAAGTTGTTCTCACTGGCCATAATCATTACAGGTTTTTCAACGCTGATACAGAATGTTTATTGCATGAAGCATTTTTAATTAATTGCAATCGCAAAAACTATTTTAGGCTACAAGCATCAAAACCGCATTTTCCATCAAATTGCTGAGCAGATATTTGGTGTCTGCCGAAAGGCCCACAGAAATCTAAACAAACAATAAAAAGCCAAAAGATTGGCGCGCAAAAATCTTTGTTGATTGAAATTGAATTGTGCGCCGAGCTGTGCACAGGTTCAATCAATTTTCATTATGCCTCTATTAGGCGGAGAGCTGACGGAGGGGGCGTCTCTCGAAGGAGGGGGGCGGGCTCGTAATCGTCTTCGTCATTGGCAATAGTTAATCATAAATGTGTTGCCCGATCACATGCTTTGTTGCACAAATAGGCAGCTTTGACCAAATGCTAAAAGGTGAAATTAAAATTAAATTTAATTGTTATTAGCTACTATAAAAAATGATGGTGCAAAAATGCAAAAAAAACGCGCGCGAAACGCCAACGAAAGGCGCACTGAGTCACCCCGTTTTGCTGGTTGGTTGCAAAATGGTTAACGGGCAACGCGCTACGTGCAACGTGCAACAGTTGCGTGACTGACAGAGAAACAAACAAACAAACAGGTAGACAGTCGGACAGGTAAACAAACTACACAACTAATGTGACTCTTACATGGCCAACTGTGTGCGGGTTCAATTAACGCGAAGACAACGCAGACAAGATGCTGCTGACAGCCAGCTCAGCGGCAACATGGGGCAGAGAGTGGACCCTGGCACGCCCTTAAGCGGCATGCAGCAAATCGCCAATCGGCCAAACTGGCAGAAAAAGTTGTTAATTGGAATTTAACAAGCACTAAAAGCGTCTAATGGAATAGATGCCTTGGAATAGGCTTCGCTCCCCACTCTCCTGAAGATGAGCTGGATTTTCTATTCGAGCTGAATTGGTTCGATTAACTGACTCCCTGGACAGAACGAGAGAACTATATTCTGGAACTTATCGATCAGCTAGTTCGATCGTTATCGTTCATTTGTGAATCAATTTTCAGTTAGTTTTCAAATGTCAAGAGAACGTATAAGTAATGTATCTTAGAAGTTGGGATGAATTCAAACGTTCTGGAACAATTATCAAATTTTATGTTAATTTTAGCAATAATCTTAAGACGTGTTTTTACCATTCATTGAATTCGCCTACTACTTAAGTTGTTGTGGGAAAATAATTAATCTTAATTAGTCAAGAGCTACCGACTGCAACGTTCTTGTGTTCATTTTTTGTTGCCGCTTTTGCTTGAGTCATTTATCAAAGATATTCCAAAATGCACATTCTGCAATTTCCTAGCTATCAGCAAAGTTATAAATAATTTCTTTAATCATTTTCACACAGCAATTGATGGTACTCTACCTTTAATTTATCGTACTCTTCCTTTAGGAATAGAATGAGTAGCATAATTGTAAATATTATTGTCACAGTTCAAAGTTTTGGCCTTGAGGAAAACATTTGAGTGCAAACATAACCCACTTTCTGTGCAACAAGAGGCGGAAGCGGCCACAATTGTGGCAACCATATAAAGAAGCATCTGGCCGATGTTTGGAAAACATTAAACGCTAAGTTTTAATAATTGAATGGGAAGCATTTTCACATTTTATTAAAGCTAACACTTGAGAATCGAACTGTCTAACCCGGAAGATAATAAAAAAGCGTAGAGTAATCTATATAAATAAAACTCCTTAGCCTGACTGGTAGAAGCTAGGAACCTGCAATTTTTGCAGTACTTCCTATTATATTGTAGGTTGGCACTCTGGCAAAAATGTTCAGAAGATTCTGTTGGGAAGTAGGTGAAAAATGCATTTGCATATTGTGTGCAAATCTCGGTATGCGCCAGCTGCTGTATAACAACATGAAAGCGCAAAAGAGATAAGAAATCTCTCTCTTGAATCGCTCTCTCTGCTTTAAGACTTATAAGTGCGACTGTGTGTCGGATCAAAAGAGCCAAATTGATAATGTATTAATGATTGAGTAGCTAGTTTGATATAATGAGAGAACTCAAACGAAAAGAACGAACGAACACTCAAAGGAACTAAATGAGTACTCTTTATGACTGATTCGTTCGTTCAGCAAAGCTTGAACTACTAAACGTATTCCTTCAATTGAACCACAGTAGTCAGCTCTATTCGCTATCGCTGTGCTACTGTTACCAGTTTACCCACTCAACCACCACAGTAAATTCACTTTGACAGCAGCCAGGCATCATTTTTGCTGCTGTTGTTGTTGTTGCTATCGTGTCAGCAAATGTAGAAATTAAGTTTTGTCTCGACTGATGCTGTAGCTGAAGCTGAAGCTGAAACTGATGGCGGATGGACAGGCATCGCCATCGAGATCCAGCCGACATGGGCCTGTCAGTATCATTTACGTGCCGGCTACAGCACAAAACAATCAACTTATTTGTCCGCCCAGCTAAACATTTCAAAGCCAAGCAGCTGCTTTGCTCTGCCAGCTAAAACTGATAGCAAAGGCCAGACCCAGTCCTAGTTACAGTCCCCCTCCCAATCCCCAACCCCGTCCCCTTTCCACGCACAGTTACAGACAGAGAACAGGCCATGTCCATTCCCAGCAGCCAGTCAGCCAGTCAGAGTCGTGATTCTCCGCGCTGCATTCCACGGCCCCAGAGATCAACATTCATTCCGTGGGCTCCTGCAGTTACAGTCCAGCTTCTCAATAAGCTACTACTTATTACATTAATCAAACATTTTATATTCTTGAAATAAAGTCTACTCAATCGCGTAATTCAATAACGATTTTGGCTTATTGGAATTGTTTTTAGCTGTGTATTTTAAATTATTTATATTGCTTTGTATGAAAGTCTGATTAGTGTCCTAATTTTGCTTGATTAGTGTGATTACTTGAGTAATAATAATGTATGAAAGTCTTTTTACTGTCCCAATTGTGCTGGATAAGTAGAGCTCGGATTTTGCATACTATATGTATGCATATTTTGGAAAGGATTAGTATGATTACTTGAGTAATAATTTCTTAAATTATAATTATACTAAGCTATACTTAAGAATGCAGTTAGTTTTATTATCATCCAAAGTTGAAATAACAAAACAAATAATAATTCGAAAACAAAAAATAGTAAACCAATTTTAATAATTTTAATATAAAGTAATGTGCATAAATTTACAAATTAAAATCTAAATATAATACACTTCTAAAAAGAAAACCTATTAAATAATAGCAGACACACCAGGCGATTAAAAAGATATTATTTGCCATATATTCCTCATAGATTTTAAGGAAGATTTAATTGTATATTAGATTCGCTAGCTGAAACAATTCTGTTAATTTTAGTTTTAAATATAAAATTTGTTTATTGTGCTAGGACAGATTGCAAATAAAAATAAACATAAAAAAATTCGACAAATTTTTGTATGATTATAAGACTTGTGCCTTAACTTATAAGCTTCAGCTTGTAGCCCTAGAAAATATCAAATAAATAATAAAAATTATTATTATTATTAATAATTTCAATTAAACTAAAAACCAAGTTCCAGTTCGAGTCCCATAGGCTTGAGCATGGATAGAGTCTTAGTTGAGAGCCTAATAGAAGTTAATTATAAAATTAAAATAGTTTCACAGCTTGTAACTATGTAAAGCCTATATAGGTATATAGAAACAATATTATAATATATTAATTTCGTTAGTTTTTTCACTGTGTACCAAATATTTATATACTACTATAGGATCTAATATATTAAATCTGATACAATTATATTTCAGCATAAGACCGTATCATATTTACAGACTTTATACAGCATATTCATAGTTTCCGCCCAACTTTTGTTGAATTATTTTGTATTTTTGCCTTTTGTAGTTGTAGTAGTTGTTGCTTTTTGCTTTTTGCTTTTTGCTTTTGGCTTTGCCTTTGACAGCCCGCATTGCCAGGCTTTGCTTTTTGGGCAGAACTCCGCGCCTGCCCCTTGTTGCCTGTTGGCAGTGCCACTGCAGATGATGCTGACAGCTCACGCCGCAGCCTTAGCGCACCTTTGTGCTGCTGTCAACGCTAATGAAGCAGCACAAAAACAACAACAACACCACACAAAAACAACAGCAACAACAACAACAGAAAGCACAACACCAAAAACTGCACATGTCACACGTGCCGCATCTTTTGATAAGCAAAAAGGCAGTCAACTGGTTTGTGCGCCAAAGCAAAGTCAGCCCATAAAACCAGCCGCCAACTGCCCCCAAGCCCCCCACGCTAAAAGACCCCACCACCACCCCACTTTCCGCTCTCTGCTCCCAACTGCCAACTGCCAGCTGCCATGCAGCATTTGGGCCGCACGCCGCGCCGCTGACATTAATCAATTGCAACGTGCACTCGCTCAGCAGGACCCGCACGAAGCCGCGGCCTGTCAGTGGGCAGGCTCCTCTCCTCTCCTCTCAGGCCGGACGACGGCCAGCAGTGTTGCCACCTTTTGGGAAGCCAACAAAGCCAACATTTTATCAAGCGGCATAAGAAACAGTCAACTTTTATAAACAAAAGATCGCACAACAAGTAAGAACGTTGCTTTCGATTGCCACATACTGTCCTTGGTCCTTGTTTCCTTTTGCCTATTTGCGGGCGCGGCTTTGAGCGCAAAGCAAATGTTTTTGCTCTCATATTTCAAGCAGATTATCGGCAGTCCTTATATTAAATTTAATAACTCTAGACTTGAACATGTGAAAGATATGGATTTCAATGTGAGCAAAAGTATCTCAACTCTTTCTTATACAGACGCGGATATACCTAAAAGTTGCCTACTCTAACTTTTATTATATTGTATTGTATTGGATAGATGGTGAGACTGACGAACATGGCACACGTGTACTGCCTACTCTACTTTACTTCTATAGAAAAAGAGGAAAAAAGCGAAAGAAAATTATGATACGAGTATTGTGTACCTCGATAATCTCAGCATATACATTGTCATAAACTTTGCTTTAAAGATTTGCTTTGTCTTTTGCTGAAATTGTTAGATGTTAGGTAATAAAATCCCTAGACAAATTCTCCTTTCAAAATAACATTTATTTCAATAAACGCGAATGAAGTTCTCTACTTTCCTACTTTCCTTTCTTTGCATATCACTTTCCTTCGGAGGCAATCCTTTAACTCCTTTCTTTGCATATCACATATTATTTATTACGAGCTATCTTTTCACTTCTTTAAGATACAAAATAAAAGTAGAACAATTGCACGATTTAGGAATGAGTTAGGGATGATTTCATACAGGACTCCAAAAAACCAAAAAGGAACACATCTGAAGAACCCAGATCTCGCACTGTCCGCTCTATTCAGTTTTTCTTCATAATCACACTTTTAAAAACTGCAATTTTTGACGGGAAGCAATCAGAATTGGCAACACTGCTGGCCAGGCGCTGGGAGCCACAATGGCACCGACAACGGAGCGGCACATACCCAAGTTGGCCATAAATAAAGGCCTGGTCGTGGCCAGATAGCAGCTACAGCTACTCGGATAGCTGGCAACACCTGTTGCCACGTTGTATGCACTTTGTCGCCTGGTGGCCACTTCCGTTTTAGCCGCGCTATCCGATACCAAAGATGATTTGCAGCCTCTTTTAAGGAGACTGAACACTGATATGCTCTTTAGATAAGGGAGAGGCATAAAACGAGAAACAGGGAGAAGGAGAGGGAGAGAGCGAGGGCGAGGAAATGGAGGCAACGAGTCACAGAATTTTCAATTTTTTCGACACTTGAGCAACAATGTTTTACATGTCGCGCTGCCAAGCCCATAAATCACGCGTAAATTGCCAAGCTACCCCAACGTACCGCCCCGCACACTCCGCACCTACCCCCGCACTGGGTGCTTGTTAGACACTTGTTGCCATTAGCTGCAACAAGAAGCCGCCGCAAATACATTAAGCCCCACAGCGGCATTTGCTGAATATGTTGCCGCCCCAAAGCCGTTGACTTTGCGCACACACTTGATTGACACATCAAGCGATGAGTGTGTGACTTATTCGCACACTCACACCACCAACACACACACACACACACACTCAGAGGCACATTGATGGCCTTATCAAGTCGCTAGCCGCAAACCGGAAGTCGCATGTCAAACATCATTCGGCATTTTGGCCGCAACGCTGACAGCTGCAAATCAAAATAGCGCCAAGCAAAATGTCACTTTAAATTTACAGAAATCCCCACGCGGTCTTCTGGGCACGGCTCCAGAAAGGAAAAAGCAAAAACAACAGCAACCACCACAGCTAAAACAAGAAAGTAAAGCTGTCTTTGTGTTGCCGAAGACTGAATACCCTGATTACCCTTAATACTCTGATTACCCTGAATACTCTCCTTATCCTATACCATAAAGTACTCCTATATTGATCAGATTTGAGCTAACTATTTTAAGTGTAATAAAGCTGTTAATTGCTTAAACACTTTTTATGTTTTCATAAAACAACTCAAATATTCGTCGGATCGTTCATATGGCAGCTAGAATATATGATATTGTGATCCCATCCTGTGAGTTCCGACATATTTATAGAAGGACCTGGCTATAATGCCACAACTATTAAAGCTGCTCAAGAATATAGTATATATCCTACCCATCACTTTCAATGTGTTACATATGTCATGATAAAACTATTATACCCTCTGTTAGCGTATAAAAACCACAACTGCAGCAAAATTTGGCGTGCGAAATTGCAATTAAATGATGCGTGTTTGGTGTGTGGGGCATGTTTGAGGCGTGTGTGGGGTGCGTGTGTTCCGACAATGACAAATTATTCCCAATGTGTCGATGAAAACACAACATGGTTTTTAGAAAAGAGAAAAAAAAGATGAGTTTTCCGCAGTTCGTGGGAGTTTTTAATTGCCGTTGAACTGGCTAAAGCTTTTAATATTTATTTATACATAGACACCACTTAAGACACTCACCATCAGATCAATATTAATCAAAAATATATCATTCGAAAAGTAATTCCGAGCTAAGAGTGTAGTTTTCAGACTTTATTGACATCACTTCAATATAATGCGTATGAAACATGCTAAGAATGATATCATTGATAAAATAAACACTAAATTCCAATCAATTGTAATTGTAATTTCAACTCAAACTTACTCATAATGTATACAAAGTATATTGTGGTTACGAGCTAGTTTTACCAAATAATAAACACTCTAATAAATAATAAAATTCTGTAAAATGCTTGAACTGAAAGCAGCTCTTTTGCTTAACATATATTTAATATCTTACCAATAACCTACATTCCAAATTTCAGCATTAAGTGTAAAATACTTACCACTTTGATCGACTTGTTAACTAATTATCATCCTCTTTCTACACTTGAGCAAAAAAACTTTCTAATGGAAATGAAATTACCTTTTAAAGGCTTGGTAGTTTAGTTTTATTTCAAACAAATATTTAATTATACAAAATGTATATTTATACAATAAATTCATTCTAACTCAATCACTATTCTTTCGAGTTCAAATTGTGAATTCGTTTGGATACCTTTTGTAAATTCTTAAACAATTTCTCGACTTCTTGTCTTGGAATGTTATTATGGCCCGACCTAATCCCAATTCAAAACCACATTATCAATATAAATGAAGACTTTTGTCTATGCAGGCATCAGATTGTGGTCTTGTGGGGTCTTTTGCATTTTAATGTGCAAATCAGGTTAGTGTTTTGGCAACCTGGCGACAATACGTGGCGTATACGCAATATTTATGTGATGTTGCGCGCTGCCAGCCTGGCTGGGCACATGTGGCACTGTTCCAACTGAGACGCCGTCGCGTGGCATAAATAATCACATTTGCGGTGCGTGGTGTGTGGTGTGGTGTCTGTGGTTTGTGTGCTGTTGCAGCAGAGCTTCTTGTGTGCATTTAGCATGCAAGTCATAGGCAGAGAACATGAGAATTGCATTAGAAGAGGGCAACGGGCACCCACACAGCAAAGCCAGTCGATGTCTTCGCCTCCTCAGTCGCTGCTGCCCCCGCATAACACTGTCCCCATTCAGTTGTAACGAGCAATTAAAAAACTGCACATAATCTAATTAAAAATGACAGTGCAAAGAAATGTCTGCCGAGATTTGCGAAGTGTCCATCAAAATTGCAACAAATTGTTGCCAAAATGTGCGCCTCTTGCTTGGCTTTATTTTGCTCATTACAGCTTCATTAGCTTGTGGTTTGTTTAATGACCAATCTGCATGTTAACTGGTAACTGAGTTTTAGCCACTCTGACAGCCGCTAATTAGTTGTTTGCAACAACAAACTGGCACTGCTGTAAACAAATGTGTAGCAACATTAATTAAAGACACAGAAAACCATTGGCAAGAAATTTTCTTTCAATTAGACAAGACCCAAAAAGTTCTGGCTTGCTTGCGGTTGGCAGGGCTGCAAACTTGCCACAAGTGGCACTGGCAAAGTAAAAGCCAAAAACAATCCCCTGAAACTCATTGAGAACTTTGCGTCAGAGGGAAATCAATTGAATTTCTATGCAGATACTTGGAACTACAACCAGGGGACTTAGTAGCCTGTTTCATTTGAAATGTCCTGCTACTCCTGTGACCTAGTTCAGGCCTGCTGCCCTTCCGTTTCCTGCTTCCTGCATGCGGGCAAATTAAAAATATTCTGCTCAAAGGAAGAGCTACAATTAATGCTACAAAGTGGCAACGGCAGCTGTGCTTAATGTGCTTACAGCTTTAATGATACCCTGTCGATATGACCATAAAAAGGGTATATAAGCTGCGCAACTAACAGACCTCCGAAGGTCTGCTAGTATCATATTATCCGTCGTTTTTATTAGAGACCATCAAATGTAGTGCTTCTTGAATTGATAGCGCTAATACCAATCACAATTGTGGCTATAAAACCCAAAGATATAAATGCTTTATTGCAGCTGTGAATTGTGGTAATGGAAGTAAATAAATAAATCGTTGTAAAGGTCTGATATAGGTTTATATTAATGCATTTAATGTTATTTTATATTCCTTGAGAATTAACAATATTCGAATTTTCAAAATAACTCCAAAAATGTATTTAGTTTTACTTTCCTTGTTTCCGAATTGTTTTCACCGTAAACCGATTTCAATTCTGAATCGATTTTAATTAGGTTTACTCGTTTCCAATTTCAAACCTGTCCAAGCTCAGTTTTGTACTGTCTTTTTATAAGGACTGGCTCAAAGCAAAAGTTCAAAGTTGAAGTCCTTGATAAGTTGAAGCGCTGGTAAGTTGGCAATAAACAACTAGTTAGGCCTTTTACTCATCTTAAAGATGCTTCTTGGACACAATAATTAATTTAAATACATACATAGTTCCACAGAGAGTTACGTTCTTAAATAATACTGGCAAGAATACTGCAAATTTGATAGCCTACAATGTACTCATACGCAAATAGTTTTAAATGTCTGGCATATGAATTCATAACTTTAACCATTTGAAAGCTTAACCCTAACGCGACACCCTCACGTAGTTAAGAGCGTTCCACACATTCTAAAACAGTTTACAGGCCAACTCGTCGTCAATCCGGCTAAACATATGTATTCTGCCCGGATTTGTGCACACTCAGAAAGCCATTTGAAATTCCAGCTAATTTGTTTCGGGCAAACAGTCTGGAGGCTAACAGTATAAATAATGCAAAGTGTTCCATAACTACACTTAAAGGGCGACAGCTGGACAAAAGGACAGAAGGACAGAGGGACTGACGGACTGACGGACTGACGGACAAGGGCAGCAAATTGAGCAACTGGCAGCTGACAACGCTCATACGCCGTGTTGGACATGTCTATGTTAAAGTATTTGTAAACGCTTTAACAAATGTCCATCTTCACATGCTTGTCGTTGTCTATAATATACATACATTTGACTAATGTACTGTGGCGAAATGTGACACTTTTTGTGGCATAAATTGATAGCTCAAATATTAAACGAAGCAAGCAATTCTAAAGATAAAATCTTGACAGATGGTGAAGATTTGTTATCAGAAAGCTTGTGTTTGCAAGAAGCTTTTGACCTTAGAAACAACTCAGACACCCTCAACTGTTTCTAGAACTATCACAGAATAAAAACCACAACAATCAAAGATAAAGTTTCATCTAAAATTGTTCACTAACATTTGTATCCTTTAAAGTAAAGAGCATATATTGGAACAATGTGCTTTTTAATTGCAAAAGTTCCGTTTTACAGCTGTTATCTTAACAGCTTATGTTTACATATCTGGTAATTAACATAACAGACTAATAAAAATACACATTCCATAGGAATAAAATTATTAACATAACACACTGCTAAAAATACACATATAGGAATAACATGCTTTTTGATCACAACAGTTATGTTAACAGCTGTTATCTTAACAGCCTATGGATTTGTTTAATTGTAATGTAATTGACATAACAGACTGATAAAAATACACATACTATAGAAATAACATGCTTAACATAACAGACTGCTAAAATCTTAACAGCCTTTGCTTACATTTCATGTAATTAACATAACAGACTGCTGAAAATAGACATATCTGAATAGCATGCTTTACAATCGTAACAGTGGTGTTAACAGCTGTTATCTTAACACCTTCTGGTTAAGTTAACATTACAGACTGATCAAAATACACATATAGGAATAACACATGATAGCTGTTATCTTAACAGCTTCTGGTTAAGTTTACATTTCTGATATATAACATGACAGATTGATGTATGGTCAAATAAGTTAAGTTCGCTATGATGAATATACCATTGTTCATTTTGTGCACAGTGGTTGAAGCTTGGTGCTGATTGGTAGTTGTTGGTTGGTGGTGTGTCTAGTGATATTGATATACAGTCGATATCCTTTTGGGCTCGCATTGCACGCAATGGCAATCAAATCAGGACGCTGTTTACTTGTGTTATTTATAGAGGCCATAAGCTTGTAGGGCGTTGCTTTGTGTGGCAGGGGGCGGGTGACGTTGGCAGGGGCGACAATTGGCTTTTGTTTTTGTTTGTACACAGCACAACTAACGAGCTTTAGACCAAGTGCGACTACACAGAGCAACATTTGCTCTGGCAAATGTAATTTAAGTTTAAGCAGAGTGTCTGAAATTCGTGCCGGAGCATAACATTGGTTACTTTCCATTTTCATTCGCTTTTGAAGATGTTTGGCTTGTTGGTACTTTTAATTAAATCCTGGCCGGCATACCAAAGCCACAACTCGTTGGCTTTTGGCTTTTGACGGGCCCAGTTGATTAAATATGCATAAACAGCAATTAAGTGAACTGTATGAGTATCCTGCATGCGAAGAGCCAAAGCGACGCCCGCGTAATTTATGCTAAATTATTGCATATTATATTCACAAGTATTGCGGCCAGTTGACGGACTTAGCAGCCTCAAAAGCTGGCGGGGCGGGGCAGCTACAAAAATGTTCAAAAACCAAATCCAAGCAATAAGAATATCCTTTTACCAGCAGCACTGAGAGGAGGACTATAGAAACGGTTGCCAGCCACTGAAATTAAAACGCTTAATTGAAGTTGTTGTTGCTGCTGCCGTTGGTCAAAGCCTTTTGTTGCCTTTTTGTCTTATTCTAGTGCTCCATTTCTCTTGCCGTTTCTTGTGGCTTCAATATTGCAGGTAATTAAGATACCCCTTCCGCTCCCCCACAAGGCAAGCCAAATAGAACGAGCCCCAACATCAACATAATTTACTGTCTGAATTTCATTTTGGCATGCTTCCTTTTCACGCCTTCGCCGGCATTAAGTGGGCGGCTCTCTAGCTCTCCCCACACACCCCACAAAGTAAGGGGCGCTCCATTGTGCGTCAAGGCTTATTTTTAATTTTATGAAGACCCTTACAGCATCTAAGGCGATTGAGTGTGAAATGTTTCAAGTTGGCCACGAGCCTTGTCTCTTCAGTTGCAGAGCATTCCTTTAATTTGCTAATGGCTGCAGAGTCCTTGGCCGAAACTTCAGTTATTCTTTATTATTGATTCTACTTATGTATATTACAATTTATGCCTTGAATTTTAATGGCAATTGTATGCACAATAAATTCATAATGACTTAAACGCGAACTGTACACGTAGTATTTAAATAAATTAATAATGGGAGAGGCTATATTTTCTAATGTCAGAGATAAAATGTTCCTATCAATAAATAACAATCATTTTGGAAATTATGTTTTTTATTTACGACGGCAAAACAGTGCTGCCTCGAATCAAAAAATTTAATTTAAAACATATATGTATAGAAAATAAATTAAAAGCCAACACGAAATTACATTGGAATCCAAAAAAGACACTAATTTGTGGCGTTTTTAGAGCCCATAGCAAGATAGTAAAGAGTTAGTTCTAAGGAAAAAATGTAAAGAATTTAAGGTTAAATTAAGGCATAAAACTAAAGAAAAAGAATAGGAATGAAATCTCCAGCCTGGGGGGGAAGTTTTAGTCCTCACAGCTGGGTTGGTTAGAGATTTTATTAAGGAAATATGGATCTAGGAAGGGAAGTATAGGATAAGAAAAAGAATAATGTAGTTATAGAGTTAGAAATAGAGTGGGACATAGAGTGTTTCTTCTTATATCTAGCAATTATAAGCAACTTGACAAAATTATAATAATATTATAACCATATACCAAGAGTATAACAGTACTAGACATTAAGGAAGGAAATGCTAGATTCATCTTCAATCCTCAAAGCTTGCTCCTTTCAGTATATATACATTGTTAGCAGACTGAAACCTTATCCTGTGATGAATAAGGAACATTTGCTTGACTCTTGCGAAAGAAAAGCCTTTGAATAACTGACCAAAAGTCTTCTTTAAGACAAACTTTAGACAGAGCCGTGTGCCAGCCAGGAGCAGGAATATAACTATGCAATCAAAGCCTTTATGCAAAATGTTGCATTTAGTTAACCCAGTTCAATGCGCTGCGGCATGCATGCCTTCCTCATTTAGTTGCATGCAACATGAAATATATAAATGCAAAATTATGCAGCACACAAAGCAACATTCTGCAGCTGCGACTGAAATTGCTCTGTTTATCTACGAGCAAAATGGCAGGAGCTCCATTTCGTGGTTGAATTTGAATGCAGACACATTTCGCATATTGTTGACTGTGGCGGGTGGTGGGTGGAGGGGGTGAGTTAGCCAAATAATGGCCATAATATTCTATATGCTGCACAGCAGACGGCACTAGCTCAATTATATGACTATAAAGTAGCTTGGATTTTTAGTTCTGCGTGAACTTTTGCCACACAGTTGGCATTCGCCTTAATGGCCCATAAATATTCCATATTGAATTAGTTTGGTAGAGCAGCCAGCGGCAGCTGCGGCAAATCTTGTTGCCAAATCGCGAGCGTCATTTTAATTGGCAGCCGGGCGAGCAATCAGAATGTATCTTTCAGATAACAACGGCGACCCGGTCTGGAGGTTAAGAGCACAAAGGAAAACTGAAATTCAATTGGCCGGCGGGCACATGGCAAAAGTCAAATCAGATAAATAAGCCAAATGCCAACCGCAACACAATGCGTTCCACTCACTGGACACGCGGACAGGCAACTGGTTTAGGGCACAACATACAGCACAACAACAACAAACGAATACCATAATGAGCTTGTGATTGTATCCGACAGATACATTTGTGTTACACTCACTCGCACACACACACACACATTTTATTTGCTCAGATTTATGCTCATGTTCCTGGGCTTCTTACTGCTGTTGCTGTCAAGCGCACTTACTAATTAAATGTCCGCACTGTGCACTAACAAAACTTGCCGAAAAAATGAATAACAAAATCGAATGTATGGGTTCAAAGATACCCTGTAGAGTAGCTTAGAGTATCCTTGCTATGACAGCTAGAAAACAAGCTTATTGTAATATAATATAGTCTGCGGCAGTGACACATTCGTTAGTTTCAAATATTATTATAGAGGTATTTAAGTCTTTAGTTTGCAGATTAATAATATAAAATATAATGTTTTATTTCAATTAAATTTGATGCTCTAATTTATGAATAATTTATGATATGTGTATGAAGAATTCATATATTGTCCAATTTAATTCAATTGTAATACAAAATTATATTTCATATTTAAAATCCTTACATTTAAGATTTAAATACTTAGAACATACAATTTAATTGAATTTGTATTCATATGAACTATTCAGAAATACGATCATAACATTTAATTGTAATAAAAAATTAATATAAAATTTAAATCTTCAGCGTGGAGATTATTACAATAAAATTGCATGATTTAATTTATGAACTATTCATATTTCATAAATTAGTCATGAATTACAGCATAAAATTCAATTGTAATCATTTAGGAATTTTATTTTATTTTAATTTTATAAAATATTCATAAATTAAAGAATAAAACGTGATTGTACAAAAATTTATTTTATTATCTTAAATTTTGTAAGATTATATTTTATATTGAAGATTTAAATACCTCTATAATTAATTTTGAAATTAACGATGATATCGTTGGCTCAGACTCTCTTTTATCACAACATAGTGATAGTCATTTCAGCAATGCTTTAACTTCTAGATTGGCTTACTACTACAATTTAAATTCACGATATTATCAAAATGTAAGCAATGGTAAAAACAAAGAGAGCACCATCAATACTTTCGATAGATTTCCCACTGGGTATGAAGCACAATCTTACGAACCTTTTAGTTTCATGTTCAAAGTATATCACACATCAAGATGTACAAATAAATGTTTACATATGAGTACATATATTTACCATTCATATATGCACGCTTCAAGCAACGGCAGTCCATATTTTGTCAGACAATAGTTTAAGAAGCAATACTTTTGTTTATTATTCAGTTCTTGAGAAGAAAACAAATGGCCAGCTGCAGTATATGTATATATATGAAATTTAAAAGCTGTCACTGCATAATAATGGTTGCAATTCGAATGCCAAAAGGGGGTAGAATTCAAATTAAATATGAATTTGATCTGTCTGCGCTTAATGTGCGTACCAAACTAGGTATCTCCAGCTCTTAAAGTAACTGAGAATACTTCGTAAGCCTGAGCACGAATGCTCGTATATTAATACTTTGTCCCCTTTTAGTTTATGATTTCCCTTCAAGTCATTGGTAGTGGTTACAGGGTATAAAAACACCAAAATTAGACTACACAGCTAAATTAATTAAGCGCAACTTCATTAGCAGCTTGCAGCTGTAACTTGTGGCTTGGCTAATACACTTAATAAACTTAGTTGACGAGTTCTTTAGCCGCTCAAATAAGTCAACAAAAGTGCTGAAGTGAAAGTTTCATTCAGGAAAAGTGCAGCGCCATTAACTTTTAGACACGGCACGTTTCAGACTTCAACTCTGTATCACTTAAAGATACTTTTGTATCTGCTGCAGCAGCAGAAATTGGTTTAATTATTTATCCTAACCAATCCGTTGCTCCACCTGACCACTTGACCTTGTATGGTTATTGATGCTGATGAGATTTCCTGCCATTTTCTATGCTTAATGGCAGTTTTTGGTTCGTCGAGTACTTGGGTCAACTTTCAGTGTTAAACTTTTGAGTTTAATTAAAAGTTGTGCAGTTGTCACAATTACACAAGAATTTATTGACAAATCAAAGCCAAAGTAGAAGCAGTTCTTGCAATTTAATTATTCAACAAACTGAGAAAAAAAACATCTTTTGTTTTCTGTATGTCAAAGCTCAAATATGTTTTCTTTAATTAAATTGCTTTAACTTTGACCATAGCTCTCTTTCCATATGTATAATGCTAAGTAATTGAAATTGGAGTACATTACTCATTATAAATAACAAAGCTTTTCGTTGAATAAAGCATTTGAAATTTGATCTATCTCATGGCAAAGTTGACAAACAAAAACTATAATTCAGCTCGTCTTTCTGACCAAGTGTTTGTGTGTATTTCCTTCAAAGTTGATCAAGGCATTTAAATTTGTAAGCCAAGCCAATTGACTTTTAACTAGACATCGTAAATTTGTATATATACGAGTATAATCTCAATTGACTGTAATTTAAGTGGCTTGCAAAGGAAGCTACGGTAATTTCAAGTAAATCAAAAAGCCATAAATCACAAATAAATTGAAATTTTACAAAAAGCCAATAAAAAAAGTTGCAGCAACAAGTAAACAAGTAAACAAAGCCCTGGACAATGCCAAAACTTTTGACTTTTGCATAACTTTTCGTGTAGTACAAAGCCATAAGATATATTAGGCTTGAAAAAACATTTTCAAAGGTCGTCCAGTGAAAGCGAAATCGTTGAGAATTATGGAACAGCAGCTGGCGGCGACTATTGTTCAGCTATTGAGGCCATAACACTTCATTATGCAGATACACAAATAGAGCAAAGGACACAGACAGCTGTACACATCCCCGCACCGCACCGCACCGCAACGCCCCACCCCTCCCCTGCGGACGACAATAAAATGCCGAGAAGATTTCCATATGAATTGAGGCAACAATTGTCTAAAAAAGGCAAAAGCAAATGAAATGAAATATGAAAATCAAAGTGCCTTTCATAGACATTAACCGGGTTCAGCTGGCTGGCCGAGGGTCAGGGTGAAGTGGTGAGGCGGTGAAGTGCCACAGCGCAATTTAAGCCAACGCCTCAAAAGCTAACTGTACTTATGTGTGTGTGTGTGGTTCTGCACAGCTGTCAATGTGTGTGGAACCTCAAAATACTGCTGCCACACAACCGAAAGAGAGACCTAACCCAAACCCGAATCCGATTCCGGATCCGGATCTTAAACCGGTGGCAAGTCAATTGTAAAAGCATTTTAAACAAAACTCAACGAAACGTGCGGAAAATTGCTGATGGGTGCAGAAGTGCGTGTGCTGTTGGACCTTGTTCAAATTGGTCGAGTCGTGTGGGTGTGTGAATGTGTATTAGAGTTGTAAAGTTTAAAGGAATAAGTTCAGCAACTCAATTATTGCTGAACGAATGAATCGTTCAAATAGTTCACTAGTTCGCACGTTTAGTTCATTAGATTATGTAGCTTATTCGTTTCTTTAACTGGTTCGTTTTGTTTCTCAAGTATGTTTGAGTCTACTTATCGTTCGTTCAGTGGAACACACATTCTCAACAGTTTTATATAAATTACTATATAGTTTATTTCTTAAATTGAACTTTAATCGAGCACAAATCAGCATCGAACTACAATTGGAGTCAAATGAGCAAAACTAACCAAATGGGACTTTAACAAAGATTCGAACTATCAAATTTGAGATACAAACTAACTTTGGTTGAACTTAGCGTTCCGATTTGAGCTAACAAGAATGTGATCATGCTTCGATTTATCAGCTTTGATTGAACTTATCGTTCCAACGAACTAATTGAACTAGAATCATGCTTCGAATGTTCAGCTTCGCTTGAACTTACCTTGAACGAATCGATTGGAAAGAATGAGAATGAGATTCAAAAGAACAAATCAAAAGTACAAACGAACTAATGGAACTAAAATCATGGTTCGATTGTTCCGCTTCGTTGGAACTTATCGATCCGATTCAAACGTAAGGGAATGTGATTCCAATGAATTATTTGAACTAGAATCCTGCTTCGATCTATCAGCTTCGATTGAACGATTCAATTCGAAAGAACAAATCTAAAGTACAAAAGAACTAATTGAACTAGAATTACGCTTAGATTGTTCAGCTTTGATTGAACGTAGCCTGAACGATTCGATTCGAAAGAATGAGAATACGATTCAAAAGAAAGAATCTAAAGTGCAAGCGAACTAAATGTGAATAATGAATAGTAACTAGTTCGATTGAACGATTCGGTACAGCTCTTGTGTACTATTGGGAGTGGTGAGTGGTATTATCTCCGTGTGGTTGAGATCTCTACGTGCCATATAGTGTTATTGTTATGAATTGACTGCGATATTTAGAAGAGCAACGGAAGTGACAGCGCGTGAGTTCGCCAAAAGAGCCCAGACCCAGCACAAATTATGTACATTTTCAAAGGCATTGGCAACTCAATTATGTGAATTTCACTATAATTGGATGAATTCTTGTAAGAAATATTAAATTAAGTCTGCTCAAGGCAACGAATTTCCTATTCGAATCAAGTGCGAATTGTTTTTATTTTTATTACCGAAAAGCCTGCAGTCAAGTTGTCAGCGCTTTAGTTGAGCTGCTTAGGCTTTGGCAGGCTTTAACTTTATCTAGGCTGAAAAACAAACAATTCCCAGAACAACAAAAAGAAAGCGCCCCACAACAAAAAAAAGTTGCCGAAAATCAAAGTATATAAAGTACAAATAAATAAAGTTGCGACTGTGCTCAAGTTTTAACGACAAAGTCAAATGTAAATGGAAGGAGCTTGTACTTAGGAATGTCACAGATACCGTGTAAAGGATGTGGCTTTGAGCAGCTGTTCTGTATCCTGTATCTGTAAAACCGCGTGACAATTAAAAAGAACAAACAGCTAAAGCAAAGTATAAAAACAGAGAACAACTTTTATTACAAATGAAAGTCCCACACACATAAACACACACACACACACACAGCCCAAGGTGGCAAGATATGCAAAGTTCTGTATATGTTGCTTGCCAAATTGTGCAATTGTTGCCCGGGCTAACAAACTGTACGTAAAAGCCGCATTTAACACGTGTGGCACGTATTTCATTTTAAAACCAGCCCAACCAAGATGTCGTCGGTTAGTTAAGCGAGAAGCAATGAACCTTGGGCCTGGGCCTGGGCCGGCACACGCGGCGTATGCGTAACAATGCCCAGGACTGGGGCGCAAAAAAAATAAACGGGGCGCACAAAAAACAGCACGTAGTCTATGAGAAAATTTCTTCCCTCTGACCGTTGGCAGAAAAAATGAGACAAGCAGCGTGCAACAAAGCCAGAATGTGGCACAAAGCACAGCAAAGGACTTTAGCCTGCAGCCTGTAGCATGCTGCCTTGAAGCCTTGCACAAACATTGCAACAAGCTTGTGCGCTTCAGCTCCAGTTGCAATTACGCTTGACCTTTAAGCCTGGCTAACTTCTGCCCGCTTGAGCACCAACTTTGTGGCTCATAAGTTATTCCATTTGGCTCTTAAACGCTGCCCACTCGCTGCTTATTCAAAAAAGAAACATGTGTTAAATAAATAAATTGTCTGTTACTCATAATACGCAACAACAAAAACACAATTTTTATCAATTTTTTATTTCACGCTGTTGCTCTTTTGAAGAGCAAAGTTTGCAGCTATTTGCTCGACATGCTGCCCCTGCCACTGTCCTGCCCCCCAGCCAAACCTAAGGCCATAATCCTCGGGCGCACTTTGGACACATTAAGGCACATAAAGAGCATGTGTAATATTGTTGCAGGACTACAGCCAGCAGCATATTATATCCTGTCTGTGTTATTTCATATTTACTGTTCGTATTTATTTGAAATATTAGCTACTTTGTGTGCACTTCAAATCTTCAAATATATAAATCAGCGGCACGCTTTTGTATTTATTGTTGCCATGGCAGCTGTCAGTAAAAGTTCTCAGCATTTACATTTAAAAAGGCTGAGTGTGGTGAGCTTTTGAGCATTTTATGATATAGGGATTGTTAGATATATGGCTGCTTGATAGGCGGCATTTAAGTGTGCTTTCATTTTCTGTGCAGCGCGGCGTATGTGTGATATTTTTAGCTTGCTTGGAATGCTTTGACTTATCGCAATAACTTGAATTTTATAGGCAAGAATTCAATATAAATAATTTGATATAAAAATGAATTACATTTAAACTTTAAATTTACATGCAAGGCAACATTATTTACTATATTATTAGCTACAAATGTAATTTCGTGTAGACTATTAAAATTTTATTGTTATTATTATTTAATTGTTGTATATTAGATTTATGTTTGGGTTTCTAACTTTTAGCCAGAGCAACAAAGGCCTTCGAGCTGATTTTTGGATTGTTCTCTAAATATTTGTATAAAATTATTTTTTTTTTAAATTAGAGGCAGCATTGTTTTGCCTTCGTAAATAAATAACTAAAACAGAAATGAATAAATAAATAATATAGTCTTTTTAAGCATACCCTTTTTGATATCCTGACACAACGACAAACCAAAGGAAACAATATAACAATTTAAATCAACAACTTTGTATGTTTGGTATCCTGCAACTGGTTTTTGCATTTTTCATTTTTAAATTCTTTGCCATTTCCCAGTAGTTGGCTTAATTCCCAACAGCAATTCTTAAACTATGTATTATACATATTGTTTTTGCGTGTGTGTGTTTCAAAAAAATACAACAAATTCCAACAGTTGTGCAATTGCAACTGAAAATCCTTCCATTCGAATTTGAACTAAGCACAGAAAACAAACAAAAGCAGGCATATTCAATTGAGGCATTGTAATATTTTTACTGGACATATCCGGAAGTTGGCAGTGATTTAAAAGTGAATCTCTTGCCTCAGTTAAGTCCCATATGAAAGCAATAAGAGCTTATATCAAAACAAATAGCAGCAAAGAACAACAGTAAATAACAAAGAAAGAACTTGTTGAAGCACAGAAATTATTTATTTTGTTTTTGTTTTTTTATTCAAGGCCAAAGCTACTCAACTTTTATTGTTGTTGCAAAACACATGAGAATTGGAATTAATGCTGCTTTTAATTGCATTTAATGGCGGCGTTAATAGTGCTCTTTTGTTTAATTAAAGGCACATAAGTTTTTTTAAAAAAAAGAAGGGGCACATAAATCAAATGAGAGCTCTTAAGAACACCGGAAAATATGGAAAATGCTTGTGTAAACTTTATGATTTATGCGGCCAATAAATTTGATTTAAAGTGATTTATTTATAGATGGAAATACTAAAAAGATTTGCCATAAACTATACATCGATGTTGAAAGTTCTGACAGCCAACGAATTGGAAATAATTCACAGCCCACACACACACACACACATACTTATTGAAAGCAGAACGTATGTTTGTGTGTGTGTGTGCGTGTGTGTATTTCGCGGCCTTTTCATTACACATACGTCACGTGGGCTTCAAGCGGAAATGTGAGCTGTCATAAAAGATTGTGGAAAAATCGAAGTTCCTGTCATGGGAATGCAGGTCAAAAGTGAAGCACATTTCACGCGCCTGGCTAACTTTTTAATATGTTCCACAATTTCCATGTGGCACATAAAAGACTTTAACATTGTTTTTCACTATGTGTGTGCTACGTGTGCTTCTAAATGTTCGGGGGGAATTGCACTCAAAATAGATGCCCCGACACATGTAACGTAAGTCGCAGGACTCGTACATTTGCCATTTTATGTCGACTTGCCAGTTTTATTGAAGTTTCTCTCCCTCCTGCCATGGAACAAAACGCAATTTGCTGTGGCCGTTGTGAGAGCTGATGAGAGTTCCACCTACTTTTAGCCTAGGCATTTTTTATTGCTAATTTCTGTTATTGCCTGGCGTTGCGTGCGCCCTGTGCACACTCGTAAAAATATTTTTATTATCACAGGGCGTTCACGCTGAACAAATATCCGCTTCCTTCCGAAATGTTGCAGCCGGGCTTAGTCTGACAAGCGCTAGAAAGTATGCTATGATATTTTTGCAAAGGCATTTAACGTATGCTTTGCTTGTAAGATATCGATAGCCCAACTTTTAATACTCCATAATGGGTTTATAAATAGACGCACCTCTTTTGCCAAACCATAATTCTACCTCAGGTCATTCACTTTATCTTGAGTTCAAAGTGCTTCAATGATTTACGGGCTGGTTTGTCGCCTCGGCCCTCGGCCATAAAATTTAAGTGGTCCCGCGCTCAAAATTAAACATGCCTTACAAAATTGGCAGCACATTTATGGCTTTGGCCAGTTAATAACCAAATTTGTCTGCTCAGCTTAAAGGTAATTGAAGCTGAGCCAGCTTAGCTTCGATGGCAACTTCTTCGGCGCATAACACGCTGAATAAATATAATAAATATCAACTTATATTATTATCGTTGTCGCAACAACAACATCTGTTGGTGTTGCCATAAAACGCTTTCAGTTTATGCATGCAAAGTGCTACGCACACAAATGCAACGGTATTACCATTACGCCCACCCACCCAAGGCCCCCCAGCCACCCCCCGCAAACTGAATACCACTTTGAACAATTCATTTCCATCGGTTGTTTTTATGCGTTTCTCGGTGCTGCTTTAAGTGCATGCTGCAATTTGCCTAAACGATAAGATTACAACGTGTGTTAGAGCTGTAAAAATTATCGATTGTGCTGTCAGTCGATAGTTTCCGATGGTGATATGTTAAGCTATTGATGCTATTGATGATACTTTGGTAAGCTACAATGTAGATTCAGTTATTTTTACATTGGAACCATCGATAACTTAATCGCTGACTTATTCTGAGCACTTCAATACTATCGATAGTACATAAAAACCTCGATAATGACTCCGAAATAACGCATAGATGCTATCGATAGTGTCATCCATTAAATTTCAGCTTTATTATTATACAAATAGAATAACAGCTTAGTTATTCATTACAAAACAGATTTCCACAGATAAGGCCTGAAATCGACAATCTTCCTGGCTTATTCATGCCGGGTCCTTGCTGCTGATAGTGCCCTATAAAAGCCATCGATACTCACTTGTTTGCCATCTCTTCTGTGTGTATCAGCGTGTGCATTCGTCCCGCAGTGTCATACCTGGTTGAGTGACTTAAGCTCCTAGCTCCGCCCACTTTATCGGTCTGGCACGCATGATTGCAGCTACGCTTAGTGGTCCCCGCCCCCGCTTTGATCCCCGCACTTTGTAGTTGGTTCAAAATTCATGCTCTTTGCGGTCCTTACTAAATGGTTTAGCCTCCTGTTGCCTGTTGACTGTTGCGGCCATTGATATGCGTTGTTTTGAGTTGTTTGGCTCGACTCCTGCTTGCTACTTGCTGGCTTCCGGCTCATCGCACTCGCATCCTAATCGACCCAAAGACAGCAACTCGTTTGGTGAGAATGTTTACTCAGGACTGGGCACCGATCAACTGAATGAACTTAGTGTTGGTTGTGTGCGTTTATGGCTTTAAGGACCATCAATGGATAGACTTGTTTGTACTTATGCTTGCAAGTTGAATATGCATAGAATGTGTACAAGGAATGCAGAATTTATCAATTCTGGTTATTGAAGTTTACCAGTAGCATATTTTGCAGAATTTTGTGAGCAATCTAATCAAATGAAATTTCTAGAATTTATTAATATAAAATATACGAATTATTTGTAAATTTGTATAACTAATTGCTTAGGAGTTGATACTCATTGAGTTAAATTTATGTACATTTAATTTGTTGTCCTTGACTTGATACACAACTAAGACAACAGTCTTGACCTTGTACTACAAATTAATTGCGCTTCAATCTTATGTTATAGAATTTACATAATCAGTGTTCGCGCTTCATCGCGTTTTGTTTATCTATCGTTAATGCGCATTGTTAAAAGCCAGCCAAGACTGTTGTTTGTCGTTTAATCTACTGAAATAATGCTTAATTGAATTAATGTATCATTTCAAAACTGGCATCCATTGTTATTACCTATTCTATTAAGCACAGCATTTAAATTAATTTCTTATCAAGCTTTAAACAGTTCGTAATCCGCACAGAATTGATTGCATACTTTTAGGCATTCACATTAAATTGCTTCGTTGCGTGCGCAACTGTATAAGAAAAACGCATTAAAATAACAAAATGAATAAATTGTGCACACGTAAAACACACACACACACACACATCTATACACACACACACACACACACATACATATGTATAGAGACGCACACACAAATGGAACTGCCCGCAAAACCAATTAAATTGCGGCTCAAACGAACTGTGAAACACAATATACTCTGCAGCATGCAATGGAGCGTGAGTAGCGTTTTTATGTCGGAATTCATGCCACGCATTCAAAAGATTTTGACTTGTGTATAGAAAATGCTCTTTCCACATTTTCTAAAACCCATAACTCCATCAAGACTTAACCGTTTTGCTTGCATAATGCCTTTTTTCATGGCTTGTACTTCTGATTGATTTGGTATTACGAAAATTTACCTTACCATTTGACTTATAAAATCTTAAATACCACAAATGCTCTGCCTGCTAGATTTGAAACTCCCATAACTTTGTCATAACTTAACCGATTTTCAAAAGAATAACTTTATGACCATGTTTTATGCTCTAATTTTACTTAGCATTTCAATATTCTTAATATTCAAAAAAAAATGTTAAAATTAAAAGTTTTTAAAAATTAAAATCTCTAGTTTTGCAATTTATATAGAAAACTATTTCAAAATTTGTTCTCAGGAAGTTCATTTTCTAACTAAAATTCATGCCAAAATTGCAAAAAACCCAATTGACTTGTTCCAGTTTCTATAAACAATCGATTCGATTGCGTAGTACCAAATTGCACAGGAAATACTCTTTATATCCCTAACTCTCACAACTCACACACACACATACACGCTCGCAATGTGTGAGTGGGGAGCTCACATAGAGGTACTGCCTAGATTTAAGCGCATCCTGAAAGCTATTTCGTTTGCAAACAGATTAAGAGCCAGCGAGTGGGCTAAAAGCTAATTGCAATAACTATTTTTGACCCTTTTCCAGGAACATTTTTGAATGCAGCAGCTCAGCGATGGGTGAGCAGAGCAGCAACAGCAGCGGTGGCAGCGACGCCAGCGGAGGTACAAGCAGCGCCGCCGAAAGTGGACCCGATTTCGATGCTCTGCGCGTTGCATGCAACGCGCGTTTAAGCAACAGCAGCCAGCAGGTGGCAGGTATGAATTTGCAACTGCAACTGCAACTGCAACATGCGGCCATCAATTCAATTATTTATCCTTCACTTCTGCCGCAGGTTCCTACTGCGCTGGCACCTTTGATGGTTGGCTTTGTTGGCCCGACACGGCCGCCGGGACTTCCGCCTACGAGCTGTGCCCGGACTTCATCACCGGCTTTGATCCGGCAAGTAAGTGACGCAATTTGTTGTTTATTGAATCCCACAAAGCAACATCCGCTTTGGGCCTTTGGGTCAGCGCTCAACATTCACAATCTGCACTTGACAAGCCAAATACCAAAATGAATTTAGTGTATAAATAAACGACGCATTCAAATGTCAGCACAACATTTCAGCGGAAACGGAAATGTTGTATGTTGTATGTTATGCACAGAAAAAAGTAAGCATAGTAAAGTTTAACCAAACAATTGATTGAGCTTTAGGTTATCCAATTCAATTAGCTGCAGATTCAATTTATTGCAAAAATCAACTCACTTTGTTCTCTAAACTTACATATTTAATACAGTCAACAAGTTCTTAAGTTTACGATTGAATCTAGTATAGAAGTATGAATAATCGGACCTGTTCTCCATTACAGTTTTGCATCGATTGACCAGAAAAGTGTGTTGCATACCTTTTAAAAAAGGATTGAGACCTCTAGTTATGTTGTATATTCATTTAATTTTAAAATGATCCAAAAACAAAGCTTTATTTAGGTGAAACTAATCCGAAAGTGAATTTGGGAACAGGCTTGATTGTTCAGCACAATTGATTATTTAGGATAACAAATGGATTCACTGAAGGGATTGATCCCAAACCTAATATATTTTCTAATTTTAAGAACAAATCGCTTATCTGAACCCAGTTTTGACTTGACCATTAAAAATTGATGGGATTGTTTAAAATACATTTATCCTTTTCCACGAAATAAGTTTGTAAACCTAAACCCAAGTCGAATTAGGTAAAAAAAAAAACCAAAGGCATTTCTTGCTGTGTATAGCAACCAAATCTGACTGGGTAATGAAGGCCCTAATGCCGCAGGCTATACACACACACACACACACACACTCTCACACACTCACACATGCATAAACAAACCGCACACCAGGTGGTTTTGCTAATTGGCTGCATCCCATCGTTTCAGGACATGTTTTCACCGCTGCTTCGTTTGTTATGAGTATTTAAGGATGTCGTTTTTTTCTTTTTATTTTCTCCTTCCATTTTTGTTCGCTTTTATTAAAAAATATTAGCAGCCTACGCAAATCAATTGGAAAAGCATGTTTTGATGAACTTTGATTTTAAGCAAACACACACACACACACATACGCACATACGCATGCTGCTGTGTGCGTGTGTTTTCAACCAAAAAGCAGCTACTTTTGAGTCCTGGCTTAAATATTATATGCTCTGCAGCTGCTTACCTTGTTGTTGGTGTTGTTGTTTTTTCTTCTTTTTATACAAAAATATGCACATATTTCTCAGTCGAGAGTCTGTGTGCTAAAAATTCAGCTGCGGCTTGTTTTTTGTGCGCTAAAAATCAATAGCTGAAGTATGCTTAAGGAAAATTCTTAAAAACAGAACACAAAGTGTAGCAAATTAACTCAGCACAGTTCAAGTTGTAAAGCTTATTATTTTTATTATAATAGGTATTTTATGTTTACAAACAATTAAGCTAACTTTAGTGCGTATAACTAATTATGACAGCCTGGGGTTCGAACACAGAAACTACCTTAAACGGCTGCTTAGACAACTCATCCATCCAGTTGAATAGAGTTCACTAAAAATACAGACTTTAAACTTAGTTTATATAACTTGTTCTGAAGTTGCTGCGCTAGATAGAAGCCAATATTGGTTTTGTTCAAAGTATAATTAATAGCCTGTTGAGTTTCCAAAACACTAGCTGAAAGTGGCACTTAAATATTGAATTAATGTTCCTCAACAATAAATATAGCAATAAGGCCTGGCAGGAATTTTTGTTGATTGCAAGGCAAATAAAAATATTTATTACATTTTGTTAGAAGACTTAAGCAGCATTATGTTAGATAAAATGTTGATATAAAAATACTATAATGAATTAAATTGCTAACCCATGCTCCTCTCGAGAATGTCAAATGTTTAAATTTATTATCTTCTGAGGAAAACAAATAGGAGAAGCTAAATTCGACATACCAAGAATGTGAATAAATCGATTTTTATATATATATTTTAATGTGTGTTTTTAAAGGTCTTTTTATCAAGAATTTTAATAAATACATTTTAATTTATATTTTTTAAAGTCTTGATATCAAAAATATTAATAAATATATTTATATATTCGTTGTAAAGTGTATTTTTAAAGTTCTTTTTATAGCCTTGCAGGGTATTATAATTTTGTCTCGAAATGTGTAATGGACTGTAGGAGACATTTGTGACCCAACAATATATATATATTCTGAATCAACATCAATAGCCGAGTCGATATAGCGATGTATGCGACCTAGTCGCTCAGTTTTGAAGCTATCGTAATGAAACTTGGCACAGACCCTTATTTTCGCTGCAGGCAGTACATATGTCGGAACTGGCCGGATCGGACCACTATAACATATAGCTGCCATAGGAATGATCGGTCGACAAATAGGTTTTTGTATGAAAAACTTTTCTGTTTATTAAGGTATCCTTACCAAACTTTCCCAAGCCGAGTCTCTAAAGAGTTTATACAATCTGACCAAACTTGGTCAAAATCGGACCACTATATCACATTGCTGCCATAGGATCGGGTGAAAAATGAGTTTTTGTATGAAAAGCTTTTTGTATTACATCCAAACTAAGTGAGAGTTTTATTATACTTCAAAAAGTTTCCTATAATTTGATCAAAGTCGGACCACATAGGAGCAATGTGACGAAAATTGAGATTTGTATAAAAACATTGCTACTTGGGTATATAGCTTCGGCAGTCCGAAGATAGCCGTTCTTTCCTGTTAGTAAAATGTTTTGTAGTGTGTAATTACTCCCTGTACCCATAAAATGGGTAAAAAGGGGGTACTAAATCTGTGCAAATGTATGTAACAGGCAGAAGGAGACATCTCCGACCCTATAAAGTATATATATTCTTGATCAGTGTCAAAAGAGATTTCGATTTGGCCATGTCCGTCTGTCTGTCCGTCTGTCCGTCTGTCCGTATGAACGCAAGGATCTCAGCAACTATAAGAGCTAGAGACACCAAATTTGGACTGTAGGTTCGTGTATAGCGGGAGCAGGTCAAGCTTATTTTAGATTTGAGATATCTGCCCCCGTTCCCCCGCTATTCGATAAAAACCGTTTTACAGTAACCATTTTCAAGATATAGCTTTAAGATTTGGCATGTGCAATACTTTAGTCCCTCTTAATCTACACGGAAGTTACTCACGAAAGAAGATTCAGTGCTGCAGCAAAGGGAAGAAGAAGCACAGCCACCATTTAAAATGCTTCGCTTGCGCTGTGGCTCGTGTGTGTGGCGCACATGTATGTGTAAGTTTACGAAGATACGATCGGAAATTTTTGAGCTGGGTACAGGGAGTTTCGTAGTCGGGTATTCTCGACTCATCATAAGTCTTTATTTAACTACTACTTTTAAAATCAAAGCAATGGTTTTGCTCTGTACACATACTACTTGTTTCCCCTATAGGTAAACAGTGTAAAAACTTAATTATCTCTTCAAGCTATTAGTCGACTTATCAACAACTCATGGGGATATTAATTATTTAGCTGGCTGTGGTATTTAACCCACTGATGAATGCGACACATCATTTATTTGCCAACAGCTTATACTGACAGCTAAACACTTACTTAAATACGTATAAGTAGAAAGTTGGTTTTTCACGCTATCAACAACAAAAGCCGCAAATTTTCATTATATCAACCACTTGCCTCCGCTCATAAATAGCTATTTTTAAAAAGAATATCGCATCCGTTTACAGGGAGAATTTGCTGTAATTAGCTCGCGGCTTTTGGTTATTTATGTTGGCCAACAGCAACCACAGCAAAGCGCATCCATCAGTAAGTTTGTAAAATTCAACCAGCTACAATAATGAATTATGCAAACTGGCTATAATTGTTTATGTGTGGCGACAAAAACATTGCAACAGAGCTGCAAATAATAAACAGCCAAAAAATCAGGCATCAATTTATAGGCAGTAAAGTGCCAGAAATGAAATAATAATAATTAAGTGTATAAGTGTGCAAATGTTTTTGGCAATTTGTGGCATGTCAATTTGCATTAATCGAGCTTGCCACGCCCCCGCCCCAGCAACAGCAACGACGTCACGTGAATAGCAAAAGTTGAATGACTTTTTTGTGTGTTGTTTGCGCCAGATTTGTGACAAGGCGCCTGGCACTACTGCGCGTGAAGGGGAGCGTCGGCGAAAAGGGGAAGGTGTTGTAGCAAGCAAATGCTGCTTTCACTACATTTGGCTTATGACTGTTATGGCTCAACTCGCCCGTGTCCGCGTCCGTGTCCGTGTCCGTGTCCATGTCCATGTCCGTGGCAAAGGCTGAGGCAGCGCCTCGGGGTCGCCAGCTTGTACAAGATTATGTGCTTTGCACTGCGCCGCCATTAACTTTTATGGCACTTCCGTTTTGGCGGATGTGGTTGGCATTGGCAGCAGCAGCAGCAGCAGCAGCAACAGCAGCAGCGATTTCTCTCTTCTTTTTTTGGTCTTACACTCTACATATCTGCCACACAGCGCGTATACGTGATTTTTGGACTCTGCGTGCCAAATGGTGATAAAAATGTGTAGGGAGAAAGAAGAGCGTGATGCATGGTTTCAGAGCTGGGCAACTCACCTGTGAATTTTCGAACAAAACACGGTATGTCAACTTGCTTTTTACAAAGTTTCTGACAACAATTTTTTCAACAAATTCGTTTACAATAGCAAGAAAATATTCATAAATCAACTTAAGCACTTCACATGCCAACAGCACTCAAACTTTTCATGAATGCCAAGTTTTTCTTCCGTATGACCAATTTCAATTTAAACTTAGAGCTTCGTTTAGCGCAGGGAAAAACTATTTATATATATATTTCATGTGGCCACAACAAATCAATTAGTTGCGGTCAAATCAATTACACGGCGTATGCGTAATCTGCGGTTTTTTTTTGGTCCGGCTCTAATGTAATTGATTGTGTGCATGTCAACTAGTTGGCTAATCGAAAATGCAAATATGAAATTATCTACAAACTAATTAAAATATTAAAATATATATTATAAAATATTACTTGTTATAATTAGTTTCTAAAGTGGTTGATTTTAATTATACTGTAACTAAAGGCAAATTTAAAGTTAACTAGTTAGTAGAGCTGCATTACTATCATTAATAAGCTGGCCTACTTTATAGTCGATAGTCAACAGCATCTATATATCGATAGTCTTAAATAATTTCGTAGTGTACATAAATATATTAATTTTGTACTTTGAAATGATGCAGACAGACAGCACTGATTTATATCCAATTATGTATTTCTTTATTTTAATTTGATTTTTGATACGGATGCAGGCTAAGACAGTTCAGTTCCATTTTAAAGCCATATAACACAACATATTAGCATTGATTTTTGATTTATTTAAGTATTTGTTTCAAGGAGCAGTGCAGAATGTACATTTTTTTGAATGCCTGTTAAAAACAAGTAAGAACGTTGCAGTCGGACGCACCCAGTCCTGTATAATTTGGTTATTTGTGGGTTCGGAAAGAGACGCGACAAAAACAGTAGTCTGCATGCCAAATTTGGTGACTCCACCTGTACAGGTGTGGGACACATAAATTTTGCTCCTTTCTGGGGAAGGGGGTGAGGGAGTCAAAAATTGTTGATGCAGATTTGTCCAGGGGGTCAACATTAGTATGAATGCCAAATTTGGTGACTCTACCTGTAAAGGTGTGGGAGATATAAATTTTTCTCCTTTGCGGGGGTGGGGTTTCCCTTCGGGAACATAGTACTTATAATTAGGTAAAAAGTTAAAGGCTATTCGAACACAGAAAGCTATGTTCCGGATAACATAGCGGTCCAGGTCAGAGAACGCTTTCTAGTTTAAGAAAATAGTCCTTTTTGGTAAAGAAAGATAATGCTTCAATATTTTCTTAATACAAATCGAACAATCGTGATATCGATACTATCGAAAGTACCATCAATAGTTTCTCAACATTACTATTATTCGACTTAAACATATTTTCTAATTTGCAGGATATGCGCACAAGGAGTGCGGCGAGGATGCCGAATGGTTTAGACATCCGGTGAATAACAAAACCTGGTCAAATTATACCACCTGCATTAATTTGGACGATTTGGCGGTAAGCTGAAGTACTAATTGAATCTTATTGCTGCTGTAACACTTCGTTCTCATTGGCAGTGGAATCACAATGTGACTCTGATCTATGAGGTGGGCTATGGCATATCCTTGCTGGCCATACTGCTATCGCTGGCCATATTGGGTTACTTCAAGTAAGTTTGCACTACCCACAGCATCAATTAACTGCTGGTCTTAATTTAGAGTATCTCTCAAGCCACGCACTTGCCTGTTGATCCATCCATCTTGTGGCCTTGTGGCGCAAATTGGCAACAGCCGCACAAGGGATAACCACTCAGGACTAATGAGCTATTTGCTGTTATGACCGCTGTGCGCTTGGCGCCAAATTTTATTGTTAAACAAAGATGCCAATGGCCTAATCGACTGGTGAACCTGCCCGTATGTCTGTGTGTGTGTGTGTGTGTGTGTGTGTGTGTGTGTGTGTGTGTGTGTCTGTTCATTGCACTTTTACTCACTTGAGCCCATTTAAACCCGCACACTTGACGCCGGAAATGAGAAAATATTTGCTTTCTTATCCGCCCCATCGATTCCAGTGCCGCACGTCAACTGAGTATTAGATTGTGTGTCTACTTCAAGCAGGATATCGATTAATTTCCACTTGTCTGTAGCACAATTAGTGCTCTCGACTTGTTTATTATCAGCTCTGGCTGACAGACAGACAGACAGTCAGCTCAACTTTGTCTAAAGTGTTATAAATTGTGTGTACGGGCACGAACTTTCATTAAGTTAGGAAGTAGCTACTTGTTCTTGTTACTTATGTGTAACGAAAACACAATTATTCATACCTGTTCGAGTGTCCATTGTTAGCTAGATTTAGCGGAAATACAATTCCCATAAATATTCTAATCCTTTTATAGATTGAATTCGCTTGCAATTGAGACAGGATTCAACTTACTTCTCTTTGGAAAATATATTTCAATAGGAGCGCAATTTAAATTGAAATTTAAATATATATAAATTTATAAGTTGTTAGGTTAGAAAAAACTTTTATAAAATTAATAAAATATAAAAAATATATATTTAAATTTAGATTTTGGAGGTGCCTAGAGGCCGAACGATGTCATTTCATATAAAAAAAGATTTTGACTCGATAAAAATTAGTTATGAAGATTTGTCATTATTACAAATAAACTTTCCTCTGGCTGGCTTAATTAGAAATATTGGAAACAAATTAGCTTAATTAGTAGCTGAAATACAGCATCTTCCCTTTGACTCGCCTAATTAGGAATTTTAGAAATAATTTATTACAAATAAATTATTTTAAACAGTAGTTGAAATACAGCTTCTTTCCTTTGACTCCCTTAATAAGAAATTTTAGAAATAACTATTAGAAATAAATCATTGTGAACAGTATGTGTTTCAGCTTCTTCCCTTTGACTCACTTCATTAGAAATATTAGAAATAAATCAGTGTAATCAATAACTGACACTTGGTTTGCCTTTGCTGACTTATATTGAGAACACAACTGAGTTAAGTACTTGGATACTGAACAGAAAGAAGAAACCACAATGGATTGCCAGTGTGGTCACATAGTTGACCAGCTAGCCAGAGCTTGTGGGCAATGCATACAAAAAGCTGACTCAATATGCATGGCCTGCATTAATTCACAGAGAGTCAGCAGGATTGTATTAATATGCAGCTTGGTCCTTGGCCACCTGCCAGATTTGGGAAATGCAGTAGACTGAAAAGAATATAACAGGATAAACCAGAAACAGAGAACACGTGCGGTCAGTGTTGACATTGAAATGAAATTTTCACCCACATTTTATAATGCCACCCCTATAAACCCGTGTGGCATGCAAATACGTGCCCTGCTAAATGTATGTCAATATTTGTGGCAACATCAAAAATGAATGTTTTTTTGTTTGAAATAGTATTTAAGGAAACCACACACGGTAATAACAGCAAAGAGCTTTTCCATGTGCACAACGTAAACACTTAACCATTATTTTCGCAGATCTCTAAAATGTGCCCGCATCACGCTGCACATGAATCTGTTCAGCTCGTTTGCGGCCAACAACTCCTTGTGGCTCATCTGGTATCTGGTGGTGCTGCCCAACGGGGAGCTGCTGCAGGAGAGTCCGGTAAGCAAACACTCGCTCAGAGTTGATTGGACAGGTCAACAGCAATTTGAAACCAGAACAGCCACTAAACTACTCGACTGTAGTTTGGGTAAAGCAACAGAATATCAACAATTTTAAACGGAATTATTGAATTTATTTAACAATGTTTCAAAAGTTAGCCTTGCTCACAAAGGACATTTGGGAAGAACGAGCATTGATTAAAATATGTATTTACTTACTAAGTACAAAAGCAATTTATTCTTATTAATATTCCCAAATTGAATAAAAGTTATCAAATCTGCTTATAAATATAAATGCACACAAACAAAAATTGCTTTAAAGTATAACTCTAATTATATTTTAATGTCTATCTAACAAATACTTGTTCATTAGGAGAGCTTTAGTCTGAAATATATCAACGCAAGTGATTCTTTTTTTAAATTAAAAATAAAAGTTAGGAGATACTTTTTGATAGATAGTAGTTATAGTTACATTCAGAATGTGTTGCGGCGATTCTGGTTTCAAAAGCATTCGTATTTTGTTGGCAAGTATTATGCAACCCAGCTGCAACTCTCAAATCGCTTGCAGGGCTATTGCGTGGCACTTCACATAATACTACACTATTTTCTGCTGACCAACTACTCCTGGATGCTGTGCGAGGGCTTCTATCTGCACACGGTACTCGTGGCGGCGTTTATATCTGAGAAAAAGCTGGTCAAATGGCTGATTGCCTTCGGCTGGTGCTCGCCGGCCATTGTCATATTCATCTATGGAGTGGCACGCGGACTCAGTGGCAACAAGGAACAGAATCAACAGTAAGTGCATAATGATGAGACGTGTGTGGCTTAGAGTTGTGCAATGTACCTCAATTGAAGTTCTACATTTGATGAACAAGCCAATTGGTAGTGTCATTTGTTCGCTCTTTTATCTCGACTGTTCAGTTCATTTGAATTGCTTCTACAAGCTAGAATGGTTTTCAAATAAACGATAATCGGACGAAAATGAGCTGATGGAACGTGAATGAACATAACGAACGAGCAAAACGTAGGAATACGACGAATGAACAAATGAATAAGCACAGCATTTGATCGAGGGAGAATAAATATCAAAGAAAAAAGAAGAGTGATTGAAGAAGAAACAGAACAAACAAACGAACAAAACTCGAACGAACGAACAAAATAAACTGATCGAACGAGAATGTAATCAAAACGAAAAAGTGAACGAACAAAACGAACGAATAAACTTAACAGATCGAAGGAGAATGTTATTTGGACGATTTAAACGAACGAACAAAGCGATTGAACAAGCTGAAGGAACAATGCGAACGAACAAAACGAACGATCAAAATAAACAGATCGAACGAGACTGTAACTTGAACGATCAAAACGAATGAATACAACAAACAAATCGAACGAAACAAAAGAACAATTCGAACGTTTAAAACGAACGAACAAAACAAACGAACAAACCGAACGAGCAAATCGAACGAGCAAAGAGAACGAGCAAAGCGAACGAGCAAAGCGAACGAGCAAAGCGAACGAGCAAAGCGAACGAGCAAAGCGAACGATCAAAGCGATCGAACAAAGCGAAGGAATAAAGTAACCAGATAGAACAAGAATTTACAAAACTTGATCAACACAAACGAATAAATCGAAAGTTTAAAACGAGCGAATGAACAAAACCAACGAACAAAGCAAACGAATAAAACGAGCAAACAAACGAACTAGTTGAACAACAATTGTTCAATTGTTTTATGAAACTTGTTCTGCACACTTTGAAACAACTCTAGTTTGGAACTATTCGTGAGTATGTGTGTGTGTGGGTGTGGGTGTAGGTATGTGTGTGGGTGTACTATGTGGCTAGTTAAATTGATTGTGCAAGCGCACACATGCATGATGATTTGCAAACTCAAATGAAATCAATTGCGAGCCAGCTCGTTTGCAATTCATTAGATGACATTTTCCCAAACTCTGCTGTGTTTTCTTCTCTCTCTCTCTCTTTATCTGCAACTTGGCCAGCTGCTGGATGAACGATACGGACTTCAACTACATTCTGATGGTGCCAGTGTGCATATCGATATTCCTCAACCTGCTGTTCCTCTGCAACATTGTGCGCGTGGTCCTTCTCAAGTTAAATGCCCCGGCCAGCATTCAGGGCAGCTGCGGACCCTCGCGCACCATTCTTCAGGCATTTCGGTAAGTTTTCTTCTTTTATGGGATGTGAGGACACGGCGAACACAAACTGAAGCCATGTTCCAGGAAAGCAAAAAAAAACTTCAATTCAATAATAATAATTTGGGTCGCTGCGCGGCCAAACAAAGGGCGCTCTGAAGTGCTGGCCCGCGGGGCGTATGCGTAATAAAGTTGTTATTCTTATTTTCGGTTCATTTTTGGTTGTTTTTTTTTGCTTTTGCAGCTTTTTGTTTTATTCGCTACGCTTCGCTTGAAAGTTTACTTCATTTTACATTTTAAATTACGCATACGTCACGTTGACTTGCATTTTAATACGCTCGTCGACAACGAATTATACATAAGTATAAGCATTATTACAATGCCTACCCCGTCGATTCCCTTTCACCTCTCACGCCGTCCTGTTGCCTTTGCAGAGCCACCTTGCTGCTGGTACCGCTGCTTGGCCTGCAGTACATGTTAACACCGTTTCGTCCTGGCCCCCAGCATCCCTGGGAGAATACATACCAAGTCATCTCGGCATTTACGGCCTCATTTCAAGTAAGTAACTTTCCTTTTCGCCCATTTCTTAATACCCTTCAACGAGTTGGGCGCTTATTTGAACTTTTACAAACTTTCTTAAAACTCAATTTGCCAGTTTCCGACACATATCCAATTTATTATAGTAATAAAGTCCTGGTTTGCTAATAGTTATTCTAAGTCCGCAAATTTGTCTGCCCTTTTCAACAGAGCATAGGGCATTTAATATCCCAGCAAGCTGCAGTCTTCTCACTTTTAATATTGTTTTATGACTGTGCCCAGGTTAAACACTTTATGATGTTAGTTATGTAAATTTTTTTTTATACTGCTTCGTCTGCATTTAAGTATTTTTTAAATCCAGAGCTGGGAATTTGCTCGGATTCTTTTTGAAAAATCTCCGACTTGTTTTGAGGTCGAATTCTGCTCATTTAATTGGCTAAAAATTTGCGTATTTTGCCATCAGTTGTTTACCATAATTTATGTATGTATGCAAATACGTTAAAGCCATGTCAGTGCTTGTTTATTACCCCGCCCTATACATAATATCATTGGTAAAATGCTAGAGGGTAAATTATTAAAATGCCAGGCACATGCTTCAAACTCCCTCGCAGCTTACTTAACTGTGACTTGGATAAGGAAGTCAGGGAGGAAAATCAATATACAAATGCGTTATGCAACAATTTACATTGGCATTTTTGACAAATATTTCCATCATCAGCATATTAGATTGTACAAAAGACACAGAACCACACCAAATGCAAAACTCTGCCAACAACTCGAGCATGAAATGCACTGCCAGTAAAAAAAGAAAACTGAATGTTTGAGCAAAAGTAAAGCAAGGCGCGTGCAAAGACGCGTAAACCCATAAAAACCAAATCGAGCTATGTAGTAGTACTACTATAAGTCGTCTTCATCTGCTCCTTTAGTTTAGTGCAAATAACTATAAAATGCTTTTGAGCAGACGCCTGGGAAAAAGGCTGAATTCCAATGTCTGTGGCTTCTACATACGCTGAGTTTAAATCCAAATTGTCATGTCTTGTGGGCGCCTTGGGCGTGGTCGTAAGCTGCATTTGAATTACTGTTACAAGGATTTAACATCAGCTGCAGAGAACATGTAAGAAGGCTCACTGGGATGAGAGATACCCTGTAGAGTGCGCTAGAATGGAGAAAAATCATTGAATAACTTTTGTGTTTATTATTTGGAAACTTATAACAGTCTTTGGATATATAGATATAGATAGATTGTATTGTCTTGAATAAATTACAAAAGCCTGACATATACCTCATTATTTATGGTCGAAATGGCCACTCAACTGTGCATACCCCTTCTATATTTGTATGCTCATAGGGTACAAATACAATACGCTGGTTATCTGTGACTTTTCTTCACTCAACAGCAGCCAAAAATACAAACGAGTGACAAATGCAAAAGCAAAATACTTTTACCAAATGTTTTCAGAGCGAGCGAAAAGCAACTTTTTATATTGTTTTGTTGCTCCACAAATTGCAAAGTTTTTCAAGTGGCAAGAGGCACTTTCTCCCCGCCACGGGTATAATTTGGATTTATTGCGCCAGCTGCAGTCGGGTCGTAAAAGATTGGGCACAACTTTTAAGCGCCATAAAGAATATGTATAAAATGATTTCATCTAGAGAATGCATTAAGATCCGAAACTGAAACGCTGCTAAGCATAAATGAGAATCTACGTACTACTCGTATTTACTTATGAGACTGTCAGCCACAATAGGACGTTATAATGCTGCCTCTAGTTATGAGATATCCTGCGCGTAATCCCTACAAAAAGTTATAGAGTACACAAAGATATTTCAACATAAGGAGTAAGCATTTAAGTAGAAAATTGGGCAAATCCAACAACATTTTCTAGGTGCTCATAGTTTAGTAGGGTTTAACAGAATGTTGAACCGGTTTTGAGTGTGGATTTGATAAATGGTTCAGTGTGAAAGTTTGACAGCTCAATATGCTTAAATTTGACATATAAATAGCTTATTTTAATAAGTTTTCAGAACTTTTCCAGCTATGTGAAAGCCTTGTTCATATAAAATAAATATAATATAAAACCGGTTCAATATAAAATAAATATAATCTATTTAAAATGGGTTCAAAAATGATTGCAATTTATGATGTATTTAATTCCAACTAAGTATGCGCTTGTTGTTAATTTTATTTATTTTATATATATTTATCAAATTAATCTCGCAATTAATTGGTAATTATTTCACATGACTTGTGTTATTTAAATTACAATATTTTAAATTACTGTGCCTTTCCATGGCCTGGACTATACGATAGCGATATTTCTCTGCTGGTCGCATAAATAAATTGCATAGTTTAAGCCAACTGGCGGTCTTTAAACAACGCGACAGCGCCACTTTCTGTTTAACAGAGAAAAAATAAATAAAATAAAAACATTTTTTCTGACATGCCATAAGAAAGCAGCGCAATGCACACAATCAACGTCAATGCCTGATAATGTCTGTGGCCTGGAGTGCAATTAGAAGCAATGTCCTTTATTGAGAAATTTAATTTAATATGCTTGGCCGTCCGCCTTTTTCCATTCTTCTGCTGGAATTTCAATAAAGCTTAAACATATTTTTCAAGCCACATGAGCACAGAGGAGCACATCTCTGCATATATTCGCAGTAGCTGCTGTTTTTATACAAATTGAATTGAAAACTTGCAGTTGGCAGCAAAGTTGCTAACAGCACAAATCACATACTCGCTTAGGGCCAAAACTGAAACGGAAACACATTTGTTGCCACTTTAGTTGTCTACTTTACTAATTAGTTTTGCAAACAGTTTGCACTTTGGCCTCTGACACGGACTATTCAAATAATTAACAAGTCATTGCAGAGAATCAAAAGTGAAAAGTACTCCCAGCTTTCCCAACTCTGGCTCCGCAGTTTCTTGGCAACTACCATAAACAGCTGGCTGCGATGAGTAATGGCAAACATCATGCTGAATAATAACTAGCTAAATATGGTTGAACTTACATATAAAGTCAGCTCAGTGGGCACAGCTGCTGGGATTATTAGAATTACAGCCACAGGATAAAAGCGAACACAGAGGAGAAAAGCTTTATAAATGGCCAGCCACCACAAAAGGCAACAAAGTGAATATAATATGTAAATAAACAACCCTTAGTAGACTTTGAAGCATCCTGTGGCCAGAGCTGGACTTCTGTTTTATGTAATAAGTTTTGGCTCTTTATGTTTTAATAACAATAAGAACAATACTGAATTGTCTTGCGATGAAAAAAAAGGTTAGCCTGGTTCCTTATAAAGTCAAAAACATGATAAAATACAAATTTTACAATACTTAAGGCAAAAGTTATCCTTAATTTGTAGTATGACTATAACTTAGTTTATGAGGTTAGGTTTTGTAATAATCAACCCTGTTACCAGTTCATAATTCGCTTGAGAACTTTTCGAGCACAGAAAGAAAATGGGACAATCAAAAACGAAATGAAAAATATTCAGAAATGGGAACAGGTTTGCATTTGTATAGAAAATTATTATGTACTACTATCACACTTAAGCCAGCATATTTAGCAAATTTAGCCTACCGATGACTGTTATCGATAACATTTGTGTGCAAAAGTGCCTAGCGATATCGATAAAATATTTGATAGAAAAATTAATGATATTGAAAAGTATAGTTAATAGTTAATTGTAGAAGCACATATATGATGTAAAATGTTTATAGCTAACATAAAGCAAACATATTTAGGCATTTTAGCATTTCAACAATCACAATTATATTAAATGCCAGAAAGCTTGCACAACCTTTATCTAAAATGACAAAAGGACACAAAGTTTTCTTAGTACTCCTCAGTACGTAGCCGTAAAATAAGCTTGTCTGTCTGATTGTATAAAGGAGCACAGCCTGGATGTGTGCATTGGCAATCAAGTGAAGCCTTTGCCATTTCCATTTACGAGTATATGCAGGCAATGTGTGAATAAGAAATCCAGAGAGCAGCCCCTGCACGTACGCAACTAAACAATAAATACTTAGGTAAACACATACATAGTAAGGAGCCACACACAAGAGACAAGTGACAAACAACTCAAGGAACTGACTTGACTGAGTGGCATAGCTCACATAGATACAGGCACAAAGACAGATGCAGATACAGATACATTTACAGCTAAAGATACAGGACACGTTGCGTCGTAATTCCAGCGAAATGAGCCCAGCAAAATGAATTGGAAACTGTTGAGCCTGCCGAAATAGCAAATAAACAAAATTGCATTAGATTTTAGGACCTTTTCGCCGGCTGGCAATCTAATAAGGACAATAGCGATTGCTATGGCGTTTGCCTTGGATAATAATTTTGCTAACACTATCTTGGTCTCTTTCACAGGGTCTCTGTGTGGCCACATTGTTCTGCTTCTTCAATGGCGAGGTGATTGCCCAAGTGAAGCGCAAGTGGCGGATGCTCTGCTTCAGCAATCGGCCCAGAACCAACTCCTATACAGCAACTCAGGTCTCGGTAAGATTTGTAATGAGCTTCACATGCTTTTGCCTTATGTTAATTTTCCTCGGGTTACGGCGCGTATGAGTAATGCAAGCTAAAGAATGCAAACATAAAACCGACAGACACACACACACTAGAGCTGGTAAGAAGGCGATGGAACTATCGATAAGATTGAAGCTATTTCTTAGCCACTAATGAAATTTCGCCCACTATCGAATCGGCTTGAAATAGCCAATAAATATGGATGTATTAATTCAAATTATATGACTAGATTTTGCTTTTTAGCATAAGAACATCGATGATTTTATAGAGCCACTATACAGGTCTCTTCTTCCTACCCATACTGTGGCACAAGCTGAAGTTTCTTATTCAAAATTCGATAAGTTGATTTCAAATCATATTTTTAAAAAAACACATTACTATATTTGTAAATTAGTGATGTAAAGAATACAAATATTAAAAAAATGTAATTTTCAATGTGCTTAATTATCGATACAATTATTGTCGATACTATCGAATGCTTAAACTATCTCTATCGTAGTTATAAAGTGGCAGAACAAACCAAGGTTTTCCAGCTCGCTAACACACATACACAAACAAACGCACTCTTACAGTACACAGCAGCATTCCAATTGGCTTAGAGACGCACACATACACACTAACATTGTGGTTGTTGCTGATAATCGCATGTTAAGCATACGCCGTGTTGTGGCATGGCTTTCAAACTAATCAAAATTGCTAGAGAAAGCAAATGCAGCGCACCGTTGCCAACCTGCCAACCATCATGATAGCAAATTCTCAGTTCTTTTGATTGTAGTTCGTGCGCTGCGGTCCGCCACTGCCCGGAGAGGAGAAGGTATGACTAAAGGACCTGTCGGCAGCGGCCAAGCGACGCGCCTCCTCAGCACCCCACCATCAACATCAACAGCAGCTGCAACAGGATCAGCAGCGGGGGCGCAGCCAGAGCATGGCATTGGCAGGTGCCGCATCCACCTCATCCCGCATCATCGAAGGCTGGCGCAATAAAATGCATTTCCTGCGCCGCCAGACAATCGACAATGCCCACCAATGCCAACCGCTCATGGAGGAAACAGCTGGCAACGCACTGCAACTGGCAGACAATGTCCAGGCGGAGGCGGCCAAGCCGACAATGATGACGACAATTGCGGAAGATGCCACCGAAGTAGCAACTACAACTACATCTACAACAACAACAACGAACAATGGAGGTGACCAGCAGCGGAACGGCTTGGGTATGGCTGTGGGCGTTGTCATTGTCAGCATGGATGCGGATGCAAATGCGGATGCTGGCCAGCAGAACATTGCCGATGAGGCCCTGTAAGCAGCCCACTTAAAGAGTTTACTTAGTTGCTTGGTAATGCTGCAAAGCTATCGATAGTTTCGATAGTTTTCAATATTTTTCGGCAGCAAGCCTGTTACGAATTTCACTTTCGACTTAAATCCACAAAAATATGTGTAGCATACTTTTTGGAGACGAACAGAATTAAAAATCTTAATTTTTGTCTACGTTTATTTCATTTTTAGTTGAACTTTAAGGTATGCCTTACATATTTCTGTGGAATTGATTCTAAAATGAAACTCGGAACAGGTCTGTTAAAAAAGGACAACGCATTCAATTTTAAAATTAAGTGTTTTATTAAACTATTAACTTTACATAGATTTTAATGGATAAACATTTCCAGCAATGTTGTATAAGATATAAATGTGAACTAACCATATATCGATAGCGCAACATCGATAGTTTTGCAGCACTATTAGCTCGCTCTATCGATAGTTTTGCAGCATTATTTGCTAGCTGCACACACGAAGTCACAAAGCTTGAAACGAGTCTCATAGTCTAAGCTGAAAACTAGCTAAACACTAAAAACATAAAAGCATAAGAACATTTTAGTAGCTACCCACCCAACAGATAATTGTAATACAAAACCAAACAAGTCAAAGCACCCCACCAGAAACTCCCCAGGCAAAACAATGTAAAACTAGCAAATATCACAGCAAAGTTGCATTTCAAAAACCAGCTGAAAGCCAAACTTTTATTTAGCACACTCTTTGCAGCGCCATCGAAACAATAAAATCAACATACTATATACTCGTATATATAAATACCATTTAATATACTATGTACCTCACGCTTTGTTAAAACTTATGAATTCAGTTTTCGACAGCGCCCAAAAGTATGCTGCATAAAAGTTGGCGAAATTGTTGTACAAGCGAATTGCAACTTGCATTTATCATTAAGCATATTTAATTATTATATGAGTGTAAGAATTTATGTGGATATCAAATATCATTGTTGTCGTAAGTGTTAGGTGTCTCTACAAAATGCATATGTGGCTATATTTTATGTGGTAAGCTTAGCTTTCTGACATTTCAACTAAGCGCTTTATGTTTTCGCCATTAAAGAAGAATGCTTAAATCTGTGTATATGAAATATATATATGTGAATTATAATCCCACATCACTAACTGTGTCTAATTTTTATTTACGTGTGTGTTATAGGGCTATTAACAGCTCCCAAAATATAGTTAATTAGCCAACTTTTATGAACTCTGGCCCACAATGGCCCATATACATTTTTATGAATACCTGCCTCTTCAGTTTCCAGCAGTGTGAATGTACTTTCACAGAATGATAAATTCCGCCGTCTGGTCCTTTGTTTATTGGGGTGTTAATTTGGTGGACAACGCCACTGTAACCACAACAACAATAAAGGCAAAAGTGAAAAGGTAAGCATCGTTTTGTTGTCAACGTTTTGTTTGACATTTATTGAAACTTATTTGTTCAAGTTGACTTTTGTTTTGCCACGTTGCCAGTAGCATTTTCAGCCCCGGCTATTGTTGATTTTACGATGCCACTGATTGTGGCAAGTTGTCATGCCGGCATGTTGTACGGCAATGCAACAACAACAGCTGCTGCCTTGCCCAACATTTTATGGGCTTACCTTAATGCGTACATTTTTTAAGCATGTAAAGTTACGTGTTAAGTGGCCTTTTATTGCCACTCAAAATGTGTAAAGTCAAACCACTTGCGGCTGCTGTTTTGCCCGCAGACAGACCTCATAATGCTAGAGGAATTCATTTGGCGTGTAACTCATACGCCGCGTATGCCAGCGGAAACTTTACTCATCAAATGCGAAGCAACAGCAAATGAGCTGCTTAATTGAGTGTGTGTGTGTGTGACCAGGAGAGTGTATGTCTCTAAGTGTGTATGTGTGTAAGTTAAGTGCATGTTACGCCTTAAGCGCCTGCAGCTATGGAAAGCACATTAAAGGTAGAAAAATTCTTTTTGTTGAGCACTCAAATGCAGAACTTACAAAGGATTCAACACTTGAGCACTCAAGCAGCCTGAACTGGACACCTTTGGTAAATGTAAGGAGTGCCTCAAATAGACAGTCATGCTAACTGCAACTACTTGAACGGTTGCTGCAGCAGCTTTGTGCACACTTTAAAAACTGACCCATAAAAATATAGTATTTTAAATTTAATTTGTATCCTAATGTTCGTCCATGTAGCCAGAGTCCATTGGAATGATGCAATTAAGTTGTCTTCTGGCTTTGAGGCTCGTTTTCTTGGCTTGCTTTCATCATTTATTCTTTATTACTCATTTTATTTATTTATCACTTGAATCTTTTCAAAATTAAGTGCTTTGCCAACAAAAATGTATTGGGCTGCGGCGTTTATTTACAACTTAATAGAAATAAATCTACCTTCACAACTTTATACTTCTTTTTAATTTAATTTAAAGCATTTAAAAACAGCAATGCAGAAAATTACCACAATTATTTTTAAAAGTGTTCAACATACCGAAAACAAGAGATCCCTTTCTAAAAATCTGTAAAAATGTCTATTTTAGTTTATAGCAACTAATCTCTTCGCTTTCTCTTGTGTTATCCAACACTTAAAATCTAGTGATGGACAAATAGTTAACATCTTGTTAGTGGTGGGATAATAGAATCTTAACTATGGATATATCGGCCTGTTACAGTATTTTCATCCTTTCCTGCAATTAATTAGGACAAATTTGCATTTGAACAATTTTTTTTAGATTAATTCGATTTTGCCAAATTGTATCTTTAAAATTTCAACTCAGAACTTAATTCTTCAAACATTTCAAGTTAGTTTTTAAAGATTACTTATACGTGTGTATATATATTTTAATACAATTTTAGTTTCAACGATTTTTTTATTATCTAAATTCATAATATTCACAATTTAAGCGCTAATACAAACGTAGTAAAAATTTGATAATCTACTTTAAATTTAAGTAATATGCGACAGAATTTAACAATAACTAGAGGCAAGCAATTGTAAAATAATCGTTCGCATAATTAGTTGCAGTTGCTTGCCACAGATTTTACCCAACAGTGAATGCATTTTTAATTAAACAACTGACGGCGGTGAGATATTGTAAAAGTTGAAGAATATATGGTTAAGAGCAAAGTTGTGCGGATATTATGTGTGGCTGTGGGTGTTAAGTGGAGTGTGCTGCTGCCGCATTTGCATAATAAACTCAATTAAAAGTTGTTTGGCTGCCAAGTGCAGGCAGAGAGAACGGAACGCGTCACCTAAACTAATGACGTCGAAAAGAGTTGGGCGAAAAGTGTTGGCCCAGGACTACTGGGTTTTGTCCTTGCGCAGCAGCTCCTGTTTGGCCAGCAGCTGAATGCGTTGTCCCACAATCCCCAGCGGCTTGCGAGGCACCAGATGACAAGTTGATTGCCTGCCAGAGAGTGAGGAGAGAAAGCGAGAAACATTAGCACATCAAATTAAATTGGCTGCCTTGGATGCTTACTTGTAGATGATTTTCTCACGATCCGCCCAGGGCCAGGCGCGCTCCAGGTTATCCAGCTTGAAAAGCAGCTGCAAATGTGACAATGTCATAATGTTGTGTCCCTAATGAGACGCCTCATTGATTGCTTTTACCTTTTGTGCCTGTGATGCTGATGCGGGCACCTCATCCAAATCCACCTGAGTTCCTGCTGTTGGTATGGGAGCGGGCGTTGGCGTTGGCGTCGCAGGTCTCACCTTTGTAGTATCTGTCACATTGTGGTGCTCCTGCTGCGGGCTTAGCGTCAAATCACACACGCCCTCGGCATCGTTTATGCGCAGCTTGGGCACATTTCGCAGATTCCATGTATAAGTGGTGCTCAAGAAATCGCTGTCATCCTCATCAGCGCTGCTGGCGCACTCGGAACTGATATTTACCTCGTCTGCTGCTGCTTCCGCCATGATGTCCTTGGCTGCAGGCACTGCAGGCAGTTTAATATAGTACACTGTCTTGTGAGCATCAACATTATTCAGACAGTCAACGTCCTTGTCGTCAACGTCATCATCATCATCCTCTTCATCCTTGTCATTGTCTGGCTCATCACTCAGCTCATTTGTCGCGTAATTGGCTTCCGATGCATAATCCGATTCCGGGGTTAGGTCCTTTGATTTGAATTGTTTCACGGCCGGCTCATTAGCGTCATCTTCATCATCATCCTGCACCTGCACCAGATCATCCTCCTCCGGATCCTGCTCCGCATTCTCGCTGTCACAGTCACTGTCGCTGTCACTTTCCCTCCGCTCCATCAGCTCATAATCCAGGGCATCCTCATCATAGGAGCATTTGCGCTGCATGTAGGCAGCCTCCGCAAGTTCCTCAGGGCTCAGGCTGCCAAAGGACTGTGAGACGGTGGCCAGCGTTGAGGACAGGATTTTTGGGATTTCAGCAATGGCCGATAGCTTGCGCTGCATTTCCAGCAGACGCATCTCAATGGAGCTGGGCAGCACGCGGCCTGACATGATAGTATGACACAGATTGTCTGATTTATGGGTTATGGTTTCTATAGTTTTATTGCAAACGGACACAGAATTACATAGGCTTAAGAATTATGTACATGAATAAGTATAAAGCAAAACGATGCAGGCATTAATGGGTTAAGGGGTGCGCTGGGAGCCTGGGCCCTTCACTTGGACTTCGATGCGGTGGGCAGGGCCAGGAGCATGTTCTCAATGGTGCTGCTGCGCAGCTCCTTATTATCGCCGACCTCCGCAAAGAAGCGCCGTATGTTCCTTACAATGCGATGATGGGGCAGCTCCTGCAATGTTGTGCGGGGAGTGGTGGTGTTGGGTGGCAGGAATAGAGAACAGATAAACAATATGGTGTTAATAATATTGGAATGTGAATAGCTTTGCAATGTGTTGTTGGCATATCGCTTCACCTGCTCCTCATCGTCGGAGGACTCGTCCTCGCTCAATTCAATGATCACCTCGTTGCCCTCCTCATCGAGTTGGGTTTTGGTTTTCTTTTTCTTGGGCTTGGGCGGCTCGGGCGGCTCTTGCCACATAATGGGATGCCAACAACGCGAGCCAAGCAATGGGGTTGGGGTGAAGTCTACAAAAAGATACAATCAATTTTGTTGCCACCTGAGTACAAACTATGCGTGATTTAGAGATGATCACGTGCTGGCTTACTCAACACGAAACGAACACGAACAACGAATTTCAAACACCAATATAAATCAATTTAGTTGAATATATATGATTTTGCAAACATAATATTATGGTATACACATAATATTTATGGATTATGCTATAACATCTCTTTTTTGTGAAACCAAAGTTAAACTTTCAATCGGATTTTTGTTTAGTAGTTTGTAGTTTGTAGTGTAGGAACTAACTTAAATCAAGACACTAATCTATTTCATAATAAACTTTTGCTTTATTCAACGATCCCTTAAAACTCAACTTTTTTTCTGCTTCCTATTATCCCACACTTTAAACTTAGTGATGGGCAAATAGTTAACCATATATTAGTGATGATAGAACATTTTCATCAACGATCCCTTAGAACTCAACTCTTTATCTGCTTCGTATTATCCAACACTTTAAACTTAGTGATGGGCAAATAGTTAACCACTTATTAGTGATGGGCGAACATTTTCATCAATGATCGTTTACAGCTCAACTCTTTTTCTGCTTCGTATTATCCAACACTTGTTAACCAGTTATTAGTGATGTAAGAACATTTTCATCGCTATGAAACTATACCACTTGAAAAGTCACGACCTCTTAATGGGAATAAAATTGCCAATATATTTTCAATATATTTCTCATTTCTATAGAATGTCATGGAGGCTTTTATAATATTGACACCAACCTAAGTCAAAGAAAATCTACTTTTTAAACCACACAATAGGAGAAGTATGTATCGAAATCAATAAATTGTTGTTTTTGCTTTAGATTTTGATAAAGTTAAGCAGTGTTGAGTAGTGTAGAGTCATGCTAATCGTATTTTTCAACACAGACACTCACAAAATTAGTTTTCTTAAACAAAACAAGACACGAGCCCAACTCTAGTGTGAGTTACCATACGATGCAACAGTTCATGCCGGTTTCTTTGGAGGGTTTTGGATATATCTCATGCTCTAAGTTCATACAATTAAGAACTTTTCAAAACTTACCCTTTGGGGGTGGCATTGGCTTGGGTACACGCATCACAATTGACTTCTCCTCGCCCGCCTCGTACATGCCCATGGGATCGTCCTCCTCCATGCTGCACAGATTACATAAGCAAAGCACAACATTAGAACTCACACACACACACACACACACACACATATATAGGGTTAACTAGGGCAGCTGGGGCAACTGGGGCAACCTACTTGCGCATGAGAAACTGCACCTTCTTTGGGTTGGCGTTGATTCGCTCGTGTGCCTGGGCCAGTGTCAGCTGCGAAGCGTCCTCCTCGTTGATGTCAAGTATTATATCGCCCAGACGTACGCCCGATTTGTCGGCCAAACCATTGGGTGTTACCTGCAAGCAGTTTATAAGAAGAAGCTGTTACTTTCCTATACAGTCTAACACTCTCCCTTTCACTGACCAAACAATGCACCGAACGAGGCAACAGTCAACGCGCAATTGATCCAAATGGTTGCGTAGTTCGAGTTTAGGTCGAGAAAATGCTTTTATGTCTACTATATGATATATGACAGACAGATACAGATGGATGCGAGTACGAGTATAGATTTGCTCCGAAAACACAATGAGATACTTAAATGTATTTTCAACCAGTCTGTTTAAAGTGTACCCTACATCCGAATTTGAGAAGATATATGATTCTTTTCACAGTCTACATAAGATATGGTTGGCAGCAATATTTAAGTATAAAATATTATCACCTAATGCTTTATAGTACCCAGATTTAATATAAAAATTGCAGAAGCTATAGTTTTACTGACAACTTTCTATAATTCAAGTTGTTGTTGTCTTAATCATTTTAATTCTATCATAAAATTACAATATTTGTGTATTTGTATATTTAAAATAATTAAGGTTTCTTAACATTTGTTAAAGTCCAACAATCACAGCAAGCTTTAAGATAAATTGTTCCCATAAAGATGGAACTAGTCACTTTATAATGATATACTATTTATTAATATTTTAATATATTAATATTTTATTTTAAAGTATAAAAGAAAACTCTGTGTAAGCAACTTTCTTTGCAATGCTGCCACAATATTTCTTCACTCCTTCAATCACTCGTTTCAAACATAATTCTATTATTGGAAAATGTATCCCAATTAAATCTCAAGTCGTAAATGCTTCATTTGTAGCATATGCCTAAGAAATAACAATTTACATTTTGGCTTTTCAACTAAAAACCAAACGTCAAAACCGAAAGCAATACGAAGAAGACATAGTCGGAACAGTGCTAACCCAAATATTGTACATTCCCCCGACTCAAGAGTGGGCAATTGAGAACGAGGCGTCTTTGTCTATGTATCTGGCTCGACAATTGTCGCTCATACGCCCCATCGGATGAGGATGAAGATGAGGATGGGCGACAGTAAAGTAAAATATTCATTTCGCTGGCTGCGATGATTTCGTCATAGCCGAATAACTCGAAAAATACACAATTTGTTTGTTTGTGCGTTTTGGCCGGCAACCAAAAAGTTGAGCAATGACGAAACGCAAATTGCAGCTGTCGCAGCGCCAGTCGGAGACAATATCGATGGGAAATTGGTTTGTCAGCCCCCAGCCCCAGCCCCAGTAGGGGGATATACCATGATGAGAATTGTGCACGCGACAGTTGTTAGCATTCCCAGGTTGCTAGGACTTATGAATAGTTAACCGGGCGTAAGGTAGCGAGACTCACCTGAAATACGGTGAGAGGCATATGAAACTCGGCGCCGCCGGTTATCAGAAAACCCCATTTAGTATCATCCTTGGAGTCATAGACATCAGACTCAACGTCGAAGGCGGGAAAACCATCTGTATCGCCAATGCCGCAGGATACCTTAATAATGGGCGCCTTCTTCTTAGTCTCTGGCATGGACCAGAGCATACCCACTTGCTCCGGCATTGTGATGTTATCGTTTTGTTTGTTTGTTTATGTTTTTATATATATATGTATATACTTGTATATATATTTTACTGGCTGTTGCTGCTGCTCTTTTTGCGTGGCTGCTCGTTTTATTTATAAATCTTTGCGCTCTTTTACTATCTCGCTCTTTGTCTGAGTTTACTTTTTTATACTTTTGGTTACAAAAGCTTCTTTTTTTGTATTTGCAGTTGGATTTGCTTTTGTTTTTGCTTTTTGCTTTTGCTTTTTGCTTTTGCTTTTTGCTTTTTACGGCGCCTGTCAAAATTCAGCTGCCAAAAAATCACCCGTGCAAAATAAAATTTATTTGTATTGTATTTTGCCGGCTTTTAGCAAGCAGCTGGCCAATGACTTTAAATCGCGTTGTGCTACAATTTAAATATTTAAATTATCCCCTCTTATATAATCTTCATTCACGCATTGCACAATGCACTGAACCAACTAAATAGTTTTATTTGTCCAAAGACTATTATTATTCTGTAGGTTAAAGAACTGCCAAATTACTGTGCACTTAGCCCTTGCGTTCTATACGTCGAGATATGACAGAGTTTTTGAAGTGCAAACTTATTGAGTGACGCTCCTTTTTTTTTGAGAGTTTTTCCGCTTTTCCACAATTTTCCTTGGCTTCCACGCGATTGCACTCGACACGGGCAACTAAAACTAAAAGGCAAAGCGCTAAAATAATTTCGAGAAGTTTGCCTTTGTGGTGCATTCGCTTTTTTATAGCTGCCGTACGGCGACGGATGCTGCTCTTAATATACCCCAACCCAAGCGGGTATATCAGTTTTATGTAATGTGTGGTTGTATTATAGCTAGATATGTAAAGGAATAAAAGCTCCAAGCTTTTATTATACGAACAGCAAGATACGATAATTAGACCTTTTCTCTCTTCCGCTTACTTTTCATTCCGAATCTTTTTTTAATTGGTGTTCTCCTTTTCGAATTAATTTTAACCGAATATTCCATCTTATGCTGGTAATCAGAACAACTACCAATTTGGATTTCGAATAAGTTGATCTTTTAAGGAATAGGAACTTAAATAATATTAGCTTATACATTTTTTTTGTAACATTATAATTGAGTCTAGTTCAAAGCGAACAACTTTTCTCAGACTATACCGACCATAATTTCTATTCATAATTTACTGGCTGCTGCCTTTTATAAAATTTGCAGAAAATTAGTTTTCAGGTTTTGAGTCACCCTACCATCTAGTTTAGCATTAGGCAGCTTGAAGTCATTTGGTGGCGTCTCCAATGAAAACAAATTCTTCAATTCTTTATCCAAGATAAAAATGTAAGCAAATTTTGTCTAGGTGCAAGTATTTCTATCAGGTATTTTAGGTATTTCCGAGTCAGTTCCTGTTTCTTAGCATTCTTTCATTTTTTTTTTTTTTTCAGACTTTTTTTAGTTCTCTGCGCCTTATCGACGACATGTTGAACATTGGGATAGGTCCATGAAAACTTTTTACCGGCTGTTAGTTTTTGCCGTTCATTTTTTAGTTTTTCTTTTGTTAGCTGACAGCGCATTGTTTGTGTCTGGCTGTGTTTTTGTAAATAGTTGAAACTTTGCATGTTTCATTATTTTCATCAAATATGTAGGTAAGAAATCTGCTAAATGGGATCTGTGATTTGGGGATTTTTTTATTTATTATGTTGTTTACTGATTCACATTGAACTCAAAATTTTGTTTCTCTGCCTTATCTGCTTGATGTCAATAGGTTAGATTTAAAGATTTCCAAATAAGTCATCATAATACTGATCTATGAATACGTTTTCTATCTAGTATTAATGAAAATGCAGAATATTGCGTTTTATGACCCAAAGATGGGTAAATTTCTCTAATTTCTAAACTAAAAACCCTTCAAAATCTAAAAGTTGCTTGGTTATATTTAAAACAGAGATATAAGTATGTTCAAATGTGCTATCAGGTATTGAAAATGAAATAAAAATGTAGTTATTGGAGTTGAATTTATGGAATATTTTATATTATACATTTCATTTAAAAAAATAATAGAAATATAAAGGAAACTAGCTCAGTTCGACATTATTTAAAGAGCGTGAATCATGGAACAACTCGGCAAGGCTGCTCTTTAAATAAAAGCTGACCCATTGACCCATCTAGGGTGACTATCATCGTATAATACGTCATATAGTCCCGCCTTATCGACGTCAACAACAGAATGTACAACATTTTTGGCAGCTGTCAGACCGTGCAGAAACCTTAAAATTGGTTGAAAACTTTGCAATGACCCAAAGGCAAAATCGAGTGTAAAATTGCAGCTGGCATGAAACAAAAGGAAACAGACAGAAAAAAACATCCACAGAGAGGCGGACTCCTTATCAACCGAACACATCATCCGCCCGAATATGTAGATGAAGGACGGTCAAAGGTGACAACCACAGCGGGAATGAGACTGAGGCTGATAAGGAACCCTTAGCGAGTGTGAAAAGTTTTGAGATTTGGTTTTTGTAACATTTTTGTTTTATTTGCTAATATTAAGAGTAGTATTTAATTGTAGTTAGTGCTATTCCACGTAGGTGGTCTCATTGTTGGCCTCATTCGAATTCACCTCGAGCACCTCGCAGCCCTGCGCATAGTCCTCATTGTTAATTAGATCGTTTGTATATACTAGATCATCCGTCTCGCCGTCAGCTGCATCCTTTTCCAGCTTCACGCTGCCCTTATCCTGTGTGGTCGAAATTTCGCGTCTCCGGCGTACTTCTTTCTTCTCCTCTGATGAGGAACCGTCCTGCTTACTTCCCTGCTCTTCGCTTGAGCCGCTTGAATCCTTTCCAGCTGCACGCCTCTGACGTACCTTATTCTTTTCCTCTGAAGATGAGCTGTCCTGCTTACTTCCGTGCTCTTCGCTTGAGCTGCTTGAATCCTTTCCAGCTGCGCGCTTCTGACGTTCCTTTTTCTTTTCCTCTGATGAGGAGCTGTCCTGCTTACTTCCCTGCTCTTCGCTTGAGCTGCTTGAATCCTTTCCAGCTGCGCGCCTCCGGCGTACCTCTTTCTTTTCCTCTGATGAGGACGGCTTCTGTTCGCTGGAGCCAACTGAATCCTCACCAACCGCACGTCTCCTGCGTGTCCGTTTCTTCTCCTCTGATGAACCCCTTGAATGTTCACCAGCTGGGCTTCTTCTGTGTACTTCTGGCTTCTCCTCTGATGAGGAGCTATCTAAATTGTCCTTGGTTTTCTTTTCTTCGCTTGAGCTGCTTGAATCCTTTCCAGCTGCGCGCATAAGACGCTCAGAGAGTGTGTGGCGCTGATGCTCGTGTGCCAGCTCATCAGGATGACCCAGCCCCGCACAGTTTATGAAAATTTCACGATCGGGATCCTCAATGTACTCACGCCGAAAGCGGGCATGCTCCAGGCTGTCAGGATCAATCTCCGCGCTCTGCGGTGCCAGCAGCTGGAGTAACTGCTCATCGGTCTCTGCTGCCCCCTCGGAAACATCCAACTTCACTGGCAGAGCCAATGCTGCACTCAGCACCAGCGACGCCAACGTCAATATCAACGTCCTTGAATGCATTGTTAGCTTCTCCTAGCTGTTAATCCTTGTATTTGTTTGTTCGCTCCCAACTTGCTTGTACTTGCTTGCGCTGCGACCTGCGTTTGTAAACTGACTGTCGATGATGTCTACGGTTTCTTATGAACCCGCCAGAATGGAAACATATTACTCATTATCACGTTGTTGACAGACACAGCGACGAACAGCTGACAGTGGTTGAAGTGTAATTAAGGCATCACCGATTAGCAGAAGCTGCAACCGATTTAAAGAGAATCCACATCGAAAACTTCCGAGCGACTTTGATATACTTTGCGTGCAAAACATGCCTGTACCATAAGTATTCTATTTATACCCTAGCCGAAGGTATTATAGCTTAGTACATAGATATAGTATATATTATTGAGCAGCTCAGCGAACTGAGTCCTTCTGTCTATCTCTTCCAAATAGAGATATCTTTAAGACAGTCAATACCTTGACAGTATGGGATAATATCGATATGTTCCCATTTCCGATATTGATCAAAGCATTCGGAATCGAAATTATTATCTATTTATCATTCGATAAAGATGTTTAAAGATTTATTTTATATCATATCTACTTTAACAGATCTATCCAAGCCCCTAATTTTTCCAAGCTGCGAATTCAATAATTCCTTTAGCAATAGGATAAGACTGATCAAAATTTGAAATATCTAGCATAGGGAAAGTTGGTCGAAAAAAATCCTAAAAAATCGGTAAATTCCAATAAGAGCCAGAATACTTTATTATACATATGTAGTTAGAAGCTAGCATAAAAACAATTGGACAAAACATCTGTTTTTGAAAACAAAAACTCTTTTTCGATACACATTCACTTAGCTCTCTGCTTTTGCCCAAAGATTCTGTTAAGATCAGATTATTTCTCTGTTTATTATTATCAAGAAAGGGTATTTAAACTTCGGCCAGACAATGTGAACTATACAGGCTTATTCTTGTCCATATTTCGGAATGCGCAATTTACTGCCGCTGGCTGCTGTCTGTGTGCAAAATCAAACTTGACTTGCATAATAAATACAAATTGAGCTGCTTCTCTAGAAAATTGATAACGCAGATCAGCAAAGATCAACTGGACTGAGAACTGAACGCGCAATTTGTGATTATCGACGAGACACGAAAACCTGCACGCTCTAAGCTAAGAAAAACATGAAACTGTAAACTGAATTTGTGTAAATTCTCGTACTTTATGGAATTATGTTTCATAACTGACGTCAATTAGCTGACTGCAAACAAAATAATTACAATTTGGCTGGACAACTGTCCCAGACTGCGCAGATGGAAATCAAAAACAAGACTTCAAAGTAAACAAAAAAGTTGTGTAGTCATCAAATTTTGCACTCATTCTGTCTATTTTTGAACGATATTTTTCCCTGAGTGTATGAAGTCGAATTGAGTGGCAGCCTTAAGTGCAAATGTTGGCCAGAGAACGCTTCTGGCCGAGCTAAGACCCAAATACCACTTAATCCAGAGCGGCGACGCCTGCAGGACTCAACAAGCCTAAAAAGGATTCCTGTGATAAGCAGCAACGTGAGTGGCATGCTTAACAATATCTTAAATTAGCTGAAGACTGAAAGTAAGGCATGGCAAGGCTTTATTTCCAAAAATTTCTATTATTAGTTTCTATTATTATTGAGTATTTAGTTGGCACTGAGAAGCTTATGCCTTTTGGGCAGCGCCAAACCGACAAGGATATTAATTATGACTACGGAAATAACCTTAATGTCGAAAGGTGACAAGTGGGCGAAAATTTATTTAGCATTCAGCGAAATTAAAAGTAAATATTTAAAGGCTTTTTGGCAGCAGCTTTAAATAGCAAACAAGTGTCTTATCATTGCTTATACAATGTAAGTTGATTCTCAGCGAGGTGATTGAATTTGACTCTTTGATGGATGTCCTGCCACTTCAGCTCAAAGCGAATACGCATATACATATTCCATTGCATAAGTTAGGAACATCAAAAGGCCAAGTGACGAAATGAAATGAAACGAAACGAATTGAAATCAAAAGCTTCTGCATAATTTAAGTGAATTTACAATTTATATGTTTCGCAGTTTATACTCTAGCAGCCATAAAGGGTTAACGGGTATACACCGCCTTCGACCTTTGAGTTGCGAGCCCCATTGAAGTCTAAAACACGAAGGAACAGCTAGCTGCGGGGTGCCGAAGATATATACCTGGTTGTTCCAATGGCAGCTATATGATTATGACCAAATTTGGTCAGCTTGTTTGGAGCAGTATGTTAATTCGATTTGGTGAGTTTGGGTAAGATACGATAAGATAAACGATATAGAATCTAGAAATCTAACAACGATTTCTTTTTTATTTTAAAATTAATGAACGGACTCAGAAAAAGTTTTAAAATAGCGTTTTATACTATTTTTGATGTTTGCAATCGATAAAATATAAGTTTCAGTATTGCACTTTTTTCAAAAGTCTTAAAAAATGTTATTTTGAAACATTAATAATATTTAAATGCCTAGTCAATTGAGACTAGAAAAGGAAATCAGTTAGGAGGTGGTATAGCTGCGGTGCTGTTCAAAGCTTTACAAGTCGAAATTTTTTAAATGTTTGGCATCAATTTTAGCCGATAGGAACCTTACCTCTTTAATCTCAAACCAATCGGCGTTTGCCAGCAATTTGCCTGTACTTCTGTTCAAATATTGCAGTTTGTATTTTTATGTAAATTATGATTTGTTTTTTTATTCGAGTGCGACAACGCGCAGTGCACCATTTTATGTAAATCATCTCTGGCACCTGATGTCCTAACAAAATATTTTCTCGTATATTTTTGTTTGCATTTTTTATGTTTGCTGTCATATTTATTAAAAATTAATCAATGTCATAAGTTTGCCAAGCCATCAATCAAATTTAAAGCAGCAAAGATTTGCTTTCATAAATACGAGTATCTTGAGGCAGATGCAAAAGAAAATTCGGCCAAAGTGACTTTCAAATATTTACTTTCTTGTAGCGAATGGAAATAATTTTCAGCCTAAAATTATGCAATTATTTTTTGACGGATGATTTCGTTTTATGGACAGAGTAATATTATAAATTATCACAAAATTTGTTCACCAATTGTTGTATTCCTGTACCTATCAAATAGGTAAGGAGTACTAAGTCTGTGTGGAGCAATTGAGGCATCTCTACTATAATCTTGATTAGTTTCAATAGCCGAGTCGATTGTATCCTGTATAAGCGCACATAACTTGGAGACTATAAGAGCTGAGGATTTTAGACTAGGCTTATTCAAAAGTTTATTTAAGCTTATATATATGTATATATTTTTTATTTATTTTAACGTAAGTAATAGTCAAATATATGTACACTCGATAGTATCGAAGTTTTGAACTATCGATTGGTGATACAGCGATGTTTTGCCACCTCTAGTATCAAATACTCGGCACCCCAAAAATAGTTTATTATGTATTATCATAGTACTTTAGTTTTTTATGTTACTTAACACATATGTTTCCATCACACAGACGAAACAAAACATAAACAAAAAATATAAAAAATACACAAAATACAATAACTTACTATATCACAAAAACACATACAAGTACTACAATGGACGGTGAAAAAGAAAGCTCACAGGATGCAGATGATCAAAATGTCCTGTCAGTCAGTTTTGTCAAGAGTGCGAGATCTGATGAAGTCCTGGAGGACCAGGAGAAGATGCGCATATTAGCTCCGACAATGGCAGATAGCAAAGAATCGATTGAAGCATCAGACACAATTGAGATGCGATCACAGGATTCTCAGATTTCAATGGCTTCAGAACGTGAACCGCGTACAAAGGATGTTGCACAGGAGATGAAGCCCGATGAGCCCGTAACGGAACAAACAGATGCTGACAAGAAGGCAGAACGAAAGGCCCGTTTGAAGAATGCGCGAAGTATTCGTTTTACAATTGGGGACCACGAGTATGTACCCGAAAAGATGAAGTCTCGGATTGAAGTTGAGGAAACTGAAGAAATTGAACACAAAGATACTAAAAGGGGCGGAACTTCCTTATCCAGTAGATCTATTCAATTTGATAGAGAATTTGAAGAAACGATAGTACGTGATATTTTGACGGATGACGAAGATATTGAGATGCTTTTAAATGATGATGATTCCATTGAAGATGAGGACGAAGAACGGGCTCCACCAAAAGGAGGGGATGCGATTAAAGCGAAAACGGACTTTCTGAATTTTTCGAAGTTCCCTCATTATCTGATATTTCTGAAGAGCATGACCCTGAAGATGATATCCTACTCAGATCCCAACTAACGATTGCGCAGCAATCTTTAATGAGTCAGACTACGGATGTTGGTAGATTCGTTGATCCACTTACTGGAGACAACCTAAGTAGTACGAGTTCTTCGAGCAGTTCTTCGGAAGAGGTTACGGATGATCTATTCTTTGATGATGAGGATGATGTTCGATTGTCGAGTTTCAATGAAATACTGGATTTAAAAAGTGCTCCTAAGCCAACTGAAGACGATGATATGCAAGTCTTTGTACAATTTCAACGTAGCTTCATATCGGAGACAGTTAAAGAGGATAACGAAGAACTGATTGCACTTAGACTTAAAAGAGATATTCTTCACATAACAACCAATTTTCTGCTCGAACTATTTAATAATGTGGTCACTGAAGCAGAAATTATAATTAAACGTGATGCGTTCAAAAATAAAATGGATAAACTAAAGCTGCATGCAGCGTTGATAGAAGCGAGAAATGATTATTTATACGAAAGAGATATAAATAATTATGTCAACAATAAAATGTGCGAATATTACAAGCGCATGAAAAATTTGCGAGCAATTGCAGTACTAAGCCCGGAACAAACAGCAAAGGAGAAAATTAGATATGATGAAGCCCTAAACGTATTAGATTTTGTCTTATTTGAAGTATCCGAGGCTAAGAAAAAAATTCCTACCTCATGTCCAGTGTGTTAATGGATCTCTCATATGTACAGAACATTTGCATGTACACTGAAGAGCATTTTGAAGATGTAATGCTCAAAACTCTGGTGACGAACAAATCCGAATTCCTCAGACGGCTCATTGAACGCGAACTGCGGCTTATTAGCCAGAAGCGAAATGAAATCAGTGATACACGGCTATATCTAATCACAAGAAAGCACACCCTGGGACGAATCACTGATGTAAGTACCAATAAGCCACTCTATTCCTAACTACCGTACCCTGAGCCCCTATAACAAAAATAGGAAGGGTATACAAACATTTAGGAGAGGTTGGGAGTCACTCTCACCCTGTACAACCATCTATAGAACACGGACATCAGTCTTATATCAGATGAAGACTTTTTAATAAACTATAGATATTTCCCACACATTTCCGGAAAAAAACCAATTAAAAAACAAGTAAGAATGCTATAGTCGAGTATACCCGACTACGAAACTCCCTGTACCCAGGTCTAAAACATTCAATCACATCTATGTCCACTTACACATACACACACACATACACAAAGACGCACGCACACAGGCGGCAAAAGCGACAGCGCAAGCGAGGCATTTTAATTGGTGGCTGTGCTTCCCCTTCCCCCTCTCGCTGCATTTCTGAATATTCTTTCGTGAATAACTTCCGTGTTTATTATCCGATCGACTTGAAATTTGGACAGTAGATCAAGAGAGACTAAAGTATTGTACATGCCAAATCTTAAAGCTGTATCTTGAAAAATGTTACTGTAAAACGGTTTTTATCGATTTGCGGGGGAACGGGGGAGATATCTGAAATATGAAACAAACTTGATCTGCGTATGGCATACAGGAACCTACATTCCAAATTTGGTGTCTCTAGCTCTGTAGTTGCTGAGATCGACGCGTTCATCCGGACAGACGGACAGACGGACAGACAGACGGACATGGCCAAATCGAAATATCTTTTGATACTGATCAAGAATATATATACTTTATAGGGTCGGAGATGTCTCCTTCTGCCTGTTACATCTTTTGCACAAATCCAATACCCCCTTTTTACCCATTTTATGGGTACAGGGAGTAAAACACAATTCTCTTTAAATATTTTTTATAGGAAATTTTTGATCAATAAGCTTTTAGCTTTAGTGTTTGAAAATACGTATTTATATTTAACTAAGTGTAAGCACATATACCATATTGTGAGAGTATTTCCGAGTCAATCACTGAAAACTAAAACAATCTTATATGCTAATCTATCATATGTTTAGAGAATTAAGAAGCTAGAACAAATCAATGAAGAGCTTTGCATGGATGACTTCATTGCCATTCAAAATCAAGTAGTAGCATTGGACAAAAAAATCGAAGGTAAGTATTGATTGTTTGTTTAAATATAACTCTATTAATATACAACTCCATCCAGAACGTAACAATGAACTGAAAAAGCTACGGTATAACTACCATACGGAATTGCATCTGACCCAACATAATCGCGAGAAGGCTTTTGCACTTGTCAGTAAGCTTTACGTACATCAGGCCAAATTGAGACAAACACAGGATATACAGCATCAGCTACGGGAGCGTCTATATAAAGCCAAATTGGAACGTGGTAAGATGAGAAAGCAGTACTCTGATTTGAGTTTCCAGGGCGGATTGCTATCCATGCCAGCCCTGATGCATGATTATGATCAAACCGTAGAGAGGGTGAGTGCAAAGCAGGCATCTGTCAAGGAACTGAAGGAAACCTTGAAGCGTGTGAGCCAACGCATCATCGAATTGGAATCACGCTGCACTTAAAACCAAATATGTCCATACACGCTACAAATAATACGCTTAAAACAATAAAAACCCTAAAAAGTCTAAATTAGTTTAATTTCGATTTTTGTTGTCTATGTTTGAAACCATTTGAACAATAAGTATAAATATAAATATATGTTCATCTTGAGGTTGCGTAAGTTGAATATTTATTAACATAAATTAATTTAAATGACAAAATACGAAAAAAGAAAAAGATCAAAATTATGATTTGCTATATATCATGCAAGCCAACATACTTATATAGCCATGAAATAGACAACAAATCTTTTAATGAACAACAAGAAATATCTGCACATTTTCAATGTCAAGTTTGATAGTTTATGTTTGTTTTTTCTAATTCATAAGCTGGCAGGTTTTCCTTTAAATTTAACATAGCATCATAATTAATTGCAGGAAAATACGTTCGTTAATTTTATTCATATATTGGTTTACAAATAAATACAGAAACATGTATATATATATTTAGATGTTTGGATTTGCGCCTTGGATTTTGTAAGCAATTGCGCAAATTATTGAATTGTAAACAATCCAAAAGGCTGGCACGCGTTTCGATGTTATATTTCATTTGTTTTTATAAATATTGCTCAGCAATTATGTATATGGAAAACCCAGGGAGGGCATACTTAAAGGATCGTATAGTTTTCACCTTGAGAATGATACAAACTTTCTAATATTAAGATTGATCGCTTAAGAAAATAATATTTAATAGTTATCAATATCAACTGAGATCGGAATTTAGTTTTTAACCTTTTAGATTATTTATTAAGTTCACATGATAATGATACATACAGATACTACCATCAAATATAAACTGATGAATAGGATGTTTTTAATTTCAGCTAATAATTTTAAGCACATAAATAGCTATCAGACCTGTTCTGAATTCCACTTCAAATAAGAACCACGAAAAAGTTTGTGGCCTACATTATGGAGAGGTATAGAATTAAAAACTTTAGTCTTAAACGATCCCAAATGTCTACTTATTTATGTGGAATTGATTCGAAAGTTGGATTCAGAAAAGATTATTTTAAATACGAAAATAATATATTGAAAGGTATTTCATAACTTTAAAAAAAAACATTAGATTTCTCACAATATTAGACAGGGTATATTGCATTCCGATCGTTGAGCAATTGTTAAAAATTGTTTCTATTTTCAGTTTTCTTAAGCATTTTGTTCATTTTGATTTTGTGGAAAATTTGCTAGAAGTATATTATATAGAATAGAATTGCTCACAATTAACAAATACTAATGAAGTACATTTTTCATATTCAACATTTTCCTCATTTTAATACGGAAAAAATTAAAATAAAAATAAATAAAAAAAAATCTTGTGAATATATCATAAACCAAAGGAATTGCCAGCTACATAAATGAAATGAGGGCGTGAAATTCCGAATCTGTCTGGGCTTTCAGGTATATAGCAATAATTTTATGTCTATCACACCTGCATTAAAATATATTATAGACCAATTTGACGGTATGCTATGCCAAAAAAAATACAAATTAAAAACAACAAATTAATCTTAATAAAAATGTAACGAAAGGTATAATTTATTTCCTTATTTCCATTTAATTGCTAAAGTACAGATATTTGGCATATCTTCATATCAGAAGTGTCTAAAATGACCTCAACCCGCTTCAGTGGAATTTTTTTCCTCACACTTGTAAGACAGGCTGTTTATGTTTCCAACGATGTTCAGGTATGTATAATTATATACGTATATAGCAGCCATATTTAGACCGCATATATGTACAAATGTGCACAGATATACACAAACATATGTGTTGTATATAAGGCAGATTGAGAACGTAAATAGATAGATACACAGACGAATAAATAAAAGATACACCCACACAAACGCAACACTTTGTATCTGAAGGTTATAAGTAGATGTGATTAGAAATGCGCTGCTGGAATTGAATTTTAGTTGGCCAAATGCCTCGCAAATGTGCCATAAAACTTAATGGCCGAAACGCGTTTCGTTTTCATCAGATTAATCAGATTCTCATTTTGGTTTTTATGTTTTCTCCACATTTTCATCTTCTTTATTTGTATAAATAAACTTAGGCGTATACTTAATATAAGGCGCATCTACAAGCCTTTGTGTTGCATGTGCATTTGCATTTGTGTGAGGGTTTTTTTTTGTTGTGTGAGTGTTTTGTGAGGAATATTTGTGGTTTAATGTTGGTTGTAAGCTTAACAATTAAACATAGATTTTATAAAAAATAGAAAGACAGACAACTTCACAATCGGCTTCGACTGGGTGCTGCAAGATATTTACTTGCCGAGCAAGATCTTGCGGCCAGCACCAATGTTCTGGCCAGCCTGGGTGGCGCCCTTGTTGGAGCCAGCCTGCAGGCCAACAATGGTCTGGCCAGCCTTCAGCTGCTCCTCGCTGAAGTCACGCTTGCACTCATCAGCGGGCTTGGGGCCCAGGAAGGGACCCTTGAACTCGGGGTGCTTGTAGGTCTGCAATATATTCAATTAGTATTTGAAAAAACAAGGACAATGAAATGATTAAAACTTACAGCACGGCCCAGAGCGAAGATGGTGTTGGTGACGGTGGCCACATCCTTCTTCTCATACAAGTCAACAGTCTGGAAGACATCAATGTCGGGTACTCCGTAGTCCTTCAGGGCCTTCTGGAAGTTGTTAATGTTCTCCATGAACTTGAACTGGCCGCCCGATGAGTTGACCTTGGGCACTGCATCAGGCTGCAGTTTGTTGATCAGTCTGCAGAGCACCTGACCGTCCTTGAGCACATCCTCGTACAACTGACCAGCTGGGAATTTCTCACCGAGAATGGCCTCAACCCATTCCTGGGCCTCTTTGTCCATCTCGGGATTGCGTTTGCCGGCAATCTATGCAATAGACAATTTCAAAAAATAACTTTAGCAATCGAAAAATTCATTTTATGCACTTTTTAACACTTTCAATTTGCATTTTATTATTATTATTATTTTTTATATTATTTTTTTTGCAGCTTTTCTAAAGTTTTCAACACTTTTATTCACCTTGGCACGAATAGCACGTTCAAGAGACATTTTGTTTGAGGTTTGTTGGGGGTATTCGGTTAATGCGATCTTCACCAAAGCTATAGCAAGCCTATACTGATGCCTGTCCACAGGGCGTATGCGGCTTTTAAAGCGCGAGAGCGCGAAACAAACACACACACAAATCCGAATAGACAAATTCAAGAATTTTCCAAAAATATATCCGAATTCGGAGTCATCTATGTATATAAATGAATGCCGTGAGATTTTTGTGGGCAACGCGTGGGCGTACTGTATACGAATCTACTATATAGTACATATGTGAGTGTGAGTAATTTTATTTTTCTCACTGTTGCGACTTTGAGCGTCGCCATCTCGCATGAGTCGTGCGTTTTAATTATAGACCCGTACATCCAAAACTCAGCAAAATCAATTTTTATAATTTTTCACACATTTTGTGAAAATAGACGCGCGACTTAAATTAAAATTTTACAAGCTTCTTCTTGTTCTTGTTATTGTTTTTCTTACAATTCAGTTAGCGTATACATAATTTCATCATTGGTTGCTAATCTGAAAAATTTCCACTTTTCACATTTTACGGACTCGCCGTTTGGCCAGTTTTCGTGCTGCACTTTTTTTTCTGTGTGTTTTGGCCAACTCGTGCAATTTGTTTCTCGTAATTTCCACTTGGAATTCAAATGCATTGAATCATGCTTAAATTTGGCATTGAGATGCTTTCAAAGTGTGTGAAAAGTGCCAAAATTAAGATTTTTAAATATCTCAATTCGTAAATGAAATGGCCACAAAGTAACTTTTCTGCAGGATTACTTTATTTGAATCCATATATTTATGGTAATTTTGTGGATATTATTTAGTAAATCTACTGAATTGCTCTCTAAATGAGCCTTTAATTTACCAAAGGAAGGATTTCGACAAGGAAGATTAAAAAAAATCATCCCTATGAAAAATCTAAACAAAACCAATATAAAATGTTTTTTCAAGCTTGATAAATATTAAAGCGAGCTTTTGAATTATGAACATTATAACTTTTTGAAATATCGTAAAGCAGCAAAGAAGACATTTCTAACCCCACAGACCTTTTTTTCTTAATCCGGACGACACTTTCCACTTTCTTAAATTCTTAAGGAACGTTTGAAAAAAATAAACATATTTTGTTTATTTTTTCGTACTTTGAGCTGTTCCTTCAGATCTCAATAATTTTAAGTGATTCGCATTAAACAAAGATTTTCTTTCCCTCTGTGATATTATCAAAGCTGCTTGGATGTAAATGTTAGTTATCATTTAAGCATCTTAAATTTGAGTATTTCTTACCAGTAAATTAGTATTTCTTACTAGTAAATTCCACTAAATTATGGTTAGCCTTTAATGGACATAGAAACAGAAAAACCTGCGGATGAGCCTAACACTATAATTGAAACCACTGCAATTGAAACCGCTGCAACAGAAGGGAATGCTCTAACACCCGATAGCAGCATTCTAGACATTAAGTCTGAATCCGATTCGGAAGTAGAACAGAGCCAAAGTAAAGGTGAAGAGACTGAGGGAGCTGTAGCAGAAGTAGAGGACGAGTTAAACATGGACCGAAAGCAGCTACAGTTCGAGGGCGAAGACCTAACGGAAACTATTGGAAAGAGCAAGGCAAATAACGGTAGTCGGCTTTCAAGCGAGGGCAAGTCACAAACTGAAGAATCAAAACGGGCAGAGCGAAGGGCTCGTCTGAAGAAGGCGCGAAATTATCGTTTTAGGACTGGAACTTCTGAAATATCTTTGCAGCTGAAAGTGGAACCTGAGAGGCTCAAAAGTGGGACTAAAACTAGAAATCTGAGTTTGACATGTGAGGAGACAACACAAAGCAAGGAAGATGCTGAGATTAAATACCTCTTGGGCGAAGAGGATGACGATGACGAGGAAGAGGAGGACGATCTCTTAACCCCACCAACAGGAGGAGATACAATTAAAGCAAAAATGGATTTTTTAAAGTTTTTCGAAATTCCCTCATTATCTGATATATCTGAAGACCATGATGAAGCGTAAATTTCCACTTTTACTTGTCTACCATTTTGTTATAAATTTTTGGAATTTTATAATTTTTGCAATATACAACAACATTTTAGATAAATTCTTGTTTAATTTTATTTCAGAATATTTACAGCAATTACAGCTGTAAATGCTATAAAAATGTCAATATTACGAGACAATTTAAACCAAATGGTTGACACATGCCAATTGAATTTGGTCACAAGAGTCTAAAAACTGAAAACAACTTTGAAATGGGCAAGGTCAAAGCCACTTTTATGTCCAGGCAATTAAATTAATTTATACGCTTTGCGTTATTGAAAATCGCTTTAGGGCAGGCTACAAAAATTTAAATGATGACAAAAGCAGAAAATGTCAAAAAATAAGCACATACTATTATATTAAATTAATTGCTGAACATTAAATACTCTTTCTGATTTCGACAGATTTTAGTAGGTATAGATACCCAAACAGAATCAAAAACTTTTCAAGATCTAAAAATCAATCAGATACGTAATTGTCCATAAAACAAAAACAAAACAGCTAAAAAGCTAAATCATATATGTATGTAGTATTCTGATCCGGCCAGTAAAGGTATAGTATATACTGCCTGAAGTAAAAATAAGAAGATCCGTAAACTTAAACGAGAAAGCCTCTATCACTAAGCTACACATTTTGTAACAAAATGAAAATACCCTTTCTAGTGTATAAGAACATGACAATTTCCGGCGCATGTTTGGTAGAAAGAATTCTAATTCTTTAGTTGCCGAGACAGTCGAAATTCATGCCCTTAATAAATGTAATATTTTATTATACCCTGTACTTGGAAAGTTCGTAAACAAATGCATATAAACTATACATGTTCTTGATCAACATCTGTTAATTTTTATTCCCTGTACCCATAAAATGGGTAAAAAGGGTATTACATCTGTGCAAATGTATGTAACAGACAGAAGGAGACATCTCCGACCCTATAAAGTGTATATATTCTTGATCAGTATCAAAAGAGATTTCGATTTGGCCATGTCCGTCTGTCTGTCCGTCTGTCCGTCTGTCCGTCTGTCCGTCTGTCCGTCTGTCCGTATGAACGCGTCGATCTCAGCAACTACAAGAGCTAGAGACACCAAATTTGAAATGTAGGTTCCTGTATAGCATACGCAGATCAAGTTTGTTTCATATTTCAGATATCTCCCCCGTTCCCCCGCAAATCGATTAAAACCGTTTTACAGTAACAATTTTCAAGATACAGCTTTAAGATTTGACATGTACAATACTTTAGTCTCTCTTAATCTACTGTCCAAATTTCAAGTCGATCGGATAATAAACACGGAAGTTATTCACGAAAGAAGATTCAGTAATGCAGCGAGAGGGGGAAGAAGAAGCACCGCCACCAATTAAATTGCTCGCTTGCGCTGTCGTTTTTGCCGCCAGTGTGTGTGTGCGTCTTTGTGTATGTGTGTATGTATGTGCAAGTGGACTTAGATGTGATTGAATGTTTTAGACCTGGGTACAGGGAGTTTCGTAGTCGGGTATACTCGACTAGAGCATTCTTACTTGTTTTCATTAAATTTTGTAATCTAGTATTGTGAATAAGGAAGCATAAATTGTGCAACTATGACACAAAAACTATGAAGTTCTGTTCATAAATCTTACAATTATAGATCAATTCATGAATATCAAGTTATGAAACCTGGTTTCAATTATGCTTGAACTTTTCGTAAGACATAACCTACTGAATAATTATTATACTAGATTCGATTTAATAAACAATTTACGCATAATGTCTGCATAGATTTCTCTCTCTGTTGCCAAATTTGGTATTTAGGTCTTCATATACCACACATTGATTTAATATTTGTTGAAGAAAACAACTTGAATTTCGGTATACCTTTAACTAACCATAGATACTATTTAATTTCACAAGTTCTTCAAGAATCGAAGTTTAGCTTTGAGTGTGACTGCCTGTTAGAGTATTTCAGAGCTAGAAACAGGATATTCTCTAGTCGAATACTCTCCAATTTAGCATACCTACTTATTCATACAGCGAGAAATAACATTTTATTCTTTGCTTAGGCCAAAACCAACAATAACAAAAAACAAGAAAAGATGGATGGAAATTCTTTGATTGGCGACCTTGGTGGCATTGACGGCGATGTCTCTCGCAGCGATAACTTTGCGCTAGAGCGGATACAATTTCGATAACAATCGGCAGAAGGGCCAAGATACGCGTATAAGGCCGCACAGCGTCCAACAAATTGTGCTCTGGGTTGGATCTATTTTTGTGCGATATTGAACAGGTGGAAAGGCAACCGAAATAGTTGAGAATTTCCAGGTTGCTCTCTAGAAGTGCCGCATGACTGAGGGGCTGGCTCATTGGACTCCCGAGCCATCGAGCTCTTGGTCTGTTCGACTGTTGTTTTTCACACATTCTCGCCGCATGGCGTGTTGGTTTATTTTTACAGCCACTGTGGGCCAAGGCGAATACAGCTGTAGGACGCTAAGAATACGAGGAGCTGCCCCGAAGGCAACAAATTTTTCAATTACCAAAATTTGGTTTTAGAAATGGCCTACTGTCATTTCATTTAAGTGAATTAAACTTGCCTTTTGGCGCTTTTATGGACGAGCATCTTCTTCAAATTTAATGAATGCCCCGCAGTTGCTCACAAATTTTGATTACAATTAGTAATTGAAATGCTATAAAGTAATAATATTCGGTTAAATAAAAATCAAATCAATTTCAAATGATTTAAGTGACAAACACAGAATGTGCTTGAATTGTGCTCCAAGCAAATTGAAATCGATATTGAACCTTTTTAATTTGCAGCTAGGCGAACATAGTCCTTTAATTTTCTAGCAGGCCGTAAGCTCATTTGTCCATTCTACTTTCTTTAGTTGGCCAAAATTGTAAGTGAGCCGCTTTAACACTTTCTTTCTTTTTCGCTTGTTTGCTTGGTAAATTTGATTTACCCGACTGGCAAAACACTTCAATGGCCACAGGCAGACCAAACAGCAGGCTAAACGAGCTTAGGCCTGAATGAACGTCTAGCACTCCATGCTAAGCACGGCAGGATTATATTCGCATAAATCAACATAAAAGCGTAACAAAGGCCACGTTCTAGAAAATGAAAATGCCCAAAATTGCCAACACAATAAGCAACAACAGCTGTCTTCCGAAGTGCCGAAGATGAAATACCCTGCGTAACTTCTTAACAAAACATATATTTCCAATTCCAAAATCTGTGACGCTGTAGAGACAAGTGCTTAATCAAATTTGAAGTGCTTAAACTTGTGACTTTTATAAAGGTTTTAATATCAATTGTTCCTAGATAATATGTTAGACCAATTGGTTTATTCTCTTTAATGTATTACCAGCATTAAAAGTAAATATCTTTGCCAAGATTTCTAGCATAGTTGCAAAGCGAGACAGCTATGTGTATATAGTTCAGTAGATCTTGTCGTGTCTTGCTTAAATTATTATACATTTCATGTCCTCTGGGCATCAGGGTATCAAAAGGGCAGCTTCTATCCCCAAAATGTAGTCAAGCGAAAATGGGTTCAATGCGTTGTCGGATGCTTTGCTATTTTGGTTGGGGACTTCCACTTGTGGCTATTGTTTTTGGTAGCTCCACTTGGCCCTAAGATGCGTATTTCCGTTGTTTTACAGACCGGAAACGGAAATGAAGTCAAAACACAGCGCTATTCCCGCCGGCCAAGCTGCATGCACTTGACTTTTGACTCGCTTCATCATCGTTTTTTAAATAAACAACAAACTTTTGCGCCACTCGATAATGTGGCAAAATAGTTTTCCATTGTAGACAGTTTGGGCTAAAAATAAGCACATAATTTATTTAAAAAACAGTGGATGGCAGGCTGCTTAACATTTAATTGGAAAATCTCGCCTCAATGTCGTCATTTGGCTATAAAAATAAACGCTGCGCATTGAGTATACGACATGTTGGCCAACGTTAAATCATAGACAACGGGAATAGATGGGAATTGATATTTATAAGTTTTTCACCATTTTTCTTAATGTCTATTCCGTAACGAAGCAATTAAATTTTTATGAAATGAGCATTTGCAAAAACAAATTGATGGAAGAAGAAGTGAACTTAATATTTTATACCCTTTACCGAAAGCAACAATTTATTCCGCGAACTTTGCATTACATTTGCATTTATTTATTGACATAAATTTTAATTATTTATATTTTTGTTCTATCTCTGTTTTAATTTTTGGCTGTGTTCAGCATTTATTACGGCAATGCGGCATCTTTTGAACTTTTGATGTTTCAGTTGTTTGTTTGCGTTGGTTTTTGCCAGCCCGCAAAATCATTCACAGGCCCAAAACTTTATTTTCTAACATTCCATTTGGCCAATTAAACTGAAGCTAAGTGAATGAGGGCCGATTGCTGTTGGCCCATTATCTAAAACCGAAACCTTAATTATAAATTCCAAGCAACATGAACTTAGCCACAACGCAAAAGGTCTGGGCCAAAAACCCCAAAAGTTAATTTCAGGAATATTGGCGCTCATTCAAGCTTAAAGAAGATAATATTGCTAAAAAGTAAATAAAAACGTGCAGGTAATAATTGGCCCAAATGTAGAAAATTAAAAGACTTTCTTTATTTTTTCGTTGGTGCCGCTTTAATCAATAATTCAGCTGCGACTGAATTTCACTTAGCTGGCAATGTGGAAACGCCTTGAAAAGGAAATACGGCAAGGCGAAAAGGCGGAAAAGGCAAAATCTTTCTTGCGAAACTTGTCTGACCCAAATAAAATCAACAAACGTTGCTTAAAGTGTTGATGGAATGCCTGACCAGAAATTGCTTACTGTCTGCGACCATAAAACTTTGTCAATATTTCTTCAGCTCACGCATCGTTGGCTGCCTGGCGAGAATGTGAATCGCCTAATTGAATTTCCAGGCTAACACTTTAAAGCCAGCAGCTGGGCTACTTAATGGCAGCCCATAATCACATTTTAGACTAACTGAAAAGGCCTACAATTCAACAAATTGAGTGAAAGGCGTGCAAGAAGCTGTAGCCTTAAATTGTTTTGGGTGACTTCAAAGCAACACTTTTCACTAAATCAATTTGCAGCAAGAAATATGAGTGAACATCTTTCTAAGGTGTGTCGAATATGTATACCCTCGAACCAGTCTATTGTGATCTGATATTCATAATTATTAATTTACTTGTATGAAGCATAATAAGATTTTGGATTGCTGAGTTTTGGTTGGAATATCTTCAAAAAGCAAAAGATTTTCATAGAACTACTAAGTTCTGGTCGATTATTCGTATGGCAGCTATATGATACAGTGGTCCGATGTTGACCAAATTTTATCTGCTTGTTTGAAACATAATAAGACTATTATTTACTGACTTTGGTTGGGTTATCTGTAAGAACTAAAAAGTTCTTCATACAGTAAATGAATTTTTTGCCGATTGATCCTATGACACCTATATGTTCGAGCAATCGGATTCGACCAGTTCTGACATATTTCCTACCTGCAGCAATAAGAAGCATATGTGCCGAGTTTTATTAAGAAAGCTTCTAAGCTGAGAGAATAAAATGGATAGAAACAAACATGGTTGGAGTAACTCTTTTATTGATGCTAATCAAAACTTTATATTTATGCTTGAAGGGGATCAGAAACACCTCCTTCAATTAGAGATTTCATGACAAAATGTTAATGCCCTCTGCAAGAGTAATATAAAATGTACTTTTAAGCATTAAGCTCAAGTTGCAAACCTGAAGAGCTCCGGTTGCCAACAGCCTAAAAGATTGGGCCTGAAAAAGTTTGAAGGGCAGAGCCAAAAAGTTGTTGCTGGTGTCGTTTGTCATTATAACTCGATTTGCAGCACACAAGAGTCACAAAAGTCTCCTACTTACTACTAATTTTTAACAGCTATGCTAATTTACACTCATTATGCGCTTAATTATGGGCCCTCTTGACAAAAGGCGTTGCCTGCTTTTAGGCGTTTGTTTGCCTTTGCCCCTTTCACTTTCACATCGGGGCTGTTTTCAATTTATTCACCCACAATTCTCATGCCCACGCTTAACTATTTATTTAGCATAATTACTTGTGATAATAATTTGAAAGAAAATAAAATAAAATAAATTAAACAGCAACTCGCCACTGAAATATGGTATATTATAGGTAAATATATTCTGATTTTAATTCATTTCCATTTCATTCGATTCGTCTGGCTACATTTCTCAATTATGGCCACATTGCATCATGGTCAGAACCGGGTTGCTGCTGATGCGTCCAATGGCAATAAATAAAACCGCTGGCTGGCTTTTAATCGAGTTCATTGCAAAATGCAAATAACAGCGCCAAAGGGAAACCAGGTTTTTTTCCCTACCGAAGATAAATTACCCTTTTATACATATTTTTTACGCTTTAAAGGGAAAGTAAAGATGTATATATGTAATTAAGTTGTTATGTTGTAGATAGTATAAGTTTTTCTTATACTTTTGGGGTGTAGTTATTAAAACTTTCCTTTAAGGGAATTTAATTTTAAATTAAGGTATAATTTTTATTTTATATTATTAAAAGTAAATTTAAAAGGTAATTTTGATGAAAAAAACATATTCAAAAAGATTGTGTGCAAGCTTTGACAAAATTTGTGGAACTCAAAGTCTACTAATATCCAATCAATCTAGAAAACTATTATGATCAAAAATATATTCCGGAAAGAAGTTCAGTTAAGTCATATAAATAATGACAAAGTTATGAGAGTATAAAAACTAGAATAGCATTTACAATGGAATTGCGATCTTAAGAACTTAATATTATTACGTTTATGGGTAGTATTACCACACAGATTGTCTACTGTTCAAAGTAATAATATTAACTTGAAAGCTTAAGGTACTACTCGTATATTGCCAGTTCACGGACAAGTTTAGAACTTGCTCTGTAAAAACACGACAACAGAAAATAAAATATTTATGTATCTGAAGCGGATGTCTGATACCGTTTCCGCTGCCACTAAGGAAAAGCCAAAACGTCATCCGACTGAAATCTCAAGAAGCTCCGTCATCGTGGCTGGATACAGCTCGGCAAATTGAAAAACTTGGTGCTCGAAAAGTTTGCTGCGTGACCATAGAAGATTTTGAGTACAAAGCAAATCTTGTTGCGCTTGTTGACAGCAGAAAGTCTAAGTTGCAAGTTGTTGCAGCAACACCTGAGCTTGGCGTAAGTGCAAGTGGAAACGGAAACGGAAATGGGAATGGGCACAGTCATGCTCAGGAGTGGGACAAAGTATTTATCTACGTGCGTACAATCAAGTGTAATCTTTATTTGAGTTGGGTGCTCTGTGTGGCCACAGTGGCGTCCTAAATTACGCGTACACGCGCTGGGTTGCGTGCAATTAACGCCAAGTACTTGAAGGATTACCCTGCTCAAATGTACGCACTTGATATGGCCATTAGGCATGACATGCTGTCGTCAGTCAGTGGTCAAAAGCGCGGGCCCCAGCAAATATTAGCCAACATTTTGAATGCAAACAGAACGCGTAACCGTCTAAATCAACAGGGTTCAAGTTGGTTGTATGCTAATGAAGGTAGCCCATGCGGAAAACTGTTTTTGAATATCATTAGCGGTTTTTTTGTATTATACACACATATATTGATATGCTTTTCACAAACAGAACATGCAATTAGCGTAACACAGGGCTGAAATTAAAAATAAAAGAATTTTACAAAGATATTTGATATGGCCTAATCAATGGCCTTATCGCCCTCCTGCTTTGGAAACTCAAACTTTCCCTTCTGCTCGACAATGAGACGCAGTTTTTCCAAGCCAAGGCGATTCACTCCGTAGGCATCCAATTGCTGCATTTTGTTAAGCCAACGCTGCAGTCGCGGCCAGCGTTCCTCAGCCGCCAGTGGAAACATGAGATTTACGGTGCTCAGTGTGGTCACAATGGATATATCGGCGAGCGTCAACTGAAATTCAGATAAGCAAATGTGTAACGCTAAACTCAATTAGAGAACTACAATACTCAGAATCACGTTTTGTGGTTTTATTTTCTACATTACACCGCAAGACTAGAGTTGTTTCAAATAGTTCAGTATAAACTAAACGAACACTTTCTGTTCCTGATTGTCGTTCATTCGATTTGAGTACCATTCTCGATCAACCTGTTCGTTTTGAGTATTATTGTTTGTACTACTCATTAGAATTTATTCAATATCGTTAGTAAAATAGTAAAATGTTAACAAAGATTATTCGCTCCGAAATGTGGAATCTCTTCACTATTTTAGAAAGTGGGATACGTACAAATGCTGTTTATTGGAAGGTATTTATTTTGTAGGTATTATTTTTGTTCTTTGGTTCTTTTTTCGTTCTTTGAGTTAGCAAATATTTTAGTTAATATTTAATAATTCAAATTGAACGCACAAAATGTGCTTTAAATGAACCGAACGAATACAACGAAAACATAAAGCATGAGAATGGAACTCAAATGATTAAAATGAACCAGTCAAGATGCATGATTCGTTCATTCTCTGAAAATTGAACGACTGAACTTATTCGCTCAATTGAACGGCAACATACAACTCTATCACAGACGTGTGTACCTGGTCTCCAGCCATATACTGCCGCTCGGTTAGATACTGCTCCATGATGTCGTACGCCTCGCACAGCTTGCGCTCGTGGTATGCCACATCTACGTTGGCAAACTCCTTGCGCACGATTTCCGACTAGGAGATGGTAACAGTAACAGTGTCAGTAATTATAGCATTTAATTAATACACAGCAGAGAACCATTAAATCACTGTCACGGCGGAACAGAAAGGAGCACTCGAAGAACAGGCGATTGAGCACCTTCATTCTGGCACAGTAATCCTCAGGCCAAAGTATGCCGGCTGCATCAAACTGCTCCACGAGATGTATGAGTATCACATGGCTGTCTGTGAGCACCAGATCATTATGCACCAGCGTGGGCACGCTGTGCTGTGGATTCAACTGGAGGATAGACAATTATAATACCTTCAGTCAGCTCTGCATAGATTTGCATGTATTACCAATAAAAATTCCTTCTCGAATTGGGCACCTCTGAATAAGTCAACGAAGCGCAGCTCGACATTGATACCCAGCATTTCAATTAGCATTAGACAGCTGCGCACCGGTGGACTGCGATCATCGTAATATAAGATCGGTTTCGACATGATTCTTCCCTCACCAGCGCACAAGTAAACTAAGTCTGATAAAAAGCAAAACAAGCGATCGCACTCAAGGCCCAAGAGCAACTGATAGATAACAGCTGCTTCTTCATAAGCAATATTAAAACCTGAGTTAAACTGGAAACCAACACGAGCTCTTCTCGAAAGTGTTAGGTAGTAAAAAATATAAGTATATTGTTTTGATTCAATTTGTTGTGTTCCGTCTAATATTCTATTCAATTTGTGTTTGATTAATAGATTAATAGATTAATCATTAAGCCATTTTTTCACCTGCTCTGATTAAAAAACAAATAAGAACATTTTACAAATTTAAGTTCAAATTTGATAATAGTAAAGCGCAAAGTGTGGACCTACCTTCGTTAAGTGTGGAGCAGCTGCGTTAAATAGCACATCGAGCAACCGCCACACTTCGATTGTGTATTCCTTGTTTTGTGCGCTTCGGTCACACTGCTTGTACCACTGCCTCAGCGACTTATATTTATAAATCGAAATATTAGCTGTTTTAAAAGAAAGTGAAGAGATTTTTGGTCGGAAATTGCTCACCATGTACCTAACGCGCCAGCTAAGACTGCTGCCCAGGTCCAGCCTGGCACGTCACATTGCCAATGGCAGCGGCACACATTACACAACCGCTGCGCCGCCGGCCGCCGAGCACATTGAAATTCCGAATCGCATTGAACGCTCCCCAACAGATCTGCTGCAGGCGCTGGCCAGCACCGTTGGGCGTGATCCAACGGCGGCACACTACAAGTACCACGATGATCCCTTTCTGATACCCGTGTCGAATATGGCCAAACGCACGTATGCGCTATCCAAGGAGGCGGGACGCAAAGCAGCCAGCTGGATAAAAGAGGAGCACCGCGAGCTGTTTCTGGTAAGTAGTGTGCCAAGAGTGCAGCACCATTTAAACACCTGACTGGTTTATTCTGCAGCACCATGAGGCGCAACCTGCCATTGAGAAATTCGCTCCGCGCATGGTCTATACAGAAAATTCCGAGGTGGATGCCAGCTCACTGCAGCAATTGATTGCACAAGGTGAGCTTGCGGACGCCGTGCTGGTGTACAATCTACTGGAGCAAAAAGGCATTGAAGTGAGTGCTGAGCTGAAGCAAAGTATGTTGGAGCTCGTGTGCTTCTATAACAACCAGGATCCGCTGCCGGAGGAGTATATTGAGGAGCGCTGGTTTTCGCAGAACAGTCGACGTCGTGAGCGACATGGCAAAACCTGGAAGGATGGTGATTTGGCCGAGAAACTATACGCCGCCATTGAGCCACAGACGCCACAATCTTATGCAGCACTCATACGCGGCATGTCCAAATATCTGCAGTGCGAGCGTGCCTATGCATTATTACAGGAGGCTAACGAGAGGCAAATCCCGCTGGACACCAATACCCACAACGCCATTATTCAGATAACAAGTTATCTTAAGGAGACGGCCGAGCAGCGCTGGCAGCTGTGTCAGGAGTTGCTCCAGCAAATGGCCGAGCGACAGCTACGTCCTAATCTGGGCACTCTCAATGCGGTGCTCGAGTGCATCAGCTCGTTTGGCAATTTCAAATTGGCACGCAACTCGGCTCTGAAGGTGATGTCCGAATTCAAGCAACTGGATGTGGCTCCCAGCCTGGGCACCTACTACTATTTACTCATTATATTCTGTCGGGAACGCGGGCCCATCTCGCACGTCATTGTGGACATACTGAACGACATTGGCGACAAGGAGTTCAAAATTGAGCATGCCAAGGATACGTACTTCTTTGCCACTGCCATGGACATCTGCCGCAATCATTTGCACGACAAGCAGCTGGCCAAGAAGGTGAACGAGCTGCTGCACACGGGCAACAACTACGATCTGATAGGTGACTCTTTCAAGGAGTCCATATACTATCGCAATTACTTGGCACTGCTCTGCCAAACCGAGTCCATTGATGATTTCATGAAGACCTACGATCTGCTAGTGCCCAACATCTACATACCCGAGCCGGGCATTATGGAGGAGATACTGCGAGCCATAGAAATCAATGGCGCTGTAGAGCAAGTGCCCCGCATCTGGTCCGACATGGTTATCTTTGATCACACGCATCGGGAGAGCTTGCTGCTCTATGTGCTCCGCATTATGGTGAACAATCGTCCCAATGCTGAGCTACCCGCACATCAGCAGCTGCCCGAGCAGTGCGCCAAGGTGGCCCTCGACATGTACAACAAGATCGAGGAGTCGGCCAAGCGCATACGCAAGGTCTCCTTTACCGGCCAAATGCTGGGTGATATTCTAACCCTGCTCGTGCGCGGCGAAAGTAGCTTTGATAAGGCCACCGAAGTCTTCTCGTACATTGACAAGCAGCAGCATCACATTCCCGGAACGCCCGCGGATACTGCCCTGCTCGAGTACGTGGAGGCGACTGTGCTGCAAAAGGCGCCCAGCCAGGCGCTGACGGCGCTCCAGTATGCCGTAGAAAACAACATGGAAACGGATTCGCTGGCGCAGTGCATCCACGAGGGCTTCACTCTAAACGAAGTGCATTTGGCCAAGTTGAAGTCGCTAGTGGGTGATAATATTAAGGTTAAATAAAACCCCGCAGCTTTGTAAAAGTCATTAAGTTTGTTTTCTAATTGCAATAAATACACATAATAAATAAATGCAGGGAATGCATTGCCTTATACTAAGTTGGATGTGCCTTGTGCCAGTTGAGATTACCAGAGTTAATGATTAGTCTATAAGATTCATTCATTCTTTGAGACGACCTCCCAGTTAGTACCATCGTGTGGCAGCTCGCTGCGCACAAAGGGTGACAGCCAGGTCAAGAACATACGTTTGCCGAGCACCATTTCAATGTTGGCAAGCCAGCCACGATTGTATTTGGAGTTTAGGCGCTCCTTCATTACAGCACCACGCCTGAACATGGGCAGGTGGTATATGAGCAGTAATGTGGACATGGCAAAGGCCAGTATATTCAGCTCGTACACCAGCAAATAGAAGTTCTCCCAGCATGCGTGCACGGTGAGGCTGAGAGCCGGTATTAATATGGTGACCAGCGTGTATGGACGCAAGTAATAGTCGGCGTGCAGATACCATACATAAATGCTGGCACTTAGGGTAAGGTAACCGGCGCCAATGCTCATGTATACGAGAAAGTAGAAGAAATAGCGATAGTTGTGATGTCCAATGCAGCAGCAGGTGAAGCGGCAATGATGGTCCCGTTTCAGTATGCAAATATTGCAGATCTCGCAGTGCCAGGAACGTGGCGGCACCAGCGCCTGGCATTTATCGCACATGTGCCACTTGCTGAGCAGCTCCGGCTCCAACGGCGGCTTCAGTATATCCACTGCTGGTATATTGGGATTGAAATTAAGAACACGTAAGAAAAGCTTTTTAGCGAGTTGCCTAAGATTCAATACCTTTGCAGAGACGTTAAGATTTTATTGCAAGGGTATTAAAAAGGCTTCCTATATTTAGATAAAGATACTTGCAATTAATAGACGTATCCACTAGCATGCAGGCCAGCATATTAGACGTTATATTGAATACCAAAAAGAGTCCGCCAATCCACACAGTCGTGTACCAAAAGCTGCCCACATCATAAAGTTCCGGCATTACAACAGTAACATGAAATATATATGTTATGGGCACAAAAATCGCAACGAGCATAAAGCATGCGCCATCGGACATGCAGCGGGGTCGAAATACCCGATCCAATGAGCGTAGTATCATTTTATGTTTCACTAAACGAGGAAATTTACTGAAGTTTTAAAAATTTACTTGACAAACACACCAATCATAGGAGTGAAATGGTAAAACAATGATTTTGTTTTTACAAATTTAGGTTGTCACTATGCTACCCTAGAACTGTTTAGCATACCAATGTGGATAAAGCCATGTCCAAAATTTAGTTAATGATGCGGGAATTATTATTTTACTTCGGGTTCGCTGAGTAAACAATAGGGAGAACGTGTGTGTTATTATTATGCAGTGTGACCGCTAAATATTGTGAGAGAAATATTTTGTTTTGATATATCGATTGTATAAAATATCGTATATCGATTTTGAACGTGTTATTAGTGCTTTCTTGATTAAACGACCTTAAAATCACTGTGACTTTGATTTGCTGCAAACGGAAAAGCGCCGCTGAATATTTAAAATCAAAATGCATGCTTTTAATTAAACGACTCCTATTATGCAGTCAGTAGCCTCATAAGAAAATCTCGAATAATATATTTTCTGTGTAATATTGCACAGTTTATAAAATAAGATATTTAATTATTTAAATGATTTTTGCTACAGCTGCTGCTGAATTCGGTTGCATTTGCAATTTAAATACGACATAGGCTTAGACGAGATTTTCGCTTCAATCACACTTTTCAATCAGTCGTAATGATATAGTCACTGGATGTTGCGCATCTCTAATGAGAGTTGCTTGCGTGAGCAATAATCAGGAAAGAAGAAGGCAGAAAGAGAGTGCATAAACACAGTGGCTAATCAAAAATATTGAAACCATAAAACATTCCAAATGCTACGGTAGAAGTATTGTATCAGTCGTTCTCATTGCATTGCGCGCTGAACAACAAAAACCCACACGAGCTAGGGAGGCAAGAGACAATAATGGCTAGTCAAGGTGCGCAGCTGGCATTTTTAACGCTCGTATCAATACTCTGCCTCCTGGAATTGGTCGCAGCTGGTGTGCCTTTAAGGCGCTACGAGGCCTTGCTGAAGCAGGAGTCGGAGCCGGCGGACGAAGAGTTGGGCCTGTACGATGATAACGACAAAGTGGTTCGCCTAACAGTGGGCAATTTCAATGAAACTGTGCTGGAGCAGAACCGTGGCGCGCTCGTTGAATTTTACAATACATATTGCGGGCATTGTAGGCGGTTTGCGCCAACCTACAAGCAGCTGGCGGAGCAGCTACTGCCGTGGCAGGATGTGGTCATTATAAGCGCATTAGACTGTGCCGCCGAGGAGAACAATGGCATTTGTCGCACATACGAAGTGATGAACTATCCCACGCTGCGTTATATGGGCCCGGGCTTTCAGCCCAACGGCCAGCAGTATGGCCAAAATCTGCAGTCGCAAAAGATCGAGGAGATACGCAGTTTGCTGGCTGGCATGGTTGCTGCTGAGAATCAAACGGTCAACAATACCAACTGGCCAAATTTCTCAGCTGTCACGGAAAATGATTCGGCAGCCGCGCTCTTTGAGGGTCTGAGCAGCCAGCGCGAGTACATAGCGCTTATCTATGAGCCAGAGAACTCCACGCTGGCCATTGAAACGTCGCTTTTTCTGCTGCATTGGCCCGCGCTGCAGGTGCGTCGCTTTAGCGATGCCGCCGTGGCAGCTAAATTCAAAATAGATACCACCAAACATGAGCTGGCACTCCTGGATCGCCAGGGCCATGTTCAGACGCACAAGCCAGCTGAGCAGACCGCCGCGGCATGCGCCAAGGCCATTGAGGATGCGCTACGTACGCTGAACTTTACGCCCAGGCCACAAAAGACTACAGAACAGCAGCAGCAGCCACATTTGGAGATTAGATCGCCGAATGCAGCTGTTAAGGAAATCATTAAGGAAGTGCATGGCAACAAGCATATCATTTATCAAGCGGATCTGGAGCAGGCCATACACACCATACTGCACAACGAAGTGGCCAAGGTGAACGAGATTAACGGCGAACGTTTACTGGCCTTGCAACGCTTTCTGGGCGTGCTGCAGCGCTACAATCCTTTGGGCACAAATGGACGCAAACTGGTAGGCAAAGTAAAGGATTTTGTGGCGCAGTTCAATCAGGAGCTGACGGGCAAACAGTTTGAGCAGGAGCTGCAAAGTTTAGAGGCAAAACTGGGTCCCATCTACTCGTCCACCCACTTTGTGGGCTGCACCGGCTCCAGTCCGCATCTGCGAGGCTACAGCTGTTCGCTCTGGACGCTCTTCCATTTTCTGAGTGTCCAAGCGGCCTCCAATGAGGATACGCAGGATCCCCTAGAAGTGCTGCAGGCAATGCATGGCTACATCAAAAACTACTTCGGCTGCACTGATTGTAGCGAACATTTCCAGGTGAGTTTATCAGGCTGGGTATTCAGACACGTAGACCTCCTACGTGTTAACTTAATATACTATAGAATAATAGACGCTTTCACTATGAGATCAGCAACGATTTTGATGTGCTTGTATAACCATCAAATTAGCTTACGTTTAGCTAAAGGTTTTCAACAAGAGCCTAATCTATTGGGTCGTAGCCTTTGGAAATTTGCTTAATTTGGTTTTAGCAGTAAGTGTAATAAAGCAAAATTGAATAATTGATTACCCAATAAAGTAGTACACACTTAAAGTGCGCTCGAAATAGTCACAAACCGGTTATAAGAACAACAATATAGAATGTACACTTTCGATTGTGAACACCCTTTGTTTTTTACTCCCTGTACCCATAAAATGGGTAAAATGGGGGTATTAGATCTGTGCAAATGTATGTAACAGCCAGAAGGAAACATCTCCGACCCTATATGGTATATATATTCTTGATGAAAAGAAAATTCGATTTGACCATGTCCGTCCGGATGAACGCGTCGATCTCAGCAACTATAAGAGCTAGAGACACCAAATTTGAAATGTAGGTTCCTGTTACCGATTGGAGATATCTCCCCCCACACCCCCAGAATTTGATAAAACCGTTTTACAGCCACAATTTTAAAAATATCGGCCTGGTATTCTGCATGAACAATGCTTAGTTCACTCTTAATCTACTGTCCAAATTTAAAGTCGATCGGACAATAAACACGGAAGTTGTTCACGAAAGAAGATTCAGTGCGGGGGTAAAAATCAGCGCAGCCGCCACTTTAAATGCCACGTTTGTGCTGTCGCTTGTGTGTGTGCGCCTTTGTGTATGTGTGTGTGCATGTGTAAGTGGACGAAGATGGGTTTGAAAGTTTTAGACCTGGGTACAGGGCGTTTCGTAGTCGACTTGAGCATTCTTACTTGTTTCAATTATTTTTTATTTTATATTTCTCGTTGAAAAATTAGCCTTCAAGTTTTTTTCCGAGTAAATTATACACTTATTGCATTTAGTTAAGGAAGTTCAGGCCTGTTTGTCATTAAGCGAATCCCAAGATAAGCATTTTAACAATGCATTTGTATATGTTTGTATTATAATTATAGTAATTTAAATAGATAAGTGCTATACTAGAAAACCAGAAAGAATAGCTAGCTTCAGTGTGCCGAAGACTTAATACCCTTGCGGATATGTCACTTAAATTGTTTCTAAGGGAGCTATTCTATTTGGTATTCTGATCTTAAATTTCCATAAGCTACTTGAATTGTTACTATAAATTTTGTCCGTAAAGATCAGAAGGCTCTGATCGATTCCAGCAAAAAAAGATCTTAAATCAAATCTTGTCGACGTGCAGAAAATCAATTTTATAAACAAAACCGTTGTCTCACAAAAAGTCTAATATTGACTTGTTATAACACCCTCTTTACGGTATAAAGAACACCCTCTTTACGGTGTAGAGAAAGTTATTCTATAATAATTTCTAATTGTTTAATCGCTTTCCCTTTTAAAAAAGAAACGTTCCGGAGCATGCAAATAAATGTGTGTAGTATAGTGTTTATACATATGGCTGCTATTTGCTAATTTTATGCTGATTAAACATTAAGTACATTATTTCGCAGATACATGCATAACATCTAGTACATAATAGTATGTACCCACATTTAAGTGGGGTTAAAGCCCTCATTATTTGTATATATACTCGTATACAGAGAATAAGAAGCATTATGCTGATAAATAAGTTCAATTGACTAGTCACGTTTGCATGATTAATGTGATGATCATGGGTTGTGAAATTGTTTAGAAAATATTTCCACTGCGATTTATTATTGTTCAGCACTTCTCATCATGATTGTTGCGTAATCAAAAGCGATCATCAAAAACGACAGTTTCTTTTATATCTGGCAAACATAAGGACGGCCTGAATATTTTGTGTTTTTTCTTGCTTTTGTTGAGCAGCTGTGCAAAGAGCTAGCGCCTCTTGGCACAGGTGTTTACGGCCAAAATATTTACCCTTATTAACCTATTTCATAACCTATTTACAGGCAATGGCCTCACGCCGCAAAATCTGGAACGTACCCTCCAAAGACGAGGCCATACTCTGGCTCTGGGCGGCCCACAATGAGGTCAATCAGCGCCTGGCCGGTGATGCCACTGAGGATCCGGAATTCCCAAAAGTACAATTCCCCAGTGCAATCAGCTGTCCGCTGTGTCGACGTGCGCCAGCAGCAGATGCTTCGAAAGAGAATTTTGAAATCAACTGGAACAAGGATCATGTGCTGAGTTTTCTCAAGAACATACATAATCCACAGTTTGTCAGCCGCTATGGCTTGGAGCGAGAGGAGCTGCTCTTTGAGACGCTGGATAAGATGAGACAGAAGCGTCAAATCTCTGGCGTATTTTCCGATATGGACATGCGTATGGGCATGTTTTTGTATGCCTTCTGCATTGTCATGATGGTGTTGGCATTTAAACTATTCGCCTTTAAGGGCGGCTATCGAAAAAAGCCTTATGGACACGATATACTGGGCAAAGTGTAATGAAAAGTTCTTTAAAAACCACTTGGTGGTTTTCTTTTATATTTAAAAAGACACGAACACCAATAGTTATCGCAATTTATAACGATCATCTCTTAATGTTTTGTATGTAACTCACAATTATTTTTAAGATCAAAGTGTATATATCAATTATCTTCCAGTTGTACTATTTTATCATGACTACATTCGCTTTTATAAAATTACTTATCTTAATGTATCTTCGTTTTTTTTATAAATGCGCCAATGTTTACATTTTTTTTGTTCATTTTCGCACTAGTTTAAATAGAATGATAATGCGCATTGTCGATTGTCTAATGTCAATGTCTATCTCCAATTCAAACAGCCAGCTCTCGGTAGCTTCTACCTATGTACGACACCTGTTTTGAGGCTTGTCATCTGGCATGTACGTACACATTTGTATGTGGGGCACTTGAGATAACAACAAAAGGTGTGCCATTACAATTCAAATAGAATCCTACACGAAAACATGAACACATATACGATAATAATATGTGTACTGGGTCAGTTCCATAAACAAGGCCGATACAGCTGAACTAATTTGACCGATACCGAGCTTAGAACACAGAAATTATAATCATTCCTAAACGCTTTTACTATTCGTGACAGGTATTTACAGCGAACAAACAAAAACACGAGTTATCACAAATTATCAAACATCTACAGACAATTTAAAGTGTAGCTGACTAGCAAATACCCTGTAACCAGTATGAAATATCTATACACACAACACATAATACAAATTTCATAATAACTTCTTTGTTTAGTATTCGAACGCTATGAAGTATACCAAATAAAACCAAGTCTATAAGGCCTCTGAATACAATCCCCGGCAAGAGCATATAGCTTTAAATCAAAGCCAAGTAAATGCAATCCACAATATGTTTTCCAAACTGAGAGAAATTCAGTTGCGTAAAATTGCAGAAGCTGGTTGTAACAAAAAATAGCAAGAATATTTGTATGCATATCAAATAAATTTCATTTATAAAATCTTTTAAAGTCGGGATGCCACCATGGCAAAACTTTGAACTTTTCTATTCGCGAATATTTAACAGTTACGCTCAACTGGCTGTTGCTCTTATCCTCTACAAAGTCCAGCTCCAAGTTCTTGGCACGCATATCCGTGCAGAGCATCTCACGGGTCGCCTTGAGGCGAAAGCGCGACTGTTGCTGGTTGTAGAGCAACTGTAAAGGAAGCGGCATAAATTTCCGGCACAGGACAATCAACAGTACAACACCTTCATGTCGACTATCAAAGTTGTATCCCGTGTGGACTGGTGCATCTTCATCTGCAAGTGTTTCCCAATCATTAATCACTTCCGTGTCCATATCCGTGTCGGCTCTTGTGGGAATTTGAGGCGACTGTCGGTTCCATAGTGTGTAGCATATGATCCACAAGCATTGATACTGCTTCTGCGAGCAGGACACAAATGTGCGCTGCAGCAGCCAGTCCAGACTGTAGCCCAGCTCCATTCGTATCTTGAGCGGCCGATAGCAATGGAAGAAAGCCTCAATGATTTTTGATCGCAGGGCTTTCGTATCACAGTTACGTATTTGCTCCAATTGTAAATGGGCAGGCAAATCCAAGTTCCAGATCTTGGTTGATCCACGCAAGCAGTAGCGTTTGTACATGTTTCGCCAGAAGACTCTAGAGCTGACCAACCTATTAAACTGTGTGCATACCAGGGCAAAGGTCTGCACATCCTCTGGATCTAGGCGCATGGCAATATGAAACCAAACATCATGTCCAATATCAATTCCATTGTTGTCAGCACTCTGGGCCATTGCGGGAACTGCCGCCCAAACATTCGCATTGGATTTTTGCTTCAGTTCGAGGTAAACATCAGATTGGCGGGCATAGATTGCTGTGTTTTGAAAGTGATATGGTATTATTCATAATTTGTCATAGAAATAGGTTTAACTTACCACATTTCCCCCTACTGCGATACAGTTTTTTCTGTATATATTCACTGCTGTTATCGTCTAAACTCATACTTAAATTTGTTGTGCATTGAAATAGTCTTTTGTGCTAGGGCTATTCCCGAACATTTGTAACCCTGCAGGTAATATTTCGGTTGAGTTACTGTTTGCCAAGAGGCCACTCAAAAACATGGTTTTCATCTCAAAAATTCAGAACAAATTTAAGAATTCGATTTCCGGCTGTGACTATTTTGCAATCATTTTTATTAAAATATTATTGAATCTAAATAACAATCTACTTATTAGTGCAGTATATACGATAACGATATTTAAACGTCAATCGTCAAGCGGTGCTGCCAACGCGTGCGTATTGTAAAACTAAACAATTAATTTGGCGCCAAATTTAACTGTTGACACGCTTGAGCAATGCAAAATAGCTGTACGAGCTGTTCACAATCTGCAAAATAAAACAAACATTAATAATAATACTAATCAAATCCACACTCCTCATACAGCTGTAAATGTTGCTAAGCTAAAACTCTGTGTGTGATTTAAGGTTCGCACACGCAGCTCCGAATTAAAACGCAGCATCATTAACAGGCACATTTTCCGATTGGTCTTGTTCCAGGTTGGCCACTCCGATTTGTACAATGCATGGCTCAGTTGTGAGCTTTGATATGTCGCCTCGTTAGCCGCATAGCACATAATGAAGATTTGGAAGAGCATGTCAAACTGATACGACGCCGTCTTGAGCAAATTCGCCGTCTCGCCCGTATTCGTGGACAGGTCATAGAAATTGGACACGAGCACCAGCACCGAGCAGAACAGCTGCACCGAACCTGGCACCTTAATTAAATCCTCCAGCGAATCCCTTAGCTGCACAATGTGTCCATAAAAGACGCAACATTCGCGTAACTCGCACGCAATGCGTTTATCATCCAGCAGCGTCAGAGCTGGACCCAATCTCTCCAGACGCAACTCCAGAATAGCCAGCTGCGCCTTCAGAAAGATCAACAAAGCCGGCACCACCGAATCGAAGGCTATATTGAGCCAGCAGGTAGGCGTCACCGCCACCAATTGGTACAAATAAAGACCATAGTAGCAGACGGGATTGACCAAGTCGCACGGCTCGTACATGGTAATCGGCAGGACGCTGTTGTCCTCAAATAGCTGGGTGAGCAATATTAATGCACATGCCAGCATGGACATCAGGCCGTAGAAATTGCGAAACTTGGTGGCTACCCGAGCAGCGGATATTAAAACCAAAGATTCCTGCTTGGTTCTTGGCTGGAACTCACTGTCATGCATATTTGCCAATAGCTCGTCCTGCTTCTCATGCTTCAGGTGAATGCTAACCAATTTGGTCATGCAGGACACTTCGGTGGCAAACATGAAGAACACCTGCAGTACTACACGCACATTTCCGATGTTGCCCAGGACCCGTATTGAGAACAATACCAGCAAAATGGCCACAATGCCAAAGATGAGACTTAGGCGGAGCTGATGCCACCAAATTTGTTGCCTGGTGGCACCAGGATTCAAGCTCCAGATGCCCAGTATTCGGAAATACCAGACTTGGTACTTGTAGAAACTTTCCGTGATTTCTTGCTGCTCCGATCTGTTCATGATGACGGAAACCTTAACTGTTTTATATATTGCAACTTTGCAGTGGCTTTTATAGGCCACGTTCAGCAAGGACAAGCAGGATAATGAGCTCTAATGAGCCGCTCATTATGTCACATTTTGCTGCGTGTGCTACAGTGCACAAAATGCAGTCAACTCACCGAACTGAACAATACCAAATCGAAGGCATGGCTGGCATTTATCGTCCTGATCCTTATGGCAATATCCAGACGCTGCATCAGCATCAGCACCAGGCGTCGATTGCTGCGTGTCCAGTGCACCCAGTTGGATTTGTACAGCTCGTGTACAATTAACAAACTTCTTAAACTCCTACTTATTAAACTTACCATATTGCACCAAAACAACCTTACCTTATAAAATGGCAGGAGTTCAAACCGTCCATATATCGTCCGTATATAAACTCATCTTCTATCTTAGTAACAATTGTGTGAGCCTCACACCTCTTAAATTCTCATTGATTGTTTAGGAGCATATTAAATCCTCAAAATTGTATATTGCAAAATTTGTTAAATACTGGAGCTAAGTCCTTAAATCAAGTTTAGTCGCGTATAGTTCCTTGTTATCTAGGTTTAAGGTAACATATAAGTCGATTATTCAAAGGTTTTTTCTTCCCCATTTTCCTTTGTAATCTATATTAATTATTTTTAAACATAACAAATTTATTAAGTAAACTGAAGAAATATTACAGTTGAAAAGCAATCGCTAAAACTCTGAAAAGTACTAAAAAATAAAAAACATTGTATTTTAGAAGGGGTTATTACGCAGCAAAAACTAATCATTTCAAAGATCAATATCCAGAAACAGAAAAAATGCCAGAAGTTAATTCTGTGCAGGACTCGTTTCCATTGCACCTCCTGCGGCCACATCAAGTAAAATTCGAGTATTCTCTGTTGTCCTTTGTAGAATACCTCCACAGACTTGTCAAAGCTCGGCGACATTACGCAGGAGGAGTCTTGAAGCCACAACTGTTATGGGTCCTGAGATTGGCGCAAGCTTTCAAAGGCCGCTGCCAGTGCATATCGCAAACGATTAAAAACTCGTTAGCGAGTTTAATTGATGAGAAATTAGAAATATGTATGATTGGCAGAAATTCTCAAATGCCAACGAAAACGGACCCAAGAAAAACTAAAAGTTTTGACCTATAACTAGTCAGTATTCATAAAATGATCTAAATAAGATCGCAAAAATCTTCAAATTAAAGTTAAAACCCTTCAAAAGAACATTAAAGTGTTATAATGATCTTCCACCCGATATGGGGCTTGACTTGAGTCAAATTAAAATGTCAATTAAGCACTTACTTGAAGAATTTCCTTCTCTAATTTGCTCATTTATTCCCGAGTTGTAATTTTAAGCTTAAGTATTTTAAGCTAGATATAAACTAAACATTGGTTATTAATATATAATTAGATATAATAGTTTATTGCCTGCAAACTGTGTCCACTATTTCGCGCAGTGTGTGCAACTCAAACTAATCGTTTGCTATTGTTTTATAAGCATGGGACCGTTAAGTAAAATATTTAATTATTCAGGACACATTTATGATGAGGTTGGATATTATGCCTAAAGGGCAAGCCATTTAAATTGGATATATAATAAATTTCGTGGGAAAATATCCTTAATATATTGTATGTTCGATAAATTATAAAATTATAAATTTCAGAGACAGCATTTAATATGAACTTCACAAATGTTGCAAATCAAAATTTGTATGATTGTTTAGCACACAATTAGATTTTATTTAAATGGCTAATTATTCATTTTGAAGTCAATTAAAAATGCAATTTTTAGAACTTTATTACAAATATTTTTATTGCACAAGATAGTTGAGGTTGAATTAACTGAAATTTTAAAAAATAAAATGATATTTAGGTCCAATCTAGAGAAATACCTAGGTCAACCAGGTTCATAAGAGTATTCCGCATGGGTTAACTTTTACCAAACTTATGTTAGTGAGATGATTATTACCGTCCCAGATCTTTCAGTCTAATCATAATATGCTCCATGTCCGCATCAGTGTGGAAAGTTTTCTGGATTGCAGCAAAATGTGTAACCATCAATGTGATTATCCGGCAAGCTGAAAGGACAAGTCACAGGCTGGCATATGGCAAGGACCTCCGGCCTCTCAGTCTCAAATATGCTGTTAAGGGTGAGAAAGACATAAAGTCCCTTGCCGTTAATATCTCGGACAACCTTATATGTCCACTGGGGCACTGGAACCTTAGAGCCTGACAAGCAGGCACGGCGATAGTTGGAATCTTCATCTTTCAGTGTGAGCATATCAATTCCCCCAGTTTTGACCCGAAATGGAACCGTCGTGGTCACTTGACCGCGTACCCAGCGCTCAATCTTCTCCCAGTTGCCATCGTTGATAGATTTGAACTGTGGCACTATATTGAGGTAACGAAAAGTGCTGCTCATTTGATCGAGAAATAGAAAGTCCGCAGAGGCCACCAGATGGCCGCGATTGATGACCAATGCCCGCGAATCGGGCAAATACCGTTGAGCATTCCCATAAATGCAATTAAATGCATTGTATATATTACCCTTCATATAGGCAGCCGCCTCTGCGGGTGTCACTATCTGATCCGTCTCAAAATCCACAAAAGGACGCTTTGCAACTATTCAAAAGACTTAGGAATAGATGCAGGTACAATAATTAGTCGATTCTCTTACAGAAGGACTTGTGGTAGACGTCGCTTTGGGAGTATTCAACTCGACCAATGCTGGGATCATAACAAGATCGATAAAGTTCCAGGTGCTCTCCGTTTATCGTATAGCCAACGGCATACATTCGCTGTTTGCACGCATTGTCCTGGACTAAGGTAACCGCTGGCTGCATTGGATTGTCACATCTCATGGGCAAGGTCTCCGAAAATTTTCCATTATCCTGGCAAACGGTTTCAACCACGTCCCCCACGTTGCAGAACATGTGCAGCGTCACACCGCTGGGCACGATCTCTGTGCGCAGTAGCCGATAGTTTCCCCCGGCATCTCGATAGAGGAATATGCGATTTGTTCCCTCGACCATCTCCCTGGTTATTTGGCAATCGCTTTTAACACCTGAATAACCAAGTTTTCAATATATCTACTCATATACTATTGTGTGTTTTTTATGCTCATCATTTACCCTGTGGAAAGACCAGCAGCAATAACAAGATTACTGTAAAGTAATTCATGTCTAAGACACCCGATTTTAACCTTCACATAATTTTGACAGTCAGCTAAATTGGAAAAATGAAAATTGAAAAATCACACTTAAAATTTTGAACTCCCAAGCCAACAGACTTGGTAATGTTCAGTCAGATAGCAAAAATTTCAGTATATTTTAGTCAGAGGCATCTCCGATCATAAAAAAGTACCAAATACACTTGTATTAACTTTTCAAAAATCTTCTTCGGGGTCTTTGTCAGACATATTTGAGCAAGTTCCCAATATTTTTGACATTTTTTGAATAAAACTTATCCTTTTGTTTGGTTGCCTGTATGGTTTCTAATAAATATCCTTGTTCCGCACATAGAAAGAAGGGCGCAGATGTGATATGCTTAGTGCTGGTAAACGCACTCAAAATTTCTGTTAAAGTTGTTTAATAACAGCTCCAAATATCGACCTATCACTACTGTGAATGCTAGCGATAGCGGTCAGCAATCGTTAATCGAAAGAAGATCGTGGCGCCAAACTTAACTGTTGACCTTCTTTTGCTATAAAACGCATGCAAATGTTATGTTTAAGCTCTCCCCAATAACGTTAACTGTATTTTTTCCAGTGCCTTTAATAAAGATTATAATGAATATTCTAAATGCTGCAGTGAATGCGACAACAATATTTAAACGTCAATCGTCAAGTGGTGCTGCCAACGCGTGCGTATTATAAACTAAGCAATTTTTGGCTTCAAATTTAACTGTTGACACGCTTGAGCAATGCAAAATAGCTGTACGAGCTGTTCACAATCTGCAAAATAAAACAAACATTAATGATAATATTAATCAAATCCACACTCCTTATACAGCTGTAAATGTTGCTAAGCTAAAACTCTGTGTGTGATTTAAGGTTCGCACACGCAGCTCCGAATTAAAACGCAGCATCATTAACAGGCACATTTTCCGATTGGTCTTGTTCCAGGTTGGCCACTCCGATTTGTACAATGCATGGCTCAGTTGTGAGCTTTGATATGTCGCCTCGTTAGCCGCATAGCACATAATGAAGATTTGGAAGAGCATGTCAAACTGATACGACGCCGTCTTGAGCAAATTCGCCGTCTCGCCCGTATTCGTGGACAGGTCATAGAAATTGGACACGAGCACCAGCACCGAGCAGAACAGCTGCACCGAACCAGGCACCTTAATTAAATCCTCCAGCGAATCCCTTAGCTGCACAATGTGTCCATAAAAGACGCAACATTCGCGTAACTCGCACGCAATGCGTTTATCATCCAGCAGCGTCAGAGCTGGACCCAATCTCTCCAGACGCAACTCCAGAATAGCCAGCTGCGCCTTCAGAAAGATCAACAAAGCCGGCACCACCGAATCGAAGGCTATATTGAGCCAGCAGGTAGGCGTCACCGCCACCAATTGGTACAAATAAAGTCCATAGTAGCAGATGGGGTTGGTCAAGTCGCAGGGCTCGTACATGGTAATCGGCAGGACGCTGTTGTCCTCAAATAGCTGGGTGAGCAATACTAATGCACATGCCAGCATGGACATCAGGCCGTAGCTCTAATGAGCCGCTCATTATGTCACATTTTGCTGCGTGTGCTACAGTGCACAAAATGCAGTCAACTCACCGAACTGAACAATACCAAATCGAAGGCATGGCTGGCATTTATCGTCCTGATCCTTATGCCAATATCCAGACGCTGCATCAGCATCAGCACCAGGCGTCGATTGCTGCGTGTCCAGTGCACCCAGTTGGATTTGTACAGCTCGTGGGGCAGCTCCAAGCTGCGCTGTGTGATCTCTCTGAGAAAAAGATATGGATTTCTATATAAATAAGTATCTTTAACTATACAGACTTACCCTGCAAAGTAGCATAATATAAAGACCTGTATGAGCATGCAGCTTTGGTAGATGAAGAACTTCAGGAACACCAGTTTTTCATCCGATAACTGTTAAGAAATCGAATCAAATATATACTTATCTTGTTTAAAATATATATTATTTTAATAACAATTTTATCCAATTTGTATTTTATAATCACTTGAAAAGTTTGCCTTGTAAAGATTAACAGCTTGAGTTTTGAAGGTGTTTCTATATATTTCTAAATATTGGTAACATAATTTACCAAATTACCAATAACCAGATATTATATCACTAGTATCGAACCTGATGGTTCAAAACTAATCACTGTAAAATATTGATTCTATAGGAATGTAAATTAAAAACATTTTCTAATTATTTTCTTTGATATGAACAACTTTCAACTTGTATGATAATTCACAAATCCTTGCACGATACTTATATTTAATATTTTTATGAGCAAAAATATCCAAATCTCACTTTTATTTCCCAACTCACCAGCGACATGGCATAAAAATTAGCCGTTAAGACCAGCACAGAGCAGAATATCTGCGCTGATATTGGCTTATAGACCAGACCTTCGACATCAGCAGCCAGTTCCACAATTCTCATGTAGTATGTAATGCAGTTCTTCAGCTGTAACTTCAATTCAGCCTCATTCGCCTCTTTGGCACTAGAATTGTGTCCAATGCGCTGCAGTCTCAATGCCAGGATATCCAACTGGGATCTCACGAATATGAACATGGAGCAGCAGAGCGAATCAAAGGATATATTCAGGAAGCAGGCAAGCGACAAAGCGCCACACTGATAGAAATACATGAACCAATAGCCAAAGGAACCCCAGGGTCCATTGAAAGGATCATATGTTGCCAATGGCAGCTGGGTGTTATCAATGGCGTACTGAGTTAGGAGCAGCATAGTTAGCGCCGCCACCGATATAATCCCGTAATAGTTGCGTACAGTGCGACTTAGTTCCCTTGCTGCCGCAAAGATTAGCTGCTCCTCCACGCTTTCGGGGCGGAAGTGCGGGTCATGCAGGTTGGCAAAGAGCTTCAGCAAGGTCACATTGTTCAACTTACAGGACACCACCTACAAATATAATTCACAACTAAGAGAATATCAATTGAGTAAACTGCAAAGTGGGTAAAACCTTAAGAGTGTAGGCAATGCAGGTGGCCAGCACAAAGAATCCCTTGACCACCTCGTTCATATGGCTGATGTTGATTCCAATGTGCAGCGTCAGAATCAGATCAAAGATCAATATCCAGAAACAGAAAACATGCCAGAAGTTAATTCTGTGCAGGACACGTTTCCATTGCACCTCCTGCGGCCACATCGAGTAAAAGTCGAGTATTCTCTGTTGTCCTTTGTAGAATACCTCCACAGACTTGTCAAAGCTCGGCGACATTACGCAGGAGTCTTGTAGCCACAACTATTGTGGGTCCTGAGATTGGCGCAAGCTTTTAAAGGCTGCTGCCAGTGCATATCGCAAACGATTAAAAACTCGTTAGCGTGTTTAATTGATGTGAAATTTGCTAAATGATAACCTATAACTGGAAGAAATTCTCCAATGCCATCGCAAAAAGACACAAGAAAAACTAAAACTTAAGTTAAAAAATAGTTTTTTACGTTTAAGCTGCGTCCACTATTTCGCGCAGTGTGTGCAACTCAAACTAATCGTTTGCTATTGTTTTATAAGCATAGGACCGTTAAGTAAAATATTAAATTATTCAGGATACATTTATGATGAGGGTTGGATAATTTACCTGAAAGGCAAACTGTTTAAATTGGATATGTAATGAATTTCGTGGGAAAATATCCTTAAGATATAGAATGTTTAATTTTCGCTAAACTCTATCGATCTGTATATACAAAAGAGTTCGTCCTGACTAATTTATAATCAAATTTATATAGTAGGTTCCATTTATGATGAAAGTGCACACTAAGACGGGGTTTTCGAATATTCCTCCCACAAGCGTGGAACATCCCAGAAAACTGTTGTATGAGTCTTTTTTGTTTACCATTAACCTTAATTATTGAGAGTAGAGTAGCATTAAACTGATTAGGGTTATTCCCAATGTATTCTCAATGAAAAGATAAATTGGATAGTTGATTACATTTAAATTATGTTTTAAAAAAAGAAAAGAAAAAGACTAGTATCCCAAAAAAGACAACTTCATTTTTATTAAAACTGATTTTAGAATATATCACATTTAAGGTAGTTACGGGAGCACAGTCTTAGATAGTCCGCTTCAACTAAGTATGCTTATATGTATACCAATTCATACTTATGTATATTATCCTTCCAGTTTATTAAAATAAAACACGTTTTTTTGACAGTCCACTCTTGGATAACACTTTATTGCTTCTATCACATACAATGGATAAGCTTTGTAAAAACAATAGATGTTGTTTGGTTGTTAGCTGAACTCTCATCCGACATTTGTTGTTCAATGTTCGATATCGTGGTACTGTACTTTGAATGTGGTAATTATCTTTTTGTAATATGTATATGCTAAATATAATTTTTTTGTTATTTTTTGTATTTTTTTCTACTTCAAATGTTTGCAACTGCATCATATATATTTTTGCTATAATTATACGGTATATATATTAAACAAATATGTATATAAACGTAGATATGAAGGTAAAATAATAAAACTTAACATAATAACGAAACAAAATGCAAAATGCTATGCAAAGTAATAAATGTGTGACTGAATGAAAATAAGAATAAAACGATGAAAAATCAAATAAATGAAAAGGTAGATGAGAAAAACGGAAAACGGGTTTGGAAATTATAATAATGCACTAAATATTTAATAATGGGTTTTTGTTGTTGTTTTAAAATGTTGCTACTTGTTCAAAATTGCTGCGCGAAAGCTCATACAAATTGAAACTTATATAGAAATGAAAAACTATGTGGGTGTGTATAATTGCAATACGCGTGTGTTATTTGCAAAATTGGATAGTTAGTTTTGTAAATGCTAAAAACTATACTTTTTTTTTCGCAATCTTCGTTTGCTTGGAACAGGCAATAAACAAAAGCAATGCTACAACTAACTACAAGTTCAGATATTTGAATGCTATTCAGTTGTTATCCTGCTTGTTTATCAATTTCAAAACAACTTTGCCGCCCTGCACATCCAGCGCATAGAGGCTGCCATCCTTGATCTCATTGTTGAGCACCTCATCGGTGACGCTGACATGAACGCCCGAGGGCCCCGAAATGTACACGCAACTCTTGTTAACCTCGTTGAAGATGTTGGAGCCACTGCCGGAGTACTTTGAATGCATGCCCCAATTATTGTAAAGCGCTGCGGCCGCCGCGGCTGCAGCGGCTGCCACGCCTCCATTCTCTAACGCGCCAGCAGAGCCGCCCTTAGCCATGAACTCATAGAAACCGGGCAGCTTGTAGAGCTTCTGCTGCAACTCCTTGGCAGTGTTGGACAGCAAATAGATGGCATTGTAGCTGCAGCCATCCATGCTGGCATAGAGTGTCAAACGTGGCGTAATAGTTCTGCAAGAATTTAAAGGTAGTTAGAGAATATACAAGGTTAGTAGTTGAAGAATTTAGATCAATGATATTTGTTTTTACGGATTTTAGGCGCGCATTCAGCAGTACTAACCGCTGGCTGATTTGCGCGGCTTTTCTAACCGCTGACTGCTTTGTGTTTTCTGTATTCTTTCAAAGTAGCTTAGCTTGTTTAGTTACCAAATTGTAAGGCTTCTCTCTGGCTATCTTCTAGCACAAGATTTGATTTTTCAACTCAAGTAATATTTCAGGTCATTATTGTTGCATCAGAATCAGTCATCAAAGCATTCAGCAGTTAAAATCATAAATTACAAGAAAATCATTGATCATTGATCAAAATACTTCTTCCAATGACAGTAACTTTAAATAACACATATTCTTGACATTAATCTTTTAAATAGTCTTAAGAGCGATAAGAAAATGCTGACAAGTTGCTATCGAACTTTCAGCTCGCCTAAAGCTTTCATGAGCTTATCGCAAGCAAGATTAATCAAGTGTTGAAGTGTGATTCTCAGCTAGTATCATTGCGTTACATATATATTGATTATTGAACTTACTTGGCGCGCAAAATATTAAACATACGTATGCCATCGGCAAGTCCACAGATTTGTATTAAATCCTCCTTTGACATGCTATATATAGACAGATAGGGTAAAAGAGAGGGAGAGAGAGAGAGAGAGAGAGTATTAGCTTTCCATAGACAGAGCAGAGGGCAAAAGCTCACCGCATAATATCCGAGCCCGAGAAATGGGCAAAAGTGGTGAGGTAGGCCGTCAGACGATGATTGGTCAGCCATTGTGTCACTTGTGCGGGCGTTGATTCCGGCATTATGTTCTGATTCTGTTCAACGAACAAAAGACGCGATACAAAAAATGTCAATTACACTTTGTAGACTTGATATACATAGTATATATATACATATATACATATATTCTGTAGCATACATAATCATCCATATCCGCTGGCACATGCTGCGGCGAGACCATATTTGTGGCATCCATTAGTTTCAATGTTGGCGAATTTGTTGATGTCACTGAATTGATCGCAATGGGGCTGCTGCTGGTCGCTGGTGATGCGCTGCTGGCAAATGGTAGCATCCCATCATATTTTGGTATATGCACCGGCGAATTTGGCCACAATTTCATACTGCAATAAAATAATAGAATATACAATATACAATATAATAATTTCAATTCAAAATTATAGACATTCTAATTACAAATTCGATGTTGATTTGCGTAATGGTATTTATTGTGGCAACGACAGGCGGCGTGATCCTTCAGATACAAGCGCATGTTCACGAATGCTGAACAGACCCAAGAAATCAACCCAACAGATACACAGCCTTTAGTTACAGATACACACATGCCATATATCTACACACAGCTAGTTTTGTGGTCGCTTCTCTCTCTGAAAATTCCACTCTCTGTACAGTCTATGCTCTCGAATTATTGGCAATGGCTTTTAGGCTGGTTATAACAAGCATAAGACATTAACTACATATATATGCCATATATACCTGCACCGATATACGATACGCATTGTTGTAGTTGATTAGGCCTTATATAATTCTGATCAGTCAGCCATCAATAATTGAAATTGTTAGTTGACCTTCCAGTCGCTGAGCTATGGCAACTTTTGCAGACGCTGCAAATTCCTTCTTTCTGTTGCCCAATTTAATTAGCATCTTAATACAACAAAATGTTCATTTTTTATTGCCAAATGGTTTATATGGGCTTATTGTGCTATTTATGGAAAATTTATAGATTGAAATTTCAAGCAGCTTTATATGCTCTTTAGAATTTCAAAGCGGTGCTGCTCAGGTGAATCGTTAGAGATCATAAACTATATTTAATCCCAGTTTTGCAAAGCAAATCTTAAGCAAATATGCTCTGGATTCAAATGATCGACTAGTTTAGACCCTGCTATAGTAATAATATAATGATATACTCAACTGTTGATAGTTATCAAACATACATAACTACTAGAGGTGCGAAACAATCGATACCACTGTCAATGGTATCGATTATTCTTTATTATTCATAATTTTCTGCTACTATCGATAGTCTTCTCACTATCGCGATACTTTAGCTTTCTTTTATGCATCGTTATTGACATTAAGCTCAGCAAGGAAACAAACATAGGGTAAATATTGATGGGACATTTTATAACTAAAGAATGAAATACGATTTGTCTTATAGGATATGTTATAATTATAGAAAGAAATAAGATTTGTTTTATATATTTTTCACGACACTAGAAAGATAATATCAAAACTGACAAATGGCGGCACTATCGATATTTTTGCAGCTGTATTGATCATACAAAAATTTTAAATGAAACACAAAGGTTTTATCTCAAAAATAAAATCCATTCATTGAGTTCTAAACTTAGTATACCACTTGAACTCTTCATGCTGGGTATTATAACCGGTTCAAGACTATACAAAACTAAAAACTATAAATAACTATAAGATATTGTATTTTTTTTATATTGATTTTGCAAAAAGCCGAGACCGGTTCGAGAACTTAATAAGAGATAAGCAATTACAGGGAATTGAAAAATCTAATACAAGATGCTCTTAATGAAAGTTCTCTTTGCCACAATAAGAGCGAAGCCAGAGAATCCTTTAGTACGCATGGAGAGCAAACAGAAAACTCAAACTCGTTTCCGGTCTACACCATTCAGATCAATTTATTATTATAGGCGCTCATTTCTCACTCATCAATAGATATCGATTCGGTGTGTATTTATTAAAAACAAAAAAAAACTAAATATATACGAATTGTTTTTAGTTTTATAACTAATAGGAAAAATTCCATTAGCATATTTGAGTGCTCATTGAATTAAGTAAACAACAATGTACATATGTTTATATATATATATATACATATATGTGAAATTGATTAAAATGTGTGTGTGTGTGCCTAAATATGTCTGACATACATACTATTACACTTGAACTTGCTTGTGTTATGCAAATAGAGAGTGAGCTAAACAACTATTAACTTACTGTACTTAGTATTTATCGGAATAGCATTTATCTGAAAAACTGTCTTCCATAACTCAATTCGCTCTTTAAGTCGCAGGAATAAATCATTGAAGCGACGTCTAGGGCCCGGAAACTGACCCATAAATAACGCTCGTAGGCAAACAAATAATATATAAAATATTGCAAACAAAAAAGCAATATAGAAATTGTGGGGAAATGCGCAAAATCATTGAAAAGAAAAGGCAAGCCAATTGACAGATCGCTGGATTTGGACCGATTGGCAAGAAGTATAGCAAAATAATTGTATTTAATTAAGCCTAAAATGCTCAATCAATTGGAAATGCCTAAAGATATATTTGTGAAGATATCCCCTTTTTATAAGATATTCAATCAATTAGAAAACCTAAAGATACATACTCTTTAGTTGGAAATGCCTTTATCTGTAACAGATCCTTAAGATTTACCCTTTCTATAAAGTACTCACTAGTTGATGTAATATACAGATCCTTCAGTTTTTGCTTTCTTATAAGACTAGAAAACGCTCTGCGCTAGACGTATTCGCTCGAATTCTTGTATCTACTAAGCTCCGCCTATCTCAATTTCAGTCTCTGCCGTCTTTATTTACCCTGATTTTTATTTGCCGAAAAAATTACATCCGCTTTGCAACAAAACAAAAATCAAACGAACATGTTGCGTTTAACGCTTTTAAATGGTACTTAACTGTCTATGACTACGCCTACGCGTACGCCTGTTTACATAGAGATATACTCACTATTCGGGGCTGTAACAGCCTGTAGTTGTCGCTGGCATTATCAAATCCAATGATATGTCATTCATAATGGTGCACTCGTAGCTGGGCTGAAACTTATCCTGCTCAGATTGTGGACGCTTTTGTATTTTTTCACGATCTTGTTTATGCTTGCGATCAGCGCCTTTTAGCTTGAAAACCTGCAATATGTGATTGTTATGGTTTCAAGTTAGCCACCAATTGTTGAGCTAGTTGGGGCAATAATTACCTTAATCTGACAGGCAGCTGCATGCACCGCCTGTTTGCCATTGAGTGCGGCCAGTCCGGCGATGGAGCCGCTGCTGGCGTTGCCATTGGACGTACGATTCTCGGGTGTGTCGGGTGATGTGCCCCCTGATGTGTTGTTAATGTTGTTGTTGTTGTTGGTATTGCTAGTTGTTGTATTGATGTTGCTGTTATTATTGCCGCTAGCACCGCTGCTACTGTTGCTGCTGCTGCTGCTGCTTGAGCTGCTGTTGCTGCTATTTGTATTATTATTTTCAATATACGTTTCAATTTGTAGTCGAAATGGTACACCCTTTTCTCCACCGTGCTTCTTTGGTGTAAATTCAGTTGAAATGCAATTGACCTTGATGTAAACACCGACCTCCTTCAATGGATCCCAAAATATTTCAACAGTGTTCAATGAATTTGAACTCAATGGCTGCGACACATGGCACAATCCATAAGATAGCGGCACATCCACTTCAATGATGCGATCTCCAGGACGCGATGCTTGCCATTGTTGCATCTGTTCGCGTTCCATAAACTGCAATCGACGCTCATGGAAACAGATTTTAATAACGCTCTGCAAGAAAGGAAGTTGACAATTGTAGCACCGAGTACAAAGTTCAATTTACCAAAAAGATGAAGAAAAAAGAAAGAAATATATGTTCGAGCATATAGTTACTTAAAGATACTTGTATTTGAGCAATTTTTTTGTATTGCGCACGCCTCAAGTTGTTTTGCGTACAAATTAAGTTTAATTGGGGCATATTAAAATCAATTAACGTGCACATTCATAACTTTAATATTTCAATATAGGCAAACAGGCACATAACTGCCCTCAGTTGCGATCGCAGTCGCCGTCGCAGTTGCCGTCGCTGCCTACGCTGACTGCGCTGCCCGGCAACAATCATATTGTCAACGAGCGGACAGTACACAGTTTATAGTCTTAATAGAAACAACCATAACAATAACTCAGTCAATTTAAACAAATTTTTTGTATTTTTTGCAAATTAGTTTGAACTCAACTCATGAGATAAGCAAAAGAAACGAGAGACAGTTAAATCTAGCAGACAGTTATGATTTATATGCTCTATATACAATACATGTATGAAGATTTTCATTATTTCTATAGTTGCAGACGACATTTCACTCACCTTCAAAATCTTATCACGATAGAAAGATAAATCACCAATTTTCTTCAATTTGATCTCATAGCTTTGACCCTGATTCAGATAGGTCAATGTCTCCTCATTGTTCTTTGTTGCAATTGAGGTGGCCGCTGCCAAAATGTACTGAAACCTGTAAGAAACCAAAAGTATAACCAGATTAATAGATGATAACAATGAGCTACAACTATACTGCGAAAGCAAGATAAATATAATACATTTTGCCCTCAATTCATAGAGGTTCAACTAGAGATACTTTAGATAAAAGTAAAGACGCTGTTTATAATTGATGAAATCTTTGCTTTGGAAGTAGATAAAATACATATAGAAGGAAACAAAGTGTCTGAAAGAATGAAAGATAAGTTACATCTATATGTTAATTGTTAGACGTTTATGGATGAAAGTAAAGACACATGTACTAGATAACATATATGCTGTGCAACTAAGATATAATACATAAATATACTCTCTAGAAATTTGATGAAAAGAAAGATGGTGAATATACTAGATTATATTATTATATTTATATGTATTTTACCTTTTATAGAATACTTATATTCTCAATTATTATGGATTTCTAAATGAAAATAAAGATGGTGAATACAAAAGATGATATCTATGTTGCGTAACTAAGATATAATACAACGATTCTTAATTATTAAGGATTTATAGAAGGAAATAAAGATGGTAAACATAATAGAAAGCCTGTTCAACTATGCAACTAAAGGTATATATAATTTTCTTTCAATATTCATTATAAATAGGTATAACATATCTACATATTTGATTCTTACTTGTGATCCTCTGCGTGTGCCGCGCTGCCAGACGAGTTGGGCTCTATTTTGGCCGCTTCGACAATGCTCAGCTGCTGCTGCAGTCCAGAGCGTGCTGCAAGTAATCAATTTGCAGCAGTTGAAAGATACATATCTAACTTTATTATTAACACTCCGGTTAACTTACGCGCCTGTGCATAGGTCTCATTGCCAGCTGCAGCTCTGGTTTTCTCTGCGGATGCTGCATTTCCATTGGCATTGCCATTTAGTTCAAATTCCGTTGCGGCAGGCGAGCCTTGCGGCGAGCCACAGCCACAAATGATGCCAGTGTTCAACTCATGTTTGCTGCTGCTGCTGATGTTGCCGCCAGCCGCTGCTCCTGTGCCTCCCGCTCCAGTAGCGCCTCCTGCCCCGTCCTGCGCCTGCCCGGCGTGCTGTGGCGAGTGATTGGCGTCGCCCAATGGCGACTTGTCTATCTTGCCAATGTTGACCACGCCGGCGGAGTTGTTGGTGTTGTTGCTGCCACTATCCAAGGGTAGCTTTGTATTCGGCTTGAGCTGCTCGGTTTGCGGCTCCTGTTTCAGTGCCGTCAGGCTCGGGGAGAACGATAGAAAGTTTTCACTGCGGATATAGTTCAGGCATTAGCTTTATGGCACTTGACAACTATTGGTTGGGCTCACTTGTTCAAATACGAGTTGCTATTAAACTCTGCGTTCAGATCAAAGCCTATATCGTCGCTCCAGCTGCTACGACCTGTAAACCCAGGAGAGCAAACTCGTTATAAATTATATCATTCAATTATCACAACGTTATTAAATCAAGTAATCATCATAGGCTGCTAAAAGATAGTTTACACCAAATTTCAGTACTATATGTCCCAAAAATTTGCGATCTAATACAAACTTTGATATTACATACAATACCATTTTTTATCTATAATAGATTCGATTAAGTCTTAAAGATTTTGTGATTTCTAAGCTATCTAAACTATGCATATTTTTTAAACTGAACGTAGTTTATTAATATTTAAAGTCGTTCTATTACTAATGCGCTTCGACTTTTGGGGAATTCTCGCTGGATCATTTATAATACATAGAAATTAAATAAAATTAAAAAAACATATAGGAATTTGCAGTAGGAAGTTCCCTACTGCGGTATACTCTGTTTGGTGGCTATTGTCTTTTCCTTATTTGTGGGGGCGAAAGTGAGCTTGAAAAAAATTGTTAAGTCAAATTTTTGAAGGAGGTTATCATTACTCCCCATATCAAATTTGATCAGTTTAGCTATAAAAGCGTGGAAGATATAGTTCCGCAGGCTTAATAAACCGAGGATATATGCCAATATGTCTACCAAATTTGGGTTCATAGTGGCAGACAGGCAAACGGACATTGCACACGTCCAATATACTCTATTCAAAAGAAAATTGTATTGAAACAGAGTATCAAAAGCAGCCTAATTAAAACAATTGTCGGCAATAAGTAACGATCTTTGCTGTATTTAAGAAACTAATCAAGTATTCACAAATACAAGCGAATTTATATTTCTTGCGAAGCTTAAAAATAAATTAATAAATTTAGATTGCAAAAGTTAAGACGCATCATGATACACTTTTAACAAAAATTGAAACCATAATTTAAGATTTGTGGCAATTTATTCAGACATATCTGGGGTCTAGTGACGCACATAATGATTAATTATTTGTTGTAGTTATGGGTATTTAAACTGAAGCACGTTTCGTTCAGATACTGTCTATCGGCTTTAGTTACTACGTTATACCCCGTAGGCTAAGTAGTTCAGCGGGTATACAAAATTTAATACGGTATGTAGAACTATGACTACTGAGGGTCAGTTTCTCAATATATAGTTTGTTTTATCCTTATGATTCAATGCGGTTTACAATATCTCAATATCTAGTTAGCGCTGAACTTGAAGTGATCTTTCCTTACCTTTTTATCACAATCTTTTGTTATTTTTAATAATTTTCTGGTCAACGTGTACTCCTACTGGTAGACAGTTAAACTGACATTGAAATAACGAAAACTTTTAAACAATAACGGACAGAATAATAATTGAGAAGTTCTTCATCATAACTAGATATTGAGAGAGTGGCACTTAGTAGAAGAATCTATAGATAAATGCACATTATGTATGTTCTTTATAGGGTATATCATTGTCGTGCTTATCACAGCCCCCAGTCTAGCCTACACAGACTTCGATAGACATTTAACAAATGGGTGTTCACACGGCTTGTTAATTTGTCAACAATATAAGAGGAAATTGTTTACTACTAGAATAATTGCTCAAATGTCAACCCATACAATTTTCAAGAGCAGAAAACTCACCAAATAATAGAAATTGAGGCTAGGCCCAGTCGTTATAGAATGTCGAATGAGAATTCATTAAATTATATGCGTTATATAAGCCAAATGTGAATGCGGTTCGTATAATAGAGGTAATACTAATAGCTATACCCTCTATAGAGCCGTCAATTATTATTTGCTGTTACAAAAAATTAATTAAATTTTTTAAAACTAATGAGACAATTCGAAATTCGCAACAAATTTCTGTTGTTTTAACTAAAACGAAATTACTTTAATTGTGGGTTCTACAAAACGTCGACAATTTAGCAGCCTTATCGGGGAACATTTGTCGTGTTGATTTCATATTTCTTGATAAGCCATCACGAGTGCCGCGATAGGCCGCCCCCTCTACTCCCTCGCTCCAAGCATTACAATTCAGTTTGTAAAGAGTTTAAATTATATGGGTATATATCTGTATATCTGCATCAGTATTCTTCCAGTTGTTTTTTGTTGGCATATTGTAATTAGGCCAATGACAATCGTTGCTGAGCTTTGCGTGATTTTGGCACTAAACCTCAACACAATCTGTGACCCATTGTACTCCCATAGCTTAGGTTCCAGTAATATAGCACGGTATATACGTTTAAAGTCGGTTTGAAACTGAACCGATGAATATTACGACTGTGGGAGTGAATTTTCCAATATTGAAGAAAATAACTTCAAATAATTTTTAATAATTTGAAAATGGGTTTTAAAGCTGATCGGAAAATTCAACTTTCCCCCTTACAACCTAACGACCTCTTTGCTGCTCAGGCGGAATCGGTGAAATCTCTGTTATATAGTATGTATAACCAAAGTAGTTTAATAATAGCTTAATATTTGAATTATATATTTATATAGTTTAATCATTTTGGTGAAATATATGCTATATGTATGACCAAAGTAATTTAATAATAGTTGAATTATTTAATTATATATTTATATATTATAGTTTAATTATTTGGTTTATCCGTTTCTAATAGATGGGGCGTGTTTAGAACGCATTGGAAAAATTTCAATATTGCTCTTACTTAAATATAAAATAACAAAGCTATAAAACGGAATTCTTTAACTGTTCATCAACAAAGTTGGTTCTATTCTTAAAATGCTTCAAAAATTAACACCATGTCTTGCATATATGTATGTGTTAACTTAATTACACGCTTTAATGGAGCTCTTAGTCGACATAATAAAAATAACATCTAAAACCTATACTTAAACTGTAAATATAAAGTATATTCGAAATATTAATACTTGGACTTCTTATTTAATAAAACTGATGAATAAATTTAGATAAACAAGAACCCCATTAAACTAAATCTTTCAACATTTGTTTCATTTAGCATCCCAAATTTTAATTATGTTTTTTATATTTTATAGAGCTCTATAATAAAACGCTTTCTATACGCAGATTGATATGTTTTTAAAACATTGTTTTGCCTATGGTTTAAATGAATTTGTTGCCAACTGATGTAGATGAAACAAATTTAATAAATTAAATTTTAAATATTCACTCACGAAATGGGCAATAAAAGTAAATTTTATGACCAGCACACATCTTATAAATCACACATCTCATAGATATTGATTAATTAGCAAATACATTTTTTGTTTTATAAATCAATTAACACACTCGCCTTGAAGTAAAATTAATTTAAATCAAGCTCAAGAGATGGAAAACCTTACATGTGCATAGGCTCTATAAAGATACTAAAGCTGAGCATCTATAAAACATCATTCTTATTATATTTATTTGCATATTTTAACGCTAATTAAGACCGACGTCAGATTGCACGTTACAGAGACGCGAATACTGAAAACCGGTTCCCAATTGTTGTTAATTTTTTAGGCAATGCGACGCGCCATAGAATTAGGTAAACTACAAATTGGATGAGTGCTCTCTTACTCAAACATATAACTTTTATAATGCCGAATATCTGCGCCTTCAAAGACAACGTCAACATGGGCAACATTTTCAAATCTCACTGCCAGTTTGCTTGATTTGAAGATGTTTGGCATGAAGTGTGTTTAAATAAATTAAAAATTGTATATTCTACTTAATTACTTAGACTTTTTGTATATTTTACTTTCTTCAGCATTGTTTTCGTGTTTGGGTTATTATTTATTTTTATACCCTTGCAGAGGGTATTCTTATTTTGTCACGAAATGTGTAACGCATTTCAGAAGATGTTTTAGCCCCAAAAAGTATGTATATATTATTGTTCTGTTTGTATGTCTAAGAATCAACTAGAGTTAAATATGATTATCAAGTCATAAATCATGACTTTAATGTTGCATGGATTCTACATAAAACATAATGTATAAATAGCAAGGTTCGATTTACTGAATAATATTATTCATGCATATTTTCTGCATAGATTGTAGGGATACTTAGTTAAATTTCACAATGTAAGGCTATGTTTTAAATGTATTTTATATCATTAGGAAATTTTCTCACCTGAGTGCTTTTCACGCTTGTGTTTATCCTTCTCCTGATGTACCACCTTATTGGGTAGGTCGCCAGTTTGTGTTGTTGGCGAATTTTCACTTTGACCAATATCCAATGAGTCCCAATCCATTCGTCTTTTGCGTGAGCCACTGTTTGAGTAAATTGTCCTTACGTCGATTATCTGCGGTCCTGGTGAATCCTTCGACTGTGCGTCTGCAGTAATACGAACCGATCGAAACGAATCGATTAGGCTTTAACGAATGCGATAGCGTTGGTTTGATGGATTCGATGATTCTCATGTTTATCAGGGATGAGTTTTAATTTTGATTGAATCGCCATAATGATGTTGGCATTTAAAGCTTCCTTACCTGTCCAAGATTCCTCTGAGTTCGGTGGTGAGTCAACAAAGTTAATCACTTGCTCATAATCCGATCCAATATGCTGATGATGATAGCCGCTGATGAAATTACGATTTTGGATCTAAAACAATGCAGAAAGCATATTTAAGTTAGAGAAACCAATTGTAATGATAGAGAATATACCCAGAAATCCAACTATTAATATTCAGTCGCCAGGAAACTTTTCAAGAACTCATCCTATGATTAACTTTTCGAAAACTGAACCTTCGAAATGTAAGGCATGTTATTCAATTAAAACGTCTAAGCATTGCCACAGGCAAACTCATTATCACTCAATTCTACCTAAAATGCTATAGGGGTCCTAAACCTTGCTGATAATATACGTTCTACTAAATAGTATACTCGGGAGAATTGTGCCTATCAATGCTCAGTTGTCTATTGTGTGTGTCGGTATTTTTTTTACTGGAAACGGGGGGTATTAAATCTGTGCAAGTGTATGTAACAGACAGAAGGAGACATCTCCGAACCTATAAAGTACATACATATATTATTGATTAGTATCAAAAGAAAATTCGATTTCGCCATGTTCGTCTGTCTGTCCGTTCCTATGAACGCGTTGATATCAGCAACTGTAAAAGCCAAAGACACCAAATTTGGAATGTAGGTTCCTGTAGATATCTCCCCAACACCCCCGCAATTTGATAAAAATGTTTTACAGCCACACTTTAAATGATATAGCCCTGAGACTTGGCATGTATAATACTTGGGCAACTCTTAATCTACTTTGCAAATTTCAAGTCGATCGGATCAACAACACGGAAGTTATTCACAAAAGAAGAAGATTCTATGCTGCAGAGCGGGGGAAGAAGCAGCTTGTGTGTGTGCGTCTTTGTGTATATATGTGTGTATGTGTAAGTGTACGCAGATGTGATCGGAAATTTTAAACCTTGGTACGGGTACAGGAAGTCTCATAGTCGGGTATACTCGACTACAGCATTCTTACTTGTTTTTTCCTACGCGAGAGTAAAGAAAACCCAAATGGCCCACGTTTCTATAATCGATTCATTGCATTTCGCTCTATATACGCGGTTTTCATGTATAAGTGCTTGAGATTCCATTTGTTTACGCTGCTGCGTTTTGTAATATGTGTGAACTGTGTGGATTTGATTTCATTTTTATGGCGTTCTGAATAGATAAGCGACCAATGTAAATAATAACCACAAGAGACGAACTGTCTCCTGAATGTGTAAATTTAATACCAGCACTTAGCTTGAAGATAGTGAGCTAAGAAAGTCGACAGTTTGAAGCTATTTTTAAAATCTAGATACTTATAAGGAGAGGTAATCAAATGTCGACCAAGTCGACTTATTTACGTAACATTCACGCTTGTCAACGTTGTGTCTGATGTTTACCTGCCTGTACCAGTCAATTTGTTATATGATACCAAATTCTATTCTAATTTGAAGTATGCATAAACATACAATGTATATTCTCATTAAGGGTGGAAACAAAGAAACATTGAAATATGTAATCAAACAACTATATACGTGAACTTTCCAGAACGTTAAATATTATGCTGGGCATGGCTTCTTTGTAGAAAATAAACACCAAATAACGTATAATTATAGTGTAAACAAACAAAGAAATAATTGGATAGACTGGCAGAAGTTTCGCAAGACCTTTTTTCACTAATTGGTGGCTAGTGTTATCATGTCCAAAGATAAAAGATGAAACTTTATTTTATTTATTTATTTAATAGTTAGTTGGTTTAGCTTAAAACTTGAATCACTAAATCTTTTGGTGGCGCAAATCATGTAATTTCCTCAAATAATTCTTGCAGTTTTAAACATTTGATGAATCTATAGCGATCTTTTAATAGATTCCACCAAATCGCAAGACCTTTTCACTAATTGGTGGCTAGTTTTATCATATCTAAGGATAAAGGATGAAACTTGAATCACTAAATTGTTTGATGAGCAAATCATATAATTTCCTCAAATAATTCTTGCAGTTTTAACCATTTGATTAATCTATAGAAATCTTTTAGTAGATTCCACCAAATCGTTTGAACTTACCTGATTAAGATTTTCACCGTTGGTCTGGTGCGTATGAATGTTGTTGTTATTGTTGTTGGTATTGTGGCTGATATTATTATTAATATTGTTATTATTCTGATATTGATTATGGTTTCGACTCAAGTTGTTATTGAATTCCATTTGGTCGAAATCGTTGAAAATGCTCAAATGAAATTTCGTTGATGTGCGTGATATTTGTAGTTGTTCTTCTTGTTGTTGTTGTTGTTGTGATGGTAAATGTTGTTCTTGTTGTTGATGTTGTTGCAATGAATATTGTGGATCAAATATGCTTTGTAAATCCAACAGGCCGGAATTTTGCGATAGAAACGAAAGCGCCATTCGGTACGAAAACAAATTACTTTCAAAACTCTTCTTGTTCTTTACCGAACACACACAGAACTCTGACGATATACGTCACAAGATTTTATATATTCCAGAAGTTACAGATCAACGAATTGGTGTATTGTCTATTGTTGTTTATTATTGTTGTAGTTTTGGATGGTATTGTCCACAATAACCAATTATTATACGCACGTTTTAAAGAAACACGGTGTTCTAGGGTGTCCCCCTCGACCCTTCGCGTGCAATTTTGTCAAGTTTTTGCACCCTTGGCCCCCTTATTAATAATTTTTGTTGGTTTTTTTGATGCAAAGCAACAAATTATAATATATTCGAAGTAGAAAAGAGTTGTTTGGTTTTATAAAAATGTTTTTTGTTTTTGTTTTTATTATTATTTAGGTCAACATATTGTATTTTGTTGAAATGTTTATGACAATGAAGAAAAATAATGATACTTGTTCGTATTCTTTTTGTTTATTTTTTTTGGGTTTTTTTTTTAATTTTTATCTTTTTTTTCTTAGCACAGCACTTGGATTTTGAATACAACTAACAACCAAATAATGTCTATAGTTTATATTTCTTTTTACAATTTTTGTAACTATATATGTTTGAATTGAAAAATTCGTTGTGCGTTCTTTGGGCCCAAGAACTTGACAAATTAAAAGAGTACAAAAAACGAATTGTATAGTTTCTTGATCCCAGTGGTCTCACGCTGACGATGGCTTCGAAGTAGAGTGTTTTCAATTTTTAACAGCATTTTGTTCCGCAGATACATATAGCTCGATTGCGATTGATATTCATTTGACATGCGTTGCAGCCGTATTTCAGATTTCTCCATTTATCGTTAAGTTTCAAAACTCTGGGGATGCACAAAATTTTCAAGTGACTTCTCTCTGCTTTCTATGACGCTTTAACGCGGCTCAAAGACGTTCTTCCTTTTTATGGGATAGAAACGCTTCCTTTATCTGCTTTTTGTTTGGTTATGTTTTTCTTTTTGGGTTGGTTTTTTTTTAGGATTTTAAACCGCTGTCAGATTGCTGCTGACATTATTGCGAATTTGTGTTGAAACCGTTGCGTGAATTAACTGTTATTAACTTTTATAAAGCTTTTGTTAAGCGAGAGTTGCTCCCGTTGCAAGTTTTCCTTTGTTTTTTTGTGTGTAGCACGCTGTCAGATATTTGACATTCTAATTAGACGGTAACCAAATAGTTTGGCACTTGTACGACTTCAATGTAAATATGTTCGTATATATTATTTTTGCGTTTTGACCAAAAAAAAATGGCTTTTTTGGCGCTTATACACGAGGTTGTTTCCGGTTGTAGTATGTTGTTTAGACACTGTCACAAGGCGGACATTATCGTAGATATCGTAGAAAAGGCGCAGAGTTATTGACAGTTAAAAATATGACAAACAAATATTGCATTTGTTTGAAAAAACTATTGTAGGCACTTTTAAGAACACTTTCAACGATTGGCCACGTTTCGAATAAAACACAAACGCTAATATAAATAAAATATAGATTTATTATTTATGCATGTATTTGTATATGTATAGATATGTGTATTTATTTTCTTATAGCTTTTGAAGAGATACCGCAAAACAGAACTATTCCAGACGCGTTTCAAATTTACTCTGTTTAGCCGCTGAGTGTAAAAATCGCTGCGGAGCTTTGCTAATATTTTGTTGTTGCTGTTGCTGCTGCTTCAAGTTTAATCGCTGCTCAGAGAGAGTAACAACAGCTTTCAGTGTATGCGTGTTATTTATAGAAGCTTTGTATTGGTATTGGGTATTTGCTTGTTGGTATGGGTCGGCGCACAACTGATAAAGTTTTAAAAGCCTTCTTCACGTACGATTACTTTGATGTGTGTATGTTTTGGTTATATTATTGTTATCTCTGTATGTGTGTGTCTGTTATATATTTGTTCGATTTTGTTGTTGTTACACTCAATTTTTTGGGTTTTTGAAACAGGTTTTCGAGTTATACCGCTAATTGTTGTTCTAATTTGTAGAATATTTGATTAATCAAATTAACAACCCAAAAAAGTTTGTCTGGTTTGTTTGTTTTATTGAAGTTCTTTGAGGTTTTTTTGTTTGCGCGCAATGTTTTGACTTTATTGAAATTTGTATTTATTTATTTGCTTAGATATTTTGTTGTTGCCAATTTTTTGGATTCGTTTTTTTTATATCCTTTGGATAGTATTGTTGTTTTTATTGTTTGAGTTGGCGCTATAGGAGCACTTTTAATCCGACGAAGCGAGGCTTCGGAAAGCCCAAAGAGACGAGCATTTTGTGTGGCCAGAACCTTGGTCGAGCGGCAACCAACACGGACACGAGGTTAAAATATCAATGAGTTGTGAGAATATTCGCCGTTAGCGGGAAACTACAGATACAGTTTCAATTTCGGAATTAAGCACAAGCCTCAACGCAAACCGAGCGCGAGCCGACGACGACGATCAACAACAACTACAACAAAAAACAGCACTTGTGATTACGACGGACACGGGACGATGAGATTGCGACTGCCGCGGCGACTGCTACTGCGACTGCGACTGCTGCTGATCAAGTTGATTGTCGTTGTTGTGGGGATGCTGCTGCTGCGACTGTTGCGGCGACTGCGACTGCGACTTTGACTGCTCTGCTGACGTTTGCTGCTTTTCTAATTGACAACAATGTGCGTGGCTGCCTTTGATTGTTGTTGTTGTATCAATTGAAAGAGGGCTTTGTTGCTGTTGCTGTTGTTGTTGTTGCTGCTGCACTGCTCAGCTGTTTTGCACGTTTTCTTATCTCCTGTTATTCTGATTACTGCGCGCAGCGACGTTGGCTCTTTTGTTTTTTCTTTATGTTTCTCCGCTTTTTATCAAACGCTTTTTCACTTACACCCGCCTGCCTGCTGCTACTGCTGCTGCTCGCACTTATACACTGGTGTCGTCTCGCTCGCGCACACGTGTTGCGCGCTTGACTTGACTGTGCTGTTTTTTGTTGCTGCTGCGCTTCACTGTGAATGTCGTCGCACGACACAATAACAAATTAATTATTTCAAACAGAGCAAAATTTTCCTCGATTTATGTTGATTGCGCGCGTTGGACAAGCAATTGAATTCAATTCAATAGGCTTTCATGTATGTTTATATGTTTTGCACATGTGTATAGGTGTGTATCTGTGTGAGATGAACAGAAGCTTTCAATGGCTGCCGTTGCTGTTGTTGTTTTTGTTGCTGTTGCCGTTGTTGTCTTTTACACTTTTGCTGCGCGCGTCGATGACGTATTTTGGCACGCACACGTAATGAAACGCAAGGAAAACTGGGAGAGCCTTCGAAAAAGCAAAGTGCTGTGTTTTGGGCCGCGGCGGCGTCGTCGCTTTACGCGCTATTTAAACTTTTCCGTTTTCTTATTTTGATAAACAAAATAACGCCGACGTGTAATTGCTGATTGAGATGCTGTTGTTGTTGTTTTTATCGCTGTTGTTATGGGTTGACCGCTTAAATAGCTCGATGTTGAGGTTGTTGTTATGGTTGTTTAGACTCGCACAAAACTTGTGTTTTAGCCGATGGAAGCAAACGTACTGATTTTGTGAGCGCACGTCACACGCTAATATAAATTTTAGCCCCCGCTCTGCGTTTACCAGCTGACTGACGTTTCACGCTCCCTCTCTCTTTCTCACTCTTTCTCTCTTGCAGCTTAAAGAGTATGGAGCCTAGGTGGCGCTCTGTGCACACGCACACGCACATATGCAAATGCTACTGGAGTGCAGTGGAAAACAAAAGCAGAGGAAATTGTTATCGCCACGCACTTGGACGCAGCCGACATCGTCTCTCTTGCTATCTGTGCGTGCCCCATCCAGACATGCCATCGATGGAAACAAGTTTATTGGGATGCTGACTTGCGACAACGAATTTTGTCAACAAAGAGGCGCAACAGTTGAGCAGCTGTTGCGCTTAACCGCTGCGCTTAAGAGCGGGAACTAAAAGAGCAATCGCCTGCACCTGTCTGCGTGCTTTAGCTTATTGCGTGGGAGCATTGACGTTGCGCTCAGCAACAGCGAATAATTTGTTATTTATATGTCAAATCGCATATGAGGGCCAAGCGTCTTGGGAGCAGCCATCTCTATCTATCTAATGCGCAAGTGCCTTTCATTGGCCTAAATATGGCGGTTACGATCAAACGCTAAGTTGGCTGCACCTAAACATCGATAGCAACTGCCTAACGGCTAATTTTCAGGCCGCCATTTCTTAAAATGATCAAAATTTGTAGAAAACGTGCCGAATATTAACGGTCAACAAGTTTGTGCGTCCACTTAATTCGCATTAATTATAACTGGGCTTGGACAGTTTTTCGTGTTTGTTTTATTTGGTTTTGTTTCATTCATAAGCTCGACTTCTGTTAATTGAAAGTTTAATTGACAAAGGCAATTTTGGGAATTCGCCGAAATGGCTGGTTAACGCCGTTCCAGTTGCTGAAACATGGCATTTAATCAATAAATATGTACAACAGAAAAAAAGTGGTTTTATAAGTCTGAAGTTGAATTCTTATGCTCTCGTTGCACATTCTTCAATTGATGACAATGAGAGAATTCGAATTAAATAATTTTCAATTGTTTTTAAATTGCCATCAATAGCAAGGTTTCAAGTGAAATTAATTTATTTTGCACAATGAAAGTCAAAGACGCAATTCGCTGCAATTAAATTGTATGTAGATACGGATACAGATCGAACAGTTTAGTTACATCTTTCAAGGGGCATGCCGACTTTTGTCTTAATTAACTTGCCATGAACAATTTTTAGTGGCTTCAATTAGCGTCTGTCAACAAATTTGCTGTTAATTTATAATAATTATCACAACTCTGGCATTAATTCTTTTTATAGTCACTCATCAGTTTTACTGTGACAATCAAATAAATAAATAAATTAAAAGAAGTAAAAAGCTAGGATCGTGTAGGGCTCCACAAAGTGAATGAAATTTCCAAGCTGCTAATTAACATGATGACTTAATTAATCAAAAACTGGTCTAAGATAAATTGCATTAATTATGCATGTATATAGAAATTAGCATATTACTAATAATCTTAAGTGTGTATTTCAATTAAGGACGTCATAATTTTCAAAATTTCGCGCGCGTTTTTAGGTAGGACTGTCAATTGGCAAGACGCGTTTCACAACACTGCAGCGATAGATATTGCGATAAGTGTCATATATATCGATAACACATGCACTCACCTCTTGTACACCAAAATAACAACAAAGCCAAACAAATCGTTGCAAATAAACGCAAATATTATAATGGAATTATCGCCCATTAACAAAATCGAGGACAGAAAACCGATACTAACTGCCGACGGCCTAGTACAAACATCAAATTCACCCTTTGAGCCAACAATTACCGTCTCGCAGGAGACGCAAACATCGAACGGCATCAGCATCGGCGTCGGCGGCCCCCTCACAGTCGATCAGCTTGACATCGAAATATTGCCGATCATCTACGATATCGTGCGCTGGTAAGTTGTTATTTTTGTTGTTGACAGGTGTGTGCTTGTGTGGGTTAAGTGCAACAAACTCTAAGCATATTGTTTTGTTGGCAAAAACATTGACAAAATTCGCAAAACAAACTGCGCAGCAATCGAAATTTATTTAGTGAAAATTGTACACCTTTTGCCAACTTATATAACATGCAATGATTCTCTGGGTTACAGCGTGGAAAAGGATCCCCTAGAGAACGCAGTAAAGCTACGCGAATCACAGGACTGCAATCACAAGGTAAGCGCCAACTGTTTACTGTTACGTATACCCCAGCTTAAACCGTATCCTTGTAGATCTTTGAGCTTCAAAAGCGTTTCGAGTCGGCGCGCGATCAAATTAAACAGCTGCCGGGCATTGACTATAACAAGGAGGAGCAACTGCAGCGCCTGGAACTGTTGCGCAGTCAATTGAAACTAAAGCAGCAGCTGATACGCAAATACAAGGATACAGAGTTCTAGCAGAGCCGACATACGCAAACAGATCCAGAATGGTGCTACGACTGTTGATGCGCTATCTGGCCAACAATGAGCAGCTCATCCAGCGCATGGCCGACAGTTATCCAATGCGGCGCGCTGCCCAATTGGTTGTCTCGCTGATGTATCGCACAAAGAGCCTGGCCAGGGAGCAGGGATTGCACGAAATGTCGCCGGAGCGCTTCAAGTGAGTTGTATACAATCTGGCAATTGCCACTTGTATTGATAACCTAATCTCTTTCAGGGCTTTTGTCAATATGTTCAAGAATAATGTCCGGAAAGAGCTGGAGGGCGTCAAGCAAGAACTCAAGAACAAGAAAAAGTAGTAAATTATTGTACATTTTAATGCAAATACTTTAGAAACATAAACAAAATTTAACGAGCAGTTGAACGTATTTTAATTATGCTGGAATGATACTTGCTGGCAATCTTATTGCGCTTTCAGCACTGGTTAGCTCAATAAGTGTAAACGAGACAACTAGACTTCGATGATTAATGTCGACTGTCGGTATTTATTAGTTAATTTATTAACATTTACAATTTTAGTTCTAAAAGTTTAGATTTCATTCCAAATTTCATGTAATATTTCCAAATAAAATATTCCATCGATTAAAATTTGCAACATATTTTTAGAGTTCGTCAAACTTTTAAATTTATTATGTAATTTAAATACGTTTTCACGTAATAATTTTATGTATATTAAAAAATAAGCAAAATGAAATCATAAAGTGCACATTTAAAAAATGTATCTGTTTAAGTCGTTAATCTTAAAGTTCTACTAATAAACAAATTCAATTTGGCATTTTGTCGCTTAAATAGTTTACCAAATAGTTTCTCTTTTCACACTCTCTTTACATGGACGAAAACAAAATACAACTTCTATTTATTAGAAAATTTACACAATACAAAGTTGTTCCAAATGGTTTTTTTCCTATAGCAAAATAGTTTCTCTTTTCTTTTCCGAAACAGTAGTATCAACGGCTGCATGTCTTACATTTAGCACAACCGTTTTGCCAAATACTTTAAAACTTAAATAACAAATTTTGAGTACAAAAATTGTGAAACAAATAGAAGTGTTAGTTATTATATTATGCATGCCACTAGTTCTCTGATTGTTCCGGCTTTGACTCCAACGCATTGGCGCAATTGCCTCCATTTACAGGCGCCGCTGATGAGCTGGTTTGCTGGGTGCGATTGTTGCGTTTCCGCTTGCCACCCCGCCGGCTACCCTCACGACGTTCGCCATTCTGTTTGCCCGGCTCGCCGCCATCCTTGCTGCCGCCGGCTGCTGCCGCTGAGGATGATGAGCCCTGGCCATTGTGACGCTGCTGATTGTTGGTACTATTGCTGCCGGTGCCGTTGTGGGCGCGCGACTGCATCTTGGCCGGTTTGGGTCGATACGGCGACGCGGCTGCATGCGGCATGGGACGCAATATGTTGCCCACGGCTTTGGTGCGACCCTCGCGGAAGACCAAACGCTGGCCGGCGCGTATGTACTCCGGCTGCTTGATGAAACGGAACTTGACGTGCGCCTTGTCGCCGGTGCGCAGGCAATCGCATGACATGTGCACGATGGAGGCTGTTTGGCGTATGCTGCCGCAATGCACCATGGCCTGATAGCGTGCCGAGATCGTTGTCGGATGGTGTAGCACCAATATTTCACCCTCAAATTCCCAGCAAGCCTGCGGCTTCAGCTCTGGCGATACCATCACCATACCTTTTCGCAGAAAGGCGCGTTTTATTTTCTTTAGCGCAAAGCTTGCCGTCTGACCGCACCGCACACGCTCCACATTCATTCGTTTGCGGTGGATGCTTTTAATAGTAATGGGCACAAAAGTGCCGACTGCATTGGGGCCCAGCATCAGCACATCGTTCAACTTGATGGTGCCCTGTAGGCAAGTGCCGGAGACGACGGTGCCAACGCCGGGCACCGAATAAACATCGTCAATTTGAAATTCCGCTGGCTGATTCTCAGAGCCGGCCATGCGTGTGCTCAGCAGATTGAGGAACATTTTGAGTAGCTCCAAATTGTCGCCATTGACATTGGACACCTGGAAGATTGGGCATAAGCGTTCGCTGACAAAATTCGTCGCGCTGAGCACCACATCGTCCTGGGTGCGCACCACCACGGGCACTTTGCGGCAGCCCTGCGATTTAAGCATTTTAAATAGCAATTTCATATTGTCTTGCAGCACATTGGGCGGACACATATCGATTTTGGTAACCACCACAAAGACAGGTACGGCCAGGGCCAATGCCAGGCCCAGATGCTCCTTGGTCATGCCAATTATGCCCGCATTAGCGCCAATCTGTTGGAGTTAAGACACATATGAATATAGGAATACATCATACTGGTATCTTAAGCTACCATCAACATGCCAAAGTCCGGCGCATGCCCCGTCATGCCAAACACTGTGGTCTTCAGGTAACGCTCGTGTCCCGCCAGATCAATGAAGGTAATCACTTTAGCCGACTTCTCGCATATCTTCACCCAGTCCAAGTGGCCGTGATCGGGCTTATTGACCACATTGCCAACGCCATCGAAGCCGAGTATGTCATTGCCCACGGAACTGGTGCGGCCGCTCTCGATCTCGTGCTTGTGCCGAAACAGACGCTGCCTTGCATGTCCACGCCCATTGTCCAGCTCGCCGTGCGTAAGCACGCCCAGCAGCGTGGACTTGCCTGCATCCACATTGCCAACCACCGCAACCCTAAAATGAAGCAAGAGTTGTACTTCAGTTGCATCTAATCGTTCAAGGAGCATTCTTTGAACGACCTGTTAAGGTGAATAAACTAACTTATTTAGTGTTCCATAAAGGAAACTGTTCTCCTTTTCTAAAATGCGTAAGGAGTGGGAAAAACAAATTATTTTTGCAAAACAAAATAAATACATATGTGAAATGAATCTAAAGGAAAAACCATTATCAGAAATAGGTTCAGTTTTGACAAAGTAATGATAGTTTGAAATATAGGACGATCGTTTACTATGGATTAGGAATCTTTACGAGTCGAGATTTTTTTTAATTTTTAGCATGAATTTTAGCCGAAAAAATGAACTTCCTCAGAAAAATAAAATATTTAAAATATTGTTATATATTAATATCGATGTTTGCAATTGATTAAAAGCGAAATTTCAGATTTGAAATTGAAAAACAAAATATATATATTTAAAAATTTGTAAGGGGGACCCTTGTCAATTTTCATAAAAATGTATATTTTCAAATATGAATAAAATGCAGATGCCAAGTCAATTTAGAGTACAAAACATTACCAAAAAGACATTCCGTATGAAAATCTGTTTAGCTTGGACAAAGTTATGGCAGTTGGAAAGAGTTTACAAGTATCACTTTTGATGGATAACGGAAATTTGAGTTTCTGTTAGGCTTGGATCGTTTTTCAAAAATGAAACGACTGAGCTTATTCAATTGAGCTGCAGGGCATCCGAAGCTTACCGTATTTCCATAAAGTCCGTAGTATCTATGTGCTTGCGTATTAGAAACTGCGCCGTGTTGCCTTTCTCAGCGCGCCTCTCGCGCAGTTTCACCACGTCCGCATCTATGGCGACTGCCAGGTGGCTCAGCGACTGGACGGAGGCATCGAACTGCTCCGCATTCAGGCCGCTGTCGCTGCCATCTAAATGGGGGATAAATTACATCAGAGTTTTGTTTTATAGATGGGATCGGGAAGACAATTCCTCCTCAATCTTTCTCGGTTTCCGAGATCGGGATCGTTTTTTATACCTTCGCCCACGCCAATTTCGTATATTGTCTCGCCGCAACTGACCGCAATGCGATCGAGCAGCCGCCGCTGTAGCAGCTCCAGCTGTGCCTCTGTTGGCTGCACCAGCACATCCTTGCCACGTATGCTGGAGTAGTCGATGGTCAGCTGCTCTAGTTGCTGGGTGGGCAGACCGTCCACATTGAAGATGTTACTCCGCGCGCTCTTGATGCCCACGCCCACATTTGTGGATGGCGGTGGTGCACTTTGTATATTGTTCATGATTGGTGTCTAACTAAACTGGTTGGCTAAATTTATATCCTTGGAATCATTGCCTGTCTGTGTATGTAGCGTTGTGCGTGCTGGATGTTGCTTCTAAAGAAAGAAATGAGTTAAGATGAGCTTAGTACTAGCTTTATAGTTATTTGGTTAATTCTAACCTATCCCACACAAAGTTGTCTTATTGGAGATTTGATCGTGTAATTTAGATTCACCCTAACCTATCCCACACCAAGTTGTCTTAATTGAGTTTTAATCGTGTTGCGCGTTGTTTGCATTGCGTTTGTTGAATGAAGGATGATATATTGAGAGTGTTACTTTTATACAAGCTGCTGACGAAATAATATTGACTGGCTGATGCAATGTTGGCTGCAAATTTGTAGAGAATGTTCCAGAACAGGAGAGAGAGAGAGAGAGAAAGAGCATAAGAGCGCTCCGAGTTTTTTCAATTCATTGTGAAATAACCGTTAGTTTGGTCTCTGCAGACTGCGCGACGTCGCTGAAGAACATTCAACAGCTGTTATCGAATATCGATGTGACAGCGCGGGCGGAAATTCCAATGAGTGTATATACACTAGGTATATGTATGTATATATATGTATGTATGTATGTGTAGTTGCAACTTAATAAAGCCCAAGACGCTTTCAACAGTTTACTTTTGTTTGGATCAGCATTTATGTAAGCAAGTTTTGTTGACGTATACAAAAAGAGAAACGATTTTTTGTGTGTTGCACTTTGTTTGCTGCTTTCAAAACAAAATTCTTAAATTGTTTATTTTTAGCCAGCACAAATGCACACATACTCATGTATATGTGTATATTATGACAAAGCCAAACCAAAACAATTTATGTTGCGCCTTTTCTTTTGTTTTGCTTTTTCGTGTTTTGTTTCCCCCCTTGCCAATTGGCGGGGAATGCGATGACCATTGAATAACAAATTTGAAAATCAGCTGCGTGGGATTGCACTTGAAAATCACTTTTAAAACTAGCTACGTGGGTGCTAAATTGCATAGCAATTAAAAGTGAAAGGGATGTTTTGATCGAGGGACTCCTGTTGCAGGCACAGGCTCTGTGCAATGTGGATTTGTGCGTTTTACAGCTACTTACAGTTCATTTGGTGCTATGTCTTATTGCTTATCGTGAACTTGCACTATGCACATTTAATTTGCCTAAACTGCATTCACTAATATTACATTAACATGTACATAATTACTAAATGCCTCTGAATTTGTTTTTCTGTCTGTCCAAGCCACGTAAAATGATGTGGCGTTGCCAGGCTGGCGCCAAAAATGGTGGCAACGTTGCGCGGCATTTATCGATAGCAATGTTTGTGTGTGACAATCGAGCGCCAACTTTCGATTTCACCAAAAAGGGGAGGTAGCATTTGTTTTTATCTAATAAGAAACCACAATGTGTTGCTTTGGAACATTTAAAGCTAAAAATATACAATTTATCGCCCTTGATTTACTTGGTACACTTGGTTTTACGAAGTTTCAAGCACATACACACATTGCTCAACTCATTATTGCGGTTTTTATTGCCTTGCACAATTTGATAAGCACAAATCGTAATAAATTTTGCTGGAAACTTCGGCAAAAACACATATACATACATATGTATAGCACATTTAAAATGCATGTATTTTGTAAAAGACGAAGAACGTGACCGTGACTCATGTCAAAAATAACAAAATAAAGTAGACACACGCATATTCGTATATAAATATGTACATATGTATGTATGTATGTATGTATGTATGTATGTTTTCACCTTTGAATTGCGCACATTATTATGTTACGTACATATTTTCCTGATAGCTTGCAATCATTTCCAGGCGCCGCCGTCATTTGTACAGTTACTAGGCTCATTAGAATATGTAGCGGCGTTATTGTTAATTATACACACTTCAAATACGTCGAAGTTCTTTAAACTTCAAACACAGCTGCGCGCAGCTTATAGCCAAATTTCAATGTCAACAAGTTTTTTCTCTTGTTTGCCTCGTGCTGCTGCTTCTTTCTGCCTAAGCACCCTCCCTCTCTGCCAAAAGGCGTTGCTATGCATAATGGTTAAACGGCACAGACACACACACACACACACAACACACGCATGTAGCTTCACACAGAGATGTAAGCGCGAGTGTGTATGTATGTATGTACATATGTATGCTAGTGCGTGCCGGCTGAGGCAAGAGTTATGCAAGCCAGAAGAAATAAATGCTTACATTATGAATGAGTTTTATTTTTACAGTTCTTTTTAATGTGTATGATAGTCTAAAAAAATACGTTTACAAATTATAAAAATGTTTTTAACAATTTTGGTACAATTTTTTCGTGTTGCATCATTGTGATTTCATCCAAAAAGTCTTGCTTATTGTTTATGAACATGTAAATCAAAGTTTGGTTTCAGGGCGAGACATCATTTTATTATTGTTAGTCGTAGGGAGCGATGCAGGCGGCGGGCGGGAGGTACTGTTTTACACAAACACATAGCGAGCGTGTTCATTTTTTGTTTTGGAGGGGGAAAAAGTAAAGCTAATGCTAAAAATATATTCAACACTTCTGCTTAACGCTCTCTCACAATGGCTGCTGCTGCCGCGCACACAACTGGCAATGACTTTATCTGGAGTGTTTTTGTCTTCTCTTCCATCACTTTGACTAACTCATATACAATAATTGAAGCATGAAAACTGTAAAACTATGGATTTGTTGTATATGTGTGTAAGTAATTGTAATGTATGTATGTATGTATATTTGTATGTGGGAGGCAAAACAAGAGAATGCGACGTTATTTTCTTTTGATGAGTGGAAACGTGGTTGTTTGTGTGTAGTGGAAACGTGCTTTAATCGCCTGGAAATACATATAATTGTTGTTGTACATATTTTGTTTTTGTTGCTTTCGCTTTGTTTTCTGTCTTCGCTTATGCGCGTTTCCAACTAAAAACTAGTATTTTTGTTTCTTTAAGTTGAAAATACCCTTAATATATTAATAATATAATTATTATATTTTATGTGTGTTCTGTTCTCAGCGCTCACTTGGATGCCTTTATTTTTGTTGTATAGTAATTGTTGTGTGTAGCATGACCCCCATTAGAAGAAGTATAGAACAAGTTTAATGTTTTCGTCCACTTGCTGCTTCTTCTTCTATTCGTTTATGTGTGTGTGTTTTGTTTGTTTTAATGTGTGTGTGTTGTTGTTGTTGTAGTTTAGGCAGATGCCGCAACTTCACCAGTTTTCTTGGCCTGCTCAGCACTGGCACCACCAATTGCTACCTCCTCGAAGTTCTCCACCAAATCGGGCACATCATCATCGGCAGCATCCGCAGCAGCGGCGCCGCCAGCAGCCGCAGCACCAGCAGCGCTGCTCTTGCTGGCAATCTCAGAAGCGATCTTCTTCAGCTGATTGATATCCTGTGGACCCAACTGCGTTAAAATGCCGGGCAGCATCTCCGAGATCGTCTTGTTCTCGCCATGGCCGGTTATGGCGAACGTGTTCGTTGGCAGCGAGGCCTGCGCCTTTGGGTTGTTGAAGTGAATGACGGTGCCGTCATTTTTAATAATGTTCACCTCCTCAATACCGGGTATGGTATTGACGGATAATTTTTTCAGCGATGACTGTAACTTCTTGTCATCGGTTGCCGGGGTCGAGTGCACAATCTTCTTCTTGCGGCGGGGGGTACCCTTGCCGCCAATGCGCACCTGTGCCTGCAACTTCTTAAGCTTCTCTGGATTCATCTGGAAGACACACGCGCGTCACAGTACAACGAAAATACGCAAGATTAATTATTTCTGCTTAGCTGTGTGTATTATTTGAGTTTTGAATTACTTTGATTTTACTATAATTTAGCACAGAGCTAAGCCCGAAAAACACGTGCGCCCAGTTGTAGTCAAATGTCAAAAAGAAATCGCCATGATAAAAATGGCAAAGCAGTATGTATAACTGTGTAGTACTGCTAACAAACACTAAACTGAGTGTTTGCTATCGATACAAGGCGCACAACTTTATAAACTGTTTTACTGGCCACCAAACAGCCACACAATATTTTATTTCGCTAATTAATTAAACTTCAACTAATTTCTGAAACATTACGCTGCAGATTTTAATAATTTTTTACAGAACGATAGTGCGTTGAGCTATCGATAGGCAACAGCTGTTTTGGTGCGCACTAAACACAGCACGCAACGCAGTGCTGTAAAACACCGCACGGACGCTTGTATTAAGGCAGGGCAGCAGGGCAGCAACATAGACATCGAAACTGACGAGAAGCTAAGATTAGTAATCGCACTCTTTTTATTGATAAGATAACGCGTATTTAATACCAATATAGATTTAATTGAAGTTACTCGCTGAACTTTAGCCGTTTGCTAACATTTGTTAATCAATACGTGGGCAAATTATACAGCCAAACGTGAGCCGAGCACTGAAAAAAGGACGAACTGCAACAAGTGGAATAATAAACATAAATTATTAATAACATTTAACAGTCCGTCTGTTATTGCGGCAACAAGGCATTAAACGTAAGCACGCGACAATCTTAACAGCTTTTATTTGCTTGAATAAATAATCTTTTGTATGCTATTTCCCCATATAGTGGGTAATTTCGACGATTTTGACGACTTGGACGATTTCGCGATGGATTTCTGGGGCATTTTTATGTTCTTCCTGTTGACGTTCCTTGTAATGAGCTGCTGTGGTTATTGTTGCACGAGCAAACGTCGCGGCACCGTACTGTCCAGTAAGTGTATTATATATGTATTTATCTCTAAGAGCTCTATGAGTCATGTAGGGGAAGTACATACATGTATTTTATAGACATATAGCCCATGTATGTTTATAAAGTGCATATACATACATATATCTGATAGTATAACCAACCGTTTGCGGACCATTGAATACTTTCGTGACTAATATTTGTTTTGTAATTAACATTTGCATTGTCGTCAGCAAAAAATCAACACGCTTACCGTTTTGTTGCCCCTGAATTAATTTCAGTTTTTTCAGCTGCCTCTATTCTTTGCTACTCTGCAAACATTTTCTTGTTTATAGCAACATATGATCTTTTCCCCATTTTCTTATACATGCTCATTCGTAAACAAAATTGAATGACTCTTTGTTTTGTTTGTTTTGAAAATTAATTACAAACATTGTGTCGTATTCCCGAATTTAGTGTACATACAACCATATATGATTTCTATATATGTGGGCATAGCCATGTACTATGTATGGGGTCTTCACTTTGCTATCAGCAGCCAAATGACTAATAGTAATTGTTAATTTATGTGTTCTATCTTATCTAGGGCTTTATTCGACTGTCACACTGTCGCCTGACATTGCCTACGAACTTGGGCTATGTCGCTTTTAGTTGCCCTATAATTTCCCTGCAATATAAAAATAATAGCTCAAATATACTTACTATAGAAATTTGTTAAGAGTACGTGTGACAATTACTAAAAACACATGAAATTCATTGATTTTTACATACATATGAACTGACTTTTTGGCTCTGCCTTTTTACAGTTGTTGAAGCAGCTTTTCCTTTGTAATACTACATTAAGTGTTAACATTATATGGAAATCGATTCCAGCGCCACATGAACTAATAAGAACCAAGGGTTTTCACTCTACCAAAACAGCTCACGCTAAACTGTAACAAATTGTTAATGAAAATCAGCGTTTTAGTATTGATATATTTAATGTAAAATATCTCAATGTAAGCAACAAGATTATTCACTCCTATAAGTTGTTCATCTAACCGGGAGTTCTGTTTTTATACAGCATCTAACACTTTTGCTTCCGAACATTTCGAACCAAATTCAGAAATGGAAACAGAAGTAATTCTTGTTTAATTTATTTCCATTATTATAACTGTAGATATTTATTTTATAATAACGACAATTGTTGATCTTCAGAAACTTCGATCATTTATAACTCAATATTCAATTGTTAAATGAAATATTCAATTGTTAACGTATTGTCAGAAAATGTAGTCATTTCCCACTTATAAAAATCACTTCAGATGGTAAAAAAAAGAAAAAAAATAATTATAGCTCACATAATTAGGTTACATACATATGTATGTACTTAAATCTATCAATCTATCAATTTCTACATGCCCTAAAAGTTGTAGCGTATTCTTGTCCAATTGTTTTGTTTTTGTTATTATTATTTTAATAGATAAGTCAAAATTTGATAGCCAACATGGGCTCAAGAAATATGTAGAAAGTTGAATAATGTTTCAGTAGACGTACAACTTTGGACACCTTCAAAACCCCACGCGGAGTTAAACTTTCCAGCTCTTCAGCATGGTTTACATATATTGCGCTGTTTTTATACCAATTGGGGCCATCCTTTTCATTATTTTGGCTGTAATAATGTCGCGGGTTCTTCGAGCGCGTCGATTACGCTTGGAAGCTATTAGCAGTGAGCAAAATCTTAACTGAAACTTAACCAAAACTAACTAAAACTAAGATTCAAGTAGCTTTCCCTTTTCACAATACTGAGAAACCTATATTTATTTGGAAAAGTGTTCATTGCCATGAGGCAGCATGAGTCACATGAAAGAGGGATCGTTGTCAGTGTAAAAATGTTGAGGATAAATAAAAGAAAATGTTTAGGTGACAAATTATAATGCAGTGTAGAGCCGAACCCAAGTTTTAAAGTAGTACAGTGTAAACAAATCTGGAAGCTACATAGATATAAGGATGACTTGAAAGGCAATCCCAAAGATACCGCAAAGATCATATCAAGATATCAAGATATAATCAGTTTTGATCACTTTTGTTAGCTGACATTTTTCGTTTAAACAATTTACCATTTTAATATTTTGCGTAGATTGTTTTGACTGAACTTCATTGTCCAATTATTAGCACAACTGCTTGAAAATTTATTGACATTTTAATTAAATAATGAAGTAAAAATTAATCAATATAAATGCTCAGCGATGAAATCATAGAAATCTTTTAACAAATTTTAATTGAGTAACAATTACCACCCTCAACACAATCTCTCGCTCAAAATATTAATATCATGTCGACTAATTTGCAACTATTCGTTGTTTGTGTAAAGTTTAATAATGTATAAACTAGAAATAACTCTTTGGTTTCTCAAGCCCTTATAGAGCTTGTATGTATACATATATTTACTTATCGATCGGTGTATATTTATATGCCCACTATAATCAAAACACTCATCAAGATTAGTTTCATGAATGTTACAATATGTTTTCCAGAGTCAATAGAAAGGGAATATCATTATAATTAATGTCATAAGTTGATCCTCAAACTTGAGTTTTGTTGGAACATAACTAATCTTATAGCATAATCTTATAATATAATTATAATATAATAATATAAGTAATTTTGTAATCTATGTAACTGACAGAAAGAGTTATATTGGATCTTTAAAATAGTATACAAATTTTTAATCGTCATTAACTCTGCTGATAATGATCTATTGCCAGACTTTTTTGACTTTTAAAAATTTTCCGCGACCCATTTAATGTAAGAATAGCGATTAGCCCCTTTCGAGCGCTATATATTTTACGAAATGGAAGCTGCTCTTATGCCATTTTGTTTTACTGCGTTGCCCATCTTGTAGTATTGTAGTCTTTGGCTTATCTGATGTAAAAATATACTATTTAAAATTTTTTTTCCCTATTTTAAAATTTTTCCCCAACATTTTTCCAAGATCTACACTTTGGGAAACGTCAGTCTATTCCTTTATTTCTGTCTGATTAAATCTTCTGAGCTGAGTGCTCAAATGTCTTTTGATATTTAGATAATGTCAATTGTATTTCTTTCCCTTTTTTGTTTGTTTTTTCGTTGGTATTCCCCCTTTTTTCTTTGATTATTTTTGTTTGACATTTTCGGTGGCAAATCGCAATAAGCTGTAATTGAATTATTAAGTAGTATGTATATCGTTGTTGACGTCAGTAGACGGCGCGATTCCTGCAGCCAAATAAAGATTATCAAAGGCGATACGACGTAACTTCAGTTAGTTTAAACAGATTCCATTAGGGATTCTAATTGGCTGGGAAACAGTGTAGAAAAAAACATATAGGTAGAGCTTCTCATAAAGTAATCGATCTATTGACGCAAAAGGCAGTTGTAAATTTAATGCCCACTTTGAATTGGGTTCCATAATCAACTTAATAAACGCCGTTGGGTTTTGTGACGTCACAAGCGTTTAGCTGGCTTGCCATATCTTATCTAAATAATGGCAATGTTCTTGTTGTTTCAAGCCATGTGTGACAAGAAACTTCCTTAAAACGTGAAATAAACACGCACTGGTTGTATTTAACGTTTAAACCCAAACAAATGCACAACGCATAATCCGCAAGTGAAGTTGACTGAAGTTATTAATTAAAATTTGTAGTTAATGTTAAATAATATTTAAAATGCCCTCTGAGGAGAATCAGGAAATTGCCACAATAGTGTTAATTTGCCTTTTTGCAATTGTCCTTGTGGGCATCCTGACGATCATAGTGCGCAAATGCAGACAAAAGCGAAAACAACAAAAACTCGGCATCATCGAGAATTGTTAGTATTTCAATTGTTTATAAATTTATTTAGGTATTCTCATTTTGTTTGAATTTTGTATTTATTTGTTTTTGTGTGTGTTTTCCTTACACTTTTTTGTTTTTTTTAAGTATCTACGCTTATTGTCTTATAAGAAGAAGTTATTTTTAATGAAACATTCAACATTTACATACATATTTAGTTGTCGAAAATTTGATTTTGGTTTTAACTGAAATTTGTAAAGTGAATGTGTTGCAAGTACCATTAAAATCCTGTGAGATTTGCAACGCAAAGAATACCATTGTGAGCATATATAAAATCATTAAAAGTGACCATGGAGGACGTGTATGTGAACGAAGTAAAAAGCTACAATAGATGCACAAAGAAAACAGGAGAAAAAGTAATAAAATTACAAATGTTAAAGAAAAACAATTTCGGGTCACAAAATATGGAATTCAGGATGAATACTATAAATGATGGATGATCTTATGTTGCATGCAGTAGATATTGATATAATCGATCCTAAGAAGTCTTTCAACTGACGTTTGTCATTTTTGCAGCAACGGACGCTGCCGTAATGTCCTTGAATGCAACGTCCCAGGCTGTTCAAGCTTCGGATAATGGTGACAATATGGATGATTGATGATGATTGTGATTGTGAAGATTGCGATTTGGCTGCCTGTTGCGTTTAAATAGTGCCTCAGTATTTATTTACACACAAACTCGAAATAGCAACAATATTTGCTACAATATTATCTACGAAATTGTATCGCATTTCTTTTTCCGATATGACATTCCTAGAATGCTGGAATTTTAAAACCAGGAACCAACCAAACTGTAAACTCATGTGTTCAAAAAGGCATTTACTATTAATCTTTATATATATACAAAGCTTTTAATACAATGTTATGCTTATGCTTGAAACTAAAGAAAGAGGCTTGCATCAAAAAGGATATTTAATTTCTGCAAAACCAATGACATATGAAGTATTCAAATATGTGCATTATTATACCCTAACAGAGGTCATTATAATTTTGTTTAGAAATGTGTAATGGACTGAAGGAGACGTTTCCGACCCAACAGAGTATATACATATATTCGGAATCAGCATTAATAGTCGAGTCCATATAGCGATGTTCGTCTGTCCGTCTGTTTCTGTCTCTCAGTTTTAAAGCTATCGTAATGAAACTTGGCACAGATCCTTCTTTTTGCTGCAGGCAGTACATATGTCGGAACCGGCTGGATCAAATCACTATAACTTATAGCTGCCTTAGGAATGATCGGTCGACAACTATGTTTTTGTATGAACAACTTTTTTGTTTATCAATAGCAAACTTTCCTAAACCGAGTCTCTAAAGAGCCTATACAATCTAACCAAATTTGATCAAAATCGGACCACTATATCACATAGCTGCCATAGGATCGGATGAGAAATGAGTTTTTGTATGAAAAACTTTTGCTTATACAAATATTACATCCAAACTAAGCGAGAGTTTTATTATATTTCAAATAGTTTCCTATAATTTTATCAAAATCGGATCACATGACTCCCATAGGAGCAATTAGACGAAAGCTAAGTTTTGTATACAAATTAATTCCTGCTAGGGTGTACATATAGCTTCGGCACTCCAAAGATAACCGTTGTTTCTTTTTATTTTTATAAATATTTTCTTATACAAGATACTTAATCTCAAAGAAAAGAAAACTAATCTCAATGATTGCCAGGCAATTAAATATTTTAAATATATGCCATGCTTTCCAAATCTACCTTAAGAAAGAAAACAAAAGAAATAAATAATATATGATATTTTATTAAAATGTATCAAGTTTTTAATGTTATAAACATTTATTCAGTTTGTATACGTTAAGCAACAGATTATGTATGTTTCATAAGTGTATTAAATATGTTAAATATACAAAAAAGTTATCCTCAACAGTGTTATCCTGCCAAGAGGTCAAAAGGACAGTCAAAGTATATCTAAAAAAGCATTTTTAATTTGTAATAACTCTTATTTCACATCTGTCTTTTATGTTTTGTTTTTGTCTTTGTTATATCAACTTGCAAACATTTTTCATTTGCTATTTCCCTAGCAACTTTACCCCCTACTTTAAGCTACACTAATTCCTTTCATTATTCTTTGTTCTTGTTAATTTGCTACGTAGAGTCCTTCAACTGCTGCCCCACAAATTATGTTGCTTGTAGTCAGAGTTTGCTACGGTTGTGTATAGAACTTTCCATTGCAATGTTGGCAAATGAAAACGTAATTGAATAAAGTACAGGTCGATTTATTTGCAATCTTCTTCGGCTGTGGCCGACAAGCCCTTCAATTGACAGCAAAATCAGTTAGCTGCCCACACACAATCTAACTATACAATTGTATCTATAAATATGTGTGCTACAAGTTATAGAAAGGACAGCTACAGGTCCTTGTGGCTTATAGAGAAGACTGCCTTTTTTTATTATTTATTTTTTACATTTATTTTTATTGTATTGTTTCTTATCAACTCAGCAAAAGCAGCTGGTTGTTTTCTCCTTGGCCTAGTCAAGTTGTAAAAGCCATCGCAGTTGCGGCTGTAAATCATTTGCATTTGTGATTTTGTCGTGTATTGAACGGATAATGAAATTTGGCTACTAATTTAACAAGAATGGATTGGCGGGCATTTCTGCCATTGGCCTTGCTAATACTTATAGTCAGCTTTACAGTTGCGACTATACATTTTATTCGCTGTTGTTTTGTTGTCAAACTGTACGTTCAACTCTTTCGCAATGCTGGTGAGTAGTACAGAAAGTCTTCAAGTCAATTATTACTCAATTACATAGTATATATAATCTCAAGCAGATTGCCTAGTAACAGATTTCATCATATTATAACTAAAGTCTAAAGAGAACTCATTTTAAACAAGTAAGAATGCTATAGTCGAGTATACCCGACTACGAAACTCCCTGTACCCAGGTCTAAAACATCCAATCACATCTAAGTCCACTTACCCATACACACACACATACACAAAGACGCACGCACACAGGCGGCAAAAGTGGCTGTGCTTCTTCTTCCCCCTCTCGCTGCATTACTGAATCTTCTTTCGTGAATAACTTCCGTGTTTATTATCCGATCGACTTGAAATTTGGACAGTAGATTAAGAGAGACTAAAGTATTGTACATGCCAAATCTTAAAGCTATATCTTGAAAATTGTTACTGTAAAACGGTTTTAATCGATTTGCGGGGGAACGGGGGAGATATTTGAAATTGGAAACAAACTTGATCTGCGTATGGTATACAGGAACCTACATTCCAAATTTGGTGTCTCTAGCTTTTATAGTTGCTGAGATCGACGCGTTCATCCGGACAGACGGACAGACGGACGGACGGACAGACGGACAGACAGACGGACATGGCCAAATCAAAATCTCTTTTGATACTGATCAAGAATATATATACTTCATAGGGTCGGAGATGTCTCCTTCTGCCTGTTACATACTTTTGCACAATCCAATACCCCCTTTTTACCCATTTTATGGGTACAGGAGTAAAAAGAGCTTACTCAATTTCTGGTTAAGTTTTGTGTGACAAAAAGTTTGAGCATACCAAATTTCTAAAACGACCTGACATCTGACATCAGTTAAAAATACAAAATTTAGATAAAAAATTAATTAAAATTAAATTAAAGTAAATTCGTCCTCAAAGTGATAAAACTAAACTAAAGCTACAGGAAGCAGCCATAGCTAGTAGGGCTTTCAGCTTTCCATCTTCATAAATTGAGCATATACCCGAGCATGTGTACCAAGTTTGGTTGCTCTAGCTTCAAGGGTGTGGAAAAAAGTTGAGTTCATACGGACAGAAGGACATTTCGCAAACCCAATATACTCTTTTTTCCTTCGGGAACGTACTAAAAACCATTGAATTATTGAATGTTTGTGGATCAACAATAAACAATATAAAGGTGCGGTCACACGATATGGCATTTTGCCACATATGGGGCAGTCGGCTGTTACCATAGCGTGTGAATACGATATGGCAGGCTGATTTTGTGATAAAGATATTTACTCACACGATCAAATCAAAGATTTCTATAGTAGAAACGTGCCATATAAGTTTATATGTTAAAATATTTAACATATATTCTTACTTTTGCCATATAACATTTTTTACGGTTGATTTCGATAACGATATTACATATATGTGGCAGAATGCCATATCGTGTGACGCACCTTAAGACTAATTTACCTAAATTAGTTTCTTAAAGAGTTTTTCCCATACTACCTACTTGATATACCACACGACTTGGGGATTTGTATTTGCCTAGCATCATTTTTACTCCCTGTACCCATAAAATGGGTAAAAAGGGGTATTACATCTGTGCAAATGTATGTAACAGACAGAAGGAGACATCTCCGACCCTATAAAGTGTATATATTCTTGATCAGATCAAAAGAGATTTTGATTTGGCCATGTCCGTCTGTCTGTCCGTCTGTCCGTCCGTCTGTCCGTCCGTATGTATGAACGCAAGGATCTCAGCAACTATAAGAGCTAGAGACACAAAATTTTGAATGTAGGTTCCTGTATAGCGGGAGCAGGTCAAGTTTATTTTAGATTTGAGATATCTCCCCCCGTTCCCCCGCTATTCGATAAAAACCGTTTTACAGTTACAATTTTCAAGATGTAGCTTTAAGATTTGGCATGTCCAATAGTCCCTCTAGTCCCTCTTAATCTACTGTCTCAAATTTCAAGTCGATCGGATAATAAACACGGAAGTTATTCACGAAAGAAGATTCAGTGCTGCAGCAAGGGGAAGAAGAAGCACAGCCACCATTTAAAATGCTTCGCTTGCGCTGTGGCTCGTGTGTGTGCGCCCTTGTGTATGTATGTGTGTGTATGTGTAAGTTTACGAAGATGCGATCGGAAATTTTTGACCTGGGTACAGGGAGTTTCGTAGTCGGGTATACTCGACTATAGCATTCTAACTTGTTAAATACTACGTTGATTGTAACTTGATTTGTGTCAGTTTCAATCGCCAGCTTGTATTAACCAAACGTGTTTAGTTTATAACTCGCATAGATCTATTGAAATGCATGAGATATTCGATGTTCCTGTGCGCATTGCTGTGATTGTATTAATACTCTTCTGCTGCTGCCTGCATTTTTGTCATAAATGCCACAACCGTCGTCAACAAAAACTATTACGTTCTGGATCTGTGGATTGTAAATATTATAACCAAATTTTGAAAACTTCTCATAAGCTCGATACCGAATGGTTAAGTGACAAAAATGATTTGCTTATTGAAAAACCAGTTTGAATTATTGAATGTTGGTGGATTAATAATAAACATTATAAGTCTAATTTATCGCAATTAGTTTCTTAAAGATTTTTTCCCGTATGACACATGGGGGTTCCCATTTGCCTAGCATCATTTTGAACTTGTAACTTCATTTATGGCAGTTTCAATCGCCAGCTTGTGTTAATCAAACGTGTTTAGTTTGTAACTCGTAAAGATCTATTGATCTATTGTAATCCCAAAAATGTATAAGGTTCCTGTGCAAATTGACGATGATATTGCGTACGTTCCAAGCGTTTATTTTAATGCAAATGATCACAAGGATATGGATATATTTCCACGCGATACCGGTGATAAAGTTTTTATTGGTTTTGTGATTTCTGTGTTTGTTTTAATAATTTGCTGCTGCTGCCTAAATTTTTGTGTTAACTGCTACAAGCGTCGTGAACAAAAATCATCATGTCTTGGATTTTTTGATTGTAAATATTTAATACACATTTATAAAACTTCAAAGATTTTCATGTTTCTGGATCGTATGTGCATTTATTTATTTGTGTGGCTTGAAAAACCAGTTTGAATGAATGAATGAATGTTTGTGGGTGCTTACGCTGTCGCCCATCTATTATATTATTATTTCAAATGATTCTTATTATTATTTATAGAACTGGTGTAATAGCACAAACAAGTTTTTGTACGATTTGTTTTATTAGAAAACCGGTTAGAATTCTTATTTACCGCAGTTAGTTTCTTGAAAGATTTTCCCCATACCTTGTAATCTACCTACTTAATATGACACACGACTTGGGGATTGCCAATTGCCAAGCATAATTGTTAACTACTAGTGGGATTGTAATGTGATTTGTGTTAGTTTCAATTGCCAGCTTGTGTTAATCGAACGTGTTTAGTTTGTAATTCGTATTCGTATAGATCTATTGCAATGCAAGAGATAAACAAGGTTCCGGTGCGCTTTGGCGATGAAATTGTGTACGTTTCAAGCAATTATTTTAATAAAAATGAACACAAGGATATAGATAAATTTCCTATCGATGCGGGCGTTAAAGTTTTCATTGGTTTTGTGATTTCTGTGTTTGCCTTTATAATTTGCTGCTGCTGCCTAAGTATTTGTATTAAATGCTACAAATGTCGTCAAAAAAATCATCACGTCTTGGATACTTTGATTGTAAATATTTAAACCAAATTTTTGAAACTTCTCTTGTTTCTTAATCATATTTGCATTCATTTACTTGATAAGTAAGAACAAGTAAGAATGCTATAGTCGAGTATACCCGACTACAAAACTCCCTGTACCCAGGTCAAAAATTTGCGATCGCATCTACGTACACTTACACATGCACATACACATACACAAAAGACGCACACACACGAGCGACAGCTCGAGCGCAGCGCAAGCGAGGCATTTTAAGTTGTGGCTGTGCTACTTCTTCCCCCGCGCTACAGCACTGAATCTTGTTTGTTGAATAACTTCCGTGTTTGTTATCCGATCGACTTGAAAAGTGGACAGTAGATTAAGAGTGACTAAAGTATTGTACATGCCAAATCCCCAATCTATATCTTGATAATTGTTACTGTAAAACGGTTTTTATGGAATAGCGGGGGAACGGGGAATAAACTTGACCTGCTCCCGCTATACACGAACCTACATTCCAAATTTGGTCTCTCTAGCTCTTATAATTGCTGAGATCCTTGCGTTCATACATACGGACGGACAGACGGACATGGCCAAATCAAAATCTCTTTTGTTGCTGATCAAGAATATATATACTTTATAGGGTCGGAGGTGTCTCCTTCTGCCTGTTACATACATTTGCACAGATTTAGTACCCCTTTTTACCCATTTTATGGGTACAGGGAGTAAAAAAATGTGTAATCTTGAAAAACCAGTTTGAATGAATGTTTTTGGGCTTCTCTATTATTGTTTCAAATGATTCTTATTATTAATAGCTAGAACTGGTGTATTACTGAATCATATATGCTGCATACTTTTAGGATATTGTTGCTGCTGCCCTAAAATCAGCTACACAAAATATTTACTACAGAATTTAGTATATAATATGGGTTATACATGGGCTCTAAAAAAGAGTTTATATTTATTAATAAGAATGCAAATTATATACGTTTCAAGCCCCTATAAATATATACATGCATTACTTAGTCACATATATTTTAAGTTTTCTTCCGATAAATTCTTTAACCACATTTTCATAACTTTCCTGGCAATGTTTCTATATACATATGTATTTCATTTGATGATTCTGTTCATTTGTTCTGTTGTTTTCAACGTGTGCAATTCGCTCGATGGTGCTTGATGTTAAACAAATCGGTCTTTACTCAATTATTGGCATTATTATTATTGGAGCTATGTTGCGATACAGTTCAAAGTGTTGTTGCAATGTGGATGATGATACTACCCACTACCAAATCGTGGATAATATTCATGGAAGTGATTCTGATATAGAACTCAGTGATGATTCGTGTTAGTATAAATAAATAAAAGATATGGTGCAGAGCTCAGAAGAAGTGCTGTAGTTTAGTATACCCGACTAAGATGCATTTTGTAACCGGGTAGGAAGATTACCAAAACATCTTCGTACTCATGTATACATACGCAAGCAGTTCATTATTCGAGATATGCATATTCTGAGCTGGTTAGCTTCAGCTTCCTTACTTAGATAGTGTAGCATACTCGTGTAACTTTCCTTGTAACTTATATGCTCGCCTTACTGATGTTGTTATTATCAACAGGAGAGCATAAGTATTGCGATCCTTAAGATTTATTGTACGCTTTTCTGTCAATCCATTCTGTTTTATAAACTCAAGAAGCTAAGACGAAATAGCTAAAAAGACCTGTCTATCTTTTATCAAGACGTGTGCTCTAAGTGCTTTGTGTTTGTTAAGAGAAACTAAGAAGAAGAATCAGGAAGAGTACGAGAAGCAGAGTCAGAAAGAGGATGGGGAGCAGTGTCTGAAAGAGGATGGGGAACAGTGTCAGAAAGAGGATGAGGAGCAAGGTATGCCATTATATCAAATCTGTTGTCATTACTCATATGAAATACATTATACTATTGTCACAGATACATTGAGTCAATCATTGGAGTTAGAGTTACGCTGTCAACATGAATGCAACAATATTTGAGCCCTCCTATTGGTCATTTATGGCCAAACGTATGCAGCTCGATTTGAATTTTATAATATTCGAAATACTCGCGTTGATTACACTAAGTGCTCTTGTCAGCTTCTATGCTTGCTTTATAGACAATGATGTGCCGGGCTTAAAGTTGCCCGAGAATGATCGAAAATTGCAGTCAGTGAAAGTGTATTCGTAATTAATTGAAAATTAATCAAAATTTTAAAGTATTTTTGTTAATTTTAACTTCAAGAGATATACATACATAATTGTATTTATATATTTTAACTCAACACTTGTGAATGTGTAAGTAAAAGCTGAGTCAATTGGCTATAGAATTGTGCTGCAAAACTATCAAAGCTCGATAGTTTTGAAATTCGAAACCATCGATACAATACTATAAATATGTAATTCCAAGTACTCAAGTCTTAAATTTGGAGTTTAAGCAGTTCAACAGTTTAAGATTAAGTATTTTCTCCCTCATTATACATTTCAAAAATATTAATAAGCCTTTATTTTGGGAATTGGAAGGTTGAAATGTGTCATGTTAGATAAAACATGAATAATTTTTCCGATCAATACATTAAGAATCGAAATAAGATTCGTTTTGACAGATAGTGGATTGAAATCTATTCGAGCATAACTTAATAAAGTTCATGGGAACAGGCCTGATATATGTTAGACTAATAGAACAATCGATAACAAGTGGACACTCGATACTATCGATACTATAATTGATAGTTTTGAGGTACTTTTTCTATATGGTATTGATCCCTTCGGCGAAAATGATTAATTGCATTTTAAGTAGCAATGGAATGCAAATGGGGTTTTCCATGTGATTGATTTACTAACATAACTTTAAATGACTCTGAAGAATTACTTGCATTCTCGATGTACACCAGCTCATACCAGTACATATGGCGAAAAATAGTTAGAAATGGCGATTGAAATTGATAGCAGGAAATAAAGAGATGATTGCGAAGCGACCTGTTATCAAGACAAGAGCCACTTAAGAGCATTAAAAGCAATTTATTTGAGAAATGTTTTTGTATACGATACACTATGCACATTAAATTAATAGAGTCATGCAGCACGCATTAGCTCAAATATTATACGAAGTAAAAGTTAATCAATTAGATGGATTACCTAAATAACAGCAGATTCACCAGAGTTTAGCTGAAATAATGTAGGTAAAAGTTAATCAATTAGATGGATTAGCTAATTTCTCGTACTATCTGATGAGTTGGCAGAGTTTAGTTATCTTTGGCCGGTCACAAAATGCAGAACTACACGCAGTCGGTTAACTATATTGATTATAATTATAATCCCTATACGAGGTCGCTTGCGAACACACTCAAAGTATTATTCAATCTGGTCAGCCTTAGCCTGTTCCTATTTGTGATCGGTTTTATAGTGCATTATAAACGTCGACAGCAACGTATTAAAACTTTCGCCAATTTAAGTAAGCTTTTGTTATCTTTATGATTTCAGAGATTGCCCTTATGCAATGACTTGTGCAATTTTTAATCTCTTGATTTGGTTTTTCATTTTGTTAGTCGTTGCGCGTTTGCTGCGTTGTGCGAATCATTTTTAGTTCGGACTTAAACATGGATAATGCCGGACTCTATTGGATTCTGTTCTTTACATTTTCCATATTTTTTATGACTTCGATGGCGGTTTTCTTGACACGCGGTCGTCGAAGAGAGCTCATAAAGGGCGCAGGTCTGTCAAAGTGACGTCAAATATATTATTATCAATTTGTGATTAGATCCGATAAACGCGTTAAATATACATACTTATCTAAATAACATTCGCTTCTATATATTTTAACCCAGACAGACCGTTCAATTTGTGATTAAAACATTATTATATGTCCTATATAAGAGACTATAGTATCTTTAAAGGGACTTATCATTATTTTCCTACAGCAGCTTATATATTTTGTATTATTTTGATAATATACTAAAAAGTGATAAGGGTTTTTGATTTCTTACATCAAACGTGTGTTCAGACTGTGATAAAAGGAAGCAGCTTAGTTATCTGGCAGGTGTGAACACAGCTTAGTTAAACTTATAAAATGATAAGTGGCAACAATTTTGTTTCAAGTCTTGAAAGCATTCACAAGCGTTTGCCTGTTAACTTGTCTATATTAGCCACTTTATGAGCAACGATAAAAAGCAAATATATACCATACATTAATCGCTTATCAAAGGTATATTATCAGTGTTTTTCACCAATGATTATTATTATTATACAGGGCTATGAGTGTACGCCACACGCAGTTTGCATTGTCATCTCAGGGGCAACGTTTGTTCATATAAATCATTCGATTTAAGCCATGGAAACAGGACTTATAATTGGCTTGTGCTTAGGATTTATGCTGTTTATCATTATCACAACAGTGGTTTGCATGAAACGACGCGCACAAGCGTCCGGAAATGTGGGCTATGTAATAACTGAAAGCGTTGGTAAATAGTACTTAGTTTAGATAGATTTTGCAGTCCCGATTGTTGTGTAAATAGAACTTACTTATCAGCTGATCAGGCATTGTGTACTCTTAACTGATTGGATTTGATTTGATTGTTGTACTTGCAGCTCCAGTTGTGGTAACATCGTCCACACACACAGCGCCTGGTGGCTATCCAGTGACACAGGTGCCAGCCTCAACCTACCAGGGTAACGTCTATGCAGCACCCTATCCCGCACAGACCACCGGGTAAGCTATGACCAACAAATGCTTTGTGCAACTAAAGTGTATTGACTCATCTCATCCTCTCTCCCTCTGATCCCTACAGCAATGTGACCGTTCAAGTGCCGATGCCCATGCCCATGCCCATGCATGGAGCGCAGCCACCAATGCCTGGGTAAGTACAGTTGTGTTGTAGTTGCCACATTAGGGATGGAAAACAATCTTCAGGTCTGTCGATAGTATCGGTGTATCGATAGATTCACTATCGATGTTTTTTCTATTGATACTATTAATATGTCTGCATAACTAAGTGATGGCATGTTCAATGCATTAATTTAAAGTCTTAATAGTATCTTATCTTAATTTTTTCAGTTAATGAATTGCCTTTTTTTATAAAATAAGCAAATTTGTCAGTACATTGTCAGATCACAGCCTAGTCATAGAATGGTGGCCAATTAAGTTGTACCGAATCGTTCAGACTTGGTCCGATTGAACTAATCTTCATAGTGAATGAATGATATAAATCGTTCATTCTAATCATTCCAGTCATTTGAGTCATATCGTTCATATAGGTCTTTTGAGTCCCATTTTCGTTCAACTGATTTTAATCCCAAAATCGTTCAGTCGTTCATTAGACTCTTTCGTCTACATCATTTGATAGAGTCGCTCTTAATAAAGAGTACCTTGATCGTACAGATGACTCGATCTCAATACGTGCGCCTTTTTGAGAGAGTATATTCTCTGAGGCTGGCCAAATTATGAGAGATAGACAATCAGCTAACTTTTCTTCACAATAATATCATGGAATATGGTTAAGCACTGTTATTTAAAGCTATTAAGTTTTTGTAAAGCTATTGAACTTTTTATTCAGACATGAATACGAATAAGAAATAAATCCCGTCTCTAATCCCAGTCAAGAAAATAGTTTTTCTATATCTAAGCAATGTTAATGCTCCACCATAAAATTGATTTACGCTGTGATTAAAAAGAACCTCATTTAAGAGCATCAGGAGGATCATAACTACATAACTTTCGGGCTCTAATCCCAGTCAAGAAATAGTTTATCTAAATCTATCAGTCTGGTGGCAGGCACTGCGAAAAGAGCAAATGCAATGCTGTGATAGTATCGATAGTTGAAATATCACTGTCGATACTATCGAGTGGCAGCACTATCGATGATTTTCCAACTCTACCAAGTTCAATTCAAATCACATACTTACTACAATATTTATATCTCATTGCAGAATGCAGCCGCATATGGCACCGTATCAGGGCATGATGCAGCCAGGCCCTGGAGCGGCGAACATGAATCCTCCATCGTATGACATGGCCATGGCCAACCCTGGGCCAAGCGTTGTGCCAGCTGGCTATGAGAAGCAGATGCCCTACAATCCCAACTATGGACAATAAAGCTGTGTCAATTGACTGGACTCATGGCATACTATATACTTATTTTGGTCGCATTTCGAGCTGTTTACGGCTTGAAAATCTTCAGAATCGCTTAATAGCACTATTTGATATGCATATACCATTTGTTAGGGCATTGTGGCTCATTAAGAAGAAAGAACCAAAGTGTAGAGCCATATTTTTGTATTCATTGTATTCACAATTTACTTAGTCATTATTCACACATAATTGTGATGTAAATATGTTAAGAGCAATTTAATTTAAATTTACACTATTAGCTTAAGAAAACAAAATACACAAAGAAAATAAAACAAACGAAAATGTTAATAAAATAGTGAAATGCACAAATTTATGTAATTTCATGCATATTTCTGTGCCTTTCCAGCGAAAAAAGCAAATATAAATGAAGACTTTTTAAATTATTTGGATGTTTGTTAAGTGTTTTCGATGAATATCTATTAATTGGCTTGATTATACATTATTTATTGAATTTTATTGCTAAGCTAATGTAATTGTTTTAAGTTTATCAAAGTACTATCAAACATAACTCTGATGACACTTCTTATATCTATCCACATAAACTGTGCTTCAGTTCAGAGTCAGCGTGATAATCCCGATATAATGCAGTCAAGTGAAACCAATGGATGCTTAATCCGTTGGTTGCGCTGCCGTCAAGCCAATAAGCTGTAAAACCTTTTAAGTTCTTAAGTTTTATATTGATTGTTGCCACGTAAACGCTAAGAGCTACTTTAAAAAATGTCAAGGAAGTTGCTGCTGCAAGTGTTGCTATGGCTGGCACCATGGACATGCTGGGGAAAGCATTTGGATGCAACAGGATACGGCATGCTTAAGGATCGTCGACGACATTGTGCTCCGGAATTGTGCCCTCCTGAAACGAAGCATGTTTTTTGCATAGTCGGCAAGGTAGGTCTGCTCTTGGGTAGCCTTGAATGGAGCTGTAAATAACACACTGCTGCAATTACTTTAGAATTTTGCAGACGCCTGTGGAGAACTTGAAAACACAATTGTTCACGTCGACGGCGCTCTCAAGGAGCATATTCTTCAGTATGTCAATGTCCTGCGCAATATGGTCGCCAGCGGCCTGTACAATATGACAGCGGCGGCACGGATGCCCACCATGGCCTGGGATCTTGACTTGGCCCATTCGGCAACCGTGCTGCTGCGTCAATGCGATCGCGGGGGCAACTTCTGCTCGAATACGATAAAGTACAATTATGTGGCAACCGTGGAGATGACCGCCACCAAGAAATCTCGCGAAAGCATTGAACATTTTGTTATTGAAAAGTTCTTACCCACCTGGTTTGCGGATGTCCTTGGCTGCCGCATGGATTCCGACCAACATGTTGTACCAAATGCCGAGGGGTGAGTCATACAAGTATCAAGGTCTTGTTACTATTTACACACAATGTGATTGAAGAGACTGAAATTCTAGATTACAAGCTGGAACTAAAGGGTTTACTAGAACAAAGCAGGCAATTGTTTAGCTGAGATGCCAATTTGTTACTGTAGCCTTAGATTTAGTGACTATATTATAAGTTATGGGTTCGAATGATACTTACATTTTGATCAAGTTTGGTCAACATACCGAAACTCAAAACTGATGGTCTTAGTTGGGATGAAATTCAGATCCAGTCTTGTTTTATTTAGATAGCTACACGACTGAGCGACTAGCTTGCATAGAAACAGACGGATTGATTCTGCTTTCGATGTTAGCGCAACAAAATTCGGTATGAACATATACGTAAGTTCGTTAAATTCTGCGTCAGTAAACCTGAAATTGGAAAATCCCATATATTCCACAATATAAAAGCTAGAGTTAGCAAATTTGATATACCTACTGTAGATAATCTCCCTGAAAGATGGAGACATAAATATTTTTGACACGCCTATTCCAGCACCTGTAAATAAGCAAAACTATTCCCAAAACAGAGTATATCAGTAATAATATATATACATAATTGTTAAACTCTTACCAGTGATATGATATTGCCCATCCTATAAATATGAATACAATCTTATCACAGCAAGTGCGTCGGTCACTATATACCGTTAATCCAGGACCATGGGGATCGGATGGGTTGCTCGATGCGGGTGTCCAAGGTGCAGAACGAGGGGTCGGTGCTGACAATAATCTGCAACTTCTCCCGCGCCAGTGTCAACGCAATGGAGCCGTATAAGGTGGGCATTGTGCCTGGAGAGCGTTGCGCTGCCGGCAGGAATATGTTGTACCAGAATCTGTGCCACCAAGAAGAGCTGGTTGACTACAATTACGTTCCAGATAGTTTTGCGACAACCGAGAATTGTGATGAAGTGCGTGAACAACTGGCCGACTTACAAAATAAACAGTAACTGATATGTGGAAAAAAGTGGTGTTTCTCTTGGCAATTAATTGCTGGGAATTGGTCATGGCAATGGGAACGTGGCCAATTGGTTGGTTCGCCAGATAGCAACGCTTGGCGACAAATCGATTAGCCTGCCAACTCTATAAGAGACAGTGCGCCTGGGTCAGAGCTGACTATATTGGCTGCGTAACAGAGATGATGTGCACTAACTGGTTGCTGGCTGCCTTGTGGCCGCTGTGCCTCTGGCCCAGGATACTGGCCTTTGACTACTGTGATCCTGTGCTGTGCCCGGGACCCGAGAAGCACATTGCCTGCAATAATTTTGGCGTAAGTTGGCGTCGCTCTTCCATTCTCTTATGATTTCTTGTTGCAACTGGAACTGGGCCTTTGCAGGAGCTGGCGGACAGCTGCAGCCCGGATGCTCATGTAGTGCGAATTACCGCAGCTCGCCGTAATATGATCCTCAACGAGCTGAACGAATATCGCGATCGGATTGCACGTGGCGACCTAATGGGCTTCAGTCCGGCGACCCGCATGGCCACCCTGCAATGGGACCCGGAGCTGGCCAGCTTTGCGGAGCTGAATGTGAAGCGCTGTGCGCTGGTCAACGATCATTGCCGGAATAGTGATCAGTTTCGCAACGTGGCCCAGGTGGTGGCCGAGGGCGGTTGGCAGGGTGCACCGAGTGCTGGGGGAGATGCTGGCGCCACTGATGCACCCGTTGAATACCACACCGAAGATGAGGTGATTAAGGCCACGCTGGAGCAAATGTTTGCCGAATACAAGGAATGCAGCATGCGCGATATAATTGCCTACAGTCCGCCAATCAATAGGTGAGTTAAGTCAACTTTCAGCATCAATACCAATCCCAGCTCCTCCTGCTCCTGCTCCTGCTCGCCTGATTGACTCTCAAAGAATTCTGCATTTCCGCATCAGCAAGTGCATCGCGTACTTCACGCAGCTGGTCAGGGACAGCACCACCCACGTGGGCTGTGGCATTCTCCGTCAGACGCGCAACACCAGCAACAATGCCGGCCAGTGGCTCCTCAGCACGCATCAGTACATGACCTGCAACTTTGTCCGGGGCAACGATGTGAATGCGCCGGTTTATCAGGGCGGCGATAGGCCGGCCACCGAGTGCCGGACCGGACGCAATCCGGCTTTTATCAATCTGTGCTCCATCAACGAGATATACGACAACACTGGGATGCCCGGCTTTAGTTTCTACTAAGTCCTAATGGTAATCGTTAACAAATTAAATGCTACAAATAAAAATATATTCAATTGAAATGCCCTATAAAAACTTGTTTGCTTGTAAATATTTATTTGTATTTAAATTTGCTAATTGATTTCGTGGACATCTTGATCACATTCGTTAAATATAGAAGAAGACTTCATCTAATTTTTACTCCCTGTACCCATAAAATGGGTAAAAAGGGGGTATTGGATTTGTGCAAAAGTATGTAACAGGCAGAAGGAGACATCTCCGACCCTATAAAGTATATATATTCTTGATCAGTATCAAAAGAGATTTCGATTTGGCCATGTCCGTCTGTCTGTCCGTCTGTCCGTCTGTCCGTCTGTCTGTCCGTATGTATGAACGCAAGGATCTCAGCAACTATAAGAGCTAGAGACACCAAATTTGGAATGTAGGTTCGTGTATAGCGGGAGCAGGTCAAGTTTATTTTAGATTTGAGATATCTCCCCCGTTCCCCCGCTATTCGATAAAAACCGTTTTACAGTTACAATTTTCAAGATATAGCTTTAAGATTTGGCATGTCCAGTACTTTAGTCCCTCTTAATCTACTGTCCAAATTTCAAGTCGATCGGATAATAAACACCTAAGTTATTCACGAAAGAAGATTCAGTGCTGCAGCAAGGGGAAGAAGAAGCACAGTCACAACTTAAAATGCTGGCTTGCGCTGTGGCTCGTGCGTGTGCGTATCTGTGTATGTATGTGTAAGTTAACGAAGATGCGATCGGAAATTTTTGACCTGGGTACAGGGAGTTTCGTAGTCGGGTATACTCGACTATAGCATTCTTACTTGTTAATAAAGAAACTTAGCTTACATTGATTGGCAAAGTAATAGACTTTTGCAGAAGAGTTTCTCATACAAAATCTAATTTTTTGGATGCTATATTGATCTGGTTTTAAACAAATTTAGTCAGCATCTATACAGTGTAATAAAACTTAAAATTGCTGAGCTTGGTTGTGATTTCTTGGTTCTCTTATTTTCAAGACGATGATCATGGCCATTTGGACCTATGCTGACAATACCTACGTTAAGTTCGTCATATAGTCAACTCGCATGTCAACAGGCCCGCCGAGAATATGGATAAGGCACAAGCATCTTTAGAGCTGGAGGCCTCCTGTCCCTATCTAATGCTGGATTGGGTGTCTTGGATGGCTTATGAAAGCTGCCAGACAAGATCAATGAATCTATTATTCATTTTGTCGTTGAATTTGTGAATAATGAACGCCATGTTAACATGGCCAGATTATTTGCTGATGGTGCATTTCAGCAGATCGCCACTAGGGCTTCTCCGACATTTGCCATGATCATAATGGCTGTCACTGTAGGTGGAGGTCATAACCTATGGTAAATTACCCAATTCCAGAACTTATCCGGGTCAGAGGATCGGTCTCACTGTACCGAAATAACGCTCAAAATATCTACCGACATTTATTGAGGGAAGATACCAAGACCGCAATAATCAATGCAGTCAAAGATGTCGTAATCTCGTGTTAAAAGAGGCAATTCTTGTATCTAGGGTATCAAAAGCCCTCCTCGTACCGCCCTCCAATATGACTACATTCTAAGTCATAACCATGCAGACATATATGGAAAAAAGTCCATACAAGATCTTTGGTTGGGAACCCTCCGCTTGTGAGGAATTCAATAATCAGGGGAGAAATTAATGTACCCAATTATTGAGGCTATTAATAAAATCTCCCTTATCGAGCCATAGCAATCCGACGCTGATCATTTATTATTGATGTCAAGCTTGCGAGCGGACAATGTCTTTGTAAAAGATTTTCGCTATTTTAATTAAATGTCAAAAAAAAATAATTTGTAAGTTTTTCATACAACAATTTTGTTGCGATCGCTGCGACAATGACGTGCATTTTTATCGAGAGAAATAACGAAAGAAGTATTGAAACGCCTCTCCGCTTAAATAGGCAAAAGCTGCTTTTATTGAATAAAGAATTTAGAAATGTAGAAACTTAATAATATACATAATTCAAAAGGAATTGAATTTTGGTCATTGAATAAAGAGTAAAAAGGAAAACTTAAAAACAAAAACGTCATTTTCATTAAGAAGGAATAGCTGGGAAAGCGACTTCGAGGAAAATTCTTGAATAAGTAATTTTTCAATCCATTTATTGATAAAAAAAAAGATATATTCACTTTAGTTAATTGCACAATGGTAGCTCAATAGGCTTGTCAAATCATATTTGTAAAATGTTGCTATATAAAATTAATCATTCCCGATTCTCCGCATCCACGACTCCAGTCAAACCCCGTCCCTTACATATATGTCCTATGTTCTTGATTACAGTTAAAAAAATTAAGAAAAAATATTGGGTGTTTACTTAACAATGCGCCAATGTTGCCACAGAAGAGATTCAAATTTGTAGCATCATATTTGAGTGCATTTTCAAAAGCACCATGTTAAACAACCCATGTATAGTTAAAAATTATTGAAATATCCAGCTGTGGTCTTAAGTTCAATGTTCACAGAAAATACATAAAAAAAATATATATATGGTGTTTATTTAAAAATGCACCAGCACGAGTAGACACAAGGGAGATTCAGATTTGTAGCATCTCACATTTTACCAAAAAAAAAAAGTAGAAATTTTTCATTCCATTTATTATTAAAAAAAATATTGGCATAATGTCGTTAGCTTAAAAAGCTGCGTCTTTTTGCAGATTGCTTTGACACAATGTATATAGAGATAGAATATAAATATGTATACCATTTCAGTACCAGAGCTCAGAGCATTCAGTTCATAGTTTCACAGTAGATGCATCACAAACTCTGTGTACTCCAGCTTTACGAGAAGTACACAAATTCTGCGACGATAACCTTCTAAGACGCAAGTGAAGGAACATTTTTATTTCATATAGTAAAAATAAAATAACCTTTGTGGTTATGTTTTTATTAGGAAATTATTTCGTTTCAGCATTTATCAGTGTACTTTGCATCTGAATTGCCAACGTAATTAAAAAAAATAATGCGGGATATTAAAGCAAGGATTTGGCGGAACAAATATGCCAATCGTACCAGACTCCAGTCAGCCAGTTCATTAAGTCATTTCTAAAACTGTTTGGGAATTATAAGGGCCAGTTATTTGAAAAATGCTTTGTGTTGATTTTTATACACTTGCAAAAAATGTTCTAATTGTGTCACGAAATGTGTAACGCATTGAAAGTACATATATTCTTGATCAGCATCTATATAGTGATTCTATATAGCGGTGTCCATCTGTCCGTAGCCTCGAGGGCCTTCTAGGTGCTCTCAGAGCTATAATTCACACATGGAGAGCTGCGGGAGTCAACTTTTTGTGGCAATTGCCCCACTGTGGGAGGTGCTGGCGTATGCCACTCAATGTCAGCGGTGCACAGTTGGCAATTAAGTGTCGCGTTTGCCGTTGACAACTTCAGCAAACAATTTTTATCGCATTCTTGCCACGCCTTCAACAGTTTTATGTGTTTTTTAAATATTTTTTTATTATTTATTTTTCGACGCTGAGGGACGTCAAGGGAATGTGTGACAATGCAAAACGCAGTGTGAAATGCGCAACATCCGCAAATGATGCGCAACAAAATGTGCGTGTATAAATATATAAAAAAAAAACAAGTAAGAATGCTATAGTCGAGTATACCCGACTACAAAACTCCCTGTACCCAGGTCCAATATTTGTGATTGTATCTTCGTACACTTACACATACACAAAGTTGAACACACACGAGCCACAGTGCAAGCGAAAGCGCAAGAGAGGCATTTTAAATGGTGGCTGTGCTTCTTCTTCCCCCGCGCTGCAGCACTGAATCTTGTTTGTTTAATAACTTCCGTGTTTATTATCCGATCGAAATTTAAACAGTAGATTAAGATTGACTTAAGTATTGTACATGCCAAATCCCCAAGCTATATTTTGAAAATAGTTTTTGTCGAATTGCGGGGGAACGGGGGTATATGGTATACAGGATCCCACATTCCAAATTTGATGTCTCTATCTATTACAATTGCTGAGATCAACGCGTATATCCGGACAGACGGACATGGCCAATTCGAAATCTCTTTTGATCTGATCAAGAATATATACACTTTATAGGGTCGGAGATGTCTTCTTCTGCCTGATACATACATTTACACAGATTTAGTACCCCCTTTTTACCCATTTTATGGGTACAGGGAGTAAAAACAAATAAGTGAACTTTTGTGGTAATTTCGGCGAAATTAAATTGTTTTTCAATGTAATAAAATACATTTTTTATTAAAAACACATATTTGTTGCACAATTTAATAAATCAAAGCTTTTAATTTAATTGTTTTTAAACAATGCGCATTAATTGTAAAAGGCTTGCCAGCTATTTAATTATGCTGCATAATTATATATTTTATAGGTTCGAGTAAAGGTCTGCGTATTTTTGTTTGTGTTTTACTACAAATGTTGCTAATTAATACTTTGGGTTTTTATAAAGTGCTTAAAATCTGTTTCGAAACGAGATTAAGTGCTATTAAATAGTAATAATAAATAATATTTAAGGCACACATGGTGTATGCGTAACTTCACACAATTTTAACCGTAAATACGTTTGAGTACCGTAAAGAATTTATATGTCGTATTAAGCAGGAACTGAAACAACTCCAATGTAATGGGCTGCATGTTGCCCAAGCGTATCTACAGTTCACAAGTAATTCGAGTAATTAAATTTGCTAATTATGTAATTATTAATGTTTAATGCTCACCGATGCCGGACGCTGTGCGCGTAATATCATCATGCATATATTTTTGCGGGCTGGTATTTCAAAGGTGAACCACTCGGTATCATATGCCGCAGTGGCAATAGCCAAGTTCTGTAATGTTGAAGCCAACTATAACTAAGCTAGAACCAAGGCCAATGCTCACCTGCTCCCTTAACTCGTTGGCATACCAATATAGTGCCAATATCTGTGCCAGAATCATGTTTATATACGCACCCACAATGGCCATCTGTGCCGTGGTGTCTACCTATAGACAGGACATGAGCCTTGGCAGGGTCTCAACGAAACACACTTACCAACAGGAGCATAAACAGGAGCGCACAGAGCAGCGCACCAAAGGCCAGAAACTCCACCAGAAATATGTAAGTAGTCAGATTATTGACGGTCTCTATGTAGCTAGGATACAGTTTGATTAGACCCACAATCATTGCAAGTGCACTTCTTATGACCTACTCAATGATCCGCTGATGATAGATGATGCATTCAATTATTTCCTGGGAAACCTGTCTGCCAGTGAGCTGCCTCTGGCTCAGGCAACGCAATCGATGCTGCAGTGCCTTGCACATCACAATCCCAAACATGATGAACGCCACACACAGGCTGGTATAGGGTATGTACATGCAGCAGCCCATGGGCGTGATGAGCATGTGAAAGACGAACCAAATTTGATAGTAGGGCGTGGCATACTCATTCACGCCGGGTATTTTGCTGCCAAAGGGTAACACTGCAATAACCGAATGTAATTACAATTGGCAGATCCTATTACATTTACTGAAAGTAGCACTTAAAATATAGATGAATCCTTGATAAGTCAAACAGCAATCAGCAAAGAGTGAACCTATTAGAAAACTGACCAGCCGATATCTTAATTGGCTCACAAGACATCCTCCTAGCTTAAAGTAATCTAATTTTACATATTATAATCAAGCATAGTAGAAAGCACATTAAAGCTTTAGCTTAGCTTAAAAGGCAAAAATTTAATGTTACTGATCACCTTTTTGTCAAAGTTTTATTATTCGTAAAGCACATTAAAGCTCACTGACAATAATTTAACACCATTTAACTCTCCCGGTAACTCTTTTAAAGGGATTTTAAGAACTACAATACAGGAAAATTCATAAAAACAGCTGTTAAGCGAAGCTATCCACAATTCGACACTATTTAGAACTTACGTCTCAACTTTTATTAGTTTTTTTTTAACACTACAATACACATATGTTTATTGCCAGACTGGCTAATAAAACTTCCCCCATCGGGTTGGAGATTTCATTTCATTTCATTTTTTCCTACTGTCTTTCTTTATTCTTCTTCTTTAGTTTTAAATTATCCATAAATCCTATAAGCTTTTTTTTTTTCATAACTAACTCTTCACTATCTTGATATAGGCTCTCATAACGCCACCGGCAATTCTTTGCTGTGAATAGGGGCATAGCTAGCGGACTGGCAAATAAACTTCCCCCAACGTGCTGGTGTCGTTATTAGATCTCAATTGTAATTTCGCGTAGGCTTTTAAAATGTTTTCCTTATATCTATGTATTATATTATATATATATTTTTTTTTGATTCGAGGCAGCACTGTTTTGCCTTCGTAAATAAATAAATAAATAAAATAAAAAATAAAATGAGCTTTTGAGGGTGCAGGAATGCTTTAAGCGAGCTCTCTCTTAGTTTTAAAACACACGAAAGTGTTTGTGAAAGCTCATGAACGCTTTAATTATATTAAAGAACAAACAGCTTTAAAACACATGAAAGCTTCAAGCAGGTTTAACTGGTTAAAATTTGATACAATTCACCTATCGCTTCAACCTGCTTGATTACGCTTAAAACACTGCTAAACTTTACACTGCCCAACAAGATTAATCTAAGGTTGTAATTGCAATTTCACTGACTTACCTCGCTCACTGGAGCTGAGTGGATACAAACCAAAGCCAATGCAGGTGAGCAGGCCAAAGAACAAGTTGCCCCGTGCCATGAGCTGACCATGTCGATTCACCTGGGTCAAGAGTCCTGCTATATAGGGATCGTCAAGGCTCGTTAGCTCTCTATAGTATTTGGTCAGATTGATAATCAGCTGCAAGTAGCTCTGCTGATCCAGCAGCAGCAAATAAGCACGCAGCACCGTATTGATCCAGAGTACCAGCATGTAGGAGTTGCGGATGATGCCAGTGATGCCCTCGTTGGTGCTGAGCATGTACAGGAGCTGGGTGAGCACATGGAAGATGGTCAGCGTGAGGCAGATGTAACGCTTCGCATTTTTATCGTAGAGCAGCGCCCAGAAGCGCAATATTCTAACGTTCATATAAATTAACTGGATATCCTGCAGCATTTTGATGGGCTACTTAAAGGACTCGGAATACTCAACTGTTTGCTGCATGGGGCTGACGGCCTCCTTTTATAGCAGTGCCTGTAGGTATGCGGTAATTATTAATAATATTGCCTTGACTCATGACCACGTCTTGCAAAAGCTCCCAGGCTCAAATTTGATGCATTTTTCAATTGCCTAAATTACTGCAAATGATTTGGCACTTTATTTTATGAACATGGGCACATGGGTGTATTCAAAGCTATATAATTTTTCATTTAATTTATTTGCATTTCATTTTGGTACGCTTGTAAACGTTTTTATATTGATTGCCAGACTTGAACGAACAGCTGCATAAAATGCTTACAGCCCTTTGAACATATTCATATTTGCATTTTATTAAAGCTTTTAACTAACCAAAGTGTATCAATTTATTTAATAGTGCGCATATTTCTTATTGATATGAGGATATTTATTCATTAATTTATTTTGATGTGTGATTACTGTCGAGCTATCAGCCTGGCTGATATTATTTATCATATTTGATTAGAAAAGAGTAATTTGATTACATTGATAATCGAAATTGTAATGTGATAATGTTATTATTGACCACACATACATATGCGCAAATGTATGTACAAAGCCAGTTGATTAGCGGTTTTTAGTTTGTTTTTCTGTTTATTGGTATATACAATAATTAGATGGAAATTCAATATGAAATACTCTTTAAAATTATACATACTTTGGGAAAGTTTTTGATGTTGGGATTCATAATAAGGCCACACTCAAATTTGAATACAATGAAAAGTATTGAAAAGAAATGTTTTGTTTTCTTGAATGAAATGTATTTTGAAATCAGATGATAATCTGAAAGGCGAATTATTCAGGACTGTTCTGAATTTCACTTTCGAATTATATCCATAGAAAAGTGTGTACTTTATAAATTGAAATTAAAATCAAAAAACTATTATGAATTTCTTAGCTACATTGTTGGAAGTTCTATTTGGAAAGAGTTTTCTATAACAGTAATATGTATATATATTTATTTGATGGTATACAATTACAGTACTGCTTATCATTTTAATCTATTAGATAAAATTAATCAAATCACTATCAAATTTGGTATCCATACCCAGTTTAGGGTCTTTAGTGTTTAGTTACAGTCCAACATTTGATTTATACTGATCATCATGGTTTTAATAGTCATAGCTTTATTGCTGGTTTTGCTTGGGCTAGTCTACAAATGTGGTATGGGTCAGTATCAGACCTTCAAGGAACGCGGGATTGCTCATGAGGCACCATTGCCGTTTATTGGAAATCTACGTCTAAAGGTTATTCTGGGACGAGCTCCATTTCTTAGAATGCTAATCGATAATTATCTGGTGAATAAACATAATAAGATCTATGGCTTCTACAACATGCGGGAAGCCTTCTTTGTGCTACACGATGTGGAACTGATCAAAAAGGTGGGCATACAGGATTTCGATCATTTCACCAATCATCGCTCACCGATACCCGACTCGAGCGAGTCCTTGTTCTCAAGAAGCCTCACAGCTCTTAAGGACGACAAGTGGAGGGAAATGCGTAACACTTTGACGCCTTCCTTTACGGGCAGTAAAATCAAAGCCATGTTCGAGCTGATCAATGAGTGCAGTGTGGAGGGTATTAGATATATAGAGGCGGAGTTACGAAATGCAAATACTTCCGAAATTGAGCTGGAAATGAAGGATTACTTTGGACGTTTTAGCAACGATGTGATAGCATCGGCTGCCTTTGGTATCAAGGTAAATTCATTTGTGAATAAAAGGAATCAATTCTATATGACAGGACAGTCGGTGGCACAGCTCTCGGGTCTGGCCATGCTCAAGGTCATTCTATATGGAGCAATACCGCGCATTATGAAGGTACGCTATAACCCTTATAAGCCGAAGTTTCTTTAACTATTTTATTTGCAATTCAATCAGGCACTGCGCGTTAAGCTGTTCGATACTAAAAAAATTGAATATTTTAATAGTTTGGTATTCGATGCCATGATATATCGGAGGGAACATAATATCATACGACCAGATATGATACATCTGCTGATGGAGGCCAAGCGTCAGTTTCAGCACCAGAAGGATAATGAAAATTCTGACAATTCCACGGAACACGCAGAGTTTAACGATGAGGATCTATTGGCACAGTGTTTGTTGTTCTTCTTTGTGGGTTTTGAGACAATGTCCATCTGTCTGTGCTATCTGACATATGAGCTATGCATGAATCCCAAGGTACAATCACAGTTATATGACGAAATTTCATCCGTGGAAGAAGAGTTACAGGGTAAGCCCCTCAACTATAATACGTTAGCCAAAATGAAGTATTTGGATATGGTCATATCGGAGCTATTGCGTCTATGGCCTCCAGGGTTTAGCTTAGATCGAGTGTGTGGCAAGGACATTGATATAATGGGTGACAATAAGGAGTTACTTGCAAGATTTAGAAAGGGTGACATTGTAGTTATACCCATTATATCATTACATCGTGATCCCGAGTATTTTGCTGAACCCGAACGTTTTAAGCCCGAGCGCTTTTTGGAAGAAAACAAAAAACAAATTAAGCCATTTACGTATTTGCCCTTTGGCCTAGGACCACGCAGTTGCATTGGTAGGTTAAAAAGCAACTTATTTATTAAATTGTTAATAATCTGATGATATATTTAATCATTTTCCAGCCAATAGAATGGCGCTAATTGAGGTTAAATCCATAATCTATCATTTGCTGAGCAAGTTCAAGTTGGTGCCAGCCAAGAAAACTGTTAAGGATATGATGCAGAGCTTGAATGGTTTTAAAAGGCAACCCAAGGAGAAGTTTTGGATCAAGTTTGTGCCCAGAGAAGGTGTCTAACCCGAAGTGCAATAAGCACAATTAGTAATGCATTTGCAAACATCAATAAAATTACCTATATATCATGAAGATAAGATTGCAATAAATGTTCGATAAACTCAAGCACTAGAAACTGATTACAGCTACACGGTATAGCTTCAACTCAGTCTGATTATATTATAATTATCAATGGGTATTTACGCTTTATACATAGAGTTCTCCAAACAGTCTATTTCGACTGATTGTTAATAAAATGCGAAACAAGAGTATTCTTTGTAATTGTGGTTAAATTATCTCGCAGTAAAGTGCATTTTTTTCTGTTTTATGTTTATTTGCCTATTTCAATTTGTGCTTTAAGCATTTCCCAACTTTTTGACATATTGGCGGCCAAAACCTCTATACATTTGTTAAGAACTAATAGGACGTTTTGGGAACTAATCAAATAAAGTTATAAACTTGAATTTTCAGCTTAGCAACGACATTCATTTGCGGAATATTCGATTCCTATATTGTATCATAATATTAAATCATATACATATAATATTTCAGATCCAATGAAAATTTTAACGCGAAATTGAAAATGCTTGTTGTTGAGTTCTAGGGTAACGCATTATTTTATAACCCTACTATTGATAACACGGAAAATGAGCTTGCTAGAGAGGTTCGTATGTATGTGTAAATATTTAGAAAAAGAGAGCAAGGGGAGAGAATGAGTGAGAACGCATTCCGGCTGATAGGTAGAATTTCGTATACTTGTTTAGTTATTGCAGATGATTTTTTATGGCTAGTTCCGACTGAGCGGTTGAGTCGCTTGAAAGTTATTTGATTGTGATGCGAATAAAATAAGCTTTATAATATGCTTGCTTCAACAAAAATGTATCTGATACTCGTCACACTTTTGGACAGGCCAGTGACAATCTCAGAAATAAAAGAAATGCTTGAAAAAACCAAAGATAACAAAGCACCTGGTGAAGATGGAATCCCATTCGAGTTCTTTAAAAATGCACCCGAAAATTTTCTTGAAGAGCTGTCAAAGGCATATAACATAATGCTGAATGAAGGCAAGATTGATGAGTCATTTACTACAGGCATGATATATCCCGTTCATGAGAAAGGTGATCCAAATGAGCCCAGTAATTACCGTGGCAAATTTATTATGAACAGCGTTGTTCCAATTTTAATAGGTATAATCAAAGAGCGTTTTTCCTTGTGGGTAGAAAAAAATCAGAAGCTGAGCGCCTATAAAGCCGGCTTTCGAAAGGGTAGTTCCCCTGTTGATAATATCTATAACCTTACATTCATAATCCACCTCATGTGGCGTAGGTAAAGGAAGGTATATGCGTACTTTGTGGACTTTCGGGCGACTTTTGATCGTGTACCAAAAGACCTGTTAATTTACAAGCTGTGTCGATTAGGTATATCAGAAACAAGTAAGAATGCTATAGTCGAGTATACCCGACTACGAAACTCCCTGTACCCAGGTCTAAAACATCCAATCACAGCTACGTCCACTTACACATACATACACAAAGACGCACACACACAGGCGGCAAAAACGACAGCGCAAGCGAGGCATTTTAATTGGTGGCTGTGCTTCTTCCTCCCCCTCTCGCTGCATCATTGAATCTTCTTTCGTGAATAACTTCCGTGTTTATTATCCGATCGACTTGAAATTTGGACAGTAGATTAAGAGAGACTAAAGTATTGTACATGCCAAATCTTAAAGCTATATCTTGAAAATTGTTACTGTAAAACGGTTTTAATCGATTTGCGGGGGAACGGGGGAGATATCGGAAATATGAAACAAACTTGATCTGCGTATGGTATACAGGAACCTACATTTCAAATTTGGTGTCTCTAGCTCTTGTAGTTGCTGAGATCGACGCGTTCATACGGACAGACGGACAGACGGACAGACGGACAGACGGACAGACAGACGGACATGGCCAAATCGAAATCTCTTTTGATACTGATCAAGAATATATATACTTTATAGGGTCGGAGATGTCTCCTTCTGTCTGTTACATACATTTGCACAGATGTAATACCCCCTTTTTACCCATTTTATGGGTACAGGGAGTAAAAATCGAAAGGCTTTTAGAAGCCATTTACAAGAATACCAACTATACATTGTATATTGTATATACATTGCCTTTCTCGACATTTATTGGTATTAAACCAGGCGGTTTATTATCACCACTTCTGTTGGCCTTATATATAGACGACATACACGACATCTTGAAAGGCGGTCTAGTAATAGACGGCATTAAAATTAGGATCCTTTCATATGAAGATGATATTGTCATACTCTCTGATGATCCCATTAAACTACAAAAAATGCTCGATCGCTTGGAGCTATATTGTTTTGATTGGGGAATACACTTTAATCAAGAAAAGTCACAGATTATGATCTTCCACAAAGGATACAGACGGGAAGAACAGTGGCTCTATAAAGGCCATCCAGTGAATGTGGTACGAGAGCATAAATACCTTGGTGTTGTTTTAACTCCAGGTCTTTCATTCTCCAAACACGTCAATCAACAAATTGCACAGACCAAGTTAAGTATAAACTCTATTTGGATGAAATTTTTTGCCCGACAGGATATTTTGTTAAGCTTTAAATGGAGCCTTTTTCTGGCTGCCTGTAGGTCAATTGAAGCATATGGTGCCCAGGTGTGGGGTTATACATGCTTCAAGGAGGTGAACGAGTTTCAAAGGTTCTTCATGAAAAGGCTGCTGAAGCTACCTGCGAATACACCGAACTACGTACTAACACCAGAAAAAGTTATAGAAGACGGAAGCATTTATACTTACAATCTACATTTAAACTACATTAAAAAATTTATTTTTCAATACCACCCAAATCGACTACCACACATTCTATCCAAGAAAATTTTAGAACACAGTGTATATTGGAGTTATAAGTTGGACTAGCAACTGAATTACTTTAGAATCACTTGGAACAGCGAAATGACAACGGACACGGATTGGGTCGATAAAATGGTAGACTTATCTATACACATGAGATTGGAGATGGCTCAAAAATAATTAAATCAGGCAAGAAAACGCTTAAAAAGAATTTACCAATAATGTTGAGTTTCAAAATGTGAATCTTAAACAGATATCCTGTGGTCTAAAGGTCCCAAAGAACTGGCTTCATGTATGCTACTTACACCTGAAAATACTGAATATTAGAATGGTCTAATTCTGAATAATATGATGAAAATGATATAAGATATAGAAAGCTAATATGTGATTCACTATGTTGGGCTTATTATGGGATATACAGTTGGGTAACTCACGACAAGCTTGACTGCCGCTAGTGTAATTTCGCAAAAAACCGGTTTATGTTAGAAGTTAGTTCTGATGAATATCAATATGCTTAGATATATTTCATCAGTGTGGAAAGAGTTGAGTGGAGAGAGCACGGTTTCAAAACCGTAACCTTCGCAATAAATTTATGATAAATTCAAGTCCAGGAAAGTGATAACAGCCACATGATATAAATTGTAATCGAAATAACTATATGCTCTGATTATAAACTTTGTTAGGCTCTAAAGATAAGTAACTATTTTGATCAATATTATACTAATGTAAGCTTTACTAGTACAACAATTCTAATGTATACTATGTTGTACAATATGATATACTGTACAGTATTGAACTTTTTGTACTATGCTTATAATAACATTACCACAGTAAATTGTAATAAATACAAAGCCTTATATAATAGACATATGAAGATGTGTATACAGAACTAGTATATGTTATATGGTATGCTATATTAAATTTATATTTCGCAGTTAAATACTTTTTGTTGTTTGTTATTTAATTTGTTTGGTTATCTCTAATTATTTGGGCATGCCGACGATAAAATACCCTACAAATTCGGTAAGAGTCAAAAAGAATGTATTGTTAATAAACATAATAAAGTCTTAGCTACATTTTTGCAATAAAATGAGAAAGATAAGCAGATAATAATAACTGCCAAACGGGAAGAGAGAAGAAAGGCGAAGTACCAGACCGGATGACAAACAAGATGACAAATTATAATGCTTGTTGTTGAGCTCAAAGGTAAGGTACTTATAATTATTCGGAGAGTCAGAGTGAGAGCTATAGCGAGAGAGAGAGAGAGAGCACGTGATACATTTATGCAGAGGGAAACAGAGAGCAGATACAGATAAGCCCACGATTGAGAGACAGCTCTTTCAACCGTAGACAGACAGCGATACAGTGGGAGAGAGGGAGAGAAATTTGAAAACCATCTGTTGAGTAGAATTTCGTAGACTAGGAATGTTATTGCAAGCGAACGTTATTGTTAGTTACAATCGAGCGGTTGAGTCGTATAGGTTAACAAAATAATTGCTTGATACTGTGGCATTATAAATGTTACCAATTGGCTGTGTACTATATTGATACCGTACTACCGAAGATGTATTTGATCATATTTACACTTGCGATCGTGTTGGCGGTGCTCCTCTACAAATGGTCTGTGGCCAAGCATCGACTTTTTATAGAACGGGGTGTGGCCCATGATGCTCCAACGCCGCTGCTGGGCAACGTGAAGCTGATGGATATGCTTGGTAATGTTCCACAGTTACAAAAGCAAATCGATTTCTATTTGAAATTCCGGGATCATAAGATATATGGATTTTATTTTGCCCGAGCACCGTTTTTGTTCTACGTGATGTTGAGTTGATCAAGAATGTGGGCGTAAAACACTTTGATCATTTTATGAATCATACGGGATCTGAAATATTTGAGACGGTATTGACGAAGAGCCTGGTACAGCTAAAGGATCGCAAGTGGAAGGAGATGCGTAATATATTGACACCCACATTTACCGGAATGAAAATGAGATCCATGTATGAGTTGATCAATTCATGTGGTGAAGTGGGAGTCAAATATATTGAGGAGGAGATGAAACGGGAGGGCGGCAATTGCATTGAATTGGAAATGAAGGATTACTTTACGCGTTATACCAACGATGTTATAGCATCAGCTGCCTTTGGCATCAAAGTGAATTCGTTTGTGGAGAAAGAGAACGAATTCTTTAAGATTGGCCAGGTTTTGACAAATTTTACGGGCACCATAGTCTATAAGACATTCGCTAAGGCATTATTTATCTATTTGATGCCACGGATTATGAAGGTTTGCCTTAACTAACTATTATCTATTTAACTTGATTCTAAATTTCGTTTTATTTTTTTGGCAGGCTCTGAAAATTTCTTTAGTGGACGAAGATATGGTTAACTACCTCAAGAAATTGGTCTTTGATGCCATAAAATATCGCGAGGAGCATAAGATTATACGACCTGATATGATCCATCTGCTAAGGGAGGCCCAACGCCAGGTAGATGATACTGGGTCAGACCAAAGATTCTCGGATGATGATCTTCTGGCTCAGTGTCTGCTTTTCTTCTTTGCGGGCTTCGAGACAGTCTCCACTTGTCTGTGCTTTGTCACCTATGAATTATGCATGAATCCGGAGGTGCAATCGCAGTTGTATGAGGAGATATTGTCTGTGGAGGAGAATCTGCAAGGAAAGCCCTTGGATTATGATACACTGACACACATGAAGTATCTGGATATGGTTGTATCTGAAGCATTGCGCAAATGGCCACCGGCAAATAGTACGGATCGAGAGTGTAATGCTGATATTGATTTACGTGATGAAAACGACGAAATTGTGGTTTCCCTTAAGAAGGGCGATAAAATATTTATACCCATTTTGGCAATGCATTATGATCCAGAGTATTTTCCAGAGCCCAATCAGTTTAGGCCGGAGCGCTTTTCAGAGGAAAATAAACATGAAATAAAGCCATTTTCATATCTGCCTTTTGGCGTGGGACCAGAAATTGCATTGGTTCGTATAGAAATCACTATATTATCCATTAGACAAAGAGTTAACACTTCTTTAACAACGTTTCAGGCAACAGAATGGCTCTGATGGAGGTCAAGTCGATGATCTATCATTTGTTGATCAAGTTCAAATTGGAGCCAGCTCAGAAAACAGCGAAGGATATGTTGAACAGCATTGTGGGCTTTCAAATGGTGCCCAAGGAAAAGTTTTGGATCAAATATGTGCCTAGGCAAACTGAAGTTAACTAATTTAATACGCTAATTAATAATCATGAATATAAATTTGAAATATGCAAAATATTACTTAATTCCAAGACTTTTTTTGAGCCAACTTGGAAAACAGCAAAAACTATTTGATATGCATTTAGCTAATTAATCAACAGGGATTCTAATTAAAAGTTCCTAATGTATGCAGCTTTCGCTCAAATCCATTAATCAATATAAAGTCACAGGACATCCTGCACTATTTTGCTGTCAAGCGTCATTTAATTAATTTTTTATGCAAATGCAATAAAAACAAAATTCCCTTTGCTTCGTCACAAACAGATTACAAAGTTTTAATCTCGGCCCTTGGGTAATTACAAGCAATTAAAAATAAGGCTTTGAGATTCTTTTTATTGACTGCAACTGACAACATCATCAGAACTGATAGCGGAAATTATTATCCTGCCATATTTCAAACATATCACACAGAAAATACTTCTTTACAAAAATATTATCAAATATCAATGCTGTCATTTGTTTGTATATATGGATTATACAATGTTTTATTTAAATATTTTATTGACAGTTGAGCAAAAGTGTTAATAAAAGTAATCAAATCAAATTAAACAATTTATCCGACCTGAGGCACCCTTGTTTCAAATTTCCACAGACAACCAAATCTAGAATATATATTTACTTTGTAGGGATGGCCCCCTCTGCATCCAATGAGTAAGGGTGTACAAATTTGAATTATGAAGATGAATTTCTCTATGTAAAAACTTGTGAGAAACTGCGAATGTCTTCTACTTGACGAAAAGGACCTTTTTTTTATGACCTTTTTTAAGAATAATTAGTTGCATATACAGCAAGGCAAGTTTGCTGAACAAAATCTCCCTTAAACCTGTTAATTCATTCTGAAATTAGGGTCAACTGCATATCTCATCACAAAATTTGTATCCTCTAAACAAAAAGTCTTAGAAAGCATTTCGAATGTCCAGTGTCCATAGGAAAGCTATCAAAATGCCCGCAACACTTGCAGCTGACTGCGAAGGCAGTTTAATTTGCTAAAGAAATGTTGGCCAAAACTTTTTGACATTTCGTTATTTATGTGCTTGGGATATTTAGGCAAAAAGTTTTGGCCGACTAAGCAGTTAATGCGATATTGATTTATTCGCTAGTCAGCAACAGCGGCAGCTGCTTTGAGATACTTGTAATAAATATTATGCAGCTGAAATATATATATACATATACATAAATTTCTATATATATTTTAAAAAGCTGATCCCAAAACTTTTTGATTTTCAGGAAGAGGAAAAGGAAAATCATACGCATTTCTAGCTACAGCTTTGCATCAAGTTTCAAGTTTCAAGTTCATGAATTCACTGTTCACTGTGGTATTAAAACGCTGCAAACGATTAAGCTGTGAGTTTTGCGTAGATATTTCCAGGGCAAGTTTCATGAGCTGTTAGACAGCTAAGGCTAAGGATCTCAAATATCAAAGTGCGACAGACGAAAAACGTTGAAGTTTCTATCAAAAGGCAACAAACTTTTGCGCGGAAAAACTTGGACTGCGATGCCTGGCGACAAAAGGCGCGAAGAACTTCAAAATGTTCATTTATTTTTTTATTTTGCATTTTCTGCGATTTGCCCTCGGGGCAAAAAGTTGTTAATTATTTTCACTAGACGGCCAAAACAATGGCAAAAAACTTTTGCTAAATCTATGACTGCGAGCGACATTTAAAACATTTCGCTTGGCCCAGCAACAAAATAAGAATATCAACTTAACTCCACTAAACTAAACGTTCAGCGTTAATGGTCATATTTTTGGCCAACTGCATTTGTTGGCTCTGCAATGCAGGCTTAAGTGCGTGGCAAATTGTGGTTAGCTTGTAATTTGTTGCAGTGGCTACTGCCTTTGGGCTATTCTATCTGCCAGCTGGTCTTTGGTCCGAGCCAAGTCCCTTGGCCAGTTGGCAGGCGGTCTGACCGCTAGTTGACCCATTTGCATAATTATTCATTGCGCAGGATTATGAGCATAAATATAATGATGCTTCAGTGCATAGACACTCACACACACTCTGTGTGTATGTATAAACATTGTTAGCTGCTAGATAATGCCTTGTCTCGCATAATGAACTCATGCGAGCTGCCAGACTCCTTCAGAATTGAGCTTTGCGTGCCCTTGCAGAGGGTCCTGTGACTTTTACATATAATCTTAGATTTACAACTCCCATAAGTTTTTTGAAACTTAAGCGATATTAATGTGGAATGTCCTTTTGGCTTCAAAAATAATATTTCTCGATTATTTTATGATTTTGATTTATAGCGTTCTTCATAGACTTGCAACTCCCATAACTTTGCGAAAACTTAACCGATTTCCATACTTCCATCTTATTGGTCATGTATTGTACGCCAAATTGACTTGGCTTTTAAATTTGATTCATATTCCGAAATAAAATTGTTGAGATTCTTGTAAGCTTCCAGGAGCTGCAGAAGAGGGCTTTATGCTTATAAATACACTATGTATTCATTCTTAAATAATGCTTACACAACAATACATAAAACCAAAATTTCAATAATTTTGTTATTTAATTTTTTTTAATTATTGTAATAGCTGGTAATACAATAGGAAAGTCAGTATTAAGTATTAAGTATTAAGTATAAAGAAAGAGAGTATTAAGTCTTCGGCCCTCGTGTAGATGTGTACTTTCTTGTTACTGCTTATTTATTGTTTAGCATTTTTTATGTTTGTGGCAAGTTTACTTGCCTCACTTATTGAGATCCGACTTTGTGCATTATATTGAACAATTGAAGGAATTTGAGAGAAAGTATTTGCAGTGCAAACTCAATTGGCAAAACAATTTATTTCTGCAGCTAGGGCCAATGCATTTTTCTCATTCACAAAGGGAAACTTGTATTTTATAGAGTCAACACAATAAAGCCTGTTGGAAGCCTTAATGTGCTTTCAAAGCTCATTGAACAGCAATTATGGCTAGTAAATGGAGTTTTAAGTAAAACTATTTTAAATTGCTTAATATAAATAAGCTTACTCAAAGCTTTCATGTGCTTGCAAAGCTCTTACAAAAACTTTGGAAGCCCTTCAAAAAGCGTGTTAAAATTAAAGTTTTTTTTTGTCATTTAGCCAGTAGGAACTTGAACAGTTGAGCCTATTTTAAATTAGCTAGCTTCATATACGAGCATTTAAAGCATTGAACTTAGACACTGAGCAGCCCACAAAGGCAACTTCTGAGAATATAAGGCACAAACTTTGTAAAGCTCCAACAATTCGCAATAAACTTACTTTGGGGTGTGTGTGCGTGTGTGTGTGTGTGTGTGTGGGTGTGTGCCCTGACGACAACCTTAATACCGAAATACTCAATTAAATAAAGTTCTACTTGAAATTGCATTACATTTATGAATGTGAGTGCGTGTTGTCCTCCATTGCTCCAGTGCCCTTTTTGTAATTCCCCTTACTTCCCCTTAACCCCCTTTGTCCACAGTGCTAACACCCGCACATGACCACAATCTGTAAAAGTTTTGCAGCTCATACAAAAATATTATATTGCACGTTTCATATGTGTGTGTGTGTGTGTGTAGTGTATATATATATATATATATATATACATAAGCCGCAGAAACAAGTACTTATATAGAATAAGTGAGCTGCACATTTCGATTGTCAAGTGCAAATCATATAAATTGGAATTTTCCGTTTCCACATCCGGATTGCGTGAACTTTGAGAGCGTAACCTTAAAGTGTTTAGTGGCTCTGTCAAGTTGTTAAGCTAGGTTTAAGATTTATATTGATGGTATTTTCATTGTGTAAAGTTAACAAGCTCCCCTATACACAAATTGATCTCCAAAGAAATGCCACACATTGACAATCAACTTTAATAATAAGAGTTTATGCTATATCATGAAATGAATCCGATTTCATATATTACGTTTATTAAATGCTAGGTGTATACCGCCACACTTCGCTGTGCAACAATTTTCTTGCATGGATGAGAAATTAAGAAATAAACATAAATAACTTATCACTATTTTCCCGCCCGTGCCTTATATTTTTTGGTAAAGTGTATGGAGAACTTGGAAAAAGGATCTAACAAAAACCTCTTACACATTTGATTTTAGGCCCGTTTACCGTCCGTGGTGACGGGTGGAAGTAAATTTTTCAAGTTGCACACAACAATTTTCCGCCCATGGGGGTAGATTTTCCAAAGTCCCTGGCCTGGGAAAGCCTACTGTTATTGGTATGTTATTGATGCGAAGGATAAATAAAAGCAATCCTTGAATTGAACTGTATATTGTGTCAAAATTTGAGCTCAATCGGTGGAGAACTTTTCGAGTTATTGACTTTTGCCTAAACCAACATAACACTTTTATATATGTAGACTATTTATGAGTTCTTCGATTGCAAATTTAAAATGAAAAGATATTACAAATTCACAAAAAACACATTAAAAATTTAAAGATAAGTGGCAACGCCTGACCAATTATTGAATTGAACACTGAATTCAGAATCAACATTCATGTGTAAGTCAATTTCATAATATGTGTGCAATTTTCATAAAATTTAAATGACTGCTGACTATCAAAAACGTCCTCCATGTTCACTTATGCAGCAGAAACTGAGAGCTTCTCACATTTTTGATAACTCATAACTTAAACATGAATATGGGACATTAATCAACACTGCCCATGGAGAAGCATTTAATAGACCATCATGTGCTCAATTATTGTAATTGCGTACAAACTTTAAGCCCAGATATGATTTATGGAATCCTTTGATACTCTGCGGTCCACCAATTAATATAATCTACAAAATATTGCTAAACAGCTTGTGAGTGCATTATTATGTACGGGATTAATATGCAGAGTGCTGCCTGGAAGCGTTTTTGAAATACCAGCCAATTGTCGGTTTTTGTGGTTTGGCAAATGTTTAAGCCATTCAGCTTATTGTACTCTGGATTGGCAGTACTTAGTCAAATTGGCGTTGAGTGCTCTACATGGAATTAAGGAGAGTAGCGAATTATATTTGTATGCAAATAATTTATATCATGTTCTACGTACAATGAACTCTTAAATAATGTCTGCAGCTTCACAAGCGGATGCAGATGCGGTTGAAGAGAAGCACGCTAGGCTGTTGCGCTCTCTTAGCTCCTGATGCGGCTGTGGCTCTCTTTGATTGCACGAAGAGCAAATGTTTAAAGAAGTTAGGCTCGTAAGAGACTATTGTCTACACGGTTGCCATGGTAATGGTAATAGATTGGTGACATCTCAATCGAGTTCATTGTTTTTGGTAATGGTTTGTATTCCAGATGGATTTGGCAATTCCTGTAGATTGATTTGGCATTTTAATCATTTTATTCATTTCTAAAAATAAATGTTTTTTCTGCACTTATACCTGTTCCCATCTTTAGACATTAATTTCATTATTAATAAATTGGTAACAACTCAATTGAATTCTTTATCTTTGTTCATGGTTTGTATTCTAGATGGATTTCGCAAGTCATCTAGATTGATCTGACATTTTAATCATTTTATTCGTTTCTAAAAATATATTCTGTTTGGTTATCATCTTTAGACATATTTTCAAGAACATAATTTTATTTTATATAAATTGGTGACAGCTGAATCGAATTCTTTGTCTTTGTTCATGGATTGTATTCTAGGTGGATTTGGCAACTAGATTGATTTCCCTCTTTCCTTCATAAAATATATATTCAAGTCATTGGGATGAAGTCATTTAACTTTGAGTTATTGGGGGCTATATGAAAATAAAAATGCTCTTTTAAGAAACATATTTGATGTAGTTAATCAATTCAAAATATTTGGTTAATTCTGACTTTACAAACTTGCTGAACTCTATAAATAATTTTGAATTTAGATGATGACCCCCTAAAGGGGTGTATAGCTCGCCTGCTCTACTTCACCTCCATCCTACGATCAAAAACTGAACAAGGAAACTTCATTAGGGAACTTTATAGTCGAAATTAAGTCTTAATCTTAGTTAAACCTTATACCAAGTATGCGTTTTTGCGCCTTGGTTTGTAGTTGTTTCTCATTCTTATTATTTATTTTTTTTTTGCCATATTTGCAGAATCTTAGCTTGTGCTCTCTTATTTCTAAGTCATAATAATTTTGATATTTTAGTATTTAGCATTGGACTTGCTAAAAGGTTCTTATGGGCTCAGCCCGACTTTTGCGATTATAATAATAGTCGTATTATTTGCGTTTTTATTATAATTATAAGGAGCCGTAAATGCTGACTGGCTCAAAGAGGCTTTTGCGTTTTTATGACAGGCATAAGTGCCTACTTAAGGAATCAAAAACATAAAAAATAATGTTAATTTCAATATTGCCTTATTAAATGAACATAAAAGTCAAAAGCTGCGCATGTGTGCAACATATTTATACGAATTGTCTGAATTTGTTCATTTGAGCCTGTTAACGTTTTATATTTCATATAAATGCGTTAGCCGTGAAATTTAAATAAAACGTGCGCCTTAATACAGCAGACAGATTGTCGAGCAGCTGCTGCTCCTTGCCAAAGTGACGTCTCTTTAAAATGGGTCTCAGTCAGTCAGTCAGTCAGTCCGTCAGTGTATCAGTCAGTCAGTCAGTGAGTCCGTGAGTTTGACTGTTTGGGTCGATCCGGTCGCGTCGGGAGTCACGCACTTCACACACACGCATGCCACGCAGGATGCCGACAGATGGCGGCACACACACGCACACATACGCAGCGTGTCGGGAAATGTGACAGGATGTCATTTTGCAACGCATCCGAAACATAAACACGTCGCGCTCTTCTTTTGTGTCTCTGAAAATTATGCTGCTAAAAGGCGGAAAATGTTTATATATCCTTGTGTGTGACGGGGACGCCAGAAACTAAGAAAAATTTGCATAAGCGTTTCATTTTTTTTTTTGTGCTGTTGCTTTTTGCCTTTCCGCCTTTTCCTCTGCGTAGTTTTCCGGCCATGGTTATTTAAAATACACGTAATATTCATAATGTGAGACAACCGCGTCTCACACTCGTCATTTAAAAATGTGTTAAATATGTATTTATACGGCAAACTTGTTGAGTTCTATCGGAAGTTTCGACAAGTGGGAATATGTGTACTTTTATCTCATCGTCTAAAATTTGATGAATATTATTTTTTTTTTCAATTTTCGCAATGCATGTCAATAAAAAATTGAAATATTTGCATCTGCTGCGAAATTTATATTCGCTTTGTTTTATTAATTTTTATTGATGTATATGAGTTTTATTGACGCTCTTTGCGGCAACCACTAAAACCGTAAAACTAATTTTGATTTTGCATATTCATTTGGTTTTGGCTTTTCGCCGCTTTGCCACAATTTAACAATACACACAATTAATTTTAATTTCTTTTGCATTTCTATTTGTTTGGCAAATACATATGAAACTGTATGCACTGTAAATAATAGCAAAACATTTTCAACTTAATTGAATTCAAAATTAAACAAAAAACAAAAATGATGCATATTTTGCAACCAATCAGCAAATTAAGCAAAGTGTGACTAAAATGTTTTTTAATGCCGCTCAAAATATAATTTAAATATTCATAAGACTCAAATATTGTGGAACTATTAGCACTTTTCAGTAAATGTTAGCAGAAATGTTTAGAATGGAAATAAGGACCACAAGAAGCAACGGCTATCGAAGCTACTGTACATCCTTTCAGCAAATCTTTTACAGAAATTCAATTTTCAAAGGATTATTAAATTGTATAAATAATATGATTTTGATAACACTTGGTAAGTATCTAAAGAGCTTACTTAACTTACTATTGCAGAGTTTGGTTGTCATATCTTGAACAACCAGTTCTTTATTCAACTTAATCGGCCGATTTTTCAGCTATATGATATTGTGATTTTGACCAAATAGGGTACGCTTATATAAAACACAAGTAGACTTTGCCTTGGTGAGTTTGGAGCGGATATCTTTATGAACAAAAAAGTTATTCGTAACTTAACTCAAATTTGGCCCAAACCTTCCTACAGCAGTTATATCATATATTTAGTTTGCTCATCCGATCACTTCTGATATATGTACAGCCTCTAAAGCTCCTCTCTAAAACTGAGAAACAAGTTTCTACTCAAACAAAGTTATAGTGTTCTCCGAAAGGCTAAAACAACTAAAACATCAAAACTATTTGAGAATATTTGACTTACTTTCTTAGCTCTCAAGGTTTCGATTATTCAACAGATTTTAAATTAAAATTTAAAAGGCTTTAACCACTGTAAACACAGCTGACCCTAATTAAAGTGTAATAATCTTTCAGCTAACACGGACAGTATATTATTTAACTAAGCATTATAAATAATAATATGTGCATGTTTGACAATCTAATTGTGGGAAATATGTTTTGGTTTTCTATGAATATAGTCACATCATGTTATTTAATTAGTTTATTATTATGTGCAATGTTCCAGGCCACAATATTAAAGTTTCTAGTAAACTTGCAATGCAGATGCAAATACAGCTGACGTCTAATTAAAACGAAACAAAAACAGAACAGAACTGAAATACCAAGCTACGAGTATGATATCAAGAAAAGCAGGGAATGTTGTGCGTGTGTGTGCGCGTGTGTGTGTGTGTGTGTGTGTGTGTGTTTGTGTCTTTCTCTGTGTATGTGTGTGCTCCAGTTAGTAAATACAAAGTACAAATTGCACAAATAATAATACAGTTGATAAACTCTCTCGCTGATGTTGCAACATGTGCGGCATGTTGCATGTCTAAAATCAACATGTGCGCTCGACCTGTGTGTGTGTGTGTCAGTTTTGTTATTTAGCAGGACTTGCGGCATACATACTAGTCTGTTATTTAGCTTATTGATTTTTGCAAGCAGCCTCGCATATAAACTCATCCTAAAGCTTCTTAAAGACTGCAAAAACAACTAAAACAACATTATAAAAATGTTAACTTTGCTTGCTGAACTTTTAATACTCTTTTGGCTTAAGTAATTTACTAAATAGTTATTTAATATAGTACAACAATATGCACATGCCTGAGAGCTATATTTATTTTAAATTATCAGAATCTGGCGGAATCAATTTGGAGCAGGATTGAATTGAAAACCTTTCCCTTTTTATATTTTTTTGTCGTTCAAGTTTTGCATATTTATTTAACTTGTACACTACTACCTTTTGGCAGCTTAAACTAGTTGTGCAATTAAAAATCTTGGTTTTTGGTAAATTTTTTAATTTTAAAAATAATAATAAAAGACTTTATTAAATATTTCAGTGGAATTAACTCGCAAGTGGAATTCGGAACAGCCTAAAATTGTTTTATTTTAAGGAGCTGTCAGAGAATTAAATATATAAATAAATTCTATACAAAAAACTATTTTTAAGATAAATAGGTATAGGTAGCAAATATATACAAATATGCATCTTTAGAAGCTTTCATTAGGATAGTTTAAAATCGAAAAAACTAGTTTTCCCAGAAAACACTTCTCATTTGGAGCTGCTGCACGCTCTAAATAGTAAACACCAGTTATATAGACCAATCGTAACCCTAGCAGGGTATTATAATTTTGTCTCGAAATGTGTAATGGACTGAAGAAAACATTTCGGACCCAACAAAGTATATATATTCTGAATCAGCATGAATAGCCGAGTCGATATTGCGATGTTCGTTTGTTTCTATGCGAACTAGTCTCTCAGTTTTAAAGCTATCGTAATGAAACTTGGCACAGATCCTTCTTTTTTCTGCAGGCAGTTCATATATCAGAACCGGCCGGATCGGACCACTATAACATATAGCTGCCATAGGAATGATCGATCGACAAATATGTTTCTGTATGAAAAACATTTTTGTTTATTAAGGTATCCTTACCAAACTTTCCCAAGCCGAGTCTCTAGAGAGTTTATACAATCTGGCCAAATTTGTTCAAAATCAGACCTCTATATCAAACTTTTTGTTTATACAAATATTTCATCCAAACTTAGTGAGAGTTTTATAATACTTCAAAGTATTTGAATCAAAATCGGACCACATGGCTCCCATAGGAGTAATCAAACAAAAATTAAGTTTTGTGCTTCGGCACCCGAAGATAGCCGTTCTTTCTTGTTTTCTTTGACAATAGTTCGAATGAAAAGTTTTGGTATAATGAACACTCTGGCTTTCAATTAGTTCACTCTATGTATACTTTATTGCGTGAACAGTTTGCACTTGTATGCGTTACATAGTTCGTAACAAAATTATAATACCCTCGGCAGCAATATATAAAAGGAGCGCCTGTCACAAGTTTGCAGCGCAAAACTTGTGGCTCCCAAAAGGCATTTAGTTTGCATGGCAAATAAATTTAATAAGCGCATCAAGTTGGGCTCAGTGAAAGTTTTTATGCAATTTGTTGATGGCAAGCGGCGACAAGCTAAACAAATTTCTGGTTAAGTGATTTTCTTTATGTGGCCCTAATTAACTGTTATGGGCCTTGGGCGGAGTGTGTTGCATACATTTGGGGGCACGATTCATGTGGGCTATCGCCAACGCTGCACTGGTGCATGCACTTATTTATGATCACTTTATGGCCACACTGCAGACCTATTAACAATGTGCAGTCAAATTTAATTTTTAGCTACAACATTGACCGGCCAAGTACTAGAAGAAGCCAGCAGCAGTTACACTAAAAAAAAGAACATATAAAAACACGAAATTTATGTGACAGCATTTGAAATTTATTTGCTGCAACGTTTGCATGGCGTATGGCGACTGCGCTGGCGATTTGTGTCTGCTGGCTACAGAATACAGTTCCATTGACCCATTTTGTGGGCCAGACTCGAACAAACGAACAAACGAACACACGAACGGGAGAAAACTCATACGCCCCGTGGTACCCAATGGCCATGCATGCAAAGTTTTTCCTAGGCAACAATGGGTGAGCGGCCAAACAAAAGCAGGCAGCAAATGCGCAGACGATTAGTGTGCCATTTGTGTGTTGTCTGTGTATAAACACACACACACACACATACACGCACACATACACACACACACATAGATATGGCTGGCTGCTGTTATTTACTGTTATTTGTTTAGCTGGGTTCCTGTTTATTTTTCGGCTTATTTGTTGCCATTGTTGGCTGTCATTGTTATTACTGTGCCTGGGCCGGTTTATGCTGCATTTGCTACGCCGTCACAAAATGAAATATTTAAGTGCGCATTAGCCGCATGCCCCATTTACCCCGATGGACCCCAATGGACCGACCCGTCGTCCCGTTGTCCCGTTCTCCCGCTGACAATTGGCAACTGGGCAAGCTCTGCCGTCTGGGGTGCAGAGTAATTGCAAAAATTACCACAAGCACTGCAAGAGCCTGGCATTCCCCGTATAAATGAATGAGAATTGCAATGATTTTTGTGCCCCATATGCTGATTTCAATTGATTCTTGCTTTGTGGCTTCTGTGTGCTTCGTTTGGTTCGTTAACGTTGCAATGTCTGCTGCTGTGGCATGTGGCAAGGTTGTGGGGGCCTGGGCCAGGTCAGGTGCGGCACGCATGTTCCCCAGTATACCCGTGTATTGCATTGCTGTGGGCATGGTCAATGGCAATGCTGCAATGCGGCACAAAGGGATATTATAAATGCCACATTCATTTTGGCCATGTACAGCACACAACAGCAGCAAGTGGCTCTTCAGTTTGAAGTGTTGTTTCAAGAGTTCTTCAAAGTTTGTTCAAATTGAAAATATATTGTTGATTAGACATTGGCTTCATCGTTTTAAACGAGTTGCACATTTAAGAACTTTTGACTAATTTGTTAAAGATAGCCTTTTCAGAAGCTTATAGATAATTTCATTTAAGACAGAGAATATTATAATTTAATACGAAATTTATTATATAATGAAAGAGACCTTTCAACGCCACAAAGTATATAAGTTTCTGATCAGCATCAATTTTATAAAGTACTGTTTTTTTTGTTGTACGGATATTACAACTAAGCTCAAAAGTTGCAGGTATTATAATACTTTATATAGGTTGTTAGCCCTTCTTTCTTGTTAAGAAAGGGTACAAGGGTATTATATTTTTGTCACGAAATGTGTAAATCACAGAAAGAGATGTTTCCTATACCACAGAGTATATATATTCTGAATCAGCAGGAATAGCCGAGTCGATATAGCGATGTCCGTCTGTTTCTATGCAAACTAGTCTCTCCGTTTTAGAGCTATCGTAATGAAACTTGGTACACACCCTTATTTTTGCTGCAGGTAGTACATATGTCGAGTCTGGCTGGATCGGATCACTATAACATATAGCTGACATAGGAACGTTCGATCGAAAACCATGTTTTTGTATGAAAAACTTTTTCGTTTATTAAGATATCCTCCCCAAACTCACCCAAACCAAGTCTTTAGAGAGTTTATATAATGTTATCAAATTTGGTCAAAATCAGATCACTATATCATATAGCTGCCATAGCAACATTCGGGTGAAAAATGAGTTTTTATATGAAAGACTTTTTGTTTATACAAATATTACATCCATATACCTCATATAGTTTTCTATAATGTGATCAAAAGCGGACCACAATGCATGTATTATAATACTTTATATAGGTTGTTAGCCTTTATTTCTTGTTTTTATTTAACAATCAGTCGGAAAAAACACTTATTTTTTGGAGTTTTCTATTAATTTAGTAGCTCGTCTGCCGCAGGCTTAGAGCTCTGACTGTTACTGTATGTTTCGTTTATTTGAAAACCATTTTCAGACATTTTATGGCTACAAGCTTCATAAAACAGTTATCAAAACGCTGCCAAGCCCGTTGAGTGCACTTTACACAATAAACGAATTTTTTCCTGAGTACTCAAAACTTTACACATACTCGTAGAGTGTATTTAAATTAAAACGAACTTTTGCCTTTTTTCGCAGCCTTAGGAATGTTCACATGCACTGAGAGCACTTGTGGTCAACAATTTAATAATAACTATATTTGAGTGCTTATAAAGTTTTGTAGCCCTTAATGGTAATGGCTGAAAAGTTACCTTGAAAATAACTTAATTACCTGGTCATTAAAAGCATTTGTTTTAAAGCCTTAATTTAATTAGGACAAATAAACGCACAGGAGTGAAGGAAGGGCATTTGGCTCGTGCATATTTTGCGATGTAAATTGAAATAGTTTATGCAGAATTTGTAAAAGTGTAGAATTTCAGACGGTTTGTGGCCAATGTTATGCAGGCAGCTCATTAAACAAAGTTTCAGGACATGCGAGCTGCCATAAACAGCATAAAAATAGTTTATAAAGCACAAACAAGCTAAATATAACATATAAAAATACATTTTTTTTATCTACACACAGAATCTGTTAAAATATTTAAGCAAAAATTTGATTTCTTTATGGAATATGGCAGGGTGATCCAAAATATCTAATGTACTGGCCAAAAGCTATCCTATCAATTCAATTTATTAAACAAATAAAGAAGAATTTGCATTGCAAGTCCCAAGTTGCCTCGTTTTTCTTCTGGTGATTGACACACATTCTATCCGAATTTGTGGAATGGAATAATCAGGATTATAGAATCGATATGCTCTGTTTGCTGAGGTGCCCTGCCAGCCTGCAGTGTCCTGCTAGGAGTCCAGTGAGTATCCTGATCAAGTTTCTTCCCATTGTTATTAACCAGGTACCATAAACATTATAAGTTATATTATAAAAATTACGTACCAATGATTATAAGTATTTTCTTCAATAATAAAGATTAGTTTTGAGCAATTTTATGAAAATCTGACTAGAATCATTATATTTATTTTTAGCGAAGAAAATAAAACTCACATAAATTCAAAATCATTATCATTGTAATGGTCGCCGTTTATGCAGCGTTCTACCCAGCTTGACCGTCTTATGTTCTCCACCTCTATATTGGTGTGTTCCCTATACTACAACAAAGTTTGGGTCCTGCCAAGAGCAGCTCAATCGCAGCGATATCCTTATGCCCTGTAACACATCTCGGGGCAGGCTTGCTGTTTCTTTTTCTCGAACCAGCTTTAAGGTGATCTTAGTCCTAGCTTAGCGCGCTTATTGCAGCTTTGTTGTCAGACATGATAACAACGAGTCCTGTAGCTATATATAACAGGCTGGAGCAAGCGAAGAATAGTTAAAAATTTGAACACAAGCTCCTTTGAAGCTGTCATGTGCTTTAAAAGCTCTTTACTTGGCTGATTGAGCGCTGTAGTCTTAAAATATTATATAAATAATGCACAATAGTCTTATAAGTCGTCCAGATTAAGCCAGCCAACAACTGAAACATTTCTCCTTTGTGCACAATCCAAAAACCAAGAGCGCTGCCCATTGAGACGAACATTTTGTTTAATTGAAGTACAGTATGAAAATGGCACAGTTGACTGCACAAATCTAACGACGTTTTTGGGGGGGATATACTTATTTTTACTTTTTGCTGGAATTTTGTGTAGCGACACGTAAAAAATGTTAACAATGAAAATGCTTGGGCTCCAAGCTGATAGTTTGACTTCTTGATTTAGCTCAGCACAATGAGCAGTCAACTGCGCTGTAATTGGGAATCAAAAACTGCGAGCGTGTAAATAAATTGATAAATATGTGTTGGTAGTAACTGAGAAATGCAATTATAACTGTAAGCCAAGAAAAGTATATCCAATGCTCTTTAGTTTGGCGTTGCTTATATTAAAATGGCAGTGGCTGTGTGTGTGAAAGAAATCATAGCATACATTTCAGCGCAGTGCGCTATAAATTGCATTGTCGTGCTGTTGCAGTTGCAGCTTGACTTTTTTTGTACTGCAAGTCTAGAAAAAACCAATTTGCTGCTATCAAAATGAAGCAGACTTGCTGGCTGGCTGCAAAAAAGTAGCGACAGTTGATCGATTTGTTGGTATTTGCCGAGCAATCGAAGTTTGTCAGCAGCAGGAGCAGCAGAAATGGCAATAATTGCAGCTGTTGACTTTACCGACAGTGTGGAGTTAATAATGCTCACTAAGTACAGCAACTTAAGCTGCTCACGCTGCGTATGCGCAATTTTTAAATTGGCTGCATAATTTCGTATTTGTTGCCCAGATAGTGCGCCATAAAGTTTAAAGACAAATGTGCTGATTATAACGATAGCACTTGATTAACGTCGTTTGAGGGCCCAGAGTTGGGTATTATGCAAATGAGCTGGCGCACGCACAAATAGGCAGGCTGAAAAGGTGTTATTCACCTGACAGCGCTAATGAAGGCAAAGACAAAGGCACAGGCATAGGCATAGGCATAGGCATCGACGTCGCCATTGCCGCTGACAGCGAAGAAACCGCCAACACAATCAGGAAAGCAAATAAGCAAACAGTTAGTCAGACAAAACTGTTGGCCCAAACGCGCCCATCCCCAAACAGAGGCAGTCTGACAGAATTTTTGGTTTGGTTTTTGGTTTTTGGTCATGCTGTGTGGCATTGTTTGTCTTGTCGCTTATCGTTACTTGGCTTAATTAAAATGCTTGACGCTGCCAATTGACAGTTCTTACAGTCTTCAGTTATGGGTAGCTGCTTTTAAGCTGCTTTAATTAGCCATATATAGTTGAGGCCTAGTTGTATTTTTGGTTCTTGCGTTGCATACTTCCGACTTCCGGCGCGCAGTGGCTGGCAGCTATTTTAAAACCGTTTGTTCAGCATTCTCATTGTGGCATTGGGGCATTCATAATCTACACACCAGACAGACTGAGCGACAGGATACTCCACAGTGACTGACAGTACTGACAGTCAGACAATTGTGGCTGCTTTTGGCCTCGTTTTTATTTTGGCTTTGTAATGCTGAAGCCTCATACAAAAACGTAAAGTATCATTAATAAAAAAATAATGCCACAAGAAGAATAGCGCATGGCACACATACAAACGTAACGATGCCGCAGTGCCAGCAACAACAACAATGGCAACAACGCCTCTAATTGAATTTCTTATGGTCCATTAACTGTCAGTCCAGAAATCCGCAGAGTCAGTGGGGATAGGGCACGGGGGAGCGGCTGTGCGGGGGCCCAAGGTATGATACTTTCTTATATAACACCGACTGAATGAGTAAGCAACGAAAACGTAAACGTGACAGTTTTTAACAATATTTAAGATGTCAGCATGATATATCGTTTAATTTATGTATTGTATAAATATATGTATATGTATGTGTGTGTGTCTCCCTGTGTGTGCGTGTCGGCCTATCACCGTCGAATGTCCTGTGAGAATAAATTTAATAAAAACGTTTTGTGCGCATTTTTCAATGCCGGACAACTAAATGCTAAGTGATATTTTGTGTTGAAACTTTTTTTATTTTCCGTATTATAATTAGCTTAAAGATGAGTTTTGTGCCTTGACATTTGTATAAATACCAAGAGAAAAATTTAATTTATAAGCTCTTGTGGAATGAGTGATGACACCAGCTGTATGTGGGCTGGACAGGCAGCATAGCAATGTGAGGGAAGGATCTGCAACAAAAGGAGTGTAAATATCGTAGGCTTATAAACGAGCTTTTGGCTTTCAGTGAACATGAAACACCTTAGATTACAATGAGCTTAATAAGTTTACTATCAGAATCGACTAAAGCTTTAATGTGCTTTCATTCTCAGTATGCGAGCTTTTAGCTTTCTCTCAATACCATCAAAATAGTCTTAAGCTTTCATGTGCTTTCATTCTCAGTATGCGAGCTTTTAGCTTTCTTTAAATACGATTAAAATAGTCTTAAGCTTTAATGTGCTTTCATTCGCAGAATGCGAGCTTTTAGCTTTCTCTTCCGTCTCTTCTAGTCCGTCTAAAGCTATAACCTGCTTGCAACTTTTAAAACCAATAGAATATAGAGACAAGTTAGAAAGGTATTAAAATAAACCAATTTATAATATTTCCAATTAGAAGTTATATTAAGATTAATCTAAAAGAACAGTTGAGTCATGAAAGCAACTTTATGAGCGATAAAAGCTGTGAGTTTTACTGTCTGCCCTTTATTGGCTTTAAAGCTCTCCAGAAGCTTTAATGTGCTTTTAATGCAAGTGAAAATTGAGATGTGAGCTGAGAGATAACTCAGATTTTACGACTTAGCTGAAAGCGTTTGTTCACTGGTAGACTGTAGTGTGTTTTTAAGATAAATATAAATTGTTTGTGCCAATATAAGCTAGTGTCATTGGTGTTTTACCTATAGCAAGCAGAATATACAACACTATATACATTCGCGTGCTGCATTTGCATATTGCAATGTTTTTATGTTGTTGTGCTGGCGATTTACAATTTTCCGCGCCAACTATTCACAATATCGGGCGGCAGTAGCTGCTAAATAAAATGAAGGAAACTGCTTGAGCGCAGGTAATGTAGGTAACTGAATGCCGCTCGGCGACGACTTCCTCATCCGGTTGCTGCTGACTTATTTATGCAAATATTTGCAGCATTCGGTTTGAGGAAATGCTTAAATGTGCCTTGTATATATTGTACATATTTTTTAGAAATATTTTACGCAACGCTGCAGCTGAAAGGCATCGCATTGCGCAAGCTTGAGCAATTTTCAGTAAATTTTTAATTTAAAGTTGGCCTAAATTGCAATTACCCCTAATGCAATTTACCTTGAAAGCGCCAATGTGATTTGCAGCAATTTCCATTGATTTTTCATGTGTATAAATTGGTTGCAACCTGCAGCAGGACGTTGCTGGCCAGCAGCAATAATGACCTATTAGGAGCAATTAGGCCCAGGGACTACGACTAGCATTTAGCGTTTTCCATTTTCAAAATTGAAGCGTTGCACTGTGGAGCATCAGTCCAAATTAAATTCTTAGACTATGAACAGTAGGCCCAAAATAGAACAATAAGAATATTTCAGGCAGACAAATACTGGACAAGGAATCGGAGTTAAGACTTAATGAGAAGGTATTTAACAGCTCCACGAAATTCATCTTGAATATATGAAATTTTACAAAAGTTATGGTTGGACATTGTATCTTTTACTAACCAGGCATGTTTTAAACTGCAAAACTTCGATGAGTTATACCCACTATTATGAATAACTAAATAGAAATAATAGCAATATATATTTGCAAGGTACTTCACATACGGAGCTGATGGCCATAGTGCTCCTTAAATTAATGTTAGCTTGTAATTTCATATTATAAGCTAGCGGATCTAACAAATAAACAAACAAATTTACAAAGTACTATTTTTATTGAAAGGATAGAAGTATATTATTATAGTTACCGCGAATTCTGCTTTTGAAAAATAGTTTTATACTTTTTGATGCCGAATATAAATAAGATCGCTTATATTATATATTGAATTTCCTTCAAGTCGAAAAAGTATGCTTCATACAATGCTGTGTCTATATAGTACATATACCTATCATAAATAGTTTTCTTTCTATTTTATTTACAGCAACCGAAGCCAAACTCTGAACACATAAAATCAATTGAGGAAGTTTAAAGGAAATTTTAAAGTTAAAGGAGTGTGTTGCCTGCTTTTTAATATAACCAAAATATTGGCAATGCTTCAGGAGTGGCGATTCTTGCAGTGAAAAAGGCTAAAGGACCTACTGTGCGAGAACTGTAGCCTGGCAACGTTCAATTGCTGTGCGCTGCCTACGCGGCGTATGTGTAATGTGCTTTGCCCCATGCTGAGTCTTTGTTGTGCATTGGTGCATTGTATGCCTATGTGTGTATCTCTCTCTGTGTGTGTGTGAGTTTGAGTGTGTAGGCAAATTGCCATTCAACTGAAAGCATTTTTGGGCTGGATTTTCAATTCGTTAGCTCATTGTAAGTACTTATCAACTACGCTTATTGCAAATCTTTTTTCCACTAGTTGCGTCGAGCCCCCCCCACCAAAATGTATGCCAGACACGTACAGGTTTTATATTCTCGGCTCTCCCTTGGTGTAGTAGTAGTAGTTGTTGTTGTTATTGTTGTTGTTGTGCCTGTGGGGGCTCCATGTCAATGGAGAGTGCTGAGCTCTGGCACCCTGGAGCATAGTTAATAATAATTGCTTGCTTGGCATTGAACATGAACCTTCATCAATTTGGGATTACGACCATAATCCTCCTGCTCCCTTTTGAGGTTTGTTAAAATTGTCACGTCCTTTGTTATTGCAGCGAAATAAATATATTTGGCTGTCCAGCTAGTTCAGTTGCCAGCCCAGTTTATAAGCTCGCTGTTGCCAAAAGGCAAACAGCAAAAACTTTTCCACAAATGAGTTGTTTGCTCATGTGCCGCTCCACTGGCTGGGTAATTAGCTTAGTTTGAAAGAGGCACTTTGACTTATTCGCAGTGCCATTGGACTTACGCATTAATAAATAATTATATCAGCCTGGCAGCAGCTTTTGATCTTATTTCTCGTCTAAATACAAATACTTGGCAGCCAAAAGAGCCTAATAAGCATACGCATGACTTCCCCAAATTGTTTGCCACACTATTTCGCCAAGTTTTAAGCAACTGAGGTTAGACATTTGTGGTTTGGTCTGAATAGAGTTTCTTATAAGATATAAAGCATTTTTGTTATACTTACAGTTCGTAACTGGTGTTTTTCATGTATTCTCCTATTACTTAGCTATTTTTGAACCAGCTTAGTAAGAGCTGAGAGCGATTTTTAACCGGCTGAGGATTAACTATATATAACGTAAGTGAGTATTATTTTTTCTCGGCATTTCCATAATACTTTTAGAGCTATTACTTTGTATGTCTTTAAGTTACTAGATGCTTCTACAACGATTGATATTTATATACATTTTGTTCGAATTTGAACCAGTTTTATAAGATCTTGTTCGGTTTGAAAAGGCTGATATTTCCATTTGCTTGATAATTATTTATGTACTTATTTAATTTTTATTTTAACAAATTAAACCTAGTATTATATACTAGACTTAATGATAGTTTATCGAGCAGTAGCTGGATAATTATAAATTAGCAGCACTGCTAAAAATATATCTTAATTGTGAACCTTTTTTAATAACGTTTAACACAGCTACTTTCTCACCGATTGCTCTTGTTGCATTTTAGTCTGAACTATGATCCACTTTAGGAGTTGAATACTTTGTTTTGAAGCTCAAATAGATCAGAACTAAGACTGTAACCCCCTTAGAAAAACTTTAAGGCCTTTTGGCCAGACAAAAAGCCTATCTTGTGGCAATTTCTTGTTTCTATAGATAGAATTGACCTTCAAAACGGTCCTGTTTGGCGAAATGCTGGTGAATGAGTGGCGAAATAGTTTTTCATCCGCATGCTACTTGAATTGTGTAGTGAAAGCAATCAGGCATGACTTTCATTAAAAGCATGCGCACTTAATTAATTTCAATTAGCAGCACATGCACAAAATTCAGTCGGATTTTCATATGTCTGACTTCTTTCCACAACCGCCAGCTAAGTTTGTTTTTTTATTCAGTTCTAGCATTATGTGTTGAATATGCACAGAACTTTGATGAAGCACAAATTGATTGCGCTCTGCACGTATCTGTCAGTCTCTATCTCTCTGGTTGTATGTGTCTGTGGGTTTGTGTGTACTTCCAAGTTGGTTTCCATGTTTTTGATATTAAAATTCCATGTTGAAAACAATTTAAAATATTCCATAGCATACTTTGCGGCGCCTCCTGCATGCTGCTGCATGCCATTTGCATGTGCCCCCTCTCCTAAGTTGTTGTTGCCGTATTGTTGCCTTTCCACTCTGCAAGTCGATTCTCTAGAGCGCTGTCTGCTTATTTTTATGTGCAAACAAATAACTGTGGCCAGATACGGACACGGACACGGATACAGATACGAAAGGAATCGATGTATGTGTTTCGGTATCAGTATCAGTATCAGTATCAGTATGAGTTTGAATTGCTTTCCTTTGGCTGCCAGGAGCTGTTTCCCTTTTACAAGTGCAATAAACTTGGCTTGACTTTGATTGACAGCTTTGGGGTTTTTCGGTCACATGCCACAGTCGTCCTGTACAACTTGTAACAAGAAAAAATATATCTTTGAGGCTTCGTAGATTAAATACCCTTTCAGACATTTTTATTTAAATGCTGCAAAGGTAGCTTTTGGGCACGGTAATCTGAATTTAATTGAAAGTTCTACCCAAAGTAATAAACTTTGCCCCAACTAACTTTATTATATGATAAAGTTTGTTATAAAAACATAAACAATTAGACTTGTGGTCTTCGCAAACAAAGATGCCTTACCACATTTTCCCTCCCGTGCCGTTTGAAGTCTTGTATAGGGTATGAAGAACTTAAAATATAAATACCTTCTCCCACACATTTGACCTGAAGCCCATTTCGCGTCCGTGGTGACACGTGGGAATAGATTTTTCAAGTTTCATACAACAGTTTTCCGCACTTGAGGGTAGTATATGCAGCTGTATATTTATATAGGTATCTGATCACGAGAGTTTGAAAAAGAGAACAAAAAGGTTGTTAATGCAAAATCACAGCTTTTACCGATTCTTTATTTTGACTAAAAAATAGTTTGATTAATGATCGGTTCCTACTTCATCCGTAACAAGTTGAATAAAAATACCTTCAAAACTGTCAAACTTCGAAGGATATGGGTAACTCGACTCAGCTTGTTAAACTGATCAATTAAAATGATATATATAAATCCAGTTTGTGGGCTTGCTGCACATTTTGTGATAAAAATCAAAACTGCCTGTCGAAAAATGACACTTAAATGAAATTCACATCAATTATACAAAATGCTGGGTTGTTGTAATCTGTCCATTTTAATTGGTAACAATATTCAGATACTTAAATTTCATTTGAAATGGATTTAAATTTAGTCTTGCTCTGGCATGTTACGTAATTAATGTTAATATATTTATGAACTTGTCGCTCACACAGATTGTAATTGTATCTCAGTCATGTTTGTAATAACATGCAAATTCTAATTACAGTACCTCGTGTCTCGTTTGGGCTGTTTTTGCATATTTGGAAATTCTCTCGCATAGGCATGTGCATTGTTTATTTTATGCAAATTTCATGCTCGATTGATAGACGTTGAAATTTTAGGCCTGATTACGTGCATGGCTGGTTGATTGTTATGCCTATTGTTAATCAATTCACAGGCACGCTAGTTGATGATGTTGGCCAAAAATAATTCTGTGTTGTTGCAGGTGAGCAAGCGAATTTTTGAATATGAAATGCTTTATTTTTCCACGCGGATTCGAAGGTAATTTTTTGAAGAAGGGTATATTGGGCTTGTGAAATGTCCGTCTGTCCGTCTGTACACATGTTGGTGTATACCCTGAGCTCATAAAGTGTAAATATCGACCAACCCCACCTCCACCCCTACCTGTACAATTTAAAGGAAACCTATATCTTCAAAATTGTATTTTAAGCAAGAGTCACCAAATTTGGCATACAGACTAATCTTGACCTCATTGAAAGAACTGCATCAACCATTTTTGACACCCCACTCCCTCCCCCGCGAATGCACAGAACTTTCCCCAAAACACGTTTTTGACAGCGGTATATCTACCACAGTTTGATAGCTAGAGTCATCAAATTTGATATGCAGACTAATGTTGACTTCCTTCAAAGATCTGTTAAACAAATTTTATGACTCCACCAACCCCTCTCCCGCAAATGAGCAAAATCTATATATCCCACACCTGTACAGGTAGTCACCAAATTTGGCATACAGACTACGGTTTTTTTCACGTATTTTTCCCGCCATACAAATAACCAAATTATACCGGACTTGAAACCGAGTATTCTGCTGTCGGGTACTTTAAACTGCAAAATTCTTCCTTGTTTCAAATTTATTACATGCATATAATAACAAGCTCATAGAACACGTCATCTAAATATCAGTCGAGCGTATTGAATAATTAAAAGCAATTTTTTAAAGCACGTTTTCCCATGTCATTTTCTTTTCACAGCGGCTAAAGCAAATTTTAATTACTTATACGATGCGGGAAATTGAATTTTCTGTTACTCCTGTGGTTGCTGCACTTGGCCAGCTTCAGGCCACAGACGATATCTAACCCCCGGAGAGAGTTCAGTTATTGAGCTTCAAATTGCTTACAAATGCAACTTGTATACAACTTGGACAAGTCCTTCTCACATTTATGCTGCAGTACATATTTGTTATATAAGCTGGCAGGAGTGCCCTGCTGTTAACTTACTGTGCAGTATTCTATGGCTTGTCTGCCAAGTTTAAATCAAAATTTAAATTGTTGTGAATTGTGCAAATTTTGATTGGATTTGCAACACTGACAATGCGGTCAGCCAGTCTGTGCAGCCTTGTAATAGACTGGTCCAAAAAGCTAGCCAACAAAATTGCTTACCTGAAAATTCATCAACTGCTGCTAAGTTGTAAGGCAGGTGTAATTTCTAGAAATCATTTCGAGTTATAGACTTTTGTTTTAGGACTACCCAGGCAAATCTGGCAAACCTAAAAACTCTGAGGGAGTATCAATTAAATTGCAGATGTTTCACTTGAAGTCTTTTGTTTTTAGAACAGCACAGATAAATCTGCCAAAGCAGCTTTTGAAAGCACTTGAAAGCTTGGAGCCACCATCAAATAATAAGCAATTAGCAGGCGTTTCACTTTAAGCTAAAAGGTAAATCTGCCAAAGCAGCTTTTGAAAACATCTGAAAACTTTAAGCGAGTGTCAATCAAATTGCAGAAGTTTCACTTAAAGTTTTTTGTTTTTAGGACTACACAGGTAAATCTGCCAAAGCAGCTTTTGAAAGCACTTGAAAGCTTGGAGTATTAAGCAATTAGCAGGAGTCCCATTTTAAGCTAAAAGGTAAATCTGCCAAAGCAGCTTTTGAAAACATCTGAAAACTTTGAGCGAGTGTCAATCAAATTGCAGAAGTTACCCTTAAAGTTCTGGCTGGCAAAGTAGCTTCTGAAAGCATCTGAAAGCCTTGATACCAAAAGTAGCACTTAAAGCTCACATTATTTGATATTATAATGCTGTCTGGTTTACATTTGCAGTTGTGTTTCATAGCAGACATTAAACAATCTGTACAAATGTCTTTACAATTAACTGAAAACACTTTAAATATAATTTATGCGTACACTCTTAGATATTTGCGCATTTATATTAACTTTGGCATTTATTTGTGCCACTCAAAGTCGCAGTGGTGGTCCGATTAAAACACTTATTTGACTCAACAACAGTGGCGACATGGGCAAACTCTCGGCGCTCGGCGCTCGGCTCTCAACTCTCAAATCTCAACAACAACAAACAATTGCGAATGCCATCAAAAGTTACTCAAAAGTTCAGAAGTTGGTCAAGCATTTTGCAAATAGCCTGCCAGCCAGTCGGCCAATCTGAAGTAGGCGCTCAGCTCAGCTCTAGCCATCATCAGTTAGCCAGGCTTTTTTATTTTCTATTTTTTTTTTCTTCATTTTTTTTGTTGCCAGCCAAGTGCTTTATTACTTATTCAAGTTCTCATTCATGCCGATGCGCAAAAGTTTTCATTAACTGGGCTGCGGAAACAGGCAGGTACGAGTGCTAATTGTTGAAGAGAAAATAGCAAATTTAATAAGTTTTTAGCAGTTACTCGAGTTGCCATTTCCTAGCCGTTAGGAGGCGAGCAGGCGGTTGGTTATTCAAGTGTTTTTTTTTTCAAAAGTGTTTTAAGTGCATCCTACTGGCGGGCATGGAGCTATCTATGCAATTTGAATGCATAATGCCAACAGTTAAAATGAGCCTGCACTGTTTGAATAGCCAGATAGTGGGGCAGAAGGCACATAAAATATATGTTGAAATATTGCAATGGCTGACTTTGCCTAATGGGAATAAATATTAATACAATTTCTGGCATAACAAAGCCCCCATGTGCAGTTTTAAATTATGTTTCAAATAAATATATTGTATTTATCATTTATATTTAAAGTCTGAATTAATGCAATTTTTATGCACAACTTGTATCTATTTATGTGCATACATGTATTAATTTATGTTGGGATTAAGCAGTCATCTAATCAGTACATTTTTACACCCTGTATCCAAAAGATTGGTAAATGTGGTACTAGGGAGGCTTTGCTGATCCTATGAAGTATATATTCGTAATAGTATATATTCCTAATCATTATCAATAGATCAGGCTCTGTTTATCCGCATGAACGCGTCAATCTTAGAGACTATAAGAGCTAGAGACAACAAATTTGAAAAATAGATTCCTGCATATAATTTGGAATAACGATTTCGAAGCATAGCTTTGAATATATTTTCTTGATTTTTCAGCGTGCATAATTTCTGGTTTACTCTTGAGCTAAATCGCAAATTTAAGCCCAGTATGATAATAAACACAGAAGTTATTCCAGAAAGAACTCTAACTGCAAGGCAGAGGGGAAGTAGCAAAGCGGCTGCCATCTGTAATGCACTGCTTGCTGGCGATGCCGCTGAACTGCTTGAATCATATGTGCACGAAGATGTGTTTGGGAATTTCAGATCTGCGTATAGGGTGTTCCGAAATCAGGTATATACGACTGGAGCATTGTGACATGTTTTTTTTGGTGCAAATTACACTCGGAATAAATATGAAAAATTATTAACAAATTGTATAAAATCAAGAGCATTTATAATTAATGCAAATAATTAATTATGTAGCTGCACGTTTGCAATTTCATTAATTGCGCGTTTATTAATGTCAACAATAAACAACAAAGAACAACTCAAAAGCGCATAATTAATGCCATGAAATGTGCATAATTTCAAACTGTGCTCCAAAAGCCAACGGCAAACAGTCTAGGGCTATAAGGGGGGCGGGTGGGCTTGTTAGCAAAAGGGAGTAGGGACTCGCAGAAAGGTCAGGTGAGTGTGTCACCGGGAGTGATAAATACTGGCTGCCATATGTGCGCAGAGGATTAAAGTTTAAAGCGCCTGGCTATATTAATTTGCATGTTGCATATTCGAAGGCGCGGCGCGCATAAATCAAGCGAATTACAAAATGTGTAATTTAAACATTAAAATTAACAATAAATTACATATGACTAAATTACAAAATGTTAAAAGCCAGCCAAGTCCACAGCTGCTGCTGCTGCCAGCAAAAATAAATACAATAAAATGCCATATTTGTTTGCCAACGACAGAAGTAACAACTTGAAAGGAACAGGAGCACAGAACTGCCGCAAAAGTTACTGAAGGTAAAAATCAAAATAAATTGAATGTAATCAGTATGTGTGTGTGTGTGTGTGTGTGTGTGTGTGTGTGTGTGTGTGTGTGTCTGTGTGGGTGTCTGAGCAATCGAGTGTATAAACAAAACATTTCATTGCAAGCATTTAAAAGGTGAAATAATTTGATTTGTGCGACGAGCCAAATGTAATTTAAATATTAGATAACGTTAGGCATTTTGTACGCCAGACCCAAAAATAATATCAAGCTATTTATGAAGTAAATTGACATTTTTTTTGGCTTAGGTTTGATTCATCTTTTAGTTACATTTATTTTTAAATGTACTCTATATTTATGCTCTTAGCGGCAGGCAGGAATTCAGCTGGAAATATTAGACCAGTTCCAAGTTTAGTTTCATTTCATTTCACTTAATCACAGTATAATAATTATGTGTATTTGTGTGTGTAATCTAAGGAGTTCACACTTCATAGCCTTTTCTGCCTAGTACATAGTACATAGTTTCAATTTGGAATCAATATCATAGTGTTAGGTTCATCAAAAATGAAATAAACTTGGTTTCTCTATACCTTTTTTGTAAATTATTCTTATTATTTCAATGTAATCAGTCGTTACAATTATAATCTATTGTTTATTAGGATGGTTAGAAATTCTTCTTAGCTGATATAATATATAGTTTCAATTTCGAATCAATTTCATAGTTTTAGGATCTTCAGAAATTAAATAAACTTGATTTTTCTATCCCTTTTTTGTAAATCAATGTAATCAACGAAATCAGTGGAATAATCGATTGCTTATACGTTTATTAGGATGGTTAGATATTCTTTTCAGCTGATCCGGGATCAGCTGAAAAGATCAGGGATCCTGCAGACTCATTCGGATGAAATAAACAACAAGGTCATTGACTCGAGTATTGATTCGAGAATGAAAATTTCTGTTCGCGTATTTTGCAAGTCAATAGCTCCAAGGGCATATTATTTATTTGATTATTTTAATCTCTGGAAAATTCTGCTTATAAATAGATTCTACAGGGAATTTTTCTAATTATTGTCAAGAACGCCACAGTATTATGAATTAAAGAATGCTTTTGAGTCCTGATTATAGCCAAATTAATAACTTTTAAGCTGTAAACATCTATGACAAATGAATATTTTAGTTTCATCATTGTTAATTCTTATTACAATCTTCTCATTTATAATCACTTTAAATTGCATATTACCCAAATACTGATATGGTTTCCCTGGATACTTGAATTATGGCTCTAACCATTAAAGATTACTCACCTTATCGCTAAATACATAATTTGAAGTAAATGCCTTTGTCTCCATTTGCAACCACGAAATTTCTTGAAATTAATTTTAATTGAATACTATTTGTTGTAGGCGGCAGTGGCATTTTAACCACAGAATTCGGTTGAACTTGCTAACAAGCTGATACAGCTGCATTTCCAGGAATTACTGAGTTACAACCAATTTGGTTTCATTAGCCAAGCGCCAAATGCCGAGCGAAGAGCGCCGAGCGTGCCATTTCCATGTTAAAGACATTAAATGAGTGCACCCCGAAGTACACCTTAGAAGTAATAGAGATTTACGGTGGACAATAAAGGGCACACAATGGAGTGGCAAGGACATCAAAAGAGATTGTTCCCCGGATACATTTGCCACGCGACTTCGACTTGAAAGGCAACTCAAGCCAAATTGAGAACTTTATACTAAGTTTTATGGTTAGACATTTGGCATTTGAGCAGCTTCTTATATTTGGTATTCGTTGTTTTTTTTTCTGTTGCTCCATCTGTCATTAATCTGTGTCATAAAAAGTTGATGAGTGTGTGCCATGTGTCAGGACACTGGGCTAATTAAGAAGTGCTAATGAAAAATCCAACATGCATTTGAAGTTTTGGCAAAACTTTTGGCCCATAGCATGTAAGATGTAACATGTTTTACGAGCATTTTGCATGCGTGTGGCAAGTTTTTAATTAAATAACGTCTTTGTGTTGTTCTGGCCCCCTTTTGTTGTTGCCTGTTGCCTGTTGCCCGTTGCCCGTTGCCCGTTGCCTGTTGCCTGTTGCAACGTACTCCTTTTGCCCCTTTACTTTTTGCTTTTGTGTTGCAAGAGATGCAAAAGTTTCTGGCAACTAAAATTAAGTCAAGAAACTTAATATTGCAAGTCCCTTTTTTACAATAAGTGCATGCTGTAAGAAAGTATCTTAAAGATACTTTCGCCTTGGCCTCCAGCCTCAGCGACAGCTGGATTAACTTCAGTTCATCAAAATACACAATAAGTACAATGAGAAATAAATGCAAAAAGCGAAATAAACAGAGAAAACTAATAACAAAATACAAACAACTTGTGGCCATATAAATTTTTGTGTATACGTCTCTGGTTACCTGTCTCGCTGGAAGGGGGGATTTAGGGGTAGAGAACAACTCTCCAGGTACCTGTGTACGCAGTTGGGCTTGAAAAGATAGGTAAACAAAATCACGTTGGGTAAATATTATTCCGTTTGCCCGAGTCATGAGCTGCACGGAAGGAACCTGTACGACAGGGCCAATGTCTGTGTAAAAAAACCCACTTTGGGGATTTGTTTTTTGGCCGCCTGTTTTATGCTGTTGTTTTGCGTTTTTAAAAAAACAAATTTCAATTTTAATATTTTCGCAATTCTGTTGTTGATTGTTTTTTATTTTTATTTATTTTTTTTGTTATTGTTACTCTTGTCGCTATTTTTGAATACTGGGCCTGGCGAGCGCTGACATCAAACACAACATGATGAAAGACGCACAGGGCAATAAAGTGCCAAGTTTTGCTACAAGAAAATTGGAAAACAATTGTGAGCAAATGACCTACATATATAGCTGGTAAAACCTCAGCGTTGCCCGGCGAACTATGTAAATTTAAATGCATTACAGTCATGTTTGGATATAGTGAACTAATTATTGCCAGGCCTGTTCACAGTATTGAGGTTGTTAAGGTTACAATATTTGCTGAAAAACACAATTTAATTTGCTTAAAATACACTTTGTGTTTATAAATTCAAGGAATAATTAAAATAAATTAGTAGGAAAATCTAAATGTATGCTTATTGAAAGAATTGGTGAATAGACGTTTGCTTCTTGCGTTCACAAAGTCACTTTTGAACCGATTATTTGCGTAGACTGGAGTTCTCCATGTAAAAATTTGGTTGTTCACTATATCGAGGTGTTCATTATATAGGGTGTGCACTATATCCAAACACGACTGCATGTTGAATTTGACTATCAATCGTAAGAAATACTTTTAAAAACAAGTAAAAATGATATGGTCGAGTATACTCGACTACAAAACTCCCTGTACCCAGGTCACAAATTTCCGATCGCATCTACGTACACTTACACACACACATACACAAAAGACGCACACACACGAGCGATAGCTCAAGCGAGGCATTTTAAGTTGTGGCTGTGCTTCTTCTTCCCCCCGCGCTGAAGCACTGAATCTTATTTCGTGAATAACTTCCGTGTTTATTGTCCGATCGACTTTAAATTTGGACAGTAGATTAAGAGTGACCAATGTATTGTACGTGCTAAATCCCAATATCTATATCTTTAAAGATATTGGTATAAAACTTTTTTATCGAATTGCGGGGGAACAGGAGGAGATATCTCAAATCCAAAATAAACTTGACCTGCTCCCGCTATACACGAACCTACATTCTAAAGTCTTAGCGTCTCTAGCTCTTATAGTTGCTGACAGACAGACGGACATGGCCAAATCGTAATCTCTTTTGATACTGTTCAAGAATATATACACTTTATAGGGTCGGAGATGTGTCCGTGACTACCATTTCCCGCCCGTGAAAACTACTGTGAAAATTTCAGCATTCTAGCTCTTGCGGGTTCAGTATCAGTCAGTCAGGACGAACTCTTTTATGTGTATATATGGAGATATAAGTATATATACTTAGGCTATAAAGGGCTGACAAAGCGTAGTATATATAAAACATTTCTTTGATTTTTGCTTGCTTGAAGTTATGGCTCATCAATTTAACATTATTTGATTTATCTCTTTTTATTTCTTAGATTTTTAGCATACGATTTGTCAATTATGCGTTACTTGAAATAACATAAAATATATTCTGTTTTATTACCAAAATTATCGTAAATTTGAGCAAATTCAGCAAAATTTGTATGTGTGTGTGTGTGTGTGTGTGTGTATGAGTGTGTATGAGTGTGCATACTCGTAAATCTGAAATCTAAACTCAAAAATTGTATGTACAGGAGCAATTTTCATGTCAATAACTTGCTTGAGCACGTTTCTATTGACAATGCGTACAACGTACAATGTTTTGTCGTATTGACAATTTCTGCACAGCTTCGTGCTACAACTGATTCCACAGCCAGGATATCTATGATTGTGTGTGTGTGTGTGTGTGTGTGTGTGTGTGTAGCGAGGACATTTTACTGTCCAGCCATAAGTAATATTTTGGTATGCCAGCTTGAATTTTGTCAAGCAGCTGTCAGGCTGCACTGCAGCACCCCCTGCAAAGGCACCCTCCCTGCTGTCAAGGCTCAAGCAGTGCCTGCTCCTGTCTCATTCAATTGTCACTTGGATTCCAAGCACACGTGTGCACAATCTTCAGTTTTACAAGCCAACAGACTGTGCACAACTAATGCATACCAAAAAAATGCCTCGAATGTCAAAAGTTTAAATCGTTTTTGTCCACTATTTCGCTTGGAATGTAAAATTTAGTGCAAAAAATGTATGTTATTAAAGTGATTACAATATGTGGCATTTCTGAACATCAATTTTATTGCAAAATTTATAAGAAATAATATATGTTACCTTGTCAGAAAATGTGTAGCGCATTTAAGGAGATGTTTTCGACATCACAAAGAAGTATACTATATACAAATTCTTGTTGAGCCGAAGGCCTCAACATATATAATACCTTTTTGGTTTTAAGAAAATCTATTATAGTTATTGTTTGTATATGAAATAAAAAATAAATAAATAAAAATTCTTGTATATATATTATTTGTTGTAAATATCTTGAGGCTATAGAAAAATTGAGTTCTTCTACAACAACTTTTTTGATCATGATGATATCCACTTCTTACAATTTTTTTTTATTGTTACCACACTGATCTGCATCTTCAGGTTTTAACTTGGTAGATTTCTTTATATTTTTTTTATAAAATTTTTTTTTTTTTTTTGGCCTTAATCATTTGTCTTAATAATTATGAAACACAGAAATATATGCAGACGAAACTTTCTAAATCAAAGTACAATTATGTTTTATATAAGCTGCCCAAATTTGGTCAGAATCAGATAACTATATTATAAAGCTGCCATAGGAACGATTAGTAAAGCATTGAGTTGTTGTATGAACAATTTTTTTTGTTTCTCAAGATATCGCAACCAAAGTCAAAAATTTTAAATTTTAACAAAATCAAACTATTTTATCTTGTATCCTATATCCTTAGCAACAAGCGAATGTTTTTGCTTGAAGAAATTCATTGTTTGTAAAGATATTTCAACCAAACTCAGCAATGGGAAGTTTTATTATACTTTAGGTAATAGCTTGGCTAAATTGGACTTATATCTGATATTAATACACCCTTCTCCTTAAAGAGATCTAAAGAACACATTTAATACATGCTAGACATTAAGAGAATATTTGATAACATTAAGTCATTGTGGCGATTCGCGTGATGTATATAATTTAAAATGTAATTTAGGTAATGATATGATTTAATGATTGCCAAATTGATTGCCAGATTTGGCTTGTAAGCATTCAGTAGACTTAACATTAGTATATCATATCGATTTACTTTGGCACTCAATACACTAAGCGCATTACACATACGCTCCGTATGCCCAAGAGATATTTGTTACTGGGAAGCTAGCAGTTGGCAGCAACGCAAAGCAACACATTCCCATTCAGTTGATTCGCTTTGCTCGTAAAGCAGACTCATACAGGACTAATGCCATGTAAAATACTTTGAAATAGCAACTGCAACAGGAATGGGGGGGCAACAGACTGAAGTGAAAGAAAAACAACATTTCAAGTAAGCTGCGAGAATTGAAGCAAAGTGAATGAAGCAATGTAAGTGAGCAAAATCCTTTGGCGCTTTACTTTCATTTTGATGGCCTCGACGGCGGCTGGCGTTGCCAACATCTTGGCCAAGTGTACTGAAATGAAGTGCAAAAGTGTAAAGTCGTAACTGAAATGGTTTTGTGGCTTAAAACGCATGTCGCTACAATTAAGCCAGACAGCTTTGGTTTTGGGCTCCCTAGGTTTTACTTGCAACATCTTAAGGTTGCCTAGTTGTATTTCGTTTCTTTCTTTGATGCCTGGCCTGACTTGAGTAATTTAAAACTCGATAGCGCTTGACTGTTAATTTTCGTTTGCCTTTAATATTTTATGTGCTCTGGCCAGGAGCAGGCCCAGGCCCAGACCAAGGCCCTTTGTGGCTGCTGCTGTGTGCTAACGTCATAAATCAGCTGCCAGCTGGTTTTTGGAGTTCATTCTTTGCTGTTCACAGCCAGCAGCAGTTAGAGCCCAGCCAACGGTTGGTAACAAGCAACAAATTGTCGGTCTGCGGCTAGTTAATAAATATGCTCGACTTGCTTCACTGATACGCAACCTAACTGCCTGTATGCACAGCCAAGATGCTGGAATCCTCTGCAATATCAGTTGCCTTAATTATAACCAACTTTGCTGCGACATCAAACATCAATTTTGGTCGGTACAAATATGTCAAGCGTGAGCTACGTTTGCAACGTTCAACGCAATTCAAATGAGTCGCAGCAAGTTCTCAAATTGAATTTCTCAACAATTCCACAGTGGGATACGAGCTTAGCTCAGAAACATATTTACAGGAACCTACTTATCAAAGTATTAGTATCACAGAGCTCCGATACTGCCTCAATTATGACTCTGAAACAGTTTTAGACAATATGGAGTCAGTTTTCTTGTCTGGTGAAAAAAATATGACTTAAAATCATTAAGTAAAGGTTCTCAAGGGGACTTAGTTGGAAATCATAATACTAAATTTGACTATATGTGAATATAAATATTACTTCAAACTGTTAGAAAAAGGGACTTACTCCTGGCTGCAATCATCATTCCAAATTTCAGCAACATATCCCTCATAATTCCTGAGTTATGACTCTGAACCACTTTTGAACCGCTTCGCTGAATAGAAACGTCTACTTAAGAATTGAAAAAGTCGTTTGAACGCCTATTCGAAACATTTAAATATGGGTAATTCCAATATTTCGTTGTTACAAAACTATCGATAACATACATTGCTTTTCACCATCGATTGTTTTCCTTTATAAATTACTTTAAAAATGAAAATTAATTAAAATGTAAAAAATAAGTAGTAATTAAAGAAAATATTAAACTTTTAATATAACTTTTCCTATTCTTATTCAGCTTTAAATACAGCTATGAATGTATTCAAAAATATTGTTAGTAAATTAATTAAAATGTGTGGCATTTACAAGTAATACAAGAAACTAATATCATTCAATGTAACTTTTCCCAATCTTATTCAGTTTTAAATACAGCTATGATTTTATTCAAAATATTCTTAGTAGCGCTGTTGACTTCTTAACTTATCAAGTGGTAGGAGTATTCATAGTTTTAGGGAAATTATCGGAATAAATGCCAGACAGATGAATTATGGGCGTATTGCCGGTGAAAGTGAATTGCATGCATGTTCTTGTTGCACTTGCAGCGCCAACATCTTACTCAAATGAACTGGTGGTGCTTAAAGCAAACGCTGTTTGGTTTTGAATTGCGACCAAGTTAGACTAATGCCAACGGATGTGACAGAGACAGCAACAACGTCGAACAGCTGCAGACCACGCCGGAAACATAAATTCGGTCAGGTTCGTTTGCGAAAACCCTGACAGTTAGTGGCGAAGCAGCAACAAAGTGGCCACTGCCAGCGGAAATGCAGACTGAAACTTTAAATTACTGTGAAATTTGAAGAGTTTGCTTTTCAGCCATTAAGTGCTAGCAGTGCATTAAAATTATGTAAAATCTAGAAATTGGAGCGCTCTTTATGGTGCCGAGAAATGTATACCCTTGCTAACAACCACGTATACTATATATTTTCATTAAATATTTGCTTATATGTGTTTAGAGCTGTTTTGAATACAAGGCGATAGGAACTTTTGCTTAGAAACTATATGTTAGTGGTTTGTTTTACCTCTCGAGCCGAGAGGACTTGATTCGTTAAGCGTATATTGAATCAAGGATACCTAAATGGTAGACAACTGGTTGGGTAGAAAGAACAAAAAGTTTGGAACGAGCTTGAACAGGATGTCAGAAAGAATGAGAATGAAAGGATGATGATGCTAATGGCAACTATACTGCAAGCGTTCCATAATATCCTGAGCATTGAAAGAGTAGCAGACAAATAGGTAGATAGTTGGACTAAATTATGATAACCTCGGCAAGGGCATAAATGCTGATGAGAAACGCTGGTTTAAATCATCATTTAAATGGATTTCATGTAGAGCCGCACTTCAGTGTCTGCGTTAAGAGTTCGTTTGTACACTCGATTCGAGTGCTAATTGCCGGAAATAAAAATGAAAATCACATCCTGTGCTCCAACTGGCGGAAACGAAAAGGACCGCGGCAGCAACCAGCAGCTTTTGCTACAATGAATGAATTTTCAATGCGTCTGGCTTTTATGCTTTTCTTCGGCTCTCGTATTTATTTTATTATTCATTTATTGTGCACTTTTCTGCTACGTTTGCTTGGCGCATTTAAACTGCACTATAAAACTACGCAATCCAAAAGTAGCTCAGGGCTTTCATTATTGTTGCTTATATTGTTTGTTCATATGACCCACTTAGATGCCATTTTGACTACTGGCATTTTCTGAATATAGCAGTAGCCAACAAATGGCAAATCATGATGGCGCCTAATTTAATTTGCCTGCGTTGAATGCTCCCCAATATTTCGTAATGGGGAAAACAATGGCAGCAGCATTAATTCGACTGTGCATAATATTTTGAATTAAATTATGGAGCACGCACAAATGGATGCCAACATGAGACTGTAAAGGAATGTTGGAATTGATGGAATTTCAAACACTCTACAGTTGTCTTCTAGCAATGCGAGACACTTAGTAAACAATATAATTGGGCTCGCTTTAAGCTTAAAGTTGATTAACATTTTATACTACTGTTCGCTCACTCTATCTATCAGTTTATCATTATAGCTGTATTGTTCTGGAAGAATGCAAATCTTGAGTATGCCTTAGAGATAATACCCTTGCAAATTTTAGCTTAAGTATGTATAAGCTTTGAAAGGCATTGCAACTATGTTCATTTGTAGCCTAAAGCTTACCCAGCTGTTAACAATTTTATTCTGTCTTCCTCTCAGTCTTCGCACTTAATCTTATCATTTTAGTATTGATCTATTGTTCCTCAAGAATAATACATATTTGTTTTATCATATTAGGCTAATATCTTTGCAAATTTTATAAGCTTTGAAAGCACATGAAAGCCAATAAAGTTAGTTTTTAGATTAAAGGTTACCCAGCTGTTTAATTCCAATTCTGTTATTTCTATTTTCCTCTCAATCTACGCACTTAATTTTACTTTCATTTCACTATTGCTGTATTGTTCCTCAAGAATAATTCATGATTTTTTACTTTTTATTAAACCAATGTCAATGTTATTTTAGATATTGTACTATCATATTAAGCTAATATTACACATTGATAAAAATAACATAGATCAACTGTCATTGTTATTATTTCTGTCGAAATATTTATAAGCTTTGAAAGCACCTGAAAGCCAACTGAGTTCATGTGTAGCTTCAAGCTCCTTATATATATTTATTTATTTATTATCACAATCAACATTTCAGTACTGTTATAAGCTCCTGAGTTCCGAAAAAGTCTTCTAAGTACTAAATAATGCTCTGAGGTTAACTTATTCGGACCGATTCTAAGTAGTTTCTAGTAAGTTCCGCTCTCCTTAAGTTCGTCATTCTATCATTATATTACCTGTTTTTTTTTTTTGCCAGACTTAGACAAAACTAATTGCAGAATGAACTACAATCTGCATTGTCCTTACCAACATACTTGCCAACAAATAAAAAATCAAGCGAATAAGTTATTTCTCGGACTTTTAAATGGTACTCAAACAGTTCAGTTCTAAGCGTAGTTATATTTAGATTGATTGGGCAGTCAATATGCCCATTAAAAGTGTATTGGCACCTTTTTAAATGTCCATTGGTGTTTCTCGCATATTGCCATTGCGCATACGCCATGTTGTCAATCCTTTTACTGTGCGAGGCTTCGTTGCTCTGTTTACTCATTGCCTAATTGCATGAATATTTTTGCATGAACGCCAATTGTTTATTATTGTTGATTTGCTGAATTTTAAAGGCCATGGAATAAATTGTGCGCCAATTTAAATACAAATTGGCTTAAATATTTACAGTTAATTTGGCTGTAAGCAACATAAATATGCAACAATAGAGCCAGCCCAATGCCCCTTTATGAAATGTAGACACTTATTTTCACATAATGCGATAATGTTCTATAAATATTGATTGTTATTCAGGGCTAATAAGCTCTTCAGTTTTGCTCGGCTCTTGCCAATGCTTGTCAGTTCTTGCAGTCTCCTTACAATTTCATATTATGAGACATCTGTTGACTGCCTTTGACTGGCAGAGAAAAACGCATTCAGCTCATTCAATCGAGTGAAAATCTTAATAGACAGCCAACAGCGAACAGCCAACTGCCAACTGCCAACTGGTCAGCCAGTTGCCAGTTGCCAGTTGCAGTCCTGGCTGCCATCGGGCGTCCTTTCTTCCCTGTTTACAGATAATGCACTTTTATACTCTTACAGAGTACTCAAATTTTGTCAAGAATAATGCAAACCCGTTTAGCAGCCATAGCAACAATCGGTCAAAGACATTTTTGGTGTATAGAAACATATTTTTTTGTACAGATATATATATATATAAAACTCTCTTTAACGAATTCTACTGCTTGATTAACTTTACACAAACACTGAGTTTTATTACACTCAATGTACATTTTTGGTCACTTTATATTTAGTTTCTTTATTAAGTATTCCCTGTGACTAAAACTGTGATTCCGCAACACGAAAAATCAATATTTCTAGTTTGCCTTTTGCAATCAATTTCTTAAGAAAATTACGTTTCCCAGATTAAAGTATCCAATTTTGCAAAGCAAAGAATTAGTAGAAACAATATTTTAGTAAAATGTATTAAGTCTAAATTGTGAAGAATCTTAATTCTATAATTATTCTAGTTTTTGCAAAGCTAAGAAAATATTTTAGTGAAATGTATTGTCTAAATTGTGAAGAGTCTTAATTCACTAATTTTTCTCTAATTCTTTTGCAAAGGGAAAAATTAATAGAAAATATTCTTTATTCTAAAAGAATGTATTAAGTTGTGAATAATCTTACATTTTTACTCCCTGTACCCATAAAATGGGTAAAAAGGGGGTATTGGATTTGTGCAAAAGTATGTAACAGGCAGAAGGAGACATCTCCGACCCTATAAAGTATATATATTCTTGATCAGTATCAAAAGAGATTTCGATTTGGCCATGTCCGTCTGTCTGTCCGTCTGTCCGTCTGTCCGTCTGTCTGTCCGTATGTATGAACGCAAGGATCTCAGCAACTATAAGAGCTAGAGACACCAAATTTGGAATGTAGGTTCGTGTATAGCGGGAGCAGGTCAAGTTTATTTTAGATTTGAGATATCTCCCCCGTTCCCCCGCTATTCGATAAAAACCGTTTTACAGTTACAATTTTCAAGATATAGCTTTAAGATTTGGCATGTCCAGTACTTTAGTCCCTCTTAATCTACTGTCCAAATTTCAAGTCGATCGGATAATAAACACCTAAGTTATTCACGAAAGAAGATTCAGTGCTGCAGCAAGGGGAAGAAGAAGCACAGTCACACCTTAAAATGCCTGGCTTGCGCTGTGGCTCGTGCGTGTATGTGCGTCTGTGTATGTATGTGTAAGTTAACGAAGATGCGATCGGAAATTTTTGACCTGGGTACAGGGAGTTTCGTAGTCGGGTATACTCGACTATAGCATTCTTACTTGTTTTTTTTTTACTCTATTAAAAATGGTTGAATGGAAATTTGTATGTGATGCCTTTTCTGTTTTTTATTTTTTTTTATTTCCAAATTTTTGTTTATTATTATCAGACTGATCTGGATCTTTAGATCTCAACTGACAGATTTCTTTATTTAAGTCAGCATTCGTACAATCAGGCTACTGTATTATAAATGCTATAATAATGTCTTAATAATAGTTGTTGTTTGAAAAACATGTTCAAACCATAAAATCTGACATATATCTACCTTTTACCAGTTCTGACGAACCTACCTATCTACCTACCTTTTACCAGTTCAAATATAATATATAGAATAAATAGATATATAGTTGTAATATAATGAATTTTGATATGGCTGCAAGCGTATTTAATCTTCGGCACCGCGTGGATATAAGATTTTTCCTATTCGCATTAAAATCGAACCTGAGGCAGCTTAGCTTACATTTATATAAGGCTATACCCGCATTTATAGAACTCCCATTGAGAGCAACAAATTGCTTCTGATTTGGTCTGGCAGTTGCCTGCATCGAGTATATTTCCGTTTCCGGTTTCCCATTTGACTTTATCTATGCAGCTGTTTGTTGTGCTGTGTGTGGCATTCATTTAAATTAATGTCATTAAAGTGTTAAAAGCATCGCAAATGTTCGCACGTTCTGCAAATGTGTTTGCACCACATGAAAATGAAATTCTACAGTCAAAAAGGGAAATGGAAAAACACACACTTACATAAGTATATACGTACATATATATGTAATTAGTTGAGCGTGAGACGATTTTTCATTCAAGTGAAAACACTGTAAATATTTTTAAGAAAAATTCTCACGTACTTTAGCTAATTTATTGAAGTGTAACATTATTAGTGGATGAAGTGAAATTTGCATAAAATTCACTTTGCAAATAAAATGTTTGTTGAGAAATAATGATATAAAGTGCAGAATGGCCATTACCATGCCACTTATTCATTTCTCTTTTCTTGTAATAAATTGTGTGTGGATAATTAAATGCTGCTATTGTATTTTTGGCAAGACATGAAATTGCCAAGAACTCATTTGGCATATTATTTGCTGCTGGCAAAGTTTGTTACAGTCTTCGAAAAGTTTAGTGCAAGGCAAGCCACATGCATTTTTCATATACATTTGGCTATAACATATTTAAGTAATTACGTAACTAAATTCTGGGAACATCGTATTTGATATACGAGCACTGCAAACGTGATCTGCAGCTGTCGTCCTCGAAAACGTGTCCGCCATTTTCATATGCGCCCCACACGCCCACATATCTATCTAGCTGTAAGTATCTCCTATCTATGTGTGTGTGCGTATGTGTGTGTGTGTGTCTGTGTCTGTGTTAAGGCCATGTCATGCATAAAATATACATGCACACATTTTTATGTCATGTCAAAATGTGTGGAAAAATGCGGTTGAATGTGTATATTTCATTATGAGCGTCTTTTGTCTACGTCTACGATTTAGCTCACAAATCGTCTGTGTCTGTCTCTACTATAAGCCCCCAATGACACTAGCTGTAAATGACACTTTAATATTGAATTAATCATACAGCAATGTTGAGATAGCCTTATGATATGTGTGTAAATATAACTGATTTAAGAGTTTAAGATAGTCGACTTGATAATTTTAGCTTAAAATAAGCTTAATTAAGCTTACTTAATACATAAATATATGCTCGCTTGAAACATTCATGTACTTTACATAAAGTTGCCAGGCTGTTAGGTATTTAGCTTTCAAAAAACTTCATTTCATTCACTGAATTCTATGAATCTCACTTGAAGCTTTCAAGTACTTCGAAAGCTGTTTTCGTAAAGAAACTTTGGTTGCTTGGCTTTTAGCTTTAAATTAGCTTCATTCAATTAACTCAATTTCATTAATCTCGCTTGAAGCTTTAATGAGCTTACAAAGTTGTTTTCGTGGAGAATCGTGTATAAAGTTACCTGATTGTTCAGCTTTTAACTTTAAATAAGCTTGATTTAATTCATTCTAATAATCTCGATTAAAGCTTTAATGAGCTTTCAAAGCTGCTTACGTAGGGAATCGTGCTGTTTTCGTGACAGGTAGTGTAAGTACAATAGCATTCATACAGAAACCCTCTTTTTGAATACACTTGAAAGCTCAAGCAGCTTTTCTTTCACCTTTTTTACGTGAAACTTTGAGCTAGTGTCATTAAACCTACTTATAAGTCTTCATATGTACATTGTACATATATTCTGCGTGTCGCTTGCTCCATAAGAAAAATGATTTTATAAATATGTCCAAGGTAAAACAGAAAAAACAGTAGAAAACGAGACAATTTGATATGCTTGTGAAAAGTCGAGGTCCTTTGTTTTTTCTATGGTTTCACCGTAGGTGAAGCATTTGTGAACTTTGGCTTTCCGTTTGGCCTTGATTGGCTATTTAAGTTGTAGCTTTGGCATTGTCTTATTCCCTGTTTGTCCATGCAATTTCGCACAATTTGTTCGCAATGGTATTTTATCTAAGTTGTGAGTTCTGAACTCAGAGTTCTGAGCAATTGACTTGAAGCCATTGCCTCTCCCCTCCAATCAAATAGAGCAAACTTTTGTTCAATGTCAGCGCTTAATTTCTCGGGCTTTGCTTTTGTGCTTGTTTACGGCTTAACTACATTTTGGTGCTTATTATGCTGCTAATTTAACAGCAGCCGCCTAATTGTATTTGCCCGGCTCCACGGCGTACTCAGCTGCCCAATCAGTCAATGGCGGGTCTTGGGGGGCTAAGGGGACCAGGCAGTGTCTACTAATTAGGCTTTCGATTAACTTTGCCACGAGAACAATACAATATCAAGGTTCGCTGCTCAATCGACAAGCCACACGCAGAGCACATAATCATTGTCAATATCAGCCAAGGGCACGCCCATTTACGGTTAACGCCCACGACCCCAAACCCCACCCAATGTTGGCATCATGGCCGGAAGATGCTCGGAGAATATCTGAATCGTTTTGTAAATAATCGAAATATGAGAAACATTTTAAGTGCTTTTGGCCTCGAAAGTTTTGCGGTATCATTTTTGAAACTATGGCCCGAAGTGCACTAAGTGCAAGATTGCGAAAATTTCAACAATAGGATCAACTTTTATGTATGGGAATTAGTTGCCATGAACTAACTGAAACCATTTTGGGCACATTCGGGAACGGAAAGTTGCGACGATGACACATACACAAATATGTTTGAATATATAGTACATACAAATGCATATTTAATAATTATTAAATTTTTGCATTGATATTAAAAGTACGAGCTTATTCCAAAAATGTATAAAATATGTATTAAAATTCTCATATCCTGTTGGCTTTCAATTGGGTATAAAGGATATCGTCTAGTTGTAATAAAGGTCTGTCCTTAATTTCATTTTTAAAGCGTGGAATTTGAAGGCCTAAAAATTGAGAGAACATAAAAGAAAGCAAGGTTTTTAATTATATTCAACTCCGAAAAGTATGCTATAGATTTTCTTGTGGAGTTGATTCGAAAGTGAAATTGAAAACAGGCGCAATATAAGGCTGAACGATTGATTTTCGGTTAATCAGACTTTATTTCTTATATTTGTTTACATATATACCTTATGTTTAATTTAAGTTGTTCATAAAATACCAAAAAGATGAAATTAATACAAAAAAAAAAGTGATTTTCGGACACTTAAAGTAGATTTCTCAATCTTAGACCCTAAGTGTGTGTCTATAGGGTAGTTTCTAGTTTAACACTCACTACAAGTGTCATTTTGGCTCTGTGCTAAAAATCTGTTATTAATGGGATGCAAATTAATTCTTTTTGTAGTCGCTACAAAAGTTACCATAGACGAAAGCAACAAAATTGAAACTTCAATGTCGCTTAAGGATTTAAAGTTGTTTGAGCCTTCAAAGGATTACAAAGTTGTATAATTTATGTAGCTTAGCGCATCCTTTTGATGAATCACTATCAAAGCGCTTGCAGTGCTAACTTTTTGCCTCACATCAATTGGCAACAGTTCAGTTAATGATACAATCTGTGGTTTTAACGCGAGGCAATCAAATAATAATGTGTATATATATAGTACCAAAAATTTGAATGCGGAAATTCGAGTAACCGCAACACTTGCTGCTACAAAATGGGAATGTATTTCGAACGCTGCCCATAGATACAAATGTATCTATATACACTACTGCGGTTTTTGCTTAGTTTCAATTTTTGTTGTTGTTGCACTTTGAAGTATTTAGTTGTGTGTGTGTGTGCAGCTGGAAGTGTGGCAACAAAAAATGGAAATAGATTTAATGTAGTCACAGTTCATTTTATATTCATACACTTTACAAATTTCTTGTTTCCGATGCAGACAAATGCATGGCATGCCACAATTGCCTGCTGGGCCACCATGTGCCACATGTTCCCCCATGTGCCGCCATGTGCCCCATGTGCCCCATGGACCCCATGTTTTATCATGTTGACCACAGCAGCCACAGCAACATGTGCAGTCATCTGATCTGAAGTAGTTGCATTTTGTGCTTGAGTGGACTTTAATTTGTCTGCAGCTCCTTTGGCTCCTTCAGCTCCTTTTGCTCCTTTGATGGATAAACTTGAGTCATATGCCTTATGAGTTATGAGTGCCTGAAATTTGCTACAGCTTTGATGGGGTTAACTCAATAATTGTCCGAACGCGGCAACTGTGCTGCTTTTATGATGTGTTCCTGACAACTCTTCTACTTTTATGTAATATTGTACACAGATAAATGCTCGTTTCAAAGTGATGCTGACACTTAAGAATAAATTCAATTTGCTAGAAAGAGGTGGTATCTCAAATATTTTGGAGATGTTTTTAAAATTGGTTTTATTTTATTGTCAGCGTTGCTGCAATGGAACGTTATCCTTTAAATGGAAGTCTAACATTTATGTTATCCCTTGCGTACTTAGATTTACAAAATGTTGCTCTCATATCCTTTTTACACACCACTTCTTTTCTGAGTTATTTAGTCACTTCACAGCACAACCAGATTTCCATAGACTTCTTTCCTTTCTCGATAAAGTCGCAGGACGCCCCAATGAAGGCCTCTCTTTAATCTTGACGTAAGCCTCTATTTCCTCCCCTGGTTTCTAGACCAGAATCCACATTAGTTCTATATTTCTATATTTCTTCACTTTTTTCATTGTATGTCCCACAATATATGATTCCTGATTACTTTTTAAACTCTATATGAAAGCAGGATATCAGTATAAATTCATTCAACTATTATAAACAAATTTCAAACATGTTTTCTGCATTTTTTGTTTAAGCACAATAGACTTTTGTTAAATCTCGGTGTGTTCTACTTATTTTCCTAGCTCGAATTCCAAGTATTTAAACACGCTTTAAGCATTTGCATTTACATGCGAAATTCAGAATACTCTCGGCACAGTGAACAATGCAATGCCAATGCAAATATCGAGGAGGAAACACGTGCAAGGGGCGGGGCTGGGTGGTGGTGACAATCATTACGACGGCTATGAACATAAACAACAACAAGAAGAACAACAATTGTGTCTGTCAGACGGAAGCGCAAACAGACACAAATGTAAACACACACACAGATACACTGCTTGCATGTGTGTGTGTGTGTGTGTGCTATATTTACATACCACAGCACGTGTTGCTGTATTTTCATCACAATTTATAAAAAGAAAAGCAACAATGGCCGTCTTCGGGGGTCCGAACTCGAAATACCCTTACAGTCAAATTCACTAAATTGCTCCTTAAGCAGCTGAACTATATAGTAATCTGATTTTATTCAAAATTCTGTCTTAGAGTGGAGAATTATATTGTTGGATTTTACTTCAGATAGCTACACTGCCAAGCACTTGAATAGGGACAAGACTGTTTCAATAAATATAGCAATTTTAAAAACAGACAAACTAAAAAAATAAACGAAAATATATTTTCTTAATAATACGCATAACATTTTGTATTAAAAATACAATATTTATAGTTCTTGTACTAAATTTTTAAAATTTCTTTTAGCCAGGATCTTTGAAAAAGGAATGTTTTCCCTCAGCACTTGAATATTGCCAAAGTCAAGTTCTTAATAGAATATAGATATAGATATAGATATAGATATAGATATAGATATAGATATAGATATAGATATAGATATAGATATAGATATAGATATAGATATAGATATAGATATAGATATAGATACAGATATAGATATAGATATAGATATAGATATAGATATAGATATAGATATAGATATAGATATAGATATAGATATAGATATAGATATAGATATAGATATAGATATAGATATAGATATAGATACAGATATAGATATAGATATAGATATAGATATAGATATAGATATAGATATAGATATAGATATAGATATAGATATAGATATAGATATAGATATAGATATAGATATAGATATAGATATAGATATAGATATAGATATAGATATAGATATAGATATAGATATAGATATAGATATAGATATAGATATAGATATAGATATAGATATAGATATAGATATAGATATAGATATAGATATAGATATAGATATAGATATAGATATAGATATAGATATAGATATAGATATAGATATAGATATAGATATAGATATAGATATAGATATAGATATAGATATAGATATAGATATAGATATAGATATAGATATAGATATAGATATAGATATAGATATAGATATAGATATAGATATAGATATAGATATAGATATAGATATAGATATAGATATAGATATAGATATAGATATAGATATAGATATAGATATAGATATAGATATAGATATAGATATAGATATAGATATAGATATAGATATAGATATAGATATAGATATAGATATAGATATAGATATAGATATAGATATAGATATAGATATAGATATAGATATAGATATAGATATAGATATAGATATAGAGATTGATGTATCATTAAAGATATTATCGTTAGTGTAAATGTTTTTATTTGGGAATATTTTTCTACCATGCGTGATAATACTTAAGATTCCCCGTATTGTCTCTGGTCGTTCGTTATTTATAATTAACTATTCCCATTCTTCAATGTGTTACATGTTAGATGTCAAAGCGTAATATCCTTGGCAAGAGCCAGAACAAATCCGAAACTCACATAATGTCAAATGTTTTGTTTGTCTTTTGGCGCATGTCAACGCCTTTTGTTTTAAACGTGTTTATTTTAAATACAATTTGCTGTGTTGCAAATACGAAAAAATATAATACAAAACCAAAAAAAAATACGAAAAAGTCAAATTGAATCCCAGCACGTGCTGAATAGTGTTCCAATCTGGCAATTGAGCCCAAAATTAAACCCAAATCAGAGGCTTAAGCCGACAAGGACTACACACAGCTACAAAGTCAACGAAATCCGTTTGTCAGCACTTTGTTTTGTTGGTTGCCTTAAATTCCAAAACAACCTTGGCTCAACTTACCAAATTGACTGGCTGCTTAAGTAGAGGAAAAGTTTTGTGAGCTGAAAGCAACCTCACAATTAGGTCAATACACTGTTAAATTGTTTGACAAAATGAAAGAAATATATAAAACAGCCAAGGGCATTTCGATGTCCTGTCTGTGGTCGTAGCAGCGTGTTTGCCTCAAAAGTTGAAAACACTCAATCTATTGTTCCAACAGAATGGTTAATTAGCATCCTGTGGTTACAACATCAACTATCTATGCATTGTAAGGCACTTCAGCCATTTATCTGGCATCTTCCCACACTTAAGCCGCTTAGTTATGTTGCGGAACTAGTTAGCTGTATTAACGATATTCAAGCTAATGTTCTTGCTACTGTATATTAGTATTGTATACTAAATTCGACTGTATGCGCAAAGCGGTAAGCTCAATTATGTAAATTATACTATATCTTAATATTACTCATACGCAGCGTGCGCTGCTGTTTGCAAACTCGTTAACTGCATTGCTTGCCTGCAATTATCCTCAGCCACAGCTGTTATTGAGAGGCGGGGATGCGGAAAGGGAAATAACTGCTTATCACAGCTTCCTGCAATTATTTGCAGACATATTTGTGATTGGCTGCTTTAAGGTCTCACTTTGCATATGTGTGAATGCAATGAGGTATGTATACCAGATAGTCTGAATGGCATTCTGCATAGCTTACTGCAGCTGCATTGCCTACATTATTAATAAAATATTTGAATTAATAATGTTTACAATTACAGTTTGTAAGCCGTGAGATGTATTGGGATATATGACAAATTATGCACTGCAAAGGAGAGCCATAATTCTTGCGAAATTTACATAGTTGAAAAGTAATTCCAGTCTCTTTGGTGGTCTGTGGCAGGCATGGATTTCATTTGAGCCACCACAGCACCACCTCATATCAAAAGTTCAGACATTGTCTGCGTGTAATAAATCTCCTTTGCAAAATTTAAAAGTTTATTTATTTTTCACCTCCTCTGAGCAAAAGTGTCAGCAACAGCCAAGAAATAACAACCGGAGTTTATTATAAAAACATGCACATATATTTTCATCAGCTAAATCTTGACTTGCTTGTGAATTATAATTCAAATTTAATGCAAAGCTCAGCTATGAGCTAGAAATTGAATTGTTGAAAGACACTGTGGGTTAAAAAAAAGTTCCGAACTAGATTAATTGGGTAAATGAGAAATTGCCAAGAAAAGCATTAAAAAGTGGGTTTTGTAAAGCAATCAAAAGAGCTTTATGAAAGCTTTGTAGTGTGCTTTTTAAGTGCAAGTTTTTATGAAAGCTTTGAAAGCACATTAAAGCTTGTTCTGCTCTTTTACTGCTGATTGAAGTTTGTGTATTTAAAATGCTTAATGACTCTGGCTGAAATCAGCACTTAAATAATAAATTAATGTGCTTTTTTTTCATCGTGTATCTTTTTAAGTAGTTATCTATCTTAAAGCCGCTTGATATGGTTAACGAGTAAAACAGTCACAAAAATAATGTTGTTTAGCAGGGAAAAGAGCTTTTAAAATTAAAATGATTGTTTTCAACTGATTTTCAGTCACATAGAAGCGAAATGTATTCTATTTTTCTATATTCTATGCCCTATTAAAAGTTAAAGCAATGTCATTGAAACTTAATTAACAATTTGCATAAATGTAAACATAATATCATATAAATCATATATGTATTTCCATCTCGTAGCTATATAGCATATTACGTACTTAGTTTATATAAGTAATTAAGAATAATATGTACAACTAGTTTAAGCTGCTAAGAACGTAGTTAAATAAATATGCAAAATTTAATTTAAAAAAAAATAATTTGAAACTTAAATATATGTTTGCACAGGCATCACAGTGCGGTCATTAAAGCAGCCAATTAAATGCATATTTTAGTCAAATAGAATTTCAAAAACTTGTGCACACTATGCGAATTGTGCAATGTTGTATTTTGAATCATGGCCCAAAGAAAGATAAGCTCCAACACACACACACAAACAAACACACACACACACTAAGGCTCCCCAATTATACGGGCTAACAGCGCAAAAGTGCAGACCACAACAGGGACATCATTAGTATGCAGTTTGTTGTATGCATTTACAAAGTTGTGTGTGTGTGTGTGTGTGTGTCTGGATAAACTTTTTGCCACAAGTGACTTACGCGTTGGCTGTGCACAGTTATTGTTAGGCAAGGCATAAAGAAGCCCACATGTGAGTCTAGTCAGAAACCTTAATTAATATCGGGAGCTGCAGCTTATTGTGTTGAAATTTTGAATCTATGGCTTTAGCTTCGATGGGCTTTCTTCACAGCCATTCAAATGAAAACTGCACTCTCTGGGGCATTCAAGAATCTGCATTGAAAACTCGACGCGAGCTGCATAAAAAGGCTGTGCTTCAGCAAATTTCAAAAGCAGCTTTTTCCACATCGATATGCAGAGAGTAGGTCAACAGTTCTCTTATTTTTTTATATCTGCAGTTAGGATAACCCTTCAAATATGCAATATCATGTGTGATGTGGCCAGGTATACGATAAGCAACATGTAGAAAAAAACCTTATAAATGTGATAGTTGATAGCAGCTGACTGCTGACTGCTGACAGGCACTGTTAGCCGCCCAGAAGCGCACCCGATAAAAGTCCTTTGAAAAGTGCCAGTTAATGGCAACAAATGCAAATAATTAAGTCTCTTGCAGTTTGTCGAGTAAGTAGAACTCGCAGTTAGCAGTCTGCCTAAGAGGATTCATGTGTATAAGATGGAAAAGTGTGTTCAACTTTTGGCAGGATTCAGCAAAATTCTTAATTGCAAGTAAACATTCGTGCACATTTCGTGTACACATCTGCTGGTTTTATTTGTATATGTGTTTCGAATCAACTGAAAGTTTAACAAATTATTTTTTAATTAATTATTAGGAGAAAGGTTCTTACTCGCTTTATTCCAACTAAATTAACTGTTAAATAGAAATGATATAATTAATATTAATTCAGCCATCGATTTCCATAAATGTTATACGTTTATTAAGCGACTTCAAGCATATATTAATATTCAATCCTGTGCGATACGGTTTTATTAATATTTGATAGAATTTTATGTAAGTTTTGTTTGTACATACTTCTACACAGTAAATTTCAAAGTCTGTGCAAATTTCTTTCTTTCCAGGAAGAACGAAAAATATAATAAATATTACCAAGATAATCAAACAGATTACTGATGTCCAGTATATTTGATGTTTTCCCCTAAATTTCGGATCCAAATCCACATTCTCCATGGTTGGCGCTTTATCAAATGAATACTAAGTTAATTATGTCATCTTTTCTAGTTAACTTTAGCTACTTACACTGTTTTCTTTCACTAATGCACTAATTACACTTGATGTCGTAAGATGAGCACTGTCCAAAATCAGATTTGAGCATAAAGTGTAGACCAGTGAAGAGTAGCCCCAAGATTATTAGTACGAACACCCAATAGATGACACGGTAAATAAATTGGGGTCTCGTTGGAGTTTTCTTATGGTCCTTATCAAGTTTTTTCTTAGCTGGCTTTGATGACTTACAGCCCATAACCAATTACAGTTATGAGCTTTAAATTGAGTTATAATCCAGATTCGTGAAATCTTCAACAAACTTAATTTATGCTATTGAGCTCAACGCTTACTTGGTTTAAATTGCCAACACTTTTCGACACAATAACTCAGCACAACAATAAAATTTTATTGAAATTTGAGGCCATTAGTGCTGAAATGCCACCTCGACCGTAACCGGCTCCAATTTCGACAATAACTTTATCTCAACAGAAGCTAAAGAAACTTTTGCTAATTATTTAAGTTAATTGGCCTTTTTGGCCGCAAAAGTCAACACAAACACACAACAAAAGCCCGGGAAAATGATGATGGAGGCCTGGACAGAAGCTGTTCTCCCAAAATAGGTTAAATATTTGCACAAAAGGCCACAAATGTCTCGCAAATTTGTTAAAATGACTTACAAACAAAGTTACACAATTTCGGCATCTTTCTTTCCAAAGAAGGGTGCTGCTCTGGGGTGGGGTTCACATAATGCACACATAAATTTAGTTTCAGCCAGGACTTTCGTTATGCCCAATCTGAATGTGGAATAGGAATGCCAATGTCTGCGGTTGCCGTCCAAGTGTGAGATACTTAAAACTCATTGTTGGCCATTATTTGCCATAGAAATTGGTTGCACTCTCGCATATTTTATGAAATTGTTGAGATACTTTCCAGTGTTGGCCTAAGCAAACAGCTAGGTGGCAAATGTTTGTCTATCAACATGAGGCTAATTAGACGTGTGTGTGTGTGGTTTGTCTACCAATAACATTAGCTTAAAATTCAAACTTTAAGAGCATTCAATTAATCTCACTTGCAGCTTAAAGCTCTACAAACTAGCCGAAAACTCAAATCAATTACAAACTACTTGCGTGAGCTTAAATAGAGTTTTCATATATTACAATTAATCTGCTTAAAGCTTTACCAACTATGCACAATTTCTGTTCTTCCTAATTACTATTACATGTGAACTTAAAGAAAGCTTTCATAAAGTGCATTCAATTCAACTGCTTATAGCTTAACAGTGTAAAATTTTTGCTCTGAAAGCTTCAATTGAACTCAAATCAAATGTTAAGCGCCCAAGGCTTAGTAAATTAGCTGCAAGCTTCTGACTTACATCAAACAGCTTTGAGCGAGCTTTAATGTATTCAGTGTTTTCAATTAATCTGCTTAAGGCTCTACCAAGTCTGCATAATTTGTGATCTTCCTAATTCCATTTATATATAAACTTAAATTGAGCTCTAATTAAGCACACTTAAGTGCTTTAAGCTTAAGTATTGGGATATAAGTTTCTGACATAGATTAAACAACTTTCAGCGAGCTTTAATGTATCTTATATTTGCAATTAATCTCGCTCTTAAAGCTCCACTACTTTGCTTAACTTTCTAGTCCACTTGCGTCTTAAAGCTTTTATTTCACATGCCAGTTTCAGCTAATATCATTGGGCTGTTCTCAACGCTGCTTGAATGCATTGCAATTGACATCCTGGCGGCCATTATTAATTATAGCTAATTGAATAATACCCATGGCACTTAATCATGCCGTTTGCACAAATATAAAGTGAAATATACTCCAATATCGACGAGTATACTCGTATATATGTATGTGTGTTTATTCATTACTGAACGTGTGTGTTACTTGGTTTGGCTGGTGTTCCTTCCTTGGGTTTGCCTGGCTGTGCCTTTGCTTCCTGGCTGCCTTCAAACTGTATCTGTTTGATGTTAATGAAAGTTTCCGTCGTGCAAATATAAAGCCAAAAGCATGGAAATCAGTAAAACAAATTGCAATCTGCTTTTTATCGCACGCTGCATGGCAAGACAAGTTCCATGGACTCGAGAGCTCCAAAGGACCTCAGGACCATCGATTGCCTGCCACAGTGTGTGTGTGTGGGTGCTTATGTAATACATGTATGTATATGTTTGCTATATATGGAGTATCTGTGCTGTCCATGGTATTGACTTGCTCATTATAGTCCCGTTGGCAATGCTCCTTGTTGACTGGCGCCTTCTTTTCGACGTTGGCTTGGTTCTCATTTCGATTCATTTTCAATTTAGCAATGCCACAAAGCATGGCACTTTCAATTCGTATCGTGGCATTGCAATCAGTGCTCATTTTACCATAAATTGATAATTTTCTAACGGATATTCAATTTCCTGCAACCGCCTCTGCAGCTGCTTTTCACTTCGCTTTGTGCCGTTGACCCCCACGGGGCGAAACGCATTAAATTTTGCATCAAAAGCTAACTAAGCCACCACAAGGATAACAAAAATCCTTCAACTTAAATATAACATTAATACAAAATTCAAAGTCGTTATACAATAGCAAACTTTCAGCTGGCCGAGACATAATACAACCACCGTCCAGACAGCTAACAAAAACTCCTTCCCCCAAACTTCATATCAAACTATCTAACTATCCCAACTACCTCTAACTATCCAACTGTTTATTTTCAGTACACTTCTTGCCTGATGCCTTATTATCCCATGGCCGGCAGCTTCATTTTGAATTCTTTGGCTCAATCCCCCTTCTGGTGCTGCCAAGTTTTTCCTTTGGCCTGACACAAGTTGTCAACCAACTTTGCAACAATAATCGCCTTCCACAGTCGCAGCGAGAAAAGTGAAATAGCAGCTCGCAGTAGATAAAAACCAAAAAACAATAAGGCTTTGGGGTCCTTGCCTCTGCTTTTTGCATTTGGATGCAATGTGACTTTTAGCAGCGTTTACACAGAGCTCAAGCCCAAAAAGAAAAGTTAACAAAAAAAGAAGAAACAAGTAAGAATGCTATAGTCGAGTATACCCGACTACGAAACTCCCTGTACCCAGGTCTAAAACATCCAATCACATCTACGTCCACTTACACATACATACACACATACACAAAGACGCACACACACAGGCGGCAAAAGCGACAGCGCAAACGAGGCATTTTAATTGGTGGCTGTGCTTTTCTTCCCCTCTCGCTGCATTACTGAATCTTCTTTCGTGAATAACTTCCGTGTTTATTATCCGATCGACTTGAAATTTGGACAGTAGATTAAAAGAGACTAAAGTAATGTACATGTCAAATCTTAAAGCTATATCTTGAAAATTGTTACTGTAAAACGGTTTTAATCGATTTGCGGGGGAACGGGAGGAGATATCTGAAATATGAAACAAACTTGATCTGCGTATGGTATACAGGAACCTACATTCCAAATCTCTCTAGCTCTTATAGTTGCTGAGATCCTTGCGTTCATACATACGGACGGACAGACGGACAGACAGACGGACATGGCCAAATCGAAATCTCTTTTGATACTGATCAAGAATATATATACTTTATAGGGTCGGAGATGTCTCCTTCTGCCTGTTACATACATTTGCACAGATGTAATACCCCTTTTTACCCATTTTATGGGTACAGGGAATAAAAACGGTGCACAATTGCAGGCTGAGGTTGAAAGCTTGCACCCACAAAAGAAATTGTGCATTTTGGATTGAAGCACAAGGTCTCTTCAGATTCAAGTCGTGATTACTCTAGCTATTGTACTATAAGCTGGCTTATTTGTGGATTTTTGTGATCAAAGGACGTGAACGACTTCTTTGACCTAGTAATAAGAGTATGCACACTTGCCTTTTAAAGTGCAGATTTATTGAGTTCATATACAATATCTTATGAGCATTATTCTACATTTTGAGAAAGCCAGCTGTTTGGGTGTATTCAAAGGCTTTGGCATATATATATATAGTATAAGGTGAACTTTAAGAATACTTTAGTATTAACAGTGTAATAATCTCACAAAATCCAATCCCAACTAAACATTTTGTAAGACAAATCAATCAAGAACAGAAGCCATGACCAAACAAATAATCCGCATACAATCAGGTTTAGTTTTAGCAAAGTCAGTAATCTAGTAGTAAGAATATTTACTATGAAGTAAAAATCAATATTTTTAGTATTTGATATCATGAAATTAGAATTGGCAAATCAATCTTGAGAACAAACTATTACCGAAAAGAAATTGCGCATGAAAATCGGTTCAATTTAAGTAATTAATGGGAGTTGAAAATCTGGAAACTGCAAGTCAAAACATCATCTTGAAAAGTCGAAAAAATATTGTTTGATATAATGAAATTGTATAAGTCAAATCAAACTTGGACATAATCCATGACCAAACAAATAATCGGCATACAAATCGGTGCAGTTTTAACAAAGTTATGGAAGTTGGATATCTAGGATGAAAATCTACCGTGGGATGAAAAGTTACTAGGGAACTATCATCATCATGTAAAATCGGAAAAATGTTCTTGTTTGATATAATGGAATATTAAATGATAAAATAAACTAGAGAACAAGCTATGACCAAGAATACATTCCGCATAGATATCGGTTCAGTTTTAACAAAGTTATGGAAGATGGAAATCTAGGAAGAAAATTTACTTACTTACAAGTCAAATCATCATCATGAAAAGTCGGAAAAATGCTGTTGTTTGATTTAATAAAATTTTAAATGCGAAATCAAGCTAGGGGACAATCCAAGACCATGAAATTCGGTTTTGACAGAGTTATGGTAGGTTGAAGACCAGAAGGAACATTTGAAGACATAACAAGTAATAACGATATAGTGGGACGCCGTCTTTATGCCAGTGTCTCTAAAACTAACTTAAGAAGGTAGGAACCTTATAGGGAACCCTTTGCAAGGAAATACAAAGCTCAGTTTTCAAACACACTGAATATCTAGAATTTAAGTCAACATTTGTTGAATATTAACCGTGAAGTAAATACAAAACCAACCGCATGTTAATTGGTAAAATGTTGACAAGAGTGAAAATACAGGACTTAATTGTACAAATGCAGTTTTATTGACACATAATTATTATTATTGCCCAAAACATTCGATTATGTTAATTAAGTTTAACAACTTTATTCAATTTGCACGCTCCAACTTTTGGTTAAGCACAGAGTATAATGAGGTAGAATAAATTGAATTTTTAGTTATATTAATTAGTGATATGCATTTTAAATAGAAAGTTTCCTGGGTTTGGGATTAGGTCGTTTCATTTGGTGAATTATTAAAATGGTGTAAGCCCACTTTGAAGCCGATAACATTTATAATTGGGCTAATTGCTGTGATGTGGCAACAACTTTTTTCTTATGCTGCTAAAACAGACAAAGGACCTGCGCGAGGATATCTACTTGGGACTTGTACACGTACCCATGTGTGTTTGTTACAGTAGTGTGCGTAACATATGTAAATTTCTGGCTAATTAAAATTAGCATATTCCCATCAGCAGGAGCTAAAACGCAGCTGGAACTGGCAGCAGGCGGCAGGCAGCAGGATGTGTGGCATGGTCTGGGCAAACCACATTAGCTGTCAGCAGGACTTAGAGAAAAAACTACGCGTTGCCAGCTGATTAAAAGGGAAAGCTAACAAGCATTTGCTCTTTGCCTGCGGCTCTCTGTGTCATTTCTGTGCCACATCAGAATCGTAAAAGTTTATTGTTCTTTTTTTGTTATTTTGCATTTGTTGGGTGGTGTTTTTGTGTCTGAGAAAGCCAAGGGCATCATGTTTTTTAATTAAATTGTTGGCTGCTTTTTATTGTCTCTGTCGTCCTGTAAAATATAAATGTCGCCACAGTTATTAACTTTGTAAAACTTACAATTAAAATGGTGTTAAAGGCAGCGAATATTATTAACACAACGCATCGATTACAAAACAGGATTTAATTATAATAATTAAGGACTTGTGTGCAAATGAATTGCGCACTCGTCCTGTTCAACTGCTGCATAAAAATGATATAAAGCACACAAACTCTTATATACACATAAATAATTCTGCTGAAATTGTGCATGCACATATTGAGATATTTTCAGCAGTTTTTGACTCAGTTCACTTGAATTGTTGGACCTGAAAGGCTTGTGGTTTTGGTTTGGGTGAAGCCACATGGATATATTCTGACTACAATCTGTATATTTTCATACGATTTATACACAGTAAAACATAGATAAAACTGTTTACCATTTTGCCAGTATGTGTGTATATGTACATATACATACTATATGTGATATGCTACTGACTTTGTTGCAAATGTGCTGAAATTAAATCAGAATAAAGTTTACATTGAGATTCCAATTAGTGCATATTGAAAAGTCCAATATGTCTCAGTTATAATTTCAATTTACAGTAGTCTGAAGGTACCTTATAATATGTATGCTTTCTTCTTAAATGTAAGCAATTTGGATGTATTCTGACCCCAATCTGTATATTTTCATACCATAAAACATAAATAAAACTCTGTACCATTTGCCATGTGCAATTAAATCAGAATAAAGTTAACATTGAGGCTCCAATTGGTGCATATTGAAAAGTCCTGTATATATGTTATAGAAGTCTGAAGGTTGCTAATATTCTGTATGCCTTCTTCTTAAATTTAAGCCAATTCAGTTTCCTTTCGCGTGGCTTATTGTTAATTGCCGGAAGTGCGAAAGGATGGGACTTAGACTCTGTGGCGCTTTCGACTCAAACAACCATGAATAGATTTGCATTTTAAATGCAGCAGCTTTCGTTTTTATTTGTGCTCCTTTTATTTAAGCGTTGGCCTTTGTAAATACTTTTATAAAATACTCTGTATATATAAAAAAAAAAATGTAAAATTGTAGGTGAGTTTGGGTTCGTAATTTCCTTTTTATTTTTTATTTTTTTGGGTTATTTTATTCAGCGGCAGCAGTTCACACTAAATTTGACTTCATGCTGAAAGATGTTCTTAGGTTAAATGGTGCAGAAACGCTGTTGACTGTTGACCGACCTAAGTAAAGCTAAGAATATATTTAAATGCCACAGTTTTGTGTGTGGGCCGCCTCAAGAGCCTCTTGGGCTCAACTAAAATGCCAAATGTTATTTACTTATTTTCATTCTCACAGCCAGCAAATAAACGTCAAGCTCTCTAAATATAATATAAAAATTGCCATGGATTTTTATTGTGGTTCTTTCGTTTTAGTTGGCAGCCTTGCATTGCCCTGAAGTTTTGAGTGCAAAAGTGTCAACAAAATAAATGCATAAATAAGGATCAGTGCGTCAATTCACAATGACATTTTGGCAGCACCTCCTCCGACCCCCCGTTCAGACAAAGTCCAAAAGTCAATGCTGCAAAATATTCAATTTTCTACCCAAGCAGCAGGAGGAGCAGAGGAGCAGAGGAGCATAAAAAATGTGCACTCTTCCATTATTAAAGTGTGTGCTCTCAAGCTTGATAAATTGCAGCTGAGCTTTTGCTTGAAGGATTCGCTGCAGCTCGGGTGTGAAAATGTCTTATGCTTGGGGCTGCCATGGATATAAGACGGATTGGCACACAGACATATCAAGCAGCCAGCTGGCATTTCGAAATGGAAATGTACAGCGCCGCGCAGCGCAGGACTTGCCTTTAGCTGCCACTTTTCACGCCGAATCAGAGTGATAAGTTTCACAAAAATCATAGCATACTTATGGGGGCAGCAATCGGCAGCTAATCAAGTGAAGTTTGCAATTGATTACTAATGACACTTTAGCTCGTATTGGCTGCTAGCCTTGATTGCCTGAACTGCAACGAGCTGGCCAACAATCTATAAGCCGGCTACAACAATCGAGACAGCTGCAATAACAACCACAACAGCAGCTATGGCATTGTTCTCTGCGTTTGGCTTTTGAGATTTCTCACTCGCATTTTTCGTCCTTGTTTTTCCTGTTTTTTTACCCTTATGGCTGCGCTTTTTTTATCCTCTTCAAAGGGATCTCCGCTGCGTGTATTGTCAGCCATAAATCTGCGCATTCAGCAAGGCTCTGGTTGTTTTTTTTCGTCACTGACACTGCGTTGTCATGATGCTTATATGCCAAGATTTACGTACCCCCTTGCAGAGGGTATTAAAGTTTTTTCAGTAAGTGTGTTACGTATTAATATGAAGCACATGTGATCCATTGATTTGAGAAAAAATATATATATTCCTGAACAGAATGTTGATCTGAGACAATATACTTCGCCTATATGTGTAGAAACTAGTTTCTGGGCTCGGAACCGAATGTATAGTTAATATTGAAATATCAATAAGTAAACTACTTTCCTGATGAAGTAATGAGACAAAAAATAACATCAGTATTTTAAAACACATCCGGAACAATATAAATAAAGTCAGCTTAGATTGTGACCAGGAATTTGGGAAAATCTACTGCCGCGGGCGGAAAAGTGTTGTATGAAGCTTGAAAAATATACTCACACAAATCTCCACGGACGGGAAATGGGCTTAAGGGGGAATGTGTGAGAGAAGGTATTTGTTAGATATGTTTCTAATCTAAAAGCACAGGAGGGAAACAAGTGGTAAATTAGTTTTGTTTTGTTCTTATTTTCCCATCCATGCAACGACAATGTGCCACAGCGAAGCGTGGTAAGGTACAGCTAGTATATCATATTGTTGAAAGCCAGTTTGCTAGAGTATGGCTAACTTCAGTTAACCACCTGATACAACTGCTGAAGCAGGTAGGGTATTTAAGCTTCCCAAACACCGCTGCTTTTTTTGTGTTTTGTTTTTTATCCTCAACACAATGTCGCCCATGAAAATGCTTTACCTGTCAGTCAGTAAAAAATATTTATGCAGCTGCTAGATTATAGTAACGTAAGAAAAACTGTGGGAAAATTCACATCAATTCATTTATTGTAAAATACGCTGGCTATGGCCAGTTTTTCTTTGAGTCACTTAATACGTAAAGTACATAAAATTAATGTATACAAGTATATATATATATATATATGTATGTATATATATAGTTTTTGTTTGACCATTTATTGACTTAAGTTAGCTGCTATTTGAGCCCCAACTCTCTATCATATTATCATTATTATTTTATATATATTATATATTATATTTATTTGTATTTTTTGGTATATGCAAAACTGCAGAAAATAGTTTGTTGCTTGTTTTGTTTTTTTCTTGTTGTTTTTTCTAACGAGTATTTTTGTTTTTGTTGGTTTCTTGTTGCGTGTCTTGAGTTGCATAAATTAACATAATGTGTGTGTGCAAAGTTTTTTTTGCTCTCGTTATCTTTGGCATATACTACGTTGGTTGTTGCATTAGAACAAATGATAGTTAAGCTGGAAATTGAAGTGCTGTTATAGGCTGGTGTTGGTTAGAAAGCATGATAAAGGGCTGCTGATAACATTTATAATACAATACAACAATTTGAAATACCAACTGTTAATTACCATTAAGACTATACTTAATGACTGGTTTTTTTTCTATCAAGCCTAGACAATGTACTTGATATGGACGCTTAAATTTAACACTAGAACACAGAGAAGCACACAAAATTGTTCACAAATTGAATAAAATGTGTGCGAACTTTCTGACATTTAAGTAGTATATTTATTATTTGTCTGAGATGCCTACACTAGACTGGCTTTGACTTACGAGCTAACGTTATTTATGGAAATAACTGCAGAGATACACGCACTTATTTGTTCTGCTCATGATATGCCCAAATAGAGTTGGCTTTTAGCTTTCGGTATGTTTGAAATATGCATGGTTTTTATAGTATACTATATGTTTTGGGAGAGATAAACAGGCCTGTTCCGAATTGCACTATCGAACTAATTCCAGGGAAATATACAATAAGACAGCATTACTTTCATCGTTTCTGTGGATTTAATTCGCAAGTGGAATTGGGAACATGCCTATGAAAGAATATGTAAGAGTTTTGTTTTTGTATCAGATTTGAGCTGCGTGAACTTATGCCTCTATGAGATCTGCTGAAAGACAAAACAAATATGTACGGGTTGCATATTTCCATGGACAAGTTGCTTGATGATGATACGAGTACTCTATAGCTAGATTAACTAGATTACGCATACGCCTAGTGTTTTATCTATTGTTAAGCACTTTTATGACGAGGCTAGTAAGCTCCATTGAAATAGTATTAACTACAACTTAGACAAAGGTAAGCTATTTACACAATTAACAAAAGAAACACGCTCCACCCTTCTCTCAGCCATCAGTTTTAACTGTGTGATGTTCGTTTGCTTGTTTTTAGCGACTTTCATTATAAATATTATTAGTTTATACACATATGTATTTTTTGCGCGTTTCACACGCACGCACTCCAAACTATAGTAGGCATGGCTCTGGTGGTTCACTGTAGCTGTTAGCTGGCTAGGAGCTGATTGCTTACGCCTGCGCAGCGGCAACGAACTGCACCACAGTGGTTGGCCGTGTGCTGGGCTCGACTGTTGTTGTCGTGGTTGTTGCTGCCACTGTAGGCGCCTCATTGCCATTGCTCGGCGCACACTCGTCGCTGGGGCGACGCTTGACCAGCATTTGGCTTGACCTGACCGCAATCCATTCATTGCGGCCCGCGTCAAACCAAGTCAGGCCAAGATTGTAGCGGCCATTTAGATTGGCGTGCTGGCAATGAGAGAACCACCAGCCACCCTCATAGTTAGCAGCACAGTGCGTCTGTGATATATCGCGATCATCGTCAATGGCCGAAAACTGCATACCCTGCTGATAGTTGAGCGCATCCGAGGCATTCCCGCTATACTCGCCAATGTGCAGCCTATAGCCATCCGATCGGGATGATATATAGAAGTGCTTGTACTCCGCCACCCAGTTGTTGTCATAGATGTCCTGCATCTGCACACGCAGCTGCGTGCAGTTGTTCAGCGTCAGGTGATGCAGTTGCTCATTGCCTATCCAGTACTCGCCGCCGGGTGTGCCAAAGCCCTTGGCGTAGTCCGCCCAGGAGCGATTGAAGTCGGCGCTGCCATCGAAGCGACGCTGCACGGTCGTCCAGCCATCGGCGTTGCAGTGCGTCATCAGTGGATGATGCTGTCCAGCCGGCGCTATTAAATGCAGACCATCCACTTGCGTTGTCAGCTCGCTGCAGTCCTGTGGCAGCTTGTTCACAATTGCCTCATACTGAGCCTCAACGTTCTCCAATTCGGCCACCAGGGTTTCGGCCAAGTCACTGTCCGTACGGAGTTCAATTGCCTCGGGTTGTGGCTGCTTTTGATGGTGTGGACGCTTGTGTGGCTTGTTCAGATGCGAAAGCTGTGAGTGAGGAAGCAGAACAGAATATTAAAGCGTAAATTAAAGGAGATATATTACGTGCAAAATTTAACATTTGTTTAAACTGTTGATTAACAGCAAAAGTACTAGAAAGCGCGCTTGTAATGCCAAAATGAGAGATTTGGGCAAGAAATTCAAGAAATAACACATATATGCTTAAATTTTTAGCTAATTGCAATAAAATACGGCGAATGAGTTGCGGATTTGAATTTAAACAGCCATTATGTGACAGTGTGACCGCTGATAACAGAGTCATTACGGGTTCACAATATATCGATAACACAGGCTGATCGCAAAATTATCGCACAACATGCGATTTCAGATCAGAAAACAATCGCATAACTTGCGATAAGGCGACATGTTTGTTATTGTTTTGATACAGCCAAGTTCGCGGAATTTGTGACGAATTTTGAAAAATGTAGTGTAATAGTAATCGCGGCTTACCTTATTGTGCAGCTCGTTGTTGACCAGTGATTGGACGCGATCCACATTCGTTTGTAGCTGCTCCACGGTGCTGACTAGCTTCTTGACACCCTCCCGCTCGTCCTGCAACGCACTGACGCTGACCGCCATCGCCTGCAGCGAGCGCGCTGAATTTTTGCCCTCTTCCCGTACCAAATTCTGCTCGGAGCTTATTTGAGCGTTGGCGAACTCGAGCTTGGAGATCTCATGACGCAGTTCAGGTATGTTCTTGTCCATTTTACTTTGGAGTCCCTCAACATCCTCAAGCAGCTCCAGCATCGAAGTGTGCAGCTTGTCCAGCGTCGCAATTTGACGGCTCAAATTGAAATTGGCATTGGCAATGCGATGCTGCTCCAGCTCAATGCTTCGCACGCGTTCGTCAATATGATGATACTTCAGTTCGTTCATCTGCCGGCGCAGGCTGCGCTGCCCCAGCTGCAGGCTGTGTATCTGCTGCTGCTGGAAACGGCAATGCCGGCGTCTATGGTCCGCCAGTTCGCTGCTTGACAGCGACTGCGACTGCGACTGCAAGTAAAAAGTGCATCGGCGGATGAGCTTAGTGTGCGTAAAGAGTAAGCTTAAGTTTTGAAATAGAGTAAAGCTTTAAAGCTGGATTTACTTAAAGAGCTTTTTGTCACGTCACTTTGTTGTCTTAGCGCGCTCGTAATATGCATGTGCTCAGGATTATGCGCTGGGAATTGAATCCTAAATCCATTTATTATAAATGCATTCCATAACGCACCGCAGCAGCGTCAAACAACTTGCCACACACACATGCACGCACACATCCACACAGCATGCAAGGATGACTGTCTTTTGTACTATGGGCATAACTAGCAGTTCTTGTGATATAAATTTATGTCTCCAAAGATGAGGCGTTACCATAACCTCAAAATAGACGATAATTTCTTTATACAGAATATAATATTGTTTCAATTTGTTAGATATTGTAAAGCTTGTAGAGGTTTAAAATAAAATGAAGTGCTCCAAAGTGAATATTTAATACACAGCTCATAATCTGTTAGCATTCATATTTTCTACCCTTTCAAAACTGAGATAAGTTTCTGACTTTGAAAAAGGTCACACAGTGCATTTAATTGCTTAAACTAAGCTCTATCCCACATAGTAAAGAAAGAAACACATAGATCTGATTTTATCACAAATTTTCGACGATAATATATTGTCTGTAAAAGTTGTGAACAATTTAACAGCTGTTATCTTAACAGTCTTGGCTTATGTTAACTTTCTCGGAACATAACATAACAATTTGATCAGGCTGTTTCCAGTGCCCCTTTCCAATGGGAAATGGAAATATTGGAAATGAGCTCTCTTCTCATTTCCAAACAATTTATAATAGAATATCGTTATTTTAAAAATGTCTGCCACAATTGTTTAAATATTCTCCATAGTAGGGGTGCAACAATAATGTCAGCGACAGCAGCGCATTTAAATCCCTGGCGTTGAGTGGGTGTAGACACACCCACCCAGGGCTTATGTGTGTCTGTGTGAGTGTGTATGGGTGTGACATACACCCACAAGGCAACTTGGCAGCTGTCTATGTAAGCGCTACCCAAGTTTATTTATGCGTTTTTCTCATATATATGTACGTTCTATATAGTATAATTTAACTGAGTGACAAGCGTTAACCAAGGTAATGGCATTTGGGTCACATTTGTGATTTTTGAATGGAAATGTAATGAATACGCTTGCAGCATACACAGACACAGACACAGATACATATACATATACATATACAGATACATTCACATCGTATATTTGCTTTCCTTTCATTAGGAAAAGTATTCCATGTGCCATCTGCGCTTTTGTCTATGAACATCAGTCATTGAAATGTCCACTCATAATTGACTAATAAAGAAACTCGGGCAAATACTAAAGCAACAGAAATGTGATGCTAATGAATGCAAAGAGTAGCGCTGAAAAGCAGCAAAATAAAAATAATAAATAAAAAGCATACAAAATTCATTTGATGTTGCTGTTTAATTAGGAGACACTCAACTGAATGGGTATTTGCTATAGAAATAACGGAAATAAGTCGCTATCAAGGTTATCAGGGGCAGCTTTTCCTTTTTGTTCAAATTCTAATAATAAAGAACAGTGAACTTAAAAATATTGAACAAAACAATTAAAATTTGACTAAAAATTGTTCAGTTTAATATTTCCGAAGATAATTAAATTATGTTTATTTTCTTCACAAAAGACAAAAGTTAAGTTGGAAATTTTAAAAAAAATTTCAGTAAAAAGTTTATGGTTTTATATTTTGAAAGATATACAAGTTAGGTTGCTTAAATTTAGTATGTGGTCTGGCTTTGCAGAAATAAATATAATTCCGTTTTAAAGCCGCTGCTAAAACTATTTCATAGCGTTTAAAATACTGTTCAACAATTTTTACTGCCATATCTTATAGAGTGTTTATTCAACATAATCTTGAAATTTGGTATGTATTTAAGTTTTAGATGTTTGTTCGGTTCAAAGCTGATTGGAAGCTTTCGAAATAAATGGCCAGCTCGTAAAAACTTTTTAGGGAATTGTAAACCAAAAAAAAAAACACTTGTTGATGGGGAATACTGTCAATATTTCAACGCTTTTTATGATGGTTTTAAATTCAATTATTCATGCCCCAACGAAAATATGAAATGCGCGACTATTTTATGCAAAACTTGTGCTGCCAATCGAAGCGCAACTTAACGGAATTTCCTGCTCCTGCTGCTGCTCCTGCTGCTGCTCCTTCTGTTTGTGTTTGCTTTGCCTTAACGCACGTTTCCTGGAGGCAAGGCAGGCAAGGACGCCACTTGGCAGGAACCTTGCGTATGGCACAACGAAACCGCTTTGCTGTTTTATGCGAAAGGTCACGAACATTGCTAATACGCCACGTTCGACAGTGAGTAAAATATATATATATATACTATATATTATATACAATTTAGTATGTGGGTGACACGAAGCGAGGCTATCAAAAATGAAGAAAAGAAAGTTGATATACGATTTGCACAGGGCGACGACAACAATATAATTAAATGTGATTTATGTGTTGGCCCAGTCACAAATTCCGCTTTAGCAATTAACATTTGTGCGAGGCGCAAAACAATTTTAAAGACATTTTGTGGCAAGTGACAGCGGCGCTAATTGAAATCGAAATTGGAGCATAAATGTTTTACGATTGTGTGTGTCTCTCTGTGTGTGTGTGTGTGTGTTTGTCATCATAATTGAGAAACGCTAATCAGGCAAAAGGAGCAGCCAGCCAGGCTAATTAATTTGCAAAGCCAAACAGACACACACACACACACACACAAACACACGTGCAATTAAATCAAACGTTGGAGCCCCCGCCAGGATTAAAGTGAAATTTTACATTTTGTGCTCAAGTGAAGGCTAACAAGGATTTGCTATTAGCATCAGCTATGCAACAGTAACCAGGGAACACCACTGCTGTGTGTGTGTTTGCAGTGCAAATATAAAAAAAAATAAAAAATAAAGCTTAGCTTCGTCCTGTCGAGCATTTAATACTCTGCAGATAGCCTAATGAACTTTAAATGATAAGAAAAACCAACTCAATTCTCGACTGATCTTTCATATGCCTGCTACTTATATGATATTGTTATTATTATTATTCGATTAGATCTATTGTATTTCCTTCTGAATGTAAGGATGTTCGTCGGTTTGAGAGTTCCTATATCGCCTGTTTGAAGGATATACCCGAAAAGGTGCCTATTTCTTCTTTTAGCATGGGCAGTATGTGTTAGTATGTTCAATGAGGATTCATACTTTATATCGCAGAATCTACTCACAATTCCTAGTTTACTAAGGTGGCTTCTCAGTCCTCCCTCTAGAAGGAGTGTGACTATCTGTGAATCTTTTAAGATCATAGCTTCCATCTTATTACATGATTACTATTGTATTTTCTAACTTTGTAAATTGTATGCTTAACATCAAGAAATGGTTGACAGTTTCCGAAGAATAGGAACTCGTGATAAATAAATAAATATAGTTTCCTAAGAGACTTAGCCTGTTTTCGATCTGGAGCATTTCTCCAGCTTGACTGTATATTCTACAAGAAATGATATATTTAGTATAACGATTTATAAATCTAGAAATATAGTGGGCATATGTGTAGTAAATCTGATAACTGCTGAAAAAGCTATCTGTGAAAACAAAAAGGTTGTTACTGGAACTACTTTTTTTTCTTTTTTTTTTTTTTCGAGTTTGTGATAAACTTAGAAACTCAATTTTGACTGGGTTTGACGGTGTTTTAGAATTTCTAAATCTGAGATCGATCGTTCCTATGGCACCTGTATGATATAAGATATAGTGGACTGATTCCACCGGTTCCGACATGCTTATGTACTAGGATTTATCTCTGCCAAAATTAATTTATACATTTTTAAAACAAAGAAAATAGCTTGTAAGAGAAAAAGACCTCGACTATTAATGCTGATCAAGTATATATACTTTATGAGTTTGAAAAAGAATTTTTCAGTGCATTACACGTTTCTTGACGAACTGATAATATCCTGTGCTAGTGTATAAAAACTGCTGCCGTTGTAGCTCCATGCGGAATTGTCGTAAAAATTTAATAGGTCTTTTGTGTGCCGCTCAAAAAGTTACACACAGTTACACTGCAGTGTGTGTGTGTAGGTGTGTATGTGGGTGCATGAGTGTTGGCACAAACTGCCACAAAATGCCATTAAGTTAATGCGCATTTAGGAGCCGCGTCATTGGGATAAAGCGAGCGAGTGCGAGAGTCCTTCTTCCTTATGGCAAACGTGTGCATAATTTGAAACTAAATATGCGCAAATATTGCAACGCAGTGTTGGCAATTTTATTAAAATGAGCACTTCCATTTTAAAAGGCTGCTTCAAAATAATCACACACAAGGAATTGCAATTGAAATTCCCTTTTGCTTTTTTAAAGCCAGCTCAAAGCAAAAGCTTCAAGCACGTAGAGTCCTGCACACACACACAAGCACATACCAAATCTAAATATATGCATATATATTTCTTGGTTGGCTGTAGGAAAGTCAAGGATACATGTTTACAATCCGCGCCGCCTGGCAACTTACGAGTAAGCATCGAATTTCAACATCAAGTAGTACACATGAATCTCAAGTGTATGCCAAGTTTCAATAAAGATAATTTGACTCATAAAATAAATATCAACTACAAGTAGCATACTCGCATATAGTATCTATATGCTATACCAGAAACACCCAAAAAAGAAAGCAAAGAGGAATAAAAAAAGAACACAAATTCAAGCACTCCAACAATCAAACAAATTGCCAGCCGCCACAGAGCAACAGCAGCAGGCAACGGCGGGAGGCAGAGGCATGTGGCATAAAACAAAAGGCAGCACAAATATCAACATAAATAAGGTAAAATGCTGGGCCCACTCAAGCACACAATACAACAAAAAAAAAACCCAAAACAAAACAAAACAAAAAATGTTGTTGCGCCTGAAACAGGATCTTTCTTTAGGACTCGCCTATAGATGTGGCTGCTGTGCCTCTACCTCTTCCAGTGCCTGGCCCGCATTTGTTTGCTTGGCTAATTTAAGAGCAAGCTTCTCATATATATAAAATATATATAGTCGTGTATATTACATTTTCCCATAGGCTGGCCGCTTTTGTTTAGGAACTGTGCTGCTGGCAGTTGCATCAATAACCAATGATAAACATTTTCGTTTAACTGTTGCTAGTGACAGCTTCCATCATGCGATTTGTTATGTCTGCTCCTTCCTGGACATCTGTGCATACATACGAGTATATGGCTTTGTTATAAATCTGCACACATTGCAATTAGAACATCAATTCTGGTTCACTCTCAGGGCACTTGTCACAAGCAGCTGGCTCTTGATGAAGCAACAATTTGTGGCAGTTGAAAGGTCTTGCCATCAATTTGCGTTCAATTAGTGCAGGCAATTCAACTAAGTGCCCAGCCTCAAACAGACACCCGAAAGCAAATGAAATAGCTTTTACAATAAGCTAGATAGTTGCTAAAATGTTTGGCAAATTCACATTCGCTGCCTTGATGCTATCATATAAATAATGTTAAAGATGTTGCTTAAGTATTCGCTTGGTTTTCAAATCATTTTGATCATTTCAAACTATTTACACATTTCACTTTAAAAGAGCAGCGCACTTACCAAATTTCCTTATAATAGCTCAAATACTTCCTGAGTTATATGAGTTGGAACCAATTGGGAAACACTTTTTTTATCAGTTTAACTTAAATTCCTTTTAAGTTTAAACTCTGCAGCATTTCAAATTATTATTAAACCATTGTTAAACCGGCTTACAACCTTGAATGACAATTTTTGTGGTCTATATCAAAAGCTTTTATAAAAATTATTTGAATATTATTTTTTTAGAGCTTACCATGTTGGAAATTCAATTTGCTAGCTTTCTTTCTTGTTTTTTTTTATAGCATTCCCTTGAGGTTTTGTTGTACATTTTTGTGCAATTTTTCTTTTTGTTAAATTTTAATCAAATAAGAGAGCGAGCTGATTTCATTTAACCACACGTAGAATGTTACTTTTTACTCCCTGTACCCATAAAATGGGTAAAAAGGGGGTATTGGATTTGTGCAAAAGTATGTAACAGGCAGAAGGAGACATCTCCGACCCTATAAAGTATATATATTCTTGATCAGTATCAAAAGAGATTTCGATTTGGCCATGTCCGTCTGTCTGTCCGTCTGTCCGTCCGTCCGTCTGTCCGTCTGTCTGTCCGTATGTATGAACGCAAGGATCTCAGCAACTATAAGAGCTAGAGACACCAAATTTGGAATGTAGGTTCGTGTATAGCGGGAGCAGGTCAAGTTTATTTTAGATTTGAGATATCTCCCCCGTTCCCCCGCTATTCGATAAAAACCGTTTTACAGTTACAATTTTCAAGATATAGCTTTAAGATTTGGCATGTCCAGTACTTTAGTCCCTCTTAATCTACTGTCCAAATTTCAAGTCGATCGGATAATAAACACCTAAGTTATTCACGAAAGAAGATTCAGTGCTGCAGCAAGGGGAAGAAGAAGCACAGTCACAACTTAAAATGCCTGGCTTGCGCTGTGGCTCGTGCGTGTGCGTATCTGTGTATGTATGTGTAAGTTAACGAAGATGCGATCGGAAATTTTTGACCTGGGTACAGGGAGTTTCGTAGTCGGGTATACTCGACTATAGCATTCTTACTTGTTTATTTAGATATACTACGATATATATATTTTTTCGTAGCCACCTGTGCAATTTCATTGTTGTTTTTTTTGCTGCTATGCGCTTTGTTCTAATTCAACCTAATTTCTGCTTTGCTGCGCTTTTATAATAACAATTTTTAAAAATTGCTTTTTGCCATTTTACTTTTATTGTGTTTTAGCGAAAAGCTTAACAACAGGTTTCTGGTCCCTGCTCGGCGCCGCTGCCAGTGGGAAAAGGGGAACCTTAAAATAATGAAAAGGATCAAATTGTGCTGAGGCATCGCGCGCATCATAAACGCACAAATACATACAAAAAATAAGAAAACAAATACATATACAAAACTGATTATCAAGCCACTCAAGAGCATCTGCTGCTGTTGCTGTTGGCTGGCCAGGACTTGAGATAGGGGAACTGTGGGACTGTGGGGACTGGGGTACTGCCAAATGTTGGCAAGACAAAAGACAGCAGCCGTCAGTGGTCTCTGACAGGACAGCTGGCGTTGGATACCAATTTCTGCCCTCAACCGACCCCCTGCCGCGCCACTCCCCTCGCTAACTGAACGCTCAGGGCGATTAAAAGGTGATTTCCTGCTTTTTGTTTGCAATTTTCAGCAATTTCATTCTATATACAAAAATACGTGTATTGTATGTACGAATATGTTTTTTGCGCATTGGGCAGAGGCGTGCCCCTTAACATTACATAAATATCTGTGTGTGTGTGTGTGTGCGTGTGTAGAGTGTGCGTGTGTGTGTGTGTGCCTGTTGTTGATCGCCCTGCACTCGAACTCGAACAGATTCAACTGCGTCTGTTGTGAAAGCCGCTTAAACCGCCTGACTGCACGTTTTATCGTTTTCATCGGTTTTATTGGTTTTGTTTGCCCTTTTTTTTTTAAAGCAATTTGTGGTCAAAATTTTTAGTAGCCGCTTGTCGATGTAATTGCTTTGTGTGCTCAACGAGGTTCACTTTTCAATCAGCCAGAGAGCACAAAGAGGGTGCAATTGGGCAGCCAGCCCCACTCTCTAAGCAAGCAAATTTCAGCTAAACATCTTTGTGCTCAGCCAAAAACATCAAAGTAAAGCTAAGGAGCTCCTTAAAAAAAACCCAAAAAATAAAGAACGAGGGGGATAACCTGAAAACAGGTGGCTGTAAACCAGTTTTTGGTTATCCTACTGACATATTTTCTGTGGCAAGCTCATGCATATGGGCATAAGGGCGTCGCATAATCCTTTTAATGAAGCACAATGTTCCATTTTTTCACCTCTATTTCATGTAAAAAGTGTGTTTTTTTGGTTTGCTTTTGCTTTTGCAACGCCCCCAACACAATTTGTGGCTTTACCTGTTGGTTGTTAACTTGTCTCTGTAGTTTGTTTGCTGGGCTGAAAGGGTTTGGGTTGCTGCAAGGCTACAAAATTTGATATGCTTGGTTAGCATATCTGTCTGTATTACAGTCTATTGAAAACAAAACAAGTTGTAAGGTACATTTAACATGGTTTTGAACTAAAATGCTTGAAAGCCAAGTGTTTGGGTGAGCAGTCTCAGTTTGGTTGAGCTTTAATTGTGACTTATTGGCTTCGTTAAATGTAATTCATCTTGCTTAAAGCTTTCATGTGCTTTGAAAGCTGCTTTGATTGATGTTTCAGTGTTGCACAACCAGCGAGCAAACATTTTGTGTGACTTGGAAAACAAATTGCTGCAGAAACAAGAGTTTTGTTAAGCAGCTGCTATTAAGGATTAAATTCTAAAAAGTTCATAACATTCTTTACCTATAAAAATGAGTGCAAAATGTAACTCTTAGCTGCTGTACAACACTGTTTACTGTGCTGTGTTGAATTGTCAAAGTCTGATATGTAATCAAGATAAATTTAATGTTCATTCTCGCATCATTAATACAGGGTATCTGGGCATGCAGCAGGCCGTTAAACGCTTTATTTAACTTTCACTTTTTGTGCTCGCTTTATTGACTTTAATTATAATTAAAAGTTGTTAGCATGTTGTTGCTCAGGCGGCTTCTGAGCTGTCTGCGATTTGCCTGACCTTAATGTTAATGATTCAGTTAGGCAGACAGGAGCCGTGTAGACCGGGCCAGGTCGGGCCAGGCCGGGCTGGGCCTAAGTGGCTGCCCGGGGCGAGGCGTTAGCATTAAATATTAAATATGTTGGTTGACGTCCTGCGGTGCGTATGAGTAATTTAAGCATCATACGAGCCGCCATTAAAATGAAAAGACACAACACACACGCGCGCCTCGTCTGGGTTTTCGTAGGGCACTCGGCTCGTTAGCACATCGTGGCTCAGATGGCGCCCCAACCCTCCCCCATCCTACCCTTAACAGCGACCCCCAGAAACAATGACAGGCAGCTCGAGTAGACCGCGCCGGTATAAAATAAGGCATAAAATGGGCAGATAATGGCAATGGGGTGGCCAGAAACTCAACCTGGGCGGTCGCTTTATGAGCGCACTTAAACAGCAGCAGCGCCACCAACAACAAAAATAAATTTCAAAGCCATAAAAACTGAAGCACTCCACCTGAGCGTATGTGTGTGTGTGCTGCGTGTTTATCTGATCATTAGCATAAAGTTGCCCGACTAACAGGACTCGGAAATTTGGTGTACTTGGGATGGGATCGGTACGGGAATCCCGCAAGAATTCCGCAGGCTACATAAAAGTCTTCAGGATCGCAACTAATTTTAAAAAGTGCAGGCAGCTACGTATCCCAAAATCCCAAAATTATTAATCATTTTGTTATATTTGTGCTCTGTGGCTTAAACTTAAACAGGTCGATAAGTTTATGAATACGAGACTGTACTCCCATCACTAATAAGCTGTTTGCTCATCACTAGATTTGCAGTGTTGGCTAACGTGCGAGCAGGCGATCGTTCAACAAATAGAGGAAAGTTTCCCAAAATCGAAATTAGTAATCATTTTAGTATATTTGCGTTTTTGTCTTTAAGTTAAACAGCTCGATAGGGTAATGAGATTGAGACTGTACGCCCATCACTAAAAGCTGTTATTTATTTGCTCATCACTAGATATGCAGTGTTGGCAAACGCGCGAGCAGGCGAGGCGCTTAGTTCTAAGCGATCGTTAAGCAAATATCGGAAAGTGTCCCAAAATCTAAATTAGTAATCATTTTAGTATATCTGCGCTTTTATCGATAGGCTTATGAATATAAGACTGTACTAATAAGTTTTTCATTTGTAGCCCATGTCTATACTTTACAGTGTTGGCTAACGCGCGAGAAGGCAAAGTGTTGGAACTCAACATTTCGGCTTAAGGAAATAGCTAAAAGTGTCTGAATTTAAAGCGAATGATTTAAAAGTTGTTGCGCTTTAAAAGGACAATGCGAAATGAGGTAACTTTTAAAGATAACCTGGGAAGAAAGGCTGTGTTTGGATTGCAGTTTTAGTTACTCACCTCATGGCTGGCCTCCTGACTGCCGCTGTACTCCTCAATGCTGGCCAACTGTTCCGCCGTCTGCAGCTTTTGAACAGCATTTCCATTTGCGTTGGCCTTTGCATTCTGTTGCCTGTTGAGCTCATGCTTGTAGTCCTGCTCCTGTTGCAAGAGCTCCTCGCGCAGCTCCTGGACGAGCACCTCGGTCTGTTGTTGTCGCTCGCGCTGGGCGGCCAGTTCGAGCTTAAGCTGCTGATAGTCGTTGCGTATGGTGGCCAGATCCTCGTAGGCGCCGCCACCGTGACGCACATCCTTGGCCACATTGCCGGCGGTGCGCTGCAGCTCCACCAGCTGTTTGCGTATCTCCGAGATGGACTGCTGCAGCCACTCGACGGTCAGACGCTCCTTGTTGCCGCTGTGCGTGGCACGCAGCGTTTGCACCTCGCGTCTGAAATTCAAGAGATTGCATTTAATATCTTTTATCTGCTCGTGACATGAATATTGTTGTTGTTATTGGCTTGTTTAATTAGTCAGCCAGCGAGCTGGCTAGCTAGCTGCATTTCTAGCACAGGCGGCATAAATATGCAGCGCACGCGGCGTATGCGTAACATTTTAATTGACTTTGAAATGGGCAGCATGCGGCGTGCAGCGTTGCGGCGCGGCGCAGCGCGGGGCGTTGCATACAGAATCTAATTTAAATTGACATTTTCAGGCTAGCGCATGGCTTAATTGGCTGTGTGGCCAAAAGCAGCGCGTTAATAGGATTTAGGTGTGAGGTTTACATGAAAAAGCAACGGCATTTTCATGCAGATTTTCAATAACGCTCGCTTAATGGCGTTGTTTTAAGGTTTTTTGGCCAGAGTGCCCACAATAAATTTACTCATAGGCAAAGCTGTCGCAACTTTGCTAACAATGGCCAAAACAATTTCACACCCGCACACCCGCACACACACATACAAATCAAAGCATACGCTGCAAAGTCAACTGCAATGAAAAATAATGCCGAAAAAGAAAACTTTTGCCACCGCAAACGAAAACCAACAAACACAAAACAGTTGCCAAAAATAAAAACAACAAGTGCGAAAGCATGAGAAAATATTGTTTAAGTGTAGTGAAATAAATTTTGTTTAGCTTTGTTTTTGTTTTTTTTGTTCTTTTGGAAAACAGTGAAAATGAAATTGTTGTAGCACTTGTGGCAGTTGGCAGGCGCCAGCCTCAAAACTTGAGCGCATTTTTGTGGCATTTCAGACAATTAAAGTAGTCAGTTGGTAGAGCTGAGGGCGGGGTGGGTGCCATTCGTACTAGTGCGTGGGGGGCGGGGGGTAGGAAGTCTTTCAAGTCGTCCTTTTTGCCCATCACTGATTCAACGTAGAAAAAGTTTTTTTTGGCCGACTGCTGTGGTGTTTGCGGTGCTTGTTTGCTACTCCCACTGTGTGCAGCTGCTGCTGTTTTATTTTTTACTGTCAAAAGAGCAAAGCTACATGAAATTTTCATAAAAAACTTTTTTCCACACAGCATTTTGGGGGTAGAAATGTTGCGTATACGTAATATTTCAATTTGCGTGCGGATGACTTGTGTGTGTGTGTGTGTGTTGTAAATTTGATGACTTCAAAACTTTACAAAAGTCTCCCATGACTCAACTTTCTGTAGTGAAACTGGTTACAGATTTTCATATTTTAAATACGAATATTTAATTAAAACTAGCTAAATGTGTCTTAACTTTGCCATTTAATAAAATTCTAGTTAACGAGTGGACTAAGCGCTTAACTCCTATCTCAGTCTGCGTTTAGCCAACATTATTATAATTTTACCTGCTCTTTATTTGCTATATTTTGTTATGGAGATTTCAAAATGTTAATCTCAACTAAATACATCTGAAAAGTGGATATTTATACACTGTCAAAGCCAGTCTTCATTGTGTTTTTAAATTATTTTCAAATAAAACGCTCTTTTCTTAAAAAATAAAAAAAATTTAAATCAGTTTTTATTATTTTGAAGAGAAATTCTATTCTGCACTGCTCCTTGACACAAACTTATCAAGAAATCAAATATCAAGCAAATATATTATGTTAAAAGCTCTAAAATGGTTCTTAACTCTTTGTCCTGGGTCTATTTATGCTTATGTAGACTATAGCATAGTAAGTCCAATGTAACTTAACAGACAGCTGTTATCAAAGCTAGACTCTGTCTGTTGACAGTACTTATAGTGTTATCGCGCCATTGTTAATGTTAACAGAGCTATGTTAACATAATTGAACATTAACATATGTTAATGCAAGTCGCATATGTTAAGAAGTCAAGCTTTCCTCCATACTGCTTGTGAGAAATGTTTGATAACAGTTTTCTCACAATATTTTCACAATTTATACGCCTTATGAATTTATGTGGCACTTCATTTGCATTTTAATCATTTGACTTGAGCATTTTTGCCAATTTCCAGTCAACAAAAGAGTCCTCCCATTCAAACGCACTTGAATAGTCGGGGCTGATGTCAGGGCTCAATTAATCTAAACATTGGATAAAAAGCGCAGCACAAACTTAACCATTGTATTCCGTAGACATGCGCACACAAAAGCAACTACCAAATTTGCACAATTTTTCGCATGGCTGCAACAGTTTTTCCACGTTTTGTAAAAGTACAAAGAATGAGAAGAAAACAGGAAAAAAAAATATTAAAAACAGCACACGTCATTCAAGTAAAAATTGGAAATGCTGTCAATGACGTGAAGCAAATTGAAAATACGCAGAAAATGCCGAACGGAGCGACTGAAATTTCATGTGATGGATTTTCGCTGAGAGTTGGCGCACATTTTAATTATCAAATGGAGGCTGCAATGAAATGCGCCGAATGCGCCATCAAATTTACTCCAAATCAGTAGCGGCAAATGACTGCCAGTTAAATGGATCACATTCGCTTTATGTAGCTTTTATATGGCTCCCTGAACACATCCCGCTCTCCATCTACCTATGTATATGCCATATCCTGGGGCTACTAACACTGGCTCGTGCCGCAATCAGATAACGACTTACGAGGGGGCAGACTGGGTCGGGGTGGCGTCACATAAACCACAGTTGACATGACGTTTGACTGGCCGAGTTCCTGTTTATGTATAGATGTGTAAGTGTACTCGTAAGTATGTGTGTGTGCACACACGCGTGTGTTGAATTATTTACGGTGTCAGTGACAAAGTTTACGACGTTCACGACATGAGCAAACAAAAAATAAAAATCAAGCGAAACTAACCAAAGCTATTTGTACAGTAAATTAAGAGTGCGCCATATTTGTTGTCCTTTGCCAGATAAACAACAGCTCGTGTGTGCCTGTGTGTGCGTGTGTGTGTGACTGTGTGTTTGTCTCGATGATACAATCATTATTAGTCAGCCTGTCTGAAAAGACAACAAACAAATCACGAAACGCTGCACAAAACTTGGCTTGGGGGCTTGGCCTCTAGGCCAGAAATCATCTACGTGTTTCCGGGCAGCGATTTCTTATCACTGCTCAGCCTGCTTGAGGGTCCTGGCCAAGGCGCAGCGGATTTACACTTATTCTTATTTGTTTAAATTAACTTTTTGCCTTGTCTACAAATACAACAACAACACAGAACAACACACAGTCAAATAAAACAATAATAATAAACATACAACAGGAATCGCTTGATAATTGGAATTACTTGGTTCTAAAGACAGTTCTAAGTATAGGGAAGATATGGTAGGGTTATTTATTAAATGAAAGCTTATTAATAAGCAAATATACACTAAATGGAACATGTTCTGTTCCTATTTTCGATTCCAATCAAATCAGGCAGCATCGATATTGTTAGCTCTTCCTGATTCCAACAGACGATTGAATATTCCTTTGAGGCAGGCCACAAATGAAAATCAATTGCTATTTCATTCAAAAAAAGGAACAGATTTTTTCTCTATTCTAACTTTTTAATAATATAAACAGTTTGCTGAAAACTATTTCTGTATTTATGCCTCCTACAATATATATTGGAATTCATATGATAAGGAAAATTTTAAAATACATAACATTATTTCATTGCATTTCGCAACTTTTTGTTACATAATTATTTTGTGCCAAAAATAAAGAAATATGAATTCCTTTACCTATTTTATTGGTAATTTTAAGTACATCATCATAAAATTCTTTAATATCCTGAAGATTTGTGTTCAAATCTTTCATTCAGTAAAGTTTAACGTAAATTGATGTTTTATGAATGTTTTAAACTCATTTAAGCAATAAATATAAGCTTTTTTATATGCAATTTTTGATTATATTTTGCAGTGAATGTAAGAAAACTTTGTGTAGTTCAAAAATTCTTTCAATAAGTAGAACTGTTAGTTCTTATAGCAGATCATTCCATGCTAATTCTAACTAACAAAATGTTCTTATATCGAGTGTTCTCCTTAGCGAGCGTTTACTGTGAAAAGGAAACTTAGCCTTGTTGCCTCCTTTGGGGCGCTGACTAATTTGCTTTACTGTGGACACATGTGACTATAAAAATTAGTTGCAAGCCGCCCACTAATTTAACGTCTGCCAGTGACAGCATTACGAGGCAAACTTTAGTTTAACAAGTTGATCGGAAAGTTAGCAAAAGTTGCAAGAAAAGTTGCTGCTGCAGTTGATGTTGATGTTGAAGTTGAAGTTAAAGTTGCAGCGTGCCCCACACACATAAACCAATTTGCCTTTTGTGGGTCACCAAGCCGTTGCAACTAATTAAGCTATCAATTTGAACAGAAACAGAAACACACACCTCAATTGATCCAATTCGCTGCGCACATCCGCATCAACGCTGGCCGCATCCGTGGTAAGCCTCAAGGATTTGCGTAAATTATGCTCGAGCAGCTCGTAATCCTCACGGCGACGCGTCATCAGGGCATTCAATTGCTTGGTCAGCAGGCGCACCTGATCGCCCAGCTCGAGGTTATCATTGTCGTTGCGCGTCCTGAACACCTGAGCGCCATTGGACAGGACACCAAGCTCATTGTCGCCATTGATGTCATCGTTGTTATCCTCGTCGTTGACAAAACGCAGCAGCTCCACGCTGGATGGAGCGGTTGTTGCCACAGGATTCGAGGCCGGGACGGAGCTGCTGCTGGCCTTGGCATCGCGCAACATGTTGTTCACATCTGTGATGACGCCGGTGGCGCCACGCGCGCTTGCCACCGCCACGAGCAACGCGATCAACCGCAAAATATTCGAGCGCGTCATAATCGACAGTTAATTCAAGTCAAGTTTTGAAGTTGCAACTTCTTTTGTGGTTTGTTTGTGTGGGCACTTTTTTATAGCAGTTGCTTAAGAATTGCGTATTTATGCAAATGTTGGCCACGTTTCATGACGGCCTAAACACCTTATAAAAAGCGGCGCTAACAATATTACAATTATACGCTACTCCACTTGCCACACTTTGACGCACTTTGTTCGCCACTTGCTGCTGTTTGTTATTTGCCACTCGAGGGCTGCTCTTTTAAGCGGCTTTAGCCGAGACACACACAGTCACACGGTTACACGTACACAGTGAGCGCAGTCAGGACTCGCACTTGGAGAGCTTCGCTCTGTGTTTTTTTGAGAATTGTCAGACTTTCACTTTGTTGCTGCTGCAGTTCAAAGCGAACGAAGCAGTCGACGCGGCGTTTGTCGTAGGACTAAAGCGGCGCGCAGCAGCTTCGTCCTTTATATACGCAAGCCGCTGTCGCTGCCGCTGCCGCTGCCGCAGTCGCAGTCGCTGCCAACGGAAAACGTCGAAAGAGCGCGAGCGCGAGTGTGGGAGAGAGAGTAAAAAGTTGCGGCAGAAGAGCATGCAACAAGCAGCAGTTGGCCCTTAAAACAGGTTGCCAACCACTCAGCCATGCACAAGCAGTAAAGAGAGCCAGAGTGTCTGAGAGGGAGAGACTGAGAGCACATTTAAGAGAGCTCGCAGGAGTCTGCTCTTGCATACAGTGTGATAGCCATGGTAACTAGAGTCTGCCTGACTAGCTGCAGAACTATAAGTAATTGGTAATAATTCTTGATATGACTAACAATTATTATTATATTAGTATTTGGCTTTGCTCATTTCCAAAACTCCTTTTTATTAAGTTTCTTTCTGTTTTACTTTGTTGGCTTCTTTGTAGCACATTGTTGAGTTTGGGCAGCATGCTGCCATATCCTTGTGCACATCGTCCTGGCACATGGCGCGCCTGCGGTGAACCTACAAACAACAGCAGATGTCAGACTTTATAAGCAGACACTCCAAGTGCCAAATAAGGTGAGTGTTTTTTCTGTATACAATACGATCAGTGAATGCCCTTAAAATAACTAAACATCATTATGGAAAATAACGCTGCCTTTTAAAACAGTAATTAATAATTAATTTAGTAACACCATCTTATAAATATCCTTAGATAAATAATTAAGGCTTAAGAATATCCTTAATATCGATAATTATCCACACTATACGCCGTCTATCGATAGTTTTAAACATTTTGTGTAAAGTATATTCTTGGATTTGATCAATAATTTTAAATATTTTTGACAACTCTGACAAACACTGAGTTCTTGCTTAAATCCTATACTGAGGTCCATTATCAATATACAATCAAAATGTATCGGAAGAGAATATTAATTGTTGTTTCTTTTTTTATCAACTTGACCTTATGGCCGCAAAATTTGCAATCTATTTGTTTTCAAAATTATTAATAAATGTTAAAAGAAGTTTAAAGCGCAGACTAAAATAAACTATAGATTTTAAACTTAGCTCAAGAAGCTCTAAGGTTAAACTTCTTCTAGCCATGTTAGATGTTAGATGATACTAATCTTAGAGAGCTGCGATGCCAATTTCTATAGTAAAATCGATAGTTCTGTAACACTGCTCCAATAACGAGATAAGATTCCTGTATATCCTTTCGCTCCTAATCGACACTTCGACCATTTTAATTAATGTTATATCTGCATCGAAGTTGCGCTATTCCAAAAAAGTATAATTCATAGCGGAACGCTAAATGCTTGCGAGGGTTTTTGCAACTTTGAATGCAGTACAAAAACTGAAAGTCATTTGGCTAAAGCTAAAAGCCAAAAATAAACAAAAAACCCAACTGAATGAAGTTTATTTAGTGGCATTGTTGCCAAGCTCCTGATGTTGAATTTTCAGCATTTGTGTAGAAATATGCCAAAAATGGCGCTTTTTGTATACATTTGCCGGCTGCGCGCACCTATAAACCACCAAGGAGCCACCAGCCCAGGCAGCAGGCAACCCATTCGGGTGGTGCGCTTCGCTGCACATGCCGCGGGGGAGGGCGGGGCCGGGGTCGGTGGAGGGTGCTGCTGCCATGCCCCATGTCGTGTCGCCTGCAACAGTTTGGTTCATTCTCGCACTCTCTCCATGTGGGCATTGTTGCCATTTTGTCTGCGCTGTATTGCAATTTACAATATTTTCGCTTTTATTTGAATACCCTGTACCCAATAAAGAGTATATAAAATGAATATAGTATAGATGTGCAAGAGGCTCTATAAGGTATGCATATATATCTACTAAAGAGTAGATCTTAATGCGTCCTATAAGTCCGAACAGACTTTGCAAACTAGAATCACTAAATTTGGTATATTGCTTCTTGTGGCTATATCCTAAACAAAACTATTTTTCTTTTATAATTTGGGATTTTTTTCGCGCCTTAATCAATAAACTAACAAGCAATTGAGAACTTGAATTTTAATATATTTAGTTCTGTTCTCCTTCTGAATATTTTTCTTAAAAAACGGATTGAAGTTTGAAATAAATATGAAAATAATAATCGGTTGAAAATAAGGTAGGTAAGTTAGGTTAGGCTGAGGCGGCAGTTAGGGGAGACCATCAGTTCCTTTGAAGTACCGCATATTGAAACCTCGCCGTGGTTATAGGTCCTTAAATATATTTATTATAACCGAGAAATAATCAAATGACTTTTGATACTCGTAGCCCTAATTCAATAGTTTTTCGGAATTCAAAACAGCTTAGAATTGCGATTCGCATGATTTAATCGGATTTGGAATTACGATATCAACAATTATTAATTTACCCTACATTTTAATATAATGCTAGGATTATTAACATAAAATATAATAAAGGAACACAGAGGAATTTTGTTGAGCACAATTTGGGATTTACTCAGGGGTAAATTGTCCCTGAACCAAAGATCTGTGATTAGTTAATCTAAGCTTGATTGTGTGTTTAAATTATGTAAAATTGTGCCTACAATTCTCTCACTGTGAACTTACAGAGTATCTCCAAATCGAGCACTCTCGCATTCTAACTTGCTTAATGTAGCGAGTGGGGGACAAAAGTTTAGTTGAGGGTTGAGGGTCAGCGCGGACCGTGCTGACCAGCACCATCAATGGGCTTATAATCAACTGCCATTTGCAGCCACACGATTTGTTGCAGTTGTTGTTGTTGTTGCTGTTGTTGTTGTTGCTGGTTATTGTTGCTGTTTGCATATTTTAAGCGTTGCATGCAGTTTAGTTTTTAATTTTTACGTTTTTTGCCTTTTGTTTGTTGTCAATTTGTGGCGCGGTGTTCTAGCTTGTTGCACATTGCACATTAATGCAGCCAACTCGTGCGGCTAACAACGCATCCGGCAATTCCCCATACCCCAATACCCTATAATACCCTATGGCCTAACCCCTATGCATGGGCGTGGTGGTGGTTCTTCCCATTCCTCCTCAGTTCTGCCGCTGATGCCTCTGCTCTTTCAACCTGCAACTCGGTAACTTTGCAACTTGCAACTGCTTCCATTTGCATTGCTCTGCATGGTTGTTTTTTTTACAATTTCCATTTCATTGTCGCCTGCTTGTCATGGTTGTTGCTGTCTGTTAATATTGTTATTGTTATTGCTGCTTTTATGCTGTTGTCCCTGCCTGTCTCTGTCTCTGTATGCGGTTCACGTTATGGTCAGAACATATTAAGCTAATGGCCTGGAAGTAAACCTTGGCTGCTGTTATTGCCGCTGCATTTAAGCCATTAACGCTCACTTCGAAGTTACTTTCACATTTGAGTGTTTTAGAATTTAATGCAATTTACTTGCATGTTGCAAATAAACGAGGTAAATGTTTCTTTGACAGCTGAAAATTGTACAAGCATTGTATTGCTTGGCACAAAACAAGTTTTACTTAAATTGTTAATGACGATTCAGTTATTTCCAACCTATAACCTAGATACTACTGTACCAATTTGTATTAACATAGCTTAGCTGAGAGTCTGGTTAAATTCAATCTAACATGAGAAAAATCAAAAGTCCACTAAATTTAGTTATTAAATTGAAGCCTAATTAATTCATCTTTATTTTATCTTTATCTGTAATTTAAATTTAAATATTAATGCCGCCAAGCCCCAATTAAAATAGCAATCAATGCCTGAAAAAGATGCGCGTAAATTATCGCAGGTGTTTTCAACTGTTCTCAACTGTTTAGTGAGCTTGTTTTGATGAGGCCAAAACGCTCAAAGCCTGTTGATTCTTTGCATAAGCATGTAGGCACACACACTCCATTACACACACGTTTTGTTGCCCACAAAGTCTTGAAACAAGCTGCAATGCGTGGACAGGTTTCTGATGCCCAAAAACTCAGGTTTCATTCAGGCGACGCACGCGATGCGTCGGCAACAGTTACCAAAAAAAAAAATACAACAAAAAACAACAATTTACAAGTAATCAAGCTCCCAACAGCAAGATACACTGTTTCAAAATTACTAACAATAATTCTGATTTCAAGCTTCAGGAAGATTTAATCAAATGTAAGGAGATCTTTAGTATGGAATTTGGTGACTTACGCTCTCTAAGTTATAGATTTTGGTTATTTAAGGGAGCGGCTTATGACAAAAATAATTTTCATCTCATCTTTTAAGAACCTTTAAACATTTGTAGTCGTCATATTAAATTTGATACAACTAGCTTTAAAATTGTGGTAGATACAATATACTATAGAGCTCTTCCCACTTCCGATTACTTTTCGTTGGTAATCGATTTTGATTTTTTGTGTTCGTTTTCCATTTATATATTTATATTTTTTGGCAATTCAACATTTCAATCTTAAGTATTATGGTCTCTGACTTATTCGTTTTCGATTGGAACAAAAACTGTTTAGTTTTTTTTTCGAAGTTTTATTGACTTTCCAAACAAAAATTTCAATCGATTTACGAAATTTGCTATTTTAAATCCCAATATTCATTGAGAATTGAAAATGGGAACCGTCCTGATAGATGTTAACTGATTTGGAGGGTGCGGCGTGTAATGCACAAATTTTCGTTGTCCCTTCTTTCAAGGAAGTCAGCATTAGGCCATATACCAAATTTGGTAACCCTAACTCTTAATTTTTTTAAGATATATGTAGGTGCTTGCTATTCTTAGGAGTGGAAGTGGAAAAGTTGCTGACACTTGTACATCCTAGATTCTATACGAACATGCGTAGCTAATTTACCTGCTCTAACTTGAAAAGTGTCGCCCAGTAGACTCTCCATGAACAGAGTATCACAACAAAGGAGTCTCAGTAACTGTGCGGCGCAGACGCAGACGCAGCTTGAAGGCTGCGCACTAATCATCTGAATGACAACAACAACAGCTGAGCAAAGCAAACCGGCTGCCAGCTAACGGCAGGTGCAAAAAATGTACCACTGAAACAAACAGAAGATGAAAATTTCCTACCTGATTTAATCTTTTGGCCGTGCGGTGCCCCCCGCGCTGCTGCCTTGTTCCTGCTCTTGTTAAGTTGCCTTGTTCTTGTCTACGGGTTTTTGGTGGCCAAGGTTTTTTTTTCGCTGCTGCTGTTGCAGTTTTTGGGTTTCATCGGCTGCTCCTTGGCGTGGCATGTTGCCTGCACGCTTCGCTGCTCGCACTCTCAACACACACACACACATACACACACACACACAACGAACACATGATGATGTTATCACTCAAGGCTGTTGCTGCATGGCTGCTTCCATTTGCCTGGTGCGTGTGCGTTTGTATTTGTGTTTGTGTTTGTGTTTGTGCTTTTGTTTTCTTGCCAACACCAACACCAACGCAGACAGCAGGCTGGCAGCCCGCTAGCGGCATCGAGTACTGCTTTTAGCCAGAATTTCATGCTGCGTTCCCCTAATGAATGCCCCACGCGCAACGCTGCTGCCAGCTCGACAGCTGCCTTGGCTCTGATAAAATAAAAAAAGCAACAACACCAAAAACACGTGAACCAATTGAAAAACCATAAAAATCCTTTAGCTATGGCACAGACTTCAGCTATGTGTGGTCGTCGCCTCATCGCTCTCTATGTGTGTTTGCGTGTGAGTGCGTGTGTGTGTGTGCGTATTCAGAGCGTAAACGACAGCTGCATCTACAACGCACATCCTAGGCGTATACAAAAAAAGAAGAAGTAAAAATACTCTAGCAGAGCACGCTCAACTTACAGTTACCCAGCACACAAATCCAAAATCAACACAATTTATCATTAGTTTTTCACTAATTTCTGAAGTATACTAAAAAAAGTTGAAGACTCAAAGTAATCTTCATCAGCGTGGGTTATATAAGAGCCTACATACCATATTTCATAACTCTAGCTCTTATAGTTTTTGAGATAAGCGCATTTATACACAACATGCCAAGATTGCCTGGATTGACTCAGCTGTTGATGCTAAACGGGACTACTTTATAGGGTAGCTTCTGTACGTTCCCAATACACCCCTTGAGCACTTTAAATGGGTATAGGGTATGGAAAAGGAAGTTTTGCTGCCTCTTCAAAATCCAAGCAGCTGTCGACCACTCGGCTTTTCGGCCAACAGATTTTTAGCAGCAGTTGCCACTTAATGGACAAGGTGAAATACAGCTATGGAATAGCAGCAGGACGACTTTTGTTAGCAGTCACTGTCTGCCAATGTGTGTGTGTATGCGTGTGTGAGTGTAGGCGCGTATTTAAGAATGCAAAATGCAAAGCTGGCTTCTGCTTCTGTTGCCTGAATTGCAGCTGCAGGGCATACAAGTACTCAGTTTTTAGGTTCAGTTCAGTGCATCTGATCTGCAGCTTACACATGAATCATGGTCTATAAGCCACCTCTATTGCCAGAAATATTAAGAAAGTGCATTATTTCATTTTCAGATTCTCAATTCATCCCCTTGCTTGTCTTTTAGGAAGAGTCCCATTCTATGTGTTCCACAGACTATATGTCAGACTTATGTATCGAGACTGGCTAGAATTATATAATAGACCAGAAGTCAGCCTTAAGTATCAAGACTGGCTAGAATTATTTAACATAGTTATATAACTAGAACCTAATTAACGTCTCAATTAAAAATAAGTTTCATGAATTTAAAAAAAATTTATTTTATTTCGGAACCAGCTTCTTTGATTTGGAGTGATATGTTTTCTACTACTTTTAAATAAAAAATTATTATTATTATATTATTTAAATTATATTTATTTAATATACTATTCGATAGTGCAACTTTTCTCTAGACTCTATTTAGTTTACGACAAACTATTTATTTACTTTTCGAAGTCTAGAATAAAGCCTACAGAAATTTATAAATATCTTAAAATTTGTTATTATTTTGTTGTATTTTTATAAAGAATCTTATAACGTTTTCTATGCATTTTTAATTTGATTCAAAAGTGTAGTAAATCTCTTTTGAATATATTCTTGTTTGGTACATGCTCTGAATCAACTAATCCTTTGACTTCTGATATTAATTGGCTGCTCGTAAATCCTGTTAGGATTTATCAATAATAATTGATCAATTGACCCGCCGATTGCGCAGTGCAGCTGCCACTTTGAGCTATTAGCAAATTTGCAGATCTCCATTTAAATCACGTGCAGCCCCCAAAAAACTTCATTCGCATTCGATAGAGTTAATAACAAGCTGTAAACAACGCCACCATTTGCCCCAAAAAAAGACTGAATAAAACGCACAAAAATGAAATTGTCGACGAAATATTGAAAACGGTGCACACAGAAAAATCGGCTTTGTTGTTTTTGTTGTTGTTGTTGGCGGTGGCACATCGAATGTTGCACAGATGTCGCCCAGATTACGAACTTAATTGGCCCAGTGCAGGATATGAAACCGTTGCACACACGACAAAAAAAATGCTCCAAATCAAAAAGAGAAAAAAAAGCAAAAAATGCGGCTAGTGCAGAATTTGTTGGCTGCAACGGCTGCAGGCGGTGCCGAGGGTAAGCAAGAAAAAAGGATAAAAGAAAGAAGTAAAAATATCAGGAGCAAACATTGGATGCAAAATACGAACATTTCTGGCGGCCCTGCGAAATTCCCAAATGCGATTTACAGGAGTCATGTGTGAGGCGAAGCTTTAGGAAAAATGTGCCCGAAAAGCGGCTTTTGAATTTTTTATGCACTAAAAACCGTTCTACAAACTATTATGGCAATTGATATGTGTTGATAAATAACTACAGATTTTTTATTTGCCATTGTTAATGCAATTTTTATGGCTATCAAAAATGTATTTATCAAATGTCTTTGGGCGCATGTAATTAGTGTTTGCTTTTATTTACATGCATGTAAGTTGAACAATTTTAAAATAATTCATATTTGTATAATGTGAAATGTGTTTAACAGGTCGAAGTCGATATAGGATTATAGTCGATATATTTGTTTTAGAAATTGAAAATACTCTTTACCCGAACTATTTTCGGGACAAACATTAGCCGAATAGCTGCCGAGTAAGATAAAAAAGAGAAAATTACTTTCTATCTACGAATCAAATAAGATAGATGATAGGAAATGAGTTAACATGAGGAAAAGGACACTACATTCCAATTGATGTAGAATTTATTAAAAATTAAGATAACTTAAACTGTCTCTCAATTTTGTGCCGTGTAGAGTACATTATAAGGTAGATCTTGTTATAGGATGTATTCTAATCAATTACTTTCACCTTGCAATTATTGAAAGATGATAGAAAATTAGTTTACTTTAGCAAAAAAGAAACAACCTTCATCCTTTATGCGTTTCGTTTGCTTTGCTATCTATCTGCGATGAAAAGGAGATTAATAATTTGGTTGAAGTTCAGAAAACTGAAATTGTCTTTCAATTTTGTGCAGTATAGAAGAAGATCTTGTTATAGGATGTATCCTAATCGATTACTCTTACCTTTCATGCATTTCGTTTGATTTGTTATCTATCTATGAACTAATAAGAGAGATGATGAAGAGATGAAAAATGATATAAAATTTAGAAAACTTAAACTGTCTTTGAATTTTGTGTAGTGTAGAGCACCTTATGGCCTAGATCCTGTTGTATCCTAATCGATTGCTCTTACCCTTCATGCGTTTCGTTTGGTTTGTTATGGCTTATGGCTTATGCGTTGAGCCTACGCAATCTCAGCCGCAGCTTACAAGTACTTGTACTTATTTTCAATCTATACCAATACCCAGACACAAAAGCCATTTTAACCGTGTGCACTGTAAATCTTTCCAATTTAAATCAACCTAAACGTTTGTCATTTTGACTAATGGCTTATCAAACAAACCAGAAAAAAAACAAAACAAAACAAAACAAATGCAAAGAAAACTCCTTTGGGTTTTGCCTGCTTTACAACTTCAAATGTTTGACAAAATTTATTGTATCGTAAATTTCAAATAACAGAAGACTAAACATAAAAAAAAGAAACAAACAAACAAACGCAAATAAAAGGCAGCAAAAACTTCACACAGCTCGCAGCTCGTAAATTTTCAAGAAAATTTATGCAAACTTTTGTGAGAAATTCGTGATGCTTTTGGTCCTAAGGTGATTTGCTGTAGGACATGCAAAAATGCCAGGGGATTTGCTGGGGTGTTGAATATAATGAGCAGGACATGCACAAGTGGCTATTGCTTAAAGCGAAAATTCTATTGGGCAGGTTGTGCCTGCTTGGGCGCATTATAAATTAACAACGAACAACATAAATATTTCAACGTGCAACGACACCAATTCGAACCAACCCTAACAACCCCAAAAAAAGTACAAGAAATAAGAAAAAATGAAAGAAAAAGGAAATGAAAACTGTGTGCAATGATGAAGCATTTAGTGGTGGCCCAAGCTCAAGAACAATAAAAGCCGGAAATGCTTAACAGCAGCAACAGCAGCAGAGACCCACAAACATCCTAACAATGACAAAGTTTCCGTTTTTCGGGCAGCAACAGCTCAGCTCAGCTCAGGTCCTGTCTACGCCCACCTTGTTGTGCATTGTGTCAACTGGCGTACAATAAATGCCAGCAAAAACAAGAAGAGGGACAACAGCAACAGCAGCAACAACAATCAGACTACAGGACTGTACGTTAACAATAAGCAGCCTAGCAGCCTGGCAGCCTGGCTGCCTAACAGCCCAGCATATGAAGGCGCTTGTCTTGGAAAAATATGAATCGCGTGCAAAGGCAAAGGACGAGCAAGAACAAAAGCGCAGGATAACTAAAAGTTTTGCTGTACTTGTTATTGTTGGCGCTATTTATACCCTGTCAACCATTAAATGGGTATAAGGCAGACATTACTGAATCTATAAAGTATATCCTTAAGCAGGCATGAAAATGTGCGCAACTGCCAGGATCTCAGGACCTTTAAGAGCTAGAGCTATGAAATTTGGTATGCAGCTGCTTGAATAGCTCATAAGTATGTAGCTGAATTTTGTTTATTCATTTAGTTGTGATAATTGATAAATTTGTAAGAACTAATATTAGTAACAGGGTATTTTGTTGTAGTCAATTTTCGTTGTTTGTTTATTTCTTTTGCTGTGCGTGCTATTTTGAAGTGTGTGTGCGAATGTGTGTGTGTCTGTCTGCTTTTGTTGTGATTTATTTATTTTGTTGTTTGCCGCTTTGTTGTCACTTTATGCTTTTATTGTGCCCGAACCCAAAATAACAACAAGCATACGCCGCTTATGCCCGTCCGCTCAGCCCACTCAGCCCGTTGTTGTTATTCCATTTCTTGTTACCTTGCTAAGCAAGAAATCATAAAGTTAAACTTTTCTTATTACCTGTACAAGCAGAGCTCCCCGACTGAAGTACCATTACAGTTATTAACAAACGGTGCTCATAAATAAAAACCCGTCGAGAGGTGGCCAGGTGAATGGCCTCAATTAATAACTCTTGACTATGATTGTGTGTTGAATATCTTTTGGCAAATTTGATTGGCATGCGATGCATCAAAAGTTCCAAATATGCTAAGTAACAAATAACAGCAGCTGCTGATGCAAAAATCCCTTATAAATGATGGCAAAATACTGGCAACAGGCGGGCAGCTGGCAGCGGGGCGCAGGCGGTGATCATCCAGGCAGCAGTTCACAAATAAAGTCAAATCATAAGCCGGAAATCGTTAGGTATATCACCTGCTGCTCAGTTACAGCTAAAGGAAACAAATGCCAAGCCCAAAGATGAATCGAAATTGAGGGCAAGCTGCGAATGTGTGTGTGTGTGAGTGTGTGTGTGTGTGTGTGTGTGTTTGAGGTTTCCTGCGCATATCCGTTCGATTTTGTGCAAAAAGAAATGTGTGAGGATAAGAACTGTCAGCTGCCAGGCTGAGCATACAAAAGGAGTCCTGTTTCCGTTTACTAATAACATATGCGACTCTGCTGTTATCCTTTGCATTCACTCACTTATTCATTCATTCATCCATTCATTCATTGGGACTCCTTTCTGCTTCGTTGTGCTTGCAGTTGCTTGATCTCTGCTTCTTTTTTTTATTATTTATTTTTAATTATGAAAGCATTTTTGTGCATGCGAAAATCAGTTTTGTTGACGTTGAACTTTTGATTAATGCAGCAGCTGGAGTGGAGATGGGAGTCAGGTGGCGGGAGGCGGGACGTAGGCAGTTGGGGGCTTTTGGGTCCTGTGCTCCGCAGTTGATGTCTGTTGTTGGCGATAAACAATGCGTCGTAGCTGCGTGTCCTGCTGAATGTGTCCCGGCAAACCGCACATAAAACGCCAACTTCATCAGTTCAGAATCAGTGTAAGCAAGCGTCACCCACACACACGCACACAACTGCAATATGCAAAATGACTCACACAGATATGCACACACACTGGCGCACACATTAACATTGATTCATTGGGGTGCAGGCAGACACGTAGCTGATGCAGCCAGTACACGGCAGGACTCGCCGCATACGGCTCGCTTACCGCATTGTCCTGTCAGCGTCATTGAGAATGAAATATGAACAGGACAAATGTGAAAAGTGTGGACATTGAACGGCCAGTGCATGTTGTTCATTTGCAGGATTGGTCAACGTGGCCACGTCCATTGTGTGGGTGCAGCAGCTCAGCAGCTGAGGCTCCTATGTCCTGTGTCCCAGTGCACCATGTCCTGTGTGCTGTGTGTGCTGCTGCCTGGCAAATTGCATGCGGTAGCGTGCTGCAGCAGCTGCATGGAAATCATTTAAAATGTTGCATCCGAAATGCAGGCAACCACTTATTCATTTTTGTCGTTGCAACCGCAATTTAAACGTTGACAGGCACTGCCACGCCCACATGCAGACGCCTACGCCCACGCCCACACACAACGGTTAAATTATGGTCAACTGTTTGGGGCTGACCTTTTGTGGCCCCCAGCCAAAATCTGTTGTAAGCTGTGGCCATTTCACTTCTGACTGTCATTTCAAATGGCTTAATGAGTTTAGACTTTTCGCCCAAATGCCATGAAATTAACTACTCATTAATGTCCCGACTGAGCCTTAAAATTCGCCAACTTTACAGCTTGTTTTAAAGGTCATTGTCAGACGCACATAAAATTCAACAAAAATTAACGTTATTTCCTTTCTTTTTATACTCTGTTTCCAAACGGGTATGAGGCAAAATGAGCATGTTGGGTTTGTCTGTCCAGCCCCATCCTTTAAGCTAGAGCCAACAAATTTGGTATATATCTTTGACTGATGGAATGTTAAGATCTTTCCCTTCCGAACCCAACACCTTCTTCGCAATTCAACAAAAAACCAATTTCCTCTACAGTTTTATGCCTAGCCCAAACTTGATGAAAAACATATGTTTTTTTGCCTGCCTCTACAAATAATCAAACTGTAAACAGAGTATACTGCCGTCGGGAACCGGGGACTGCAACGTTCTTACTTGTTTTTCATATGACTTGCCGCACGCAAGTTCCACTTCGTTAAGCAAAAAAACGGCCAAGCGAATATTTTATTGGGGTGCCAAAGGACTTTGGGTATCAGCCCTGAAAATAAAGCATAAACTTAACCCTGACAAGTGCAGGCAGGCAAGGGGCCTTGCCCCATCCTTAAAAAACGCTAACAAAAAGTGTATACATATATCATAAAAATAACGTCATAAAAAAGTTGAGTAAAATAAAATAAAAGCCTGCCTAAGCCGCACTTGAATAATATATATACGTGTGTGTGTGTGTATGTTTTTAAAATATGTGTTAAAATGAAAATCCTTTTAGCATTTTGTTGTTAACCAAACTATGCATAAAACAATGTATAATCAATCGTTTGCCAGCCTTATGGCGATTTGTGGTAACAATATTTAAATTAATATTGTTGCTAATTTATGACTTGTAAAAAGTTGCATAAAAAGCTTTTTTATTTATGCAAAATAGCTTAAGTGCACAATTATAATGTTGAGCCATTTATAAACTCAAATATGCTTAATTAATGCGAATTAAATAAATGCTCGATATGTTGTTGAAACTTTCTTTGAAGCCACTATTTGATTTTACTATTTTTAATTATTTTTGCTTTAAAACATTAGTCTAAACTGCTATTTTTCTATGAGTTCTTCATACAATTTGAATTGATTTATTTGTATTTTATTTATTTATTAAAATAAGCCATAATACATTAAAAAAAAACAGTATTTATTTAATTATGAGAGAAGAGCGCTAACGTCGATTCCCTTAGCTCTATTTTACAAAGACTTAGTTTATTATCTAAATTTGATCAATTAGATTGCATATTGTTTAAAAGATATACAAATTCTATTTATATTGAACGATGAAACTGGAAAAGGATATGATAAGGGCAGAGAATTAGAAAAATAGGCCTGATACTCTGTTTGAATTCTTATATTTAAATCTTAACTTTTAATTTTATTCAATTTTAAATAGAATTTCAACAAACACTTAGTAAATGCTGTCCCCAACTTTCCAACTAGCTTTATAAATATAAAACAATTCTTAGAGTTCCATAGAAGTGTTCCCAAGCAAACTTAAGATTCCCGATCCATACAAGTAGTTACTCAGTCGGCGCCTGGAAGACAGGCGCTTAGAACGATATCCTTTAAAGCATCTACTAACATTGTCTTCTGCTTACTACTCACATCAGATGCAGCGCTCTTTCATGTTTAATTATCAAAATGTTTGATATTTATTAAATTAAACTAATAATGTCTTCTAAACATGTGCATATTTTATCAGATTGATTGCATTCATTGTGCAATTTAATAGCATTGCTATCAAAATAAAGTTTCTTTGAATTATAGTTTTGGAAACTTGCCCAAGACTTGCTCCTTCAACATTTCGTCAGCAAATAACATGCAATTATAACTGCTCAGATTGCTGACAGTTGAAAATCCGAAATATAATCCAGTTCATGACAATCACAAATTGTGCATAATTAAACAATGGACAAGTCCTGCTGGCAGGAAGTACCAAACAGGGCGTTGTGTGTGTGTGTGTGTATGTGTGTGTACCTGTGAGTGTGGGCGTGTCAACAACGCCAAACCGCAGACAAATAGCTGGCACTAGGTAACAGCTAACAGCTAACAGTGAAAGGCTAACAGCTAAAGGCTAACGGCTACTCAGCGCACACTCTAGTCCGTGTGTGTGTTTGAGTGTGTGTGTGTTAGTGTTGTGCCCACTCAAAGTCGCTTCTCGCTGAACCATGAACTGTACACGAGCAGTGAGAGGGAATGCACTCGTATATGTGAATGTGTGTACTCATCAGCAGCTCAACAACTGGAGGGCAGTTGTCGCTCTGGAGTCGTTACTCATGCAGAGACACTGCCAACAGGAACAACATAAAACAAGTAAGAAAGAGACAGTTGAGTGTGCACGACTAACAGATGACCTATAGCAGACTCTTCAATATCAAGTAGCTCAATAACTTTAAAATATGAAACAGTTAAGGTTAGGTTGAGACGTCTGGTCACCCTTCACAGGGTGTCCTCATAGAGAGCAAATGGTCCTTAGTGATACCATATAATTGAGCCTTGTGATATCTACGACTCTTGAAAGAATTTCATTTTCATTTTCTGCGAAGTTTAGAAGTTGGATCAGCGGTGTCCTCGATAAACTCTCCGGGGAAGTAAAGGTAAAAACAAAAAATATTGAATAACTTTTATGTTTTGAATCCCATTGTTATGAAATTCGCACAATACATAAGCAGCACACTGAAATACATGTGCGTCGAAAATCAAGGATTTATATTTTCAGCTTAGCTTGCAATTGGCTTTTATTGATTTTTGAGGGAGCGGGGTGTGTTGAAAAATTAAAATAAATTTGTTATGCCCATGGAATGGCTCTTCTACATGCAGAAATATGAATGCCTTAAAATGCAGAAAGTTGCCATACTTTTGTAGCCAAAGCCAGCCAGCCTAATCATTTATTTATTTACTTATATATTTTTTTTATATGTAAGAATTTGCATATTTATTTAACATATTGGCTGGCTACCTTTCTGACAGCTTAAACTAGTTGTAATTATTATTTTTATAAATTTTAAGCAATGTATTTCTTTAATTTAGAAAAGATTTTTATTACATACAAATTATTTGTATTTATTTATTTATTTCTCTCGAAGCGAAACATTGCTAAAATCAAATTGACAGTTCTAAATCGAAGCTGCTTTTAATTATCAAAAATATATAAATACCTTATAATGTCATGGGATCTTTCTGCCTGCTACATAGCTGCAATATACCCTTTCTAGCTATTTTTATTGGGTACAGGGTAATAAACCTCACGTGTTTGTGGACTGCGCGTATTTGCTTATGCAAAAGGACAGACGATGGACGATAGTACGGTGGAACGGGGCAACGGTGCCACGTTGCCACGGCGGTATGATGGTGTATAATGGCACGATGGATCTCGATGGACGCGACTCTTTCGCTGTTTGATTTGCAGCACGTCGAGGGGCCTGCCCCCAGTTAAGCTCAGCTCAGTTCAGTTCAGTTCAGTCAGCAGCTGCAGGTGCTGTTAAAAATGAGCATGTGGCAAATACTTAAATATTTATATTGCATTTCGCATGAAACCGTCAGAGCGAAATCAACAACAACAAAAACAGAAACAGAAACGTTAACATCCACGTGCATTGAAATTTAATTACAAAATAGTTGCAGTTTTTTACGTTTTGTAGGACTTATAAGTACGCGTGGAGCATATGAAATGCGCTGTGGTTGAATAATTAATGCCAATTTAATGGCCATTAATTGAAGTCCCTGTGCACTGATTGATGGCAAATGAATAGAGAATATATAATAAAAACAGTTTTGGTTTCATTTGTGAGTGTATTACGCGCTTGTATCTCTGTATTCCCGTAGCTACAGCTTATAGTATCTCTGTGTTATCTAAATTACATTGGCTTAACGCACATTTATGCGGGCTGGCATGCTCATTCGCAATTATTACATATGCAAATATAGCCTGGGCACATAGAGAGTGTAATAAGGAGTGGGGAGTACGCCGCATGCTATTATTAAAAGCGCATTTATATAATGGACTCAACACACACACACACACACACACACACAGACAGACACTTACACTGGGTGTCCTGCAGTTAGCCAGGACCCCAGCACTTAAAACTGGTCACGCAGCGTAGCCGGCAGCCTGGAAAGAGGATATAACGCTGAAAAGTGCAAGCAAGCAAGCAGCTGCCTCTCCGTTGCTGCCAGGATAACGGCAGGCCACAGGGCGTATAAGTTATCTTTTATATATTATCTTCAGCATGTTTGACTTGTTGTGCATTTAAATACAAGCACTCAAGCATAAAATGCTGGCTCTTATTATTGAAATCGACGTCAGTGCAGCGCATTAATGCGAAAATTATGCCAAAAGTACTGACAGACAGACAAACTGAAGAAGGATTGACGGACTGACTGCAGGGAGACAAATCTATGCAGATATTATGCATAACTCGTGCAAAAATTAACCATAACATCGTTACTTGATTAACTAAATATTAAGTATTGCTTAACGCAGCACTTATACATATGAAACTCATAATTAATTAGTTAATATAAGCAGCATATTTTTATTGCAGATGAACGAAATTGTTTGTTTAATCATAAATATTTATCACTCAATAAAAGCGTATTAATTAAATGATTAGTTGCGCATAAGTAACAACTTATAATTTATGCACAGTACTAAAGAATTTAAGCTGCGCTAAAACGCTTAAAGATTATTATTTATAATTAGGCTAATCATAAATACTGCATTACAATTAGCGCCGTGTGTGGCTTTTTAATCATTACACACTTCGATGAGTTTGGCCTATCAACATAACGCATTGCGCTTTAAATGTGTAACCATAAACCTTTTGTTCTGTAACCGGATCGGTTGGCATATTGGCCTGTTAAGCCGCCAACTGGCCTCGTTTATTGGGGGCACACTTTCAACAACTGACGCACACACACGACTCGTCCTGCTGCTGCTGCTCCTTCTGCTGCTGCTGCTGCTGCTGTTACTGATACCACAGAACACACGCAGCGCACTCTCCATATGGTCAAATAGTTGGCCACAAGCCCTAACCCGCACCAGGCTGGCCACAATTTATGAATATGACACGCTCCCTCTCCCCTCACTTTGTACGGCATTTGTGGGCCGCCTGCAATTAATTGCGAGCTGGCCAAAATTGATGTTCAGTTTTGGGACAATTTGAAAAATTGTTCAACTCAATTGCGGGTGCTTTTGTGGCAGGTGATGGGACGCTGCGTGCAATTGAATTTCCAATGAGCAATTGACGGCACAACGACCTTTGTTATACTTTTGTGGGCGTTGAACGTTGGGCAGACGGTAATTGCAGTTTCTGGATATTGTTTGGCAGCACGGTCAGAGCTCGAGCCCGAGAGTCCTTGCATGCAAATGTCAAAGGCGCACTAAAGTGCTTAACGTAATTTCTGACATGCTATGTGCCAAAGTTTGGCTCCAACTTGAATGCCTGCCCAGTTACAAGCCATTGACAGGCCAAATGGGTTACGTTGAGCCGAGGAAAGTTCTTTGCCTGCAGCGCAGCTTGCCGTCGGCGGGGCGTGGGGGAGCTGTCAATAACAGTTGCACGCAAGGCTCCAACTTCCACTTTGGCAATTGCCAGTTGCCAATTGTCGATTGTCGATTCTTGGCTGCCTGTTGCCAGTTGCCAGTTGCCTGTTGCCTGCTTCTGGTTGCAGCTGAACGCACGCGTGCACTAATCCTTTAGCAGCTGCAATCTGCGGCTGCTCCCAGGATCTGCGTATCCTGCCAACCAATACCCCGATTGCAATACATCAAATTTGGCAGACAGGCAGCCTGCCTGCCCGTTTGCGATCATCAGCAGCAGAAGCGGCAGGTGCGTCTCCTCGCTCCCTAACTTCGGCTGATTGTAGGGTCCATCAAACAGATTGCAAAACACATTTGCAACATGTTACGTGCCACGTAAGCTGCAATTAAGTTTTGTTAATTTTAATGAAGCTTTGTCGCATCTGCTGCTGCCTTTGCTGCTGCTTCTCCGTGGGGTTAAACAACAACAGCAGCAAAATAAAACTCGACACAGCCGCTGGCCCTACATTTTGTAGGGATTCAACGTTTTGGTTTTCATGCACCGTGTTCATTTGGCCAAAAGCAATGCAACGAGCAAGCAGCAAGCAGCAACAGCTGCTGACTGTGGCTAAGGGTTGGTTTTTCTTCAAATAGCCACACCTTCAAGCATACACTCAACTGGTTTTAAATTAAATTAAATGAACGCCTGACTGATCATTATATGTTTCTTCAATATCTGTTATTTGTAGCAGAAGTTATAAAGAAAGCAAAAAGTCAATTGATTTAATAGCTCAGGCAATTTAAAACCGAGTGCTTTTCAACTTCCTTCAAGTTTTTTCACAAGATCCCAACATTTTTTCAAACTTGTTGAACTCATTTTTCACCAAAATGATGGACGAATAAAATACTTTTTTCATAAGTTGATTTCATGGAAAACAAGCTTGATGTCGAACGTAGAAAAAGCAAAATACCTTTCTATAATACAATAGATTTCTTCCCCCATGTCTCACCTCTCTTCATATGAAGAATTATTATTTAACCACGACAAACATTTTTATGTTTTGAGATAATACTCAACTTAATCTGAAAATTAAAAAATAAGAAAATAGGAACTAGATAAAGTGGAGATTATCTTACAATCTGTAAATAAATAATCTGTTAATAATAATTATACAGAGCTGTTTCTATTTTCAAGTACTAACAATTCCATTGTTCGTGAATTGTTTTTGGGCCTTTGTGTTTGCCCATAATTGTGGTTTCTACAGAGAGTTAATAAGGTCGATGTAATTCACTTTAATACATTTTTTGCCTATTATCTATTAAGATTCTCTTCCTGCGCCTTTTAGCGTTTTTTACGTCATCCTCAGGGAGTCAGTTTTACATAAATATACATATTAACATTAATAACTATACATCAAACTAATCGCAGCTAGTTCTTCATATAGTGTCATTATTCCTACGTCTAAATTAAACATTTTCGGAATTCAGAACAGCTAGAACAGAACATCTTTCCTTTCAAATGGTTTGCGCGATATCAAAGTGGGAACACACCTGGTAGTCTTTCATTTTTTGATGCTCTAATATTTATAAAACTTCAAAATATTTTCCTATCGCGAATTTTACTTAACTGAAAGTGTGCTTAGTTTTGTTTTCAGTCTCTGTAGAATTTGCCAGACTGTTAAGAATTGTAATTTATTGATCTTTTCAATTAGCTAATCGTCTTCTTTGGTCACAATCAATTTGTGCAACAATCTCTTAAGCCAGTTCACCTGTCAGCAGGTCGACAACAAAGTGCTTGCCACAAGGCTGTGGCAATAATAAAAATTTATGTTTAAGTTTTTGCATGTGAGCTGAAATTTTTGCTAACGTTTGCACTTTGGTTGCACTATTTGCTATTTGCCAGGAACTTTTGCGGCACGCGGCACAAAACTTTATCCAAATGCAGCAAATACCCCAAAGGCAAGACCAAAAGCCGTAGCCATAGCCATATCCGTATCCGTAGTTGTAGTTGTTGTAGTTGTAGCCTTAGCCGTAACCAAGAAGTCCAGGCCATCAACAGCAACCGGGGCAACATAAAATTTCCCGACTACAAAGTGGTTATTTTGTTTGAAGTAATCCACAAGAAGTCGTTAAAACTGTCGTTGCCACTAGATTGATGATGGTTTCACGTGTCCAATGCAGATACGCGAGTCGCATCCTTGCTGGCTCGTTGTCTCTCACCTCCTCCAACACACTTTCATCCTGCAGCTATTTATGATAGGTGCGCGGGCGGCTGGGCAAATGCACATGAGACGCGGCTGCGGGGCATTGAAAAATACATTTTGCTGCGATTATCAAGCACCTCATATAAACGTACTTTCACACTCCTGTACTGATGCCTGCCATTATATGATCGACTTTAATATCGGCACATGATTCACGTTTCAATGATTTTTCTAGCCCTTTGACATGTAAATACTGCAAATACTCCAGTTTATATTCGCACACTCAGAAAAACAAGTGCGATTCGAATAGCGACAACAGCGAGTTTCTTTTTATACAATTTTCTTATTAATTTTTTATTCACAAATCTTATAAGTGACAAAATGGGGGGAAAACACTCCTTCGTAATATATTCGAAAATATAATAAGCCGACTTAGTCAGCATCTAAAGATCATATCCTAACTTTAAATGGTTGACTTTCTGTTGCAACACATTGAGAAACAAATGTATTTTATCTTATTTATTAATAGGTAAACATGAATCTTATACTTCCCTTTATACCTTGAATATAGCACCACTATTGATCATTTATATACAATTCGAAGGTTATAAAAATTATCTCTGTGTATCATTTATTACAAATTTAAATCGGTTGGATTTATCGCGGGTATAACATGTTAAAAGTGACACTAACACAACGCTACACAAGACACACAGACATGAATGTGGGAATTCAAAAAGTTTTTCATTTCTGACACATATAATTCCCAACTGGTTTAAGCTTAGGTTGCCTGATATATAAATAAGATGCCCATAAAGTCGATTTATTTTGGTAACAGACAGATTATTCATAGTTTTCATATTTATCATAATTTATACTTTTTAATTTTTAAAAATACTTTAACTTTTACAAAAAAATAAAAAAAAATTTAAAAATAATTTTGTCGAATGAGTTCGAGTAGAAACTAGTAAAAATAAAAAGAAGACGGCTTTCTACCGATCGTTCCTATGGCTGCTATATGATGTTCTGGTGCAACTCTGACCAAATTCGCCTGTACACAACATAATAATCATTTGATTTGGTGAGTTTGTTCAGGATATCTTCATAAAAAATAAACTTTTTCATTCAACAACTTTATTTTCATCTCTGCTATGGATGGTGATCAATGATATATATACTTTAAGGTCGAAAACGTCTGCTTCAATGCGTTATACATTTCGTGAAAGAATATTAATACGCTCTGCAAGGATATGAAAGCGAATCTTGTAACGCTTTAGTACTAATCTCGGTCATTCTAGATCGATATTTTTCCGAGTGTATCCGCTCGCCTACACAGATTCCCGATACAGCTTCCAGGTTTGAGTTCTACAAAGAGTGCTGTCAAAAGAAATGCTGAAATGCTGCCTCTACACATGCTGGCAGCACCTCTGTCTTTGACACCTGATAAGTGTTGCTCTCAAAGCCGTTCCAGCCAAATAGCAGGTGAGCCGCTGTTTGTAATCAAATATGCAAAGCAAATAAGATCCAAGAGAAAAAATATTGTGTAGGCGGCAGTGCTTAAGCTAAAGCTGTATTGCCTCTAAGCAGTTTCATTTTTAACTGGCGTCTCTGCTTTCGGCGAATTTTCAATTAACTTGGCCTGCCAGGCATTTGCCTTGCTTAGGATTTTGTGTCACGTGGGCGCAGGAAGCGGCAGTGAAAACAAAAACAAACAAAAAAGAAACACATAAGGTTGTTGGCAATAAAAGGTCAGCCATTTTCTGCACATGTGTTTGCCATTGAAATTAACATAAAATAAAATATCGCATTGAGCGTGAAGCCGTTATGCTTATGGCCCACATCATATTTAATTTGTTCACTTTTCCATTTGAGCCAAATATGCGACACGTGACCAGCCCAATGAATTCAATGGAAACGAATTAAACCTGTGCACCTGACGTGACTTGCAGAGCTTAGGCCCTAATGCTAATGAGCCTGATAAGAGCCAACACACTTTTTGGCTTAAATGGTAGTATGTGGCGATAGTTCTTAGTAAAGTTGACCCAAGTGGCATACTTAAGTACATGTAATTCAGACAAGCCGCATACCCAAGCTTGTGCCCTAATTGCACTTGTACAATTAGAAGAGTACGCTCTGAAATTAGCGGGCCAATTAGGGCACTACAAGGACCTGTGAATACCTAGAAATTAGACACAAAGCCACGTACTGGAAGTTGAAGTCTTGTATTAGTAAGTTCCTTCGGCGTTTATTAGACGATGCATTTCTTGCATGACAATAGCTGTCAGAATTTTACAAGACGCTGATAATACTAATTCGAAATAACATCTAATAATAATTGACTTGGAATAGGTTAGGTTAGGTTAGGTTAGGACGGCAGGTCACCCTCATGAACCTTGCGACGCTTAGGATTCTTTGAAGATAATGTTCGCGAATTTTAAGAGTTGGTTCAGTTAAGAGTGGTGTCCTCGATACACTCTCCAGGGAAGTGAATGTATGGGATCCCAGATGGTTAAGTCTGCTTCTCATGAGCGCTGAGCAAGTACAGAGTAGGTGTTCCAGGGGCGCGAAATGCATGCTAGAAATTCAACGTGTAACAACGAAGTTGTTGAAGAGTTTTAAATAAGACAATCTACCCAGTTGAGATCTGAAGATCCAGATCAGTCTGGTGACAATAATACAAATAAAGAAAAAAGAAAAATGTATTTATTACTATTTATTAAAATAACCTATAATACATTTTTAACAAAAATAAATTTACAATTAATTATTAGATAAAAGCGCTAGCGTCGAGACCTTTGGCTCTAAAAATAAATAAAAATTCTGAAATATTTCTATGCGATAAAGAGCCTGAACGTCTTACCAGTTATTTTGTGTACATATAATATTCCATAGATTCGTAATATAAGTTTCCTTTTCAAATAAATCTTAGTTACAGGGGTATAAAGAAACAGAGCATGGAAAGGCTCCGCACTCTGTAGACTCAGATCTTAACATCTTGTAGAAAAATTGAGCCTTCTTCGGATCCTAGCCTTATTAAATGGCTTGACTTTATATAGAGTCTGAATATACTCCTTTGGTTAAGTCTAACAGGCCAGCAAATAGTTTGAACTTGGTAGGACTGATTTTAAATATTTTTAAACCCGCAAAAGCATTGCCAACAAGCCTTGAGAGCTTTTGCAACGCTGTTAACTCAAGTTAACAGTTCTTTGCGCTGCTTTTGAAAGCTTTTAGCCAGGACACGCGTAAAGAGCAACTGCTTAGCACGAAACAGCAAGCAGTTATAGTTTGAACTGCTCGTTGCACAGCAGAGTAACAAACCGGAAGTTGCGCTGCTTGCACTGCTCCTAAGTAGTACACTGCTAAAGCAAATATTTTGCGTGTGATTGTATTGCTCATCATATTGTAAAATAAACATGTATTTATGTTAGTTAATGCTGCCTTAAATCCTAAACAATTGTTGGCGACACTTGGAAAATCGAAAGTATCCACTCGAATGAATTCAATCGAAAATGCCCTCCTCGGCTGCCTTGGCGACGAGAGACTTAAGGCCCTCGGTGACCTCAATGCCGACTTCCGTAATTTGATTGGACGGCAGGAAGAAGCCAAATGTGCCCTTATCACGCAGCTCAACGGTGCAGGTGAATGGGATATTCTTAACACCATAGGCCCAGTCTTTGGCAGCGCCAGACACAACATCTAGCAGGGGTCAATAGCATTATGGTATTTGTGTTTTCAAATCAAGAGTGCTCAATAATAATACTCACAGTTCAATAAACCGCTGGCGCCATAGGTAAAAACAGAGCCATAGGCATTAACGGCACCATCCGCAAAGGCGGCAGCAATTCGCATCATTTGATCATAATTGGGCGGGAATTCGGTGTTCGAGTGCCCATAGGGCAGCAGGACGTACTGCCCATAGGCATGGAAGGACATATAGGAACGTATATAGCCATTCTCAAATGAATTAACAAATTTCTGCAGCGCTAGTATCTCCACCTCAGTGTTGGGCTCCTCGCCGCCAAACCAATGATCACAGGGATCCTCAATGCCCCAGCCAGCGCCGCCCCAATGATACTCAAAGTTGCGATTCATATCGATGCCGTAGCAAGGACCCGATGAGTTCGTATAGCCATTGGGACGACGATTCTTCCGCCACAGACGCTCCACCTCGTGCGTGTAGGCAAAGCCATCGGGATTCATCATGGGCAACACAATCCAATCATACTCCTCAGTCAGGCGCTGTATGTCCGCATCAGCGGAGTTAATTAACTGGTTTAGAATGTAGGTGACCGTGGCTGATGATATCCATTCCATGGCATGAATGTTGCCCTCAATTAGAATGGCCTTGTTGCCCTCACGTTTCGACAGTTTAATGCTCTTGATGGGACGGCCCTCGTAGGAGTGACCTATGACCTTGCACTCGAGATAATCATGGGCAGCACACTGCTCGTCTACCCAGTCGTAGATTTTATCCAACGGATGATAAGTTTCCCAGTCCATGCTGGCATCTTTATCATAAGCGGACTGATCCAGCAAACTAAATGAAAAGTTTTTAATGTTCATTCATTTTTGAAATTTTCCTATCTCTTACGCCTGCAAATCCTCAAAAATTATCTCATACTCAACTTCCAAGTCGTTTAGTGTCCTCTCAAAAACTTTCTGGTATGCAGGTGCTACAATAACATCATAGCTGCGATTGGGTCCACCAATCTCGTGCAAAATATGAACCTAAAAGAGGCCAACAAATTTTAGTTGAATCCTTTGAGCTAGGCTAAGATCTTAGACCTACTTGTATGTGGTGATGAATTTTTTTAAACTCCTCCAGCTGCTCGTTATCCTTCACAAAAGCTTTGTACACTTTGAAATTGTCATAGCGCGCGGCCATTGGTTTTCTGGCCATGGCCATTATGGCCAAGGACACCAGAGCTAGAACTTGTAGCACTTTCATCCTGTTTCCCCTTTGTTCGCTTGTTTGTTTTACGTGCAACGCTTCAACGTTCACTGTAACGTGGACACTGCCAAGTCGCAGCCTTTTATATGAAGCACTCGGCTCTCGTGTCGATTAGTTCTGAAGTGCATACTCCAGACCTTGCTGGCAGAAGTGCAACAAAGACTTCGACGAAATGTTATCTAATAAGTTATTGATAGTGCAAACTTTTGATCAATCAACTGTCGTTGTTGTGAATTGGCCTGTGCAGTGGCGTGTGTCTGGGCCACTTTGCTTTCATTATCTATAACTAGCACTTAACCTACCACAAAGAAGATGATATACCATCAACTTTTGAACTTTCACTGCTGAAATAATCATTCCTTTACAAAACATTTCCTTATGCATGTTTTAAAATCATATTTCCTAGGAAATATATCTACTAATATTTTATTTGACGAACCGTATTTTAACCTAATGGATCTCACCTCATTATATTTATATTAAACTACTTATTACTTATCCACATACCAAATTTCTTCATTGTATATATATAATATAATAGATATGAGGCTGAACCACTGACAGGTATAGAACAACCGTTTGTTGACTGGGATTCGAGCCTAGCACTAGTCTAAAATCTATTTAAAGGATTTTTTTGAATATTTGGAAATCGGAACCTAGTAATAGAGATTAATTCATTAAATGAACACAGTTGACTGATTCTTAAACCGTTTTAAAATGGTTTTATTAGGGCAGTTCTTAAGTGAATATAAATCCCAATTGAATGGTTCTTAAGCTGTACTTATGTCCAACTCTAAAAAGCCACTTTACATACCAAGTTTCAGCTGCTTACATTGAATACTTCTCAAGATATGATTCTAAACCACTTACGAACCGGTTCAGACAAACATTTGTAAGTGTAATTGAGAAGAAAAGGCACAGTTTGATAAGATATGCTCATGACTGTTATGAAGTACTCGTTGAATAAATGTTTAACTACAATTAGATACGCATATCGATGGCCCAATGTCTGCGCGTGAAGGAGCACTTTTCAAGGGCCAAAGCTGCAATTGACAGAGCAAACAGAAAGCGAGTGCCACAAAAAAGCCCCCTTGAAGGACATTAAGTGAAATTCGTCATTGTGAAGTGAAAGGGAGCCCAAAGTTTGGCCAATGGTTCTTAATTGCCAGCATTCAATTATCAAACTTGAATTGCTTCAAATATTGATTACAATTAAACTGAATGACATAATGCAATCAGTACAAACAAATGCAAAGCATGTTGTTGCAATTTTCCGTTTTAATTGATTATGCAAATGCATTTAATTAAGGGCTAAACAGCTTTGTCAATATATAATGGCTTAGCGGGTATTATTGTTATTTATGCGTTTGGCAAAGAGGTCAAAATTGCAATTACACGTTGCATTGAATTGATTTTGACGTTTTAATTAAAATCGCTAAAGTAATAATTAAAATCTGCTGGTGTTTGTTTGTGGCGCTCCAAACTATTGAATAATATTCAAGTTAAGGCTAACAGCAGCAGCGTAACATAGGCGCAATAACAGGCAGCCAAAGAGAGTGAGAACAGTCTCGGTTAACACGCTGTCGCTTAACAGCTGCGGAGAGCACAGACTTTTGCCGGTCTCAGCGGAGAGAGAATGTGTGTGAGAGAAAAAACTGTGAAAATGTTGACTCAATGTTGATAAGAAAAACGCTGATTGCAAATTGAAATTTGTAGCAAGGTTTCAGGTGTGCATTTGTACAGGTAAATGCCGGTAAATGCGAGGTCTTCTTAAAAAGCTGGTCACTAATTTAGAGCTAGACTTTAATGTCTAATTAAGCAGCGCAATGATTACAAAAATGAGTTTCCAGGCATTTGTTAATTAAAAGCAAGCAACAAATATGCCTCCTCGACCTAAGAAGGCCCCAAAACACGTGCTAAATAAATACGCCAACTTGTTAAGTACCAGCAGGCTGTCTGTCTGTCTGTTCTGGCCCACGCACCCCTCCCCAACATCCTTGATCCTTGGCGCCCTTGAGGTGTATGTCGTAATTTTGCAAAGCATCTTTGTGTGTGTGTGTGTGTGTGTGTGTTGTTTTTTAATACGCATATAAAGAAATAAACAAGACGGCGTCAAAACATTTCCTTTGTTTATTTTCCGGCTGAAAGTAAATGCGTTTATTGTCGAAATTTTATGACTTGTAAAAGAGATGTTAATTAGTTTTCTCAAGCATAAAATGTGGTTTGGTTTGGTTGTGTTTGCATGTGCCAATACCTTGCAAATGGCAAATTGAAATTTTGCAATTTATAACTCATACGCCACGTGGTGTCCATGCAGGACGAGCAAATAGCAAAAAAACTTTTGGTCCTCGCATAAATTGACTTTCTTGTTGGCTTTCGCTCAACGCTTCAGGTGCCAGCTATAGATAAACGTGTCTCTTGCAACTCTCAGCGGGGGAGTAGGGAGGCTTGGAGGGTGTGGGGCTGGTGTCGGTGTTTGTGTTTCGTGGGGGGATGTTGCTGTAGGCACCGAGACTGTCTGAGATGTTTGCTCTGCCGGCTATGCCATGCCACAAAGGCAAATATTTACTGCAGCAGGCAGCTTCCTATGGGGCTGAGGGGACAACACACAGAACACAACTTTGTGGCTCTCGTGTGCATAGTTTCATCGTTTCAGGCATATGCGAAAGTTAAGATCGGACGCTGCCCCATTCCCCCCACACCCACACCCTCACCCTTTGCCCACACTCTCCAGAGCGCGTTTTAAACGGAACAGGAAAGTTCATCAAAAGCGCACGCAACAACAAAAAATAGTTTGTCTTTTACCACATTTATGAAATGTGCACCAAATGTCTGTGCGTGCGTGTGTGTGTGTGTGTGTGTGTGCGTGCGTGTTGTTGTTGTTTTTAACACACAATAACTTTCACTTTGGGGACTCTAAGCGGCTTAAAAACTTGCCCAAAAGTGTTGAGCTGGCAACTGGCAACTGCCACTTTTGGCAAATATTTGCACAGATAATGAAAGTAATACAATATCACTCGAAGTGTGTGTGTGTGCCTGTGGTTGTGTACTAGTTGGCAGTTGAACAATGTGTTGAATGTTGCCGTGTGGCATCAACAACAGTTAACAGCTTGTTGCCCGCTTTTGATTTAGTTCGCAATTCACTTTGCAGCTGTAATTGACCCTAATGCTCCTTGCTGCTTGCCTTTAAATCAATACAACAAATTTTTGGCAGCAATATTCAATTTGCTAACACACACGTGCCTCACTCCACACACCTATACACACACACACACATACACACATATACGTATGTATGTCTAAATACGGCGTAAATGTCAAAAAGGCACGTTTCAGTGTTTTGGGATTTTGTTTTTGCATGTCATGTGCCGTCAACTTTGAACTGTGCACAGTTCTGTTTTTTTGTTTTTCTTGTCTTCTATTTTTTGTATTTTTTTGTTGTTGACTGTCGTTGTTTAGTAGCAACTACGTGACTATCATCAAACATTTACTTTTTGCAATAAATGTCAGCCGAGTTGGCCAAATAAGGCAAATAACCATAACAATAAAATGAAAGTTGTCAGGCAGCGCACTAATCTCATAAAAAAGTTATGCCATTTCTATTTATTAAGATGCAATGACATTGGTTCAAAAGTGCACTTAACTCCTGTATTCATTTTGAACAAGAAAAGATTAAAACAAATTCCTGAACACTTCACAAAACTGAATATGCTTCTCATTTCAAATTAAATATAAATATCAGAGCTGTAAAAGATTCATTCATTATACATAGATTGAATCTGACTTAGCAAATGTTGAATTCATTTAACCAGAAAAGTAAATTTCATTCAAGTTTGATTTCATACAACATAAATAAGTAATTTCAATTAAGATTCTATTTAATTCTTCATAAGTTGAAACTGTGCGACTTTATGCGTTTCCAAAAAAAAAGTTTTTACTTTTTTACTCTTGCAAAATGAATCAGAATACATTCGTCAACCTCTTAAGCTTGTCTTAAAATGATTTAATGTCATTTCAGTCTAATAAAGCGCTTTCAAAGCACCTTAAAGCTTTGAACAAGCTTAAAGCTAAGGCTCAACTGCCTACCTTTCTTGCACATCTTGTAAAATTAATCACAATTTTCATCTCCCAGCTTCTTAAGCTTGTCTTAAAATGATTAAACGTCACTTTTTGTTAATGTCATTTTTTAATCTAATAAAGCGCTTTCAAAGCATCTTAAAGCTCTCAACAAGCTTAAAGCTAAGGCTCAACTGCCTGCCTACATTTTTCTTTCCCTCACTTTATTGCTTGAACAATTGTTCAGGTGTAACTTTCAGCTAGTGTCATCAAGCTAATATCAGCTCTGCGTTATTGAATTCAATTATATCAATTTGTAGTTTTGTGCAAGGACACACACAGGAAACAAAACAAGTAAGATTGCTTCAGGTAAGAGTGCTTGACTTGGAGATGCCCTGTAAAGAGATCTACTTCCCAGCGAAAGTAGTTTCTTGGATAGTTTAAAAATCAGAATATCATAACTACATTTTAATCAACTTTTACCAATTTCCAGAGATGCGAGGCAGGAAATCTGTTACTAGAAACAAATTGGATCTACATATGGAGCATATAACTTACATACCAAATTTAGTCGCTCTATATCTCAAATATATTCACCTATTCTGCAGAGTTATAGGGTAGAAAAATATTCCAATGCCCTTAACAGCCACAAATCGATTTGAATAGCGTCAATGCGTGGCATGCATAACACAGCCTTATAGCCTCAAAATTCCCACATATCCACACAGTAATCCCCTTTGCCACCTTCCTGCATCCTGCATTGTTTCAGTGCAATGGTCTGTGGCTAATCTCCTGCTATTTGCTCTGCTGTTGTCTATCTGTTCGGTGGGGGGGTTTGTCTGGGCCAGCGCTTTCAGACAGGCCCATAAATTAGGCAGCTTCACAGCCATGGCTAAGTGCTACGGTGTTGGGGCTCCGATTGCTGCTGCTGCTGCTCCTGCTGGTCCTGCGGCTCCTGCTGCTTTGTCTCCAACTTCAACTGGGTCCGCCGTTTGCCTATTGTGTTTGGCAAGATTTATACTTGGCTTCGCACTTTCACATGGCATCGTTTTATGTAAAATGGCAAAGCACGTCGCACTTGTGTGCAATTTTTATTCCAATTCATTTGTACTGCACAATGCTGGCCTTTGAATTTATTTATTGAAATTAAAGTATGCCCATAAAAATTTGCCATAAATGCATTTGTGCGATTTAAATATTTGATGCATGCCAAAAATGTGTATTATATTCTTAAATGTGGTTGAAATTGAAATGTTTTGATTTTTCAGCAGCATTTTTGTGCTATTTCAAGCATTTAATTCCCTTTTGGAAATATGTTATGTTTTTATAGTCCCTTTGTTTCAGAACTCGGATATTTGCTTAGCAAATATTGTTGTTTGAATTTTCTGCATATTTGTGCTCGTTTATTTTAGGCTTTGTTCAGCTTTTGACAAGCTGAATGCAGTGCAATTAGTAAAATAACTGCAGCAGGACGAGTTCGTCCTTTTTGACTATATTGAATAGCCTAAAACTCAATTATCACATATTCTGGCCAAGTGCGCTTCACCTGTGAAACTTATTTACCTGCTCGCTCCGAGATGAGACGAGGCGAGGCGAGAGACAGACCATTTAAGCCATGTGTTGCCTGTTTCGGTTCATGTTGGCCAAATGTTAATTAAAAAGACCAGCCAGCCAGCTGCCTGAAGACCAAGGCACTGACATTACAGCCCATTCTATTATTTTACTTGCCTGGCCGTTTCCCGTTTTAGATAACTAAGTTCAAAGCAATCCCAGTCCCGTGTCCGGCTTATGGCGCCTAAATAGGCCGCATACTCGTCCAGCCCAAGCCGCCAGCAATCAGAAAGCCAGCGAGCACAGAGTTCATATTTCTGCAAATTACCCACATGCCACATGCCACACGGCAGGCAAAGCTGTCGCTTGAACTGAGGCAACCAGAGCAAAGAACCTAAAAAACAGACAAAAAGGACATTAAAGTGGATCACATACACTTCATACCCTCGCCAAAAAAAGAAGTGTCCTTATAGTAATTTATAAAACACTAACAAACAAAATTTTACATACGATTTCTGAATTAGTTTACAATTTGAAAAAGTACATAAAAGATTAAAATAACTTATAATAAGTTAGAAAATAAAATTATAAAAATTATTATAGCTTGATAGATTATTCCAAAATTGAGAGTTTCACCTCTGTGTGAAAAAACTGATCATTTTCACAGATTTTTCTAGATTTTAGATACACAAATAAATAATTTGTATTTTTTTAGGAAAAAACAAATTGTTTGTGGCTTTGGGACTAGATTTTCTGTTTCTTTAAATATATAGATTCTTAATATTTTAGTTTTAATAGATTCTTATTCTGTTCTTTATAGATTCTTGAGTTACTTCAAGCTTTGCTTGATATTCTAAGTTGATAATATAAAAAGGATTTCCTTAAAACTAGATTTTAATATATTCGGCGGTGTTCCCATTTTTGATGCCGCTGAAATCTGTCGGAATGGACAGTGTCCATTCTTAACTGTTCTAAATTCCAAAAGCAGATTGAACATTTAAAAAGGTACATTGGCTTTCTTGGCCCTTTTTAGTAATTTCTAGGGAATGGTCAGGTAAAGATGACTTCTTTATGTCCTGTTTTGAATTAAATAGTATTTCCCTGTAAAAATTCCAGATGCATTCTTAGTCACTTATCCTAAATATACGTGTAGCTAAGTATGCTTATAAGATTCGTTAGAAAACTTATAAAGTGGTTCTATTTTTGACAAGGACATGATTTCTTAAGCACTCATAGGGTATAGTCACAGCCCACAGATTTTCATCCATTTCTCTATCTTTTTTGTAGTTGTTGTTTTTGTCATTTTTGTTTTCAATTGCTGTACTGCACCTACACACACACACACACTCACACACACACTTTTAATTACACTGCACATTTGCACTTCAACTGCAGGCAAACCAACCTGACAGCAGTTGATGGATGAAAGGCGAGGGTGGGGGTTGTAAGGAGATGTGGCAGGCGCACATTCATGCCACGTTGCACAAATACAAAAAACCGCACACACGGCAAAGAGGGCAAAACATGTCAAAACCCAATTCGCATCCTTGCGCCGCATAACCTTGGATTGCCTTGGCCACAAGTATTTTGAATTTTAGAAAATTTTGATTCTACACGGTAAGTGGCCAACAACAGCTGACCCGACTGTGTTTTCAGCTCAGTTTTGGGCCCAAAGCAGCCGCAACTGTTGCCGGATTTACGAGTATTTAAAGGCGCCTACAGAAACCAATTTGTTTGGCTGAGCGACTTAATGCCGGCACCTGCGACTTGCTTTAAATTCATTTTCATTTTCCTCCTTCTTCGTTTTTTGCATATACTCGTATATATATAATTTTTGTATACTTTATTTTACTTTTTAGCTGTCCGTCTGCTGCGCGCATTTTTCTTAATTTGCAACGTTTTATTTTGATGAGCATTCATTTATTTTCATTGCTTGCGCTGCTTCTGTATTTAAATGAATTTAAGCAACAAATTTGGAATTCAGAACTTTAGCAGCTGCTAAAGCTAACGCAATTCAACGACTTTTTTACACCAATTAATGGCTGCCTGTTAGCTGAACAGTTTAGCTGGTCTAAAGGCGCTGTATGGTTCAACAAGCCGCTAACCAAATAAGGCTAACAAAACACCTGCTGATGGCCAAACAAACACTTGACAGACAGGTGCAAGTTTCAAGGTGTGTTTACACACACACACAACTTGACAGACAATCTCGGCAACTTCCAGCGGCACTAACTCAAGTGTTTGCCATGGAAACCAAAGCACAATTCAATTGGGGATTGAATCAATTATTACGCATACGGCGCGTAAGCCAATCAATTGCATTAAATCAACAAATTGCACAAATTTTCATTTTGTGGCCTAAATCATAAGATTTAATTATGATTTACTTGTAAGAACATGGGCATTCTGCCGAGCAACCGCAAATGCTTGCAGCTGCATTGGAAAATTCACTTAAATTGCAAATAAACAAAAAAATAATACAAATTCATTGCATTTTTTGCTTGTTTACGCAGCATAAATTTGCAATTATTTATCATTCAGTGTGTTCCTTATAGAACAGTTGGAGATGCCAAAGCACAATGCATATCTCTGATTACAATGCTCGAGCAATATCCCTGCTCGACAGCAGCACGCTCGATGTGCGTGCAACAATAACTCAATGCAACACATAAGACCTGAAAGAAACATAAGACCTGCAAAAAGAGTGCTCTGCCATGAGATACCCTGTAGCCAGCTATCAGTGCTGCAAAAGCTATCAAGAGTATTTTGTTTTATCGATTATTGTGAGCCAAAAGCCTAAGCAGCAAGTACTCTATTAGATTCAATATTTCATATTATACTCTAATTAATAAATTTACAAAAATAATAATACAAATTTTAAATCGTATATTTTTTGTATATATTTCCTAAAATATAGCTGTATTTGAAATAAAATTGTAAGCTGTATATTTTATTTTCAAAAAACGATTAAGAATTTTTTCTTTTATGTGAAATTTTTATGATTTGTAAATAATAATAATCTCAATGTTTTAATATCACAAAAATATTTGTATATAATATTTTTATACAGGCAAAATAGTTGTGCCTAGAATCAAAAAATATAGTTTAATACATAGACTTATGGAAAGTTTTCAATAGCCTAAACTACATTTGAATCTGAATTTGAAAGGACATCAACAACGTATTTGATATTTTTGGAAAAATAAAAACTAAATAAAATAAAAAACATACATGAAATATCTTCAAAACTATCAAAATTTATATTTGCTTTTGATGACAAGAAAAGTCTCACAAAAAACATATTTTGTATAAAAAAAACAATCAAATTCATATTTGTTTTAGCTCAACGCACACCAGACTAAGCAAGAAAACAAAACGTTTGTGTTGTTTCAAACGAATTCAAATTATTATAAACTGAATATATTGATTACTTTGCGAGGTAGTTTGAAATGCAAAATGGTAGTTGAGAACTGAAAGGTGTCTCTAGGTCTTATACTCTAAGATCGTCGCCATCACACAGACAGAGAACTAGACGGATGTGTTGCTGCTTACTAAGAATATATGTGGTCATATATAACACACATTGTAGCATCTGAAATGTGTGCTTGTGCTCGTTACTTACCCTTTTTTTGTGGGTACAGGGTATTGTTGAGGGAGGCCGTGGGCTGCAAGGTATGAAAAACATCTTTATCTGTGAGTGCGATGGCAGCTAGTCAACCTTTGACTTTTGGGTTGGCAGCGCTGGTGCATTAGTAAATTGAAAGCAAAGTAGGTTGCCATTATGTAGACGAGCACAACAACAACTTGTATGCGTGCAGGCAGGACTCTCGCACACAAACAAATAACCAGGTCTGTTTGTATGTGTGTAGGTAGACATAAACTTGAGCATACAAATTGTAGAAGCTTTTCAGCTCACTCACCATTCAATCAAATCAAGCACAAGTCCTGAATGCCACTTGAACTCTGCCATTTACCTTAGAGAATCACCGCAGCTTAATGATGTGCTCATTGACCGCGTTAAAAGGAGTAAATAGAATTGCATAAATGCTATAAGATTTGAGCTGGAATTTAGCTTCCAACGCTGTTGTCTCCATGGGAATCTGTACATATGCTCTTTGTCGCCTCTGAACTGCATTAATTACCAATCAGTTGTCGGCCGAGGTAATGCCAAAAGTTCGCATAACGAGCGCAGTTCGAAAGTTGCCTGTTCACAGTTTTGAAGAGTTTTTGGCCATATTTAATCAAGCGTTCATAATGTGCTTTTGGGGCAAGAAAAAAGTGTAGCCCAACTGTCAAACTTAACACTTTGCCATTAAAAATGAATGGTAATAGAATAAAATAATCAAAAAAAAAAAGGCTGCCAGCAACCAAAATTAATCAAGCGTGAAAAAGCGTTTGCTAAGAATTTTGCACCGTCATTTGTTTTTTTTCTGGTCCCCCCACTTATTTTGGGCATTTTTTTTTCTTGTCTGTCTGAGCTTAGAGTAGAGCATTTCCATTCTCATTTCCATTTCCATTCGCATTTTCATTTTCATTGCCATTTGCTGTGCTTGAAATTGTTTGCTTGTTACTGACAATTAGGCGCACGAGTCAGCAGAAAGTGTGGCCAAAATGCAAAATGGAAAAGGAAAATGCTGTAAAACAGCCAGCAAAAAGTAAATGTAAACTAAGTTTTTCAGCGCCGGGGCAGGGCATAAAGCAAATTGGAAATTTACAAGACTTACAAATGTATGGGGTCAGCTTTTATGGATATTGCTCAGCGCACTTAGTTATTTCGAAAGGATTTTAATGCGCACATTTCGCATTTGCGAACACAATAAAAACAAAAGATCTGCAACAAGTTGAAGCCTGCTGTTCAATTACTACGAAAACTGTTCAATTTCCGTTCAATTCGTAGTTAAGAAATGAAATTGTCAGGCATAAAAGCAGCCTGAAACTGAGACAAAAGGGTCACAACAGGATAACAAGCAGAAAGCCAGGCAGGGAGGTAGGCAGGAAGTCAGGCAACAGCTCTTTCAGTTATATTGGCGGCTTAGCAGCAAACAATAAGCCGAACTTATGGCCACTGACAGCTGACATTTGGGCCATACATAAAATACGCAGCAAGCACAGGCATTGAGTTGGAAAAGCCAATTCATAAGCTTTGACATGCCAATCTTAATATTAAAGTGTTTTGTGGAAAACAGTAGAGACCCAAACACATTAGCTGAAAGTGCCGATTGAGCTTTTTATTAATATATAATCAATGTTGGGTTACTATCAAATATTTTACATTAATCAAACCATACTAAATTAAACATTTACTATCGAAGCTAAACGTAAGCTATAAGCGAGCTTTTCTGATTTGTAAGCTTAGATTAATCCATCAAATTAGATTAAATTAGACATTAAATCAAGAATTGAAGAAGCAGAGCTTTTGTAGGCCTTATGCCCACGTGACAGCTTCAGATTAATTGTATTTTAATGCAGTTCTCAGCTAAGCAAGCTTTACTGTAAAATCGCATTAAAGCTTTATGCTATTTAATATATTGTAATAGAATTCTCAAATAATCTATCTAACTGTAAAAGCTTAAAAAGCTCATTAAAGGCTTATGCTATTATACACCTATCGCATTTATCATAACGCTATTATTGATATACACTTCCCTTAGATTATTCCATCACTTTGACTTTAAGCTAGTGTCATTAAGTCCTTAGCCTTGACACTTTGATGTACTTCTCAGCTATGCAAGCACTGCTGCAAGAGGTTTTAAAGCTTTATGCTATTGAATATAGTATTGTAATGTAGTTCTCAAATAAGAAAGCCTTACTGTACAAGCTTTAAAAGCTCATAAAAGTTGTATGCTATTATACGCCTATCTCATTTCTCATAACGCTTTTAGTGATATACACTTTCCACTTTACACTTGACTTTTGAATTTAAACAGAGATTAAGTGTATTTTAATGTACTTCGCAGCTAAGCCAGCTATACTGTAAAAGCTTTAAAAGCGCATTAAAGCTTTATGCTTTTAAATATATTGAAATTTAATTCTTGAATAAGCAAGCTTTACTGTAAAAGCTTTAAAATCGCATTAAAGCCTTATGCTATTATACGCCTGCCTCACTTTAGACTGTCGTATTTATCATAGGGCTTTTATTGATCTACACTTTCTTTAGATTATTCCATCAATTTGACCTTAAGCTAGTATCATTGAGTCCTTAGCTTTGACATTTGAATTTAAATGTAAAAGTGTGCGCATAAAACAGTAAATGCTAACAATTTTCAGGCAATCAAGTTTGGAATGAAGTGCCTTAAATTTAACATAATTTGCAATGCAATTTTGTAGCAATTTGCGATGATGTTGATGGGAGCGAAAGCTAACGCAGCATGACCGCAAAACTTACGACGAGAAACTAATAATAAAAATGTTGAAATAAATCTTTTTGGCTCTGGCCTTTCTTATAATATATATATATATATATAGCATATATTATTTTATTTCCCTTACTCTGTCTGAGCTGAAGTTTCAATTTCTCGCCCTTTAGCTCACTGGGTCTGTCTCTGTTTGTGGGTTATAAAGCAGCTCAGATTTATGCTTTGGCAGTGTGCATCAGGCGCTGTTTCTATTGTGTCCTGGATATGAACAACCCTCTTATATTTTATGCGCATAATGGCCAACACCAACAAGAACAAGAACAACAACAACAACTGCTACTACAGTAGCACACTCATAAGAAGGCAAAGCAAAATGTTAGTCGTGAGTGGTTCTGGGTGGTTCTGGTGGCTCCTAACATTGCCGTCAAGCTGATGTCTGTGCCTGGCCCGAGGTTGTTTTTGTTATTTTCATGTTATTTACACAAAATTGCGCCTCGGGTCATTTTCGGTAGCTGTCATTGAAGGTGTTAAAGTTCAAATTGTGGCGTTTTACGAGTGCGTCCCTACCACCCAACTCCTCTTGTCTGTGTGTCATGATTACTAAGCATAAAAAGCACAAAGAAATACAGACTTTTACTTTTTAGTCTATGCAAAATAGTGTTTCATGTGCAAAATTTATGCAGCTGACGGCACGTTATAAGCTTAAACTTACACAGAGCGCACAGCGACAAGGACATGGAACTCCTGCATATTAGGTAGACGTTATTAAATTGCATGCTTTTAAAAGGAGAAACGCTCCAAATCAATGCTGCCAATGCACAAAATCCACAAAGCTTCCACAGCTGCTCAGCAAAAGGGGATAAACTACACAGATGTCCATTAGAGTTGGATTTACCAAATGCAACAATAGATACAAATGCAACATTTTCAAACTGCCAAAAATAGTTTTTCCTTTATGCCCTATAAGCATACAAATGCGCAGAAATGTTACCAACAAAGTTCTGCCATGTGTAACAGCCCAAAGAAGACATCTACGACCCTATAAGGTATATATTTATGTCAGTAGTTCTCAAAGACTTTGACAGCTAGAGTTATGATGGTAAGTTTGTAAGCTTAGTTCTGCGAATAATGTTGTGCTAGATTTATGATTTTTATCTTCCCTTCTTGCCATCAGTCACCAAAAATCAGTTGTTGTGCACAACAACGTTGCCACAATTCCAACATTTTTGCCACTCTCATTTCACGGTGAAACAAACTCTTTATAAGTCGATTGAAAACTTGAAATTTCTTTCTTTTAACAAACATTTAACATTATCTAACAAATAGCTAAGGGGGACTTTATATAGACATTGAGAACGATGTTGTTCTCCTTATAAAATGTAATATCTTTGCGAACAGTACCTGATAAGTTGAGTTGTAATCCTAAATATTCCATCATTGGTTAGAAATAACGGTAATTCTATGCTTTAGCTCCCGTATAGAAAGAAAGCACGGAGGGGGAGCTTAACTTTATTGCAGAATTAACTAAAAAAAAATAATAAAGAAAGCACGTCCCATATCGACATACATACAGACATACTCTCTTGTTGTCGTTATTATCACACATGTGCATATATTCGCATACACATCTATGTATATGTATTTGTATGTGTGCATGTGCGACACTCTGATGATCAACCCCAAAGCATGCTGCAATGAATCTCCGCGGCTGCTCCGCTACACGTACACGTGCTCCGTGTAATCGGATCGTTCGTATTCTCATATGCGTACCAGGTCTCACCCACCGTTCAGAGATAGTAGGATACGCCATGCGCATGTCCGTTACTCGGTCGCCGTTATTCGGCGACCATGCCTGTGACGTCACACTTTATGGAACTCAGCGCGCGCTTTTGAACTTATCACTGACATTTTTTTAGCAAATCGGCTCGTGTGGCTGTAATTCCAGTCCGAATTTGAAAATCAAGCCAACATATTGTAGAGATATTCTTAACGCGTCGATTGCTATGCTACGGTCTTCTGTAGGTGCCATACATATTTGAAATTACGCAGTTAAAATGAGAAAATGTTGTCAATCCGTCTGTTTGCATTCTAACTTATCGCTCTATTTTAAAGCTATAACTATGAAACTTGGCACAAATATCTGTTTTCAATGCAGGCAGTACATATATGAAAAGCAGCCGGATCGAATCACTATATAATATAGCTTCCATAGGAATAATTGGTTGAAAACTATGTTTTTGTATGAAAAACTTTTTTGCTTATAAAGATACCCTAACCAAACTCACCACATTTAAGTTTCATTATGTTCTACATTTGCTGACAGAATATCATCAAAATCGAACATATACATCTTATACCTGTCCCAGGAGCGGTCGGTAGAAACTTGAGTTGTATGAATAACGCTGCAAAATTTAATTGTGCCTACACGACACATTTGAGTGGAAAATAAGCGACTACGTCGTCTTCCAGTGGCTGTAACTTCTAACTTCAGTTTATAGCAAATTCTAAAAATGATCCCATAACTTTGTCAAAACCGAACCGATTTTCATGCGTGATGTCTTTCTTGTTATGTTATAAAATTAAGCTCCCCAACTCAAATCGGATCTTGGAATTTTTCCGCGTTTTTTGAGCCTAAGGCCAATATTCTCCGTGCTTTCTTCTATACGGGCGTTAAGCCGTATAATTACCGAAATAACTTTCCTAAGCAATAAAATAGCAGATTTTCCCATGCGACCCTTGACAGTAAGTAGATAATCATAGAAAATACGTCAAGAATAAAGACATGGATAATATCTAGATAGGTATAATATTTTAAGCTCTAAAAGGAGTTAAATAACAGAAATTGAGATATAAGGATACAGTCCTTCTGATATATATTCTCACCATTATTTAAAATATATAATTTTAATATTCGAAATAGAACACAATCGGATTTTGACTACAAAATAGTACAAAGTATCTGTAAGTCGATCATTCTCAAGTGCAACACTTTTACTTACAAGCTACCTTACTTTAGTATACAAAAATGCTTCATTTTGGCAATTTTCAATTTTACTTTTGCTGATTCAGCTGCTCCATATACAGATTATACATACATATTTAATTATACAAAGTAGCGATGTATTCGAATCGCATATTAAGGGCCAATTAACGTGTCCGGCCGTGAAGCTAATTGAATTTTATGCACACGAGTGCACTGACCTATCCATGCATATTTATATAAATATATATATACTCAAAGCGCGCTGTTCGATATTAAAATAATGGGCGTAAAATGCAACATGATATTCAATTATTGTCAAACAGTTTTTCAAGAGCTCTCTGTGTGTTTATTAAATTAATTTGCGACGCATCAAATAAGTGAAAACTTTTAAATGAATGCAGGGAACTCACCACAAATATGAAGTTGTTTAAGAAACTATATTTTTTGCAGAAGTGAATAAAACTTAAATGACAATGGAAATTAAATCAATATTAACCTGATTCCCCAGTAATTCAGCTCAGTTCTGACAAAGTTATGTGAGTTGGAAGTGAGACAAGCACTTTTCATTTTATTTGGTGAATTTTCGAATTTTTGGCATCATTTTTAATCATTAATTTCAAGATTTAAAATTAAAACAATATTTTTCCTTAAATAAATTCTTTTTCAGTAAATATAATATTTAAATCCAGAAACATGATCAGGAAACCCAACCGCATAAAAATCGGCTCAGCTTGGACAAAACTTAGAAGAGTTGGAGGTAAGGAAAGCATTATCCATAAATCAAAATTATATTAACCTTGAATATATTCAAATTACGTAAAAAAGCAAAATACCCAAAAAAAAAACATTCTTGTTGCTAGCTTAAAGTATCTTGGACACTCAAAGTATCTTAACATTCTCATAAATAAAGCAACTCCCACCGTAGAAAAATCAACTTATTGTTTACACCGAAACTTATTTGTATGGTGTAGAGAAGACATAAATATTATAATGTAAACAGGCAGCTGAAATTTTCAAAATTTATGTAGATTATCTCTTGTTTAGAAACCGCCAAATAGGAAGAATTCTGAACGTTTCTTTCTTTGGCTTTTCATACAAAGGCACGATCACGTATATATAAGAGACTATAAGAACTATTGTGGGTAAATTCGCCATGCGAATGTAGAAAGTGGTGTGTTTTAAGTAGTGTAGTACAAAAACAAAAGATAAGTTATATTATATTTATTAATAAATATCTAATCCTAAAGGATAATGCATTTCTTTTGGAAGATACCTAAGTATATATGAGATGGGAGATACGTGAATTCATCTCATAGGTTGAACAAAACTATAATAATGATAAGTTAGTTAACTTAGTTCGCTATATAACCATTTTTGTTTCCATCTAGATAGATAAAGCATAACCTAGAGCTTGCTAAAGAGTATCTTTTAGCCAGGCACTTTTGACTGGCACATTCCTCCATGTTGAGCCTATCAATATGTATTTACTTTCAATTTTGGACTAAAAAATCATTTATTACAAGCAAAAGCAAAGACCAAACAGACACCACTCACACACACACACACACACACAGATACACACACACACACACAGACACACACACAGAGGCACACAGAGAGACACACAAGTACACACACGCATTTAAACGACACCCACGCAGACATTTGCCGCTTATCACTTAGGCAGCATTCATTTGCAATGAAGAACCCAGTGGGGCGGGGTGGCAGGGTGCCTGGGCACCAGGATGCCAGAGACAGGACCTCCTCGGCTATCCAATACTTGGCTACAACAAACGAAACAGCGGTACAAACAATGTAAACAAGTTGGGGCAAAAACCAAGAGACTGCAAACAAGGCCAAAACGCAGAAAAGCGAAGAAATTTTCTTGTTAACAAATTGCAAAACATTTGCTTTTGAAGACAAATTACTCGGTGGGTGCAAACAAATTGCTTTGCAGCTGCTACTGTTGCTGTTGCTGCTACTGCGTTTGAGACGCATTAAAGCCAACGGCCACATTTAAATTTTTGATATATTGAGAGGCCCAACTTGATGAACTTGAACTTGAAAAAGCATCAAATACGCGGCTCGCATAGCTAATTACACGATTTAATATTAAATATTATATTTGGGGCGCAGCCACGCCCACTCGCGCATTAAGTGTACTTAAGTTTCTTCATTAACTGGGCCCATGAAAGTGGCGGACTGAAACCTGAGACAGCGGCTAATTAAGTCCATTAAAAGTGCTTACAATATATTTTAAATACCGCTTAAGCATAAATCCTATGTCCGCACTAATGAGATTGCAATCAGGACCTGCCATAAATCGAGTGCTTGATCCTGGCCTGGCTGACAGCTGACAGCAGACGGCTGACGGCTGCGGAAAGTGCATCGAAAGCTGACTTCATATTTAAAATGTAAGCGAATATTTCGCAGCCACAACCTCATAGTCCCCACCACTTCGCCCTCGGCTCAGCCTCTTTGTTGGCCATTAGCAAACTTGCTTGAAACATTTTGGACATAGTTTTCCAGCACTCAGCACAACTGAATTTGCTTATGGAAATTTCGTGGTGTAACCCAGAAGACTAATTGCATTTTGGCCCCAGTGGCCGCACAGGGCGTATGAGCAATATTCACATTGCCACAAAGCGAATGTGCGTATATTTGCACATTTGCAACCAATTTATTTGTTCATTTTTTCACCACGCTGTGTCAAAATTGAGTAATTATTTTTGCAGTTCCTCCCCCGCTCTGTGTCCACAGAGCCAACCCGCAGGCTGGTAGCTAACTAAGCGTTGCCCTGGCGACAACTGTGGTCCACAGGTTTGCATCGCTAAGTGGTTATAGTTATGCACCGTTGCACCACTGCCAGTGGCAACCAGCGTTACAATATTGGGGTTTTCCGTTTCGGGTTGGCCTTAAAGTCCAAACTGGACAAATTGGCGGCTCAGCTAGCCGGGTTGGTAGCACTAATAATACTGAACGGATTTGGCTTTGATTTGCTGAGTTTCAATGGTTGTCAACAAACATATCGGACTCAGTATCGACTTGCTGAAGAATCTCAATTTTGAAAGTAGATCGCACTTATTTCCTACATATTAAAATCTAACAATTAAAACTCTCTAGCCCGACTACAAGACTCTACTTAGGTGTGGAATTTGTACAAATATATAAGCAGTTCAATGGCAGCGCAAGCAATCAGAGCACTGCTGCTTCGCTCTGCTTAGTAGTACGAATACTAATATGAATAACTTCGGTGCTTATCATCCGATCCTTATGAAATTTTGAAATAAGCTCAATCGTGACGTTAAAGTAAATTATCCTAAAAATTAAAGTTGTATTTTTAAAATTATAGCTATAAATGGGTTTTTTCGATTTGAAAAGGTGTCGGCAGAGGGATTATCAAAAATGTGAAACAAATTAATCGCCTTATGGTATGAAGGAGCCTTTATTCCACATTAGTTATCCGTAGTTCTTATAGAAGCTGAGATCTGTCTGTTACATACAGGGGCACAGTTTAAGTATGCCCTTTCCCATATTATGTATACAGGTTGTAGAAACTACTGTTGAGTATTTATTTTCACACTTCTCAAGTCTCTGCTATTCTCATTATTTAAACACTGCTTAAGATACTTCAAATAGAAATGTCCATTTGCTTAACTCGCATATTCCGCACAGGTGCGACTATCCCCAGTCACGCCAAAGAGCCCCAAAACTAACAGGCAAAATCATATTTCGCATGCCTGAGCCTCAACATGCACATAAATTAAACGGCTAAGTGATCTATTATGTGGGTAGGTGTGTGTCTAGTGGTGTGTGTCTGTGTCTGTGTGTGTGTGTGTGTGTGTGGACATATGCGTGTGCGGCATCATTAGGCAGAGCCCCAAGTAAACAAACAAGCATCCGTTTAAACAGCTGAGCAACCAACAGATTTGCTGTTTACAATAGAGCCAAGTTATGACGGACTTTAAAGAGATTCGATGAGCTAAACAAAAAGCAGCTGTCACTTTTTACACTTGGGGCAGCTTGGGGAAAGAGTTAAGCCTTTGATATGCGAGGCATTAACAAGTCAAGTCAAGCCATGGCTGACTGACTGATTGACTGACTGACTGACTGACTGGCTTATTGATTGACTGGCGGAGTGCACATACAAAAATTACACGGCTCAGTGCATAACTTGGCCGTTGGGTGTGCCGTGCATAATAAAGCCTGATGCCTGGTCTTCTAGCCAGAAAATGCTCACAACTCTTAACTCTTAACCCAATCCATGGCCGCAATATGGGCCACAAGCTGCGGTAAACAATGCGGCCGCAATATGCAAATGCGAAATATTGGTAAAACGAGCCCCGATAAATTTGCATAATTTTACGTGTTGCCAAAGTGTTTTCCAGCTGAGAAATGATTCCGAGCGCGACCCACGGCAAACGGATACTCGCTCGCAGTTTGAGTATATTTGATTATCTGGCTAGTTAGTTGATTTGCCAGCGCACATTAACACCACACAACATACAACGTGCAACATACAACATACAGCATCGTATACGGGCTAAAATTTATATTCAAGCCGCCATGTGCATACATAAATGTAATTCGTTGCCAGTGTGCCCAGGCGCCATCGATTTATGCCGAGCACGTGCTCGCCGCTGGTTTCCTTCTTTGCATTGAGTCCTGCATTAAGTCCTGCTGCATTCCGTCACGATCTCCACGCTTATTGGCATTTGTTGCACTTTATGAAATCCGCTTAACGATTTTACAAAAATTGTTTTTGCCGCTGCTGCAACTTTAAGCGCAATCAGAGTAAAAATGCATTAACATTAAACGTTAGCCACATGACTTTTCTTGCAACAGCGTTGAATGCCACAAGTATGCGCCTCAGAGCCTGGCAGCCATTAAGGATGCGGACGCTCTGTAGTATCATTGAAATATCAATTATTATGAGCACAGACAAAAGTCAGCCGAGCATTTAAATGCCGCTTAATTGTGTTGCGTGTTCGAGTGAGATATAAAATACATATTCACAGACATATTTACATATATAAATAAACGAGTGTATATAAGTATATATGAGGCATCTGTAAATATTGCGGTATACTATTTTATGTTCCAAACAACATTGATGTCCGTGTAATTGTGCGTTGAACTTTGCTTACAATTCGTTGGCCAGCGAGCTCATTTGGCAACAATTTATAGCCTACTTAGTTGGCCATTCAGTTTAATAACTGCATTCAAACTACCAAATTAATGAACTAATTTGATAATGAATTTTTCATGAATGTTTTCAAATTGAATAAATGAAAAGTTACTAGGTAAAAGAGCGAGAGAAGCATAGGATCATATTTTAGTCAATTTGTTGAATTTGCAGCTTAAAATTTGTATAAGTTGGGTAATTTAATAGCTTTAATGTGCTTTAAAAGCACATGTTAAGCTTTAATGTGCTTTGAAATCACATTTTAATAACTTTAATTTGCCTTAAAAGCACATGTTAATAGCTTTAATGTGCTTTAAAAGCACATTCCAATAACTTTGATGTGCTTTAAAAGCACATTTCAATAACTTTAATGTGCTTTCAAAGCACATGATTACCTCTCATTGTAAATATTATTATATTTGCCTTCATTTTTGTATTATTCTTACTTTTATTTCAGTAATCAGACTTAATATTCTGCAAAATAAGAAAGATTAAATGACAAATAAACAAAGATTTCTGTTTTAGTATGAAGACCTCATAAGCTATCCAACATTAATTAAAATTGTATATTTCCTTTCCGTTAAGAGCTTTTTCTCAGGATTGTTCACCAGAACTAAGCGCTGACTGATTTCGTTTGTCTTGTCTTTTCTGAACGATTTATTTAAAACGTTATTATGAAGTAGCTTAACAAAAATATAAATTTAAATCAGTTCGCTGACAAATTTAATAGAAATTAATTTTTGGTCAACGCAATCACTAAATATTTCAGTGAAATTTCAGGAAATTAGTCAGCGATTAGTTCTGCTGAATGAACCCAATGTTTGTTCGCAGCTTTAATGTGCTTTAATTGTGACAATTATTGCTTATTTAAAAGGAATCCAAAGATCTATCACTCAACAAATATTTATTGGAAATTTGTCATTTTCAATGAAATAATTTTAGGAAAATCATTTGTAATAATTGATATTAAAAGTCTGTCACTTGTGTGATTATGAGCTCGTTTTTTATGCTTATTTGGAATCCATTGTCAGTTAGTAAGTACGTCAAATCAATTTGTCATAATTATGTTGCTGAGTTACAAAGGCACAGGACGAATTCATAAATATTCTATATACACTTTAGACCTTCGACTTTATACTTTATACTTAATCAGCACATTTAATAACTGCCACGCGCAGTGTCACAGGCTTCGACAGAGTTCGAAGAAAAAGCATGAATTCAATATAAAATCGTATCGTCAATCAATGCCCGGGGGCAGCGGCAGGGCAGGCGTGCACAAGAGGTGTGACGAGGGGGGGTCGATTCGCAGCCAGACAAAATAAAGGCCCGACAATGGAGTTGCCACTTGACGGGCATTATTCAAATGTGCGAGCCGGGCAGGGCGGGACAATGCGGGAAGAGGGGACCGCCTGTCAGAGCCGCCGAATGTCACGCGCACGCTTCAAGTGGCTGTCAACACAGGTGGAGGTGGGTTAGGGGCGGGCAGGGGTAGGGTACATACCCTCCTTTATGTGCCCCTTATATATACACACATATTTACATCTGTGGCATGCACATATTGTGCATCTTAGCAGGACTTTAACATTTGCAACGTTGCCAATGCAGAAAGAATCGTTGCCAAGTCGGATTACGGTTGCCACTTCGCTGCCCGCCTCTCCTCAACCCCCTCTCGCCCCTGCAGGCTTAAGCCTTACACAAAATTATGAATGCTCTGGCAATGGCACTGCAAAAATGAGCAAAACTCGTTTAGAGTTAAGCAATTTATGGCGCTTTTTAAATGCTTTATTAAAAGACATAAGTTAAGCGCAGAAGTGAGCTTATGAAAAATGCGACAGACATTTGAAAAGGATATGACAAACACGCATAGAAAGCACGACTAGCAGCTACTCAGTGACTGACACTAATAGTTCTAGACTAAAACTCATGCTCCCCTTCTCCAAACTTCCTTTCTAACACAATAATAGTTTCTTAAATATCTTGTCAGTTTCCTAAATGATTGCCAGACGTGTTCCAAATTGCGTTTTCGAATCAATTCTACAACAGAATCATAATCTAACTTTCTGAGCTCTACATCTCAGCTGAAAAATGGTGAACATCATTTGAGAAGCTGTTAATTCCAAATGTGTAGTATACTTTTCGGGGCATAATAATAATTTACTTGTGAAACGATTCCAGACGAAAGCTTGATAAATTTTTGTGGAATTTATTTGTGAGTGGAGGTGGCAGTTTTTAGAACATTTCGAAAATATATGCTTAGATTTAGGTAATTTAGAGCTTACCTGGTTTGCTGACAGCACGTGGAATATTCCCTGCCGGCCAACTGGCATTGAGTTTGCACACAGTATAATATTTACTTCAATTTTCTTTTTTATCTTTTCAAATAGCCAATTTTCTTTGCTTCAGTTCACAAAAACTCCGACAATTACTGTTTATTTCTTATTTCTTTATTGCTTACTTTTTGTCGAATGGACTGGCAAAGGTGTGCCCGACTGCTCCTTCAGAACATCAGGCAGTCCTTTACAGTTGACTGGCAGCAAGCTGGTTCTATATTCGATGAGAGAGGTTCTAAGAAGCTACATACCAAATTTGCTGGCTCTGGCTCTTCAAATCTCTGAGTTCAATGGGTTTGGAATTACCGCTGCCAGTTACTTAAATTTGCACTACTTAATTATATGCTTTTTAACACATTTGAGGTACTGGGTATAAATGGGTACTTATCGTGCAGTTCACACTGCGACACACACACACACACACACACATAAAAAAAACATGCAAGGGGCCATTTTAAATGAGTTTTCAGCTGACTGCTGGAATTTACAGCTGGGCAAAAACGGTTCTAAACACTTTTTGCCAAGCGCCGAGCGCTGTAAACTTTTTTATGGCCCGTTATTTAATTTATGGTTGAAAATACATTTCAACAACAAAATGCCAAAATGCGCACCTGTTACACATTCACAGTAACAGTGGCAACAACAACAATGGCAATTAGACGCCACACACACACACACACACACACACACACACACACACACACAGAGAGAGAGAGGCAACAATAATGTATTCATTGCTTTGTGCATGTGTGCGTATGTTGAAAGTTGCCTTCAACCTTTTCGTTATTATCTGCTGAAATATGAGCTGCGAGTTTTGGCAACTTTTGTGTTGTTGCTGCGCATGTGTAATTAATTGTTTAAAATTGTATTTTTTATTTCTTATTTTGCAATATTTTTCATTTGTTGCCGTGTGCAACACACTACCAAGTGGCAAGCAATTAAACTTTAGCTCAACTGCTGCAGCTGCAGCTGCAGCTGCATAATTGAAAAAAGGTTTAAATTTGTTGTGTCGAAATTTTGTAAATATGAAAGTTGGTTACAAAGCACACACCACACACACACACACCCACACACACACACACACACACACACACACACACACAGACAGTGGCAACAGCAGCAGACACTTTTGGCCAAGCACCACTTTGACGTTGAAAATGTCAACGAGCAAGTATGTATGTATAACATAAAAGTAACAGCAACAACAATAACGATAACAACATCAACAACAAGTCAGCAGCCATTCAACACACACACACACACACACCCACACACATACAAGCACACACATAAAGATGTCAACTGCACATGCAATGTGCGAACGAAAACTTTTCTCTTCTACTGTGCGCTGCAAAACAAAATTCAAAATTTAATAAACGCCAACGTTTTCATATTAAACCCATGCGACAACAATCAACAAAAAATAACAACAAACAAACGAGCAGCTTGACTTTGAAGCAAGCAAAAATAAATAAAAACACAACACAACAAAATTAATACTGAATTCCAAAATTCAATAAAGTTTGCTGTCGGGAATTTCATATGACAGACAACGCATAAAATGTTTAGCAGTAATCCTTATAGACTGTAAAGCCAAGAGTTCGTTTTTTATTTGAATAATGCAAATTTTAATACGCTTTCGAGTTCGAAATAAAAATGTGCAGAACACTCGCCTAAAATGAACGTATGATACTTTTTATTTATATTGCAATTGATTCTAATGTTAGTTTTAAAACAGGGACTTACCAAAAATCTACCTAAAGGCACATTTACAACTCGTTTAAGCTGCCATAAAGTTAGTAATACAACCAGTTAAATAAATATACAAATGTGCATAACAAGAAAATACATAAATAATATAAAACTAAAGGCAACCAAATCAGTACTTACTTATTTAAAAAAATAATTAATATACATATCTAAAATGCTGTTAATAAATTCATCCTCTTTTCTGCAAGACTTCAGACTAAATTAATATTTTGAGTGTAATCCAAAAGTGTTATACATATATAGAATCTAATTAAACGTAAAAGAAAGTTTCTTTATCAGGCCTGTTCCGAATTACGCTTAATCCAATCGAATCCGCAATCCTTAACATATGCTTTATAAATTTCTATATTATTTGTGTGTCTGTCCGTCTGTTTCCATAATTTCTATCATTTGATTATGTTTTCTACAGTTAAGAAAGACAAGACTTAAAAGAACCCATCCGCAGGATCTACCTACTCGGAGTCTCTAGCTACTTGCATTTACATACGTACAAATTTTACATGTACATTTGAAAAATCTCAATCTCCTTGCAATATTGCCGTAATTTTAATAACGACTTTAGCTCAATAGCTGTAAGTCGGTTTGCTGCTTTACTACAAATTCTACAAGCTGACCAAATCTAACCAAAATCGAAAAACTATATCATATAGCTGTCATAGAAACAATTCGACGAAAAATGAGTTTTTGTATAAAACACATTCGGCACGACGAAGTTTCTTTTCTGTTTTTTACTACTACCAAACCTCTAATCGTTCATAATAACACAAAATTGCTGAAAAATCTCTTTATTATTATGCAAATTTACTTTTTCTTTTATTCCTTAATAGAATTTTTGATCTAATCAAGTTTTCTGATTACTCATCCAAGTACTATGATCAGCCCAAAATATCCTTGTTAGTCTAGCGTATGCAATTGCATGCGCCAAAAAATCAATGTGCTCCGTGTGCTCCTTAGCCCCTACCCCTCGCTCTGTCGCTGCCTTCATACTCCACCCTGTATTTTGCTATCACAACGAAATGAAACAGGCTAAGTTCCGCGTAGAGCAAAATGGTTGGAATTTCATTGTGCGCTGCGCGATTTATGTTATTATTGATTTCGCATAACATGAAATTCACAATCATTTCAGAGCTCCCTCTATTTGTATATGTGTGTCTGTGAGTGTGTGTGTGTGTGTGTGTGTATAGCTGCCTCAACTCAATTGATTCAAGCAATTTAATATTCATTTGTGCGTGTAAATCAGATTTGCACATGCAAACAGTCAAAATCGACAGCAAATAATTGATTTGTCGAGCAACGTAATCAGTGCAAAAATAATTTCGATAATTTTTATTGAAACGCGCTAAGCGCTGACAGATTTTTGGCATAAGCATAAATAGATGATTGCCCACAAGAGGTGTGGATGGGGAGGGGGAGGGGGTAGGTGAGTGGTAGTGGGGGAACTGTCAGCTCAACTCAAGTGTGAGGCACGTGTAAGCGGAGGCAACTTAAATTGTATTGCTGCCTGCTGCTGATTTATTACTGCAACCTGATTTATTAATCAATTTGAACTAGTTTCAGCATAATCAGCGGTACGGCCTTAATTTGATTATGATTAATGTCATGATAACCCCGACATTATGTGGCAGTGGTGACAAAATGTGGCAACTAACCCGGACCAAAGGCGCGGAGTGAGAGAGGACTGTGCAGCTGCGATTGTAAATGAGCTTAAGCCAGAAATTGCAATTATCAGCCTTTTAGAACTCTGCAACTGTTAACAGACTGTTACTGTTACTGTTACTGTTAATGTTACTGTTAGTGTTACTGTTAGTGTGGCTGTGTTTAGTGCGCTCTGTGCTCACTGTTAACTTGGCCAAGACTAAGCATCGATATGCAGCCTAATCACTTGCTGGCTATAGCTCTGTAGCCAGAGCCTAAGTTATGCATGACAAGTTATTACGCATACGACGCGTTATCACGGCCGCAGCATTGCTTATTGAAAATTATGAGCTCAATGCTCATAATGCCAGCACAGATAGTCGTATGACTAAATATGCATGGTATGTGCCCTGTCTATGGGTGTGGAAATTTATGAGCTCTGCTACAGACACTAAAACTCCACTAATTTAGCCCAGTCTGGGCCATGGCTTCTACTATTTGCTGTTGCCACTTTGTACACACAGTCGTAGTCGCGTTTATTTTTGGCTTTATTTATATGCCTGTATTAAATGTTGCTGTGACCCCCTAGCCGCCCCCCGGCTCTATCATTTGCACTGTGGCTGTGACAAGCAAACAAAAAATCCATTTGAATTTCAGCATATGTTTGTATGTGTGAATGCTGGAATGTCTGCTGGCAAATCGCTCTATGTTGGCACAATGTCCGTGTCTAGGCCAACAAGCGGCATTAGAGCGGCTAATACTACGAGTATACCAGTGCCGGATCACAGTCACTGAATTTGCCTCCTCTACACTCGTAGACTGAGTGTGAGTGTGTGTATATGTAGTATGTTGTGTTCTGTTGTAGTTCCAAAGCGCGTTAACTCACTCAACCAAATCGGGCGACAACAACGAATGGAAATAAGTTCAAGCAAAGCCGTCAACACGACCAGCACAATATGATATCCTATACTCAGTTATTTATTTACGTAAGCTTAAGGATAGCATATTTTTGATAGCCATGCGAAGTATTTCCTTGGCCATGGAAATATGATTTTTACTATCAGTAAACAGCCTTACAAAAATATCAAGAAAAGCTTTTCATCTATTGTTCTTGCTATTTTTTAATAAAGTAATTTTACAAAAATTTGCTTGGAAAACTAAATTGTAACAAAAGTTAAAGTATGTTTAAGTTAAAATTGTTTTGTTAGCAGATCATGGAAACAGTTTAGGTGTCTGGAAAGTTTTGTCTTACGAGTATAATAGATTTAATAGCTAAATTTAAACAAAACAACTAATTTTCTAAAACTTATCCCAACGTTTTTAAGTGAAAATTCTTTTTGTTTTACTATATTTTCAACTCCCATAACTTCGTCAATTTGGTTTGTCCTCTAGGTTAGTTTGGCATTTCTAAACTTAACATAAATTATGCATAATTATGATTTGCATTCGTACTTCCCTACTTCATCCCAAGAAATTTTCTTCCTGGGTTTCGAATTTCCATAACTTTTTTAAAACTGAACCGATTTCTATTTGGACTGCCTTCTCCTAGTTTACAATTTTATTATATCAAACAGCAACTTTCGATTATTTCATGATTAGGATGTTTACTTCATAGTAAATATTCTTCCTAGTTTTCCGAATCTCTTAACTTTGTCAATTTTAATCCGATTTTCATGCGAAAAATCTATTTCGCCGTTGTTTGCCCCATAGATTGATTTCGCATTTCAAATTTTATAATATCAAAAAATACAATTTTAATTTTTTTTCCCTTGTTTTTTTATGAGGAACGTCTTTTTTGGTCTTTGTTTTTTCTAGATTGATTTGGCATCTGAGTTTACTCAGTTATGAAAGTAACATTTTTGGGATCCGTAACTTCATCAAAACTTAATACATTTTTACAGCGAAATGCCTTTTTCTTCATTTCTTTGTTTTTATTTAAGTATAATTGTGACAAGCTGCAAATACACTTCATCTAACCGTTTGGAGCACTGGGTATACAGTACAGAATCAATTTGGGCCAATCGGGGCTGCAGGGACCGGGACCTGGAACTGGAGCGGGGCCAACGTCAACCCGCATCTTCGGGACTAAATCTTGGCCTCTGCATCTCACTTGGAAGACTCAAGTTGAGCTGTAGATATGAGACCCGCATCAATATGCATTTTTGGTGTCTCAATTTCAGTTGAATTGTTGTTAGTCGAGGCCAAGTAAAAAGTTTGCTCATTTGGCCTTATGTCTACTTTTGTGGCATTATCTTTTGATTACTTCAGTTGCTTTCGTGCGCCTAATGTCGGACACGTGTCGTAGGACAATTTATATTTGTTGCCTTTGTGGCTGGTTTGCCGCTAAATCAAGTGTCCCATTCACAGTTTTTCAAGTTTGATGGTTTGAAGTCGACTCTGCTGTTGTTGTCTTAGCAAATTATGAAAAGCCTCAACTCTAAGTCACATAAGACTTGGCCAAAACGTCAAAGCAGTTGACTCTTTTGAGCTACTGCCAGCCAACCTCTTACCCTGTTTCGTTTAGACGGCAATAAACTTTGGCAACTCTTTCAATTTTCTAACTGTCTGTGTGTGCGTGGGTGTGTGGGTATGCTTTGTGTGTGTGTGTGTGTGTGTGTGTGCGTGTGTGCTTGGGTCCTGAAATGACTTCTTGTTTAGTTGGCAGTTTTGAAAACATATCAGCAGGCTTCTTTCGGCAGCAGGAGCACCTTTTGCACAAATTGCTTACAAAGTGTTTTTGTTGTTGTTCTTCTTGTTGTTGTTTTTGTTGTTGTTGGGTCTCAGCACAAAAAAATAAATGGCTAAGCAGTAAATCTTTGTCGGTTTAGGTTATTGAATATTTCATGCTCCAGCTGATTTATTATTTATTTCTTTTTAATGCCTTGCCGAAGGTCAAGCAAACCGTTTTTCGATGAACCTGAACCCGTTTGATGGCCACAACCCCCACCCAAACACAACAGCCCCCCAACCCTGTCTGCAACAGATTTGCTCCATAAACGTTGCCAAAATGAGAAAAAAACAAGTAACAACAAGCATATCCAGTGTCCATCCGGAGTTTCGCATACTCTGTGCCGCTTCCTGCATGCAGCGGAAATACCAGCTACGATTTCCGCTGTGCCATTGTTAATGCCCCCACAGACAAGAAATGTGGGCTCAGTCGCCCCTCCGTATCCTTAGATCCTTGCCAATTATGGTCGCATAATTAGAGCGCATGCAGCGCCGACGCATGCCTAATAAGTACTTGGTTGGCTTTTAGCGCTGCGCTTGATGGCCCAAACTTGTTCCCACTACAACATCTGTCCTGGGGGCGTTTTTGCTAAAAATTGTATGGCACAGCTCAATAATGCAAGTGTCCTGCTGCTGCTGGTTGTGCTTCAAGCCATCCCTCTGGCCGCCCCTACGGCCATTGTTTGCTCCGGTGGCCATGGCATCAAGTGCATAAAAACGCCGATATCCTGCCAAAGGGGCGGGCAGCTTTCGTGGCATTTGCATGGCCACAAAGTGCACCACAGGCTGTTAGGCTGCTTTCCGTGCAACGTTACGTTGTCATTGGCATCCGCATCAGCATCCGCAGGATATTGAAGTCCTGCCATCAGCCCATCTGCCCACAGTTTTTTTGCGCCACTCACAACTATTTGCCATCCGGTTAGCAAGTAATGAAGTCAAAAAACGCTGCTCGTTGCGTTTTCCATTGCTCGAGGTTAAAAGGTTAGTTTCCAGCAACAATTTTGTTGTTACATATTTTAGAAATTGTTGCTTTAAATTATTTACAAGTCTTGCAGCTGAAACTTTGGCTAGCAACAATGTTTTTTAAACGCTGGCAAAACTTTACTTTGATTTTTTGTTTTCTACAACAGTTTGTGCAGCATTTGCATGTGTGTGTGAGCGTACTGTGTGTATTCATATGTATGTGGGTCTTTATGCAAATCAGTCGTTGCGCTTTTTAGTTTTTACTGCCAGTGGTACTCCTGCCACAGCCCCTTACCCGACTCTGCCTTGTGCATTGCTGCGAAAGTGTTGAGTGTTTTGTTATTGAAACATATGAGTATTTTTTACATTTGTTTACTTTACGCAGCCAAGCACATTACATTGAGTTGACTTACCCTATATCATGTGTATAAGGGGTAAACCTGGCCTTTGCGGCGGCTGTGAATCCAAAAATGTGATTTATTTTAGTTGAGTCATCAAATTTACTGTCGAGAAAATTAAAGTAACTCACACACAAGCACTTGCTTGAAGGCAACATCTTTTCAAACCACATATTCAATATCTTTTTGTAATTCAGAACCTCTAACAATTTTTAGCAATTCAGCTGGATCGGAAATAAGAACTGTCCTATATATTTCACTTAATGTTCTTCAAATTTTTTTGATATTTTATTTTGTTTTATATTATAATATATTAAGTTCCAAAGTGATCCATTCTACTCAATGCTATTTCATTATAAGTATTCTATTTCATCATATTCTTATTCTAACCTATCCAATCCTATGGTATCCTATTCATTCCCTATCTTATCCTATTACATTCCATTCTATTCCAATCTATTCTTTTCCATTCTATTCCATTTCTTTCCTGTCCTATTCTTATGCTATTCCTATTCCTATTCCTATTCCTATTCCTATTCCTATTCCTATTCCTATTCCTATTCCTATTCCTATTCCTATTCCTATTCCTATTCCTATTCCTATTCCTATTCCTATTCCTATTCCTATTCCTATTCCTATTCCTATTCCTATTCCTATTCCTATTCCTATTCCTATTCCTATTCCTATTCCTATTCCTATTCCTATTCCTATCCCATTCCTATCCGACTCCTATCCTATTCCAATCCTATTCCTATCCTATTCCCATCCTATTCCTATCCTATGTCTATCCTATTCTTATCCTATTCCTATCCTATTCCTATCCTATTCCAATCCTATTCCTATCCTATTCCTATCCTATTCCTATCCTATTCCAATCCTATTCCTATCCTATTCCTATCCTATTCTATTCTTTTTACTCTATCATATTTAACTCTATCCTGTTCCTTTTTATTCTATTCCACTCTATTATATTCTATTGAACTTAATTCGTTGTAAAAGTTCTCGCAGGATAACTTCTTCTCCTGCATACCCAACTAATGCACTCTCACTGTTCAGCTGGCTGCTACTCTGCCCTTCTTATGCATTACACATCGCTCTTTGTCTCGGAGTGGTACACCAACTTGAATTGTTAGTTAAACAACAAAAAAGGTAACACAAAACAGTGCCAAGATGTATGTTCAACTTTGGCCGGCCCCATAACGAGTCAAGGAAAAAAAGAATAATATAAATGGGGCTGAGGGTCTTAATGTATGCGCTAAAAGCCCGAGCAGCTGGCTGGTAACAATTGTTAGGCACTGTATTAAAAGTTTCGAGGCTTAAAGTTTTGGCCAACAACGGCGGCGTCTGGCAACGTTTTTGCCGTTCAGGGCCCGAAACTTTAGAGCCCACTCAGTGGCACATAAAATGAATGTATTTACCTCTTTCGCAGGGCCTAAAAGTATGCAGCAGATATACAAACACAGACACACACCCACACACCATACACCCACACACCATACACCCACTAACAAAGGCAACTTAACACACAATTGCGCTTTTGCATATTTGTAAACAAAAACAGCTAGTACAACCAGCCAGTTTTCAGTTGGCAGTTAGCAGTTACCAAAACCAAAGTCGAAACCAACAGGAGAACTGCCAGCCAAACCAGGTCAAGAGCTGTTAACTTGAAAATTACACAATTTTTGCATTTTGCAATGTGTTACGCGTTTCGTTACGTTAAGCTGCGAGGGAGGTCTGTGGGCTGGGGACTGTGGGCGGTATTGTGCACTCAAGTACTTGCCAGAATTGAATATTTAAAGCCAATGCCACAACAGTAAAATAATTGGCAACAAAAAGAATCCCCGAGGAGTGCAACCATAAAGCGTGCTGCATCAAAGTCAACGTGAAACGTGCAACATGTTTTTGTTGCTGTTCCTGCTGCTTTGATTTCACCACCATATCAACAGCGATTTTGCACTTGAACAGCTGCCACATAAATTGCACAGTCAAACAGAAAAAACAAAGTGGCAGCCAACATGTACAGTTTATATTTGTTTACAGCAATTATTGCTCGTTTAATCCTGGTTTCGAGTGCGAGTGCGAGTGCTTGACTTTGCGAACACCCAGAAAAAATAATGAAATACATTTTAAATGGAACGCCAACAGTATTCTAGCTTATTTAAGAATGCAACAATACGAAGTGGCACTATAAATTAGTTTAGTAATTTAAAACAGTTTGCCCAGGGGCTAGTTCGGGGGTTGCAGAACTCTTTTCTCTATTATTTCGTTCAATGTATATTTTAAATACATTTTCCCACAATTTCTCATTCAATTATTTAGTTTAATGTATATTTTAAATGCCTGAAATATAGCTTCCCAGATTTTCTCATTCACCGTGCCGCATAAATGTCTTATAGGGCTTATTATGATTGATTGGCGCAATGATTGATTCAAAATTATAAACAACTGGTTAGAGAGGAAGAAGTATAAAAGTCCAGCCAGTTGTTCTAGCTTTCAGTTTAAGGCTTTTGCGCATTTTATTTAATTAAGACTTGTCATCTTATTTAAAGCTTTAGGTGTAATATGCGTGAACTTCCACTATACAGCAGAAAACTTATTTAATAAACTATTTACTATTTATTTAACAAAAAAAATGTAAAGCTTTAATGTGCTTTTAAAGCTGCTTTCTTAAATGAGTTTGAAGAACAAAATTCCGGCCAATTGAATGAGTTTTTAAATTAAAAAGCTTCTTCATAATTAGCTTTATTTCAGACATTGCATCTAGCTTAAAGCTTTAATGTGCTTTTAAAGCTGTTTTCTTAAATGAGCTTTGAGTTTATCATAGCTATTGTATACTCCTAGACAACATTTGAATGCAAGATTAATCCTATCGCTAACTTAATTAAGCGGAAATAAATCTTAATTGCAGAATCTTTCATATTGGATATCGATTTTGAGATAAGAAATTGTTAAAAATGGCATCATTACGAAAGAACTTACTATAATACCATTTACTTTCCTCGTATTTATGTATATATCTTATTGTGGAAGATCTCTTCTCTGCAACACTATAGTGCATGCCTTAAAGTATTTCAATCTAATGCAACAATAATGCGTTTAATTGTCGCCTTGACAGTATTTAAAGCTGTCCTCTGTTTGCTTTCAAGCACTAAGTGCCGAACAAATGGCAAACTTGAGTTGCGCCCGAGGCAATGTGTGCAGATGAAGATGAAGATGAAAATTAATTTGTGTGCTGAGGCAACTCGAGAGCAGCAATTCAGAGCGAACTCATACGAGTGCATGGCCTGTCTGGCCTGGCTTGGCCGGGACGACTTGCCTAAGGTAACAAACACAGAACTGGCCAGGACGAACAATGCGGCAAACATTTGTGGAATTTTTTGTTTTTGTTAACGTGGCCGATGAGCGACGACAAACGATGGAGAGGGAGGGCAGATAGGCAGGAGGCGTCAGACATTGTGCCAAATGAATGATGAATGCATATAAATGAGCATGAGGGCGACGTGTGACCTTTCAGTGTTGTCATTGCCTTGGGGCCGCACCAGAGGGTACCCCGGTACTGCACTCGTTGTGTGTGGGCGTTGTGCATATTTATGACCCTTTAGACGGTCTTCAATTTGTTGTTGCGTCGCTCAAACGGATCAGTCGAATGGCATTTATTAAAAGCCATCCCTGAACCCCTCCTGAGCTTACCACAACAAAGGTGACCTACGGGTCGTATACTTGCTCAATGAGCCAAATTAATAATTATAATGCCATTGAAATTGTCAAAGGCATGTGCAGACATGCGCTTAATTCGTATAATTTGTTGGCCAGAGGGGCGGGGCACACACTCTGCCGTACATAGCTACACTCATCCATTGGTGTTGCTCTGTGACCCAAATTGCGGTCTGACATCTTAGCGAAATTAAACCGCGTGCCTTGCGGAAATCTTCATTTGATAGTCGTGAGTGGTTTGCGTACACTAATTAATGTCACCTGAGCTGAAACCCGGCACGCCGCGGCACGTTAACGTATTTATCATTTAAACGGCATTTAAAACTAGTTGCAAAACTTTTGCCAATTTCAGGCAACACATTTTCAATTTACGCCCAAAAACTTTAGCAGACGCCATCATTAGCGCAACGCGGCTGCTGTTGGCCATCATTAAAAACCGTTTACAAAAGCAGGCAAAGCCAAGGAGGCAGGGACGCAACACGTGTGCTGTGCTGTGCCTAGAAAACAAAAATAAAAAGCAGCAAAAGTGAGCTTAGGGCAGCTTAACTTTATAAACAGCAGGCCATGATATATTTAAGCCCACACAAAATTGTGTTAAGTCCATGCAACAGGCAATTTTCAAAGTTAAGCAAACAAAAGCAACAAAAATAACAAAAATAACTACCCAGCGCCATGAATAATGATAATCTGTACGATGAGAATGTATACGTTCAGCAGCTGCCAGTCGATGAGGATCAGAATACAATTCCTAATCCGAATGCTCCCCTTGCAATCTTCTGGCGCTACCATTTGGAGCATCAGCAGCGCGAGAAACGCAATGCGGCCTGTGAAAAGCTAAAAACTGAAAGTGACGAGCTCTATCAGCAGCTGTTTGCGGGGAATTTCGACGTACTTCACCAGCCGGAGAGTCAGGATGGGGCGCACAAGGCACACTTGTAGGCAACGGCCAAAGGAATGCGGCTCAGTTGACAGGCCAGGGTGAAAGGACATGCCAAGCTGAAAGAAATGTTTGTTGTTGGTTTGTTTTCTTTGTCTGCAGTGCAACCAAAATTCTATGTATCAAAATGTATAGCTAGCGGGTGGAAAAAATAAATATATAAGTACTAGCTCATAATACACGGCGTCGCTCGGGCCATATATCTTGCCTAAAATACTTTCTTGTTATGTGAAACTCACCTTCTCACACTTAACTCACTTATCCTACAATTGTGCAGAAGCACACCCGTATTCCACATATTTTCCGCACGTTGGTGAAGATTTTCTAAAATCGGTGAATACTTTCGCAATCATTTATTGTATACTTTCAGCCTTGAAAATAAGACTTGTAACCTTTACTTTATAGCAAAGGTTCTTTTTAGACAACCTACCATAACTTTGCAACAGATTTGAGTGAATTTTCCTTACTTTAGGGAGGAATTTTTCTTAAATGGAAACTTTGGGGAAATGTCAGCCTGCTATCTCTTACGGCTTAAACTGTGCCTTGAATATGAAACAGTCAGTCAGTACAAACTCTTTTATATATATATATATAGTTTATATACTATGTTTTTAGCTTTTGTTCTGTGACTTTCACTTTCCGCTGTCTGCAAATGCATTTTTCTCAAGTGCCCACAAAAGTATGCAATGGATAAGGCTATTGCTGCGGGCAATGCCGTTTGAAAAGCACACAGCTGTGTTTGTGTGTGGTTGTGTGTGTGGGTGTGTGGGTGTGTGTGTGTGTGTGTGTGTGTGTGTGTGTGTGTGTGTGTGTGTGTGTGTGTGTGTGTGTGTGTGTGTGTGTGTGTGTGTGTGTGTGTGTCCATAACGAGGTCACTGCTTTGGCACAAAAGTTGTCAACTTGAAAATTACATGTACGGCAAATCAGTAGAACCACACACACATTTAAAATGTGTGTGTGTGTTGTGTTGTGTGTCTTTGGCTGCAACCCGCCCAACTGTTGCCCTTTATTTGAGTTTATCAGCGTGTAAAATGCGCAATTCAAATGCAAATGTGCAGCGTAATTAAAAATGTGCAAATGCGTGCATTGCTTTTTCCGCTCACCTTTGTGCCCAGTCCTTTAGTTTAGTTTTATCCATTTATTAGCCGCAACAGCGGAGCCAATTTAAATAGTTATTTACCGTGAATTACTATTTGTTTAAGCAATTATATCTTGCAGCTCATTTATCGGGCAATATTCGTAAATTATTAATTCCTTTATAAAAGAAACGCTTTTGATTTTGTTATTGTTGTTCTACATTGTTTATTTTCATTTAATGTATTTATAATAAAAATGTTATATTTGTAGATTTTGTTATGTTTTGTGTTAATTAAAACACTTTCATAAAATGCGCAGGTACAAAGAGATACTAACAGGCGGTAGTTAAAATCGGTCTGCAGGATAAGCAAGCCTTTACCATATTGTACACAGCTTAGCTAAAGTCAAATAGCCTTCCTGCAGACGTCCTGCCATAAATACAACTATCCGAAGGATGAAAAATGTAAAAGAAAATTACATACCAAAACAAGTAAGAATGCTATAGCCGAGTATACCCGACTACGAAACTCCCTGTACCCAGGTCTAAAACATCCAATCACATCTAAGTCCACTTACCCATACACACACACATACACAAAGACGCACGCACACAGGCGGCAATAGTGGCTGTGCTTCTTCTTCCCCCCTCTCGCTGCATTACTGAATCTTCTTTCGTGAATAACTTCCGTGTTTATTATCCGATCGACTTGAAATTTGGACAGTAGATTAAGAGAGACAAAAAGTATTGTACATGCCAAATCTTAAAGCTATATCTTGAAAATTGTTACTGTAAAACGGTTTTAATCGATTTGCGGGGGAACGGGGGAGATATCTGAAATATGAAACAAACTTGATCTGCGTATGCTATACAGGAACCTACATTCCAAATTTGGTGTCTCTAGCTATTATAGTTGCTGAGATCGACGCGTTCATCCGGACAGACAGACAGACGGACAGACAGACGGACATGGCCAAATCGAAATCTCTTTTGATACTGATCAAGAATATATATACTTTATAGGGTCGGAGATGTCTCCTTCTGCCTGTTACATACTTTTTGCACAAATCCAATACCCCTTTTTACCCATTTTATGGGTACAGGGAGTAAAAACAAAGCCTCAAGAATATTTAATATGGTTCTTAAGCAAATATTTTGCTGGCAACATTTTACCAATTCCATAAGCAATTCCACTTTCAAACCTTAGTTAAAAACTTCTTTCGCTCACTATTTGAACTGAAAGCCTCAACGCTAGCGCTCTTTTCTTATTAATAATTAAAATATTACTTTTTTTGTAATTTATTATAGTTAGTTTTAATTAATAAATAATAAAGTCATAAGTCATCAAAGTCATAAAAGGCATACCATAATGTAAAATAATTGCAGAATATTTGAATTACGTAAGCAGACAGCAATTATGTTACCAATAGACAACCTTCGGCTCAAATTCGATTATAATTTGATAGCTGTTTTAATTTTGCACATTTGGCAGCATTTTAAATGTCAAATATCACACCAACAAAGGCTGCCAACAATGTTGCATGCGATGCGGCGATGTCGACTGCCCGTTGCCACAAATAAAGTCGTTGGTATTTTGAAATAAAGCTGCCGTTATCACAAATTGACAGCAAAGTATTGTGTGGCAGCGTGGCAATACTTTGGGGCAGCTGTGCGTGGGTCAATGGTTGCCTTTCGGGCTATGGTTATGGCTATGGCTTCATGCGGTCACTCAACCAGGCAGAACGTTTTGCAGGCTTTGCCTCGCTTCCGTTTCCGTAAATACACGCACACACACACCCACACACACACATAGAGTTAAGTGCTTTGTGGTTGCTGGCAGCGTTGATTGCGATGCGGTCAAAAAATCTAATAAAGCGCCTGCATATGAATGGGCAACATTTCTATAAGTATACTTATTCCTTCATTTTTTTGGACTCTGCCAGCTGTCGATTTATGCTTTATTGAACCATATTAACAGGCAATCTGCAACAAAATTTCCCATTTCCGGGCTTGCCCTGTATTTATATGCCAGTTGAGAGATTTTGTACACATTTTGAATGCCATTTAGTAATTAGTTGAAAGTTAAAAACGAAAAATTCGAAACACGCAACCGTACTGCAACCAAGCTAATGGATGGTAGTGGCGATAATCAGTTAACGGCCGGGTACAATCGCCGACCGGTCAATCGCAGGCTGCAAATGATATTGCAGGACTATCAGCGCTGGGAGCGGCCGGGACCTGGATTAGGACCTGCCTTTGGTAACCCAAATGTGAACACACAGCATGGCAACGCATTAATGAATCCAGATATACTATTTCCCATGGATACGGAGGCCGATGATTCGGGCTTTGAGTCGGGCAGCGAGAGTGATTTGTTATAGCCAAGTTTGGAAATTGTGGTTGTCAGTCCAGTTGCATACATAATAAATTCATTGCAAATGTGAATCGACTTACCTTAATGCCATAGCTTAGGGAAATGTGCAAAGGGAAAAAAAATTGCAGCCTCATTTATCATATTTTGGTTTATTCATGTCAATTTGATTTGCTTCATACACAAAATCCATTTTACACATAGAAGATGTAATACGCATTTGTCTGTCTGTGTGCGTGTGTGTATCTGTCTGTGTGTGCGTGTGTGTATTTGTGTAATTTTGAGTCCTGTAAATATGCATATATGTAAATACATTAGTTAAGAGTTTTGCAGTTACATTTACTTTACACATACAATACGATATATTCGCAAATATTTATTTTGTATACATTTTTAATACGGATTACGAGTACACGATTTTTATTTGTTTTTAGTTTATTTGATTTAGATTTTTTTTTGTCTGCTTTCTCTCTATTTTATGCTTGTTATACTTTTATTATGTAGTTCTGCTTGTTGTTTTGTTTTTCAGTACATTTATGTTTATTTAAGATAGTTAAATATACACGCTTTTATTTTGATTTAGATTTTTATTTGTTCTTCGACATAAGTTCTTTCATTGAATCCATTAGAAATGAGTTGTTGAAATAATTTCAAAGGATTTCCTTTCTCTCTTTCGTTCAACTTGTAGCAGCATTTATATAAAATTTGAGTTCCTATTCACTTGTTATCTAATATTCATAATTGTGCCTACTTTTCAAGTATTATTTTTGCTTAAATTACGTTTTTAAGTGAATAAATTGTTATCACGCCTAAAGTTGTTTAATGTTTTTGTTTTCTTTTCCTTTTGTTAAAATGAACAACAGTTTCTGGGTTGTTTCGCTCTAAACTATTTGAAAAGTTATGCTGAATTGAAATGAAGAAAATTGCATAAATGATTGTTATTTTATGACTAGACTTTAATTTCATTACTTAAAAAGTTATTACTACACGATATGGTGTCTTTCTTAGCCACTTCAGCTTTTAAAAACGATTAATCTATCCATATACAATACTGAAAACAATTGGTATTAAATTATTACGTATTTTGTAAGTGACTAAAAAGCTAACGAATTCCACATAAGTTATAGATGAGTTTTTAAATGAAATGTATGATTTAGCAAATAAATCAAATACTTTAATGCTTAAACTAGTTTGCAAATGAATGTAAATATACATAATACATTATTTGTCATTGTTCAGTTTTTTACGTTATGGATTTTGTTGCTTAAATTACGTTTCATTTGGTATATAAATATATCATAAATAAAATATGTGAAAAACGAAAAGGTTAATTCGATTTATTATAAGTAATATATATATAAATATTTATAGATTGGTATGTATGTATATATGTAGGTATTTAATGTTGCACAGTGTGGGCTTTAAGTACATCTATAAATTCTTTAAAATTTCTAATGGTGTATACATTCATTTTTGTTGGAGTGTTGTAGGGGGCGAGCTCGGGATAGGAGGAGGCTTTCAACTATATTTTCTTATTGTTTGTAAAATGCATAAACATTCAGCTTAAAAACTAGATTTTGCTCTCAGCAATTTGCTCTGTTACACTATACACACATACACATGATATAAGAGTGCTGCAAAACTATCGATAACACTATCGATAGCATCATTGGTGCGCTTTCTGTTGTTACTATCGATCTTTTTTGCTATTTTGGATATCTTTTTTTGGTTCTTGTTGTTAGAAACAAATTTATGAAGTGTCTTCAACTACTTAGGTATTTATAACTTCTAAATTTAATAAATAAAAGTTTGAAAGTGTAAATTAAATAAATATTTTTATAGAAAAGAACGGCTTGCGTCGGCGTTCTGAAACTATGTACTCTAAATATATATATAAAAAAAAGTTTAAAAAAGTGTACTCTATGTACTCTCTGTTGTTCATAGAAAAGCTTTATATTAGACCGATTTTTCCTATGACTCCTATAGGATATAGTTATTTAGATATTAACAAAATTTATGCAAACTGCATGAGGAATAATTAAATTCACAATTGCTTAGTTTGATTGAAATGTAGACAAAGAAAAGAAAGAATGATTTTCAAGCAAGAAATCATTTTATGTCTAGGACTGTCGATAGTATCGATTGAAACTATCGATAGTTTGGCAGCACAGCTGTGCATGTATGTATGTATGTGCGTGTATGTGTGTATGTTGATAGGTTTGTATTTGTTTTAGTGAGTGTGCAATGCACTCATGATAGGGAGGGCTTTACATTGAAATCCATAAATTTATATAGCGACTGCTGAGTTAGTTGAGAGTACGAGTTACACATGTAATATATGCTTATGTCCTTGTGTGCTGGATACAGTTTAATTAGTTTTCAGCGTGTTATTTGCTGCTGCAGTTGAAATTAGAAATCATTGCACACTTTTATTCAAATCCAATTAGAGTGCAATGAAATATGCGTTAATTTGTTGTAGTAATCAATAATTAGAGTCCAATGCCAATATGTTGCAACTTACAGCACAAACCCGTAACCTCAGTAACCAGTCGCATCGAACAGGTCCGGCAGGACGAGCGGCGGACAGTTGTGCGGACTGCAGGTAACGCTGGGCAGCTCATCAGGTGTCACAGCGTCCGTGCAAATGCACTGCAGACAGTTGCCAGTGTCCTGTGGCAGAATTTCACCAATTTTGTACAATTTGCCTGCAATAAAGGATGTGGAGCAGCAACAGCAACAAACAGTTTAGAGAACAGCTTTTGCTATCGTTAACTGGCGACTTACCCAAAACATTGCACATACGCCCCGTTGCCAGCGGCGTTGTTGTTATAATCGTTGTCAGCGTGTAGGGCGGCACGCTGTGCTGATTGCTGCTGCTGCTGCTGTTGATGGTTGTCGTTGTTGTTGTCGCTGTTGAAGTTGTTGTTGTTGCTGCTGCTGCTGTTGTTGCTGCCGTTGGCTCCATTGTTGGTTGTCTTCCAGCAGCGTTAACGGCGGACTTTTCGTTGTCATTTGCAATTAAATCCGTTTGCGCGTTGGCGGCGACTTTCGGCAACTGCTGCTGCTGCTGCTGCTGTTGCTGATGCTGATGTGAGTGTTGTGGATGCACATCGACTGCAGTTAGTGTAATATCAATATTGACAACGCTGCCATTGAATTCACTGCTGTAATCATTGTAGGAGCTACGAAAGAACACAGCATCCGCATTGTCAGCTATGTTGCTGCCGTGCCTGTTGCCATTGTCTTTGCTATTGCTATTGCTGCTTCTGCTGCTGCTGCTGCTTTTGTTGTTAACGCCAACATCATCGATTATTGTTGACGCTGGCGTTTCCTGTTGAACGGCAACTGCTGGCAAACTATCCTCAAGTGTGTTTGTGCTGTCAACATTCAGTTCCGTCGATGTCAGCCAGCGATGAAATGCATCGTCAGGGTCCTCAATTTCCTGATCGTGTTGCAGCTACACAGGCAAATAAAATGGGGGCATGTTTATCATAAAATTATGAACAATTTAATAACTCGTTAGGTCCCATTCCCGCCCCCAGGCTAATGCCAATTAAATATGCTTCATAAGCTTGCCAACTTTTTTACTAACTGAATCATGCGCGCTGCCTTGAAGCATTAAATTCTAATAAATAATAAAGCAACTCAAGCATAAAATATTCAATAGCAAAAGTATCTCTCAGAACGCTGCTTAAAAACGTAGTTTACTACAATTCTAGCAGCAGTTGCCACTGGGGTCAGCGACACTGCTAGCTGGTAACTGCAACCACTGAAATTTACTGCGGTTGTAACTCACATTTGTATGGGGCATGGCAACCACTGTGGCTGCATGTTGGCTCCTTGGTGTTGTCATCATTTCAATTATTGTTGCTGCTGCTATTGTTGTCGCCTTGGATGTGCTGCTGGTGCTGCTGCTGCTGCTGTCGGCGTTGTTGTTGCTGCTGTTGCTGTTGCTGGTTGTCAATGTGGCTGCTGGCTTTGTGGGTCGCTTGGTTGGTGGCTCGGGCAAAATATCGCTGTCGGTTTCCAGCTCATCAAAGTTTTTATCAATGCCCAAGTCTGTGCTGAGTTCAACGTTTGTGTTCGCCTTTTGCAATGTCTTCTGTTGCTGCTGCTGCTGCTGTTGTTGTTGTTGTTGTTGCTGCTGCAGTCGTTGCTTTTCATGCAGTAAATGCTGCTGATGATGCTGATGCTGATGATGTTCATGCTCCTCGGTTTTGTAGTCGTAATAAAGCAGGGCGGGCAAGTTTTCGGGAAAATTTAAAATTTTGCTAGACGAGTGTTGCTGATGGGCGTGTAAATGTTGCTGCGGGTGTTGCTGCTGCTGCTGAGGCGGCGGCAATTGCTGCTGATAATGCGTTTCCTTAGCTGCCTGATTAACAGGCGTTGCTGCCACATGAAGTTCCTGCTGCTGGGACGTTGCCGTTGCCAACTTTTGCTGCTGGTCGTGTTTGTGTTGCTTGATTATATTGTAGTTGTTGCTGTTGCTGCCGCTGTTGCTGCTGCTGCTGCTGCTGCTGCTGCTGCTGCTGCTGCTGCTGCTGCTGCTGCTGCTGCTGCTGCTGCTGCTGCTGCTGCTGCTATGGCTTGCATCGTCGCTCTTTTGTTTTGGCTGCTTTACGTCTGGCTTTTTATAATCCGGCGCCTGCTTGCGGCTGTGGTAAACTTCATAGTCATTAAAATTCTTTTGATTCTTGTGATGCTTATGCCGCTTGCCAACTTTCCTCTCCGTTTTGTGCAGTTTTGTTGATTTTCGCGTTGTGGTCTCATACCGATATGGATCTGAATAGTCGCCGGTTGCCGTTGCCGTTCCCGTTCCCGTTGCCCCGCTGTTTACATTCGCCTTATCTGCGCAAAAGCAAAAGTTTCATCTACATTTCGTGTTTAAACTCATAAAACTCAATTCAAACTAACCGCATTTCTCCCACCAGCAAAAGATTTCGCCGTCCATGCAGAGGCAAACCTCACAAGCATCCAAGCGCGGCACCTGCCAAAAAAAAAACACAAACCAAATCAAACAAGTATTCAAGCAAACAGAAAACAGAAAACAAGGGTTAACCAAATCTCTAAAAACACACTGAAAAATAAAATAAAATAGATACAAACATGGTATGTGCTGTCGCGCTGTTTGTGGACTTTTATATATATATTTTGGTTGCTTTTTGGCCAGCAGCCGAGTCGAGGATTTCAAATGAATGCAGTAACAGATGTTTGGGAATGACCCAAAACGAACCATTTAATCGTTTACCTAGATTTAATTGCTAAAGAGTCCCTTTAGAAAAATCACATTTTAAAGCTAGATAATCCTTTAAAAAATCGGACTCTAAAGCTAAATATAATTGGTACAATAAATCTGTTTGTAAAGCTTGATATAATTGGAAAGATCTTATTTTAAATCTAGATATAGTTGGTACGAGCCTCCTTGAGAAAATCTGACTTTAAAGCTAGATAAAGTTGGTAAGAGCCTCCTTGAGAAAATCTAACTTTAAAGCTAGATATAATTGGTAAGACTTTTGTTAAATAAATCTGATTTTAAGGTTATACTGAACTGTTAAGAGTCTCTTTAGAAAGGTCTGATTTTAGAAAGATATAATTGGTAAGCGCCTTCTTAAGAAAATCTAACTTTAAAGCTAGATATAATTGGTAAAAGCCTCATTTTAATATAATTGGTAAGACACTCCTTTAAAAAATATTCTTTAGAGCCAAATATTAAAAATTCTTCTTTAGAGTTAAATTAGTAAAAGTCCCTTTAAATAAGTTTGCACTTTAAACTAAACAGAATTGATAAAGTTCTCCTTAACAAAAACTGATTTAATAAATACTAAGCGGCAAAATACTGCAGCATTTAAAAGCAGATTCATTAAACATTAAAAGTGCTAAAAGTCTAGTCTAGTCTATACTATATCACTGTCGGCATATATATTTAAATTATCTTAAATACCCAAGAATTCTAATTATATATATGTTGACAGTGATGTAATTAGAATTCTAGACTACTTGAGATAATAAAACCTATATTAATTCCAAATAAATATAGTGTCTAGTACTTTTCATGTCAACAGTTTAAATATACGAGTACGTACATAAGAACTATTGAGTTTCAAAGTTACGAGACTTAAACAATAATCCATTTGTTGTGTCTTTGCATAATGCTTTTACAAAATGTGTACAAACTTGTCGAAAAAGTCAGGTCATAATACTTATCACAAGATTAAAACATTGGTCGTTCTATTAAGCAAATTCTAAAAAAAAAATTGTTTCTTCTGCAAAAGTCTGAAAAATAAAATGCAATCTTGTAGCTTGATTAAACAGAAATTCTAAATAATATCGATACTTCATAGAAATTCGGAAATATCGATAATATCGATAGGCAGTTCTAGAGCTGTTCACTTGGAATAATTTGCAAACAGGCAAATAAGATTTCATTACCTAACTTTATGTTTAAGCTTTATATTGTACATCTGCTTGAATTTAGATATGTCTAACTGTGGTTTAATATGCATTAACCTACAGTTGCATTTGTATGTAGAGTGATTAACCTGCCCTGCTGAAACTATAAAATTAATTATTGCTAGGAATGTCAGCAAATCCTTGACATATTCGTTTGTAATGAAATTCCATTGGCACGAAAGCCAAGCTCCGGCCGCATTGCCTACAGCCTGATTCTCCTCTACTGCTTAATAACAATGAAATTCAGCATATATCAGTTAGGCTACTCAGCATGGCCCTAAGAACTATGTGTGCTATAAATATAGCTGCAAAACCAAAGCCTGACTGAGTCGTATAAGGCCACAAGTCTCAGCTGATAACTGAGCAGTGTGAAGTACCGCAAGTGCACAGGTAACACAGATAACACAGCTAACACAGGTGTTTCAAATGTGCACAAGACAGTTAGCTTGCCACACACGCACACACGCTTACTCACACTCAGACACGCCTATGCTTACCTTCTGGCCGTGTGTGTATTTGTGGCCATTTGTGAAACACGCCGCCGCCCTGCTATGCGGCTCCAAGTCATCCTCAGCCGCCGAGGAGGAGCCAGCGGGAGCTGCCGTCTTGTCAGAGTCGGAGTTCGAGTTCGAGTTGGAGTTGGAGCTGGAGCTGGAGCTGATGCCGGATTCGATGTCTGCTCTTTGCTGGAGCTCAGCGTCGCTCAGCATTTGCTCGGACAGAAGACGCGCATCGTATTTGGCCTGGGATTGCGCCTCGTCCAGGTCATAGTTGAAGTCATCCTCGTGCTCGTCCAAATACTCAAAGGGCAGGGCTGTTTGTGGCAGGCAAGGGGAAGCAGAAAGAAGCAAAAAAAAAACAAAAACAAGGCGAAATAAGCCGCTGTTGAGTTGGCTTTTGGCATTAAGCATTCAGGTGCTGTTGTTACTTAAAGGTTTGTTAACTGGTCTAAAACCATTTTGTGGCGTATTATTTGGGGCTAAGCTGCAATCAGCAAGCTGTTGCCACCTTCAGCGATATGCAATGTGTTGGCCATTAACTGCCAGCTGGCAACAGTCTTGACTTGATTTTTTATGATGCTCACATACATATTTGATAAATTATCATAAAAAATGAAAAGCATAACATTTGCGAGCACTTAGAAATAAATCAAAAGCGCACATAAAACACACACAGAGCGGAAAAGTGTATGTATGTGTGTGTGTGTGTGTGTGTGTGTGTGTGTGTGTGGGTGTGTGTGTGTGTATTTTATGGCAGCCCATGACATTTGTCATTAAATCAAAAGGCTGTGCTCATTATGACATAAAATGGAGAAGCGAACGGCGAATGAAAAATGTAAAACACAATTGGAGCGTGCGATCATAAAATGCTAGCAATTTATTTAACACAGATTTTAATACAGCTGTAAAGTAAATTTGGTTCGGTCTGGATTGGCAAACTCTTTAAGGACTCACCCTCAGACAGCTGTAGTAATCCAAAAATGTTGCAGCTGTGGCAGAGCAGCAAACAAAACCACAGGCAATTGATGCTTGTCATGCTGATGATGCCTCTGGTAATAATCCACCTGGTATGTTGTGTACGTATTCGTATTCGTTTCCGTTTCCGTTCCCTGTTGTGGATTTCATGCACTTAGTCGCACATTCCTTAGCTCTCGTGGAGCTCACAAAATAAACACGCAACCTTCGCACAGCACAAAAACAGCACGACACGGGTTACAGTTTTATTTGTAGTTTTACTTTGTTGGCTTTATTTTGTTTTTAGTTGTTTTTTACGTTTATTTTTATACAAGTGCCGCAGCACAATTGCAGTTAGTTGTTTGCCCTAGGAGTGTTGTTGGATTTAGAAAAGGTAGAACGGCTATCTTCGGCGTGCCGAAGCTCTACACTTGCAGCAATGTTTTTTATGAAAAATGCAACTTTCGTCTGATTATTTCTATGGAAGACTTATAATAATGTGCTCCGATTTTGATCAAATTATAGGAAACTATATGAAGTATAATAAAACTAATAATTGTTGAGTTTCGATGCAATATTTGTATAAGCAAAATGTTTTTTATACAAAAACTCATTTTTCATCTGATTGTTCCTATGGCAGCTATATGATATAGTAGTCCGATGTTGACCAAATTTGGTCAGATTGTATGAACTCTTCAGAGACTCGCTTAGGGTGAGTTTTGTAAGGATACCTTTATAAACAGAAATGTTTTTTATACAAAAACATAGTTTTCGACCGATCATTCCTATGGCAGCTATATGTTATAGTGATCCGATCCGCTAGCTAGATACTGCTAGCAGGAAAAAGAAGGGTCTGTGACAAGTTTCATTACGATAGCTTTAAAGCTGAGAGACTAGTTCGCATAGAAACAAACGGACAGGCGGAATTCCATATAACGACTCGGCTTTTCATGCTGATTAAGAATATATATACTTTGTGGGCTCGGAAACGTCTCCTTCAGTGCACATTTCGTGACAAAATTATAATAACCTCTGAAAGAGTATAAAAGGAAGGCAGACAGAATGCTGCAACTTGGTCAGCTGCCCGCATAAGTAGGCAACACTTTTTTGCAGCAGCGGCCATTTGTAAGCGAGAGCTATTACTTTGATCATCTATTAGCATGGCCATTGCTTTTATTCAATTCATTTGGAAAGTTGGTAATCGCACAACTGTGATTTGCCCCTGCTACGTGCCAGGCAGCCCCAACCAACCAACCAACCATCCAACCAACTAAGCAGCCAACAAGTGTTCCTTCCATTTCACGCTACGTGCTTTACGTAACCCAAGCTAAAGTTGGCCAACAACCACTCGAGGGGGCGGGAGCGGCGCCGCCAACACCAGCTGCGAGTGTGGTAAACAATTTGAAATGGAATCAACGCCATTAGCTAATCAGAAGAAATTGTTGATGCCCGTTTCGCAACTTGCCCCTGAGTAAATAAAGCAAAAATTAAAATTAATTAAAGTATGCTAAGTTACCTTGGCGCATTTAGATTGCAATCAACCTGTTTTACTATTGATATGGGTATTATGCTAGCAAACTATTAAGCTGGCTTCGTTTTATTGCATGGCATTCGATTAAGACATTACAGCCACCATGCCACAGCCAGGAACTTGATATCCCAGTACCTGAATTACCTAGCAGCTAAATATCGCACTTATAAGCAACTATACATTCTAAAATCAAGTTGTGTTGTATGGTTGAACGACTGATCAACGAGATTGCAAGTTCGAATTCCAGGCTAAGGCTTAAACGTTGTCGTTTTTTAGGTTGATAGTTTGTACCAAGTTTGTACATGATACTAATGCCCATAATCATCAAATGAATAGTGATATAATTAGGAACTAGATTTTAAGTACATTTTTACACCATTTCGCCTGTGAATATGTAAACTATATGTGTTCTTCGATCAACGAGTAGTTTAACTAATTTTTAGCGATCGTCTAATATAATCAGTTACCTATATACTATATATACTATATCCCTATATTCCTATTTTCCTCAACGTAACTCAAAAACTAAGTGTCTAAGCCTTTTTTAGATCGATTATAATCCATTTTCGTATAGGAACTTAAATGGTTTCAAGTTGTACATACATTTAGCAAACACATACCAAATTTCATCATAAATACTCGAATACTTTCCACAATACGAGTGTATGCAACTCTGAACTGCCCCTAAATCATTTACAAAACCCAATAAGTTCTGCTAGTTTAGTAGCCTAATTGAAATTCGAGTATCTTCGAAAATCCAATGCATAAATCTATACAGACTCTTATGGCATACAGGGTATCAATAACGAACACGGCTGAGCACCTGAGTGGCACAGTTGTAGCACTGAAAGGATTGCCAGAGCAGGCGTTAATGCAGAGCTCAAATACGCATAAAGTGTTTATCGGCAAACAATGCGAAAGTAAATGCACTGTCAGAGTGCTTAATTTATGGCATAAAAGGCGAACAACACTATTGAGTGCGACCAGGGGGAAATAAAGCAGCCGGAGAGGAGGACGGAGGAAAACAAACACTTCAGCTAAACAATTCGCCAGCGGCATGCGGAAGTGAAAAGCTAAAGCAAAAATGGCAAAAGAAAAAAAAAGAAGGGAAAAATAGCAAACGCAGGAAATCAGAACGTGAACGAAGTGAAAGCATCCCGTAAGAGGCAAAACGGAAATTCATTGCCAGACGTTTGAAGTGTGAGAAATTAGCGCAATGCCCAGACACATAACACACACACACACGCACACACACACACACACAGTCAGGCTAAAACAAAACGCTTTTATAACTTTTAGTGTCACTCCACAGACTCCACAGACTTGGGAACTCCACAGCGTCGCTTCGCGACAGGACGAATTTGATTTACGTTTAATTTGCAGGAACTTCCGCCTCACATGTCCAGCCACTGATTAAATGCAAGCCGCGCACACACGCACTCACATAATTATTTCAATTACTTGCATTTAATTACATTTCTGGCTAATTACAGTGCAATTAAATTTGATGTTAATTATATGCAATTTATGCAGCGTTACTATGCCACTTTGCACCAAAACGCGTCGGCTGGCTGGTTCGGTGATTGACTCACTGATTGACAGGCTGACTGACTGACTGACTGACTGGCACACACGGCGGATACGTAATAACTGTTGCCAGTCGCTCAGGCTCAACGTTGCGTCGCCCACTGTTGCCGCTTGATGCTGTGCGCTGCGTATTTATATTACGGCCAAAGCAACACGGCCAACAGCAGACAACAGCATCCAACTTGGCCAACAACTCAATCTCTAGGCGCTCTCTCTCTCTCTCACATTTTCTCTCGCAAACGCACTGTTGCTCTCAGTGTTGCGCTCTTGGCCGCTTTTTATGAATGGGTTCTAGGGGCTAAACACAGCTCCAGTGAGCGCCGCTGTTAACAGTGTGTTAACAGTGAGCGCGCTGTTACCGTGCTGTTAGCTGCTTGTTGGAGTGCGTATCTGTGTGTTGGTATTGGTGTACGGCTGGCAAATTGCATTAAAATGATTCAGTTTTGTGCAGGCATTTCTCGGCGCTCTTTTGTGCAAATTGCATTTGGCCAGCCTTTAGGCACGTTGGCATCCATTAAACGTTAACATTGCAACAACAGTCGAGAACAATGTGCGAATAAAGCCAACATTTAATACAGTTCAGCGACTTACTTTGGCCACAAACACATCCAACCACATTTGATGCTTTTTTTATGCGCCGAGTCCTGCGTAAAGTGTAAATATGTAAATGTGTCCTGGCATACATAACTTGACTGAGGCTGACTGACAGGCGATGTGAAGCTGAGACTGAGACTGTGACTGTGACTGTGACTGAAACTCTGGCCGAGGCTGATGCTTGTTAGACATGACAATGCGTGTTTCTGTCAGGATAACTGTCAACAGTCTCTGCCCCTGCATTTCCCTCTACCACCCTCAATTCGCCCATTTTCTTTCAGCTGCTAATTTCTTTTATAAATTTCATATGCTACATTTACATAAAATGCTCGTAACAATCATTTTCATATTCATCAAGTGTCGCCGTCACACTCCACTGGCCCACTTCTGGCCCAGCCCCATATGGAATTGCCAAATATTAGAAATATGCATAAGCATAAATTTTGTTAGCAGCACCACACACGCAACAGTTGGCACATGACAGTACGATATATGATGCTATGTGATATGTGATATGTGATGTATGGCATAGATATGTCATATGTATGTAACGCCCAGGCAAATCGATTTGTTTCCGGGCCAAAGTCAGCCAACTAAACGGAAATCAATGAGGGTTGACATATGAAAAATGTCAATTGCCTGCAATATTCCACATGCCACAGACAACCAACAACAACAACAACAGCAACAACAAAAACAACAGGAACAACGCTTTGGGGTTCTTTCTATGTGGAATTGCAAATTCATAATAGCTTGTCAGTATTTGCTGGGCATATTTTATGCCTATCATAACTTGCCTGAATTTAAATTGGATAAATAAATTCCAACAATTTATCAAAACAATTTAAAAATCTGATATATTTCACAAAATGAACTAGTGAGAATGCAATTAAATCAGCTAAACAAATATTTTTAATGCTCTTGCATTGGGTATTCTATTTATGAGTGTCAGGATACATGTATATTTATTATTACTATAAATTATATACATTATATAGAGTTGAGAGTCAGCTAAGACAGCAGTCATCCAAACTTTTCTTTCTACATTTTTTGACTGTTTTTTAACCTTTTAAAAAATAACATGAGCCGTTTGCATTAAAAGTTAGTATTTTTCCAACATTGCCATTATTTATTCAATGAAAATGAAATAAAATAATATTCCTGAAACTGTGTTTTCATATATGTATACTATAATGAAAGCATGTTACCGCTGATAGGACGAGCTTAATTGTAATATTCAGCTTCCAAATTGCAAGTAAAATTAAATTTTAGTTAAATAAATTGTATCTTTTTCTTTATTATTTTAACTTTTTTAATATTGGGCTGGACTTAAATGTAATATGTGGATTTTTCTATCCGTCGTTCTTGTTATCAAATTTAATTATTAATAAAGATAGTTAGACTGAACCTAAATTAAACTATAATAGATTGTAATAGAAAATATCGCTTAGAAATTGAACTTTTGAATGCAAAATGTTATAGTATATTGCTTATAAAGTATACCACATCCATTTTGCATAGTTTTCTTGGTATTTGTAGGATCAGTAAACTATAAATTTAGCACAGCTGTCACAGGAGCAATATACCGAATATATCTGCCAAATAGTTTAATTTCCAGCACCCTCACGCTGTACCTTCACTTTTCTTCTTGCTTATATTATTTTGTGTTTTGAAAACGGCAAATTGTAAGCACCTTGACAAATTCTCAGACAATTTCAAATGGCATTTGGCCGCCAGGCAAGTCCAGAAACTTAAATCACTTGAGTAATTGTTTTAAAGCCAGCCCCAAAATGTATATTCAGCTATGAATTACGCAGCGGCCGAGCAAAATTTAATAAAACTGTCAAACGCTTTTGTTTCATTTTATTAGGCATAATACTTGTATTTATTATGATTTTGGCTCAAATCCTTTGCTGAGCCCCCAAGAAACTGTCACAAAGTTATGCCATAAATATTAAAATAAATTGTTTAAAAATTTAAGCTGCACAAAAGGTTTATAAATAGCTAACTCGGTCCGCTCCTATGGCAGCTGGCCATAAAAATGATTCATTTAATTGGACATGTGTTTCCTTTTGTCTAAGCCAAGACAAGTGTTTAGGCGTTGGAGGCTGGGCCGTTGAAGGGTGCCGGGTGCCGGGTGCCGGGTGCAGGGTGGAGGGTCTTAAGCTTATGCAAATTAAATAACAATTATAAATTCTAAAGGACAGCTTTGTGTGGACCCCGAGCTGCACTTCGGGGCGAGGTCAGCAACTGGAGCAAAGCTCAGGGCCTGTAAATGCAAATGCTGTATGTAAATAATTAAAACAAGAAAGTATGAGTATATTTTACAGCCCCTCACACCACCAGTGCCCCCTGCCTCTGTATGCAAATTGCTGCAAGCTGCTGCAGACACTTGTCAATGGCATTGAAAGAGCTAATGCCGAACTTATGTGAAATAATACCAAACAAAACCAAACAAAACACTTTGCATGCTGCATTTATTGGGCTACTTTGGGCCAATTTAGTTGTGGCCAGCTTACCACAACAGTTGCTTTCAATTTAATTAACATGGCTTAGATATTTTGTGGCCCAGACTAACTATTTATTTGGCTTGCAGCAACTCCAAAAACCACATTGTAAGCGAAAATAATACCTCGAATATCGAATTTCATGCTTGTTATTTTAAATGAAAATGAAATTTCAGCGCTTATCAAATTGTTGGCAATTTAAGGCAATTCATTTATAATTTCACCACATATTGATGCTTTTAATATTTGATTGCACTAGCTTACAGCTGCATCAGCAACTAATAAATAAATACATTTCTATAAAATACTTAAGCTGAGTGGCAAGTTAGTTGGGGTTCTGTTTAAAATATGAATATTCACATATATCTGGTAACTTAAAGAGAATTAACTGAAAATTCGTTTTAAAAAGCTTTGATCCTTTTTACAAAAAGTGTTCTGGTTTCGTTCACATATAGATGCTTTTTGAACACATCCAATAAAGTTTCAAAAATTGTTACTTGGCTGCATTTTGATATTCGTCGCGAGCAAGGTCAAAATTTTGTATTTTTATATAAAATAGTTTATTGATTTTCGCTCAAAATAATTGAAATATATTCACTTTTTAAAAACAACAAGTGCGCCACTATAAAAGCGCACAAATGGAGTGTTAAAAATGTTGAAAGTTCTCGATTGTTGCCAAGAAAAGTTGGCTAACAAACTTTCACACACACAGTTACACAGACCCTTTACACACACACACATACCACTTTATATGGAAAGTTGTCAGAGCTAGCTACAAAATGGAACCCAGTTGCATCACAAAAATGAACTCAAAACTTTTAACTTTTTCCACAAAAGTCATTTTTATCGTGGATTGTTGTTATGCCCAAAGTTTGCTGTCGCCTGAAATGACCCACAATGAGCCTGATTAAAAGAAAAGTGAGTCTTAAGAGCGTAAAAGTAAAATCAAATCATTTGCACATTTTAATTACAAAGAAAAACTATAATTGTATTCCCAGCGAAAACTTATCTCAAGTACCTGCAATTAAGAAAAGCGATGGTAAAAAGGAGAGCCCATTAGAATGCAGCGAAAAAAGGAAAGTATGTATGAAAGATTACTCAAAGCAATTTGAAAACAACAGCAACGGTAACTATAGACAAAATGCAAAAGTTGACAGTTGCCAGTTGCCAGTTGGCAGTTGGCAGTTGCCGTTGCCATGGCAATTATGCAACAGCGAGCTGCAAAGTGGCTAACTAGATGGCTAAGACATTGGCATCGGCAACAGCGTCGTATCAGCCACTTCAGCCCAAGGGAAGCAGTTACAAGTTGACTGCAGAAGGGCTGTTTATTAAGTATCGCAACTACTATGATAAACCAAATTGACTCAAAATTAAAATAGAAAAGAATGTTTAAATTTTGTTATATTTGATATTTATATTTTAAAATTAGCGAACACCAATAATGTTCATTTATTTTCTCATTGCATAGCGAAGCGACGCCAAGACGTTTAAGGATGATGCATAAGGAAGAATTGCTCAGGCTAGGAACAAGACAATAACAACCATTATTGAAGGCAATTCAATATTTCAGAAAGGTTTGTATAAGCTAAAGAAAACTGTATACAAATGTCTAAGGAAAATATATAGTAATTTATTCTCTTCTCTATTTACTAGCAAAACGGTTAAGGATGACGCACAAAGAGAATAGAGACTAAAATGCGGCTTGAGGCAAGAAGTAGAGGGCACCACAAAAACCATTTTACACAAATTCAAAAAAGGCTTAAATTTTTAACGAACGAGATCAATATTATGTTTACTACTTTTGGGTCTTAGAGAAGCACAAGTTAACTAACTTACCTCGCAGTTTTCTTAGCGTTAGACAATACGCTGCTTTGCGTACTTTGAGAACTTTATTAAAGTGCATGCTAAGCGCACCTGCGGCTGCAACAGTTGACGGTGCGTCGTGGCACTCAGTTGTGGCATGCCCATATCCCAGATAATATCCAATTTGGCTTAGCTGTCGCGCTGGCCTGGAGTCTTAGTGCTGGGGGCTTATGCAATATGCATTCAACACAATTAAAATGTCGCCAGAATAATAAAAACTCACACAAAAGCCCAGCCAAATGAGCAAGGATGGCGACCCTTTTTTTACGTATTCGTGCTCAAGTCCTTTAATGAACGGGTTCATAAACAAATAAGTAAACATTCAGATGTCCACCTGCCGGCAATTACCTTGTATAAACAATGGGCCTTAGATTTAATTCAACTGTGTTTATTTTGCATTAACGGGCTTGTATAAAATTAACCAAATGCGCAATGTCGCAACCCCAATTCGCAATTATTGGGAGCTACATAAAAAGGACTCCCAATGTACGAGTATGTTTGTACTTTCGGTTAACAAATGTGAGACTCGTTTTGGCTTTTTATTGGCAGCCATAAAAAAGGGCAGCTATTCAACAGAGTCAAAGCCTGTGCCGATGTTTTATGGCGCATAAATCTGTGTAAATGTCACAGAATGAGATGCAATTGAATCTCGATAGAAATTATAGTCTAACAAATAAAATACTTAGGCACAAAGCGACTGCTAAGACACGAAGGATAAGAATGTGCCCGCAGACAATTCGCGAGCGATAAAACTTCAGCTGTAACGGTTTCCACTTGTATTTTATTATTAAACTATTAAACAACTACACGCATGTTGATAATTGATTAATATTTAATGAAGTTAACGCGTTAACAATTTAAAAATTATTTTTCTTTAGCTGCCAATTAAAATGCAATAAATAATCATAAATGAATATTGGAGTATTGCAATATTGCGTATACGCGACATGGACCAACGCCGGAAGCGCTTGTTTGTGTTTAGCGCACAGCACGCTAATTGTTTTAATTGCCAGCAAAAACACGACAATAATTGTATATGTATATTTTATTGCATGCAATGCATGTCTGGCATAATGAATGTCCTGCGGCAGCACTCGAAGGGATCTGCCAGCTAATAAACAACTCGCTGATTCAATTAATCTCTCCCCTACGCGCGCTACGCTCCGCTCTGTTTGATTGCTGGCTTGTTTAAACTTTTGACAATGCAGCAAATTGGAAACTGCAACAGTCCATGTGTAAACAGTTTAAATAAAAGAAAATCTCGGCATATGGCAACCAACTTCGATAAATTGCAAGCGCGTAAATAAAATGCAACAGCAGAAATCCCAGCGAAATCACAGTGCGGAATTGTGTCAACAGCAGCTCCCGCAGCCATGAAAAGTACTTTACCACACATGATATAGTATATGCCATGCATATACACATATGTATATGTCACATATACTCGCATATACATATAACTCTACAGTCTCTGTTTGTGTTTAAGTATCGCAGCAGCGTCATAATGATGCAGCGGCCATCGCAACTGTGACAACTCTTAACCACACGGCTGCAATAACTGAGGCGGCCCTGATTAAACGCCATAAGAATGCTCTTAACAAGCGGGCAGGACTAAAAGATACCTCATATCCTATTTGATGGCCCTATGGACATAAAGATGTTGCTCAATTGCGTTATTATTAGTTTTTAAGGATTAATAATTATAATTACACCTAGTATCTATAAAATTTGTAATTGTTACGACTATGTAAAGTATTTTTCAACTTTTCAGTTAATAAAACTATTTTGTTTAATTTGTTATGAGTGTATTTATTTAATTTGCAGTTTGCTAAAACAAGAGGATCCTTGATAGCTGGGAAACAACACGGACGATTCCAATGTTCACTAACCAGTTGGTAGTCCTCGTCACAACCAACTGTTTGACACAGGCCTCGCCAGGATATGCAAGGATACGGCTGAGATATTGTTCATTTTCTATATGCAAAATACCTCTTTATTTCTCAGGTCCTTAAAGGACTCTTGTCCTTGGAAACATTTATTCCGACTTGGCAGGATAACGACTTTCTATGTGCCAAAGGATATCCAGATCGGCCTTCAAATGGCGGAGTTAGATTGGCTTTTGTGATTTTAGCAATTATTTTTCGAGCTTTCCCCACCCATGCAAATATCTTTGGTGGCTTTCAATGTGCTAAATTTAATGCCGCTACCTTCTGCTGATTTATGTTCGCCTGGTACTTTTCAGAATTTGTCTGAGACAAAGTTCGAATCAGAATCCGGCTGAAATTAATAGAATCTGCTGCATACTTTTAGGGGCATATTCCTTTCAGAAAAGTAGCTCTATCTTGGCCATATCCTTGCAGATTTTCTAAAGAGTTGGTGCGTTAGATTCGTAAGGATCAATGCTATCGATTGGCATTCAAGGATAATGGGGTCATCTAAGGAACATCAACTTGGAAATTTGGAGTCGGAGGACGTACGAAGACGAGAGAAAAACACGAAATCCTTAATATCTCTGTAACTGTGAGGACGATATGAATGTCCTTTGGCCAGTTGATAGTCCTAGTTACAACGAGTTGTTTGCCACAGGACTCGTCAGGATACACAAGGATACGGCCCAGATATGAGCAATTTTCTGTATAGAGAAAAGTCCTTATTTCTCGGCTCCTTAAAGGATTCTTCCCCTTTTAAATAAATATTCATACTTGACAGGAAACAGACTATCTTTGGTGCAAAGGACATTTAAATCGTCCTTGAAATGACCAAGTTATGGACGATTTCGTGATTTCATGACCATTTTTCGAGCTATCCCCTTGCAAAAATTTGAAGTGGTTTTTTAATATGAAAAATTTAATAAATCGACTTTCTGCTCATTTCTGTTCGCCTGGTATTTTGGCTGGATTACTGAACGTAGCAAATTACACGAATTGAAAGTTGAATTCTGACTTTTTTAGATAAGTATACAATTTATCTATCAATTTATGTTGCAACAGTTAACCTAATGTAAATAAAAACCCAATTAAGTTTTGTTATATTCGTTTTATTATTTGTTATTATTTGTTGTAACCAAAATACATATTTTTTCGTCTATTTAATATAAATAAATAATATAAATAACAATAAATTTACAGTCGTTAAAATAAATGTTAATCTAAGTACGCTAAGTAATTAAATTTGCACGGCATTTTTTAATCTGATGCACTTTAATATTTTAACAAAAATGTCCTTAATAAAATATTGGTTCAATTTTAATACGATATCATGTTATTTTATTTGCCAGTCAGCAGCCGACTACACACACTGCATTGTACTTTGTGTTGATTTTCATTTAAAATGTTTGTGCTTATTCCTTTTGTTGTTAGCTGCAGGACATGCTGTCTGGCTGACAGTATAAAACACTTTTCAGGCGACCATCCAGTTAAATAATTGCTTTGCAGCTTAGTAAAATGCAGAGACGTGCGGGTAGAGGAAAACAAAAGGCAGCAGTAGCATGTCAGTAAAATAAATAAAACCGTAAACAATAAATACGGTAAATATTGTGTAAAACCCATTAAATATGAGCAGTAATATTTATACAAAAAACAAAATAAATGCAAATAAATGTTGATTAAAAAGCAAAACATTAAAATAAAAGGCAGCAAACTGCCGCAAGTTAAAAACCAAAAAGATTTCCTTTATAAAAAAAGTATTGTTGCGTTTCTTTTTATAAACTGTGAGTGGAATTTTGCAGGCAAGCTTGCAAAAATGTGTTTCATTGGAAAATAATATAAAATAAAATAGTTTTCCAGCACATAACGCGAAATCTTTAAAAGCTGTGAACTGCCAATGGCTTTTTATTTTTGTATTTCTTGGTTGTATCGGGCTTTTAGAGCGTTGCATTTCAATTCATTGTTGTTAGCGAAGTTGGTCGTAAATTTCGCTGACAACACTGAACTTCAGGCACGTTTTAACGTTTTATTGCCATTCCCTTATGTCCTGGCGCACTTCTAAGCGTAATTGATTGATTGATGGATGGATGAATGCCTGTGTAGTGAATGTGAAGCACTGTCCATTGGTCAAGCAGCTGCTCCTTGCTACACACACACATACACAACAATCAGCAAGGACATTAAAGCAAACTTTTGCTGCCAAAGGCCGCACAATTTAGCACATTTAATCTTTAATTAAGGGCAACGCATAGACATCTTCTAGTAGCATCTCCTCCTCAGCCCCTCACAATGTCAGCAGCTTAAATGATGCGTTAAGACCCCTTAAACTGGCTTGCGGCTGCTTTAACCACAACGAACTTCAATACACTGTCTAAAAATAAAGGAGAAACAAAAGGCGAAATGGCTGAGAAATCTTTTCATTCTTGCTAAAATTTGCGAGCATTGCAAATAAATTGAATTACGAGTGAAGAAAATAAATGCCAAAAGGCGCAAAAGTTGCGCAACTTAAAGGACAAATATGCAAATGGACACTTGACAATCGACTGCCAGCAAATGGGGCAAACTGAGCGGGTTGAGAGGGGGCTGGTAGTGGTAGCAGGACAAAGGGTTTCAGCTGCCAGGCTACACATTTTGGGCCAAAGCGAAATCCTATTAAAATTCAATTGCCTGTAAATGAAGTGAGGCGCTGAGTAACAGAGTCGAACTTCTGGGTTCAAAGACAGGGCCAACGGATGTTGTTTGTCACTTAATTAAGGTTAATGTGAGCACAACGGACAGGACACACCCACCCACCCAGCGACTACCCAGACTGACTAACTGACTGACTGACTGGCAGCAAGGATTAACTTTGAATTTGTAAACAAGTTTCATGCGTAATTTAATTTCCAATGAAAATTTCCTGTCAACCAGCTGCGGGCAACATTTATTGCATTTGACTACGGCATTTAAACTTGATCGCATAGGGAGGTAATACTGTCTATATAGGGGACTGGAATGGACTGGACAGGGGTTAGTCTGTCAAACATAATGGCCAAATGGCTTGCGACAAACGTGTGACAAGTTTATTTCATTATGGCCACAAAAGCAAATACGAACACATTTCCGCCTAAGAGGTCCCACCTGCTGAGAGCTCGTGTCGATCGGGGGTCATGTTGTGCTAATGTGGCCACAAACGGCAGCCAAATGGCATAAAATCAATTTTCAAGTTTGCCCAAAACGCAACTTAACGGCCTGTACAATTATTTTAGAGTTTGCTATAGCAAATTTAATTATGGCCGCAACTCAAACAAATGTCTCTAACTAAGCATTTCCAACTTTGTCAAAAACATACACGCACAACCACAAACTGCAAACACACAAGCACACACACACACGCAAACACACACACACACAGAGGCAGTGACACAAAGAGAGATAGATATATGAATTTAAATTTCAAACAAAAGTTAGCAACCCGCTGAATGTATGCGCATATCTAATGTTGATTGTTGCATGTCTCTTTTGTGTGCCGCAATATGTGGCACAGTTTGCGTTTATTTGCCTGTCAAACTATTTGAGAGTTGCAAGCGTAGCTCGCAAGCGGAAATCCAGTCATATTTTGTATGAAATTTAAGGCACAGCAAGTAAGAAGTAGCTGCTATTGGGTATGCCTGACTAAATGTCCTTTATTGATACCTTAGCTGAAATATGTTCGTATATAACCTTTCTATGTATACTCCCTTTGATTCATAATCCTATCAGCCTTACTTTCCATCAAATCCACTGGAATATGTCCTCTAATTATTTTTACCTTTATGCTATTTTTAGAGCTCACAGACAATGATCAAATATTAGTACATCATAAAGCTGAATGTAGCCGTAAATTCAATTTAATGGCGACACCAAAATGTTCATAAATAAGCCAAAACGTATTTATAACATACATATAAAAACAATACACCCTTGAGCAGTACTTTCTACCAGCTAAGTATAATTAAAGCACATAAAACTTGATGTCGCTATTAAACTAGGGTAAATTCAATTAAATAGATATGCCAATATATAAACAGAGTACACCCTTTAGCTGTATTATATACCGGGTATAATTAAAGTACATAAAATCAACAACTGAAACTGAAACAGAGACGCGTGCCGCTGTTCTTAAATCCCCAGCTCCCAGCTCCCGGCTCCCGGCTCCAGGCTCCCAGTTTCTGTTCCCCAAATGCCCATAAAGGTCGTGGGAAGTTTCGCTTCCATATTATTATTGCAAATACTTGGGCAAAGTATTTTATATTATGAGCGCTTTCAATGCTTATCAGCTACACTGAAGTTGTGTCAAAGTTTCTGATTTTCCGGCGCTGATAAGTGCCCAGTGAGCGGGGGCCGGGGAAGTACCCAGCCAACACATGGGCAAAGCAATAAACTATGCAATGTTTTCAATGTTTTGGCCAACTCGCTTTATGGCTCGTGCACACTTACACTTTTTGGCCCTAGCCCTAGCATATTTTGTGGGCATCAGTCGAAAGCCAGACAAACAAATTCAATACAGAAAAGAAAAGTTGGGGCCAACTTAAAAAGGCAGTTTTATTTTTAATGCCGTTGCTTAAAACTTTTCTCATTAGTCACTATTTTTTAGCTGCTGTTTAATTGTTACACACGCACAGCCAAAAAGTTTCTGAGTTGTTAAAGTTGTTTCCAATTTTTTTTTCTGATTTTATTTTATTTTTTATTTTTTTTGTTCTGAGCGCAAGTCAAACAAACGCTGCTGAACTGAGCAAGATTTGTGTAAACAAATTGAACGTGCTGAGGTGCAAATAAAACTGCCAAAAACTAATGAGTGTTGGGTCGTAGCAAAGGTCTAATGAGGCTCAAATAAATAGCATTTAAATGCCAAAATAAAAAAAATTTAGATTAAAAGTTTAGCCTGTTTTAGGCATACAGGTAGGTATATTTGTGTATAGGCATTAAACGTCCACCAATTTCAGACAGGTTGCAATAAACACGTAGAAAGAATGTGCAGGGGCTGTCGGTGGGGTGTGGTGGGGTCATTTAGTAATTACCAACAGCGCATGAAACACGTGAGCAATGTCTTTAATAACAGCACAGGCACATTCAACCCCTACTTCCCCCTCAACAACTCCAACCCTTACATAGCTCTCTCTCACTGCAATTTCATCTATTTTTCAGGCAATGCGTTGCCAAAATGTAGCAAATACTGAGTTTGTCAGTTTGGCAGTCAGTCAGTTAGTCAGTCAAGCAGCAGCGGCTTTTAATTAAGTGCGTGCCTGCCAACGTTTTCAAGTATGAGCTCCTCTGCCAGCTCCCATGCTTTACTTGACTTCACAGCCAGATATATGAATGTACATTACGTATACGCATTTATGGTTGGCCCGGTTACGCAGAGTGCGTTTGAAATTTAACTATAAATTTCGCAATTTGTCTGCAATTGCAATTTGGCTGTCAAATTACAATCTGCACATAGGAAACAAATTAAATCTGAAATTGCATACCTGCCAGGCGACTACATACTACTACGAGTACTGTCTTCGAGTACAGCACATTTCATTGGTAGTAGTATGTTGTAAAACCGTTAATGAGCTTATGCAGTTACCATACGTAGCAACATAATTGATTGCTCTCACAGAGCAGCACAGACTCTTGTCATACTATCAATTAAAAACTTCACTTCAACTTTTATGTGTGCTGCAATATTCAATGACAAGCACTTTTCAATTTTTATGCAGTTACAATGGAAAAACTATTGTAAAATAATTACAAAAAATTGCAATGAAACTGTCGTTTGTCTGCATGTGCCAATTGCTTGCCAACAACTAACAAATTTTAATTACAAAACGTTTTAATTAATCTGTGCAACGTATTTATTGAATTTATATTGAAAAAACTGAAAACTGGATGTTTAAACTTTAAGGTTTTATCAAATGTATAAACGTGCTATAAGAAATTAGGTTGTAACTTAAAACTACAACAATAGCATTTAGTTAGTAGGCTATTAACTATTTTTGGGTTCGATCTCTAAGCATACTTTGAACGTATAAGTATAGTACATAAAGAAAATGTGTTTTTTTCGAGATATGTTGATTCATTTAGAATTGTTTGATAGTAGTGTTTTAATTATACTCAAAGGAGATATTTATCTATTGAATTGCATTTCAGTGAGTTTCAGTTTATTGATTCTATTGTGTTTAGTATTCAATTTCAATTTAGTTTCAATTCCCATGGCTGTGAAAATATTTCATACTTGTGCTTGAACTTGTAAAAAATATTGTACTTAAATTGAACTTAGCATTTAAATATAGCAAGCATATGGCTTAATTAAACTAATTATATGCCTATGACTATTAAGTTTAGAACATTATAAAAATGGCAAACAATTTAAAATTATTTTGGATCTATCCCTATTATCCTAGTTGCGTTGTACTGGGCGTTATTCCAAGGATGCTTATGCGTATAATTTCGTATTAAATCCCAGTTAGAGAGACCGATTTCAAGCTAAATCATAATAAATATTATAGGACACTGTAGCTTAGACACAACTAGCTTAGATATTAGACATATACGTATATACATATTGTACTTAAAGTGCTATAAACACTTTGCCCCTCTTAATTATCATACAATAAACACTTATATTCTATAGCCTTACGTTTTATTAAACGTATTATTAGCATAGGTTGTTGTAAGTAGTTGTTTGTTCTGTAGTTGTTGTAAGTATTGTAGAGTTTCCTTTGTAAGGCACAGACATTATGTACACTTGACTGACGTGATTATCACTAGACAAGTCCCTGAGGATCTATGTGGCCGGCGGTTTGCCGTGCACACGGAAACGATACAGACACGTGTAATCCGGCTGGCCATGGTTCGACTCGATGCGCAGCTCGACAATCTCAAAGGGCCGCTTGATGTCCACATTTTGTACCGCAAAGTATTGCAGCGAGGCGTTATTGTCCCTGTACTCATACTCACCAAACAGCACGGGATCCTGATCCTTTTCATGCTCGAGGCCCTGTTAAAAAGGTAATGGCAAGATTATCGATTGTTTAAATAATTCCCAAATTTGATTCCTTACCCAAACAGTAAAGTTGCGCGGCGCCGAATCAATGCGTCCCGTGGGCGACAAGCTCTTCGAAATGTGCTCCAGCGTGAAGCCCGTGACAAAGACCAGGGAATTAAGCTTCAGCACTGCGTACGATAAAAGTTGCAAGTAATTGCCTACCCATCTACTGAGTTTACCTACCAAGAAAACCGGGAAAGCCCTGAAAGGCCCAGCACTCGCCTGGCTGTACATTGGGCGATATAGCCACCCTGGGCGTATTTGTGGGATACCACAGAGGTATGCCAAAGACTGAGATTTGGGCCGACTTGGTCTGATAGCTTTCCGTGCAGCGAGTGGAAAGGATTTGGCCGCCCGCTGACTCCAGCGCAAAGTCCACCAGGCCCGTTTTATCCGCATCGTAAATGGCCAGCACGGACTTGACTATATTGCGTACCTCCTCCTCGTGCAAGTGCACCTTATGAACATGGCTGCTGCTCTCATTTTGCCTAGCCTCCACGGCCAGTAGAATTTCACGCTTGAGTCGATCGCTAATGTCGCTCATCAGCACAATGCTGGAGCGTTCAATCTCATCGCGTATGTTGTCTTTGGTGCGCTTGTTCAGCTCTAGCAGCTGCTGCTCCAGATAATCCTTGGCCACAAACATGCTGCGCACCCAATTCTGCAGATCCACATCATCCAGTTTGCCATTGGCCGTTGCGCCTGGCGCTTGCTTGAAACCCAGAATCTCCACCAGCGTCAGCTTCACCTGCTTGTTGAGCAGCGCAAACTGTGAATCATTTAGGGCAGTCAACTTGCTTTCGATTTCGGCCAACAGGCCGCTAAAACGCTGATCCTGTGCCAGCTCATGCTGTTGCATGCGTGCCAGCAAATCGTCCTGCGTCAGCTTCAAGCTGCTTATGGACTGCTGCAGATCTGCGTTCTCCGCATGCTTATCCGACAGCGCCAGCTTGATGAATGCTATTTCCCTGTTAAGTTGATCGAGTTGCTGCTCGGCTGCGGGCTGGGCAGAGCCCTCCACAGACTGTTGCTGCTGCAGCGCCAAAAGAATGCGTCCATCCACGAATTGCGCCAGCTCGGGCGTGCCCAGCAAACGCTCCAGCAGCGCCCCTAAATCAATGCGTTCCAACAGCAGCGTGTAGTGTGTTTCTTCCAGCTTAAACTCGGCCTTAATTAAACGTGTAATCTCCTCAATCTGAGCTGGAGTCAGCCTCAAATCCCGTGTCTGCCATTCGCCTGACTCCTGCAGCTGCAGCTTCAGCCGCAGCGCCAAATCCGCCAGCTGCTGCTCGCTGAGTTGCGTCTTTTGATCCGCAAATTGTTGCAGATTCTCGCGCATCCGCTGGACAATGATTTGGATTTGTTGCGGCGACAACTGCTGCTGCTGGGCCTGGTGCTGCTGCTGCAGCTTCAGCTCCACCAGCTGCTGCACGTAGCTGTTCACATGATTCAGTATATTCTCATACTCCGCCGGCGTCAGCGACTTTTGCATATTCTGCTGCACCTGCTCCATTTGCAGCTTAATGGCGGCGGCTTCCTGTGGCTCATTGAGGGCAGGCAGCTGCAGCAGCGACTTGAAGCTAGCTCCCGCCTGGTTGAGTTGAGCTCGCAACGCGGCAAACAGCGTCAGGGGCAGCGGCAGCAGCGCCTGTGTACGCTGCACATACCCCAAACGCTGCTCCTCCGGCAGCTGCAGCCAACCTGGAAACAAGGCAACATTAGCTGGCATATACAAAACACAACAGAATATCCTTCCACATTTGCAACTTGTTACTTTTGGGTTTTGGGAACTGTTCTAAATAAGGATTTTGTTTGTTTTGGGGCGACGCCAATGAGCACAAATGCAGAAGGATAGAGTTCTGTTCTGGCCAACAAATATTGTTTCATACATTTTACTTACCATTTCATGTCGCATTCGTGGCATTAATCAATAAAATGGCAAATAAAACAAATTATTTTCTTTCTTTTTTTGTACTGTATTTCATTTTTGTTCTTGTTTTAAATGAATATGTTTGCAATTTTATTATATTGACAATTATAAGGCAAACAATGAAAGATTACAAATTGGACGTTGTTTAACAACAAAACTAAATATGATTAAACGTTGCAAACACGGAATATGAGATTAGATTAACAGCTTCAGACTGAAATATGCAATTCATATTAATAATTAATAATAATTGCATAGACTGCGTCATTGAAGCCGTCAACAGAGACCCAAAAACAACGTGTGCAACAATTGTTCGACAAAAATAATGATGTTTTTAAATTTATTTATTTAATACGGTACATTTGAACAGCGGTGCGCTCTCTATCCTTCTCCAAATGGCGTCATTTAGTGGGATTGGGTGGGGAGGGGAAGAGAGATGGGTGGTAATTATGTGTGAAAGTATATGAAAGTGTGTAATTTATGTATAGGTGGGTGGGTCTCTAAGAAGTATAGATCATACATCTAATATGTAACATGAACTGGCCAAAAAAACGTTAAACAAATGCTTTAATTTGTACTTGAATTCAAATGTTTCGAGCGGGTTTTTTATGTTTTAAAGGAGCAACTGCTGTAGCAGCTCAAAACCGAAACGATAGCAAAACTGCTGAAAATATTCTTTAAACACGCTCATAATAGACCTCATCGTTGGACTGAAATAACTGACGTCCCTTGTTGGCCACATTCTGGCCGATAGTTTTTAAATACAGCAAATAATCATCGGCCCAGTCACGCACGCGCACGGCCTGCTCAACAGCCTGCGTGCGCAAGGACTCGTACTGAGCCGGATCCAAATAGGCGCTAACATTTATCTTGGGCATTTCGGGTAGTGTGAATGTGTGCAAAGTTAAGGACTTTGGTGGGAAAGTTTCATTGGGATGTAGGTAATAGAACAGACCTGAAAAGTTCAAAGTTGCAATTAGGTATTGGACAAAGCGTTTTAATTTTGTATGACACTTGTTAATTGGTGCAACCTTAAGGCTGCAGCTGGAAAACAATTGGTAGTATCGAAATAATTAGGTTTTGCAATTATAAGTTATTTATACACATAAATAGGTATGTGTTTATTGATAGACTTTTGATTAATACAATTAAACCTATATCGATTGTCCCTTGTTTTACAGCAAAAATTACATGTGTCATTTCAGCATAAAGTAAACTATAAAAACGTGGCCATTGAGTCTTCATACAGATTTGTACCTATAGAAAGAACAACAACAACTGGCAGCTGGCAGCTGACGTCATAGCCTGTCAACGAGCAGTCGACCAGTTTTATTAATACACAATATGGCAAAAATAAAAAGGTGAACTATATGCATATCTCATTAGTTGTTGACATGATTCAAGGTCAGCCTTTGGCCGCTGCTCAATGTCAGTTCACACACGCTCATATATTTTACTTTACATTGAACATTTATATATATTTTCACTCACCCGTTAGCAACAGCAGTGGCAGCAGTAGAAGCAGCAAGATCAGAAAACGCTTCTTGGTCTTGTTCTCTGCATTGCCAGATTGAGATTTGAGCAGCCAGGTATCCAGGCGCAGCACGGATAAAATGCCAAGGTAAATGTTACGGCATAGGCTCAGCACGCTTGTGGCCAGTACACCATGCTGCTGCTGGCGCTGCTGATTGGCATAGTAGTTGTGATAGGCATTGGTTTCCGTTTCCGAAATGCTTGTAACGCGCGTCCAGACGCTGCTTACGCTGGTCACCAGGAAGCTAATAAAGCGGAGCAGCCAAAAGCGTTGCTGTTGCTGCTGGCCAAAGTTGGTGATGTCGACCTCATCGCTAGAATCGTAATTCAAATGCGTGTAGTTCGCCTGATAGCGACGGCGTATGAACTCCTCCTGGGCTGGATTCCGATCTACCATGAAATTGACGCGCTCCTCATGATGCTCCAAACTGCGACGTGACATATTCGGCATGGCCACAATGCCATGACCCAGATGGCGACGATGCGGCGACAGCTCCGAGTACGTGTAATCCGTTTTGGGTGTTTTGCTGCAGCACAAAAATAGATTAGTCAAATATAAAGAATCTAAATTGTACTTAGGCACTGCACTGAGAACTGCAAACTTGTAAAAACGAGCAAAACTATGCAATATTTTCATCAATCAAAACTTAGCTGACAAGCAATCAACATTTTGCAGTTCACAGTTTTCAGTATTGCTGTAAGTGCAATTCTTATGCTATTTAAGGCTACTCACTTCCAGTAGTCGCCCGCATCTCTGTACTCAATGTAGGCTAAATGATCCTGGCTGACATTGGCGCTGGTATTGCCATTGGAGCGCATCCTGGCGCTGCGTTTCTCCTCCTGCGCTGAATTCAACACATTCTGTGTGGTCTCCAATTGGCTGCGCGGCGTCGAAGTGACAGCGGTCAGACTGTGCAGAGCATTGCCCAGCCGCTTGCTCGTGTTGCTTATAATGCTGCTCACCCCGGAGGAGGACGTATTGCTTCCTGTACTTGTTTTTGTTGTTTTTGTGGTAGTTATATTGCTGGACAATTGCCTGCGCTTGGACTGTGGCGTCGCATCATCGCTCGAATTGTCGGCGCTTAGCTGGGCAAATGCCTTGGACCGTGCGGCTGTTGCTTTATTGCTGCTGTTGCGGCTGGTGGTTCTGGTTTGGGTCTCGACCACGTGCTCCTCCACAATGGTGCTGCAAATGTAAAGCAAATATGTTAACTAAGACAACAGACAACAAAGCACGCATATGTGCATAATTAAAAGCAAAATGCTGGTCAAAACAAACTACAAAATATGCTCATCAACAATTTACAAATAGAAACATGTCTGACCTTCATTCGACAACGGCTAGAAAAGCTAGCAACGGCATTTCATGTTGTGGCTTTCAAACGAAACGAAAACGTAAAAACAAAACTCTCATGGCCAAGTTACCCCCGCCTCTCGCACGATGTCGTCATCAAACGGCAATCCATTAACAAAGCAAGCCTCAAAACCAACGTGCGATTCAATTTACCCGCCAAAAACTATATAAATATGTTTGTATGTATGTAATATCATTCCGAGCAAAGCGCGACAGCGCACCCTGTTTGGTTTAGATTTGTTTCAACTCGCATCAGAGCTGAGCGCAAACCGATATTGTATCTTCCAGATGTGAGTCATGTACAAATACATACAACACTATATCGCCACGGCTATTGATGCTGATTCAGAATATATATACTTTGTTGGTTCGGAAACGTTTCCTTCAGTCAACTACACATTTCAAGAGAAAATTAAAATACCCTCTTGTAGGATATACAAATAAGTAATGTTTGATATCTTAATCCTCAGTTCCCAGAGGCATTTTATGGAATCAAGAGCAACTAATTTTTGGTATGCGTGCTGGAAGCCTATATCTCTTACATTTTTATAGCTAGAGTCAACAAATTTGATACGAGAACTAACTGATAAGCTTCTTGCAAAATTGGCCCCAAAAAAAGTGGCCAGCGCCATTTCCAAACCCGGAAATAGACAAAAGTAAACAGATTGGGAAGATAAACATATAACGCAATCAGGCGATATCACACAATGAATAGTATAGAATATAACATGTGTATCTAATGCAATAAATATCTTTATTAATAGATATCAAGCGGTATCTATTAACTGTTGTTTTTCGCATTGATAAGCTCGCCGTTAACATAATAATTATTGTGTTTATGTAGGCATGTCAAATAAGAGTATTAAGGAGAAAATTTGTGGATATTTTTAGAATGTGATTGAAGGAAGATCTATTCTTTAACTTGAAGTTATAACCTACAATAGTAAAGTTGTTATTTAGTTGAATAGAAATTTAAATTTAAACGTCTCAACGCATTACTAACATTTTTGGTATTTCATGCAAAAGAGATGGTCACATTGCCATGAAGTGAATGTACTCGCGCATCAAGTGACTTTCTACAAGTCACAGTCGCAGTCGCAGTCACAGTTTGCTCATCTCTAATTTATCAGCTATTTTCAGTTGCTCATTTGCTTGCGTTGAAATTAACATTTCGCGTCGAGTGTGAATAACAAGCAGATGACGTCATGGTCATACACTCACACACACACACTTATAGTACAGGCTGACCATGTGCATGAGAAGCTGGTGCTTTGGGAACTCTGTTTGTAATGGTGTGCTTTAATTTATGACGCGCGAGCATTTGTTTTATTATTAGCAAACTAACGTATATTTTTAAGGGGTTCAGCTCGCGTGCTGTACTCGTGGAAAGTCTCTTTCTGTGGTTGGTACTTATATGCGCTGATAGCGTAGGCATGTTCAACTGATAAGTGATAAGCATATCTATGTTGGGGTTAGATTTGAAGCCATGTTCGTTTTCAAGTACTTACTGCACATTTGGTGCCATGGAGGGCTTCTTCTTCTTGTGATGCAAATGCCCCTCCTCTCCCGCATGCTCGCAGCTCTCTTGATCGCAGCTGGAGCGCAGAAAGGGCGTCTTGGAGCGCGAGCGCCGGCGCGTCTCTATTTGATAAAATTCTTCGCTCATGGCTGGGGGGCTGCTTGGAAAGGTTTACTGCAAATGAGAAGAATACACATAAACAATTGAAGATTGTTTTGTTTCCTACGAAATAATGCCGAGCATTTTTCGTTTGTTTAAGTGAGAGTGTGTGCGTGTGTGTGTGTGCGCGCAATGGGCGTGGGTTGTTTATAATACACATTGTTGATTTCACTTCATTGGGTGGTGGGGGGTAAACGAGCATTACAATTGGTAATGAAACTGTGCCTAACGAAACTTTGAACACACTGATGCTCGTATGTATGCTGTCAGTTGAAAAAAGTGATGGTATAAATGGTACATGCTTCATCATACATACATATGTACATGTATTTGGGACCATATAAATACAACTTTCGTCTCAAATTTGGTACAAAACACAACAGGAATTAAAAATTTTAGAAACCTGATTATTCATTCGATTTATATTAAGGATATTAGTTGTATTTTATTTATTTTTAAATTTATCGCTTTCTATTTATTGTTAAAATATACTTTACATTAGGTATAGAGATCGGAAACGAATAAACTGTGCCATTTGGGATATTTATATTTTCTTAGTTTTGCTCGGCAAGCAAAGTGTACTTTAACTTATTGCGCTCACTGTAGGTGTGTACACACTAATGCGTACGTATGTGTGTGTGTAGACTGCCCGGTTTCTTTAACGCTCGAGCGCCCAACAAATCTTTCTTCAGTTGGCCCAAAACAATTAACATCGAGAAATTATGCAATGCGTGTGGAAATGAGCGCAGCTGCTTGGGTTTTAATTAGATTGCAATGAGAGCGCAGCATACATATGCTAAAAATAATCTCAGCAACTGCAACATGCATTGCCGGTGGGCCTCGCAGAAATCGGCAAACACAAGGCGAACATTAAGGGCAGTCCGTTAAAATATAAATAAATAACAAAAGTAGCCACGCCATTAACAAATAAAGGCGAGGGGGTGTTAATCGATAAAATGCGTCGCGTCGCACTTTTGCAAGAGTCAAACACAAATATTCCTCCTTTTTGTTTCGGTAAAATGTGTGAAAATCCAAACAAGTTTTCCTCCCCGCAACTGCGTTGCCAAACGCCGCGTCGTTGTTGTTGCGTGTTTGAACGAAGGCAGGCACACACACTTACACGCAGTCACACACACACACAGAAGCGTTAGAATAAATATGGAATCTCTTACTTTTTTACACATTCAAATGTTTAAGCACAATACTATAGTTCTCTTCTTTATGTGCACAATTTGTTATTCACTGTCGGTCGCGACGCTTTACGTTATAAAGTTTATAAATAGACTTTACGGACCAAGAAAAAACACGTCTAATTTCAGCGACTAAAAAATTACGAATGATTCGATAAGCGAGCAACATATCGCATTGACATCTAGTTTGCGATAGATCGATAGGTTTGACGTATCGATAAGTTTGCTTTTATACTAGGGATGGTATGCAGCTCTTGCCGGCAAAAACGCGTGAAAAAACCATTTAGATGAAACATTTTATTGTTATACAAAAGCAATATTTTAACATGTTCGCGCATTCCATCGAAAATATGAAAGTCACTTTTTGTTAATTAAAAACTTTGTTATTGCTTACATCTATATTACTATGTTTTAATAGCGGACAGTAAAAAAGATTTTTCGTGTATGTTTAGGACCAGCATACTATTGGTAGTACAGCTCCAGATTCATTCCGTCGTGAATTTCATCTGCAAATACAATAAAAGGAAGGTTAAAATAACACACATAATATAATTAGTACTTCAGATACAACTCACAATCAGATAGCCGAATAGGGTCCTTGTAAATTGTATACCACTTTTTCAGGACAATCTTCTCCGGTTTTGTGCCTGTCTGCGCCGCTATCAGTTTCTTGAGGTCGCCAATTGTGTCGTCGGGATTACACTTGACGCGCACCTGCATTGCAAATGTCAGTTATTGACAATATGTATCTATTTGATCGCAATCACCTTACCTTTTTGCCCAGACGGTCGTTGCAGGTTATTTCTATCATATTTGTGTTTTATTTTCCACAATCCAATGCAACAACAAACGTATGTATTTCGATTACTCCATGCCGAAGATAGCAACTTAATCGATAAATTCTCATATGTTCGTATGTATGTTGCCAGATAGTCAAAAAGTGTTGCAGAAAAATAACATAAACAAAAGCATAGTGCGATTGTTGCTTACAAAAAGACAAAAAACAAATAATTGCCGCAAATATGTCCATGGTTCCCTTTTTTCCTCTTCTCAAACCTTCGGTTGCAAATCGCTTTTGGTTTGACATGGCATCCGACGATGAGGTACAAACAAAGCGTTATGAGGACGAGCGCAGGAATTGGGTATGTCTGAAATACGTGTTTAATAAATAATAATATGTAATTAATATGCACGTTAGCGGGAGTCACTGAAGACAGCCGCCACGGAGCTGCAGCCGCTCGGAAAGGTGCTAACCATACCCGGCATTGAAACGGACGACGAGGATGGTATGTGCCAAATACATAATGGAAAACATTCCTAAATACTAATAACTTATAATGATATCTATAGCTAACGACGACAGCGAGGACACTGACAGTCATGATGAGGAGGATGACGAGACCAATGATCGTGCCATTCCAGTGACACAGGACTTTTACTCCGCCGATGATATACAAATGAATGATGAGACCTCACCAACAGCTCCTTAAGAGAAACACATGTCATAGATACACCATTAAGTTAATTACTTTTTCGATTACAAAGTTCCCTTTACAAACTGTAATAACAAATTTCGTTTACTTTAAGCTTAAATAAATTATAAACGTAATAAGCAAAAATAGTTGGGGCGCACACTGGTTATCATTATTATCGTCTACAGCCAGTGGCGAACTGGTTAAGGGATGCGGTTTCACAAACAAGGAGTCTGACGAGGATTAACATTTGTCTACTTGTGCAGCGCTGCCGTTTCCAGCTTGGGCGCTGGCTTCGAGGATAGACCGGAGAGCAATTTCTTGATCTCGGCAATAGCACGACCAGGATTCAGACCCTTGGGACAGGTACGCGTGCAGTTCATGATGGTGTGGCAACGGTAAACGCTGAAGGGATCCTTCAGCTTGCTCAGACGCTCCACGGTGTTCTCGTCACGCGAATCAATGATCCAGCGATAGGCCTGCATCAACACTGCCGGGCCCAAATACTTCTCGGCATTCCACCAGTACGATGGGCAAGATGTGGAGCAGCAAGCGCACAGAATGCACTCGTACAGGCCATCCAACTTCAAGCGATCCTCCACGGACTGCAAGTACTGCGCCTTGCCCTTCTTCTCGCCAGCTTCATTCCTTCAAAGGAGAACCAAAAGGAGTACAGAATTTGAGCCAAGTTCTGCTGGTGTTTACTCACTTGCGCTGCAGCCAAGGCTGAATGTTTTTGTATTGCTCGTAGAAGTTGTTCATGTCCGGAACCAGATCACGCACCACATACATATGTGGCAATGGATACACCTTCAGGGGCTTGGAGCTGGTCGCATCGATCTTGCTGATACAGGCCAAGGTATTGATGCCGCCAATGTTCATGGCACAGGAGCCGCAGATGCCCTCGCGACAGGAGCGACGGAAGGTCAGTGTGGGATCCATTTCATTCTTGATCTTAATAAGCGCATCCAGCACCATGGGACCGCACTCGCGCATGTTGACCTCATAGGTCTGCATGTATGGCTTCTCGCCGGCATGCTCCGGATTCCACCGATAAATATCAAACTTCTTAATTTGCGGCTCCTTAGCCTCCTTTGGCTGTGCCTGCTGCTCCACCTGGGTTGTGCTGCTGATAGCGCGCAGCTGGAAATGTACAAAAAGTATTTTAGTTGTTGCTCACGCGATGATAATTATTTGCCCATTGCTTTTGGCCCAATGCAAAAATGTTTACATAATCGCTAGTTGCGATATTCTTACGTCGCATTTGATTTGAATTTTATCTAATATTAGGTGGGTTTATCATTATTTTTGCTTAATCTTATATAACCCCGCTGCCTAAGTAGCCGCCAAGCACGCCCCTCCCTTGCCTGGAGGCCGTTGAACACCTTCTTTTCCTTCACTACCGCTGTTGTGGATGCTCACCTGGTGGCGTGCCGCCAAGGAGCTGGCGCGGCTCAGCACTTGTCTGGCTTCGTTGACCAACATTTTCACTGATTATCGAGTTGAAATTGAAACGACACTGCGTTTGCAATTATTGTTAAGCAAACAAAACGTTGTTTTTCCGTCTGGAAAATTCAAGTTGCAATTGAGAAGTTGCACGACGAAGAGCTGTGTAACAGAGTTGCCAGACTATCTTTATCGATGGCCACAAACGCAATTAAACGCTCTGTTTTTTTCCTATTATTCTAACTAAGCATTTCCACAAGGCACACAAAAAGTACATATAGTTTGTCAATTATTCATAATTGTTGGAAGCATAAGCTTTAATTTTAATAATTTCTATTTAGTAAATTATTTGTATAATTAGCAGTGAGCTGGCAACACTATTTGAAATCGATTGTTCAGGCTATCGATTGTGCTTCAGCTGGCAAGTAGTGTGACCATCTGTTACAATTATTTAAAAATGCTTTTCTTTATCTTTATTATTATAATTTGTCTTTATTATTAATAATTGTGCACTATACATTTTTCAAAAAATATAAATAAATAAGTGAAAGAAAAATCATTAATGGTAGTAGTTATTTTAATGTTTTGCCAAATGGATTATGTTTAGATTTGGCTAACTGTTTCTACAGCCCCATCGTGGGTTTGCTGCTTGGCAGCCGGTTGATAACTCGGTGGAAGGACGCTAATTTCCGGATTAGACACAGTTTCATTATTTAAAGGCGCGTTCATGCCTCGCTGCTGCATGGGCGGATAGTACACTTGTCCGCTATAATCATAATTTTAATATGACAAATGTTATTTTCATTTAAATAGATAAGTTACTGTTTCAAATTTTGCATTTGTTTTAACTTACTTAGGAGTTTGTGCTGGATATGGCGCATAGACATTGGGTGGATAGCCTTGAGGTGGATATTGCACAACGGGTACGCCATCGGGGCCTGTATGTGAGAGCGCACATCCTTGTGGTGGATAATGTGTAACGGGCATGCCTCCAGGCGCTGTAGAGTAGAAAGTAAAAAGGCGAATTTAGCTTGAAAAACAAAGAAATTGCAATGCAAAAGGAAAATCAAAATAAAAATGCCATCTCCAGCTGATAAGTACAAGCTAAAATGTATTGTTTTTTGTTTTTAAATTATTTATTACCCGCTTATCTGTGTAAAAATAAAAGTTATCGTCGTATAGAAACGTTCGTCATGAAATCTAGCTGGTTTTGCCAACACAATTAAACAATTACAGTCTTTTTGAAAATTATTGTCGCTTAAAAACGTGCTTCTTAAAATGTAACCAATTTTGCCCTTACAATTACAAAATTGTATTCTAAGAAAACGTTTTACACAAATACTCACGGCCGCTGGAGTTGATAATATAGCCAACATTATGGTGTCTCTGTTGGCGTCGTTTGATGAACACGGCGACTCCAGTTATAAAAAATATCACAAGTCCGATAGATAAACCGATTACAAATGCGAGCATTTTAAAAACTGAATGGATCTGTGTTTAAAAGCCACTGCAACATTTGAAATACCAAAGAGAACTGAGCGCTAACTGAACAATCGCGTTGGGTTAGCCTCCGTTCATGTCTAATCAATGAGCAATACTTTCAGAGATAAGCTGAACTGATATCTGACTTTAACATTAGGCTGGTTATTTGCTGACAATAATAACAGTCCGAATATGGCAAGAAATTAGTCATAAGTGACAGAAATTTAGAAACTAAATGTATATAAACAAAGGGGATTTACTTATCAAGAGTATAATATAATAAAATTGAAGAAATTAAACTAGCTCATGGTTCGTATCATATTTTGACTGGATGAGAGTAATAAAAATAAATATAACTAAAATATAATTTCATTAATTTAATGCATTATTAATTAGATTCATTAAAAATAATTTGCTTGCCTAATATTTGTTATTTTCTTAGAAGATATTGTCTAATCTAATCTAATCTAATTTAATATTTGGGTGTACAATTCCATTGTTTTAACTGTTAGACATTCGAAAATACATTAGTCTGAATTATTCCCACAGTTATAAAGATAAAGCCATGAAATTTGGCACACATGTAGTAGGAAACCTTATAAGCACTTTAGGTGCAAAAACAACCAAATTTTATAAGTAGATTGCCTAATTTTATAATCTCATATTTTGATAAAACAACCGAAAAATAGATTAAACTGATTTATTTCCACAGTAAAGATAAGCTCTTGAAATGAAGTCAGCATCTACATTGGCAACTTAAACGTCACTCTGCAAATACACGATAGAATTAAAGGCTAAAATTTGTTAATTAAAGTCCGAGATTAAGCGTGTTTAAAGCAGAAGTGTCAACTAGTTTCTATAGTTCAAAAGTCTCTAAAACAAACAAATGATTCATCAGCATTTTAATGGCAGTTGGCCAAGTGCTGGCAAACTATAAAATAAAACTTTTTAAATGGCATTTATGCGGCCAAGTTAACAGCATCGCGACTTCGTCAATTGTTCATTGACCTTTTGTTGCCGCTAGTACAATGTACATTATATGCCATATAATACATAAGGAAGGAAACTCTGTAAAGAATGTGAGTGCAAAACTTTGGGACTCATTCTCACCTAGGCAAAGGAATAAAAACCTCAGTGGAGAAAGTTGAAAAGTCCGCTGAACGCTCGCTGGGTCGCTTTATGAGTCCGAACCAAAAAAAGCAGAAACTTTTTCAATGTTAAGGCAAACACACAAAAGTTGAGGTTGAAAATAACTGCAGGTAAGCCAGCTCCTCGCATTCAAGGCAAATATATAAACAATGCTAAAACTTAAATAAAACGTCGAGGGCAGGTGAGATGCCAGCCCGCCGCACCCCGTCTCCCCACAAGCCATTAACTGTTTGCAAACGAAAAATACACAAAAAACGGCAACAAAATGCCATAAAAAATGGCATAACAAAAGGCTACAGTTCTTGTTTTTTTTTTTTTTTGGGAGGAGAGGAACTCTCTTAGACTGTTTTGATTGAAATTCGAAATTGGAGTATTGTTAGTGCATGCAAATGACGTCAATGATGAGATGGCTGGTAATTAGCCGAGCGTGCCAAGGAGCCTTTAAACTTTACGCCCAAATGGAGGCGTGCTAAGGACTCTAGCATACTTTCGAGGGCCACTTTGGGCGCAAAAGTTGGCAAAAATCAATATAAAATACTGAAAGCGAGTCAAATGAATCGCTCCATAGACGTTTAGATTTGCCAAATTGAGCGAACCACTTGATAAATGTTTGTGGTGCGTCAAATACACATTTACGTCTGCCATTCAATCGCTCGCCCCCCTCCCTGCATAACAGTTTTGCGTGTGCCATTCCGGGCATGACGCAGGCACACACACACACACACACACACACACACACACACACATATATCTGATATAGAGACATGCACACACACATGTAACAGCTTGTATAACTTTGTGTCTATCAATGAACGGCAGGCGTCACAAAAATAGCATTTGGATTTCTGTACAAATGTTCGCAACTGACTGACAATATTGTCAAAGTTTTTTGTGTGTATTAAAACAGCATTCAGAAGGCGTCATTTCCCTAGGGTGCCATAAAAAACACATAGACATGGACATAGAGAGAGACGCAGACATTACACAGACAGGCCAGCCAAGTGCGGACAATGTAATTCGATGTCCTGGCACATGTCTAAATGAATTATTTATGCCCGCTTGGTGCAGCCATTAAGAGTCAATATTGTAAACATCTATTGCTGCTCGTTATGTGTGTTCTCCCATTTAATATCTCATTAAAAGTGCACACATAATCTCAGCCACACGTTAAGCCGCTCTGACCTGCCCCCACACACACACTATTCATCAGGAACACGGACATTTAGTGCTTGTCAATAGCCACAAATTGGCTGCAAAATGTGTTGCCCTTTCAATTATTGCGCATACGACGCGTGGGCCGGCGTCCTGGCAACCCGCAGGCGTGGCACAGCTTTTGATGTATTATAGTTGCCAATTGCATGGCGGTTTTGTGGATTTGTGAGTGGCTGGTTAAGTTTCAATGGTGCCAGCTGAAATTGATCCTTAAGCTGTAGTTTATAATTCCATAGAGGTTGTTATAAACCACTTTGAAATCGCTTTCAAGCGTATTAAGGCTTCAAATGAATTTAAATGTATTAAAAAGACAAATTAAGCTCACTGAAGCTCAACTAGAACGCTATAAAAGGCATTTAATTCTATAAAAATTATTATTAACAGAGAAATCTAGCCAGTTGAGAACTGAAGCTCCAGATCAGTCTGTTAATAATAATATTAAGCCAAAAAACATGTCTTGAAGCCTAAAAAACTAGCTACAAGTTGACATAATGCTTAGCTCGCTTGTTCTACAAGTACGCAATAATGCTGAAAAGCCAGCTTAAGCTTGTCTCCTAGTCACACTTAGAGGTTTTATTTATTTCCAGGACGACAGCTGTCCGTCTCGTAAATGTCAGAAAACGCGGAGAGTGTAAAATCTTGTTGTAATTTCAACAAGACAATTTTATGTGCTGTGCCGTTGTTTGATGTTCATTTTCATTACCTACTCTCAAGTGCATCAAGTTTTATGTGGCGCAGCGAAATAAAAACTTTAACAGCTCGCAGCACAATTTTAAAGCACTGGCAAATGTTAACAAAAAATAACAAAAAATTATACACAGAGGCGCCTGGGAACTTCTACACCTGTCCTGGATATTCCGCTGAGTGCTGAGTGCTGAGTGCTGAGTGAGCTGTCTGAGTTGTGTGTGGGCGGATTTCAGTTGTTGGCAAAATAAGAATACACAAGGCAGCGAGCGACACCTGCGTATCTGTTTGGTGGAATCGTTGAGCTTGTTTTTAATTTCAATCAACTTAGGGGCGACAGGCGCGTGTAATTCAAGGATTTCTTATACCTTATTTCAAACAGCTCTGAAACTATTTATCAAACTGATGGCGGCAACTTGTCGCCAAGTCACGCCGCATGCCGCATGCCGCACGCCTTCCGTCGACAGCAGTTACAACAGAAAGTTGTCAGTTAGCAGCACACAAACAAGTTATCAAAAGCGCATCAGGCGCGTCTGTCCGATGGCGGCCCAAAGGCATTGTTGTAATCATTATTGTTGTTGTGGAACTGGATATAGACGGGTGCTATAGTCACGCACAGGGCTCAGATAGCAGCACGTACAAAACTCAATACTCGACTCCTGCGACTCCTGCGACTCGTTCGCCTGCTTTCAGGACACGAACGGCATAAATGAAGCCATGCTCCGAGTGACAACTTTAATCTTATGCCCATAGATAGCAACCCAAACTTAAATATGCTAAGAATCTGCATAATAACTGACATTTTATGGCCGTCTATCGAGTCTATTCTGCCAGACAAAACAATGCGTAAAAAATGCTCGCCGGATGTGCGCTCTGCCTTACCTTAACGCACTACAAATAACCATTTAAAAGGTCCTGCATCCATGTCTTAACTTGGCTTAACTTTAGTTCAGGTTGCGCCAGAAAAGCGGCTTACAACTCAATTTCCCTAACAAGTTTTGTGCTTAAACTTTAATTTTGTGAGCTTCATAAACTTCATATGGCTTTATAACTGAAGCAGGACTAAAAGGGTTAAGCGAATATTGCGTGAGTCCAGGCAGACAATGGCTGGCACTCGGACAGGACGAAAGTTTATGAATTCCTTTACAAAATTGCATAAGTTATTTAAATTTCTACCATTGAGCTACACTTCATTAAATTGAATATTCAAGCGGAATTTTGTACACAAAATATAATAATATTAGTAGCTGTGAACTCTGACTATAATTTAAGTTTTGCGCGCTTTTTAAAGTCAACAAAATTCAATAAATGAGCAGCTCTAAATTTGATTGCTCAATTAATAAACATTTACTGCTCGTTAAATTACTAAATAGAAACGATGAAACTAATAGTTTGTCATTTTTCTCAAACAACTCTTAATTCAGCCAATTCAAACTATAAAATAACCCCAGGAGTGTTTTCTGAAAGCTGCTTTAAAATTCGACTAACCAATTATGTATTTGACTACTGGTCGTAAAAAAATATAGGAAAATTAGAACATAATTTTCAATTATAGGGCGACAGTCATAAAGATAAGCTACGTCATAAAATGTTTGTTTTCTTTATCAAAACAAGATTTTTATGACAACATTTGGGCAACACTTTGGCCTAGCACGAAGGACATGCAAGTTTAGAGTCTTTACAACTAGCTAAGTAGCTTGAGCACAGAACAGCGCGCCAACAATAAATTATTCAAATTAATTTACATATTTTAGTAAGAATGTTTTCATTAAATTCTCATAAATATATGCAGCTATAAGTAGGTCAGAAAGATAAGCGCAGGACAAACAAGGGCCAAAACGTCAACTTAACTTATGCAAATATGAGCTTAAGCAAACTAACCTGAATATATATGTGTGTATATATATATATATACTATATATATGTATATGTGTAAAGGGCAGGGCCATGCTGCCAACTAATATTTGCACATTTAACGGACGTTGGTGGCCTTGATTAAATAGCCAAAAAAGAAGACAAATGCTGGCCATACAATACACGCAGATGTAAACCTATATTTACTTGAGTGACATGGCTGATCGGGCTAATCAAACAGTTGCCAACAAAGCAGTTAAGCAAAGCCAACAAAGGGCGCCCACACAATGAGCTCTATGTAAATAGCCAAGGAGCAGCAGCAGCAGCAGCAGCAGCAGCAGCGAAATCTCAGTTATGTCACGCACAAGGCGCCTACATCATAGTGTCGCCTCTGCCACCTAGAAAAAGTACTAATGCGATTTTCATGCGAATGCGATAAGCGTCGCATAAACGCAATAAGCTGCAAATAATCAGCAGCGAGACAAGAAATCTAGACAGTATACACCAGCATACACACACACACACACACACACACACACACACACACACTCACACAGACACCTGCCTTAAGTGGCCATAAAACTTGGGCGCATTTGCGCCTCGCACGCAGAAAAGTATGCTACGTTTTACTTGCTCGAGCATCGCCTTAATGGCAGAACGCTTCAGTTGCTCAGTCGGCGGACTGCGAGGTCGTTTATTAAAGCGTCGACTTGAATACTTGTTGTTTTGCTTATGCAAATGTATGTAAAGTGTTGAAGCGATGCCAAACAATTTAGCAGAAACCCTAAATGAAGTGAGAAAAATAAAATTAAAAACCTTCAAGCTATAGCCAAAGCTATAGGTACAAATTCAGGTAAGGCAACTTCTTTCGAATCAAAGGTAGCTACGATGCGCCACAAAAAAACCTGCCCAGCTAACAAAAATGGCAGGCATGGGCATGGTAAAGTAAACAAAATGTAAATTGCTTTTGCGTTTTTCCACTTTTTTCACATTTCTTTTTTTGTGGCCAATGCCAGAGCTGATAATGCGGCAAACGTCCAATGCACCCGATATGAATGGGTTTTTGGGTTTTTTTTATGTACAGTCGAAGAACCCATTAAGTCCGCCCTCGAACGCTATTGAACCTGCCAGCAGATTTTGTCTACTAAATTAGAATGGAAACAGGTGGCGTATACGCAATGTGGTTGGTTAGCATACTTAAAATGTTAGTGCCTTTTTATGCAGCTAGCAAAGCAAATTATTCAATTTAAATAAAACTTAATTTATTAACAAGCGTGTTGCTCAAATTTATTGTAAGTCTCAAAGTAAGTTTCAAAGAGCTTGAAATGAAAACAGAAATATTTGGAATATCCTTAAGCTAAGTTGAGTTTTAAGCAGCAAAAACTGAAATGTTTCACAGTCTGTTACTCAGCCGCGCAAATCACAAATCTTTGCAAATCAAAAGTAAATAAACGCAGTGTTTTTCAGTCATTTGAATAAGACAAAAGTCGGGGCAATGGTGGCGTATGCTTAATGAGCTCACTGAAATGCGTTTTAATATTAACTCTTGGCTAGCAACAACACTGAGTGGCGCCGCTTGCTCTTACAAATTGTCCTGGCTGTTGTCCTTGTTGTTATCCTTGGCTGGCAGCTGTTGCTTAGCGAGCGACATGCTCATAATTGCGCATACAATTTGGCAGCGGCTTAAGATAGCAAACGGCAAGGATACTCAGCGGGCAGCAGAAGGAAAAGGGACTCAAATTGGAGAGAGAGGATTACTTTAATAATTAAGGCACTCAAAATCAAGAGATTGGGTAAAGTAGCAGCTCACAGAGAAGTAGCCTGCTGCAAATACAATGTTAGTCAGACAGGCTATAAAATTCAACAGGACATAACACACACAGGCGCTGCTTGGCAAATGTCGTCATCTGCGTGCAGCCCCGCAAAGGATGCGTCGCCTGTCGCCTCCCGTTTGTGTGTTGGCAGCAGGACTATTGGGGGCGTGGCACGACACTTGACACCGTTGACAGCGCAAATGTTGCTACTAAAAAACTAATTTCTCGCTCTGTTGCGCATAATTTTATGCAATTGTTTTTAAATTGAATTGCAAACTGACAAAATGTGAAATGACCAGACGCCCACTTTGTGCCACAGCACGCGCACTTCGAATCTTGATTGCATTTGCATTTTTGGGCCAGAGCATCTCTAGGGGGTTCTCACTTCTACTGCATATCATTTTATACTTTATTATTTTACAGTGCATGAGCACGACAATTAATAACAGCAGCTCGCTGTCTCCTATTGGCATTTCATACAATTATGTCCGTTAATTATTGCTGGCTGTGCACTGGCGTCATCTGCACCACATGTCGTATGCGCAATGCTTTTTCATTCATTTTATTAATTATTGCCGAGCCGCTTTTATGTGCATCAACATCAGCTTAAAGCTGCTCGCGCTTCAAAACGTGCATTAAATTTATTTTTATTTAAGTTTCTTGGCTTTGTATTTGTTCGACGGCAGCTATTTTATTGACTATATAAATAGAAAGCTGTTGACTAAAATGTGCTGCCAAGGAAGCCATCCACAATGAAGTCCATTTTCAAAGCAATTTCCAAGTCAAAGTTGATGTTTAACTTCTTGTGAATGCTGATTTAAATCTAAAACTATAATGCTTCTTTGCTTTTCAAAGCACTTTACTTTCCAATTGCTTTTCAAAATTGTCTTTCCCTCAAAAGGCACCCAAATATTGAATAGTTTTTTGGAATTCAGAACACTTAACAGTTTTGAATGATCGAAAATGAGCAAAGGTCTGTATATTTCATTTCTACTTCTCTTAAAAGTCTGGCATAAGAAACATATTTCAAAAATTTTTTTTTTTTTTTTTTGATATGCATTTAATTTCTTGAAACATTGATCATTTAACCTAATAAATTTAAAATGTTCGTGTAAGGGTGTAAATTTGACTGGGGACGTGGGTGGGGGAAAACAATGTTGGTGTGTTTGCAGCAGAAAATTTCTTTTACTTCAATTTCTCATACTTTGATGACACACGAATAATCTGCCAAGTATTTTGAAACTAGTTAAATACTTAAACAAGTATGTTCCAAAAAACTTAGCAGCACAAGTTGGTAGAAAGAACGTGAGCTACAAGATATATTCGTATGAACATATACCTAAACTAAATCTACATTTAAAACGTTGTCAAAAATGTAAAAAGCAACAGCATAAATTCCATTTGTAGGACAAACTTTCTGAAACACTTTCAGCACTATAAATTTGGTTATTTACACAGAAAAAGTTAGCTTTCTAATGAATTCTTACTCCCTGTACCCATAAAATGGGTAAAAAGGGGGTACTAAATCTGTGCAAATGTATGTAACAGGCAGAAGGAGACATCTCCGACCCTATAAAGTATATATATTCTTGATCAGTATCAGAAGAGATTTCGATTTGGCCATGTCCGTCTGTCTGTCCGTCTGTCCGTCCGTATGTATGAACGCAAGGATCTCAGCAACTATAAGAGCTAGAGACACCAAATTTGGAATGTAGGTTCGTGTATAGCGGGAGCAGGTCAAGTTTATTTTAGATTTGAGATATCTCCCCCCGTTCCCCCGCAATTCGATAAAACCGTTTTACAGGAACAATTTTAAGATATAGCTTTGGGATTTGGCATGTACAATACTTTAGTCACTCTAGTCTACTGTCCAAATTTCAAGTTGTTTGGACAATAAACACGGAAGTTTTTAACGAAAGAAGATTCAGTGCTTCAGCGCAAGGGGAAGAAGAAGCACAGCCACCACTTAAAATGCTCTCGCTTGCGCTGCGCTCGAGCTGTCGCTCGTGTGTATGTCTTTGTGTATGTGTGTGTGTATATGTGTCTGTTTGTGTGTGGGTATGTGTACGAAGATGCGATTGGAAATTTTTGACCGGGTACGGGTTTTGTAGTCGGGTTTACTCGACTATAGCATTCTTACTTGTTAAAATTAAGGTTGACATGCACAACTAAAAATGAATTTAAATTTAAATTTTGGTTTCATTTTATGCGCTGCATTATATAACAATTTACAACAGCAAGTGACTTGTGTTTTAATTAAATAAAAGTAAAGTAATTTTTGACAGCGCACAAAAGTATGCTATGAAATATTGCAGACTATGCGGGCAACATTGCAGTTTTAGAAAAGCCTGCATTATGTTATCAAATGTTGCTGTAGTCTGTTTTTAATTGGCATTAACAATGTTCCCACAGGAGTGTGTAGTGTGTGTGTGTGTTCGACTTATGATCTAATCAATTTTAATGACCTTAATGCGCCTATTTGCACACACAGATATTTGAGACCATTTTAATAGGCAATTTGCGTAAACGTTTATTGAATAAGCGTTAATGCAACTAGCATCGAGTAAAGTGTTTTGACACACACACACACACTGGCAAATGACATCAATAGGCAATCATGCTTTGGACACGTGCCACATGCCACGGCAACTGACTCATAGCTTCTGAACTATCTCGAAGCTGCTTTCACCTGGACACGTACACAGCTGCAGCACCTTAATGGCACCGACAATGTCATTGGATCAATGTGCAATAGCAACAACATCAACAGCAACAATAAACACAGCAAGAAAACCAGCAACTAACGTCATTTTGTGTGCTAATGGCCAGTTGTACAGGAAATGCCATTAGCACAGTGTTCACAACAAGAAAATGCATTAACGTGGCTGTTAAGTTGGCTTAGACTGGCAGCTACCAACCATGGCGACCTTATGACAACGTCTCAAGCTGCAAAGTATATTAGAATCACATTTATCATAATTAACGTCAGTCAAGCCCAGACCAGACCAGACCAGACGTTGGTACATCATCGTCTATACTGATCCCAACGTGCATGCGAGTCACACGACAAATGCCCAAATACAAAATTCAACGGGCAAAATACAGGCCATAAAATGCTTGGAATTTCATTGTTAAAGCTGCCGAAATGCGAACGCCAGCGCCAACGCCGAGTGGGCTTTGAAGGACCAAAGCGACGACGACGACAGCTCATAAAAAATGCTACAGGCACGCACATGAAAAGGACCGCAATGGCTGCCTACGAGTGTCAAGTAGAGCAAAACAGCAAGCCATAATGCTTTAAAACAAGGCTGCTCGACTTGGGCCTACCCTAGCATATATTTATACTCACATATGCACACTGAGACAGTAGAAATAGTAAGTTGGTTGTAATATGGATAAGTAATATGGTTAAACATCTATAAATTGACTATTTTCAACATCAAAAGTGAGTCCTTAACAATTTACAATTTAACAACTTTAAATCGTGTTGAAGACGAAATTATTTTGAATTTGTTAACTACTCCACATGTTTACTAATTTAACTATGTGTTTTTTCTCTCAGTGTACTTATGTACATTAGCAACCATAATTTAGACCATCACTTTTTCAGCTGCTTTCCTTTGTTATTCAATTTTGAATAACTTATAATCAGAATATAGAGCTGGCATGCAAAAATGCGTGTTTTATTTTTAAAATATTTGTCCGCAGTTGGTTTTAGGTTAAACCAACCTGATCGGCAGTTGGTATGCTAGAATCTACATAACTAATTTTGGGGCCTCTGAGAATAGTGCATGAAGAGACATGATGATATCGATTCTATTGTCGATTTGAGCATGCAATATTCCTATGTTAAAAATACAATAAGACACCAATAATAGATTTATAGTTTCCTAAGGCTGATTACTATTATAAATAAAGGCAATTAACTAAATAAAAAATGTTTGATTTTGTTTAATAATTCTTATATATGCTTTAAAAGATCGTTTCTTCTTTACTTTATATATTTCTTTTTAAAGTTGGTTCATTTTAAGCTCCAAAAACGAATTATTTTTAAGTTTGTACAATTTGTAGGTTGAAAATCAATCTACAAAATATTTAACAACTAGAAATTGGAACAGTTTAGAGACAATATCTTAAAAACAGCGTCTCATACCCCTGTTAAAGCATTTTTACTGAGTATAAGAAGAACGAGAAATAAAAAGGAGGAATTTATACGCACAGTGCCAAATGATTCATGCGGAAATAAAGGCACTCGTGAGTGTTGTAAATATTGTTGCTGCGACCACAGGACGAAAGCGTGGCCAAGAGTAAAACAAAGGATAACTTTGCATTTTTTGTTCGCACCTTTTAGGTCTTTTGAGCAAGGGACACGCACATGAGTCAAATTCAATTTTTAATAACCGCTCGCAATTTGGTTGATGGATCAAAGAGTGTGACCGTATAAACGACACAACGGCGTGTTCTTCTGAATATTTTAATTGACAGTTTGATTGTTTCGCAGCGCGATTTCATTTTATGTGCAATTCACGCATGCGAATGACTGGCGGGGGGGAGTGGCGACAGCGGCACCGACCTGGGTGGCAGGGTACAGTTGTGGCAGGGGGCGGGCAGTCAAGCAACAGTTGAAGTGTTTCTCCTCTGCGTCGACTCACCAAATGAGCGCTCAACAGTTTGTTGCACAGCACGCTCTAGAGCATGCATGGGGAAGAGGAAGTGAAGAGGAGCAGAGCCCATGTGGCAGCAACATGTTGACAAAGGTAATCAAAGTTGCTTCTAAATAAATACCAGTTTCGTTTTTTTAATTAACAAATTAAAATAATATATATAACAAATTTTTATGATATTGAATATTTGTAATATTTTACTTCACTTAAAAGCTGTTGAAAAAAAATAATTTAGTTTAATATTTAAATAAAAAATTAAAATTAAGAATAAACTTTTAAATTTGAATATTAGATTATTTACACTTTTTATATTAGTTTTTAGACTTGTTCCATTTTTTATTATTATTTGCGTTGCGATTTTACCCAAGCATGTATAGAGTTTAGTAAGCCAGGATCTATATATTTACAGAGTTTGTAGATGTTAACTAAAGACTTTTCCAAAACGAATTTTATAGGTGTTCTGAATTCCGACAAACTATTAAAAGTTTTTTTTGATCAATTTTGCATATAAGCTAGTGAAATTTAAAACTTTTCAGCCTAAATTGAATATGAAATAACGCTTGAAATATTTTTTGCAAATGGAAACACAAAATTCACAAGTATTCAAAATTAAAAGTACTCGAAAAAGGCAATGACTTGTATATAAAATTTAATTAAATGAATTTAAGCAGTATATAAATAGAGAAAAATTTAGTTCAAGAATCTGAAGAAACAATAAAACAAATTCGATTCAAGTGAATCAAAGCAAGCACAAAAACAAAGCACAGTCTCTATTGAGAATTTAATTTAAATAAAATACGTAAACTATGCGACAGTTGGGTGAGTTTAAGACCACTGTGCTCACCGCAAAACTTGTTGCTAAAAACGCGCCAAAATATAAAGAAAAAACAAACACAGAGAAAAGAAAATAAGAACACACACAGAACAGAACAACAGAAAAACAGGCGACCAAAATGCGCACCGCAGCAGTCAACACTGCAGTCATCGCAATGAGTAATTTTCACCACCCAAGCGGGCCCAAACCTCAGCCCCCAGTCACCACCCACAACACCCCACAACAGCCACCCACCCAGCTGGGTGCTGGAAAACTCACCTGTTAGGCGCAGGATGCCTGGCCAAAGGCTGCTTCTTCTTCCGCGACCCGAATCGATGGTGAATTGAGAAACCTGCTCGGTTCTCGGACTCTCGACCGAAAACAGTTGCGACGCGACTAAGGAACGTAACGGACGTGCGAGCGCTTTCAAAACTCAACGAAAAGTTTCTGAAATCATAAAAAACAATTTTTCAAATAATACCAAATATCTAACGAATACAAAAATCAACAAAATATACAAAAACTAATGTGTTTTGAATAAAAAATGCAATTGTTTATGTGAAATCTTATTAAAATCACCAATATAATAATGAAAAGGCGAAACGCCTAGTTGAGTTTTCTGTGGCGATTCGTTTCTCAGAGCTCTATATCGCGTTCAGTTCGTCGCCAACTCTCGAACCCAACGAACGTGTGAAAGACCGTGATTCAAAGTGCTATAAATAAATAATATCAGAAATCAGTCAATCGGTAAACAATTGTAGTTAGTACTATGCTGAAATGAAAGCTGTATATAAAATTGCATTACCTCTTAACCTAACCCATCAAAATATATATTAACTATTAATCAAATATTCTGCACGCACTTTTTCTGCATTATCCACGTACTAACCAAGCCAAGACCTCTTAACCACCTTATTAGCAATCATTAACATAGATAAACGTAGCGTTTAAATACGCTAATACATATATACATACTTATATAGTTAAGTATATTAAATAGCTCGTAGTTCTTAGGCCCCAGTCACAATATTATTCATGTTGGACGAGGCGTTCTGTCACATTATAAACGATATAAGTTTACGGCTTTGTTGCTTTACACTCCTGATTATCATTTTCACTGTATACTATACGTGCCGGCTCTGGCCAACGAACAGTCGCAAAGAATCCAGGATCGCGCTGCTGCCACGTAAGTATCTGCAAACTCTTGCCACCTACTTAACAATTTGGCTATGATTTCTGGCCAGCTCAATTAGTTGGGAGCAGTCTGCAATTGAAACTTAAATTACAGAAGTTTTTCCTCAAACTTGTTAGAGGGAAACTGAAGTGCAAATTACAAAGAAAACAGCTGCTCTCCCAACACTAATTGCATTTGGCTCAACCACACTAAAGATATCCTCTAACAACAACTACAACAACAACATGTCAGCCATTGCTGTAGTTTCAGTTTCTGTTTCTGTTTCTGTTTCCGTTTCTGTGTTCAACCATGCGGAGAACACGCCTGATAAGGTCTTATCATTGTTAGCTCACACACACACACACACACACACACACACACACACCGCAATGATAAGGAAATACGCAGCAGTGCACACCGTGATAACAATAGCGCAAAAATATCCAATACCAATCGGGAAACCACACACATGTCTACATATTATGCGAGCATACAATAGTTTTCCTCAATATTCGTTTGTGAAGGATACAAATTCAATGAGCCACTAAATTGAAATATACAACGCAGGGGGAAATAGATTAGATTGAACTTGAATAATACGAAATACGAATACAAAAATAGATATTTAACAAATAACATAAACTATGTTGTAGTTTTCCCAGAACATATTAGAGTGTTCTGCTTGAAAGACAATCTTATAGGTACATTATAGTCAGATATTAGATTACGACTAATATTATGTTACACAAGAGTTTTAATGGACAGATAGATATTGTATATGTGCCTTTTGTTCTCTACAATTAGTTAGTTGTATATCTTTTTCATCTCTGGCCAGTTTGCAGTACAACATTTGTATGCAGTATTCAATTAAGTATACGCAGCGTGAAAAACAACGTCATAAGTACGTCAGCTGCTTATTTTTGAATAATTCTATGCATATGCACACAATGGTGACAACATGCACTCACACTCATATTCACACTCATACTCACACACCAACACACACACCCACACACACATGGGAGAACCATGCAAAACATTTGCTTTGTTTAGGGCCAACATGCATTAAGCCTTCTGGGCAGCTGTCAGCAGTAGGCAACAAGGCACATTAGGAAACACACACACACAAACGCACATAGTGTAGCAGCGAACCCTTTGAATCCTGTAAAGAATCAACAACAATAACAATAAGCATTAGTTTGTTTTGCATTTGTATTAAACAACTAAAAGAACTTAACGAGAATAAAATACATTTTGTAGCTTCCCTCGGATGTTGGCCATCCGTAAAAGCCCTTTAGCTATTTTGCCTTTTGCCTGATGATAGCCATAGCTTGTAATATATTTAGACTTTGCATAACACTACTATATCTCGCATTGTTACCAATATTAGCTGCTAACCAAATCCGTTAACAACTTCATTTACAGCTGCAGTGCTGCTAGCTGAAAGCCAATTGGAGCCATGCTTATTCTGCGAATTTGAGCCAAGTAATGAAGTGCTACACGAATAACGAAGCTGCTGTAAATCGAAACGTATTCCAACTACTTATTTCGCATATAAAATTCAAATTATTTCGACTTTAAAACGTTAACTTGAACTGTTTCTGTATCTGTATCTTTTAGTTGCAAACTTCTTTTTGAGGCAGTTCGCGCGCGTGTCTCGCAACAAAAACAAATCAACCTGGTAACAAAAATGTCCCTCATTTTGTTTTATGCCGTATTCAAAGGCATTATAAATTGAATGCAACGTTGAGTGCAAAGTGTTTTCAATCAGCTTTTAAGACGGCCACAACTTTTCCGGCGGTTTATTTCGGTTCCTTTCAAAACGTGCATTGAAATGCAACATTTATTTGACAAGCAACAATTTAACAGCTTTTTGGCCAAGGACGAACATTTTGGGCTCCTTAACTTTGTGTTAATCAAAAAAAGTTGTGGCGTGGTCGAGTAGAACTTTTATTTCACGTTTTCTCATGCAAAAATTATAAATCGACAAATTCAACAAAATTAATCTACGCTTTATAAAAACTATAATTTCAATACAAGTATTTAGTAATCATATAAATAAATATTAACCAATAAATATAAATATAAAATATAAAATATATCAAAATGGCGATGGAATGGATAACAGCTATGGACAAACGGTGAGTAATAAACAAACTCTTTAAAATAAAATAAATAGAATATATTTGACAAGAACGATGCAGACGAGTTCCTGACTGCGTTATACTCTGTTTCCAGACTGTTATCTTTTGTTCATTTTATGGTAAAGTAATTGGGCGTGGCAAAAGTAATAATCTGTATATAAGACTTTAGCTACAAAGGTGTGGCAGATATAGATTTTGCTCATTTTCGGGGGAGTGGGTGTGGGTGTCAAACATGTTTTGATCCAAATGTGTTGAGTAGCTCAACTGTAGAGCACATCTCAAATTTGCTGATGATAGCTATAAAAATGTGTAAGAAATAAGTTTCTTTTACCAAATTGCAAGCAATCTAACATTTTATCAGATGAGTTACCAAATTTATACTAATATACTCTTTTTACCAAACAAAAAACATTTTGAAACAGAGTATAAAAATCTCAAGAGGCATTTACCAAAAGGTTTTGCAAATTTTCAGCTTTTAGTTAGATTAAAAATGTAATTGGCCAAAAGTTTTACTTTTCATACTTTGTGAAGCATGAAGGCAATTATTCAAAAGTGAACAATTTACTTCGTGAGGAGCGTGAAATATTACTTGAATGTCTTTGGAGATAACGAAGAAAAAATGAATTCAAGCTTGGACTCTAGTATTCATTTAACTCAACTTGAAAATTCAAAGTTTACAAATTTCAGGAAATATTTCATTTTAGCATTGCCTTTTAAATTTTTCACAACATTTTTGGCTCTAACAAATGTCGTTTCTCTTATGTGCTCCTTTTAAGCCCCAGCTCCTTTACTTTCTACACACACACACAGTTCGTACATAACATTTAAAATGTTTATATCATGGCCGACATTCATCTGTCAGAAGGCAACAGCTGTATCCTCCATTAATTCAACCTTCAGCACAGCAGGAGGCAACAGGCAACAGGCAAATCTAAATCCAAATGCAGGACACGGCTGGCATCAAATTATACGCTTTATTAAATTACAACGTCAAATTTTAAGCTCTATTCTCGGCTAAATGCAATTTTATTACAAAGCTGCTGGTCACTTTTTGAAGTCTGCCCCAGGCCCGAGGACTTTTTCCAGTTGATTAGCGCAGTGGAGCAGCCAAAATTGAGTGCCAGCAAATAGCTCAAATAGAAATTGGAGGGTTTGAATTTTCAAGGACCGCACCCAAGCGAAAATTGTGCTCATTACAAGCTCTTTTGCAGTACACTAACATCAATTTCTAGTATATAAACAAGAGAGAATGGCTTTCTAAAGCGTGACGAAGCTATATACTCTGACAATTATACAATATGCTAATCGGATTTGAGTTAAAGTTAGGTGGAGTTTGGTTGAAGATATAATAATCGGTTTTAGCTCAAATTAGTTCAATTACTTCTAAAGAGCAAACCAATATTGAAAACTGCTTAGTTTGGTCAATGTCTTGAAAAGCAATAAAGGTTTTCATAAAACAACAGCATTTTCTACCGATCCTTCCTTTGACAGCTTTATAATATAGTTCTGCGATTCTGACCAAAATTGTGTCAGCTTGTACTAAACATAAATAAACTTGGATTGAATAAGATGGCTCAGGATATCTTCAAAAGCAAATAAGTTCTTATACAATGGTCGAATTTTCGACCGGTTGCTCCTATAACAGCACTATAATAGTAGTCGATCCGTCTGCTTCCGACATATGTACAGTCTGCAGCAATGAGAAGCATCTGTGTCAAGTTTCATCAAGATATCCCGAAAACTGAAGCTGGTATTGATGCTGATCAAGAGTATATATTTGCTTTATAAGTTCAGAAGTTGTTTCGTTCAAGGCGTAGCTTATTTTGTGACAAGAGCATAATACCTCTGAAGCTGTACAAAAAGTACACAGTTTACTTTCTGTAGCACTTAAAGAGGACGCATCATTAGCACAAGTGACGGCCACGTTTGAATGTAGGTATTGGGTCTATTATTTTGTGGCAGCTGCTGCTTACATTTCACGGACTCAACGCGAAGGAGCTGCAATAAAATGATATCTTGGGGCGTGACTGGTGCACGCCTACGCAATCAATCAGGACCTGGCCTCTGGCGGCTTAAATGAACAGCGTGTCGTCCACGGCAACCTGCCGAAAATCTAGGATATAGGGTCAGCTGGCAAAAAGGTCAAGAGTTAAGGGCTCTAAGCACACACACACACACACACACACACACACGCACAGCACAAATTGTTGACTCTGTGATTGTGCGAGGATTTTTCAGTGTGCACAGCAAATATTTGTACTTCCCCTATTTGTTGAACTCTTTTTTGTTGCAATTTTTATTTGCTTGCTGGCTGAAACAATAAGCACGTTCTGCTGTCGCTTAAAGCAGCTGTAAAGCTTTAAGAATTACAAAGTACTCGTATTTGTATAGGAATTTCAAGCACATTTTTAACGTCTGCTAACTTAATTCCTAATGACTGGCAATAAAGCAACGTCAAAGTGTCGAAATTGTCGCCACAGAATAAATGATTTAATTTAGCGAAAATTAATGGCAGCTGCTCCAAAGTCACGCAAGCAAATCTTTGGCTCGTAATGCGGATAATACGGTTTATCAAGAGGGCTACGAGTGCATCTGAAGAGCAATCAGGACAGCCAGAACGGCCAGGACAGCAGCCAAGGTAGCCAGCAATTGATATTGATGATGTTGGCTTTGAAAGTTGCCCTAGTCCCTGCGTCCTGCGACGTGTGCCTTACCGCATATTTATCATACGCCACGTGTGCAGCTTCGATAAGCGCCCTGTGCATATTTCAACTTTAAATTATTTATGCTGTCTGCCAGTTTTTGGGCAATGCGCTTACACGGCAATTATAAAAAAGGCGGCTTTGCATTTTGTAAAAACCACAAAATGCTATTATAATAAACAACAGGAGACCGCGAGCTTGCGCCTCAACGCGCTTCCGGCTTTGCCAGCCCGTCGAGTATACAATGTATACATATATCCCTATAAAACATTCTACACTCTCCATATAGACATGGCACTTAGCCGTGCCGCTGTTTGGTTAACGACAACAACCAACGCCCAGTCGCTGAGGGGCCATACACAACATGGCCTATAAATTATGTATGAGTGTGCGGGGGATGGGCCTGCTTACAGCTCACCTTCCAGCAGCGGCGAAAGTTGCTCAACGCCAGCGCCAAAAAGTAGACACTACAATATTAAAGTCGCATCCTGGCACACACACACACACACATAATTCTCTAAAGCTGCTTTTCTCTGGTTTGCCTCTACCAATTTTATGGAATTTTTAATTAGCCAAATAACACACAACACACAAAACTCCAGTTAGAGTGTCTGACGGCTGGCTCATTTCTGTTTCATAAATTTTCTATTTAAAGTAATTGCAGCTGTGCTTAGGGTAATGAAACTACAATGACATTAGCTGAAAGGGTTAATTAAGCTTTCGACTATACTTACAGAACTGTGGCGCAATAAGATATTCACTTTAATAATGTAGTTCGTAGGAGAGAACTTTGGAGTAACTTTGGAATAAAGCGCTTAGCATTTTATCAAGCTTTCCGTTGAAAGCAATATATCCATGTGCTTTTAAAACTTTTCTTTCTATATGCATACTATGTGTGGAGGAATATTAAGTGGAACATTCAGCTTAAAGCGTCTTATTATTAATGTGCTTTCAAAGCTTTATCTTTGTAGTGCATATGTGTAGAAGATTATAGTTGAACTTTCAGTCTAAGTCACCGAATTCATGTGCTTTCAAAGCTATTCTTTCTTATGCATACTATGCTCAGAAGATTAATATAGAGCTTAAGGTATTTAAAGGAACTTCCAGCTTAAGTCACCGAATTCATGTGATTTCAAAGCTATTCTTTCTTATTCATACTATGCTCAGAGGAATAATATACAATAGCATAGAGCTCAAGGTATTAAGTTGAACTTTCAGTTTAAGGCATCGTATTCATGTGCTTTCCAAGCTTTTTTCCTATATCTGCTGAAGCTTAAGGAAAGCAACCGACAAGGAAATAGCAAAAGCTTTTATGATAGATAGATAGTGGCATTGAACTCTAGCATGAAAGCACATTAAACTCCAATGTTCTTTTTGTAAAGGTTGCACTTTGGACTCTCTCTCTAACAAGCTGAATCCGTGCTGTCTACACTCGGCAGAGCCATCGCAGTAGCCGCGAGTGCCTCTCCTGGGAGAGAACTGAAGAAGGCCAAGAACAACAGCCGAAAGTAAACTTTTCCAAAGTTGAACGCTTGCAATTAGTTGTGGGGCCCTGCCAAACTTTCACTTCTACCAGTGCCTTAGCCCAGCTTCCGTTTCCGCCATTGCGGCCACTTTCAGCCCATTCTTATATTGATTTATGCATTTGTACATATTTTAAGAACATTGCAAAAAAAGTGGGATTATTTGCATATTTAATTCGAGCACAAGCCTTGGAAAAATGCCATTCAAATTTTTAATTTAAGCATTGTTGTACTTTCATTTTCATTTGCATTTCTTTCGCTGGCATTTTTTCATATTTCCTTGCCGCGTGTCCTTGGGCTCTGCCAGTTAAAAATACAAAGGCTAAACTATAGCACTTTGAATGGCACTGATTTAAAAACTGCAAAATACTCAGCCCTTACGGACCTGTGCTTATTTTTGTGCTGTTTATTAGTCTCCATTGTTTGCGATTGAGCAAGTTTACTTTTAGGTTGGCTTTAAGCCCTCAAGCTGTTTAGAAAGGTATAGACTATTCCGAAATTTAATTGTGTATAATTAGAAAGAACAAATAATACGAACAGACCAAGCAGGCCACGCGGGCTTATAGTTGAATGATCAAATAAGATGGCCCTAGTCCTGTACCCCAGTCTGAAGTATTCAAACACATTCCCACTACTCACATATATAGGCAAATGCTTCAACACATACAAACGCGCAACTTCTCAAAAACCATTCGGTGTTTATTATGCAATCGTTATTTTTACGATAGCTAGACAGTACATTAAAACTTACTCGGTGGTAGCTCATTTTCCATTAAACTTCTTTATGACAACAACTTAAAAACATCCACTTGTAAGGTTTACAACTTTATAGTACGCGTGCATCCTAGATTTTCTGCGAAATATCCTTTTCGCACTTGTTTGTCCTCTAGATTGATTTGGCATTTCAAATTTCATTTGTTCAAAAGTTACAAATTTGCAATATATTTCTGTTTGGTCTTGAATGGTTTTCAGAGATTTCCAACATCGAAAACTTTGTCAAATTAATTTCAATTTTTATGCAGAAAGTCTTTTCATGGTTTGACCTTTAGATGGATTTGACACTTAAATTTCATTCAATGTTATAAATTGAAATTTTTTGAAACTTTTACTATAATGTAGCTTAAAAACTTGCCTTCAAACCTCGGTTTGTTCTTAGCATCAATTTAATATCTTAACTAAAGAATTCCCTCAAAATAGTTTAGCGATTGGCACAATGCCATATTAATTAAATATGGAATACGCCAATAAAACTCAGTTCAACATTTGAAAATCTGGCATTCAAAATGTCACGTATTAGTATATGAAACAATGGCATGTTAAATGTTATGATGGCAAATAGAGGAATATAGAATAATATTTTTATTGTAATAATACCAAAATAAACCACTATTAATCTTCCGTTGAAATACTATAAATAGCCTTAGCCTAAAGTTACTTAACTGAAAATTAGATGTGTTTATGTTGTGTGTTTTTATTGCAGTCCTTGTGATCGAAACCTACGTGATGTAGAACTAATATCCTGTCGATTGCGTCGCGTGGAGCCGCTGTGTCGCCTGCCAGGGTCAGCCTTGCAGCAGTTGGCCATGTGCGGTTTCTACGAGGACTTGGAGAAGGGTGTCACACGTAAGTGCTATTATTACATTAATTATTTACGCCAAATAATGCACTGCCCCTAAGCTTTTGTTTCCTACATCATTTTTATATATTTTTAATAATACTATTAAACAACACTCTTTTCATTCTCGCCTCGCCTGCAGTTTTTCGCGCTGGGGAACAAGGACGCTTCTGGTATGCGGTCCTGGGCGGTTCGCTGGAGGTGCGCTACCATGCGCATTCCGATGCCGATGGCAAGGTGAGTGCATTCATTCACATATGGCAGTACGGTCCATAAATATGGAATTCATGGCATATAGTACGAGATATGTGGGATAGTGCCAGACATTGTCAGGCGGTTTACAAGCGAAACTGCTGTCATGTCATGTGAAAACAATGCACGGTTTGAACAATATAATTGATGGCGATTATACGGGGCCAGGATGCGGGACGAGCTGGCAGCGGGACGAGCCTTGCATGTTCAATATGTCGTTTCGATTGCCAAGTGGGTGTTGGTTTTTGGATTGCGGTTTATGGCACAGCAGTTTGGCTTTTATCTCATGTACCGTACCCAAAACTGCTGACAGCGCCATTGTACATTCAGATCCTTGGCATGCGCCAGTTCCAATTCATTTCTCTTTTTTTCTGCCAGCCTTATTCTGTTTTTCTTTCATTTTTTTTTGCCATTGTGCTGGCCACACACAACTACAGCACATTAATTTCCGCACGGATATTGGCCAGCCGTTTTTACAGCCTGTCGATGCCGTTTTGCTAGCTCTCTGAACACGGTCGAGTTCATTTTTTTGCATGGTCTTTCATCGAGTGGGCCCACTCTCGAAAGGTGTCGGCTAATTGAAATGGGCGGGGAAACGGAAAACGGGGAAAGTGCTTATGGGTGTGTGTAGCATGTGCAATAGAAATTTGAGCATTATGAGTAGTAAGTGGGCCGTGAAGGACGTTTGGTGGTAACGTGAACTCAAAGCTAATCAAAATTGTGGTTACCGTCTGTCCGAAACTGAATTCAACCAGCTTGTGAAATTAGATTGGTGGTTTTATACATGGGGTATTATCGGTTCGATCATTTATGCAATTTTAACAAATTTACAAATTATGTATTCATAGCTGAATTTAAATAATAAAATGCTGAACAACAAAATAAGCATTATCATTGGTAGTATTTTCATAAAACTCTAATCAATACGAGTATATATTTTATAATTTTATTGACCTGAGTTTTTAAATGATTTTTTTTAGTATTTCCATAAGCTCTTAACAAATAGAAAGGCTTTTTGAGAATTGAGCTATATTTAATTGACATATAATCAAATTTACAATTCAACCAACGTTCAACCAAAAGAATGTAAACATTTTAGTAGGTTAATGTATGTAAAAATTGAATTGAAATACTTTACAACAAGTAAGAATGTTTTAGTCGAGTACACTCGACTACGAGACTCCCTGTACCCAGAGTTGTAATCGGCAGGCCCTTAGCTGCAGTGCTAAATTTATGGCCAACCGTGCAGAGATGAGCGAGACTGATCGAAGAGCTGATACTTATCGATATTTTATCGAAGAGGCCAATTGGCTGCGCGCCAACAGTCAATTTTTGAATTTTGATGCATAGTCTGCACTATGCAGAGCATTGATAACAATATGTTTCAAGAAAATAAAGTCATGCAGATGGCGCATGTCTCACAAAGAAAAATGTCAAGCAGATCAGGTGCTTAAAATTTATCGTATGGTTTGCGTACCGATAAGCAATTATGAAACCATATGGGCTTGTGTTGCTTAAAAGCGACATGTGCATCAGCTGATGCCGTGTGTTTTGGTATGTCGTGACGTCACGAGTACAAGACCCGCTGCACTTTCGCGCTCGCTCGCACACATGGTTAAGCCTTAAGTACTTAATACATATGTACATATGTACATATGCTGAAGCCTTATAGCCTTTTGTGAAAAACTTTTACGAATTAAATCAAATTCAATTTTCAGTATGATTAAGCGTTTAAATATAAACCTCGGCTTATTTAAACTGCCTCCAATCAGAGTCGAAGGAATTTTATGACCTAATTTTGTACACGTACATATTTGCATAATTTTTCACTTGATTTATTTAGGCAAAAACGTTAGACAAATTTGCCAGTGGCGAACACTCGCAATTACGGCCCCATAAATTATGTAGATTTTTTGGGGGCTCTATGACGGTATTCTAGCTTTCGGGTGGGGACTCTGTGGCCGCGCAGAAGAAACTGTATTTGACACTTCATAAAATAAAAGTAAAACAAGGCAAATTTAATGAACGAGCTGCGCGCGTTCGGGTTAAAGTTTTAGATGGAAGATGGAAGTTGGAAGTTGGAAGCGTGGCGTGCGACACGCAAAACCCAATTTCATTTCTCATTTTTGAAAAAGACGAGCTAAATATAAACGCAAGGGAAAAGCCAAAATTAAGAAGAAGAAAAACTGAACACAAGCACAACAATCAAACAAAGGGGAACCCGAGACCGTAGACCTATCAATAGCCATACAATTAATGTCAAGTGGGGGGGGGGGGGGGGAGTGCGGGATCGAGCTCATCAAAAAATAGACAAGCATACAACTTTTTTTTTTTTCGAAATATATCAAATTTATGTGCGACTTGCAGCGGCCATTTGGTGTGAGTTCCGCACTACCGGATTTCCCTCCGAACTCACGTGACACAAGGCGGTGGCGGCAGGGGACGGAAGACAGACAGCAGGGGTTGGAGGGGGCATGCTGTTCCTGCTGATGATTTGAACTCACGTCATAGCCCGAGAGCAGCTAATTTTGATCTAATGAACTACGAGCAGCGGCCAGCAACAGATACAAATTGCAATTCATTTATTAGAGACTCTTGGTTTCTACGTTGCTTAAGCCCAAAAGGGGGTGTATGGGGGGGGGGGGGGTAGGGAGGGCGTGGCAGCAGCACTAATTAGTGCACCTATAAGCCGTTATAATTGTATAATTATATTCAAGTTAGTTGCAGTGCCCCATCAACAATATTTGCGGCCTTCAACTTCGTTGCTTAGTATCTTGTATCTTGTATCTATCAGTGCTTGCTTGCAGTGCTATCTTCCAGGTTGTGTGATGTTGTCTTGAATTACACGATTAGTCTTCGCTGTGTGCTGTTGACGCCGCCAACGTGGCTCCAATTAAAATTATTATATAATTATAGCCGGCACGCCTGGCCATCAAATTAGCTACTCTATGTTTTTCCTAAACTCATCAAACTAATGAAAATATTTTTTAAAAAAAATTAAAAACAAAAAAAACAGCAACATTAATAATGAGCTGTCTTTGGTGTGCTGTAACTATATACCCTTACAGCAATGTTTTTCATACAAAAACTCTATAGCAGCTATTTAATATAGTCATCAAACTGTTCTGGGCCAAATAAAACATATTAAAACTTGCCAGTAATGAGTTTGGTTGAAATATCTGTAAAAACAAAGTTTTTCTCACAAAAACTCATTTTCATCCCATATTTCCTAAAGCAGCTATAGTATAACACTATAAAATGTAGAAATATTAAGTTTGGCTAGTGATATCTTTAAAAAATAAAATAAGGTTTTTCATACAAAAACTCAATTCTCAATTAATTGTTTCTATGGCAGCTATAGATATAGTACTTTGATTCTAACCAAATGAAGTCAACTTGTGTGAGCATAAATAAACTTCGATTTGGTCAGTTTGGTTAGCTTATCTTCATAAACAAAATGTTTTTTATACAATATATAAATTGCCGACAGATCGTTCCTATGGCAGCTATATGATATAGTGATACAATTCGGTCAATTCCGTCATATGTTCTGTCTACAGCTAAAAGAAGAACTTGTGCAAAGTTTTATAAAGATATTTATCTAAAAAACTGAATAGCTAGAGATACAGACAGTTAGACGAACATTTTAGATCAACTCGGTCATAGATACTGATCAAGAATGCATATACTGCGCAAGGTTTCTTCAAAGCGTTGCACATTTCATGACAAAACTAATATACCCTCTGCAAGGGCATAAGAAAACATAACCCACATATAATTAGAAGCCATTAGCCGGCCCAGTTACTTCCTCTACGAGGCAGGTTCCATTCGAGTGGAGGCCACCCAGCACGGAATGCACATCAATTTTCAAGTTCAGATACTTTAAACGTAGGTGTTGAAACTGGCAGCTTTACGAGTTTTATATGGAGAAAGCATAAAATGTCAACGACATTGTTTATGTTGAGCGTTTTGTGGGCGACAGTTCAGTATAAATGATTGCGGTTTCACATTTCATATATGAAAGCAGAGAAATTGAAATGAAAATTTCTATCTGGAGCAAGGCAAAAACCCATTTAAATATTGCAGCTCACGGCAGCGAGCAATTTCGTCTTCTCAAAAGCCGGAAGCATTCCGCTTTTGGCCAAAAAAGTTAAGTCGTATACCAACAATGAACTGCGAGACAACAAACAAAAACACGAATCAAAGATACAAATACTTTGGCCTCTTTGGGCACCTCTTTCAGCATTCTTTATGGCCTCATTTGGAAATGTTTAATTAGTTAATACGAGTATATGTTGTTGTGAGAACGAACGGCTGCTTAGCCAAGTTGGTCAGCTTTATGACCAACATTTGCATACAGCGCTGCCATATTTGGGAAACCAGTAACTTGGCCTGTGTAATCAAAATCAGAATCACAATAACAAATAAATATACTTGTGGAAAGATTGAAAGCCAAACAGGCGCAGTCGTTAATCAAAAAACTATTTACAGCTATGGGTACGTCAATCATCAATCGTCAATCAGTTCGTTAGTGGTTAATAGTGAGAAACTGGCTATTTCCTTTGGGTCTATCTAATCACTTGCTTTAATTAAACACATTTACACACACTAACTGGCAATTAATAGCTGTGCAAATACTCGATGTCTGCAGGAAAGCCAGCTGAGTGAGCTGTCAGGCAATCAAAGACAATCAAAAGAGCAGAATATACTTGTTGGCTTGCTTATGGCGCTGTGATACTAGCTGAAAGTGCCACATCAATACCAAAACATGTTAAAAATGATGTGCAAATGAATTCATCAAAAAACATTTAGGCAGCAGGCAATTAAAAACGGAAGTTATGTGAGCAGCTTTTAAAGCACATGAAAGCTTCATTCAGGATTAAATGTATTGAGTCATAATTGAAGTTTACTTAAAATTAATCGCTGAACAAGCTCCTTAATATTATAAAGTAGCAGCTTTGAAAGCACATGAGCTTCTATTGATATTTTCCCATGGCATTTGAATTTCTTTAACAGGCTCGAATAATTATCCTAAAATATTAACTCACCCGCAACTTTGATGGTGCATAAAAGCTTCTAATGGGATTAAGCTCCCTTAAAGCTACAAGTTCCCTCCCTGCACTGGAATGATCCAAAGCGCGCCGCTCTAAAAGCACATGCAAGCTTTAAGTGAAAGTAGTTTTCCCTAGAGAGTTATAAACTTGCTTAAAATAAACATTTCTTTGTTGTTCCTTAAGTTTAATCCCTCAGCTAGTGTCATTGACAGCCGCTGGCTGCACAGATTACTTGCACATCACTTGTGCTTGACAAGCAAACACATTCAGAGAAAGGCCCAACAGGCTACGGGCTACTTCAGACAGTAATAACAACGATTTGTCGCTTTTCATTACCGATTATGTGCATATGTTATATGTGCTCTATATATATACATATGATTCCATCTTCAACTGTTTGGGAAATGTAAATGTAAGCAGCAAACAATAAGAGCAATATGCATACGTATGCGTCAAACAAGTTGGGCTGCTAATCTCATAGCGATCGTGGTTCGAAGTAGCCCACATACAAATAAATATGCATACATATGAACAGACGCTTGTGCGCGACCGAATGTATCTTTTGGATACTGTTGCTGCCGCAACAGAAATTAATACGTGCTGAACACTTCAACAGCGCACACACAACTCGCTCGTCGAGTCTGTCGAGTTTGTGGCTGAGTTTCAGTTGGAGATTCGTATTGCGAGTTGCTGGCTTTCGCGTCTGGGCGCCGGCGCGCTCTGCTTTCTGCGCGTATCTTAAAGTACGTTGGCTTTAACAATCTGAAGCAACGTGTATCCGTAAAGGTATCGGTATCGGTATCAGTATCGGTATAGGCTATAGCTATAGCTTATCTCATTTTACTTTCAAAGCAATTTGAAGTTTACGAGTGTTCCGCATGCGAGGCGTCGCCTTTCATTGCCATCTTCGACGTGGGCGTCGTTGAATCCACATCCACGCGCGGGCGTGTATAAATATTTATTCGCAAAATCAAAACAAGCACGAAAAAGAGTATATATCCATATATACACATATACCACATACGAAATAAAGCAGTTAAATTATTATGGCTTTAATTGCAATCTAAATACCTCTACTAGTTGCATGGCCAATAACTAAACAAGTGTAAACACAACAACAAACCGCACAAAATTCGAGTGCAAGTTTTGCAATTGTTTATGCAACAACGACAACAACATCAAAAACAACAGCAACAGCAACATAGTGTAATTGTTTTAAACAATTTATGGCCTGAATAAATACATATAATACGTATGTTTATATACGCGCAATGATTTCTTGTTTCTTGGTGATTCAACGTGTTGTAAACAACAAAATTTTACGAAATGCAAGTGAAATATTTACGAGTTCGATATGCCATTCATTAATTGAAGCAACGGAAGGCTAACTAAAAATTGAATAACAATTTCAAAATATCAATGCAAATTGCAACTGAACAGCAGCTGAGTAAACTTATGGATTTATAGCCGATTTCAACGAGCTTGGGTTAGTATTTATTGTTTACTTTAACCATTTTGCTTACCTTACCTTACTTATCAAAGACAAACAGCTGTAAGTCCCAGTACAAAACAATTGCCAATTGTTATAGAGATAAGAATGTTACTTATATGGTGGTATGCGCAATTGCTTTTACTTAATCCCAACTGTTGTAAAACCGTGGGTATTTTAAGAACTTGTCTGCCAGGCAAATGAGTCTCAACTTGACTCCAGTGTGTGCTCGCTGAAAGCAATTCTTTCTGACAGTGGGCAGTCGAGAAATGTCTTAACACTTCCGGCTAGATGAGTAAGAAAATAACAACAATAAAGTTTAACTTTCAAAAAACTTATATAAATATATAATTTTAATACACTTTTGATTGGTTTCTCATCATTAATATGCACAATTTTTGCTAAGCCACTAATTCAATGAAGAGTTTAAAATTATATTAAAACCAACAAACGTCACATTCGTTTATATTTGCATAAGCTTTAAACTAGCTGGGATTCGCCGGCGCTGCCCGTGGAAGTATTTTTATTAACAGCATTTATGTTCAACTTTCCTTCCGTTCAAAAATAAAAATAAAATAAATAAAAACAGTTTCCATTATTCTCCCACCCTTGAGGGTGGATTTTCCAGTATTCACTAGCACTACCTTAAACCATTATTTTTGGTCGAGCTTTGAAAATTACTTTAATTTTAATAATAAAAAATAAATATTTAAAAATAAAAAAACAAGTTTAAATTTCCTCTATGATTTTTTAGGCAGAGCTTTGAAAATGAGTTTTTAGCCAATAAAATAATCTGATAAAAGCTATAATATCATACACACACTTTCCACCCTTTGGGATGGATTTCCCAATCTCGGTTAGCACTACCATAAAGCTTCTACTTTAAGTGGAGCTTTAAAATTGATTTTAATTTTTTATCAAGCAGTCAACCCTCATACAACAGTTTCCTGCGAATTCCCCCCATTTGTGGAAAGAAATTTCCAAGATTCAGTTATTCTTCCTAAATGGTAGCTAATACTAAGCCTTCTCCTACGTTTTGGGCTGCATTTTAATAAGTCAGTCAATCAGGACAAGCTCTTTGATATAAATGAATACATCATAAATGATATCTTGCTTGTGCACTTCTAACTGGCATCAAAGCAATCAAAATAAAGCTGTTCAATGTTGAAACAATAGGCGATTGCCTTAGAAATGATTGATGGTACTCTGGGACAGTCCATAAAAAGGCAGGGATGAATAAACAAATGGGCAATATAATAAATTGCCCAACTTCATCAGTCACATAACAATACAAATATTTAAAGAAAATCAATAAAAAAGGCAGACACCTATACGAAGATATATGATTATTGGCTGATCAGCAGTCAACTCTATTGCAATCGATATATTGAGATTTATGTGCGTTTCTTAATTATAATGGATGATAACTAATTGATACGCTCGTGAGCAAACAGAGAGTTTTTGCTTTCCCCAAAATTCAAATGTTGTGTGTTGCAACAACCTTGACAGAGGTCAAAGTGCGCTGTGGCATGTATCCATCGGATGCAGCGAAGCCTGCCCCGTTGAGTGGATGATGCGGCTCTCTCAGGCACATCAAATACTAATAATGCTCATGTTTTATATTTTTTATGGATCAATAAGTTTGTGTGCGTGCTGCAAAGCAGCCAAGGGCTGCGGGCCGGTGCCGGGGGGGGCAAACAACGCCATCCGAGATCAAGGCGCTTTTAATAATCTTTAATAGGCTATAAGCATGTAAGTGTATGCGTGTGTATCTGTGTGTGTGTGTGTGTGGGCGGGCTACAGCAAAATTACCACAAGCTCCACACAGTTTGTGGCTAGGTGTATGCACAGCAATGTTTATGCCGCGCTTATCAAAATAACAGCACTTTATTATTATTTATCTCACAAAAGAACAACAAAACACAACAAAAATCAACACACACACAACGTTTGTACACTTTTATCTATATTAATTTGCTTCTCAACATCTAAAAGCTGCACGCAGCCTTTTGTGTATTTAGTCTTTGCTCTGACATTTCTATTTTTCCACCCTTTTCATTTTGCAGCACGTGGCGCGTAATGAAAACCAGAAATTATATTACGAACAACTTTAGCGCATTTGTATGTAAAACTCAAAGCTAACAACACCTGTGTGTTTCACTCTTGTTTGATTTGGAGTTGTGTGTGTGTTTGCACATCCTGCATGCAATTGAAAAGTTTGCTAATTGCTCAAAAAAAATAATGAAAGTTTGAATTCAATTTGCGTCTAAGCTTTGGCAGACAGCGCAATTTAATAAGTTAACAACTGTGCACTTGAAATAATATTCAAATCAAAGCTGTAGCTAAAAGTTGGGCTAAACAATTGAAGGAAATTAAATTAAAATCTAATATTTAAATGGGTAAACCATTTCGAATGTCTGTTGATATTTATTATATTTGCAGAGTTAACTGTTGGTTAACAATATTTTAAAGAGTTTATTAAAAACTTATTAGCAAAGAAATTAAAAGTTTTTAGAATATTAAAATTGTTTTTTGTTTGTGTTTAGCTACTAAAAACCATTTTTTTTTGTTTTTTTTTGTAGATTTTTTTTAATGATATAGTCAAGTGCAAAATTTCAACAAGATGTTCTAAAAATAGAACTGTAAGGGTTAAAAACATAAACTTAATAAAAAAAAATAGTAATGAGACAACTCAAGCGTTTATATCTTTCACTTTCTCTTATTTTAAATGAATTTCAAAATATTAATCTATAAATTTGAAATGAATTTCAAATATTAATCTATAATTTGAGGCACACATTCCGCTAATTTGCAACTATTTAGTTAGTCATTAATTATGATTTGAATGAAGCATCAAATGTATATAGTATATATATATATATGATATACAGATAACACAGGTAGCTTATCGGCAGTTGCTCTAACCAAATTTCCAATGTTCTCTGCATTAGATAAGACTCATCAAATGTGCTAAAAGCTTGGCAAGTGTTTGCCTTATCAAACCTTGGATATATCATTTATTAGATAAGCTTGTCACATGTGCCATAAAACCTTCGATTTCATCTAAATAATATACGTACTCAGGCGCATCAAAAACAGCCTCAAATGATGCTAATAAGGTTTTAAAAATACAACAAACACTGAATAAAGCGCAACAATGTTTTATATTTTATAATTCATATTGCTGCTGCTGACAAACATAAATGCAAACAAATTAGAGCAGGCCAAAGGTGATAGATTGAGGTGCGAAAAGGGGGCTGAGTGGCGGGGCGGGGCGGAAGGATGACAGAACAAATATAAAACGTGCTAGCCATAAATTTGCGCACGTTCAAATTCAAAACGTGCCAAATTGTTGCCAAATAAATATCAAAAGCCGCCCACAACACATGCAAATTTTCAAATACAACAATAATTCTGCTTATCTGTGTGCGTGTGTGGGTGTGTGTGTGTATATCTTATAGGCCTACAAACAACAACAAACAGTATGAAAACATTTATAAATGCGGCTCTGGCTGCTTTCCATGCCAATAAGCTTAATGCCAGCATTTGATGTCGATTACCATAAATACTAAGAGCAAAAAAAAACAAGAATAAACAATTGTCTTCAGGTTGCCGAAGCCTAAATACCCTTACAAATAGTTATTTTTAATGGGTATATAAGCTTTTCATATTAGCAATCTGTTAAATTGAGTAAGGCAAAGCAAACTTATAAAGTTTCATGTTAAAGTTGTTATATTAATTTTATATATTTTTAAAAACAATGATAGATATATTTGGTTGATTTAAAAATATATATACTAGTGAATAAAGTATACTAAATTAAATTACATAAATTCTACATTTTCAGCATTTATTCTAATAAGTATAGGTATATTTGGTTGACTGACTTTAAAAGACTGATACGAATGATTATGAAGTATAATAAAAGGGGCAGTTTTTTCTAAAATATATTTACTTACGACAAATCGTTTCTAAACAGCTTCTGATATATGGATTCTACATATGAGTGCTACACGCCATGACAATCTAATAATACCCTCTATAAGTGTATACAAATAAGTAATAATATGCAACATGGCATGATAAACGGAGGCGTTCAATGTCGGAAACTCGAATTAGAGACATTTGAGGCCGGATGGTTGGTTAACCTTGCCCAGACATTTGTCAAGTTCAGTGCCATTTCACATGTTTTGCTATGCTTGGGAAAATTTTTACGAAAATACTCAAAAAACATGTCAAACTTTTTGCTTTCCACAAATTAGAAAAGCAAATTTCAGCAGCAGCAACAAAATAAAAGTCAAAAAATCAATATTTGAAAAAAAAAAAAGAATTTTAAATTTGTTGTCTTGCAAAAAAATGTAGCAAATAAAAATTGAGTTTCATTGCGTTGCTTGTGTTGAATTGATTTAAGCAATATTTGTTATTTGCGAGGCAAAAGTTTTTCACTTCACATCTGTTTCCATTTGCATTCGAATTTGGGGCCAAGAAGTCAGAGTCTGGCAGCCTGGAGAGTCACTTTGGTAGCGAAAACTTCAAAAGGTTTGCCCCGAACATAAAAGCCAAACGCGGGGGCAATTTTAAAATTGATAATGGAAAGAAAACAAAGCAAAGAATCTTAGAGTTGCCATTGAAAATATATATACGAGTTTATTTATACACACAATGTTGTTTTGACTGGTTAAATTGGGCAAAGCTTGAAATTTAAGCAAAGTACCTGATGCTTAAGTGACATTTTAACTTCTCTAATCTATTTATTAATTTAAAGTTAAATATTAGATTGCCTTAACACTTAATGTTTATTATAAGTAAAGTGTGGTAGTCGAAAGCAATCAATTAGGAAATACCCTGTACTTAAGCTTAAAGTTCCTACAGTAACAGGCTGTCACAGAATGATTTATTTTGTTGATTAAAGTTCCAATGAGTCAGCATATTGTTGACCTAATGCAATAAAATAATAATTAAAGTGAGCTTTCTTTGATATATTTTGTAAAGAAATATAAATAAAAATAAATAGATTATATTCTAACTTCATTTTCATTTCATTTCTGTTATATATTTTTTGAAAAAAATATCAGGGGACATTATTCAAATTAATTCTAATCCCATTTATGACGGGGGTAAAGTATTTTCCTTAGATTTAATTCAAGAAATTCAAGAAGAGAAGGTGGCTATGACATCGTCCAGAAAGTTTGCGATAATTCCCATAGAGTGGTATTTTTTTATGCTACGCCCTCTAATCCCGCTAACTATGGAAGATAGTTTTTTCAATATTAGACGAGAATCCACATACCAAATTTGGTATCTTTAGCTTGTATAGTTCCTGAGAACACAGCTACGGATAAACACTCCAAGCTAGATCGACTTTCACGTGAATGCCGATCATTTTAGCCATTTTTATGGTAACGGAGTATTAAAACTGCATCTTTATGCTTAGCTGCAAAAATTGGACATAATGTCAGAGTGTATGTGTGCTCACCAGGCGCACAGTCAAAATATATCGATTTTTTGCTGGCCAGTGTTGCCTGGCTGCTGGCCATATGAGTATGTGTAGGTCTGTGGAAAGACGAGTGTGTTTGGGATTTTTTATGCCTATGTGGCACATGTTTATGTGCCTGATGCGGCGCAACGTGGCCTAATAAAATTTCAGTTAACGAAAATAAACGCGTTGAGTTATGCAGCGCAACGGCCCAGACACAGGAGGTGGGAGGGCGGTCTGGGCCTTCTGGGAATTGCCGGCCAAATGGCAGCACCAGCAACATCATAATTCTTGAACCCAAATAATGAATATTATTTAGATTTTGAGGGCATTGCAATCTGGCTCCTTTTCCATATACATTAACAAAGGTTAAAGGTTAAGCTTAAAATGTATCAGCTGAGGTAGGAACGTTTTTAGATATTCATTATTAATTTTTGTGCATACAATATGAACATATTAAGGTTTTCCAAAATACATTTAATGTCTAAAATAAGATTTATATTTTCTGTAAAGGTTTTAATTGTGAAAATAATGTCGCTACATTTTTCATATCAATTTTGTAAGAGTATCTCAGCTTTCGCAAGCCACAATTTAACTATCCTCATTTCATATGCGCTAATAATTCATTTTAAATGAGTTTGTAACTATTTGTTTAAGCTTTTGCCACTGGTTGACATGTTAGCCCCTTTGGGAATTTATTTGTGCATTTTGTGTGACCCGACAAAACATTTAGCCCATTTCCGCTCCAAATTGCGTATACGCCGTGTGCCCGCCCTGACATTTTATCGAGCGCACACGAGGCTTTCACTTTTTTGCTTTGACAATTTAAAATCGAAAATTTTATCACCCAATAACCCAGAAATCTGCGTTGCTCTGCTTTGTAGCATCGTAAAAAGTTCAGTTATTGTTGCTTTTCTCATCGCTTAGCTTCTCAAGATGAGCGACAACATAAATCATCATTTGTCAAACAAATGTCCGGTCTCCGTTTTTGTATTGGCTAAACTCGGTTAAAACAGTCGACCATTGGGTCGGCAGGCCAATCCGTGTGATACTCAATATATCAGTCGACCCTGAACTTCTTACTCAGAAGCTCTGGGCTGAGTAAGTTGTCTTCGGTAAGTTGGATTTTGATAGCAACTTGCTGAATGCTCAATGAATTCATCATCTGTTTTCAATTCAAGCAAACAGTTCATAAATATTATGTCACACACTTGAATCGTACTTGAGTGCAGGCGAGTTTTATTGTTCGTACAAATTGAGCAAATTGAAGCAAAGCGACAGCATCGTATCAATATTAAGTTCGCCACATTGGCTACCAGGAATCCCTTTATGCTTATACGGCACATGTAGCACGCGCCCCGAACCACATCCTGCGATGTCGTCCTCGTGGCTGTCGCCATGTCAAACAATCAGAATCACGCATATGCCACAAGGAAAGTCAATCAGCATTTCAGGCGATGAACTTGTCAAGCAACCAGTTGAGCGCCTGTCGCGGCAGCTGCCGCATTCATTTGATATCCTGACAATTTTCAACCACATATGCGCCTGACAGCGTGTCTTTTGTCAATGAAGTTTGGCAGCTAATTATTTGCTCCGGCGCCCAGTGTCGAAAATAAATGCGGTTTAAAATTTCAAAGCTGCAAATTTCTGCCAATGACACCAGTTAAAAGTAAAGTTTAAGCGAGAGGCGAATAGTTTACAGTGAAAATTGAGCTTTAATGTGCTTTCACAGATTTTACAGGTGCTTATATGGAATGTGAGACTGACCTCTGAGTTTTTTTAAGTGAGCTTTCCTGCAAGCGCTTAAATCTTTAATGTGCTTTGATAGCTTTTACAGATGTTTATGCACTTCAGCTTTAATGTGCTTTCAAAGCTCTTACGCTAAGCCTAAAGTGAAGCTTTAGCGAGAAGTGACTAGTAAGGAACTTCCAGTTTCATATGAGCTTTAATGTGCTTTCACAGCTTTTACAGATGCCTTAAAATACTATACTGATTGCTGAGACTCTTTACGGGAGGTTTCCCGAAAACGCTTAAATATTTAAAGTGCTTTCTCGTCTTCAGCTTTAATGTGCTTTCAAAGCTCTTATGCAAAAATGATTATTGAGACACATTGCTGTTTAAAGTTAATTAAATGCCTTTGGGCCCTAAGTACACCAACTGATTATGATTTTATCAACGATATTGGCATGTTGTGAACCGGGCATGTCTGCAGCGGAAGCCGGAAGGAAGACAGCTTCAATTTGCCTGGCTGACTGGCTGGCGCATGCAATTGACAAAATACATATACACGCACACAAATAACGCACACGCACAACAAATACTCATTTTTGTTGTTGTTATTATTGTTATTGCCAAAGTCAGCGCCATCCAATTTAAGCAACAATTGCTTGACTTGCCCTTCCCCTCACACCGAGACAGCTGCAGTGGCACCTTTGGCGGATACGTGTGTGTGGGTGTGCGTGTGCGTGTGAGTGTGAGTGTGTATCTGTGTATTTATATAATCGTAAATGTTAGAGCCTGCCCTTGAGCCTTTGCCTTTTGAGCATGTCTTGGGAGTCAAAATGGGTAATCTTACTTCTTACATGATGCGGATTTCTTATTGTGATTTCGCTTTGAAATTTACATAATGTGGCACTGTCTTGATGCTGCCACATCGTTTTGTCAACACACACAGAGCACAACAAAACACACACAACGCACAACACATAACACACAACACACAGCTGAGCAGAGTCGAGCCGAGTCGAGCATACAGGAAATGCGCACAGCTCCCCATTCACAATTCACAATTCACAATTTGTTTAAAGTGACTGCTCGGGGTTAGCTGCCAGACACAAACAGAACTAATTTATGCAAGGCACAAACAAACAGTCAAACAGACAGAGAGACAGACAGACAGATAGACAGACGGCACACACCTTGGATTGGCTAGGGCTAAGACGTTGTACCCTTTCTGGCATTTGCATTTAAAAGAGCTGTCTTCGCAGCGGGCTTAACACCTCCTACAGGTCTTAAGGCACCCCTTGGAATGCCCCTGTCAGTCCAAACAATTAGCTGGCATCCATAAGATGCTGGAGCCTGCGCTTGCGTAATTAGCAAGACTTTGAGGGATGGGCCCAGATGCACGGAGGGGCTGACATGAAGAGCAGTGCGAGGCCAATTGTTTGTCTGTTTGCTGGCACCTTGACAGCACCTAAGTCAACAATAAAAGACGACAGCACCAAATCAGCTGGATGTCTGCCTGACATCAGCAGCAGCAGCAGTTGCAGTTGCAGTTGCAGATACACAGAGACGGATGCAGAACGTTCCTCATTCTATGCCCTTGCAGAGGGTATTGTTATTTAGTTGCAAGCTGTGCAACGCATTGAGTTATGGTATATAGTATCTTGATCCATTCAGCATCAACATCTGAAAGTCAATCTATTTCAATTCAAAATAGTCCCTACACCTTGAGAACATTTGGCACAGACATTCGTTTTTATTGCTGGAGCTTATATATATCCCGCAACCGGCTAGATCCGATGACTATATCATAAGAATGAAAGGCCGAAAATTAAGTTGTTGTATGAAAAACTCTCTTGTTATTCAAAATAATCCAAACAAACTTACAAATTCTTTGTTTCGATATGATTCTTATATGATAAACAAATTTGATAAATATTAGGTAACTTTTTTATATAGCTGTCATGAACGATCGGTCAAAAATTCAGTTATTCTATGAAGAATCTTCATCAAACTCATTTATTCGAAGTTTTATTAGGCTTTTTTATAAGCTGATATAGTAATTTTTCTGTACTTTTCTAACTCCATCTTACAGCGGCCTTAAGAACAGTCAGTAAGAAAAGTGCAGTTGTTGTATGATGAACTTATTTGTTTTTCAAGTTAAGTTAATCAAACTCACTTATTCTAACTTTCATTACCTTTTTCTACAAGTTGATCTAGTTTAGCTAAAATATATATATAAGAAAGCATCTCTGCAAGGGTATCAAACCTTCGTCAACCCAAAAATCGCACTTCTTGCTTGTTTTTTAGCTGCTTTCGAGGTTTTCTTTTGAGCCCACATTTATATACTCGTTCTTGCTCTTATGTTACATTAAGATTTGCATTTTTATTTAGCGCATAAGTGCAGTCGTGTTTCGCTTCTTTTCTGGCCCTCATCTTGAAGAATGCATTCTTTTTGTTTAACTTATGCATTCATTACGAGTATGGATAAGACGTTGCCTGCTTGCGCTTGGCTGGGTTCTTTTTTATTCCCTTTGTTAGTCAGCTAGATTCACATGACTTGGCAGAGTGAGTATTTGCCCTGGCATTACCTTAGAAGTAGGGCGAGGGTGACAGCTCAAGGTCAGATTGAAGACTGCCGCATTTGCTTTAAAGCGGTTTTAAATGGCCAGCAATAAGTATGCAAGATAAACTGTTTTTAAGCTGCTTCATGAATGTCATTTATAATTGAACGCTTTTTCACACTCACTCTCAAATGAAAGTCCCTTTGAGCAGCTGCAAAAAAAACATTATTAAATAAACGTCAACTGAACAATATTTGTTGGCAATACGAAAGTTCCCGTTTAAGCCGCACACGTTGAGCTGCCGCTGCTGCTCCTTCCCGTAGTCCTACTCCTGCTCCTGCTGCTGCTTCTGTTGCTGCTGTCAGTTGAGGGCACAAGGACAAACCATAATAGACAGCAGAGGACAGAGACACTGTAACTGTCATACACCTCGAACCGACAGCTTAAAGTACAATGCAATGCCAATAATTGCACTAACTTATAAAGTGAAAATAACTTAAATTATGCACTTTTTACAGCTGAGCTGGGAACTGAACAAAAAGTGTTTCATTGTCAGTTACCTTAAGATTTCAAACTTGTGGGTTATATCAAATGACAGAGCAGCAGTATACTCTGTTGCTAGTGTAATAGTTCAAGCAAATTATCACCAGCCCTTTTGGTTAATTAGATGTTCTTAAAATTGTGAAAAGCATAGTTTAAAGTTTTAACTCATTTTCGGAGTCGAGAGTGGGCGTGCCACAACAAATCTTTACACTTGTTTTGGCTTTGGGATATACGAATATGCATACCAAATTTCAAAGCACTACCTTTAATAGATAAAATAAAAACCGGTTTTATATAAACAAAAAGTCATATGGACAATACACACTATTAATACACTGTATTATCCATTGGCAACATAGTGCTTTCACACCCAACTAAATAATCACAAGCCAATTATAGTGAAATCCTCAACATTAATCATCTAAATTGGTATTAAAATCGGTATTCCTGATAAGCACACCAATTGCAACAGATAGCGACGAATACAATCGGCTAAAGTCTAGTCAAACTGACTCTAAGCATGAGTCTACTACTGACTTGACTTTTCGATAGCTAAGGCATGTTATCTTATAGTGTATAGTAGCTCAATATGAACAACGCATAAAAGTTGCGAAGTCATGCTGATATTTAAAATAACAGTTCGTTTCACGCTGCCCACCAAGTAAATAAATAATGCTCGTGCCTACAAAACGGTCAGTGTTTACCGTAAAGTCGCTGGAAGCTGAACACAAAATGTTTTTCTTAATATACCTGGTGATCGGAATATCAGCGGTGGTGGCATATATTTTGCACCGCAATACAAGTTACTGGAAGAATCGCGGAATACCTCAAGACCCCCCGCATCCATTATATGGCAACCTTATCGGTTTCAGAAAAACGCGCACTATATACTCTATTCTGGACTCATATTACAATAAATATCGGAAGACCGGTCATCCATTTGTGGGCTTCAACTTCCTCCATAGGCGTTCCGCTTTTGTATTGGATACCAGCCTAGCCAAAAACGTTTTGATTAAGGATTTTAACAATTTTGCCGATCGTGGGCAATTCTACAATGAGCGTGATGATCCACTTACCGGACATCTCTTCAATTTGGATGGCAAACGTTGGAAGGAGTTGAGACATAAGCTGTCACCCACATTTACATCTGGCAAAATGAAGTTCATGTTTCCGACTGTAATCAAAGTTTCCGAGGAATTCGTCAAAGTTATGCTTGAACAGGTTCCAGCTAAGTCCGGTGGCTCTATCATCGAAGTTAAAGAAATTAATGCACGATTCACCACCGATGTCATAGGAACCTGTGCATTTGGCATTGAATGTAACACCCTACGCAGTGGCAAATCCGATTTCCGTACCATGGGACAAAAGGTCTTCACCGACATGCGGCATGGTGTTCTCGTAACGGCCCTTCAAATAAGTTTCCCTGATATAGCCCGAAAACTGCGAACGCGTTTGATACCAGAAGACGTGCACCAGTTTTTCATGGGATTGGTTGAGGAAACAATTGCGTACAGGGAGCGAGAAAAGGTCAAACGTAATGACTTTATGGAGATGCTGATCGAAATGAAGCAGAAGGGCAGCTACACAATGGAAAATGGAGAAGTGGTTAAAGGAATGGACGTCGGTGAGCTGGCAGCCCAAGTCTTTGTCTTCTACTTAGCCGGATTCGAGACCTCGTCCTCAACCATGAGCTACTGTTTGTATGAGCTGGCCAAGAACACCGATATACAGGATAGGCTGAGGGAGGATATCCAAAGTGTTCTGCAGCAACACGATGGAAAACTGACCTACGAAAGTATAAAAGCCATGCGCTACTTGGATCAGGTCGTTTCGGGTAAGTCAAACATCAATTCTAGAGTAAATTGGATACTCAACTACCTTATATATCTGCCTCAACAGAAACTCTTCGCCTGTACACGATTGTACCAATGCTAGAACGCAAGGCTCTGAATGACTACGTTGTGCCCGGTAATCCCAAATACGTAATAGAGAAGGGCACCCAGGTCATAATACCGGCAGCTGCTTTTCACCGAGATGAAGACCTCTACCCTGAACCTGAGGTATTCGATCCGGAGCGTTTCACAGCCGAAAATGTAGCAGCCCGCGATTCTGTCGAGTGGCTGCCATTCGGCGATGGTCCCAGAAATTGTATCGGTATGCGTTTTGGCCAAATGCAAACGCGAATTGGCCTGGCCCAGTTGATAAGCAACTTCAAGTTCACAGTGTGTGATAAGACAGATATACCCCTTAACTGGGATCCCAAATCGTTTGTATTGGGCACAGTTGGTGGCATTTACTTGCGTATGGAGCGTGTTTAGAATTAAATATAATGTGCTTAGCGTTGATTTTTCGATAATATCATTGTCTGTATAATTACATTTAATTATTTACGTGCACATATAGTATGTATCATAAGCTATGAGTTTGCCTTTTTATGTAAATATATAAAGAATCAAGCATAAACTAGAATGAATTATAAACAGAGCGCAATGAATTTGATTGATGGTGCCGACCTTTATTAGGACAGTTACAAATATTTCGAAAATAATGACCTCTTATTGTGATTAAATTGTCGGTCAATTTAAATATAATTTGTAAAGTTTTAATATCATCGAAATAGACATAATTTGCATGGTACTATAAACAGGTACACCATTGAACTATGTAGTAAAATATAATATATTAGGATGTTTGACTGCCATACTTGTGATTATAGCCTGTTCCTATAAAATGAATAAAACAATAATGAATAATATTAGATTGAATGCATGCTATGACTTTTTACTAGTTATTACAAGGTATCTGCTAGCCGAGCAGTCTTGACTATAGAATTATTACTTGCTTAAAATGTATCCATGGGAGCATTTTGTATCAGAGAGCTATAAACATTCCTCTCGCTGAAACATTCAGTCTTGTCTAACTGCCTCTTGGGTAAAGAGAGAAAGCCAAGTAAGACTCGTGTTGTTTGTTTGTTTCAGGGAGAGGAAGCGGAATCTTTTTAGCTCTCTGATATAAAATGCTCCCATGGATTCATTTTAAACAAGTAATAATTCTATACTCAAGACTGCTCGGCTAGCAGACACCTTGTAATAACTACTACTCGTGTACTCCCATAATTAAGCTGTTATAAGCCTGTGTTTACATTCGTTGTAATAAATGTTATCAGCTTTAACCTCTGGCAAAATATGCAAAAGCAGACATGAGATATTTTATTATCTCACCGTGAATCGGCAAAATATGTTGAAAACCAACGAGATACTTTTGTAGAATCACGATGAAATTTGATAAACAGCACTTGAATCTCAGTGAAGACAAGAAGGAATAAAAGAAGTACCTCATGCCTGGATAGATCTTAGTGTTTATCGAAAAGTAGTAGTTGGAAGTTGAACACAAGATGCTGTTCTTCATATACTTGCTGATCGTCCTATCATCCTTGGTAGCATTTATATTGCACCGCCATTTGAACTATTGGAGGAGTCGTGGAATACCTCAAGACCCGCCGCATTTGTTTTATGGGAACCTAGTCGGATTCAAAAAGACTCGATCAATGCACACCTGTTTTTTGGAATATTACAACAAATTTCGAAAGACCGGTCATCCGTTCGTAGGCTTTAACCTTTTGCATAAGCGCTCCGCGTTTGTAATGGATACCAAGTTGGCCAAGAACATTTTGATTAAGGACTTTAGCAATTTTGTCGATCGTGGGATATTCCACAATGAGCGCGATGATCCACTTACCGGACATCTCTTCAATTTGGATGGCAAGCGTTGGAAGGAGTTGAGACATAAACTGTCGCCCACATTTACATCTGGCAAAATGAAGTTCATGTTTCCGACTGTAATCAAAGTTTCGGAAGAGTTCGTCAAAGTTATGTTTGAAGAAGTTCCCGCAACAGCAGGAGGTGCGATCGTCGAAATCAAAGAACTTAATGCCCGATTCACTACTGACGTTATAGGCACCTGTGCCTTTGGCCTTGAATGCAACACCCTACGCACTCCCGAAACCGACTTCCGTAAAATGGCACGCAAAAGCTTCACACACGTGCGACACGGTACTTTGTTGACTACATTCCAAATAAGTTTTCCCAATCTGGCCCGAAAGCTAAGAATGCGCATAAGACCAGACGACGTGCACGAGTTTTTCATGGGATTGGTTGAGCAAACAATTGCGTATAGGGAACGGGAGAAGATAAAACGAAATGACTTTATGGAGATGCTGATCGAAATGAAGCAAAAGGGCAGCTACACAATGGAAAATGGTGAAGTGGTGACAGGATTGGAAATTGGCGAGCTAGCAGCTCAAGTCTTTGTCTTCTACTTGGCCGGATTCGAAACCTCTTCCTCAACCATGAGCTACTGTATGTATGAGCTGGCCAAGCACACCGATGTACAGGATAGGCTGAGGGAGGAAATCCAAAGTGTTCTGCAGCAACACGATGGAAAACTGACATACGAATGTGTTAAAGCAATGCGTTACTTGGATCAGGTCATTGCAGGTAAGTCAAGCTACATTTCTGGACCATCCTGTATTTTCAACTCCCTTCCATAATTGCCTTAACAGAAACTCTTCGCCTGTACACGATTGTACCTATGCTAGAACGCAAGGCTCTGAATGACTACGTTGTTCCCGGTAATCCCAAATACGTAATAGAGAAGGGCACCCAGGTTATAATACCGGCAGGTGCCTTCCATCGGGATGAAGACCTCTATCCTGAACCAGAGAAATTTGATCCGGAGCGTTTCTCAGCCGAAAAAGTGGCAGCCCGCGATTCTGTCGAGTGGCTGCCATTCGGCGATGGTCCCAGAAATTGTATCGGTATGCGTTTTGGCCAAATGCAAATGCGTATCGGCCTGGCTCAGATATTAAGCAACTTCAAGTTCACAGTGTGTGATAAGACAGATATACCCCTTATCTGGGATCCCAAAACGTTTGTTCTGGGCACAGTTGGTGGTGTTTACTTGCGTGCGGAGCGTGTTTAGAATTAAATATTATGTGCTTAGCGTTGAATTTTCGATGATGTCATGGTTGTAGCAACATGTGCCCGTACATGTTCCAAATATTTCGAAAATAATGACCTCTATTATAATTATATGTTTGGACAATCTAAACATAAACTGTAAAGTTCTAATATAGTACTTAGTAATGAGGTACCTATTTTGAAAAGGTGTTCTATAGGTACACTATTGAGTATGTTATAATATAATGCATGACTGGTGCTATACTTGTTATTTTCCCATAAAATAAATAAAAATAAGGACGAGTCTCCGATAAAATAAGGTATATAAATGTATCAGTGAACATCAACTATGGATTTAATCTAAAAATATATGTTCGCCTTAAAAACTAGAAGAGACACAAATTTTGACGTGTGACACAAATGGAAGAAAACCGAATTATAAACACAATTTTAAATATATCTCCTGAAAATTTGATAATGGTATGCTTAAGTATGAAATGAATCTATTCTGAAAACTTCATTAAGATCGAATAGTATACAAAGAAGCTATTACTGATCTACTATCAGGAGAGAAGAATTAAAGAATCGCGTGCATGGAATATGAGCTCGAATGCGAGTTTCGATAATTTACAGCTGGGTACTGGGTATTCAAGACTTGACTACACAATTCTTAATTGATTTAAAATGAAATCTTGGGAGCATATTGTTTAAGAGCTAAGCTTCCGCTCCCTGAAACATTCTGCGATCTCTCTGCTTCTCTTTCCCTCTCTCTTAACCTCTATTCCGGTTTTTGTTATGTAAACAGTCTTATCTAACCGTCTCTTAGGTAAAGAGCTCAGACCAATAAGATCCAGCTGTTGTAAGCATGAGCTTACATTCGAAAGTTTGATAAATGTTATCAAATTAAATAAATGGCACTGCACTTTTTATATGAAGAGTTTTGAAGGTCGCAAACAGCGAATATTTTATTATTTCACCGTGAATCGGCAAAATAACTGTTTCAATATGTTGAAAGCGAACGAGATTCTTTTGTCGAATCACGATGAAATTTGATAAGCCGAACTTGTATCTTAGTGTAGATAGGAGAGAATAAAATAAGTAGCTCCTGCCTCGACAGACGTCAGTGTCTGCCGCAAAGTAGTTGGTACTTGAACATAAAATGCTGTTCTTCATATACTTGCTGATCGCCCTATTATCGTTGCTAGCATTTATTTTGCACCGCAATTTGAACTATTGGAGGAGTCGTGGAATACCTCAAGACCCGCCGCATCCTTTCTATGGAAACCTAATCGGATTCAAGAAGACTCGAACCTTACACGACATTTTGGAGGAATATTATAATAAATTTCGAAAGACCGGTCATCCGTTCGTAGGCTTCAACTTCCTCCATAGGCGTTCTGCCTTTGTATTGGATACCAAGTTGGCCAAGAACGTTTTGATTAAGGATTTTAACAATTTTGCCGATCGTGGGTTATTCCACAATGAGCGTGACGATCCACTTACCGGACATCTCTTCAATTTGGATGGCAAACGTTGGAAGGAGTTGAGACATAAGCTGTCACCCACATTTACATCTGGCAAAATGAAGTTCATGTTTCCGACTGTAATCAAAGTTTCGGAAGAGTTCGTTAAAGTTATGTTTGAAGAAGTGCCTGCAAAAGCAGGAGGTGCGATCGTCGAAATCAAAGAACTGAATGCTCGTTTTACCACCGACGTTATTGGCACCTGTGCCTTTGGCATTGAATGCAACACCTTACGCACTCCCGAAACCGACTTCCGTAAAATGGCAATAAGAGCCATCACCGAAGTGCGACATGGTAGATTGTTAACTACATTCCAACTAAGCTTTCCAAATCTGGCCCGAAAGCTACGAATGCGTATAAAACCCGACGATGTGCACGATTTTTTCATGGGATTGGTTGAGAAAACAATTGCGTATAGGGAACGGGAGAAGATAAAACGAAATGACTTTATGGAGATGCTGATCGAACTGAAGCAGAAGGGCAGTTTCACACTGGAAAATGGTGAAGTTGTCAAAGGACTGGAAATTGGCGAGCTAGCAGCCCAAGTCTTTGTCTTCTACTTGGCCGGATTCGAAACCTCTTCCTCAACCATGAGCTACTGTATGTATGAGCTGGCCAAGCACACCGATATACAGGATAGGCTGAGGGAGGAAATCCAAAGTGTTCTGCAGCAACACGATGGAAAACTGGCCTACGAAAGTATTAAGGCAATGCGCTATATGAATCAGGTCATTGCAGGTGAGTCAAGCTACATTTGTGGACCGTCCTGGATTCTCAACTCCCTTCCATGTCTATCTCAACAGAAACTCTTCGCCTGTACACGATTGTGCCGTTTATAGAGCGGAAAGCTTTGAATGACTACGTTGTTCCCGGTAATCCCAAATACGTAATAGAGAAGGGCATACAGGTTATAATACCGGCAGCTGCTTTGCATCGAGATGAAGACCTCTATCCAGAACCTGATAAATTTGATCCGGAGCGCTTCTCAGCCGAAAAAGTGGCAAGCCGCGATTCTGTCGAGTGGCTGCCTTTTGGCGATGGTCCCAGAAATTGTATCGGTATGCGTTTTGGCCAAATGCAGATGCGTATCGGCCTGGCCCAGTTATTAAGCAACTTCAAGTTTACAGTGTGTGATAAAACAGATATACCCCTGAACTATGATCCCAAGCCGTTTGTTCTGGGCACAGTTGGTGGTGTTTACTTGCGTGCAGAGCGCGTTTAGCATATAATATTTAGTACAAATATTGTATACAATGTGTCATATGTTTGTTGTGTATTGTTATTAGCCTAATTATATGTACATGTCCGATGGCATAATGTAAGTTAGACAGTTGGCTGATTTTGCTTTTTACTGGTTTGATATTAAGTCCTGGAATGATAATTTGAAATGTGAGTCTACTTGCATGTGGCGAGGTTATACCTATCTTGACCAGAGCTTTATTCTGGCTTCCCGTTCTGCTGGATTTATTTTTGCAACAATCAGGCTTTTTGGGTCTTCGATTATCCTCAAGTTAGGCTAAGGCACATTGTTCTGGGAGGTCTTCAGCATTTACTTTCTAAATATCCAAAAAAGTGTTTTGAATTTCCTTTTTTGAAACATGTTATGCAAGAAGAGAACTTTCATTATCGAGCGAAAAGCAACACAAATGCTTTCAATACATATACTTTACATGCTTATCATGCTTATTTGAAGCTGTTCTAAGCATGAGCTAGCACTCGACCATTATCGGACAGTAAACAAATGAATACTCATAAAAATTCAACATACGAAGAGGTAATAAAACTAATTACACCCTGTACCCATTAAATGGGTAAAAGGAAATATTAAATCTGTGCAAATGTATGTTACAGGCAGAGCGGGACATCACCGACCCCATAAATATTCCTGATCAGTATCAATAGCCGAGTCGATTTGGCCGTGTCCATCTGTATGAACGTTTCGATCTCAAGAACAAGAAGAGCTAGAGAAACCAAATTAGGAAAGCAGGTTTATGTTTACCATAAGCAGATCAAGCTGGTTTGAAAATTGAAATAATCTCCTCCACGCACCCGCAATTCGATAAAAACCTTTTACAGCAACAATTTTAAAAATATACCCTTGAGATGTGGTATGAATGTTTATTGGGTTCATCTTGATCTATTACACAAATTTCAAGTTATTCAAGAAACTAATTTCAGCACTGCAGAGCGGGAGGAGGCAGCAGCGCAGTCCATGCTGTGTTTGGGAAATTTAAGCCTGGATACAGGGGGTCTCGTAGTCGTGTATACTCGACTAGAACACTCTTACTTTTTTTCTGAGTCACGGTGATACTTAAAATAATTTGTCATGTAGTTGAAAGGAATAAAATGTTCAGTAGTTGCCTAGACTGCGGGTAGTGTTTTTCGAAAAGTCGCTGGAACCTGATATCAAAATGTTGTTTCTAATAGTATACGTGTTGATCGCTTTATCATCGGTAGTAGCTTTTATTTTGCACCGCAACACAAACTATTGGAGGAACCGTGGAATACCTCAAGACCCACCACATCCATTCTATGGCAACCTTGTCGGTTTCAGGAAGACGAGAGTGGTGCACGACATTTTGGAGGAATATTATAATAAATTTCGAAAGACCGGTCATCCGTTCGTAGGCTTCAACTTTCTGCACAAGCGCTCCGCGTTTGTAATGGACACCAAGTTGGCCAAGAACGTTTTAATTAAGGATTTTAACAATTTTGCCGATCGGGGGCAGTTCCACAATGAGCGTGACGATCCACTGACAGGTAATCTTTTCGACTTGGATGGTAAACGGTGGAAGGAGATGAGACATAAGCTGTCTCCCACATTTACATCCGGCAAAATGAAGTTCATGTTTCCGACTGTAATCAAAGTTTCGAAAGAGTTCGTTAAAGTTATGTTTGAAAAAGTGCCTGCAAAAGCAGGCGGTGCAATCGTCGAAATCAAAGAACTGAATGCCCGATTTACCACCGACGTTATAGGAACCTGTGCCTTTGGCATTGAATGCAACACCCTACGCACTCCTGAAACCGACTTTCGTAAAATGGGACGCAAAGCTTTTACCGAGTTTCGTCATGGCGCAATTCTCACTGCATTCCAATTCAGTTTTCCCAATCTGGCCCAAAAACTGCGAATGCGTATGATTCCAGACGATGTGCATGAATTTTTCATAGGATTGGTTGAGGAAACAATCGCATACAGAGAACGGGAGAATATCAAACGTAATGATTTTATGGAGATGCTAATCGAACTGAAGCAGAAGGGCAGCTTCACACTGGAAAACGGTGAAGTTGTCAAAGGAATGAACATTGGCGAGCTAGCAGCTCAAGTCTTTGTCTTCTACTTGGCCGGATTCGAAACATCCTCCTCAACCATGAGCTACTGTTTGTATGAGCTGGCCAAGCACACCGATATACAGGATAGACTGAGGGAGGATATTCAGAAAGTTCTGCAGCAACACGACGGAAAACTGACCTACGAAAGTATAAAAGCAATGCGCTACTTGGATCAGGTCATTTCAGGTGAGTCAATCAACATTTTTGGACTATCCTGGATTCTCAACTTCCTTCAATATCTGCTTAAATAGAAACTCTTCGTCTGTACACGATTGTGCCGTTTCTGGAACGGAGAGCTCTGAATGACTACGTTGTGCCCGGTTATCCCAAATATGTGATAGAGGCGGGCACCCAAGTTATAATACCGGCAGCTGCCTATCATCGGGATGAAAACCTCTATCCTGAACCAGAGAAATTCGATCCGGAGCGATTCTCAGCCGAAAATGTGGCAGCCCGCGATTCTGTCGAGTGGCTGCCATTCGGTGATGGTCCCAGAAATTGCGTTGGGTTGCGTTTTGGCCAAATGCAAACGCGTATTGGTCTAGCTCAGATGATAAGCAACTTCAAGTTTACAGTGTGTGATAAGACTGACATACCACTTACTTATGATCCTAAATCATTTGTTCTGGGAACAGTTGGCGGCATTTCTCTGCAAGTAGAACGAGCTTAACTTAAAATTTATAGACCCTTGCAAAGGGTGGAAAAAATATGTAACGTATCGTTTGTTGTGAATTGTTATTAGACTAATTATATGTACATACACTCTGAAAAAAATGGCCGTTTTAATTCTAGAGCTATCAAAAAACATTTTAAGTATTATTTGTCCCTTAGAATGATCCAATCCATACTTAAACTAAGTCATATAGTAGAATTAGCTCTGAGAGCAAAATATTTGCTGAGAGCGACCAAAGCTTACTCTCTCGGCTGCTCTCAACCTTGGTGGCTGAGTAAAAAAGATGCTGGTTCGTCTAAGCATCTTAAAGTCGGTCCCGAGTTCGAATCGTACCGAGGGAATTTTGGGTAATGATATTTATTTTGATAGTTGAAATCAAATAAACTGCTCAGATTTCGATAGAAGACATTTCGTAAAAAACTTGTATATTTTCTCCGCTACAATTTTAAAACGCTCTCGAATTTTCATAAGGATTTTCTTGCATTGCTCGCGCTTCCTAACTATTGTTGTTTTTAAAATAAAATATCTTCTATTCCATAACTTTGTTAAAACCGAGACACATATGTATGATTTAATTCGGATTGAATTGGTGGGTGTGTATTCTTAATTAAATACTATGTAAAGTTTTGAAAATGAGTTCGATGTCAATCGGACGATAAACAAAAAAGTTTCATACAACAGTTTTCCGCGAATACCCACTTTTCCGGACTGAATTTTCCGGAAATTATTTCAGAGTGTCAAAATACGATTTAAGAGGAAGCTACTGTAACAATTTGAAGATTTCTAGAATATTATATAAAGTACGAACCGAAACTGTCTCAATAAATATGTCTTTATAAATATTTATATTCAAGAATTTTTTTAATAAAAAAACAATCTGTACAAATAATACAATTTTTCGGGCAAGGTCGGTTGTACTTGGCTTAAAGTACAGAATACTTAATCCAGTTCGAGCCAATTGGGCATTCAATTATCCTCTCTTCAGCACTTACGTCCTAAGCATCCGAAAAAAGTGTTTTAAATTTGCATCTTTGAAACTTGTTATTGAAGAGAACATTTGTGCTGAAATATTCAGGTCTCTCTTTCGGGATATACTTCTCAATTGTCTCGGTATAGATCGAAAACCATAACAAACGCTCTCATAACCATGAGTAAGCAATTGGCTGTTATCAAACATAATCAAGTGAATACTCACAAAAGCTCAATTCACGAAATGTTAATACTATGCCACAAGTCATGCTGAGTCATGCTGATACTCAAAATACGAATTTCTTGTTGTGTAGTCGACCGGTGAGGGAATTAAATAGCTCGTGTTTACCTCAACAGCGGGCAGTGTTTGCCGCAGAGTCGCCGAAACCTGATCACAAAATGTTGTTTCTAATATACGTGCTGATCGCTCTATCATCGGTGCTAGCATTTATTTTGCACCGCAATTTGAACTATTGGAGGAATCGTGGAATACCTCAAGACCCGCCACATCCATTCTATGGCAACCTTGTCGGTTTCAGGAAGACGAGAGTGGTGCACGACATTTTGGAGGAATATTATAATAAATTTCGAAAGACCGGTCATCCGTTCGTAGGCTTCAACTTCCTCCATAGACGTTCCGCCTTTGTATTGGATACCAAGCTGGCCAAGAACGTTTTGATTAAGGATTTTAACAATTTTGCTGACCGTGGACAATTCCACAATGTGCAAGACGATCCACTGACAGGAAATCTATTCAATTTGGATGGTAAACGTTGGAAGGAGATGAGACAGAAAATGTCTCCCACATTTACATCCGGCAAAATGAAGTTCATGTTTCCGACTGTAATCAAAGTTTCGGAAGAGTTCGTCAAAGTTATGTTTGAAGAAGTTCCCGCAACAGCAGGAGGTGCGATAGTCGAAATCAAAGAGCTGAATGCTCGTTTTACCACCGACGTTATAGGCACCTGTGCCTTTGGCATTGAATGCAACACCTTACGCACTCCCGAAACCGACTTCCGTACAATGGGACGCAAAGCCTTCACCGAATTACGTCATGGTGTAATTCTCACTGCATTCCAATTCAGTTTTCCCAAACTAGCCGCAAAGCTACGAATGCGTATGATTCCAGACGATGTACACGAATTTTTTATGCGATTAGTTGAAGAAACATGTGCGTATAGGGAGAAAGAGAAGATCAAACGTAATGACTTTATGGCGATGATGATTGAACTGAAGCAGAAGGGCAGCTTTACACTGGAAAATGGTGAAGTGGTCACAGGACTGGATATGGGCGAGCTAGCAGCCCAAGTCTTTGTCTTCTACTTGGCCGGATTCGAAACCTCTTCCTCAACCATGAGCTACTGTATGTATGAGCTGGCCAAGCACACCGATGTACAGGATAGGCTGAGGGAGGAAATTCACAGTGTTCTGCAGGAACACGACGGAAAACTGACCTACGAAAGTATAAAAGCAATGCACTACTTGGATCAGGTCATTTCAGGTGAGTCAATTTAACATTTCTGTAGTCAATTGTATAATCAACTCTTTTTTATATCCGCCTCAATAGAAACTCTTCGCCTGTACACGATTGTGCCGTTTATAGAGCGGAAAGCTCTAAATGATTACGTTGTACCCGGTTATCCGAAATATGTGATAGAGGCGGGCACCCAGGTTATAATACCGGCAGCTGCTATGCATCGGGATGAAGACTATTATCCAGATCCTGAGAAATTCGATCCGGAGCGTTTCTCAGCCGAAAATGTGGCAGCTCGTGATTCTGTTGAGTGGCTTCCATTCGGCGATGGTCCCAGAAATTGCGTTGGGTTGCGTTTTGGTCAAATGCAAGCGCGAATTGGCCTGGCTCAGATGATAAGCAACTTCAAGTTTACAGTGTGTGATAAGACTGACATACCACTTACTTATGATACAAAATCGTTTGTTTTGGGAACAGTTGGTGGCATTTCTCTGCAAGTGGAGCGAGTTTAATTTAAATACATAGAGTATGTAATGTTTTTTTAGTATTGTGCACTGAACTCTAAAAGTAATTATAATAATAATAATATTAATAATAGTAAACATATAGTTGACTTTTATGGTGCTTAACATATCCAGTGTCAGGTTATTGTGCTGATGATATTTTGATATTCGTAACATCGCTAACAAGTTATGTATTTGATTGAATTTATAATGAATTTATAATTATTTTTAGCACATTGTTGCTTATTGTGGGAATAAGTCAAGAATATTTTATTACACTCGTATTATATAAATTGTTGCTCTATCTACTATTTCATTTATAATTTAAACCAATATTTAATCCATTTGCTCGGGGTGATTTTATTGCGACTCACATTTTCTAGAGCTCAAAACTTTTGCCAAATATATAAAAATGCTATTCGTTTGGCAGTTTATCTGTGAAGCATTTTACGCTTCAGCTATTTTTGTTATTTACATTTGAATTGGCACTGACTGATTTAAAGCGAAGCTGGCAAAACTATTTTATGCAAAGTCATTCAGTTTTATTTTTGTTCTGCTGGAAATTTTAGCACTCCCACATACGCATAGTTTTGGCCAGACAGTGCCAGCTCCTTACAATGAGCATCCTTCTGCGTTATTTACATAGCTGAGGTTGAGATCCTGCCTTTATGGCCCTCCCGGCAACATAGAGAATGTAAGAGATTCAACGAAGGCTGCGAAAATGTTCTTTGCTACATGCTTTCCATAGGTATTTCATAGAATTTTCTCAACAACAATTGAAGCCACAGAATGGCAGGCAGTTTCTGTTAAATGTAGGGCATGTGTGTGCGTAAAATAAATTATATTCTTCAACATTCAACATTTATGCACATTTAAATTATATTTTAATTATGCACGACAACATGAAAAGTTTGCCATCACAACATGCAAGTCATGAAAAATGGAAAAAAAGGTTGAAAGCTGCATAAAAGTTGTTCTCTCGCTAAAGGCGTGGAAAAATTCTATTTAATGTGCAGTTTTCTAACGGTGCAACTAATGAAATTGTCATTAAAAATATAATTTGAAAATGTTTTGCGGTCTTTGCACACATTGTGTTTGCAAGTTAATAAAACCGCAAATTAAATAATAAATATATTTATTATGTATATGTGCTGTCAGCCACAAATGAATAGACAGATTTAATTATTAGCTGAAAACCCACATCAAGTTATATAAATTCAAATAAATTGGACAATTAAATTGCGGCTAAGACATAATAACTGAAATATTCACAGCACATGTCACTTACTTTGAGTCTTGTTTAACAAAATAAAAACAAACAATTTCGTGTAACTTATGCAAATAATTTGGTAAAGTACGAGTATCTTACGGATACACGCAACCTGTTCATGAAATGTTTTACACAGCTCTGCTTACTCATTGTGTGCAGTCATTGACTTGTTTTGTAAGCCCGATTCGAGTTTTGTCTCACCTTCAATAAAGCTGGCTAACACAAAATTAATTACCAGCCTCAAACATTTCTTGTTTTGAGCTCATAAACCACCACAGGGCAGCTGAAGAGTGAAACACGAAATGGGAAACATGCTCGTATCAAATAGGAGCAGGCAGCTACTACTATAAACTAGGCAGGTTGTTCAACCTTAGCATTGAAAACCCCTTCGGCTATGCAATTTAAATAAACGGAAATGCCAGCCGGAGAGTTGGCTAATTAAAGGAAGAATTTGGCTTTGCAATTCATTCAGCTGCAGCAAATTACTTTCAAATTGTTGGATGAAAGCTAGCAGCTACACTGTGAGAAATATGTATATTTACTCAATTCATTGTGAGTATGACAACAAAAGCCCAATAAAAACATATTATATTCGAAAATTATGAAACATTCTTACCTTACATTTAAGACATTTTCTGAAAGGAAACAAAAATACAAAATTCAATTTAAACTATAACACTTATAATAATTTTAATATTGAGTAATATGTATAAATTTACAAATGTAAAATCTAAAATGACCAAATGAATAATTCACTCCAAAAATTGGTGTATAATTACAGTAACTTGTGCCCCAATTTCTAAAGAAGTATAAAAGAAAAGTACTGAAAACTTCCTTAGCACGTATTCAGATGTTCTTAGCCGTAGCTCTAATTTCAATCTTAAAGTCTTAACTTATTTTAGATTATATATATATGTATATAGTTAATTTACAAACTTCAAAGCATACAATATGTGAAAGTCGAGATCTATCTGCTAACAATAAAGAATTTTCGACAACCTTGAAGCTAGAGTTAGGAAATTTGGTACACATGTTGGTATATATCCCCTGTTGATAAAGTGCAAAGATCAATTTTACTGCCCCACCCGCTCACCGCCAAATAAGCAAAATCTACAACTCCCATACCTTTTTAGCCAAAGTCAGCAAATTTGACACACAAGCTACTAATTTAGCCTCAATCCTTTCGCACCCACAAATAAGGAAAATATAAAAGACTGAAAATAGTGTATACTGCAGTCATGAACTTTCTACTGCAATGTTCTTACTTGTTTTTTGCAGTGTATGGGCAATGACATCTCATATTCAATTTTCGATTAGTTCCCAAGCAGCAAAGATCATGAATATTGCTTAGCCCAAAGCTAAGACCATACAGGCAGCAGCAGCAGTATTAGCCGACGACATTGCAACTGCAGCAACAGCAACAATTGCAGCAGCAACAGCAACAGCTGCTGCCGGAGACGGAAGCGTTGTTCATATGTGCGTGTAAGGTTCTTCAAGCGCAGCAGCAGCTGGCCACATGGATGGGGAAAGGAGAGTGTATATGTAGGGTATTATATGTGAAATGACCGGCTTGTGTCAGTGGATTAATTGCATTTGCTTTGATGTTGCATCTGCAGAGGCAGTGAAAGAAAGCTTACAACAACAACAGGCAGGCAAAAAGCAAACAGAGCTGAAACATTGTTGACAACTTTGTGCATAAGGTTTTGTTTTTTGGACAGAGATTCGTTGACCATTCAAGATATAAGATATGCGTTTTTGCATGCCTGATTGAGGCTGTTGTTGTTGTTGCAGTTGCTGCTCCAATTTGCGGCACGCTAGAGCATGTTGTTGCTGCTATTGTTGCTGCCACACTTCAGCAACTTCCAGCCGCGTTGCACAAAGAGTCACACACAAAGGCACACACACACACACACACACCTGGTTGCTGGTGTTATGTCGCCGTTGTTGCTAATTTAAACTCTGCCGTGTGACGGCGGCAGTTTCAACTTCAGTTCACTTTACGACGCGACGCCGCGCGGTTGCACAACCCACGACCAAAGTGACTTTAAGAGCACATCTCATTGCTGCCGCAGACTTCGTGCCCAGCTGCCAAATTAATTATATACACCATTTGTGGCTTCAAATCGAAAGTGGTACGCGCTAAAAAAGAAAACCAAGAATTAATAATAACACACTCGCAAAAAGATTACATGACCAAAAAATGCGGCCCTTTTTTTCGGTTTTCTGTGCATAGCTGTTGTTGCTGTTATTAGCCACAAACATATTTTGTGGCACTGGGCACGCTTGCACGTCATTTATCACTGGGCCAAGAGACACAACAAAAACACAACCAATTTCCATTTTGGCATTGTTTTGACCCATAAACAGCGTGCACACGTTTTTGCGATTTTCATTCAAAAATACTCTGTATAACACAAACACAACAAAAAAACACTAACAAAACTTTGTTATCGGGTTTTAAAATGCAAGATTTGTCACATTGTCTTTGCCCGCCGACCGTGCAACACTAAAAATAAAAAAACCAAATAAAAACCTTTAATCAAAACAGAAACAAATCGAAACATAAAAATGTTATTTCGTCGCAGTTGTACGTATAATGTGGAGCAATCAACGCGACATTATGCAAAGGTAAAACATTGCATTGCATTTACGAGTGTAAAAAGTATGTAAAATGTACGTGCCCACATTCATGTCAGATATTCAAGCATAGATATAAGTTATGAATACACTCATATATGTATGTATATATAAGTGGGATATCGTTAGCGGATGGAAAGCATTGACAACTGTAAAGACTTGCAAAATAACTTGGCTCTGATAGCTTTTGTCGAATTGCGACATGTGCTCAGCTCGGCTTTGTGGTATCATTATTTATTCATTCATAAGTGAATTGTATTTCTCATTAATTATTAGCAATGTTAAGTCATTTGTTATGTATCTGTAAGTGATTTCATTTTGCCGCTATTTATAACGACTTCTTTAAAAGTTTAAGCAGCGAAAATGTAAAGGATGTGAATGTTATGAAGAAACTATCCTGCCTCACTCTAACCTCTAAAAACCTCTCTCCGGTTTCAAAGAGTTAGAAAAATAAACAAATGGAATAAAAACAAGCAAAATTTTATCAAAGAATGAACACCTTCCTACAATAAACCAAGCATTTAGAGTATTCCACTTTCTAGACCACAATTACTTGCTTCTGGCTAAAAAAGTAGACAGCAAAATGTTGATTTTTAATAATTCTGAAAAAATAAATAATACTTTACCTTAAAATTATTCACTAAACGAATGTAACAACATTTTTTGCTGCCTTCTCAACCAATCTTTTAATGTTTAAATAAACTTTGAATAGGCAAACCCTTTAAGCTACTGTAGCTTACGTTTCGCACTCCCTCACAACGAATTCCAATTAAAATGCATACAATACCGAAGTCGAAATTCTACCATAACAAAAAGCTCGAACATCAATTGAAAATGGACCTCAATAAACCATCCGCAACTATCAATGGGATTTAAACGTTGCAGGCACCATTTTCAAAAAATGGGGAAATTGTGATGAAAGAGAATGAGTCTGACAAAGTGCTAATAGCCACTGATGAAGTGTGTAAAAAGGGTAAAAATACAAAATACAAAATTAGGCTGAAATGAAAAAGAAACTGTGAAAATAAAAACAAGGAAGTAATAAAACATTTACTAAAAAGTAGAGCACATTTAAAGCAAACATTAATTGCGAACCATTAAATAATTATTTGGTTAATCTAGATCGATTAAGACAATTGCATGAAATTCTATATAAACAATTTTTTTGCTCTCTTTTCCAGCTATTTTCAATTCAACATTAAAAGCTTTTTTAAAAGGCTAAAAAGCAATTTTGTGCAATAAACACAATGAATTTGATACCATAAAAGTTTCAATTAATGTGATTTCTTAGTAATTCTCATTTTTATGGTGTTTATGTTGCGGTACGGAATGTGTAGGCGATTGAGTAAACAGCAGGCAAATTATGTAAATATTTGGCCAAAAAGCACTTCGGGCCGCAAATTAGAAAGCAATCAAATTTATGCTCTTTCACGCCAACAGTTAAATGAGGGAAATGCTTTTGACGTGTTAGAAATAAAACAAAAGTCGCCATAAATCAAAAGACCAAGTAAATGAAATTTCCAAATGGGTCGCGTGAAATTCAAGTCAGCACTTGACCAGGCAACAACAATTGTAATTACACAGTCCGCAAATAATTAAATTATGTTTTGTATTGTTTTGTTTTTTTTTTATAGCGGATCTTAAGTCTTTGATGCTAAGTACCCTCGTCCCACTGCATGTGTAGTAACTGTAAAGCAAACCCAAGCACGTAAAAACACACACCGTTGTCTAATGCGAGTTTAACAATTTTGCGGTCATGTGTAAGTCTTGTTAAGCCAATTACATGCGCTGCCTCAGACCCAGACACATAACCAGACCCAGACCCAGAAGAAGAACCAGAACCAGAGCCAGAGCCAGAGCCACAGCCACAATCAGAGCCAGACTTAAGCCAACTGAAATGAGGCTGGGCCCTCGGGTGCTGCCAAGAAGTTGTCTTCTGGGAAAGGAAAACAAACAGCTACAAACAGCGAGCACAAACAAACAAGCCACAGATGCAAACTTACAGACAACAAGAATGTGTACTAATGAGCCCTGCTCGACCAGCTAATGCTCTATATAGAGAGACCAGCTGTTTTGGCTATTAAACTTTGACAGGCCTGTTCCCAAATCCAACTACCTTTTTCCGTACCGCTTTCAGTAGAATAGAAGCTGTTCTTCCCATTCGATGTAATGTCCAAATAGTTTAAATTCCGCTCAAAGGCAACACATTTTATAATATACAAGTTGTCTAACTTTAAATTCAAGTTTTAATTGTTGTGCGAATAAATTGCGTATCGATTGCTCAGCTTTCTGGCAACGCCACGTCAAATTTTATCGATAAGTTGGCAGTGTCTTTAGAAGAAGTGGACAGTGCGATTCTCAAAAATTAATGGTAATTCAATAATTGGAGGTCCACTTTTGATCGCCATTCTCTGAGGTTCTCAAGAATTAATGGGAGTTTATACAATTGCCTATTTTGGAAGTTTAACGTTGATCGTTAATCTCTGCGATTCTCAAGAATTAATAGATATAGTCGTGGGTGATGGTCTATTTCTCAAAAGGAGCGAAAATTTGGAGTATTTAATTAAGTTTTTTGCCAAATTTTAAAAAGATAATATAATAAACAAGAAAATTGGGTAAAAATATAATAAACCCTAAGCAAAAATATAATAAATGTTATAAAAGATATAAGCGCGTGAAGAACATAAGTGAAAGTTCGACTGGCAAACATATATTGTTACATTCACAACTCACAAAATGCACTTTACTTCAGTTTAAGTGAAGTTTGAGAGTCATCTACAAGCTGAAAATACCCCAAAGTACACTCTTTTTATAGGGCACAAGACGCAACTATGCTGAAAATAAAATGAAATGTCATTTCAATGCTGCGGTTAAGCGGCTCTTAGTTTACGAGTATTGTAATTGTTTTTGGGTACAACTGTCAACGAAATTGCATTTTTGGAGCTCATGGCTGTCAACAGTGGCTTTGTGTAGCTGCTCTCGACACTTCCGGTTTTAGAACTGGGCAACTTCCGTTTGCAGATGATTGGGAAAACTACTCTGTGCAATGAAGCGATTACAGCTTGTAAGCAAATGTTTGCCAAATATGCCACAAGATATGAGCACAAACTGTGGCACATTGAGCAATTAGCATGCACTGACACACAGGACACTCTCTAAAAAGTAAACACCGCACAGTCTGCCACTGCTGTGTGTATTCTGTGTTTGCAGTAAGTCAACGTTGGCCGCATAATGTTTAATCTACATACACAACAAAAATTTTTGGCAGCTTTCAAGTTGAGCTCCCTTCTTCGTCCCTTTCCACGTTTTCTCATCAATTCTCACTCACTTTTCACCATCTGCTTTTCACTCTTTGCAGAGCTCCGTCACTTTGTGTAATCTTGGCGTGGGCGCCACATTTGGCGAATCGATACTACACGACCTGCCACGAGACAGCACCGTGGTCACAAAGACAACCTGTGAGCTGCTGCGCGTCGAGCAGCAGGATTTCCGACTCATTTGGGAGGTAAGCACACATACTACATACATGCAGACATACATACCATTTAATTCCACAAAAATTAAAGTATCCTGTGCTCTGTTAAAGCCGCAGTGACATCAGCTTAAAAAAAGGCACTTCGATTATTTATCCTGGAGCAAAGAAACCTCTCTTCATATTTTTGAGCATTAAATGATGACTGTCGGATTAAACTTGAAAAAAAATATAGCTCAGCATTAGAAATACTAGAAATACTAGTTTCGCAAGTGGTCTACGTAATCGACCAAATTCTGGAAACAATAAAAGTCAAGTAATTTTTTATTTTTTTTTTAAATTTTGTTGAATGTTTTACTTTTTAAATCTAGTAGGCGTGTCTGTGTTACCTTTTACACAATATATTGAGGATAAATCCAAACGATTTATTACAATACCTTACGAATTGTAGTATATAAATGATCAAAAGTAGTGCTATCTTAATGACCTGAAAAGGCACCATAAGATCCATGTTTGCCTATTAATATTTACATATATGTAAGTGCTAAAAAATAATGTCAAGAAAAGCTTTTGAGTAAGCTAGCAATTCTTAAATAATCAAACTACTTTTACGGTATAATATATCATAATGTTTGATCAAAAAAAGTCAAACATTGCTCAAAGTTTAACTTGTTTTCTAACATTTGAAAAACAGCTTTGAAAGCCAATGCACGCTTGAAGTTAATTATATTGTAGTGAACTAATGCAATTAAGCTCACTTTACTCTAAAGTCTTTAACTACCCGTTACGTTTATATCCTTGTTCTTATTTGTCTTCGCTCCTTTTCTAAAAGCTCTCAACTGCTGTCCTGTATGACAAGCCTAATTCACTGTCTCTTGCCAGTTTTCAGTTAGTGTCATTGTGTCTTTCAACAAAAGGACGTTAAAGGCGCTTGTCTTAAGAATTTGTCGAGCGCTCATTAAAACCAACACACAAAACTCAACACTCAACATACACACACACAAACAAACACACACACACACAAACCCGAGCCATGTTAATGAGCAGCTGTGTGCTAAATATTTAAAGTAGGGACTCGTTGTCTTCCCGAGTTTGCCAAACATTTGCGGTATTTGCGTCATTGTTAAAATATTTAATTAAAATTTCAATTAACAATTAATGATGCAGCCACCAGGCCACGTATATCGCTTATCTATTCTCAGTCAAATGAACTCGAAGGAGTCGAAGGACTCGCAGCATATGCCAAGCATTTTGAGCCTGTGCAGGTTAATGTGCCTGAAAGTGCCTGAAAGTGCCTTGCAGCTAAATGAAACTGACGACTAATTGGGCGAAGTTGTTGTTATTTATTAGCGCATTTTGTGTCAAGGCAATTACCAAATTGAATTAAAGTCTAACAACAAGTTGGACAGACTACTTAATCGATTGTATTATTCATTGCCTGCCTGTGCGGTTAATGAATAAAAATTCGCTATAGGTTCTTATCCTACCGTAAGGACACATCCATTTAATTAGAAAGCAGAATACGCATTCGATGATAGATAGCGCCTAAGTGTATTGAAAGCCAACAAAGTTAATTGAATTAAGTTGAAACTTATTTATATACTTGAAACTGACTCTTAGACCTAATCCAATCTTATACAATCAGAAACCATTATATTTGCATTAGACTGGCTGTTGAACAAACCACAGAATTTGGCAGGAAAGTTTTCAATTCCAATGACAAAATACCAAACGTTTGAAAGACAACCCCACAAAACACACACACATACACACGCACGCAGGGCACAACATAGTTGCAAGTTTATAGAAGATTTTTTTTAGGGTTTGACTGCCACACACACACAAAGACACACAGGAACGAGCTGTGCCATTGACTTGCCCCTTGGGGCGCACCAATACACGTACACTGAATGAGAACACGCACAAAAGGTATAAACCACACACACATACACGCATACAAGATGGATGAATGCATATTTACCTTATTCGTTGCGAGAAAAAAAAGTAACCTCAAATTGGGGCAACATTGGCTAACCCACAGAGGGAGTCACTTGCCACTAACAAAGTAGTTGCCGCACGCAGCGCAAACATATATCACGTATACGCAATGTGCAACAATGAAGTTAAGCGACTTGCCACTGCCACTGCCAGTGCCAGTGCCCGTGCCAGTGCCAGTGCCAGTGCAGCCAAAGCTCGTGCCATAAAACGTGGCAAGCTTGGCTACAAGCTGCTGGTGTTGGTAAATGCGATAAAATCAGTTTAAATTGATAATATATAACGCTGAGTTGTCACTGCAAATTTTCACACTCGACTGGTCTTGAGTTGTGTGTTGTGCCCTGTAAGTGCATGCCAATGGTTTGATTTGCGCACAAATATTTACTTTTATAGAGAAGATGCCAAGAATAAGAAGGGACATTCTGAAGCGGATCCAATATCCTTGCAGCAACATTTGCTAAATTGCGTATATATGAGCTGATCGTTATAGTAAACTGATCTTACAACCTATCGGGAAGATCGTTGTTGAACACTGTGTTAGGACTTATTAAACTAATGATGACAAGTCTAGTCTAGTCTAGACTATCTATTCCTTCCACTTCAATAAAAATAGAATAAAATTACAATACCATTCTAAAGAGTATAAAATAACATTCCTACTACATATCTTAGTAACTATTTTAGCTTAAGCTCAATTTGGTTTTCTCATGTAAGCTATAGCTCAAGCTGGCTGGCAAAGTTAATAATTTCATCTAAATTTCAAATACTTGAAATGGAAGCGACAATGTTACCATCTTGCAAAATATTTATTGTACGGATACAGTGAAAAACTAATAATCAAACAGCAAACAGTAGTAATCTTTCTTGATTTCATTTTACAAAGTCTTCTATCTGTGCTGTTTCAATTAGAATGCGGCTTCATTTGTTCCTCAACTTTCATCTACCATTTACCTTACTCCCACTAGCTGAGCTTGTGGCGCCTCTAATCCTACCGCAATTCGCACAAAGCAATGTATTCTTATCAGTCTGGCCACTTTTTTGCGGAGAGCTGCCCTTTCATTTACAAGGGGCTGAAAACGTCTTAACCTAGCGTTTCCACAATTCAAGATGCTTAAACCAAAAGCAATTTAACTTTACCTTATGGCTACCAATAACTTAATCATGAGCAAGAGAACAGACCTTGAGAGTTGCAAATTGGGCTGAAATGTATGCAGCTAATGCCTAAATCAGTCAATTGAAAATGTTGTAGTTGCAACATTTGAATGCCACTTAAAGAGCTCATGAGTTGCGTGGCAAACACAATTATTTCAATTTCACACACATACACAAACACAATCTCACACAGGTAGTTGTCTGCGGAAATTAGAGCCGGCATTTGTGGCAGCACCAGAATGTGGCAAATTGCAATTGAAATTTGAAATTGTTCGTGTGCATTTGGCAAGCAGGTAACTCAATTATTTGCTTGGGGCATAGTCTCTGGTTGGAAGCGTTATATCAAAGCCAAATTCAATGCCAATCGATTTCAAAATATTTGCATTTAATTTGGCGCATTTTATGAGCTGAACATATACTTCATAAGGCCCAACAGCCAACAGCCAGCAGCTGCCGGCAAACATGTGGTATACGTAATGCACAGTCCATAAATAATAGAGAAGCACAAAGGTATTTGGAATGCCCCAGCTGCACCCCATGCACAGTTGCGTGTCCATGGACATTTGGTTTATTTATTTATGCACAAACGCAGGTTGCATATGTGCAACTGTAACTTAGAACGAAAACATACACAAATTAAAGAATAATAGTATATACAATATGAGACAGATGAATAAGCACACCAGCATAATAATAATAATAATACAGGGTGTCTCGTAATCGGGTATACTCAACTGAGCCTTCTTACTTGTTTTTATTTATTTTCCATTTTTTTCTCACCACATATTTTATTTTCTATTTTGAGCTAATAATTCTCAGCCAGTTAACCTACAAATGCAATAGTCTAGCTTTTTTCAAATATTGTATACCTATAATTCTCAACCAGTTTTAGCGCGAACTTAATGGAGTAGAGTGTTGTGTTGTCGAAATTTTTAGAATCAGGCCTTGTGGCTGATATCTCATTCTATGTTTTACTTATTCTTTCATCTTTAATAATAGTTTTACATTAATATTTTTATTTGAACTATGAAATATATTTGCTGATCGTGGACTAAATTTTTGCATATTGCAAGCGAAAATTATATTAAGAAACTTTTTACCAATTCTTCATTTTCGGTAATTTTGTAAGAAATGTTTTATTTTTAATTTATTTATTACTAGACATAGAAGTCTTAAGTAAACTTTAAAGTAATATGTGATTAGTACAATCGAATAAAAACAATCGAAATCATTACTCATTCAGAATTCCTGAAACAACTTGCGATACATGATGAAAATGTTCTGGACTTTACCAGTGTTCACATGTTTCACATTTATCATTTTACAAAAGGATTGAAAACTATTGTCATTCTTAATTTTTGTCAATGATTAAAGATATATATATATATATAGTATATATATACATATTGATGTCATCAGCCGAATAATAAACTTTATAATACATTTATTGCGCCTTGTTTGCGTCAATTGGTTTATCTGAATTTTTCGTGAGGCGTACAATATTTTTGAGGAAGTTCATGGTATCGTAATTATTTTAATTTTTTAAATCATACAAAATCGAAATCATTACTTATTCGGAACACCTAAAAAAAATCTTAAACAATATTTTAATAAAAAGTACAAAATATTACATTCTTAAGAGACAAAAGTGTGTTTGGGAATTTCAGACCTTGGTACATGGTCTCTCGTAGTATACTCGACTAGTTCGATCTTACTTGTCCTATGTTTTTCAAATAAATGAATACAAAATTTGACTACAGATTCAAATCAATTTTTAACTAAAATGTTTTCTATTTTGAGCTTATATTTCTTAACGGGCTTCAAAAAGTTAAATTTTTCGTAAAATTGATTGTAAAGTGAAATTTGGAACAGAGCAAACTCTCTAGATATGTGAAATTTAACATGTTTTCTTTCACGTTTTTCTAGACATCGCGGATTGTATTCAATTGCCTTTGGGCTTAAAATCGAATAAGATTATTAGCTTGTATAAGAAATTACTGAAAATATATAAGTATGTATAAATAATATTAATACATATTTGATGTTAGATTGAGCTTAAATATTTGTAATTAGAAATAACTTCGTATGCGGCAATTTCAATAATTTGAGCTGCTCCTTTGTACTATTTTCAATAATGGAATGCTCATTTTGTAGCAACGCATAAACAAAGGCTAGCACAAAATTGGCCGTCAATTAAGACCCTTCCTTTAAGCCTCAAACTCTAGACGGCAATATGGCTCAATGAATAGCTCCGCTGACTGAACAGGCGACTCAGCAGCAACAGTCTGCGAGTATTTGTTATCAGAGTGAGCATTCTATTGTCTTCAAGGCAAAGTCAAAGGCACTCAAATGCCGCCTTGCTGCCGCTGCCGCTGTGGTCTCATCATATCTAACGACAACTGGCGCGTCCCGCTGTGCGTTTGATAAGTGAAATGAGTTTAATTAGCGTAGGCAGGCGCCTGCTTATCAGCTGGTTGCCAAGTGTTGCCAGGCTTCATAGAAAACTTGCTCACATGCGGGCCGCCCACCCGCCTTGCTTTGCCCTACCCTGCCCTTGCACTTGTCCTCGCAGCCGGCTGCTGGCCTTGATTGTTTATTATAATGCTAACCATAATGACACTGCAAATGAGCAGCTATTTATAGCTCAAAAACAAACCAAGCGGCTGGCGCTTTGACAACCCTAACAAGTTGCTGATAACGCGTCTAGCGAAATGAAAACAAATATATATACAAACTCAGAATGAAACATGCAGTGGCAAAGCGCTCGTCAACTGCGCCCCAAGCAGCTATCAGTGCGCGCGAAATCGTTTGACAGAAATTACCTGTTTTACCTGATAGCTGGATCAACAACAACAAACTATAAAAATGTGCAAAAGAAAATCGCAAGCGATTTAAGTGAAAGTGTTTTCCAAGTGTGATAATGTCAGCTGGCCAATTGAGGCAGCAGCAGCGTCGTTCTGGCCAAGTTGCGGCCTGCGATGAGGCCGCCTTGTGTGTGCTGCTGCGCTATAGACGTCACAGCGACAGTGAGCAGCAGCTGCTGATGCCGGCCGAAGCAGTAACAGTTGCAACTACCACAGCAACAGCTGGCGCCACTTCCGCTGCTGTCAAGCTGCGGCGTCGTGTGCAGCGTCAGCAGCGCCCACAGTCAACGGCATTTGAAATGAGCAATGTACGCGTAATGAGTAACAAATACAGTGAGCCGTAAAAGAAAATGTCCCAATAATACAAGGGTCTAGCCAGCTACTACACCAAGTCATTGCTTAAACTGTTTGGGAATTATATTTTTTTTTTTAAGTTTTTATTCCCTATACCCATAAAATGTGTAAAAAGGGGTACTAAATCTGTACAAATGTCTCCTTCTGCCTGTTACATACCCTATAAAGTATATATATTCTTGATCAGCATCAAAAGAAAATTAGATTTTCCATCTGTATTTTCCGATCTCAGCAACTATAAGAGCTAGATACATCAAATTTGGAATATACGTAGGTTCGTGTATACCATAAGCAGATCGAGATTTTTTCCGATTTCTGATATCTTGAACCGTTCCCCCGCAATTCAATGAAAACGTTTTACAGTCACATAAACATAAAGCTCTGGAATTGAGCATGTATTATGCTTGGGTTAATCTTAATCTTCTGTCTAAATTTCAAGTTGATCGGATAATAAACAAGGAAGTTATTCACGAAAGAAGATTCAGTGCTGTGAGCGGGGGGGAAGCACAGCCGCCACTTAAAATCCCTCGCTTACGCTGTGGCTCGTTTGTGTATGTGTGCGTGTATGTGCAAGTGAACGAAATTGTGATTGGAAGTTTTAGAACTGGATACAGGGAGTTTCGTAGTTTCAACTAGAGCATTCTCAATTGTCTATTTTATACCTTAGTTTAACGCTTTTATGCCACTTCTTTTTATGGCATGCAGATATTACTTTAAAAAGTACATTGGACACCTTTATGTTTAATCGATTTGAATATGAAATTCGGAATACGCTTAATAAATACGCACAGGACTAATTAAGCCAGCTAGTAATTATATATAACTATCAATTTTAATTACAGAAAAACAAGGAGTTGATGAATGACATTATCACCAATTGCAAATTGAAAAACGGTATGTAAAATGCGATTCATTAAAATGCCCGCAATATATATTTTTAATTACAAAAACAACAGCGATTAAAAGCTCATCAGACATAATTATAAATGCAAACAATTGAAACGTATAAAAAGAAGAGTGCTGCCCACCCGCAGGCGCGCAATATAATTCACTTTAATTTGCAAAAACAAAATGCAGCAATCATTAAAATGTTCTCCATTATTAGGTTTTGGTCCTGGCGTTCAGCCCGCAGCTGCCACATCGCCCACAAAACGCCCACTGAGTCCGGACCATCCCAATCCAGCGCTACCCATCACCGAGGTAAGCGATAAGTATATGTGTATATATGTAATCATTATTTCAGGCTTCAGTTGACATTGAGGCCGAGCTTCTTAATTTGCTGCTGGCAAACAATTGATTGAATAAATTATTGAAATTGCACAATTTGGTCATAATAATAATACACAGTTCATAAAATACTTATTACTTAGAAAATTGCACACCTATGTTTAACTCCAGGGCAGTGAATAAATTAATGCTTATATAGTGTTGTTCTTGTATAGTTTTCACAATTTAATAACTTCACAATACTAATTAAGAAATATGTTAAATACAAACATATTTTCGATTTGATATTCAAAGCAATTACACACAGAAATGTGTATAGCATAATTTATGAGCGTGAAAGTATTAAATGCCTGAAAGTATGCTTCGAATATTTCAGTGGAATTTATTGTAAAGTGGAGTTCGGAACAGGCATGAAAAAAATTTGTTTTCAATTTAACACTTCAGTTTGTTTTATAGCACAAACAATGGCGTACATAATTTAAGTAATAGATTTTTCTTATTATTCATAGAACAAGAAATAAGAAATCAAAAAATATTCTACAAACTTGTTCAAACAACAATATCAGCAACAAACAAGTAAGAATGCTATAGTCGAGTATACCCGACTACGTAACTCCCTGTACCCAGGTCTAAAACATTCAATCACAGCTACGTCCAACTTGCACATACATACATACATACACAAAGACGCACAGACACACTGGCGGCAAAAGCGACAGCGCAAGCGAGGCAATTTAATTGGTGGCTGTGCTTCTTCTTGCCTCCTCTCGCTGCATCACTGAATCTTCTTTCGTGAATAACTTCCGTGTTTATTATCCGATCGACTTGAAATTTGGACAGTATATTAAGAGAGACTAAAGTATTGTACATGCTAAATCTAAAAGCTATATCTTGAAAATTGTTACTGTAAAACGGTTTTAATCGATTTGCGGGGGAACGGGGGAGATATCTGAAATATGAAACAAACTTGATCTGCGTATGCTATACAGGAACCTACATTCCAAATTTGGTGTCTCTAGCTCTTGTAGTTGCTGAGATCGACGCGTTCATACGGACAGACGGACAGACGGACAGACGGACAGACAGACGGACATGGCCAAATCGAAATCTCTTTTGATACTGATCAAGAATATATATACTTTATAGGGTCGGAGATGTCTCCTTCTGTCTGTTACATACTTTTGCACAGATGTAATACCCCCTTTTACCCATTTTATGGGTACAGGGAGTAAAAACACAATTCAGTAAATAATATCTGAGGAATATTAAACCAAGCTAAGCTACGAGTATGAACATTGTATAGGAAAAACAAATTTCAACTACGATTTCAAACAAATGCAAGTGGAACATAAAACGTTACCCTCCAAGAGTTTACCAAATAATTCGAGCTACATTTTATGAAATTTTAAATTCTGATAAAACAGAACAACATAAGCTACAATTTAACACACTAAACAAGTAAGATCGAACTAGTTTAGTATAATCGACTACGAGAGACCATGTACCAAGGTCTGAAATTCCCAAACACACTTTTGTCTCTTAAGAATGTAGTATTTTGTACTTTTTATTAAAAACATTGCTTGTTACGATTTTTTTTAGGTGTTCCGAATAAGTAATGATTTCGATTTTGTATGATTTAAAAAATTAAAATAATTACGATACCATGAACTTCCTCAAAAATATTGTACGCCTCACGAAAAATTCAGATAAACCAATTGACGCAAACAAGGCGCAATAAATGTATTATAAAGTTTATTATTCGGCTGATGACATAAATATGTATATATATATATATATATATATATATATATATCTTTAATCATTGATAAAAATTAAGAATGACAATAGTTTTCAATCCTTTTGTAAAATGATTAAATGTAAAACATGTGAACACTGGTAAAGTCCAGGACATTTTCATCATATATCGCAAGACTTCTATGTCTAGTAAAAAAATAAAACGTTTGTTACAAAATTACCGAAAATGAAGAATTGGTAAATAGTTTTTCAATGTAATTTTCTCTTGCAATATGCGAAAATTTTGTCCACGATCAGGGAAAGATTTCAATAACTCAAAATCTTCAAATAACAATAATAATGTAAAAATATTATTGAAGATGAACTTCGTGATAAAAGAAAAAGTAAAACACACAATGAGATATCAGCCACAAGGCCTGATTCTAAAAATTTCGACAACACAACACTCTACTCCATTAAGTTCGCGCTAAAACTGGTTGAGAATTATAGGGGTAAAATATTTGAAAAAAGCTAGACTATTACATTTGTGGTAAACTGGTTGAGAATTATTAGCTCAAAATAGAAAAAAAGAACGGCTATCTTCGGGTGCCGAAGCTATATACCCTAGCAGCAATGTTTTTGATACAAAACTTAATTTTTGTCTGATTGCTCCTATGGGAGCCATGTGTTCCGATATTAATCAAATTATAGGAAACTATTTGAAATATTATTAAACTCTCACTTAGTTTGGATGAAATATTTGTATAAGCAAAAAGTTTGGTATAGTGATATAGTGGTCTGATTTTGACCAAATTTGGCCAGATTGTATAAACTCTCTAGAGACTCGGCTTGAGAAAGTTTGGTAAGGATCCGGCCGGTTCCGACATATGTACTGCCTGCAGCAAAAGATTCATTACGATAGCTTTAAAACTGCGAGACTAGTTTGCATAGAAACCGACGGACTGACATCGCTATATCGACTCGGCTATTCATGCTGATTCAGAATATATATACTTTGTTGGGTCGGAAATGTCTCCTACAGTCCATTACACATTTCGAGACAAAATTATAATACCCTGCTAGGCTATAAAAAGGAATGTTCTTAAAAGACGTTTCACATTTTTCAATATATCTAAATTATCCCTTAACTGTTAACGTCGTGTTCTTTATGGTTTTTTAAAATTTCTTGTTTATTTCTTTTAATCCCAGTCGCCGAGTCCTGCTATGAGCCGCATGGGTTGGGCGCTGCGAACATTATTGGTGGTCGACAACTCAAGCTGTTTGAAGGATCGTAAAGTGAGTGCTGACGGGCGACTAACTTTATATTATGCTCGTATCATAAAACTCCAAATTCTTTAGGTTTCGGGCAAGTTGATACGCAAGTGTGCCCCAGGAACTGAGCTGGTGGATTGGCTGGTGAACTTAGCGCCCGTAGTGCACACCCGCGCCCAGGCGGCGGGCATGTGGCAGGCTCTGCTCGAGGAAGGCGTACTTACACATGGTGAGTGGCAGAAAATGGTGGAGGTGGAGAGTAGCAGCAACAGCAGCTGTTGCAATTAACGCAGCCAATTAACGCATTTTACAATGTTAACACATTGTTGCAGTCAACAAGGAGCAACCTTTCAAGGATAAATGCTTTCTGTATCGATTTCGCTTGGATGAGGAGGGCGGCGCACCAGCGGTGGGCATACCAGCAGCTGAGGATCTCTGTGCAGCTAATGAGCACATCCGTGAGGCACTGAGTGCACTCTTTCAGCGTGGCCCCGATGCCATATTGCGCATGATATTGCGCAAGCCGTAAGTGCAATATTGATAAATATAGTATCTACAAATAGACACACACGACATGTGTGTGCCCGCATTACCATGGCAATCCCAAAAGTATGCAAAACAATTAATGCTGCAAGCTAAAATGTCGTCTCTTACCTCACGGCAAAAGCCACACACACACACACACACACACGCACACACACACAGTAAAACCTATGCAATTATTGGAATCCAGTTCACACACAGACTAGAACAGAAACACAATTGTTGACACTCTTAATAGTATCGATGGTTATATTTTGAAGCCATTATCGAGGTTTTTCAATTATCGAAATGCACAGTTTGGAATGCATTTTAGACTACAGTAGAATTATCGAGGTTTTTCAGCTATCGATAGATCAGTCGATTGTGTTCCTGCTTTGTATAAGGTTTTCTGAGTAGTGATGTAAAAAAAATCGATTTTTTTCACTATTTCTGAGTATGTTTATTTCGGTAGTATCGATAATATTATAGACAATTCGATGCATTTTTCATTTTTATAATTTTTTTTAATCATTTATAAGTTAAATATAATAATCAACACATTTCTATGTACATTTATACGCTTTTAAGTTTTGTACATTTAGCATTTTGTTGTTACTATCGATAGTTCAAACTACACAAGCACCATCAAAACTATCGAGTGGCTGTGCAGCTCCACAACGTACACTTTCTGTATACTGTCCATTACTCTGATATTTGCCTGCTTTTGGCTTGCCAATTAGTTACATTGTCAAATTCAAAAGCTGGCCACAAATGTCCTTATTTGTTTTTAATCAATCCACACACACACACACACACTCATACACTTATACACTTACAGTTCACATGAGCGCACACCCGAGGAACTGGAACTGGTATTCGAGGAGCTCGTGCATATAGCAGCCCTCTCCCATCTATCGACCAGCATTAAGCGAGAGTTATCCTCAATAATTGTATTCGAAGCCCACGCACAGGCGGGCACCATATGTAAGTATATGGGAACTAAATGGCAATCAGTTCGTAAATTGAAAAACCAAAAATCCATTTGCATTAATTAGCTGGCAATTGGTCAGCAGTTTTGGCCGTATATTAGATTGTGCCAGTTTTTAATTGAACTGTCAGCAATTTAAGCTAATTATGTTACAATAAATAGACTTTTAATTCTGTATAAAAACACGCTTATTAGCTCGTAATCCCTTTTCTGCTTATCCTTTTACGCGCCTCATTACATAAACGTCAATAACACGAACCAAAGTATTCAATCAAGGCGACGAGGGACGCTCCTGGTATATATTACTCAAAGGATCCGTGGATGTTGTGATTCATGGCAAAGGGACCGTTGCTACTTTGAAGACTGGCGATGATTTTGGCAAATTGGCCTTGATAAACGACGCACCCAGGTGAGTGGCAAAAACGGGGCCAGGAACTTCAAACTCTTTGCGCAAAAAAGCAAAAAGCAACAAAAAAAATAAAAGGCAATCCTTGCGAAGCCATTAGAAAATTTCAACGTCAAAATGTGCGCAACATTTTAAACTGTCAGTTGGTTGGCAAAAAGTTTCGTGTTTTTTTTTTGTAGGTAAAACTTTGTAGACGGCAAGCAAGCATCAACAATTCTCTTTATATCGTTTTCATCTCTTTGCCATAAGTTAGGCCACCTACTTTTTACCACTTTTGCTTTGGACGAGTGACAATACAAAATACTTATTGTACAATAATATATAATGGGGCCACAAGACTCTTGCAGTTGGCCAAGCACCACAACAATGGGCCAAGATCCAACAACTGCGTTGGCTAATAGCATTAGACACTTTGTTGCCACTGCACAAAGATAACAGCAATAAAAGCACCAATAAAAACAACAACAACAACAGCCAGCTACAACAATGACAGATAACATCGGCCATTGTGTGACATTTATAGCAAACAATTGAAAAATTCAACAATATATTGGCCTAAGAAAATATTCTACAAATTTGTTAAGCCTTTTCAGTGTTTCGAGCATAGAATATGTTGCAAGTAGCTTCTTATGGGCCAACAGCTGAAAACAAAGAATTATAGACATAAACAGCTGAAAACAAACAAATTTAATCACACGTTTTTAAAAGATACTAATATTTTGAAAGCACCTGAAAGCTTTTAGCAAAATGAAATGTATAATACGCCTGCTTATTATAATATAATATTATATTATATTATTTATATATTATTATAACATTAAATAGAAGTACTGAAAGTTATGTACAGCTTGGGATTATCATATATTGTTTACAGTAACCAACTATCATTGGCTATGGCCAAACACCCTATAAAAAGTATTATCCTTTCACTCAAAATATTTAAGTTTTGCTCCTAATAAAACCCTTTGCTAATCTCATTAGCTCAGTATCCTTTCACAACCTGCATATACGCCACAATTTAATAAATTCCACTTACAAGTGCTTAAAAAGTTGTAATTAATCATTGTATGTCATCAAAAAGGAGCTTTTAAAAAATTAATACAGCTAATAAGCTGCCATGAATATGTAAATTCCAACAGAGCTTTACACAGCACTTAAAAACGAAATTCATTACAAAAATGAACTGAAAATGCTTTTACTTTCAATGTTAATTAAAATACTTTATTTACTTTGAGTGCAGAACAAAATTTTTTTTTTTTTTAAAAATGCGATGTCCACAAAAACTGGAATTTTTCCACGCCAATGGCAAATTGTTAAATATATAAAAGTTATTTGCATTGATTTTTACTCACCCACAAACGAGTTAAAGTTATTTATATTGACTTTTACTCACACATCGATTGACTTTATGTGACAGCAAAAATGTTGTAAATAAAATGCAATTTTGTAGCTGCAGCAGCACAAAAAAGTGACAATTGCATTTATATGCAAATTTGCAAAGTTATTAAAAAATATATATGCAAGACGAGCTCTACAGCTAGATAGAGAGACGGAAGATGAGAATATTTGTCAACAGTTCTGTAAAATGTAATTAACAAAATGCATTTTACCAAATATGATTCATTAAAAGTTTGTTTCCAGCTGAAACTTTGCCATAGCAGCAAAAATTGTAGCACATTTTGCTGAGAATTTTGCAGCTGCCTTTGGATTTGATTTATGCAGTTATTAAACTTTAGATAATTGGCAAATTATAATGGTAAACGTTACAATTTATTATTTATAGAGCTGCCACAATCGTTTTAAAGGAGAACAATTGCCATTTGCTGCGCGTGGACAAGGAGCACTTCAATCGCATATTGCGTGATGTCGAGGCCAATACACTCCGCTTGCAGGAGCACGGCAAGGATGTTTTAGTCCTCGAGCGTGTGGCCAAACAACGCGGACAACACTCGGCATTCAAGTGAGTGGCAATTATATAACCCATCCTCTCACCCCATTCAATTTTTAATGTTCACCCGTAAATTTTAATTGAAATCGTAACAGAAATCGCTTGAATTTGATTGTTCTTTTATGTGTTAGTTGAACGTGACTGAATTTCAATATTGTATGCCTTACCAACAGATATACCGTGATGTCGGGCACTCCGGCCAAAATGCTGGAACATTTGCTTGAGACGCGTCTGGGACAGACTGTCAGCGGCATGGATCCATTCCTTGATGACTTCCTGCTCACGCATATCGTGTTTATGCCCGTGGTGCAGCTCGTCGACGAATTGGCTAACTAATATCCTTTTACAAAACTAACTAAGCTTAACACTTTATCAACAAAAAAACAACTTCTAGATGGTTCCGCTACAGTATGACTTACAAATAGAAATAGTAGCTAAATGATCATGACAAAAACTAGGGATGGGAGCTGCTTGGGAATCAAACGAGTAAAAAAACTTATAGATAGTCAGTAAAGGGGTAATTATAGAATATTTCGAGAAAATTCTTTGAGATCTTAAATATTGAATTTCTAAATTTAACGAATCAAAAGAAAATGATAATTGTTGACTTCCAACTCTCATAACTTTGTCAAAACGAAATTGATTTTGATTTTGTCAGTATTGGATTTGAGTGTTTTTATATTTTCCGTGGGATGTCCTCTAAACTCATTTAGCATTTCAAATTTAATTATTTAAAAAAATCACAATTTTTGATTTTTCATGATTACAATTTTGACTTGTAGTTCCCAACTTCATAACAAGCGTTCTTCACCGTTTTCCAACATCCATAACGTTTTTTTCGATTCTTTTCTGAATAAGTTCATTTTTCGGAAGAAGTGTCTTGCCACAAATTCATTAAAGTATTGTGACTTCAAAACTTCCCAAGCACACCGAAAATGGTCTTCAACGACTTCCAAGTCGTATAACTTTATCACAACTTTACTGATTTACATACTTCTAACTTCATTCGTCACGTTTTTGAGTAAAGTTTGATTTGTTATTTAAATTTGATTCACCTCTAAGAAAACATTTTGTCGATTATTTCTTATACATTACTCCCCCTTATACATGTACATAAGTCTTATGCAAATATCACTTATTAGGGTAGTTTTGTTGTGTCCAATAGAAACTTTGTGATTTGATTTATAGCATACGAGTAAATCAACCAAAAAATGATGCTAGATTTAATTGAATTTCCTGAACCGACAGCTTTTTTGATATGCCAGCCACGTGCGAAGGCTTAGCAGAAACTTGAGCCTGCCGTCAACTGCCACTTTAAAGGGCTTTCCTTCTCAGTCAGCCCTTGAATGCTCAACTTCAATTGTAGCACTTTAAAAATGCAAACGCCTGGCCAGCCCTACATTTAGCAAAGGACACGGACAGGAGTCACGTTCTCTCTGTGGGGCAACAAAACGTATCCACAGCGACAGCTTAAGTGTTGGTAGCATGCAAACCACACACACATGGCCACGCCCATATATGTTCTAAACATGAAGTTAGGTTCATGACTCGAAATGTCAAGTTTGACGGCTAGCAAAAGAGAATAGAACTACTAACGAGTAGCACTTACTTTCGGGGCAAAGTAACTGTTAAACTCTCTCCCTCGGATTGTGGAAAACAAAAGCCACAATGAAGTTGAAAATTTTCTACATATGATAGAGATGGCAGCGTGTTGAGTGTTTTTTCCTATTCTAAGGACACAAACACGCACATTTTCAACGTATGAAAATTTCTTTTTAAGCCATGTTAAAACATTTTCCTGACTGAAGTTCGAACCTTGAAAGTGCAGTGTCTGTTGCCGAACAACTTCATTAAATTTTCGTTTATTTGGTTATGGTATATCCTTTAAAATAGTGTGAGCAAAGGAGAAGAAAGTAAAATACTATTCTTAAAACAAAATACTAGATAATTATAAATTTCAATATTAGTATTCATTTTCTTTTTATTTTGTAAAAGTGTTGGTCTTTTTAAGTCCCAGTTAGTCCTCAGCAAGGACACGCAGTCAACACGAACACCTCGTGTTAAATCACGTCAGTTCGTGTCACAACACGTGCCCAACTTTTGTCCACATTCAGTCAGTCCTTGGTCAAAAGTTTTGGATAGCTGGGTAGAGGTGGGTTTCACTTGTAGCTGGTTCAATGATGCTTGAAACTAATCTCCAATCTGCATTGGAATACGTGATGTGCTTAATAAGCAGACAATTCAGCAGCAATTCGGACCCCAATTTCACTTGACGTGCGTGTGCATGCCAAAGCGACAGATTTTGAGGGTATTGGAATTGTAGGGTACTTCATAATTCGCATTGGTTGGCATTCCTTAACCGCTCTGCACCTTTCATTGTGATGCGCATGAAGAGGCACAAACGCCCGAGGATCGGGAGTACATCATCAACTTTAAGAAGCGCGTCATACAATTCATGCAAAAGTGGGTCATGGCGGTGCGTCATGCCGCCTTTGAGGAGCCCAGCGTATGCGATTTCATAGAGGATTTGGCCGCTGAGGTGGAGGCAGATCCCGATTTGAATGAGGAGACAAGCATAATACACAATGTGCTAACGCAAATGGCACGCTATCAGGAGGATCGCAATCAGAATGCCGGACAAAAGTGGAAACTGCCAACAAATGGTCAACCCATTTGCCTGTTCAGCGGCAATGCGACACCCTCAAAGACGGTCATCCGACCCGACGATGACAGTAAGTGCTAAATGCAAATCCAATAGAGTTGTATCGAATTGTTCACAAAAAAGTTCGAGGGAACCATTCATAAAATTGAAAGAACGAACCGGATTCCTGTCGTTGCTCTATTTCGTTTGTTTATTTCGTTCATCTAAATCTCATTATAGTTCTTTATATATGTACATGTATACAGACCTGTTCCAGTTGTCCCTTTCAGCAAGATTTGAAGGCAATGAAATTCCTTTATTGTTTCAATTTTTATTAGTTTTTTGAGCTGTCTAATGATAAGTAAATCCATTCCTAGTGAATTCAATCGTAGTGAATTCAATTCGCAAAATAATGTGAACACTGAAAATGGAATATTTACTTCCACAATGTCTTGCTGAAAGTTGAAACCGGAACAGCCCTGATAACTAAATTATAACGAACGAGAAAGCTAAAGAAACGTTTGAAATAAGCCAACAAACAAACGAACTAGTTAGTTCGTTCAGTAACAACTGAACTTCGATTGAAATACCAAGCGCAACTCTAAAATGCAAATGAGTTTCAAATGTCTTTCACCGATTAACCATGCCATCTGTTCCATCTGCTCACGTTTCTTTCCCTCCAACTTGTCAGTCATTTTCCGCGTCTACTGTGCCGACCACACCTACTGCACCCTGCGCTTTCCCATGCACACCACCGCGGAGCTAATCAAGGCCTGTGCCGCGGACAAGCTGCAATTGAATCGTGGACCCGATGACCTGTGCCTCGTCGAGGTGAAATCGAATGGCGAGCGTGCCGTATTCAAGGATAACGATGTTAGCATACCCACGGGCCTAACGCTCAATGGTCGCTTGTTTGTGTCCGTCAAGGATCATCTGGATGCCTTGGTAAGCTCCACAAAAACATCCTGTGTGTCCTGTTTGTTCACTAACAATTTTGTACGTTCGAACAGACACCATTGACGGAGCAGGAGTGCCCCACAGAGGGTGTCGACATTGATTTGGAAATCTTGAGCACCAAAGAGCTGGCTTATCACATTACAATCTTTGAATGGGATTTATTCTGGGCAGTGCATGAGTACGAACTGCTCTATCACACCTTTGGGCGACATCATTTTGGCAAGGTACACTCTAAAAAATTATATATATTTATTGATTTTTGTTTGAAAAAGCTAAAAGTTGACTTAAGACAGAAATTATAAATGTGCTGCTACAATTATTTAAGTTGCAACAGGTGTAGAAATATATATATTTATTTTCCTTTGATCAACATAACCTAAAAAAAAATAATTATCACATCCAAAACAAGTAAGAATGCTTTAGTCGAGTATACCCGACTACAAAACTCCCTGTACCCAGGTCAAAAATTTCCGATCACATCTACGTAGACTTACACATACACACACGAGCGACAGCACGAGCGCAGCGCAAGCGAGGCATTTTAAGTGGTTGTTGTGCTGCTTCTTCCCCCGCGCTCCAGCACTGAATCTTGTTTGTTGAATAACTTCCGTGTTTGTTATCCGATCGACTTGAAATTTGGACAGTAGATTAATAATGACTAAAGTATTGTACATGCCAAATCCCAAATCTATATCTTGAAAATTGTTTCTGTAAAACGTTTTTTTTCGCATAGCGGGGTAACGGTGGGAGATATCTCAAATCTAAAATTAACGTGACCTGCTCCCGGTGTACACAAACCTACATTCCAAATTTGGTGTCTCTAGCTCTTATAGTTGCTGAGATCCTTGCGTTCATACATACGGACGGACAGACGGACAGACAGACGGACATGACACGGAGATGTCTCCTTCTGCCTGTTACATACATTTGCACAGATTTAGTACCCCCTTTTTACCCATTTTATGGGTACAGGGAGTAAAAAATTAATGAAATTTGGAACGGACAGTTTCATTACAAAATTTATTGTCTTTAAACATATCAGTATTTATTAAAAACTTTACTATAGCTGTTATACTAGCTATTAATTGAAATTATTTAAAATTATTTGAGACACATAAGTAGCACAAATTTTCTTCAAGTGCAGACAGAATGAGATGAAAGCTTCCTTAGACAATGTCAGCCTGCATTGTTTGGCAAAAGTTTTAAAAGCCTTTCGGCTAATTAGACGAACACGGCAGGCAGTGGCAACTGCCAGCCCAAGTTTTGTCGTCAACTATTTAGAAGTCTGGCATTTGTCATGGTGCTGCAAAATTGAGTTTTGCCTAGCTCAACTCTGAAGGTCTCTTAGGCAATTAAAGCTTACCAAAATGTGTTGCATAACTTGTTGCCAAACTCTCTACTTCACAGATAACAGCCAATTTGGACGTGTTTCTGCGACGCTTCAATGAGGTGCAGTACTGGATTGTCACCGAGCTGGTATCCACGCCAAGTCTGAGCAAGCGTGTGGGCCTGGTACGCAAATTCATCAAGCTGGCTGCTTAGTAAGTGCCAAGTGAGCCTTAAGTGAACCCAAAATCCTTATTAATTTACTCACAATTTTTGGGCTACAGCTGCAAGGAATATCAGAATTTGAATGCGTTCTTTGCCATTGTCATGGGCTTGTCGAATATGGCCGTGACGCGGCTGCATCAAACATGGGAGAAAATACCATCGAAATTTCGAAAAATCTTTCAAGAGTTTGAGGCGCTCATCGATCCGAGTCGCAATCATCGCGCCTATCGCGTGTTTGTGGGCAAACTACAGCCACCCCTAATACCATTTATGCCGCTGCTGCTCAAGGACATGACCTTTGCACACGAGGGCAATAAGACGAGCCTGGACGGACTGGTTAACTTTGAGAAAATGCACATGATGGCCCAAACGATGCGCACCATACGCTTTTGCCGTTCGCGGAGTTTGGGTAAGTTCGCTAATACTTCAAAATTGCAATGACATCAGCTGAAAATTACACTCAAAAAGCAATTCGTTTTTTAAAACAGCCAACAGTCTAAGATATTTACAGGATTAATCCAAAGCTTAAGTGTTGTTATTAAAGAACAGCCATATCAAATATCTTCTTTTTTTAAATTGCTTTTAAAGCATTTTTTGCCTAATCAAATATTGAAAGCACATGAAAGCTTTAAGCGAATTTTATGTATAGGCAAGCTTAAAGCTAAATCTAACGTTTATTTTACAATATAAATATGAAGTTGCTATCAAATAATTGTCATGTTAATGATTAGCTTTTAAAAAATGCGCTTTTCAAGCAACTTTTGCTCAAACCAATATGGAAAGCAACAGTAAACTTCAAACATATTTGTGCATATTAATACTTTAAGCTGCTTCTAAGCTGACCTTTTTACAAGATAATTATGAAGTTTAAGTGTTGCTATCAAATAATTGTCATATCAATGATTAGCTTTTGTAAAAATGAGCTTTTCAAGCAACTTTTGCTCAAATGAATATTAAAAACTCATAAAAGCTTTAAGTTAATATAATAAAAGTTTAAAGCTAAAAGCTAACTGATTACAAATTGTGTTTCATAAGGCTGCTTTAGAATAATCTAATTTTTGCCTGCGAATTTTAGCTAATGTCATTGGCAAGGATATCTCAACAACCTTGTTTAACATACAATCTATTCTGCATTTATTTTAGGATTGGAACCACCCTCACCGAAGACCGAGAACGAGGTGCGCTCTTACATCAGCAGTTTTCGTGTGATTGACAATCAGCGCATTTTGACCGCCATGTCCCAGAAGGTGGAGCCCACAAGGAAGCTAAATTAAACAATCGTTAAGTCGTCGTATAGTTCGTTTAAATTAGAGCGTATTTAGTGTCTCTAATGAGTATTTATGGGCAAATAAGCCCGAAATAAAAAACATAACTGTAATTAGCTGCACATTTATGAGCTTAGCTGAGTTGTTTTTAGCTGACCGCAGGCTACCAACCAGTGCATTCTAAACTAAGCGTCGTAACCCCCCAAAACTAATAAGCTAACTTTATTCATATTAGCCAGAACCTAAGTAAAATTTATGTAAGCTTAGCGAGTGTATGTTACAAAACAAAAATACATATATAAAAACTATCTCAATTTTCAAATGAACTGAATCACAACTGCATTTCATTGCAGCCAACCCTGTAAACAAGTAAAACTTTTCGCTTTAGTATAAAAAAAAAAGAGATATACTATTTTGGCTTTGGGGCAATGGAGCGAAATTCCCATCCCTATGGACACAATGAAACGAAATGAAAAAAAATGAAAACAAAGAAAATAAAAAAGTTTGCGTAAATGCAACAAATGGACGTGTGTGATACTAAACATTTAGAGAAGGCAACAACCACTACAAAAGTGTACTAAACCATTTCCTACAACTTTACTACACGAACAAACGAAACAATTTGTAAGGATAATACACAAGAAATACAAAGCGAATATCCAATTAAAGGTCATATGGCTATGCACCAATCCAAAATACATTGGGAAAACTTACATACATATGTGGAATCTATTTTTTTAGAAACTATAATACAAATAATTGGCATGACATATAAGCGACTAACTATATAATCAAATCTAGTTCAAGCTAGTTGTTATTACATAAGTTTACATAGTCCTAAGTCATTTATTTAAATTTTGTTTTCTCTTCTCTATGTTTAAGTTATGCAATTCATAAATAAAATTCATCAACACATATTTATAGTCAGAGATTTTCAGTTGTTTGATTTAGTAAAAACAAAAACTTTATACATATTTGCATTATTATTTGCTTATCTTAAGTCCAGAAAAAAAGACAAGCATTATGCATATATGCATATGAATTAAAAGAACACTGGAGAGGGACCTTATTAGTTGTAGAATATGTACCAAAAAATGGCTTCATTTAGATGTACATATTAAACAAAATTACTTTAAATGAGAACCAGCACAAAGTTCTTCAAATAAAGTATGACTTTTATGAGGCCTAACAATCAAGAAACTTGAATTCTTAACGTTTCCCCAACATAGTATAATACTATCTTATAAAAAACGAATATGCCTTTAATTGCTTTGAATCTATAGCTGTTGTCTTTTCATTACTAGGTCTCATAAAACTCAGCACTTGAAATATTAACATTAGTAAGTCAACGTAGTTACTCATACTCATAGAAGTACACCAACTCCTCTCCCAAGAAGGTCTCTCAAACAACGACATACCACTTAGACAAGAACCTTTACGTAGGCTACTTACCCTACCAGACCATACATCGTACTAGAATTAGTATTATTACTTATATTTTCTACTCTTCTATTTCACAATTCATTTACAACAACCTACAAAATACGAGTAAATAGATCATTCCGAGGTTTCTCCCAAACAAAAATATTAACAGATGAACGAATTTTGAATGGAACTTTTATATGCGAATACTTAGTATGAAACGATTCTTTAATTTATTAAGTAAATAATCAATTTTGAATTGATTTACATACAACGCAAACACCAATTTTTTTAAGTACGAGAACAGATTGTAAGAAATTTATAGCCTTCAATTACTTTATCTACCAACAATGGGGAATTTCTGTCAGAGTCGTCCATTTAGAATTGCTAATTAACAATAAAACTGTATAGGCATAGACCTGTGAACAACTTTCCGTAAAGAAAACTCTTCAAAATATGTAGATTAAATATTAATTCAAATGTAGACCAAGGCGTTGACTAACTGGAACGGGTTTGTAGGGTAATACCTATTATGTTTGCATATAAAGATTACTTAAATTTAGATCTATTTAGCGTAAGAAAACGTTTCCAAACTTTTTGTGTCAAATATTTAGAAATACGGCTATATATATTTTGTAGCATTTCTATGTTAGAACAACACATTTTTGTTGGGCTCTTTAAAAACAAAATAAGAATAAAACAAGTAAGAATGCTATAGTCGAGTATACCCGACTACGAAACTCCTGTACCCAGGTCTAAAACATCCAATCACATCTAAGTCCACTTACCCATACACACACACATACACAAAGACGCACGCACACAGGCGGCAAAAGTGGCTGTGCTTCTTCTTCCCCCTCTCGCTGCATCACTGAATCTTCTTTCGTGAATAACTTCCGTGTTTATTATCCGATCGACTTGAAATTTGGACAGTATATTAAGAGAGACTAAAGTATTGTACATGCCAAATCCTAAAGCTATATCTTGAAAATTGTTACTGTAAAACGGTTTTAATCGATTTGCGGGGGAACGGGGGAGATATCTGAAATATGAAACAAACTTGATCTGCGTATGCTATACAGGAACCTATATTTCAAATTTGGTGTCTCTAGCTCTTGTAGTTGCTGAGATCGACGCGTTCATACGGACAGACGGACAGACGGACAGACGGACAGACGGACAGACGGACAGACAGACGGACATGGCCAAATCGAAATCTCTTTTGATACTGATCAAGAATATATATACTTTATAGGGTCGGAGATGTCTCCTTCTGTCTGTTACATACATTTGCACAGATGTAATACCCCTTTTTACCCATTTTATGGGTACAGGGAGTAAATATACCAACATCTATGTACTTATATACAAACTTATATAAAATACTATCAAACAAAAGAAAAAATTCCAAATTTTTAACTTGTGATTCGATTTGACAATCTTAAAAGAATCTCTACAACTTTTATTTACATTTACACAAAACATTTTCATTAATTATTTTTTGGCACTTTGCATAAATTTTGTATGAATCGAGTTCAGAGATCCAAGCTATAGCTATACGTAATATACCTCCGTTTAAACCTACCAGGCACTCTTTATTCAAACAAAAGATAAATAAATGTAGGTAAATGTGAGCTACTAAAAATCAGTAAATGTTCAAACCATCTAACTAAATGTTCAAAAATCAATGTTTACATGTCTAACGAAAACAATCTTGACAATTTTACTTAACTAAGTACTACATCGTGTATGTGTATATATATGGGCTGCTTGGCCATATAGAGCATACCTACATATATCATAATTACTAAAATAGACTAGTTTTAATAAAACGCTCAGTGGAGCTCACAGTAAGAAGACAACACCAAAAAATAAAAAACGCTCTATGGAGCTCACAGTAAGAATACAACACCAAATCAAGTAGAAGCCAAATGACAGGCAACAATTAAATTAATGAAATATCTTAAAGAAATAGCATATAAATACTTATTAATACATACTATTTATCAAATCAAGCATATGTAATTGTGTACCAAGGAAATAGCTCTTTTAACCATTTATAACCAATAACAATACCAAATACAAATAATGCAAACAAATTTATGCAAAGCTACAAATATTTTAACAATAATCTTTAAATATTGCAACTATGCATATGACACCATGTAACTTTGAATGTCTAACATTTTGAACTTTAACTAATATTCAAATAAATTTTATGTGTTAGCAAAAAAAAAACAATCTTCAATTTCATTTCAATAAAAACGCGCCAAAAAGCTCATGAGCCAAAAAGCTTTCGTGCGTAAGCTTTAAAAGCAGGAGAAAACCACGTCGTGTCGTCAGTTGTGAGTTCATCGCATGAGTGTAAGCTGAGCGAGATTGACTTAAAGATACCCTGTACTATGTTGTAGAGTACTATAATCCCGCATGTGTACGCTATTTATTTATTTGTTCTTCTTATTATCCTACAAGATAAACTTATAATCTACGCTGTTTTATTTTTACATTAACTTTTTTAAATCTTTATTGCCAAATACCTGGTTTCTGATTTGAACATGAAAACGTTCAAAGAGTTTTGAAGCATGAACGTATTGGGAGAGCATGCATACCAAATTTAGTGACTCTAGCTCTTATTGTCTCTTAGATCGTTGCTTTTATACAGACTTAAGGGACAAACAAATAAGACATTATCTACTTGGCTTAATGGGAATAATTAGAAATATATGTATCTACCTTATTAAAACAAAGATAATCCCTTCTGACTGTTACTTAAATTTGCTCAACTTAACAAACCCCTTTCACAATTTCGTGAGTACAGGGTATTAAAGAGCTGCGGGCTAGCTGCTGAATCATATAGGGGAACCGGCTGAGCGATGCGTCGTATTAGTTGCTCACAAAAACTTGAAGGTGCTGGTACGAAAAAAAAGAGCTGTTGTGCTAAACAAAATAATAAACGCGTCAACAAATCAAAAGTATAATTTGTAGTTAATTAACAATAAAATGGCAAATCTAGCGCCCAAAATTAAACTGAACAATGGCCTGGAAATGCCTGTGCTGGGTCTGGGCACCTGGAAGTCTTACGAATCGGAAGCCTATCAGGCGACACGTCAGGCCATCGACATTGGCTATAGGCATATAGACACCGCCTTTGTCTACGAAAACGAACAGGAGGTGGGCAAGGCTATACGCGAGAAAATCTCAGAGGGTGTGATCAAGCGTGAGGAGATCTTTGTGACCACCAAACTGGGCGGCATACACCACGATCCGGATATTGTGGAGCGCGCCTTCAAATTGAGTCTGAGCAACTTGGGCTTGGAGTACATTGATTTGTACCTGATGCATTTACCAATTGGCCAAAAGTTTCACAGCGATCGCAATGTGCACGGCACTCTGGAGCTGACCGATGTGGATTATTTGGATACGTGGCATGAAATGGAGAAACTTGTGGATTTAGGACTTACCCGCAGTATTGGACTATCGAACTTCAATGCTGCACAAACGGAGCGTGTTCTGCAGAACTGCCGCATCAAGCCCGTGGTCAATCAGGTGGAGTGTCATCCGGCCTTCCAGCAGCAGCAGCTGCGTGCCCATGCCAAGCAACATGGTCTAGTCATTTGCGCCTACTGCCCCCTGGCACGCCCACAGCCGGCGCGTCATTGGCCACCCTTCCTCTACGACGAGCATGCGCAACAGTTGGCCAAGAAATACGGCCGTACCTCGGCCCAGATATGTCTTCGTTATCTGATACAGATCGGCGTCGTGCCGCTACCAAAGTCATCGAATAAATCGCGCCTTGCCGAGAATTTCAATTGCATCGATTTCGAACTGAAGCCAGAGGATGTGGCTGCCATGGAGCAGTATCATACGGGCGTGCGCACGGTTCCTTTCAGTGGCATGGCCGGTCATAAGTACTATCCATTTAGCGACAAGTTCTAGATTTAAATTTATAATAATCCACAAGTGTGACTTAGTATTTTGTAATAAACACAAAACACAGGGTTGTATTAAACAAAACTCGCGCTAATCAGTTTGTTAACGGGGTCGTTTGATAGTCAGTTGGCATCTTATCTTAAGTAAATATCTTACGTAAAGGTAATTGCAAAACTAAACATCATTTCACGTAATTCATTTTAAGACTGGAAAACTGAACTGTGCTTGTAGCGATAAAGCGCACGAGTCAAGTTTTTCTATTCCAGACGCATCGAAATCATATCTGCATCATGCTGTCATATTGTCGCCGGGGATTTGAAGTGTCTGTCTTATCAGTTAACAAAATTTGATAGTTCATTATAGGGGGCGAACAACCTTGTCTACAATCGTCTATAAGCTAAATTGCAAAATAATAACCAGGGCTGTTCCCATTTCCGCACAAATCATTCGGAATCAATATGCTTAGCTGTTTTGAATTCGCAAGCCGATTAAATGTACTTTGTGAAAAGTTTTGCATTTGAATATAACTTCAAAATGGAGAGCACGACGTCGAAACCACTTTGGCGCAAAAGGGTATTTATTATACGTGGGTACCATTTTCGTGCTGTAGGATGTGCGGTATTTAAATACCGCAGCTTTGTCTGTGCTCAAAAATACACACTGCTTCTGTTTAAGAGTGACCATTTAATGCTTTTCCCTGAGCTTTTTCCCATAGGTACACACTTTGGCAGCGATCAGCTGTTTACATTTACCTTTCGCTTTAACGCTGGTTTCTTATAATAAAACTATTTTTGATAATGTCAATTATACTGAGACGCAACCTGCGCGCGCCCTTGCTCTTAAAGGTAGCTATTGAGCACACTTTCGCTGGCCCTCTTTATTCACCAACTTATTGCTGCTTAAACAGCAAGTTTGCTATAGTTCCAGCGCAAAGGCGAACGTTGAAGCTGTAAAAACGATACCAAAAAATTTGCTCGAGGATAAGCAAACGGCAAATTTGCAAAAGGAAAATGGGGCTATATTCGACAAGCGACCCTTCAAACTCCATCTAGATAAAGGTCTGTTTAACTATCTCTTTAAATGAGCATATTCAAAATGTTTACATAATCAACAACATATGTTGCACGTTCCATAGACAAAACCTACAGCTGGTGCCTGTGCGGCAAATCCAAGTCGCAGCCGCTGTGCGATGGCACGCACAAAAATGAATTTCTCAAGATTAAACTGAGGTAAACACCTAAATACTTACACGCTATATTGCCTTTGATAATGCTCTCCAACCACCCACAGGCCCATACGCTTCAAGGTGGAAAAAACCGGCGATTATTGGCTCTGCAACTGCAAGCAAACCGCACATAGGCCCTTCTGTGATGGCACACACAAGCAGCCGGACATCCAGGCGGCTGTTAAATAGTTTAACTTAGCTTTAAGTTGGCATTTTGGTTAATGTAAAGCATTTTGTAATAATGTATTTTAATGAGAAATGCATGGAGATCAATTTTGAATCAAGCAACATATGTTTTATTCTAGTTTATAGAACATTATAGATTAAATAATTATACTTCATGCATACATTGTATGTATTGCCTCCACAAAATATATGTTCTGCATAATTTCAATTGTAGTTATGATTTTACAAGCTTCAATATATAATTATATTCCAAATATTTACAGCAGGTAGGCTTAGAGAAATAACCCAAGTTAAAAGAAACCAAAAACAAACCCATCTGGTTTTGTGAAGTAGAAAATTATAATAAAAATCAGTGTATTTGTTATAGAAATTAGAAAGTTACTTTTGTTTTTTATTTAAATTTTTTTAACGTTCAGATTTTTACACATAAATATAGAAACTAAAAAGAATTGAGAGCAAAAATGGCTTAAATACTACTATATTCATAATGTAATGCTTTTGTTTTGCATTTTTGTTGTTGGTTTGTTTTTGAAAAATTGTAGATTCAAAATATATCATACATATTATGAATACAATGCCATCTCATCTTAAATCATCATCATAACTACGAGTACTTCACATTGTACAACTTCAGACTGCTTACTACACACAACACTCAAAACGACGCAAGTCAATTAAACATTTGAAAGTTATTACAAATATGAAATTCATTTTGATTTTAGAAATTCGTACACTTTTCTGACTTTGTATAATACAATACAGGGAAAACTAATTCAATAAACAAATTGTTATACATATGTATACAAAATTTAACAATTTTTGTGTGCTTACATGTTATGTTCAAACTACAAAATGTCACACTTGTTTATTTTGCTACTAAAAACAAATTTCGATAAAAATTACAAATGTTACTAAACGTTTACTAAATATCAACAGCAGCAAGCGAATGAACATGGTAAACGACTGAGGATAACTCATGATTGGTTTCTTTTAGTCTGATTTGTTGTTTTATGTTAGTTAAATGCGCTTAATGCCGGGCAACATAACACAGCTTTGTCTTAAACAAAATTGAGCAGTTTGATCGCGTTGTGTATTCTATAAATTTTGTTCAACATTTTCATGTTCAAACGCATGCTGCTATTGCCATTTAGCAAATTGCTTGCGTTATTAATATTATTTATCCAAATTATGATGTTTGTGTTTTTTTCTACTTATTTTTTTTGTTTGTTATACATTCCTCTTACAGTGCCTATATTCATATGTAGGTCTCATGCCGTCTATTCGTTTTCTTTTTTGTAAATATTGCTGTTTATCGTTGGTTAATTGGTTCAGTTTGTATTTGTTGATTGTTGATTTTCGAATTTTGCTTGTTTTTTTTTTGATGTTTGCTTAGTTTAGCGCAGCATTTATACTTAAATGTAATCCGATGTGCTTTGAATATGTATGCAGCAAACAATTCTACTCTACTTAGTATTCTTCATCCTCTGGTGGTGCATCGTCTGGTGGCGCAAAGCCATCCTGTGGTGCCAAAACAAATTGATTATGCAAGTTGCCGAATTAGATAGTCGCAATCGCTTACCTCAGTTGCATAGAGTATATCCAAAATCTTTTGAATTAACTGAGCTGGATCAGCATCGTCAGCCTCCTGGCAACTACAGCAATAGAAATACATATTAACATTATAATTATTAAAAACAATCAATTGATGACAGTTTATTATTGCTATCCGATCAATTTTGAGTACCACTTACAGTATTTCAATATCGCGCAGCTTAGAGAAGTAAAAATCACGCTCCTTCTCCAGACCCTCCAGATTCAAGCGCATATCCATAACCTAAGGAAGGCGATGTGAACAAACAAACCAAAATGAATACAGCAACCGTGATGCACTACCTCTGGACCAACCTGACTGGATAGCTCTTCAATCTGCTGATTATTTGCCGCACCAGCCGCCACATCGTTCTTCTTCACAGTTCCCGTTGATCCTGCGGCCATTCTCATAGGCGCCGGTACATTGTTTGTGCGCGGAGGCACCTTAGAGACTGCTTAGATGGGATAAAGACAATAGAAGATTAATCTCTTTATATATGAACAGTTAATGGGTCTATATTCAATATTTAACAAACGTGAAGCACGTCAAATGGTTTTGCATTGATGTTGCGCTTTCTTGTGTTTCATTTTGTAGATTTTGTGCATTCAGTTTTGTTAAATTAAACGATTAAATAAATGGTATATGCACCAATTAACATATTATGTATGTACATATGTATGTATGTATGTAGGATGTATGTACAAAATGTATTGAATGGATGGACTGATTCTGTTTATGTTGTTATGGACTGCAAAAACAAATAAATAGGTGAAACCAAACCAAGAGAACCTACTGGGCTTTGCGGGTGCCGGTGTTGCTGCTGGTCGTGTCGGAGCCGCCGTTGGCACACGCCTGTAGGAGCTGGCAACGCCGCCGCTGCCGCTGCTTGTGCCGGGCAGAGATTTGGCAGCGCCGGAGCCAAAGCCCATCGGCGCACCCTCGCGTACGGCGCTGGCATCGTAATCTCTGCCATCGTAATTGGCGTCGAAGAACTTTTTGAACCATTGCAAAAATTCGAAATTATCTTGGAAGCGACCCTTTATCAATTTGTCAATAGGTATTATCTAAAAGTAAAATGTGTGAGAGAGAGAGAATAATATGCGAGTGTACTTAAGTGAGTGAAGAAACAAAAAACACAACCGACAGTTAAACAAAACAAGACAAAATTAAAATTAAATCAAATCAATAAACAAGGACGAAATGTGCACACTAGAACAAAAGACAGAATAACGATGTGTGTGGGTGTTTGTTGTGTGTGTGGTTGGGTGTGTGTGTGGTTGGGTGTGTGTGTGGTGCTGGGTGTGTGAGTGCGCTAGGTGGGTGTGTGTGCTTTGGGTGCACAGCTGTATTCCAATGCGATTGTTTGTTTTGTGTTGTTGTTGTTTTTATTGGGTGGCCCCTACACTTGCGCGTGCTTCACGTTGTTCGTCTTGTTGCCCACACAATTGAATAACAACAAATGATACATAATTATGTTTGCAACAATTAGTTCGCATACAACGACTATCACCGTCACCAGCTTCGTTTTCATCAACACCAAATTCATAATCACTGGCACTGCTTCGAATCAAGCCCATACCCATTTGATTGCGTAGTGTTACATTTGATGCCATTCGACCATTTTTGGCCAACTGCAGCGGCGCCAGATGCTGCTGCTGCTGCTGCGTTTGTTGCTGCTGCTGCTGCGGCTGTAGTCGACGATGCATAAGATGCAGCTCATTGCTGCTGCTGCCCATGCCACTGCCGGCATGGCTGCCGCTGCCACCGTTGCCCAGCTTGATGCCGCCTCGTTGGGCCAACGGCTCGTATTCACGTCCATCATAATTGGCATCGAAAAACTTCTTGAACCATTGCAGAAACTCAAAATTGTCTTGGAAACGTCCCTTAATAAGCTTGTCAACTGGTATTATCTGTTGTTGTTGTTGTTGTTGTTGTGTGCCATCAATTGCATTGTTGTTTTGTTGTTGATTTGTAACGGAAATGTCAGTTAGTTACGCACATAATTCAATTTAAACTATTATCAGTGTACATAAAACTGGGCGGCATTTTCATGATAACCTATCACCCGATCCCAAATAATCCATGAACTTAAAATACTAAGTCTAATAGGGATTTGAAGTGATTGCTAATTGATTTCTATATGTTATACTAATCTGACCTTCAAAAACAACTAGGCAACAATAAAAAACAAATATCATCCTATGTAATCAATAAATAAATATTAAAACTAGTTATGGGAGAAAGGGATGTTTATTATCCGATTATTAAAAAATAACATTGCAATTCCAGACATTATTCCAAGAGAATGCTATTGTAATTTGTTTATCTTTTTCGATTTGGTTGATTTATCACAAGTTTAATAAATAGTTTAGCTGCCTTTGGCACTCAAGTAGCCACATACCAAATTTGATATCTCTAGCTCTATTAGTTCCTGAGATAAACGCGATCATTTAAACAGACGGACAGACATGGTTATATATACTCTATAGACCCGTAGATAAGTTATTCTCAATACAAGTCATAAACACAATTTTTCTACTATTTTCTATTTCTATTTACTACACTGTATACTGTAGTATACAAACTAAAATTAAAGTAAGCAACTGTTTTAAATCAAAGACTCAAACTACAGTATTATTTTGTATAATTAATATTAGAACCTAAGGTATGAATACGAAAAATTAATAAAACAATTGCTTAAAACTAACATCATAGTGATTATAATTCTAAATAAATATAAATAATTGAAACCAGTCTATTATACACACTCCCAACACATCGCTGAACTAATAGATATATAATTCAATTTGTAAGTGTGCAATATGTGTTATTAATCAATGGATAACTTTGGATTCAAACGTAAAAAACAAGACGAAAGAACTGAAAGTTATGGAAATGCAAAAGTACTACATATTTACCTTATCGACGGACATCTTTTTGAAGCCCGCCTGCAATATCTTGAAGTTCTGTATATACTCATGCTCCAGATTTGTACGGAATTTGACACGCTTGACGGGCACTGAATTTGGGAATAACATGTCCATGAACTGACAGTAAGCGGCACCTAAATATAGAGAGAGATAGCGTTTTAAAAGCGATCGGGTTGTGCCAATCTAAAGTTGGAATAAACAATATTTACCCGTGCATAGTTCCTCAATTTTAGAGAATTGGGATTGCAGGCAATCGTTTACCCAGGCCAGCATGTCATGTCGCGACAAATTCTCTGACGTCACATTTGTGGAGTAGACGTTAACAGCCATAATATCTCTGTTGTTGCTCGAAGCTGTAAGATATATAAAAAATGATTGTTTAATTATTTAGTTTAAGCCGCTACATATATGGTTGCTTGTGTGGGAGCGGCTAATGCTGTTAATTTCGGTCTGGTTTTTGGTATTTGGTTTATTTTTTTGTGTTTTATATTTTTTGTTTGAGTGTGCATTGAAGCGTCGCACATGTGCGTGCCTCAATATCAAGATCACGATAAACACACAAACAACAATTGAATGCAACAACTATGGCATGTGGCATGTAGCATGCGGCATCTAGCTGATTATTATTGGCACGGACAGAGTCAGAGTTAGATACATGAAAGTTGTCCGCCACATTTCTCTTTAATTGTTTTACTAGTTTGGCAAATGTTTTCAACTAATTAAACTAAGCGAAATGCCATTTGGACTTTCTTAGTCGAAAATGGTTCACCAATTTTAACCAATACACCTGTGTTTAATTATAATTTACAATGATTTACATATACATACGTACTGTAGTACATTTTATTTTCTTTCTTGAAAAGTTGCTTGCAATAATATTTATTTTATTTCTTGAAACGCTGCTTTTTCCTTATTTATTTATTTTATTTCTTGAAAAGTTGCCTTTTTTCTTGTTATTTATTTTATTACACTTTGTTATTCCAATTTTTCGATAGGCTTCGTTGCGTTCCAAATGAATGTAAACGTTCAAATGCTTCAAAGGAAAATGTAGTTCTAAGCCTGCTGTAAAAAGTAAGTAAAATACAAACTCTTCTCATTGACTATGTGATTTTATTTTATGCAGATTTTCACACACAGCTGCTTCTAAATAATGGATATAAAATATAGATTAGTTATTTTTACTAGTTTATTGAATACATATTCAATTAACATTTGTTAAAGCGTTAGTTTATGTCATATTTCCGTTCAAAAACCCTTTTATAATCGCACAAATCGCTATCATGTTTTTAACGCAATCAATTGATAGTTAATAGATGGAACTACGTGTGTTTAGAGCTCACAATATCATAATCTAGTAATTTAATAGTGATAACAAAAGCGGAATCAAACAAGCACTATAATTACTACATTTATGATAAGAACCTGTTCACATTTCCTACAATTTTCTTTGTTTACACTAGCAGAGTACTCGAATTTTGTCTCGCAATGTTTAATGCATTGAAGAAAACGTTTCGTACCCTATAAAGTATACATATACATATATATTCTTGATCTGCATCAACTGTCTGTCGGTTTCTATGCAAACTAGTCTCAGCTTGAAAGCTATCATAATGAAACTTGGCACAGTCCCGTTTTCTTGCTTCAGGCATCACATATGTATGTCGAAACCACCCGAATCGGACCACTATAACATAAAGCTGCCATAGGAATGATCGGTCGAAGACTATGTGTTTGTATGAAATACTTTTTTGTTTATAAAGATATCCTCCCTAAACTTACCCAAACCGAGTCTCTGGTAAGCTTATATAGTCTGACCAAATTTGGTACAAATCGGACCACTATATCACATAGCTGCCATAGGATCGGGTGACAAATTAGTTTTTGTATATGCAATTATTACATCCCAACTAAGTGCGAGTTTTATTATTCTTCATATAGTTCCCTATAATTTTATCATAATCAGACGAAAATTGAGTTTTATATAAAAACATTGCACTCCGAAGATAGCCGTTCTTTCTTATTATTTATCCTTTTGCATTCCGCCTAGCTAAGTTTATACTATGTATCTATTATACTTTTTGCATCTTGCGTAGTGGAAACGCACTATTGAGTGCATTGGGGAGGGAACCTTATCGAAACGCTTGCAAACTCTTGAAAACTTACGAGAGCGTAAACTCCAAGCGAGATGCAAACGCGACGCGGCCAAGACACAATCAGCAAAATTAAAATTGGAGTTAAAAAAGTAGCAGAGAAAAGAACAACAACAATAAGGCACAAGAAAAGTATGTATATATATATATATATATATATATATATATATATGTGTATGGCGATAGGAGCGCAATCCGTGCGAGACTGGAGCCAACGAACAATGAACTTGGACTGCGGCTGCGACTGCTCAGCCGACGATGCTGGGCGGTTTGTCAACGCTTCGCTGCCGCTGCCGAATGCTTCTTGAGCAGCAGTCGCTGCAGCAGCAACAGCAGCTCTTAGTCACTGCAGCTGCGTCAGCGTTTTAGGCATTTGGCATTATCAAAAGCAGCAGAAACCGTAAAAACATGGGCAATGTCACAGCCCAACTGGAAACGTGGGCCATAACACAGAACACACTTTGATAAAAAACAGAATTAGCAGGCAGTTTGGGGAGACGCCGCCGAAATGTGCCTATAAATATCAGGCCATAGCTCCAAGTGTGCTCTAAATATGTGTGCATGTGTGTGCGTCTGTGTGTGTGTAAAGTTTTGCCACGTTGTAGCTTAGTGGCAAGTGCATTGAACCCAAACAAGTAGGCATACAGCACGCTAAAGTACACGCCCAGCAAATACCCTGTGCGCAGGTCTGATTTTAACCAACACACATCTTCCTGCTCACAAATGAATAATCATCGATTAATATAGCACAATGGAAATGTTATTGAGGAATTTACATATTTTTATACAAGAACAATACAATTCATTGTTTGAATAGCAAAATTGAAATACAAATATTCGCTTCAATTCACTGAATTACTATGAGTATTAACGTATACTTAAACGCATTGACCTATAACAAATATTTGATGAGTCACGGAATACCGGAACATAACAAAGATATTAACTAATTAACATGCAAACAAAAGCTAATGATAATTCGAAAGGTACTCTGTTCTGAGATGTTATGCTAACATTGATCTGTTATGTAAATGCCGGAGCGCTTCTGTTATGTTAATGTTAAATGTTAATCCTCTTTTTAACAAAGCTGTTATACTCAAATTGGTCGATTATGTTACCCGTCTCCAGATCTGCCGTTTTTGTTAACCGATTTTCTCAGTTTGTCTTCAAGGCTCGCATAAATAGCCTTAAAATAACTCTAATATTAAAACTTATTAAGAATATACATATACTAAATGAATATATCTTTGTACAAGTTTATAATAACCTTTTTGCCCTTTGTGCGAGTACAGGGTATAAAAAGGCGGACTACATTATTGTAAACTGAAGTTGGGGAACTGCCGCGGAACGGAACTTCATACAAATGCGAGTAATTTTTTTCCTTCTGCTGTTTCCTATTGTTGTTGTTGCTGCTACTGTTGCAATTGTTGTTGTTGTTGTTTATTGATTGAAGTGCGCCAACTATGGCAGGCAAACTGCCCCAAATATGTACAAGTTGAAAACTCATTACGAGGGATTTGTATTGTTTGCTCTGTCGATGGCTGATGATTAGTGTGTGGTGCGGGGGCGTGTGCCTGTGTGATTAATGTTAAGTGTATGTGTTTGTGTGTGTGTGTGACTTGCAGCGGAAGTTGCGGTAAGCGGCACGTCGCTTGCCAACTAATTAAGCGGAACTAGAACAGCGGGTAGCCGACTACGCATAAACTTAATCGTCAATATTAAATTTTACATGGGCGGCAATTTTGCAGCGAATTCGCAGAGTATAACACAATTGTTATCGATAACGGCCAACAGTCAATCGGCATCACTGGACGACATCATTTAATATCGATTATAATTTAATACTAGATGATCGTAAGTGTTATTTTGGCGACAACTGCAACTGTTCCAAAATAAATAATAAGATTGACAACGCCAAACTGGAATAGGATACGAACAATATGAAAATAAGTTTTGGCATGGCTCTCTCCACAGTAGAGGTAGAGAAAAATCGAAACCTTCATTTGCCGCAAAGTTCAGTCTACACGGCAGTTGTTATAATCGTAATGAGGCAACACTTGGAGAAAAATAAACAATCCTGATAATTGCGACCGTCTCAAAAATTGGAAGGTAAGAACTTAAAAAATATTATGAGAAATATGTTTTATAACAATCTCTTTTCCAGATGTTTCCTAAAAATTGTTATGCGTTCAAGCTCAATCTCAATCTCAATCTGATTCTTTTGCAAAGCTGGACAAACCATTTTTGATCGCAGTCCTAATATTGTAGAACAATTATTTACAAACAAAACCAAGTATCTCAAAAATATAGACTGATAATTTATTATTGTTTAATTGTAAAGGGTTTTTTTATTGAGAAACATCGATTTTTTTCTCCACATCTACTCCATAGGCAATAAAGTTTCAATGCAGAGCATAAATTCGCTTAATATTTGGAGACAACAGTGACTGCAATACTTGTGACAAGTAAGATCGACTGCAAACATCGCCCATCTCTAATACATACATGCGTATGCATGTGTGCGTTTGAGCTGATCTGTGAATGTGTGAAAGAAAAAACCGGCAAGTTATGAGAGCGTCTGTGTCAGCGGCAGTGCCGCTGGCTCAGCAATTTTAATGAAGCCAATAAAAATAGTAGCCCAGCTAAAAGACTAAAATAATAAATAAGCCAAGCCGGTTGCTTTGCTTGTTAACCGATTGAACACCTATCAGTAATACGCAACGCACACACACATATGCGGCCATTGATTGGACAACAATGTGCGGGGGTTGACAGATAGACCGCATAAAAAGTTGACATGCGAGCGATGACGTCATGCAAATAGATTGTTAGCTGACTCAAATTAAAACAGCAGCAGTGTGAACCAAACACCTGAGCACAGGAAATGGATAAAATATGGTAACCCTAAACGGGCCTGAAAATGCATTTGCCTGTGGCAGGTAGAAATGTGGAAAGTAGCAAAAAAAAAAAAAAAAGGTAACGGAATCGACGTAGCAGAGATTAGCTTGCAAGCAAAGACCTGACAATTTGTAATTGCAATGCGGCAGTGGAATTTTTATGGCTGTTCCTGTTGCAAGCGACAGCGGGCTGAAGCCACACCAACACGCACACACAGGAACCCACACGCACACATTTTATTTTTGGGCGCACACACATACAAGCAAATAGAAGACGCGCCTGCAACACGGGCGACATTTAAATGCGTACAACTGAGAGTCACACACACACACACAATGCGCAGCATGTACAGATATTTTCTCCTACTTTGCGCTGAAGTGTGCACTTGAAGTTTTCGGCAAGGCTATTTTAAAATCGCCACATACACGCGCAACTCTCGCATTTCTTTGCCGTTGAACTTTCTTTTCTGCTGACGCTACTTCTAGATTTTGCCATCAAGCAAAAAAAAAAGAAGCGAAGAGAAAGAGCCGCTGCTGCCGCAACATTCACCAACACACACACACACACGCACACTTGGGACAGGCTCCTTCGCAAATGCCGCTGTTTTGTTAGCTTCTATTTATGCACTCACCTAGTAATTTGAATTTATTGCTGTCTATAATTTATATTAAGCCGCACTTTTAAATATTTTTACGTTATTAATGACAAATGAATCCCAAATTCTATGACGAACCGTTTTCAGGTAGTGTTGTCGACTGGCACTAGTGTTGGCCAAGCATTTTGTTTAGTGTTGAAAACACATGCAAATGTTAAATGGTAGTGTTAACGCACTGTTAAGCGATAGCGTCCCCCACAAAACGATGAACAATCTGTAATCGATAAGAAGTGCTGTTAACTAGAGATTAAAAAAATATATCCTGATCGAAAACGACGCGGGGTTTTAAACTAAAGCACTGTCTCGAAACGAAAACGTTAATTTAAAAAACTTTATTTTCCTTTTTATTGTTTATATAACAGACAATTTTATCTTCATGGAACAGGACCTTTCGCAATTTTTTAATTTGTTCCAATACCGAGTTGGTTTAGTTCAGTTATTTACATTTGAAAAACTTTTCGGGCCACGCCCTTAGATAAGTTTATAAAAATTGTACACTCATTGACAAATTTACAATAACATTTCACTTAACTCTAATAAATGCAACAGTTACAACAGTTTGAACATTAAATGCTCAGAAATGCACAAATCTCCTTTTAAATTGTCATCATTACATGCGGAAAACACCAAACTTGGTGTCGTGACCGGCATTATTAAGTGCCGCCTTCAGGCTGAGTCCCAGCACCTGTCGCGTGTTAGCCGGATCAATAATGCCATCATCCCATAGACGGGCTGTGCTGTAATAGGGGGAACCCTCCCGTTCAAACATTTCGACAATGGGCGTTTTAATTTTCTGCGCCTCCGCTTCGGTAAATTCCTTGCCAGCACGCTTACGCTGATCCTCTGTGATCTGTGCAAGGACATTGGCCGCCTGGGTGCCGCCCATCACAGAGATGCGCGAATTGGGCCACATGTAGAGGAACCTCGGCGAATAGGCGCGTCCGCACATGCCATAGTTGCCAGCACCGTACGAGCCACCAATGATCACAGTGAACTTGGGCACATTGGCACAGGCTACAGCGGTGACCATTTTGGCGCCATTCTTGGCAATGCCATTGGCCTCCGCATCACGACCCACCATGAATCCTGAATGGGAATAGTATTAGCTTTTGGTAGCTCTGATCATAGCACCCAACTTACCTGTTATATTCTGCAAAAAGACCAGCGGAATTTTTCGCTGCGCGCAAAGCTGTATGAAATGTGCACCCTTGAGTGCGCTCTCGGAGAAGAGCACACCATTGTTGCCTACAATGCCCACGGTGCGTCCGTAGAGCTTGGCAAAACCACAGACCAGAGTCTCGCCGTAGAGTTTCTTGAACTCTGTGAAGCGACTGCCATCCACAATGCGCGCAATCACCTCGCGCACATCAAAGCTTTTGGTTAGATTGGGACCCACAATGCCATAAAGATCGCTGGCATCGTAGCGTGGCTCCTCCACAGCACTCGCATCAGCCGGCGTGATCGCGTTGAAGCTCTGCTTGCTGGAGTGCAGCAACTGCGCGTTGTAGGCATTTGTCGCATCCAGATTCAAATTGCTGACCACCTGGCGTGCCAAATAGAGCGCATGCTCATCATCCACAGCATAATGATCCGTCACACCGGAGGTCTTGCAATGCAGATCAGCACCGCCCAGATCCTCGGCGGAAACCTCCTCTCCTGTGGCCGCCTTTACCAGCGGTGGTCCAGCCAGAAAGATGGTGCCCTGTCGCTTCACAATAATGCTCTCATCCGCCATGGCGGGCACATAGGCACCCCCAGCAGTGCAGCTACCCATGACCACAGCAATCTGTGGTATGCCCTGCGCCGACATGTTCGCCTGGTTGTAGAAAATACGTCCAAAGTGTTGCTTATCGGGAAAGACCTCCGCCTGTCGTGGCAAATTGGCACCACCGGAGTCCACCAGATAAATGCAGGGCAAACGGTTCTCCTTGGCGATTTCCTGTGCTCTTAAATGCTTCTTCACCGTTATGGGATAGTAGCTGCCGCCTTTGACAGTTGCATCATTGGCCACCACAACGCACTCGGTGCTGGGGAAATGAGAATTCAATTAGTTAACCAGTTAAGCGCTTAACTCATGAAACGTTATCGCTTACCCACACACACGACCCACGCCGGTGACAATGCCACCTGAATTGACCACCTCGTCGCCGTAGAGCTCGTGGCCAGCCAGCGAGCTGAGCTCCAGAAAGGGTGAACCCTTGTCCAGCAGCAGATTGATGCGCTCGCGTGCCAGGAGCTTGCCCCGGGATGTGTGGCGTTCGTTGGCCTTGGCGCCGCCACCTGTTAGCACCTGGCTGGTCAGGCTGCGCAGCTGAGTGACCAGCTTGCTCATCTCGTTGGCATTGTCCTGTGAAGCGCAGAGCAGTAGAGTTATATTCCTGTATATATGTAAATTGTTTATACCTTGAACTCGGCTGATTGCTTATCAACTTCGCTATTTAAAACATTTGCATTGCCCACGTGCATCAAACGCGTTTGGCTGCGTATCAGCTGTGTGGACAATGAATGCCTCAGCAGTTGGTTTAGGGGGATCTTCAGCATGGCGGCAAGCTAAATAAATGCAGTTTTAAAGAAAAAATCACAGAAATGTTAAATGTTGTTACGTCAGGTGTGGCGATGTGTGTGTAAGCTCTGGTCACACTCAATGCACGATCAGCTGTCAAGCTGCTAGCGTCATCTATTGTTCACGTTTGTTACCCGGCACATGTTGATTTCTAATATGCTGATCAAACAAACGGCGTTCAAAAGAATTTAAAAATAATTTTTTAAATCGCCTTATTGGTAACATATTGATCTGGATCATTAGCTCTTGTGCTAGCTGGCCTATCTTTAAATCGTTATTCTTATTATAATTGTATATAAATATTATTTAAATTATTTATTTAAATTTGACAAATCGGATACAAGATATAAATTTAAAAATATTTGATCAGTTATTTGAAATCGTAAATTTATGATCCTAAAAACACAAAATGCAGTTAAAATGTTATCTGTATATGTGAAGAAATTGCTTACTTTGGAGAATATAGCGCCAGTGTTGGTACAGAGATTCGGAAAATCCTTGCTACCGGTGGCCTTCCAAACATCGCACTTAGTGGTTGCCTCGCCCTTTTCGTACACATACGAACCAGCCAGATTGGTAAAATCGTAATGACAGGTTAAAAAGTGACAATAGCTGATTAAGAAAATCAAGTGTATATGGTTAAGGGAAACATTTTGATATGATTAAAAACATATATCGATCGTACCCTGTTCCGTTCCCTTCGCCGCAGTCGGTTGCTGAAACTATGGCACAACCCACACGTGAGACGCGATCACTGACAATAACCGTAAAGTGACCCGCATTGTAGTGCCTAGAAACAAGAAGGATTTTGATTTTCTTTCCTATCTTTAAATTGATATTGTAAAACTTACTTGGATCCGTCAAAAGCGGTCACAAGCTCATCGGGATCTTCTACATCCAGGTATTCCTCGAACATGATATTGAGGGTCAAATCCAGAATCTCTCTGGTGCTTCGACGTTCTGGGCTGGCAAATACCAATCCCAGATTTTCACCCACATACGGAAAACGCAAAACGGCACGACATTGCGAATGCTTATACGAGACGGTCGAGGCGTGTAAGCGGGCCAAGTATGCCAGTTCCAGATCCCAGATAAGTACACGCATGCGTGTGGCGTTTTGAAAGGGAATCCCATATTTGGTGGTCAACTTCCCACTAGCCAGCTGATTGCGATATTTATTGTGATAGGATAGTATGAGATTTCGCAGTAGCATCGTATCCGGTACAGTGGCAACGTACTTGGCCTTCCCATGCAGTGGCAGCTGCAGTTCCTAGGGAGCTAGATATAATTCTTTAAGAGTAGGCCGCGACTTAAGGCTCACCAGCTCCTGATCCCGCTGACAAACAAAGTGCTTCATGCCGTTCGCAATACACAAATGGGTATTATTGTTGCAATAGTTGTAGGCACCGACAAGTTTGTGCCCCAATTGCAGCAGCAGGAGCAACTGCAACACCCTTGTTATCAGATACATCTAATCTTTTACTGAGAATTTAGATATACACATAGAAATATGCCTATTGCATAAAATAAATTGGCCTGCAGCTTCGTCTACTAAATTTTTTTTAGAAAATAGTTTACGTTTATTAAAAATGTATAATTTTGAAACACAATTCGAAGGCTTGTGTTTCTTTTATACTTGGATATATGATTATCTTGTAGGATATTATTTTGTACATGTACTTGTATTTATGCCTTTGATTATTGGCAAATTCAGAGACTATCATCCCTGTCCCAGTTCCCATTTATATCAAGATTTTGCAGAAGAGAATTTCCTCCAAATGTTCCCATCTGAAGGCTTCAAATGATATTTCGGATTGAATCTAAGTACTTGCCTTTGATCGAGGATTCAATGCGTGGCATATGCATTTAGGATGAGTTAGGATTCAATTCACTTGGACGATCTGTTCAGTTTCCGTTTAATTTATTAACATACATACAAGTTCTTCATAAAAAATCTAATAAACATTATTAACCTCTTTTACTTGGGCGCAAACTTGAACTTGCCACGCATTTGCTCGGGCAGCGGAACCGTGCCCGGGCAGGATACTTGTCCTGGTATTTCACAGATGCAGTGGCGATCGCAACCGTAGCCAAAATTGGCCGGATTGTCTTTGCTCTCCGCCAGGCGCGCCTCAGCGTCCAGTTGCTCACGCGTCTTACCCACAACTCTGACCAGGTGTTCAATAATCTCATCGCGGTTGCGACTATCAATGTCGACCAGCATATCCCGGCCATCGTCAAAATAGCAGCGCACAAAGGGCGAGGGCGTCATGTTCTTTAGTGTGATGACCTGCACTTCCGGATTCCTGAACTGCACTTGTGGTATGTTCCAAAACACAAAGTCCCTGGCGCCAGCATGATGGTCGCCGTATGTGTTGTAGTTGACGCTGAATATGCGCACCTTGTCCTTTAGCACCAGCTTGCCCGCATTCAAGTATTTCAGCGTGCGCCGTATGGGCTCTCGTCCCTTCATAAACGGCATTTTGCAGGATTTTTAATTCAGCTTAAAAAAACAACAATTTTATTTTACTGAATGCGATTTTGGACTTGTGTAACGCGTGTCTGTTAAATCAGCTGCTGTGGTTGTCTGTTAAGCTTAGTACTGTCAGGGCTCTGTTATTACTTATGTTATTGCTAAAGAGCAGCTGTTAAAATTTGAATTTGTGCCGGTTTAAATCAAATAATATTAATTAATAATAATATTAATATATTTAGCAAGTGTAAGCTACTATAGCATACAATTCAGTTTCTAACTACTTAGTATAAAACAAAAAATGATTTTCGAAAAAAATGCAAGCTTCAGTTTTAAAATGCTCGCTGTTAGTAACATTTTAGCAAATGTTAAGTTTGACTGTCGGGAAAGCCAAAATATTATTTATTTAATTATTTATAAAACTCAATATAAAAATTATGTTTCTAGCAAAAAAAAAAAATCGGTAAACTTATTTTTTTATAGACTTTGGTACATTTATTTATTAGCTTTTTTAATCAAACTTGTGACTTGACAACACAATATTTAGATCTACATCTATGAAACATACTAAGTAGATTAGTTTGTATACTAAGGGTTCTGCAAACATGTTAAGTGTGATTGTGCACGACGCTTTAATATCTACATATCTAATGGATATGAATTGTATGTATGTAAATAGAGTACTTTATTAAACATTAGTATTTGTTAGAATAATAATTTAAGTAGTTAATGCTTCTAAACAATCACATGACAAACATAAACATTGGCTTTCTTAATTTATTGCTATTAAGTTTTAAATATATATGTATAAACTATATATACGTTGGTAATTTAGATATTTGTAGATTTTCTTAAAACATCCAAAAAAATTGTACTACAAAAATATAACACTCGCCTTGCCTGCTATAACTTCAATTCATATTTTTTGGCTTACTTAATTTTAATTTTATGAAGCTTCAACTTAAAGCCCAGCACCTCGCTCAGCACGCCTGATAGTGCAGATAGGATGACCACCTTGATGGTTGTGAACAGATATGGATTGGCACTGAGACCAGAGATCTTGAATGGCGTTTCGAGTTCCTTAAGCAGATCAGCAGCCAACTTTAGTACGCTATTTGAGACCATTAATTCCTCCTTTTTCTTAGGTTTTTGTTCAATTTGCAAATACAAATTGATTTGCTCGGTTATAAGCACCGAAACGCTACGATATTTGTGTTGTATCTTTTGACCCAGCGTCATAAAGCGCAGCAAATATATGCCAATAGTAATAGACCAAATCAGCGCTTCCAATGTTAAATGTGTGTGTAGATGCACCGAATCCTTGAGCCACTCAACGCTTAGAAAGGCCAGCAACAGCAGGGTGACTATAAATGCGGCCGATACAATGATGTCCACAGACCGCTGTGGACCGCGTTTCTGCGAGAGGTAAATAAAAACAAATATAGTTTACTACAGCTTATAAGCTTATGCCATATGAGCTACCTTTAAATAGGAGCGCACACTCAGCCAGGTCTTGATGTTGCGCACTTTATTTAGGCGAAAGTGCGGCAGGTTTGACTTGCGAGCACGACGGGATGAAGTTAGATGCGAAAAGAGCTTGGCATACAAAAATCTATAAGTAGAAGAATGGTTAAGAAAACATACGAAAACAAGAAAGGAAAACTATATTACCGCTGCTTAAAGGTGCGCTCCGCCACGGCAAATATGATAAAGAGTATGAGCGTCAGGCACAAGCGCTGCACAAAGCCCAAAGCCAACACGGTGCGTTCCCAATGCGCTTCACCGAAGGCAAAGCCCAAGAGCGTAAAAAATGAGGACGATGACTTTTCCCACAACAGCTGCGGCATATTAAAGTAGCTTATCTCGCTGGCCTTATCCGCATCAATTGTGATCTGTAAGTGCAAGCGATTAATGAAACATGTCGCATAATTGTTTGCCATGCCAAGCACGCACCTCACACAGCCGACAAAAGGTGGGTATGAGCGTCAGCAGGAAGGAGAAGAATACACCTATATATATGTAATCGTTGGTTACGCCCAGCGAGTCAACACGCTCAATAATGCACGAGGCAATTTCCAGTACAGACATTTGTGCTTTTTTAGTATCGCGCTGATCCCAAATGGTGCAGCTAACTGGGAGACAGAATTAAAGCATTAAGAATACAATATCAGGTGTCCAACTTACTGCGATCCAAGCTGCTGTGCGGATTGAGTATGGTTGTGGGTGTTATGTCCAGGTCGGGCATCTCCTCATCGCTGCACGGCTGATGCTTGTAGCCGCCATCCGATTGATCCAGCTCGGATGTATAGCTGCAATCATCACTGTTTGTTGTCACGCCCAACCAATCTGTTGCCGATGTATTGCACTCCTGTGTGCCAGCTGAGGCCGGACTTGATATGATATCCGCATCATAGCATTCATCGGACTCGGCGCAGCTGCTGCTTGATTCACGAGAAACTTTATCAGTTGCTGTTACATTGCTGCTGCTGCCGTTGCCGGTGCTGGTGCTGCTGCTGCCGTTGACATTGAGACGCAAGCGCAGATGATTCGGCTGATTAATAACAGTTGTTGTCGCAGCTGCAGTGCCACTGACCACGTTGGGTGAGTGATTGTTATCCTCACCGCTGGAGCTTTTGCCGTTGAGGCTTTCAAAGCCATCATCCTCGCCAATGCTGCGACGTGCAGGATAATTGGTATCGAGGAGTGCGTCACTTGGCGCTGTCACATCGCAGGGCTGAATACTGGACGAGGGCAGTTCATTCTGGTCATAGGTTGCATAGATTTGTATGGGCGTGTGCCAGTTAACATTGCGCTTCTTATGTGGACTTTCGGGCGTAGCATCTGCTACCTTTCTAAGCTCGTACAAGGGTTCTATAAGAGTTGTGTTATCAGCTGCAGCTGCTGCTGCTGGCTGATGATGTACGGTGACGGCAGTTGTGGTAGGGAAGGTCTCTTCGCTGGGTATCGGAGAACAATTGCGGGAGTTGAGCTCAGTGCTGGCTGTAGTTGGTTCAATGTTGATCGGCGTAAGTTTGGCACGTCGGGCATTTAGTGAGTGATTGTTGCTAGGCTGTGAAATGTCCGTTTCCGCTTGACGCATGCTGTGGGGCAATCTAAAGTTTAGTTAAGGGATTCAGATCAATTGAACCGTTTACTTGCCGCACAAACTTCTTGCGTCGACGCAAACGCTGCTCCCTGGGCGCATTAGGTTTCTCGCTGAAGTTGGTCATGGAAAAGCGTCTCAATTTGTTTTTGGTGCTGCTACCAGGCGCTGTATTTGTTGCCACAATCTGTGAGTGTATTAAGCTAATCAGCAAACTAAGAGAGCAGGGTATTAACAAAGCGCTGAGTAAGTCGGCATTCTCCTCTGAATGCTGCTTATCACCAGCAGTTGCCGCAACATCATTCGCTAATGTTGCATTTATTTCCTGCTCATTGACAAGCGTCGATATGCGATTGCTGTGCATAATGTATATGCCACAATTGATCAGTTGTGTGACATATAGGCATAGTATGAAGCCAAAGGCATTGGGCGTCGTCTGTTTGACCCACCATTGTGCATAGAGTGGGAGCAAGAGGTAACGCAGAATCGCCAAACGTATAACAGTGAGTAGAGTTTGTTTAGGCTTAGCCTTAGGAAATGTGGAGCCTGTTAAACAGAACATACAATTATTTATATAATTTCTACAAATTATACATGTCTACGTACCTCGCACCAGATCTACATCAATGAGTTCCGTTTTAAGCTTGGTGTTCTTCAAATTGATGCTATTGAAGCCATCCAAAATACGCTGCTCGACCGTTTTCTCCCATTCTTGCTTATCATAGGTGCCGATTCTTTTCTGGTACCTACAAAAAGACTCACAATCATTAAATAATCAAATACAATAATGCAATTGCTTACCATGCGACAATTTCATCCAATTTCATAGTAATAATGACATAAAGCCCACTAAATTGTCACGCGCCCTGTTGAAAAAGTTAACAAGGCAAAGATTTTTATTCAACTGATAATAAATTAAATGCACAATTACAGAAAGCGGCGCTTACTGGCTGCAATTGAATCCGGCTGAGCAATGGATAGGCTTTTCTTGAAACTCTCGCTTATATAGCTGCATTGGGGCTTTTTTTCTTTCTAGATAGGCAAATGGTTTCTATGAATGCATGGTTTCTTAAACAGCTGGAAACTGGTTTTATAATTATACAAGCTGGGTAAAGCGTATAATGAACTAAGCAAGAAGTAAATGATATATTAGTAGTTGTGGCAAGCATAACAATTGGTTCCAATAACGTTACTGTGATGAGAACCCATTGGAGGCAGCACTATTGTACTTTGTTGAGCTCAAATAAAAATAATTATAATAAAAAACTGAAATTCTATTGAATATTTATCACACAAAATCTTCTGAATTATTATTTTTCTCTTCCTAATTCTTATTATAGTATAAGCTTACGGGTTAATTTTGTTCCAATCCCCGAGAAAATACAAAAAAAAAATTAATTATATTTATTTTAAGAATGAAATGTTGATCGTTGATTATTAAATAAGTTCTATAAAAATAAATTAAATATAATTAATTTTTGTCCTTCTAATTCTTTTTATAGTATAAGCTTACGGGTTCATTTTTTCCAATTTCCGAAAAATTATTTATTAATTTTTTTTAAAATCTATTTAATAATACGATCAAAATTGCATTCTTCTTTTAAATATTATGACGTCTAAGCTTGCTGTCTATTCTTATTTCAACAACTGATTCTATTAAGTGCTTTTTAATTTTCCAAAAATGTTCGAATCGATTTGGAAAAGTACAAACAAAATAATATCGGTCGAAATTCGGAACACTCCTACTTCAAATGTTCGGAGTTGATGCGTTTTAAAGGAATTCGAAACAGGCCTGAATTTCATCATAATGATGTTGATCCCATAATAAGTACCTCAATGATATGGTGATAAGAATCTGTTATTGGTGATTTTGACAGTAACTAAAAGAAATAGGAAGCAACAACATAACTCAACTGAAAGGGTATACAAATGTGGCATACTCATGACATATAAACAAAACAAAATCGCAACTGGTCAAGCGATTCAGCGATCAAAGCAGCTGATAACTTTCACCTTCACATTGAAATGCAATAAAACGCTTAAGACTGAAGACCAAGTGAATTATCAATGTCAGTTTGAATCGGGTCAGCGGTCGTTAAAAATGTTTATGCACATATACACGACACATTTAAATCGAGAGGCTCAAGATTAAAAACAAGACAAATTGTTTTGGTATTTATTGCGTTGGTATGCGCGGCTGATGGCTGATGGCTGGGGGCGGCCTCTGCAATGCTTAGAGTTCAAGGTGAACTATTTCTATGGGTACATAGGGGTTCGTTTTAGTTGAATTTATGTAAAGCACTTTAATCCAATGGACTTTGCATTCATCGATTTGTTGTTTACCTGAAATTTGACAAATATTGATCGATTTTTATACACTTCCGACAAGCGCGCGTAGTTGTTTACACTATTAAGGCGTTGGTCGCTAACACTTCTTGCTTATATTTTATACTGGAATTTTAACATGCACTACGCATACCACCATTTGTTTGTTTGGTATTTTGTACTTGCATTTACGGCCGAAATAGTTAATTGACGGAAGAATGTGCGACCAAACGTCTATCTCCTGCACAATTTGGGAGATAAGTGCGCTGTGTGGCCAAACTTTGGCAGCGCGTTTATATCAACTCAACTCATTTGGTATTTATATAATTACCAAGTACGGTCACACTATATGCAGAAAATATCAATTATAATATATCGATATTATATCGTTGATATCGACTGCTAACATTTACTGGTACACGAGATGTATATCGGTTTTAAAAGTATTTAACCTCTACTTTGAAAATAAGCCAACTACTTTCGCATGAGTCTTTAAAAGTGTGATAGCGAATTAAAAAAGGCAAAAACTACAATGTGTCGGTAACATTTGGTTTTTTGAATTATTGTCGATTGAAGAAATCCTTTTGTTCTTAAACTTTCATAATTTCACTCCCGAGTGGCATTTTTCAATAATGATGATTTTTTAATTTATTAATGTTGCTTTGATCTGAATTATTCAAAATATATTGAAGTATTTATGCATGTACTCGGTATCTGTTTTGTTTTGCTTCAATGCCGCCATGTGCTCGCAGCTGTTGTGCTTTGGATACATTACGCATTTCACAATTTCTCTTCATACTATCTTTCTCGTTATATATAGCCACACAGACATGCAGTATAGACAAACATATATACGCGTGTTTTGTTTTTACAGGAAGTTTCGTAAGACCACCGAGCGTCTCTATATATAAGTGTCGAGATGCATAAACAAAGAATTGCAACGCAAAGAAGACGACGCGAATAACTCTCGCTCATTTCAAAGATTTTCACCATACTTTTTGAATGATCTTGCAGCGGCCCGTATCTCGCTCTATTGCTCATTTCGAAAGCTATGGCAAAAAGCTTAAAAAGCCCGAAATATAAGATCCCTAAAGCTTGACTAGGCCTCTTGAATGGCACAGAATGTTCACCAAAAGACTTTCAGTTGCGAGCGGACCTCTGCACGAAGTGGAACAAAATTTAAAAACTAAAAAGAGTACAGTCCGCGGAAAACATTCAATTAATAGAAATATATATATATACCACATATATATAATCTAATTTTCTCATATATACCCTATATATATTTTTGCCTGTATATATATATGCGCACAAAATATATGTATTAGTGTACGCAAAAGAAATACGATTTTCAACTAAAAATAGTGCCTTAATTTTGAAAATTATAATTTTTTAATAACGACAAAGCTACTAAACGACGAATATTTTATATTTAAATAATTATATTAAATAAAAACCATACACACACACACACGCACGCACGCATGTTTGAGTTACAATTTTGACAAATCAAAAATCGCAACGGCCAAGTCAAAGTAATTGGATTGAAAGCGTATTGAAGGAAATCGAAAGATGACTTTCACGCGATTAAAAACTCTGACATTGCTCGTGTGTACGTTACTGGCACTGAGTTTTCCCGGATATGTGAATTGCGCTAATAAAAAAGGATCGCAGCCAGCGGCCGCGCCGCTTGAGCCAGAGGCCGTCATCGAGGAGGTCAATGCCAAGCAGTTGGAGAAGCTCTTGGCCGACAAGGATTACGTTGCCGTTTTCTGGTGTAAGTACACACACACACACACACACACACACGCACACGCACACGCACACACACACATACATAGACACAAGAGCCACAGCTGGTAGTCGAACACAACAACATACTCGCAGCTAGTAATGTTCGAGATCCGGGCACAGCAATAGCATTTGATTTAATCTTCAACGCACGATGACCGTGCGACTCGAAATAGTAACAGAAGCCATATTATATAAATTTTCTCTAGTGAAAATTCTAAAAATTCGCATACAAATGAAAATATGTGAAAAATTTCGTTGTACGAAATGTCTTGGGATTTTCATTCGGTTTTTCTTTTCTTTTTTTTTTTTTTGTTGTAGTAGTCTCTGTTCGCGTTTTTTCTTATTTTTTCTTATTTTTTTTTGTATTTTTCCCTGCGATATCTTTGCGTTCTGTTTATGAGTAGAAATCGCTTTGGCTGTGAGAAATTGCCGTCTCCGTACGTTGTTGTTTTTCTTCTTATTTTAGTGCTTTTTGCAATATGTATCTCAGAGTGTGTGTGTCGCCAGAGTATCGTTTCTTTTTAATTTTCACGAATTTGGCGCAAACTCTTGGCATTCAAGAGATGCATTAAACAAATTGGCCAGCAAATATATGAGATATAGCCAATATATCCCTCCAGTCACTGTAATTAGCTGCAGATCGAATTTCCCAATTTCAAGAACTTAAAACTCAGTGCGCAGGAATTTCGTTTTTTTTTATGAGCTGCCATTAAAATTTTAATTGAATTATTTGCTAGCATATAGAAATATATAAATTGAGCACTGATTTCACATAAACAAAAAACCCCGCTAGCTTATAATTTATCAGCTTAAAAATAGCTTCAATAAACATGTTTGAAAATTGTATTCAAACGTTAATCACCTTCGAATTTTGAAACAATATCTATTCATTAGTGTACTATATATGTGGCACAAAATTACTTCAATGCCAGAAGTAAATAAATTCAACTTGAAATTAATTGCAAATTATGGAATGCAACAAAATAAAATATCTCAATAAATAGCATTGACTAATCAAATGTGTTCTTCGTACGCCAGCGCATTTTATAATTTTCCAAAATGTATTTTTTTGCTGACACTGCAAATATAAATGCACATCATAAAATCACAAAGAACTCAAACTCAATGACTTAGACAAACAAACAATGAATAGTAAATAGATATACATATGTTTATATAAATTGAAAGACTACGCAAATGGCAGCTCATTGAAAGTAACAATCAAATTGGCCATAGAACATTTTGCAGCTAACAAAATTGTAAATAATTTTGTTGCTTTTGGGCAAAATGGTATTTAGTGTTATTGCAATGCCTTGTGGAAACATTGCCAACAGATATCAACTATGCAACCTGTGAAGGAAATACAAATTAAGGCAATTTGTCTAATCATTTAATGCGTATACGCAATATGGCCAGAGCATCTGTTCCATGTACTTGCCGCCCATAAAAGTCCATAAAAACAACCGACAAACTTGCGGGCTCTATCAATCTGAAGTGTTTTTTCCTTTTCGAATATCTAGTACTAAACAATGTAGTTCAATTTTTTGGGCTACAATTATTTACGCTAAACCAGTGCAAACCGACGCTAACTGCCTTAAATCGAAATCGAAATAAAGGCAGACAAAACTTACTTTTGTATAAAATAAAAATAAAAAAAAAGCAAATAAATTTGTGTGCGTGTAGGTGAATATCTTATAGATTGTATAATATATGGGCGTGCAACCACCCAAAGCCAAAAGCAGCGTAGATGAAACAGAAAGATGACGAGATGAACGCCAACACATTGGCAACAACATCTTTTGTGGTACAATTCATTTCCCTAATAGTGGCTGAATACATTTTTATGAATTAATTTGGCAAAATGCTGTTGGCAGTTGTGCACACATTAATAGCTATAGCCATATATATACCCATAGCATGGCATATCATGCCATATAGTACCCAATAGTATACCCAATGCACTTTCTGCTGCTGCTGTCATTTTCACATTTCATTCACTAGCCTGGGACTGGGCCCCAAAATGCCATTAGCGGTTCTTGCTCTCTATAAACGTGTAGGACCGCTGATCGGGGACGGGCTACAGGCTACGGGCTACGGGTTACGGGGGTGACATGTTACCGATGATGCATCCTCTGAACTGCTATGAATAATCACCGAGGCATTTGGCGTCACACGCGACAGTTGCCAGTTGTCAATTTATGTTGGTATCTCTTAATGCAATTTCTACGCAGTTGATCGCAGCTTAGCATATTAATATCTGAGTATCTGACAGATACAATCATTTGATGGACAATTGTTTAATTGCTTGCAGATGCGCGTAGCTGTGTGACCTGTGATAAGGTATTAGCGGAGCTCGAAAAAATCGACGATGACACCGATTCCTTTGGTGTGGACTTTGTAAAAATTAACGACAAACGACTAGCTAAACAATATGGCATCAAGAACTTCCCCGCGCTCACTTACTTCAGGTATTTAGCCACATCAAATCATGGAGAGATTCTAGAGAAATCAAAACCCCACCTAAAACCTATATATATATATAGGGAAAAGGAGCCCATCATCTATGATGGTGATCTTATGGATGAGGAAGGCGTGCTCGATTTTCTCACCTCGCTCGAGGCCATGGATCTGCCCGATCGCATCGAGGAGGTAAACGCAAAGATATTGCATAAGATAATCGAGGATACTGATTTTGTTGCCGTGCTATTCTGTAAGTACATAACAATTATTTGCTTCAACTGTTCTACACTCTTTCTCTCTATACATGTTTCTTTTTATCTATAACTATTTATTCATATTGGTGGAATATTTTAATTATGTTTACTTCAAAGCAGTTGCAGTTTTTAGCGTACAAATTACCAAAAAAAAAAAAATGAAAAAAACCAAGAAAAACCGTTAAGCTCTCTTGTGACTAAAATTCATACAAATTAGGTACAAAACTACAAATCTATCTAGTATTACCTAGTATTGTACATATATATTAACTTAACTGTACTATCGTGTAACTAACATAAGCAAAGTACGGCGGCATCTTAACTATATATCTATATATATACTATATCTATGTACTTATATACTACATAACAGCGGTACTTGTTGCCCGTAACTTTTCTAAGCATATTTATATAAGCAAATATATGTATGCGTTGTATCTATTTAAACGACAACAGGTCCTGATCATGAAACATGCCCACCCAGGGTAATGGGTAAGTTTGTGCATATGTTATTGGGTTGTTTTTGACTTGAGACCCCTTCACCCGAGTGCCTATTAAAACCAATCTTAATTCAATACTCTCCCAATCCTAAACAATTATCCTCTAAATCGATATCTCCAACAACAGTAAACTACATATGCACAAAAACCTCACAATGCCAATGTATCTATATGTAAATAAGTATAACATTTATATCTCTCTGCCTGTATCTGTACGAACTTATAGCTATTGCCCGCCTTTAATGCCTTCCTAACATGGATGTCTACAAATTATAACATTCCTGACAATACCTGTTGAATGAATCAAGCAAATCTATACTAGAATGGAGATTAATTATAACATTGCTAAGATTAGACGAAGGACTTCGTAGCCAGCGCTATAAACTACTTGTTGGTTTAAACTTTTTAAGTTTAACTATCAATATAAATAAATATATAAACATTTCCAGGATTTAATAAGATTTAGGAAGCTAAATCTTAATTATTTCTGATTTTAGAAAGATCTATTTAATATCATAATTATAATATCCTCCGCAATGTTAATTTACTTTTATTACTAGGCTAGCAAAAATATGATTAATATTCGAAATAATGCTGATACCTACAATCTTTATATAAGTAGTCGTAGGCCAAACAGTTAAGTACCATTGTCCCATTGTCTTGGGAAAAAAGGTTGTGTCGGGAGGCAGTGCAGAATAGAATATTTTTTAGAAAGGTTTAATCTTAAGGCAGATAAAAACCAGGAGATTACTATATTCTAGTTCTCTGTAGTTAACTTAAAATATAAATTCTTCCAAATTGGCCGTTGCTCAAAGTGAAATTAAAAATTCTTTCCAAGATTATCTAGTATAAGAACCATATGTCACAGCTTCTCGGTGTGCGTAAAATTGTAGGGCCTAAGGAAATATAATATATGTATACACTAATTACTTATATGTTAGGTGTACTATATATACTAAGTATATATAGATTAAGCTGCAATAGATAAAGAACATTTAACTGGCAAACAAATTGGCATACAGACATAAAATAGACAAAACAAAAACAAATATGTTACGTATACGTATAAAAATAAGATTACAACAACAAGCATTTACATTTGAACGTCTGGGCTCTGCGCCAGACCATGTTTGTGGCCCGCCGGGAGCAAGCAGCCCAACCCAACCAGCCCAACCAACCCAACTCAACCAACCCAACCAAGTGGTATAGAAAACACATCAACAAACACACAGACACAGAGACAGACATCATATTTTGAAGCTGCATGTCTGTCAATACGTCCCTCCGTCCGTTTGTCCGTCCGTCCGTCTGTCCGTCTGTCAGTATTTCGATCAATTTGTAAAACAGAATAGTTTGTTGGCATATTAAGAATAAATTACATTTATGATATAATTTGTGTGCATTAAAAAGATCGAGCAGCATTACTTATATAGACATGCTCGTATATACTAAATAGAAATATCTTGGCCACAGTTTATCGAACAAAGGAAATGAACGCGTTTCTATAGAAAACATAAACTTAACTCTGTATTTATCCAACAATATAGCCAGTAAAATATGTATTGGCGCTGCAGCAGCAACAACAAAGTCTAGCAAAATTTTATTTATTTGTTTTTGTTGTTTTTTTTTTCAACACATCAGAGCCACCTACAATTTTTGGTTTATAAATAGCCAACTCAAGCAGTTGGTTGGCCAACAAAATGATTTTTCGCTGCTGTTATTTTTGCTCAATTTTCAAACAACTAACTGTATACATATAGTTTCGTATCTATACATATACATATTCTCGCATGTATGTATGTAGTTATGTACACATGTATATATCAATACTACATGTATTTTTATCAAGCGCAGACAGCGCACAAAGGTCTTCGCATAGATGATCAGCATGTAGGTGAGACAAGAACAAGATACTCGCATTGTGTCTTCTTCCTCAGCGTCCATTGTTCTGCCTCTGTCGGATATTCTAAGCGCATCGAGAAACGCACATGAGTTCGGGATTCTTTCGTGGGATCTCTCTCCTATACCCTCTACATAAGGCAAACCTAGAAATCTTTAACCGCCAGAGTAAATCAGAGTAATCATTCCATTACACATAACTTTCAACCCGGAAACACAAGCAAAAATATGGTTTGACTTAGTTTATCCCAGAACTTGGAGGTTCTGGTTCTTCTAAATTCCGAAAAATGGGAACATGTAATAAATAAAAATTAAGTAATATTTTGGAAATCATTATTTTTACAAATCAATCAAAGAAATTTAATTGATCTAAAGACAAATCAGGCTTAAAAAGACATTGAGAAAAGGAAGATCATTATGTTTTAACATACTTTTACAAGCATTTCAGAAATTTTGAAACAGCAGAGCTAATAGATGAAAAAGAGATTTAAAATATTACTTTTTTCTCATATCGCAATCGATTAAAAGTGAAATTAAGAATTTTATAAATCGTTAAAAACGACATAAACCATATTTCTCAAGTACTTTCAAAGATTTCTTTTTATAAATTAAGCAATTTTTGAAGTTATATTGATCTAGAAACAAACCAGGACTAAAAAGTCATTCAAAAAGGATAACTGTTAGTTGTATAAGCGGGAAAATTAGGAGTGGGATTTACTATATGTATAGGCCTGTATAAGTCCTTAATATGATAAACTGACTGAAATATTTATTACCATACCGTCTGGCTTAATAAAATCCTAAAACTTATCTCTCTAAAATGAATATTGGAGAAGAAAGTGCGAATAAGGATCATTTTCTATACAAAACTTATCAAATTGAAATGCAGAATTGATTTGCAGCACAACCCAAATGAAATATAGAAATCTGTTTAGTTTTGATTAAGTTTTGGCAGTAAACAGAGTAGGAGCAGAATTAGTTATTGGTTTTAAGTTTGAACAAAAAAATTGGCGCACATGCCAAATTTGATGAGTATATTTAAAAAAAGTCCACACTTTTGCTTAGATAGATGAATAGACGGGCCAGCACGTGTTGCAGGGTATCACTAAGTGGACTACTATTTATTATACTCTTATTTTTGTTCTGTTTGCCTACAACTGCAGACAGACAGCAGTTTTAATTGCTTTTGCATACAGCAATACATCAAGATGCTGGCACACACGAGCCGGCATGGATGTCATTATGGGCAGCTCTTTAGTTGCAGCCAAATGCAAATTTACATAATAAATATATATATATGTATGTATATACATATATATATGTGTACTTTATATATTTATATATACATATCTTATATATTTATATGTGGTGCAACTGTGTGTGTGCGTGTGTTAGCCGACTGACTTGCACTATTTTTAGTATTGGCCCAAGTCTGAGGCAAATTCATTAATGCATTTTGCATACTAAATGCAAGTTTTTAGAAAGAAACCTGTCAAAACTATAAACATAAACATGTTTAGTCACTGTCGCTGTACAGTAATTTATGCATATTTTGTATATATCTTTTATTATATGTATGTGTGAGTGTGTGTGTGTGTGTGTGTGGCCTTGCCACCTTGGCGACACCCACTCACCCGGTAAAAATAGCTCCATTGAAAAATGATTGCCTTAAATTATTGTTAAATATTAAGCTTATTAAATTGTTTCGTTATTATTCACAGCATATAATAAGCAATTAAATACAAAATATTGAACATTAGCTGAGGAATTATGAATTTCTTAAATCAAGTGAAATATACAAACATAATCCAAAATGTAGTTATTTTAAATAACTTATTAAGTGACATTAAATGCAATAAATCCAAACACTAAAAGGCTAGCATTACTTTCAAAAGACACTTATAAAAGTAGCATTTAAAATGGCATGATAGAATATTACGTATACGCCGCGCATGCCAGAGCGAAAGCTTGCTAAAGATAATCGCATATAAAATTGATAAATGTAGAAAGCGAAATATAAATGGCAAAAGAGCGAGCTTTTGTATAGCTAGCCAGAGGAGAAAAGAGGGACACAATCTATATTTTTCTTAGTTGATCAACTTTTACAAATTCGTATGTATTTTTCTTTATTTATTTATTTATAAGCAACTTTTGTTGTTCTTTCTTTGAAGACTGCAACACTTTGAACAATTCTTTTGTTCGCTGTATTCATTTCCGTTACAGAAGCAAACATGAAACGCATTTGCAACAGGTTGTATACAAAAACTATTATTATGATTACTAGTTTTTGTTTTTTTGTAAACAAAGCGTATAAATAAACGATTTGATTTGATTGGGTAATGCTATTTTCAACACTATTGCTGGCCACCAAATGGTCTAATACAATTTCCAATTGCTCTGAGCTCACTCTATTCTATTCTTGTCCTGCATGCACAAACTTTCGTAAATTTCATTGTATTAACCTTAACCTTACAGTTGCATACGAGAATGTTACGATAAATCCAATACCAATACAATTTTATTTATGTACAAAAAGCACAGCGTGTAATACTTACTTGTAATGCCCCCTACAAACAGCCCCCAACCAAACCAATCTCAGCACGACCTTACCAAACAAAACTAAAAACAATGTACCATTTGTTGTGCTGCTATCCAACCAAGTCTAATGTCAACCTTTGAAGGACTTGAGTTTGAGTATTTGATATCTAATCCTTGCACATATTCCATGCAATCGTCTATCAGATAAACAGCAATGCCGCAAATGCGCCAAGGCATTGCAGGAATTGGAGAATATCGACGATGAGGCTGATCAACTTGGCATCGGTTTTGTGAAAATACACGACGAGGCATTGGCCGATGAATACAACTTGGGAAGTCTTCCGGCATTGGTCTACTATCGTCACCAGACTCCGATCATCTATGAAGGTACAGAAAATACCAAATCCCTAAACTTATCAGTTGCTGTCCACACACCTCACTCGTCCATATCCAATTCATATAAAACAAATATCAGTGCTGATATTTGATCCTTCGTTAATCAAATCGTCCAAACTGTGTCTGTGCCCCAGGTGAACTGCAGCGTGAGGAGGATGTCTTGGAGTGGTTGGTGCAAAATAAATCGACCGGTGATGAGGACGATGTTATCGAGGATGTTACCTCCAAGACGCTATCAACTCTGATCAGCAACATCGATAATTTGGTTGTGCTGTTCTGTATGTATAACTATGTGGCATAACAATCGATATATCGATAGCACATCCTATCACATCATCTACAGATGATCATGGCAATGATGATTCGATGACCGTGTTGGAAGAGCTAGAACAAATCGACGATGACTGCGATAAGCATGGCATTCAGTTTGTTAAAATAGACGATGCCAAGGCGTCAGCCGATTATGGAATCGATTCGGTACGGGCCCACAAAATACAAAAAATACATCCAAATACAATGTGATATGTGATCGCGTCTTTGTAGATTCCAGCAATTGTATACTTTGAAAAAGAAATTCCAAACGTTTACGATGGCGATCTCATGGATGAGGAACAAATACTAAAATGGTTATTGGGACAGTTGGAACGAGATGAAATCGAGGATGTCACCGATGAAATGCTCGATACAATGATTAAAGAAGGACGCGTCATTGCAGTGCTGTTCTGTAAATATAACATTCAGGTTATTACACGAATGGCGCATTTTGATCATAAGCTGTTTTCCAGACGACAACAACGACAAGAAATCCCAAAAGGTGCTTGAAGAACTTGAGAACATTGACGACGAATGCGACGCTTTGGGCATTACTTTCGTAAAAATCGACAATCCCGAGGAGGCCGTTGAATATGGCATCAATAAAGTTCCTAAACTGATATACTTTGAAAAAGGCATTCCAACTATATACGAAGGCAATCTGGAGGATGAGGAGAAGCTATTAAAATGGCTTGAAGAACAAACAAGTTCCGATCAAATCGAAGACATTACCGATGAAATGTTGGATTTGATCATTGAGAAAATGCCACATGTTGCTGTGCTGTTCTGTAAGTGATTTCAGGGCCATCCACCCAAAATGCCATCCCAAAAACTGTGGCGGACATCCCATCGCAATTGTAGATAATGTATAGATCGTATATATTTATATGTTGTATTTGTAAAACCGGGGTGTGTCTGAGTGTCTGCTATAATTGTAACAAAAGAAGGCTGCCTTATGCTCAATGTGCTTGTACATTTATTAACTTTAAAAACGCTTAAACTAATCCACAAAAAAAAAAAACTAAACCGGAAAGTCTCAGGATCCCACCAAAGGTTGGGTAGTTACATAAAATGTAATACTTTTCGTAGTATGAACCCAGTTACAAGTTGAGAGCTTTTCAGTAGTAGGGTCTAAACCTTTAGAAGGCCTGTATTGCGTTTTCCTTTTTCAATGGAAATTGAAAGAGCCTCCCAATAATCGAGTACAATCTTTCACAGATGACAAAGATCAAAAGAAATCACAGAAAATCCTCGCAGAATTGGAAAACATTGACGATGAGTGCGATCAAAACGATATTGCTTTTGTTAAGATCGATGATGATAAGGAAGCTAAAGAATGGGGTATCGATGAGATACCATCGATTGTACTCTTTGAACGTGGTATTCCACATATCTACGAGGGTGATCTGATGAAAGAAGATGAATTACTTGGCTGGTTGGTGCATCAGAAGCGTTATTCTGAAATTCCCGAGGTTACCGATGAAATGAAGGACAAATTGGTCGAGAACACTGAGCATTTAGCGGTTATTTTCTGTAAGCCCATCTAAAACATTTAGATTGCTGATTTCTATATGTGAAGATCATTTACAGATGACAAGGAAGATAAACAGGATATGCGCATTTTGAACGAACTGGAGAACATTGACGATGAACTCGAAAAGGAGGGCATTGTCATTGTGCGCATCGATAATGCCGCTGAAGCTAAGGAATACGGTCTCGACCATTTGCCCGCGCTGATTTACTTTGAGAATAAAATACCTGCCTTGTATGAGGGTGACCTTATGAACGAGGATGAGGTCCTTGAATGGCTGCTGGTGCAGAAGAAAACTGCTACTATTGAGGAGGTTACCGATGAGATTCTGGTCAATTTGATCAATGAGCATGAGTATGTTGTTGTGTTCTTTACGGGTCCCTGCGAACCGGGTGAGTCCTGTGACCGTACACTGAACGCCCTGGAAAGCATCGACGATGAGTTGGACGAGGCTGGCATCATTTTTGTTACCACTGAGGATACTGGCATCGCTAAGAAATATAATGTCAAGAGTTATCCACGATTGGTGTTCTTCAGAAATCGTGATCCATTGCACTTCACTGGCGATTTGGATGACGAGGATGAAGTTTTGGCCTGGATCACCGATGAAGAAACCCTCGAGATTCCCGGCAAAATCGAGGAAGTAAACGTCAAAATGTTGGATAAAATTTTGGCTGAAAACGATCATGTTGTCGTGTTCTTCTGTAAGTATTTAAAACAAAGATATAAGACAATTCGCTATTAAAGATTTCCTCTGCACTTTCCAGACGCCGAAGGGGATAAGAAGGCACAGAAAATTCTGAACGAATTGGAGAACATTGATGACGAATGCGAGGAAAAAGACATCGACTTTGTAAAGACATCCGACGACGATATTGATAAGGAATACGATTTGCCCGGTTTGCCGGCGCTTGCATTTTATAGACATAAGTTTAGAACAATTTACACCGGTAAGTCGATAGATAGAATCCTAGAAATGTGACAACAATTATATAACTTCACTTTTCGCAGGTGATCTGATGAAGGAAGAGGAAATTCTGGATTGGGTTATAGACTTGCATGAGTCTACTGCCGATGTCATTGAATCGGTTGATCGTAAAACTCTGCAAGTGTTGATCAACGATGTTGAACACCTCGCTGTCTACTTCTGTATGTTGCAATGGAGTTATGATCAGAGTGTGCATAGTTCTTATATATATTTTCTTGATTTGCAGATGATGACGAATGTGAAACTTGTGCTGGCATTTTGGAAGAATTGGAGAATATCGATGATGACACCGATAAGCATGGCATTCAGTTTGTCAAATCGAACGATGTTAAGTTGGCTCATGAAATTGGTATTTTCGCATTCCCAGCCTTAGTCTACTACGAGACAGGCGTTCCGATCATGTATGATGGTAAGTTACAATTTTTAAATATAGTTTGTATGCCTATTTACTTAAATATACCTCACTTTACTTTTTAGGTAATCTCAAAAATGAAAATCGAGTGCTGCAGTGGTTAATCAATCAAAAGAGTAAGCGTTCTTGTTTCAAATGTTTTCTCTGCTTTCTAACTCACGCTCATAAGCCAAACATTCAATACAAAATCAGTTGAGCCCACAATATCTTGGCCAAACTCAAAAAGAGATCATATCAAATCAAGCAAGTCGGATATATCAAAATCATTCTACCCGTTTATAGCCATTTCTAAAGTGCAAAACGTAATGAAAACTTTCGATATATGATATACTAGGCAACGATGACGATGGAAGTGATGAGAAAATTGTTAAATTGAGCTATCCAAAAGAAAGTGATCTGGATAAAAGAGCAAGATTAAAACGTCTGCAACAAACGATCCGAAAGGAAAGGTTACGAAAACATTTTCGCGATGACGACGACGAAAATGACGATGAAGATGATGACGATAAAGACGATAAGAATGATGATGACGATAATGACAATGACGATGACGAAAATGACGACGATAAGGACGATGAAAATGACAACGACGACGATAAGGACGACGACGATAATGACGATGAAGATGAGGACGATGAAGATGAGGACGATGAAGATGAGGACGACGAAGACGAGGACAATAATGACGATGAAGATGAAGACGATGACGAAAATGACAATAAAGACGACGACGATGACAATGATGACGACGATGAAAACAACGACGATAATGACGACGATGACGATGACGATGACGACAACGACAACGATAATGACGATGAAAATGATGACGACGATGAAAACAACGACGATAATGATGACAATGACGATGACGAAAACGACGATGATAATGACGATGACAATGATGATGACAATGATGACGATGAAGACGATGACAAAAATGACAAAGGAATCAACGACGATGACGACGAAAACGATGACGACGAAAACGATGACGATGATAACGATAACGATAACGATAACGACGACGATAATGGCGACGATGACGAAGAAGAAGATATCAGCAAGCCAATATATAAGCACAGAGCTAAAGGCAGAACGATACATCGGCTTTCTGATCTATGCTCGGGTGATCTTATAGATGAAATAGGTAATACGTGAATGTGAGTTGCCATTGCCGCACTAACTGAAGTTTATTGTTGTGAACTCCTCCCTGACCCACCAACAGAAAGTCCAAAGCAAAACAACAACTCAGATATTCCAAAATAACGCACACTACAGTATTTTCATTGTCTATCTACAGACTTGGGTAAAAGGAATTCTAAAAATGCATTTCACAAAGGTAACCAATCCATCTATCTACTCGAGATATTTCTAAATGTTTTGCGCATAGCTTCTGTGCTAAAGCAACTCATCTACACCCATATGAAACTAGATAAAAAAATTGGAGATACACACACTCACACACGCACACTAAAAACCACGTCAATGTTTGCCCTCGTGAATGTATTAGACCTATCCAAAGCTTCGATCTACCTACAATGTTGTATGAAGTTCCCATTCCCATAACTTCTCTAAAAAAAAGTGAACAAATTTTGGTTCAAAAGAACTATATATCAAATAAAATAATGCAAAATCATAGCTGACACAATGTTTGAAAGTAAACTTTCAAAAAAAAAAAATCAATTTTAATTTTTATATTATGAAAAGTTCTTTAATTTAATTATTTTTAAAAAACAACAAAATAATATGAACAAGAAATTGTTAATAACTTCATCATTTTGATTATTGACTATTGATATAATTATTTTCTTTTAATACTTAAGTAATCGTTTTTATTTGTTATTTATAATTAATATCGAACCCGCTCTGCTAAATAATTATATTTAAACAAAAGCAACCAAAACCAAAGGCATCTTTGAGCAACGTGATAAAGTAAAAACCAAATCACAAAAAGAAAATGAAAATGAAAAGAAAAATAATAATAAATAGAAAAATGTACAACGATCCAAACATTGAACTCTAGAACAAATGAATTAGATTCAATACCTGTACAGTCAGCATCAAAAGCATTTTGTCAGTTATTAGTTAAATAGCAAAATTAATGTTAAACGATTTAAATTTTGTTCATTCATAAAGCACGCTTTTATACTCTAGTACTTTTGCCAAAACTTTCAAAACTTGAACAAGAAATCAATCTATCGATCTATATGAAAAAAAAAATACAGAAAAATTATATAAATATAAACAAATTGAAAATCGTACTAACTGCTCTTTGTGGTAATTTCGAAGGTGTTGAAAAATAAAAGCAACTTTACGACTTTTATTTTGTATTTCTCGCCTACTCTTATGCACTTTTGTTTACTTTTGATTATCGTAACGAACTTTCTTGTTAGTGATTTCTCAAATTTTTTAAAACCAAAAAAATAAAAAATAAAAAAAAAACAAAAAACAAAAAAAAAATTAAGAACTAAACAATCTGACAAAATGTTTTTGTTTGTTTGCTCACACAGATGACGAATGTTTCTATGTTGGATTGGGTCACGACGGCCATTCAGCTAAGCGCGGCAACAATTTTGTGCCCAACGATTACAAACCATTCCAATGCTGTCCAACCAAATTGGAGAAGTCAACCAAAGTTCCTAAAATGACGGCCCAGCGCATCGGACACAGCGACAGTGAATCCAGCAAGCGTCAAAGTGGCAACTTCAAGTTTACCTCAACATCGAGCACTCCAGCAACTAAGCCAGCTGCCAAGCCCGTTCCGGCCAAGAAGCAGGTCAAGAATGCCCACGATGACGACGACGACGACGATGATGATGATGATGATGATGATGTGCCCCTGGTAAAGGTGTCGTATGCAAACAAGCGATCTGGCCAAACAGCTAAGAAACCAATTCCCAAGCTGCAGCAGGATGATGATGAGTCAATTGAGGTTGAAAAGACAAAGAAATCGTCGAAGAAGTCGGGCCAAAAGCTGAACGTTAAAACCGGTACGTCGCGTTCCCCTAAATATTAAAAAAATATATAAAAAAAATTAAAAAAAAAAAAAAGATTACAAAACATAAATCATTTTTTGTCAAAATTGTAAGACACAAACCATATATATACAGATTGTTCAGTCTTTGAGACATAGTTTGTTTTTTTAGTTATCATTTTCTGTTAATCATTGTAATTGTTGTTGTGTACACACACACACACACACACATACCCACAAAAAACACACAGACATATCTGGTTGTAATTTTATTTGTTTATTTCTCTCTCTTTTTTTTGTGTCTTGCAGGCATTAATTTTTTCCAAAATCGACTAAAAAATTTGTATGACCTCATTTTTCAGGATATCTCTCTGTGGGAGTAAGGCAACAATATTAACTCAATACAATACAATAAATAAATGCAATTCAATGATTGTATGATTCAATGATATGCAATAATTAAAGTAGCACGTATATACGCACCGTTGTCATGTTGCCAATTAGCCAAAAAACAAACAAACAAACAAACAAACAAATAAGCAAATTATGCCAAAATATACATATATGAAAACCCAACAACTAAACCACAAAGCAAAGCACGCATTAGCATAAGAACAACAATTCTGCTGTAAAAACCTTGAATAACTGGTTTCTATATATCATATACTATATATACTTATATACTGTTTTAAACTTATTGAACATTGTAATGTGTGATTTTGATTGTGATTGTCATTGTGTCATTAATTTGTAAGAGCAACATGCATCCAAAAGACAACAGCAACAACAACAACAGCAACAACAACAACAACAACTGCATATTGAAATATTTAACTCATCTGGTTGTGTAATTAATAAAAAAAAAAGAAAGAAAAATGCATCAAACTTTAAATACACTGCCCGCAAAAATGAGTTTTATGAGAAATGCGTTACTTTAATATTAAATATTACTCATACGTTCTCCGTAACCTGATCAAATGTAAATGTAAAAAGTAAACAATTTCTTTAGAGCAACCGCAAAATATAATTAACAAGCAAAAAAAGAAAAACTGTTACTCTTTGTTCCACACGTACTGCAGCGGTTAGAGCAAGAAATATTACCAACTGGCCGGCATTAATATTAATTATATTAATACTATATTTAATAAAAATGTTGGCACGCAACTCAAAACTACAATTAACTAAATAACTTTTGTTGAACTTAACGTAACTTGGTACTTTTGCACTTTTGACTATCTTCTGTTGAGGCTGCCTGTCTGTATAACTAAACTAAACTATACTAAACTAAACTAAACTACATTTTGTTGCATTTTGTCAATGGATTTCAATTGCGCAAAAGAAAACTTTGTTCAAATTTAAAGCAATTACTGCAACAACAAACTTACTATTAACAAATAAACACACAAAAACAAAAACAAATATAACACACTTTCACAGAATTTCAGGTGTATATTTAGCTATATAATAAACAATTTGTTTTGGCAAAATCGAAATTCGTTAATAACACACAAAACAAAATTGTCAATAACTGAGCATAAAACTTTTTGATACTACTTACTACTTTTTGTTACAATATACAATTTACATTATGTAGCTAGTATAAACAAACAAAAAACAAAATCAAATACAAAAAATATTTTTTTAAACAATTTACATTTAAAATAAAAATGCAAATGCAAATGAAACTGAAACTGAAAACGAAAATGAAAATGAAAGAAAGAAGCGCAAACTACAATACAACTTACTATTTACATAGCTAACTGTATACATATGCCTACGTATATATTTTATAACTAAACATACTCTTTGTTGTTGTGGCAATTAAAACACAAGAAAAGCAAGCGCAAAAACCTTAACTACTACTATACTATTGTAATCGAAATGAAAACTCGCTAATAATACTGCTCATCACACAGTTCGTATACTTAATATGGCAAATCACTCTTTGGATTTGTACGAAATGGCCTCGCAACAAAAATGCTCGCCATATTGTTTCATTTGTTATCTTCTGAGAGCCAGATGGTTCCGGTGCACTGTTGATTTGTTATCGATATTTGCAAAATATCGAAGTCTATATTTTATTTTCATTAGCTAGTCTTTTAAGCCTTTTTCACTGAGAGTCACACACACACTTTTTGTAAGAATTTTTAAATTTATAAATTATGTTGTTGAACAGCAGCTGTAAAGATCAAACTCAAGCAAAATGTATTTTGTTAAAGTTTTATTTACTCTTTTTAAATGAATTATTTATGTATAATGTAATTACTGAAAACACAAACAAGCAAACACACACACACACACACACACATTTTTGTAAAATTGAAAAAAACGTAAAGATCAATTGTAAATTTCACATAAATAATAAAACAAATTAGGTTTTTCTATTATAATTAAGCGTTCGCACAAATACAAAACGAAATTCAAAAATAAAATTAATATGTTTTGGTTGTTTTTGTTGAAGGCATTAAATTTCAAGATTTCAATACTTTCAAGCTTTTCTTATTCTCAGCTATAAACAGAACTGTAAAAACTTATGTACACCCACAAAAGATTTTGCATTATTTTTTTTAAAACATTTCGAAAACATTTTAGAAACATTGTCAGCCAAATGTTTGCAATTAATTATCCCTGGCTCCAGTGCCAACAATTTGGCAATTTGCCCAATGTTATTGAGGCAATGCCAAAAGACACGCATAATAATAATACTGGGGGAAAAGACATTGACAAATAGAACAAAAGTTCATTAATTTTGTTTAAAAAAAGAAATTAAAGAGATTAACTCATGATTGATTGACAGTACTGCAGCCAACAGGTATGTGAAAAAAGTGAAACTCAAAATATATCTATAACTAAATCTAAGTCTAATTTTTGATTAGCCATAAAATACTTAAAGAATTATGTTTGATACACAGGTAATCTTGATAGTAATCAAGAGGTTTTCAATTGGATACTGGAGCAAAAGGCCGATCAAAGCATTGAGCTTATCAATCGGGAACAACTTATCGAATATATTGACACCAAAGACTTTTTAGCGGTTGTTTTTTGTAAGTATGCAAGACATTAAGGTATGTAAGTCTAAGTATCAAGTTTTCAATACAAACAAATACAAAACTATGTAAATATTTACTTGAAAGTATGAAAATGCGCGCCCACTAAAAACTGTAACTGCCCAAACAGCGACAAGCAAAAATACATATCAAATTGTGAAAAGAACAATATTATTAATTGCTGGCAAAATGTTGTAAACATGATGTCAAATATATATGCATCTATTTTGCAGACAAAGAGGACGATCCCGACTCTCCACGTGTCCTGCGACACATTGAACTAATCGACGATGAGGCTACCGAATATGGCATTTATATAGTCAAAATGCACGACAAGCTAATGGCCAAGAAATATGGCTTTAGGAATCCACCGGGTCTGACATATTTCCGCAAAGGCAAGTACATTAATTACGATGGCGATATCGATGATGAGGAGGAGGTCCTGGACTGGCTAACAAGTCCGGCCAACATGGAAATGACGGATCATATTGAGCAGGTTAATCGCAAGATGTTTGAGAAAATACGCAAAAATTCGGATTATGTGGCGGTTATATTCTGTAAGTAACAACAAATATTAAAAGCAAATATCTTTTAGTTATAAATTATTTCTAATTATAGACAGCGAGGAGTGCAAACAGTGTCCCCGTGTCCTGGCTGAGGTGGAGCACATTGACGATGATGCGGATAAGGCGGGCATTGATTTTGTCAAGATCGATGATAAGCAAATGGCCAAGGAATATGGCGTCTTTGCGCTGCCCGCGATTGTGTTCTTTAAGCCCACATCCAAGGAGCCAGTTATATACGCCGGTAAGTCCTTATTAAACGAAATAAAAGCCAGTTCTGTAGCTCATCAAGTATTTTCATAGGTGATCTTTATGAAGAAGAACAGATCCTATCTTGGTTGCTTACGCAAAAGGATCCAAGTGGAGATGTTATTGAAGATCTCGAAGGCGATAGACTTGTTCACTTGATAGAAGAGTCTGGCTCCATAGCTGTGTATTTCTGTAAGTTCAATATGCCAAAATGTGCGATATATTTAACAAATAATATTCATGAAATTTGTTAAGTTTATCAAGCGTTTATCAGCTGCAATCGGTTTGGTGACATAAATCAATATTAAGTTATCATAACGATCAATATTATATTTGTATAGCATACTTTACAGCGCACTTTGTGTTGTTTCTTCTTACATTTCCAACCTCTTGTTCCATTTAAATGAAAATAATGTACTTGATATGATTTATGCTCATTCTTTTGCGCAAACAGTTTGCAGCAGCTTCTTTAAGGAATCTTCATAACTTCACAACATAATTTTAAGCAATTATTATCAGCGCTCAAATGTATCTAACCAACAAGACTTTTTACAACATTTATATTTCTATTTATAAAAAAAAAATTGTTAACAAAAAAACAACACGTTAAATTGCACAAACGAACTACAAAACTTAGGGAACAAAACGAAGTGCGATATTTGCAATTCGAAAGCGGCGCGCAAGGCGCGTCTGAAAAAGGAGCGCGATCAGCATCAGCAGGATGGTGGAACCGCCAGTGCTGCCGCCGCCTTTGGCAGCGATCCTGAGGCTGCCGCTGCTGCTGCCGAGGCTGGTGGTGGTGATGGTGGCGCAACGGATGCCACAGCCAGCAAACATGAAGATGGTAGCGCAATCAATCACATTTTTGTATAGCCACCAAATGGAATGAGTCCAAGAATGTTTAACCACAAAAACACCACAAACTACCATACAAATCCGACATCTCTTGTAGCACACACATACATACGCACACACCTTCCAAAATTGTATGAGAATGTCCTACCCGATACTTTGCTGTAGCGCACCTTAAATCTTCAGAGCCCCCCCACCGAACTATCAATCAATACTCTCTCAATCTGTTTCTATATGCTCTTTTGCCAACTTTAGCTGTGTCGTTCTACCTTCTATGTTTTATATACTTTTGCTTTTTATCTATATACACAAGTTTCCAATATTGTTCCCACGTTGTGCTTAGTTTATGTGTAGTGCTTGCTCGTAGTATGTTCTATTGCTGATATCCCGCCCTGTCCAGTGTGCACTCTTTGTTATAATATGCATTATTCCCCTTGGCACATTCACAACTCTCTCAGATGCCGATGGCTGTGAGCAGTGTACCAAGGTGCTGGAGGAACTGGAGAACATAGATGATGATTGCGACAAACATGGCATAACATTTGTGAAGACCCGTGACTTCTCCGTGGCCGATGGCTACGGCGTTCACGAATATCCGGCTCTGGTGTACTTCGAAGGCGGCATACCCAATGTTTTTGAAGGTAAATCTGTCAGGAAAGGATCCTAACTGAACCTATCTGAATCTATATACATTTGTAGGTGAACTTAGCGAGGAGGAAGAAGTTCTACAATGGCTGATCACACAGAAAACTGAAGATCGCATTGAATTAATCACCCGTCAAATGCTTGAGACAATGGTCGAAGAAACCCAATATCTGGCCGTATACTTCTGTAAGTTAATAAATGAGATCTATATATTTTCAACAAGCACTTTTCATAATGTCACACAATATCAATTATATCCCTTGGCACTCTACCACCAATGCACCACTGCACCGCCGCACAACACAAAAAACCTCTCTGCACCAACACCAACCAATCCAAAAATTTAAAAAAAAAAATATATATATACATATATCCTTCCACACAATATCAAAAAAAAACCGTAACGCCTCAGTACCGAGTGAGCGCAAGGGCAAGCCACCCGCTTACTGTCGAAGTTTCTGCTCCCCCTCTAGTCTTAAAGAAAGCAACCTGACTACCACCGTCAAACACTCATCCAGTAAATTCGTACAAAACTACATTTCACGTAAAAGAAAACGTATCCAAAAACAAGGTATTCCGTGTGTACAAATCGCAACTCCCAAATGATAAGAAAAGATTAATTAAATAAATTTAAAAAAAAAAAACAAAAAAACAATTAATGCGCATGTTTTGAGCTCTAACAATATATATGCCTAAAATATTGTTATAATGTACAAATCTTATACTAAACAAGGCTTTTAAACGTATTACCGACCAAACTAAATTCTCCCATTTTGAGCATTAAATTAGAATTTCCCAAATATTGTTGCGAATTACCTATTTATATAGTAAATCAAATTTAGTTTGGACGTGAATACCTTTTGTTTTGGCGTTTTCTATTCCACTATCTGCGCAGGCTTATTAAAACTTGTCTAACTAAATTTATTACACAGCGTACGCTTCACATTATTATACACACTTTACAAAATCATTTACACAAATATTTAAACTCACACATTTCTTTATATTGCCAGACAAAATCAACTGTAATATCTGTGATCAGATATTGGAGGGCCTTGAACTGATTGATGATGAGTGTGATGTTTTTGGCATACATATGGTTAAAATACAAGATCCTCAATTGGCCAAACGCTATTCCATCAAAACTTTCCCAGCTTTGGTGTACTTCCGGTAAGTTCTTAAATCTGTAAAGTATAACAAAACTTTACCAAATTATATATTTCTTAGCAATGGTAATCCCCTGCTCTTTGAGGGTGATCTACAGAATGAGCAGTCCGTGCTGGAGTGGTTAATAGATGATGACAATCGCGAGCTGGCTGATGAAATTGAGGAGGTTAATGAGCGCATGTTGGATCGCCTAATGGCTGAATCCACATTGTTGGTTGTATTCTTTTGTAAGTAGAACCACATATCAGACACAGTTAAAGTTCACTTAGAATTTTACTCCTAGATGATGATGACTGTGCTGAATGTGAGGAAATACTTGAGGAACTCGAGGAGATTGATGGCGAGGCAGATATGTTTGGCATTGACTTTGTAAAGATTGCCAGCGTTGACGCAGCCAAGAAGTACGAAATTGTGAATATACCTTCACTGGTATATTTCCGGTAAGTTATATATAATATATAATCTTATGTATAATTTTGAATAAATAACTCAATTTAAAACAGAAAACAAGTGCCCGTGCTGTATGATGGGGATATGCATCAGCATGACAAGGTTCTTACCTGGCTGACATCGCAAGATGTATTCGAAATTAAAAACGAAATTGAAGAAGTCAATCGCAAAATGCTTGACAAGCTACTCGAAGAAAACGAATTTCTCTCTGTGTTCTTTTGTAAGTAATGAAATCTTTTAAAACTGCATATTTGTAAGATCTTAAATTCCTTTAGATGAGCACAATCAGCCGGATAGCGTAGCGGCACTGGAAAAACTGGAAAACATTGACAGCGAAACGGATAATCTGGATATAACATTTGTTAAAATGGCCGATTCGCGATATGCCAAGAAATGGGGAGTTACCAAACTGCCTGCCATGGTCTATTTCCGTCGTCGTTTTCCTAGCATATATAGAGGCAAGTATTGAGTGATTTAGAAACTTAGTATAGATGGTAAGTGGAGATAAGTTACACCATTATCCGAATACTTTCATTCCAAATTGTTTTAGATTTTGCGTTCCAGTTTTCAAATCTTATCAAAGCGAATACTTAAACATTTTACAAAAAGCGTGCAAATTCGTTTTTTTTTATATTAATTTACCGGGTTAATCTTTCTATCATGTGATAGTTTGTAGTAGTTTTTATCGCATGGACACCTATGGGTGTCTATGGTTGAATAATATGCTAATCCCTTATATACCAATCGAAAACCCGGAAAACAGAACAGAAATTATTATTTCACTTGGTTAAATGACAATGTGTGTGGTTATGCAATCTGAATGGAAAAGAATCCAAAGAAAAATCAAATCATGAAAAATATACATTCTAATTAAACGTAAACTCCAGTTCATTATTGCAATGAGTAAAACTCTTTATAAAATAAATAAATTAAAGGTGTTTAAGGGAATTACCCATGTAGCCTAGATAATTATAAATTTAAGTCTTAATTTACTCGCTGGTTAGTGCTTTCTGTTATTACATCCAGAGCTTGCCCTCAGATATCTCAAGAGCCATCTTTTTGCGGAAGTACTCCATGTGCTCTTGGGAGAAGTCCAGAGGCTTGTTGCGAGTTATGTATTCAGCAAACATGCAACTGAAGACGCCACAGTCGCTGAAATTTGTCTGCTGGGGCACATCCTGAACATTTTCTATTTGAAAAACGCTTGTATCGAAGGGACGCTCGCGTTTGTCCAGCGACTCCTCACGCAAGTAAATCTCCAAGGTGTTCAACACCTTCTGATTGGGATGAGCCCTTGAGTCATAATATCGAATGGTTTTGTTCCTCAGGTGTATAATGGCCATGCACCAATGACTGCCGTCCACATGAACTGGCACCACAATAATGTCCTTGCAGAATATATCAACTTTGCGTGTCCAGCGCTTAACGGCGCTGTGACCCTTCTGCAACAGACGCGGCACGAAGAATGTGTTCATGGCATAAACACTCGGCAGTGTGGACTCATTTTGCTCTGAGCGCTCCATTAGCAAATTCATATAGAAGTTAATAACCACATCGTTCAGCCAAAAGGGGTATATAAGTGTGCGAATGTCGGAACGTGTAATCCTTAGATTGAACTTTGAAGTGAGCACACATTGGTCCGCTCCATTGATTAGTTCTTTATAGCGCTGATGATGTTCATCAGTGAATGGAAGTAATTCTGGTTCGTTGTTATTAATATTATCCTTGACAACTAATGGTTGGTTTCTGGATAAGTTCTCTAGCAATTCTTGCTCATAGGCGACACTCACTTCGCTGCTTTTTTCAACATCCTGTAGAGCTAGCTTCTTGATCTGATCCTTCTCTCTTTCCATGCACACACCTTTTTCTTGAAAGACCTTCGGATAACTTTCAGTTAAGTAAATGGCTCTGCTGTGGTGAAGCTGCACCGGCTTAGTCGCTGTACAAGACATTTCCATCGTTTCCGAATTATTCATTTGATGCCAGTTTTGATTTTTGAGGCTTTCATTGCTGGGAATGCTGCTGACGCTATTAGATTTGCTGTCCAGCAGCTTGGCAGTCTCGGCCTTGGTTTTAAGAAGGTTACGCAGCCATTGATCGCCATTCAGAGTGATGAGCTGCACCGTCGACAGAGTTGGAGGCGGTGCCTCCTCAATGCCACAGCTGGTTGTAGAGCCACGCAAAATTGAAAGTTCTTGCTCCTGCAGGGATATTTTATTTATTAGATCAATATACTGGCAGCGCTCGTCATGTCTATCCTCCAACATTAGCATATTCGGCCTGTTGTCGCGCTTGGTAGAAATGTTGAGGGTATGGCCATGTAAATGCGACTCTGCCGATGAGTCAGCCTGCTCCTGGCGCTGGTTTTGATTCGCCAGTTGGCTGTAGTCATCAGCGTTGATCGGCATATTCTTGGTCAATGTATTATCCACACAACGATATTTGATAGCCGCTGCGGACTCGCTATCCTCTACTTGATAACTACGCTTGCGGTTGTATTGTGGTTTTATTATTGCAGCACTAGGTGGATCCTTGGCGTTGCTCCAACCGCCCAACGTGAGCCGCTGTCGTATTTTGTTGAATAGATCAAAGCCCATTGGATGTCAATTCGATAATTCAATAATTCCTCGTTCGATCTAGTTCAGCAGATTCTTATAGGTTGCCTTGCCAACTAATAGTGCTATGATTGCTCCCAGCAGAAGGAGCAGAACGCCCAGCAGATCGTCCTGCTGCTCCTGTTGTCAGCAATAAAGGCGCGTTGTATGACTTCCAGACAACGATCTGGTTCAGGTTTTAGTTCCGACTTCTCTGTTTCTGTTCCAACTCCGTTTGCAGCAGTTACTTCACTCGACAGTATGTTGATTATTTTGCGCACACTATCCTTAGTGTGCAATATCAAGCAAATTGCAAAATACACAAAAAATATATTTATGTAGACAAATATATTTTGTTACATAATCTGGCCTGCTAAAACTGGGCGTGTTAAAAGTGTAAGTGAGTTTGACGAACTAAGCAAATGTGCTGTAGTAATATAAAAGTAGTTCTTAACTTAGGCTCGAAACGTAGAACTAAGCTAAGGTAAAAACTGCTCGAAAAGAAATGTTTAATCTTCAATCTTATTTCTTTATTATGTAGGCGATCTGCTCTCCGAGGATGAGGTTCTCGAATGGCTGCGCAAGAACCGCTTCCGCCAGCCGGAACTGAACATATTCATGTACGCTCTGATAGCCCTGGCAGTGGCCTTTGTTGTCTACACCGCCTTCCTGCTGCAGTGCTTCAAGCCAGCGCCACCGCCACCCGTCCAGCATCCAAAGCAGTCGTGATGGGACCCCCAGTGGTCAATTGGCTGCTGCTGGCTTTGTTTCTGCTGCTGTGTAACTAGAAATTGTTGAAGAACATACGATATCACTACTACAAGGAAGGCGAGCCTGTGTGTAGAGAGAGAAGAACATGAGAGAGCAAATGATTATTAAAAATTAAACGACAGACACAAGACACAAATCACACACACACCAACACACACACACACATACCAACACACACACACACATCATCATCATGCATACTTAAAATATCAAACAATCATAATTTAATCGTCTAAATTAGACGAGGATAAGAAATGACTTTATAACGAGAGTGCCGAATGCTGCCCCAAGTATTGTGCGAGAGTCCCTGGTGACAAGAAAAAACATTGCAAATATTATAATAATGACAATCCGTTGGTTTTATAATACTACTACCTTTGAGACAGTTAAAGAGTCAACTTTCTGGCTGCTTCCATATCAATATAAATATCAATATATATCATTTGACTTCACAGTTATGTACTTTAATTAAATGAATAAATCAAAACTCAAGTCATAGTAATTACTTTTAAAATTTAATTTAAATACAATTACCATACATGATAAATGCAAAATAATCATTTTTACAGTAAACTTTTACGGATCAATAAAAAGAACTAATTAAAATTTGTGAATAATACGAATCTAATTTGATTTTATTCTCTACCTCTTCAGCGAAACTTGTGTAAGTCACTGAGTTCTTTGGCCAACATTTCAGGTTATCAGTATAAAATTTCAGCAAGTAAACAAATAGCTTTAAGGCTTTTGGCCACTCAGCCTAATGAACGCACTCGTTGGCAACAAAACTTGAAAGCTTTTTATAGGAAATTTCAGGCCGACAGCCCCTAGACATTATTGAATTATTGGATGATATTTTTAAATGGGCGCGTGCTTTTATTATGCGATAAATAATGTGCTGATGGCAATGGCATTGTAATCTATTTGATATACATTAGTTTGCTTTCTTTTTTTTTTTTTTTGAGTGATATCAGCTCTGGACTATGTACATACTATATGTAATGCTGTTGGCCATTTTGCACACACAAGCGAAGTTATCAGTGTGAATTTTCAGCTTTGTGGCTCAGTTGCTTACCACATGACGCTTTCGACATGAAAGTTAAGAGACCCCGCACGCGGTAGCAGTACCTCTCCCTATCTCTGATGAAATTTCAGCCTGGCAGCCCCTAGACCTTGTTTATTATCAATTGATTACAGTGACAGTTCACTAAATGGAACTGTCATAAAACGGAAAATGTTTAATGCGGTCTGGATTTTGAGTCTTTAAATATTACTAAAGCTTCTTTGAGAAATCTTATCTGTCTTTTAGTTATTCTGTTAAATTCCTAGAATTGGTAAAAAGAAGAAAAATTAAGGTTCCTTTTGAGAAAGCGGATTCTATACAATTCCAAATTATTCCTTATGAAAAATGTAAAGAAAATATATTTACAAAAAATGTCCTTGATTTATATCTTCTTCTGGTAATTCTATACAAACTCTAGACTTATTGAAAAAACGTAACTAAGACCTTACAAATTTTAAAATGATTTTTAAAAGTATTTGTTTTGTAAAACTAAAGATGTTTACAAAAGTAACTTAAAAGTTAAATCACAATAAAATTATGTTCAGCTTTTTGTTATTTAATTTCAGAGTTTCACATATGAAGTTCTACTGTACTCTTAGCACTTCTTCAACCAACTTTCTGGGCGAAAACCATACTTAGGAGCTTTATTGATTAATTCGAGCACTTATTTAACAATTGCTTGGTATCTATTAGTAAATTTGTGATACTAAAAGGTATATAAACTGGAGGTTTGAATATCATTTAAATTAACAAGTTTCTGCTGCTGCAACGCCATGAACGATCACAAATTGCTGGTGGCCAAAATAGTGGTTATTGTGGTGCTGCTGCTGGTCACATTAATCTTCTGCTTCATACCCTATGTGCTAAATCGTTGGTTCAAATGGACCAGTCGGGCCAAAAGCAATGCACGCGAGTTCCTGGCCGTCCTTTGTCTGCTCAACTTTGGAGGGGGCGTACTAATTGCCACCGCATTCATTCACATCCTGCCAGCCGTAATCAGCATGGTGGATGCCCTGCAACATTGCAACATGTTGGCCGCAACGCCGTTCGCTCTGCCCGAGATGCTCATGTGCACTGGCTTCTTTCTGATGTATGCCATTGAGGAGGCCATGTACTTTGTGGTGGGACGAAGACAGCGTCAAAAGCAGAATGCACTGCGGCAGACACTTGAACAGGCGTCAGAGCATGGAATGGACATGCAGAAGCCGCAGGAGCTGGAGCAGCCAAACTGGCTGCGTGGCCTGGGCATCATTGTGGCCCTATCCCTGCATGAACTCTTTGGCGGGATGGCCATTGGCCTGGAGGAGAGCGTCGATACAGTTTGGTTTATGTGCGGTGCAATTGCAGCTCATAAACTGGTTCTGGCATTTTGCATTGGTATGGAGATTATGATGGCACACACACGTTGGGTTATTGCCGTGATTTACCTGGTGGTCTTCTCGATAGTAACGCCCATTGGGGTTGGCATTGGTATTGCGGTCAGTGAGACATCCAGTGCGAATCAGCCGAGCATTCCGGCTGGTGTGCTACAGGGCATTGCATGTGGCACATTGCTCTATGTGGTATACTTTGAGATTGTGGCCAAGAACCATGCCGGCTGGCGCATCTTTCTATGCTCGCTGGGTGGTTTCTTGCTCATGTTTGGCTTACAGATTGCAGGTGAGTTAAAACCTTAAATGCTAGAGATTAAAGACGAACTTCATCTCTTTCCAGTGGACGAAGCCGCGGGCAAAGGCTCATTTGAATGTCCTAGCACAGAGGGAAATGTTGCTACCTCAACATAACATCGCTTCTAGGAACTAATTTATATAAAAATAGAATAATGAATTGTAGATTTAATATGCTAATCGAATAAAATCGGCAAACTACTCGCCATATTAATATCTGCTTGAAAAATGAAACCGAAAATAAACTGGACCCCTGAAATCCCCAAATGTGTACACTTGTCAATTTTAGAATTTTTTTGCTTATAATAATTAAATAAAAATGTCAGGTCAATTTAATTTTTTTAATTTTCATATTTCATAACTTTAAATTTTGAAAATATTTTTCGAAAAAATTTCAAACTTTATTTTTTTTATGTATTACTAAAACACTTTAAATGCCAAGTCAATTTACAATGAAAAACATGATCAAAAATTCACTTTTTATAGAAATCGGTTAGGTTTTGACAAAGTTATGGAGAAGTTTGTAATTTAGAGGTCCAAAAATGCATCAATTTGAATGCGGATTATATCTCTGGTCATGTTTTTAGCTCTAGATTGTTTTCCATTTAATTTCTAAACTAAATGTTCATCGATTTCTCTCATGAGAATAAAAATTATTCCGATTTTTAAAGAGCATGATCCTTATTCACTTTCAAATCCACAATTCTAAGCTCTTACTATCTATATCCTATAGTATATGCGGTGTCGGATTTGATATGCTGATGAAATAAGTTAGAACATTGTTCTCTAAACTGATTGAAATTTTGATAACACGAACAACAGTCAAAGCCAATGTAATTAAAGAGCCTACAATGTAATACCAACAAGTAAGAATGCTATAGTCGAGTATACCCGACTACGAAACTCCCTGTACCCAGGACAAAAATTTCCAATCGTATCTTCGTAAGCTTACACATACACACACATACATACACAAGGGCGCACACACACGAGCCACAGCGCAAGCGAAGTATTTTAAATGGTGGCTGTGCTTCTTCTTCCCCTTGCTGCAGCACTGAATCTTCTTTCGTGAATAACTTCCGTGTTTATTATCCGATCGACTTGAAATTTGGACAGTAGATTAAGAGAGACTAAAGTATTGTACATGCCAAATCTTAAAGCTATATCTTGAAAATTGTTACTGTAAAACGGTTTTAATCGATTTGCGGGGGAACGGGGGGAGATATCTGAAATATGAAACAAACTTGATCTGCGTATGGTATACAGGAACCTACATTTCAAATTTGGTGTCTCTAGCTCTTGTAGTTGCTGAGATCGACGCGTTCATACGGACAGACGGACAGACGGACAGACGGACAGACGGACAGACAGACGGACATGGCCAAATCGAAATCTCTTTTGATACTGATCAAGAATATATATACTTTATAGGGTCGGAGATGTCTCCTTCTGCCTGTTACATACATTTGCACAGATGTAATACCCCCTTTTACCCATTTTATGGGTACAGGAGTAAAAACTATATATTACTTTGCATTCGTATGGGCTTTGGTAGTACTCAGTGAGTCAATGGCCCCAGACGATCAGTCTGAAAATGACTGAATTCCGGCCGTGCAATCTAATGCCCAGGCGGCTGTAATTTCACCTGTCAATCAGCGCTGAGGTATATAATATATGGCTGCCTGATATGGCTATAAGTGCTAGCTCCATTTGCGAGGTGGACTCACTCGTGGCTCGTATACGGCGGTGTTAAGATGTACGGAAGGCAGCCACCAGCGGCGGTGGTGCTATCTTCAGCGAATGCTGTCAAAGAGACTGAAACGGCTGCAGTTACAGTGGATCAGCATGCGCTGATCGTGGCCAAAATTGTGGCCATGGTGGTGCTTATTGTGGTGACTGTGATCTGTGGTAGTTTGCCCTATATGCTGGATCGCTGCCTGAAGTGGACTAAGAAGGACCCGGAGGAGACGCGCGCCTCCACGGTGGTGCGTTGTCTTATCTATTTTGGCGGTGGTGTGCTCGTCTGCACCACATTTCTGCACATGCTGCCGGAGGTGATTGAGGTGATTGAGCAGCTGCAGCGTTGCGGCATTTTGGCTGCCACCCCATTCGCTCTGCCCGAAATGCTGCTCTGCACGGGCTTCTTTCTCATGTATGCGCTGGATGAGATAATGCACTCGGCCATGCATTATCATCAGCGGAAACTGAGCCGCAAGGAGTCGCTGGCCAGTGCTGCCTTTGAGCGTGGACATAGCATACGGCACAGCGTGCTCATGCGCAGCGACGGGTGCAAAGAAGAGCCACTGAAGCCAAGTCCAGAGGATTGTGAAACTGCTGCTGCAGTTGGACACGGCCACAGTCATATGCCAGTGCAGGACAATGGCTCCTCCATGCGCGGCCTGGGCATTATATTGGCCCTCTCACTGCACGAACTCTTTGAGGGCATGGCCATTGGACTGGAGGGCACCGTTAGCACTGTGTGGTTCATGTTTGGAGCCGTGGCTGCCCACAAACTTGTGCTGGCCTTCTGTGTGGGCATGGAGCTGCTGGTGGCACGCACACGCCCTTCCCTGGCCATTATCTATCTTATAACATTCTCGATAGTCACGCCCATTGGGATTGGTGTGGGCATTGGCATCAGTCAGCAGGCGGGCGCGGATGGGCCGAGTGTTCCCTCTGGCATATTGCAGGGCATTGCCGCGGGCACGCTGCTCTATGTGGTATTCTTTGAGATTCTAACGCAGGATCATGCCGGCTGGCGTGCCTACATTGCTGCACTGGCTGGGTTTGCTCTAATGTTTGGACTGCAAATACTCTGTAAGTAATTGATAACAATATAAGAGAGAAATGTCGCTTTTGCCTTCGATTGACGCACGCGCGCCTTAAGCTATTGATAGGCACTTGCGTGACGTTAACTAAGCTCTGCGCATTATAACTAAGCACAGGTGCAAGAGAAATTGTTAAATTAATTATAATCATATATCTATTTACAGCTGACGAAGCCGAAGGTGCTGATAACGGCTCTTGCTACTAGCCTGTACTTATGTCAACTTATAGCAATGTAAAATTGTGCCATTTAAATGATATAACGCGATTGGAATAGTATATACAAAAAGTAGTTATAAAATTAATAATTAATTTGTTAAACGGCGGCATTGTAAGCTATTCAAATCTCGGAATGGCGCGCGCGCATTTAGCCTCCCATTAATATAATATGTACACACTGGTCATGTGCTGTTAAGTTTTTGCAGAATCTGAGCGACTCTGTTAACTTGCATTTGGAAAAATAACGTACAGAATAAAATAATTAAAAATAAATGTATATTAAACACTTTACTATTAAACAGTACGTAGTAGGTCTAATTATTTGATTTTGCCTTTTTAATTAGTGTATACATAACAGATATAGATTGGTGGAACGGAGAGAAGGAAAAGAAAAAATGTCTACGCCCCTGGCTATGTTACACTCTCTGAGAACTGTTAGATAACAGCTCCATTGAGCACAACATTTTGGGGATTTGGAGCATTAATTTTAAACAATTTCCACTTACTAAGTTCAATTCTCCGTTTTCCGTACTTCATTTGCCTCCCCAAATTAACTAAACTTTAATCTTTAGTAATTTTTCGTCAATTTCGACCACGTTTTTGTCCACTTTCGTCTATTGTTAGCGAAATGTTAACCTGCGTTATCGCTCTGCCGTCAAATATGTAAATTTTTTGGCGTGCGTCATAGTTGGTTTACACTGGCGTCCGAGCAAAATCTAATTTACCCGTTGGACATGGTCCACTATTTTGAACTCAGACAGGCCGCGGGCTGGTTCCGGTGAACGGTTCACTTGACTCGAATGAACGATGTTTATGAATCCGATCGACTTGACTTTTTTACTTATGAGAGAGCATGCGCTCTCAATTAATATTTCGGACCAGTTGTCAGTCTTGCTTTGCTTGCCGTTGAAGTAATAGCTGCGTAAACGAACGGTCGTGTGTACGGAAGATAATAAATTGGGAATGTTCGAAGCGTCAACGCTCGTAAGGCTTTTTGTGTCATCAACTTTCGTGTAAACGTGCTAAGTTAAAAATTAAACAAAAATCAGCTGATTTAGCATTTGTTTTGTGCATTTGTCAGCTTAATTGCGTGCCTGTGACGCTTACGCTCTCGCTGTTTGTGAACGTATACTACTTGTAGTTGTGGGCGCATTTGTTTATTCCAACCGCCAAATTCCACTTGGTGAACTTGCGTTGCTGGGCGGCTCTGTTAGAGCCCACCTCACCTCACCCCCGCCATCATCCTCTTCTCTTTTACACGCTGTGCAGAAAAATCGAAACTCCCGCACATTGGTTGAATGAGTAGCAGAAACTGCGACAAAAGATGAGAATAACACAATAAAGCACAAACACAAAGGAAAAATGAATTAAAGCGTGAACCGCACAAAAACAAATTGTTTGTAAATGCTAATGCGTGTGGCGAGCGTTGCGTGTAATTATTCCAAAACAGAGCTTCATTTTTGTACTTTTAACATAACGGAAGAATACACACACGAGAGACGACTGACAATAACTGTTTAATAAATTGTTATGCAATTTGTGTACAATCAGCAAATGAAAACAACAACCTTAAAGCACCTATGTACATACATTATATGCATAAATAATCTGGAACAATCCCCACGTTTGTCATTTTTAACCCACTGTGCGAAGCGTAAACAAAATAAAGAAAAATACACAAGTGCTTTACATTTTGTTTATTTCAAGACTGGCTCTAAATAAAAAAATAAAAACAAACTCTCGTCATTTAACGTAAAATGTAAACTGTTTAAGTTTAAAGTTAAACTGAGACAACGCAAAATGATTGTAATATAGCTAAAATTTCAACTGACGGATTCGGAACCCACGTGGAAAAGAACTTTTCCCAACTTGACTGGTGGCAGGTGCGTAAAGTTCTCATGAACTTTATCTTAAGTATACTTAAGCTAAGTATAATATTCCAAATTGTATTTATAATATAAACAGTAGGCGCATTGACCTTGCTTTTCTGCTCTTCCGATGATGTCTCTATATACAAAACAAATATTTATTGAGGTTGTGTAGGATTTAACACATGTGCGTAATACAGACAGTACATACATACATACATATATGTACATATGTGCATGTATTGGTATTGCTATACATTCATATCTTTATAAATATTATATAGACATGTCAAATGATTAATGCTTTGTGCGTTTTAGCTGGGCGAAAGACAAATTTGTTGTTATTTTGTCTTTGAAATCATATGGCAGCTATTTTTAGTTATTTGCTGAAAATTCGACAACAATATATGTTTTTCAATATTTTGCGTCATTGCCGCTTGTGCCGAAAAATCATATTTTTTTACGCCACAATTGGAAAACGCAATAATAAAAGCATTAAAAATAATATTCAGCTATTTTATTGACTTCTGCATATATGCATTTATAATTATATCGCAATATTCGTCATCAGTTTCAGAAACGAAAACGATATATGATATATGATAAAGAAAAAGATTAAAACAATAATCACGCGGATAAGGTAAATGATATAGTAGATATAAAAACTTTCTATGGAAAATGCCTTAACTGTTTGTTATGAAATTTTTATTAAAAACTTTAAAAATAGTTTTCAGCTGGTTTTGGACTATTCTTAAGTTTTTATTTTTATTCGCTGAAAATAATGAATATTCATATAATTGCTTTTTGTAACGTCCGCAACGCCAATATACGCTCAATTATATTGTTAATAAGATATATTTATTATATAAGAAATATTTTTAATGCTATTTAAAAGTAGTTTCAAATAGCTATTATCACTGTAAGTTTCAAAAAGTATTTAATTTGGAGCGCTGTTAAAAAATATGAGCTCAGGAGTAGCCTGCTTTTATATCGCGACATTCGTCATCTGTTTTGTAAAGTAAAAAATGTAAAAATAAGAGTTCTATGATAATAAAAAATAATTACAATGAACTACTGATAAGGGTATAAGCTATGGATATGAAAACCTTATATGAAAAGTCCCCTATGTTGAAGATAAGTTATTCTGTACGTTCACATGTGAGTTGTCTGCGATTGGGTTTGTCATTAGGGGAGACACAGCTGTTCAAAGTGCTGAATCACAGCATTGAATGTTACCTAAAGGCGATTTAATTAATTACGCAAACTAATTGATTATACCACGTGCAATTGTGGCCTTGGCTTACAGCAAATACGCTAACTTGGCCGCGACAAACTGTCTGCTGTGGCTCTAACTGGTCTTCCTAGTTTTGATTGGGGCTGAGTTATTTGCATAAGCCGAAGTCGTTAACGGAAAACCGCATGGAAAGTCGGGCGTAGCACAGTTTTGGGCTCAGTTTGCGGACAAAAACACACAGAAAGTCAACACATGCGCCGCCATTTTGTCGTATTTTCTTATGACCAACATTTGAGTTTTATTGTTTTTGTCTAACACCAACAAACCCCCCGCCGATACGACCCAGCTCAGTGTCAAGTGAAACATTTGGCAAACTCACAAATATAGTATAGGATATCTACGAATACTCAAATACCCATAGTCAGATGGATTTATGTTGATGTAAATGGATGTTGCCTTGCTTCTGGCTTTGCTTACAGGCACTTTGATGGTTTCAGTTCAACGCTATTCGATGCTTCGCTTTATGGCTGTATTTTTTATATTTTCTTGTCTAGTCGCAAATTTGATTTAATGTAATCGAAAACCATTCTCCGGCCACCATTTGTAGTTGGCCTTGTCCGCAGACTTTGCTTCTTTGATGGTGTAATGCACTTTACAGCCCAGCCATTCCAAACTGGCTTTAAGTAACTTTAGAACATAAGCCACAAATTCACTTAAAATAAATATTTTTGTTAGGAATGAGCAATATTTTGTGAACTTTAGCATTTAGCATTTGTATAGTGATATTTGGGCAACGAACTCCGAATTTGTTATCTATAAAACATCAAGTCTATAGTCATCAAGATGGTCCCATTCCTCAGAAAATCCTGTAACGTAACAGATCACTTTGAGTATAACAGCTGATATGAATGAATGATGTTAATGTACGTAGTTTTTTTTTTTACATGAATAGTAGGTCAGCTGTTTCTGTAAGGTTTTCTCGATATGTGCTATAAAATGTTATGCAGTAATTATGTCAAGGTTCTTACACATAAATTTATAATATGTAGAGTTTTAATAATGATTTATTGTGGAGTTTCGTTGAAATGTGTACATAATTGTAAATAATTGATATGAATAAATTAATTCAATTTGTAAATAATTAATATGCATAAATGAATTCAATTTGCATTAAAGCTTTTATCATATGTTTCTTAAAAAAGGGTACGGTCGATGAACTGTAACAAGCTCAGTAACATTATGTTAGCCTGTTCATTCCTGTTGGATTAACAGCAGCAAACATTTTGGGATCATTTATTTAATATGAAGTGTTTAATTTCGGGTGTTTCGATTAAAGTACAATTGCGACTCAAGACTTAAAACAAGTTTGAATGTTTTGCACCACGGCCAGCTTTTAATTACTAGTTTTTACTCCCTGTACCCATAAAATGGGTAAAAGGAGTACTAAATCTGTGCAAATGTATGTAACAGGCAGAAGGAGACATCTCGACCCTATAAAGTATCAATAGAGATTTCCATTTGGCCATGTCCGTCTGTCTGTCCGTCTGTCCGTCCGTATGTATGAACGCAAGGATCTCAGCAACTATAAGAGCTAGAGACACCAAATTTGGAATGTAGGTTCGTGTATAGCAGGAGCAGGTCAAGTTAGATTTGAGATATCTCCCCCGTTCCCCCGCAATTCGATAAAAACCGTTTTACAGGAACAATTTTTAAGATATAGCTTTGGGGTTTGGCATGTGCAATACTTTGGTCACTTCTAATCTTTTGTCCAAATTTCAAGTCGTTCGGATAATAAACACGAGTTATTAACGAAAAGAAGATTCAGTGCTTCAGCGCGAGGGAAGAAGCACAGCCACAACTTAAAATGCCTCGCTTGCGCTGCGCTCGAGCTGTCGCTCGTGTGTGTGCGTCTTTTGTGTATGTGTGTTTGTATGTGTAAGTGGACGTAGATGCGATCGGAAATTTTTGACCTGGGTACAGGGAGTTTTGTAGTCGGGTTTACTCGACTATAGCATTCTTACTTGTTTTTATTAAAGATGCTAAAAAAAACAGAACTTAGTTTCAGCAAATCATATGGATGCATTAAACTTTTACTGAACAGTAATTAAACAACGCAAAAACATTCGTTTAAATATGTATGTATGTATAAATATAATAAAATAACTCAAAAATAAATATTATTGCAGGTAGTTATAGCAAAATAAAAATAATAATAAATAAAACCAGCTGCACAGCTGATGATGAAGCCGGTAAGGCCTTTTTGCTTTTTTGCTTTTTAATTTGAGTCTGTATACATTCAATGTGTGTCAGTGTTAAGAGCCAACAGCTGATTGCAATGTGAATACAATAAACATGCTTTGAATACACTAGTACATATACAAAATGAACATACAAAAAAATCAATAAAAATATACCCCAAACTGGTTAGGAGCAGCTGCGTGAAACGAATTCAAATGTCTTGTTTATGATTAAAAAATGTTAATGATGACGTTGTAGGTGAAATTGCACAGAATTTAATAACATTTGAATACAGTTTTAAACCGTATATATGTGCAGACAAATTGGGCTGAGATTATAGATTAAGGGCAGCTCAATGGAATACCCTGCACAGCATGGCATTCACTAATGAAGTTCCATAGACAAGATTCTACAGTCAATGAACTGCTTTAGCCAGACATTTCCCATTAGCATGCATTGGCGACTTTAATACTAGTATTATCAGCTGTGTAATGCTAATAGTTAACTATTCCTGCTAATAACTAACAGACCTGCTTCGAATAAATAAGCAAGCAAAGGCAAAAAACTATTAAAAACGAATATTTTAATATTATAAGAATTAATATTAATATTAATATTACTCCCTGTACCCATAAAATGGGTAAAAAGGGGTATTGGATTTGTGCAAAAGTATGTAACAGGCAGAAGGAGACATCTCCGACCCTATAAAGTATATATATTCTTGATCAGTATCAAAGAGATTTCGATTTGGCCATGTCCGTCTGTCTGTCCGTCTGTCCGTCTGTCTGTCTGTCCGTCTGTCCGTCTGTCCGTCTGTCCGTCTGTCTGTCTGTCTGTCTGTCCGGATGAACGCGTCGATCTCAGCAACTATAATAGCTAGAGACACCAAATTTGGAATGTAGGTTCCTGTATAGCATACGCAGATCAAGTTTGTTTCATATTTTAGATATCTCCCCCGTTCCCCCGCAAATCGATTAAAACCGTTTTACAGTAACAATTTTCAAGATATAGCTTTAAGATTTGGCATGTACAATACTTTAGTCTCTCTTAATCTACTGTCCAAATTTCAAGTCGATCGGATAATAAACACGGAAGTTATTCACGAAAGAAGATTCAGTAATGCAGCGAGAGGGGGAAGAAGAAGCACAGCCACTTTTGCCGCCTGTGTGCGTGCGTCTTTGTGTATGTGTGTGTGTATGGGTAAGTGGACTTAGATGTGATTGGATGTTTTAGACCTGGGTACAGGGAATTTCGTAGTCGGGTATACTCGACTATAGCATTCTTACTTGTTTTTTGTATTTTACATGACGTTCTTAACCAGAGGAAATGATTATATTTATTTGAAGCGACAAATGGTAGTTTTCTTTATTCAAAATACAGAGTGCCCTTCGGGGACATGTTGAGTAAGATTGTGTGTATATACTTGAGTTTGTTATGTATGATCTTAGTTCACATAATATAATAAAAATAACAAAATGTTGTAAGACCTTAACTTATCTTATCTTACTTAATACGTAAATGTATAGCCACTAAATCATATTTTCATCACAATTAAGCACTGCATAATAGCAAATTTGCTTTATGCTTAGCAATGAAATATTAAAATGACACTGGTATTACTATATAGAATTAGAATTAGAATGACAACTTTCATAAATACGATTGTTGCAATTATCTACATCAATTTATCTATTTATAAATAACAGTTACAAAATTATGATTCAGTGCATAGCTTGATTCTAATAAACTGGACGCTTTATCATTTAATCCATTCAATTTGCGCTAAAACTGGTTAAGAATTGTAGAAGTACAGTATTAAACAAGTAAGAATGTTATAGTCGAGTATACCCGACTACGTAACTCCCTGTACCCAGGTCTAAAACATTCAATCATATCTCCGTCCACTTGCACATACATACACACATACACAAAGACGCACACACACACTGGCGGCAAAAGCGACAGCGCAAGCGAGGCAATTTAATTGGTGGCTGTGCTTCTTCTTCCCTCCTCTCGCTGCATCACTGAATCTTCTTTCGTGAATAACTTCCGTGTTTATTATCCGATCGACTTGAAATTTTGACAGTATATTAAGAGAGACTAAAGTATTGTACGTGCCAAATCTTAAAGCTATATCTTGAAAATTGTTACTGTAAAACGGTTTTAATCGATTTGCGGGGGAACGGGGGAGATATTTGAAATTGGAAACAAACTTGATCTGCGTATGGTATACAGGAACCTACATTCCAAATTTGGTGTCTCTAGCTTTTATAGTTGCTGAGATCGACGCGTTCATCCGGACAGACGGACAGACAGACGGACATGGCCAAATCGAAATCTCTTCTGACACTGATCAAGAATATATATACTTTATAGGGTCGGAGATGTCTCCTTCTGCCTGTTACATACTTTTGCACAAATCCAATACCCCCTTTTTACCCATTTTATGGGTACAGGGAGTAAAAAAATAAAAAAAAATACGAAAAAAAATTGGAGTTAAGGATGTTGCATTAGAAGAAATATAGCAATTGAAGGACTTATAAAACCGCATGCTCGTCATTTCGTATGTGAATTATTACATGTGCATCAACTTAATCAAGTTTCATAATTTCGCAATATGGCATAATAAATGAGTTGAACATGCAATTTGTGAATTAATTGTTTGACTTTGCCCCAGAACTTTTAACATGTTTTGCCGAGCAGTGCCGAAGGACACGCACATAAATTTCATCCCTAGTTGGTTGAAAGGAAAACTTTTTGCAGGGATATGAGGCGCCACGTGTTTTTCGCATGACCGTTAAGCTTCCATTTGCATAAAATAAACGCGAGGGGAAGAAACACTTGCTACAAAGTTAATTCTTATCAAACGTGCGAAATGTGAAAAGTGCAAAATGTCATTCACATGCACACGAAATGTCACCATTTTTGAAAGCTCGACAATTTTCTTTTATGCTTAGCTAAATAATAATTCAAATTCTAAGGTCAGTTTTAATGAATACTTATATAACCATTGAGTCAAATTTAACTTTCATTTCCTACGGAAAACAAGTATAAATATTTGTCCGTTCCGGGGAAACTTTTTAGTAAACTAACTTTTTATCAATAAACAACCGACAATAAACAACCGTTTAAAGTTTGCCTAACGTAGAATTCACTAAAGAAATAGAAAATGGAATAATCTTCTTTTATCCTATAGGAAATACATACGTCCTGGGAGAACTTCTCCCAATACCGGGAAAGACATGCTGGATTAAACTACCATTTTAATTTCTCAAACTAAGAATGCGCTAAGAAAAAAGTGGAAACAAGAACACGTTACCAACAAGCAATTGTCTGCTTGAAGTTATTTTCCATTATTTCATTTGCTTGGCTGACTTGTTTGACATTTCATAATCTACAATCTTGGATATAGACTACATAAATACATGATGTATGTACATGCTGGGTATTTGATGCATCGTATTCGTATTATTGATGGTATGATACCTTAATAAACTTCCTTGTAAACTGAGCTGCGCAACAGTAAATATTGTTCTTTGGCTATGCGGCTACCTTCAACGTGATATGTTAGCTGAATGTGTCATTTCTGAGTGAAAGTGTGTACAGTGTGCACACAACTCGAACATGAGGGCATTTTAAATGTCAACTGGTAAATTTCCACTGGCGATGGCACGGATGGAAAGGGAAAACAAAGAACTATCCCAGCAAATGGTGTTAGTGGTTGAAAATGCTATAAGGCATATAGGAAATTAAAGAGCTACGCATTACAAAAGCAAATAAAGCGAGATATGAGCTGCACTCTGCGCTCAAGTGTAAGGGAGAGCAGGGAAAGAGTCTCTACTCTCTGCTGCTACTACTAAAATTGAGAGGGTGAGAGGGTGAGTGCTGGCAGTCAGTCATCAATGGTGTATTCGTATCTCAATCAACGCGTGGAGCGTTGAGTTCTTGGACTCTGAAGTCAGTCGCGATTCGATTTCAAGCCGCGTTGGCTGCTCAACAACAGAAAACTTTAACAAAATAATAAAGACCTCGATATAATTGAGTTTCGCATTTGTTTTTCTACGCAAACAAAGAACATTTTTATCGCAAACGGATACATTTTGCCAAGTAAGTGGAGCGGTGTCGAGTGCGGGGGAAAAACAACGGAAAACTTGGACATGTGATCATTGAAATGGCTCAGACTTTTACTCTTTGGGCGTTGATTGCGTGAATTTTGTTGTAATTACATCACATGCCACTTGGCTAGCGGCTTATACTTGCCGCCTGGCTGGCCTTGGTCCTTCGTCCTTGTTTCTTGCTCCTTGCTCTAATGTAATTTGTCTACCCCTAGCATTAATCTAGAGATTCTTGTCTGTGAGACTAGCCTTGAGGTCGCCAGCAGCGCGTAGTAAAAAATTATATTTTATATGGCCTTAGTATATTTTTCATTATTTTTATTTCCTTTTGGCTTTGGTTTTAGTGCCATTATAAACTCATTCTTTACGAGCCGTGCAATAAAATTAAACCTGTCTGAATAATTAACAACGATTAACTGATAACTTTTCACTTGATTTTCGCATTGAATAAATTATTTGGTGAATTTTACATCTGATTTATTTAATTCGTACATTTGGTGTGGAGTAGTAGAAAGAATGCATTATTTATTTTTCAATTAGTTGCCGAATTGACATGCGGCATTAATTATTCATGAATGCATTTCAATCGTCATTTATTTCCATCGTAAATCTTACACAAATTTCCTACCGTATGTAAATATTGATTTTTTATTCATCAATTGACAGCAGCGCTAAATTAATGTGACTGCAGCAAATTAATATGTCAGAAATCCTATTAAGAATGACAAACTAAAATATATCTATATACCCTGGGGGGGCAAAAAAATGTATCTTATAATGTAACTATGAGGGAGAAAAGTAATTTTATGTTTATCAAATTGTGTAGGCTTGTCAGAGAATATCAAAAATGTAAATTAAACTTAATTTACATAAGGTATTTGAGAGCCTATATACCAAATTTGCTAACTTCAGCTTTAGTATTCTCTTTAATAAACCCACTAACAAAGGGGCATATCTAAATTAAAGAGGAGTTTATTGTTATTATTATGTTGGGGCAATGTTCCACGATCTATGACATCTATGAGATTAATCAAACCGATTTCTTCAATTCATGCAAGAATTTCCGTTGCAAAGAGTCCCTGCATCTTCTTTTTCTATTTCCTAGGGTCTGAAGTGCTATAATCCATTTGTATTGGCCTTAGCCTTAATCCTTTATATGTATAATATCTTTGACTGAATCAGATTGCCTGTTATACACTCGTTTATTTACAGGGTATACCATACAAAGGGTTCAATTTGCAAATATCAAGCTATGCAGATTTCAAACTAGCACAAGCTGAGCACATTTGCATTTAAGCTAATTGCAATTTCAATATTAATCTTTTACCTCCCTTGGCGTTTTTGCGTGTTGTGCATGTCAGAAAAGAAAATGTAATGCCACCCTTATATTTGAGACGACCTTGGCGTTGCTTACACTCGTTAAAAGTACATTAAAAGTAAGCAAAATAAAGCTAACATATTCTAAGTTGTTTAGTTTATTCGCTTTGCCTAATTAGACTGATTAAAATTAAAAGAATTGCTAAGAATTGTTGATATAAATTATACAAACACAACACATAATTAAAAAGATATTCGGTTTAGTTCTGATCAAACTAGGGGAGATAGTCTAGGAGGTAGAGCTATTGTGGTATTTGAAACTTTGCAAGTCAAAATTTTTGAATTTTCAGCATGAATTTGGCCAAAATTAAACTTTCTCAGAATAAATTTTGCAATAGTTTTCTAAATTAATTATGATGTTCGCAATCAATAAAAGTGAAATTTCGAAATTTTTATTTTTTCGAAATTGTAATTTTCGAAAATGCGTAAGGGTCAATTTTTTTTTATTAATTTCAAAAATATTTAATATTGATCAAATTGAAATGCCAATTCATTTAAGAGTGTAAAACATTATCAAACAGACATTGCGTATGAAAATCGACTAAGTTTTGACAGTGTTATGGTAGTTGGCAATCTGGAGGTAGAGCTTCTGTGGTGTTTAAAATAGCAAAATCGTGCGAAACCCGAAACGTTTTTAATAAATAACAAATATTGTGATAGTTGTCGCATCTGGGGACTGAAAAAATGGTGCTTTACATAAATGTAACCAAGCGATGACCTCATGAGCAGCAATTCAAAACATTTTCCATGAAAGTCAGCTCAAAAGCTGAAACGGATTTTTCTCGCTATATGCTGGCTTGCAGAGCAAAGAGGCCAAAATGGAGAAAAATCACAAAAGGCAAATCTCATTTAATATGCACAGGGTACACATAGTTACACACACAACATACACACGCAACACACACAAATGTATACAAATGTATAAGAAAAATAATCAATAATAACCGTTTTTTGCATGTGTCTGCGTGACCACAAACTTTGTCAAGTTTAAGGCAAAAAGCATAAATAATCCTTTAGCACACACATCCCCCAGTGCGTGTGTGTGTGGTTGTTGTTGTATGTACCCAAAAAAATGGCAGAAATGTGCAAATGCAGCAGCCGCCATATTCGTCTTATATGACCAAAAAAAAACGTGTCTCCTGCTGCGCTTTATTGTCGCTATTTGTCAGTAGGTATGTAAGTGCCGCCAGTGTGTATGTGTGTGTGTGTGTGTGCTTGTTTGTTGTGTGCACTGGACTTTGCCACAGTGACACCTTTTTTATGCACGTCACACTATTTTTTCCAACGCAACTTTCAAGGGGAACAGCTACAACAAATTTTGTTGTTATATGGTGAAGGATAACCTAAGTACTTGGGTGGCATGTAGCATGTGGCAGGTGACAGCTTTCAGTACTTATACAACTGACAAGACAGCATTAAACAGATGAGAGCAAAAAAGAAAGAAAGCTTAATAAAAGTTATCCATATTCTTAAAATCGACGGAACCCAACAAAGAAAAGAATATGTTTAATAATTATGTTACAAAATTATAACTAAATATATGGTTATGTATAATTAACATGCACATAATAGATAATACACAAGTGTGTTCATTATTATCAAATTATGATTAGTTTATCTTATAAAGCATATCTTTATGTAAAATATCTCAATGTAACAAAACTCTCTCGAGCGTGAACTCTATGTATATAGACTTAACAGCTTAAATACTTAACAGTTTCTTCAATATTATTAACACATTTGTGACATAACATAAACTGTAAACTCAAACAACTGGCGCGCTGTTAGTAACATTTTTATGTTAGCCAATCATGACTTGTATAAATTCTTTACATAGTTTTGTAAATACAATAAAAATCGTTGATAAATGCTTAACCTTCGTATTATCTTGTTCAATATATACAACACTCACTTTTCATATAGTCTGACATGCTCAAAATCTGTATACAGCTTGACTGTGCCTCAAAGCATAAGTTGTAGCTAGTACTGTATACATTCTATATACAAGTGTACTTAAAAGTGTGCTTATGTAATCGTGTGTATTTGCCACCCTATGAAAGTCCTTGAATGCTCCTGGACGTCCCGAGGCCTGCTTATGTAAATCAAAGTATACACAATATTTCATTTGAGATATGTGTGTAAGTAAGTAAAGTATCCCTCAGACTGTTTTGACAACTTGCCCTTTAAATGAAGCATAAAAGTGTTTGATAAATTGCACTTTAGCAAGGTTCAGATAAAGCATTAATGCCTCAATTAATTAAAATGTTTTTGCTGTTTAGAATTTCCCTTTTAGAACAACCAACACAATTCGCAAATGTAAACCTAAACCGTCAATCAATTAACGACTGGCAACAACAGCAATGCATTCAAAGCCCTGTACTAGCGGGCCAGACAACCATTTATCTCAGCAATTAAGCAGTCAGCAAATAGAATTGCACAAGAGAATCAAATGGGGAACCGCTTAAAAGCCAGACAATTTCAATCTATGTCTTTACCCACTAAAACCATTCATAACAGGTAAGGCGTGTAAAACTAACTGACAGCTGTTCAAATGGATTACTCGTAGTACTATTTACAAACCTTGACTTATACGTATTCCCTAAGTGGATTTTACTTGATGTCACCAGCGAGGACATCAAGAAATTTAATAAAGTTTGAAAACTTTCCCATTACTTTGTCAAATATTAACTTATTTCCATGAGAAAGATATCTCTCCCCATTCCCCCGCAATTCTATAAAAACGTTTTATACCAACAATTTTAAAGCTATAGCTTTGTGATTTGGCATGTATAATACTATGGTCACTCTTCATCTACTGTCCAAATTTCAGAAGAATTGAAGAAGATTTAGTACTGCAGAGCGGGTGGAACTGCCACAACTTAAAATGTCTCAGTTGCACTGTCGCTTGTGTGTGTGTAAGTGTACGAAGATGTGTTGGGAAGTTTGAGACCTGGATGCAGGGAGTTTCGTAGAGCATTTTTACTTGTTTAAAGTTCTAGTTTCATTAAGTTAAACTCATGTTTTTTATGAGTGTGTACAGAAACTAGCAAAATTTCAGATTCAGATTGCAATTGATGATGATGATTAGTTTCCAATTGTTTAAACAGAATACAAACAATTCAATGAATGAAAAATAAGTGATCGACAAATGAAAAATAAATGATGACAAGAAACATTTATTGAGAACAGATTCAAAACCTGTGCTCATATTTCGTCTATTAAGCCCGTAACAAAAGATTTTTCATTTGAAGAAGCACTGTAAATATTCCATGATTAAAATGGCCTTTTATGATTGGAACTTGAGCGAGGCCAATAAAGAATAAATGTGAATATGGCCAACTACGCCACAAAACGAATGGCTTTAAGAGCTTAATTGCATTGGCCTATTTTTTGAGCATCATATAACAATTGTGGCTGTCATATTTAAACAGCAAAAACCTAAATCTAACTGGCCTAGGTCAGCATCAAACCACTTTCCATTGGTATCAGCCAAGCCGAATAAAATTATCCACATGAATGGAATAATACAACTCGATTAGCTTCCTTAATGCCCTGTCTAATTAAGATATAAAGAGCAATGAAAATATTTGTGCTTTATCAAGCAGATTAGCAAACACAGATCCATAAAACAATGCCATAGTCATTAAGTACAATTATCAAAAGTTTTACTATATTTATATGGCGGCTGCTTTTGTTGCTTCTCATTGTGCTAAATAATTAACTGGATTAGTCAGGCACATGTCAGCTTTTCTATTGCATAAAGACTTTTTAATATGTCTGTACTTTAGGCAAATTAAATCAGTGGAAAAGTCTCAGAAGAACATGTAGTAATTTCTCATTTATGTCTATTCTATACTCTTGTTAAAGAGGTATTATAACTTGCTTGGAAATTATAATGAAGTATAAATTGTATTACCAAGATCATAAGGGTTAGGCGATCAGGATTAATTTACTAAAGATCCCCCTATCCCATTGAATATTTCATCATTTCAAAAACCACTTAGAAAGATTTGTTTCATAGGTAGATATATCATCCGAATAAAGGGCACAAAGATCAACAAATTTCTTACCCTCCAAATAGTACCATGTAATAATTACAGTTTTTCTGATTTTTCTTTAGGTTCTAGGTTTAAAGAAAAACTACCCCAGCAATTCTTTAGCTTGTGAATGATATAGTTTTTATTGATTTATGTTAAATTCTTAAGTGGTTTTTGAATTTACTGACACAAATATAAAGGCATTTGATTTGCATAAGACATTGTATCGCCTTCGCTATAAAATATTGTCACGACATTGGGCATAAACTAACTATGCTAATCGGATATCTGTTAAGTTTAGTAATATAATTAGGCTTACACTTGACACATGCTAAATTCACATATACAACTAGTAATAGTAAATAGTTATAATAAATTCCATTTCAAAAGTCGATAAACTTGTTTCTTTTTGTTTTAAACCCTAAGTCAAACCTGATTCAATTCAATGCTCGTTTCTAAGGGCCGCATAATTTTTGCAGTGTATGCAAATATCGCATTTGATAATCAAATGTTTTCCTTTCTTATGATAATGAACAAGGTTGTTTTGGCTCAAAACTATTTCAATTTTTGGTGCAACTGTATTAGCCAGAAGTATGTACATACAATGCTCAAGTATATAGTATACTTGAATATACTTTTATGTAAATGTGTTTATTTATGTGTGCATACATGCTGAGCTTATAATTTACGCACAAGTCGAAAAACCAAAATGAGCAAAGCAAAGAAAATCAATTTAGAATGCTCAAGAGCGCTCGACGGCGAGATATCCTGCAATCAGATATCCTCAGCACGCATTAGTCATATAACAAAAGACATAGATAGATCAATCATAGAATAGTATAATGCTCCCTCTATGTACTGATTATAGAGTCTTGATTTCCTTTATCCGATCACTATGAAATTTTTAAGCTACACAGAAGATTTGCAATGAAAGTCACGTAATATATCTTTAAAAAAACAAAAGGTAGATATTAAAGATTCTTCTGCTTCACTGCCAAGGCTGCAAACCGGGATTCAAACGCACAGCAATCTCGTATCCTTCCTTCTGATAACCGAACCAGTTTTCCAAATGAAAACCGAACCAAAACTCTAACCGAACTATTTTTTTGTATAAAAACACGCACACAGAAATGAGACATTGTTTCAAATTCTGAACCGAATTTCGGACAATGTTTTGTGAGCTTGCAGCGTTGTGCAATATACCCATTTTTTAACAATATTTGATTGGTTACAGGGTATAAATAAAAGAGAGAACCATCACAAAAGGCTGGCAACTTGACAGTCATTACGACTGGGCTGACAAGTGGCCGCTTGTGGGGCAGGTAGTGCGATAAGAACGGGTATACTTGTGCATAGAGATGTGTGTATATACCATATAGTAGTGTATATGTATATATGTATGTAAGTGCTCGTAGTACTCGCATGTGAGACGCTTGCTGATAACAAATTTATTAGATTAAAGCAAACGATTGCCGCGATTACACACGGCATCGGACTCGGACTCGAACTCGAACTCGGAATCGGAATCGGAATCGCCATTTGTCGGTTTTGTAGTACTACTACGTTTCGTACTGTTCCATATCGTTCGTCTTTCAACTGAGGCTTTTGTCACCGAATCTTTTCATTCGCTCATTAGTCTGGCAGGCAACGGGCCAACGAGCTGTACGGTTGACTGCTTCGGTCCGAAAATTCCGAGATGAGAACTTGACTTTTCGACGCGTTCAACAAAATGGATAATCAACCATGTGGCTTGAAGATTTCATTTGTTTTTGTGCTCAAAAGGCGACCAATTTGAAGTATGTTTCATTCAAAATGTTAATTATTAGTTTTAGAATGAATCTGGTTAATAAAAAGTGTTGCATACAAACAGGCGCGGACAGGGCATACCGTAAACAATTGTGTAAAATAAGCACGTGACAAAATATTGCTGAATAAAATGAAATAACACACACACAAATATGCTAAGAATTCAAAAAACTAGACAGAAATTTGACATAAGTGATCACAGCTGACAAAATAAATTGTAAAAATTGTAAAATTGTAAGAGAAAAGAATTTAAATAAAGCATGTTATTAATTTATAAAAATAAACCTTAATAACTCGTTATAGAAAACACGAAAAATATTTACATTGGATGAAAAAGTTCACCAAAAATCTCCAAATTGAAAGAAGAGCAAACAATAACAAAGCTGGAATTGCTGCTCAGACTTAACAATAGACTATTTTAAGCATATATTATGCATATATAGTATTATCTTAAGTCAACAAACAATGTCTCAAGTGTATTAAACTATAATTCCTACTTCTAAGGAAATAAGCTTCAATTGAAAATGAGAGATAACAAAAGTGAAGTGTTTTTTTTCGTTTTTTTTGTATTACATAGTGAAAGTCAGCTATTGGTTGGTTCAGTTAAGGAAAGCATTACAAGGGCTTGTGCCTGAAATTGTAACAAAGTACGCTTATCAGCTCAAGTAAAACATTGTGCCCAAATTATAACCATTATAAAGATAATGATTACACTACAATACATAGAAGAAAGGCTATTGCTACAACACACTTCAGTCCAGCCCGATTATCAGAAAGCTGAAACCCAAATTGACATTTGATAAGCAACATTTCTAGTGGATAGTTTATAGAGTTGCCAGTTGCGTTCTCTCAACTAAAATCTCGGCAATTATAAGTGCGTTTAGTGTTATTGACTTGCCGTGTGTACAGTATACTATGTATTGTATACTAATTGAATGCAATGCATTGTCAATCATTTAATCAATTGCGACTATCGAGCATTGAACTTGACAACTCGACAACAAATGCTTTGAGTGTGTGCTAAGTCCAAGCAGCTGCACTCATTGATATCGCTACATTTTAGTTAAAATTCGTTGTGTAACCAGAAAAAAAGTAACTTAAATCAACATCGACTACTTTATTCGAAACAAACGAAGCTCACTAAAGCTTAAAACTTGCTTAACAAGCTACTTAAGCGCGCCAAAAGCTTTTGTGAATTGTATTTCCTGCACTCAATACAAAAATAAATCTCATTCAAAGCTTTTATGTGGCTTTTAAGCAAACTTAATTCAATTAATCTTATTGTATGGCCATAAGTTATGTCAACTTCTACCTCAATACAATCAATTTCAATTAAAAACTTTGAAACCTCTATGCAAATTGTGCTACGAAGTCACAATACACAAAAGGCAGCGTAACTAAGTCAGCGCTTAGTTGTGGTGAAAGAGCAAAATCAATTCGATGTAAAAGCTTTTATGTGTGCTTTTAAAACTGTATATAATCTTGCATATAAGAATGCTAGAAGCTTTAGCAATGTTAAATTTCTAAACTCCCTTTAGAAATAGCTTTTATACTCTGTTCCCGAAGAGAAAAAGAGTATATTGGGTTTGCGAAATGTCCGTCTGTCCGTACACACCCACACCCTTGAAGCTAGAGCAACCAAACTTAGTACACATGTTGGTGTATACCCTCAATTTATGAAGTGTCAAGATCGCCCCTCCATGCCTACCCCTCCCCCACAATTTGGGAAAAACCTGTATCTTCCACATTTTTAAAGCTATAGTCACCAAATTTGGCATACAGACTTATGTTAGGATTCCTGACAGATCCCCCGCAAATGATCAAAATCTATATCTCCCACATCTGTACAGATAGAGTCATCATATTTGATATACAGGCTATTGTATCCGAACCCACAAATAAGCAAATTATACCGGACTGGGAACAGAGTATTATGCCGTCGGATACGTTCGGCTGCAATGTTCTTACTTGTTTTTTTCTCCCAGTGTCCTGAGCACACACGCCCACACAATTAGGTCTACTAAGCATTGTTTTTGGCCTTTATGGTCAGTGGGCGTGTGCACTTATTGTGCCTGAAACTGTAACTGAAACTGAGCTGCAACTAAGTGCAGCTGTATATTATTGTTAGTTGTATGTTTTATCTAAGCATTTGCAGCCTGGCAACACAATTATGTGACCAGAAAAGCAGCTAATGCAAAGTATATCACATTGTTTGCCAATTCAAAAGTCGTTGCTTGGAGAATAGTCAAAAACGCGTTGCTCAACATAAGCTGGGTGTTATTTCTAGAGCCTTTTGTTGTGATAATTCAAAGATATCTCACTTACTTAATGCTTGGCGCTTGTCAATTTGCAATCATTTATTAAAGTGCTTCAAACGAAACGCAACTAATTTGTTTACGTTTTCTTTTTTTTTTTGTATTTTTCCTTTTTGCAGCAGCTACAACCGAGAACAGACTGTGGTTTAACGAGCAGCATCAGCTGCTAATCGAGTGCAAGCAACATAAATCACGAACAGCATCATCATCATCATCATCATCATCATCATTAGCAACAACAGCAACATTGCGGAGCAACATTTGCAATTGAGTTGCAAGCACCACCAGAAGAAAATATCTCGCATTAATCATACGCCGTGTGAGCCACGTAAAATAGCCGTCGATATGTTTGCCAAAAAGCCGCACAATGCGCCGCGCACTTGACACGCGTTGAATTTACACAGTTACACAGTATCAGTTCTTTGTCAATCGTTCAATCGTTCAATTCCTGTGTTTTGTTTATTTGGTTTTTTAGTTTTCGCATAGTACGTTTATTTGCAACGTTTTTTGTGTCCGCGTGTTTCGTTTTTTGGTAAAACCAAAAGTTATCCAAGTGCCGCATGTGGGTGTCCGGGCTAAAAACGTTTACTGGCAGCTACAGCTGCAATACTAACAACAACAACAACCATAATAACAACAACAACAACAACCATCATCATATTGGCAGCCAATTTGTATTGCAGCCAAATATTGCTCAATTGATTTCTTGCTGGCCTGTGTTAAACACGTTAACGTTCTTAATGAATGACTTTCGGTTCAAGTCACTTTATCGTGCCACAACAAAACCAACAACATCAGCAACAACAGCAGCAACAACTGTTAGCAGCTCCATAAAAAAGCAAAAGAACAGCAGCAACAGCAGCGGCAGCAGCAGCAGCAGCAGCAGCAACAACAACAACAACAAATCATCGGCAACCTTTGATAATAGCAACAATAATAATCCACGTACTTACAACAACAGCAGCAAATCGAATAAAGTGTTTCTACATTATATACCACGCGATCCTCGTCTGCGAATTTTTAATAAAACCGCCACGCTGAATAAACACTTGAAACAACGCACTTTAAGCGAATTGAATATAACTGAAGATTTGTGCAATTATGGTGAATTAATTGGCGGCAGTGACAGTGTCAGTGAATGCATCAATAATAACTATTACAATATTAATAAACAATTCCATTTTCATCGACAACTGTGCAAGTTTTAAGCAAAAGCTACCATAGTTGTTCTTTGAGCACATTTTTCGAGCTCGCCACGAGCTGAGATTGCTAAGGCTGCGATCGAGACATCGCTGTGAAAATAAAGGTAAGCCAAGAAGCTGACTATTATCACAAAATATATAATATATACTTCCTGTAATGATTTTTACTCCATGTATCCATAAAATGGCTAAAAAGGGGTGTGAAATCTGTGCAAATGTATGTAACAGGCAGAAGGAGACATCTCCGACCCTATAACACAAGCACACAAAATTTAGAATGTAGATTTCAGATATCTCCCCCGCTCCCCCGCAAATCAATAAAACCGAATTATAAGGGAAATTTAAAACATAAAGCTTTGGTATTTGATATGTATACTACTTGGGCAACACTTAATCTACTGTGCAAATTTCAAGTCGATGGGATCTTAAACAAGAAAGTTATTCACGAAAGAAGAATCAGTGCTGCAGAGAGGGGAAAAAAATGCGCTGTCGCTTGTGTGTGTGTGTGTGACGAAGATTTGTTGGGAAGTTTGAGACCTGGGTACAGGGAGTTTCGTAGTCCGGTATACTCGACTAGAGCATTCTTACTTGTTTTTACTCACAACTTGCTTAAACTTAGCCGTTTTCCTGTAATGATTAGGTACATTCAGCAGAACTAATCGCTGACTGCTTTTCGCATTTTCATTTCACACAAGATTTAGTGATTATAGGTCAGCAGACTTCAATCAACTGTATATATTCATCAACAAAGCAAGCTTAACCTACTTCAGTCGTTCTAAAAACAGCGCTTAATATTAATTAATTCTAATGAATGAGTCCATTGTTTGTGCTATAGATTGATGTAGCACTTTAGGTTCGCAAAGTAGATTAAAATATTACATTTTAATCAATCATTTTTTGTTCCATTGCGCTTAAGTAATATAATCAACAATAGGTATTTAATAAAGAATCTTTATATTAATGTCAACAGCTTACAAAAAATTCATTTACTTTAAAGGTTTCGTCTGTTGCTAAACTTTCTTATGTCACAATAAATCTGTACAGCTTTCCCCTTAGTTTACCTCCAGTTTATCTTATAGTTCAAATATAATGAATTTCGGAAAAAATATAATATACATATACTTATTTTTAAATTCATATATCTTCCTTGAAATTTGAGCAACTTATAATGACTTTCTCTGATTGAAATTGAATTACAATAATTGCAATTCTGAGAACAGTATATGTATATTTTTTATATTAGAAACATTTCATTATGCAGCGTACATAATTTTGTATTTTAATAGGTTTGTTTGTTATTTAAAATTCAAGAAATAAATGAAATGAAGGTTTTATAGGCCAACGAATTATGAACATACATTCGTATTGCACAACAACATTTCAACTTGGAAAATATCCACATTATATAATCAGCTGCGGGACATGATTATTTTGCCAAAAGTGTTTTAGGTCTAAAACCACAAGTCATTTTGGCCCTCTTTTTGAACTACTTGTGCTATAAATAACAGCAAACAAAGCATTTTGAGTTGGAACAACGAGAAACGTAAACAACGCAACGTAAACTTAAATTGAAATTTAAATTGAAATTTAAATTAATATTATTTGTGAAAATCAACATTATCAGCTGTTGGGGCTACGACGCATTTAGCAACTTTTGAAATTTGTTGCTCGCAGAGATGAAAATAATTTGAATTATTTTGCTCTTTTACTCAGCGCTTTCTGTATTTTGCATTTGGGCTATTTTTATGGGGTCAAGTTGAAGGCGAAATTATTTTCCCCTGCGGAAAATGCCGAAAATGCGAATTTAACAAAACAGTTTCTGCGCGATTTTGCAAGTGAGATGTTTTGTTGTTGTTGTTGCAACGGTGGCAAAAAACTCGAATTGTTTACAAACAAACAAATGCATAACAAATTGTTATGGCAAATTAAAATTGTGCTGGGAAGAACTTATTACAGATTTCGGTTTCTATTTATTTGTTATCCAAGTCTTGGCCAACTTATGCAACTTGACAACTTGGAAAACTGCAAACTTTTAACAGAACTTTTCCCATTAATCAAAACAATAAAAATGCGCTAGTAAACTTTTAGATAGTGGAAACCACAATGGATCCAGATAAAAGTAGCACTTAAGCATTAGATTATACCATGGGATAGATTAGACAAATATCAGTGTTTTATTTCTGTTGAAAGATTGATTGATGTGGTGAAAGCAATCAGCACTTTAACAAACCACCTTATAATTGAAAGCTTTAGATTATACTAAGTACATACAAGTTTATATTAGTTAGAAATCAGTGTTGTATTTCAGTTCAACGATTGATTGATGTTATGAAAGTTATTAATACTTTAGCTTACAATCATCTACTATTGAGAGCATTAAAACCACATATATTAATGAAGAAAATATCTCTTTCTGCTATAAATTCCTAGCTAGATTATTTTTCACTTGATTCTTGTTGATCTCATTTTTCAAAATAGTCTTGTGTTAGAGGGAGCTTTAAAACCAATTTAAAGCTGCAAGTTTGACTTAAAGTATTGAAGCTAATGAAGTAAAGCTCTCTTTCAGCTCGAAGATGGTTACTTTATCGTTTCTCAAGGTTGTTACTTTTCGAGCTTTGAAACTTTGGAGCTGCAAGTGTGACTTAATGTATGAAGTAAATATAAAAGAGAATACTTAGAATTCGTCTATCTGACTAGAACTAGAGAGTATGCCTATAACCAACTGTATTTTTCACAAGTTTTTCTAATTTTTATCAAAATTCTACTTCGTCTTTCTAAATCACATTAAAGCTTTAAGCGAGCTTTAATGTACTTTAAGCTTAAAGCTCTTCTAACCAGCTAAAGTTTGGGACAATAGCTCTAAACAGATTAAAGCTGCAAGCGAGCTTTAATGTACTTTAAGCTTAAAGCTCTTCTAACTAGCTAAAGTTTGAGTTTTCTCGCTCTAAACAGATTGTAATGCTGTCATATTTCAATACTAATCTTGAACCTATTGTTGTTTAACTTTATATTCCACATGCTTATTAACTGTGTCTTTCTCCTTCTTCACAGTGTTGACTATTTGGAAATCGGATTAAGGCAAGCAGAAGCGATCCCAATCCACCTACAGCTACTTAAAACTAAATTATTGCTGAAATCTATGTAACTGTGTTCACAATTACAAATTGCAAAAAGTGCAAATTTTTACAAGCTGCTTTTAGAAAACAGAGGAGAAAAACAAATATTAGAGCCTAAGACAAAATGGCCAAGCCAACAAATGTAGAGAGTGATGGCAACAATAGCAACAACACAAATAATAATACAAGGAGCCGCAACAACAATAATAATAACAACAACAATAGTAGTAGCAATCAAAATGGCAGCATTTGCCAGCCAACGCTGCCAGCACCGGCCAACACCCCACTGCACAAGGCCATCAAGCATGACCTCTTCCCGGAGGTGACTTTCTGCAATCTGTCCGTGGAGGAGCTGCACGATGGCCACGCCGGCCACAGTCGCATTGCGGTGCGGAGCAGCATCATAGCGCTCGGGGATGCAGATGGCGATGCCAAGGGCACAGATGCCGCATTGACCAGCCTCATGAATGGCAGCCAGGTGAAGAAGCGCAAGCGTTTGATATCGAATGAGTCGGGTGATTCCATCGACTCGAGCAGCACCGAAAAGAAGGCCAAAATTCCAGATGGCGGCTATGGCTGGGTTGTCGTCTTTGCCTCGTTGATGGTCTCGCTCATTTGGGATGGACTGTCCTTCTCGTTTGGCCTGATTAATACGGAACTGTTGGCCTATTTCGGGGAGTCGCCATCGAAGACGGCCTGGATTAGTTCATTGTTCTTCTCGGTGCCCCTGCTAATGGGCCCTATTTGGTCGAATCTGGTGGATAAGTATGGCTGCCGCAAGATGACCATACTTGGTGGCGTCATCTCGGCATTTGGGTTTGCCCTTTCCTCCGTCTGCAACTCCGTGGAAATGCTGATGATCACATTTGGCATCATCAGTGGACTGGGATTGGGCATTGGCTATGTCACGGCTGTGGTTTCGATAGCCTTTTGGTTCGACAAGAAGCGCAGCTTTGCCACCGGCATTGGCGCCTCCGGCACAGGGATTGGCACCTTTGTCTATGCCCGTCTCACCCAATATCTGGTGGATTCGTATGGCTGGCGTGGCGCCACACTTATCCTGGGTGGCACCATGCTGAATGCCTGCGTTTGTGGCGCCCTAATGCGCGATCCCGACTGGCTGATTGAGGAGAACCGTTTGGAGAGCCGTTCGCAGAGCGTCACCACGTTTTCCAACTCGAGCGTGTGCCTGGAGGAGATCAAGAAGCTGCTGGACACCGGCATTACCAAGGAGGCAGTGCTGGACACGCTGGTCACCAAGAACAACACCGAGGCCAATCAGCAAATTGATGATCCGCTGGACACGGGTCTCAAGCGCTATCGCAGCGAACTCTTTTTGCCCACATTTCTGAGCGCCCAGGAGCTGGACAGCATTTGCGAGGTGAAGAGCCTGAGCAGGCGCTCGCTGCGGCACAAGGAGGGTGCCGAGGCGCCCTCACGCGACAATCTGCTGTCCATGTCCTCCGGTGCGGCTGCCTATGCGCCCTCGGTGCCAATTTTAGACTCGCCGGACGACACGCTCATGGGCGGCATTCCATCGGAGGTCGCGGAGGCGGCCAAGAAGACCTACCTGGCCTCGATAGAGACGCTGTCGCCATCGGAGAAACGCTCCACACTCGCTGGCACGCCCAATGGCTCGCTGCGCTCCTCGGACGAGGGCTATCTTACGCAGAAGCACAACGAGGCCAACTATGCCAGTTCACGCTATTCCCTTAATGAAAATCTCTTCATGGGCACGCACAATACACCCTCGCTGTCCAATTTGAAGATCAACGGACTGCGCCACAACTCTGTGGACATACTGAGCGAGGATATGCACAGCTACTACATGTCCATGAAGGAGGAGACCTTTGCTCTGCTCGATCAGCATCCCAGGGTACCGCCGTATGCTGTCACTGTTGCTCCTGCTGCTGCTCCATCGACAGTGATTTCCATACCCGAGCACGAGGAGAACAGCGAGCTGGCCTTGCGACGTTCCCGTCTGGACAGCATTACGGGCCTGCGCCGTCTGTCCAAGTCAAAGAAGCCCAGCCAGTATCATCATCAGCGCTCGAATCTGCGTCGCAACATCTCCATCAGGAACTCCAACTTTCTGAAGGACATGCGCATACATCGCAACTCCATACACTATCGCGGCGCCATGCTGAACACGCATCGATATCGTTTGCGTGCCTCCTCCTGCCCAAACATCTATCGTAATTCAATGACCACCATTGCCAAGGAGGAAGAAGATGTGAGTACAGTTTTTGTGATAGAAAAGGTTGCCTATAATTCTGACCAAGATTAGCTTAAATATTCATTAACTTAAAGTTCATTTTATCCCAAAGAAATATATCGATAGTACCGCCGCTAGATATTATCGATTTCTATCAAATATTGTGACAGGTGCATAGGCGCATAAGTTTAGAAGTTCGAACATCAGTTAATAATAAAGGATAATAAACCACATCGTATAAATTAAAAGAGTTAGCCTTAGCTTATACAGACTTACACTCATTCCAGGTATTCCGATAGTATCGACAAGTGAACAAAATCCTCGATAGTATCTAAGAAACAAAAATAAATCGATACTCTCAAGTTTGATTATTTTTTCAGCTTTAATATTTACGTAGGACTGGCTTATCATTCTATGAACGATATTTTTAGCACAATGATAGATTTTTTTCTTTAAATATTTATAGTTATATTTTGGATGTTTGTGATCATTGTCAATATTTAACTCTCTCTTGTCTGCTGTGACACTTATCAGCCAATTCCAAGTCCAAGTCACGCGCGCTTGACAACAACTGCCCCGCAACTGGCTCAAGGCACGATTATCGATGCTATATAAATATAGAAATATAGTACACTGCTAGGGTAGACTATATATTACTGTGTGTACTACATGAGCCTGATAAGAGGCCATTCAGAGACTTAACGTTTCGTTTCCGTATTGCCTAATTTCAACTCAAAATAAATCATAATATTTCCTATCTCTATTGACAGACCTGGTATGATAACTTTGTGGACACCATGAAATCGGCCTTTGATTTCTCGCTCTTCTTGGATAATAAATTTGCGCTCTTCAATCTATCCACATTGTTTTTATTTATTTGGTAAGTACTGAGTGCACTAAACGAAGGCCTCTATTTGCGCAATAGAAAATGTGTATCTTGAGGATGCTAATGCCAAATTTAATAGATACGTAAGTGCCAACGGCCATAACGAGTCGAAAACTGTCGAAAAATATATATATATGTCTGGGGCAAACAATTTGGCAGCAGCTCAAAATTTATTATATGCAAACTATGAACCCCTTAGTTATTAAAGAGGGGCACTCAAACCAAATATAAATTAAGAATAACTGATGAGCTCAGATATTTTCAGATGATTTAAAAGTTTAAAGATTTAAAAAGTGTTAGTCTTGAAAATATTCAATTCCTGTTTTTACAATATCGTATGATTTTCATAGAAAGGCACTTCATCCTCAAATTTTATAAATCAATGCACTTCAGATATCAGCGTTGCCACCAAGTTTATATGCATGTACAGTGTACACTGAACAATGTTGCCACAATTTGTAGATATCAATTTTGTGAGGAGCAAAACAAGCAGCTTTTTTTAAAGTCGGTAGTTTTTGCTGAAGGCAGAAATCGGCCCTTGGCTTAGTTTTTATAAATTGGGAGGCAATGATTAGAAGATTTGGAAGATTCAAAAATTCTAATCGAACTCAAGGACTATAAGCAAATTTGGTACAGGGTTCTCCTATTTGGGTTTTTGATAAAAACGTGTTGTAATTTTATAGCTTTGATTACAAAATACAACATATTGAGTTCTAATCGAAACCTTATCTTGACATCCAATTCTAATCTATCACACGTTTTACAGGTTCATCATACCCTATCTTTATCTGCCCGAATACACAAAGCAATATAACTACGAGGTGAGCGTGAGCGCAGTTCTCATATCGGCAATTGGCATAGCCCAAACAGTGGGCATGATTGGCCTGGGCTATCTGGGCGATCTGCCCTGGATGAACATAAATATATGCTACTCCTTGTGCATGCTGGGTAAGCGCTGTCCATAAATTGATCAACTTCAGCCTGAATTTTAATAATGTAATTGGTCTTGCAGTCTGTGGTGCCTCGGTATTCTTTATGCCCATGCTGATTGAGAGCTACAATGGACTGATGTTTATGTGCATCATCTTTGGCTTCACTTTTGCCAGCTCATTTTCTTTTACGCCCAGCATTCTGGTCAGTATTGTTGATTTGGATGATTTCACTTGTGCCTACGGATTGGTGCTGTTAATTCAGGGCGTTGGCATGATTGTTGGGCCGCCCATAGCAGGTGCCATATATGAATATACGGGCCGGTATGTAATACACTAATTACAAATTTCAAGATCCTTACTAGCAGCATATGTGTAATCTGTATACTTTCAGATGGGACGACTCCTTCTACTATGCGGGCATATTTATAGCACTCTCCGGCGTCTGTTCGTATATGATTGAGTTCTGTGAGAAGAAACCAACTAAGGAGAGTGATAGTGATGTCTCAGAGACTAAAAAAGCTCAACTTTTACATTAGTTTACTTATAACACAACAAATGTCACTAGTTGATACAAACAAAATACAACAAACAAAAATTCAAGGTACTACAATTAATAAAATTTAGTGCAATTTAGCAGCACTGCAGCCTAATTAAAATAACAGACTAGCATTAAATGTTATCAAGTTTCTTATGTCAAATGCTGTTGCAGCTATAAAACTCAGAGCGAACTAGTAGATAAATACCTAATATTTAAAAGTTCTTTGTATTTAAGCAAAATAATGACTTGAGAACTAATTAGTATAAAAACTATGTTAGTTAGTTAACTCACTAGGACAACTACATTGTACGTATACTCCAATAAAAACAACCACAACAACCACACACACGCATATTTATACATACATAAACTAACGTATACAAACTTTATATATCAATGCAGTGCATCACTGCCATGCGCAAACGGGTTCCCCAAATTGTCTTCTTTATAAATAATATACTATAATAAACATAGTTGTAAAACCAAATGAATAAAATGCCTCAATTTGCAAAAATTATCAACAATCACAAAATACCACTACCAATCTATGTAACGTATGCAATAACTTAAAAGACGAATTATCAATCAATTTAACTCACAATGAATGTCTTCAGAACTGCAATAAATAATAATTAGAGCTAAAACCGCTCCTTATTATGAACAACTTATGTACAGTAAACAAAAGTTAACGATATACTATATATTATACATATATATTTAAAAGTACCCGAATTGCAAATGGTTGCCAGCATTTTCAGCAATTTTTACAATTTGTCATAAAGAAAACCGAAACAGTTCAAGTATTATTAATAAATTATATGAGAAATTCACGTAGCGCACTAAAATCAATTTAGCCTATGACTAGCAGCATATAGAAATATATATGAAGCACACTTCAATTTAGGATAACTCAAACTAACTAATGCGTAGATACATCCTCGATATACAATTGTAGCCTATGTAGTTGTTGTTCGAAACGAAATCCAAGAAAATAAAACAAAAACATTTTTTTTAGCAATAAGCACAACATTAGCAAATATGACGAAAAAATTCAAAAAAAAAATATATAATTCTAAACAGTTTACAAACATCAATTAACTAAACATACATATACATATATATTAAACATTATTCAACAAATAAAATGCATTAAAAAATTTTGAGAAAAACAAAGCGTTTTTATTGCCCCTTTACAGATACCCTTCAATTATATTATAAGAACATTAGGTTTGTATTTTGTAATATTTATTGTGTATATTATTATATTATACTGCTTTGGGTCTGGCAAATACAAATGTTTACAAATAATTTGATTTGATTTCTTTGTTATCGTATCTTTTGTTTTATTATATAAACTTTATAATTGTCGGCGACATAATCGAATTGATTTAGCAATATCACCACGATTTGTTGTTGTCTTTGTATAATAATTATGTATTAAACTTATATATAATATTTATTTCATTTATGCCTGTGTGTATATGTATATATATCGTTATATGTTATGCAATTACACAAAAACAAAGCAAATGCGTTGATCAACAAATCATAAATACATATTTATATAATGTAGTAGAAGAAAAGCAGCCACCACTAGCGGGAGAGGGGAGGGATTCACCGAAAAACGAATCACATTGAGAAAAATTCACATAGTATTAATGTTTTTATATAGTAGTATATATATATTACACGTCATCCTTTCGTCTCATCCAATGTGTATAAACTTGCTTTACACAAATGTAACTAGAAAACTAACTAAATGTACACAAAAATATTTGTTTTTTTTTTTAATATACGTATTATTTTGTTTTGTTTTTGTTTTTCGTTTAAAGTTTACAAAATTTAGAAATCACGCACGACACATTTTACATATACAATTGTTGATCTTCAGTTTATTTAAAGTTGCATTTTATGTTATTCTTTTATTTTTTCTATTGTTAATTTCTGGGAATAAATTATTAGCTATAGCTTATTGTGAGTGTGTGTGTGTGGGTGTATGTTTGTTTTTGTTTTTAAAACATTACGCTTAGTGTTTAAATGGTTTCACTAATTGCGCATTGCTAGTTCTGCAGCTAAATCGATTACGTTTATAGTTTTGCTGAAAATTAAAAAAAAGGAAAACAATAAACCTGCTTCCACTACCTTCTAAGAGTTAGTAACTAGTGGCTTTTACAGAAGCGGCTATCCCAAAGTGCAGGCATATCAAACGATACATTATTCCTAGCAACAACCGCTATTTACTGCACCACCCGCACCACCGGAGCCGGGCAACGCTGGGTTTGTGGGCGTAGCTTGTTGCCCGATTTTGATGCCATTTGCCTGCAATAAATAAAGCAATTAATCATAATGCAGGCAGCATAGTTATTATTAGTTTTCAGAGACCGGTTATAAGCAACATTTATAGAATTACTTATGCATTATTGTTGGTGATTTATTTTAAAAATAATAATAATTAAACTCAAAAACTAATATGTGCTAACAATTGAAATTAAAAACTGAGAAATTGAGTATATAACTTCAAAATTATTAAAGCGAATGATAGTTCGCAGGACAAGGAAACTATTAAGTATGTTATACTGTTCAATATAAGGTTTTTAGTTGTAAAATAAACATTATTTGCGGTCCCTGAAAATTTTGATTGCCCAAAATAGCATACCTCATTATTGATGTCGAATACACCCTCCTGAATCTTTTCGTATATCTCTTTGGCTGTATTTATGAATGCCTCCTCCACATTGGCGGCTGTGCGTGCCGAGGTCTCCATGAAGACAAGGCCATGCTCGCGTGCAAATGCCTCGCCCTCCTCCTTTTTCACCTCACGCCTCGAGTCCAAATCGCTCTTGTTGCCAATGAGCATGATCACCATGTTTGAGTTTGAATGCTGTCGTGCATCCTCCAGCCATGTGGTCAAATGGTTGAACGTCTCGCGCCTTGTGATGTCATAGACAAGCAGAGCGCCAGCGGCGCCGCGATAATATGATCGTGTAATTGATCTATATTGGGATTAAAGTATTACAATAACAACTATATAAGAAAACGTAATGTTTGCTTTTGCCACACACACACCTGAATGCCTCCTGGCCGGCTGTATCCCAGATTTGCAGTTTAATTTGTTTGCCATCGATGGTTATCATGCGTGCACCGAACTCCACGCCAATTGTCAGATCGTGCACCGGCTGGAAGCGCTTGTCCGTGAACTGCAACAGCAGACATGATTTGCCAACGCCTGCCAAGATACGGAGAAATAAAAAGCAATGAAAACTAATTTAGTAATTGCTGGTTATGAAACGCAAGACAAAGTGAAAGTTTTCTTTGGCAATTTTCACAAAATGAGGCAAAGTAAACAGCAAAACAGCAGCTAATAACCGCTTTAAAATAAGCACTAAAAACAGCTGCTGCTTTAAGTTTAAGAAACTGAAAGATTATTTTCAAGCTATCGTTGAAAACAAGGAAGAACAGTTATCTTTGGGGAGCTAATGTTTAAATACCTTTACAGAAATCAACAATATTTTAATTAGGCATAGTTCATTCAATCAACAGTAAATTGTATTATACAAGTCAATTCTCGACCGAGCATACATATATATTATATGCATACAATATATAGAATATTACAATATATAATGATATAGTTCCGACATATGTACTGCCGTAAAAGTAAGCATCTGACCAGGGTAATCTCAATATAGCTTTAATACAATAAAACATGAGTTTACATACTATATATGTATGTATATACTTTATAGAGTAGAAAGTCCCTCTCCCAAAGCGTTGTAACCAAATTAGAATGCCCTCTGCAAGGGTTTATTAATAAAATTGACTTTTGTAGTTTTGTATGCAATGTTTTTCTTTTAGCAAGAAGTTTACAGTCTTTCCTAAAAAACATACATATATGGTTTTAAGTTAAGCTGGTTTTGAGAACACCAGCAAGAAGAATATACTACTCAGATAAAAGCGTACAATAAAATTGATAAAGATGAATCAAAATCAACAGCTGTTGAATAAGAGAAAATCAAAAGCTCGGCATGTACATACATAATTATATTAATACTTTGCTGATAAGCAAAACCGAAAGCAATGAGCCGATGTATTCCGCTCGGGCTGATCAAAACCTTTGGTCGATACTAAATTTTTTGCTAAAATGCGTGCGAATACGTGCATAGTACATACGTGGTTAGGGGGAGGGGATGGGTCAAGCAGCAACGGTTGACTCAGCGGCAGGCAACAACAGGGCTGTAACATACGGGCTTTTGCTACCCCAAACCCCATCAGAGCACCCTTAGATAGCAACTGTTAACTTCAACAGTGTGGAGTAACGCCCGCGCCCGCGCCCGCACCTGCCCCTCTCTCATGCTTTCACTGTATAGAGGCGTTGTTATGGTTTTATTGATTTTTCCTTGCTGTGTGGGCTGCCTGCGAGCCAGCATATATGAACATACTGAAAGGCATCTGGTCAATGTACTTGGTGTTAGCTCCAATTTCAGCTAAAGGGCAACCACTATCTAAACACAACGCAGTTTTGCTATTTCTTTGCCTTTGTTTTGTTGTTATAGTGCATAATTCGTCTGACAATCGCACAGAATTTTCAATCTCATATGGCAATTGCCAGCAGCAGCAGCCAACCACTCACCAGTATCGCCAATGATAATATATTTGAACAAATACGCGTAGGACATTTTTGCAGCTAGTTAGTTGATGGGACTTCTTAAATAATTATGATCGTAGTTTACTAATAATAACACGCAATTTCACTCTGTGTAAGATTTGCAAGCTGACTGATGATGACGACTGGTAATGATAGCCGATAACGATAACGATAGCTGAACAGTAGAGTTCATGAGTGAGTGCACAAATTAGAGCTCCTCACTGAACAAAAGTGAGCGAACCTGTTCCTTTCTAATTGCTCTTGTTTGATGTAGCTCACTTTTGTTCACTTATTCATATATGTGTGGTTGACAAGTTTGTTCAGTATTTTAGTTATATTGATTGTACAAATTTATTTCATTAAAAAAAAACCATTGAGCCAATCCAAGCAAGTAAAACCCAGAAAACTTGAGTAAAACAAGAGAGCCAATTGGTATTAAGTAAACAAGTGATCAACGGGGAAAATGAGTGAGCAAGTTGACTCACTTAAATAAAAAAGATCACAAGAACATGCTTACTAAACTTATCATCAGGGCTGCAATAAACGACGTTAACAAACAGGGTTGCCAGCATGCAACAGTCTACTAGAGTTTATCGATAGCCCAGCCCTATATGTAGCAGTTTTGTCAGAAATTTTCTCGCACGAAGCGAAGTGTTTTTTAGCTCAATTTATAATTTACTAAATGTAAAATGTGGAAAGTAAAGTAGTTGTTATCGCATATAGTTAACAACAATAGCTGTACTTGAGTAGCCACAGACACAGCACTTGGTTCCTGCTCGCCTAATATATATTTCCCAGTTTCGTTGTCTACACAAGGCGTAGGCTAAGGTGTGTGAGTGCGTGTGTGTGCTTGTGTGTGTGTGTGTGTTGTTTTGCTCCTTCCTGCTGAGGCAAGGTGAAAAAACATGAAGATGGCTGACGGCTCGACAATATTGCGTAGGAACCGACCAGGCACAAAATCAAAGGTATGTCAACAAATCAAATGCAGAAAAGGCTCAGCAGCTTGCAACTTTCGCCCACAAACAGGATTTCTGTCGCTGGCCCGATGAACCGCTGGAAGAAATGGACAGCACGCTTGCTGTTCAGCAATATATCCAACAAATGATCAAGCGTGATCCCTCGAATGTGGAACTTATATTGACCATGCCGGAGGCACAGGACGAGGGCGTCTGGAAGTATGAGCATTTGCGGCAGTTCTGCATGGAATTGAATGGACTGGCCGTCCGGTTGCAGAAGCAATGCTCACCCTCAACGTGCACGCAAATGACGGCCACCGATCAATGGATATTCCTGTGTGCGGCACACAAGACGCCCAAAGAGTGCCCCGCCATTGACTATACGCGTCACACGCTCGATGGCGCTGCTTGTCTACTCAATAGCAACAAATACTTTCCAAGCAGGTATGTTAAACTACGCACAATAAGCAACTAGCCACATAATGAGTCAAGTGTTCATATCAACCACAGAGTTTCCATCAAGGAATCGTCGGTGACTAAGCTGGGATCGGTGTGTCGGCGTGTTTATCGCATATTCTCGCACGCATACTTTCATCATCGTCGCATCTTTGATGAGTTCGAGGCTGAAACGTATCTATGCCACCGATTTACGCATTTTGTCACAAAATACAATCTCATGTCCAAGGAAAATCTGATTGTGCCCATCAATGAGGAGGAGAATGCTGCACCCGGCGAGAGTGAAGCCTAAATAAACAACACACACAAAGCATATAAAGCATAAGAAATTATTGACGGACAAAATGCAGTCATTCATACACAACCAACTCACTTAAACATACATATTTATAATATATTTACTAATAGCTTGCATTAGAATGAAGGCCAACGCATCATATTGTTTTTTGGGTCAGACACACAATGGATTGGGAAATAAAAACGGATGCAGCATGTCCTGGCGGCAGATTCAAAACTCATTTGCAATTTCTTGTATGTAGTTCAAACGACAAATATATAAAGCTATATAAAATTAACGAGGCAAACAAATGGAAAATCAGACAACTAAACAGGTTCCCACTCAATTCCGTAAAGGTATAATTATGATTATGTTTAAATTCTTATTTTAAATAAATTATATGTAGAGACCAACAAAACCATAACAAATTTCGTTTCTCAAGTCAACTAAAGAGCAGCAAATGTTGCCAAAATTATAAAATGGAAACCACAAGCTGTACCGAAACTAATAAGTGAACTTTACTATCAAAATATATATACAAGCAAGAACAATTACAATAAATCGAAACGACAAACCACTAAATAGGTTTACAGCTAATATACACTGTATATTTTAGACAATATTTACCTCCAGCATTCGCTCTTGGGCCACCAAACGCTCAAAGCCCAAGCGGCTCAGATCCACTGTGCAGAATTTACCATCAAGAATTAGCTCGGCGATGGCTCTACCTACAGCTGGTGTTTGCTGTATGCCATGGCCACTGAAGCCCGCAGCTATATAGAGATTCCTGTAGTGCGGATGCCTGCCAATGATGCCGTTGGCATCGAAGCTGTTGTGATCGTAGTAGCCAGCCCAGCTGCTGTGCACCTTGACCGACTCGAAGGCGGGCACTCGACTGGCCAAAGTGGGCCAAACATTTGTCTCAAAGTAGCCATGATCCACGTCCAGTGTATCGGTGGCGGGCTCCTCATCGTCACTGGGACTGCGACCGCCCAGGAAATTGCCACACAGGCCGTCGCGTCGAAAGTATGTGCCATTGGGATCAATAGTAAGCGGTGTAGCCAGTCCGGGGCAATTAGAGCCCTGTGTGCCGAACACATACACATAACGCTTGCGCGGCTCCACGGGCAACGGCACGCTCAGCAAGTCCTGCCCAGTGCCAATGTTGGCCAGGCGCGCCACCTGACCAGACTGCGCGCCCGCAGCCAGCACGCAGGTATCAAACTGCACTGTGCGGTGTGGGGCATCGCCACAGGCCACAACAGCGCCGGAAAGTGCACCAGCTGAATTCCACTCGAACCCAATCACCTCGCCGTTGGCAAACTGAGCCCCACAGGCACGCGCCTGCTTCTTGAAGCCCATGAGCAGTGCCCAGGGATCAAACCAGCCCTCCTTGTCCACGCCATAGCAGCCCAGCTCAATGTCCTCCGTGCAGAGCCAGGGAAAACGTTTGCGCAGTGCCTCAGGACCAAGCAGCTCATTGCGTGCTCCCAGCTCATTCTGCAGCTTGGAGTTGCGGCTCAGTGTCTCAGCGCCCTTCGCGCTGGCCAATACGAGATAGCCATGCGGCTGAAAGTTCAGCTCCACATCACCCAAATGACGCTGACAGTCAGAAATGAATTCGTAACCAAAGAGAGACATTTGTATATTCTCCGCCAGCGAGAACTGCTGACGCACACCGCCAACTGACAGCACTGTGGATGCACTCGTATACTGCAGATCAATGTGGTGACTATAGATTAAATCCTCTATGTCTGTCGCTTACTAACTTACGCGCGCATCCCGCTCCACCACCAGCACACTGAGCTTCTTTCGCTGTTCCTGCTGCTCCCTACACTTGAGCCAGTAGGCTGAGGATGCGCCCATGCCGCCGCCTCCAATGACCAGCACATCGCAACGCTTGGGCAGCGCATCTCCGCCAGCAGCAGTTCTCTCCCAGTCGTGACTGGTGCTGAAGCAGCGCACCCGCTGCACCGCACCCAATTGTAAAACTCGCCTTAGTCGCAACATTTTTCACACTGAGCAAATGAAATGGTCTCACATCTCAATAAAGGAAATGTTTGCGACCAGATTAGATTTCTTGTCGGTTATCTAAGTAAGTAAATAAACTACTATAACAATGCAAGCTTAATAATACTATACAACAATTTAGCCTATCTGAGAGCTCTGTTATCATTGAAGTACGCGCCACACGTGCTCATTGGCACTCATTGTTCGGATTTGAATGCTCTGAAGCTTATAGTGCAATATTAAATTAATTGTGCCATTTGTAATGTACGCACTTACACCTGTAATCATCTAGTAGATAAGAACAATATTCTATTGTAAGCTATACTTAGGTAAAGGGGCTGTTAGACGTGAAAGTTTCAGTTTGCGCACAAATTTACAATAAGAGTCGAAAAGAAAAGAAGTAACTAATAGAACTATCATAAAAGTAGTCAAAATTAGGAAATTTCCTGGGGCATTTAAAAACCTAAATATGCCTATTATTAACTTCTTTCGATCTACTTAACTTAATCAATATGCATTAACATTTTACTGGCATTTCAAAAATTGCTGATCACATTCTAATCAATTTCTCATTCCTCACATTAAAATGTGCTCTATACGAATTATTTGTTGGTTAATTTGTTTGCTCTAAGCATTTGCTATGCAGCGTATTTCAAATTCGTATAAACTCGACAGTTTTTAATACTTGTCTGCTTATGCGCTTATCACTAGCCTTACAATCGCTACAACAAATATAAATGTAATGTGAGGGTTTTATTGATTAGATCAGATAAGTAGACTGTAATTAGCCATGTCCGCTGGACGCAGTGTCAAGGGCAGCCCCCCCTTGGGATGGCTGATGATTCTGCTGCTGCTGTTGTGGTTTGTGGCTTCTCGGCCGTTTATTTCTTCTGCCAGCGGGAGCTGTAGCGGTTGGCCTGGCTGCAGGTGCCTCATCGTGTTGCCAGAAAGCGCTAGTCGTATTGGGTTTCTGTAATCTGTAATATCGTTAACATATATGAACAGGGGTTATCAGTGATTTCTGTGTAGTAGCTAACCCCTCTATACTCTCAGGTAGCTCATCGAGACTCATGAGTATGTGTAATGTGGGTATTTGGCGTGTGACAATGATTTCCTCGAGGCCATCCATTTGTGGTTTCCAGTGCTCCTCGACGCTGCAGTAGAAGATGTTGCATTGGTTATATAACTGATGTGTAAGCCAAGAACACGCTTACCTAGTATAGCCCATGCGTGTAACCTGGTAGAGGGGATGACTGCGCTTGAGCACCTCCGCACAGGATATGGTCTTGACAACGCCGCCACCGGACCCACTCCACACTAGACTACGATATTCGCCCTTATCCAGCGCCGCCTGGGCATGCCCAATCACATTGCTTAGCTTGGTGCCGCCCTTAACCTTTTAATAGAAATTGGATAAGTTAGTTCAGATCAGTATTCTCAGTATTGTTACTTACATGCATCCATAGAAAATCCTTGTGGTTCTCTGGCATGCAATTTTCAAAAGGTAAATCACTTTTGCTCAGCTCCTGCTCCACATTCTCCGCCTTGCGATAGTGCATCATTTTGTGGACCTTTAAGCATTAAATGAAACCATTAACTATGCAACTTGATTAGTGTACGAATTTTTGTGCGCCTCAAGTGTTAACCTTGAACCAGAATAGGATAAAAACAACAACAACCGCAACAGCTGCACAGTGCTTCAAATTGTAGGCGAAAATCTGTGGAACTATGCTGGCACACTCGTTCTAAAAGGAAGCTTGAGAGGCCCATCCATCCACTCGTAAACTGTCTTGCGCAGTTATTGCCACGACAGTCTCTGCAAATTGAATAATTGCCGCTTTATGAGACGAGAGCGGCTCCTGTGCCCACAGGCCAACAAGGCAGGCGCTAAAGAAAAACCCACACAAAACTACGGCTGTGGCGACCTCAAGGCACCCTTCTTCAAATCAGGAAGGAAAGGATAGAAAACTGTCTAATACCAAGCGGTTTTGCTAAGCTTTTGTATGGTATAGTCATCCGATTGTCTCGTTTTAGACCTAAGTATTGTATATAATTCCTTTTATGTATGTACATGGCATTGAAGATTCAGCTCAAACGGCTCAAACGGAAACATTAAACATTCTGTTACAGATCTATAATAGTCTCTTAGATCATAGAGAAGGAAGGAAGTTAAAACATAATAGTGCGATCTTAATAGTAAAAAGATATGGAATAGGCTTATTTTTTTGATATATCCGATTGGATCGGTACAAACTTAGATACTTCCTACTTCTTAAAGACGCATTTGTATTAACCTTCCTTAACATAGATTAACTGGGAAACTAGTTTGAACAGTAAACAAACTATAAAGATAGCATATGAAAGTTCAAAATGACTTCTGAATAATGAAGAAGGTAACAACATCGTCAACATATTCCATGATAGAAGCATAACTTTTTACTGGGTCTTAAACGTTTTCATCCGTAAGACCTGTAGATTCATAGATGCAATTTCTATTTAATAGTTTCCTGGGTAAATTGACCTGCAGTTTTCCAAGACTACACTACACCAAGACAAACTACATATGAGAACCGCAAGAACCTTTCGTTGTAGCGCCTGGGAATTGCGCATGAAGAGGAGTTCAAGTAAAAGTCAATAAAAAGCATTTCTACAGCAATTAAATGCGCCAGGCTGCAGCAGAAATTTCCCATTAAATAAAATTCTGGTGATGTCGGGCTCTAGACAACAAGGATGACAGCCAGCAGGAGTACAACGCGAGCAAACGGAACAAGAACAAGAACACATACACAAAACCCACATCCCACCCAACCCCAACACGAAGCATGCCACTTGTTGAAGCTAAACAACATTTAGTTGCCAGGGAGGGGATGGCAGGGTTAGAGGAGAGAGAGAGAGAGAGAGAGAGAGAGAGAGCTCTGAGTTCGACAGCAGCAACGAAAGTTTATTAATGAACTTTCAAAAAAAAGAAAGAAGGAAATTCACCCGTGGGTGAGATGCCATGACCCAATCATATACACCCACACAGGGACAATTATCGCATGTCCTTTACAAAGATGCTAGCGCTGGCAATTCAAAGACTCAATGCAGCATAAATAGAAAGAAGGCATAACTTGGTTAGGGGCGTTGTTTTGCAATGTTACGAGGAATGCCTTCCAAATACCAAGTGACAGGCGCTGCTCTGACTGTCTCATTGAGAACGTCATCGTTATCGTCATCGCAATAGGAACATCATTATCATCAATGACATCGCCGCAATTCTTATCCGGAACGTTTTGCCCAACAACACTGTGCAACAGGCAATACATTTTTTTAAATAGTAGCTTGCTTTTTTAAACACAAGTACAATTACTCAAGTAACTATACTCAGAATTACTCAAGTAATTAAACTTTTCCGTCAAAGTATTCAAATATTTGAGCTTGCCAGGCACAAATACTCAACTTAATTTTGAATAATTGGCCATAATTACTTAAATATTGAAAGATGCTTGAATATTTATGTCTAAATGAAGTAATAATTATGAAATTACTTAATCTATTTAAATATTTAGGGGTAATTACTCAATTAATTACACTTTTCACTCGCTTAAGTACTTAGGTAACTAAAGACTTTAAGCAGATTTCATTTACTTAAATTAAATTTGTAGTTTCTTAGGCATAATTTTTTTTTAAATACTTCAAATTATTGGAAATAATTATTCAAGTAATTACACTTTTCAAACATAATTACTGAAGTAATTAAACACTTTAAAGCGATGTATAATTTATATATGTACCAATAAGTCAAATTAATGTAATATTAGGATATAATAACTCCAGTAATTTATATATTTGTGCATAATTATTCAAGTAATTTCACATTTTAGGCATCATTACTCGAGTAATTGTAACTTAAGTATTTCTTAGAAATATTCTGATAAACATATAAAGAACGAGCTCAGAAACTATTTCAATAACTAGTTAAGAAAGTCAATAATATAAGTATTCGAGAAATCTATACCTTACGAAAGTAAATCTCCGATTTGTTGTCCAGTGTAATTGTATTTGTTGCGGAAGTTATTAATAAGACGAGTGTGGCATAAAAGCAAAAGGACAAAATGACAGCTAAGTAGGGGGCGTATTCACAGGATATCTGTGTGTGCATGTGACTTGTTGGACTTGTCTGGTGTCAATAGAAAAACACGTACTTTGAATTAACATTATATACATTTAGTTAAATACATTACAGAAAACACTTCAAAAGACGAACAAGGCTTTAAATTAAATTGAAGATGTGCTGCGCATTCAACATTTGCCTGATTTCAATTTGCGTATATTTTTAACAGACTTGAGAACTCTTAAATGCTCTTGCTGCTGCATATTTTCACGCACACTCTCATACTTACAAGCACACCCACACACAGACACACTCAGGGGTAGCTATGAATGGTGTGCTCCATTGTGGCGCATTTTTTAATATTTTCGATTATAATATTTCGATCGAAAGTATAGTTCATAACCTTATAGTAATCTTTTAGCAAAGTCTTAAATATTTAAAAAAAAAAAGGAATCAAATTGGTTATACTATAAGTTTTGATTCTTCAATTTGAAGGACTTTAATCTATTATTTTTGTTAAGGCTTCTTAATTTTAGAATGATTTGTGTTACTTAAAAACACTTTCATTAAGTTTCGTGCCACAAAAGAGATTTTGAAGTATTTAAAACCAATTTTAATATAATTCATCCGGCCTGTTCCCATTTCCGACATTTTTTTCCGAATTAGATTTAGTTATCCCATTTTGAAAATGGTTTCCCATTTCCAATCCACTGGCCTATAAGTATTGCATTTCAAAACGAATTGTGAATCTGTATTTGGAACTTAATACAGCTAACAATTTGGATTCCGAATAATTTGATAATTATGTGTTTTTAATCTTTCTTTGATATTTCTTTTATTATTTAAATGTCAAGCCTTGTGACATTTCTAAAACGTTTTCTCCTTTTTAATTGTATAATGATTTTGATTTTCTTAGCCTCTTTGTCTAAAGCTGCCACTGTGCGCCGCAAATATTTCATTTATTTGCACCCTATCCCCAATAGCTGCACACCCCACACCCCCTAGCTGAGAATCGGCCCCATTCGCCCCACCGTTTTGTGAAGTATGCATTCATTAGACATGCCAAGGCAGCGACTGTGGTGGCAGCGACCGAGCTTAGCTCCTGGCCAAACCGCAGAGCCAGGATCATTTGAGGTTTGCAAGCCGTGGCCAGCGGTTCACAGTCGCGGCCGTTTCGAATTGGCTAGAAGTAAGTGGCAGTATCAGTGGCAGTGGCAGGGGCAGCAGCAGTTGCCGCACTTTAAGTGGCATTAATGAACTAACGAAGTAACAACTACAGACATTTGGTGATTTTGAAATTGCGTTTAATAAAAATCCCATTTTAAATGTAAACAAGAGAAATTCCTGCAAATTTATTTATGCAACAATTTAACGCACATTGTTGTAAATATACGAGTATTAAATAAATCTGGAATTTTACACGAAAAAGTTCATGAACAGTTTTAAAATAAATCCAATAGTATACTATGGACCACAGATATAAAAACAGAAGGCGTGGCACATAAACAATCTATAAATAAAATGGAAACTAATTAGATGTGTGCACACAAAATGTTGTTAAATGTTCACACAAATATTCTAATCAAAGAAAAAAACAAAGTGCGATTTACAAAATTGTTTAAAGCGTTAATTGATATTTGATAAACGAGGTGCCTCAAAACAAATTTGAAATTCAACAAAAAATAACGATATAACACTTAGAAAAACCAGCTTAAACTATTTCTGTGCCACTTCTGCCTTACAACAATTTTTCATTTTAACAAACTTGATATAATTAAATTAGCTGTAAATGTAATTATACAAATTGTTACTATATATTTTTCCAAACACGCCAACAAGTTGATTCACTCGAGAAACAACAATAAGTTAAATAAATATACTACAATTATAAAAAAGCAAACAATACAAAGATGGATAGCACTGAATTTCGAAAACGTGGCATGGAAATGGTCGAGTACATTTGCAATTATCTGGAAACCTTGGGAGAACGGCGCGTTACGCCCAGCGTGGAGCCCGGCTACTTAAGGCATCTGTTACCATGTAAGTGGATAGGATTTGCGGGTGGAAGTGACTGAACAGGAAATGGAATGAAAAATGCAATTTCTTAGAACTTTTTTTAAAAGTGTATCAATAAAACACAAATTAATATTAAAAAGAGATAAATTAGTAAGAATTAGTAACACTTCCGAGTTTTATATAATTTGTTTCAAGAACTTCTTATTATTTTTTCATTAACTAGCCAAGTTTCATCTTAGTTGAATTTATTTATTATCTGTGGGCCATTTTTTGTGTTTCCAATAATCCGTTGTAAGATTATACTTTTTACTTAATCTTAGATTGAACCGAATGCAATATTATTAAATTGAAAATTAAACAACATACATATTTCGTTAGCATATCTTCAAATATTTTACTCCCATGATGCTTTTCTTCATCCAAATTTCTTTATTTGAACTTAAAACACTTGCTAGCTGAGGCGCCTCAGGAGCCAGAGGATTGGGATCAGATTATGGTCGATGTGGAGGATAAAATAATGCCAGGCGTAACGCACTGGCAGCATCCAAGATTCCATGCCTACTTCCCGGCGGGCAACTCGTTCCCCTCCATATTGGGCGATATGCTGGGCGATGGCATCGGCTGCATTGGGTTCTCCTGGGCGGCCAGTCCAGCCTGCACCGAACTGGAGACCATTGTGCTCGATTGGCTGGGCAAGGCCATCGGACTGCCGGATCACTTTCTGGCACTAAAGGAGGGCAGCACTGGGGGCGGCGTTATACAGGTAAACAAGGCAGAAAATAGAAATTGTGAGCTGTGATTTATAGTGGACATTGATGGCATAGACATCCGCCTCGGAGTGTGTGCTGGTAACAATGCTGGCGGCGCGTGCACAGGCAATAAAACGGCTCAAGGCGCAGCATCCGTTTGTAGAGGAGGGACATCTGCTGTCCAAGCTGATGGCCTACTGCTCCAAGGAGGCGCACAGCTGTGTGGAAAAGGCGGCCATGATATGTTTTGTGAAGCTGCGCATTCTGGAGCCGGACGAGAATGCCAGCTTGCGTGGCCAGACCATTGGCGAGGCCATGGAGGAGGATGAGCTGCAGGGACTGGTGCCATTCTTTGTGTCCACCACGCTGGGCACCACCGGCTCCTGTGCCTTTGATAATTTGCCCGAAATTGGCAGCCAGCTGAAGAAGTTCCCCTGCGTTTGGCTGCACGTGGATGCTGCCTATGCGGGCAATAGTTTCATCTGTCCCGAGCTGAAGCCCCTGCTTAAGGTACACAATCATTACAAGCAAATATCTCTATACCGAGCATGCTAATCAGTGTGCTAATGCTCCTCACACAAACAGGGCATCGAATATGCTGACTCATTCAACACCAATCCCAACAAATGGCTACTGACCAACTTTGACTGCTCGACGCTTTGGGTGCGCGATCGCATCCGTCTGACATCAGCTCTGGTCGTGGATCCGCTATATCTTAAGCACGGCTACTCGGATGCGGCCATCGACTATCGTCATTGGGGAGTTCCACTCAGTCGTCGCTTTCGTTCACTGAAACTTTGGTATGTAGCGCCCAAAAAAGAGCAAAAACATTTAACAACACCGAAGCCCGCAAACCCTAAGTGTCAAGCGTGAATGAGTTTGTTGACTATTGTCAAATAATCATTTTACTTTTTTTTTGGCATTTCTAGTGCCAAACTTATTGTTAAGGCATGAGTATACTTGACTTGAAGCATGCGGCTTCATTATTTGTTTGTGATTTAGTTGTAAAAACAAAAAACAGCAAGCTCAAGATTACTTTGCTCATTTTAGACACACCTAATGGTATGTTTAGGCGTCGATCTAAGAGCCTGTGTAGGCTTAGGTTAGTAAATTTGGTATGTGGACTCTGTAATAGCCAAAGAAGCTTGAGTTTAATTTAGATTTCGGTTATTGCCAACGGCAGTTCCGAAATCGCTAAAAATGAATTCTATAAATATTGTCTTACAATCTTGAAATTTGGTATTCAATATATAAAATTCAATGTTAACTCATAGTAGTTTAAAAAAAAAAAACATGAATAACAGAGGAATTAAATTAGTAAGCTGGTTTTAAATATAATATGAATGTGGACTTCGGATATTTATTATTTTTATTTACTATTTATTTATGAGCCGGTCAGTTCCTAGATTTCTCCAGACTGATTGGCTCAATCAGACACAAACAAATTTTAACATTATATTTTTGGCTATTCTATTTTGTTAATTTCATATACGGTAGGATATATATTTGAATTTATATTATAAAGGAATTTTAAAAACTATGACATTATTTCATCGCATTTCTCAAATTTATATGCAATAGAGTTAATCAATCTGTAATGTAGCTTGAGTTTATTTTACATAAACTCAGATTAACTAGATTAGAATTTGAACGAAATATTCGAACACACTCTGCATATTTGGTAGAGTATTTTTCACGCTTATAAATTCAGAATATATTCTAAATATTTCATATTAATAGCATGATTAACAGAGGAAATATTCAATAAATTGATTTTAGTATAGAATAATTACGTGTTTTTAAATATTCAAAATAGCTTGAGCTAATTTTAAATGTTTCGCTATCCAAAATAGATCCGAATAAACAATTTTACCCATCATCTAAGCAAAATAAATACAGCAGATAACTAATAATTGTTTTAAATAAAGCAGCTTGAGTTTATTTAACATTTTATATATGTATAACGCCAAATTGATAAGATTGAATTATAGTTGTGGTACAGCTTTTTGTTATCTATCTATATATTCTGAGTATAAAGATGCTAAACATGTTGAAAGCATATCCCTTTTTTGGAGTTTTGTTTCAGTTATTTGATATTCGTAGGTTTGTGCTGCGCTCTTATGGCATATCCGGACTACAGCATTATATACGACAGCATATCAAATTGGGCAAACGCTTTGAGGAACTGGTGCTCAAAGATAAACGCTTTGAGATCTGTAATCAAGTCAAGGTGAGTTACATTTACTGCTCTTATTGGACTGCGCCCATTACAACAATTAATCAATGGACAAGTTCAAAGCACTTTTGTATAAACAACAATAAATTTGTATTTTAAGAGCTGCGGTAATTTTTATAGCCCCAAACCAACTAAGTGTGTGTGTGTGTGTGTGTGGGTGTGGGTGTCTGTGGACCATTGTTGTGCATGTTAAAACATTTATCAAAGATTTAGGGAAATTGTTTGGAAGTTTTGCCAGCGACTGACGCAAATGCGAGTAACATTGACTTTGACTTAACTCAAATCAAATTATACAAACTTGTCTTTGTTGGTATCGTAAACTATTTCAATATTTCACACCCACAAAGAGGCGAACGTGCGGAATAGCACGCCAAATTCCAAAAGAAAACTGATGCAAAAATCTGGTAATTGAAGTGTTTTGGCATAATTGCCATACAAAATTGTTTAAAGGCAGACCGAGAAAAAAAATATTAAAAAATAATATATATCAGTGATTCATGACGCAGCAATTGACAGCTGCTTGGGGCCAGTTGCTTGGCCACTAAAATTCAATTGGCCTTTTTATACTCTGTTCCCGAAGGGAAAAAGAGTATATTGGGTTTGCGAAATGTCCGTCTGTCCGTATGAACGCAATTTTTTCCACACTCTTGAAGCTAGAGCAACCAAACTTGGTACACATGTTGGTGTATACACTCAATTTATGGAAAACCCGTATCCTCCACATTTTAAAAGCTATAATCACCAAATTTGGCATACAGACTAATGCTAAGATTCCTGACAGATCCCCCGCAAATGAGCAAAATCTATATCTCCCACACCTGTACAGATAGAGTCATCAAATTTGGCATACAGACTGCTGTTTTCGAACCCACAAATAAGCGAATTATACCGAACTGGGAACAGAGTATTCTCGCTGTCGGATACGTTCGACTGCAACGTTCTTACTTATTTGTTTCTTTGCTTTGTCTAAAAGCTCTACATCACGTAACAAGCGGCAACATTGCGTATACGCAATGTCGTTTGAATTGAATTGTTTTGTTTTAACAATAGCATTTATATGTACATACGTATGTACGTATGCTTTACTTTGTGATCTATCTGCAGCTTGGACTGGTTTGCTTTCGCCTCAAGGGCAGCGACAAGCTCAACGAGAAACTGCTGAGCACCATCAATGAATCTGGCAAGTTGCATATGGTCCCGGCCAGCGTTAACGATCGTTATATAATACGATTCTGTGCGGTGGCACAGAATGCCACCGTGGAGGATATTGAATATGCCTGGGAGACGATTGTGGACTTTGCCAACGAGCTGTTGGAGAAGGAGCAACACGACGAGATAACCGAGATTATCAATCGCAAGAAACAGGACACGCTGGCCCAGAAGCGTTCGTTCTTTGTGCGCATGGTTAGTGATCCAAAGATTTATAATCCGGCTATTAATAAGGCGGGCACACCAAAACTATCCATGGAACTGCCCTCGCCGGTGGTGAGTCGCGGCAGTGCGCCAATTATACGCACACAAAGCTCTGTGGACCACAATTCCTGGATATCCTGGCCGCTGGCGTTTCTCTTTAATAGCAACAATGAGGACAAGGGCAACAATTGTTCGCTGCGGTAAGTTGCACAACTGTTTGAATTCCCAAAGGTTTCCCCTTTCAATTTCCTAACTAGCTTTCGACATCTGGATACAAATGTGCGGCCATCGTCTTCACGTCGCAATTCCGGCGCCGGCTCTTCGCCATCGCCGGAGAATGAGACGGGCTTTGTGAATGTCCAGCAGCAGCAACAACAACTCAGTCAGCCGCAACATCAGTCGCCGCGTAGGTCTCCAATCCGGAAGTCATCCTCCGCCCGGGATAATCACAACTGAAGCGTAAAGAGACCTATCAAAACTATGCAAACTATTTAAGGCGTGCTTCATATATCGCCTAGTTGAATTCTAGACCAATTTACTATAACGATCTCTTCTTATAAATACCTACAATAAATACATAGGTAGCAGTTATGTATAACTATCTCTCAGACATCTATGTTTTGTTGCTGCTCAGTAAAAGTATATAGACAAATATAAATATCAGAAATAAATACATAAATAGCGTATTATGCACCGTTCAAAAATGTTTTTACTATTCACTTATTTAAAAACTCTCTTCAAAAAACGTTTTCTATAGAATATAAACAAGTAAAATGTTACCATGGAGGACACATGCAATAACTTTGTCAAAACCTAACCTATTTTCATACGGAGTATGGCATTTGTTTGTCCTCTAGATTGATTTTCCATTCAAAATGTATATATAAAAAAAAATATCCATTTTTGAATTTTTCATGATTATGATTTAGACTTGTGTTATCAAACTTTATATAAAAGGTTCATCCTAGACGTCTAACTCTTATAACTCAGTCAAAACTGATCCGATTTCCATATAGTATATCTTTTTGGTCATGGTTTGTTCTCTAGCTTGCATTAAAAATTTCATTATATCACACAACAATTTTCCGATTTTTCCTGACTATGATTTTGACTTGAGTTCCCCACTTTACATTAAATATTCTTCCTACAAGTCCAAAACCCATAACTTTGTCAAAACATTCCTTCCTAGATTTCCAACTCCCATAACTTTGTCAAAACAGATCCTATTTCCATGCGGGTTATCTTTTTCGTTATGGTTTGTCCTCATTAATTTAACATTTAAACTTTTCTAAAATCAAACATTAATCATGTTTGATTATGATTTTGACGTGCAGTCACCAACTTAAATATAAATGTTATATATCATAGTAAATATTCTTCCTAGACTTCCAACTCACATTACTTTCAAAACTGCATCGATTTTCATGCGGATTGATTTCATGGTCTGGGTTTTGTTGATTTCTCCCTGCACTTTATTCCCTTCTGATAGTAGAATTGCTTTGGTTTTCTTACCTCACATATTATATATTGGATGCCATCGAACTTTGCATACACGTAAGATTATATATAGTTTTCGGTAAGTAAAATGAACAGAATGATAATTATAGAAAAAGCGGTGATGACAAATTCGCACTAAAAGATTAACGAGTTCTTTGCTTATCCAATGAGTTTGATTTACTGCTTCCTGTGTATTGTCTGAGGCATTATGTTATTTTGGACTAGGGAAATTGCTGTGGTGCCGGTTAATAAAACGGCTGGAAACAATTACGGCCACGCAGACTTACACTAGACGTAGTTCCCATAAACTCGTATTCCCGCTATAAACAAATCATAATTTCTCGTGATGGGCATACGCAATTTGGATGATGCCATGGCCATGACGTTGGATGAACAGAATGCATGCGATGAGCAGCTTCTATTCAAACAGAAATTGATTATGACTCAGGGTCTGTTGAATACCTTAACGCAATTTACGGAATGGCAATAGAAGAGCTTTGCAAAATATACATTTAAGTGTTTAAAAATATGAATAAAGTTAGATATGACAGCATTATGTGGCGTTCTTAAATGGGTCCTGTTTTGCTCTATTTCTGGAAAAGATCTCCACCAGCTTGTTGACATACGCATCCTTTTTGATTGTGGAGAATCCCTTGAGCCGATTGTTGTTCATATCCCAAGTTAGATAGTGCGGTGCCTCAATTTGCGGCAGATAGATGCTCTTAGGTTGCGCCGCATCCTGGCGACTAGATTTAAACGGTTGGATAGCGACGTTAGCAATGGATTTAAGCTGTGTGCCATACATACTCATCTCGCTGGTAGCCCCTGCTCCGGACACTCCATTCACGCTGTTGCTGGGCAAGATTTGTGGCGCACTCTTCACGGCATTGTTGCCCAACAACTCAAGCTGCGCTGGTGGCTGGAGTGGTGCCTGTGGCATGGCTACAGCCTGCTGAGGATTGCCTGCTGCCACAGCTGGCTGTTGCTGTTGTTGCTGCTGAGTTGCAGCTGCCGTTCCCGTTGCCGTTGCCGTTGCCACTCCCGTTGCAGCTAGAACTTGTGGCACATTAGGCTGCAGCATTGTGGGCGCCTGCGGACTTGTTTTCTGTATTAGCTGCTGCAAAAAGTCATCAAATTTGTGATTGGACTCGGACTGGGGCTGCTGCTGCACTTGCTCCTGCTGCTGTTTGGCCAGCAGATGACCCAGCAGCAGCAGCTGACAATTGCTGTGCTGTTCCGCCGGCTTCAGTTGCACCTGCAACGCCTTAGCCTGCACCGCGGCATTTACTATGGGCTTCGACTGCTCCACAATTGGAGTGTTGACGATCTCTTTGTCAATTGCTTTGCGCAGTCGACGCTGCGTTCCCGCTGTGTTATCCTTCAGGCTTGCACTCGCTCGCTTCAGTTTCCTGGAATCGGCAGTGTCACAAAAGCCCGCATTGGATTTGCTTTTTAGCGCCAACTGATCATCCCGTTCTATGCGACTCATCAGCGCATCCAAATTGGGCTTGATCTTCGAGGTGTCCTCGTAGTCGCTTGGCAGGTAGCCGAGTCCTCGCAGATACACTATAGGTGATTCCCAGTTCTTGATCACATCCCGCACAATCTCATTGTAGTTGTTGTGCAAGCCCAGCTTATGCATTTCAAAATTTCCTGCATTGGCCTCAATATACGTCTCCAGTGAGCTACAGATCCATAGAGACCTACAAGTTTTTCATTTTTAACCTTTAACCAATGGTGGAAATTGATAAAAATACTACCAAAAAAGCACACGCATTGTGATTCAATTGTTTCGAAGGAAAGCTGCTTGGAAATTCACAAATACATAGTTTCCTGCTGAGTTGTGAGTCAAGGATATAAAGAGACTAGTTTATAATGTATAGAAAGCAACTAGACTGTCAATTTTATTGTATCTCTACTTACTATTTTAGCTCCCCACTCAACATTAGAAACATTTAATATACATAAGCGTAACTCCAAGACCAAAGACAATTAAATTATAGAAATTCCGTTTAACTATTTTTATGCAAAGAACACCAGAAAACATAACCAGTTTTCAATATAAAAAAACGCTTTGCTTAAACGTTTCTCGTGAACTGAACTCTTCAACTTGATTAGCCCACAAGTTTCAAAAAATCATGAAATCAAAATGTTTTCAATTCACAAGCATATAAATGTTAGTTCTACCGGCGCCGCTCAAATTAAATCAGAACTAAATAAATCATAAAATTGACAGGCAATAACAGAACAGTAAAAAAAACCGTCACATTTTGTGCAATTTAATGAGAAACATTAGCATATATATGAAGCGCGTGAAATAAACGAAATGCCAAACTTGTGATTTGGCACATTTTAAGAAAAATATAAAAAAAAAACCAAAAAAGAATGCTCTAGTGGAGTATAGTTGACTACGAGACACACTGTACTTGGGTCTATAATTCCCAAACACATACAAGCATAGACATCAAGCAGTTCAGCGGCATAGCAAGCAAGCAGAGCATTTAAAGTACAGTACTGAAACTTTAAACTTCAATCACTACTGTATTTATTATTCGATCGACTTGAAATATTGGTATTCCATCAGGAGTGACTTAAGAATCATGCATGGCAAATATCTTAAATATTGTTTTTATTTATTATCAAGAGAAGTACTAATTTTGAAAGAAACTTGATCTGCGTATGGTATACAGGAACCGCATTCAAGTTTGGTATCTCTACAAACAGACAGACATGACTGGATCCACTGTGCTGTTGATCTCGATTAAGAATATACATATGTATATACTTTATAAGGTCGAAGATGAATCCTTCTGCCTTTGAACAGTACCCCTTTTTGCCCATTTTATAGTAACATGGTGTAAAAATAAAACAACAAAGATAGGGTCTTCTGTATTTGCTTTGATTGCAGTATACTCAGCCGGAAACTTCAGATGTCAGTTGAAGTCTGAGCATGTTCAAAATTTAATTTATATTACTTAAAATAGTATAAATTACAGTGGTCTAGTTCTAGTTTAAAAGCTTTGAAATAATGAAAATGTTTATAGCTCTTTCGATATTAATTGCTGGTAATCTTTTATCGTACTTTTCAAACAGTAAGTAGACATAAGAACATTATAATCGTAAGAACATAAATTTCCTTCTTTTTAATAAGGTCAAGATGATACAACTGTTACAACTGAAAAGCCAGCATATGAGAGCTTATTCTTCCACCTGAAACCGCTTTCTGTATGGACTGCTCTCACAATTTTGATCCAAATTGCAAAGTAAATAGAATTTAACCAAGGTACTATATTGTAATAAAACAACTGCTTAGTTTTCATACAAAATCAAAGAGTCGGTCAAACGTTCCTATGGCAGTTATACTATATTATAGCAATCCAATTCATCCAGTGTCGATCTTTCTAATGGAGGCAGCAAGTTGTGCCCAAGTTTCAGCATTAAAACTGAGTAGTTTGCATTAAGCAGACAGGGGGGACTTCTCTAGATCGACTTGTCAAATGTTTGCAGATCAAGAATATATATACCGTGCAGGGTTCCACATTTCGTGACAAAATGATAAAACCCTCTGCAAGGGTATATATAATACTAATAAAAATGTTTTTAGTATTGTTGTCAAGCGGTTTGACAATGACGAAAGCAAATATCAACTGCAAAGAAGAACAAATTTCAAAAGATGAGCTACGTTTTTCAAATGTTTTGGTGTTTGGCAGTGCCAACTACTATGTATGTATGTAGAAAATCTTATAATTAATGGGCCAGACGCAGCGAAACTTGGTAAGTTATTCGATGAGACGGTGCCGGGCCCCACGTAGAAGGCGGATGGACGACGCTGTTGGCCCTCGAGCAACCTGAAGTGTGACCGCGTAAACTGAATACGAGGTTTATATTTAGACGAACGACGTCATGCGAGCGCAGGCCAAAAGCTTGTGAATGAAAGTTTCGGGCCAATGCAAAGAGTTCGGCATTAAAGCCGACAAAGCAGATCGTCAGCCAGGCTAAGCTAAAAACAAAAAACGCCAACTCATGGCTTTGCCAATGTCTCTTGGCTGTCCCCCCGCTCCGCACTTTGGCCACAGCTCAAAACTCAATTGAGGCGCGTGCGCGAATGAATCAGCGAGCAGCACTAAATGCTCAGATTGCCGGCTGATTGATTATGTATATTAGGCGGAGGGGGAGACGTAGTTGAAGGCAGACTGAACTCTGGAACGTAGGCCAAATAGTATTAGCCAGGTTTGGGAGTTCATCAGTAAAATTGTTGTTATATAAGCACTTATCGCATATAAGTAATTATATGCTAAGCTAATTAACACCAACCTCTCTACAAGAGGATACAAAGCACTCGCATTCATATGCACTCATAATAGTATTCAAATAGACACCCACCATCCGGCTGTAAATGTATATTTGCAATATTGCAATTGTTTAGATTTCGTGTTCTTTTCCGGAGATTCCCTTGAAGTGGCAACTACGTCACAAATTTTAGGTTATACTTGCCACATTAGGATTCGTCATGCTGTGGAAACTACCCACAAATGCAGCTGCTTAGCTGTACTTGTTAAGTGTTAACAGTTTTGGCCAACACCTCGTATTTGAACAATTATTGGCAACACTTGTCGAATGTGTGAAAAGTGATTCCCCTCTGTCAAATAATCTCAGCATCTGGGACTCTTAAATACTCATCAAAGACATTATAGTTAGGCACTTTTTGTTAATTGTATAATGCCTATTCAAGCCACGTTCTCTTACACAAATTTGTAGCTTGCGCCATCTCAAAAAGTTCCCCCGAGGATTGCCAAAAAAAGGCACTACCTCTATAATGTAATTAAGCGTTAAGATTGGAACCGTCGAACTGAAGAGTGTTTGCCTTTGTGTTTAATCAATTAGAAGCAACACATCAAAGAAAAATGCTAGAAATAATAATGGTCACTAAGCTGTAATTAAGTGATCATTATAATAGAAGATGGTTATTTAATGTGATTGTTTTTTAAAGATCGCATGAGTGTGATACAAAAAAGACAGAAATTACTATGCAAAATGTAAATAATACAGTAAAAATTCTAATTTTATCTTTGCTTATGGCTATACTTACAAATTTATATAAATTTGTGGATACTTCCGCGTCAAATTGAACACTCAGGCTTTAAAAGAATAACTGAAGATTATGAAAAACAATAAGTCACTGTTTAACAATAAAACATTTAATAAATCGGTTCTGTAATATTTTAATTTTTTTATAAGTTATGTTTTTTTAATATACTCAATTACTTTATATAATTGATTGGGATTTTGGGGTAATTGTTTCGTGTTATTCATTCCCGATTAGTAATAGTTTTGTTGTAAAGCACTTGCAGTTTTTTGTGTGCCCAACCTATACCAACAAATTATCTAATTCACTAAAGGTGCTATTCAGAATCTAGATTTTCCCAACAAACAAACTTGAAATTTGCAACAAAACCCAACAAAAAGTACCAAAGCATGCAATTAACATGTACAATTAAACTCGTATCCACACATGTCCGATTGAAGTGTGCTATTAATAAAGACACAATGAGCTCAAAATCACAGCACGATAAACCTTTCATTTCGCATCCAAGCCATATAATTATGGCAAACAAAAAAACGTTTCCCGGCAGGGATTTTTTTTCCAACTAACCCAATGAACCCACACAAACCACACGATGAGAACTGAAGCTTAAGGCGACTCAACAAAGTGTCAGAGCGGATTTCCCAGAGACGTAGTACTTTGCAAGTAACTTGAAGCTGCGCAAGAAAGAAGGCAACAATCACGAGACACTGGCGTCCATACTGAGCAACAACAATCACAGGTACTAGGTGTTAGGTAGATAGATGAAAGAGAGAGGGAGAGCGAGAACGTGCGTCCAAAGTTCGCTCAGGAGAGCGAACGATGCCGTGCGGTATTCGATATAAAACGAATGCGGTAACAAAGTTCGAGTCATTCGCGCAAAGGAATCTGCAACGAGCACAACGTGATAACGGATTACAAGTGATTACAAGAGAGAGACCAAAGAGACCCATAGATACCGGGCTGTGTGAATAGAAGTGTATAAGGAACTCAAGAGGTGTTAATCATATTCAACAAAGTGTTAAATCAATTGTTAAATAAGTTACAAACAAACAGCAAAATGAACGTGGAAGAGTTTCGCAAATACGGCAAGGAAGTTATCGATTACATATGCGAATATGGCACCAATATTGAGGAGCGTGATGTCGCGCCCACATTAGATCCCGGATATTTGAAAAAACTGTTACCAGGTATGAGCGAAGAACACACAAATATTCGAATAGTACAAGTACTATTTGATTTATAATATATGTTTTTGTTTTATGGCGCAAATCTACATTGTAAATAGCAAGAGCATTCATGATGGTAACTATAAACATTTTTCTCAATGGAATCTGAAATGCCACTCAAAATTCATTCATTCGAAAATAGTTGCTCTATTTATGAACAGTCTTGCGTAGATCTTGAGATATCGCTTAAATATAGAGCAAGTGATGAATTGTAAACATCAATTAGTTAAAGACTTCTAAACAAATTAGCAAATTAACAGCGCAAAACAAAAAATAAAATAAATACAACGTATATTTCACTTCATACACGCAATATTCAAAGGGGAGGAAGGAAAATAATATTATACAAGTACGAAAACAACCAATAACACAGACAAAACAAAAACTCAACAGGCTCTTCAGAAACTTGTGGATTCATGTTCACTAATTGTTTTCAGTGTGAGCAAACAATGCAAATTGACTTGTACTTACATACATATTTATTTGTATATACCCTCTCTATAAGCCCACATAGTAACCGTGAATAAAATACTTATAGAAACAAGTAAGAATGCTATAGTCGAGTATACCCGACTACGAAACTCCCTGTACCCAGGTCAAATATTTCCGATCGCATCTTCGTTAACTTACACATACATACACAGATACGCACACGCACGAGCCACAGCGCAAGCCAGGCATTTTAAGTTGTGACTGTGCTTCTTCTTCCCTTGCTGCAGCACTGAATCTTCTTTCGTGAATAACTTAGGTGTTTATTATCCGATCGACTTGAAATTTGGACAGTAGATTAAGAGGGACTAAAGTATTGTACATGCTAAATCTTAAAGCTATATCTTGAAAATTGTAACTGTAAAACGGTTTTTATCGAATAGCGGGGGAACGGGGGGAGATATCTCAAATCTAAAATAAACTTGACCTGCTCCCGCTATACACGAACCTACATTCCAAATTTGGTGTCTCTAGCTCTTATAGTTGCTGAGATCCTTGCGTTCATACATACGGACAGACAGACGGACAGACGGACAGACGGACAGACGGACAGACAGACGGACATGGCCAAATCGAAATCTCTTTTGATACTGATCAAGAATATATATACTTTATAGGGTCGGAGATGTCTCCTTCTGCCTGTTACATACTTTTGCACAAATCCAATACCCCCTTTTACCCATTTTATGGGTACAGGGAGTAAAAAGTAAGTAAAGTACATATATTTGACTCTGGCGTGGGCACAATTTGGGGCATGAAGTTGTTGGGTCATAAGATCTACAACATTTATCTTTCAAGCGAATTTCTAGCGAATTTCAAGCGAATCGCGCACAGTTAAGCTAAATATTTACGTCTAATGAATACCACAATCTCTGTAGTTTAAACTAAACAAATCAATTAATTAGGCGAACACACAGGCACGCACATCTCAGGTAGAACTAGATAAAGATTGGAAGATGTGTTGATCTTATCCGCACACTGCCAAAAATAACAAATTCACCATAAATATTGAACAGCAGCAAACTTTATAGGTGCTAAAAGATATATCTTTCTATATACTATTTATTTAAGACACGCGAAGCCATGGCCAACTAACGAGCTCCATCATTTTGTTTATCTTGCAGCGGACGCGCCCCAATCACCCGAATCATTTAAAGATGTGCTCGAGGACTTTGAACAAAAGATCATGCCGGGCGTTGTACACTGGAATCATCCAAAATTCTTTGCCTACTTTCCATCCGGCAACTCGTTCCCCTCCGTCTTGGGTGATATGCTGAGCAGCGCCATTGGCTCCATTGGCTTCAGCTGGGCCAGCTGTCCGGCCGCTGCGGAACTCGAAACCATTATTATGAACTGGTATGCCAAGGCATTGGGTCTGCCCAAGGCCTTCATCTCGGATGCGCCGGGCAGCACCGGCGGTGGTGCCCTACAGGGCTCTGCCTCCGAGTGTGTGCTCGTCTGCTTGATAACAGCACGTGCCCGTGCCATTAGCGAGCTCAAGGGTCAGACCAGCGTCCATGACAGCGTCTTTCTGCCAAATCTGATTGCCTATGCCAGTCGGGAGGCGCACTCCAGCGTGGAGAAGGCAACCAAAATGGCCCTGGTGAAGCTGCGCATCATTGATGCCGATGAGCGTGGACGCATGCGTGTGGATCTGCTGGAGCAGGCCATACAGAACGATACCAATGCCGGATTAACGCCATTCTTTGTGGTTGCCACTGTGGGCACCACCGGCGGCTGTGCGTTTGATGATATCTCCGAGATTGGCAAGGTTTGTCGCCAAGTGTCCAGCATTTGGCTGCATGTGGATGGCGCCTATGCGGGCAACTCTTTCATTCTGCCCGAGATGCGCGTTTTCTCCGCCGGCTTGGAGTACGCCGACTCGTTCAATACCAATCCCAACAAACTGCTGCTTGTCAACTTCGATGCCTCGGCATTGTGGGTGCGCGATGTGATGACACTGAAGAGCGCACTCAATGTGAATCCTTTGTATCTGCGGCACGAGCACATGAATGGCGTGGACTACAGACACTATGGCATCCCGTTGAGTCGACGTTTCCGTGCGCTCAAATTGTGGTTTGTCTTTCGCACTTACGGCGTCAAGGGACTGCAGGAGTACATACGCAATCACATGGTCCTGGCCAAGAAGTTTGAGATGCTGGTGCGCAAGGACGAACGCTTCGAGGTGCGCAACGATGTTCATTTGGGATTGGTGTGCTTCCGAATGCGGTAAGTTGAGAACTAGCTTATTTTGATTTGGTCACGAGATCAGAAAACAATAGTCTTAAGAATTCTTCAAGTCTTGAAGTTGTTCTACAATGTTTATCTTTTATACCATTTATAGCACGGGCGATGAACCAAATCATCTGCTGTTGGCTCAGATCAATCACTCGGGCAAGATGCACATGACACCAGCCAAGTTCAATGGACGCTATGTGATACGATTCTGTGTCACGTACGAGCATGCCACCGAGAAGCACATCTTCGATGCGTGGAGCCAAATCAAGGGCTTTGCGGAGGAAATATTGCGGGATGCGCAATTGGAGATCAGCTCTGCGCCGGCCACGCCAGAATCAGAACGCACCAGCTCCGAGCCGATGGCCACAGTGGCCGGCAAGCCACCCATCAAGAAGAAGCTCACACGCACCAAGTCCTTGCGCTTCTCCTTCACCCGCAGCATATCACGGGAACAGTTCCAGAGTCAGAGCGAGCATCTTATGGATGGCTGTACGCCTATTTTGGTTGTGGATCCCAAAACGATCCAGCAAAGTTTTCAGCAGGCAACAGAAAATAATCAAAATAACAATAATGATATTATAGCAAAACTGAAGGACATTTCGGATGTGGATACGGATGAGGCGAGCAATTGAGCTGAATGCTTTCCTTGAAGAAATGCAAATCTGTAGATAGTATTAACTGTTTTTTAGGGTTAAAAACAAGCCGTAATGAGGCATGTACCTAAAATCTAACGATTTTAACTTTTTTACTTGTCTTTTTAAGCACGTACAAGTATTATTTATGTAGTTTTTAAGTTGCGCTGCTGAATTTCATTTAATTTATTGGCGGGTTCCTATTGCCACACGTTATACAAACTAATTTCGTATGCATTGTATGTTTAGTTATAAGTCATAAACAAAAGCACTTATTTATAAACATAAACATTTACTTGGCATTTAATATGCACATTTTTTGTAAAAATATACATACATTTTTTACTAAAGATACATATTTGAGTTGGGTTAAAGATCTACAAGTGTTCAGGGTGGTATACTGTAATGTGGCGTCACTCATCTAACCAGTTACCAGTTGAACAATAAAATAAGAAAAATGGCTATCTTCGGCATGCCGAAGCTATATATCCTAGCAGGAATGTTTTTTATACAAAACTCAATTTTCGTCTGATGTGGTACGATTTTGATAAAATGATAGGAAACTATATGAAGTATAATAAAACTCTCAGTTAGTTTGGTTGTAATACAAAAAGTTTTTCATACAAAACCGCATTTTTAACCCGATCCTATGGCAGCTACATTATATATGGTCCGATTTTGACCGCATTTGATCAGATTGTTTATAGTGTTCAGAGACTCGGTTTGGGTGAGTTTTATGAGGATATCTTTATAAACATACAAGTTTTTCATACAAAAACATTGTCTTCGAGCGATCATTCCTTTCCTTTCATCATTAAAGAGACTCGCTCACAAAAACGATCGCTTTACGGCTGAAAAGAGGTAACTCTTAAATAACAGCGTTGCTGCGTGATACCACCTAAAATATTTACACCATGCAAATAGTATTTAACGCAGCTTTCGTAGCTTTTACTCAATTTGACATGTGAGGGAGAGGGACAGGGAGAGGGAGACTTGATTGATTTCATCAATTGGTTTGCATGCAACTTGTGTTGTATACACATATAATTGCAGCTAAAAACAAATAACATTAAGCAATTTGAAGTGCGCTTAAAATACGGGGAATTATGCATGTCAAGATGTATGAATATATTATTATAGGTAGTTTAACGTAAGAATAGTTAAATTTACTTAGTAAATTGAACACAAACGAGCTTACCCTTTAGATGTTTGGTTTTCTCTTAACACCCGACTTGTTAACAAATATGATTCACACTCTCTTGTTCAAGACTGCAAGCCTTTAACACGCGCACAAACAATTATTTTACCCTTAAAACTCCCTTACTCACAACTTTAACAACAAATAATAACAAATTTGAGAAAGTAAACAGCAGCACATGTGTAAAGCACAGCTGAACGATGAATGCGATTGCCGGCATATGCAAACTATCGATAGCTTTGGCACGTCTGCACAAACGCTTATCGATAAGCGCAGATAAACGTAAACAAACCACAGCCGGCGCCTTTTATTGTTAAACGTTTGCAGTTAGTTAATTTTAAGCATAAGATGCCGAACTGGAATCAAATACAATCGCAATTGCGCAGCTCAAGCAATCCCGTTGTATTCTTTGATGTAGCCGTAGGCACGACGGTAAGTTAGCAACAATAAAACATGTGTTTTTTATTTATCACATTCTCTTTTCTACATGTGCAGGAAATTGGACGCATGATTTTTGAGTTATTTGCAGACACTGTGCCACGAACTGCGGAAAACTTTCGACAATTCTGTACTGGCGAATATCGGCCGGATGGCGTGCCCATTGGCTATAAGGGCGCCAGTTTTCACAGAGTCATCAAGGATTTCATGATACAAGGCGGTGATTTTGTCCAGGGCGATGGCACTGGCGTCACCAGCATTTATGGCAACACATACGCCGATGAGAACTTTACTCTTAAACACGACTCACCTGGCCTGCTGGCTATGGCCAATAGCGGCAGGGACACAAATGGCTGTCAATTCTTCATTACCTGTGCGCGGTGTAACTTTCTCGATGGTAAACATGTGGTCTTTGGACGCGTACTGGATGGCCTACTGATTATGCGTAAAATTGAGAATGTGCCCACGGGTCCCAACAATAAGCCCAAACTGCCAGTTACTATATCACAATGTGGACAAATGTAGCATACATTTATATTGTAATATGGCTATATAATAAGTATAATAAAGTTACAGTAAAGTACAATGCGAGTATGCCGACCACTTTTCGCTAAACATTTGTCTTATAAACTAGATATCCTTGTTGAAGTAAGGATAAGCTTCTGTCAATGCTTTCTCTTTGCGCAGTGTCTGACAATCTTCGATCATGAAGCTGAAAATTTAACATATTAAATAATTGTTGACCTTATGCTGTAATTGTATACTCACTCGTAGTACAGTGAAACCAATGGTACCGTTGCCAAGTGCCACAGTGAGTGCGCATCGAGTATCCAAAGTATGGGTGGAAAATCAAGCAGTTCCAGGCTCATAGCGAGCGCAAACAGCACATAGAAACGTAGTATGCGCCTGTAATAGGGACGACGATAGCGCACTTGATGGCACCACACAAACCAGCCCACAGCTGCAAGCACGCCCGTGCCAATGTTTACTTTCATATTGAAGGCGTAGTTGAATTTACCCACGCTTAAGTAAGCAAAATAGTTGATGTAGTACGAGACCAATGCCAATGTGATGACGCCGCGCAGGAATAGCGAATAACGATGTAACATGCGCATCACCATGCAGTACAGTGTGCACAGGATAATAGAGTACGCAAAGGCATAATCCAGCAGCTCTGTTAGCGGAAAATCCCTCGTGTGGAATATGGCTGACCAAATCCAGCCATTAAGACAGGTCTACAAAGGCGAAAAGGAATAGATTACAAAGGAACGGCGTCAGTCAAAGGTTGAGCACGTACCAAGCCAAATATGTGCGCCAACATGTAGCAGGGACTATCCGGCCTCACCACCCGACGAAATTTGCGCAACAAGCGCAAGTGCATGATAAAATTTAAGGCGGAGAATATAACTGAGGCTGGTTCCTGCATGCCAAACAATCGCAGAAATGGCCATTTGCCATAGAACTGTGGTATGGGCCAGCCGCGTTCCAAAAATGCAAACACCGTCCGCCACATGCAGCCATAGGAACACTCATCCGCACAGCTCCAGCCAAAGATGCGATCAAAAATCGTTTGGCCGTAGAAGCTGATGGCTTGTTCCTGTATTTCCAAACCGTCTGCAATATCAAATAACAGGCATTAGTTGTATAGGAGTTAAAGGGATTGGACCTTATACTTGCCAGCTGAGCAATTAGTGCGCTCGCAATTTTGTCGGCAATTGTGAAAAAATGGTGTGCGATCCCCGTTGGAAGCTGCCACCGTCAGCGCTTCGACTAGAAGCAGCAGCATGCATATTGCACTTGTCCTAGCATTAAACCTAGCCATTGTTAACTACTTTAAATTCATTTAATAATATCAATGTTGCAGTTGTAACATTTTGTAAACAAATCACGCCGCTATTGATTTATCGCTGATTAGGGCTGTCAACCGACATGTTGTTACAAATATACACACTATTTGTAAGAGGCTGCTCTCAAGTAATGGCTATTGCTTAGTAAATTCTTATGCACATTTTCTTTTATTGATATCTATGAATTTGCCTACGGTTTTCAAAATATTTTCAAATCTTTTGTTTACCAACCGCAGCAACCCGTTTCAAAAGAGTGGCAGCCCTAGAGAGCTGTCAAAACAGTCAACTGACTGTTACATTTATACCTAAGCGGTTATCGTGATATCTTATTTCAGTATTTAATTGAAGTGTAGTTAATCATCCTAACACACTTGCCAAAGAAGTGAATTTGAAAATAAATTCGCAAAAATAAGCGTAGTCAATACCCAGAATTCGGTTCTTGTATTATTGCATATTGCAATTACCTGCAACAGCAATATCGCGTTATAAGCAACATTGCGTTTTCTATGCGTCGTGTAAACCTTAGTATTTTCTTCTTCGTCTTCATTGCAGTTGTGTTTGTGCTTGCTCTGCATTGTGTGTTGTGATTGAGTGCTATGAAAAAGCAATAATTTAACGAAGAACACATAAAAATCATTGCGCAAAGCAGCTGAATTAAATAGTATTACACGCTTTGGCATGGCAGCTGTTGCCATAAAATAAATGCAAATATTTCAATACACTATATACATCCATTAACAGCTGCAGGTGCAATCTACACTGGTAAAATAAATACAGTATTTATATAGCCTGAAAACGCTGCTAGCATGTTAAATTGCAGGCAATCAATGCAGCTAGCTAGTAGCCAAAAACATAGTCATATTGTTTGAGCGTGTGCGTGCAGGTTATATTTGGAATATGACGTTGTGAACTGCATAAATTAGAACAACAAAAGGCTCATTAAAGTGTGACCAGGCTACAATCTGCATGTCCGAGTATCTATCAGTGCATGCCAGCGGCAGTGCCAGCGCCAGCGATGCTATTGACGCCCACACACTGAGGAGTCAGCACCAGCAGCAGCAGAGAGAAGCGACGCCGCGTAAGCCACAAAGTATTAAGGTAAAGTTGTTTTACTCTCTATCAAGCTGTATCTTGCTTAAACACTATCAATTTTAGCGTGAACCTTTAGTATTCTTCATCATGCGTCTCAATCTGAAAGCGGTGCTCCTGTTTCTCACGGTGGCTGTTATGGTGATTACCTTGGGCATTTATATGCGCAGTGCCGCCTTTAGCTTCTCGCCGGACTTTGTGCGTCAGCTGGGCAGGCGGCAAACGGCCGAAACGATGTCCAGCTCTGTTGCTGGTCAAGAACTGGCAACGCCGCTGCAGGACATTGAATGCGCCATCAATCAGGAGTATAGCATACACTGCAAGCGCGATGAGAATGCCAATGAGGTTTATGTGCCCTTCTCCTTTCTGCGTCAGTATTTTGATGTCAGCGGCGCAGTAACCAGTGGCTCCGGCAGCGAACCAGCCAAATTCAATTGGATGCACAGCAATTCCAAGGTGAATCTGCCGAAGGGCAAGTACGATCCACGCGGTGTATTCATGTATTTTGAGAACTACAATGTAGAGGTGCGCGATCGGGTCAAGTGCATCAGTGCGGCAGAGGGAGTGCCCGTAAGCACGCAGTGGGAGAAACGTGGCTACTTCTATCCCACACAGATAGCACAGTTCGCACTAGCCCACTACAGCAAGAATCTAACGGAGCCGACGCCGCGCATACACGTGCTCGAGGACGCCGATGGCAATCAAATGGACTGGACTACGCCCAAGACCAGCAACATGACACGCATCTGGCATCACAAGTTCAACACGAGCATAGTCCAGTTCGAAACGACTATTGGCTATGAGAGCGCCATTAGCCTTCAACTGAATCAGACGCAGGATCTGGTGCTCAGCGTCGATCTGCTGCTGGTGACCAATAGCAGCAGCCTGATGGTCACCGTCCTGAATCGCGATACGAAGCACAGCTATAACTTGCATTATATTGCCGCCGAGCTGCTGCTCAGCGTGCAGGAGTCGAACATTTACTACGGCTTGGGCAGTGGAGCGCTTAACAAGTGGCGTCACATAACGAGAGATCTGCACATCGACGTACAGAAGGGCATTGTCATGGGCGACAAGCGTTCGCCGTTGAAGGTGCGTCGCAGTGATCTGGAAGTGCTTTCCGTTGCCTTCTTGGGCATTGGTTTCTATGATAACATGACGCTATCGACGAGCGACCATTTGGCGCACTTCTATGATGCAGCCGAGTGGTTTGTGCACAATCAAGATATTAAGACAGGCGGATGGACGAATCCAGTGCGTCGCAGTCTAAATGGCTTTGCTGAGCTGCGTCCCGGCTGGATATCGGCCATGGGTCAGGGCCATGCCATCTCAGTGCTGGCGCGTGCCTACTGGCATTCTGGCGGCGATGTGCGTTATCTTAAGGCGGCGTCTCTAGGCCTGCAGCCGTATCGCGTCTATTCGCGCGATGGCGGCGTTCTGGCGCAGTTCATGGACAAGTATTATTGGTAAGTAGCGCACAGTTTAAGTTAATTATGATCAATATGTTAAATTTGATTGTACACAGGTATGAGGAGTATCCTACAACGCCACCGTCATATGTGCTCAATGGTTTCATCTACTCGCTGCTGGGTCTGTATGATTTGAACAGCACGGCGCCTGGTAAAATAGCTCGCGAGGCGGGTAAACTATTTGCCCAAGGCATGCACTCGCTGAAGAAGATGCTGCTACTATATGACACCGGGTCCGGCACCAGCTACGATCTGCGTCATCTGAGCCTGGGTGTAGCACCGAATTTGGCACGCTGGGACTATCATGCAACGCATGTTAATCAGCTGCTGCTGCTGGCCACCATTGACAGCGATCCGCTGATTGCTCAGACCGCGGAACGCTGGAAGGGCTACATGTTTGGCAAGCGGGCCAAACACAACTGAGAACGAAGGAAGCTGGCGGCGGTGGCTGCTGCCGCTTCGTGGCAGCCGCGTCGCCTGCTCGACAGGCCCAACAAGTGATATTTTTTGCAACCATTTGAAATGGTTGCGTTTATGCCGCGTCCCTTTCCAATTTAGAGTTAATACTGCTCGCAACTGGCAACGAATTTGAGTTTGAAAGCTTTCGTATTCGTCCGAACTGTGCTTAATTATTTGTTTAGAAGTTTTAGTTATTATTAGTATTAAGGAATTGTACCTTTCTTCTTCGTGTATACCTTGAATTGCATAATCATTAGTTGCTATTAGCATCTATAACCATTTGTTGAACCATTTATGACTATAGCTTAATTGTTTCCTAACTATGTAGTAGTTGCACGCGTATTTCACTGGACAATATCAGAAACCCTTAAAAATAATAACGATAGAGAAAGTATTCTTCGGCACGCCGTAGCTTACATACCCTTACAAAGCATTTATAATACTTAACTCTTGGCATGCTAAATGAGTTAGCATTGGATACCTTTTGTCTGATCCAATGCAAGGGTATTCAAAATACCACTTATTACAATAACTGTTGTATGGTAGTCAACTTTTTTACTGCGCTAACTAAGTAGAGTTCGTTACACACCCCCTGTATAAAGTAAAATGTAGAGCTTAGCATTATAACTATAGGACACACTCGATTTATAGTTAGTAACTATTAGATGCATAGATATCTAAAGTAAATATTTGGGAACACTTGTACTTATCTTCTTAAAAAAGTATCTTGTGATGTTCCAACTCAAATACTAACTGCCCATTTCAAAGTGTAACTAAAACTACGTTTATACGGCATAAACATTGCAATATTGTCATCTGGCTACTGAGACACTTTTGTAAATACATAGCATGATTTACATATGCATGGTAAATCAAAGCTGTATCTGATCTTTATCAAATGAATCGCTCAATTCTTATTTAATCAAAAGCCAATTTTTATAGTTTTCTTTTTCGTTCTTCCATATATGCTATTATTAATATATTATATATCAGTAAAAGCTTACGTATAAACGTAGTTTTGAGTTAAGATCAGATTTGATGTGTGTATGTAACATGTACGAGAATAATACTACTATATAAGCATGTAATGTGACGTTGTTGGCCACTTTGAGAGTTTCTCGACTTAAACGATGCCATTCCATTGTAATTTTAATTAAACATTTAACTTTAGTTCTAACATACGCCGATGCTGTCAATTAAGTGACTAATGTTTTAATATCATTAATACATTTATCTGTTATGTATTTTAAACCCAAAACAAAACAAAAACGAGACTGTTAACAAAAAGAAAACCCAAATTAAGTAAACGATTGATTTTAAACGATTACCTATAAGAAAAATGAATTTCAAGTATGTATGAATTTACACCATGTTCTTGTGTTATCAATTTATTTACAATTTGTTTAATTGTTGTAACAAAAATATAAACCGCCTCTATCAACGTAATTATTACAACACATATGTTTTAACTTAAACAACTAAAAACAGTTATGGGATTTGTCAGGATCGATTCGATGTGAGCACATGCGATCGAATGGAGGGCGGCCCACTGCGTCGGCTGACTTCCTGTATGAACGCACTCTCCATTTGATCGCATATCAGATCGAAGAATATATTGGCAATATTGCTGTGCAGTAGTGATTTGAATTTGAATGCCACCCTAAAGTCCAGCACACACGAGTTGGGCACGTCCTTAAGGCCGGGTCTAAAGCGCCATTCGTTAAGTAAATAGTTGAAGAGACGTCCATCATGGCACTCCGATTTCACCAGATGGGGCCGCTCCAGTGTAACCTTCGATGTGTATGCCTCATTCAGCGGCGGAAAACCCACAATCAAGTCTGCCTTGAAACCGGAGCCGTGTTTGCATATGCTGTGCACATGCGATCTCTTTACATACGGCACAAACTTGTGGTAGTTGCTGACATCGGAGACCACGCTGTACATGTCCTGCATGGAGTAGCTGCAAGAAATTGTAGTTTAGTATATAGTTTGTAGTATACCTGAGTTTGGGGATAACTCGCTCCTTCTGTGGACTTTCAAAGGAACATACGATGGAATTACTTAGGAAATGTGGGAAATGGAATTAAACAGAAGCTTAGCTTTGCCGACAGCTTAGGCCCTCAACACTAGGCATAAAACAACTTTCCTTATCAATCCTAAAAAGGATGGCATTCGCCTCTTTACGGAGTATCTCACTAGGTACTGCTCCCTAAAATAATACCTTCGACCGATGTATGCAGATGCCAGATGGTGCACGCAAGATAGATAATCTTCTATTAGTGCCTTAAACTTTGCAGAAGATTAATAATTTGGTAGACATACAGGATCATCATAAGAAGTCAAACATTAGATGAATCTTTCAGAAGATACTTAAGGCATTGCAATTGATAATCCCATTCATCCCCAAAGCTAGACACTAAATTTGGTAAGAGTATTACTAATCACCTGCAGGAAAGATTGGAAGAACCTAAACCCTTGCCCGCCCACTTCAGCCCCCAAAAATTAGCTATATCTACATATTCAACACCTTTATACTAGCTAGATTCATTACCACCAGGTAATGAGTGCAGAGTATATAGCAGTCGGTAGCTTCCGACAGCAGTTTTCTTACTTCATCAATTGTTACTCACCCGACGAGCTCTTTTTTGGTGTACGAGCGATTTTTGTTGCGAAAGTCATTGAACGTTATGTAGGTGCGTTGGATGCCATTGGCATAAAAACGCGTCCAGCTCTGTTGCTGACAACTGCAACGAAAAATGCTGGACTTGACTAAAGACAGTTTTTTAATAATTTATACATGCAATCTATATGCTGAACAAAATACATTTTACATGATACACAAGGCTTGCCCAGATTTTAGAATCTAGATTATGTAATTTACATTTACCTGCTGACCTTGATTCAATGAGGCGCTGCCGAATTCTTACATCCAATGCTTTTAGTGTGCTGCCCTTTAACATTTTTAACAAAATTAAGTTGTGAACTTGGAAATATGTATATCAAATATTTTTCCACTACAAACTTTGCACCCCCAACCGCAACACGCTAATAACCAAGATCAGCTGTGTTCCTGACGTTGCCAGACTGCTGCAACAATTCATACATGCACCAAATAAAACAGCCTTTTCTATTCTTAGCACTTTAATTTTTCACATAATTGCACAGTAGGAACGCGCGTCCTCCTGCGGCACTGCCAAGCCGGACATCTCTTTTTGCTTCAGTTCCAAGTAGGTGTTCTCATTGCGCTTCTGCAGCCATTCAGGCAGCGGCTTGGCCCAATCCTGTGGCGGCTGTTTTCGCTTTGTCCATGTGTCGTTAGCAAAGTGTGCTCGCAGTCGAGTGCGGCGTCTCAGCTCCTCGCTCTTGATTATGGCGGCGCCAGCTTCCACATCATTGCCGTTGGATTGCTCAAAGCGCTCGCAATTCTTAAAGTCCGTCAGCCATTGCGAACAGTCAGTGTTCTCGCCATGCACGAAATATTGATGGAAGCGTGCCTTGAAACTGTTACAATCATCATACTCATCCTTGTAGAGGTGACAAGGACGTATCTGCGTGGGTTGTGCTATTAGTTTCGTGATTTATTTAGCAGCTTAGTACTTACGGCCCACGTATCATCTATCTTTGCATTAGTATCTGACTGGTTTATCTCAGCATTTTCACTTTTTGCGGACATTATATAAAAATACTTCGCTCTACATGAAAGAAAGAAAGCACAGCAGATGTTTTTTGTTTACTACGGGAGACAGTGATGCCAGATCGCTCAAAATGTACCGCCTGCAATAGTAAACTTCAATCCCAAATTCTTGTATATTTTTTTGTTTAATTGCAATTAATTGCACAATTAATGATTCCATGTACATCAAAAACATTTAGTAAAATTGAAAAGGTGAACAATATCGCTTTGTTTGATACTGCCTGGTAAATATGTATACACAAGTGTGATGACTTTTTAATGTCTCATCGTTAATTCAAACCGTTATTATATCCAGAATAAAATAATTATGCAGAAGTGTATTCATGTCGATTGTGTAATATGCGCTTTCTATTAATATATATGTATGTATTTGTTTAAAAGGTTCGTACTTAATTAAAGCCTTTCAAAGTAAATTTCAAGCGTTTTCAGCATATTACAACAGAACTTAAAAAATTAAAATAACGTTTTTTGTGGTTACAATTTTACTTACAAAACTAAACCCGATGGCATGTTTAAACTAAATCGTAGTCAATATATTACAAAATATTTGGAAAACACTTGTAAATTGTTTCACAAACTACGTACAATATTTCTAAAACCAGTTTCTTATATTCCTTATATTTTTTGTTTGTACACATCTTAACTGGGTGAGAGAATTGATTTGGGCCAACTACGACAAATCAGAGCATATATTTTGTATATATATGTATTTGATTTGTATACGTAATTGTAATTCAGTATTATAATGTAGTAATGTAAATATATGTAAGTGAAGTGTTTCCTTTTTATAACTAAGTTTAAACTTTAGTTTGACTTTTAAGACTTAGTTGCTAAAAGACGAAACGCAAATAAATGTACGCGTTCGGCAACAGGCGGCTCCTGTTTTGGGATCTATTTGTTTGTTGTTGTTGTTGTTGTTGGTTTGTTGTTGTTGTTTGTTGTATGTAGCTGCTTATAGTAACCATCGAGCGTCCAGCACATTCTCCAATTGCAGCAGTTGCAGCAATTGCCGCTGCTGGTAATGCTACAATCAGCTCGACAGTTAGTATTTGTTATGCTGTGCCAGCAGCTGCATATCCGTCAGATACTTGATGATGTGCACCTTCGCCTCGGCCTTTTGTCGCACGCCCAGCGTGTTTAGCATATCGGTGACCACCATGCCAAACGACTGATCCTCGGCGCTGACCGCCTGCGAGACATTATTCTGGAATATCTTGATCGTGTTCAGCATGTTATCGCTGTGCTCCTCCTCGCTACGTTCACGCTTCAGTGGCGGCTCATAGAAATATGGCTTCTGGTCCTTGCCCACAGCAGTAGCTAGCTGGGCATCGCCAGTTACAGTTATTTCTATAAGAGATACACCAACATTATATTAGCAATTTATTTACAATATTATATAGCAAATGAGTTTGGTGAGTGAATACTCTTGTTTTTCGTCCTTTTTCAATGTGCTTACCATGCGGATGTGTCAGTGCCTGTGCGGATGTGGTGGCGCTACCATTGAAGGGCTGTGCAAATATGTCGACCACAGTTTGTTGCTGTGCCTGCTGCTGCTGCGAGGGATCGGCCACCTGATTGGCATTCTGGCTGCCATTGGCGCACTTGCCCAGCAGCGATTCGCGGTATTGGCGGATTGAGTCCACAAGGAACTGCATCTGCTTGAAGTAGCGCCAGCGAGATTCTTGGCACAATTTCATTTCGCGCGCGAATTTATCACGCAGGCTCTTCCATCGCTTTGTACATTTTTGTTCTGCAAAAAAAACCATATGGATTTAAAAAAAAATTAAATTTTAATTTAATGTACATAAATGCAGTGTATAAACATAGGCATATTGCATTTGAAACCCATTAAAGAATTCCATGCATTTGTGTTATCAGCTGTCAAGTTTTTCTTTGGTGGGTGGCAACGCCGCCAACAGACGTCAACATATGTATGTACGTCAAACTGCAAACCAAAACAAACCGCGAGACGTCACCGCAGTCGCCGTCGCCCCCGCAGACACTTGAACAAACGGCGTTAGCTGTTGGCAGAAGCAGCAGCAGCAGCTGAGCTGAGGCTGAATCCGTGGCACGCCAGCAGCGACAGCAGCTTCCGAGCGGCCCGTCAGGCGCGCGCCCGCTGCTGCTGTCGACGCGACGTCGACTACAACTACGAGTTGATTCTGCCCGCTTGGTATTGGTAACGCCAGCAGCGGGCCCAGGCAGAGAACCTGTGGCAGAGTCTTGACATTTAGTGCTGCATTCAGCGGTTTGGCGCCAAATCGATGTTTTAAAACGCTTATATCAGTTTAACTGCTTGCATAACTCAATGGAAAATTACAAAAAAAAAATTGAATCGGGGGCGCAGCATATAAAACAAAAATTTAAAGGCAGGGGCAACAGACGGGACATTTTTGTTGGTATACACTTTTTGTATACTCATGAAATGAAAGCTGTTCGGTTGGTCGACGAATGCCTGTTTCTGTGTGCGTGTGCTGTTTAGATCTGTGTGAGTGAGCCACCAACAGCAACAGCAGCAGCAGCTGCAGCGACGGCAGCAGTGGCAGTTGTATAAAAATAAACGCTGGCGTAGGCAGCGTGTGTGTGACAGAGACAACTACTGCGACGCAAAAGTACAGCAACTTCAAAAATGTTGACTGCGCGCACACACCGTCGACAGCGCAGCCAGGCGCGCAGCTGAAGCGCCCAAATGAGGGCGTCGTAAATATATTGCAACTAGTGATGTAAATCGTCAATTGCGCAAAAAATTATATATATTATATATAAGTTCACACATTTTTTTTAAAAATGTATAAGAAATGCTATGGCGTTCAAATATTTGGTTAGCTAAATTTATAAAAACAAATTTTTTAGGAAGCTACGCACTTGCAACGCTTACGCGTGCATTGACATAGCGGCCAACCCGCAATGCAAGCAATGCGCTCCTGTAATTTCACAATCGTCTGTCGCGTCTCCGTCGCGTCGCCGTTCACTTTTGCGTCGTTTCTGTACACTTGCTTTTGCTGCCCGCCCGCTGCCGACGCCCGCTGCTGCAGACGATGTCGTCTCTGTTGCCAGCCCACTCTTACCCCCCTCTTTGTCTCTTCCATCTGCCTAGAATTAATCAATTTGCAGCGTCGTCGTTGTCGTCGTCGTCGCCGTCGCCAGCCGCCTCGGCTGATACCCAAACCAATTTCACTTGCCACAGCGTTTGGTTGGAGCTCCCTTCGGACTTGTTTCTCAACTTCAAAATGTTATAACTTCAAAATTTCACTTACCGCTTACGCCAAGCGTTTCAGCGATTTGCTTCCAGGTTCGCGCCTTACGCACAAAGTGCTTGTAGTTGTAATGTGAGCGATCGTATATAACGGGATTCATTTTGACCGCCTCAATCAGATTGAGATCAAACTGCTGCTCCAGGTTGGCATCCAGTTTGTCCATCTCGATGGCTGCACTAAGCGTGTGCACTGAGAGAAACAACACAAAAAACACAGGTCGTATTAGATATCTACATACACACATGTATGTATGTACGTACGTATGTATGTATGTACATAAGTTGGCCACTTTATCAAATTGTCATAAAAAACAAAAACTCACTTTGTTTCTTTCGTTTGCTAATTGTTGTTAAATAATTGGCGCGCACGCACCCTTTATAGTTTATTTGTTTTTATTTTGATTTGGTCTTCTTCGAGGAAGAAACGTCGCGACGTCGACGTTCAATTTTTATTCCTCAGTCGCTGCCAACAGTGAAATTTGCTCCAAGAATGCAGCAGCAGGCAGCGCAGTTTACTTGTCTAGTATGTATATTTTAACACAGCCAGCCGCTGCGACGATTCGACGTCAAATAAAGGAGACGTCGACAGCGTCGCGACGTTGTAGTCAGCGTTGGCTGAATAATGCTTTCTCACTTACACATATGTGCTATGTCTGCTTCCTCTTTTGCGCATATTCAAGTGCTGAAAAGTGCTGGTTAACGGTGCATACGGACATGGTGTTGATAAGCGTCAATGTTTTGGCTGATATTTCGATACATGTAATCGATAGGCAAATGTATATCGATAGTTCATTTGGGTAGACTAATCAGTTGTAATGTAAATAAAATATTGTGCGCAACATATATGTATATAATCCAAAAGAAGTTGGCAGCTGTTAAATTGAAATTCGACTAAATATTAGTGCTCATTGTTAATAACAGCAAAGTATTAAATTTCAGTCGATAATGGTATAGGGTGTCTATATTACCCCTACGTCATGTAACCTCTTGCAAATTTTCAATAATCTTTATAATCAAAAAGGCCTTATTAAAGTTTCAATGCGAATGTTTCCAAATTTCCTTCACAATAGGAGCTAGATGTTACCAGAAGTCCTTTGAGTACGTTTCCATAAAGGACACATTTATTATAATTCTGCTTAGATATGTATACATATATACGGCGCGTCGTCATGTACCATATAATGAAAACAAAGATTTGAAAATTATTTAGTTTTATGTATTTCGGTTTCGTTTTCGGTGTTTATACAATTGCCTGTATCTGAACAAAAAACGATTTGAATAGTTGTGGATGAAATAAAAAAATGTTTTCTTAAAAATTTGCATTGCATTTTACTTGCTATACACTCGAAACATGCTACTGCCTTTGAAGAACTGGAAACAAACTGTATGATACTAGATATAATAGTTAAAAGTATGTTATAGTTTAAACAAAATTTCTCAATAGTGCGTGTAGAAATAGAATGGGAAGCAATGAATATGTGTGTTCACATTATAGGAAAGTATAAATTATATTTGAGCTTAACTTATTTATGTGTATGTATGTATGTATTTCTAATCAAAAAGGAATGACTTAAGAGTTAGTTAAAAATCCTTCTTAGCAGTAATTATGTTTTAGAATTTGTGTGTAACACGAAACCGGCAGCAATTCAAAAAAAAAAAAATAATGTTCAATATGAAAGTAAAGTTTTAGGCGCAAGTAAGCAAATTTTGTTTGTTCAAATTTAACATTATAATTGTAAAATGTGGGGCACACAAGTTTCTATAAATTTTACATTTTGTAATCATATATTTGATAATCTTTAAACTAAATGCTAAGCAATTTTACATGTGTTGTGTTTTCTGAGTGCAAATTCAATTGCCGAAATATGTCAATAGGAATTCCCTCATCTATTTTGTGTTATTTGCCGAAGAACTGTCACATTTGGGTTTGTTTGCTATAGTTGTGTGTATTCTTGTGGGTGTTTTGTTTAGTAATCACTTAAAATTATCATTTGTTGATTTTCTTTTGATTATTACATTTTGTTTTCTTGTCGGGTTGGGTTGTGTTTAGAATATTTAGCTTAAAATGTAACGAAACAAATGTAGGTATTTTGTTCTTCTAATGGGACCCTTCTTTTTTTTTGTATTTTCTTTTTTGTTTTATCAAAATATGATGTGTGTTCTTGTTGCTGTAATTTGTGTATGTGTGTGTATGTGTATTTTTTAAATTTATAACGTACAAAGACGATACAGTTGTAGATCATGCTGTTTTTAACCATCATGCTTTCTCTTCTTGCCCCTAGCTTGCGACTCTTCTGTAAAAATCCAAAACATCATTTCAATCAGTGGCAGACTTGATATTAAAACTTTCGTGACTTAAGCTTACCTGGCTTCTCAGCTTCCTTTTCCTTGGCATTGACCGATGCAGCCGACTCATTTGCCTCACCATCGGCCTCATCAATATCGGAATCCTCATCCTCATCGTCATCGCCGCCCTCACCCTCCTCCCAGTCGGAATTATCTTCCTCTAGATCATCATTGTAGACCTGCAAATATTGCCGTTTAGTTTAAGCTGCTGTCATTTATTTAAATCTTAGCTTACCTCCGACAGTGATACATCGCCATTGTCCTCTTCATCGCTTTCATCACTGTCGCCGTCCTCGTCGTCATCATCGCCAGAAACTGCAAGCAATCAAAAGCAAATTTGTAAGGTTTTATTAAAAATACAACAGCATAATGCTTACAATAGGCGGCATTTGCCAGATTTAATATTGCTAAAAACCAATAGAGTAAAATTGCGAAATTTGTGGTGGGATTGTTGACATTTGGCTGTATCGTTTCACGGTTTGCCTCTATCACAGCTTGGCTAGCAGCCACCGAGGACTCTCTTAGCTGCAATTCTTTTAAATATTCATCTAATTCGTCAACTGCATTGTCATCTGCAGGCAACTTGGACGTGCTGCCACTGGCACTGGCATCGTTTGACGCATGCTGCAAACATTTTTTGGCCTTTACACGCTGCTCCAATGCCTCGAGCTCGTCTAAATCGATTTCTAAACCATTTAAACAGAAGACACTGCGCTCATCTGAAAGGCGACAGAATCTGTATTTTGTGATGTGTATGATACGATAACTAGACAGACACCAACGTGCAAGCAATGAATGTGATTGATATGGATGACTGTAAGTCAATCTTTTTTTTTTGGAATCATGGACTATGGAGAGCGGAGAGAACAGCCTGACCTGTTTATTTTTAAGCTGAAATAACAGCAAAGTTTGGTGTTCATCTGGTAATTTAGTTGATGAAAGAATCAAGTTTTATGTACATAGAAAATGTTAATCCAGCGATACATATTACGACTTTGACTTCACAAACCAAAATTATTTTAATATTTGCCAAAATATGCGTTGTCAAGGAACTTAATTTTCTTTTCGGCAGTTTGAATATGTGAGGTTACGTATTTTGTACTTTAAGAATATCAGGCTGTTTATTTTCTGACATGAGTAGGTAAAACTGCAACGTTTGAAACGATTGAACATTAAATTTTGACTATTTTGTATACCCGAAATCAGATTTAATATCGCCAAATATTTATTTTTATATTTCATTTAGAGCGCCATTGGTTTTAAAGAATTATGAGTTCAAATGTAACGCCCGCAGCGCAGGATTATACCATATACTCAGTCTTATACACACCTTCATCCTCGGAGTCATTGCCGTTGACCTCCTCATCGTCATCCCCATCCGACTGCACCTCCTCATCGTTACAATCGAATCTGTATGAGATATAAGCTGACTTTAGTTAAACATTCTCAAATGGGTTAATTTCTATACTGGAAACTTACCCATCTAGAAAGTTTAGAGATGGCAACATCTTGAAGATCTTCTCACGATAATTTTCCACTTGAGTGGCATCATTATTGAATAGATCCAACACAGCTAAGTTTTTGAATTCCTCCAATGGCTTCAATGTTTCCAAATCCTTGATTTTATTACCAGACAGATTTAAGTATTGTAGTTTTGGGCTTGTCGTCAGATAGTTGAGGCCACTCGAAATTCTATTATCGGATAATTCCAACTTCTTGAGATTGGGCAACTTGGGGAAACCTTTGAGTGTGGTAAGGCCCACGTTGATCAAGCTTAATGATTCCAAGGCGGTATATTCATCTGTAAGGCCAACAATGCTTGTACTCCGGCAGTTGTCCAGATTCAGCTCTGTGATCTGTTTCGGGGAAATAAGAATAAGCGGGATACACTTTTAAAGCATTTTCTATACAAATTTAACATTATTACTATATGAAGTAGAAAAAACGGCCGAGTTTGGTTGAGTTGTTCATAAAACCATTTGCGAGGCTACAATAAAACATTTAAAATCAAACTACTTTTAGTATTTTGTACAAACATCTCAAACGGAAATGGGCATATTTAGCGTTAGATCGTTTGGTCACACTGCCTATGTATTCAGCGTGCTGTGGGACTGACAGTCCGCCATGTCTGTGTGAACGTGTGGCAGAACAAGCGCAAAGAAAAAAACTCAAAATGGAAAATAGATACGCAAAAAAATCGATCAAACTCAAATTTTTTTGAATGCAAAATTAGTCACACACAAAATGGCACATTGAGCAACAAATTAAAGTATGGTAAAAACAATTACATGTGCTGAGACATCAAAAATGATTTAACCATTGCGCATCCAAACAGCAGCTGAAGCTGAAAAAGTGGCAACGCGTTTATGTAATAGCATTTTTTCAGACGTGTGTATGTGTGTGCGTGTACGTGTGACGTACGCGCCACAAAGCGGAATGCGCGAAAATGGGCATTGAAAGAGCAGCGCAAAGAGCAATTGCTGATAACATGGCAGCCGTGCTACAAACAAATGTTTTTGTGGCGCTTGCCGGGAGGTGGGGCAGAGAAGCAGCATAAGTCCTCAAATTTGTGGAATGAAACAACCCGCCAGCCCCAACAAAACAATATGTTTACAATCTGTCGTTTGTAGTTGTTGCGCCTGAGAAGAAGAAGCAGATGCCTTGTGATAACCAAATGTGGAAGGGGTGTTGGGTGTGGGGGAACCGAAATGACAATGGCTACTTTTGATTGATTTCTGATTAGCCCAATTATAGCAATCTAGTTTAAAGAATTACACAAAAGCGGGCAACAAATTGCGTTGTACTAAACTGAGACGTGTTCGTCATCTGTTCTGTTGGACAGAGTTACATGCACACATATGTACATACATATACAGTAGTTAAATGAGTGCCCCACACACGCAGCTTAAGCTTTGAAGCGTGTGCATATGAGCTTAGCTTTGACTACGTACATGTATGTATGCGTTGCGTTGTCGCTGCTTTTGTAATAAATGTGTGTGTGTATTTGTAGATGGGCTTGTGTGCACTACAGCGGGCGCGCTTTGGGTGGGTGGGGTATGTGTGTGTGTGTGCCTGATTGAGTAGGCCTTGCCAGAGCGCATGTTTATTAATCAGCAAAAATGCCACACCAAAAAAAAAAAAAGGTTTATCTGCTCTGTTCCCTTCAATTTGCTGCATTTCTTATGCTGAGTGAAAGAGAGATAGAGAGGAAAGTGCATGTAAACAGTGCATGTACCGTTTGGGGCGGCCGGTTTTTTGCATTGTAAAAGGTCTAGCCAGCAACGTGTGTATGTGTGCATATATATGAGTGGGTATTTATGACTGCGCAGTCAATATGGCTGCGTGTGTGTGCACGTCTCAACAGCAGCAGATATAGCCAAAGCTGTCCGACCCATCGGCATTGGCGAGAATGTGTCGATTATTATGTGCATACACGTTTCTTGTTAGCCTGTATGTATGTGTATGTGGCATGTCTTTGTTTGTGTGTTCTTATGTATGCGTCTTTCTGTGCGGTTCTCGTTAGCGTTGGGGTTTCTAGTTCAATTTGATAAGTTCAGCCGGTCAGTTCAGACTTGTTCATTGTATGTAATTTTATTCAGTCTTTTATGAAAGTTACCGCTCATTTAGTAAACTTATTCATTCGTCCATGAACAATATGAATTAGTTCAGCAAACGAAAGAACTAAAGAACTTGGTATTCTAGACTTTGAGATGTTGATGAAGGTTAATCTGTGTAACGTTCACTATTGTCTATCCAAAGCGGAAAAACATTGCTTAGTTTATCGAAAATAAATTTGCTAGCGTGTTTTAATACAGCACAATTTGCTTAATTTATCAACTAAACAAGTTGATAGTTTTGTTCACGAATCAGTTCTTCAGGAATCAGTTCAGTCGTTCATTTAAATGACCCGTTCAATTGAACATGTTCTGAACGTAACGACACAGCTCTAGTTCTTGGCGTTGTTGCGTACATACATATGAATGATGCGCGCGCTATAATGTTGTTATAGATACATTTTGGTATCAAATAACCTGAAATTACAGCAAACAGCATGGCACACAAACACACACACACGTGTGTACATACACATGTACATATGCATGTATGTTTGCTTGCTTATTGCAGTGTTTGTCACAAATCGAAGGCCGGCAGCAGCAACAACAAAAACAGTTTATAGCATTGCCAGCTGGCGCAATTTCAGGTGCGCATCGCGATCAGCACTTATTAGCATGCGTTAAACAAGCCCAAACTTGTATATATGTATGCACTAACACATAGTGATTAACATTATTTACATGATTACATGAAATAATTAGAATTTGTGCAGCATTTTGCAGTTTGAACAAAGCAAGGCGCAAAAATGAGCGCACATGGCAACACTGTTCGCGACACACACACAGGCATACGAGCAGCGCATGTATCTACATGTGTGTGCGTGAATTTGCTTATGGCGATCAATTTTTTTTCAACGATGGATGTTATTTGCCGCTTCTTCTTCTGTTTTCAGCGCTTTTGCGCTCTTTTTTTTATGGCGTCGACGACAAACGGCACAAATTGAAACTAGATTTACATGATGGCGTAGTTTTGTTGTTGTAGAACACACACACATATATATATAACGCGTTGTAATGAAAATTTGTGTAATCAGAACTACTAAAATGAATTTTGCGCGTTTTTCGGCTTGTTTGTCGCTCTCTTTCACACTCTTTTCCACATTATCAATAAGCATAAAACAAAAAAAACTTACCTGGCTCGTTTTACGTGCGCGTCTCTCCAATTCTATTCTCTTCTCCATTATGTTTAGTGTGCTTTTGATTTTGAAAATTTGACTTCAGCTGCACTTGTTTATTATTTGGTAAAAGCGATTTTTCTCTCGCACGTCCCAACACCAAGCTCGCAGAAATGCCAAAGGATACACCAATACTGTTGCAATTCTTGGATGTCTGTATGTGTGTGTGTTGGTCCCCTGCGACAGCGCGCACGCACCAGAAACAGCAGCAGCAGCAGCAAAGTCGTCGCTCGTCGTTGTCACACACACAAACACCTTGCAAATTTTTCTTTTTATTTTTGTGCTTTGATTATTTTTGCCGCCGCCACCCGACGTTGTTGTTGTTGTCTAACAGGGAAAATGTACAGGAAAATTAGTTATTGCAAATACTGTCTGGAATAATGTGTAACAGTTGCAGTTGTGTACTTCAATCGTAAGCGCATTTTCACACACACACACACACACTTGTGACGCGCTATTTTCAAACGGCAGTTTTAACACGTTTTTCGACAGCTTTTTATTACTTGTCTGGTTTTTTGAGCTCAGAATGTGCCGCTATTCGCACTTACCTTGACTCGTTGAATATTTAAATATTGCAATCAATTTTTAATTGTATTTTCCAACTAACAACAACAACACAACCAACAAAAAAGCAACCAGTATAAAGCGCTAGAGATGTGCGATAATCATTATAGAGCTGCAAAACTATCGTCTATGCGTTTTGGGGGCTATTCTTATCTGGCATATCGATATAATTTTGGCGGCATTTATTTAACATAACTGCTCCTTAGTTAACAGCATGACTCCTCGTTCAACAGAAAGTATGGTTTATGTCTTTACTAAGCTCAGATTTGTGTGAACATACATCAATTTACTTTGGAATATATCTAAAACATTCAGAGATGCCTAATAATGAGCTATTAGAGATGTTGCCAACAATTTTTTAAATAATAGCAGCTTAACAGAATTATACAAAGCGTAACAGAGCGAAAGGTGTGTGTATATGCTTATAGTTGACCTACATTTGCAAGATGCTTATGCTACTAAGCACTAGATGGCGCTGCATACACAACAAATGCGATAGGTTTGACCATCCAAAACAGTCATATCGACTATAAATATATCCAGCAACTACCTTGATCGGTTTTTATTAATGTGAGTGGAGACCTTTAATGGCCTAGCATTTTTCGCACATTTCATATTTAGCGAATGCAAGAACCCATGAAGAGGCTCTAACAAGGAAGTTCATTGTTGCAAATTGTCTGCTGCTTTATTTGAATTGTACAAATTGCGATATAAAAGAAAGATATAAAGAATTACAAAGATAATATTGATATTTATACGCGAAATGTTAAATTTCAGTGTGTTTTCAAAATCGCTGTTAACTGACCTATACAGTTATCGATACCCATAAAGCCGCAAGATTATCCATTGATATTTCGATATTTATATCGATATATCGCTATTTTCAAATCCCCAATTCGCGCCTCTTTATGTTTCTCTACCAAACACGCGAAATTCGCCAACGCAAACAGACTCGCAAATATAATATAATATAACTAGATGAAACACCATTATTTTTAACAACTACAGAGGCATTTAGAACACATTAATGCATATGTAAATACAATTCAATTGCATTTTGAAGGTCGCATTGTCTTATTTGTGCTATAATCAGATGCACGTGCTAATGGCAGTGACAAGGAGCTCAGCGACAGCCCAAAATCGATTGCTTTGAATATTAATTATAGATTACCAGTGCATTTGTCACAGTAATTACATCAAACAGCAGAGGACCTTGAATAACATAATGCCTGACTAAATTTAGTATGCTGCTACCTCTTGTGTATAATACAGGAATAGCTAACAAAGCACACACATACACGCACGCACGCACACACGCACACACAGAGAGACACACATACACCCGGGAAATAGCTGTGAACTGGCACTCTATAGGCTTCGCTTATAATTAGCCCATTAAAAAGTCAATGAACGGGCTGCCGTTAAGCAACAGCCGCCCAAAAACCTTAGCCAAAAATACGTTGACAAGCTTTTAAGCACAAACTCACCCACACACACACACACACACACAGAAACTCCCGGAAAAATCAACGCCATGTTGCCAAGATGGCCACGTCCCTGAACTTGAAGTAAATTCGGCGTTGGACCATGGAACTTTCTGACTTTTTTATTATAAAACTAATAACTTCTGATCTATAATCTTTGTTTTTAAATCTAAAAAGAAAGGCGATTTAACTAAACAAATTTACCCATTTAAGTTCTGAAGATCCAGATCAGTCTGGTAATAAAAAAAACCTCCTGATCACAGAAAGATAATTTGTAAATTGAATTATTAAAGATAAACAATTTATGAGTTGAGGTTGAGGTTGGCACTCGTTAATTAGTATTATGTTTGTATATTTTTATTAAACATAATTTTGTAAATAAAAATAAAACAATTTAAAGAGAACTCTCATTGTTTTCAAGCATCATTCTAATTGCATATAGTAAATATTTAAGTTCGTTAATTCCCCCTTTCACAAATCAATCAAGCAATGAGGAAAAAAGCTCAAAGACTATGTTAATTATATAAGTTTATTAATTCATTGATTAAGATTAAAAAATCTTATATTAAAAGCAATGTAATTTGATTTTTCTCTTTAAAATTTATACATTTCTCAAATATGAACATATTGGTTAAAATTTAAGCTTAAAGTTGCAATTTCCTCTTTCATAGCAATGCAAAAGTTAAACAACGTTGAAATAATTCTAATTAAAAACAATTTTCAAGAATATCTAAACAGTCATTTTTTTTCAAAATTTATTTTTTGTATTTATTTTTAATTTTATTATTGTTTTTTATTTTCTTTATGTATTTTGATAAGATTTTTTGCGTAGGCCCCACAGTGCGCTGTCTCAATTTAATTACCTTTTGATTATTTTGATGGCGCTTTTCAGATCATTTAAACGTGTGCTTAATGTGTACGCATATAATCGAGTATTTTTTCGTTTCCAAGGCAACCAGGAGCAGCAACTGGACAGGCTGCTGGTAGGCGTGTGCGCCAGAAAGTATGCTACAGCTTATGGCGCTCTGTCTGGCTGGACTGCTGGCTGTATCAATTAGCCCGGCGTGTGTCCTTCTGCTCGGCAAATTTGCCAAACGTGCGTCCTTACCTGGCACGGACAGCGCCTGGGCGAGCCTTGAATGGCGGCATCAGTTTGTGACACTGAATCTGCACCAATAACCTGGTTTCAGAACATTTCCATCAGTTGCTTAAGTCGAGGTCCTGTCTATTAGATGTGGGCGTTTGTTTGTTTGTGCAAAAATAATCAAAGCTTTCAGCAACTCAAGGAAACACGCAGGTGTGCCTGTGTGTGTGTGTGTCTGTGTGTGTTTGTGGGTGTGTAAGATTCCGTTAAGATTGATAAGTGTCGCTTTGATAAACTTAATATTAACACATTAACGCCCCTAGCTGTATGTGTGTGTGTGTGTGTGTGTTTGTGTTTAAGGACTAAACAAATAACGCATAAATTAAGTATAGGCTTGAATGAAAGCTCTGCAAATTTCAAGTGACCCTTCAGAGGATGGAATGAAGTTTAACCATAAAGATAATCAGCACGAAATGAACAATATTTCTCGCCCTTATGTCAGTTTAAAAAATAAGTTATATTTACAAACTTGTTGCTGATTATTTGAGTTTTTCTTATTTAGTTGCTATCTTAGCTATTCACGCTGCAACTTTAATTTTTGCACGACGATTGTTTAAGGATATGTCCATAAAAAAACTGTATAAAGCTTTTCAGCCGGGATTTCTAACATGAAAGAAAAGAATTGCAACTTTTAAGGCAGCAAGTCTTAATAAATAAAAGAAAATTTGTTAAAAACAGCTTTAAAGTGGTTGTAGAAAATATTTAATAATTTTAAATCAATGTGGCTTCCTTTAAATAAAATTCTAACGGAATTTCAATTGAATTTGCTTGAACTGTTGCTCTCTCTTAAATGTGCTCTTTGGTGGCTCTCACTGAAATCAACAGTTTGCTTTTGTGCTCCACAGAAAGCTTTCGCAAAAGCTCTCTGCGTGATGGCAAAGATGCTGCAACGCGGCAGCCACAAGTTGCCTTTTCGCCACTTGCAACAGTTGCTGTTGAGTGTCTTTGAAAAGCGGACGTGGCAAATGAAAAGGTAGCGCGTGTCAGAAAATACTAAATATGTGTATATGCTGTGTGACCAAGCGTTATCAGTGAACAGAGTGAACAGAGACAGCAACAGAAAAGCAGAGAGAGAGAGAGAGGGGGCGAGCGTAAGCGAGCGAGAGAGAAGATGCCCAGTGGTGCCTCCAGAGGGCAACTAGTTCAAGTGCAATTCCAAATTGTTGCCCGCAACAATGTTGCACACAAATCGGCAGAGCCATGTGCAAATGCCCAAAATGCATTTAAATTAAAGTGAAAAATCAACAAGAAAATAAAGAAAGGAAAAAAAAATACAAATTTAGAAATAATATATGCATAATTTATGCCGCATATAAATTCGTATAATTTATATAGAAACTAAAACACAACTGACAACGTTCACAAAAAATATTATTTTTGGATTTTGATTATTTGCTTGGCAAAGTGTTAAAGCCGTAAATCAAAATGTTCAAAAACAAGATACAAATTCGTGCGCGTCTACATATTGCAATAAAATGTTTCTAAATTGGCGAACGCTAAATAAAAAATGTAAACGTGCTTGGCAAAAAAAATGATTTAACAAATCAAAATTACCATATGTAGCCACGCACAAAGGCGCACGTCATCATCATTATCATTATCATCTCTACAGGACATGTGTGCAGTTGTGACTGTATGTGTGTGTGTTTTTGTGTAGCTCATGCAACAGTTCCATTTGCCATGTTTGACACGCAGCTCAAGATCTTACAAGAAACCCAAAGAAATATATCTGAAATCAAATAAATTTAAATCTTTTGCAAATTGTATCACACGCTTCTACTTTTTTTTGGCTGATTCATTTTTCATGCCACCTCAAACAAATTTGCTGACTGTATATTTGGCTTAAATAAAAAAGAAGCAACAAGCGACAACAACCAAAAAAAGAAACAAAACCAACAGCGGCGGCAACAACAATTACAGCAACTGGTAAAGAGGCCGCCTGAAGGCCAAAACGCGCCTGCCACCCCCCGCCAGCCATCTTAAAAGGTAGGTGTGCATTTTGATTTGCGACTTGTGTACAAAATGCGTACAAAAATTTGCCTTACACACACTTATTTGCATTTCAAAGGACCCCAGCGTGTGTGTGTGAGTGCCCTTCTAATTCATTTTTTTATTTATTTTAAATTTGACTTTTTTGGTGGCTTGTGTGATTATCATCATCATTTCTGTTATGGCGACGGTTCACGCTGCGTATGATTGATTGATGGCTGTCTATGCGTGTGTGTGTGTGTGTGTGTGTGCGTGTGTGTGTACTACCATAATTATATTTACGTGGGTCGCCTGGCACACTGTTGGGCACCAAAATTTGGTTTTACAAAATATGATTGAGAAATTTGAGCGTTAATAAGCAAAATTCCACTTGTAAATTGGTTGCTTTTAAATGACTTAACACAAACCAAGCAAGAATCAGTCTGTGAACTGCAAATTAGAAATTGAAATGGCATTACAAAAGAATCAATTACCAGTAAAGGTTTTTTCTTAATTTCTTACCTCTTGGTATTGCTGAAACCTTTCATATTTCACTTGAAAAGGATACATGAAAGGATATAAATGCGCTTTTCAAATGTGTATCTTATATTTCAAGCTCATAAAAAACCGCTGCGGTTGAATGGCTTGAAATAATTACTTTATTACTGCGGCTTGTCACATTAATGAATGTATTTCAATTTTCGCAGTGAGATTTTTTAATAAAATTGCAATTTGCCCAGCGACGACTACAACAATTATTATTTAAATGAATAACACAAATGGAATGAGCTTAATTGGATAAGTTTTTTAGCGCTGATTGTTTAATTGCCGCAGCTCGTTAAATAAATAAATTTAAAAAACAGGAAAAGCGAGCGCATTTCATAATTTAATTTTCTTTTGTGCTTGCCATTAAATTGGCCGTAAACGAATTTTGCCGGCCCGGTCAGCCTCGCACCACCTGTCATCAGCATTAATATCAACGTCAACATCAACCCCATAACAACCCATAATCAACCCCAGGGCATAAGATTTTCGCGCCATCGCACTCTTGCTCTGCCTGCAGCAATTTCTATAGCATACATTTCAGCGCACGGCTTAAAGTTATAAAACTCATCCATGAAATCAACAATAAACCGCCGTTGCTACGCGTAAAAATTAACAAACTAGAAAAGCTAGTTTTACTTTTATTTGCACTCGCTGTCTTTTATTATATGAATATTTATATATATACATACCTAGTTTTTTATGCACATTTTTGCTTTAGTATCTAAAGTACTTGACCGAGTTTTTGTTGCTTTACGCAGTGGGTACTTTGATTTCTAGTAGAGTGTAAAATGTGCATAAAGAAGGGTTACATCAGCCAAGGCCCATCAAAATGATATCTTATGAGACGTTAGTTTACAATTTTCATAACTTTGCTAAACGATTTGCGTTCTTTGCCGTCTTCAAAATTAATTTTTGTATCTACATTTGCGTTGCCTGAAGAGATAGATTTACTTATAGTTATATTGTCTTTAAATATCAGAGGAAAATATTATTTTTGCCCTAAAACTTGTATCTTAATATTGTACTTGATTCTGATGTATTTCAGTTTTTAATCAAAATGTAGTCCTCAAGCTCTACAGCGCTACAAACTCCCGTTTTTGTAGGGTATCTGCAAGTCTTGAATTTCTGACTTCAAAATTTCCGACTTGGTTTATTTTGTAGCTTTGCCAGCTGCGATTATTTCTGTTTGTTAAAACGCTGAAAATTGCAAAAAAAGTAGAGCATAAACTGGATACTATGTATTATTCGTACTACTGCCAAAGAGAGAGAGGTCCAAGGGAAGAGGGCGGGTCCTAGTTCAGACATGCTGTGATGGCTCTGACAATATACGGGAAGCTCTGTAGCTTGGCATTTTGGTTTGGCATTGACATTTACATGAAAAGCGCGTAAAATATAAGCTTTATGGAATTCCATTTATTTAGTTTATTAAACAAAAATTGCAATTCTTCACAGCGGCTCGCAACAATCTGCACTATCGATATCGAATGTAGCCTCTATCGATAGCTTTTTCATAGATTTTATAGCTCCGAGTGCTCCATGGATATATGAATGACTTGGAAGGCTACTTGTGCGCCATTTGGCAAATGGGACCTGGGACCTTGATTAATTTAAGAAATCCTATTGGAAAAAATTGCCAACGGGGGCCGACCAGGACATCAAATCAATTGATAAATATTGGTATATTAAACATCAATTTATGCAAGGACTTTTACGTTTACTACAGACGCTACTTGGCAAAGAAACTTTAATTATTTGTCAGCTTCTTGGCAGACCAACAAACAAATACAAATTCTGTACATTTGCATGTCCGTTGGACTGTCAAAGAGCTGACCAACTGCTCCATATTCTGGGGCAACAGCTCACTTGATCCTGTTTGCCCTTTACATAACTGCGAGGCCATCCATAAGTTGAACAGATGCGGGTAGCTTAAGTCGCTCTCCATAAAGTTGCAAAAGGTTGAAGATCCTGTGCAAGGCAGTTGTGCTCCTGGCGCTGCTTTTCCAGCCGGCAATTGTGCATCATCATTTGCTTATAGTAGTTGCGTAGCTCCATCTTTTTGTGCTGGCGCTGCATTTGCTGCATGTAGGGATGTGTGGGTTTGGAAGGACGTCTATATAGAGACTTACAAATTGAACAGTTTTTGCAGGATGTGCGATGTTGTAAGGTCTCTGGCGCTTTGATATCCGGCTTACTAGTTTCTTTTCTTACACATTTCGGTTTGTGCCTTTCGAGCTTTGATGTACTGCGTTTCGGCGCTTGAATATTCTTTGGGTTCATCATTGTAGGATAGATCTCGGTCAATAGCTCCTGCATGCTGGGCGACTTCATAAACTGATCCACCAGATCGGATATAAATAGCGGACGCGGATCTACATCTCCCGGAATGTTAGGTTGCATTGAACGATCTGTTGTCATGATCGTCTCCCGTGACCGTCTATTGTTAATATCTTGCGTAATCAATGATTGTAATTTTTGCCTCTGTGTATAATGCAGTCCCTTTGATGATGTTTGTGACATAAGCGAACTTTTTGTTTCGACATTGTGCATAATTTGTAAAAAATGTTGACTCATAATATCGTTGATGGATACTTTAGATCTCCTTGGACCATATGGGTTATTATAAACAACTCCTTTTTTTAGTGCATGTAAACTGAAATCTAAAATTCGCAAGGATGGCCTTCTTTCATTGACTGGTACTATCGATACTATCGATTCGATGCTTGGTGATTTAGTTAAACTCATTTCCCTATTTATGTCAGTAGTATTGGTGCTCGATTTTATCGGCGTGCTTTCAATACGACCATGACTAGTTACGGCTTGAAAATTTGAGGGAAAGTGAGAAGTTAACATTGAATCCCTATTTCCATAAAGACTATGGAAGGAATGCATATTTGTTTGATATTCTATCAAAGACTCTCTTAAAGATTTTCTTTTGGACATTCGGGACAATCTATTACTTTTGCGTTTACTATGACCTGTTGCTCTTTGAATTGGTATCGTATTTTTGCGATAATTGAATATAACAAGACTACTACGTTGTGGATCGATATCATAGTCATCTTTGTTCGGATGTGACCTTTTTCTAATATATTTATCATCATGTCCTATAGACTTTCGATTGCCTTGCTTGAATCTTCGAGGCCTGTTACCATATAGATCTTCTTCCATTTTTCGGTTTTCTTCATCAATTTCTCTCCACATTTGAGATTGAGTGTCACCTTCTGCCTCAGAATTTCCTTCATGCGATTTTCTTCTGATTTTTGATTTTTTCTTTGCTTTACTTTGTGATTTCTTTTTAATCATTTGCAAAATATTTGCATCCTTTTGCCGTGCTCTGACCTGCTTTTTGCTTTTACTATCTTCATATTCTTCTCTCCTATTAGTTTCTCCGTACATTTTTAATTTAATATAATTGATTGTTTCGCTTTTACTACGTTCGTCCGATTTTCTCTTATAACCTTTGCTCGATCTGTGCTTAGCATCTTCGTGGGTTTTTCTCTTATAGCCTTTGCTGGATCTGCTTTTAGTATGTTCGCTTCTTTTGCTCTTAGTACCTTCACTTGTTTTCCTTTTAGTATCTTGAAATCTTTTGTCTTTAGTACCTTTGGATGGCTTTTCGTATAGTTTCCTTTTGATATCTTTGAATGTTTTAGTTTCTTCGTATGGTATCTTTTTAGTGTAACCGTATATTTTTCTCTTATCTTCGTATGGTTTCCTTTTTATGTTTTCGTATGGTTTGTCTTTGGTATCTTCGTAAGTTTTAGTTTCTTCGGATGATTTGCTCTTATATTCGTGTGCAATGATTTCTATATTTTCGAATGGTGTCGTCTTGTTATCTTCGTATGTTTTAGTTTCTTCGTATGCTTTGCTTTTATTATCGTAGGTCTTGCTTTCGTCGTATTGTTTGATATCCTCGTATGTTCTAGATTCTTCGATTGGTTTGCTTAAAGTTTCTTCATATTGTCTGTTTCTACCCAAATCGTACATTCTGCTTCTAATATTTTCGTAGGGCTTGCTTTCTTCGTATGGTTTAGTATCTTCGTATGTTTTAGTTTCTTCGTATAGTTTAGTCTTAGTATAATCGTATATTTTGCCTTTATGTTCGTATGGTTTGCTTTTGGTATCTTCGTAGGTTTTGCTTTTAATGAGTCTTTCTGGATATGGAAGAGGCGTATGCAATAGTCTGAGTTGCTTTAGTCGCTTCAATTGTTCATTGATTTGCGCAATATCATAGGGGTTAGCTGTTTTTTGAAGTCTTTTCAAAGCATCTTCTTCTTCACGCTGCCAGGCTGAAAACTGTGGGTGCATGCTGCGTCCACGCTTACGGCGCTTCACTGTACAGGTGCATGTTGCGTTGCTTGCATCTGTACCATGAAAGCATTTCAGGAATTCCTGATAAATGATATTAGTTGGCTCCAGATTGGGGCTAACGGGCACTTGAACAATAGCGGGACTTTGTTTATCATCGTGGGTCAAGAGCTTGAGAAACGAGGCAGCCTCCTTATCCTTAATGTGTTGCACAAAGTCAGCGTTCTGCTGGATGCGTCGACGAAGGTCCTGCTGACGCCTCTTGCAGCCGCTGACATAGCATCTCCAATAGGCACGGAAGGCCGCATCCTTTTCATTGATCCACTCGAGATTGTCAATTAACGGCGATAGCTTCTTGATCTTCTCGACCAGACAGCTGCGGTCCAGCAGCAATGGTTGTAGGCCATAGCAATCTGCCTGAAGGGCCATGCCCAAATTTTTTGATCTCTGCAAAACGTTCATCGTTCAGGATTTGCACTTGCAATTTAGACATCAATCGTTTTGTTTTTGTTTTGCTTTTTTTTTTTTTTAAAAGTTTATCAGATGTGTTTACTTTAATAATTTGTGCAGATATGCTTGTCATTTTGATTTGAAAGAATATAATCTAATATTTTGTTAAGGAACTTAGCTTTTAATAGCCTCTAATTGTTGGTAACGTTCAACAAATGCGCACTAATCAAAGTCAGTAATTTTTTGTTATTTTATTTGTAAATTAAAAGTTAATATAATATTTGATGCTGTCATTAAAAGACTACTGCGTTTGTCAGGCTATAATCTAGGCTGTGATTCAACTACTTTAGAAAAACTGAGTTCAGACTCAGTTGGGATCAGTTTCTATAAATTAGTTGAATCATAGGTCAGATCAGGGCTGCAATGTTGCTTCGCTCTCTTATCTAAAATCGTCCTGCATTCCTGCAGCAACTGAAAGCATAGATTCAGCTGGTGTTTCAAGGATTTTGGTTTATGAGTTTTATCTAAATAGGACTTCGACATAGATTTGGGGGTTTTAGGAAGATTTTTGTGTTCTTCTCTTGATGGACATTTTTTCATTTTAATCATGCACGATTGATCCGGTTCCGTTAGACAATAATTTTGTCGTCCCATCGATTGAGTCTGTTTCGAATTCCTTGCCTGATCCAACCGACAACCTGACTCAGCCATAGATTTCGGGGTTTTAGGGAGTTTCTTGTGTTCTTCCCGCGTCGGACGTTTTCTAATTTCTATTATGCATGATTGATCAAGTTCCGTTGGACAACAAAATTGTCGTCCCACGGACGGGCTAGAATTCCTTGCCTGATCTAACCGAGAGCTTGTCTCCGTCATTGATTTCGGGGTTTTAGGGAGTTTCTTGAGTTCTTCAGGGCTTCTTCTCATTTCAATCATGCATGATTGATCGGGTTCCCTTTGACAACAATTTTGTTTTCCCATCGACTGATCCGCATAAGAACTAGACTGCGTCATCACTTCTGATGTCTTGGGGATCAGACTATAAGATTTCTTGAGCTTGCTCATTTCAATCAAGTCTGATTGATCGGTTTCGGTTCGACAAGTTCGCTGTCCCAGCGACTGAGTTACTTTAAGTCTGCTAGCAAGATCCACATTTGAGCTTGACTCTGCCGTAAGTTTTTGTGTTTTAGGAGCAAGTTTTGTTCTATAATATCTCATGAGCTCCTCCCGTGCTAGGCGTTTTTTCATTTCAATCATATATGGCTGGTCGGGTTCTGTTTTATGTAAACTATGACAGACTTTACACTTGGACAGCTCAGATTCGCTTTTGGGTTCTTGACTCTGCGTGATCTTTTTCGCTTTCGCTTTCTTCGAAGATTTGATACTTTTGGTTCCACGCCTGGTAGACATTCTTTCCATTATTAAATTTTTGAGTCTTTCGCGCCTAAACCGTCTTATGACATGAGATTCAAAGGATCGTGGCCAGTTTCTGGGAATAGAATGTTTGTATACATTGAACTTTAATATGCTCGATCTGAGAAAGTTATTAATGTGCTGTTGCACATTAACTGGCGGATAATTGTTTAACATGAATGTTTCCATGGATTCGTAAAAATGCGGAGTGGTGGGCACCGAATCCCTGTAAAACAAACTTGATGTATAGCTTGAATTAACTGCTTTCGTTGGTACCGCTGCTTCTGAAACAGATTTTGTGTATTCTGGGTGGTCCTTAAGTAGATTGATAATGTCATGTGACTGGGCCCTGTAAAGACTCTTTGCATTTTCTAATCTCTCTAAGAATTGGGATGCAACTGACCGAAGGGACGATTCGGTCAGTCTATATTTCCGTGATACATTCGCAGAATATATACTGTCTATACTGGCTGCATCCCAAGCCCTATCCTTGTTAAAGCTTTTCAAGCTTCTGCGTCTAAACTCTATCATTTGGTGTTCATTTAATTTCTTCAATTCGGCATTGTCAATACTTATATTTGATCTTACCATTAATTTACCGCTAAACCATTTGTCTTTCTTCCTTTCTAATTGCTTCAATCTATTTGAACGTGATTTTGATTTATTTTTCCTTCGGGTTTTAGCTAGTTTAACATCTTTTGAAAATTTTGCACTGCTGTGTTCAGCAATTGGAGGTTTGTCCTCTACAACGACAATCCCACTAAGTTTTGCTTGTTTCTTATGTTTGCTTTCATCCAAAACATTTCCTTTAACTTCATTTTGAAGGTTTGCTTGTCCCTCCTGCTGATTAGGCATACCATCTTCAATATTTGACATTGCGTCTAGCTGATCAGGCAAAATATCTCCTACTTCATTTAAATTTAGACCAAGTTTTGATCCTTTCATCTGCAGATCAAGCAAAGCACCCTGTACACCTGAATTTTGACCAAGCTTTAATCGTCTCCTCTGCTGATCACGCACATAATCTCTAATATAACTTTTCGTAGGTTTTGATTGTCCTTCCTGCTTATACGTCAAAACACTTTGTAAACTTGAACTAACTCCAAGCCTTGATCGTTTCCTCAGCTGACCATGCGAATTATAATCTTTAATTTCAATTCGATTAGGTTTTTCTTCGTCTTTATTCTGCTGATCCGGCGAAACATCTTCTTGACTAAGTTTTGATCGTCTTCTCTGCTGATCACGCGAATAATAATTCAAAGCATCTTTTAAAACTGAATTTTGAGTGAGTTTTGCTTGTTTTTTCTGTTCAACTGATGAACCACCATGGAAACCATATTTTTTAATAGATGGCGTATAATAACGACTTTCCTGTTGGTTAAGAAACATCTTCATATTCCTTTTCTGCCATTCTGCTGCTGCATCGCTGAGATTTCTATGCGGCAGGCGGCGTCTGTATCTCCTAGGACATTCGCAAGATTGGGGACAGACAAAGCAACTCAAGAACTCCTTGTACATTGTATCATATAGATTGCTTTGTTCTCCTTGTTCGTGTTTAGTAAAAATTTTCAAAAATTTTGCCGCTTCTTGGTCTTTGATCTGATCGACAAAACTTCTCTTTGCGATCATGCGACGTTCCAGCTCAATATAAGAAACAGGCTTCTGTCCATTGGCATAGAATTGCCACCAGTTGCGAAATGTGTTGCAGTCCTGCAGCTTATTATACAGGACATGCGGCTGAAGCTGTTTAATCTGTTTGGCGGCGCCCAACCTGATTTTCTCTCCCAGACATTGACGATTTAATAGTTTGCCACATTGCGACTGCAGAAAGGACTCGTATGGATTTAAAATTGCAAATGTGCGACGTAAATTCCACATAATTAATTTGCAAGTCTTGAATTCCCTAAGAATTGACCCTTGTTTTTCATAACTTGGCAATTTTGTACACTGTGAATTTATTTCCTGTATGACGCTGAAACTAGTATTTGACTTTTGGTTCAAAGCAAAATTGTTATATTTTTGAAGTTATCTTATTATTTGCCTAAGTTTTCATACTAAAATACTACAAAATAAAAATTAAAGATGCCCAATTGTAAGGCTAAGTTGTAAGTACAGCACTGTCCTAAAAATATAAAAAGTATAATTATATTTATTTTATTTCTTGCACACATTACATAAAACATTTCACATTTAACTTTATAATGACAGCTGTGCGTCTGCCTTGAAAAATGCTTTGTTTTTCATTTTTCCCAGTTGCAACGAGTCAAAAGTCACACACACACACACATATATATATATGCAGACATTTATGAATATAAAATAATTTTAGCTCACCCTTAAATATATATATATATGTATGTACTGTCGCATTGTTTGACTTGGACAAAGCTTGAATGTGCCTGTGGCAATGTTGCATCCTTTCAATGTCATGAGGGTACTCCTTGAGAGCTTAATTTGTGATATTTAATTTGAAACCCCTATTTGTAGTATTGCTGGTATAAGCTGAGAGATAACACAAGACTATGAAAATTGCTGATTTTAAATGCCAAACTAAACTAGGGGAGAAACCATGACCAAAAGGATATCCCTCATGGAAATCAAATCAGTTTTAACAAAGTTATGGAATAGGAAGTCTTGGAAGAAAATTTACTTTGAAGTAGGGGGTACAACAAGGCAGTATTATATAATATAATATATAAAATTTTGTTGTTTGATGTGATGAAAATCTTAATGCCAAATCAAACTAAGATATAAATCATGACTAGGAAGACATTACCCAGGAAAATCGGTTCATTTTTAACAAAGTTATGGATGTAGGAAATCTAGGAAGAACATTTACCATAAGATTTAGAAATGCAGGTCAAAATTATAGTCATGGAAAAATGTAAAATTTAGCACTGCTGAAGTAATTAACCAAAACCATGGCCAACATTTAAGAATGCTATAGTCGAAAAAAATTGTCAAAATTTTAACAAAAAACAAGTAAGAATGCTATTGTCCAGAATTACCGATCGCATCTTCGTACACTTACACATTCACGCACACAGACGCACACACACAAGAGACAGCGCAAGCGAGGCATTTTAAGTGGTGGCTGATATGCTTCTTCAAAATGTCCGCTTCTGCCTGTTACATACATTTGCACAGATTTAGTACCCATTTGTTCCCATTTTATGGGTAAAGGGAGTAAAAAGATATTCTGCATGAAAATCGGTTAGTTTTTAACTAAATTATGGAAGTAGGAAGCGTCTTTACCATGGGGGAAACTTTATATGCCAACATTTTTTTAATTGGCAGCCATGGCTCGTATGTACATGTATATGTATATCCATAGTCTATATTCAGACTCGCTATGGTAAATTCGCTCACAGCGAGGGGAACTTACTCCTACAACTTCATCCAGTTAAGTTTGTGAGTTGTAATTGCAACTGTGTCAAACTAGTATGTTATGGAGCCCACACACGACGATCATATTAGCGATGCTGCCTCAAAGAGTGCATCGTTTTCTGTGAACATAATCATTAAATTCAAAATTACACACATTAGAGAGATCAAACTTCTGTCAGGGAAAAATGTCCTTCGGATTTATTTGTTTAAAAAATGGCTAGCCAAACTGCCAGGGCCTTAAAGTATAGAAAACGATTAAAACTAAAAACTTAGAAGAATAAAATGTTTAATTATGCAGTTGAATTGAACAAATCAGCAATGCTTGCATGCAAAATATATGTTTATTTAAGGAGTAAGTTTATTTCTAACACAACTTGACAGTTCATTGATCCAAAAACGTTGCTAAAATCGTTGGATAAATCATTAATAAACGTTGTGTTTATGTTCAGTAGGCAGTGCTTGGATGTTTACGTTCGGCAACATACACATCACATCGAAATCAAGTACTCTTCGGACTCTCAATATAATTCGTTGTTTTATTTTTGTTGGACAGGGCATTTGATGTTTGTTGTAGCAGGAACACTTATTTATTTATTTACACTCCGTGCGTCGTGTGTGCATAAAGCATATCGCATATTGGCGCTAAAAAAACACAGCTACCACAGCTCGGATAGTTCTTTTTTGTTCCTTTTTTGTTTTTTGTTGCTATTGGTATCTGATTGCGGAAAGCGGCAGATAAAGGTTATTTCCAATTTCAATTTCAACTTTTGCATGGCATGTGTTTGATTCAATGGCAGAGGCGATAAACAAACACGAGGCCATGACGCTGCCGACGAATTATAAACAGGCGTTGCTCGTTTATTACCAATTAATTTGAATATTAACAGCCGAAAGGTAGAAACGAAAACCCGTGGACAAGTTGAGTAAACAATTCAATGTACTACTGCGAACAAAAAATGAAAACATAAAAGAGTCGTAAAAAGACAAACGAGTAAAAATAAAATAGGCATATTTTCACAATTTACATAGTAGCACATTATTATTTGTATGACAAATTATTATATTTAACCGAGTACCTAATTGGCCCCTTGGGAGATCAACTTGATGTAAATAATCATAGCAATTTTTTTAATTATTTAGGCAGACATCTACTGTATTTAAGTTTACCAATTGATTGCCTTGCTGAATGGCCTTCATCAGATGTTTTTTGCAGTTGCTTCAACAACTGGTCCTCTGGCAGGACATGCTGCAATAAATATGCCATTCAAGTGCTGCTCTGAACGTGCTTTTTTAATGGTCCAATCCATTTTGATTTCTTCCATCTATGCCATATTTTACATCGCATTGTAATGTGAAGCCAGCTCAAAGCATAATTGCAAACAATTAGCATGTCTATGATAGAACAAGTGGGATCGAAAAAGTCAGTTGCACGACTAAGAATGCACCCATTAAAAGACGATGTAAATAAGGATCATTTAAAATAAATAAAATTCCTTCAACGTGTTGGTGTAGATTCAAATGTAATTTTGGGTAGGCTTTCATAAAATAACATAAATTTGCCTTATAAATTCATTTAATGCATGTTTTTTCTTAACTTATGTATTGCCTATATCTCATTTCAAATAAGTCTGCAAATTAACAGGTTAACGAATGTTAATGCTCCATCTAACATAGCTCACTTAAGCTTTTATACTTAAAATGATCTGTTATGTTAAATGCCTTTGTATGAATTGCATATCTGTAAATCTGACGTCTTTGTAATGAATTTCTCAGCTTGGTCCCTAAGGATTGCATAAGGAATTTCGATACATAATTGGCAGAGAGAGAAAGATAGAGAGAGCGAGAGAGAGAAAGGGATGGAAGGAGAGCTGAATAACAGAAACTGAGAGTCTTACTGTTAGAATACAAGATGAAAGCAAATTACCTTAATGGTAAATAAATTTCCAAAGGGAAAGACAGAGAGAGAAAGAAAGAGAGAGAGAGAGTGAGAAAGAGAGAGAGAGACCTGAATAACAGAGACTGAGAGTCTTACTGCTAGAATTCAAGGAGAATGAAAGTGAATGAATTATAAGCTATCCAAAAAATAGGTTAGTAAAGAAGGTCTATCGGATTCGAGACACTTCTATTTCACTATGTTATATATTCACATCATATGAGTATTTCAGTCGGTTATACCCTTTCAGCGTATAGGTACAGGTATTAGCAGGGATATTGGCTGTTATGCTTAGCTTCAGTCTGGCATCCCATTCACTTTGTTGTGGAAAGTGCTGCAATCATTAAAGCTGGCCATAAAACCGTGAATCGCTTCGCATTACACATTGATAATATATATAAACCTATGTGTAGTATATACAGAAGGTTAGGTACTTGTAATTCAGCTTGACTACGCATATTTTTATCTAGTCACTGTGAGTGCGCCTGAATGCCTTCACAAGAGTTGACTCTAGTGTCCCTTTAGTCCTCGCCCCATTTGCCTCTACACTGGCTTTGAAGCTTCTCGATTTTGTTCTTGTAGGCTGTTCGGTTAGGCTGCAGCTTATGCGCAATTAGGCAGCCGATGAACTTGACTATATATGACTATATATTATTAAAATAGCATATGTGCGAGTAAAACATACATATGTATGTACTATGAGAGGGGACAGACCGCCGCAATTTATGAGCTGGAACTGAGCGGCAAATAGCACATGGCAGCCACAACAAGTTCATCATATTCCATGTAGTACACAAATTTATTATTAATCCCAACTAGTCAACAGATGTTTCTGGTTCACTTTGACTTTTGTTTTGCGGCTACTCAAGGCGTGAGAGAATGCGCCCAATGAACGAGAAAACATTTAAACTTGGCCAACTTAAAGATTGCCAGCTAATTTTAGGCACAAAATGCAAACAGTTTATGCAGCTGCTTGATTTTACTTTCAATAAATTGTATGCACTTGCAAGGTCTGCTAAACATACAAGCATATAAAGTTAACAATAAACAAGTGTAAAAGTACAGATATATTATACATTTAAATACTTATGTGTGTGTGCTGGAATACAGGCATTACTATACCCTGTAAAGAAATCTATAGGAAGTGTTTGAAACAGCCAAAAGTTAACTTAGACCCTTTAAAATACTTATAGATATTATTGATCAGAGTCAGCTTGTCCATCTGACCGTCTTTCTGTATGTGTTTATCTCGAAGACAATAGAAGTTAAGCGTAGTAAATTTGGTATGTGTGTTCTCTTATATCTTACCTAGATCAAGTTTATTTTCAATTTGTCATATTTACGCACGCTGCTCCGTAAATTATAAAAATAACAGACGATTCGTCGCTATTATCTTCATCCTGAAATTTAAAAAATTGTTGGATTATAAGAAGCTTATTCAAGGTTCTATTTTGTACAGAATGGAGCAAAGCAAATTCTTACTTAATACGTACTTTACTTATTTAAATACCTTGATGTATACATATATGATGGTATGTATATTCCCTGTGAATATATGTAAAATATATGAAGGATATTTAAATATAGTTATACACATGTATTAAATTACTTTAAAAATAAACCATAAATGTTCTTAGTCTATAATTTTATTTGAAATAAAGATAAATTCTACTACTATTAAGGATATTGAAGCTATTGTTACAGGGTATCTGCCAGTCAAGCATACTCAACTGCAGCGTTGCTACTTGTGTTCGATTCGCTTTTGTGTTTTCATTTGATTGACTTTTTAATGGGCTGCTGGCAATTTGAGCAACTTGTGGGAATTCTGTGTGTGAAAATGATTTAATGAAAATTTTCACAGAATTTAAAGATTAAATTGTGTGCAATAATTTGCCGCCAGGCTTAAAATGAAACGCAAGACAGAGGCAACATTTAAATAAATGCACATATATTATACAAAATGCTTATTGCAGCAAATGAAAATACAGTTAATTATCCTTAAATTTGTGAGTAAAGTTCATTCAGTAAACATTTAATATTTTGCCTACCCAAGCAGCAAACAGCATTTAAATGCAAATTCTCGCTCACACATTATTTACTATTTTGTGCCCCTAAGTAAAATATACTCATATGTGCCTGAACCCCAAGAAACCCACATGCAAGCACTTAAAAGTGCCCAACAAATCCATAGCTTTAAGTTGCCAAATATTTTTGGATGTGTTTCGTAAACAAATTCAAAGTAAAGCAAAGTAAAATAAAATCAAATCAAACAGGAGCCGTGCTAAGTAAGCAATATTAATGCTTAAGAAAATATAGCAGGCAAAATAACAAATACCCGAACACATGGAGAAAGGAAAGGACCAAAAAGTCCTAGACGGCTTACTGCATAAGGCCAGCAAAGTTATTCCAAAGTGGCGGCCCCCAAAAATTGGCCTGAAGCTATAAAATAAATTAAAGTATTTTTCAATGTGCCCACGAATTTTCAACTTTTTCTTATTTTGTTGTTGGTTATTAGTCTATTTATTAATTTTTTTTACAAACATAAATTCTAATGTGCGCATTTTGAGGCAGAGACTTAAATTAAAAAAAGAACAAGTTTCTTATTCTTATAATTTAATTCGGCTGTGTGAGAAGAATGAGAAATGCAAATAGCGATAATATTAAAGTCTAAATTAATTGATTCTACTTTGGGGTATAATAAATGGTATAATATTAAAATAAATAGACTACTGAACTCTGTCAAAGCTTAGAGTAAGTAAAGCTTTGAAAATATATGAATAATATAATAGGTTTTGAAATTGCGAAAGAATAAGGTAACAAAAGTTCAGTATTATATGGCACTTAAAAAGTTATTTTTTATAATATTTCGATTTTTTTCCTCAGTAGTAATTTTAAAATTAAGTATGTTTAAGCTAGTTATAAAGTAACCAGTAAGTCCATAGACATTGGTTTAATAAATAAATAAATAAACTGTTTTAATATTCGTACCTTTAGAATTATGATTTATATATCAACCTGTTCTCATTTACGACTACTTCCCGTTTTCCGATGAAAAACCAATTACTTTTCCATTTTATATTCATGGCACTCTACTTGCCCAGAGAAAAATCTTTTCCAACCGAATATACATAAACTTTTCGTAATTCAAAATCTCAAATAATTAAGATTCGAAATGTCTTCAAGGGAATCGGTAATGAGAACCTTAGCTCCAGACTAATTTATTAGTATAAAAACTGGAAATATTCCTATACATTCAATATTCAAAACAATTTCCGTTGTTTTAATACAAGCCACACATCGAGTGTGCCAAATCTTACATTTAAGGATTGGAAAGGTCGCTAGCAATAAAATTTTGTAAAAAAGCTAACCAGCTTAAAAATATAAAACATTTAAGGATTATAAGGGACGCAACAATCAATGTTTTGGACAGCTTAAATTGTTGTAAAAGCTTGCCAATAAAATTAGAAATGTTTCCCTTATTTCGGTACCAGCAACTTCGACTGAATTTTCGAAATAAAAGTATGAGATATGGAAGAGATATGTAATAAAAAATAAACAATATAAGGACAACCAAGCTATTAAGAATCAATATGCCAATGCTCAACTGATCTACTGAGTCTGGTCAATAAATCGTACAAATAATATTAAATAATAAAAGGCAAGGATTAAGCGAACAAATTGTGACTGGCATCAGCATTTATTATTGCAGCATATTATTTATGTATATATATATTTAGATATGTAGATATGTAGATATGTCGGGTATATAAAGGGTAAATTCTCATTATGGTCAACATCCTACAAATTAACATCGACGTTGTTGAAAATAATTGTCAGGTCGGTCTTGGCCATGTTCGAATACGCGTTGGTCAAAGCGGCTAGGTTATCGTTGGGCAAGCGCCTGTCGAAGGGGAAGCCCATGGTGCGTCTATCAGGATAGAGTTTATCCTTGAGGCCGCAGAACGAATAGGCGGTGCTGCAGGCATCATTCGGTGTGCTGTTTTGAAACAATTTTGATTAGTTATTGCCTAAGCCAAAGCCTAGCCGAATGTACTCACTTGGAAACCTGCTGCACTGAATCGTTGCTGTAGTCCGAAATCATAACAAATAGATCAAATGCCATGCCCTCTGCCTTGCCCTTCGGCAGCAGCAGATGCTGCGGCCAGCCGCAGCCGCAGAAGCGGAAGCGTGCCAGCTCATCATTTGCCGTTGGCTGGAAGTTGGCGCCAACGCGGCGGAAGGAGCGCTCAAATGGTATGGCCACCGAGGAGTCGGCGGAGTCACGGCGTATGGTATTCTCACCAGGCATCACTGCAAGCAAGCGAAACAACTTTCAAGTTAAAGTAACCAAAAAACCAAAACTAGCTAGAAAGTGCCGCACAATGTAAATGTTGAGTTTACTTACACTCAACGGTGAACTTGTCCATCTCAACGGCCATGAGGCGTTGCTCCTCCAGGGGCAGCGGTGCGTTGCGTTCGTCGGTCTTGGGGCAGATGAAGATGCGGCAGGTGCCAGTGCGCTTGCCACCAGCGTTGGTCACATTGAAGGTATAGGTGAAGGGTGCGTGCTGCAGATGCCTGAATACGGCCTCAATATTGTCATCCTCGACGGGTCCAAAGTCCAGGCCAGCTGCCAAATTGACAGACGATTTCGACCAGAATGTCAACAGCGTATTGGGCTTAGCCTGTGGCTTATTCAGCTTAGCCTCAACGCGGGTAACGCTCACACCCTGGAAGTTCAGCTGGGCGTCATTGTAGGGCTGCAACAAGGCCTTGTGCTTGTTGAAAATGCCATCGATGAAACCATGCCATCTGTAGAAGATCGGATCACGCATAGCCGTGGTCACATCGCCCATAACGCCAAAGTCCTCCTTATGACGTTGATCGGGATCGTGACAGAACGAGATGACAGTGTGGCCCTGATTATGCAAATTGCCATAGAACTGATTGTTGACGGACAGTGTTGGGGAGGCCTCAATCAGGTTGCCCAAGATATCAATGCCGCGCACATCGTCCAGCGGAATGCGTGTGCCCGTAGTCTGTCAATGAAAGGATTAGCAATTGAAATGCAGTCGCAGCAGCAGGATCAAGCAGGCACTTACATCCTCCACATAGCCCTGATCGATGGCGGCCAGGACACGATCACGCCAGCGCTCCAAGTCGGAGATATCAATGTTGCCATCGTCACGTTGCACATCACGCAGCATCTGACTGGAGATGCGAGCAGGATATGTGCGATTGTTCAAGCCAGACAAGATTTTGGGGAAGTAGCCCTCCGGCACCTGCTCTCGCAAGTTGCTGAGTGGAACCACACGCTTCAGATTGTTGCAGAAACGCTCGACATTGTAGCGTGCGATGATCTGATGGTGCATGTAGTAGAAGAGCTCACCGCGACGATCCTTGTTGACCACTTCCAGAGGACCGCTGGCCGGGTAGACCAAATGCCAATGCCAGTGATGACTATTGACGCCAATATCCTCACGAAAATAGGCCAAACGCTGCTCATCCTCGCGATCGGTAGCTGTATAGTTGATGGGTATCACCAAAGGAGTGCGGTTGCCGCTCTTGGCAATCACTGAGGCCTCCTGACGTGCATCCTGTTTCAAAAACAAATTGCTTTAGTCTTTAAAAAAGAACTCTCACTCTTAGCTCACATTCAACACGGAAGGCTCGACAAAATTGCTTGGGAAAACCTCGGAGATATTTGGAATGTGCTGCGTACGCGTATCCGGACGATGGGCAATGGCTACCGCATAACTGTACTGGAACAACACCGGATTCACGCGATCCCTATAAAGGATAAAAGTCTTTTAGCAATCGAATAAATGAATATATATTCAACACGCACTTGGTAAAGGCCGCCAGCGAAACGAACTCCTGCAGATTGGCCGCTCCCAGATACAATTTGATCAGCTCGCCGGCAATATTTCTATGGCCAGTGTGGAACAAGGAGAATTGATCCTTGCGCTTCAATTTGCTGGCAAAGTCCAGATTTGGCTTCTTTGCCAGTTCCCGCAGCGGTATCTTCAATTCCACATCCTTGCTGAAACGGTTGGACACCTCCTCAGTATTGTTGCGATACCGATCCGTATAGTAGCTATCAGGCAAGTCGAACACGGTCTTGCCATTGTCACGAGTGGTGAACACCGGCTCCAAAGGACGTTGGAACAAGAGATCCAAGGCTTTCGAATCAGTATTCATATTGATAGTCAAACGTTTAGTTTTCCTGGGATACCTCTCGAAGTTCCTGTCTTGATGAGCTGTGGCAGCGCACTGTAAAAATTGAAGCCACCGAGCAGCATATTTATAGCACTTCAGTTCCAACCGCAAAATTGAAATTACTTTTACTATTTTAAATAAAGCAGCAGATAAGTTCTTTAGTGCGGTTTTGGCTACTTTGAAATATTTATATCAATATTTTCTTTTGCTTTCAGGCCTATTATTTTAGGCAGGCACAAAATTTTTATAAACCACACAGATATGATTATCACATTTGAGCATGCAAGAGTTTCTCTATAGTTCGGGTTCTTTGGTGTGATAAGGGGGCATAGTTCTTGCAACATGCTTATTGCTTATCGCTAAATGAAACAAGTCTCTAATAACACTGTTCAACACAAGGTTTTTTCAAGAACTCAATTAGAAACTCAGTTTTCTTAAGATAAGTTGGAATGTTCTTATCAAAATTTTAAGAATCTTATAGTCCCTTCCCTATTCACAAGTTCTTACAGCACAAATCAGACAAATCTCAGAAAGTTTTGCTGTTCAAATTTATTAAGAATCGATTTACTATATTATATAGCTGCTATAGGAACGATCATTAAGAATTGGATTGTACAACTTCTTTGATTTTCAAGATATCGGAACCAAACTCAGCAATCCTAAGCTCCGGTATGCTTTTTAGATGCTGAGCATGTTTTATCAAAATTAGACTACTCGCACCATATCTTCTAGCTGCCATAAGAACAGTCAAAAGTAAACTGAGTTTTTGTATAAAAACCATTTATGTTTATACAATAAATTCGGTCAAACTATTTGATTCAAATTGGATGCCTGTATGGTATAACTGCCATAGAAACAATCGGTTGGAAATTAAGTTATTCCTTGCAGGGGTGAAGTATTGCGTGTGGTGAAAGAATGTGCTATTATTAATATTTTATGCGTCTATTTTAATAATAGCCACAGCAATATGCTGCCCACAAAGCTATTAAAAATCAATTTGTTAGACTAGCATCGACAGCTGTTGTGGTGTGTGTGTGTGGCCAAGACATCCGGCGGAAGTCAGTGCCGTGTCTTACTTAGTTTCTCTCTGCTAGTTTGTGGACTACTTGAAAACTTTCATGCCTCGTCGTATGCAGCATTAATTGAGGCAACAGCCAGAAAAAAAAACAGAAGAAAATTAATAAGCGCAACACGTGCAGCGGTTTTGCCAGAAACTTGAATACATAAAACGTCCGCTTGTTGCCAGGATATAGCCACAGCACGCAGAAGGATAATGGGGTGGGGTGTGGGGTTTGGGCGGCATGCCTGGACTTGGCCAATGCCAAAGTTTGTTGGGCAAATGGCTTTGAAGTCTAATAGGATTAGCCTTGCCGCCCCGCCCAACACTAAGTGGGCGTGTTTGTAAGGCGCAAATAAACGACAGCAGCCGCTAGTTCTGTGTGTGTGTGTGTGTGTGTACATTGGGTGTTGTGGCTAGCCAAGATTTCACATTGGTATAAACAATATTAAATAATGCAAGGCAAATATTTAGCGAACAAATTGTAGCTGGCTTCGGCGTTTATTATTGCTGCACATAATATACGTAAATAAGTATATATATTTATGAGTATATAGGATAAATAGAAGTGAGTTTCCGCATAGGCAGTTCATTGATTACTTGAACCACAGTGCGATCATTGAAGATTATTGTCAAGTTGGTTTTAGCCAGGTTCATTTGACAACAAATTATTTTTGGCTTGTGCTGCTTTCTTTTTTGCTATGTCAATCTATATTTTTGGCAAGAGGTTCATCTTTTAACTTAATAAATATAAAACCTTTTACTGAATGGGAATAAAAATAACTGCCAACGTAGTTTGGGTTCGTCTGGACTGATAGACGATAATAAATATATGTTAAATTTGATGATGGAGTATTTTTTGTAGTAAAATTCAATGGGCTTAGCTTTAAGCGAGTGGGAATGCTCTAGCCAAGTGTGCTTGACTAGAATATACCCTGTAATCAAGTGTTCTAACTACACAACCTTGTACTCAAATTCATACATTTACACTTACTTACATAAGTTAACACACACTTAAAGCAGCGCACTGCTTGGCTAAATACCAGGCGAACAGAACCATCAAATTGTTCGCCCTTCCCTGCGATTCTCAAAAATTAATGTTAGTGCTTGCAAGTGAACAGCAGGCTAATATCAGGTTAACAGAATGTTAACAATAGGTTACAGCATGGTAACAGCATGTTATCCTGCCGTAACATCATGTTACCAGCATGTTAACATAACGTTGTCCTACCGTAACATCATGTTAATAGAATGTTATCCTCCAGGTAACAGCATATTAGCAGTATGTTATTTTCCCGTTAACAGAAAGTTAGCAGCAGGTTAACATTAGATTACCAGCAACTTAACAGAAGGTTAACTTATTGAATTAATTTAAATGTTTTCAATATTGTAAAATTAAAGTAAAAATTTAGTTTTCTGTTTTTTTGTGACTCGATAGTCACATCAATTGTTTATAGGGTATAAATAGCTTAGCTATTTTTATTTTCATGCAGTACTTTTAAAGTGAATTTTCCCCCAAATAAACCATTTTAAAGAGTTATGTTTTTATTATGAAAAATGTGTGCTAAATTTCTGAATAGCCGCAGGAGAAACGGACAGTGGGATTATAATGTAAAATATTATGGTAGGGTCGCTTTTGTTATTATGCTGGGGCATTTCAACAGTAAAGCCCCCCACAAAGGCCCATGGCTACAAAATAAATTGGGCAATATAGTCGTATACATATACATATGTATATATATTTTCCCTTAGCTAAAATACACATATGTATGTAATTGTATTGTGGGGCTATAAATTTATGCATGGAACGCAACTAACTCACAGTCCTTATGCAGACTTTGGCGATTAAAACATTTGTGTAAATCAATTTTGCCGCTCCGTGAGCAGAGTGAAAACTTTTGCCATTGTCAATAATAAATGTAAGTGCCAGACGGTGGCCAAGGCGTCCAAATGTGCGCGCATTAATCTGTGAAATTGACAGCAACAACAACTGAGTACAACAATAATAATAATAGCAACAACAACAATAAGAACCAAGGCAACCACAAAACAAGTAAGAAAGTTGCAGTCAAAAGTTCCTAACGGCGCCATACTCTGCTTATAGTCTGTTTTCTTAGGCTTATTTGTGGGCGCAGAAGTGGGCGTGGCAACAATATTTTAAGTCAAACCTTTGAAGGAGCTCATCAGTAGTCCACATATCAAATTTGCTGACTCTGGCTTTTATAATCAGAAAGATATGGAACTTTAAAGAATTGTAGTATGAGTGGAGCTTTGAAGACTTTATGAAACGAGAATATATTATAAATTTGAGTGCTCTAGCTTGAAGTATATCGAAAAAAATACAGATCCTATAAAGAGACAAACAGATAGTCTCATATTTGTGAAACCCAATATACTCTTTTTTCAACGGCATTTTTTGTAAACAGAGTATAAAGAATGATTCCTGTGGCACATTATGGCATAGCATTGACATCGACTCAGGGTCACTGAGTTTGGCAAATTCTAAAGATGAATTTTCACCATTTTTGCACAATTTGAAAATGACTTTTCACATCGAAGTTTGTTTTCGCTGTTGGTCTTCTGTTATCTGTCAGATATATAGTATATACGTATATACAGAACCGCAAGTAATTTTTCATAAATAATCTCTCTACGCCGCTGACAACAGCGCAACTAGCGGTCATTAATTATAAATTGTATATGCAAGCAAATGAATTTAATTTGGCATTTTTGCAGTTGTTTGTATTCCATTTACAACGTTAGAAATTTGAGAAACCTCTGAGAAACACGCTAGACACGTGCAAAAGAGTCCGTTCAAGTTTTTTATGGCTTTCCCTGACACACACAGAAAGGCAAAAGTTTTAAAGTCTTAAGAACCTAAACTTTTGTGGCAGGTTGATAAAGACAAAATTGCCCTGCCCTTCAGATGCCATATACCAAATCATAAAATCATGGGAAAGAGTTGCTTTAATTATGCGTCAGAGTTAAGCCAAAAGTTTGCTATATTTTTCAGGGGGGCGGGGGTTAGCTTATTTTGAAGGGCGGGAAGGGGCCCAACCTCAAGAATGTGCGAACACGGCTTATCAATATTTTGTGTGCTCGCTTTAACAAAAACCCCCCAGTGAAAATAAAGCCCATTAATATTGCAGGCTTTTCATGCATATTGGCCATTTTCAGCAGTTTAACAACAAAGAATTTAATATGCAGCACAAGTTAAGAGCCAAGTTGGCCATATTGATGATTAAATACCCTTGCAGGTGGGCTTCAAATGTGATCATTTAGTGCTTATCAGGCCTGTTGCAAATTCCACTTTTGAATGAGCCCACTCAAGTTTACAAGGTATACTTTTACTATCTTTTTCTTGTTAAAGAAAATATTTGTATATTTTATTTATACTTTCAATACCGTCTTATAACAAGGTGAATGTACAAGAAAACTATGTGGTTAGTTCTATTTTCATAATAAAATTACACCTTATGTGGAATTGATATGAAAGTGGCATTTGGAAGAAGTCCAATGCATAATATATGTAAATAAAGGATTTCTTTAATTAATAAACAGATTTATTCGTATAGATCTGTAGTCAATGTAACATTTATCATGTTTTTGGCAAATTAAACAAAGCTATAATAAAAATATCTGAGAAAAAAATAAGGTCAAAGCTTCTCTTCCAATCCTCAATCAGTTTATGGAACACTGCTCCAATCCAAATTAAAATTGAAGCAAAATCAGGGCCTATACCAATTATGTCCATAAGTAAGCATTTAAATAGCTAAGATCTATAAGTCTTCCTGCTTTTCAGACATATCAATTTAAATATAAGCTACATTTGACTGTGAATAACAATTCTAGTTAAAGTATTGATATATGTACATTCTCTAAAGATGATACTCTCAAGAAATCGATGAAGGTCTAGTTTTGTCTGATAAAATACTATTGGAGCCTTTGGTTGACATCCATTTCAAACAACACATTCAGCAAATGGAATCCGGCTATGAAATGCGGTCTTTCAGGCATTACAAAGACGTTGACAGGTTCAGTTCTACACTTTTCAATAAATCGATAAATGTCTAGCATTGACATTTGCCTTAATTGACACATTCAGTCAATGGACTCCGGCTATAAACTGTCTATTTTCAGGCATTACAAGCAGGCTGACAAGTCTGTAATGCCAGCTGTAGGCATTTACCAGGCTGAGCACAATTGTTTTGCATAATGGGCATAATGAAATAATCATATAGCACATAATAAAGTGTGGCTATGAAATTTCATAAATTAATTTGTGGATAGCCAGCAGCAAGTGAGAGCACTGGACAACAACCGCAAAGGCACCGGCAACCCCAGAAGGCTATTAAAATCAGACCAATTAGCAGTCTCAGAAGGGTTTTCGGCTGTATTTTGAATGGCACGTCAAAGTTGCCACAAACTGTTGCAAAATCGATGCTGACAGCAGCGGCAGCTGCTGTTGCAACAACTCAACTGACTGACAGCCCAGTTTAACAATGTTGATTGTAATGAACGGCCACATGGGACACACATATATGCAAATCTCGAACGTCTAATTAAAATACATTCACAGTCGAATACTTGCACGCCCCCTCGTCCCTTACCCAGCTGTGACAAACGCCGGAAGTGCACAAATGGGAGCTGTAACAAATCATTTGGCAAACATACTTCGTTGCCTGTCAGGTGAAAGAATTACTTACTTCTGATTAGAGTTGGGCACTGGCCATCTGTTCTTTCTCGAATTGAAGCACGACTAAATACGGCCTGGGATTTTATAGAAGAACGTATCTGGATGTTCATTATTATGTTTAATAATGAGCAGGAAAATATGAACGTAGCGATAAAAACATCGATGTTGAAAAGTGTATCAATTAACTATGCATATTCAAAAAGATAATCTGAATAGTATATACTTATATTAGAAAATAGTTTGTGAGACAATTCTAATTTTCAGTTTATATTTTTATTTAAAATGTTTTAACTAGGAGTATTTATTAGTATTTATGAGTATAACTATTTATTGCACATTGCTCTTAACTTTAACCATTCCCACAGCTGAAGTGGGGCTTATTCTTATGGGGAAAGTACTAACATAACATAATTAGACTGTAAATCAAATTTTGGGTTAATCTTTCTTTAAACTTCGGAAAAGTATCAAGCAAGAAACTTCCTATGAAAGGGGAAAGTAAATTTTAAATTAATTTGAAATTCGAATGCATTATAGATGTAAAGTTGTTCTTGATTTGCGCACACATTACTCATATCACATTAAAATAAAACTGTTACTAACTTAGAAGATGTCAGATACAATATGAGAATTTCAAAAAGAGATGAGAATACACAATACTGGATCATGTAAAACCCTTTCTTTCCTTTAATTTTCTTCTCTTTTCATTATTTTGTTTTAAATTTATTTACTTTCTTAAAATAATATTCATATAATGTCTTATAACTAGATTATAGTCACAGAAACATACTATTAAATACTAAATGAAGTCGTAAAACTTTAAAAAATATACTCGACATTCGGGACATTGTATTCAAAATTTAACTTATATTATATTGTTTATTTAATAAGGTAAAATAAACAACAAAAATTAAATAAAATACAACTGTCATGTTATTTTGTTGCTTATTTTTGTTGAACAAATTCCAACACGCGGCCAACTCTATTCGGGAGTTTGTTGGCAGCATTGTTGCAACCCCGTGGCAAACACTTGATGAGAGTAAAAACGTTATTAGTTGCCTGTTGCCTGTTGCCTGTTGCCTGTTGCCTTTTGGCTGTTGCCTGTTACCAGTTACCAATTGTCGCTGCTGCACGACTGTCAAATGCCAAATGCTGGCAGCTGCTGTTGCGCGTCATGTGGCAGCAGCCAGACAATGGCTCAGTTAGCCAGTTAGCGGCATACAACAATGTTGCTTTATGTGTGTGTCTGTGTGTGTGTGTGTGTGGGTGTGTGTGGGTGCGAGTGTGCAAAGGTAATTGAACAACATTTGTTGAATGGCATGGAACAAATTGCCACAGAGTGAGAAAGGTAGACACATGAAAAGAGAGAGAGACCGAAATACTCTGCTGCTGGCGTGTAGCAACATCAGGTGCTTGGACCGTGTTGCCGCTGTCACAGTCAGACAGCTAGCTGATTTTTTGCAATATTAACTCCATTGGCCATGTGCTGCTCGACTGGCAACTTGCTAAGGTTTTCCGCAACTCGTGTGGGGCACAAATAATGTCAGCCAGGGGATAAATTAAAACTTGCTCCAACTCATCTTATTACTGTGAGCAGACAATGAGATCTAAGTATATTACGAACAACTGTACCTAGCCTGAAACCCTTGTGTCAGGAAATGACACAAGATCGAAGGTATATATATTCTTGATCAGCATCCATAACAGATTCAACCTAGTGATGTTTGCCTTTATGTAAACGGGTCTTAGAGCTATCGTGATGAAATTAAGTACAGCTGTTTCTTTCTGCTGCAGACAGTACATATGTCGGATCCAATCGGATTGGATCACTATACCTTATAGCTATCATAGGAACGATCGGTAGCAAAATTCAGAGTTATGGCGTGAAGCTTTTGTTCTCAAGATATCGTAAGAAAAACTCGGAAATTGTAAGTTTTGGCTTCTTTTGTAGATGTTGACTTATTTTTTTCTTCCTATTAATATCAGACTTATACATCTTATAGCTGTTATAAGAACAATAAGATGAAAATTAAGTTTTTGTAAGAAAAACTCAAGCGAAGTTAAGAATTTAAATTTTATTTTATTTGTAATATATATATATTTTTATTTTATTTTAATTAATAATACAATCAACATTACAATTATGTTTTAAGTATCATGGTTTCCTGCATAATCGCCGGGCTGGTACATTTTATGTATAAGCATTATTTTATTTTTAATAAGCAAATAATTTTAAATGCAATTAAAATATTATTAAGGATGGAACAGCTGTACGCCGACAAACTTATCCAGCCTCTTACCAATCGGGTATACTCATATTGAGTAAAGTACAATAATCATACAGGTATTTCACAAAATCTTTTAAGCTGTATATATTCAGTAAAATACAAATTGTGACAGCTGTTTGTACACACAATTTAGGCATCTTTCTTCTTGGCATTGCTGGTGCGCTGGACACGGCCCACAAGGTGGCCTTGCAGCAACTGTAGATGCTGGCGCTTATAGCCAAATTGCACATGCACTGGCGTTTCCAATACAGCAGCTGGTATTAGGCTTAAGTCCAAACGGAAGCCGCGTATGTAGTAGGCCTTGTCCTGCTCAAAGGGGCACTGCCGTGGAAAGTTGCTATAGCGATCAAGAATTTCCCGGGCAACGCGCATCAAAGGGACCTGCTTCTTGTTCGAAAGCAACTGGCAGCCATCTATGGTCATATTGAGCAGCACAAAGTTCACAATGGGCCGGGGCAGCACAATGGTTATATAGAAGTCGTGTTCATGCAACGTTTCCAGCAGAGCGAATTCCATGTGTAGGTTGCGCCTTTTGGGGTTCTTGCTGAGGCCACAGTTAAACCGTTTCAACAACTTCGAGCTGCTGCTGCAGATAAAGTTCTCAAACTGCAGCTCAAACTCATTCTGCAATCACAAAAACATCAAACTTTAATATTCACATATTACGTATACGCACCTTGGCTGCAGCACTTTGTAGCAGCAAATTGCTTAAACATATTGCAAATAGTATTAACAGCTGCATTTCGTACATTTGTATGCGCTGTTCATAACTAAAGCCCTTTTTTTATTATGCTATTAGATATATTAAACAACACACAGCAATTGAATTGTAAATTGATTTATAATCTCTAAATAATGCCTGTGAATATTGTCAGTTGTTCAGGCTTGACTAATCACTGACTGAATAAACAGTATCAAAATACAAAATAAAAAATGTTTTCAATTGTTAATTATATTGCGTATTCGATATATGCAAATTACTGCAGATATATTGATATTTAATTGCTTTCAGCTGAATGGTATTATAATGGAAATCTCCATATTCAACTGCTTTCCTATGCAATTTAATACGTTCAGCCCATACAAAATATAATTATAATTAAAGTAAATGATTATTTACGCTACTTACACATTTATTTAATTATGCAAAGTCTTGAAATCAATCTATTAAATATATCTATAACTAATTGACTTGTGAAATAACCATAATGATTGAAATATTATTGTATACTTATTTACTTAACACATTCAACCACTATTATATGGTTTCTATTTATGTGTAAGTGATAATTGAATGCACGAGCTTGTACTTTTTGGAAAGGTTATTTAATTACCTTTAATTTCATATCAAAACATGCACATATTTCATACATAAAAACTGATAATTTCTATTTAATTGAAACCACTTAATGAATACATGCAATATTTTTAAACATTTTTAATTGGTGCGGCAACGATTGTTTTTAATTAAGAACGTGAAAAAGTGGAATTGTAATTGTAATAAATGGCATAAGTAAGGGTGGTTAGAATGTTGGGATTTCATCATGCCAATTAAACGTGGTCAAAAATATTTCATATATTATGAATTAAATAGGAATTATCAGAGCTTATATATGGAATGAGTGCATTTTTTGATATAAAATTAAAGGTAATATAATAAGCTTTCCCAAAAGTACAAACTTGTATTCAAACATAAATAGAAGCCATTGAAATTTGTACTTTAAATCAAAAATTATGGGCATGGCTCGTATATATTTTTTTGTAGTGCTATTATTAGTTTTCAAAGTTAACTTTAGTTACATGTAATTGAATTTTGATGCCATAGTAATTTTCTGTTGTAAACTCCAAACTGCACACAGAGCAAGCTTAATATGTTGTTAGCTGAATTTAATTTTATAAATAAAATCTGTTGTTGAAGGTTGTTTAAACAGTTTAACCCAACGAACAGTAAAATAAGGATTTTTTTGGCTAAAAAATATTAGATACTATTAATAGTACGGAACTTCAAAAGCAGCGGTGTTTTTATGTATGCTTCTTTCGTTTCAATACATATAAAGTCTTTCACTTTGAATCGCACACGAATTCCTATATTATTTATTTCGTAATAAGGTCATAAAGGGCTTCATAATACAAAAGGTCGAACTCATAAGGACCCGCAGGCATCCGCTGGAACAAATCTCTGAAAGCAACTATCCACGTGGCAGGTGGCAAGCTGTAATAAAATAAATAAAAGAGCAAGCCAATTTGCCTAATTTTATGCTTCTTTTCGCATATCATGCTGAGGGTATTATAATTTCTTTTTATCGAGTTGTGTAATGCATTGAAGTAGCCATTAGATCTGATACGAATTACACTTTTGCGTTCATTTCTCAAATAAGCCTGCAGCTTTTTGAAGCAGAACAGAATTAAGAACTTTCAGTTTTGTTGTACTTTCATTTCCATTTTGAGCCATGCCAAAAGGCTTAGCACATTTCTGTGGTATTGACTTTAAAGTGAAATAAGGAACAGCTCTGAATGGGCTTATATCTTTGTTAGGGACTGAGTTTTAGTTGATATAACTGTTTGTTACAATGCTTAAGAATACTTGAGTTATAAAACTAAACAGAAAACAACAGATTGAATTAATATATCACTTAGATGTCATGGAAAGGAGCTGACAAGCTTCAAGAAGTTCCCCTTTCAGTCGGATTTTTTGTTTATATCTGTGACATGCGCTTATAGGGTATTTAATCTTCGGCAAGCCAAGGCCAACTATTTTATCTTGTGCTTTTTCGGCGTCCAGCCAAGTGTGTGAAGTTTTCAGCAGCAAAAAAAAAAAAATGCCAAACGTATTATCGCATTTCCGTTCCGGTTTTTATGTTGCACGTGCCACACGCTCAGTGGCCATCTGCGTATGTAGTTATACACATACACACACATATATTTTGGAATTAAAAATACCAGGCGCGTTTGCCTGTTACAAGGCATTATAGGTTCCTGTTCATTCTTGTTGTTGCTGAGGCACAAGCTTCGGGCTAAAGAAAATTTGTTCAAACAAATGCAAGGTCCAACTGCTGCTGCCTCAGGACTCTGCATGAGTGCATATTTATTTGTGCAATCGTTTTTAATATAATTAAATTACTTGACTCAAAAGGAAGGACACTCAGTGGAAGTGCCTCTACAGGAGAGCAGCGGGCTTCAAGCTTCTAGTCAATAACTTTATGAGTTTGCATTGCTCTAGAACCTTGGCGCTTAAATAAATGTTTTTAATCTTCAACAAATGAAATTGAGGCAAATTGTAACGCACATATCACTCACTTCACCTTTAAGTGAAACTTTTAGCTTAACAAGCAGAGTTGCTATCTATCGAATCATTTTAGGTTTCCTTTTTGAAATGTTTCAATTTACCCTCATTGCATTCACTTGCATTTCTGCAATCGATTTTCGAGCTTGCTGTTGATCTGACCCTCACAAAGTTTTGGCCAACAAATAATTTTTATGTAAAAACGCAGCTCTGGCATCCACATGAGTAACAGATGCCGGAGAGTGCTCGGGCTCGTATCATATCATCAGCCTAATCATGTGGAATAAGGCGGAAACGGAAATTGCACACACATACATAAAAAGCAGCTGCCGGGCTGTCAGTTAAAGTGGCATACGTGTGTGTGTGAGTGTGAGTGTGTGCCTGAACTAATCAGATTCAAACAACCATAAATACATATGCTTGCGGTAACCCTCGGACCGGCACACTACGGAAATGTTGGAAATGAAAATTTTGTGGCTAAACATGACATCAAATATTTACATGGACACCTAAAGGGGGGCGTGCGGCGGGCTGTGTGAAATATTAATTAAAATTGCATTTGCAGTTTAACTAAATGTTGCAAAATTGTGTGCATAATTTGCACCTGACTGCGTTGCAAGTCGCTTTTGCCTGGCAAAGCAATTACAGTAGGCCTTATTAGTGCGGCGTCAGGCAGCGCTCGTTATCAGCGCCAAAACACATTGCACACAAGCGCTTATCATTTGGTGAACTGTGGTGAAAGTGGGCGTGTTGTGGCGCTCTTGGGTGGGTGGCTGCAAAAAGTGAACCCACGACATTAGCTGAAAGTTCACTGCTTAAGCCTGAGATTAATCTTGCAGCATAGCTTTATCAAAGAATTGTTGAGCGAGCTTTCAGCTCTTCGTTGTCTCCAGCTATAACTGTGCTTTAAACTCAATTAAGCTCTTTTTTTCGTTTTACTCATAATCTACTTTGAGATTATGCAGCTTGTTATTAGAATAATTACATAAGCAATTGATTTGATCGCAGTAACTGATTAATAGTAATTTAAGAGAACGTTTTGCTTGCAATTTCAATTCCAAAAGTTACAATTCTAATAATCAATTGAATTCCTAATTGAAATTAGCAGAGAATTTAACAAGAATATATAATTAATCTTGAAGAAAAGCTTTTGAAATACTTTCTAAATATTGACAAATTCAAGAGCCTTTGGCTAGCTTTTAATGTGCTAGCTTAAATTGAATTCTTCTGAAAAAGCACAACTAAATAGCGAGAGATTGTTTTAAACTCATGACAGTTACACAAGCTTTAAGCTTTTGATGTACTGGATTAAATTTAATCAATTGATAAGTTCGAAAAGCTTAAAAATAAAGTGTTATCAAAGTGAAAATGGCTCTTGAACCCTAAAAGTGGTTACAACTTGGATGTGGCGACAGTTTGTTGTAAGCTATAACCTATTTTCACTATTTTTATGGCCAGCTTAAGTGTCATTTGGGGCCAGTGTCATTGGGTAATACCCGTGAGCATGCTTCAAATGTCAATATATGTGGCTGATAAGAATCTAAACATTAAGCCAACTCTCTGGCATTTACGTCCTATTGACATACAGCCACGTTCTTATCGCTCTTCGAATTTGACGCCATTTACTCAATTTCCCTTCAATAATAAAAATAATAATAAAAGCGAACGATGCTTTTAAGCGCAACAGCTGTCAGTGTTGTGGTTGTGGTTGTGGCTCCCGGGTTATTGTTGCCCGCCTCTGCTCACAATTTACATGAACCGGCACCTGAGTGGTTACTGCTGTTGCTCCTGTTTGTGGCTGTTGCAAAAAAAGCAGAAAATATATTAAAAACGTCAGCAAAATTTATGTATTCCGCATCGAAGTGGGCTTATTGTGTTAAAGCGCAGTCACCGCTAAATGGACTGACCACGCTTGTGTGAGCCGATTTTGATTTTAGCTTTTATAACCGCAGTGTAGGGTATATGTTGTGTGTGAAATGCTTAAACAAAAGTGCAGAAGCTGCAGCGTGGTGTTAAGCAGGCCTGTTCCGCATTCCATTTACGAAACAAATCCACAGAAAAGTGTGTTGTCTTCTTTTTACTCCCTGTGCCCATAAAATGGGTAAAAAGGAGGTACGAATTCTGTGGAAATGTATGTAACAGGCAGAAGGAGACATCTCCGACCCTATAAAGTATATAAATAGTATCAAAAGAGATTTCGATTTGGCCATATCCGTCTTTCTGTCCGTATGTATGAACGCAAGGATCTCAGCAACTATAAGAGCTAGAGACACCAAATTTGGAATGTAGGTTCCTGTATACCATACACAGATCAAGTTTGTTTCATATTTTAGATATCTCCCCCCGTTCCCCCGCAAATTGATAAGAACCGTTTTACAGTGACAATTTTCAAGATATACCTTAAAGATTTGGCATGTACAATACTTTAGTCACTTTTTATCTACTGTCCAAATTTAAAGTTGATAGGATAATAAACACGGAAGTGATTCAACAAACAAGATTCAGTACTGCAGCGCAGGGGGGGGGGGGGGAAGAAGCTGTGCTCGTGTGTGTGCGCCCTTGTGTATGGGTGTGTGTATGTGTAAGTTTACGAAGATGCGATCGGAAATTTTTCACCTGGGTACAGGGAATTTTGTAGTCGGGCATACTCGACTATACCATTCTTACTTGTTATACCCTAGCAAAGGGTATTATAATTTTGTCTGGAAATGTGCAATGGACTGATGGAGACGTTTCCAACCCAACAAAGTATATATATTCTGAATCAGCATGACGAGACGAGTCGATATAACGATGTCTGTCTGTTTCTATGCAAACTAGTCCCTAAGTTTTAATACTTTTTTGTTTATTAAGGTATCCTCAACAAACTCAACCAAACCGAGTCTCTTCAGAGTTTATACAATCTGACCAAATTTTGTCAAAATTGGACTATTATATTACATAGCTGCCATAGGATCGGGTGAAATATGGGTTTTTGTATGAAAAACTTTTGTATTACATCCAAACTAAGTCGATAGTCGATTTCTCTTTAATTATTTCCATTAAAAAATACAATAGTTCGTTACTTTTCATAGGAATTTAATGTTGCTTCATCATCGGGACTTTACACGTTACTTTGACCTTCTCGTTCTTGTTGCTCGTTACTTTGTGTTGCTTAAATATGGAATACATTTTGCACTTAAAGCTTTGTAGCTTTTCTATTCAATTTCATTTTTGTTACTCATTAATATTTGTTGCCCAAGGATGGTCTTGAGTCCTTCCTGTTGTTTAACCTTTTTCACCTGCTCGTTGTTAACCGTTGCTTAATGCTGCCTTGAAATAGCCAAATTACTTGGAAAGGCTAATGGCATACTTTTTGTGTGATATGGCGTGATAAACCATGTCTCTTGATTTGGATGTATTCAAGTCAGCCGCTTAACCATAATACTTTTATGTTATATTTTTTGTTTGTTTTGTTCTGCCTGGCCATAAAGTGGGCTTAACTAAATGACCGAGTGGGTGTTGTGGTTCTGGGAAAAACAAATTAATTGAATGTATGTGGATAACGTTGTTGCCTGTTGCATATTTGATAAACTAACACTTAACACCGATTATAATTGAATCAATTCAATACAAGTGCAATTGGTAAATGTACAATAAATGTTGAACAGCAAATAAACTTGTTAACTTAATTAAGCATCTGTCATTTGTCTCCTTGCAGTTTTGCCAGGACAGAAGCAGCGCTCCTGTAGGCGCACCGGCCGCAACCATTCCTATGCCAGCCCGCAAGGGGCTGTTAGCGCCCCAAAACACATTCCTGGACACAATTGCCACACGCTTCGATGGCACGCGTAAGTCAAAAGATAAATACCAAAAAAACAAAAATAATCTTAAGAGCGTACGATATCGAACATTGAATACGCTTTATTATATTACAACTGTTCGGTATACTAAAAAATGCTTTTAAATATGTTATTCAATGCTCAGTTGAACAGAAAGTGGAAGAATTAGACCCTGTTTCGAATTCCACGTTGGCATCCATTTCACAGAAATATGTAGAGCATAATTTAGGGATGCTTAAAAACAAAATAAACGCACACAGCCAAAAATTCTCTCCTGCTCTAAAAAGTAGGCTACACATTCTTTTGTGGAATTGATTCGAAAGTGAAATTGGGAACCTGACTTTAAAATTTCGACTTTTTAGCTATAGTTACTTAGTCAGATGACGCCAAGTCGAAGTTAGATAAACTATTGTAAGTCCTAAGAGGTGTTAAGCATTATAGAATTGTTTACAAAGGATTCATTTCGAGTAAAGGAGTAAATTGTTTATAATTGAGGGAAAGGGTACGGAAGGTTTCTCTTGAGCTTCATTTATAAGAGAAGCTGAAAGATAAGGCCTAGTTAGGCGCAACTTTATCTTAATGAAAACCACTTTTGAAGTAGACAGCCGTGCTAACTTTTTAAGTATTTGTAATACAGAAAACAAGTATATTCAATATTGATGGTTTCTATGGCAGTTTTTAATATTTTTAATACAGAAATTCATATTTAATATTGATCGTTTCTTTAACAACTCTGTAATAACTAAAACAATAGTCAGATTTTGATTTATTTTAGTAAAGTTCTACACGACATAAGAACATAAATATTTTAGAAATTACTTTTTCAATAAAACTATATGATATTGCATTCCGAACTAACCGAATTTGACTGCCTATAATAAATATTATCAACTGTACCAGATTTCATAAACATAGCTTCACTTAAGACAGAAGACAGACAAAAAGCTTGTCCTGTTGAATAAATATTCTTGCTTCAATACAAGTGCGTTACACATTTCCTGACAAAATTAGAATGCTCTCTGCAGGAGTACTAGTCTGTAAAGAAAAAGCTAAACGGTATTTAGTTAGTCCCTGCAGGCTTCTATAATTTTTCAATGTATTATTTATGTGAGTTTTATTGAGCTGGCACTGACATAACGATATATGCATAAGCCCAAGCGCCATTTGGACAGGTCATAAAAAAAATATATATATATATTACAAAATATACGGGTGAGGTACGAGCTTTTGAGTCTTTGAGTTGCCAGGCAAACAATGGACAGCATATTGGTAAAAGGTCGGACACGAACAAGGACAATGCGTGTCCCTATAGAAATGTACACTGATAAATTAAAACTATGTGTTGTTCTCTTCTGTTGTCTCCTGTCGCCAAGCAACGGAATACACAATCGTGCCGTAGGCAAAAGGAAACTCGTAAATGTTTGCCATTTGTCATAAGCTTTTATGTCCTTAATTTATGTAAAATTGAACTGTGAACCTTTGCACACTTGGCACTGAAATGCCATTAGCTAGCAATACACAAATGTGGCAATAATTAGCAGGATGTCTTTCACATTTCACATATACAGGATACAAATCGATTTAGGCTATCAATTACCTACAAAAATCGCAGCAAGGCCAAGTAAATGATATTTTAATTGTTTATTTCTGCAATAATTGTCTCTTGTCGTAAAATGCTATAAAATGTGCAATTATCTATTTTCTTTTGAGTGTAAAGGCTTTACGAGGCATAAATAATAAAATATACACACACAATACTAAATGAACAGCCGGCAGGCAATAATTTTGGCAAAAAGCCTGCAAGTGATTTGTCTGGTTGGCCCACATGGCGTATGATTGTTGGACACAAGTTTAATGCGTTGACAAACTGTGTGCAAGTCACATATATTTAATACTCGTATATATGTATATATATATATACTATATATATCTACACAATATTTTTTGGCTTGTCAGCACTTTAGTAAGTTCATACAATATGCTGTTCAGTCAAGCATTTAATATGCTGAGAACGTGGCCAGAAAGTGGCATTAAAAGTTGGCTTTTAGGTCAGTTAACTTTTTTAATGGCACAAAATATTACACAAATGCGCACTTATGGTTATTGTTAACAAGTTTTGTGTTATCAAATCATTTTAAAGCATTTGATATTATTCTGTAATACGATGAATATAGACGATTCAATTGATTATGGGTATAATTTGCTGCTGCTTCACTTTTATGTGGGCTGCATCTGTGCAAACTTTGATTGAGTCCAGACACTGCAAGTTGAGATTCATGCTATTCATAGCTATTCATAACTTATTTATAGCTGCCATTTGCCAGCACAAATTGTGTGTTCAGCTTTATTTACGGCATTGCGAATAGTTCCTGCAATAATAACCACAGAGCAGAAGCTCAAAAAGGGGGATTTTCAGGGAATACTCAATGGTATTTGCTCGCATTAGGTCTACTTATTTGGTAAAGATGATTAAAAGCACAGCTTTGGGCTTATAAACTGACAACAGGATTTCCATTGAATTGAAGCTAGTAGCTTAGACAGAAACTTAAGCAAATATCCGTTCATTTCGTGTTTAAAATGATTTAAGTTCTAAAACAAGCTTACATAAAGACTGCAGTGCATAAATTCATGCATTTTGAAGGAATACTTGTGTACTTATTTGGCAAGGACTCTTACTAGCACAAATTTGGGCTTATTAATAATAATAATAATAGGGTTATCATTTAATAATTGTGAGTAGTTTATACAGGAAATTAGAAATTTCTGCTTATAAAATTACACGAAATAAACTCATAGATTTCAAGGAATTCTCGTATTAGTTCTACTTATATAGAAAGTACCTTTACAGAGAATTGAGTGTATAAATTTATAACAAGATTTCCATTTAATTTAATTTAGTATTTCACAGAAACTTATGTATTTAATTCTCAATTTCGTGTTAAAATTAATTTAAAAATTGCAAGACAAGTAAGAAATTTAGAAAATAGTCATATACTCTTAATGTGTTTTTCAGTTCAAGGGCAATCAAATCCTTGAAATGATTTACTTGAATACGTTTTTTTGTTTCGAAGCCTTTCTCATGCACCACATTGAACATTTCACAGGTTTTAATTTCGATTGCAGGAAATCTCTCACAGGAGCCACTCAATTTTGCATGAGTGGGAAAAGCTACAAAAATTTCATTTCATTCTCATTGCATGAGAGATGGAGAGACATACTGAGAAAAGAGCATTGAGCTTGGCAGAAATTTAATTAAATTTGTTGTTTGTTGAACATTTTTATTTGTTAAAAAAATAGACTGCCACCAAAGGGCAATATATTTAAAGGTCACATAACCAAACAAATATAGTATGCTCGTATACGAGTATTATGAATTTCGTTTTTATGGATATGCGAGCATACAAGTTGTAAGATTCTTGAAGGCAAAGAGCACAGGCTTTAAGTGGTCTACTGCCTGACAATTGAACAGCAGGATGTCCATAAACATTCTACAGGACAATATGTATACGAAATGATATGAAATGAAATATCCACCCATACAACCTGTTTACTCATTCTTCTTCCATTTACAGACTCGAATTTTGTGCTCGGCAATGCGCAGGCAAATGGCAATCCAATTGTTTATTGCTCGGATGGGTTCGTGGATTTGACAGGATATTCACGCGCGCAAATTATGCAAAAGGGTAAGACGACGGACGGGACAGAAGGATAGACAGACGGACAAGTTGAGGGACAGACAGACAGACAGACAGACAGCTGAACACTTCAATACTCATTTAAATGTATTTGTACATTTTATTCAATTGTTTGCCAACGACAACAACGACAACTCGCAACAATAACAACAACAACAGGCTGCTCATGTCATTTCCTTTACGGGCCGGATACAAAGGACGAGCACAAGCAGCAAATTGAGAAAAGTCTTTTAAGTAAGATGGAACTAAAGTTGGAAGTTATTTTCTACAAAAAGGAAGGTAAGAGACGCCAACACATTTTCAACAACAAAAATTAAAAAACAAAAGCCGCGCGCTAAGCTCAAATGCGAGAGAAATTTTGTAGTAAATTGTTTTCATTTTTAATTAAAAAATTTTTGCTCAAACTTCATTTAGCATTGAGGTAATTTCTGCTTAACAAAGAGGAAATTAAACGCCAAGTTGTTTGTGCCAGACACAGCCAAAGAAACGGAAATTGTGGCACCTGTAAAAGCTGACCACACACAGGAACAATTAAGCATCAACTTTCATTGAGAAACACAATTGATTAATTTAACAGAACAGTGTGGCATAAAGGACCATAGCTGGTTAGAGTGAGCAGAAAAGATGTTGAAATTGCAGCCAACTTGGTTATTTTCAGCTTTCAGTGGGATTACGCTTACAGTTTGAGTGTGATCTTAAAGATGTGGTCATTAATACACTGAATTATAAAGATAAATCACCCCTACAGCTTTAATGTGCTTTTAAAGCACCACTGAAGGTGTTATAATTATGCTAGATCCATCAGAGTGTTGCTTCTTTTCCTTTAAATATGCATGTATAAGTACCACTTCGAGCTGGTGTCATTAGTTTTTTAATAAGCTTTCAGCTTTAAATTTAATCTCATTTGCAGCTTTCATGGGCTTTTAAAGCTGCACCGATAGCGTACAGCTTACAGTTTTAATGTGATTTTAAAGCTGTGGCTTTTATTTCACTGAATTACACAAATAAATCACCCTTACAGCTTTAATGTGCTTTTTGAGCTACACTGAGGGTGTAATATGTATGCAAGATCACTCATTAGTTGCGTCTTTTCTTTTAAATGTAAATTTATAAGTTCGACTTTCCGCTGGTTTCATTAAAAATTTAATTAGCTTTTAGCTTGAAATAAAATCACGCTGTAAAGCTTTCATGGACTTTTAAAGCTGCACCGACAGCTTACAGCTTGTGTTATGAACAAATTTTTAGCTGTGGTTTTTATATTAAAGAACAATTTATAATTTAAGCAGCTTTTAGCAATAAGTGAGACTTTCATGTGCTTTTAAAGATAGACCTTCAGCTTGATTGAGAACTCATTATATTTTGTTATAGCTGTCCTATATTTAATAAGCATTTAAGTGTCACCTTCAGTTTCAATTTCACCTTCCTGGCATTTAAACGGTTTCAGTTTTATGTGTTTTATGTATTTTAAAACCTGCAATGTGAGCTTAAAGTTGATAAGTCATTAATTGACTGTGGCTTTGCTTTTAATTTATAATTTATCAGTTAAGTGGCACTTTCAGCTAGTGTCATTCGTATTTAAGCAGAATCTGTGTGCTATCTTAAAAGCTGTGGCTGGCCACATGAGAGGAAGCTGCTTGTGGTTTCGAAGCCTGCTCTAAAGGATTACCACAATTGCTTGCCAAATAACAAGAACAAAAACAAGAAAAACAACAAGTAGAGCAGTAAACAAGAACAAGAGTAATAAGTGAAAAGCTGTAAGTCAATTGTGGGTCGAGTTCACGTGAGCTGGTTGCACAAAAAGTTTTTGTTTGCTGGGAAACCACAGCCAGAGGTTCGAGTGAGTGCCTTTCAACACTCAGGAGGAGCTTTAACCGTCTTCGTATTGACTTTTAATTTAAGATACAGGTTGCTGTTGCTGCTAATGCTGATGCCGCATCAATTTTCCAGTGCATGCTCGTATGAGCTGGCTGTTATTGAGTTAGGCGACTCAGCCAAGCATTGCCTTGAACTAGTTTCCTTCGCCGTCTCACAGGAGCTCAACAGATCCTGGCAGACACATGCACACGCACACACACACACACATACACAGGCACCCACTTGTTGTTGTGTGTGGGTGCACAAAACAATAAATTTGTTCATAACATTTTCGCACGTCCATATCGCGTGGTTATATTTATTTCTATTTTTTTTTTTTTTTGTTCTTTAATGAGGTCACGATTAATCAACAGGATAAAGGACCAGAGACTGTGCGTGTCCTGGAGTGCTTCGATGGATATTATGTCTTTTTGGCTAGGCCATTAACTTGCCTATAAGTTTTCTAATTAGCTGCGTTTAAAACTTTTAAGAGACTATAGTCAGTTTTGTGGGCGGATTATTATTAATTATGCATGGTTTTATGGTCTTACCGCTTTGAGCGACGTATACAATTAATCGAGATAATTAAAATGCCGTCTACATAATTGTGGTCTAGTTGAGTTGATATACAATCATTTCTTGCATACCATTAGCTGCTAATTAACACTGAAATTTCTAAAAGCCCACAAGGATGCCATTGCCAACAAAGCAATCACAAAATGGCTGCTTATGACATTTGCTTTCAACTCTTCAGTACTGAACCGCAATTATTCAGCCACAAATGAAAATCAATATGTTCTATATGCAAATTAATTACAAAACCGCAAAACTGTTTCCAATGAAGCTCCAGAAACGTCTTTGACAAAGTTAGTGGTTAGATATTTATTGAAATTACTTATATATTGACCTCATATGCAGGTCTGCTGCCATTTCCGTTTCCGCTTCGGTTGAAGTCGTTTGAAATCGAAATTGATAGGCATCTTCAATTAAACTCTGTCTTTTATTTGGTTTCCTTTCTTCCAATTATGTTCATACAGTACTTTGTGTTTAATTTGAAAACATAGTTTTCAGCTAAGTGGTGTAAAGTTGAAATCACGATAAATAGGATAAAAACATATAATTCTGGAACATTAAATGTCTGGCCTGAAGAGTTTTGCCTTTGAGCCAAAGGAATGGAAACTCTTTAAGCCTTGCTTCACATAATAAGAACGTTAGCTCTCAATCTTCAATCAAAAATAAGAAGACAAAATCAAATAGGATTTGAAATGAAAAATTCGAGAAAATTGCAATCGAATATTTATTAAATCACACGCTTTGTCTGCAAGGACAATAAAAGTCAGCTTTTGTGTGCATGGTTGCATAGATCCAATGTCCTCCATGTTCATACATTTCTAACAATAACATGTCCTCTGTTGTCATTTAAATCTTGGTTGTATTATTGTAGTTTTCAGAACTTGCAGCTGTCCGCTCTCTCTCATCCAACTACGCACATGTCCTTCATAGTCACTTTAATCATGTGCACATTGAAGCATTTTTTGGCTTGTTACTTATACCATTTCTTTTCTCAGGTGCTCCATTTTGGTGTCTGTTTGATATTGTGCCCATTAAGAACGAGAAGCGCGATGTGGTGTTGTTTCTTGCCTCGCACAAGGACATCACGCACACCAAGATGCTGGAGATGAATGTGAATGAAGAATGTGATAGCGGTAAGTAGGCAAAAAGCGTCAGCATTTAAAGGGTAAGCCATAAATTGCATATGGCCTGGCCATGACAGCAGACAAACGGCAAATTCATATTATTTAATACAAATTTTTGGCGCACAAAGTTACAAGCAACAATTTACAATTGACACGTCCACAAAAATGCACAGAGAACTGTTAATGAACCGACCACAGCACAATCATAAATTGAAACCCTTAAACTATCACACACGCCACACACACACACCCAATCTCACAAGCACACACAGAAGTTAAGTGGATTAAATAATCCATAAATTAATAAAGCATAAATGCTGAGCACTCAGCTGTGCAAAATATTGTTAAATGGTTAACCAAACGCATCGGCAAGGTAAAATATTGTGTATATTTATGGTAAAATGCTATATGCATGAAAGTTCCATATACAATATATATATATATATCTGTGCTTGCTCGCATGAATGTCCTTCTTTTTTCTTTTTTTTGTTGATTTTTGGTCTTTCATTCTGTCAACTTAATTTTTCCCAAGCGAGCAAATTGTGCAATATTTTTGCTTTCTTTTGGCCTGACTTTTAGGTTTGTTATTTAACAGCTTTTTGAGTTTTGACGCATGTCTCTGACATTTGGAAATGAATATTTTAACGTAAAAGCCAAGTTGAGTCTTTTTATTTTTTTCATTTCCCATTGCCACAATTTCCGTTTTGTTAACTTTTGCTTCAGCGGTTTGTCTCTGTGTATTCTGCGGTAATTTAATGCGTCATGTCAAAGCGGATTTGTGTAACTGAATGTAACTTACTTATGTCATAGTGTTATGTGGCTTTTTTATTATTATTATTTTATTTCATTTTTTAACGTACTTCAAGTCCCATTCAAAAGCTATTTTATTACAAGTAAAAAACAGTCCGTTTTTTCTGTAGCTCTCATTCAATTGTTTCTACTTTTTCTCTTTTTCAGTACTATTCAATGTGTATTTAAAAAAAACACAGCATTCTTTCACATTTTTGCATTATTAATTTTATAATTTAAATTCAACATCAGGTATTTTTATACTATGTTCCCGAAGGGGAAATAGTATATTGGGTTTGCGAAATGTCCGTCTGTCCGTATGAACGCAAATTTTTTGCCTTTATCTTTGAGCTAGAGCAACCAAACTTGATACACCTGTTGGTGTATACCGTCAATTTATGAAGTGTCGAGATGGACCCCCCACAACCACCCCCTCCCCTGCAATTTGGGGAAAACCTGTATCTTCCCTATTTTTGAAGCTATGGTCACCAAATTTGGCATACAGACTAATGTTAAGATTCCCGACAGATCTGCACCAAAAAAATGTTGACTTCCCCACCCCCACGCCCACAAATCGGCATATTATATCCCCAAAACACGTTTTTCAAGGGCTATATCTCCTATAGTTTCAAAGATAGAGTTACCAAATTTGGCATACAGATTAATGTTGACCACTTGGATAAATCTGCATCAAAAAATGTTGACCCTTCCACCCCCTCCCCGCAAATGAGAAAAATCTATATCTCCCACACCTGTACAGGTAGAGTCACCAAATTTGGCATACAGACTAATGTTGACCCTCTGGACAAATCTGCATCAAACATTTTTGGGCACCCCCACCCCCTTCCCCACAAAGGAGCAAAATCTATATCTCCCACACCAAATAACCAAATTATATAGGACTGGGAGCATAGTATTCTGCAGTCGGGTGCGTCCGACTGCAACGTTCTTACTTGTTTCAATTTGACATGTCAGTAAAATTTTAAGTAAAATTTGCTAGACATTTAATTTAAATTGATTGTGAATTCAGTAGCTCAGAAAATGTATATTACATTTTTGGCATATCTAGGTCAATTTTAAATAGTACTCCACATAATTTTATATATTTTTTCAGCTTATTTCACTTCAATTTAAATATACTTGAAGTTTATTTGAATATTTCAGAATTCAATTAACCCTTTCATTTATTTCTATTAGCTTTTTAGTTAAAATTCAATTACAGTGGAACTAAAACTTAATTATAGTCACATTTTTACTGTATGATCAAGCTAATGTCCAGTTAAATACATTTTCAGTTGAATATCAATTGAATATCTGCTCAAGTTTTGCTTAATTTGTTGAATTCTATTCAATTCCATTGAAATTAAATTCTTATTTAATTTATTTAGTTTCAATCATGCTACAAATGTATATTCAATTTATGCTCAATTATATTTCATTTGTAATCAATTCAAATTCGAATCATTATCAGCTCGTTTCAAGTTCAGTTTCAATGTGAATTCAGTGATAAGTGTTTCTGTTGTTTATAAATATTCAGCAGGAAGCTTTACTTTTTGCTACCCAATACCTTATTATTTAGTATTTACGTGTTCTTATCCCATTGGGTTAGGCATTAAATATGCTTACATCTTAATTTAGGGTATTAGTTGGCAGAAATGTCTGCACGAGTCCCCCGGGGGGGCTGCGAAGAGACAAAGGAGAGTAATCGCATGCTTAAATATTGATGTGCAGCGAGACAATTCTAAATGGCTGCTTCCAAACAATTGCAAACAGAATGCCGAGCAAATTATTTGGACCGTGCGCATGAAGTGAATTTATTTGCGTGGGTCACTGTGCATTCAGCTAATGGGGATTAGTGAGCAGACGAATAAAATGTTCGCTATAGTGTGGATTGGGGGGAGGAGCATTGTTAAGCTGCTTGCTTGCACTTTGGCATTTTGAGCAGGTTTCATTTGCAGCTTTTATTACCATCATTATTCAGCAGTGGGAGCTCTGTTGGCACTGCTCTTGACTTGACTGTTTTGTGGTTTTGTGGACTTGCAGTCATGCTAAATTCTGCTGCTGCTGAGACAACTGTCAACAGTCCAGGCAACACTCGAAACAGTCTCTCACAAACAGCATTCGCAGTCACAGTCACAGTCACAGTCGCAGTCGCAGTCGCAGCAGCAGCTGTCATAATTGCTCTTCGTCAGCTCGTCGAGGTATGGCATTAAATAATTTAGTGCTGATGACATTGACATGCCATAAGCTATGCAGCAAGTGGCGTGTTGATGCCACAAATATTAAAAATTTACATTTAATAGCAACAAAGTGTGCGCAACTGTTGCATGTTTGAGCGCAACAGGACATGATGTCCTTGCAGTTATATCTGCTCAATATGCAGTTTTGCGGTTGACAGCTCTTCTGTTTTATGTCATTTACATTTTTCAAATTTCCATATAAATGTACAGCACTTTGTAATCATAGTAGAACCACTCTATAACTAAATAGCAGCAAATTTGCTTCAGAAAATGTCTAAATTAATAATTCCAACTCATGAAAATAATGAAATAAAATGCGCAGCACGACAAAACAGTAATTGAAGTTGAAACTGCATAGTCTTTAATAAAAACCCAATTTTCTTAAAAATTTCTTATAGAGAGGTTAGTTAGATAGAAGTTATTAATTATATTTACTGCCTAGGCCAAATTATTTTCCCATTAATGTGAGTTAAGCCACAAATATTTGCTGTATACGTAATCCAACTACAATTTCCTAATTTATGCAAAACAATTTGAAGGCAATGATGAGAAAGTTTGAGCAAAATCACGCTGAGTGGCAGCTAACATCAATTGGAAATTAGGACATGTCAAAATGCCAATGCTCATATTAAGTATGCTATTGGGCAGTCCAAGTAATTAGGCTGAAAATTCTATAAAATGCCGAAAATGATTTGAAACCGCAAATTAAGCGACATTTGATGCGGCCATTCGGGCTGAGTTTAAAGGCAATTGAATTATCATTTGCCTGACATTTATGTGAGCCAGCCGGGGTATTTAAAATGACCGTCATTTTACACATCATTAGGCCTGTCAGAAATGCCGCTGCTGTAAGTAATTTTTGCCCATCATGTGCGACATTTTCTCCAGCATTTTCCACACTCGACTGAATCGCGCATATTTTACAGTTCCTTCGACATTTTTGCTCGATATTTCTGTCAGTTTTGTTGTTGTTGTTTTGTGTATGCATTAAGCGCTACGTGCTGCTGGAATTTCGGGGTGTTTCCAATTCCCAAATTCAAGCATTCAATGTTGTCCCACGGCCCGGATCATTGAGGTGCCTGCCAGCTTAATTGGCATTTCGATATGACAGCTCTTTGGGGGCTGGCTTAGCTCAAAGTTGAAATCAAATTCGTTCCGCTGGCGCCAAAAGACCAGACCCTTGTGAATATGTGCCATGAATAGTTGCCGTAGATGGAATACCCTTGTGGACATATTGACAAAATATGATCAAATTAGCTGTATACACAAAATAGATATAAGCTTGTACACAAAATATAACATTTACGGATAGTTTCTATGTTTCAGTATTTTGACAAAAAGGTTTACAAAACAACAATCAATATTTTGGTCTTCAACTTCAAAGCAAGTGCACGCAAAAAATATGTAGCATACTTTTTGGGGCAAGAAATTTAATAATTAATTTCGACTTGTCATTTCGATGGCAGCTATATGATATAGTGTTGTGATTTAGACACCTTTCTATAACAAAATAACGTCCTTATACCAAGTTTGATAAACATAGCTTAACTCAAAGCATAGTTCGCTTAGGACGGAATTTTTAAGGCTCTATGAACCCAGTTCATTGTCCTATTTAAGGAAATTTGTTACACTTTCCATGACAACATTATAAATCCCTTCTTAAGAGCATACAAAATGCTTCTAATAAACCCGTTTTGAGACCATTTTTACACTTTGTTACGACAACGAAAATTAAATCCTTATAATTAGTATGCTGTTTTGTCGCACATTTTTGGGTTTTATATTCGGGGCTAATTTTTCACAATCAAGCTAATTGTAATTTATAGCAGCACGCACCGCCTTTAAGATGGTGAACGAAAATAGAATTAAGGTAAATTTAATGAGCCTGTTTGAGGTTCAGTTCGGCTCGGTGGTCCTGGCTCTGTATTGGAGCTTGTGGCTTGCTTTCATCCTTGCATTCCAGCCTTGTTTACATGCCAACATATACATACATATATATATGTATAGAGGTACGTATATTTGTATATTTGTTGTGACTGGCAACTTATCATCCACCTTGCTGCCTGTGAGATATTATATTCATTCTGTTGACATTTTCTATTTGCCCGGGTTGAGTTGATCTTTTGTATAAATATTTATTTGACTCTGCACGAGCATGCAATAAAGTTGATGAAAAAAATGTCTTTGGTATTATTTGACATTCCTATTGTGTGGTAAAAATACATTTATTGTTTTTGCAAATGGTTGCTTCAATTAAAATTTAATTAAATATTTTTGCTGCTAGTTTTTAGCCAAGGCTAACAAATTTGGTATGTAGATTGGCATACAGCGAATGCAAATTGAGTTTTTAAATTTTGCCATATTCCAAAAGCAGCGACCAAAATCGATACAACAAAATACTATCAAGAAGAAAATCATTTGCATTTATTAAAAATGAAACGAGGCCATTGTAAAAAATGAAATAAATACGAACAAAGAAAAGTCATTTTCGGTATGCCGAAAATATATATATACTCTTGCAAGAATGTTTCTCATAAATATTTTAATTTGAGATATATTGTAGACATGCGAAATAGTTATCAGATATTAATTAAATCTTAGCAAAATATATAATTGATGAGTCTGCTGAAATATGTGTAAAAACAAAAGACTTCTTATACAAAAGCTCATTTTTAAACGATTGTTCCTATAGCAGCTATAATATATGATTATCCGATTTTAATAACATTGAGTCAACATATACAAAGTAGACTGAAACTTTGAATTTACTACTACTAATATTGGTTAAAAAATATATATATACATTTTGTGAGGTCTAAAAACATCTCCTTCAATGTTTTCTACATTTTGTGATCCTCTGCAAGGATATACAAATAATAAAATGTGCTGTGAAAATGGCAAACATAATGAAACAAACACATATTCACTTTAACTACCAGACTAACAATAAAAAGTTGTATAACCAACTAAAATACATACACAGCTTGTACTTTGTGTAGCTTTAAGTCCGAATCACAATTGTCAATGTCCATGTGCACCTTTGTAGCTTATCGCTAACTAAAGATTACAACAATTGACTAAACTAAATAAAACAAGTTTAAACAATTTGATTGAAATTGTATTTGTACAATTCTGTATATTTTCTTTCTTTGTGCTCTTTTTTCTTACTCTAACCGGCATCATTGTAATTAAACCGACATAATCAACCCAAAAAAAAAAAACACAAAAATAATACGATTAATATCCCTAAAAACCAACTCCAACAAAAACAAATAATAATAACAATAATAATAATAAACAAATTATCAACTCGTACTACGCTTGTGTGCTCCATAAATTGAAATTATTGTGTTGCGACTCTGTAAGTTTTTGCCCTTACAGCTGCACTCCTGGGCGCTAGGTTCCGTGCCGGCTCCAATGCCGGCATGCTGGGATTGGGTGGACTGCCCGGATTGGGCGGACCGCCATCTGGCGAGGGCGGCGACGCCGAGGGCGGTGAGGGTAACAATTTGGATGTACCTGCCGGCTGTAATATGGGACGGCGTCGGAGTCGGGCGGTCCTGTATCAGCTATCCGGTCATTACAAGCCCGAAAAGGGTGGTGTCAAGACCAAACTGAAGCTGGGCAATGTGAGTATGAGACCGTAACCCGCACAAGACCACAACAACAACAACAATGAGAACAATAAAATGCTTATGCGACCGTTTTCAATTAAGTGTGTGTTGCTTTAAGGCCGCCTCGTTTAATTGTTGCTGAAATTTATATAAAGGGTGTGCCAAAATGAATGCGAGATTTGAGCTAAATAGAAAACACAGTTTTAACTAAACAAAAAATATTTCAAAAAGAAATTTGATTAATATTTTCATTGAATAAGAATTGAAAAAACTCAAAATAAAAGAATTTTTTTCCACAGAAATATTTTAATTTTCAGGAAATTTTCCTAAGTTATATTATGGATTATAGAGGCTTGTTTTGGCTCTCTGGCTAAGAATATATATATAAATATTGCCCTGATTCTCTAGAATCAGTCAAAATTACATTTACAAGTCTTATTTTTGATGTAAAAATTAAAACTCAAGAAATAATCATTATTTCATAAGTTTTATATTTGTTGCTCAATCTTGCGTTCATTTTGGGACACCCTTTATATAATATACTATATCCAGCATTAATTTAATTAACGTTTTGCTATACCGCTGGTTTTTACGTTCTAACGCGCCAATCTGTGCATTTAACTTAATCCTTTTACGCGGCTTATTTAATTGAAATTCACTTTTGATGTTTCCCTTTTTGATTTTTTTTTACGTTTTCGTTTTTAGAATTTTATGCATTCAACCGAGGCTCCATTTCCCGAATACAAAACGCAATCCATAAAGAAGTCACGCCTGATTCTACCCCATTATGGCGTATTCAAAGGCATCTGGGACTGGGTCATATTGGTGGCCACCTTCTATGTGGCCCTGATGGTGCCCTACAATGCGGCCTTTGCCAAAGCGGATCGACAGACTATGGTCTCCGATGTCATTGTGGAGGCGCTTTTCATTGTCGGTGAGTAGGAGTGAGGGTGAGAGCTTGAGCTTGAGCTTGATGAGGTTGATTTGTAATACTTTTTGGCATTTGTTGTCCAGTTGAGTCCTTATTACGTTTATGGCACAACCAGTTGTGCACACTCATATCATCATCATCAACATCATCATGCTGCATTTAGTCCTGGGCTGGGAATTGTACTTAACTCGTATATTTAGTTGAATGCGAGACTCAGTTGTATTCTCCTGTATCTGTTGTTTAATACCTAGCTTTTCCCTTTATTTTATTGCTCCTTTATTGCAGATATTTTATTGAATTTTCGCACAACCTTTGTGTCGCGCAAAGGTGAGGTCGTATCCAATTCCAAGCTGATTGCCATCAATTATTTTCGAGGCTGGTTCGCTTTGGATTTATTGGCCGCCCTGCCCTTTGATCATCTATATGCTTCCGATCTCTACGATGGCGAGGTAAGTAATTATTTTTGAATTCTTTCAACGATTATAAACATTTAAAGATAAATTTAAATTTAAAGATAAAAAGTTTGTGAGTTGGGAAAGTGTGTGCGTGTGCTGACAGCGTTTTACAAATGGGCCCCAAAATTGGCATCCTTGAAAAACAGATTTAATGTTTTATTTATTCCCAAAACCGATTTAAAAGTAGGTTATTTTATGGCTAATTTTAGGTTTCTTATGTTTAAATTAGTTATAGTTTTATATATAAGAGTATATATCAGACATGACTTTTTATTTGAAGTTCTTTTGTTGCTCCAATAGTTATTTAAGTCAATTCTAGAGATGAAGGCCCCTACGCTAATGCTCTTTTCTTATAATTAATTAGAATCACATTCTTTTAAAACTGTATTATAGTTAATTTTAATATAAGTTGTAATTTGGCGACCTTTCTAGTTTTTAAGTTGCTGGTTTGGCCGGCTCGAGGTCCAGTTTGATAAATAAAAGAAAACAATTTTAATAAATAAAAAATATTAAGTCAATTCTTAATAACTTACTAATACCAACATGTCCTTAATTATCAGTTAAAACCTTATATTATTATATGATTATATTTATATATATAATATTTAATATTTAATTTTTATTTATTTATATAAATTTGCAAAGGTTTCTACTATTTTATGGGCTACTCCGTTTACTTTAAATATTGATTATATCAAGTAGAATATCTTACCTTATAAGTATATATCTATAATCTTTGTATCTATGCATGACTTTCTGTTTATCTGAACTTCATTCCGCTGAACTTTTGTATCAAAAATATATAGAAAATGTAAATTATTTAATAAATACAAATGACAATCCATCTGAATCAAATTAAGTTATAGGTAAAATAAGTAAATTATTATATTTAAATTAAGCAATCAATTTAATGTACGGATACATTTTCATTGCAATTAGCTTAACACTCTGGTAATTAGCTTGCTTATCGAACTTAATTGTGCACAAATCACGATTTAATTTGTTAAATGGTTTTGTCGACACAAACTCTGAATGCATTTTCTCCGCTTTTCTTGTACAAATGCAGCAAAGCAGCAAAGTTTTCCATTTAGATAATCAGGAAACTTTGCTCTTAGCTTTTTATAAACTATTGCTCTGCTAATGTTTAAGCCAAACTCTCTACCCGGCGCCCTCCGCCCTCTGCCCCATGCTTTAAGCTCTCGGCACTGGCATTAAATATTTAAACCAAATTTGAAGTGGTAAATAGCATTAAGAGATTTGCATAATATTGTTGAACCGCCTGCATTATGCATGTTTCTATTTCTGTTTATATATCTGTCCACATTTTGGATGGGTTGACTTTTTAAATGACTGACTGCATGGAAATTGAGTTTAATGGCAATGCAAATAAAAGTTGGCGCTCATTTAATTAAGTTTAGTATGCATATTCTGAGCTTTAATTACCGCCACGCATAGTTTTCATATTTATTTTAGTTGCTCAACTCGTTTAAGCTGCTTTTCTACTTGCCATGGCAAGTGGAATCCTTTTCGAGTGCACTTCGTGCTCTTCAAGCGGATTACAGTCCTGGCATCCTGGCTGGCTCACTGCTCTCACTGGCAGTGGGTATAATTGCAAGCTAAGTAGGTAAATGCGTGGCTTTCATCGCAGCATTTTGACCCAAATGTGCACCAAATGAAATTGACCCCAAAAAGTATGCTACGACTTTTTGCAGTAATCCGCTTGCATAACGATTTAAGACTCACATGGCAGAAAAGAGCATTTCTTGAAGCTATGAAGATCTTTACCACACTTAAGACCTGCCAGACAGGATCTTGGCTTAAAGTCCCTACACAAATAAATAATGAACTCCATAATACATAATAATATCCTGCAAACCTTCCCTAACATTGGCTTTAACAGAATATTCCTCTGTACGTTCCTGACGTATTTCAAAATATATAATATATTCTGATTAATCTTTCTCTAAGCCTCTTGCCTCTGGGCAGCAGGACACTGGCAAAAGATTTCAGAAAAATAAAAATTAAGATCTTAAATTTATAGATGTTCTTTCTAGACTTCAACCTACCATAAATTTGTCAAAACCAAATCGATTTCTATCATTTTCCTGATTTGGCAGTTCAATTTTATTCATTTCTTGAATTTCACATTTCGGCCAGCTTGCAAGTCTTATTAAGATCGGTCCTTTATAGAAAATGTCCTTTCTAGACTTCAACCTACCATAACTTTGTCAAAGCCAAACCGCTTTCTATGCGGCATGTATTTTTGTTCATTATTTGACCCCTAGATTGATTTTGCTTTTCAATTTTAATTATTTCTTGAAGTTTATATTTAATAGTCAGTCAGGACCAGCTCTTATATGATATACAAATAATTTTGTATAGGTTGGGAGCATTCATTTCTAAATTCTTTATCTGTTAAATAATTGATTTAACAATCGAGACTTCGGATTGACATAAGCATTGTAAGCATTCAATGCTAAATTCCTTTTATGCTCAAAATTTCTGATGACCATGATGACTTGGCAGGCTTAAGGCATTGCCACTAACCGGATTCAGTTTCAGTCTATCCTTGTCTGGTGTTTTAAGCACTTCACTTGAGGCTTTCAGATTTTTGTTCCTCCTTGTTGAGTTGCTGGCAAATTCATCTCAACTTGAAGTGGCCAACGCTGTCAGCGCGTTGATTGTCTGCCCTGGAACGATGCATAAAACAACGAACTGAAAGTTAAATGCGCTGTCCTTGGCATTATGGACATTTCAAGGATCTTTTTGTGGCTTAAGTTGCTATCTTTGTTGGCAGCGTTATGCTAAATTTGCAAACTCACTTTCAATTGATTTTATGCAATTTCATGGTCTTAATGCTGACCGCAGCTCAAGTTCTCTTGGCTCTTTCCTGTTTGTTGTACTTTATTGCTGGCTTCGTTACAACTTGCCAGCTTCCTGCTTGGCTGTTATTGTGTTCAAATAAAATGCGTTTTAGTTGCTTTGTTGACCAACGCAAATAGCGTTGAAATATTTGTATACCCGAACCGCTAAATTACGCAGGGTATATCCTGTAAGTGTGTAAGAGTCGAATATGTGAGCTTGATGGCGTATGCCTTGATTTAGTTAATAATATTTCACATAGCATATTAAATGTGTAAGGATAGTTCAGCAAAGGCAAGGCACAGGTATCTCATAGTCATTACTTATTAATCTTTAAAAGAAAATCCTTGACAAGGACAGCAACAGCTTTGTCACGCTGTGTGTACGTTGTGGATTGCTGGAAAGTATGTCCTGCAGCAAAAAGAAATCTCGGCGTGTCTTAAGCTGTTAAGTAATTCGTCGGGCGCCATCAAAAGTTTATTTTTATAAAACTTTAATGTGTTCTAATTGCAAAAAATTGAGTTGAGTGCATGTGTGTGTGTATTTGTGGCTTAAAAGTTCTTAAGTAGCAAAAAGTCATTACAAAAATGTTATTTGTGACTTTTGACAAATGTTGCGCTTACATTTTTTGCAAAAGTCGGCGAGTATTTCCTTTTTTTTATTGAGCACATTTTTGGACATTTCCTTGGCGGACTCACAGTTAAAGTGCTCTCTGTGTTCTTGTTACGGCTGCTGCATACCAATTTCCAGCTAATGCACTAGAAACTTTGAATATTTTGTTTATTTCAAAGTTTTAATTATCTTTGAGACCCAAAAAAGTCGGCAACAGCTCGGCCAACGGATACGGAAGTTGCCATGACAGTCAACTTCCTTCAACTTGTTGTTGCCAAGGCTGTTGTTGTTGTTGTCCTGTTGTTTCTACAGTACGCGTCAAAAGTAAACAAAATGTGCGGCAGGCAGCGTGAAACTTTAGCAAAAGGCAACTAAGATTGAAAGAAGAAAGGCACAGGAAAGCGAAAGCGCAGCGTAAATTGCAACATGAATTACAATTTGCCTGGCAACGGGACACAAAACCCACACACAATGCGGTGTGTGTACTTATAACAGAGAAAACCTTATAAAAGCCAGCTCAAGCAGTTATTGTGCCACCATTCTTAAAGCTAAAGCGCCTCGACTTGTTTTCTGTCATTGTGTTTTTTTCGTATACCCTGTACCCTATATCTAAGGGGTATACTAATGTTGAGTCATTTATTTAAACAATCTATCTATCTCTATATTTATGCACCTATCTTAGATATTACAAGAGCTGTGGTCAGGAAATTTTGTATGTAGATACTCGTATACCTTATATATATTGTAAATTTGTTTTTTTATGTATATACCCTAACAGTTTGAGGAAAATGTAAAAAAATATAAACAAATTTCATGTAGAATAAACGAGCTATTGCTTTGATATTTGATATAGACTTAGGTTTATTATGTATCTGGAATTTATCAAGGTATTTTACTTTGACCACTGTTTATGTATTTTTCTTCAATTTTCTTCGATTTACTCTAGTCTGTTCTGAATTCCACTTTGTTGTTAATTTTAAAAAAAAAGTGTAGCATACTTTTTGGAGTAAAATTGAATTAAAATACTTAATTTTGTTCTTGCTTAAGCTGACTTTTTAGATAGCAGAAAACTTGTTTAATAAATATATGTATAGTAGTTTTTAACAGAAAAAACAACAACAATTTTTAACACAAAAAAAAATAGGATGCTTTAAAAATTCCTGTGAAATTGATTCGAATGTGGAACTTAGAACATATTTTAGTTATATTTCTTTATTTATAATAGTAATCAGCCTAAACTGAATTATTGGTATATGGAATTTACAACAAGTTTGACTATTTTAAGTTCCAAAATATTGTTATGCTGTTTTAAAATTTACAAGATCATAGTTTTAACTTTTATTATCGAAAAAAACGAGATTACCAGCTATCGAACTTAGGTACTTTACTTTACTTAGCTTATTGACTGAACTTGGTTTGGTATGGTATGGTACAGGGTAAGTTTCAGTCGAGCACTCTCGTCCGAAGCACTGTTAGTCGTTTGTAGTTCTTGTTTAAATGCCTTGACACAGCTGCTTGATAGCCTCGTCGTGATTTCTTTTGGCTGCGCTTATTGAATTTGCTGCAAGGCTGTTGCAAGTAAAACGCTTAGACCGCAGTTTGTGTATATATTTATATATATTTTTCTCACTGCACATTTTTAAAATGACGCCTCGTCAACTACTCAACATTCTGTTGCGTTATTATTTTAATCACAAAAGTGTATAAGTTGCTGGCAACTGGCTTAATGCACTGTAAGGTTAAATGGGGATGTTAGCCCTCAATTTAGCCAGCTGGTCCTGCTTCGGGTCGTCCTGATAAGCTTGTTTATGCTTACTTTTAGGCTTTTGTTGACAGCCTCTTTGATTTTTTATTTAACTATCCCTTTTCTCTGTTTGCCAAGTAGGGACGGAAGTTATTATAATGCGAGGGCAGGAAATTGTCATGTGCCATGAAATAGCTAATAAATGGGCATGTGTCAAATTTTTGGGGTGTGTGTGTGTGAGTGTGTGTGTGCTCTAATGAAATTTACGCCCCAACAAGTAGCCAACATAATTTGAGCAAACTACGAGCCAGCATTTTGGGTCAAAATTATATTAAGGCCAAATGTTATTAGCTGTACGAAAAAACTTATTTATGCATTTTGTTAAAGCTAAAAACAAATTTCAGCAACTTTAAAACTCAATTTTGATATTTTGATACCCTGTATTTATAAGAGTGCGTATACAGGGTGTTTAGGCATCCCTCAAATACTGCAAAGTTTGATTTCTCTATGTCAGTTTGTCTTTTATTCTGTCGCTCCGACTGCCTATTATGTAGTATCACCCCCGCTCTCTCCTATTTCTAAATATTTAATTTACAACCCTATGCTTAGAGATAATGTCTTCATTTTGGGCATACTTAGATAATTATGTATTAGCTACAAATTCTAAGTTTTTCATAACAATCAGATACAAAATTCAGAGCATATATCAAATACTAAAACCTTGTATTTTGAGTAATTTATTTATAGATATTATTTCTTAGTATTAATGTATTGTAGTATATTGTTTTGAATTCAGAAACCCTTAAACCTAAATATTTACATTATGCTTACTGAAGATTGAACATTGTTTTTTATTTATTTATTAAAATTATTTTATATATATATATATATATTTATATTTTGTTGTTGTATGCGATTTTTTTATGATATATAATATTTATTAATATATAGTTTTAGAATTGAACAATCGTTAATAGTAAATTTTTACATTTTACTGTTAGTCTCAATGTTAACTTATAAGGTAGGGCAATTTTCTTATAAATAAGAATGAAAGAGTGAGTCTTGGGATACTGTAAGAACTAGCTACAGGGTATATTCAGTTGAGCACTCTCGACTGCATCAATTTAAGTTGTTATTTTTGGTTTTTGGTGCATAACACGTTTGCATGTTGTTTGGTTCCTTTGTGCCTGCCTACACGCTAAACAATGTATCTTGTTCTACTTTATGACTATGCACAGGAATCGCACATTCATCTTGTCAAATTGACGCGTCTCCTGCGCCTGGCGAGGCTACTGCAAAAAATTGATCGATATTCGCAGCACACGGCCATGATTCTGACTCTTCTGATGTTTTCATTTACGCTTGCGGCTCACTGGCTGGCCTGCATCTGGTATGTCATTGCTGTGAAGGAGTACGAGTGGTTTCCCGAGAGCAACATTGGTGAGTAGCAAGGAGCCAAGGTCATCCAGTCACCCCCCCACCCATGCATGGGTGTTGTGTGTGTATATTCAATGTGTGCGTTAGTTGGACAGTAATTTGGTTAGTTAGCCGCCGGCGTTGATTGTGTTTGCCTGGCTCGTCAAACGCCAAATGAAATTGTTGCTTTGCCCAGTTACCATTTACCTGTAGGGGCCGCGCACCTGTAACTGTAACACAACTTCTGCACACACGTTTTGCCTAATGTATTTTGTTGGCAACAGCACGCCAAAGTTTAAAACAGCTAAGGTGTAAAAGGGTGGGGGGAAATGACGGTTATTAGCACATTTAAATGGCAAAGTTTGCACAAAACTTGAGCACAACAGCATCAAATCAGCGTTTATTGTGATTCAAATATGCGTGTGCGAGACCCAAAAAAGTTTTTAATGTTATATTGTATACCCTTTAGTTGAAATAGCAAGTCCATAATACGGTTACATAATCCCAACATTTCGTTAAGTTCCAATGAAAGTAGAATTCGATTTTGAAGGCTATAATTTACTTTTGCAGCCTTGCACAGTCTGGGATAAATATAACAGGGATAAAGTATTTAGTTAGAAAAAGGCATCATTAGCTGTACTTCAGTTAACACTTCTATCTGAAATGAAATTTAAGCAATTTTAAATACAGTTTACAGAGTATCACACAGTTAAGTAACTCAGCCTTAAGCACTTGTCAAGATTGGCATTTTTTTTATGCATTATGGCATGTGTATTCCCTGGGTAAATTGTAATATTTACTCCTTATAGACAGGCAAGCTGGGGAAATCACATACAAAAGCAACAAATTGCCAGTTACTTTTCACATCAATATGCTGTGAACATGATACGCATTAAATACTCTTAACTTGGCTGTCGGAGCGAGGCTAAGAACGTTGCCAAAAAAGTTCACAAGCTGCCATTTGCCATTAGGTTTGACGTTTGACGTTTCCGTTGCCATTTGGCCTAAACAGTTAGCCGGATTTGACACAGTCGTCTGTCTGCCCCTGCGCTCTGACAGCTTACTGACTGATACTTTGATGGACAGCGGGACAGCAGCTCCAAATGGTAGAAAGTTTTGGATCATAGTCATTGTCAGATTAATAAGCACACTGAATTACAAATATGTATGCGTCTGTAACATGTGTTGGACTGATTTACTAAACAAAGTTATTTCGTATTTGCCTTTTTTCTTCTTCTTTTCTTTGTTCTATTAAAATCTTGAAGTCTTGTTCACAGGTTGGCTGCAGCTGCTGGCTGAGAGAAAAAATGCCTCCGTTGCGATACTGACAACGGCTGAAACTTACTCGACGGCGTTGTATTTCACATTCACCAGCCTCACATCTGTGGGCTTTGGCAATGTGTCGGCGAATACAACGGCCGAGAAGGTTTTCACCATTATAATGATGTTGATTGGCGGTAGGTAATCATTTGAGCGTACTCAGCCTTCAATATATATATACATATGAAATCATATTTTACAACCTACCATCTCTCAAAACTCATTACTCAATGCTCTTATTGCTCTTAGCCCTAATGCATGCTGTGGTCTTTGGTAATGTGACGGCCATCATACAACGCATGTACTCCCGCCGCTCCCTTTATGAGAGCAAATGGCGGGATCTCAAGGATTTCGTGGCGCTGCATAATGTGAGTATTAGCATGATGAATGCTTAAGCCCATTGTAATACCGAAATTAAAGTGTATTTTGGTTTGATTGATTTTGGGTCCTACGTTGGGCGCCAAAAGGGATGTACTGTAAATTATAGCCAGTAAAGACGGATGTACTATAAAGTACTATCCTTGAAGACGGATGTACTATAAAGTACTACCTGTAAAGCTGTTGTTGACTAGCCTACGTTGGACGCCAAATAAGATTGTAATTTTACAGAGAAATCCAAATAAAAGCAAAAAGTATGACTTTTTTGGGGAAATTAGTTTCTGAAACCCTATCGACTGCACTGTATTGACACTTGAGCATGATGGCCTCATCAAAAGTCGATTGTCGTTTGTTGATTGCAAAACCGCAATGGCCCTGGCATAGGAAATTAATTTTTGCAGACAGGCAACATGCAGCTCGAGTTGCAAGTGCTTCACTCGATTTTATTGGAATGCAGCACACATTTGCCATATGCCACGCAACGTTGGGCAGACCACACTCTGGGCCAGAGGCAGGGCCATAAACGAGCTATTCAGTTAGCTGCGGTTGCCTGGAGATGTTACGAAAGGCTGGGTTTTAGTTACCCGGACGTGCTCCGAGTCTCAACCTGTTGAGGGCGCAATCTTGCACGTGCCCCATAATACGACTACTTGCAGCAGCTCCATTAGGCAGCAGCTGCCAGCTTGGTGCCACATGTCGTATACGTATCATGTGGCATAATTAACCGCATTTGTGCTGCTGGCATGCTCAAAATGCATGCAAATGAAGTGGATGCACATAAAACCAGCATTTGGAATATGCAATCAACTCATTAGCTGGCGCTGTCATTAAAATCCAAGCAACATAATAATTACATTATCTTCTTCATCATTTTTCAGATGCCCAAGGAGTTAAAGCAGCGCATTGAGGACTACTTTCAAACATCGTGGTCACTCAGTCATGGCATTGACATTTACGAGGTAAATGACGAGTACATTCTAGAACCTATATGTGTAGTTTATGTCCAATCATTCGGGAGCAGAGTATGCTCAAAAAGCGAACACAACAGTTGTCCTTTGGCATCGGGAAAAGGAGTGCGCTCCTTTGACATTCTGATATGTCTGCGCCTTTAATTAAGCAAATGCCTGTTGGGTATCTCATATACTATGTATAAATCGAATCTCATTTGCTTCTGTGTGTTTGCCCGCTTATCTGGCTTATTGATTGGCATTGGGTTAAATGGCAAGAGACTGAATCCCTGCTGACTGCATGTCGGGCCAGTCGGTGGATATGTTGCTTTGCCAAAGGCACTTCTGGGTGCTACACAAAATATTTGAAAACAAATTATTTATAATTACCAAGGATTTAAACGACAACGCCCAAGCATGTGTGGGAGGAATTCTAAAAGCAAATTAAAGCATTGAGCGAGATTTATTGCTCGATTAAGTGGTTAATGTGCTTAATGAACAAAATATTTATTGTTTTTTGGAAGTTTAAGATAAGGAGATTTTTAGTGTATAAGCATTTTTTAAAGTTTGTTAAAGCTTTGGGGGAAATTTATTGTATTCCGCGAATGGAGTGTTTCCATGTCTGATTCCTGTGGAATTTGTCGGAATTGATATTGTTAGCTGTTCTGAATTCCGAAAACCCGTTTGAATATGCAGTTTGAAAAGGTTTCGCTTTGAGACGAATGCATTGGAAATACGTTTGCTAATTCCGTTGAAAGCGACACCATAAAATCAATACTATTTTTACTCCCTGTACCCATAAAATGGGTAAAAAGGAGGCACGAATTCTGTGCAAATGTATGTAACAGGCAGAAGGAGACATCTTCGACCCTATAAAGTATATATATTCTTGATCAGCATCAAAAGAGATTTCGATTTGGCCATGTCCGTCTGTCTGTCCGTCTGTTCGTTCGTATATATGAACGCAAGGATCTAAGCAACTATAAGAGCTAGAGACACCAAATTCGGAATGTAGGTTCGTGTATAGCAGGTCAAGCTTATTTTAGATTTGAAATATTCCCCCCCATTACCCCGCTTTTTGATAAAAACCGTTTCACAGTAACAATTTTCAAGATATAGATTTGGGATTTGGCAGGTACAATACTTAAGTCACTTCTAATCTACTGTTTAAATTTCAAGTCGATCGGATAATAAACACGGAAGTTATTCAGCAAACAAAATTCAGTACTGCAGCGCGGGGGAAAAAGCAGCACATTTAAAATGCTTCGCTTGCGCTGTGGCTCGTGTGTGTTCATCTTTGTGTATGTGTAAGTGTACGAAGACGCGATCGGAAATATTTGACGTGGGTACAGGGAGTTTGTAGTCGTTTTACAATAAACAGCCCTCGCAGATACAGTTGCTAGTGGATTGAGTGCATGGTATGATGCGATAGCAAAATTTAAATGAAATACCAGACAAATTCACTTTATTTGTAGCCATTTTAATTGAAATGCGACGGATCGAAGGCTGTTTAAGTGCAGACTGGATACAAAAGTTTTCCGTTTATTTGGTTTTTTTTTTAAATCAATGCACCACAGCGCAAAGGCAGTCATAATACCATTTGTTGCTTCATTAAGTCTTGCCCCAGCAGGGGGCAAATCCATTTAAGTTTGCGCTTCAGCCAAAAGTTGGGTCACGACTCTCGGTAAAACTTTGCCATGCTAAAGTTGTGGCCGACAGGTATGAGACAGGGCAGCTTCTGTTCACAGTTGTTGCTACAAATTGGCACACAGCGCCAGCTATGTGGCATGCAACTTGCTGCACAAAGTGCAGCTATGTGAATGCGCCAAACCACTCCCTAATTGCCATTATCATAAGAGTTTTGTCCGCTGATGTTCTTCTCAACAAATTGCTGCAATTTTGTTGCCTTTGGCTGTATAACTAATTAGCGCATTTCTAGGGCTGCTTTCACTTTGACTGTTATTCACATTCACATCAAATGAACTGCCGCCTTTGATGTTGGCCAACTGAGCACTTGTCAGTGCCAGTCAGTAAGTCCTGTATCCTGTATCCCTTGAATGTCTGACACGCACACGTTTCAATGATTTGCCCCGGCATTCCGGCTGGCCCCAAAAACTTGTCTAATTAATTTGAACCATTTAAACACATCTAGTACCTAATGTTCCTTGTTATGCGCCAAAATTTGTGCATAAAAGCAGCTTAGCTTGGATAAATGGCCTTAAACCGTTTATGTATATTAAGAAGTACAAGCTTGTAATTCTGCAAATTTATGGAAATTTGCCTAAAAAATATTGAATTGTTAACTTCAGCTGGAAATGCTCAGGCAAGTGCCTGTCAATTTATAAAGCAAGTTATGTAAATCCGCAAAAGTATACAAATTAAATGGTTTCTTTGAAAAGCACTCACACGAACTACAAGTTGGAAATTGCTTAACAACCTATGAAAAGGCGCCAAGAAAATTGAATTGAGGAGCTTCTTTGATAACTACCAAAGATTATTAATTGAGTATCGAAATTTGAGCACAATATTATTTAAACAATTTCTCTGAAAGGTGCTTCAGTTAGCTGAAAGTTTGCCAACGCTAAAATAAATGCAAAATTGATGAACAAATATGAACGGTTATAAGCATTCAGACACTACTCGTAGTAGCTACAACTTTCAATTGGTTTATGGAAAAAATTCAGTTTTTGGCAGTTTTTTAAATAAATAAAAAAGTTTCTTTAAAAAATATACCATTGAAAAACTACAAATATGAAATTGTATACACCTCTGGAAATTCGCTCAAAAATATGAATTAAACAGTTTTTATTTTGTAAGTACGCAATTGAGTAGCTTAAAGTCTTCAGCTGTTTTCATTTAAAAAGGTGCGCACATTTGTGATTTGCTTGAATTTATGTGATTTGCTTGAAAGTGTGCTTAAATCAAATTGAATTTAATTACATTGAAAACATGAGTTATGCCCATGCACTCTCATAAGCATACAAAATATATAGCATACAAAATGGGGCGCCAGTTGTGGGGCAGTAAATTAAATTGTTAATTTATTGCGCATGAAAATAAGCTGGCAAAATGTCAGACTTGTTGGCCTCTTGGATGCCGCCTACTCCAAAATACTTAGAAGTGTTTATTGTATGGAAAATCGTATTGGCGTGTTTGCGCGTAATTTTCCAGCCAAGTTTGGGGCAAAAACAAATAAAACGGCAGCCGTTTAGTTATTTGGCTGGCACGCCCTGTAATGCGGCCAACTTGTTGGCCATTGTACGCAATTAGTGTAAAATATTTTACACTTCTTTGCATTTTGTGGTTGCCGCTGTCCTTGAGAATACACACACACACACACACATAAATAACAACATTTCGTTGTGGGCCCTGTGGGTAAATGTTCCATTAAGTAAGCAAATATTCAAACACACTCAGCAAACTTTTGAAAACTTTGCACATATATATTCAGGGGTTAGTTATGTTGGTTATTTGTATTGGTTGCTAGTTAAGTTTTGCCTATGTCAATTTGAATAATAGCCAAACAGCAGAAACACACAAGTAATTTCAACAAATACTACATTTTCATTTTTCCCACAACATTTCTGCTTTTCACTGATGTGTGAAATAGTTTTGTGGTATAAATGAACCTAAAGGGCTACAAATTTCTATAGAAATTTTCAATTAAACCCTTTTACATTGATTCCTATTAAATACAAATTTGTTATTGAGAATGTGCGGGCAAATAAACTCGTTTTAAATATAAACAAAAACTATTCAGATTGGTATTTATTTCATTGGAAATTCCAGTATACAGGTCGTAACATACTTGTGTGTGTGCCTAATTTAATAAGTATTAGTTCCACTATTTAAAGAAAACTGAAATAGATAATATTAATTACCAGATTCTTGGAAAGTGTTATGCCTTCCATTGAAATGCGAGAGCAAGGAAATATTTTAAAGGGAAATTGCCTTGCATTGAAGTTGAATTCGTTGAGTTTTCTTATAAAACAGCATAGCAATAAAATTCGAAAGAAAATGCCATAAGTTAGAGCGACAGCAGAATGTTAGCAAAAGAATTACATTTGTTGATTCACCAGCTTTAATTTAATTCTTAATTTCATGCCTTGAAATTTATTTTTAGAAAGTTAGCTTAGCTTACAAAAATGTTTTAAAATACATTAAATTTTTGTTTTAATTGCCAAAATAAAATGATTCTTAAGTGTTTGTTGGCAAGGGCCAACACTTCCTTTTGACTTGTTTGTTTGTTTGTTTATGAAGTCGTGTTTATGTTCCTAGGCATGTTTTTTAAAGCAACGTTTAATATTTATTTTCGCATTTTGTTGCCAAGCAAATGACGTCAAAAATACGCACGTTCTCAAATACTTATAAATAATATTCATTCATAAAGCCAAGGGACAATAAAATATTTAGACATACCGATGGTATATATATATATAGTATTTCCCCGGAGGTTATAAACGTACATACGTATCAAAGCAAAGAATTGAAGAAAATAAGCAAAAGCTGTCACAACAACAAAAAAAAAACAAAAAAAAAAGAAACGAAACGAAATGTAAACAAACAAAATGCAAAAGCTTTTCAATTTTCATATTAATCCTCTCAACAATTTCATCCAATACTTGCCAAGCCTCTGGGACGTGGCATAAACAAAAAGAAAGCGCGCAAGACAGAGATATTTATTTTGCATATTGCGTACGGAGGGAAAACAAGAATTGCGTCAAAAACTGCACATTTCCCCAAATGCTGTAACGAGAAACTTGTCAATTTTGTGTACACATATATCCTTACAATTTCGTTCAATTCGATTTGCACCTGGGTCTGTGGTGTCCATGTCGCTTTAAAGGATGTGTAAGTTTGGGCTTTAGCCGCTTGACACTCGTGTTTATTTCTACTCTCTTTTTATACCCTGCAACCAATTAAAATAGGCAAGAAAGTGGTCATAAATTTGAGCAAAGCAGGCATCTCCAACCTCATAAAGTATATATTTTTATGAGCAGCCGAGACAAGTCCGTGTGAGCTTCATATACCAAATTTCAATATTTATGCTTTTCTTTTTCAAGTTCTTTAATTTTACCAGCGGATCTATAGATCTCGATCTCTGTTTTTAAATCGTCGTTCTTTTTTTGTTTTTTGTTTTTATTTTATAATTTTAAATATATTATGAAATGTTTCATCTAAAGAGTAGGCCTTCGACTCGTATTGCCGTTCTTATTATAATGATTACATATCAACAAGGAAAAGTATGATTCATTCTAATTGTACATCTTAGCAGCAGCTTATTTGTTGACCCACTATTTTAGTTTCTCTTACTATCGGTACTATCAAAATTATAGATCTCGAGTCCCTCAAACTTAAATAGTTAGTCTGTGCTTATATTTATCCAAAAGTTCGATAGCATCATTAATGCTGTTAGAATTTTGCTAATACTATCGGTTTTATTGATAGTTTCAACTATGACTGTCAAACATATTGAGAAAATACGAAAGCACCCTTAGTTTTGTTAAAAATTCTACCCATACTATAGATCTTATCAATAGTTTCAATAATACCTATCGAAACTATTCAGTAATAGACCTATCGACGCTGATTCAGCTCTGAAGTACAAGTACGAACATGTATTTTGTGTTTCTAGAGCTGGGTACAGGGTATCTTTAAGTCGTATATCCTTGACTTTAGCAATATGACTTGCTCTCACTCTCTCTTTCATTTTTTTCTTCATTTTGCAGACGCTGCGCGAATTTCCGGAGGAGCTACGTGGCGATGTATCCATGCATCTACACCGTGAAATATTACAGCTGCCGATATTTGAGGCAGCCTCACAGGTGCGTGTATGAATTTAAATGTGTATGTATTTGTGTGCGTGTGTGTGTGTGTGTGTGTGTGTGTGTGTGTGTACCTTGCGCATTTCATGTTATTGCTGGGGTCGTCGACGATTTAAAAGGCATACAACCCTCAGACAAATGGACTTAAGATGCTGATGGCAATGCCAAAATAATCGACAGCTGACTTGGCCAACGCAGTCAAAAGTCAACTGCTGGCTTAACAGAAATGTTTCAGGCTGGAGCACACACACACACACGCACACCACAAAAGACACTCAACACACAGATACGGCTACCCAGGGTCACAGGTAAAAGTTTCAGATATGGATTGAATGATTTGCGCGTGTGTGCCTTTTTCGCCAAAATTTCGACTTGGCGGCGACTGGAGCATGAAAAAGGTTTTAGGGAAAAACTTTTGGCTACAGCAAACGAGGGAAAGAAAATGCGAAAAGCAAAAGTGAAAGTAAATGCAACGGTGCGAGTTGTGATGCTTATCGTAGACGACAATGTCAATACCCTTGTCATTTGGCACACTAAGCTTCAGGTCAGCGCCACTCTATGTGTGTGTGTGTGTGTGTGTGTGTTGTGTGTGTTTGCAAATGGTGCTAAAACTAAAGCACACCCTGTGTGCGGCTAGTGTAATTGATTTTTCATCTAAGCCACACTTGCATTATTGCCACAGGGTCATTGCTCATGAAATCCGGAAAGTTTCTAGTCCAACTTGTCTGCTGTCTGCGCTGCTAGATAAGAACATTTTTATGCTCGTAGTTAATTTCTGAGCTCAGCTTCAGTTTAGCTGCAGTTTAATGCTAAACTTTTCCAGCGTTTTAGGAAAACAGACAAGACATTGGAAGAAGATCAACATTTCAGCAAGAAGACAATAACAAGCAACAACTGAGATAATTTGGTTTTGCTCAAAATAAACTTTTATCTAATTTCAAAACACAATTTTCTTAACTTGTTATGAATTTTGTGCAAAGAAAACCATTTAATAGTTTTTAAATGCAATCATTTTCAACTTTTTATTTCAAGTTTGACTTTATAATATATAAACCATTGTAAAAACTATGCTCTTAAGTATGAAAATTATGAAAAATTCAGCTTAAATCAATTAATCTTCCACTTAAGCTGTGAACTGACCAAGAGAAGAAGCTATTTAAGTCTGTTTACTGTTTGCTTTAGAAAATCTGTTTATCTTGAACTGTGCACTTGTCCAGACAACTTCGGTAAGCACTGTATTAAATGGTTGTAATCTACTTTGGAGCAGACTGTTGTTTAACCTTGAAATTTCTTAGCCGCTTTAATTCCAAGCTGTCATGCAAAAACAACAGAACTGCCGCATAACCAAATGCATTCTTAAGTAAAATAGCAAAACGAACGACAATACTGAATGCAAACGTAAATAAAGCTTATTCCAAGATGGCAAACAGAAACCACTCAACAGCAATAAGCGCGCTTTAAGCCACTTTTCATGGCAGGAGCAACAGCGTCAACTGGGACAACGGTATAATGGACCATCGGGCCAATATGCAGCCTCAACACAGTTTAGCAAGCAACAGGAACTAGAGATGGCATGATAATATCCTATATACACCACAAAACATAAATTACGATATCAATATGACACGACATTTACAACTTTTGTAACTTGAAACCAAATGTTTAAGGCCCATTCAGACTATCTAATATTTATGTGCAATATTTTTGAATATGATGTCAAATGCTTGTCTTTGAGTTGGACAGTTTTGATGTACTTAGGCCACATTTTACCACACTTCTCAAAAATGACGCGAAGTATTGCACGTCAATATTAGACAGTCTGAATGGGTTTTTAGATTTTTTCATATTTTTTCTAATACCTAAAGTCAGATTTGTAGAAAAGAGAAGAGAACTTCTTTTAGGAAACTACCATACCTTTCATCCATATCGATTTATAGCCTGAATGCCTCATGCGGAGTCCTGCATGTTCGTGTCGTGACAGGCCATCTCTAACAGGAACACAAAGCTCCTGCGTTGGTTGCGTTTAATGCTCTTGACCAAACCAATGCGTAGAAGAAAACCGAACCCAAATCCTGTTTGAGCACGTTTGTCACAGTTGTACTATTTGCACTTTTTTGTTGCTGTTATTCCAGGGCTGCTTGAAGTTGTTGTCGCTGCATATAAAGACGAACTTTTGCGCACCCGGGGAATATCTAATACACAAAGGAGATGCACTCAACTATATATATTATCTGTGCAATGGCTCCATGGAAGTGATCAAGGACGATATGGTTGTTGCTATTTTGGGTGAGTACTCGTTGTTCAAGTTCTGTGAGTTGTTTGAGTACTCGTACTTAAAGTTTTCTAGTCGCGTTCGCTTAAATGGCCATGTACTCATTTGGTTTATGTATATTGTGCTTTTTTTTGAAGACGTTTATTGAACTCTAAAGTTCGTTCGCTTTGCGTTGGCTTACATTTGTACTTTAGTCAGGTGTCTGAATATTTATTCATTCACGACGCTGCCTAGACAAATGGTTGCTATTTTTATGCTTATTGATTCTTACTTAGTGACTGACCTTTTGTTTATTAAAACCCATACACAGGTAAGGGCGATCTCGTTGGCTCGGACATAAATGTGCATCTGGTAGCCACCAGCAATGGACAAATGACCGCCACCACCAACAGCGCTGGCCAGGATGTTGTTGTGCGCAGCAGCAGCGACATAAAGGTACGTAATGACCCAATGACACTACCTGAAAGTGCCGCTTAAATAGCGCTAAATGACGCAAGAGGGCAATAACTAGCAAACGCTAGGGAAGCATAAAGTGAATTTTAGTCCGTTAGTCGAGCATTGAGGTTAATGTAAGAATAGTCGATGCACTTAATACTGCTTAAGACTTTAATGGCTTTCAAGGCTGCTAGTAGATGTTTGTTTTCCTATTACATTCTGTCTTGCTTAAAGCTTTAATCTACTTCGCTGTTTGTAGATGTTTTGTCTTGTTACAATTGAAAAAGCTGCTTAAAGCTTTAATGTGCTTTTAAAGCTTGAAGTAAGTGTTCGCTTTTGAATGGCTTTACTTCAGACTGTAAGTCTTTTGTCTTGCTTTCTGTTTCTGTTGGATTAAATTAATTTAAAGCATTTGAAAGCTCTTTACTAGATTAATCTATATTGAGTGGTTCTGATAAAATTATATTGCTATTCTTATTAATTGTTATTTTGACACTTATTTTAATGTTTTTCTTCCTTTAATGCGCTTTAAAAGCTGAGAGTTAATTTTATTATTGAATTCATAAACTTTAACCAGAAGTTTTCTTTAATAAGTATTTTCTAGATTAATCTGTATAGAGTATAATAATATTTGATAGCTTGCTATAATAATTATCTTTAAAGCACTAATTTTACTTTTGTTCTTCCTTTAATGTGCTTGTTAAGCTTACAGTAAATGTTATTTTTGATTTGATAAACTTTGGACTGGAAGCTTTTTCTAGATTAATCTGTATAGAGTGTTTATAACATTTTATATCTTGATGCTTAAAGGTAATTAATATCTTTATTAATTATCTATAAGGCACTTATTCTACTTTTTTCTTCTTGTTCATTTGCCTTTTTGAATAATCTGAAACTTAAGTGCGGCTTTCAGCTAATGTCATTGCAGCAAACGCCTACTGCTTCTTAGTATTCAAATGCTGACACAATTTGATGGTTATGGTTTCTGGGCAGTTTGAAGTTTTCTCTTCGTTTCTAGCCGAGTTGCGTAGGATCGCATTTAAATAGAATTTATTTTTGTGTTTACTCAAATTCTTCCTTTTTATATGCACTTTAATTATATTTTTATCGGGGCTACTTTTTGCAGCTCTGGCTTTAAGTTCGAGGCATTGTTATTTTTGCTTGTGTGTTTATTTTCATTATTTTTGCTTGTTTAGCTTGTCGTAAAATTTATCACGTTGAAGGCAGACAGGCCCGGTTCAAGTAACTTAAATGTCTACCTACAGTGCCTTTTACTGCCACTTGACTGCACGGCAACATTCAATATTATCTTTTGGATATTTTCATGTTATTGTTTTTGCTCTTTGCAAATTTAAAGTGGCTGCAACCTTGCCACAAGAGCCACAAGCCGTAGGAATTTTGTGGCTTACATGCTCTCAGCTGACAGTTAATTAATGCAACAATGCGGCAGCTGAATTACACAAATGCCGCAGGCAAATTATTAAAATTTAAATTGAGAGATGATCGCTTAATTAGTGGCAAACGTTTCAATTAATTTTTAGTTGGGGCAAGTGCAAAAGATTCTCGTGTATTCCACATTATGTTGCCGCTCTTACAGTCATTTAATTTGCATGTTTTTCTTTAGCTATTTCTTTAGCTTTCACTTTTGTGCCAAGTTTATTTGCATGTCTGCCTTCTAGCCAAATAAGGCGCAGACATTTTGAATGTGTTTCCCACGGGCCAAGCAGCTGCCACAGCACACGCTCGGAGGCGCCACTTCAGGTGTAGTAGAACTGGCAGCCTGCGAGCCAACAACACCAAAAACAACAACAACATAAACTACGACAACGGGGCGTATGAGTGATACTTAAGCTTAATGTGTGTACGCGTGCTTATGTGTGTCTGTGTGTGTGAGTGTGTGTGCATGTGTGTGCGGGAGCTTGCGTGTGAGTGAGTGTGTGCCAAGATGGTGCACTTGAGCTTGTAAAGAAGACGCCAAGGCGTCAATATTAACATGTGGAAAAATTATTGAGTTATGACTAGGCGACTTTATGATGCTCTTGATATCAGAGTAGGTATAAGGAGTAAGTTGTATATGTATCAGCTACTATTCCATATAGTTTTGTCTATAAATGCACCTATGCTTATCAAGAAACTTTCATAGTCTGGGAATCATTTTAAATTTTGATAAAACATAATTGTTAAGTAGAGCGGGGTATTACCTTAAAAGTTATGAGCATATAATGCTCAAATTTGGTATGGGCTTTTAGATTGAAGTTAAATTTTAGATTAATAAGTTCCGGCTAAGAACTCATTCAAAGTTTAGTTGAAATAATAGTCAAATGTAACTAAAAATGCTTTGTAAGTGACCTAGACCTATATATACCTCAGAAAGTATTTGAAATATTGAGCTGAAATTTGGTATGGGTGCTAAGCTTGGCACCTTATATATATTTCAGTAAGGCTTGGTTCCAATGTGTATCAGAAACTAGGTCAAATAAAAACATACACAATAAAATTCATAAATATGAAGTTGAAATCTAGTATGGATAGCAAGATTTACTCATACACTCAAGTAGGGTAAGGGTCCCAACTGATTCACTAACAAGCTGAAATAACAGTTACATGTGTTTCTAATGCTATGGTCTTTTCGTGTGGCCACATGAAAAAGGTCTCCTGCTGTTGGGACACATAAGCAGTCCCTGCAGGCAGCCAACTTAAAAGACTGCATACTCATTTAACATAAAATGCTTTCGTGTTCAACTTTTGCAGGCGCTCACCTACTGCGATCTGAAGTGCATACACATGGGCGGTCTGGTGGAGGTGCTGCGTCTATATCCGGAATACCAGCAGCAGTTTGCCAATGACATACAGCACGATCTGACGTGCAATTTGCGTGAGGGCTATGAGAATCAGGATTCCGACATTGGACCCACATTTCCGTTGCCCAGCATTAGCGAGGACGATGAGAATCGCGAGGAGGCCGAAGCCAGCGGCGAAAAGGATAAGGAGAATGGCAGTGCTGGCGGCGCTGCAGGAGTTGCTCCCCTTTCGGCCACACCCTCGCCGCTGCACAGCATCACTAGGTCGCCGCTGCTGGGCATGAATAGTCCCAGGCATCAAAGACTACATCAGCGTGGCCGCTCCTTGATAACATTGCGTGAGACAAACAAGCGACAACGTCCCTTGAATATGGCCAGCAGCCTGGATCGCGGCTCCTTTGAGGAGGTCGACCCATCTATCGAGGAGGACGGGGGTGGCAAGCGACCCTCACTGGAGCGCCTGGACTCGCAGGTCTCCACGCTGCATCAGGATGTTGCCCAGCTGAGCGTGGAGGTGCGCAATGCCATCAGCGCGCTACAGGAAATGGCGTACTCATCCGCTGCCCTGAACTCACATGGCTCCAAGTTTCCGCCGGCTCGCTCAATACCCAACATCAGTGGCGTGGCAGCCGCACGGGCTGGACTGGGCTTGGCTGGGGGCGATGTGCAGCTGATGGGCGGCAATATGGCCATGGGAGCTGCCGAGACGGCCGCCATGCAGCGCAGCTCCTCCCATCCACCAGAGGTTTGGGGCCGGGAGATGCAGCTGCCGCCCAGCACAGCATCCGCGGAAGGCTCGAAGGCTGCCTCGCCGGTGAGCACAGAGGCCACCACCACCAAGACCATCAGTCGCAGCTGTCAAACGGATTTCTATCGCATTGATTTTCCCACCTTTGAGCGATTTGTACTGGCCAATCCGCGTCTGGTGCTGGGCCTGCTGGGCATTGAGCCGGCCATCAAGAATGAGATGGAGCTGCTGCAGCAAAAGCAAACGCTGCAGATCTCGCCATTGAATACCATCGATGAGTGCGTCTCGCCAATGGCCATGGAGCCCAATTTGGGCAGCTCCAAGGAGCGTTTGTTGGGCACACAAACGCCAGGTGCTGGACGTGTCTATCCGCCGCTGGATGATGAGAACTCTAATGATTTTCGCTGGACCATGAAGCATTCGGCCAGTCATCAGAGCTGCTGCAAAAGCACCGATGCGCTGCTAACGCCCGAGGAGCAGCCAGTTGGCCAGGAACCCTCGCAGGAGCTTCAACAGCAACAGCTTCAACAGCAGCAGCAGCAGCGCGGTGGCAGCAGCAAACGCAGCATGCGTCGCAGCGGCAGCGGTGGCAGCAACTCCAGCTTGTCGAGCAGCAGCTCCGGCTCTAACTGTCAGGTCACACAGAGCACTGGCAATCTGACCACCACCAATGCCTCGGTGCACTGCAGCAACAGCAGCCACAGTGTGGCAAATACGCGACGCGCCTCCTGGAAGCTGCAGCACTCGCGCAGCGGCGAGTATCGCCGCCTCTCCGAGGCCAATGCGGAGTACTCGCCGCCGGCAAAGGTGCCAGTGCCAGTGACAGCGGCCACCATTGCCGGCTATGGCCAGGATGAGGACGAGAGCGTTGAGCTGCTGGGCCCGCGACGCGGTTCACGCGCCACTGCTGCCGTGGTGGATGTGGGCACCGGGGAGCCAGCCAACGGCATTGTCGGCACCAAGCAACGCAGCCGTGTTTTCTTGGGCGTGAGCAGTGGTGCCACCCACCAGAGCCAGGCACAGACAATGAGTTTTCGCTTTTCAGCCGGCGATGCTGATAAATTGGAAAAGGGACTCCGGGGTCTGCCATCCACACGCTCCTTGCGCGATCCCAGCGCTAAGTAAGGCGGCACCTATTGCGGTTGGCAGTTTGTTTTTGGCAGCTGGAAGTTTGGGGTGGGGATTGGGATTGGGATTGGGCTTCATAGGGGTGGTGGCTCAAGGTTGCCACACGTAGGCAAACGTGTGTGTATTTGCTTACATGCATGCCTACGCGCGTGATTTATTTCCTAATTAATACTGAAATACGAAGACGCTTCTACTATTAATATCTTTAAGATACAGAAACAGTAAAAGTTACACACATTTTAGTTTGATTGTCAATTTAATGCTGATAAGTTCTGTATAAGTGGCGAGGAGATGTTTTTAATGATATAGAGAGTACAATAGAAGATGCTATATGAAAACTGCAAATAGAGCGCTTCACACTTGGAGCTTTAATGTGCTTTCAAAGCTTCTGAACAAATGTTTGCATTTTTTGTCACTTGACTTATTTTCCGAAAGAAATCGAACGATTGTTTGATGTTTAGTTCCGTTGAGTTAGTTTACAAGAAACGATCGAAATTATTTGTGAACAAAGCATATTTATTAATAGCATATCAGAGCAGTATCTATGAACAAAACATATACTATTTTTTTAAGACAAGTAAAATCGATAAGTGAGTTAACTGAACGTGCAAAGTTTTCGCTCTTATCAAGTGAATGTGAGGCTGTCAACGAGAAGTGCAAACCAAGTAAAAATAAAATAAATCAAATATAAAATATAACTATATTTTACTATGCATAATGAAAGGATTCTGGCATTGCATTTATGCATAACCCACACACACATTTAAATATTAATATTGACTATTCATTGCAAACAAATATTGTATATCTGAATGTTAAATGTCAACTACAGGAACTTGGTGTATTTATGTATTATATAACGAAACCCAAATAGAAATTTACAGCAAACATATGTTTTATGTCAACTATGAATAAATCTAGATGTACAATATAATATTCACAGATTTGTCGGGTTACGGCGAAAGTACAAGTACAAAGCCCAATTCGAGAAATACTTCAGCTCTAAAAATTAAAAGTTACAATTAATATTGCTATAAATGTGAAAAGATTTATGCTCAATATAAAAATGATAAGCAGAGAGTATTATTGATATAAAGAAGGTGAATTCCCTGAAAAATCTATGTATGCAGCCGAAAAGGATAATAGTTAGGAAACGTATAAGAGATAAATATTTAGGATCTGAGTGTAATTGATGAAGATACAGAAAAAAAAGAAAATGAAAACAATTATAAAATATTAAAGCTATTAAGATATTTTGACAATCGTTTGCGCTAAAGAAAAGAACTAAGCATAAACATGAGAAATTATTATTTTACTTATAAAGTAAAGTGTTAGGATTTGTGATTTCGTGTAGTAGTTGTCTGGAAAGTATGAAACAGCAGGGCGTATAACTTCAAGATAGTACATACATCTATTTTTATAGAAAAGGGTAATTCTTATTGGAGTTGCGTGAGATCAACAAAGAGCGCAAATGTCTAAGGTTTAGAGAGAGATAGAGAGAGAGAGAGAGATAAGTTACATTGGTAGTTATAAGTTATAGGTGTACTTATGCTTAAATGTTGAAATGGTATAATTACCAATAAAAAATAACTCTGTATATTTTAAAGCTATCTAGTTGCAAGCAAGTGTATATATGTACTTATATGTAAATGTTCCCAACAACTATAAAGACTTGTGCTTCATTCTATCCTCGATGTAAGCATTCTACGATAATAAGTGTGTCATTTTGTGCATATGACTTTTATATGTACATATATACATATCTATATGTATATTGTACCTATATGCTCATATGTATGTTTTAACCAACCGATATATGTACATGCATACACCATATGTATGTATGTTTTTATAAATTAAGCAGAATTTATTGTATCGTATTTACCGTAGAGTTAACTTAAATATATATACATATGTGTATGCAAAATAGTTACATATGAAATAGAAATTTTGGTCAATAAGTTCAGCAAAATTCTTGAACGTTTTTAAATGTTTTAATTAATGTTATTAAAAACACTCAAAAATATTCAATATTTAAATGAAATAAACAATGAACTTGATGTCAAATTCAAAAAAATAATGCGTTTCATTTAAGCTCAGGTATTACAGATTAAAATCAAATTATAATTACTTTCCAATTAATTAACGGTTATTACCAGCCTTGGCTCCAAGTTGTTGAGCTTTTCAAACATCTGCATTTACGTTGGCCTCTCTGTAAGCCCCTTTTTGTAGCCTTCTTCCTGTTTTTCTTGTCAATGCTTTAATGCGATTAAGTCAATTGGTGTCTATGGCATTCAAGTGAGGGTATGCGAATCCCCTGGTAGTATATTTCAGCCATAATCCGATAACCTTATTGGCAAGTTTTGCTTTAAGTTCATGTCCACTCCATATGTCAATCAAGGTATTAAAGTCAAGGGAGTGCCTAGCGTGTTGTCATTTGTGAAAGGTAAGCGCCTTGGCTTGACAGATGGCTTGAACTGTGATTGTATAACATCTAAAATAATATATATTATTCAATATTTTATTCATAAATATATTATTTATGAAATGTCATATTGAATGTTTCTAAGGGATATTCGTTCGTTACTTTGCTGGGTTCATTATAAGTTCTAAATTTAAGTTCAGCTAACTGTTATACAAGGCTTTGATCTAAATGAAGCTTATTTAAGCTTAGCTAGGATTCAGTCACGCGCAGGTAACCCCGCTAAAGCTTTTAAGCTTACACAGCTTTTGAGCTTGCCAAGCGCACATAAAAGCTCATATTCTACCAAAAGCTTAAGAACGTAGCTGATGAGAATAAGCTTTGATGAAAAGTCCCAAAATGGGGAAGTTTTAAAGTAAAGACTCTTATTTGTTGTGCTGGTAATTAGCAGAGACTTTTATTTGTTATCCTAAGTAAAGCTTTAAAGCTGTGTAAGTTTTCGGAATTCCGAATTTCAACTCAAGCTCTAACTGCTAAAATTAAAAACAATAACTAACTGCAACCTGGAATTGGTAATTTCTTTAACGACGTCTTAGTACACAATATATTATCTGGTAATTAGCTCAAAGTCATTACCGTGTGCTCTAAGGCATCTTTTTCAACTCGAACTTTGAATGGATTATAAAGTAAAGAACTTTTGGTAATTTGGCAGATAAGAATTTTAAGCGATATCACCTTTACACTGGGGGAAGCAAACTTAGTGCGCGGTAAAAATAATTATGCTTATAACTGGCAACTATTATGAAACTCATTCTCGTGTTTTTATGGCAATAGTGGAAGTTTTAGTTTCTGTGGCAAAAGAATGAGCAAGGAAATTCAGTTAATTGTTATGCACATTTTTTGCACTTGAAATACAAGAAATAACTGCACTTAAGAAACTTAAAGCCAAAAAAAAGGAAGGAATGAACTTAAAAGAAGTGAGCTGTTTTGCCCGTGGAAGAAACATTCGCCAAATAAGTTCCTTTCAAACTGCAGACAACAATTAAAACAGCTGGTCTGGCCCTGGCTTATCCTGAGGATAACCATCTGGGTTATATTGTTTTAATTAGAATGGTTAGAACAGATACGCTGTTACTCAAACTGATGACAATTAGAGCTAGCCCTGAAATGCGGCCTGCCTCCTAATTACGCCAAATACAAATTGGTATATGGCATGCACTCTGATTTTGTATTCGCAATTTCAGTTGGCCACCTATTCAGAGCCCTTAGCCGTGCCCCAGGCTGACATTCATGATGCCACCATTGCCACAACCATAACAATCGGTATTGATTACATGCACAACCAAAATGCGACTCGCAGTCAGACACTGAAAACCGGCTGACTGCACGCACCCCTAAATATGAGACTGCCAAATACCCTGTATTCTAGAGCTGGCAAAATATCAATATCGCTATCGATATTTTCATGTTTCCATTTACGACTGCATTCGTTCATTCGAAATCGTAATTTTTAGCGGTTCTCAATTCCGAAATACGATTGAATATTCCGCCTAAAAAGTTTCTCCTTTCAGTCAGTGGACTGCGTTAACTATTCGTGCATAACTTTTAAAAGCAAAAACGATTTTATTTAAAACGGGAAAACAAACTATAAACGATTTAGAATGAAAATAACTCTGCAATGGGAAGGATTGTTATTTTAAGTATACATTTTTAGAAAAGGCTGCTAACAAGAAACATTCATCAAATGATGACTAAAATGTTGCGGAAAGTGTGTTTTTAAACTCCAAGTTCTTCTATTTAAAGTGTTGCAAATGAAAATATAAGATATGTTATTGAATGGGAAAGAATAGGAGAATTTAATTAAATTTATTTTTCATACAATCCGATACTCACAAAATTTTAGAAAATCGTATTACAATATTTAAAAAATTAATGTCAATATTTAGGCAATATATATAGCTTAAAAAGAGCTGTGAAATTTCAATTATGTTAATTGGATTGAAAGAAAACATACTCTCCACGTCTTGAAGTTGTATCAATTACATATTGACAACTTCTAATTCTAAAAAAAATAAGGAAACTTTCCTGAACCTCACTCAAGTTTATTTTTCATTATATGACCTTTTATACTTATAGACCCAACCCAATATTATTTCTTGTAATATTGTGTTTAGGTTACATATCCTGCAACACTGCCCGTGTAGCCGTGTATTTCTCTACAGGGTATTCAAAATGGCAGCAATAATCGGAGCCGCTGGAGAAGCGTGCTATGGTCACAGTCATAAGCGTAATTTCTGCTCTAATTCTGTTGCAGTTTCCATTACAATGGCAACATGCTGGTAATGTGCGTGTCCTGCGATACGAGGACGAGAAGATGTCCCTGTACTTATGTGTGACCGTGTGTGTGTGTTTAATTGTGCCTCATTTTACATTTCCAGGCGCCTAAGCTGCTCAGCTGCTCCGCTGCACTCAGACTTCTCGCCTAAGCTTCACTCTCACCCCTCGACCCTCAGCTGCAGCTAGCGTTGTTGTTAATGGCCATCGACTTCAATTGAAATGTGGTAAGGATGTGCTTCAATTTTTATTTAATCGCATCGCTGCTGATTACAAATTTATGATGCCACTCGAAATCAATTGGCAGCTGGCTGAGGAGGCCAACACTACCAAAAATGCAAGTAAATGAGCTGTAGTTGAGACTACTCGACTGGAAGTTACTCACATTCGCAGTCATATAAATGCACACTCTTCAATTTGATTCCTATTAACAATACTGAGATATTTCTTAATTTTATATTTTTATTTTATGAACAACTTAAGTTCAACTTAAGCTATATACTCCATAGAATTAACATATTTTATTATTTATTCTTTTTCTGCCTCTAAATTAACAGAGATGGATTAGCTCAAATAGATAAATTGACTATTGAATATGCCCAGTTAGAGTAGGCTGGTGAAGAATATATATATTGAGTGTGCTGCTTCTGGCTGCTATATACAATCTATACCTTATATATCTATATCCACTCTATTATACCCTTTTTAAGCACTTTTAATGCGCAAAGCACATAAAATGCTCGAATAATTTCTAATTTATATTTAGTAAAGAGCCAAGGCAAAGGCACATAAAGCAAATTACCAGGCAGTAATCGATGAGGGCGTCGCAGGAGGCGTGCCAGGACTTTGACTGTAAAGGTTGGAGAGTTGCAAAACTTTGTACGCCACAATAAAAGCAAAGAATGCGCACAGCTCCTGTTAACTGCAAAACTTTTACACTGAATTCAATTGAACTGCAACGAGGCAGCCAGTTAGTCAGTCAGTCAGTCAGTCAGTCAGTCCATCAGTTAGTCAGTCATTGGGGCAGTGCTCACTTTGTGCAATCATCAGGCAGCAGGAAACTAAAGTCCTACGCTGTTTGCTCTACATAGCAATTGCTGGCGCGCGTTTAATGCGCTGCAGCAAGAAATGCCAATAAGTCAGCGCGTGGACATATCCTGGCCCATATCCTGGCACACGCTGAACGCTGTCGCCTGCACTAATGTGCGGTTCATTAGACAAAGTTGACCACACGCCCCCAAAAGGCAAGACCAGCTCGACAGCCCGACAGCCTGCATGTCTGCCTGTCTGCCTGTCTGTAAGTCTTGCTGCTCAACGCGCGTAATCGTATTAAAAGGATTCAAGGGACTAATTAGCAAAACGCCGATGCACTGGCTTGTTCATGCATTCGTCCTGTTCCAAGTGACCAAGTCGCCAGCTGCCAGTTGTGAGCTGCCAGTTGCCAGTTGCCAGTTGACACTGGCAGCTGCTGTTCCGTCATTTGATTAGCCTAATGCAGTTCTGCTCTAATTGCGGCCCACACGCTCCACCAAAACTTAGCTCATATGAAAAGGAAAGAGCTCGTAAAAAATGTCTGAATTGCCCCAGACGCAGCCAGGTAAACCAGGTAAATCAGGTAACAAAGGGACTGCACTTTTTTTCCAACTTTGGCGGCAGCTCTTGCAACTTTAGCGTTTGAGATAACTTTCAGTGAAGCAGCTTTCAGTTTTTTTCTTGTGGCTCAAACATTTTTTAAGAGCTGCAAAAGTTGCGATATACATGCTCTACTCAACCGCCCCCCCCCTGTCACCATCCTTTTCTCTTACCAGCCATGCGTTTCCTTCCTCTTAGCCGGTCTCTTTAGCAATTTTACGCTGAAAGTCTGTCCCGAGTTTGTCAAGCGTATGGCACTCACAAAGCATTCAGTTAATACGTACTTAATAGCCAAGTCATAAATTTTAAATACTGCTAAATGGCTGCCTCAAGATATGTTCGAGTGTGCTTATATGTATGCCAGATACGCGTATGTAAATCAACGCACACATATATCATTCGCAGCCCGATCGAGCTCCTACAGACCAGCGAAAATATTAGTAGCTTTTTCAACAAGATAATGAAAACCAAAAGAAATTTATGAGTTCCTGGTCTCTGTGGTTTTGCGAAAACATTGAAACCACAATGGTTGTGGTTCTATTTTGGTGTTGATAGATGAAGATAGCCACTGGCTAGCTTAAGCTTATCGCATAATATTATCATAATAAATGAGTCGAGTTTGATATTTCAAACAATTTGAAGACTTTAATTTGAATTTAGACAACAATTTTTGTAAGTTTTTTTTATTTTTTTTTAAAGCTGCAACAATTGATAGAAAAGTTTGTAACTTTTATTCCATATCCAAGATCTTATAAAAAATATTTCATTTAGTATTGTCAATGTCTTGATCTTTCATCTACAGCTCATTTGAATCACTTTTTTCTTATGTAAGTTTCAAGACATTTCCTCCAACTTTTTTGTAAAATTTTTTGATTTTTTTTTAATTTTGCAACATCTTCTAGAAAAGTTAGTAGCAGATATTTAATATTTAAGATCTTATAAAAAATATTTAATTTGGGCTTACCAAAGTCCTGATCTTTCATCTATCACTTTTTCTTATGCAAGTTTCAAGACATTTCCTTTAACTTTTTTGTAAAATGTTTCTAATTCTTTTAAAAGCGGCATCAATTTCTAGAAAAGTTAGTGGCAGTTATTAAATTTTTGAAGATCTTATAAAATATTATTTAATTTAGGCTTATCAAGGTCTTGATCTCTCATCTACATCTCATTTGAATCACTTTTTCTTATGCAAGTTTCAAGGCATTTCCTACAACTTTTGCTTGCGCTCATTTTACGACTTTGTCTAGCAGCAAAGTTTGTTCTTTTTTTCACGAGTGTATTTATGTGCTATGTGTCACCCACAATGCATACCACATACGCACACACACACACACACACACACACACGCACACACATACCATGCACACACTTGAAGAGCTTCGACGAGCGCATAAAAATGATGAGTTATTTGTTTTTTAGTGCATAATTTATGAGTTAAATGAGTTTTTCATATGCGAGTGCGTGTATGCCCAACTCCGTTATGGCATTGGGCGTTGCTTTACAGATTTGTTAGACACACACACACTCTAATACACACTCAAGCACACCCATACACACACACACACTGCTTGGTTGGCTTTTTATTTATGACTTTTACGCGTGAAACTTCATTCGAAAGCGTTTAAGTGGAAGCACACACAAAAAGATTTCTCAACCACAATATTCTCCAAGACTTGTAAAAGTTTTGTAGCTCTGTTGCTAAACGTTTAATACACCCACACACTCAAACACACACACACACACATACACATATGGGACACTTAAACATGCTCTTTGTGGCTCGGTTTGATGGCTGCACACGCACGTTTATCATGCAAATTGCGCCTAATTGTCTGGAATGGGATTTACATGTGGCTCAAACTGGCACTACGCATATTTGCCAGGGGCCCAAAAAACTTTCCTTCAGGCATTGCCAAAAATCTGTGATGGTATTCGGAGTGCGCATTAAATTTAACCCGAACGACGCCAGCGTGGCGAACATTTGAGCAGACATTCTGATTTAATTGTTTTGCCCCAAAGATTCAAATAAAAAATTATCCCGATTTTTTTGTTTTTTGTTTTTTTTGTTTTCCTTGGTGTAATCTCTGCTCCTCGAACCGTGTCCGAGACTAACTGCATTGTGTTCCAGCCCCAAGGCCCCAAGTTCAAAACTCCAACCCCAAAATGCGGCCTCAACCCACGTTTTGTCTGCGTTATTTACCGAATTGAGTTGGCAACTCTCCCGCCAAGTGGAGGCATTAATTTTTAACGGTAAATGCGCGAAAAGCAGCGCAGCTTTAAATGAATTGTTCGGGCCTCCACGGGCAACAGTGGCATGTAAATTAGAAGTGGCTCCCTTTTGTCCTTGCCCATGATTTTTGTTTTTGCTTAATGTTTTTGCTGTAGCTACATAGGGACTTTTTGCCTCGCTTGCACTTGCTGCGGGTCCTTTGGATTTGTTATAGAAAAGCTTAGCGATGTTTATGGAATAAATAGAAAATTATGTTTTGTGTATTTTTTGAAATAATTAAGTTATAAATGCCAAATCCAGCTAGAGGATTAACCATGGCCAAAAAGGATTTCCGCATGGAAATCGAGTCTGTTTACTGTTTGCAAATCTAGTAAGAAAGCTTACTATGAAGTTGATATCCTTCTAAATGGAATTTTTGAATTATTCTCATGAATATTTGACCAAAACTGAACTAACTCATTCAAAATTTATATATTTAATAATTTATTTATTCTTTTTTATTCTTTTTATGAAAATTTGCATATTTACTTTACTTGTTATACTGCAAACTTTTTGGTTGTAATTATTTTTAAAAACTATTTATGTACAGATTATAAATATAATATTAAAGCTAAGAAATAAAATAAGGGCTAATTGATTATTTATATATAATTTAAATACAAATATGCAAAATGTTATTAGAGAATGTGGCGATTTTGTTTTGAACTAAATTTATAAATTATAATACGTTTTTTTTTGCAAAATGTGTAAGATGAAATTTTGTAATCAATTATTTTTTATTTAATTATATTTTAAATCAGCTATGATGGGGAATAGTTTCATTTTTTGATATGCTTTAAAATTTCGCTTAATTTAATTTAATGATTTTCTTATTTTATTTTCAGAAATTGAAGTAGATTTTATTTAATTTTATATATTTATTACGCGTTCCTGTGCACTATAAGTAAGTTGTTCTATCTGAAGGCACTGAACGCTTCCAGCGACAATAAATAATATAAAAAAAAAAAAATCTGAGTATGAGAGTATTTTTATATTCGTTGTGGCAGAGAGAATTGTAAAACGTGCTTTGTATTATTTTTTTTGTCGTTGCTGGTTTGTTGTCGATTGCTTTGCCCTTTGGCGTTCATTTGGCAGCACTTGGCTGGGGTATCTGAGCTTAGTGCTTGTGTCCTTTTAGGTATTTTTTTTTGTAGCTAAGGGTGCTCGCTGCCACACAAAATATTTCCGGCTGTTGGTTGGCTGGTGTCAGAGCATGCCATCAATCTGACCTCTGCCCCCGGGTAGCCCAGCGTAAGCAATGACAGCACTTGCAGCCTCTGGCCTTTAATTTAAAAACTCTTTTACGCCGTCTCGCCTCAAAATGCGCCGTCGCAGCGGCCAATAATGTGAATTTTATGTAATTGAAGTGCCAGCTGTTGGGTACCAAAACCAAAACCAAAAACAAAAAAACGCCAAAAAACGAAAAAATACCGGAAAAAATTACAAAAAGAAATGAAAGAGCAGAAGAGAAATGTAATAGCATAACTCTTTTGCGGCTTAGGTTGGTTTTGGTGCCCCAAAGGCATTTAAGACAAAGCGACAAACTGTGGCAACGAATTCAAGTTAGATAAGTTAAACGAGCACGAATTGCGAAAAAGCTGCAATGACATTGGCTGCAAGTGCCGGTTAAGCTTTAGATTAATCTGGCGAGATACGAATTCAGAGAGCAAACACTTTGCTTCTTTTATGAATGTAATAACCAGTAGAGCCAAATATATGACCTCCAAAATTAAAATAACTCTACAATTTCTCACTTACTTACAGAATTTGTTATATTTACTATGAAAGCACATGAAAGCTTTAAGGAAGATTTAATAAGTTAAGTGATTACAAGCTAAATGCTTTGATTGAAATGTGATACTATTAGTGATGGCACGATTAATCATATGATACACATTAATCGATTATTTGGTCTCATCTCACGATTTCCTTGTATCGCAAAATGGGTTTCGATTATTTGAAACGTTAATCGATTATGTGCTCAGATAATTACTTCAGTATTTGCGCGTAAATTCAAAATTAAAGATGGCTGAGCAATTTGCAAAGATTGAATATAGGAGCTAAGTGTGGAAATATTATTCCAAATTAATGAAAAAATATCATTTATGTGCACTTTTATGTATTTGTTAATTGTTGCTGGTATCAAATGGCCTTTGCATTACACATTCACATGTAAAAATATCGCAAATTTCAAAAATTTGTGCATAGCTTAAAAATAACTCGATTATTTTATTTTCCTTCGATTAATTGCGATTCAAAATCGCTCGGCTTAAATTAATCATATGATTCAGTAATCGATTAATGCAATTTGTTTTGCCATCACTAGATGCTATTCTCTTTTGTCTGTAAATATAAACATCGACATGGATTGGGTTTATTTACAAGATTAATCGAAGATCTAAGTAGTGCTTTCAACTGATGACTCTGAGCCTTTAAGCCACATTATGTTGGATATATACACGAGTATATATAATATGGCTCGCCTTTCATTAGTTTGCAATTAACCAGCTTGCAGTTGGCCGGTTGAGGCTGCGTTTAGGCCAGCCCGTAAGTGGCTACTACATTTGCTTGATTCTACAGTTTGGCAGCACAAAGTGAATTTCATTACTTTGCAATTAGACTGTTTTGTTTCATACTCGTTTGCTGCTGGCGTCCGCCTACGCAAATATTGGTTTATTTTTTAATTTTTGTGTAGCGCTGAATTGCCAAATTTATAGCATTGGTCCCGTCAAATCTACAAGGCAAACAGGACGCGCCAAATTGGAGTCTCGAATCCTTTAACAAATGCCACGCAGCAGCAGTTGCATGCAAACAAGCCCCTGCATAGTCCATAAAAACGGTACAAACAAATACAAAAAATACAAAAAAAAAAAATGAAAAAATACACGAAGCGGGCAATATGCGTCTTTAATTAAGGTCAAAATAAATATACCAAGCTTTTTTTTGGTAGCAGCCTGTCTTTGAGATAAATGGCTGCGAAAAAGGGCTATACGTTGTATGCGGTGGGTGGTCGGGTGAAGGGGGCGCCCCGCACTGACCGATTTGATAAATAAGTGAGGGAGGCCGCCCACAACTGCTTTGGGCAACTGTTGGCGGCTGTTTTACATTTTGGCTTGTGTTTCGCTCTTTTAATGCCCTTCCTAAGGATATTATAGACTTTTCCCACTGAAGGAGGCACTTATAATCCCATAATAATTAAAAGACATTCTGTTTCTAGGCAAGCTTTTCTTACTGTCTGGATACTTATGCGAACTGATCGGATCGGTTTACAAAGGTATAATCATAAGATATACTTATGTGACTTACCATTCCAACTTTGACTGCTTACTTTTAACATTGATCTTTCATTTAACAGCTATCATTATGCGATTTATAATACTATCTATTGTACCTCATCATTTTCTTGATGTTAAGAGCTCTACTGTTTTCTATGCTGTCCCACAAGTCTACGTCTTCTTCTAGCCAGGACGATGCATTCTATCAGTGTATGCAATAAAGACTCCTCTCAGAGAGAGGGTCCTCGCAATCTGCTGACAATCCCTGACAGTGTTCCTTTAAGAAACCAGCAAGTTTCCTAAACAAATGTTTTCTCATTAGTATTATTTGCTGAAATCTTTTCAGTTTACAGTTTCCTTACAGCCAACATGCGAAGAATTTATTTGAGAGTATTTAAACTTCGCTATATCGTATAAAGTCGATTTTTTTGAGCTTTTTTGTGAACGCGAGATTTTCTTTATTTTTTTTGCAGCGGGTATCGTTAATTGCCGAAGGACGAGCGTGTAATTGTGCCAATCCTGTCTGAGGCTGATTTCACTCTCTTTTACTTTATATCTTTTATTTATTCATTTTGCATGTTGGTTTATTTATTTGCATTGGCATTAAAATAAAGCACATAAAATAAATAAATTAAATGTTGCAAGCTGCAAAGGTCACTCAAGTGAACTGTGAACTCTCATTGCCTTACAATTTGGCACAGGGCGAAGGACAAGCTCATTTTTATATCATTCTGATGGAAAAGTGCCACAGAAAAAGCCCCCAGTTGAGCCCAAGTTCGCGTTCGCGGCGATTTTAACATTTGTGGCAATGAATTTTAACGCATTTTACGTGCCTTCGCTTCATTTGCAACCCTTTTTATTTTTTTTTTGTATATTATTATTTTGTTTTTCATTTTTCTTGTTGTTTGCCGCTCGTTTTTGTGGCACATTAAAAAATTACAGCGCATTACGCAAATTAACCTCAGACTTAGCAACGCCTCTTATTATTATGTATGGACGAGTAATGGCCTCAAACAATCGGCGACAACATGTAAATTGCGCATACGCCTCGTGCAACAGCCGCCTCATATTTATTTTCATTTTTAATTTGTGTCACCATCAACATTTTGATGCGAGGTTTTGTGTAACACTTTGTTAACTCCCCTTGTACTTTTGCAGCCTAAGACTTTAATTTAATTATAATTATTTGTGCTGAAATTCTTATACTCCGATGGATGCTGTTGTTTTTGCATCCCTACAGAAAGATGGTGTTATAATTTTGTTGGGAACATTTGTTGGCCTTTCTTATCCCAAAAAGGAAATATATTCTGAATAAAAAACTGAATTTGTTGTCTTTATTTAAATCTTCCATATTCTATATTCTATATTCTATATTCTATATCTACGAACAATCGTTGTATGATCAATATAATTAATTTAGATAATGTGATACCACTTATTATTCTTGTTATTTATCACAATATTTACAAACTGGTTAAATAAATATTATTTATATTTGATTTTCAGCAAGTGTACAATTTTCACGAGCCGCTGTCAGCTGCATTTAATTATTGTAAATGCTTTATTTTAATTTATTTTAATTACATAGTGACAGGCATTGATTTAAGCAGCAGCAAAACAATTTGAACAAATCATTTATATCAAGTTTTATTTACTTTCAACTGCTCTCTACAATATTTGCACTTCAAATTTGAATTGTTGACATGGAAAAGACAAATGTGACGTGCTTTATTTAAATGTTATATTATTTTCTTCAATTGTAATTAAAGTGAATTGATTTCTAATTTAAATGCTTGTAATTTGTTCGTTCTGTAATGTGAATTTTCTTTAATTTAGCATTAAGTGATTAAATCATAAGTTCAATTGTCGATTCCACGAATTCAAAATTCAACGAAATATAGCCCAAAATAAAGCAATTTGCAATACAAACCGGCTAACCGGCATAACTTGCCACAGAAAGGGGCAAGAAAAAAGAAAACAAAAAAGTTGCCAAGCCCGGTCTGTGTCTGGCGAGTGAAGGTTAAGCAGGCGTGCCCCCAGCTGACCCACAACTACAACTCTACAACTAGAACAACATTTGAGAAAAGAAACAATTACAAAACTGATTAGAAAATCTGGGCAGGCGAGAGCAAACACGAGCAGGACATTGTTTTGCTTACGCCCATAGCTCTCCTTACAGGATACAGGGGTACTATCTCTGCCAAAGGGAGGAGTCACAAAAACAACAAACCGCACAATTTGCAAAAACAACAATGACTATGATTTTGGGGTCGCACACAAAAAGCGTAAAGTCAAAAAAGAAAAAACATAACAAAGAAAAAACCTGCACAAAGCCAAGACAAAGCCAAAGCTAACTGGGTGTTGTGTGTGTCCTGTGTGTGTTCTGTGTATGTGTGTGTGTGTGTGTGTGTGTGTGTGGGCGTGGGCGTTTAACGGGAATCGAAATTGACACGCTCACTAATGCGTTGGGTTTGTGGCAGAACGATTCAGATTCAGCGTCAGCCTCAGCTCCACCAGATTCACAAACAGAGACATGGAAAAACTAATCGACTTAGTCAGCGACACCTTAAATATTCGAAGAAAGATTGGGGGCTCGGGCTTGGGGGCAAGTAATGGGGCCAAAACAAAGCCTGAATTGGTGCCACATTTTGTGGCTGTCCGCAGTCGATCTGAGCCTTTTGTCTCTGCTGCTGTTGTGGCAGCTTCAATTCATTTTGTGTGTCTCTCTATGCTTCTGGCCCTTTTGCAAATTGCAGCTGGACAGCTGAACAAAATGAGTTTTAGAGCGGTTACATTCGGTTCTAGCCATGTAACGTGTTACGTTTCATTCTGTTCTGTTATGCTTTGTTTTGTTTTGCTTGGCTTGGCTTGGGTTTTGGGTGAGAGACATCGTCTCGGCATTGCACTCAAACTGAAATAAATTTCAGTCAATCTTGTTCGATGCCAGAAACGATAACAATAATTGCTGTCCAGGGACAAATATGTTCGCCATTTTCCAATAGCGTCAACCGAAGTTCTTTCTAATAAAAAATGAACGCAGCATGCGCACAGCTGTACAACGGTAAAAGCTTTTCGACCATATGTGTGTGTGTTTGTGTGTGTGTGTGTGTGTGTGTTCGGGTATGTGCATGTGTGTGTGTGTATTGGCTAGTCTGTGTCCATGCCGACATCCAATGTTTTGCTTGATTCCACATTTGTTTGTCCAATGGATTTGCCTTTGCCTGCTTTTCGATTTTCAGTTTTTGGGACCTTTTTATACTCTATTAGCAAAGGGTAAAGGTGTATATTGGGCTTTTACAGTGTTGTGTGCAGCGCTTCCATACTTTTTAGCCCACCAAGCCCAAGTTACCCCAGTAAGTACAAGTTATTCGATTATTTTCACCCACTTCCGCTACTGGAAATCCTTACAAATATATCTCCAGCAATTTAGAAGGTAGACTGGCTAAATTTAGTATACGGAATTCTGATGATCTTCTTCAAAGGTTAGAGTGAATTAAAATCTTAGAATTTTAATGCCACTCCGGAAACTAGCAAAATAAGTAAGTATATAAGAGCTGTTCCTATTTCCTATTACTATCGATTCCGATTCATTTTTAATTTTGAGCTCCTCTAATGAAAAGGAAATAACTTTTACTATTTGGAAGCTATTTTAGAATACTTTTTATTTCAATGATCCAAATTGGAAACTTTTCAAGCCAATTATCTTTCAATTATCGATTGTTTTGATTGGAATTAGAGATGGAAACAGGTCTGTAATATTTAAAAATATATGAACCCTAGAGTAAAGAACTTAGACTGAAAGATTACGGATAGACTACTCCAGATTTATTAGTAAGACTAACAATATTTGAAGCCAAGCTTAATATCATGAAAGGAGTTACAATAACTTTCTCCTTAAAGGAAGCCAGAGTATATCTTAGTCCGGAGCTATTAACTGCCCCTTCTTACAGGGATTTCCTACTTTCTTTTTATTTTTATTTATTTTTTTTATATATTTTAAAGAACCCTCAAAATCGATTTAAGTTAAACGTTCCCCTTGCACAATTATTTGTTGTTCCTGTTGTTGTTGTGCAGTTTATTTGTTTGTTTTGGCATTTCACGGGGCATGGCGCAAAACGTTCGCTTTTGGCATGAGTGATTTTTTGTTGTTGCTATATTTATATAGGTGCATACATGTGTGTGTGTGTGCGTGTGTGTGCGTGTGTGTGCGTGTTCTGAATGATTGCTTGGCATTTTATGGGGTGTGAGTGTGCGTGTGTGTGTGCATGATATGGACAGCTTACAAATTTGAGCAACTTTTCACTTGTGCATGTGTTATTAATAAAAATCTCTGCGCTATAAATAAACAAAGTGTTTTTATTGTGTAATGCAGCTGAAATGTTTGACAATTAAATGACTTTTATGATTTTTAAGCAAATGTCAATATCATAGTAAATGTTCAAAACAATTTAATTGTATGCTTGTTATCAAATAAATGTATGTATAAATGTCTAAAAAATTGTTATAATTTATATTTTAAATACCTTAAGCGCAATCAAAGCATTCTTCTATGCAACAAAATCAATAAATTTAAATCGTTTTGTTAATTATTGTACAAAGTTGTAAACAAGTTTCTTTTGCCAACGCTTAAAACTATTTCTAGTTGTGAAAATACTTCCGACTTACTCTCCTTGCCTTTCTTCATTCATAATAAATGTATAACATTTAATAGCAAACAGAAGTTGTATTCAAACGGAAGTAATAGCCTTAAACACAATATTAAATAAGAAATGCGCTTAAAAATAATCTAAAAGCTTGTAGTTAATTAATAATGCCACACAACATTGAAGGGATGCAGTTTGAAGAGTAATTTCCTACTTCTGGGAAGAAGCCAGTGCTAGTTAATGGAAACTTGGCCTTTCAAAGAAAATGTTGATTACACGCCAGGAAGGACCTTAAGCTGATGTGGCCAACTAAAAATTAACTGGAGATGCCATCGATGCCAGCAAGTCGAAAGTCATTTGGCAGCCAAAGGAATCCTGCGTCATATACAGCCACATTTAAAAATGGCTGAAACGGCGAGGAGCACAAGGACTAGTACTCCTCCAGGCGGCAAGCAAGCAAATCCAAAGGCTTTGATAACGGCATAAATAGGTGGCCAGGATGCCAGGATGCCTGGCTGGTAGTAACAGCTATTCGCACGTGCTGACAAAAACTTATGGACTGGTATTCAGCTGCTGGTGCTGGCATATCGGCTATGGGCAAAGTTTTCTAATTAAGTTACTCATACGCACCGGGTGCCGAATCCTCACAGAGATGCATATGACTGACGTAAAAGTAATTTTCATAGCCAGGGCACAAAAAGTGAAAGCCAAAACCACCAACAACTTAAAGCCGGCAACAACACAAAAGCCAAACTGCAAACTCAGCTCAGTTTTACAGGCAGTGGGCGTTCTCTGTGTGTGTGGGTGTGTGTGTGTGAGGGTCTCGAGTGCATTGCCAGCGGCATCAGTTGCTTGGCCTATTAAACGGACTAAAGCCAGGCAGCAATTTTGATGTGTCGGCGTGGCAGGCAAGACAACCAAGTTGCAAGGTCTAAATAAGCTAAAGCCAAAGCTGGCGTTGCAGCTGCAACATGCTTAACATAATTATAAAGTTGCCACTCGTGTCCTCGCTGCCCGCTGACTTTGTCGTCCTTGTTAATTTACACGCTTTGCACGTAAAATGTATGAAACATTTTTGCCTGCTGGTCGCCTCAGCGTCTTGGCAAGTATTTTTTTCTTATATATATTTTTTATTTTAGCAGTTGGCTTCTGTGTTCTGTCTTGACTGTGCTTGTCTGTGTTGTTGTTGTTTGTTGTTGCTTGTTTTACTTTTAATTGGAAATCTCAAAAGATTAGTTATGCTTCGGTGCCAAGCAGCAGAGCGGCAGTGCGGCATGCGGCAGGGGCATGCAGCAGGCTTGTAATTGGTGCGTTGCAATTGAAGTGTTCGCCATGCACGAATGCCTGTGTCTTGAGGCCGCTTGAGGTTGAGCCCTACGAGTAGCTCAAGTCCTTTCTGTGTATGTGTGTGTGTGTGTGTGTGTGTGCGTACTCTACTCAAATTGTATGCAAGCAGGTCAAATAATGGTAACAAAATTTATAGACAAAACTTTGCCACAGTTTCTAGTTTCCAGTTTTGCAGTTTCCAGTGTGGCAAGTTCTGTGTGCGCCTCGACCTGTTTAGAGGAGCGTTACGTATACGTATTATATTTTGTGGCCGTTAAGCTGCTGGCAACCCAATCAGGCAGCTGTAGATAATTTCCCACCGCCATTAGGTTCTGCCAGGACTTAAACAAAATTGATGAAGCTGCCAAGTGCAAGTGACAAGCAACCAAATGTTGTTGCCTCCCAGCCTTCTGGCTTACTTTAAGATGATTTAGATGCGCACCGAGGCAGCTTTCTCTCAAATCGTCGCCTGTTGTTACTTTGTTTTGCTTATCAAAAGGCCAGTGGCAGCTGTTTTCAGCTAAGCCCCCACAAAAGAGCTGAAATCTCAACTAATTGCTTTTATATACACAAAGTTCCTCTTATAGCGGATGAGCAAAGTGTCTTCAAAATAAACTGGCTAAGACAGGCTCTTCAAAAGGGCAAGCTGTATGCGGGCCACTGGCCAGACCCAGAGCCAGAGCCAGACCCAGACCCAGAGCCAGACCCAGAACCAGACCCGAAACTATGATATGAAAATGGCCAAATTGCATTTGAGGGCGAATATAAAAAGAGGGCAAACTGTGAACTGAGAACTGAAAACTGCAAACTGCCAACTGGAAACTGCAGTTGCCCAGTTACCAAAGTTGTCAGCAGCACAAAACTTCAGCGACAAAGTGCAATCAATGGTAAATTATCACCCATTTCAATGAGTCGCGGTCGCCGAAGGCGTCAATAGGGCCACTGGCCATAAAAGAAGTCCTGAAGTTGTGCCAAAAAGAAATAAAATAAAAAAATGCGAAGGAAATCAACTTTCCAGGCAGATGGAGTTAAGTATAAAGGCTGTGTGAAAAGTTCCGGTTGTAACGGTGTCACCGACACCACAGAAAATTCTAAAGAAAACTCTTAGCTCAATTGAAAGTATTAATCTTATTTGCAATTGCTGATATTTGAAAGGGCACAAAGAAGAAAATTGTTTGAAAATTGGCGTAAGTTTCCTTAGTATACATGTTGATCGACTTTAGTCCTCTATTAAAATAAATTTGATATTTTTTGGCATCAGAAATTAAATGCAAACTCTGTGAGCTGATTGAATTGATTTGATTTGATAAACTTTGCAATGCAAATGTCAATTTAAATACGTTTTCAATCGTTTTACGATCTAAAACAATCAAGGGACTATTTATTACAAAAAAAAAATAAAACTGTTGTATGAAACTTGAAAAATCTACTCAAATTTGTCGCCACGGAGGGGAAATGGGCTTAAGGTCGAATGTGTGAGGGAAGGTATTTGTTAGATTTCTAAGCTCTTCATAGGGTTACAAAAAATCATAAGGGATGGGAAGGAAAAGAGTGGAAAATTATTTTTGTTTATTTGTTACTTTCTCATCCATGCAATCGCAATGTGTCACGGGGAGGCATGTCAATGTTTAGGGTTCCGTAACGTTACTGACTGATTAATCTATTCCGACGGGCGGAAAACTGTTGTATGAAACTTCGATGAAAGAGTGTAGCCCGTTTTTGAAAAATTTATCCCCACCCGTCAACACGGACGGGAAATGGGTTTAAGATCAAATGGGTGATAGAAGATATATGTTAGATCGGCTTCTTAGTTCATAAGGCTACGGACGGCCACAGCGAAGCCTGGTAGAGTACAGCTAGGGTAATAGAAATTTAATTTAGTTTAAATTTAAGTTTCTTATATATTTTCCTGCATATTTTTCATCACACCGTATTAAGCTGAAGGCATCGATGCTATTTCTTAGATCATTTTCCATTAACTTATATTTTAATTTTACATTTAGATTTTACTTTTAGATTTAATAGATTATAAATTTAATATATAAGAACTGGTTAAAAGTGGTTAATTATGGTTAAATTGGTTAGTATCTACATCTTCGAATCGTCCTTGGCTTAATGTGTATAAAATTAAATAAATGTTCGGATTAGTTCATATCTGTGCTCATTACTTTGAGAAATAAGTATACATTTAAGATCTAAAGATGTTTGTTATTTAATTTAATTGTTTTTAATGATTACACTGAAAGACTAGTAAGATACAAATTAACTTTTGAATTAAAGGCAGCAACTTTAGGGCTTCAAATTGAGCAGCAAGAAGCACAAGAAAATTGACAGCTTCATGTCCTTAGTTGAGTTTTCCTGGAAATATAGCATAAAAGAGTATATGTACATTGATATGCCACACGTGCCAGGCCACACAATGACGGTGAAAGGAGATGAAAGGACTTCCTTGTTAGCTAAAATATAAGTTTGCCGCTGTAAGCTCCAGCACGTAATTAACACTTTAAATAAAGCCGCTTTTCCTGTTTCAATATTTGTATTTTCAATGCGTAGTTACGCTGGGTTTCGGGCTGCTCATTTTTAAGGATTTGAGTGGCTGTCACACAGCGAGAAATTCGAAGCCACAGGGGACAACAAGGACGAAACACTTCACAGTTCTGTGTATGTGTGTGTGCCTGTGTCGTGTGTGTGTGTGTGTGTGTGTGTGTGTGTGTGTGACAAGGCAAAATATGGAAATTTTATTGCTCGCTTATGTTTGAGTTAATTTGGCAACAATTTTGTTGAATTTTAATGAGTGTGCAAAAACATAAGTCCCACGTTCAGTCCAAAAATGCCAGAGAGTGTCGGATGGTTGCCTAACAAAGCAATCGAGTCGGCGGCTGAATTAAGCCGTTGGCAGACAAAACAGCCAGGACATGGGCAAAAGGACAACGACGTCAATGCGGATGATGATGACTTCTAACTAGATGCAGTTGATGGAGCTGCGCGATGACAACGACGTCTCTAATTAAGCCAAAGCCTTGACAGCCATTGTCAATCTGAACGGCTGGCGGCCTTCAAATTATGCGAAATCTTAAGTAATTTACAAAATATTTATGAATGGCATTAGTTAAACCAACAGCAGACGACTAAAAAACAGACATCGCATAAATGTAAATAAAAATCTTTAATGAACTTAATGTTGATTTTTAGCTGGTTGGCTGACTGAGGACTGAGGACTGAGGACTGAGGACTGAGGACTGTGGACTGCTCCTGCCTGTTGTTAATTGCTGCGTGCCAAAATTCATTTGGAATACACTGACAAAATATGCGTTTTAGTTTTTTTTCTGGGGATTCACATCGTTGAACGCGTCGTCAGCTGATGAATTAATTAAAACCGCCTCATTTGGCCAGAGCAATCAAGTGTGTCTAATATGCTCAACTTTTGAGACGCAGACAGCAGTCAAAAGGAGCGCCCTTATATCCCCCCCCCTCTGACCGGGTTTTGTCGGGTATTTGGCTATTGGATTCTGGGCCAAAAGTTGGAAATTATGCGCCACTTTTTGGCATTTTCATAACTTTGCGTATGAAACGTGACTTTTGCTCTGGAGCGGCCACTCGTTATCGTTGCGGCTCGTGTCAAGTTTTTCCTCATTTTGTTGTTGTGATTTTCTTGACGCTGCTTTTGGTTCCATTAATGCGAAATTTTAATTTTAACCTGATTTTTTGTGTGTTGTTGCTACGCATTGTTTGTCAACTTTTCTGGCCGGGCTTACCCTTATCCAGGCCCGAAACTGTTTTGGCAACAAGCGCGTGCTATAAATTTTGCGCAAATATTTGTTGGCCCTCTGGGCGGAAAAGGTGGGCCAACTGTTGGCTCGGCGGCCACTTCATTATGAACCGGTCCAGGCCCAGGCCCAGGCCCAGGCCCAGGCGGCATTTGCATTGCATTAAATTTGAAACTTATTTTTTTAACGACTTTGATTTGTTGGCATTGGCCGGCGTGCACACAATTTGTAATTTGGCATAGGTAATTAAGCTGGCTCGGCAAATTCAATTAAGCGTATTCGCATCTCAAATTGAAATCAGTCGGTTATCTGGCGCCCATTTGCACATCATTGTTTAAAATCATTATAAAATAGCGCGTAAAATTTTAATAGCCCATGAAACAAAGTGAGTGACTCCTGTTTATAGCCGTCCCATAAAGGTCCTCGCACTCAGAATATAGAGTAGTTCCCGGGCTGACTCTCACAAATACACAAATCTACATGCTAGATTTATTCACGATTATAATTATGGCGGTAAAGTTCTAAATGGCTATGATGGAATAGGAAATATTGTCTATAAACTTAAAGGCTGCTTAAGTGTCTGGGAAGAGAATTTCTTCAAACTTTAAGCGCAACGTTAAGATGATGAACAACAAGCAATGTTTAAATTTAATTAAAACTTCAAATGAGAACTGTCAGAAAAATGATAGGAGGGTTAAGATTGGAAATCATCACAGCTCATTTGGCACTTTTTGTTGCTCTTTATACTTGAAAAGCTCCGCAATTAAGAGTTTCTTTCTGCTTAATACGTAACGTGCAAAGTTAATTAAACTCGGATCAAGCTGTCATAAGTTCGATCAGCCGAGAATTGCATATTTCTATAAAATTAACCAAGTTCAATTTGATTACTTTTTGCTTATTTAGGCTCCGGATTAACTACCGGAATTTGATTAATATCAGATTAGTTATATAGTCTCATATAGTAGTATGTTGTTGAGACAGCTTCAAGATCTTTATCTTGAAGCAATACATAAACAATTTTGCGGAATTCTTTAATTTTCGACCTAGCTTTAAGCTTTTAGTGAACTTAATTGAAATCTCTTAATATAGATGATCCGCTGGAAAGCTCTCTAGAGCTTTCAAAGCTCCTTTTTTATATCTTCGTGTGCTATATTAAAGTAAAATAGATTTTCCAACATTTCCATGTTTTTCCATGGATAATCAAATTTTTTCTCGTCTTAAAGACCTTTATCTTGAAAAAATACATGAACAATTTTACTGAATTCTTCAATTTCATCGAAGCTTTAAGCTTTTAATTAGCTTAATTTAGTTATCTTTGTACAAATGATCGTCTTGAAAGCTTTCCAGAGCTTTCAAAGCTCCTTTTTTATATCTTCGTGTGCTATATTAAAGTAAAATAGATTTTCCAACATTTCCATGTTTTTCCATGGATAATCAAATTTTTTCTCATCTTAAAGACCTTTATCTTGAAAAAATACATGAACAATTTTGCTGAATTCTGCAATTTCGATCAAGCTTTAAGCTTTTAATGAGCTTAATTGAGTTCTCTTAATACAAATGATGCTCTTAAAAGTTTTCTAGAGCTTTCAAAGCACTTGTTTTATATTTTCGTGTGTTATATTAAAATAAAAAAGAGTTTCCAATATTTCGATGCTTTTCCATGGACTCTTGTCAATCATGTCCCTTGAATTGTTTACGGAAAAACATCGTTTGCCGGGACAGCTAGTATTAAAATATAATACACTTCCAAGCTTAAGCTTATAGTTCCAATAATATGGAACAGCTGGTGTCATCATAATAATATTTTGAAATATCTTTGGCTCAATTTAGTTGGTTTATTTTGGCTATAAAGCAATATTAGCTTGATATGGTAGAGTTTCTACTATAACATTTTCACTTAATAAAGTTGCGGTTTTTCTTGTTTGTGTAGAAGTGCACTCAATTACGCCATGTGAATATTTTGGAGTTCAAATTGAATGCAAAGCGTTCTTAAAAAATAAAATGAAAAATGAAAAACAAAACTGAAAATAAAAGAAAGAGGGTCAACATTTTCTGCAAGCGTTGCGTTTTCTCATAATGGAGGAAATGTGCGGAAGGAGCGGTGGTGCGGGTGGTGTGTGTGTGTGCGGGGTGGGGTGAATCGGGTGAAACATTATACAATTTATGCTATCCGAGCCGCGTGTTGGAATGAAATTGAAGCGCATAAATTGTTAACGCATGATTAGGTTTTGATTTCACTAATTAGATTTATGGCGAATTAAAATATGAATCGCTGTTCCCGAATGGAAATTAAAAACTTCAGCTTGAATGGCTACGAAGTGCGACTTGGTTGAAGTTGAAAATTTGCATAAGCGGACAGACTGGCAGACTGACAGACTGGCAGACTGTCGGACTGGCTGACTGACAGACTGGTAGACTCAAGAGTGAAAGAAGAGAGCACGTAAATCGCTTTGATTGCCACAGATTTGGCAACATTTGTTAGCCACACATGTGACGCTGGCTGGAGTAGGCGTGGCAAGGCACGTGGCAAGCAAAACAGAGACAGAGCCAGAAACAGAAACAGAGGCAGAGACGGCCATTTGAGGCCATTGGTGTGAAGTCAAAGCCGGAGTAAATCGGTCATTGGGTCCTGTGATGAACTGGCAATGTGTCAGACTCTGTCTGTGCGAGTATACGTTTACTTGTTGGCCCTCTCGCAGGCTAATGGCGCCCAAACGACCAGCAATCAGTTGTTTTATCCCAATGCCACTGACAGGGCCCAAACAACAGCAGCAGCTTCAGCTACAGCTTCAGATACAACTACAGATACAGATACATCTGCAGCTTTAGCTTTGGCCTGGCCTGGCGCCAGCTGCGGCCGCATGCATCAAAGTGACGCTTCAAACTTCAAACTGAAATTGAAGCACTTGCTGTATATATGCACTATATAGCTGGTAGAGATAACTTGTGGATCGGTTGAGTAGCTGGGTCCGGCCAAGTGTGCGAAAAACTCATTTATTATTGCATAAAGAATGACTTTCAATTACTTGCAAGTGAACAAACTTGCTTCCAAGCACATTGACAATGCCAATAAACTTGCTCCGTGTTTTGTCTGGCTTGCTAAGCTGTAGAGCGGGGTGTGTGGGCTGTGAGGGGTGCAGCTGCAGCAGGTCCTGGCTAATAGCTGCATTAATTATGCCAACTTAAGTAGTGGTCCCAGGCCCAGCCAGCAGCATGAAGGCAACTAATTCAATTCTTATGCATATTCAAATTCGAATTCGGCTTAGAGCGACATAGACAAATGAAGTGCTAACTGACATTTACTTATTACGAGTATATGCAAGCAGCAGTTCCAACCAGTCAGCTCCTCCCCTACCCCTCCCCCCCTTCTGTCATTCTGCGTAACGCCCCCATGACCCCTGTTTGCCACTTAGACCATAAATCACGCGAGTGTTAAGCGTGCAAGTCCCGTTCGTGCGATAAAAGTGCAAATTTGCTCGATTTGCATCGTAAAAAATGCCACACAGCATTCGCAATTCGCATCCGCATCCGCATTCGCATCGCACATCCGCAGCGGCAGCGGCAGCGGCAGCCGCATGCTCAACCTCATCATCAGCAGGCTGCAATCGCAATCGGCTAAAATCGAAACTGTGTCAACGGTAAAACTACAAAAAGGAGTGGCCAACATTTGCCGCCAAGGCTCAGGCTCAGGCTCAGGCTCAGACTGAGCCTGAGGCATCCTGCGGCTGTTGCCACACAGATAAAATAAGCGCCATAAATAAAGCTGTGGATTTTATTATTTTTATTGCTAGAAATAAAATTGGCGCGCTGAAGTGTGTTTCTGAGCAGTGACAGGACTTGTCGTAGTTGCTGCTCACATCACCAGCCAGGACACTTGCTTTGAATGTATGCGAATACGAGTGTTATTCACAGTCGGCATACATTTATTTTGTAGCTCAAACCTTTACTGCATTGTATTGTAGAGCCATCAATAATCAATCATAAGTGCATGAAACTGTGTCATATCCACCATCAATTTAAAAGTCCTTTGTTTGAGCCTTCAGACTTGAATCAAGGCACATCTATCTATTTCAATTTACGCAACAATCGCTTCGAATAATAAATAAATAAACATAAGAGTACATTTTGTAAATACTGTAAATAGTAATGTAAATAGTAAATAATATAAGTAACTGGCTTACACACGCTGCAGCTTTCCTCGCGGTTTCTAAATGGATTCGTTTTTATATTTAAATAATCATTTAGTTTCTCGTTTCCAGACCACCGGAGACGTAGAGGCTAAGTATTTTTATTTAAATTAATTATACTGAATTTACACACTTGTGTGCATCGTAAGAAATAAAAAAAAACCTAGCTTACCACAATTTTCCCTCCCGGGCTTTATGAACTAAGAAGTTGATCTAACAAAAATCTTCGCTCACCCATTTCCCGTCCGTGGTGACGGGTGGTGACAAAATCGTGTAACACTCTCTCGTAAAAGCATCAAGTTTCATACAACAGTTTTCCGCCCGTCGGGATAGATCAATCAGTCAGTAGCGTTAAGAAACCCTAAGCCCTGACAATCTTCCCTATGGCACATTGTGGTTGCACGGATGAGAAATTAAGTAACATAAACAAAAATAACTTGCTACATTTTAACTTATAACTTATAATTTCAACTCTAAGTTAGCATTATATACATAAATAATTATACCATCAATTGAAAAGTCATTTTTTGAGCCGACTTTAATCAAAATACTTCAATCTTCAATATATTTTACCTTATGCAACGATCACTTAGAACTAAACTCTTGTTCCTTCACACGTTATCCAACACTTGACATCTAGTGATGGGCAAATAATTACCCGCTTATTGGGGATGGTTAAAAAGTCTTCAAGTATAAATGATGGAACTTAAAGGCTGTTAGGCATTTGCTAATGACAATTCATTGAAATAGCAAACAGACTGTGTAAAAGTTCAGTGTTGAAAAGTAAGAAAAAACTAAATGAACCTCCAAGTGTGCGCTGCAAAGAAATGCAAGGAAGCGTTTAAGCGGTATGTGAATGAAAGGATAAGTTGACATTCTATGTCCCACATGGCATTAAGGACTCGCAAGGAGCAGAAGAAAAGGAATGAGTGCAATGAATGTAAAATTGAGGAAGCTTTTAAGGAGCTGGGCAAGAAGCAGACGAGTAGAGAGTGAACAATTGTATTCAGTTTATAAGCCAAAAGGAAAAAGGAAAGTATTGAGTGTATTGAAACGTAACAAACTAATTGGAATAAGCAGAAAGGTAAAAAGCTTATGGACTTATTGTTATTTGTTAAAAAAAAGGAAAAATGCGTTTCTAAGATACTGAAATACCGAGCAAACACTGGAGTCGATAAACAAAATAATGGCTTACAATATTTACCCTATGTAAACGAACTGTCCCATTCCCAGCTCATATGTGGTTGTTTTTCTTGTCAACTCAGTTGGCTATCAATTTACATAGCTAATCCACATTAATGCGAGCATTACAATATTATAATTAATGCATATTTTATTTTGCATAAATAATCCGCATTTTAATTAAGGCAATGAGCAGTTTTTCATTTACATTAAAGCTGGATTAACGCCAAAGCCACACAATAATAAAAATTGGCAATATTATGACACAGGTAACAACCATGGCCAATATCCCATTTGCATTTGCAGTACTAAGGCATTTGAATATGATATATATATGAAGATATATTATATTCATGTCATGGGTATTTTAAGTGCTAAACTTATTTCGATGCAGTTAAAATATCTGCTCAACTCCATTAATTGCCTTGATATAATAAAATTAAAAGAATATTGTTTGCCATTTTAATTTTACAGTGGTAAAGTAATAAGCCGGCCGTGCCATATACCTGATAAGAATGGATTTAAGAATTAAGCGCCATTAAATTGCATTTCGCTGGCTCTGCGCCGCCGCATCCAATCAGTGTTTCCATAAAAAGTAAAAAATAAAAAAATAAAATGTGTAGGCTATGTACTATAAGGGAAAAAGCAAAGCAAAAATCATAAATAACCTGAGCGGCAATACAAGCCCGGGCAGCTTATCAGCGACGGCCAATGGACGCAAAACTGGGGACAGGAGTAAAAAAATATACAAAGAACGGATAAAAAATCGAAAGAAAAAAAAAACCAAAAAAATAACAACAAACATTGTTACAAATTTTGCCCGAAAACCAAAGGCAAGTTTATTATTTATTTTGGCGCGAAGTTTACGAGCACAGGACTGAGCTGAAGTCCTGGAGGCGGCTGGTCGGCTGGCAGCCAATACATTTTATGACAGAGCAGCTTAGGTAGGTTTGGCCGTAGAAACCAGAAAAAAAAAACCAAAAAAATTAAATTTATTTTTTCACGCGCCAATAATCACAAAGCGCCGCGTAATCAAATTTATTGAAAAATGAGAGTAATAAAAAATACGTGCCGTTGAAAATTTCACAGCCTAGACTTTTTTCTGGCCCAAACATTGAATTCATCACAGAAATGAATTTATTAAATGCACATTTTTTTAGACAGTGCCATACCTGAGTTTCTGATTTTTGAACCCAAGTCTGCATATAAATAAATATACATATAATATATCAACAAATGCTTTATGCATTGCAGTATTTTTTCGTATTGCAAATTGCAAGAATACAAAATTTATTGGCCATGCTCCCAGTGCATGGGTTCTATTTTAATGGCAAGCATTATTCACAATATTTTTGCACTGAAATATGTGGGGACTAACCGATTTACACACTTCAATTTGCTAGCAGGTGAGTTGGCTATAATTATACTGATTTGTCTAAATGAATTTGTTCTTGATTGCCTTTCAAATATGATTTAATTTAGAAAATTCATTGCCAAAATCTAAAGAGCTCATCAGAGCTAATGCACATTTCAATGGGTAAACAAATACGTTGGGAATATTTGTCAAATGGTGAATGGGTTGGTGAGAGTGAAAAGATGAAAAGATGAGTGGGAAAAGCTGAAAAACTGAGTGGGTTTCATATATGCGAATGTGCTGAAGTTCGGCTTGCCGAACCTCTCTAAATGATTAAAGTTGATTAACATCGGTTAATTGGTAGTTCCATCAACCACTAAACTAACTACCAACATAGTATAACCTATAGACCTTTTCCATTTTAAATCAAACCGAAAGTTCTTTGTTGCTAATGGCCTTTATGGCTCGATCACTTAGTTAGACGGCAATATGGTATAGTTAAGTGAAGCAAGTTACTTTAATGAAAACAATCTCCCTTTAGTAGCTTACTCATCTTCATCAATCATTTAGATACTTGAACACTCTGCATTTATACTTCTTTCTAGTCATATTACTTTATTTTCGCTTTTATCAATGTTTTGATGGAATACCATAACTTTTCAAACTTTTGTTGTTTATTTTCATTTCGTTTATAAACTGTTTTAAGGATAAAATAATGGTTATATTGTTCTGCCTTTTATAGCTAGAGAAGTCCCGCAAATTAGCAACAATTTAAGGTCAATTGATGATCTTGTTGATCCTTGCTAAGCCTAAAATTATGAAACCTACACTCAAGAAAATTAAATGCCATTGAGTGCAGACAATCGCCGTATAATAAAGATCACCCTAAAAGCTAGATATGATATCTGTTTAGTAGAAATATATTGATTTTTTTGTATGTAATTTTAATAAAAAAGCGTTTCATTATAATATAATTTAAGCACACTATTTGGAGTGGCTTTGAAAGTGTTAAGATGTCCAATTATTCGAATTTTCCGTTTTACCATCTCCAGGATTATAACCTCAAACGGTGAAATATATTTCTGAAATTCAGAAAAATATAGGTCTTACTGCCTGTGGCCCCAAAAGTATGGCGACTTTCTGTGTATTAGGGCACTTATTATTCAGAGTGTAGTATGCTGAACAGAGTATACAGCAGTCGGTAGCTGTTCATTGCAAGGTGCTTACTTATTTTGTTATTACTGTAGCTGCTGCTGGACTGCATTTTGTTTTAATTGCTTTCGCTTTGCTTTCTTTCACCTTTCAGCACCGCTGCAGGGGCTTTAGTTTAATGCGATTCTTTTGTGGCTCTGTTAATATTTGCGCTGGTGCCACGCCCCCAATCCCGCGCTTACAAAGTGAATATAGCAAAAGATTTAGCACTTTTATTATTACGCTCGAGTTAAGTAGCAAACTATGTTGAAAGTTTTCCACGATGGTGGGAGGTGGGTGGTGGTATGGTGAAGGGTGAAGGGCGGGGGTGTGGGCGTGTGGGCGTGTCACGGTGGCTTTGGCCTGGCTAGCGTCTGTGGTTAAAACTCGCCGAAAGGAGCACGCTCAACGCTCATGTCGTTGCTTTTATTGTTGTTGGCATCATTGTTGTTGCCTGTTGTCCTTGTCGTTGATGTTGCCCGTGTTTGTTACTTACACTCCCCGCTCCCCTACCCCTGCAGTTGTCTTTGTTGCCTGCTGCAGTTTTGTTTAGTTTTGCGCAAAAGTTTTCAGCTGTGCTTGGTTGGCTTCATAAATTTTTAAATAATCAGCACACGCAACCACGTGCCGAGTGGGCAGAGCGAGCAAAAGGAAAATAATAATAAAAATCAAGAAGGAAAAAAAGAAAACAAGCCCGCTTTAACTGGTCCTTTAAGCCGCAGTGGAAAAACGTTAATAGCACTGGGCAACAAAATAGGAAAGTTTTTGACAACCAGAACCAATGCTAAACTTTATGAATATAGTTAGTCGCTCTCTGTGGCGAAATTGATGCGTGGTAATAAATTTTAAATGTCAAGTTTGTTTCTTAGCAAATTTAGGATCATGCATGCATTATTAAGTCTCCTTAATAATGTTCAACGATCAGAAAAATCCTGAATACTTTAAAAAGGAATACGCCAGGGAGCAGAAAAGAACCTAGTTGGATTAAAATCGTTTTGTGGCGTAGGAAAGCACACAATACCAGAACACTTGAGAAATGAAGAGGACTATATGAGGCAGTCAGGCTGTAGAAACGCTTTAGGTTTAAGACAGGCCAAGTCACTCCTCCTTAAGATCTTATGATTTTAACAGATTCAAGCAACTAGAAGGCACCTCAGGTTTCGCAGTATTTAATCAATAATATAGTAAATATAGTTTAAGTTTAATTTAAGTTGTTTATACAATAAGAGAGAGATTAAATGGATAAATGCAAAACAAAAATACATTTCAATATTGCTCATGGTCTAAATTCTAAGCTAATCGACAGGCGAATTAGAAGATCAACAAGCATCATTGCACATACTACTATACTACTACTACTAATACTAGCTAGAAGACGAAATAGGCTCCTGGCTAGGCATATCCTTAAAGCAGGCCACATGGGAACTCTCAACACGACGAAAATTCTTGCTGGAGATGGGGTTGATGAGGAAACTTTATGCTCAGAAGGGGGTTGAATAGATCTTTTAGGTCGAACAACACACTCCTGACTGATAATGATAAGAAGTACATTAATTGTGCTTTACCAATTAATATTCTTATCTAATCAAAAACAAACTATTATTTAAATTAATTGAATGTTTATCCATAGTATATCCAGTTCTGGCTTGAAAATATTGTTAACTAGTGTGCGCGTAACTAGAACTGTGTCCCCCCTTATGGAGTGTACTCGTAATATCGTTTTTGATTGAAATGGCAAACAAGAGCCAAACGTAATTTGTGCAAAATGTTGTCAAAGGTATTAAAGGTATTTCAATTTTATTTGCAGTGCAGCACAAAGGAACACAGAACAGACCACACAATGCCACAGTGCTTAAAAGCAAGATAATCAGGCGACACGTATACGCAGCGTACGCCAAGCCAGCTCACAGACTGAAATACAAACCAACGAAAAATGCACACACAGATAGACTGCCAGATGGAGGGGCAGAGGAGCAGGGAGTCCGGGGATAGAAAGTGTATTGTTGCTGTGGCTGTTGGCAGTAAAAACACACGTAACAAAATGATAATAAAATCGTACGAGCTCCTCTGCGTGACATAAGACAAAACGCAATACGCAATTGTAATTTTTGTCATTTTGGTGGCGACATCGTTTGGCATTGGCGTCTGTGTTGGTGTTGGTGTTGGTGTTGCTGTTGCTGTTGGCCATATGCTCTTCATGTTGTTTGTTTATTTGCTCGCTTGTTTGTTTGTCTGCAGGCCAGGTGACGCATACGCATACGCATACGCAGCGTTGGCAAACAACACACGCGCATCAAATGGCCAAGATGACACATTAACTTATCTATAATCTGGCTGTGTAAACGCTTTTCAATCTCACGTGTTGCGTACAGCCAGCTGGATCTGAAATATTTCATTTCATTTATTCACAGTCAAACAATTATGTGTGTCCTAATGTTAATTACAATGAACAGTTCAGACTTCATAGCCTTTTCTGCCTAAGATCTCTTAAGCAAAATTATAACTATTAAAGACATGAAGAGGTAGGCAACAAAGCTGCTTACAAAATCTCATGCTTAATAAAAACTAAGGTATGCTGGGAAATTATAATAAATCTACGTAACTTCATAAATAATTTAAGTTCAAAGTGTTTCTCATAAAGTATGCTGCTTTAAAGTGCAATGTTTCTATTCCAATTTTACTCTATTAAGTTATAAATTTAACATTTCATTTTTAAATGAATTTTTTTATTAATTATGAAATTGTGTTTATTGAAATTTGTTTAAATTTGAATGAGTTAAACTAAAAAATTTCTTTAACATTTTATAAATAAATAAAAATAGCCCTTTCATTTCTGCTTTTCTGAGTACTCAGAATTGCTTTCAGTATTGTATTCAGAATCATATAATATTCGTTCTGTACCGAATTAAACTTAATCTTCTTATCATAAATTGTGAAGTAAAATATTTTGAAGAATATGAGCTTGGTTGTTTGTAAAGTTAAATTATTTTAAGGCGGTCTTATGACTAAGCGGAATATACATTTTTGTGGAACTGTTATGTTAGTGTCCTGTAAGTGTTTCTTAGGAACTTGGGTAGGGATAAAAATAAATTGTGAATTTTAATGTTGACTGGACTTTCTTTTCCAGTGAACCAAACACATTGCTGGTCATAATGATATATCCATTTTGTGCTCTGTTTACAAGACAAATTCCTGGGAAAAAATAGCACAAATATTAAGCATATTATGCTGCCGGCAATTATTTTAGAAATCCTTAAAGCTAGAGCAACTAAATTTGGTACACATGTTGGTATGTACCCTATAATGATAGTGTAAACTCTCTCCCCCCACCTCACCACACCAACCCCTTGAAATTAAGCAAAAACCTAAATGATTCACAATATTACAGCTGGAGTCAGTAAATTTGGTATAAGGTCTACTGATGAACTCCTTATAAGACTTAGCCAAAAATACATTTGCCCCAAACAGAAATCAGCTTGAAAACAGAGCATGCCGCAGTCGGGTACTTGCAACAGCAAGGATCTTACTTGATTTAATTGCAATTATGAAAGTTTTTCTGCTATTTCCCACTGGTGCATAATGTAATGGAGATGCTGCATGGTTGTTCATTATGAAATAAGCAACAAAAAATAAACACAAATGTGTTCAACCAATTCTCAACAGCACGCAACATGAATATTGCAGATGAGCTGACGCTTGTAATTCCCAAATGGTTCTGGCTTGGCGCAACAAAAAAAAAAGCTGATTAAAATTACTGAATAAAATGACTGGCCAAGGTCGGCTGTTCCTATGTTAAACAATTATGGTTAAACAATTAATTTGCAAGCGACAATGAAATAACTATATAATTAATCGTTGTCACTTTATAAAACATCATTTAAATATATTTTTTTCTTTATTTAAATATGACAACCACATAAAAAAAGTACAGTACATGTTATTGTTTAAGCTTGTAAATATTTATATTTTTTCATGCAATTTTTTTGCTTGAAACAAGCTGACAGCACTTAATGCACAAATGTGTCAACAACAACAAGAACAACAACAACAAGCTGCAATTGTCAGTGCATTAACCTATACAGAAACCGTTATAGCAGGTGCATGGAAAGGTGTGACATTTCTTAATTAAACTCGCTGGCGGCGAGTGCAATGCACTGGGCAAACAAACATCTAACAAACAAGGGGGAAAACTTGGCTGAATGTAGGAAAATAATATTGCCACAGACGGTAAGGAAAGGAAAGTAAGTTAGAAAGTAAGAAAATGCTCACGTTTCGCTCATTAGCGTGTCCAAGTGTTGGGTAAAAAGGACGGCGGGCGGCGGGTTGGAGTCTTAAAAATATGAAATTGTGAATTATGCTATAAGAAAGCGTAGCCAAATCCCAACATGGCGTTACAGACATTTACTAATTAGCGCTAAAAACAACTTCTTGAGTGCCTTGGAAACCTGCACTTGAAACAACAAAATTATGCACTCAATTTTAATGTGAAGATGAAATAAGGGACATGAGGTGGGTTGAGTGGGGAGGAGAAGGTACGAGGGGGAGGATGTGGCAGGCAGGCAGCTGAGCAAATGTTGGTTAATTGAATTGAACTGCCCCAAGGAGCAAGTAGAGGTCAGCAGCCATTAGTTATCATCACGTAAGAGAGCTCACACTGTGTTTGTGTGTGTGGTGTGTGTGTGTGTGTGTGTGTGAGTGTGCGCGTGTCTGGCCATGAGCTGCTGTCCAAGCTCATAGGCAAATCCTTAGTGGAGACTTCACTGCAGAGTTTGTTAAGCGTTAAAATTACAATTAAGCAATTTCTCACCTGTTAACACACCTTTACACACCCATACACATCCATAGAGCTGCCTGCTGACCAGGCCAAAGCAGGCAGCCAACCAAAAAGCAACAACAACTATAACAGCAGACATAACAATGCCTAATGACTTAATGAAACCAGGTAGACAGCCTGCCTCGGCTCGGAGCCGGTGCGTGGCCATGGCAAGTGTCAAGGATTTGTCAGCCGTGCCGGAGCGCAGCGCATTAACTTAATGCCTAACCAAAGACATGACAAACCCAGCACGACCCCAAAGCCTAAGCACCAACCCTAACCCCAACCCCAAGAGTCCCAACCCCCAACCCCAACCAGTCAAAGGGGCATTCTGGCGATCTTGTGGCAGACAATGCCAAACTACTAAAAGCACTTTTGCGGCCAACACGAATAGCTGTGCATAGGAGTCGAGAATGCCACAGGACTCAGGACAAGCTCAGCCAGCAGCAGCAACAACAACAAAAACAACAACTACAACAATGGCTTTCAGTGTACAACACACAGGGCATAAGTTGGCCATAAAGCAAAAGCAAAAGCCAAGCTGAAGCTGAAGCTGAAGCTGCGAAAAATGCTAATAGAAGTTCTCCTCGACCTGTCCTTGGCTCCTGATTATAGCAACAACAAGTACAGGTTTCGCGTTGCGTGTAATGAGCATGTCCTTGAAATACAATATGCCTTGCATAAATTATGCTCAGAGCACAGGTGAGTTCCAGGTGTCAGCCCAACAACTGTTGAAGGCTCCTTCGTCTTATTAAGGTCCTTCACACAGATACATATGTGAAAAGCGAAGCGTATCAATTCTGCCATCAGATGCTTGCATAAAAAACGTTGAAATGTATTAAAAACAATGAAATATAAGTAAACAGAAAAATGTTTATGTCCTTGAAATTGAAGCCTTGTCAAAATAAACACAACTGGAATTGATATGTTAATTAATATTATAATGAATTGATTATTGATGAAAGCATATGTAGATGTCAATGTGTTTTCGACGCGTCTTCAATTTCTTTAAAGGCTTTTAATCAATATTTGTATAAAATACTACATTTTGTGACGATTCAAATACTTTAGTAAGCACTCATTGCTAAAGTAAAGCTAGTTTCCTTCATGTTGAGCTAATTATTATCCTCTGGCCATTGAAAATATTTACTCAGCTTATTAGCGATTATGTTTGTAACATTCTTTATATGTCATTCTGTGGACCGAATGATAATGCCCATAGATGCCAATAAGTGGATTAGTATAAGCGGATAATACAGCAGAAGAAGTTAATAGTCTTATTATTCACTGAATGCCTTCAATTTATTGAGAAAATGAAGTAAAGCATTCGAGTAACGAAGACACTAAACAAATACCATAAATAATTTATTTAATGATTTTAATAAATAAATAAATAATACTCTAAGTAAATATAGAAAATTAGAAAATTAGATTATCAGTATAAGTAAAATTAGTTAACTTCTAAAGTAAATACATATCTTAATTTCAACAAGTAAGAATGCTTTAGTCGAGAATATCCGACTACAAAACTCCCTGTACCCATCGCAAAACTTCCAATCGCATCTTCGTACACTAACACATACACACACACATACACAAAGACGCACACGCACGAGCGACAGCGCAAGCGAAGCATTTTAAGTGGTGGCTGGCTGCTTTTTCCCCCGCGCTGCAGTACTGAGTCTTGTTTGTTGAACAACTTCCGTGTTTATTATCCGATCGACTTGAAACTTAAACAGTAGATTAGGAGTGATTCAAGTATTGTACAAGCCAAATCCCAAATCTATATCTTGAAATTGTTACTCTAAAACGGTTTTTATTGAATAGCGAAAAAATGGAAGGAAATATCTCAAATTTAAAATAAACTTGACCTGCTCCCTACACAATTCCTACATTCCAAATTTGGTGTCTCTAGCTCCTATAGTTGCTGAGATCCTTGCGTTCATACATACGGACGGACAGACGGACGGACGGACAGACGGACAGACAGACGGACATGGCCAAATCGATATTTCTTTTGATACTGATCAAGAATATATATACTTTATAGGGTCGGAGATGTCTCCTTCTGTCTGTTACATACATTTGCACAGATGTAATACCCCCTTTTTACCCATTCTATGGGTACAGGGAGTAAAAACTAACGAAAAAGTATAAAAATAATTTACGAATGTAAACTCCAACCCGATGTGGGGGGAGTTTTGGCAGCCTGTCTGGCAAGCTATGGCCCCACCTTATAGTTTGGTTAGAGATTTCATTGAGGAAAGAAGAATTTAAGAAACGCTCCTCAACCGTAGGATAAGAATAATATAGTAAAGGAGTGGAATATAGAGTGGGAAATCTCAGACACAATGGGAGAGGATTATGTGCGGCAAGCTGTGCCCCAACTCACAGCTAGCTACATGCTAGGCTCCGATACTTTCAGCTCCGCTCTCCACGTTTTTAGCTGATATACAATTAAAGTAAACATAACACTCTGCACTGCAGCTCGACAAAGCCTTTCCAACAAAACAAAAATCATATAAATATGTTGTGTTAAAGGCTTTTAAATGGTGCTTAATTGTTTTACCTGCGTCCATTTATATATAGAAGATATTTATTTCAATATTCGTTTAAGCCAAACACTCTACAATTAAGCATTGTATTATTTACATATGTAAGTTAATTTCCTTTGAGTTTTGTATTTGATTTAATAAATGCATGCACAAACATCTTACACTAAGCAAATACTTATTTGTAATTGAAGTCTTCGACTTTTGTCTAATTCAAATTTAATGCAATTGTTGAATATTTTTGTTAGGCAATTTGCTTAACATATTCTATAAGCTTACAAATTGTAGCAATCATTTATGATTACATACAACATGTTATCGATCAAAAGCTAATACACATCATCTCACCAGCAGCTGCTCAGTCAAGTATATAATCTTTTCAAAATACGAGTAAGTACAATGCTCCTACTTGCTAGACTCTGATCAATTTTACACAGAGAAACAATTTAATCAACGCACAATGCGACAAAAGGCAGCCAGCAAACATACAAAGGTATCCATTTAAAAATGCTTAGCAAGGACTCGCACACACACACAGAGACAGGATACATACAGTCAATGCCATTTGATATTATTCAGCAAGTAAGTATTAGGGATTTGTTCTTTCCTCTGCTCGTTTTTCAATAACATGAAAGTTTGCTGCTTGTTTGATGGCAAATTCTAACAACAAATTTGCACACACATACAGATACACACACACACACATACGCGTTGATGTGGCAAACACCTGTGTGTTGTCGTAAGCACCTTACTTATACGCAGTGTGAACTGCAACGACCACAAAAAAGAGAGAGAAAAATGTATGTATGAAAAGCAGAGACATTGACATCAAACGTAGTCGAGCTCGTAGCTGCTTTCATTGATACGCACTACGCACATCAAGGGTTTTTGCTGGCAACATCCTTCACATCCTTGGCATCCTTGTTAGCAACAACAGTCGACCACATAAGTATTTTATTTTCGTGCTCGCCTCAAATGTGTGCCTGACAGTGTAATTGAAGCCCCCAAATTCTCAAGCTCTCAACTCTTTGTTGCAAGTTTAATAGCCGCATCTCAAATGTCAATGGCATTGCCTGTTGCAGCTGCATGTGGCACTGACAGCGCCATCATTTCATGTCAAACTGCTGCTTAATTAGCAACAAAATAAAGAGCTCGTCTCGACTCCGGCTCCGGCTCTGCTGCTGGTCTCTAATTGTCTAAGCGAATGTGTACACAGTATCAATTATTTCGGGGAGGCGAGAAAACTGCATAATCCATGCAGGTCACAGCTTCAGGCATCGATTATTGACAGCATGCTGCTGCAACATGCGTCACTTCACGCACTTCAACATGCCAGCTCACGGCTTGTCGTTTTATTTAATAAACTGTCGCTGCATGTGGCCTTGATGATTGGCCGGACTGTGCCCCATTCCCCATCCCCCGACCATGCCACTGGTAGTAAATAGCTAAATTTACGATGCGTTTGTGCGGCTGCCTGCTGTGACGCATGGACATGCGGCATGCAGCGCCGTTGCAGACAGAGAACGCGACATGGTAATTACTTAAAGCGACGGCTCCAAATGCTCCGGGAAGCCCTACAAAATGCAAAGCTCATGGGGATTGTCAGCACAACAAAACGTTGAAGATGACGTGCGAGTGTACAGCTGAGGGGGGCCTGAGAGGGACAAGAGAGAGTCTGAATGCAGTCAACTGCACAGCTTGACTGCATTGGGGGACTACAATTACGCGCTGACTTGAGATGTGCAGATTATCCTATGTAGGCACTTAACTTGGGACCAGGCACGGCCAGGACAGGGCCAGGACACGCCGGGACGCGGCCGGGACAGACGAGTGAGAAGTCGAGTGAAAAAAAGGCATTAGGGCAACGACAACAAACACAAGAAGGAAGAACTGCAGCTGCCGGCACATGTGGCCGCCGTCTTAGTTGGCTGGATAATAGCGTCAAGAGCAACTTGAGCCAGAGCAACCCCTACCCCCGGCCCGAAGGCAGAGGCCAAGTCTGCGTTTGAGGCAGTGTTGTTGTGCGCCGCATGGTGGCGGAAAAACATAATAAATAAGCAAGTGTGCAAGCGGAAATATTAAACAGCAACTGGAGATGCAATGCAGTCGCTGCCACCAGCTGGTGGCACCGCACAATAACAACAATAATAAGCTAAGAAACTCATTTCATATGTCATGAGTTTTGCCCTGACATTTATGCATCCAAATGCACAAGGCGATTCCTTTCTATATACGTATATATACTTTTTCCTCCTCAACTATAGCATACTTTTGTGCGCGCTTCAGTTGATTGCAAAACTGCCAGCAGCAGAGTAGCAGCTGCCACACACACACACACACACACACACACACATACGTAAATAGAGTGTATGAGCAGGGGGCGTGAGATTAGGTGGTGGGGTGGGGGCAGCTTGACAAGCGGAAGTGCTCATTGTTATACTGCCAATGGCCTAAGTCTCAAAAAAACCACTCATAATTCACCAGCCACATGACGTTGTGTCAACGTTTTGCATCCGTCCGATATAAACGATAAAAGAAAACAAAAGTGAAAAGCATTTAACCGGACACGACGAATTGAAAATACCCTCAAGAAAACTGAAAGCAAACTACGATGCTCAATTAAACTACGGAGTAAAATTAATTAGTTGCACCAGTAAACTGATTAAACATAGATTAAGTAATTAAATTAATGAACTGATATTCCCAGTGTATGGAAAAGCTATACGCAAAAGTGGGGGGAAAAGTAAGCCGGATAAGCAAACGAGGGTTGAAATTGAGGCTTTTAAGCAAATGAATCGTATGAAAATTGAAATTGATTGTGATTTCAGCCAGGAAATATTAAATAAATTGATTTTAAATGTAGCTATTTTAAGAACAGTGGCTATATTAAAATAAAAGTTTTTACTCCCTGTACCCATAAAATGGGTAAGAAGGGGGTACTCAGTCTGTGCAAATGCATGTAACAGGCAGAAGTAGACATCTCCGACCCTATAAAGTATATATATTCTTGGTTAGTATCAAAAGAGAATTCGATTTGGCCATATCTGTCCGTCTGTCCGTCCGTATATATGAACGCGTCGATCTCAGCAACTACAAGAGCTAGAGACACCAAATTTGGAATGTAGGTTCGTGTATAGCGGGCGCAGGTCAAGTTTTTTTTGGATCTGAGATATTCCCCTTCACACCCCCGCAATTCAATAAAAACCATTTTACAGACACAAGATATAGCTTTTGAATTTGGCATGTATGATACTTTGGTCACTCTTAATCTACTGTCTAAATTTCAAGTTGATCGGATAATAATCACGGAAGTTATTCAACAAACAAGATTCAGTACAGCAGCGCGGGGGAAAAAAGCAGCCAGCCACCACTTAAAATGCTTCGCTTGCGCTGTCGCTCGTGCGTGTGCGTCTTTGTGTATGTGTGTTGGGAGTTTTGTAGTCGGGTATTCTCGACTAAAGCATTCTTACTTGTTTTTATTACACAAATGCTTTTTAGCATTAGATATAATATATTTAAAATGTATTAGTGTCTGCAAATATCATGAAACTGCGTTCAAAACAAATATTAACTTCAGCACACGTTTTAACAAGGTGCGTTTTCCTTTTATCCTAATTTCAGGGTGGTTTTCCTCACACGAATATCTTGTCAAATTGTGCAGATGAAAGAGTTTCTAAGAAAAGCATTGCAATGCTTGCATCGAAATACCTTAAGCCTCATCAGTCATTTTTAAGGATAGCCTGCCTTCTTGAAGGTATATCAAACGCATTGACAAATCTATCATATCCTTGCTGAAGCGCATAACACAAACAAAAACTCATTGCTCTTTACTGAATTTAGTTTACGCTCCAATTAGTCGCTTCCGTCGACATCTTAGACTCGAAGAGTCTGAGACACTCGTTGTTTTCTTTTGTGGCATTCTGTGAAACGGAAATCAAAATAATGTTTTCATGCTGATTTATGAATCTATTTATACTGTCCGTTGGTCTATGGCCGATTTGCATGTGATTCATGCTCTGAAAACCATGAATGATTCCCTTTTGTTGTCCTTTCAAAATGCAAAACAATTTCAGGCCAACACAAATAAATGACTTTGGTTTTGAAGACAATTCAGTTTGAGTTGAGAGCTATCTTCTTAAGTTTATAACCAATGTCAGATTATAAGCTCACGGTCTGACCGCAAAATCCTTTACAGTTTTCAATATTTATTTGTGGCCTCAGCTGACAGTTTGAGGAGCAAAAACAAATTGTTTTCTCGCTGCAACATTAAGCTGTCAAGTCTCAAGTTGAACAACATATAAAGTGCCAAGGCTATTCCTTCAAGTACTATATACTTTGGTATTCATTGATTTTCCCTGTAGATATTTCGTGGACAATTTAGCTCATATTATAAAACTGCAATCAAGTAGCAAGATGAAAAGTGAAATGCGATATTGAGAATAAAAACTGCTCCACACAACGGAGTAACTGTCACTATTCGCAATTGCTTTTTAGACGCAGACGCTTCACAGAGGACAAAACAACTGAGAAAAACTACTGCAAGGACACGCATACGTGTGGGGACTCAGCACTCAGGACCCTGGCAGCTAGCAGTTCCGTTTCCGTTCTGCCTCTGATCGGTCTCCATTGCATGTTCTACTAAAAATTGCCTCTTCTTGACTCGCTTTGAAGTCACTTTCTGTAAACGCTGCCATACACACTGCTATTTATGAGTATTTTATTTTGATTCCAACTGTTTTGTGTTTTGCTTCCTCACACACACACCCGGCACACACACGCACTTACACTTACACAATGCGAGCAAAAGTATATACAAAGTAAAAAGAACATTTTATGCGAAAAAAGATTAGGCGAGATTTCGGAAACTTTGGAATTAGGTTTGTTAGCGTAGTCATTAAAAATGCTCTTAAATGAACCTAATTGTTCTTTTTACTATATATGTTGTTTAGGCGGGAGTTTTATTTCTTCTTGTTTTTAAATAGTTAGTTCCAGAAAATACAAATTTAGCTGCTGCTAATAATAATCGTCAGCTGTTTAATATATTTTTATTTGAGCTAAAAATAAAAGCGTTAGATATTTTCTGCATAATTAAAATATTAGAGAAAATAAACTCTAAGAACTATTATTTTCCGAAATTTCTATTTTAATTTGCAGCACAGGATTGTTAAATATTTCTATAGCATAACACAAAATACAATAAAACTATTTCTATTAGTTGTGGAAACGTGAAGGCTGAAACTTTAATAAAAAAATAGATTTTGTTTATTATTTTGTGCGAAAAAAGCTGTTCAATTTGACTCTTTCCTATGGAATCGGCTGGCTTTATAGAGATAAATGCTGTTATATTTTTGATCATTTAACATGCGTTCTCGTGCTGAGGCAACGATAAATACTAATAGCTAAAATGGGCAAAGTCACATAAACAATAGCTGCGAAAAGTTGTCGTATAGAAAGTAATAATAATGAAATTGCCTGGGTTCTTCAGCATTTGTAGAGCAACGAGCAAACTCAAGTTCATTTATTTTTATTGTTTTTGCAGCTTTCGGCGACAATTTATGACCAACGGAATATATGTATATATAGATATATATGTCCACTGTTGGGTCAGTTTGCAACAATTTTATTCTATTTTATTTTATTTTTATTTTTTTGAATGGAAAATGTCCTTAGCTCCTTCGCAGTGAAAGTGCACAAAGAAAAGAGATAATATATATATATGTGTGTATGTGTGTGTGTGTGTGTGTGTGTGTGTGTGTGTGTATGTGAATGAAAATGTAGAAGAAATAATTTACTTTTCTTTTTTCCGCTTTCTTTGCGCTGAAGGGACAGACAAGAGCCAACATTCTATCTTATTTTGCACTAAATTTTAACAGGATTTAGCCTCGACGCTCTTTGCTGTCATTGCTAACAAGCTGCAGCCTCCAAGGCGATGCCGAGCCTTCCGTCAATTGTGCCCAGCCGACCGCACCGAGCTAGCGTCCAGCTGGGGTCTGGGGACAGGAGCAAGACTGAGACTGCGACTGCGACTGCGACTGAGACTGCGACTGGGACTGCGACTGGGACTGGGACCAGCAGGACCAAGGGGCGTGGCCGAGTCGAATGAGTTTTGTCGCAAATCCGCTTACGACCACGCCGCAACAACGAAAAATTGTGATGGCAGTTGATGGGAATGTGATGTTAGCCTGGCCCAAAAATTTACCCCGCCACTTGCCGTTGGCATTTTTACAGGCACATAAATAAATTTCATAAATCTTTTGCACTTTAACGCTTCTGCTTTAACTTGACCAGGCAGCCTCGTGCCTGTGTGTGTGTGTGTGTGTGTGTGTGTGTGTGTGTGTGTGTGTGTGATTGTGTTAACTTGACATTATGTGTGTGGGCCATTGGCTATGGTTGGAATTTTAGCACCTAGGGACTGGCCCATAAGTGAATTGTCAATAATGCATAAGCCTTTTATGGCTTTAAATTACACAAACGTGCCATAGTCAAAACTCTTTTGTGACTCGAACAAACAACAGCAACGCAATTTTATACAATTTTCCTATTTTCCTGGAACTATCATAATTCAAATTACTCTAACAAATCACAGAAGACTACATAATGCGAGAGCCACAAGAGAAATAAGTGAGAATGCTGTTGAGGAGTTGAACCGTTTACGAGACACCCTGTATCACCTTTTTTGAGTTACACACATACGCATCAAGCAGTCACGGTGCAGCACAAACTTACTACAGTAATAATTACTTCCTGTTTCAAAGGTTTTTAGAAAGTAAGCACTATAAGGTGCAGCAAGCAAAAACATTTAATTAATTAAATGTAATTTTAATGTTGTTAAGCAAAATAATTATGCTTCTAAGTGTGTACCTATGCTTGGCAGACACTGTACATTGGTATTCGCGAACCTAGCTGTGTAGAGAAGTAGGCTTATACAATTGGTAGGCATTGTGCATGAGTGTAATGAAAATAGCTAAAAGAGGCGGGGCTTAATATATGCAAGTGGGCACATACGTCTTGCAGCCACTGTGGCAAAGCACGACGGCTTAAAACAGTTGACCGCTCTGCATGAGCTTTTATAATTTGAATGTGGTTGTTGTTGTCTATGTAGGTTATTTGCAATTATTAGATTTAGGGTTAGTTAGGGCTGTAACTCAATGAATACACAAATTTTAAGCAATCAAATACAATTGTAATTGCATAAATGCATAAGCAGTGGCTGAATTGTCCCGGCAAAGTTGAAAGCTTTGATTTGGTACAACAACCAGCTGCAATTACATATTTACGTACATACAAACGTATGCCTGTATATATGTGCAGAGCTTTTTACACGCGCAGGTCAATTCAGCTTAGCTTACTGCGAAAATGAAGAAGAAGAATATATAAAACGAGGGATGCACTTATGTACATACATATACATATATCTCCAGCGGTGGAAAGCTTTCCATCGTTGTTGTTCTTGTTGATGATTCTATGTATGTATTTTGGGTTGTATGTGTGTTGTAACTGGTTACGGTTTTAAATATTTATGTGTAGGTTCAATTCTATGTTTTCTTTGTCCTTTTCGCACGTTAGTTAGTTTTATGCACTTTAGTTTCAATGAATTGTTTTCAAAATAAGACTTTGTCCAATTTACCAACCTGGCCATGCGAGAGCTTTTGCTCTCACAACAACAACACACACTTAACTTATACTGCTTTTATGCTGCAGTAACATAAGTTGGGTTTATACACAATTTACACTACCTTTGCGAGCTCTTCGTATTAATTATAAGTACTATTACTAACTTTCACTTAAACCAAAAAATTGATCGTGATCAGGCGCGAGCGTGGCTCTTAGCGCGACGGCGAAACACGGGCAACTGGACCATCAGCTGCATAAAAGCTCGGCGGGCTGTGCTTTTTGCTAATGCATGCACAGCAAGGGCGTAGCTGCTGCTACAAAGGGGGGTTTTCCAATCAGCACAAATCCGATTGGCAAGCGCAGAGCGGGGTGTGTGCCGAAGTTTCAGGCTTCGAAACGGGCCACCCAGCGGAAATCAAAGCACCCACACCCGGGCTCTAGGGAGTACTCCAAACAGAGCGCTGGAGACTGGTGTGGGGATATATATGGGTATAGCTGAATCACTATAGGGCAAGAACAGAACTTTGGGCAATATTTAGAGCGACACATACCTTGTCTTGCAAGGAATGCTGCTGGATAAATATTGCTCGCATCACAACTTAAACGATTTCCAATTTGCAGTGGACGACCGCTTATAACCTCACATGTAGCTACGAGAAGCTGTTGGACGCGTACTTATGCTGAGAGCGATCAGCTAGAGAGGCTGAATGAGGCACATATGGGCTTTTTATAGCACCAAATTCCAATGAACAACTCACCGTTGCGTGAAGTTGGATGCGGGTCTGATTGGAGTGTGAGAGCGTTCGTTCTCGTTATCGCAAGCGACAACTTCTGTCGCGATACAAATATCAAACGGCGACCATTACAGGATATGGTCTGATAAAGTTGCTAATCAAGAATCTATATGCTTAATTTGTGTCGTACATACCTCCTTCTCTTGTTACATACATTTTCAGAGTTACATTACCTTTTTTGCCATCTTAACCATTTTATGGAAAACTTGGAACACTCGGATATGGGACAAGCTAATATAATAATATAATATTGATGCAATTCTTGCCTTATAAATTCATATAGATAGAAAGATAGCTGTTTATAATATTTCTTAGATATTTTGAAAACAATTTAGAGTGTACAATTGTTCGTTAACTGAAATTGCCAGTAGGCCGAGGTTTTCTTGGCCTTGAGCTAGGAAAGTTGGACAGTATTGAAATCATTTTATTTTCTCATTCACTAACGAAACGTACAGCACCGACAAACTTCAAAACAATATATTTTCTATTACAAATTATATTCGTATACTGTTCATGCCTAAAAGGGAGCAGTAGGCAGAATTGCTGTCATCCACGGCTCTCCCTTGTTACAACACCCACCAGGGCTTAACAACATCTAGCTGTGGTGCATATCCTTACAATAAGTACACAATTAGTTGAAGAGAGGTAACAGAACCGAAAGCAACTTGAATAAGCAAATAACAGGACTTCTAATTCAAGATCGTAATAGGAACATATACCATTCCGATTAGACATGGCGCTCTCCCTGGATGTGGATGACATTATAGCCCAGCTAACGTCGCTGAATGGTAGCAAGTGTCGCCTCAAGAGTGATGTCATCACTGCGCTGTGCATGAAGTCCCGTGAAGTTTTCACCAGTCAGCCAATGCTGCTGCAACTGGAGGCCCCGATGAATGTCTGCGGGGATGTGCATGGACAGTTCGAGGACCTGTTGCGCATCTTCGAGTTCTGCGGCTATCCGCCGAGCGTCAACTATCTGTTTCTGGGCGACTATGTGGATCGTGGCAAGCAATCGCTGGAAACCATCTGCCTGCTCCTGGCCCTAAAGGTTCGCTATCCCCAGAACATGCATCTGCTGCGCGGCAATCACGAGTGTGCCAGTGTTAACAGGGTGTATGGTAAGGGATTGGGCGGAAATGTGGCGGAAAGTTCTTCCGGAACTCTGTCCGATGCTGTCCTGTTTCCTGTTGAATAACTAGCTTACTTATTACTTATTATAATCTGCCTTGCAGGATTCTATGACGAAGTTAAAAGACGTCACAGTGTCAAGCTCTGGCGCATCTTTGCGAACTGTTTTGAATACATGCCCGTGGCAGCCATTGTGGGTGAGCGGGTATTTTGCTGCCACGGTGGATTGTCGCCACATCTGAAGAACATGCAACAAATCCGCGATCTGCCACGTCCCACGGATGTGCCAGAGTCCGGGCTGCTGTGCGATCTGCTCTGGGCTGATCTCAATCATGAGAGTCTGGGCTGGGGGCCCAATGATCGCGGCGTTAGCATTGCCTATGGCGCGGATATTGTGAAGGATTTTCTGAGAAAATTTCGTTTTGACATGATTTGTCGAGCGCATGAAGTTGTAGAGGATGGATACGAGTTCTTTGCCCATCGCCGATTGGTTACAGTATTCTCAGCGCCCAATTATTGTGGTGAGATGAACAATTCGGGTGCTGTTCTCAAAATCGGCAGCAACTTGACTTGCTCCTTTGATATACTGAAGCCAACAAGGTATATTCCCAACTGCAAGACATTGCCCAAGGTGCTCTACTTCAGGCCCTCAATCGCCTGAAAGCTTAGTCCCTACAAATGAGTTCTCTCTCAATATCCTGTGTACATGAATAAACGCTAACATTAAGTTCCAAATCAAGGCATTCTGAATCAGTCAAGATGCGTGCGACGCGACGGTCACGGTATCGATTATGTCTCGACAGCGTGGGCGACAAGGACGACAGGACGACAGGTACAGGTCGCAACCTGTACAAAGGTCAATAGCTGGGGCATGTTGAACTTGCTGAGCGAGGCAATCGAGGCCTTGGCCGTTGCGACTTGTCAGCGCCAGCTGTCGTCCTCGAACTTTTGCGCGCATCTCATGAAATTCGGGATATTTTATTTGCAACACACACAGTAAAAACGGGCATATAGGGCTTGTAAGACACACATGTAGCAAGCTGATGGATTGCCTGAAAGCTGACAGTAAAATTACTATTTCATTCTAGAGTATATGGCAGTCGGTAGCTGCCGACTGGCTTGTTGTGCCTTTGGTTAGCTTTTATGGGCTGCCTCTTGGCGTTTTGGCCATGTGCTCAGTGAAATGAATTTAACATGGCGCTTAACATTGACTCTTGAAGTTGATTTGCTGCAAATGAACGCTGATGTTTGGGCCAGGCTCACACTTAGCTTCATTCAGCTAAGCTCAAGTTCAGAGGCTAATGCGAGAGGTTAAAGTCGCATGACAGTTGGCAGACTCACTGTTAGAGGGGCTAAGGAGGGGGTGGGGAGTTTCGACTTGGTTTCTTCTGTGCGCAGTGTTGCATACAAAAGTATTTCGTGTGGAGTCTGTTGCTTGCGCCGCACGCTCGAATAATTTAATACTCTACATGCCAGTTGCTAGTTTCCTGCAAGGACAGCCAAAAAGCTAGTATGTATGTATGTATATTCATTGGCCAAAATGTCCCTGTGTGTGTGTGTGTGTGTGTGTGTGTGTGTGTGTGTAAATGTGTGCACATTTGGCATGCACAGAACGTGCCATTTGACTGCAATTTAATGCGCTCTCAAAAGCAGCTTCTTGACATTTTGTTACTGCTGCTTTATGTTTGCAAAATGACAAATCACATTTATTTATTTTGTACCTACACATGTAACTGTAGATGTATGTTAATACGAGTGTGTGTGTGCGTGTGTGTGTGTGTGTAATAGCAACTGTCTCGTTATAGTTGAGCTACCTTCAGACGTCCTTAGAGTCCTGCAAGTTAAAGGCCTTTGCGAATTATTATCTTGACAAGCGACTCAATGATTTGAAAACTAGTTGAGTTGCTTCGATGTGGAATCGATTTGTTCTGCTCGGATTACCATTTGATTGTAATAAAAGCAGATAAATATTAAATATCTTAAATCTCGAAAGAATACTTCGGAAATGCACAGAAAAATTGTTCTGCTGAAAAATGAAAAATGCGTTAAATAATCGAATGAAAATACTCAATTGAAAGTGAAATATCTTTGAGTAAATAAATAAAATATAATTGTAATTTAAAAGAAAAGTTTCGGAGTTAATTGAGCAATAAGTTTGTTGTTGTTGTTGTACAACAAGTTAGAATATGTGACCAAGAGACACCCTGTACTCAGTTGTATAATTCGTACACACATCAAGCAGTCCAGCGGCAGTGCAAGCAAGCAGAGCATTGCAAGTTGTGGCTGCGCTGTTGAATATATGTATTTTATACGGACGGGAATGCCACTATCTGCCTGTTACATACATTTGCCTAGTCCTAGTACCCCCTAGCCAAAATGTTGGTACAGGGTGTAAAATTGTTGGGGAAAAAATAACAAACACTTTTCAAAATAATTGTACTAGGCCGCAACTATTTGCAAAATATGTGATACCTGTGAGTTCAGGCTTTAAATTGCATTTAAATTTCAGGTCAGCCCCATGTAGGAATTTCGAATTAAGTTTCATATATAAATTTCATAACTATGAGCTTGAAGTTTCAAAACAATTTCATTTATAGAGAGTTCTGTCACTGAGCTTACCTTCATATGAAATTTATTTTCAAAGCCGCTTACTAAATAGTTGTGGACATTGTAAAAGCCTTTGTCAACTGCAGCTTAAAGCCCTGTTAATAGCCAGAGGAATTTGTGTGTGGACTTGAGTTATTGATTTACAAAACTGTAGCATATTTGCAGAGAATCAAGCCAGGTAAAAGTTTTATCAGCAGCCAGCAGAACGCTTAGAATGCGGCTTATCCTTAGCCTTGGCTTCCCTCAATCCTTGACAATCTGTGACAGCGCCTGCTTGGGAAAACTGGGTCAGCTGAAAGTGTTTTCCATGGATGACAACAAAATTGATGTGTAAAGCATTGCATTTAATTAGGTTGGCTAAATTGTGGAGCTGCGAGCTGGAGCCGCGATGATAAATGGTGAACGAGATGAGTTTAATGACTGATTGGCGTATTTTTAGCAAAAGTTTAATTAAGAGAATGCGCACTAATGACAACTAATGGCCATGAGGTTGCCAAGGCGTGCACCTTGTGGCCAAAAAGCAGCTTAAAAGCTGAAATATTAGTTGTTAACATGGGCGGCGGTGGCAAGGGCGGACGGAGTCAAAAAGACAAAAGGAATGATCAATTTTCATTTATGTGGCGCCTTCAACTTAAATGCCTTCTGAAAACGCTATACGCCTGTGAGTGTGGCAACATCCGTGGCAGCAACAGCAACAGCAGCAGCAGCAGCAGCAGACGCAGCAGAAGTGGCGACAGCAGAGCCGAGCCAGCAGTGGCAGTGGCAACATCAGAAGCTCGACTCAATCAAGTTAATGGCAGCCAAATGGGTTTTTGATGCGCTTCGCGCTCTGCTCCAACCAAGTGCCTTCATAAAAAATGATTGCCATGCCTGCCCCGGGAAGAGACTCAGTTTCAGCTTTCAGCTTTCAGTTTCAGCTCTCAGTTCCAGCTCTTGGCCTAATGAAGGAGCGTGGACATTAAATGTGTGCCGCTGAGGTATAAAAAGTAAATAAGTTGGCTTAGCCCATAGCCATCCAGTCAGTGGCTGTGGGCGTGCCAGCTTTCTTATTGACAATTTGAGCATTTGTGCGTTAAATTCTTATGAGGCATAATGCTCCAAACAGTTGCCCTGCCCCCTGACCCCATGTTCTTGCCCCTTAGTTAATAACGGCACTTCATAAAGCCACGAGCCTCCAGTTTGAGGTGTGTCCGGCATACAGCCTGATGTTACCGTATGTTGCTTTTCCCTGTTGCCTTTTGCATTCAATTCGCAACGCTTCCGGTAGGGATGCGTCCTGAGCACCCTCAACCCTCAAACGGCTCGTCCTGCCTGAAAGTCTAATCAAATTAATGGAATATTTCAACGCTTATGTGCGTCATCTTTTTTTCTTGTTTGAGATACACCGTATGGTTACCTTGGAAAGGGTATTATGCATGGATATGCTGCTTTGAATTCATCTAAATAGTTTTGGTTGGTTGGAGAATGATGTGAGTTTGAGTCAGCCTGCATAATTTTATAATAAACATTATAAGATTTTATCTCGATTGTGTTTTATATCTTGTTGTCTTTTTTTTCCGAGTATATCTGAATTCGTTACTTGTCTGGCAGTGGTACATTTCTGACTGTTGTTGCTTTGCTTATGTCGTTCTCATAGTTGTCCTTCTTAACTAACCTCACTTTCGTTGATACGCTCTCGTTGTTTATCTTTCAGCGAGTATCTCGTCATCTCGCTCAGTTCGTCGTACTTGTATCGTCTTATCGCTATGCTCTCGTCACCCCGCTCTTGCCGATATATAGTTTGATCGTCTAGTTCTCATCGTCGAGCTGTTGTCGTCACAACTTGATCATCTCGCTCTCGACTTCACGGTATCATCGCCACGCTCTCGCCGTATCGCTCTCGCTACAACGCTCTCGTCGCCGTGCTCTTGCCGATATACTTTGATCGTCTCGCTTGGATCGACGTGCTTTTATCGTCACGCTCTCGGTGACACAAACTCGGTCCCGTCGCCTCGCTCTCATCGTGCTTCTATCATCTCGCTATCGCCTCATTCTCTCCCAAGTCATGATCATGTTGATACTTATTTCATCTCGGTACTTAGTGTTGTGATAGATTTCCTGAGCACATTAAAGTATTTTATGCAGAGTATTTTGTTTTCGGTGTTGCGGTTTGTTGTAGTCCTGTGTTTTATTTTTTTGGCGGATGTGTAACAAATTGGCCAACATTGTTGCTATCGTTGATGTTATTGTCTGTTGCCGGTTTCTTGCTGCTTGTTTGATCGCCTCGCCCATTGTTTTTGCTCATTCGATTTCATTTTTGCCTCTGTTTGCTGCGTGCTCAGGACGCTTTTAATAAACTGACTGCCGCATAGGAAATTATTTCGTGAACTCTGTCCGTGGCATAACGCGTTTTCATTGCAAATAACATGCTTTTCTTCTTGTTGTTGTTGTTCCTGTTGCTGTTGTTTTCTCTTTTTCCTGTAGACTTGGCTTTTTGCTGCCCCACGCTATTTGCTAAATCGCTCAATCTATTATAATTCAATTAAATTGCCCGTTCCGCTTTCCCCTTCCCGCTAACAATCCGCTTAACATCTACCACATCCAAAGAGATTCTAATTAATTGCATAATCACTCAAACGAAACCGCAGCTTGTAGCAGCTATCCCCCTCCCCCCCCCCCGTGCTTACCCCGCGGGCACAAGTTGTAAGTGAAACGCACAGAAACAATCAAAATTCCAAAAGTCAGTGGCCAAACCCCGGCCGCCACTTCCGTTCCCTCGTCGCGACAATTGTACAAGTGTTTTTAATATTTAATTGCTTTTAAAATGAGTCCAAGCATTTTATTTTATTTGATGATGTAAACGTTACTTAGAGCATGACAAGCTGATGGTGGAGGAATCGTCCTCGAGCAGGAGTCCTCCTCGTTGCCAGCTCGCTGGCAACTTTGCAAATTATTCAAAGCGTCCTTGTCGACAGCCAAGCCAAAAGCAAAGGCAGCGCCACCAGAGCGACAAGTAATGGCCCAAGTGGCAATTTATCAATTAAAATTGTCCTTAACTATACGAACACCCAGGAAAAAACAAAGGAACTCTAGATATTTGTGGATTGTCAAAGATTAAATACTCTTGCAGACATGCCAATTCATAAAGTTGTTTTATAACAAAATCATTTTCACCAATATCTATAGAAGAGTTAGGAGTTAAGAGAATTATAGTTGTTATTATCAAAAGTCTGACTTAAATCAAATTTGGAAAGTTTTGCTGAGCCCACGAAATAACGCATTTAAAGACTCAGGCTTAGGTGTTTTTACTTTATTACTGATTTTTATTACAATCAATCATCCTTACAAAATATAAATCTGTTTAAATTGGTTATATGCAAAAGCATAAAGTTAAGGAGATTTTGCTGAGCACTTAGAATCTAAAGACTCTGGCTTGGGAATTTTTAATCTAAAATGAAAATAATATTGATCAAATTTTGAGGCTTTTTCAAAATATTGATGAAAGGTTAAATCTTTTTCAATAGGTTATCTGTCAAAGCATACAATTTTTCATATAAAATCCCACTCCTAGCAAGCTTTCTTTCCATTCACAGACTTTAAAGATTGTAACGCGAGTTTGATTAAATTTGTTGGTGACTTTGGTGACTTAAATTGAGATTTTCCAAAGCAAAACTAAAGTTGTTCACACCAATTCCAGTTCTTTAAGCATTCCTTCCATTCACACATTTACACGATTATAACATGATTTTTATTAAATTTGTTGGTGACTTTGGTGAGTTAAGTTGGGATTTTTTAAAGCGAAAATAAAGTTATTTCTACCAACTCCCAGATCATTAATCATTCTTTCAATTTACGGGTATAAGAGATTGTAGCCCGATTTTTATTAAGTTTGTTGGTGACTTTGGTGAGTTAAGTTGAGATTTCTGTAAATAAAAGTAAATAAATTATAGCGTAGAGTGGAATATATAATCCTTATCATCGCAGCAACATATAAAATTCTTACAATCCCTCCGATTTCGATATTGTATGTTTCATTAAAACAGCTTTAATGAAAATTTAGTTATCATTGTGGTTAATCGACATTATATTGAGTTGGCTCGTTATCCTGCTCCAGAATGTATATATGCCTGACAAAGTGATACTACCCTCTCTTGAAAGGGTATCCAAAATGAAATAGAAAGCGTGCCACGATAAAGAGTGTCACGGCTCTGTCTGCCACATAGAATTGGCGTTGCCAGGTGAAGGCATTGTTGTTGCTGTTCATTCTATTGTTGTTGTCGGAGTTGTCGCATTGGCACAGTTAATTTCAGCATCTGGTTGCGCTTGGTGTTGGCTTGCCACCTGGCTAACTAACCACAGGTGACTCCAGCTAACCGTGGCTGGCGGTGCAGCTGTATTCGGTTGCAGGTGGCACCATCAAGTGGCAATTTAATTAAAGCACAATCGAATGCTGCATAAATCTTTGAACTGAATCAAATGAGAATCTTTTGTGAATCGAAATTAAACATTACGTTAATTACTCAGTCAAGTACAGATGCAGCTCTAGATTGCTTTTGCTTTGAGATTTCTATAAGGTTATATATATATACGTATGATAAGTTAATTACTTACGAGCGTACATTAAATGTATGCTAAATAATTCAACAGGTCCTCCAAGGCCTTACACAGAACAAGAAAGCTGAATGAATCAAAAACAACTTTACATATGTGTAATGAATTCGTTTTAATTTAAATTCTTGTTTTTATATATTCTGAATTTGGCAAATTTGTGTAAACAAGAATGTACATTTAGTTATCCTTGTTGTGTTCGTGGTTCGTGCTGGCCATGACAAAAACAACACAACAGCATTTTGCAAACAACAACACCGAGTCCTTCTGGGAGCAGCTAAACAATTCTTGTCAGCGATCTTCGCCAACGAGTGCCCTGTTGTGCAAGGACACTCACCCCAAGTCCTGGCTGAAACCGTTGGGGAATTAAAGGCGCGCGTTATGTAAAATTTATATTTGTTTTTGTTGCCAAAATTGGCAGTTTGTTGTCCTTTCAAAACTGTGAAACAATGAAAACTTACTCCTGATTAACTTTGTAAGTCTGAAAATATGCTTATAACATATATTTAGACTGCCGGCTTGTGCCGTCATGAATCTCTTTCATGTGAATAGAGTAAAATACTTAGACACACAAATTCTAAGCCCATACTTATATAAATCAAATATAATATCATTTTAAATACCATTACAGCGAGTGTTTGTTATTGTGGCCTGGAGCACATCTTCAGCTTGAAAGCAATTTACTTATGACTTTTATCCTTTTCTTTCGTCGTTTAGGGCTGCTTTCCAGACAAACTGAGCTGCATTACCAGGACTTTACATACGCATCCTTGCACACACACACACACACACTTGTACATATACAAGGACAGCCGCGAGTGCGTCTCAATTGCATAGAAATTTGCATAAGTTGGCAGCTGTCGCCTGGCATCGCTTCCTACAGGATCTACAGGATACTGGGGCCACAATATCATATCCCGAATGCATTTTGCAATTTAATGAGTTCAACTTAAGGATAAATCTAAACGCCCATTTGAAATGAAGCGAAGAAAGCTGGAAAAAAACTTCAAGCTTGGGAGCAACTTTAAGTTGTTTTTCCGCTTTCACTTTTCACTTGCTTTTTTCTTTCCTCTTCCTTTATTTTCTATGAGGGCGACATATAAAAGGCAATCTGAGTTGCAGTAACTATGAGAGACTAAATCAACAAAAAGTTGAGCAAATGTTTGCAGTGCCCGCAACCAGCTGGATAGCTAGAGAACTAGAGAACTGGTGAACTGGTGAACTGGGGAACTGGTGAATTGTGAGCTGAAAGGAGCAAAACATGGCCCCTAAGGAAATCTCAACGGCGCTTAACCTCAAAGGAGGCAATGCAATTGCACAAACAACAACAATAACAACAATACTAACAACAACAGCAGCCACTAAACAGAATGCAATTTGCTTGTTTGACCCAAATTGTTGTGAGATTTGCTTTTCACCATTTTGTCCGCATGCAACCGCCACGCCCCCGTCGCCGCCCCATCCCACAACGAAGTTTATCTTTTAGCAATTGTGTGCTGGGCTAGAAGGAAGACAAGTATAAGGACGAGCTGCCGTCCAGGATAACAATGAAGCGTTACTTTCACTTTCGCCATTCACCATTCACTCTTCACCATTCGCCTTTGTTTACCACCAGCTGCATTGCATATTTTGCCTGTCCCTGCCCCGTCCCCGTCCCCGTCCCTGTCCCTGTCCCTGTCCCTGTCCCTGTCCTGCGTTCCCCCCCTGTACCATGCCTCTATCTGCATCCGCATCTTCGTTTAGCCCATTTGCACACTTTTGCACTCACATATTCACGTCGCTTCTTCCTGTGGCACAAAGAGCCTTCTCTTGTTGCACGACTAGCACAAGGTTGAGCTGCTTGGTGTGCGGGGCGAAGGTATCCAGCTGCAGCAACAGGCAGCAAGGATGCACCTGCGTCTTGAACCAAGCACGTTTTGCATTTCGTTTGCATTTTCGGCTGCTGATTATTGGCACTTTAAGTGTTAACTCCGCCTGGCTGCACCTCGCAGCCAATTGCAACAATAGAAATAAAAGTGAATTAGATTGTCCTGGTTGGAGTCCTTGTTGTAGTTCTGGTTGCGTCTCTGTTTAGCTGAAACTACATTTGATGGCGTATTTTGAACGCGTTTGTGTTGGGCCAAGTAATTTCGCTTACTTTTTTTTCTTCCAAAAATACAAAACTTTTACTGCGCCTGAGGCGCAAAAGTGCTGCGCAACAACTTTTCATTTAGCAGGAATGGGAGGGCGGCAAAAAGAAAAGAAAAATATTATAAAGAATGCTCTAATCGTGTTGACTTGACTAGCAGATATCCTGCAGCCTTTTCTAAAGCATTTGTGGTCTATTCAATTCACAGAAGTTCCCTATTAACCTTTATGTTTTGGCTATAATTTCATTCAAATCAATTTAACGCAGTGCGGCAAGAATGATGCTATTATAAAATATAGTTATCTGTGTGTGGAATACAGGAACTTACATACTAAATTTAAGTTCTCGGAGATAGACTTATTCATATAGGAAGACACGATAGTTAGGTAAACTTGGCTGGAACATTTTGTGTGCTGATTTGGATCAAGTACATATATCCCTGGAGGACGAGAAATGTGTAAAACAATTACAATTAATCTGTTGATCATATTGTATTAATTAAAAAAAGTTTTTGTTATCGAAAGTGCTGGCTGTTCTTTACTCCGCAAAGCAATCAAATATTCGGGTTGAAAAGTTATCCCTTCGATTTATTTGAATGTAAACTAAAGGAAAATATTGTAAAATAATGCGATGACAGGAAAACATTAATTTTTTTGTTTTTAATTTATTTTTCCTGTTATTTTATGAGCAATTTATTTAAGATTAAATATAGTTTATATACAGAACTACTTAATAGAAAAGAACAAATAAAATCTGGTTCCTAAACTGATTTGGAATGAAAAGTTCTCGTGCTTGGGAACAGTTCTATATTATATAATTAAATTATATTGATTTTAATCAAGTTCTATGCTTAAAGCAATTTCTCGTAGATTAGATTCTTAAAGATGATTCTCTATAAAATGATGATAGACAAGGATAGATTTATGGAGACATAATCTTCTACTTTTAGAATTCATTCGATAAAGGGAAAACATAATCTGAAACGATTCTAGAACATGATGACGGCCGAGGATGCTCATCTAAGCATCTATGTAGACATGATGTTCTCTGATCCTTTGTCTGCTACATAGATTAAAGAGCCTTATGACACCCTTTCTTAAGCATTTAATGTGCATAGGGTATAAAAAACGAGAATAAATATATTAAGAGTGCGGAGCTTTGAACTTTGCGGCTGTGAAAGTTGTTTTAATTTCCTTTAGGAATTTGTTGGGCAACAAGCGACTAACGGCTGCTGTTTCTCACATAGCTTTCTAATGTCTTAAGAGCTGCCCCGGCTAATATGGCTCACGTATGTACGGACTGAATTATTTACATTTATTGAAAATCCCACGCAATGTGGCGTCGGCTCAGCCTGTAAGTTCATAATTTATTTAAATAAGCCCTTATGACGTTTTCAATTCACTGACAATGACAGCACAGCCCAGGCAGGTACAAGTAGACATGTGGCATGGGGCATGGGGCATGGGGCAGGTGACTCTCCTGGTTGCCGGTTGCCAGGCAAACGCTTACGACATTTTCCGTGGCATAATTTGAATATTTTTGACATAAAAACAACAGAGTTACAAACAAATTCAACAAACAACAAAAACAACGCAAAGGTTTTTGGTGATGACAATAATGAAACATATGCGAAAATTATATACTAGTTAAAGATACCCTATAAACCTAACAGCTTCTAATTATAATCTAGAGATTAAAGAGACCAAAAAGTATTGCAATGAAAAGAAACAAGCTGGGAATAGAATTGAATAAAATTCGAAGAAAAATGAATATTGTTTTAGCTTCAAGTTTTATAGAATGTGTGTTTTAGCGACGTATAGTTTCTAAATGAAATATTTAGCAGGCTTGACATCAACAATTCAGGGTGAATATAGAAAGATTGATATGAAAAGTATTGGCTGGTCATATAGCGCTACTTCGGATGAATTTTTTAATTTTTGTCCGAACTTGTCCGTATAGGAGTGGTGGTCGGCTAGATTCGAACCCGAGTGCTCCCCGTTTGTGAGGCGGATGCCTTAACCTCTGACCCACTTGCTGTCCGATCCTGGCTTGAACTAACTACTTTCATCAACAGGTCCATTTGAAATTCTAAGTCCGCACCAAAGCTTAATCTCTTTATCTAAGTTTCTAACCCTTACAGTTCTATTTTTATTTTAGAACCGCTTGCATTGAACTTCTTATCACTTTTGTAAAAGCTTCGCTCTTTCATCCAAGTGTAAGCTCGGTACTATCTGATCTATGCGGGTCAGTCAGTTGGTTTTTGTTTCAATATGAGGAAATTACATTTGAAACCAACACGTTAGGTTAGGTTTCGGTGGCTGGAGTAGAGGAAAACTAGCGTTAGCCTACTCCACACTACTCCACCAAGAGCTGGCCCCTTGTAATACCACATGAAATCTTTTAAACGTTGTGTTCCCCTTGAAACCAATTGGAAGAGTTCAGGAATTTGAGGAAGTTGTATATCCCAACCTCGGAATCGTCCGATAGGGTATCAACCAACTCGTTGGGGGAATTAAAAATGATCAAGTATCAATGTGAGCTCTTTTCATTGTTATTCAATTATAAATAAATGGACAGCAAGTGTATAATAACTTAGATATTCAGGACTGTTCCCATTTTGGAATCGTTTTAGAATTGCTGTTTCTATTTCAGCTTGTTTTTAATGGTATTTCTAAGTAGTTTTCATGCCACTGGGTCAAAGCATGCCTTTGTGGAACAAATATTCACAAATTAATGAGAGTTCAAATTAGTTAACAGTTTCGATTCCGAATGAATTGATCAAAAATGAAAACAGATCTGTTTATAATCATAAAATTTACGTTTCTTAAGCTCAAACTAAAATCTGTTTGACTTTTCAACTATCAAAATTTATGTTAATATTTGATAGAGTAATAGAAGTCAAATGTGTTTAGAAAATTGGAATACCCCACGTTTGTGTAAGTCAAAAAAGAATGGACAACAAATGAGCGCAAGCAAAAATCTTGTCACACAAAAAATTTTCATAATTTTTCTCCTGGCATTTGCAGCGTAATTTTTCTCAATTCAAGTTTTGCAGCTTGGTTGTTCTTTCACATAGTTGTTGCTGCTCTTATTGTTGTCATTGTTGTTGGTGTTGTTGTTATTATTATTGTTGTTGTGGTTGTTGTCGCTGTCGCGCTAAATGTCAACGGGCGGCCTGTGCAACATGGCGGCATACAACACGTACATGAGGCAAGATGTACTTAATATGCGCGCGGCTGCCTGGCTTGGAAATAATATGCCTGATGAGGATGCGGAGCAGGGCGGGGAGGAGGAGACCAGTGGGGAGGTAGCCCGCGCGGCAGTCAGGTGCCATCTCTGGGTCTGCCGTGGCGGCATCGCCAGCTGCCTTAAAATGTATTCACTGTAAAAATTAGCATATTTAATGCGAGCGGCACGTTAGGTTATTAGAGACACATTCTCACCATGGCATTTGGCCGGGGTGTTGCGAGTGTTCCGAGTTGCTGTGTTGCGAGTGCGAGTGTCACCATGTTGTTGCTGCTGCATGTAAAACAATCACGCCCCCACACAAACGCTAAGTAAGCAGCGACGAGGCAGGACACAATTTTGCATAATGTTTTTTTTTTTCTGCTCCTGGCAGAGCAATGGGCTTGTAAGCTACTTAGTTTTTATTACACTTGCCGCATTGTTTCTCATGCCCCAATGCCGGCAGAAGAACCAACTAAAAACCCGACTCTCCACTCAACACCAAGCAATTTGTGTGCTTTTTTCTCCCCCTATAACATTTTTCACTGATTTTTCACGCCACTCTGGAGCGCAAGTTGCATGAAATTCTTTTGTGCAGCGTTGCTAACATTGTCTGCTCACGCTTTAATGTTGAATTTATTAAACAACATGCAACAATAATCAAGTGCCAAAATGCACACACACACAGCTCACCCGGCTACTGGTCGTGATATGGCCAACAGTTACACGTGTTCGCCTCACTGCGATAAGGACAACAACCCAGGCAATGGCTAACGACCAACCGAGCAACCGAGCAACCGACCAACCGACCAACCGAGCAACCAACCTGCAAACAACAACAAACGAGCCACATTTTTATACCCTTTAGCCATTAAAGATTGTTTACAAGGAGTGTGAAATAAGAGGCAGTGCCAGGTACGAACAAACCTATAAAGTCAATATATATATAGTATATATTCTTGATCAGCATGAGAAGTCCCATCGATTTCATCAGGTTTCTTAAACCGTGTGTATGAACAGGTAGATCTCAGAGCTTAGTAGAGCTAGAGGCTCCAAAATTTGTATTCTGTTCTTGTATATCATACGAAGTTTTTGTACTTTTCCTTGCAATTTCAGAAAAACCATTTACAGACACAATTTGGTATAGAAAGCTTTAATTTTTGGCATAACTATATTTTAGCAGGCTGTTCGTATATTGTGTAAGTTTCATAACAATCGGATAATAAACAAATTAGTTATCCAGGAAACTATTTTAGAGAGGAAACACTGCTTGCAGATACACATGTAATTATGGTTAATAAAAGGATATCTTAGTAGCTTTCTCCCTAGGATACATGCAAGTCGAGCATTTTTGCTTGTGTTTTTTACTTTTGGACCCATCATGTGTCTCGGTCGCGTAAAATGTGCACCACACGTGTCCTGCTATAGTTTCAGCATGTGTCCTGTGTGTGAGAGAGTATTTATGCTGAGATGTTATCAATCATGGTTTTTGGTGTGGATAGTTGTGGATAGCGCGGTCAGTTGCCGGGTCAAAAACTGTGGCACATTGACGTTGGCTTCCATGCAGCTGCCACATGACTGCTGACCCCTTTTGCCGCAGCTCATTAACGCTTTAACGCACAATTTAATTTAATTTCGAACTGAATGCGTTAACGCACAGTAAATACAGTAAATACCGTAAATATGATTTCATATTTTTCTTTTTTTACAACTTTATTTTTTGAAAAAGTTTCAAGCAAGTTATTTGTTTTCTTTATTTGTCTGCATTTTGTTTGCCACAACCTATAAACACTTGTAAATTTCAAAACTTATGGCAAGCAAACAAAGAACTTGAACTAGGTATTAAAATATGATTTTATGGCTTTGTTGATACCCTGTAGACAGTCGGCTTGGAGTTCGTGGCAACTTTCTCTTTGTACTAAAAAGGGTTTGTTAAACTTTCATCTTCTTGGGAATTAGATCTGATGTTGGTAATGAATGGAGCTTAAAGAACTCTTTTATCGATTTTATTTAAAACCTATCTTCTCAGCTTTGAGTTGAGAACACTTTTAAAAGGACGCAGAAACACTTTCTCAGTAGCTTAATAGCCTTGAAAATGATATAAGCCACTTGAAAGTATCATAAGCTTAACTTGGATAGCAGTATCGTGTCTAGCTGTTTACAGGGTATACAAACCTGGTGAAAAATGTAGTGCAATGTGTGGCGAGCAGTTTTACGAGCACTTTTATTAGAGAAAGAAAAAAATTATGGAGAAAAATAAGGGAAATGCTGTAAGAAAGGCGCAACAAAAAACTTTGGTTTTTATTTTATGCGCTTCTTTTCATATTCTATGTACTCGTATTTGTTTGCTATTTTTCATGTAACAATATTTTGTTCGTTGTGCTGTTGTGCAGCTGTTTTCGTTGTTAAGGTGCCAAAAGCGTTTACCCGTTTAGCAGGACACACAAGACACACACTTTTAGCACCTATAGGGGCTTTAGTTTCAGTCTCAGCTCCCTGCGAGCGTCTCAATCTTTAAGTGGGGCTGAGTTCCGCCCGCTTTATCCTCTTGCTGTGCAGATTTCTTGCAACATGGCGCAGCTACTTGCTACAGCTTCAGCTCCAGCTTCAGCTTCAGCTGCAGCTGCAGCTTCAGCTTTGTATCCGTATCCTTTAGCCAGTTCCCCGCCCTTTCGCTTCATATCCGTTTCCTGCACTCCTGCTGTCTCTAAAAATACTTGTGCTGCTATTTGGAGCACACTTTGCGTTTGCCTGCTGCAAGCAGTCGTCATTCCTGGGTGTTGCTTATGCTTTGTTGTGGCGCCTCCCCGGCTTTTGTTTGCTGGCACGCAATGCTTGTTAGAGCGCCCTCAAGTATGCACTGTAAAATTGTTGCGTTTTGTTTTCTTTGCTCCTATTTTATCCACAAAACACGCATTGCTCGCCTCGAAAATGTTGTCTATTTCAGTTTTGGCTTAAGCTGCATTACGAGTATCTTGTGCTTAAGAATTGTCCCTTAATGCCACACAATTAACTTTTGTATTCCACAAACAGCTTGGGGTATGCAAGTCCAGACATGCAGGTTAAAGTTGAGAGCAATTTCATTTTCAAAAGCAACAATTATTCACCACTGAGAAGTTCCTACGGGTTAATCACGTTAAAGGTGTGTCATTCACAGCCTTTTGCTTATTTACTCAGCTGAATTAATAACTCGTATTCGGATCTTAAGAAATATTTGAATAGTTTGTAATTGTATTAATTGTTTGTTGGCAGAAGTGCATTAAGAACAAGTAAGAATGCTATAGTCGAGTATACCCGACTACGAAACTCCCTGTACCCAGGTCTAAAACATCCAATCGCATCTACGTCCACTTACACATACACACACACATACACAGAGACACACACACACTGGCGGCAAAAGCGACAGCGCAAGCGAGGCAATTTAATTGGTGGCTGTGCACTGAATCTTCTTTCGTGAATAACTTCGGTGTTTATTATCCGATGGACTTGAAACTTGGACAGTTGATTAAAAGAGACTAAAGTATTGTACATGCCAAATCTAAAAGCTATATCTTGAAAATTGTTACTGTAAGACGGTTTTTATCGATTTGCGGGGGAACGGGAGGAGATATCTGAAATATGAAACAAACTTGATCTGCGTATGGTATACAGGAACCTACATTCCAAATTTGGTATCTCTAGCTCTTATAGTTGCTGAGATCGACGCGTTCATACAGACGGACAGACGGACATGGCCAAATCGAAATCTCTTTTGATACTGATCAAGAATATATATACTTTATAGGGTCGGAGATGTCTCCTTCTGCCTGTTACATACATTTGCACAGATGTAATACCCCCTTTTACCCATTTTATGGGTACAGGGAGTAAAAAATTAATTGTTTGACTTTGTCCCTAAAAAGATAATTAGAAATTTACTGTAAGATCTGGAACTATGATTATTATTGCTTATTAATTATTAATTAATTAAATATTTAATTACTTCTTAATTAATAACTAATAATTGATAAAAGAATATAAATTAATAATTAAATATCTAATTATTAATTTAATTAAATTAATTAATTACATATTACATATTTTATTAATTAATAATTAAATATTTAATTGTTAGTTGTATTGTTTTAATACAAAATTAAATACTTATTAAAGGAGTGTGTATTTTCGTTTATTATTTTTTGGGTATTCTATTTATGATATTGGTATACTTATTCAAAGAGTCTTGTACCTATCCAAGTGTATGCCAGTGTATATGTGTGGGTATATAAAAAAGCTCGAAGCTAATTTGTTTTCCAAAATTTAAAGTAATATCAATCTAGATCTGAATATATGACCAGAGATCGATGCATATTTGGCGTAGTTATATGGCCTGAAAGTCTAAGATCATAGGGCCTGTATGATCTCTATGCTATCTGGATAGAAAACATGCATTAAAAGTAGATCAAACTTTTGTTTGTGAAAGTAGATCTAAAAACATGACTAAAAATGCAATCCGCAGGAAAATCGATGCACTTTTGGCAAAGTTATGCTGCTTGAAAATTTAAGGATTTATGCGGGAGAAAAATCAATCAAACATTTTTATTTGACATTGAATGTGGCATCAATCCAGAGCCTTAAACATGACAGAAAAATACTAATTCGAATGTGAATTTATGAATATTTAGCCAAGTTATGAGAGTTGAAAGTCTGGGAATATTATGTGAATCCTTTGAGCTCGCTTAACAGCTGTCTGACTCAGCAGAGTTTTGTAAATGAATTCCAGAAAGGAAATGAGACGCATCTGGCAAATTATTGACTTTGAGCTTCGACACATTTGACAGCGCAGGAAGTTCATATGCAATTTTGAGTACAGTTCAATTGAATATCTGATGCCAGCCAGAAAAAAAACCAATCTACACTTGTATTACATACTATTTGCTGCATACACACATATATATTTCATATATATACGTATATATATCGAATTCGGTTTGCTGCGTGCTGGACATTTGCGAATTTCATCAGCTAACAGAGTTTTCATTATTTACATTATGATGGTACGAGCATGATGTGCTTTGGTTAAACTAGTTGCAGCAACTTGAAAAGTCAGCAAGTGTATTTGCCCAATACTTGGGAAATTTGGTGTGCAAAATACAAACACAAATATAAAAACAAATTCAAATGGCAATGGCAAACAGAAATTCGAGTTGAGAATTATAAAATGATGCGAACGCACTTAACAATCTACAAATGTAAATATTGTGGCAATTGTCGAAAAATAGATGATGAATTCCGCTGTGTGCAAATGAAAATCCCATAAGCAAATTGATTTTTGGTGTTCAGCCAGTCGGTAACAATGAAAGTGATAATGATGACGATTCACTGGCCAAAGGGGCATAAATAATTTTCAATCTCCGAGCAGCTTAAATGTCGAAAATTACAAGCGTTTAGCAGGACACACAAGCATTTGCTTGGCCTGAGCCATAAGGCCAGAGGCCGCAGGCAGCTGAAGCGTTAATAATGCATGTCCTTAATGGCAAGGATTACGTACAGTGCCTGCCTAATGAGACAGACAGCCAGATGTCCAGCTGTTCTGACCAATATAAATAAAACACCTTCAGGCTGTGAATATGGCCATAAGATTGGTGTCTAGTGTACTGGAAGACTCAGCATGTTGCATGCTACACAACAACAATTTGATTTGCGTTGTAATTGCAATTTAACAAACACTCGCACAATGATGCACATGCAGGCAAGCCAGTTGTCAGTGGCACACGCAGGACACACTGAACAAGGATGCTTCATATGGCAAATGTATGCAATACCACCACAAATACAAACACAAAACGAACGTTGATGATGACAACATGGGAAAAACAATAGCAACAGCAATAACAATAACAATAACAATAACACTAACACTAATAATAGTACTAACAGCGATAAAAACAACAACTGCACTCTGTGCATGACAAATAACCCAAATGGAAAATCCGTTGATGCCTAAAATGCATCAACATGCTCGGCCACAAGCAAACACATATGCAAGCTAAAACCAGGGACAGTTTTGTAATGCCAACAGTACTTAACATTTGCCATTTAAGCCCTTTTAGTTATTCAATATAGAAAAGTGTTTAGCAATTAGCAGCCAGGCTGACAGGCTTGAACAGGCCGAGTCCTGGCATCAAGCCTGCTGAGAGAACTGTTGCCAAATGCGTTTTATTGGTTTCTAAATGGAATGCCAGCTAATTGGTTAGGCAAAGCCCAAAAAGATTTATTCAAGCCACACACGTGTATTTATATTCTAGTAAATTATTGGTTTTATGTATGTTCAGCTTTCATTTGCCATAATGTAAACAGTGCCATTTTTGAATGCTGTTTATGATTTCATTGGATTCTCTTAATCTACTGTCTTAAAAATTGTTCAATTGTCAGAGATTTTCTGCATACTATTTAAACCGAATTAGTATCCTTCGAGAATCATATAATCCATTAAATTGCTTGGTCTGTGCCAGTTGCATAGATATTCTAATAAGTGTTTGGTTATTTTATATTAAATTTTAAAGATTGCAAAATGGAAATATGTATCGGGCAACAGCTGCTGCAGTTGCGCAAAAAGTATCCTTTTTTTTTGAACAAAATCTATAAATAAATTGTACGAATTTTGTGCAAGTTTTCGTGTTTATTTTGCACGCATTTGTCATGAATTTAGACAGTTCAATTCCATATTAGATTAAAAACCCGAATGCAATCTGTGATGTGCACACACTCGATTTGCCGATGATGATGATGAAGGCACAATGAAAGAATTGTTTAATTTATGCATTTTATGCATTTTATAAATTGATGTATTGCATGCAATGCCAAAAAAAGTATTGAATAACACTATTCTAGTACATTCAGACCAAAAAAGGCCCATACAAATAAACAGCAGCAAAATGCTGAAACTCTTTTTGGTTTTAAGACTCTTATGATAGATACATATGTACTATGTGCACACACAAATAAGCATAATAAAATTGTGTGTTGTCTCCTTCCGCTGGGTAAACCCCAAATCCAAATCCGAGCCCAGGCCGTATTGTTGCTAACCAGACAAAACAAATATGGCGACAGCAAAGCCCAAGCCAAACCAAAAAATAAGAATAAATAAAATAAAATAAAGCAAAACCAAAAAAAAAAAAAAAAAAAAATAGCAACAAAATGGCGCTAGGAAATTCAATGGCGCTTGCTGAAACATTGCGAAGGCCGCATATTTTACGTTACTTATCTTTATCATTGCCAACTAATTTCACAGCAGCAGAGGGAGACCGTAAGGAATAAGCAAATACACACACACACACACACATACAGTGTATACAAAATATTTGTTTATTTCTAGTTCATATCTCTCATGTACGCTACACTTGCTGCTTTCTCTGCTGCCTCTCTCATGTGTTGTATGTGGCATGTTTGCGCCATTTTGCGTTTTTGTTTATGTTTAGCTGGGTCATTTCAAGCGGCACAGCATATGTGTTGAGTATGTGTATGTGTGTGTGTGTGCGTGTGTGTGTGTGCGGCTGCTTTAAGTGTTTTTATTGTGCTATGCTTAGGGTTAAGTTTTGTCATTGCCACGCTTTGTTTATTGCCCTGCCTTTACCTCGCTTTGTTGCGCTGCTTTTCGATGGGTGTGCGTGTGTAAGTGTGTGTGCATGCCCCATCGAGCTAATCCTTTTGTTTTATGGCATTTAATTTATTTTTAAAGCCCGCACTCGCCAACTTGTTTATAGGCCGCAAACAAAGCAGCCTGCACAAAATGTGTTGCATACTTTTATGCGCTAACAAATTATTCTCTCTTTTCCTGGCTGCCTTCTGTTTCTTTTTTTTTTGGCCAAAACAAATGTGTATAAACTAAATACGTTGTAGTTATTGGAGCCACAACATGCAACAGGCCAATTCTGATGCGAGCAATGCGAACGTCACAATAATTGGCTACAATTCGCCAGAGCACAAGCAAACGACAGTTTGTAGCAGACGAAGCACAGCTTTGGCAGTTGCCAGGACACACACAATACACACACACTATGCACACTTAGAACACACACCCTGGCACTTAAGCACACAAGTAATTGGCTACAAAATTGCAATAATAACAATAACCATTCAATATGCCCGCAACAGATGCTCGTGTGCAATGCCACAAACCCTTCAAGTACAGCCCAAAAAAAAAAAATAATACAAAAAAAAAAGCAAGTAATAGGGTTGCACTCAAAAATAGCCGACTTATGTATACTCTGTTCCAGCTACAACTGTTTTTTAAAAGTCCTTATATGAAATTTGCTGAAATAACATCTTTTTTTTGAGTTTTTCTATTTCAATGTTCTGTTGTTTTATGAATAACTTGAATTTAAGTTAAACTATATTTAAGAGTACTATTTGATCATAAAAATATGAAGTGAGATAAATTAAAAAGTTAAAATAATAATAAAAACAAATAGAAATTATAATATTTACAGTGATCTGCTTGCCAAGTCAATCGGGTGAGACCTCTTAAGTCTGCTCCGAACTCTGATCTCTGATCCTTGCCTTCGTAGCCGCACTACACTCAGATAAATGAAGGCCCATAAATGTTAAAAGTCACCATATTTGTGTAGCGAAAGGCATTTTTTTTCTGAATTTAAAAAATATATTTCTCAAATTTCTAAATTATTTCTATTAAACTGAAATTATTTCTGACTTTAAGGCTGACTTTTTTCTGAATTCTATGGCATTTATTTATCTGGGTGTAGGTAGTCTGTGGCCCGTCCATAGAAAATATAAGGATGTTCGCCCATAAAGATACCTGGCACAAACCCAATATACTCTGCTCATCTTTTACGAACAGAGTATACAAAAGTGAGCTGATGTCCAGCTCTTTCAGGCTGCTCCACGCCGTTGCTAAGCGTTCTCTTGTAAGCTGGCCTAATTGGCGCTCATTATATCAAAGAGTTTTGCGTTGGGAATTCTAAGTACGTATAAAATTCATGCGTGTACCGAGAGTCCGTGTCCAGTAATGAGTTTCAATCTGGCGACTTTGTCCACCAGCTCAACTGGCCCTTGGTCTGCTGCCTTTCTATATTTAGCTAACAAGCATATCAAGTAAACGGACTTTGAATACTGGACCTCAATTCACGCACACATATGCTGTACATGTCTGGTTACCTTTTGTGTTTGTACGCCATATTGAAATGCTTTAATTCGCTTAGTTAATCTGTCATTGAGATGCAAGTCTGTGTATGTGTGTGTGTGTGTGAGTGTGTCTAAGCGTCAACTACCTAATCGTTTACAATTAGAGTGGTAATCACAATGGCAATCATTTGTGAGAGCCTCAATGCTTATTAATCAACGCAAATTGGTTTGAGGTGACATTATATAATGAGCAAATGAGGATTCAACGCAAGCATAGTGGCAGCCTCTTATTACATTCAATTAGACCTTGGGCTTGGTTAAATGCATAGCAGTTCCAAATGGATTTCTGGTTGATCAGATGATCAATATGCATCAATAATATTATTATTTAATAAACAGGCTAAACGTTAAAAGGATTCGATTCATTAACACTTGAGGACCAGTTAAATGCCAAAACTTTCAAGTGGACTTCAATCAATTCAGTCTAGCTCAAATGTCGGCTAATTGGTTACTTGCATTTGAAATTCAATGACCTAATGAAGGCCTCAGTGTCAAGTGGGTTTTAAACAGCACTTGCTGGAGACTTTCTCAAGTTGACTCAGCGGAAGTTGGGTCTTTAAATTCAACGGAATGACAATCGACTATCGATTTCATCTCATTTGCGTGGCTATAATAAAACCATTGGCAAAACGTTTCCAACAGGCCGTTTCCAGTTGTACGTGTCTGTCATGTTGAATTACTTTGTACGCACAAATGTAAAATGTCCTGTAATGGCAGGAGGCGGCTGAGGACAGTGGGCAGCGGGCAGCGGGCAGCAGGCAGCGGGCAGCGGGCAGCTGGGCGGAGCCAACGTCTTGTAAATTGCTTTGCTCTGCAGTTGTATGGGCCGCGCCCAAACTGTCAGCTTGTAGCATAATTGTGCGTCGTTAACTTGATTATGAAGTGCCCTATACACACTCACACACACACACACAGGCGCACACAGGCGCACACACACAGTTTTAATGTGCAAATGGCGCACTTTAAGTCAAGCAATTGGAAACTAAATTGGAATTTTTACGACAGGCATCAAGCAGCTCAGCTCAGCTCCAAGCGCAATGTCAAACAGCTCAGCAGCTTAGCACAATGGCTGCTGCTGGCCAAGGGGGCGTATGAGCATTATGTGTGCACATTTGACCGACGGCTCAACAACAATACCCACACATACACTTACACACACTTACACACACAGCTGCTGCTGCTGCTGATGCATGCGAGCATTTCTAAAATTTCCCTTAGGCCCCGTTTTCGTTTGAATGAATTAAACGTCGACGTTGCTAAAATTCACGCCTGAATTGGCCGCTGTTCAGTCGACCATGTAAAACTGTCAGCCCAAAAAAGATGACTAAATGAAAAATATTGTTTGGCTCAAATGTGCTGAAAAATGCAAAAAAATCAAATAACAAAGATCAAAAATTAACTTCAATTCTTGACACAAATACATAATTCAGGCAATTTGTTCCGCCTGAACTGAATCAACAAGTGTTCTGCGCATGAATTAAGAATTCCTTTTTCGCGCTTTTCTCATACATTTTTGACACTTCCGCACGGCCAGCAGCAGCTGGTTTTGATTTGGTTTTTCTATGCACAAATTGCATTATTGATGCAGTTTCCTTTTGACTCGGAGGCGTCCTTTCAACTGTTGCAAATGATTGTTTGCTGCTTAGATTCAATAAATGAATGCCGCGCACTCAATACAGGCAATTTACATAGCTCAGACGCAGATGCTGCCATGAAAAGGACTGCCTGAAAAGGACTCGCACCCGCTTAAAAAGAGCTGCGCTTTATGCCTGCGGCATTGTGGCATGGCAGCGCGTGTGTGTGTGTGGGTTGTGTGTGCATTGCTTTTAATAAATACTTATACACACATATTAGCCATTTGTATGCTTAAACTATTGCCAGCTTGTTGTGGCGTGTTATGGTGCATGTGTGTGTGTGTTTCAACTGCTTTTGCTGGCTGCAATTGGCTTTGGGCTATTGACACATTCGCAAACACTTTGCCACAATCTGCTGCAACATTTTTGTATTTTTTTTTTTGTACTCTCAGCAACATTTTGTGCATTTCATGTTGATTTTTTTGTTGGTTGGGGTTTTGGTTTCTCAATTTGTCGATCTCTCGATTTCTCGGGTGGGAAATGCAAAGCATTTTATGCGGTTCCGGTTTTGTCAATGACGATTCTGTGTGCTCAGCGTAAATACTGCAATTAATTTGAGCCAAAGATTTTGCAAACAAATACATATCACTTCTCTTATTGACTTAGCAGCTGTATTGGATCTTTTAATTGACTTTCCAATAAAATAGCAGCAAGCAAATAAGACTCTGCTGAGTAACTTCTGAGCCACTTTACGAAAGCTACGAATTGTATTTAAGTTACAAATGACAGCAGTTTAAATAGAGCAGGAGTTGAGTGGGATTTTAGCTTCAATTTGGTAGTGAGCTTGTTTTATAGTAATCTTTTGTTTTCTTTATTTATCTATTTATAACTTGTATGATAGAATTAAATTCTAATTTACAATGAAGTTATAAATAGCCAAAGCAACGGAGACCTTCAGGATGGCCGTTTGTTTCGGCTCCCTTCAATTTAGTAATAAAGTTCCATAAGTTATAATTAAGTCCGCATAACTTATGAATTTAGCGCATAATATCTGCTAGGAGAGAAATCTCTGTATAGCTATGAAACATTTACCTAAGTTGATTTCTTTCATTCAATTTGATATAATATTGAAGACACTAATAATACCGTAGAATTCTTTTACTATTATATCTTTTATAAACAGATATACATATGTATCTCTTTACTTACCTAGTTTGGGCAATTAACTTTAAAAAAGCTCTTGATCTTCTTGCTCAAACTATTTTGTTTTTAAATTTTGTTATTGCCACTTAAAAGGAACTTCGGCTTAAACCCTTTTAATTCAGTTGGCAGCTTAAGTTGAAAGTCTGTCAAATTGACCACAAATTAAACCGATGCATCCAATACTCACCAATAATTGAACTATTTCGTGGTCTGCTCAGTATTCGGCAAGTTTTTAAAGTTTTCTTTAGCAACAAGAAGTACTTTGCATACTGTTTTGGATTGTGGCTGTAAGGCGACCCTGGTAAAAGTTTGTGTGTTGTTTGGACTTTGAACTCGGCTTTACTGAATGCCATTGCAATTTGAAACTTAATTACCTAGATTAATGCCAGCTCGTGCTCAAACTCAGCCATAAAGCAGGCTTGAATTGAGTGTATTATATTATGCGGGTAGCGTAAACCAGAAACGAAACAGGATCACAACAAGCAGGTAAAGGAGTGGCAACTACATAGATGACGGAGGCGCAGCGTCAATGTCGGTTGGCTGCTCGTCCTTCCATAGTCAGCATCCTCAACTGGAAATGCTGCTGATGCTCCTGCGGCTGCTCCCATTGTCATCGTCGTTGTCTCCACGCTGTCATCATTCTCGGCACACAATTTAGTTTTATTAACTGAGCCAGCGGAAGGATGATGATGAGAATGTCACGGGGCGGCAAAGAAAATGCCACCAAGAAAAATGAACTGCACTTCTTGTTGTCGGCTGTTGGTTGGTCCCCAGTTGATGCTCTAGCTGCTGATGTTGATGGCTGCCTGTTGACAGCAGCTTGGCGGTGCAAACAATGCCTCCACGCCATTCACCCAGCCTGCCAGCCAGCCAGCCAGGGCCACTTTCAGCCAAGCCCATTCTGGCCAGGCATTGTTGGCCAAGCATAAGCCAATCTGCACACCAGACAGACGCTTGCCTTTTCTGTATGCCAATGGGATCACTTGAGATTGCAAGCTAATCAAAATACGAGCACGAGCTTTAAGATTCACAATCTGCAACAGTACAGCCAGGAATCAATATAACACAGTTGAACGTATCCGACAGCAGAATACTCTGTGCCCAGTCCGGTATAATTTGCTTATTTGTGGGTTCGGTAACAGAAGTCTGTATGCCAAATTTGATGACTATATCTGTACAGGTGTGGGAGATACAGTTTTTCCTCATTTGCGGGGCAGGGGGTGGGGGTGGCAAAAAATGTTTGATGCAGATCTGTCAGAAATCTCAACATTAGTATGTATACCAAATTTCGTGACTATAGCTTTAAAAATGTGGAAGATACAGGTTTTCCCTAAATTGTGGTGGAGGGGGTGGCGGTGTTGTTGCGATCTTGACACCTTTTTAATTAAGGGGATACACCAACATGTGTACCAAGTTTGCTTGCTCTAGCTTCAAGGGTGTTGATAAAATTGAGTTCATACGGTCAGACAGATATTTCGCAAACCGAATATACTCTATTTCCCTTCGGGAACAGAGTATAAAAAAAACAACACGTTTTTTTCTGTATTTTGCATAATTTTATTATGTTTTATTTGTTTGTTCATCTTGTTGATTTTTGTAATTTTTGTTACATTTAACTACACATACTTAAAGGCTAGAAGTTATGTTTTTTCTTTCATGTGAATGCATTTCATGTATTTCGTTTTAATTTAATTATTATTATTTGTTAAGCTTGTTATAATATACATACATCAATTATAATTATTATTTACACACGTTTTCAATCATTGTTGCAAATTTGGGGAGCACTTTTCGAATTTTGAAAGTTTTGCTTTCTCTTTTAGTTCTATAGTTTCTCATGGATTGTTAAAAAGTTTGCCCATTTGTTTAAAATTACTAAATGTTTCTTAAGCTAGACAATAGTTTATTTTGATTACTCTGTTCCTTTGCTGCTGCTTTTGTTTGTTCTTTTGATTACCAACTTTTACACATGGCCAAAAGTCTCGTTTATGTTTCTGGCTACTCGAAAAATGTTTCTGCCTTAGTTTTGTAACCAACAATGATTTTGAATTTCCTTTTCTTTTTTTTTTTGCACATAGTAAATATGTATGCAAATAACTAATGTTTTGTATACTTTTCTAGTATTCTTTTTAGGATTAACAAAAATATATTTACAGCGTTTTTTTGAAACTTATGTGTTGGAACTTTTGTCTAAATTAAAATTAAAGTTAGTTTCTTTAGCAAAATCTAGCAGTTAAGTTCTTACTGTATGTACAATTTGTATAGTAAATTAAATCATAATGTTGCTATTTTCAGTTGACTGTGAACTAATTTCGTTTATGAAAGAAAGTTGGATATTTGTTTAAGCTACATTTATATATAGGTATATAAATACGTTGTATGTTTTATAATTATCATTATTAGTTTATTTTAAATATTAATGCTAGTATTTAATGCCAATTTTATGTTTAAGTTGACTTAAAATCACTTACATAAAAGCTCTTTATGCTTTTAGTTGAAATTTTTAATACATTCTCAAGTAATAAATGCACGGGAAATATTTCATTTGATTTGATTTTAATTTAATTTATATATTTTCTTATTTGGTTTGGAGTGGAGTGAAGAAGCACTGTTTGACAAGCTGGCAAATGAAAGGCTCAATAAAACACTTCCCGAAAGTATCTGAAAGTGCTGTAGATACTTTTTTTTTTTTGCTATGGTCCTAGCCTGCGGCACTCTCAATTACGAAACACCCAAACTTGCATTTATATAAAATTAGTATTACATTTAGTTACACACACACACAATTGAATAACAATTTGTTGTAACTGTTTGTATCTGCGTTTTGACATTAGTAATTTTGTAATTTTAGTTGGGACTTAGATTGTAAAGAGTGGTTTAGATGATGTCTTAGCTTAGTTTTCATAGCTGTAGTACGTATGAATGTGTTGTGTTGTGTTGTGTTGAAGTAGTCTGCTGCTTAGAACTGCAATTTAGTCGTACTTATGCATAAATTATGAGTCTACTGCTTTGATGACTTAGTTACAAATGCGCTCCATTAATTGCCAGCTGCCTCTTAGACAATTTTCATATAAACACTTGTGTGGAATATCCGATAGCCGATGGCAATGATTACCATAAGATTGTGCAGCTGGCGCTGTGTCGTTTTAGTTGAGCCACCCACATGTCCATGATACATAGCCGCAGGATGATCGCCTGTATGAAGCAGCAAAAGACAGAGCAAGAAAAAAAGTGGGGTAGACAATGAGAATCAAGAGAAAATGTGTTAAAATTAATTAAACCTGCAAAAAAAGCCACAGGCACACACTGGCACACACACACACACATTCACACACACACACACTCGCACACACACATTCACACACAGGTAAAACAGTAAAACATCAAATGCTAATGAGCATTTCCAGTATACCCATGGCAGATTTTGGCCCCACAACTTATGCCGGCCTTATAAGTTATGAGCTCCACCATCACCCACCCCCCGCCGTATACACCCTTTCATTCTGTGTGTGTGTGTGTGTGTGTGTGGCTTAGTGTTTATGGCCTGACTTTAATGGCCGCGTTGGTGTGGTGCGGGCACTTTTAATCCGCACGCCTGTGGCTCTGTAATTTTCATAAATTACTTTTATTGTTCGCTTTTATTTTGTATTTGTTTTTTTTTTTGCCACTTGATATATGAACTGTAAAAGAGCTACACACATTACACACACACAACCACAGATAGCAAATGTCGTATGTTCGTTAGGTTTATTGAAAGCTTAAATTTCATTTGTACATTGTCTAGCACTGTAAATTGCATTTTTGCGTTGCTTTATTTAATTAAATGCAGCAATTGAGTATGCAAATAAATAAACGAGTAATACTCAGCGTTGATTGAACTTTTATGCATTTTGCATATGCACAATATCTATATATATAAAAAAGTTCAACCTGACTGACTGACTGGCGACTTTTGGGCAGCCCAAACGGTAGAAGCTAGAAGCCTGCAATTTGTACAGTACCTTTCTATTATATAGTTCGTGGGAACTGTCGAAAAATTGGTTAAATATGTGTCCGGAAGTATGAGAACATTTAATTTGAATGCTGCTGCATAACAACGTGAAAGTGCAAAAGAGATAACAAATCTCTCTCTTGAATCGCTCGCTCGGCCTTAAAACTTATACAGTAAGTGCGACTGAATTCGCCATCTTGCTTATGTCTCTCAGCTTTTTGTTTGTGCTTTGCTCTCGATCTTCGCTTGATGGCGCGCAGCTGCTTGAGTTTTTGGTTTGCGAAACCACGATTTTGTTAATTTGAATCAATTAACTTTATTAATAAATTATATTGGTTTTTAGTCGATAGAATGTGATTGTTGCTGGGCCGATTCACTACATATTAACATTATTAATTACATTCGCATCGATATAATAATCGATTATCGATTAATGTGGCGGTTGGTTGATATTTGTTAGTACCAACATGTGATAACTTTGCCGCCAAGTTTGGAACTTTTGAATTGTTGATGACTGCGATGCACATTTCAGAATACGATAAAAGTGGGGCTATTCTTTAAAAAGGGAAATAATTGTTTTACAATATTTTAAAAAGTCATTAAGCATGTGGAACGTTTATTCCCGCGGGTGGGAAAATCGTGGTACGCTATTTTTGTGTATTTCTTACGATTGACGAAAGTAGTCAAATTGAACATAATGCACTTTAATCTTAATATTTTGCCGGGCAACGCTGGCGTTTTACCAGCTAGTAGATATACATATATATGCCGAAACTCACCTTTGAAAATATGAACCAATACGCTGGCGGGTTGCGTGTTGCTGGCCACACAGGTAAAATTGCCCGAGTGCTCCCGACGGGTGCGCTGAATTGTAAGCTCCGATGATTGAAAGTCTGCAATGAAGTGGACGCAAGAATGCAATGAAGGGTTTGAGGAGGGTGGCAGCGGGGGAGACTCACCTGGTTCGGTTGACACATTAATGCCCCGATCAATGTCATAATTAATCATGCGATTGTCGTGATACCAGAATATATACTCCGATGCCTCCGTGTTCTGCACCACACGGCATTGCAGCCGCAGCGTTGAGCCCGGCGTCAGATAACGTATGGGCGGTCCTGATATTTCGGCACGCGCTTCTAACCGAATTGAATGACATTTTTGAAATTGAAATTGAATTGCCGTTGCCACAATCGAGCATTGTGTTGTTGTTGTTGTTGTTGTCGGTGTGCGTGTGTGTTTGCGGGGGAGATTGGCAGAGCAGTGGAAAAGATTCGAAATTTAATCAAATGTAAATGCAAATACGTGCGAGGCAGCCATAAATTAAAGGTGACATTCTATGATTTGAAAGAGGTACTTTTCACTCTGCTTCTATCTTGTTATAAGGCTTTCATGGCTTATTTATCTAGCTTGAAGAGATTTTACTTTCAGCAACCCACATACCAAATTTACTCACTCTGCCTAAGAGATTTTAGAATTTACGACAGCATACTTTTGAGCCTGATTGAATTAATATTTCTGCGATTTTACAGATTAAAATAAATGATTTTAGACAGTGAATGTATTGAGCAACCCACATGTTCGCAAGCTGCATACAAAAGATTGTTAACAAATTGTAATAATTTGAAACTTTTGAGAAGCTTGTAAATCGGTGAGAGTAAGGAAACCCATTTTAAATTAATTTTCAAGACTCTATCAGACTAGAACTGCTGCATAAACTAAGTTCAAAACTTTTTGAGAAGCGAGTCTAAGCCACTAAAGCCTCAAAAGCAGTCTGGAATCAATAAAATAAACATTCATATATGCGTGTATACTCTCAACGTAGTATGCCCAACTACTTACGAGTATGCTTAGACTGAGCCTTGTAATATATGTAACTCGAGCTAAAAGGACGTATCTGATTAAGTGTGTCGTCCGTGCGGATTCATGCGAGGCGTTACCAAAATGTGTAGCCTACTTTTTTGCGCTGCCATATCAGCTAAGTCAGCGTGAGTATATATATGTGTGTGTAAGACGGGTTTTTGTTTTTGTGCAGCAAAACGCCATTAGGCGCAGCACATTCAAAGTAAATTGTTTGTTAAATTCAGAATAATGTGTGTCAGTTAGCGTTAGCCAAGGCCAAAACGACAACGAGAAGAACAAGAAGAAAGAATGTCGACAACGTTGTTTTGGGCAACTTGCTGAGTCGCTGCTGCCATTTGGGCAGGTGTCCCTTTTTTATTCTTTCGCTTTTCATTTTCATCTCTCTTTTTTGTTGTTTGCATTTTTTGCCTTTTCGCTTGCCAACTCTGCCAACTGGCATATGGACATTTCTAATTTCAGCATGAGCGCATCGAAAAAAGGCAACGCTGAACAAATTGTACGAGTCAGTCGATGCGCAGCAGTGTTGACCTGGGTCAGAGCTGCCAGCCATTGACAATTTGGCCAAGAGTAAGGCTGTCGAGATTTTTAAAAGCTTGTACTGCAATTTACTTTTGCTTCAGCAAGTAAATATGTAGTTTCAATGGGCAATCCATCAAAGCGTGAAATTGTAAAATAACGTAACCATTTGAAGCACACTAAGCCGACCACTCAATTAAGCAAACTCAACGACTCAACTGACACCTGACCCCTCAACCCTCACCCCTGTCTACTTACCGACAACACTCAGGTGTAAGAATATTGACGTGGGTGGATGTGTGGACACCTGACACTCGTAGACGCCGGCATCACGCTGCTGCACAAATTTGATTTGCAATGTCCAATCCTGCACAGAAGAAAAAAAGATTTCGAAAATTTTGATAGGTGCTGCTTAATAAATATAATCTATCCTAATTACTATATTTTCAATTAATTTTTTAATTAATCATAATATAATTTTTATAAAAATACAATTAGGACTGTCAAAATATCATTATTATATCCTAGAGGAGGCTATCCGTCTGTTTCTGTGCAAACTAGTCTCTCCGTTTTAAGGTTATCGTGATGAAACTTGGTACAGAACCTTCTTTTTGCTGCAGACAGTACATATGTTGGAACCGGCTGGATCTGATCACTATAACATATAGCTGCCATAGGAATGATCGGACGAAGACTTAGTTTTTGCATAAAAAACTTTATTGTTTATAAAGATATGCTCACCAAACTCACTTAAACCAAGTCTCTGGACAGTTTATACAAGCTGACCAGATTTGGTGAAAATCGGACTACTATATCACATAGCTGCCATGGGATCGGAAGAAAAATTAGTTTTTGTATAAAAAACTTTTTGTATTACATCCAAACTAAGTGAGAGTTTTATTATACTTCAAACAGTTTCCCATAACTTTCTTAAAATCGGACCATATAGAAGCAATCAAACAAGAACTGAGGTTTGCTGCTAGATATATTGCTTTGGCACTCCAAAAATAGCTTTTCTTTCGTAATTTTTATTAAAATTGAATTGAATTTTGCCTAGTTCTCTGTCCACGCATTATTAAATGATTATATTTTTCTTTTAAAATATCAATTTGATATGTTTTCAAACCATTTGTAGCCGATAAGAAAAAATATCATTATGATATGTTCAAAAATATCAATTTGAAAAAAGAAGAGAAAATTGATATCATATCAATTTTATTACTGTGTGCAAAAGATAGGTAACAATTGTCAAACACACAGCTGCAATTTGGTTTTTGGTTTTCCACTGGCTTTTCCGCAGCGCATTTTTGTCACGTATACGCAATGTTGGCACTTGACATGCAGCTGGGTGCTTAGCTTGGCCAGCTGTTAGCTGCTAGCTGCTAGCTGTTGGCTGGCTAAATGTAAATTAGTTGCGAACTCACCTCGGAATGCTTCAAGTGCGTCGCACTGAAGCGCTCATCGCTGCTGTAGGTTGTTAAGCCGACCGTAAGCAGATGATAATCCTTTTTGCGTATCCAGGATACCTAATATGAAAAGAAAAAGTGGAAGGAAGGGCCAGCACAGGCGGCGCCATTAGTCAAATACAATAGAGCGGCAAGGACATTAGTCCTTGTTGGGGCTAAAATGTTTTAACATATGCCGGCGTATTGGCCATTCGTGCGTTCGTCCTCTTCAAATGTTTGTCAATCCATCAACCATGCGACGACAACACGATGATGAAGCAATTTTTCAAAAGATACAAGTTAAGACCCGTTTTATCAAAAAAATGAAGAAGAAAATACAAAATACATAAAAAATATGTGGAAAAAATCAAAAAGCAATTACGTATTGGAAGCGGCAACAACAATAATAATAAACATAATAGCAGATTGATTGATCCAAGGTTCAAAGTTCAAATTGGCTGCTTAACTGTAAATAGACAAACAAACAAACATGTTGAGCCCACAGCTGCCATGCCCACATTATCCCTGCGCCTTCCACTCTGTGTGTCGACTTTGGCTAATCTCAAATGACCATTAATCATTTCGATTTCGACATCGTCTACGTTTCGCCCACCTATCTGCACACACACAGCCAATTCTATTAGTGCCATGGCTCATATGGAGCCCAGCATCCTGCAGGCAGGATATTAAGCGGGCAAGAAGTAGGCAATCGACAAATGAACCCAGCGGCAAAAAAAAGGGATGTGCCTCAGCCTGGCGCTCTTTTGGCAGCTCCAAGTACGCGCGTGTATCAATCAATTTTCAATTGATAGAAAATTTTATTTATTGGCCAACGTACAAAAAGAAAAGAGCCAAGGAAAAACAAATAATGAAAGAAAGAAACGCAAGTAAAAACGTTTGCGCAGAACTTTCGCCAAGCGCAAATATTGACACACGCGAATGACAAGAGCAGTGAAAGTTGAAATTAAGTTGAAAGAAATTGTTAAATCGTCAGCATTTTGTGAATAGACGAATCACTCGCTCAATTGCTGTTTAAATGCTCAACGTGGCGTATACGCAATGCGCCCACAAACAATTTAGACGACAAGTGGCACAAAAAAATAAATTCCAACAATTACGTGTACTTTTGGAAAAATTCTTTTGCGGAAATCTGTTTTTGATTTCCCAGACCTGACCTTTAGAGTTCTCTCTCTCTCTCTCTCTATCTCTCTTGGAGTGCTTTCAGTTGTCTCAAGAACGTTTCCTGTTCATTTATGTAGCCTGATATTAAAAATATGTACCGTGGCATATTTTATGCCTTGGCAAATTTACAATTGAATCGTTGAACAGCGGGCAACAACAATTGGGCAGTCATTTATTATTATCAAGATGTGCCTGGCAGGATGTGCCCTCTAGGAGCCCTCGCATACGTTATGAAATCAATATATCTATTGAGTACAATCTGCAACAGTAAAACACAAGTGTGAGGCATAAATTTCGCATAAATTCTGTCCGAGACAAATTCGGCTAGAAACTGGGCCATAGAAACAGCAGCCCCTAACATAACATACTCGTACACATACACATACCTTTTTCTATTTATTCCCCTACATATTTTTCCTTTTTATGATTTTTTATGATTTTTTATGATATTTATGATTGCTGGAGTTCTGTAGACTGCGTCTGTGACTAGTACGTGACTGCAAATAAACCCAAAACCATGCAGCTAAAGCAAAATGTTGCAAAAAGCGTAAAGCGGAATGCGAAAGGATCTGCAGGAGTTAAAAGGGTGAGGCGCACTAAAGTGAAGCCATCACTGGCAAAAATGTGTCTGCCTGATTCTGCCAAGCTGCAAGACCAAAAGGAAATACAAAAAACAAACAGAAAATATAAAATGTTGCGGCAATTAATCAAAAGCATGCGAATTCCTTTTGCCAAAGTGTGGCCCTCTCTGTGTGTGTGTGTGTGTCTGTTTGCTGTGCGTGTATATGCCGCATAAATCTCAGCGGCTGTCACGTGTGTGCGTGGCGCCTCCTGCGGCTGCTGCGGTTCTGTGTTGACTTTGTGTGTTGCGTATGTTGCTTGTGCTGCAGCTGCGAGCGCGCAGATAATTGTTTACATTTTACCTTTTTTACACATACCAAAAGAACCAAAAAAACAAAAAAAAAAAGAATTGAAAAAAGTGATGCAAAATAAAAAGTGGCGTTTAATTTATAGTCAAAAGCAGCGACGCGACGAGCGGCGACGCGGGGCGCTCAGCCACAAATCACTTGTTAGCAAATTTATGGCAAATTTATGCTAACTACATGTCCTGCGTCCCTGTCAGTGTGCCAACAGCCGCGTCCCGCCAAGGTAGGCAACAGGAATGCTTACATCCTGCCTGAATGCCTGCCAGGCTGCCAATGCAAAAATTGTAGCATACTTATTTGCGCGCCGATTTGTTTACGCTCTTTAGCCATTCTTTATGGGGGCGGAGGGCCAGCCGTTGAGCAGCTTATCGCTCGATCTCCTGACAGCTCTGCACATATGCACATTGCGGGCAGCGGGCAGCGGGGCAGGGCAGAGGCATTGCATAGGCGTTGCATAGCTTGTAATTGTGCGGCAAGACAAAACCCAAAAAAAATGCAAATAATTCATTCTCCGATTGCAGCAGATTTTAAAGCATTTCTATTTGTTTTGTGCAAACTTTAGATTGGCTTTTGTTGTTATTCCTGTTACATGTTATTGACGAGCATTTCGTATGCTTTATTTCTAGTTGTCCAACCAATTTCCGTTACCACAAACACAAAGGTCAACAACAGAAATGTGGGAGAGCGCAGGCAAAAAGCTGGAAACAACTTTTTCAATGCACAAAATATTTATAACAAGCGATTTTAATAAAATTCTATTTAGTTGCTGCTTTTTGGCTGCCATTTGTGCAGCAGCATATATACAGACACACAACACACACACACACACACACACACACAAGTTTTTGCTGGTGTGTGCGCAGTTTAAGGCATAAAAAGTTTTGCGCAAAAATACGCTCAATTTAGTGTCGCAGTTGTTGTGTGTGTGTGTGTGTGTGTGTAGGTGTGTGTGTGTGTGTGTGTGGGAGTGTTTGTGTGCGTTGATATCTATTTTGTAGTACCATGTTCCATGCTGCGTTTTTGTCCATGGAGTCTTCAAAATTGCCATTGTTGCACAAGTGTGCGCAAATATTTTGCACCAACGTGTGTGTGTGTGTGTGTGTAAATGGGCATTCAAGTGCTCGCATAACCATATCAAACTGTAGGCGAAATTAGGTCAACAGTTGAGCAGCGGAGTCCAAAAAAAAAACAACTTTCATTCAATAAATGCAAAGAAAGCTTTGGAAAAAAATACAACTTTTGCGTTCGTTTTTATCTCATTTGTTTTGGAGTCAAGCTCGAAGTATTTTATTTTTTAATACCAAGGGAATTTCAGGGCACTTATAAATTAATATATAATTGAGAACGCACCGTTGTAAAAGGGTATGGCTTTGGGGCCATCAGAAGTGGCCCAAATACCCGTTAAATTTCAGCCTTGCGCCGAATGAACTTTGCGCATTATTCATTATTATTTGAGCGGAAGTGAGCATTAAATGCAATTAATGCATAATTAAACATTGAGCATTTGCTAATTGTGCCGCAAATTAGCCCGCCAAATTAAGAGCGAAGGTCGTTGAGCCTGCCAAACACCAAAACAATAAGCCATTATACTTTTACGAGGGCCGAGACAAACATAACAAAAAAGAAGGAATATGAAATGAAAATTATCATAGCCTACTTTTCAGCTGTCAAGGCGGCAAATGAATATGAGTGTTTGAATGTGTGCAATGAGTGCTTTGCTTGGCCGAAGGCACACTCGCATTTTTCATTGTCATTTCTCATTTTCTTTGAGTTTTATTAATGCTCAAACAATTGTTGTAGTAGTCATCATAATTGCATTGCAATTAAAATAATTAAAATGTAAATGCAGCAGAGGGAAGCATTCCTCAGCTGTTTTGTGTGCTTGAATATTTCACATTCTTCTTCTTGTTCTTATTTTATTTTATTTCATTTTTGGGTTGGAGAACTCTGAATTTATTTCTCGGCATTGACCTTTCACCTTTGCCCCGAGCTCTTCCTTTGAAAACAACACTTGCAGCGATGCTTAATTGTTTTAGCTTAAGTTTCAGGCCCGCCTGTTGTCAAAACACACAAAACTTTATAGAAATGATGAAGTCATTTAACGTCCATACACACACACACACACACACACACACAAACACACACCCATACGCCTACACACAAATCTGGGTCAAAAATTGTTGCCTTTTGTTGTAAAATTTGTTTTAATAAACATTGTGACAGGCAACGACAGGCCTGAACAAAGGATTCACTCACTGCGGGCGGCCAGCCGGCTGGAGTAAGCCTTTATCAAGTTGTCCTGGCCAGAAGACCAGCTGGAGGAATGCCTTATTAGCTGGCAAACTGTTAAGCAGGACTCCAAGGCTCCAGGGCCTGCTCCGAGCCTTCTTCTATGGTCGTCACTTGTGTAATTACGGTTAAGGCTGCCAGCGAACAAAGTGATAATGATTTGTATTCATTAAAAAGGTTTATGGCAATTTTGAGCAACATTTACTTTTCGGTCAGGCACCGCCCAGCGTCCTCAGACTAAGTGGCTGGCATCTAGTTAATGTAAAATAAAGCTCAGAGCATACAAAGGATGCGGGCTTTGGCATGTGGTTGTGGCTGCCATAAAGTTTTCCAACTCAATTGCCAGCCAAAAATAGACAAATGCCTTAAGTTTTCTGCTTGTGGCAATTGCAGCTATAAGAAATGCAAGAGTCAAAAATCTGGGTTAATTGGCTTGCAGGAACCATACTAAGAATTAATTGTAAGTTTTTGTAATAAACCTAACAAATAAATAAGCTTTGAAGGGCTCAGCGCACACCAATTTATGTTTTTGTGCGCTAAAACCACTTGGGAATTATAATTTAACATTTCAGAATTTAATGTTTTTTATTTTTATTTTTTTATTTTTATTAAACAATTGTTTTTGCTACCTATAGTGGCAGCTTTAGCAAGTTATACATATACATTTCATTGTATATTTAAATAAAAAGTCAAGCTAATATAAACTTAGCAATGCTTTTTATCTTTTTATGCTAAAACTTCTTGGCAATTTTCAATTAAATTTAATACTGCTCTCTTTTGAACTGTCATTTGAAAACTTCTAGTGTAGTTATTTCAATGCAGTTAAAGAGATTGTAAAATTTGCTGTTTACCTACCGAGTTGCTTTGGGGAACATAAGCGAGCATTCACACACTGGTAAATTTGGAGCTCGTTGCAAACAATACCAGCGTTGGTACACACACATATAGCGGAGACTGTGACTGTACCAGTCAAATGCCTGGCAGTGCAAATATTTTATAATTTTATATGCTACTTTCAGCAGCGTTGACGACGCCGCCAAGACTCGACTCAGAGGCTCAGTGCCATTGCCACATTGCACCCAAGTTCTCTGTATGTGTGTGTGTGTGTGTGAGACGACTGCAAGTGCCTTAAAGCTCACACAAACATGTGAGCAATAAAAGCAAGCAACAAAAGCAACAATAACAATACGAAAGCCAACACAACAATAAACAAACTTCAAATAAAAATGGAGCAAAAAATATGAATGTACGAGTAAATAATAGATACTATGTTCTATGGGCCTTCACATACATAAAAAGTAATTCATGTGCACAACAGAAGAAAAAGAAAATAATAATAATAATTTATAGCAACTAAGAAAAGAAAACCAATTGCGTGCTGCGAGCTAGGACTATGCTCTACATACCAGCAAGGATTTTATTTTAGCAAGAATAAATACAAATTTTAGACACAAATTATGTGTTTGTTTTGATTAAAAACGAGCCTGTTTGTTTTCTCTATATCTGGATACTACAAGTATGCATGTGCCTTACAGCAAATCTGGCAAATTAAGAGCAACCCTCATCAATATGCGGCTGTTATACCCTGTAACCGTGGAAAGTCAAAAGAAGCGTATTATAAAGAAATACTGCAAAATAGACATGCTACACAGGGGGAAGGAGTTTTGGTATATTCTGACATTTGAGAAAATTATGGTATTTTTTCTGGTATTTTTTTAGTGTTTTTTACTTCCGGAAAATATACTGAATTTGGGATTTTTTGGTATTTTTCATAAATAAAAAATGCTAAATAAAAATGTGATTCAGCTCAGATTCGGTTATTTTATTTTGTAATCAGGGTACTTAGCACAGTTATGTATAAAGAATGTGATCTATTTACCTTATGAGTTTATCGGCCAATAAAAACAAAAGTGATTTAAGAAACTAGTATACCATTTCTATTCTGTAAATGTTTTCTATAATATACATAAGCTTTTCATATTGTTGTATATACTCCATGGGAGTAAGACTTAGGATACTTCAGACCTAGCTACAGAGTCTCTCCCAGTCGAGCACTCTCGACTTGAGCATTTATATTGTTTCTAGGTTGGCCAGCAACAAACTGTTTGGTTTCTGCCTTGGACAATGACAGTTTCTCCATATCAGATCTTAAACTTTTAAAATTCTAACAAGCAAACATTGAGAATTTATATTTATATGTAGGAGTATGCTCGTATATAGTAGCCTGGCTTGCTTAAATATTTGCGTAACCTTTTTTATCTTAACGACTTATCAGACTGCTAACCAGAGGAGCTTCCCCAGCCCGACAGCAAGTTAAGAGGAAACCCTTGAGCGTTAATTTTCATAAAATACCAATTTCGGGCTTTTTTTTCTTTTATTATTTTTATTACCTAGAAGTTTGTTGGATAATATTAGCACTGGTTAGTGTGCAAGTCTTGCCTGGATTAACCTTTGGCTGACATATAATTATATTTCTGTAATCTGTATTTTTTTAAAGTAAATTATATGTACGAGTAAATTACCTGGTGTATCTGTAACGCTATCTATCTGCCCTGAGTTGGCTCTCAGTTCTTGAGTAACTCTTGTGCTACGGCAGCTTGGGCTGTTGGCATTTGCTTTTGCAAGTTTGTGTCATGCTGGGAGCACATTTAATTACTGCCACTTTTCTCTATGAAAATATCTACGAGTCTAGACATTAAAAACGACAATTTATCTAAAAAGTAATTAAGTGCTCAAGTCGCGCAGACACACGCGCCCCAAACAGGATGGCATTTTCATCCTGGCAGGACAGCCCAGCACATACACTGGCACATATACAATTTTTAGTTGCAGCTTGCTCTCACTGTAGGTCCTGTTTCAGCTCCTGCTGATTTAGTTCAATTTATATGTACCAAGTGTGATGGTGCAAGGGGCAGGGCGCAGGAGGCAGGGGCAGGAGCAGCCAACTGGCCAAAGTGAATGTGAAAGCCAACACGCTTGATGGCTGACAGCATTCACGTATTTGCTCAGTTTATACTACTACATATTTGCTTAGTTTATTTTAAATGCCATTTAAGCTGCTCTCACACACAAATGGACTAATTTTCTAATGACATATTTAAATGTCGAGTGTATCTCGCAAAATGTGTCGTAATTTCGAATTTCCATTGGGTTTTGCCAGCTCCGTTTTCCCAGCTGCAGCTGCCTGACATTTTGCAGCTTCTGGCCCCGTTTTTGCTCTGTGCTTGGCTGCTTTTTGATTTATGTGCTTTAAATTTGCTTAAATTTGCTGTTTGTTGTCTTTGGCCATCACAGATTTGCCTTATTGTGTGTTGAACTGCATGAATTGTTTGTCATGCCAATTGTGAAAAAGCAATCGTACATTTTCAAAGAAATAATTTAATTGGAAATTCGAATAATAAATATATAAAAGCTTGGCAAGAACTCGGTGTCTTCTTGTAAGTTTTCAAAGTGGCTTAAACTTATAATATAATATTATTTATTTGAACTGAAAATGCATTCAATTAAGCAAAATAAATAAAGCAGATTTCAGTATTGATCGAGTTCAAATAGTAGAGACAATCAAAAGAGAAAGAGAAAGAAATTCGAATTTAATTTGTATTGAATTGTGAGAATAATGTATGAAATCAAAGAGAAATTGAAATCGACTTAATCTTGGGCTGAAATCATATTTATTTTCCGCAGTCCATTAAATAATAAATTACATTTTTGGTGATTGCACTCATTATAATTATTAGCAAGGTAAATGATTTTAATTAAATTAAAAGCAAAATCATGCTAGAAACACTAGTATTTATGCTGAGCATAATGTATCTTATGGCAAAGTTTTCTCAACTCTCCTTGGATTTCCCTACGAAGCATTTCCTTTCGAACCATTTACACAACTGCCTGGCTGCTCTACTGCCAGAAAGGCAACGACTGCAAAATCACAGCGCGACAAAAATTAAAATTGCAGCAAAATGGTGAAACAAAGGCGCACATTTACTTCTCGCGGAAGCAATTCATTTATTTAATGTTTCCTGCATTTTATTGTCGTCTGAAGCTGAACAAAATTTACGACAATGGCAACATCAACGGCAAACGACAACGACAACGGCAACGACGGGGGGCTGCAAAAAGCGCGGAAATGTTTAGTATGTATTTTTAGAAGCCAACAACCCCCCATGCCCCAGCCCGCCACAGTCTTCACTTGGGGTGCAACAAGCCAGCAAACAAACCACCGAGGCAAAAGCAACGGGCAAACCTTTGCCAGGCGAAAGACAAAGGCAAACAGCCTGCGACCCCCAATGAGAGTCACAACAAATAAGTTCTAGTCGAGGATAGTCGAACAGAGCATACCCTGCAGGGTAAAAGGTTTCGCTTGCGGGTAAGTCTTGTGGGGATATTTCCCTTTTTGTTTAAAATGCTTCAGATTCAGGTACATACAGATACTAACAGAGGGTAGTAAAAATAAGCCTGCATGATAGGCAATCCTTTACCAGAGAGTATAGACTTTCTGCGGACGTCCTGCCATAAATCCAATTATCTGAACGAGGAGCCTTGTGCTTTTATAAGGCCTAGCTAAGCGATGCCTTTGGAGACAAATTTAAGCCATTAACTGTTCTATAATAGTTTAGTTTATTGATGTTATTCAAAAATACGCACACTTAATAAGCTTATAAATGTCTTCGGCTGCCTCTTACATACAATTCTATAATGCCTCTTGGCTTATTTTATGCTTACAGGGTATAACAAGCATTCGATGCGCGTCTGCAGAAAATATTTCTAGATATATGAAAGTAATTTGTGTATGGAACGAAGTTGACAACTTCCAGGGGCAAACTCGAAACAATAGCTATGCACATACTATATCTACATATAAATACATAAAAATATATATGTGTGTGTGTGTGTGTGTGTGTGTGTATTTGCTATTCATTGAACCTGCTTTTGCAGTACATTTACATATTACAGTCGTGCACTTAATGTCGTTCATAAATTTCTGCAAATGTTAATGCGCTCTCCGCAGAGCGGGAATGGGGTCCTGGGGTTGTTAATATCACACAAACTTAAATGAAAATGCATGGGAAATGCATTTGTATCTACTCGAGACAGTGCTCCGTCTGAGTCTGTATGCTGTGTGGCATAAAGAGCGCTAAATAGCAAAGGCAAAGACATTAATGTTGGGTGTCAATGGCGCCTTAAACAACCATTACCAGGATCTGAAGCGCTATTGCAAGCTATTGAAAGGCAGCTGTCATCAATGTGTGTGCGTGTATGTGTGTGTGTAAGGATGCTGAATTTGCTTTGCTTGCCTTTAATTTGCGAGTGTGCAGCGTGCTATGAATGTTTGCCAATTACGCGACGTATGCGTAATGTGCCATGACGGCGCCTCAAAGTATGCAATACATATTTTCGCTAATGAATACGCTCGCCAAACTAATGGAATGTCCTTTGCTGCATGCCGCATTGACAACTGCATGTCGTAGATGCAACTTAAAGGCTTGTCATGTGCAATGTATCTATAAGCAGCTACACACAGTAGCAATATCAGCTAACATGGGACTCATTATGATTGTCAACCAGCTGCTGACTTATTAAGCAAGCCATCACATTGGGGCCAACTTCAGCAGCTACCCAATGGCCACTTGAGCACGAGCCTGCTGAAGTGCTAACTGGCTAACCAACAACAACAACAATAACTACACAACTACACACACACACACACACACACAGCGTATTAACACACTCCGTCGAGTGGCCCAAAACCCAAACAGCGAAGCAGCCGGCTGGGTTTTGGTCTGAGTCTACTGGCGCTTAAGTGCTTATTAACTTCTGCACACTTGAAGGCACAATTATGAAATCGTCAATTTAAACCAGACACGCACACGCACACACACACACACACACACACACACCCAAATCAGTAATCAGTGAGACAGCTGGGAGAAGGGGGCGTGGCATGACACGGTCATAATCGTGTCCAGCATGACAAGACAGGCTCGAGGAGAATTCCCTTAACTGCGTCTCTGTGTGCTTAAACAAATATACGAAACGTGCGTAAGGCACACTCGGCGTATGAGTAATAACTCTAGACAAGCGGAAAATTACGAACACTTGAGGCCACAGAATGTCAATGCCTGGCTCAATCTCCCTCTCTCACTCTCTCTTTCTCTCTCTCTCTAGTTGTCTCTGCTCTACTTGATTATTTGTAGTTAATGTGCATTACCTAAAGGTGCAATTTGTTTTCCAGCTGCCAAATGGTCTGTTTTCTCAGAGTTAACTCTGCTCGCCCTGGCTTGTGTGTGTGCGTGTGTGTGTATAATGACCTACGCAGGCAAGTTGCCGTCCCTGCAAAATATGTGTAGCATAATATTAGTTTTGCTTTATTGCTTTGCCCTCCTCACACTCCTCGATGCGATACAAGTCCAAGTGCACTCGATAAGCAAAAAAATGTAATTAATTTCTGAAGCTGCCAGTTGGGTGTGACAGAGGGCGGGAGGGTGGGGGCTGGTCACGGATGGCACAAATAAACACGCTCCAAAGTGCGCCACACGAAGTACCAAATAAACTTGAACCTTTAATTGGACGAATTTCTGCTACTAAGAAAAATTCTGGGAATATTTATTTACAATGATTGGAAATACGTACGACTGCGAACAACGTCAAAGAGACTTTAATATACTTCAAAATAGTATATTAAAGTTCATTTCATCAAATGAAAATACAGCTTATAACGTCTTGGGTTGACAATATTAATATTTAATTATATACGAAACAGTAGGAACAATATTTGCTAGAAAAATTTCCAGAATTGTATATTCGGGAATGAATGGAATTTTAAATGCCAAACTAATCTAGAGGACAATAGACAATACATGAAAATAGGTTCTGTTTTGTGGAAGTTAAAGTTGGTTGAAAACTAGAAAGGATAATTTCTATAGCGTTAAGATCTTGGTTGGCGAAATGACAGAAAAATAAACTTTAAGATGTGATTAATCAATCAAGGGATCAAACTATAACAAAAAATGCAGTCCTCATAGAAATCGGTTCGGTTTTGAAGAAGATATACTAGATTGAAGTCCACATGGGGCATTCTCTATCAAGATAAGATCACTACAAGTCTTGCTTACTATGAAGTTGGAAACTGAAAGTTAAAATCATAATCATAAAATAAAATTACTTATCAATTTTTGAAATAATTTAGTTTTAAATGCCGAGTCAATCTATAATCAAACCATTATGCATAGAAATACGCTCAGCTTTGACAGACTTATGTAAATGGGAAACTTAGAAAGAATGCTATCAATGAATCAAAATCATAATCATGATAAAATTAAAATTTTTGTTTTCTCAAATAATAAAATTAGAAATGCCAACACAATTCGAACAATCTAGCGTAAAAGTTCGGGTATGACAAAGTTATAAAGCGGTTCAGGTTAGAGGATTGATTAAGTTTAACTAAAGATATTGCTTGAGTAGTACGTATAGTATGTACAAATACTATTATTTGTATTGTATATAGTGGTCTGATGGAATGAAACTATATTTTACTCAATACACTTTAATCTGATTGAGAAATTGCCAACAAGCCTCCATTAATTAAGTTTATATCGGGACATAAGCATAATTTCAACTCAAAGATATAGATTTCAAAACCAAATATTATCAGGAGTCTCTTTTTAACGATACTTCACTGTGAACTCGCGTTCAATATATCAGTAAAAGAACTCATCTTTATCACGAAGTGCTGCTCTTAGTTAGCCGGAATTAAAAACTTTTATAGATATTTCATTTTCAATTAAAACGGCAGGTGAATTGTACGCGATCTATTTGCCATTGTGAATGACACTTTGTTAATTTATGCGGCAGGAGGACGCAGCATCCTGGGAACAGGAATCAGAGTCGAGCACTTGCTGGCAGAGTTGCCCGCAAGTCAAACAAAGCAGTTGATGAATTGATTTTAAATAAAATATTAAGACAATGGCAACGAGCTGCAAGCAGGGCGCTGCTGTAGTTGCACGAATGACTCATTTGCGGTGGGCACAGGTGGGGCGGGAGGTGCATATTTACTTACCACACCCTCGCCAATGTGGTGCACGGTGCAGGGCACGTGCGCGGTGGCGCCAATCTGTGTCGTCACCACGGTTGAGTTCTCTGTGCCAAAGTACATGGGCGTGCCGAACATATTATCCGCACCATCGACACCGTGCGTCGCCTCCAGATGATTCTCCATGGGCTCGGGCCTGTGCATAGATATGGGATACGGGCCGGCCGTGTCTTTGGCCTGAATCCGTGAGTGTTGCTGCTGCTGGTGCAGCTGTTGCAGCTGCAGCTGCTCGAGCTGATGTTGTTGCAGGTGTGGCGGCTGCGGCAGGCGCTTGTCATCGATCAAGTTGTTGGAGTCAAAGCTTGTGATGCTGCTGCCACTGGCAGAGCCTAAGGAGGCGCCTGGAGAGGACGAAGACAAGGAGGAGGAGGAGGTGCGCGGCTGTGGCGCTGTCAATGCGGCCGCCGATGCGGCGGCAAAGCTCGAGCCGAGCGATGGCGACATAATTAAATTTTGATTTATATGCTGCTGTAATTCCTCACTTGGGCTGCCTGACGTCGCGCTCTGTTGTCCTGGCGCCATTGTTGTTGCTACCGTTGCTGTTGTTGTTGCTGTTGCTGTTGCTGTTGCTGCCACGGATGCCATGTAGCCTGTTGAGTGGAATAGAGGGGAACACGGAATGAAGCCTCAATTTTAAAATGTGTTAATATATGCGCTGTCTGCCGTCGGATAAACAATAACAGCGTGAAGTCAATTAATTTGAATGCGCATAAGCGTTGCGTATACGTAATATCTTTCATTGAGATTTTCATTAGCAACGGGCAGACCAGCCCCCCTTTGCGCCCCTGCTACCTATTTGCATAAAATGACACAGCTAATTAGGGTCTCTATATTAAAATATTTTGAAGCGTTTGCCCCAAAGCCCCATGCCGCATGCACCCTCGCATAGAGCTTTTATTTGCCCAAAATCTGCGCATAATTTTACAAAAATTCTTGTCTTGCAAGAAACAAAAAATGTCAGACCTGGCCATATGTAAATATCTTCTTGTTTATTACACGCAATTGTTGGCACACGTGCTGCCAGCCAGAAGAAAATAACAAACAAATAAATATAAAAAATTATATACAAACAAGGTAAAATTTGAAAGAATAATAACCATTTTTGGCAAAGCCGAAGTTGGATTTCTCTTCTATAAACTACACAATATAACATACCCTGTAAATAATGTAATTAATGATTCAATTAAATGTAAATAAGTCAAGCCAAACTCACTAGGTGAAAGCCCTGACAGCTTTAACAATTAGCATGTTAACTCATAGTTTTAATTTGAATTTTAAGGGTTACTTTTTGGCAATATTTGGTTTTATGTTTACAATCTGTTCCATCTTTCGGATAATGAATACATTTTGTCTTTTAACTTAACTTTAAAGTTAGCTTTATATAAATAACATAAAGTCTGCTCCTGCAATGTAACGAATGAAATTGACGAGTATTTTTATGGCAGTCGTCTTATTATTAAATGTGCCTGAAATGATTTTAGATATTTCCAAGCAAGTGCCTATAAGGCTGTCGAACAGCTTTTAAAACAACGAAATTTCAAAATTCCGTGTGAAGTCTGCGGTGCCTTAATGTTGCCCATTTTATTAAGTGCTGTCTGCCTCAGATGCTAAGTATGTGACCTCAAACAAACGAAGCTGTTGCAAAACGGTTTTGCCTAAGCAAATATGGTATATAGGACACAATCTACGATACCCGTTGCGAGATATTGTCAAGATGGCACTTTTATGGGACCCTGAAGAGCAAATAACTTGCGTCTTATATGGGCAACAGCTGTTCTCTGTTGGAGAGATGATATATAGTTCATCAAATCATTCAACACAAGAAAATACATGTCTGAGATACATAGAGGTTTTGTTATTTGTTTGAATTCAAATTGTAACTGAATTAGATTTAAGAAAACGAATCGAAAGTAATTAGGTTATGCTCAAAGATTTCTGCTGAGAGCAAGGTCTGAGAGCAAGCTCTGAGAGCGAGTTAGTTGCTTCAGCTGAGCGTGGCGCAGCGTGGTCGTAATGTACGAAAGTGTTGTTGGTTTAAAGATGCAGAGAGAACGGAGAAGCTGAGAAATTGAAGAAGGAGAGCACCCAGGCAGTCTGCCTGCTAAATACGAAAGCTTTCACTTGAAAAAAGTTAGTAGAACGTTAACTGTTTTTCTACTTGCCCTCTCCCCTACATAACTACACAATTCAGCCAAACTATGTTACTTATCAGCCTTGGCAATCGTAATTACCAAGTTTAGTACAGTACCCGCTGTTAGGGCATACAAATTAAACAAGAACGCACTTATCATTTGCTGTTTGCACAGGCGCAAAATATGTTCATTTAATTTCATAAATTCGTGGAAGGAGAGCACACTTTATAAGTCTGCGGTTTGCTTTTAGTTTATATTCATGTTTATCAGCATTTGGGGGAAGGGAAGGAGGGCTTTCCGGTAGAGGGGCTTACAATTAAAGCAACCGCATAACACGTTTCAGCATCGCTGAATCTCATTTGCAGTGCGTAATTTGCGTAAACCAAATAATATTTTACAATTAAACATAATTGCATTGGGCAAACAGAATCGGTTTGGTTTTGGCCAGGCTTAGTTGGGTCCTGATTGGCTTTTGCTGCACGTCAATTAAGCCCAATGATAAAACATAATTGCTTTACATTAATTGGTCACGCATTTGATTTCTACTTGTACGCCACAAAATTTGTGCATAAAATTTAATAGTTTTCGATTTCGGTTTCGTCCTGCGAGACATGTCCTTACATAAATATTTTCACTAGCTCATTCCGTATTTATTATGCCAGCCTACAAATTATGACAACCGATAAAACTGTTTTCGGAATAATTCAGCCAGAACTTTACAATTTGTCTCTAGTCTATTTATAAAATTTGTATTACATATTTAATTAACACAAGAAATTCTCTAAGCTTCTGATTTAAGCAGCTTAAAATCTTTTGAGACATTTTGATTACAAAATGTCAATATTCAAAGAGAAACTTTCGTTTCAATTCCAGAGAATTATTTTAAGATATTCGTATTTATTTAATATTATGTCTGAGCGTTACTTAATTATTACAATTAAGTATCACAAATAAATGTTGTTTATTGTCAACAGTTGACAAATTGTGAAAGCAAAATAAATAAAAGTTTAGTTTAAGTACAACCAATTAAAATCAAATGCAAACCAATTAAAATCACATTGTCATGTTGGCACTATTGTCAATATCTATGTGTATATAACTATTTATGACAGCTGCTGATGTTGACACAAATGTCAGCCAGTGCATCAATTGTCGATCTATTTGCTGAAATAATTCACAGCAATTGCTGTCTCGAAAAGAAATTTGCATTTGGCTTCCCCAAACTATATCAAATTTGCGGTCTGTGCATTGTTGTCCGGCCAGGAGCAGGACTTTGGAGAGCGGCTCCCACAAGCAAACAAATAACCAGCTGCTGCTGCTGCGTGGGGACAATGCCATGGCTGCATTGTCCTTGCCATGGTTATGGCCATTGGCACCCAGGACTTGGGCCAAAACGCAGCATCGTGGCATTTTTGTCACGTTCGCACGTGACTGCTTACGGAATTCGACGAATGCTGTCTACTTTCTACATTCTACTTTCTACTTTCTATTGCTTTCTGCCGTTCAGTTTCCCAGTTCATAGCTCGCATTGCTTGTAATCGCTATGGATGGACGACAGAACCGCATTAAACCATCGAAATGGGATGTTGATGCGGTTCCTGTTCTTGTTGTTGTGCCTTGTGTCTGGGTCTGTGTTGTTGCCGCATTTGCATTTGCAGCAGAACCAAAAAATAGAAAAATAAGCAGCAATAATACAGTTACAAGCTCCTGACGGCAATATACTCTGTTCACTGTTTTGTATACTTGCTGGAGCGGAAGTCGTTTCATTTAAAACTAAATGATTTTAGCTTCCGAATTGTGGAATACAAGGCTTGTTACTAATACTTTTGATTCCTTTTGATCCTATTTTATTACAGAGTTAATAACATTGTGTAAAGTAATTCTAAGCTGTCGCAAAATTATAAACGATATTATTATATGAGAAGTGGAAATGAGGAATGAAAGAGCACCAAAAATAGCATATTAAAAGGTCAAGACAACAATCGTAATGTCATCATTGATTATCTTTCATTACTATTTCGATTTAAGTGGGAAAACAATCGATAGTTGCGATAAATAGAAAAGCATCGAGAATATTGGCAAATATGTCGATAACTTTGGAGGTAGCGAAGAAAGGACAGACGAAGGCATCTAAGAACTCAATATACCCTGTTGGGCTGTCAACAGAGAGTATACAAAAAATATATGCATTCTTTGGCTGCAGTTGGGCGACTTGGTAATTGAATTTTTCACAGCGAGTTGCTGATGCGACTGCTGGCGCTGTTGTTGCAGCTGCAAGTGCAACTGCAACGGCTGCTGTGGTGCGTTGTGGTTCTTCCTGGTGGATTTACAAGCACTGCGCATTGTCAACGCAGTCAGCGGCAGGGAAATCCACCCGGCAGCAGCAACAACAACAAGAAAAGCAACAACAACGGCGCATATTACGCCACAAACATTTTGCGACAAGACAACAACAATTCGCATTTAGTGCACAGCGTGTGTGTGTGTGTGCGTGTGTGTGTGTGAGCGTGTGTGTGTGTGATTATTACCGCTACGACATTTGCTAAACTTTGCAAATGCAGTCAGCCAAGTAAGCAGCAATGTGTGTGTGTGTGTGTGTGTGTGTGCGTGTGTGTATGTGTGTGTGACATTTTAATCAAAAGTTGCGCATTCTTCTTCCATTGTTTGCAGTTTTTCCAACTAATATTAATGATTTCCCATCTCGCCAAAAAGTATTTTAAGCCTCAACAATAATTACATTTTGTTGTTGAAACCAAAAAATGTCGACAAAATATATTAATTCTTTTGGCTAACTAGCAAATTTATGGATTTCTAAATAAGTTACAAATTGATTGTGACATAGAATAGTATTAGCTGAACGTAATTTGATTTACGCTGTTGCGGCAAAAATAAATTGAATTGTCACAAATTTGAAATTCCAAATGTTTTTAATAATAATATGCATTCTGTGCTTACATTATCATTTGATTTTCAATTTTCTATAACAATATTATGTGCACGAATTTCGCTAATTAAAATACGAAAAGAAAATAAACAATTTGGCAAACTTGCAGCCATTGACCGACGATTAAATACCCTTGAGAATTAGTTAGAGCATGCTAAAGTATAACAAGGGTAAGCTGATCCTATGCCAAATCATATATAGTGTGCCTTAGAAGTTATTCAATTAAATCTTTCAGCCATTATACTTATTTGGACTTCATTTTATAGAAGTCCTTGCAAATTAATGCTTGTTTTTGATCTCAAGCAATATAATCATATTTTATGTTACGAATTTTAAAACATAAATCTTCCTGCATTAAATATTGTATACCAAAGAATCCGCAAACTTATATTTTTTACGGCCACGAGGATAAAAAGTCCTGTCTGCAATAGATACAAAATTTCTAGCTCTGAAAGACACTTCTGTATACATGCTATTCGCACCTGGAATCAACTTTCCCATCATTTAAAAACTTTTAAAACAAAACTAGAAGCTCACGAACATATCAACAACTGTTCCTAAAAAATGAATAATAATAATAATTTTTGTTGAAATATGTATAAATAGTTAGGTAACAATTATAACTTGAACTTTGGTCACACTTAAGTTCCCTTGTTTTGTTCTCATTCTCATTCGTCTTATGTCTAACAGATCTGTCGATAAGATTACCTTCGAGCCTTAAACTGCAACTGCATTTCGACTCTTTATTTCCCTGGAAAAACTTTAGTATTCCAATAATTTGAATAACTAATAATAACTTGAAAATTAAATCGTTAAATCTAGCGACTGACTAGCGCCCTAACTTATAAGCTCAAGCTTGTAGTACTCGGAAATATCAAAATAATAAATAAAATTAGACTTTTTCCATTAAGCGAAGTGAAAGTTGGTCAAAAGAATAAAAGCCAGATAAATTGTTTAATTAAAAAATAAAATAAAATAAAAAATGCTAGCTTCACCAAAATTTGACCAACAAAGTTTTAAAGCAGCTTTAACTAGTTTTTGTAGCTGAGAGGGACAGCAAGATAAATATTACTATATGCTCACAGCTCATCTATCAATCAAGAATATATAGAACATATATTTATGCATATACCAAATGAACATTTTGCAGATGCCGCTGTGAAACATGACAGATGTGGAATATATGTATATAGAATATATATGTATATAGACATGCCCCATACAAGGTTATCCAAAATGAATGCCATGAAAATTTCTGCTTTGTTCATGTCAGTATTTTTGTGTTTGTTTTTTTTTTGGGGGGCCAACTCCCCCCTTTGCTGCTCCCACATAATTTATTTTACGTTGTTAACTCAATTTGCGGACGCTGTAATTTAAAACAACACACGAAACAATTGACACAAATTTTTGTGCAGGTTACTTAGTTTAAGTGGAAATTGAAAAGTTTTAATTAAATGCTTAAAATTTATCAATTAGTTGTGCGCTGTAAATGTATGCCCCGGCCTCGTTTCCGTGCTCCTACTCCTTTGCACCGCCAACAACATTTTGTTTGAAATTTGCAACAAAATTTGAGAAATACTGTTTTGGCCGAAATGAACATTCGCTTTTTGGCCCCGGAAGCACTCGACGGCTGCTGCCAAGCTTTGAATTTTCCCGTTCCCCATTTCCCATTTCCAGTTTTCAGCTTTCAGCTTTCAGTTTTCAGTTTTCAGCTGCTGCTGTTCATTACGGGAAAAGTTCTATTCAAACAGCCAAAGAAGTTTGCCCGAACGAAGTCGCGACTTTGTTTTTATTGCAAATATTTTTGAAGCTAAATGTTTGTATTTGACACTTGGCGGTAATTTTGTGTAAATGCGTCAACTGGCCCCTGGCCATAGACAGGGCCAACAACGACAACAACGACAACAACAAGAAGAACAACAGCAGGAAGAATGGCACAAGATGTGGCAACATTTAATTGGGGCACGCCCACACGTACAGCAAATGGACGCCAGAGCGTTTAACTTTGCGACTGTCATAATTTTTATTGGACGTTAACATTAACAGCCAACACTCAACGTGAACAATGGTTCTGGCCATGGCTTAAAGCGCAAGTGTAAACTCAGATAAGTGTGGCGGGAAGTTGCAACTATTTGCCATTTATTTTCCAATAAAGCGTCACCGAGCTGCGCTCTTAACAATCATTAATGCCACCTCCAAGCGCCCCATGCCGCAGGACACTCCCGCCACCCCTGCTACACAATTGCCAGCTGGCAGCTGGCAGGACTTCAGTTCACAAAAAGGGCCACTAACTGCGCGTGGAGGCGCTCATAAAAAGGCATTAAGACTAAAGTAAAGTGCCTATTTAAGTTGAGTCATAAAATTGGCTTTCTATCTGGCAAATAGCAGCAGGCAAAGCTGCTTCAAGGCGCCAAAGTCCAAAGGAGACACTGAGTCCTCGCATAGGCACAACAATTCCTTGTAATTTTATTTATTTTATTTCAATGCGTGTCTAAGTGCTCAACTTTCGGCATTGCACAATATGCCAAATGCTATTCTTAGTTCTCGCCCCAGCTGACTTTTCCCAATTTTCTTTCAGCCATTTTGCATAGTTCAAATTGTTTAGAAATGCCTGTAAAAATGTTTACGTAGTCGGAAGACCCAGAAACTTTCAACTTTTGACTAATTAGCAGCACTTTTAAGGCAGCTGAGTATTAATTTATTGCCATAGAGCATTTGCTCACATTTTGAGCAATTTGAGTTAGGTTTCCTCATATTTATTTATTTTACTGCTGTAGCTTTGGCAATTCATCATGCTGCGAGCATTTCTATTTTTGTAACTTGTGCCGCTGTCAGACGTATCAAATGTTGATTTTTATGCCAATTCATCAAATGTGGCGTCAACACTCGCTTTTTTGTCAATAAATGACGGCTTTTTGGTCTCGATTAGGTGACATTGTTAGCGTGCTCCATCATATTGCCACAGATACTTATTTTTATATACTTGTAAGTGATATATACACACACAAGAAAGCTGTTGAGCTAACTGCGTAGTATTTTGTGCCTCAGATCTGACGGCATTGGCTGAAAGCAGCACTTAGGCTTTAAATTAATCTGACAACAAAGCAAACATTTAAGACATTCTCTTACATTTTAATTGCGTTCTGTTAACTACATTTATTATGCAGATTAGGTGAATAGCTAGTAAGCTTCACAAGCTTTGAAAGCACATTAAAGCTTCACTTCGCCCAAGTGCCACTCAACTCTCACATTTACACTGAGTGGTTACAAGTTACAAGCATTTGTCATTTATTGTGCAGACTAAGTGAACAGCTGAGAAAGCATCGCAAGCTTTGAAAGCACATTAAAGCACATTCGGGTAGACTATATTTCTATAAATAACAAACATTTTGGAAATTCTCTCACATTTTACTTTGCAATCTGTCTTATCTGTCTGTTTCTTAAGCAGATTCAGTGAGCATCCGAAAAAGCAGCAGAAGCTTTGAAAGCACATTAAAGCTCTTCTTCATTCAAGTCGCACTCAAAACACCAGTTTAGACTGAGAGGTTAACAAAAACTGTGTTTGCAGAGCTTTCAGTAGTTGAAGCTTTTAAGGAGCTTTAAATATTTAAAGCTGCTGCAAAATAATGAACTGACATTCATCAAAGCTTACATATTTCCAATTTGTGTATGCTAAAACAACTATCGCATGCAAACAGTTTACATCTGTGACATATAATGCTTTTATGCAATATGCCCTTCCAGTTTTATGAAGAGCTAAGGCAGAGGATTGCCAAAAAGTGTGCGCAACATTAATAAATTATGCGAACAAAATAAATAAGGTACAAATATGCTACAGCGAGGTTTTATATCTGCAAAGCCGTTAAGCCTGCTGGCCAACTGTGTGTCTGTGTGTGTGTGTGTCTGTGTGCTTGGGTGTGAGTGTGTGAAATCAAACGGAAAAGTCAGCAAAAGAGGAAAATATAAAAGAGCATAAGTTAAGTGCGTCATGTGGCAAGTGCTGTGTGTCCTGGGTGTGGGCATGTGAATCCTGCCAGCCTGTATTTGAGCTGGAGTCCCTGTCTGAATCTGAATCTGAGTCAGACTCTGAATCTGAGCCGTATGCCTAATGAAGATTTATATTTTCAATAGGTCGCACACACACTCGCACACTTGCACACACACACGCATTTGGGCAAATTGCAAGCACGTGCAAATTAGAATACAGAATACAACAAATGCCGCCTTCCATGCTTGACTAAGCACTTTGAATAGTCGACCTCAGGCCAAAAGGGCAACGACGGCAACGACTTCAATAAATGTTTAGTATCTGCCAGCCGAAATGGGGAACTGCAGACCCTAGGCGAGAGTGAGAGTGAGAGTGTGAGTGAGAATGAGATCCTGCCCAGTCACTCAGTACATAAAATTAAATTGTCAACTTCCGTAATGCGGCACATAAACACACACAAAACTGAAAGAGAGAGAGAGAGAGTGAGCCCTCAGACGCTGACCAAAGTGGCCGAGCGAGCATCAAAGTGAAAATATTATTAAAAGCAAAATAAAGCAAAAACAAAGAGAATAAAAAACTAAAATATACAACAGCTAACAGGCAACAGCCAACAGCCAACAACAAGGACCGCAATCGGAGAAGCAAAACGAACTTTTTGGCAGTCCACTTAATTCGGCCAGCTTCAGACACACTTGACACATTTTATACAAAGCAGGCGACGTCGCGTCGGACTCCGATGGCCGATAGCCGATATAAAATGCTGCACAGGATGTGGCAAATTTGGCGGCCCTTCCTTGCGATTCAAACGTAATCAGAGCCAAACAGTTGCCTAGCAGGCACTTCAATGCCCTTACTCTTTTCAGACATCAACTTCTTCAAGCAGACACATATTTCGATGCTCAGAGCGCACAGGGCATCTAGACTTTGCTATAAATCAAGGACCAACTTTTATTTTATGGCTTTGTCCATTTCAAAGTGTTTATTGCTTAATTTAGTTGCTTTGATAGCCCCAGTCCAAAGGTGCAGGGTATCTACCACATGGAAGCCATTTTTTCCATTTCACTGATTTGAAAATATTAAAAGTGTAGAAAGGTATCTAGAGATTGCTTTTATCCCAAGCCGTCTAAATAAAAATACCTTTTTCTGATAGTTTTTATATTTATGTATTTTATTTTTCTTGATTGAGCTGCCTGGGCCGCAATAGCTGAAAAGTGTAGGGTATCTAAGTAATTGTCAAACAAGTCCTTTTCCTCCCATTTAATGTGTTTCTGTTAAAAGAAGTAGGGTATATAGAATTCGCTCTGCTGCTTATATAAAATAGAAAATTCCATTTTATTACTTTGGCCATTTCAAAGTGTTCTTTAGATAGCATATAGGGTATCTAAACTTTGATGATGCTTAGCCAAATGCTGAGTTCATACCTTTGCTTCAGCTTGAGCGCATATTACATTTAATGTCCTTGAAGTCATCTATTTAAGTTCAATTTATTTGCGGCCGATGGGACAGCTAAACGAATACCATTGATCGATTCCCATTTGAAATGTGGCTTTGAGCGCTGAGCGCTGAGCGCTGAGATTTGGCCAAATCTCATCCTGGCTTTCATGTTTGCTGCCCCTTAACATTTTCATGCGCCAATGTGAACTGTCACATTTCGCATTGGGCCTGGCTGAGAGTGTTGGCCCTTATCCGTTTCATGCCATTGACATTTCCACACTAAGCCCAAATAGCAAATGGCTTTGGCTTTGGCTTTGGCTTTGCCTTTGCCTTTGGCCGGATGTCCCACATCCTGGCGTTGTGAATTTAAAATGTTTAGTTGATTTGCTTTGGACCATAAGCAATGTCAAACAAATGAAATTGCGGCTTAGCTTTTCAGTATTTTGTCAATTAACAGCGGCATTTTTCTCATTTTTGTTGGCAATCAATGCACGTGTATTTTATTTTGCTCTGATCCTTGTGCAATTACAACACAAACGTAGGACTAGAGGGGCAAGCACTGGATTGACCTATTGTTCGAATGCCTGTGGGCAACCGCAGTTGTAATTCAGTCAAGGTGTTGACTGCAGCTTGAGGTCTCAGCAAGCCACAATTGTTTGGCTTGATACAGAGACTGAGCAATTTGAGCCACATTTTGCCAAAAATGTTGAGCCTGAATGTATTTGGAGTATTTTTTCATTACATAAAACAAGCACGATTACAATTTTGTGGCTACAAATAGAAATGCAGGCAGTAGGAAAAAAATGTTGAGTTATTTCAAAGCTTGATTGGCATTTCAATTAACAAATCGAACATTGGCAGTGCACCTGCCCGCAGACACAAACACAAACACAAGCAACAACATATTGCAACAGGCAACTGGCAACTGGCAACTGGCAACAGGCAGCAGGAAACAGGAAGCAGCTGAAAAACGTAGCCAAAATAGTACAGCATCAGCAGCTGCATTAAAAACTTTAGCACGCACACATTGCGTATACGTAATATAAGTTAGTCGTCTGTAAATTTAGTTGCAAAAAGTTTGCTCTTACTTGCCACATGCAACAACTGCAGCACGTCACGTTTCGCCCCGTCTCCTTTGTGTGCTCCTTTCACTTATTATCTAAACAAATTGACTTTAATTTTGTAGCAAAATAGCAAACAGCAGCTGGCGCCGGTGCACTTTGCATGATTTCCTGCCATTAAGTGTTTTGGCCCTTTCTCCCTCTTAACTCACTCAACTGGCCAATTAACGAAATGATCGAGCTGTGCGGCACTGTGGCCAGGTGGAGCTGCATTCGTGACTGGGCAACATTGTTGTTGCACACAGGACACGCTAATTGCTCAAGTTTTCGTTGCAGTAATCAATTTGGCTTATGCGAAACTTCTTTGCATGCGCATTAAAATGGCTGTTTGCTTGTTTGAAATTGGCAGGACAGCGCTGAAATGTATGCTACACAAATGGAACAATCGCTTGTGGTCAGTTGGCTGGCAAGTTCCCTTAGAGTCCAGTCAATCAGGCCGAGCAACTCAGTGGCAAGCGCGCCTGGGGTGCTCTTTGATTCACCTGGCAAGGTAAACACTGCCATTCAGCAAATATTCACAGTTCTGTGTTCTGAGTTCTGGTTGCACAGATTGGCACAGCTGGATTTAAGCCACAATTTCGAGCTGGAAACTACAATTGCTGCCAGGTGACTTCATTTCATTTATATTGTTGTGGCAAGAGCCTGTTCTGTGGCATTGTTATGCTGCCCCAAAACTGCAGAGCAAAAGCTGTTTGAATTATAGAGAACTCTGGCAATCTACTCACTACTCTATATATGCTCTTGCTCTCTTTATCAAAATTAGCTAAGCAATCTGTAGAAGCTAATATTATTAGCTAAGTGATGGCTGTCAGAAATTTATTGATTTGCCCATTGGCATTCATAATGAATTATGATAATTAAGTCGCAAAATGCCTAATGAATGCCTGTCACAAATGCTAAAAGTAATTTATTCGCCTCAACGAGCACATCGAGAGCAATATTCGATCAATAAATTTGTTTACTACGCAGTTTGAGCAAATCGGACATTGCAATCCTAATAACTAAATAGTATATTTGAGTTTGCTTTAATATTTGACTTTTGTGCAACACAGCTGACCCACAGACCCACAGGGCATCATCATAACTTTCACTTTTGTCCTGCCCCTAGAGCACAACATTTCAACAAACTGAGCGGAAACCAGCGAGCATAATAATAACGCTGCCAAGTTTACCATTAACTAAGTTAAGCAACAAAGTTTTCCACTTTTGAGTTTTTAACTGCAACAAACACCACGCCCCCAAAGGCACACACTCACACACACACACACATACACACACACAGACAGAAGTAGAACAAAACATATAACAGTGCAAATAAATTTTATTTAAGATTTACTTGTTAGTAATGCTATTTGCGTAGCTGTGCCACGCCCCCACTGGAGACACAGCTTTATATATAGACAACGCCTCCGCAAACACAATCTCACACAAGGACTCTTTTTCGGTAAGCATGGCATAAATTTATGAAAGGCATGCGGCTATAAGAAGCATCTAAACTTCACGTTTGTTATACCCTGCACTTTAAAATGGCCTCATAGGGGGATTATTAACTGTTGTAAGGACTAAAAAAGTGAAAAAGAATGCGATATTTGATGACTTTATAATGTGTATAACAGCAGAAGATGTAGAGTCCTTCTGCCTAGCAATGGGCAGGAAGTTTAACAGCTAGAGCAATGAAATTTAATATGTGAGCTCTTATAGGTAGTATACCAAATATAGTTCACACTCAATACAATAGGGAAATATGAATCTTATGCTCCCTTTCAAGCCATTAATATTGCACTCCTATTGATCATTTATATACCATTTAAAAGGTTTTTGAATAATCCCTGTGCATCATTTATTAACAATGTAAACCGTTTGATTGATTTCATTGCCAAAATAACGTGTTATAAGTGACGCTGGCACAATAATGCATAAAACACAGACATGGCTTACTAGATTTTACAAAAAAATGTTTAAAAATGTGTAAAAAAAATGGATAAAAATGATGTACATTTTTTTGATCCTATAATTTAGTCGACTGCGTAGACCACTTGCGAAACTAGTTTGAATTAAATCAGAAATATAAAAAAAAACTAAATTTAATTCACAAAATAAAATAAAAAGAATAAATATGCAAAACTAGATTAAGTTGCCACTAAAGGTAGCGGAAAGCTTGTTTAAATTATATAAATTGTTGAACCAAAAAAAAGAAAGAATAAATAAATTCTTTATTGAAAAAAAAACATAACGCTTAATAATAAGCAACACTAATAGATTTACAGACTTCATTAAGCCGGATGACTGTTAACAATAAGGAAATATTTAAAAAATAACTCAAAATTAGTAGAAATAAATATAATTGCGCATGTTTTAGGTAGCACCAATAGTTTTAAGATCCTTGAGTGTTCCAGTGTAGTTTAATGTTTCTTTTGGCAGGTTGTGCTGGGTATCTTTTAGTCGAGCACTCTTGCTTGGAGTATGCGCACTTATTCGTAGCGTGGCATGCAGGCAAATCTGCGCGTAAGGCAGGAAATATTCAATCTATGCGGCATGCGCGTGTATGGAAAACCAAAATACAGCCACATACACACACACTCACACACACACCCACACACACATTGTGAGATACAGTTACCTCATTGTTAAAGCAAAGTCAAGTGAATAAATGCAAATGAAAGGGGATTGTTCGAGTACTCGGCTGAGGAACTGCCTTTTGCTGTGGGCGACTTGCGTGTTTGTGTTTCTGTTTCTGATTCTGTTGGCGGTGTCTGCTGTCGTCTGCCGCAACCACACCCCCCTATTAGAGCCACCAAACCCGGCCCAGGACATACTTTTACAATATCTAATGGCAAAATTTGTTGTCGCAGTCGCATTCTTTGCTGTCATCATCATATTCTGCTCGGCGATGTCTCGCTGCCGTTGTCGTTGTCTTTTCGCTTTGCCAAGATATTTTCTACCCTCACCCCTCCACCCTCAGACCCTTTTTGGCTTTGTTGACAGTATCATTAGGCATTGCTGTTGCCGTTGCTACTTGCTGCTGGCGCTGTGTTAACCGTTATCATTTGTTGTCCTTGAGTTGCGCTCATGTCCTTTGTAAGCGAAACTGAAATCGCGTAAATTTCTGGCCCCCCAAAGATTAAAGGCAACAAATAACAAAAACCAGCCCACGAAATACGCTTCTTGTTCTTCACCAGGATCTTTAATTTTGCTTTTCTTTATATATTTTTTTTCTTCTTTGATTTCTATTTTTGCTTGGCTGGCAAAAATATTATCTGCGCTGCTTTATAGTATAAGTACTATATTCGAGTCTACTGTGTGTTTTTATAATTTGTGGTTTTCTTTATATTTTGTTTCGGGCTGAGCACTGAAATTTAAGCAGCCAGCCATAAATTACACTTGTTGGCCACACTTTCCACTTTCCACTTTCCATATTCACTTTCAGTGGGGGCATACAAAAAACATTTGCATACTTCTGGGCGCCAGCGACTTTCAATACGTTTTTAGCTCATTAACGCAGCCGCAGCAGCTTCAATTGCGTCACTCAGTCAGTCACTTTGTCACTGTGTCAGTCTGTCAGTCTGTCAGTCAGCCCACAATATTCAGAAATCCGACCGCAGAAACCCATTCCAGGCTCGGGCAATAATTTCGAGAGCAATTTTCATAAATTAGCTTGTCACACGCTCGCTCCACTCGCCTCGCTCGCCCCCGCACAGCCTCCAACTGTCAACTACTTCAACTGTAATCCAAATTGTTACGCAAGGTCTTGTACGCATCTACACACACACACACACACACACACACAGACACTTTCCACAACCGCCCCCAGGCGACTGGCCCCGGCCCCTTCCAACCAAGAGTTTGCTTTTTAGTTACAATTGGGCGCGGGCGTCGCAGGGCAGCTGCCATGGGGGGAAAGAAGGACATGCCGCCAAATTTACTGCGCTTTAAACTTTAATTTATGTAGAGCACACAAATGTGCAGCCAAATGGCCTAAAAGTTAAAGCGCCCCTCCAGCGAAAGTGTAAATTATCAGCGGTAATTAAGTAAAGCCCATGCATGTCGCATCTCTGCTTGTTTTGTGTGTGTGTGTGTGTGTGTGCGCGGATGTGTGTGTGGGTGTGTAAGCCATTAGCTGTGGGCCGCGTCGCGTTGCCTATAAATTTCAAATTTAATTCCAAAGACAAGCGCTTAAACCGCACAACCCGACACGCTTCAACAAATCATTTTAAATTTGCGGCGCTAAATTTGACAAAAAAAAGTGCTTAAAATTGATGTTAAAATACCACAATTGATCGATTGCCATAAAAAACTCAAAACCAGATTAAAATAATAAATTCAATTTGTCTTTGGCAAACTTTATAACAATCAAGAGCTTGGCATTATTTGCTGCTTTTATGTTTAACAATTAATACAAGAATAATGTAGCTGAAAAGACTTTAAAATTGTTTAAAAATGTTTCATAATAAATGCCTAAAATTATATTTTTTGGTTCAAAGCAGTACTGCCTTTGTCAAAATATAAAAAATATTAAATAGATTTAAAACAAGTAAGAATGCTATAGTCGAGTATACCCGACTACGAAACTCCCTGTACCCAGGTCTAAAACATTCAATCACATCTACGTCCACTTACACATACACACACACATACACAAAGGCGCACACACACACTGGCGGCAAAAGCGACAGCGCAAGCGAGGCAATTTAATTGGTGGCTGTGCTTCTCCTTCCCCCTCTCGCTGCATTACTGAATCTTCTTTCGTGAATAACTTCCGTGTTTATTATCCGATCGACTTGAAACTTGGACAGTAGATTAAGAGAAACTAAAGTATTGTTCATGCCAAATCTAAAAGCTATATCTTGAAAATTGTTACTGTTAAACGGTTTTAATCGATTTGCGGGGGAACGGGGGAGATATCTGAAATATGAAACAAACTTGATCTGCGTATGCTATACAGGTACCTACATTTCAAATTTGGTGTCTCTAGCTCTTGTAGTTGCTGAGATCGACGCGTTCATACAGACGGACAGACAGACGGACAGACAGACGGACATGGCCAAATCGAAATCTCTTTTGATACTGATCAAGAATATATATACTTTATAGGGTCGAGATGTCTCCTTCTGCCTGTTACATACATTTGCACAGATTTAGTACCCCCTTTTTACCCATTTTATGGGTACAGGGAGTAAAAACTAGATACTATAACTATATACTTAGGCAGAAAAGGCTATGAAGTCTGAACTCCTTATTGTAATTAATATTTGGACACACACAAATACACATAATTATTTTGCTGTGAATAAATGAAATTAAATGAAATTAAAATAGGATTACTCATATGAGAATGAATTCTTAAATATACTCTACCCAGACTTAATTTTAGATTAAGTTTCACTAGTATTTTTGCTATTAATTATAATGGAAGTTGTTTAAAAAAATCAAAAAAAAAGCAATTAAATGTTACATAAAAGTTTTGTTTACAAAAAGAAAATAAAATAAATAATTTTATATTATAAGTTAGCGAATTTTCTAATTAAATATACTATATATTAGCTGCAAATCTAATCTTAATACATTATGAATCCATCAGGATGGAACATAAATGTTTGGACCAAAATGAGTTCATAGTCCTGAATTTAGATACAGCTCCTTAAGAGGTTTATATGAGCTTGCAGGCAGCTTGAAGGACACTGCTGCATTAACAGTCTAACAAGTCACAGTTTATGAAAAAATCATTTATTTATCAAAATTAACTATAATACATTTAAAAAATAAAATAATATTTTAATTAATTATAAGAAAATTTCTTCACTTGTTCATTTATTTTCTAAATTTGATCAATTAGACTGCACTTTTTGTATAAAGTTATAGATTCTATTTATATTGAGGTATGATACTGTTTAAATATATGATGAGGGAAGAGAATTTGAAAAACGGGCATGCCCTTCACAAGCACCTGGACTAAAAAGCATGAAACCAAACCAAAGTACCCATAAATAGCTAACAGAAAGAACTATATGGCTTATTATAACTATTTCTAAGGCATCTCCTTATGCTATAGCTATTTGATATCTTCCTTTTCAAATGAAATGCCTGTATTAAGTTTCATAAACTGGACGCAGCTCTTCGATTTGAGCATGTGTACTCTGCTTAGTACACTGCTGACTTTATTAACTGCCTCAGAAACCTTGAAAACTAAACCAGCATGTCCAGAGCAGTTGGACCCAGTTCAGCAGCCCCCGTCCCTTGGCGGAAAGAACCCACAAGCGATGCTGGAAAATTAATTACCGCATCATGGCGCGAAAATGGCCGCCACGTTCGCTAATGCCTCAAAAGTCATGTCTAACTTTTGTGCGCTGCCAACTAAAAAGTTTCTAATTACGACCGTGAAACCGGCTGGCGATTTTTTATTCACTTATCTGGGGTCCTGGAGCAGGAGACTGGGGATAGGGAACAGGGGACAGGGCAGGCGGGGCATGTGCCGCTTATCGTTTGGTGTTTAAGTTTTTAATACAACGCTCGCCCAACTGTATATGTATATGTATATGTATATGCATTATATGCTATAGCTGCTGGGATAGAATGGAAGCCATGTAAATTGTAATTACACTTAAAACCATAATCCGGCTTTATGTGTTAAGCGCGCACCGTTTGAGACAGTGAGACAGTGAGGCAGTGAGGTGGGTGGGTGGGGGGCAGGACTGCCGAAAAGGCGCATTAAGGACTGCTAAGCAGGGAGCTTTGGCCAAAACGCGACAGCCGTGAGTTACAGTTACTTAACGCCGAATCCCAAGGTGAGCTCCCAAAACACTCATCGAATTAAATCAAGAAATATGCATGTTAAGAAATTGAATCAAGCTTAATGCAAAGGGGCAAATGGAAATAAATCTACAAAACTCGCAGCACAACAATTTGGGGCAAGTCTCTTCCCAAGTCTGATAATCCACATACAAGCCAAACTTCGGAGGCAACTCGATGATGCAGCTTCATTCGCGGCTAAGACAAACTGTGGGGCATATGTCTTTGGCACAGCTTTGTGGCATGCAACATAATTTCAATTTTGAGAATTGTAGCAACAAGCAATACTTTATCCTGATGACTTCTGCTGTCGCTGCTGCTGCCGCTGCTCCTAAAAGGATACGAGCACTGCCGACGCCATTTGGCATTTAGCTTTGCATTTTGGCGTCAATGTGCTCGTTGGCATTTAAAACGCAGACAGTTTGCTCCAGTTGCTCCAACGCGCAATTACTTAGAAAACACACACACACACGCACAACAAGCGCCAAATGCATGCATGTGTGTGTGTCCGTGTCTGTTTGCATATTTCTGGCTAAAAAGTTGGCCAAGAAAAAGTCAAAACCAAAAAGTGTTCACTTGAAATTCAAGCAATTGCTTTTGAAAAGTTTCAATTTCTGCGAGTTTCCCGTTTCAAGTTGCCGCCGAGACAAATGATAGGCAAATTCTGTTCCTTTTTTTGTTATATATAGTATACTACATATATATATATTTTACTTTTGCTGACAACTTTCGTAATGAAATTGTGTCAGCGGGATTTGCGTTCAGTTTTCGCTTTTTGTAACTTTAACATTTAACTTTGGGGCAACAGAACGTCAAAAGTGACATAAGACACACCAAATTAAATCAGGCGCGCACTTCAGTCAAATTAATTGCGCAAATAAACTGCCAGCCCCACAGCATTGGGGCCCCTTTAGACCAATAATTAGGGAGGGGGCTGCAACAGCCACTTGGCCACAGCTCGTTAGCAAAGGGTCCAGGGTCCAGGGTCCTGGCGACCCGTCTAACTATGCACGTCATCATGATGATCATCATCACCCTATAACGATGATGCGCAACTTTGGAGGTTCGTCGCAAAGTTTGACCCCAAAAAAAATGCATAAGAAAGAAGTTGAAGTGGAAGATGAATGTTGGGTAAATCAGAAAATCATTTGCATATACGATAAGCAGTCAAAGTTGAAGTGGCTGTCAGCCAGGTAAGTTGACTCTTTGCTTGTCTTTAATGGATTTGCATGATTTGCAAAATGAAAGCCACAAAAGTTGTGCTCCAGCCAACAACCAACTCCCAAGTGAAGCCACATAACGAAATTGAACGTACATTTCAGTGATATAAGTATTTGAGCTGCGTAACACGCTCGTAACTTGACAATTTACCACGCACTAGCATAAGCCAGTTAAAATGTGAGAGTACGACCTGGAAATACCCTAGATAATGTGGTAATGTGTAGGAAATTTAAGATGATATATCAGATTTTTATTCGATTTCCAGGCTAGACCTTCAGCCTCTTCAAAATAAAGCATAGGTTTTCTAAACTTCTGCTATAGGAGAATCCACATACTTATCTTAGGAGCTCTAGCTTTTATAGTTAATTTGATAAAGAAGACAGATGGAAAGGCTATTTATTATATACAGTTTGGCCTTATCTAAGACTTTCTATGAGTTTTCTATACTTCTGTTACAGCAAAAGCTACATACCAAATTTAGTAGCTCTAGGTTTTATAGTTCATATGGCTATGCAGGTTGAGGGAAAGGCTATTTATTATATACAGTTTGGATTTATCCAAAACTTTCTGAGGGGTTTCTACACTTCGGTTACAGGAAAAGCTACATACTAAATGTAGTAGTTCTAGCTTTTCTAGTTTCGAAGTTTCTACAACGTTACAGGCTCTCGGATCCATCTTGCTGCCATTTATTTTCATAATACCCAACTGGTTTTTGGTCACTGGGCTTAACATGTGCCACATCTTCGTATCCGCAATCTCAATCCGCATTCACATCCGCATCCGTATTGAGATTGCTAAAAGGTGGCGCTGTCTTGAATTATGTGGAATTTACGTGCCTTCAGCGCCTCCCCGAAAATGCATGCGAAAGTGCAGGCTCAGCCCGAGGACTCGCATATGTGTGCACACATATATAAGTAAAATGTGTGTGTGTGTGAGTGTGTGCGACCATTAGTTTTTGTGCTGATTATTATGGCTGCCATGGCCGCAGCAACGCCCTCGTGTCGCTGCATTTGTAACAGGTGAACTTTATGGCTCTGTTGCCGGCCCATAACTGTAGTTGTAGGTGCGTGTGTGTGTGTGTGTGTGTGTGTGTGTGTGTGTGTGTGTGCGTGGGCATGTTGCTATTAAATTATGCCTGCCAACGCGCTGATATGCATGTATGTGTGTCTGCGCTATCCTTATAGGCCTTGACCCGAGCCAAGAGGCTCAAGCTGTCGGTCTTGTCGGGCTCTGGGCGTGCTGACAGCCCGACTTGAGTTTATTTAAAATTATTACGCTCGAGATGAAGAAATATTGAAGTACATGCAACGTGCGTGGCATACAACATGTTGCAAACCGCAACTGAGCTGCCATTAAGGGAATGCGCTTTTGAAATTGCTTTTCGTTTATTTGACAGTTGCAATTAAATCAATTAAATATCCATTTAATGCAGAAATCGCGGCCAACATTCAACATACACGCCCCGGGGGACTCCGAGTCTTTTCAATTAACGTATTTTAGCCGGCCAATCAAACGGGATTAATTTACATAGCATTTATCATGCCTTCTGAGTGCCCAATTAACTTGTTTTTGCCGCAAAATGGCCAATTAATCGCTGCGCACCAAAAATGCCAAGCGAATTCTGCCCATGTTGCCCATTTTGGTGTCCTTCATCGGCTTTTTTGACAGTTTTCAGCCACACACAAGTTTGGGCCATCTGAATACCATTCGGAGGACACACCTGGCGGCAAACGGCAACTACTTTCAAATGCCAATACGTGCTTGCTACAACACCTGAGTCTGCCGAATGCCAACGGTCTATGCACATCTGAATAACTATATTTATGTTTTGAATATGCAGCTAAGTTTAAATTATCAGTCTGCTATTATCTGCTAAAATTGCATATTCAGAACTATCGAAGAAATTCCGATTTGCTGATAATCTGCTAACAATTTTATATTCAGAAGTATGGAAGGAATTCTGAATTATATTTTGTATATTCTATTACATATATATTCAGGCGTGTTTTGAATTCCACTTTCAAATGAATTCCACAGAAATATGTAAAGCATGCTTACCTTTATAAAATACAAGAAGCGAGCTTTTTAATTATATTCTGCTCTGAAAAGTATGCTACACGCTATTCTGTGGAATTGATTCGGAATGGAATTCGGAACAGGCCTTATTATATCCTTGTAGTGCTTAGTATATTTTCTTACAAAATGCATTGAAGGAGTTGTTTGCCTTATCGTATATATATATTCTGAATCTGCATCAAAGTCAAGTCTATCTAGCGATGTCTTTTGTGTCTATCCGAACTAGGCTCACAGTTTTTCAGCTATCGTGTTAAAACTTAGCACAATTGCTTCATTTTGCTACAGGCTGGATTCGAACACTATATGATATAGCTGCCATAGGAACGATCGGTAGAAAATTGAGTTGTGGCATGGAAAACTCTTTTGCTTAACAAAATATCCAGATAAGGCTCACCTAATCGAAATAACAGACTGCTTTCAACAAGCTAACCCAATTTCTATAAAGTTCCAGGTCCTAGAAACAATCGCTCATAAATTGAGATAATGAAAAACATTTCTGCATGGTTGCTTATCATAATCTACGAATATTACAATCTAATCCATAAATCTGATATTAAATTCCCCCACTGTGTAAACTAACACCTTCGCATTGTGAATTCAAATAAATATTATAACAAAATAAGTATATTCAAATTGAATCACAAGACAAGGGAAAAGGACCTTTCAAGAATGAAATCAATTTATTTGTATAAAGAAGCCAGATTGATTATTCAATTGGGTGTATTTACATTCCACTTTTTGTGCTTTCCTTGGCAGGACAACGCCAATACAATGCTCGGCACAAACATAAATTGTTGTTCAATTATTTATGGAAGTCAGTGCAAAAGTTTCTCCCAATGGAATTTAAGCTGCGTATTATCATAACTGATCCGAATATTCGGTATATTTTAATATATTTTTTTGCTTTACTTATTTTTGTTTTTGTCTAAACTATGCAAATGTTGGCGTGCATTGAGCTGCAGATTTGAGCAGAATAAAATGCATTTCTATGCAAATATATGAGGGCAGACCGCAGTTGCTGTTGCTGCTGTTGTTGTTGTTGTTGTTGTTGTTGTTGTTGTTGTTGTTGTCCTCCAAATCCCAGGGCTTCTGACATGCATAAATATTGATTCACGAGCATGTCGCTGACTAAATATTAATGTGCTCCGAATAAAAAGCGACGTGCATAGCACAAAATTGTTTTCATTTAAGAACTAAGCTCTTGTTTGCTTTGTTGTTTCTCTAGTTGCTTTTTTCTGCGAATTTTCATTACAACATTGACAGTGACAGTTGAGTGGTGAGTGTGTGTGAGTGCGAGTGCGAGTGTAACCCAAAAAGCAGGCTACATAAGTTGGCATAACATGCAACAATGGATGTGCTAGATGTGCCAGAAGTGCACAGCTCCAGGGCCAGCAACTGGGTCGGTTTGTTTGACGATTTCACAGACCGTTTCATGGCCCTTGGGGAGGGGAGTGGCATACGCACAAATGTGCCACACTGAGCAGCTGTAGATGCGCCACCACCAACTGCTCCAGTTATTCTGAGGGCCAGCAAACCACACACACTAGCACACACACTAACACACACACATGTGTGTGCTCTTTGATCGGTTTTTTGTAGCTGCTGTTGTTGTTGCACTTTGCTTTTATTTGTTTCAATGATTTGGCAGCAAACATTCAACATGGCTCAAGCGCAAAGCGGTGGCACCTTGGGGCTATTTGCCACACCAGACCCCCCTTGCCCCACTCACCCAACCTCCCTTACCGTCACCATAAGCTGGGGGCAATTTCTGGCTTTGTTGATTGCTTGACAAATTGCCAACAGCAGCAGCGGCTGTGGGGCACACAGTTTGCCCTGCAGACAAGTGTTCGCATTCATGTTCGTTTTGTTATTGTTGTTGTAGCTGTTGTTGTTGTTGTTGTTATCCTGTCAGTCAATGACAAGTGATGCACGTTTTCCGCGCCATCGCTGACCTGTCAGTAAGCGACATTGCCAATAAAATGTAACACATTTACGATGTGCTCATATTGCCTGCCCCTGCTCACCACACTCTAGTCACCTGGGCAAAGGGTTTCTCCATACGTGTATGCAATAAAAACAGGTGCAAACATGCAATAAAATATCTGCTTTTGATTAGTTGCAAAGCGCTTGGCTATAAAGTTCTGTTGCAAGTGCCACTTCAATGGCAGATTCCTTTTCAAAAACTTTGCTACAATTCGTCAGCCCTTGAGCAAACAAATAAAACAGCATGAATTCGTTTTGTTGGTGAATGGATTCTCAAATGTTAATAGTTAAAAACAATTTGTGTAAATTGAATTTATTTCCTAGAGCAATTTCGCTTGGATTGAGTTTCAGTCGAAGTCCTAGACTTACCGCGCATAAATATATATATTTCTATTCAAGTTTAAGCCACAGCATAATGGTATACTTTCAGATACAACTTATGCGAAACGAGTTTGAAAGAATTAAGCTCACTTTTTTTATTAAGGCGCTGCATATGCTGCGTAGAAAGTATTTTAAAATTGTGATTTGTTTCAGTGTCGAAAAGCTTAAATTTGAATATTTTCAGCTGAAGCTCGTGCTCGTGCTGATCATTTCTGTATGTGCGTCGTGTGATTGAAAATGTGCGATAATTTGCAATATTAATAAGCCATATATTATTGGGGAAGATACTCGTGCATATGCGAGAATGATTTGTGTGTTGGTTTTTGCTTTTGACAATTTTTGCGAATGTGAATTTAATTATGCGTATGCACTTCCAGCTCTCGTGCCCAATGAGAAACCGCAATGAAAATTTGATATGTCATAATTGCCATGAATATGAAATGAACGCAATTTTTTATACACAACATTTTGTTGTTGTTGTTGTTGTTGTTGTTGCTGTTGTTGTTGTGGTACTTCTTGTGCTTCTTTTCTTGTTGGTATTTTTTTTTGGTATTTTTATTTTATTTGTACTTTTTTATTGAGAAATGCGTAAAAATGAAACACACAAAAACTTGTGGTGGCATGTCTGTGTGTGTGTGTCTGTGTGTGTGTGTGTGTGTGTGTGTGTGTCTTGTTGTTGTATTATATTTACCGCAAGTGCTGCATGCCGCAATATATGCTATAAAAATGAGTGCCGAATTTTTTAGCAAGCCGCCAAGGACACGCCCGTGCTTGATGCGATATAATCCACTTGATGCCGGCATTTTGTTGGTGTCTCTGCTATTGTTGTTCTTGTTGTTGTTGCAGTTGGCTTTTTGTACGTACTTTGTTTCAATTGTTTTGCATACGTAAATCAATTTATCAATGTTCAATTTAATTCATTTGTCACTGCAATTTCACTTGACATTTTCCGCACACTCCGCCCCGCTTTCTACGCACACGTTATATATTTGGATTTTTTTGTTTTGTTTTAAATCTAATTAAATTGCGTTCTAAATTGCTTTGTTTAAATTGAAACTGTTTTATCTCGATTGAGTCGTTTCAGCCAATTCTGATTTAATTGCATGCGTTTTTAAATTGCACACTTGCCCACTTAATTAGCCACATTTATGCCGTTAAGCTGCTCTTGGCCATTAGCCTTACAATCAATTTGGTGGTTCGAGTTTAGCACTTGCCACACTTTTTGTGTTCACGCGTTTTGGCTGTCACATTGCACTGTTTTTGTTGGTGCTCGCTGCCAGTTTAGTTGGCTTTCGCTTTCGCTTTCGCACGAGTTGCACGAGCCAGCTGCCATATGCCACTTGCAACACTTGCCTTTGTGCGGCATAGCTGACGCACACATCTTTGAGGGCGACCACAGGCAATGTCTCGAATCTGGTTTAAAAAATATCACATTGCGTATACGCCGCGTTCGCACTCAGTTCAGTTGAGTTGAGTTGAGTTGAGTTCAGTTCAGCGCGGATACAAAGAACTACAACAGGAGCAGGAAGCGACTCGGATGTGGAGCACTCGGAGCACACGCAACGCGTTGCTGCTGTGGTCAGAAATTAACTGACTGCATGCGGCGTCAAAGGATGTGGCAAGGCAGAGGCAGAGCAGGCAGCCAGCCAGCCAGCCAGCGTACAACCGATTAAAGGCGTCGCTGCTGGCGTCGCAGTTGGCTCGTGTGCCTGTTGTTTTTGTTGTTGCTGCTGCTGCTGTTGTTGCTGCTTTTGTGGTTGTCGTTGGCGACGCTTGCAAGCTTCGGCGCGCTGCTGCCGTCGCTTCTGCCTGCTCGGACGACGCTTGTCTGTTTACTTTACGCTTTCGCAAGCGACTGGCGCTAACGCTGGCGTTGGCGTTGGCGAGGACACGGACACGGACACGACGCCACGCGACGCCAAGCGACGCGACGCAGCAGCAGCAGCAGCAGCAAACATCACAATGCCCAGCACAGTCTGCGTCTGCACAAGCAGCGACGTCGCCAGCAGCAGCAGCAGCGCTCTCTGACTCTCTCTTGCTTACTCTCTCGCTCTCGCTCTCTCTCTCTCTCTTTGTTGTTGTCTCTCATTTTATAGCAGCTTCACTTCGCGTGTAATTGGTCCACGGAGGAAAAGTCTGAGAAGCATCCGTTAAGCCACGCACTTATTTGGCGGCATGTCGCATATGCATCATAGTTCTGCTTAGAAGTCCTTGCTCCTTGCTGGCATATGGTGCATAAGATATGTTACCTAGCTATACTTACAATTAACCATACTTTATATTTTCATTAAGTTGTTCTTCTAAATATAGTTTAAGTTTCATTTCAGTTGTTCATAAAATAGAATGAAACATGGCAACAACAAAAATACACTTACAATTTCGAATATTTGATTTTTGAAAACTTGATAAGTAATTTCCGAATTATTGCAATTTTTAATGGAAACTAAAAACTACCTAAGTAATTATTCATTTGGGTTTTTTTTAATTTATTTAAATTTGCTTTTAATCCAATATTTTTTCATATCTGTCCTTTGAACTAGTCAAAGAGAATCTGCATGGTGAGAAATTCACATAGCTTCCTTCATATTCAGAACCATCATGCTTGTATTTTCCATGTAATTTGAAAATATATAAAATGTACATAAGAAATTATGCTTAAAAACGTTGTTAATTTGTCTCAATTTATTGTAGTTTTGATCCCTAATTCTAATTCGGGGATATGTTTTCACAGAAGCCTACTTCCTCCTCCTTCTTCCAAGCTGTCAGTGTGTGCAATAAGGATTCCTGCTCGAGTCAGCAAAATCTGCACCCTCGACTTCCTTTGCTGATTTCTCAGTCTACAGCATACCCTTAGAAAATCGCAAAATATCCGGAGTAAACTCTTACTGATTGGTATTATTTGCTGTAATCTTTTCATATGATATTATAGTTTTCTATAAGTGATTTCTGCTCATGCATTCACCCAAATTGTCTTCTCTGAACTTTAGTATTATTTTATAGACTTAAGAGCTTTTATTTCATGAAATAACTAAACACAAGGTTCTCACGTTTTCATTTTAAGATTCCAAGATTACCAATCGCTGCCTTTTAAAACGTTATAACATTCCCAAATTAACTTTTATAGTATCTTTGCAGTTCGAACTAGCTTATTTGGTATCCAAGTGAGAGCCGCCATAAAACTTATTAGTTAATAATATTAATAAGCCATTAAGTACTGAAAGAAATAGTTCTCTCTCGCTAAGTTCGTCAAATTTGATGCTGAGTTTGGTGACAATATAACAGCTGTTACATTTTTATAGCAAACATTTTAAAAACGCACAGGCTCTCGCTTATGCACTCTCTCTCTCTCTGTGTGCTCTCACACTCTCTTTGCAGCTGTCAGGCTTGTGCGCATTGCAGTTTATCGCTCGTTTCCGGTTTGGAGTCTCTCTTATGCTCAGCTGGCAGCTGTTCGTTGGGCCTCGTGTTGGCAATGTCTGCAAACAAAACCCAAAAACCGCTTTAATTTGGGTTATTGTGCTGAAATTAGTAAAGGGCCAAGTTTTTCGTCCTTTCGGCGCCCCCAATTCTACCAACGTGAACAGCCATCCGTTTGGGGCAACACGCATAGTCTGGAGCTTAAGGTAAATAGCCAAATGTTTAGCATACTTCTTGGGGCTGCCGAGAATTCGTCCTGCAGCTGCATTGGCCAACAGATTGGCACAGTTTTGTAGCTTGGTTGGCTAGAATATTACAAGGATTCTTGCATTTGCTGTGGTTAAGCAAACAAAATGCCACAATTAGTGGATACAACGCCAAGGCTGTTGGGATCTACATTTGCTGATGTTCTTTATAAATCTGTTAAGTGCTGATACATCATTTATTTTGTTTGGCTTGAGCCAAAAACCCGCAGCTCAATTTCGACAACGTTAATTTTTTTTGCTGGGCATTACCAAATAAATGGCCTACAATTTCAAGCCGAATCACATAAAAAGTTACATTCCAAGCAACTCTTACTTTTATATAGTACACACACAAATACTGTGTTTGTGTGTGTGTGTGTGTGTATGTGTTTGTGTGTGCTTTCATTATCTAAAAACAAGAAAATCACAGACAATCAGTTAGCGCTGCGTAGGAAATAAACTCGTCAAGAGTTTGTGTTTTAACGGCAGCAGCAAAAGTTACACTGCAGGACAATCGTGCAGATGAAGGGGAAGGCAATGGCGAAGGGAAGGGACACGGGGAGGAGGAACAGGAACGGGCAGCAGAGATTGTGCGGGCAAAAGTTTGTCGGCTGAGTTCAAATGACGCCGACGTTTGCCAGTTTTGCTGCTTCCGTCGCTTTGCGAGTTTGCAGTCAATGCTACGTCATTATTTTCATTTATTGGCACAATCAGTCAACGTTTTATTTCCGGAATGTAATTAGGTAAGCACACACACACACACACACACACACACACACCGGAAATACGCAGACAGTGCCTGAAGAAAATACCAAGACAACCACACACAGCCAAAGAGTGCAGGTCAGCCTGCCACAGGACATAGCACATATTCGCATTTGCACAAAGTAGTTTTTACGAGCGCATGCTAATATGACATAGTATTTGTACACACACACACTGACAACTATAGGTATTCTATGGGCAGAAAAGGATACATCCAAAGTGTGCACTTGTGTGGCGCACAAGTCTGTTTATTTGTCTGCCTGTTGCCTTGTTAGTGTATCCTGTGTGCGTGTTATTTTAATACCCTTGCGTTGCAGTTATGACAACTTTATAATGGAGTCTGCCCTGCCCCAAAGTATTATGTAGATCGGATTACACAGCAGTCGTCCAATTTAAACGTTAACGAACTGAAACTTTTTGTCCTGGCACAATTACCGCTTCTGCCATTAAATTGCCCGGTTGAAAATCAGCAAAAAGTTTTGTGTTATTTTGTTTTTTATAAAAAGCAGGCTTAAGAAGAATTTCTTAACAATAAGCCGCAATGTTTGTGCAGGGCTTATAAAGATATTTCAATGTTGAAAAATTTAATATAAATTAAATTTGTTATGTAGATACAAAATACAATTTTCAGCAGGCATAAGTTCTGTGTATGTAAGATGATATATGCATTTAATAGTAGTAGGAATAGTATATTCAATATACTATCCCAAATATGTGCATAAATAAATAAACCTGTTCTAAATTAGATTTTGCATTGCTACGACTTTTGTCTAGACGGTTTTTTGAATTGGACTAAACTTTTCTACCTTTTTCACTTCATGCAACATATCAAATTTACATATCGCATCTCGGCAACTTTCTAAAACATGACAGCAAAATGTAGGTTCAGGAACGTGCTGAAAACCTGTCCCGTTTCACTTCACACTTCATTTCCATTTCAGTTTCAGTTTTTTTATATAAACTACTAAACTGCTCTTGATCCAAACAGTAATTCTCCTGAATTGCGTACAGTATTAAATACTTGCCAAACTTTTACCATATAAATCACATCATTAAAAATAAAACAATTTTTAACATAGTCGCTTTAAAATCGTCTTAAAGACCTAAAGCATAGACTGATTATATAAATATATAATTCTGAGTACCCTTTTGATCTATTTTTATAAACTTATATTACCCTCAGGACTTACTGCTTCTCAGCGTCCTCTAATTAAATTATGAATGTTTGTATCCCTATTTTATTGCTTAGCTTTGATATTTAACTATTAATAGTCTGTATACAAGTAGTTTTAAAAATATTTGCAACTAGTTTAAGCTGCCATAAAGGTAGCAGTACAAGTTTTATAAATATGCGCATTACTAAAAAAAATAAATAATTAAATTAAAAATAAAATAAAACTAATGCTGTGAAATCTAAATACGTACATTTATTTACCACATTCAAATCGAAAATATAACACTATACTTCCATCAAATTTATATACATAAGATATTATTATCATATCATATTGTTATTTGAAAGTATATTTATACTTCGGCACTGTGCAAATAATTGTTTTTGCTGTTTGTTTATTGTTGCAACTGCAATCTACAAGAGGCCAGGCATTTGCACTTACTTTCACCTAATTGCACCTGGCAAAGAAAACAATAAATAAGCTGCGAAAATCGATGGCATTAACAGAAATGGTACAAACAAGTTAAAAGTGGCAATTATTTGCGACTTATTTAATTTGCTGTGAGTAAACTGTGAGGTGCACAAATGATGCAGCTGCAGCTGGCAAATTTGAAAGGGAAATGCCAGATTACTCATACGCCACGTGGGCACTGTTTGGCTGAATTGAAATTGTTTGGTCTGCGAGTTGGCTAATGGCACGCTTACAACAAATGATAGAAACATTGCCAGTTGAAAGCAGGAGCTGCCAAAATTGAAAACAAAAACAAATACAAGCACAAACACAAATGCTTAACAAGAATAACAGCAATGGCAACGGGAAGTGGTGGGATGTGGCAAATAACAAGCTGCAGCCAACTGCCAATTGAGCGAATTTCATACAGTGCCACCTTTAGCTGCATGCCAAAAATTGCCAAAAGAGAAAATATATACGAGGAAAGTGGAAAGCGTTGCGTGAGAAATTCGCTGGCAAGAAGATGAATTGTTGGCAGCCTTAAGTTGGGAGGAGCCCAAGTTGGTATCGATGTCTGTGAGTTTGGCCCCGAACTGGGGCCGGGGCTGTGGAGTCAGTCGGCAAGTGAATTGAAGCGTTCCAGATAGAATTTCGAGCGCAGTAAATTTTTCAATCGACTCGCTAATAAAGGCAATAAATATTCGATTCGTTTCGATTCGTTTCCTTGCGTTACAACTGAAGTGCTTGTTGGCTGCTTGCAAAACATTTTTGCGCAGTTTATGTTGGCTTTTATAATTTGTTTTGCCTTCCAGCCTGTTACCGACTCTCCGACTCTGTCTCTAAGCATAATTTTCATCTTTTCTAGGACTCCACACCGACTTGCCTTCGACTTGTTTATTCATTTGTGAGCCTGACGACTGACAGCGAAAATTTCATTACGTTTCATTGCATTTCACGTTAAATTCAATTTAACGTGCTGGTATTTTTCACTTTTCGCCCCATACTCCAAAAGAAATGAGAACGTATACAGAAAAAGGAAAACTTTGCACTATTTTCTGGTAAACATTTCTTATACTTTTCACTTTCGCCTCTCGCCTTTTGTTGCTGTTATGTTTTGTGTTCTGTTGCGTTGTGGACCCGTTGTAAATAAAAGCAAAGAATGAAGAAATTTCTGCAAAACGTTTTCCACCCAAAATGGAAATGTGTCACACAATGTCGTTGTTGTTGTCGTTGTCGTTGTCGCTGTCGTTGTCCCTACCATTTCCCAGTTGTACCGCTCCCCGCCCTGCCCGGCAAATGTGTTAAACGCATAAATGAGCTACAGTCGAGTGAATTGCATGGCTATGGCTTCTAAATTGCTGACGTTGACGAACTGGCAATAGTTTAACTTCATTTACAAACACAAAAATCTGCGTATTATTTATAGGACTCACTTTTCCGCTCCTCCTTCCATGCCACACACTAAATGACCAGCTCAAAATAGCAGAGCAGCACTTTTCCCACACTTTTCCCACACAGCAAGCTCATTTTCATTTTTCAGCCGTTGTCAAAGTTTGTCTATCTCCATGTATGCCTGTGTGTGGGTGTGTGGGTGGGTGTGGGCGCCACTTAGCCAAATTGAATATGGAAATTGATTTTTATTGTAATTTTTGTCGATTATTTATATTGAAGGGCGGTCGTGGCCTGTCTTAAAACATTGAAATTAGATTCCTCTTGCGCTCAGCAGTTGGCATCGATTTTTCGGCATTTTTTATTATTTTTTATTCCAGTCTGCCCGAGGAATTTAGCTAAGTAGATAGCCAAGTTTTGGGCAAAAAGTTTATTGAAATATTTAACCAAAAACTTAAGTAATAAGTTGCCAAATCAGAACGCAAAAGATTAAACTCCAATAAAGCAGCAGACTCCCACCGCACCAGAAACAAAAAAGAACTGAAAAACCAAACTCTTTGTGAATCTTTTGGTTTTTGCTTTAAATTAAGGTTCAAAGTTGCCACAAAGTACGACAAGTTATGGCAATTTTATACCCTCTACGCATATAAATGGTTCAAAAGGTGATCATACAGCCAGGCAAGTGTTAAAACCAGACAGAAAGGGATATTTATAACCCTATTAAATTACATTCGTGATCAGCATCAAAATAGCCATGTCCTTCCTCGTTCCGCTGCCTGTCTGGTGAACTTTAAGAGGAAGAGATAGAAAATTTGGTATGTAGGTTCTCGTGTATCAAATGCAACTAAGGATTATTACAAACTTTTGCTAACAATGAAAAAAGACCACAATTTTAAAGTGAAGGCTGTCATATTCGAGCTTCAATATTTGCACTTTTTTAAAGGATTAAGTATAAGCAAAGATAAGTCATTGATTACGTTTATGCTCATATTTCAAAAGTATATGCTAAGAATATATAAATTTGTAATATCTATAAAGTATGAAATCAGGACAGAATATTAAGCCCTCTTCCGAATTCCATTCCGAACCAATTTCACAGAATTGCGTGTAGCATACTTTTTGGAGCAGAATATAATTAAAATCCTTGCTTTCTTTTATATGAATTTATTTTATAGACGCACCCAAAAGCATGCTTTACATATTTCAGTGAAATTAATTCGAAAGTGGAATTCAGATCCGGCCTGATTATAGTATTATTTCATAGCAAAGAGAAATTGTTATTTTAAAAGTGGCTATGGGGTATCTCCTCGTCAAGCTCTGCCGCCTAGAGCATTATTACGTATTGAAGCACTTTTTTTTAATTACAAGTGTAAATGGCAGCTTAAGCTGTTTGACTATGGTGCTGTCCCCGTGGCGTATGGGCAACAAAGGACCTTCAGCACAAAAAGCGCCACGAATGGCACATAAATCGGTTGCTTGAGTAACCTCCCCTTGGTGCAGTGCATTGATTCGATTTCATTTCTGCGAAATTCATTTCGCTGCGGCGCCATGATGGAAGTCGTTAATTATTTTTACACACAATATCTGTCTGGCTGGCTGGCGCACACATTGAAATGAGCTGCCTGCCGGCCAATTATCGGCCATAATTCTGTGATTTCATTTAAAAAGCTGCCACAGGCTACCTGCCACATGGCTGCCACACATATCACTGCCTCTGTGCTGAAACTGCAAACGGTTCGGATAAAAGCGCGAAAATTGCACGCCTTGGCTTTATATCTTGTTAATTATACCCTTGAGTGTGGCTCAGCAACTTTGCAATCTCGCTGGTTATGGTTATGGCAGAGACCCAGTTCCAAATATGATGACAATGCCCGGCCCGGAATGGACCCGATCCCGGCCCGGGCACCTTCTGCATGTCCAAATGCTTCAATTTACGACATAATCCGCTCTTAACCAGTCGCTCACACAATGGAGTCGACGGCCAAAAAGATGGAGCTGATGATTTCAGTGGCAGCGCAGGAATCGAAAGGCTCTGCATCCTGCATTCGTCCTTTGGCAATTGCCTTTTGTTTGCTGATTGCATTACGTTGTCCTCTTCGTTTGTCGACTGCCTTTTGCCACATTGCAAAGTTTTAAATTAAAAGTCTAAAGCTGGCTTATGGCTCAGTTTATATCCGCTTAAGCCGCTTCATTACGGCTAACTTAAGCGAATCACACCCACACACAACCACTCACACACACACACACACACACACTAGTCTCATATTGCATCGTTTAGCTTCTCAACTTCTTGGTTTGGTGTGCCAAAGTGAAACAATGCAATTAGCTGGCCAATATCGATGGCTTTTTAGTTTGGTAGACCGTCCTGACGTCAGCAAAACTTCTCTGCACATAAATTGTTGTGCTCTTCTGAAACAGTTTAAAGCCAGCCAATTGTTTATAATTTCTGAAACTGCCTTTAAGGCATTTATTAAAAAAAAATAAAGGAGAACTCGTGTGTGTGTAGAAGAATGTGTGCTTGTGTGTTCTTGTGTTGATATTGCAGCTAATTTGACAACTGTCGCTGTGTTTGTCTTGCCAAAAATAAATTAAATTCCTTGTGTCAGTTAAAAGAACATTTAACATTTGAACCGGGTCCCAAGCCAGCAGACGCAACTGGATATTTTCTGTGACACTTGTCAAAATCAGAGCTAAAGGTCGAAGTTACCCCCGAGCAGGGAAACTGAATGGGTTCGCTTTTTATAAAACCCACACATATGTATACACATGTATGTGACGAGGCGTATTTGTGCCCAACCCGAGGGTTGCTTGACAGTAAAGAATGGCTCTATTCATCTGTTGAAAATAAAGAACAATTAAATGTTTGCTAACACTCAGTAGGCTTCTAATTAAATACGTTTTAATAATCATCTAATTCAATACAACTTTAAGAAACGCAAACATTTTCTCATTTATTCCAACAAGCAAAAAAAAAGTTATTTACTCATATTTATTTAGAGTTCATTGTTACAGTCTACAGAATATATGTTTTTAACATCGTGCAGAATTTGTTGCAGGCGCATTGGTAGAATTAAGATACACATAAGTCAGCCAGAAGATATCCCTATTTATAAGAAAATATATGATATACTAGCTGGTAGCACACCACCTTGTAAAATATTTAGATTAAAATGCATTATGTTTAATTTGACTGCATTTGTGAACCGTAATCCATCGCCAATGAGCTCAATTGGAGCTGTCCACTGCGTCGTATGGTCGCCGCACACAGTACTCCCAAATAGAGGAGGAGTCCTACATCTATGGCCATCCGCAGGTGAACACGCCGAACAGATCGGCCACTCTGGATGAGGATGCTGCAGACTGACTTCAAAGCGGGGCCAATCCTTGTGCAGCTAATTTAGTGATAAGTTAAATACCATACAAACTCAGGTTTAACTATTTTTATGTATATTTCATGCAAATAAACAATAATGTTAATTATTATTTGACGTGTTTTGGAGAAATCTTTTTATTTTCAACGATAATATGGGTTCATGTTATTTATCAAGCTACTGTTAAAGTAGCAGATTGAAGAAAATTCGGTATACTTTTGAGAACATGCTGTTAACATTCTGTTAACCCTATGTTAACATTCTGTTAACCCTATGTTAACATGCTGTTAACCCTATGTTAACATTCTGTTAACTCTATGTTAACATTCTGTTAACCCAATGTTAACATCCTGTTAACATTCTGTTAAGCCCATGTTAACCGAATGTTAACATTATGTTAACGTTATGTTATCACACTGTTAACGCAATGTTAACCGTCTGTTATGATACTGTTATCATGCTGTTAACGTTCTGTTAATAACAGTCTACTGTTATTTACATAGTTGTATAACAGTTGATTATCTGTTATATTAATCACCAACTGTTATACTTTTTAGCGACCTTCTGCTGATTTCTGTTCGCCTGGTATATTTTGCCATTTTTTGGCATTTTGACGCTCACAACTCGGAAACTTGAATTCTGAAAACCAAACTTCATGACACCGCCTAAAATACCAGGCGAACAGAAATCAGCAGAAGGTTGCTAAAAAATCAGTGCCCCTAAAAGTATGCTACAGTTTTTTCTCATTATTTGAAATGGGAAAATAACGATTTCTGTTGGTAATTCTGACCAATTTTTGATCACAAAGTAAATTAAACCGTAAATTAAATCTGAAAATAATAAGTGCTCCCATCCTTGTAGTTTTCATCATTAAAAAACAATAGTTTGATTGTTTTAAGTTCATTTATTTCAATTTCAATTTTCGTAATAATAATGATTGGAATTAATTAACTAATGAATAAGATTGTACATATTTATCACGAAACTGCATTGTAATAAAAAGAATAAGTCAGAAATACATGATTTGATGTGAAATACAAATACAATACAACTACACTTACCATTAATCTTATATTATTTCCGTGTCGAATTATAATTTGTTTATTTATTTGTTTAAAAACTGATCATGTATTTTAAGCTACGAGTATATGATAAGTGTGTATCAGCAATGCCAGGACCTTCAGCTGGATAACATTTGAGTGTGTACTTAAATCTAGGGCTATTTATTCTAATTAGTGTTTATTTACATTTTAAAATTGTTGTATATACATGTCTTGTTTGCTTAAATATCGTTGTAAGTCTGAGATTTTTTAGAAATTTTAAAATTTTACATATGTATGTTTTCTATTCTAATGCTGGTTAAGGCGGCGCAGGATTCTATGATATGTTTTATGTCAAATGTTCCATTGTTGTGGCATAGTGGGAATGTGAGGGATATGTTGTTATTGTTGCCAAATACTTTCAAATTTTACTTTACTATCATTATTGTTATTTGTTACCTAAATATTAGTACTAGAGTCTGCAGTACTAGAGAACACCCTGCAGTCGACGAATTCGTTTGATTTCTATTACAGCCTAAGCTCTACTACTCTCAACTCAACTCCCTGAGTAAACAAAATTATTTCACCTGTTTCTTACAAGCCTTAGACATATCACATTACAAAATAGATTACATTCTGCTCTGCCCCAGGGTATAACCTCTCAAAGAAAACAAAAATTCGGCAAATATGTTGTGCTTAATGCTCTTAAATGCTACTGAACTGTCTCATCTGCGCCTATTTATAAGTGTATAGATTTTACTGTTCAGATATAAGCCATTAAATAAATCAAAATCCAAAACACGAGATTTAAAAGCATCTATTTACTGATTTCAATTCTATGCTGCTACCAACCAAGTCAACTGGAACAACACCACAACAAGAGCAACCTGCACACCTCCAAGCCAAAGCCGCTGATGACAGCAACAGTTGCAAGTTGCGGCACAAAATGACAGCAACAGTTACGGCGATTGCTGGGTTATATTTGTGCATTTGCCAACAACAAGTGAGTCCGGAAAAACAGACCGAAAGCATAAGTATGTGGTGAGCAAATTGATGGACTAGCAGCTACCCTTTGCTGCATTTGATTGCAGATTGAAATGTTAATCAAATCAAATAAAGATAGAGAATTAAACTTGTCGTGCAGCTTTGAAAGCACATTAAAGCTTCAATTCAGATGGAATATAATTAAGCTCACTTAAAGCTCAAAGCTCTTTCTTTTTAAGATATTAAGCTTTACGCTCTTACCATTTCTTATATTTCTTGACAAGCTAGTATTTGAGACAAATCCATATCTTATCTTAGATTGAAACGTTAATCAACTCAAGCAATCAAAAGAAAGCTTAAGAGCTTATAATTAAGCAGAATAATTTTGTATTTCCTTTTTGCCAAACGCATAATAGCTAATTTAAAAAAAAGAAAAGAAGTTTAAGCATCTGTAAGTGCAGCTTGAAAAGCACATAACATAAAAGCTTTATTTTTCCGATTCAAATAACGTATTTTCATTTGACAAGACAAATTAATCTTAGGTGCCACGTATAGCTAATGTCATTGGATAACTGATTCAACATGCAACACATCGTACAATATCAAGAAAATTTATTGAATTTCGAATAACTAACATAAGCATAATAATTGCGTTGTTTAGGCTTGTTAACCTGCTGTCTTTCAGCAGTTTTAGGCTACCTCAGCACTTTTCGAATCAGAGGGTATAGAAAAACGTCAAAATCATCAACCTGGAGCCGCTTACAAATGCACACAAGTGCAACTGACAATGTGGCCAGCGGCACTGAGCTGACCAGACTAAACCCGACCGGACCAGACGAGCAGCCTAATTAGTTTTCATTGGGATGCACACGTGTCCGCTAACCTGACGCAATGGTCAGCATGTGACACAAACACGGCAACAAGCAACCGGAAGAGGGCAGGGGGCAGTCAGCCTTAACGTGGCCTGGCGCTCGCCCGCCGGAAACGGATGCGGATGGGGATTCAGTGTGCACAGTTGCAGTTTCAGCTTCGCCGCCGCGCCGCTGATTGCGCACACACATGGGTGTCACACTGTGTGTGTGTGTATGTGTGTGTGTGTGCGTTGGTTTAAGTGCAAAACGCATCATGTGGTTAATGGACTTTAATTGCTGTTAGCTGGTATAGGTACAGCCAAATGGCTCGATGCGAACCATTTAACCTGATTAAAGTTCGCTCGGTGTAACTAACTAAGTTAGCAGCTGAGCTTTAAATGCGCTTAATATGTAACAAAGGCAAGGCACTAAAATGTAATAGTCCTTATCCTGACTGCAAAATCAACTGTAAACTCTATAAACTGTTACTGTAAATCTACGACACACAAAGGCCATGCGGCCTAGTCCTGCTAGCTGCTAGTCCTAGTTCCAGTTCCAGTTCCACTTCCATTTCCATTTCCCCAACGTACAATGAAAGCTTTAATAAATTTCCTAAACGCAGCTCGCATAAAAACGCCACGCTTTCAAATGCAAATCTCATTTTCAAACCTCACAGCTGGCCCCGCCCCCGCGCAGCTCTTCAAGGCCCTTCGGCTTGCCTGGCCCTCTCTCATTGGAAAATTTAAATCACATTTTACAATCGGATTAAATCTAAATTCAAATGCCGTTTGCCATTAGACCGCAAAATGTTGTTACAAAATCAAAATCAAAATCAAGGCTCCCATTGCCTTTAAAAATTGTTTTCGGTTTTTGGTTAGCCAAGTTTTTCCCAAAACTCTCGTTGTTAAACACATGTGCCACATTGTTGTTCCTATTTATACGAACATGCAACAAGGCACGAAAATGTTGAATTGAATTAACATATAACAATTTTGGTTTCTGCCTGCCTGTGTACGGACAAAAACTGCGAAACAAGTTACACATTCTCCCTGCATTGTTTTCTATTTTGTATGCCCAATATACCCAATGAAAGTGATTGAACAGGGTGTCATAAGTTTGCACAAGCAGATAACTCTTTCATGACTTCATGACGTTCTAAATCACCATAAAAAGCTGAGAGTCGACTTAAAACATTATCGTTCTCATTTTATTTTTATATCATGGCCCAATGAAAATGTTTGAGAATTGTGCCACAAGTTGCTGGGAGTGTGAATAAAGAGCTGACAACGTCATAGAGTTAAAAGTCTTTATTAAAGAAGATTTGGGAACTAGAAACCTTATTATGATCATTCTACTTTCATATCCCACGCCAATCAAGCTAATTTTTATATTCAGAAAGCTCAGTTTGAATTGACTTATGGAGAATTTCCCTCTTCACACATCAAAATTAAAGCTATAGTCAACATATTCACTACACATATATTTCAGCTTATCGGCTATATATCCTATAAGTTTCATAGCGATCAAGTGATATTCAAGGCATTTCTTTATCCAATTGTTATCAAAATTAGTTGGCAGGGTAACTCCTAATTGAGCATACTTCACATAATTTGATTCAATTTTTTGCTGCAAGCAAAACATGCACATAGTATACAAATAATATACAATGAAATAAAATATGACATTCAAAAGTTTTACACGCTAACGCCGCGGGCTTAATTTGCATAAAAAACTCATTATGAATTTCAATTTGGTGACCGGCAGGAACTTGCAAGGATGCTGCAACAATGAAAAAAGGAGCAGTCAAAACGTGAAAAGTCAGTGTCATTGCATTAGCGGATGTTATAAAAAAAACGTGGAGAAAAACTCTGAATGAAAACTGTTAAAAGATGCTTTATAAATGTTATAATTGTGGTTCTGACAAAAAAAAAAAATATAAATTTAAGCTGTGATTTATTTGCGAAGCTTAAACAATTTTAAAATTAACTTTATATTTACTCTTAAGTTGTTATGTTAGTCTTTTGGAAAATAAATAAATTGTTATAAAAAGATAAATGGTTTTATAGAGTTCTATGCTATTTTTCTTTTACTTTCATCAACTCTTATGGAAAATTCCATTCTTAAAGCAATTTCTCTTATTTCAAATACAATTTATATATACAGTTTGCAAGTTCTATAAATTGCCATTCTGTACAATACTCATAATTAAATATTATTTAAAATTATACATTATATTAAAGACTGTTCTGAAAACCTTGTTTTCTTGCAGTATAGAGGCGCCCAAAAGCAGGCTATACATATTTCTGTGGAATTAATTCGAAAGTGGAATTCAGAACAGGCCTGATTGTATTTTGAGATTAGAGTCTTATAAAACACTTGTTACCACTGCTCACATTCATTAAGGTATTGTTTTCAAGTTGAGAACAAAGCTCATAGGTGTCTCTTAATACAGTCGTTATTATATTGTTAATTTATAATATGAGGCGTAGCTTGATTCCTATTCGGTCATTGGCAATGTATAGGTGTCTCTATGTATATCTCCTACTACACTAAGCACTAATGCCAAGCTAAATTATTGATTTTTATTATGAAACATTTTCGAAACACTTTCGACGATAAAATATTTATATATTGCTGGCACATACTATAACACTTTTGCTATATACAAAACGTTTGAAATATTGTTTACACATTTTCAACTACATATTTTTTATATTTTTTGTAAATGGCCTGTTCTTGCCACAAACGTCGACACGGCTCATATTCACTTGGGGCGTTTGCGGTTGTTTACATTTTTCTCCATATTTTGTCGTCGTTGTATTTGTTATTGTCGTTGTTGTTGTTTTTGCTGTTGCTGTTGCAGGCAGCCACTTTTCAAATTAAAACTGCCATTGTGCGTGTCCGTCTAGACCGCCCATTTATTTGCATACAAAGCTGCAACAGTACACAAAAGCGAAAGCCCACTGACGACAACAACAACAACAACACATTGTGCAACAATGTGCAATGTCAGTGTTGCTGGTCTTGAAAATGAGCAACACTCGTATTTGAGCATGCCATATGCCTCCTCATATGGCATGCGGCATGCGGCATGCGGCATGAAATGCCACTTTTTTTAATGATAAAGTGCCAGAGGTTGCGGGGAGTGGGGAGTGGGAGTGGTAGTGGAGATAGGGGAGGATTTAATCCGTAGACATCAGAACGAACACGTGATAAAGGTTCAGCTCTCGGCATAAATCATTGTGCATTTTGGCGCGTGTAATGAAAATGCTTAACAGCTACTTAAAAAGCAAACAGAGCCAAGAGTCAGCTATGGCAGCCGGGGCAGCTGTGGCAGCTGGGGCAGCCGCAACACAATGCGCATGTAAATGACACTTCAAGCCGCATTACTTGACGCCCTCTCGACTCGAATACGGCTAAGGAGTGGGTGCGGGCCCAAAAGGTGACAATGGTGTCATTAAAAGTGCCAACCATTGAAAATCAGCAACCACCAAAAGCAGCAGCAGCAACAACAACAACAAGAGCAGCTGTCATACTTCGAGAGCTGACAGCTCACACACACACACTCCCACACACATATGCACACCTCTCTACAACAAAATGGCTGGCAACATTTAAATTAGCCAACATTGGAGTACTTGAAATGTGCGCGGCTTTTGTCTCAGCTCAATTCTCAATTTGAGGCAAGCAAGTCTCAAGTGAGGCAGCTGCGCGTGGCAGCCACAGTGCTTGCCACAAGCCCCCAAACCACCATGCCCAAAAAGTTGCACCCAGCCTGCAGTTTATATATACTTTTTGATTAATCGTTCGAGTTATGCGGCCCCAAAATACATTTTCTTTGAGCTGCGTCGACATTATTTCTCCGTAGGTGCTTCAACAATGTTTTACCTTATAAATCTTGTTTGGTGTTGTCGCATGATATATGGGACTGGCTCACATCTACATACACACACACACTCATGTGTGTGTCTGAGTGTGTGTGGTTGTGTGCTCTGGCATGTTGTGATAAATTTGTTGGCAACTGTGAATTTAGCCACTTTTCAAAATTGTTTTGCCTGCTTTCACTTGGCTGTGATTTTCCCCCTAACTCGGGAAAACTTTATTAAATTTCTCCGCTTTGTTTACCAATTGACTGCAAGTCAAGCAAAGCTGATTTTTTACATATTTATTTGCCTAATGAGCTCAACATATGTCACTCGAGTGAATAATAATTAAAGTCCAAGCAAATTATATTTTTCCATTGAAAACCCCCAAAAATAAATGATAAGAAAATTCAAAGGAAGTGCTTTGGGCCTTATCAATATTTCTAAATTTCCTATCAGTTCTGGGAAAGTGTTTGATAGTTTTATACGACATTTAACAGATTACTCTTGATAATTTATGTTCCAACCAAGTCTCTATATTGCCAGTCCTTCAATTTAAACCAACTAATTAAAACGCGTGTAAAGTTAAGCATATATTACAAGCTCAGGTGATTCACTTGAGGTGAATATAGCTTAAAATAAGTTCTTATATCATATCATATGTATGGGCAGATAAGAACGCAGACATCTAGACACCATTCGCAGTTCTTAGCACTGTCCGATAAGAATACTTACGGTACGGGACATGGCCGCTGATTAGAACGTTGTGCCAATTTATCATAGCAGGTGTTTAACACTATAACCTCTGGCAAGATATCACTCAAGGGGTAGTCGTCTATTAAAAACTGCAGAAAATCAATTAAATACACAATTGCCTTGTACGCTCACCTATCTTATCTAATGCTGCAACAATTTCTGCAGTATTCTGGGCCAATAGAACTTAGAGCTCACAATTGGCAGCAGCTATAAAAGCCTCTCAAATTTAAGATCAGCAATTAGTAACCATTGCAAAGTATTCATAACCCATCTGAAAGATGAAACTCTTCACAACTGTTCTCCTGCTGGCCCTTACAGTGTTCGGCGTAAGTACTCGCATACTTGCCACTTAGGCGCCTCTTATCCAATGGATTTCATTACAGGCCAGTGCCTGGCCCATGGCCAGTGAAGTGGCCGTCGAGCAGAGCCTGCTCCGCATGGTCATGCAACAGATGAGCTCCTCGTTCATGGATGCCCGCGCCCTTACGCCCGCTGAGACCGCCTGCATCAATCAGTACAACAATGCCACCAACAAGATCGTCGAGGAGCTGAGCAATGCCACCAGCAAGTGTGAGGAGGCAGCCAATCGCACCACGATTGCCAACAACTACAATGGCAATGCATCCGTCGCCATCATCCGGGATCAGCTGCTGACTCTGGAGAAGAATTTGCAGCGTTGCAGCAATGAGACGGACAACTTGCGTCTGATCAACTGCACGGTGTCCTACGTGAGTAGAGCGAAGTGAGCAGCTGCTATTAGAAAGCTAAACCTCATTTTATTACAGTTTGACGCAAACCTGAAACTGCTGGATAGCTCCAACTCAAAGGCCTACGAGACCCAGTCCCAATTTGCCGTTAATTCGACCGATGTGCAAACCCAACTCACCAATTGCATCCGTGCCTCTGTAAGCACTTCCAAGGTGATGTCAATTGAGGCGGCCAATGGTTATGATGCTTGCGTGGCAAAGATTCCTCTCCAGCGTGAGCTGCCAGCCCAGCAGGAGCAGCAGACCAAGGAGATCCCACAGAATCAGATTCAGCCTGAAAGCCAGCCAGAGCAGAAGCCTGAGCAGCAATTGCAGATGAACCCCGAGCAGCAGTCCCATCCCCAGCAGCCCCAACAGCAGCAGCCCCAGCAGCAGCCCCAGCAACAGCCTCAGCAGCAGCCCCAGCAGCAGCCCCAGCAACAGCCTCAGCAGCAGCCCCAATAGCCAGCCAACTAAATGATATATCAAATTTCTAACCAATCTTAACTGGTTAGGCGCAAAATAAAGAGCTTTCAAATTCAATTTACTTGACCTTCTCAATATACCAATCAAAATCTTGATATTGTAAATCCACCAAAACATCAAGCAACTCAAGTACACCCATAACTAAGAACATTTATTGAATTTGATAGGCATCCATGGTGGAATTTTACAAGGTGGTGTCATGCGCGAAACCCAGCTGTTGATAAGAGCGTGATGTCAGCATAATTCTATTGATTAGGACTGATGGAATAGTAGAGGTAATGGGCCAAACCTGTGGCGTAAATTGTCTACGGTTCGTATCACATTCAATAAATACTTTGGATGTGTCTTTACAATGCCAAGGCTTCCATTAAAGCTGCAATTTATTAATTATGACATCAAGTAACCTAGGCCCATGAAGAACTTACCAGAAGAACTGACTACCAATTGTCAACAAAGAAACAGTTTCCTCCCAAAGTTTCCGGCACCTTGAATTGGTTCAACGTGATTTCAGCAATCTACTCGTATTTTCCAGGTGGCCTGACAATCAAAGTTCCCAGAAATTCTCTCAACGAATTAGTCACTACTTATAGAATATCTCGCATACACGTTTGGTAATATAGATATTGTTTATGTATGCATATATATATATATAGAAATATTGTATATATATTTGTGGATACCCGAAGGCAGATAATTGTAATCATCAATCAAGCTGTTTGGAACCTTATCGTCGAGCGGAAGAACCGGCAAAATATATATTGTTGCGTGTTATTTCAAGCAGGTATTGATAAACACACCGCAAACTATAATAAAATATAAAAAAATACTGCAACTTCATTGATTGTAGTCGAAATTTTTATTTAAAATGGTGCGATTCCGCAGTGTCAAACCCAGAACCGAAAGGAACCGCCACTATGGAGGTTCTTTGTAAATTTGTGGTGCTCTGCGCACTGCTATTCAGCGTAAGTCCTCTCTAAGCCACCATAATATATAAGCTATATTATATAATAGCTGATCTCTCTACCCTTAGAGCTATACGGCCGCTGATTCCGTTTATTCGAATGTTGTTACCAAAGCGCTGAGCTTGGAGAATCTGTTATTTGATGCCGTTACTGGAGATTTGACACTGCCGGAAGCCCAGGCTCTGCAAAACATGGATGAATGCGTGTCCACCTTCACGGTCAAAAACACGGAGATCTTGATTCGTGCGGGCAAAAAGATTCGTCAGTGCAACAATGTGGACGAGAACCTGCTGCAGAGCTACTTACACCAAAAAAGCTCTGCAGATGTGAGGGCCAACTTCCAGCAACAGATGCTGGAATGCCGCACTCTCAACTGCTATGCAGATGTGGTCCTGAATCTGTTTGCAGCTGTGCAACCCACACGTAAGAACGTCCGGCAAAGCCAACGTTGCATTCTACATGAAATTAGGAGAACTTTAAACAGTTTGGAGGTGTCCACCAATAAATTCCTAAACTGTGTTTCAAAGAATATTCCACCTATCGGAAATAACACGACGAGTACACCAAACTGGAACTTCACCACTACAACCTGGAGTCCACCCAACTGGAACTTCACCACTCCAACCTGGAGTACACCAAACTGGAACTTCACAACTCCAACCTGGAGTCCACCAAACTGGAACTTCACCACTCCAACCTGGAGTACACCAAACTGGAACTTCACCACTCCAACCTGGAGCCCACCAAACTGGAACTTCACCACTCCAACATGGAGCCCACCAATTTGGAATAACACGACTCCAACCTGGAGCACACCAAACTGGAACTTCACCACTCCAACCTGGAGCCCACCAAACTGGAACTTCACCACTCCAACATGGAGCCCACCAATTTGGAATAACACGACTCCAACCTGGAGCACACCAAACTGGAACTTCACCACTCCAACATGGAGCCCACCAATTTGGAATAACACGACTCCAACCTGGAGCACACCAAACTGGAACTTCACCACTCCAACCTGGAGCCCACCAATTTGGAATAACACGACTCCAACCTGGAGCACACCAATCTGGAATAACGAGACGACCCCTAGCTGGAATGAGACTACCCCAAACTGGAATGTGACTACCCCCAGCTGGAATGAGACCACCCCAAACTGGAATGTGACAACACCAAGCTGGAATGAGACCACCCCAAACTGGAATGTGACTACACCCAGCTGGAATGAGACCACTCCAAACTGGAATGTGACAACTCCAAGCTGGAATGAGACCACACCAAACTGGAATGTGACAACTCCAAGCTGGAATGAGACCACTCCAAACTGGAATGTGACAACTCCAAGCTGGAATGAGACCACCCCAAACTGGAATGTGACGACCCCTAGCTGGAATGAGACTACCCCAAACTGGAATGTGACTACCCCCAGCTGGAATGAGACCACCCCAAACTGGACTGTGACAACTCCAAGCTGGAATGAGACTACCCCAAACTGGAATGTGACTACACCCAGCTGGAATGAGACTACCCCAAACTGGAATGTGACTACCCCCAGCTGGAATGAGACCACACCAAACTGGAATGTGACAACTCCAAGCTGGAATGTGACTACCCCCAGCTGGAATGAGACCACTCCAAACTGGAATGTGACTACCCCCAGCTGGAATGCGACCACCCCTAACTGGACTGTGACAACTCCAAGCTGGAATGCAACCACCCCTAACTGGAATGTGACAACTCCAAGCTGGAATGCGAGCACCCCTAACTGGAATGAGACCACTGAGATTCCCACCACCACAACTACGCAAAATTGGTGGGAGAAACTTCTTCATGAGATATTCTAAATGGTTCCGTTAGATTTGTCACACCAAAACTTTTTAAATTAAATTTCCAGCAAGCTAAGTAATAAATTGATCAGCATTGAAATGTGTACATTTATACAGACGTAATTATGCCCGTGCGGACCAATGAATGTCCAGTAATATGATAAGGTATCAGGTTCGATTGCAAAATATATATTAAAAATGGCAAGAGGAAAGTGTTTATGGTTAGTGAAAGCCACAAAACAGGCAACGCCCACAAAGCTGCGGCTTGACTTGGCCAGTGTCTGATTAAGATTTATTAGCCAACTGAGGACCACGTGTCGCAGACGGCTGCACAAAATGATGGATCTGAGTGAACCGTCAGCAAAATATTGCAGAATGCGATGGGCCAAGACGGGGGCGGCCGGGGGAAAGACAAGGCAGAGGAGCAAGGCAAGGAAAGGCTGTCAATAAGTGAGGAAAAACCGAGAGCGAACAGCAATAATTAGTTACACTCGGCGAGGCTAAATAATGAGCTGGCTGTCAGCAGCTTGTGCCGCAGGCTGGACAGGCTCCGATATCTGGCTAAACAGCTCGGCTCGGCTGTGCCAGAATCCATAAAATAATCATGGTTAAAGCAAATGTTGGATGTTCAAATGATGCCAAAAGTTTAATAATTGCGGACAACATTCAATGCCAGCTGAAGGAGTAGCGTATTATTCAACGCAGTCCGACAGCATGACATGGAGAACATTTGCATAACCATTGAGCTTTATGCACTGTCTACAACACGTGTGTGTGTGTGTGTGTTTGAGTGTGTGTGACTGCAAACGTTGTGCATACAAAGGGAATCTGACCTAAACAATGAGAGTATGCGCAAAACTTTTAACCTCAGAGCCAGTAGATAAATCAAGCTGGATCATCACCCTCAGCATTCATTGTCCACACCACAGAGCCATTGTCTGTGTAGGTGCAGATAGCGTGTGCAGGTGTGTGTGTGTGTGTGTGTGTCGGCGTGCGGCTGAGTGTGTGCAGGTGCTGCACATTCAGTTGCGATTTGTGGCCTGCTTTGGTGTTAAAGTTGGTGCCGGCAACGTTGACCACTGACCAGTTCCAGTTCCAGTTCCCAGGATCCAGCATTGTGAAGCTGTTCTGGCCAGGGCTATAAATTACACAAGGAGCTATGTACATTTTTTTCTGAATGCCTGATTCTTGGCTAGCAAATTCCAAATGATGGCCCCTGACTGGGAGCGGGCCTTGGAAGGAAAAGTTTTAATGAAAATGCACAAATTCAAGTGATCAATTAACATTAATTGCAGGCAAAGTTCATACAAATTTCATGCGCCAATCACGACGAAGGAGCATTCAATAAATGAAGCAAACAAAAAGAAAAAGTGATTAGATTACAAACAAAAGGGTTTTACTTGGCACAAAACAAAACAAAAAGAGAGAGGTAAGATAAATGGACTTATAGATACCCAGTAACAAGCTCTAGAGGCACTCAAATTAATCAAACGCAACATTTCAAACCTATATGAAATTCGTAATTCGAAGTATAGTAGAAAGAATGAAATTTAAAACAAAGTTCATATGAAACTACATGCAAATTTCATGATCTCAGCCCTTATTCTGTCTGAGATTAACGTTTTTAATGAAACGATTATCATGAAATGAAATCGCAGAAGTTGTTGTTAAAGCATAAAAGCACATTTTAAAGGGTCGAACTTGCCTATTACACCCCTTTTTATGCACTTTTGTTTATAGGTTGGCCGTGTAATTTTTGAAATCAAAAAGTTTCGAAAATAAAACATAACCGTAAACTTTAATTATATGGCTGGCTAGCGGCTAAGCGGCCGTCTCTCTTAAATAGCCAATTAAGATTTTAAAACATAACAGAAAAAGAAGCGACGACAGCACAAGTCACTGGCAGCAAACGGAAAATTAGTAAGTCATTAAAGTGAAAGGCCCCAACGTTAAAGGGCCCAGCACAAAGCGGTGGCCAAAATGTGAAGAGTCAAGTCTCAGCCAGGTGCCAAGTTGCTGCCGTTGACTGTGAGAGACGCAGCAGCTGAAAGACTGACGTTAAGGTAACTAATAGGCCTTATTTGCATGTTAATTGCTCTTGACTAAGTCAACAGCAGCAGCGGCAGCGGCGAATATAAACGACAGCAGAAAAGTATTCTAATAACGGCAGCACAGGCAAAGGCACAGGCACAGGCACAACAACAATGATGAGAAACGAGGCAACGTTGAAGTGGCAGCAACAGACAGCGAAAAGACAAACGCAAAATGTTGCATGAATTCATCAGCAACTGACATCGCGGCGCTGAAAAGTAGGCAACACTCATTAAATAAACACATTAAATTTTCAGGCGCTGCAAAGTATGCAACACTTTGGCACATTCCAAATGGCAGACGCCGTGTGGTCTAAACTTGGCTATTAATATACCCTATAAATGGCTAGAAAGGATGTGATCTTTACGTAAAAGGTAGAATCTATCTTCAACTCTTTAAAGCTATGCGCTATATTCCCTTATCAACTCATAATCAACACCAAAAGACTGGTGTTCAACTGCATCTGTTTGTTTTATCAATGTTTTTTTTTTTTTTTTTTTTTTAAATTCCAATTTATTTTAGATGTATAGTATTGGTTTAAAATTAGTATATTGCTACCTGCGTGGCAGCTTAACCTAATTATACATTAATATAAAGCGAAGTGACTATCTTAGAATATAGTTATACATATTAATTATTTACATTATTTTCATATTTATATATTTACAAAGGGAAATTAGGAAATTCTTCTGGCAGAAAGATCATGTGGATGCAGTCTTTTCAGGCGTCTTCTGCCTCTATACCTCAATAGGCGTTGGGCAAGCGCGTTTGGGTGGGAGGACAATTTTTGTCGGTAGTCTTCGGCCTGTCGCTGCAAAACGTCACCAACCATAGGTATACCCAGGTCACGCTCTATGTCCCTGTTCCGCATATACCATGGCGCATTGCATATCCTCCTAAGGATCTTACTTTGAGCTACTCGGATTTTGTTTATGTTGGTCTTGGCAGCGACCCCATAAACTTGTAGGCCATATCTCCAAATTGGACTAAGTATCGCCTTGTATATGGTAACCTTATTTTTAAGGGAAAGCTTATTTTTTGGCGACAATAGCCACGACATCTTCGCATTGTTTTATCAAGCGAAGTTTCACAAATTGTATACTCCAGACTGGAAATCGAACCCGAAACCTTGTCTTACATTTGTACATACCTACTCTTATACTTGTAACACTGATCTACCCTGGTCGTCTTAAAATGAGAGTAAGTTTTGCAACAAAGCTTAGTATCTAGGTATATACTACTTATTGGAGTTAAATACAGGGTATATAATAGTTGAGCTGGGGCATGCTTACTTGCCTCAGCGTTAAATGACGTGTCATTGCCCTTAACTGTTAAATGTTGCCAGTGTATGCAAATAAAATGCCATTATGTAGGTATTTCGGCTCTGTGATTGCGCCGTAATTGTTTTGTTTCGAGTTTACGGGAATGCTCCGAGAATTTACGAGTATTTATGCATTTCGACGGAGTCAGCGAACTGTTAAATATTTGACAGTACTCCCGAAAACTATTTGGCTGTTGAAAAAGCAGCAGCAATGTGTGCATTTTGCATTTGCGGCATTTGTTGCAACAATTTTTATGCATATTTTCATTCATTTTTGGAGTATGCTTTGCATAAGCGAGAACAAACAACCCACACAGGCACACACTCCGCACAAAACTTTCTAATATAATAAATGAAAAACTTTGCATATTTATATAAGATATGCAAGCCGAAATGTACAAAATGGAATTTCATTAGGGTATAAATACTATTTTATAAACGAATTTGTTATAAATCACAGCACAGTTGGCATTCTAATTAAATTTGAGCTCATCTGTCCAATTTAAAATGTTGTTTTACTGCAATTGAGAAGATCTGTGATCCCTGCTGATTGTTACATGACAATCAATTTGTCGCTTTTGTGTTTCCGGTTAACTATAAGCCATAACCACAGTGGTAACCACATTAATTGCTCATAAAACGTTTCCTCCCATTTTGTTGAATCGATCAAAGTTAATTGGCAGGAGACCGCCATTTGCATGTCATGCATATTTAATAAACAAAAAACCAGCATAAAAACTGCAACAGCAGTCAAATTAACATAAAGAAACGACAAACGACACGCAATCATCACAAAAAAAAGCAAGTAAATAAATGAAAAAAATATGTAAATAAATAAAACATATATCAAAATATTACTCTTCGTGTTTTGATGCAATTTGCGCATAGTTCTGTCACAAGAACTGCAAAACTAAATAATGCCGCATAAAACTAAATGCCAAAATTAAGCACATCATTTCACTTCAATTTGTGTGCACGCAACACACAAAATCAACTTTCAATCCAACAACGAGGGAAATCAGAAAGAAATACTTAAGGACGGCAAGCGGCGCTTGTATTCAATTTTAGCACATCATAAATAAACCATTAATACACAATAAGAACACCAAGGAAAACCCTTGCAAGACAAACGATTTACAGTTTTCAGTTTTCAGCCCGTAGTACTCGGTCCTCGGTCCTTGGTCCTCGGTCCAACCACGTGTCCTCGCCGCTTTTATGTGCCGTATACATTTTTAAAAATCACATGCTATAAAAATTGTAATTTGTATAGTACGGCAAGGTGTGAAGCCAGGCGAGTCCATAAAATGAAAGCCAGCCAGGTAAATGTATTCCACACGCACCTCCAATACAATCACAACAATATGAGCTTGTACTCGTACTAATATCGTAAACACTACATACATATGGGCTTACATATCCTTTGGAGGGTGTATTAATTCTTTTTGGGTTCGATCTTTTCAGATTTTCACCCCAAACTCTTTAACAGAAAGAACCATTCCGAAGGCAGACAGCACTAGATGACTTAAGAGGTTTCATTCTGAAGTCCTGGCAAATCAAATTCAAAACATTTCTAAAACCAAAAACCCTATCATATATCTACTTAGCCTAAGGCTGATATTTATAGTCAACAGATCCAAATCAAAAAAGATCTAATACTCCCACCTTTTTACCCAATTGATGGGTACAGGGAGTAAAAACAAATACTTAGTGAAACTTGTACGTACGTGTGCTACGTAGACAGTAAAGCTATAAAAGAAAGAATGATATAAAATAGTAAGCTATGTTCCATATTCTAATTCCACAGCAATCTGTAGCGCTTACTTTAAGGATAAATAAATGTACAAAATACGTGACAAAACTATTTTATCAAAATATTTCCCTAACCGCTATTCAGATAAGTGCAAACAGTTTGTAAAGCAATTACAATTTTGTGGTTGACACAACAATTATCTTACAGATGCATAGAAAATTGCTGCAAGTAGAAATATGTACAACCCGTATCAGTGACAAATCCAAAACGAATCCAATTATAGTCATCATGTATAAGCTCTCGATTCTCTTTAAAAGGCGCACAGAAGAAGCTCAGTTCCAGATCCACCACAATGGTGAAGTTCTATTATATATGTCAAGTCATTGTGCTCCTGGCACTTAGTGCCATTCAGCCGGTCCTCACGAAGGAGCCTTCCACGTCTATCATTGCGGAAATACTGCGGCACAGCAAGGCTGATAATGTAGTTATCTCGCCCCTTCTCCTGATCGAGGGTATGTGGCAGCTCTACTTGGGGGCAGAGGGTGACACTGCCGAGCAAATTGGTAGATTTATTCACCCAAGTCACCTAGAAAAGAGGCTCGCAGTTGAAGAGTATTCGAATTGGCAAAAGAACCTTACGCCACCTCAAGGTGTAACCCTCAAAATGGGTAATGCAATATACGTGGCAAAAGATCTGAACATATTGCCAATATATCAACAACAATTAGTTAAGATTTTCAATTCCACTACTCATATGGCTGACTTCAGTAACTCCGCCAGTACTGTCTCGAAAATAAACAACTGGATAGCCGAACAAACTAATAACAAAATAACCAAATTGATTGAAAAAACTAATAGGGACGACAAAATGATTCTCCTCAGTGCAATTTATTTTCACGGATTATGGCAGTATGAATTTTCTAGAAGTAAAACGGGATCAGACGCTTTTTATGTACCCAAAACAAATGGAGAATATAAGCGTATCAATATTAACATGATGTCGGTGAACGAGTATTTAGGGCTTATGTTCATTGAGAGTTTGGATGCTGACTCCATAAAAATACCCTATGCGAACTCAAGTGTTTCAATGATTATTCTAGTGCCCCGTACAGTGAGTGGTATTCATAGAATTGTAGAAAACTTAGATAAAATGCATATCGATGAAATTACGCCGGCCTCCAAAAATCTAATTGACGTTTTAATGCCAAAGTTTAGGTTTGAACATATGCTGGAAGTGACAGATGTACTTCAAACTTTGGGAATCAAGGACTTGTTTTCAAATGCTAATCTTAAAACGATGACTGATTGGAGTGGCAACTTAAAAGTAGGCGAAATTCTTCAGAAAGCAATGATCGAGGTGGATGAAAAGGGCTCAGAGGCTGCAGCTGTACATGGTTCGTAAAATAAAAAACAATTCTTTTTGATTACATATGAACATATTATTTTTTCAGTATCGCATCATCGTGGAAGTTTGCCTGCAATGCCACCAGCTAAGAGCATATCTGTTCTAGTCAACCATCCCTTTGTATTTATAATCAAGGACGAAAGTCGGGTTTATTTTGCGGGACGAGTCAGCAAACCGGAATAAAATGCGGAATAGATAATCTGTTTTTAAGAAACTGGATTTATTAACAGCTTCTTTGGAGCATATATAAAAGATACAAATATTCGCAATTAGTGTTATTTATAAAACAGTGGTTAAGGTTGATTAATAAAACGTAAATTAAATTTATAATAATTATTTTCCACACATCAAATGTGTGATTTCAAAGCTGTTTTATGAAAATACACAGATGTTGAACAGAATTTAGTAGCGTTTTTCTCGGAGTTCAGGAACAGCCCTCGCAAACCTCAAATAAACTTTCTTTAACTACCATTTGTGCAAGTTTGAGCGCTTCTATGCTTTAAAAGGCTCTGTTAGGCAGTGGCATTAATGGTCGCACTTGTGAATTTATGAGCTTGGCCTGCGGCTCTTTAGCTAAATGTGAGTATAAACAACGGATGAAGCGAACCATTTGAAAAGCAGCCCATTGAAGGAGCTGTCTGAACTTTAAGGAGTCGAATTTATCTGTTAGATAGTGCATTAAATAACACAACCAGAGGCTATGTTAATAAACTGACAAGAGCGCTCATTGATTAATTAACTATTTAAAGAGCCATCTGGTTTATCAGCTGATTGTGCATTTAGCCAGGACACCGCAGGCCATGTCCATAAATTATCAAGCCGCTTAGCCGACTCTCTTAAAGCATAGTAGTAGAAGTAGCACAGAAGCTGGCACAGTTGCCCGCCGCATCGCCATAAATTTGCCCGCTTAATACAATGTCGCCTCAGCCGGGCCCATATAATGGCCTAAGTAAGCGGTTAGCGGTAGTCAACACTTGCGGACGCGGTCTTAGCCGCAAATGCGCGAGGCTTCGACTCCATTAAATAGTCGATGGCCAGGAGGTGCAGGCGGTGTGAAGGAACATTTTATGCCAATGGACTTAAATGCGCAACAGTCGCAGTCGTAACCAGGCGCAAATTGAATCGGGTGGAAAAAATACCTAAGTAAGAATGGTGCAGCAGAGAATGCTGGACTGGTAGATACCCTGCAGCCAAGTCTGGAGTGCGCTAAATAAAAATGTGAAATACTTATAAAGTTGAAAGTAAAAGTAAAGCAAATTGCTTGCACAGTTCATGGAATACCATTCACGAGTCGTTCACGTGTCTACATTACCGCAGACACGTGAATTCATAGATTACCATTCACATCTTTTCACTAGTGAATTCATGGGTGAAACTTTGCAAGCGACTTGGCTAGTTTCATAAGTGAATTCATGCATTACCCTTCATCCCTGACTTCATAGCTGAATGGTAATGCAGCGGCGCTTGTCATAGTAATGCATACGTGAATGGTAGGCCATGAATTCACTTCTGAAAAATACGTATCGCTACCAGCAGAACTGGAGGGGTAATAGCAATATTAAGATAATTTCTATGCAGCTCCAAAAAGTATGCTATGATTTTGATTCAAAATTGTAAATATAACAAATTATGCCCCTTTTCATGCATTTTATGGTCACAGGGTATAAAGAATACGTAGATATATATATGTGTGTATGTATACCTATACATATGCATATCGAATGCGTAATGTAACTTTACAACAGTTTAATTTACTGCAATTTTATGGCGTCCAAGAGGCAAACGCAAATGGCGCACGCTGATTGAAATAAATCGAAACTTAATGCTGCTGGCATTGAAAAAGTTATTTGCGGCCAGCATATTGAATTACGCATACGCCGCGTGGGGCAGCAGCGGACAGCAGCGCATTGTTCTCAATTAAACCATAAAATATGTTGTCAATTATTTGCATTTTCGCTAATTTATTAGTTAAATATTAATCAAATTTAGTGATTGCCCAGCAGCCAGAACGAATTATGATTTGGCATAATTAGAAGACAAAGGATTCAATCAATTGGAAGGCAACCAACCCAAAAGCATACCTAAACCTAAACCAGACAAAAGCCCAGCCCAATGCCGACTAATGGAAAACTAACAGTTTCACATTTCATACAAGCTGCACATAATTTCAAATAAATTGGCGCGTTATAACTGAATCGCAGTAATCGCATTTCGGTTATGTGGTTGTTTGTATTTTACAATTTTTTTTCTATTTAAAATACGCGCTAGTGTGGCAGACTTTTTGCGGCTCATGTAGCACAAACTGGCCGCCTGTATTTTGTTTGTGCATGCGGTTGAATGCATTTGTTTATACGACTATTGTGGAACTCACTCATTGTGGCTGCGGTGCCCATTTATGGCATATTATAAGCAAGCTCAGCGGAAGCCCTAATGGCCATTTAATGTGCCTGCAATAATCGTAATGCCATAAATACTGCGGCAACCATCCAAGCCCCGACAGCCGAGGCCTGCATTACCGTTCATACTTCAATGCAGCATCCAAATATATATCTCCAACTGTTTGTTACCAATTGTATTGCGCCGCATTTTTAATCGACTTAATGCGCTATTCGATAGTTCTAAATTATGCGTATTTACTTAAACCATTTGATTCAATCCTAAAATTAAAGGGCAAAGGACAAATTTCGTAAAACTTCATATAGTAACTAACATTTATGGGGATGAACAAAATGAAACCAAACATGTGTCCAATATGCATGTGAAAAGCACCACACATCCTATTTTTCAATAGGCTATACAAGAACCGGATAAATTTGTATTATTAATTAATTTAAAATATAAAAATAAAATATATACTTAATTCATTTCATAAAATAATTGAATACTTATGTTTCAAATAAATATATAAATAAACCAAAAAAATAAATAATAATATAATAATAATAAAGTAAATAATAATTATAATTCAATTTTTATATTTAAGGCGATAGCTTTGTAAATTTTGGAAAACATTTCAAATTTTTCTTATTTTGAATATGTATGAAATCGAAAGGCCATGTTAATTTAAATAGTATTTCAGAACAGGTTTTGAAAAGCCTTTTTATACCAATTTTGAAGTCTGCAATCGACTAAAAAAAAATTTAAAAATTTCAATTTCAAAATTTTAATTTTTTAAGGATTAGGATGTAAATCAAAATAAATTAAAAGTGTTCTTTTACTCCCTGTACCCATAAAATGGGTAAAAAGGGGGTATTACATCTGTGCAAATGTATGTAACAGACAGAAGGAGACATCTCCGACCCTATAAAGTATATATATTCTTGATCAGTATCAAAAGAGATTTCGATTTGGCCATGTCCGTCTGTCTGTCCGTCTGTCCGTCTGTCCGTCTGTCCGTCTGTCCGTCTGTCCGTCTGTCCGTATGAACGCGTCGATCTCAGCAACTACAAGAGCTAGAGACACCAAATTTGAAATGTAGGTTCCTGTATAGCATACGCAGATCAAGTTTGTTTCATATTTCAGATATCTCCCCCGTTCCCCCGCAAATCGATTAAAACCGTTTTACAGTAACAATTTTCAAGATATAGCTTTAAGATTTGACATGTACAATACTTTAGTCTCTCTTAATCTACTGTCCAAATTTCAAGTCGATCGGATAATAAACACGGAAGTTATTCACGAAAGAAGATTCAGTAATGCAGCGAGAGGGGGAAGGAGAAGCACAGCCACCAATTAAAATGCCTCGCTTGCGCTGTCGCTTTTGCCGCACAGTGTGTGTGTGCGTCTTTGTGTATGTGTGTGTGTATGTGTAAGTGGGCGTAGATGTGATTGAATGTTTTAGACCTGGGTACAGGGAGTTTCGTAGTCGGGTATACTCGACTATAGCATTCTTACTTGTTATTACTATAAAAATTGCAATGGCAAATCAATTTGGAGTACAAAACATGAACAAAATATGATGAGACGTTTGAAAATCGGTTAAGTTGTGGTAAAGCTAAAAGATTTTGTAATCTAAGAGTTAGAACTATTGTAGTATTTTAAACTTAAGCCTTAACATTATAAAAACAAATACTTTTTTGTATGTTCACTTTCAAAATAAAATATTTTTCATATTTAGGAAAGAAAATAACTTTAATATTCAGAAAATAATGAAATTCAACCAGAGATAAAGAGAACCAATTTTAAAAAGAAAGAAAACTTGTCATTTATTTATTGAAGCTCTCAAATACGAATTGTAAAGGCCTTTGTATGAACTATGACTGCTCATTTGTTGATATTGTAAGGAACAGAAGGATTTCTCAATGTGCACGTTTAACGTTTTTGTTTTTTTAATTAAAAAATTTCCTTTTCTGTTGCTGTGGCTGCTGCATAAAAAGGACAACCTAAAAGGGACTGGCAGGCTGTGCAGCTTGTGTTGAGATTAAAATCAATGTCCTGCTTTCTTCGCCTGACTCAATGCAGCCAGTTTGTCAGGGCCAGGCGGAACGCTGAAGTTGAAGCTAAAGCTGAAGCCATCTGAAGGCTGTTGCGGGGCAGAGTGACAGGGATACAAACAGGGGGGATGGGGGGATGGAGGCTGAGGGGCAGAGGTCGCACAATAAATTTCATATTGCCATAGGACATAAAAGGGCGTGTGTATAATATGCAAACACAATCAACGCGTCAGGACAGTTGTGTTAGCTGCACACGCACTGCGGGTCCATACTGGCTGAGAAGGGGTTAGAAAGGGACTCGAAATGAAAGAAAGTCGCCGGGAAATACTCACACACACACACACAATCACACACACATACGCACATCATGACAATTCGAGAGCTGCAGAGTACCACGCACATGTGTCTGCACACACTAACAACTAACTGTAAAGCTAAACTTTGAAGTGCCAGGCAGGCACATATTGTATATACATATTTGTAGCAGTATGAGTGTCACTCTTTCAGCCTCTGTGTGTATATGTGTGTGTGTTTCAGTGTGATTGTGAGTGTGTGCGCATAAAGCAAAGCAATATAAAAGGAAATAAACCGGCGACAGCGCTGCCAGGCAGGCAGCCTGAATATGAGCAGAAACTAAACGAAAGCATAAAAAAATCAAGAAATAACAAATATCTTGGGACTGCTGAAGACTTAATACCCTTGCAGATCGTTCCTAAGGCAGGCTATATGATATATGTACATAAATACACAAATACGCAGCCTGTAACTGCTGAAGACTTGATACCCATAATCAAATCCTGGGCTCAACAAACCTATTTGTAAGAAAAATGGAAACTTTACACAACAAAACTCATGTTCAGCGATCGTTCCTTAATTATACCCCAACAATATACTGATTCCAATCAGATCTGTTCTGAAATACTCGTCTTAGCTGTTCAAAAGAAAACCAGGATGCAGTAGTATCCAAGTTTCCTCAATAGTATAGTTTAGTTGAGAGCACAGGAACAGATGGAATATCAAAAAAAAAAAACAATGTTTTGTATGCTTCTAAAATTCCTAGAACATTGCAGTTTATGCGACAAAATATAATAACCTCTGAAAGGGTATTGAAAACAAGCCGCAAGAAAATATATGTATATATATAAAAATACAGAGGAAAAAGTTTTTTATGTGGAGACGTGCAGAAATTTTTAATTTGCGGTTTGCTGCTGCTGCTGCTGCTGCTGCAAATAGGAAGAAGAACTCTGCCTTTATGCGTGCCCAGAACTCAGAACCCAAAAGTAAAGCCAGTGCCAGGACTTGACTCGGCTCAGCAGAAGGATGGAGCAAGGGGCGGAGCGAATAGTATGCCGCTTATTATGATTTACATATTTTCTATGCCAAGCTTTGCCCAGCGGCTGCCTTCGAGTGCTCAACTCAGACAAACTCTCACACACACACGCAGACACACACACACACATAAGGCAAATGCGCAGCGTAGATTGTAATTAAAGTTCACGAGGTCAAAGCGGGCGGTCTGCTAACATCGATGGACCAGTTGCTGCCTTATGTTGCTGCTGCATTGTTGCAGCTCTGGTCCGAGGTATCCATAGCATACAGTCAGGCGCGCCGCAGCACAATATCCTTGGCAGCAAAACGAGTTAAGTGCACTCTAAAATATGTGGCTGGCAAGCGTTGAATCCTGCAGTCCTGCTGCCCTGCTGTCCTGCTGTTGGAGTTGTCCTCCACACGCTGAGCACGCAAGAAACGCAACTCAACTCGACTCAACTCGAGGCGACTCGACTCGAGTCGACTCAACTATGCGAAGGGAGTGTGGAATCTGCAGCAGTTTCCGCTCGTGTCTGTCATTTGCATATTTAAATTGCAGCCAGGCAGATTGTCATCAGCGCGTTTTAAATGTTGATAAATGCGTGCTATAATTTTATGTCCCGCTGTCAGTCTTTGCAATGCAAATTTTAAATGCTTAACACGGCGTATGAGTAACTTGCGGCAGCTGCCATCACCAAGCATCCTGCAATGATTAATAAACTTTTCCCATTTATTTTAGAGCCGCAAAACACTTTTAAGCTGCTTCCACATAAGTTCTATGTGCCAGCTTTTTGCACTGCTGACAACAAGCTGTCAGTTTGTTTGATTAAAGCCAAATATTTGCACAAAACTGACATTCGAAATCAATAACAAGCAGGCAGTGCCAAAGTTGAAATACCCTGGCCATGCTAAACATTGAATTCAAGTTTTTCAAACAACATCTGGCTGATTTCTAGGGCCAGCTATGTGATATTGTAATTATATTTTGTACAAATTAGTTTTTACTTTTATTTAAAATTAAAAATATATATTAACAATTTTTGCCACTACCCTCAAGACCTTCCGGACAGGATCTTGACATTAATTGTCAGCGTTAATAAATACTGAACTTCCATACTTAATAATATCCTGCAACCCGTACCTAAAATTAGCTTTAACATATTATTCCAGGGACTGTAATCATTAAGAGTATTATTATTAAAAATTATTTCACTGTACCCACTAGAACTTTTATAAATAAATATATAAATAAAAATTAATATAAGCTCTGATTAGATTAAGTTGCAGGACACTAATCCCAGAAGATTTAAATAATAATAGAATAAATAAAATAAAGCAAGTTTTGTCTTGATTTCTGGAAACTAAAAACGGCAGATTGTCGTACAATTCAATTTTCAGCTGATCGTTTTTAAGGCAGTTATATGATATAGTAATCTGATCCAACCAGTTTCAGTAGGCTACAGAAAAAAGCAGATTCTATACCAAGTTTCATCAGTCTAAATCAACTCTGAGCTTAGTTCACTTAGTCAGAAAAATGTATCTTCTATCAGAAATGTGCTTTACACACTGCGTGTCAAAATAAAATACCCTCTAGCAGAGTATAAAATAAGTAGTATATCGTTAGAAATTGCACATCAGCGAATGCAAAACAATCGACTGTCAAATGTCGCGCATTGGCAAAAAGGACCTTTCCTGGATCTTCTTGCACAACGATTTTAAGAAAATTATGCAGGCCATTTGCTTGGTCCTTGGGCTCTTATTTAAGAGTTGCGACAGGAAAAAAGTTTCGTCACGTCACAAAAAGCATTTCAAGCAGCAAAAATTCAACACTTTGTTAAAATGTCAAATGAAACATGTCATTTATCATGCCGGCACTGGCACTTACAGTTGCCCACCTCCCGCCTTCCGCCAAGCGCCTCTCCGGCCGCTGACTGACTCAGTGACTGCCTGGCTGGTTGCCTGTGTGGCACGAGTGCATATATCCTGTGCGCTCTTATCTGTTTTAACAAGCGTTACACTTTCAGCAAATACGTTTATGCCCCGCGTTGAGAACGACAAACAACCGCACGCTGTTCCGGCTGTTCCGGGGTGTTGCGGATGTTCCGTTTGGTATTTCTTTCGCTCCTAGAGGAGTCAGTAACAGCTAGATGCTGCTAGGAGCAGCCAGGACCAACTAGGAGCCTGGCAGCAGTCAGTTGCCTTTGCCGTTGACATTGCTTAAGTGCGAGGCCAACCTTTTCGCACTCGAACGCAGCGTCGAAACATTTTCAGTGGTAATTTTTTTGAGTGCCAGCAAAAGGCAAAAGCACATAGGCACGCCCGCACACACACACACACACATACAACTTGTACAGTGTCCGCTAAAACTACATGCACACACATAGCGCAGTCAACATTCAAGCATCTGCTGCTACAACTCTTGAGGGGGTGTGTGCGTGTGTGAAAACCCGCGACAAGGCATTTAAAATTGAAACAAATTGTGAATGATGCTGTGGCAGAGCCACAGCCCTCCTACAGCCTGAAAGGATACCTCATTCAGCTAGTGGATCCTTGCTCTGTTTGCTTCTCTAACTCGCTTGGCGGCTTGCTTTATTGTTGTTTGCCTTGGCACCCCGTACTCACAAATCCACTCGACGGCAGACACATCGCGAAAACCCTATAAATATCGAATGTACACGCTCTTGAAGTTCTCGGGTTTCCCAACTCGGACTTGCATAATTGTGAATTTAGATTACACCATGTGAAAACCAAGAATTTCAAAAAACCATGATGAAGCAACTGAAATTCGTGAATATTCATAAGATGCTCGACTCGGCCAAGTTGGCAAACATGAAGTACGAGTATGTGGCAGAGTTCTGACTGTTGAAACTTGTAGATTTGTTGCCTTTACAACTAGAAATTCTTACATTTCAGCTGTGTGCGTGTTTCGAGTCATCTCTCAGCTACAGTGACAGCAGCTGAAAAAATCACATAAATATATGATTTTTCTTGCACTAGAGTGAAGCAATAAGTCTCTATGAATATGCTAAGCAATCTGCCACAGGTTAGAGCGAGAGAAGCCTAGTGTCAGCTTTAAGTTAGATAAATAAAAGCTGTCAGCCTTAAAGCTTCCATGTGCTTTGAAAGCTTCAGGTATCACACTTGATGCTTTCAAAGCTTTTAACACAAATGTTGCTCAAATGTACAGTTACAACAATTGAGAAATTAGTCAGTAGTGTTGGAAAAATACATTTGGGAAGCAGCTTTGAGTGTTGAACAACTGCTTTGTATCATTTTGACTAACTTTCCTGGCACTTTAAGGCATTTCATTAAAAAGAGTGCCCATGCATAAATAATTCAAAATAGTTTTAAAGTATTGCTAGTGCTTTTAATAAATATTGCATGTATTTAAAACAGAAAAGCGATTTTTCTAAATTTTTAAGCATTATAAATCGTTTGAATTGCTCAACTGGCAATGGCACTGCACAGCTTTATATAATACCTGGCTGAATATCAAAGTATATAAGTAAAAAGCGTATACCATATCGCACATTTAATGCACTTCAAATTGACAAGTAAAACCGCAAACATTTGCTGACCCAAAAAATGCATAGCCAATATGAAAAACGCTTGGCCAATAAAGCAAAAATTGGCAAAATATAAAGAAAAAAACAAAATAAAAAAGAACAAGTGTGCTACAGCTTAACTGTGCAGCTGCATGTATGCTTACAAAAAACAAAAAAAAATATCAAAAAGAACATATATAAAAACACGAAAAATAAAACTCGCATGTATTTTTGAAAAGGGGCAACAAAAATGTGTAAACATTTAAGTGGCAAGAGGCAAAAGCTGAAACGCTGCCAACTCACTAAAAATGTTGAATGCTGCAAATAAAGCGCAGAAGCACGCAGTGCACAGAATTGAAACAAAGCCAAGCCATAAAAATAAATATAAATTTAACAATTCCTTCGTTTTTTTTGGCGAGGTGGCATACGCAATGTAAGCGCTGGCGGCAGCGGCAGCAGCAGCAGCAGCGGCAGTGGCAGCGGCCACGCCTCAACTGTCACAGCGGCAGCGGCATGTGGCATGTGGCAGTGGGTCAGCGTCCCAAAAAGTAAATAATATAAAAATACCGTTGCTCACCTGGAGCGTCAGCGTATCCTGACAATGGTGCGAAGCCTCCCATCGCCCGCATGCGTTTTTATGAATTATTTCATAATAAATTTTCCAAAGCACTTTTTCGTTTATGGCAGGGAGACAGCACGTTGCGGCCTGCGACTGACCAATGACACCGCCACCTGTAAGCCGGAGCCAGCGCCAACATCAACAACACCACCAAAACCAACGTTAATGGGAAGTTACCCAACTGCAGCATACTCTGTTTTCAGTCTGTTATATCTGATTCTAGGCTTTGGAATGAATTTATACACAGTCAGACGGAGACAATGCCAATATACTCTTTATGCCACACAATTGTTTCGAAACAGAGTATAATAACAACAACAATATCAGTCGCTGAACAATACCAAAATTTAACACCGCATTGACTTGGTCGTTACCCAAAAAACAAAACTGAACAAATAACTTTGAGCTGGTGAAACTTAAATACCCTTAAACACATATTAACTAAAATTACAATATTTAATTGGCATTATTGGTAAGATAAGTAAAAAAAGGAAGAATTTTATTTTGTTTTAATGAATAAATAAATAAATAATACAATTCAAATAATCAAAATTGTAGAAAGAAAATAAGAGCTTTTAGTATACATTGAATTAATATAATATTGAATTGTAGAAATCAAATATAGAGACAATCAAAAAGATTTCCACAAATTAACTCCATACTTGCCCGATCGTTGTTAAGAGATATAGTAAGCCGATTCAGCCGCTTTCAACCTACAGCATAAAGTGAAATCATATCCAAGTTGTTTCAACGCAGCTTAACGAAGAGACTAGCACGGACAGACAGCGTTTTTACAGATAACAAATAAATAAAATATAATAAAATAGTACAGTTAATGCCATTGTCTTTCACAATGCACTACACATCTCATGTCCAAATGATAATACCCCCTGCAAGGGTATACCAACTGACATCAGGCGTTTTGGCGTGGTTAACGCTGCGGTTTACTTTTTGCATTCAGCACTTAAAAGTAAAACGGCACACAAAAACGGAATGAACTCACTCGTATATGGCACACAGCAGCGTCGCACAATACAAATATTTAAATTTAATTAACTATATTTACAAACACCGAGCGCAGGATATTAAATTCCCACACGCACATACGAGATGTTTATTCTAAAACTTTGCGTCAATCAAATCGAAACGCAACTAAATGCCGAAGTTTAATTTTATGCTCACACACGCAGCACAAAACCAGACAGAGTGATAGACTAAAGCATACCCAGTGATTGAAAATAGCTTAAAAATAACATTAATCTCGCTTAGAAATGGCAAAAGTACATAAAAATACACAACACATACTCTTTAAGTTCTTTTCGAACCATAAAAGTAATTTGGAAAGCTCGGATTTTTTTTGTTGTTTTTTTTTTACTCCCTGTACCCATAAAATGGGTAAAAAGGGGGTATTGGATTTGTGCAAAAGTGTGTAAAAGGCAGAAGGAGACATCTCCGATCTTATAAAGTATACATATTCTTGATCAGTATCAAAAGAGATTTCGATTTGGCCATGCCCGTCTGTCTGTCCGTCTGTCTGTCCGTCTGTCCGTCCGTATGTATGGACGCAAGGATCTCAGCAACTATAAGAGCTAGAGACACCAAATTTGAAATGTAGGTTCGAGATATCTCCCCCCGTTCCACCGCAATTCGATAAAAACCGTTTTATACCAACATCTTTATAGATATAGCTTTGGGATTTGGCAAGTACAGTTCTCTAGTCACTCTTAATCTACTGTCCAAATTTCAAGTTGATCGGATAATAAACACGGAAGTTATTCACGAAAGAAGATGCAGAGCTTCAGCGCGGGGGGAAGAAGCACAGCTACCACTTAAAATGCCTCGCTTGCGCTGCGCTTGAGCTATTGCTCGTGTGTGTGCGTCTTTTGTATATGTGTGTGTGTATGTGTAGGTGTACGAAGATGCGATTGGAAATTTTTGACCTGGGTAAAGGGAGTTTCGTAGTCGGGTTTTTTTTGCAATCAGTCTGAAATAGATCTTCAGAACTCAACAGGATACCTTGGTTTATTAAATCGCCGTTTTTATTATAATTAAAAAATACAATAAGCTTATAGGATATCTTTTCAAGTTATGATTCAGCAAATTTCACAGCTGTAGCTAAATATTTGTATATAAAATGATCATTTTCAAATTTGCAGAACTGCGGGCATAATGTTGTGACTGAAATTAGCCAAAAATAATATACATATGCTATGAGAAATTTGAATACATAATTTGGTGGTTCTATAAATCAACGAGCTTATGCAGACAGACAGGCACACAGATAAACATGGCTGGTTCAGACTATATATATACACACTATAATCCACCCTTTTCCACACACTTCATGTGCACATGATATGGAAAACTGAAAAACTGCGACTGTTTCGCTTTTACGACTCCTTATCTATCCATTTATGTATCGTCACTAATTTAGTAGCACAAAGGAGTATCTAAAGTGAAGGGCAGGCTAATGTGGCCAGAGTCTCCTCTATGCAGCGGGAGTTTTGAGTACTGTCACACACACAATGGATCCCATAGAATTAGCATTAAAATCAAATGCAGGATATGGGCTGGCATACAGTGTGTTAAACAAATAGCGGGCGGGCCATCAACGGAGCCGGGTCCCTGATGGTGGCAACTTATCCCTTTGCCATAAATGTGCGTTTTTGGACATTTCGAAATTGTAATACATCCGTTCTGCCACACACGAACAAGCACACACACACACACACACACAAACGCGCGCAGGCTGCGCATTTGTTTAACTCAAAACTGTAGCGGAAACGGAAATAAATGCTGTCAGCATTTTATTTGTTTGTGAGTGCGTGATTTTTATGCCTAGTGCCAGGCAAAATAACAACAAAATAAAAGGACTACAAAAAAATAAAAATAAAGAACGATATAATAAACGACTAAAAGACGTAACGGAAAACGGAAAGCGACTTGGCCAAAGCCAAATGCTGCTGGTAACTGAGGGCGATGGGCGGTGGACGGTGGGCGGTGGGGGGAACTGGAAGGGTGTCCATGTCCATTGTACATAGCCCAAGGCGTCACTTTTAGCCGTCATTTGCGGAAATGGTTTTTGTAGCTTGTAGTAGTTTTGTTGCAGACCCAAAGCTTGACATAGTTTTATATGATTTCATTTTAGAAACTTTCATTTCGAGTCTGCCATTCGCAGCAAAGTAATCAGCAATGCAAAAATGCTCCTTATAGTATCTCCACACTGCATCCGGCGACGCTGCTAAACTGCAATTGATTTCGAAATTAAAGCCAGTTAGCAATGCCATAAAAAACAATTTACAAACGGCGCAAAGTGTGAATGCAAACAAAGGCAAACAAAATAAATGCTCATACGCAGTGTGGCACGGCACGGGCTGTAAGCTGAAAGCTGAAACCTGTGCCACTTTTTGTAGCCATAATAATTTTCTATTGTTTATCAGGACGAAGTTGCCAGCCAGCCACAAAGGCGACGATGACGTTGCACTGCCAGCTCGCATAAATAACTATGCTGGGAGTGTGTGTGGATATAGGGATAATGGTCTAGCAAAGCGCACTGCCTTTGGCCACTCAATAGACAAACACACACCACACACACACACACACACACACAGTGAGCAAACAAAAATATTGCTTCCGGTTTTTGTTTTCATAAATTACGCCGCATAAATTCCGCATTCAATCGTGTGTGTAAAAGGCAAGAGAGCTGAGCTTGGGGGCACACCGTGGCTACGACCGGCTACAGGAACTAACAGTCCTGCACGCGTCCTTTTGATTTTTACGATGTTTTTATTTACTTGGCCTGGGCCTGGGCCGGGGCCGGCGCGTGTTTGCGCCTATGTTTAACCCGGCATCTACAATTCAATTGATTTTTAGCCGTTATTTGTAAAGTACGCAACGGCCAAACACTTGGCCAATTATTTTTCGCACTCACTGTAGTATGTGTGTGTGCGCGCGCTATTGTGTGTGTGTGAGTGTGTGCGTGTTGCGAAATGTGAGTCAGGTGGCAAAGTTTAATAATGAAACACATAAATTGACAAAGGTTAGCACCGTGCCAGCCAAGAAGACAACCAGAGAAACTGTTGTTCGCCTCATAAAAAGGCGGCTTACTCCACTGCCCCATTGCACTGTGGCTGAAAAAGACACTCCTTGTGGCATAAAGATTCTACAAAAGACTTGCAATACTACAGAAATGTAAGGTGCAAGAATAGAATACAACTGAAATTCCAAAAAAAAATCAAGCCAAATAACATTTTACTGTTGCATTTTCAAACTGTAAGGAATAAAATGTTGATAAAAAATTTGGGATGAAATTTGAACATTGCGGATAGAGAAGATAGATAACTGTAAAAATGTTTCACTTAATAAAATATCCTTAGCCCAGAATTGGTGAAGAAATCTCATATTTGAAAAGGGTAACTAAATATTGGAAACAATTTTAAGTTTGCTGAGTAACTTCACGGTCATTTTATGTTTTGTTTTTCTCAACTCATCGAATACTTTGAGTGAAGAAATAGTCTGTAACTTCTTCTTAACTACTCCTTAAATACTTTCACTAATGCTTTATGGGCTTTATATTTGATCTATTTAGAGATGGTGTGGAAGGCAAATGTTATTGAAGAAAAGCTTGAGTAGCTTTACACATCCGATTTATCAGGCTGATTGCTGTAGAGTCTAGACTGATTCGGTGCTAGTTTGAATACTTAAAGGTTGAAGGGATTTTGACATAGTTTCTTCTATATACTGTTCGGGATTTCTAAGGAGAGAATGGGAAAATATAATTAAATGGAAATTATTATTATATCCTTCAGGAAAATAAACATGATTGTAGATAATACTAGATGTTAACGATTTATGTAATTTTTTTAAATTTCATATATCCTACGAAGATTTAAGTTGACTGACCCTGAGCTCTAATTGCCAGCTAATTAAAAAAATATTTCAAAATAAAAACAATAAAACGATTGCGAGATTGAAAGAATGGCCTACATAACAGCGGGGAGTGTTTCTACCAAATGCATTTCCTGCTCTAATAGTAAATTTCTCAACAAACTTGGTAATAAGCCCCCGCTTTATCTTTCTGTTATAAATTGTTGCCACTAAAAGTGTCTCTTTACCCCATAGTACCCATGCCTTGCCCCGCCCTGTCCTGTCTCATTGGTTTGGCTTGGACAGCGGTGGGCTCTGATTTGGACAGCAGCTAAGCTACCAGAAGGTAAAGTGCCGTCGAAGACCTAAATAACTGCAGGTGGTTGCCACACCACTACATTTGTGTGTGTATGTGTGTGTATGTGTGTGTGTGTGTGTGTGTGTGTGTGCCTGGCAGTCTGTTTGGCTTTTCAATTTTATGTTGGGCACACAGTCAAAGTAAATTAGCAGCTAGTTTATTATAAATGTTTGTGTTAAATGTTGAGTCCTGGCGCACACTTTTGCGGCATATTGTAAAAACTTTTTTATACCAAATCCAATTAAAATACTTTGGCAATGGCCTCAAACTCAAAGTTGGGCCTTGGACAATGCCTAACGCGTAGAAACGTGTCCGGGTCTAGTTCCAGCCGAGCCCTTAGTTGACCTCGTTCTCTGTTGACTGTGGCCATATTGTGCCGCTTAGTGCCATATGGCGACTGCTCGCTGGAGCATGCTCCTCCTTCATTCCTACACACTCTCTCCCTCCCTCTGGCTACGTTGACAAATTTCCCAGTAATCTCAGCATTTTGAGAGGACTCAAACAAAGTGAGCTTGGAGCACACTAGGCACTTCATTCGGCTCAAGCAGTGCATAACGGTCAGTGGGCATCAACCCTGGCAATATGAGATGACTCCCACAGCGAGGTGGGTTCCATAAATAACTCTGCTTACAATAGAATATATTTGAATACTGAAAAGGAACACTGGGAACGTGAGATCCCCCTGACTGCGATAAATAACTTTGCTTAAAGTAGAATATACAGATCTGACTACAATACATCCATACATACATATGTACATGTCAAATGGGATATAACTTACCTCTTGTCCATTATAAACTGTCCTGTTGATATTGTTCTTTGACTTCACATAAAAACAAGAGCATAGAATGCATTTAAAGCACTTTTACTTTTAATAACATCTTGAAAATATATTTAATTTCAATTCTGCTTTACTATCGATCTACTTTCGCTTTTACTCTCAATTGCGAAATTGCCAATATTATATTTTAGTGTCGTTAGTGTGACCAGCTGTTGCAATTACTAAAATACCAACAAGTTGATGGCAACAACCAATTCTCAAAGCTACATACCAACGGCTTACAACACTGCGCTTTGACAATTGAATTTAATCGATAACAGCTGTTAACTTTTCAAATACTTTCTGTTACAATCTAACACTGGCCTATGATATTCAGACCTGATCCCATTTCCGACTAGTTATGATTCCAAATCGTTTTCTAAATAGTCTTGTCCGTTTTTGAATGAAATTCAACTGGCTCAAAGCCATATATTTTATAGATTTTCGGCAATAAGAACAACTTCCTATCAACGGAAATGGGAACAGTTCTGATTATATAGGCTTAAAAATAATATGTATTAATCAAATCTACATGGAAATTCAATTCTGAACTAAAAAATTGCATTTAACTTACTTTAAAGTTGAAAATAAATAAATAAAACATAGTATGTAGAATCTCAATTATTATTGATTATAATCGATGCCCAAATCAAATTTATTCATAAAATGCAATTTTATGACAGCATAAATTTGTTAGAAAATCACACTAAACGAGGCATTTGATTATAAAAATGAATATATACATAACATTTATTAATACAAGACTCTCGTACTTATAAAGCCGCCGGCGGAGAACAGCGATATGTAGATGTGCATGCATTATATTCATTAATGCGACCACATACTCTCAAGGACTGAGACAAAAGAATTATAAATAAATTGTTAAGCGTAAACGTTGCCCAGGCAGTCTAGACAAAATAAATCAAGATGCAGAATGGGATCATTACACGCCCAGAGTCAGAGCACCTCTTGACTTGACCCCTAAACTCAGGCGGAGGGGCTGACCAGTCCAGTGGTAATATTTACACATTATCAATCAACATCAAAATCGAATCCAAGTGCTGCTCAAGTTGACCAAAGCAGCTGCTTCAAATATTCATGCAGGACATCGAGCTACTTCACAGGATGTGCAGGACATATAAATGGAGCAATGCTGGCTCTGTGTGTGTTAAGTGGCATCAGGCCACAATTACCGCACTTTATAACTCTCGTAATACTTATCTATGGAGCTTGCGATTGGCATTGTAGTCCCAGCAATTGTATCATGCAATTTTAATGGTTTCGCACTCGAAGGACGACATCCTGTGTGTAGTGGCAGTGGCAATGGCTACTATTGCTGCCGCCGTTGGCTGTTGTCCTGCGCAAACTGTAATACTTCCGTTTGGCATATTTGCATTTCCGTTTATGTTTGTTTGTTCAATGAGCTTCGTTTGCTTTTATGCTCACAGCCATTTGCTTAGATACGGCTATTTGCAGCTGACCAATATATGTATTGTATATGAACTGCTTCAACCAATATGGCCAGGTGCGCACTCCATTAAAAATATAATTGAAAAATAGTCAACTGTCAGCCAGCTCGTATGTTATGGTCAAGCGTACTTAGCCGGGCTTATAAGCTGTCCGCACATTGCCGCACATAACTTAGGCCTTAAGTTGCCCATACTTGTCGTATATATAAATTTGTTTAATATTTATAGCGCATATTTATCACTGGCTCGAAGGGCTAAGCAGATTTAATAGTAGATGTTGTGGTCGAGTTGCTGCCAAGCATTTATTGCTTTATTACTTGGAAATACTTAGGAGCAGGAGCAGGGATTGGAGGACATGTGTCGATTTCCATTAGACGCGTTTGCATTAATGTATGAAGCAGCGGCAATTCCTTGGCCTGGATAATAGGATAACAAATGACAATTGTTGTTGATCGTTGTCATTTATTTTGATTTTCGGCCAAGCAAAAGTTGTAAGCCACAACACACACACACACACACACACATACACACACACAGCCCATTGGCCATAATAATAATAATGACAATATTTGGTTAAAGTAACTAAGCAGCTGACAACGACTATGGCCAACAGTGGCGCACGCAGAGGGGGCAAGTAGGGTACAACAATTCTGTATATAGATTCATATGGATATTGACATTCCGCAGGAAGAAGGTATCTCTTGGAAAGCGGAAAACGTGCGGACACTACACCCAGACAAATAAATGCCAACTTCACCCTAAAATTAGAAATAAACTCTTAATTTAAGAAATCAATTTCTTAAATTCAGAAAGAAGTGAGCATTTTAGAGCATTTATCTTTCTGAATATAGTTTGCAATTAAAGAACAATATAGACTATTTCAGATGTCTACTACAAATCTGTAAGAATCTAACTACAAACCAATTATAAGAAAAGTTTTTTAAGAGTTTTTGTTATACAATCTTTACTCGATTATTCCAAGTTGGGAACATTAACAGTAAACTACTTTGACTGGGATTCGAACGTGAAACGTATGTTTTTCTGGCCTATAGCAAGGCACTATAAAGTTTTGTTGCAAATCCCCCCTAGGCCACTGGCCAACACCCCAACCATTCCCAACATCCCCCAGGACCTCTTTGAAACATGTGTGCTCTGCTAAAGGCCTTGCTTACACCAAATCCGCTTGTTGTCATGCGATTTGGTATTTTATTGACAACCACTGATGCTCAATGGGAAATTATGTGCCTAATGCCGGTCACAAAATCATATATTATGTTGGTCACATTTCCAGATGGAGATAGGGAGAGAGTGGGTGGGCGAAGAGCCCCAAACCGAAACCGAAGTACAAGTAATTTCACAGATTTGGCGCTGTCAATGAAAACTAATTGCTTTGGCTTAAGGCAGCTGCCAAGTTGGAGCTGGGGCTGGAGCTGGAGCGGGAGCGTTTACAGTTGAGATTGTTGGAATGTGCTGTGATCCTAACTGAATGTGCCGCATGTTCCATTAGCAACGAGGCACGCAAAATTTAATTATGTGCAACGTGAATTTTGCAATATTCACGAGATTGTTGATTGTCTGGCGCTGAGAGCAATTCGATGGATGGATGGATGTGAATTTAATTTCAAATTGCTCTCATGTATTAACGTTCTTTTAAGACAGCCAAGTCGATAACACGCTCTGTGCAACGCCCCTCTACCCGCCCCCACAGCCCGGCTGTTGTCATGATTATGGGCGCCCCCTGCAACCCCCAAAAACACGATATTACATGTCAGAGCAGCTGCTCTAAGCACTGGAACAAGGTTTACTCAAGAAATTAATTTCCTTGGCCCACTAAAATCTAACGATAATGTGTACAATTCGATAAGGTTGTTGGGCGTGTGTGTGGGTGTGTGTGTGTGTGCGGGGTGTGTGTGTGTGTGTGTGGGCGTGGGAAATCCGCTTTTAAGCATGCGATAATGCCAGAAATTCCCTTTTGGACTGCACCGCACTGATTTTGCTGTTTATTTAATTCAAGCACACACACACACTCTACACACACACGCCCACACACACGCACACACATGCTAAGCCGAGTGTTCATGGCCGCGAGCAACAGGAAACGCGCAGGGAGCACACTGCGCCCAGGCCCAAGCTGCGTTTCCTTGACAGCGTCCTGCCTGCAGAATTTTGCCGCTGACAGGCGCTGAAATTGCCGCCGTTGGGGCGCAGCGGTAACTGCCCAACCCCACTACCCTGCCCCACGTTGTGCCCCCACCCGAAGCTCACTCGATATGGTCAAGTATAGCCTGCTGCTCCTGCTGACGTAATACACTGCGCTACAAAATGATGACTCTACTTTTGGCAGCATCTAACAGGAACATATTATAAGAAGATTGTCTATTATGTATGTCGGCAATTTAATGTAGAACTAGATTGAATTTCCACTAAGGGTAATGGATGGCTTGCTTAAATAATATATACAAAATTTTCTTAACAAAAAAAAAATCAATTTAAGTAATGTCTCTTCAATCTTCAATCTCTCTTCTTATATTATACTCATTTCTATATATTTTAAGTTTAATTTCAATTGTTTATAAATTAAAATAAAAAAAGTTTCTTCAAATTATGCAACTATTCAGTTATACACAATATTTTGGAGCTTTGGAATTACTTAGCTTTCGGAAAAAATTCCAACAAATTCTAGCTCCCATAACTTTGTCAAAGCTGAAACAATTTCTTTGCAGAATATCCTTATTTTTTGGCTCTTTGATTCTCCTGCACTTCAACTTTAATGCTTAGAAAAATAAGATCTTCATTTTGCCATGATTATAATATTGACATCATAGTCAGCGCTGTTTCTGAATTCCATACTATCATAACTTTGTCAAAACTCTAAGGATTTCCATGCGGAAAGTCTTATAGCTTTTTGAATGTCCTCCAATTCAGAATAAATTATTTAAAAAAATACAATCTCTTAATTTTTCATGATTATTATATATGGTATTGATTTGTAGATTCCAACTATATATAGTAAATGTTCTTCCTAAATTTCCAGCTCAAATAACTCTGTCAAAACTGAACCAATATTCAAGCGAGTTGTCTTTTTGGCCATGGTTTGTGCTCTAGATTGAATTGATCATTTTTATAAATACCTGAAGAAAACCCGTATTTCGATATATGACGAAAATAGAAGTCGCTATCTTAATATGTATTTCGGAGATGGTATTTAAAATAATCATGAATCCATAGAACTTATATAAAATTACATTTGATAAATTTACAATAGTATATCCATTTCAAAAGCCGTATAAGAAAAGCAGTGCTGATCGGTGATATCAGACAGAAGGACGTCTGGCTTATGTCCTCGCATTCATTGTATGGGCTTAGACGGTAGTTCCGTGCCAAATGGCACTCGGTAATATTAAATGGTGCTTCATTTGGCATGGTGCGCTGGCATCATCAGCTGGCACGTGGCTTTGCATATGACATACAGGCAGTTTCGGTTGTTAAATGCTTGCGACAGCTAACGCTGCGTATACGTAATGTATACTCGCACTCGTCTACCCCCTGGGGCAAAGTGCCGGTAAAAGGGGGGGGCATCGATTTAGCCGCCTTACCAGTGCACTCAGCTGCGTCTACAGCAGGAGCTGCACATGTTGAAACGTGTTAAATTTATGGTTTGATTTCGTTTTGGCAGCGTCAATATGCCCTCCCCGCCCACCACCTCAAATATATTTATGGCTAATACGTGCGCACATGTGCCACACACACACTCACACAGATACAGACACACAGAAGCCGCTCTTGGCCAGGTTGTTGGCTTCCAACGGCCAACTTGCAGCTGCAGCCTGCAATCTGTGTGAAACTGAATGATTAGACCTTTAGATATGGCATAGTACTCAGTACCGCTGCAACTATTTAGCAGAGTATTCTCTCGCCTGTTAACTCAATTGCAATTACTGCCGGTGCACGTAAAAATCACGTAAGTTTAAATTCAACTTAACATCATTAAGACAAAGTGCGCTGCTTGCGGTTTTTGCGAGGAGCGAGTGCGGGGGGCGTGCTAGTCAAAGAAAGCAGTCTAATGAAAATTTAAGTGGTGCATGCTTGATTTAGCAAATGAGTTGAGTGCTGAGCCATTCCACGCCCACACTAACACATCACACACACACACACACACACACACACACACACACACACAAATCTGCAACGCCATTTTCAAATTAATTAAATGCGCATTGCCTGTGCAATTTTAATTGCATGTTGCATGCAACTTAATATTATATTTCATACATACTTAGTTGAGACTCACTCCATCATTTCCTGGCAGCTGAATGTGGCAAGTTGTCGGCTCTTTGCTTAATTGTGCACAGAGATTTTGGCCTTATCGACTCCGTTTCATAAGCCTATTTATAAGCTGGCCTAATCTGGGCAAGGACTCACCCAGGAGTGAGTGTCGCGCCAGCGTGTCCGGGCTGCCAGGACCCACCGCCGTGCACAGTTGGTCGTTCTTAATGGGCGTGCGGCCATTTTGAATGCAGATGCTATAACTGTGACTCTAACTCTAACTCCAACTGTAACTGTAACTGTAACTGACCGTTGGCTCAGCGGGCGACGCGTCGGAAGCGCGCAATGTCTCCTCAGGCCTGTGCGTAACCTTTGAACCATTAAGATAAGCGCAGCGCCAAAAAGAGAGAAAAACCGAACAAAAATGCCCAAAAACACAACCAAAAAACAAAAATAACAAAAAATGGCTGAGCACAAAACGTGGCTGACAAACAAAAGCGCAGAAATGAATTATTTGACTCGACTTGGTTTAAGATACCCTGTAAGAGAAGGAATTAGTGAGCATGACTGACAGCTACAGGGCAATTAAAGACGCTCAGATAACTAGCTAAATGACATATTAACTAAGTTGATAAGTAGTCTTTGCAGCTCTTTGATTATTGCAGATTTGACTTGGGATAATTACAAAATAATCAGAGCTCTTTAATATTAAATTAAACCTATTTTCTTTTTAGATTTTTCTATTTAATTTTTCTGTTATTTTATGAACAAATTAAATTAAACGCCAACTATCTTTACAAGCACAACTTTAAAAAAAAATACTTAAGTCTGGTTATTTATTTTTGCAGAATTAAATGTATTTTTGATTTATGTTTTCGGTATCTATATAAGTTAATATATATTCAAATATAAGTTATGCATGCTTTGTATATTTTTCGATCATAATAAATAATTTGAATGTGATATCTTATATAAACATTCAGCTACAGCATAAAAATCAATTAAATATGTTTGCTGGAAATATTGATTTCCTTAATCTTTTAGTAGACTAATAAACTCTAAAATATATATAAATATATTCAGCCTGAAGGCTTTTGTAATTTTTAACTAATTCTAAGTACAATTTTATAAATGAAAATACATAATTTTAATATTCTAATACTAATTTTTTTGATTTTTATTTTTTTTTTGATTTGTGTATTTATTTATACTATGATTTCACATGGAGTAAATGGCAAGCAGCTTATTTATCATATTAGTTATCTATAATTTTATTTAACCTAAGCAATAATAAATTTAAATTAAATTATTTCTTGGATATTCCATATTGGGTTCCTTTTGGAATCGGGGAAGTGCAAAAAAAGTGTAGAATGATCTAACAGCAATTCAATTTACACCCCAATTAAATTTACTATATTTTAAAAAATTCTAATTTCTTAACTGAGTAAATCAAGCTGCATAAAAACACTAAGGCTCGTTAACATTTGCCTTTCTTGTAACATGACCAAAGCTCCTACAACGTATTACAGAGTATCTGGCAGTCAGTCATTTTGAAGACTCCGCCTGTGCCTTTTGTGGCGGGTGATAAGCGGGCCTTGGCGGCGTCTCATTAGCGCCGCTTTAAAAACTTTGCCGGCCACAGTCGGCGCCAAAGTTGAGCCATTTTTTATGCGGCCAGAAACTTGCGGCCATATATCTTTAAAGTTGTACTTGAAGCAGCGAGTGGCCTCTAGACCCAAGTCAGAGTCGCAGAACCGCAGCTAAGACCAAATCGCACATCGAGATCCAAATGCGAAATGCAAAATGCAAATCATTATTTTGGTCGGGATGGGCCAGGACGGGGATGGACAGCTGCAGCATCTGCTGCAGGCGTACGTGCTTGCTGCTCGCAGGATATTACTGTCTGGTGGCCACCCAGGACTCGCAGGACTACACTGCCGCTTGTCCACGTCTCATTACGGCACATTTCGCCTAAGTATCGCACTTGGGCAACTTATTGATGCGCATAAATCAGTGAGGCGAGTCCAAAGTCAAAAAAAGCGAAGATCGAGTCAAAGTCTCGCACTCTGCATGCCAAATCACTGCAGTAGAAAATTAGAACATTTTTAGCCAAAATCCCAAACTGATGGGTTCGTATTACATTTGCAGTGGCACTCTCTCTCAGCTCAGTCCAACACGTAGCTGAAAATCGCGTGGCATTTTTGTTTCTTTTATTTCTTTGGGATAACCAGCTGCTGCTGCTGCCAATGAAGTCATATACAGTAAGAGTGTAAGACGTGACAGCCAAGGCAGGACTGTGCACCAAGAGGCACAAATTGCAATTAACTCTGGATGCTCTAATTAGCCGGCACTTGAGTGGAAAAAAACAAGAAGAGTTACGCGTGTCGGTGTCCGCTTTAAGTGCACAATTAGCCAGACAGCAAAAAACTGGCTGAAAAAAACGTCTGAAAAAATGGTGTAAACACAACAAACACACACAATAATGACACTAAAGCATGGTTTACATTTTTAAGCAGCTCGTCACCGACTGTGGCGCCAATTAGCGTGGCAACCACCCGACACGCGCCACCCACCAAGCACCGTCCACCGTCCATCGTCCACCGCCCACGTGGGTGGTTTCCCATTAACAATTGCTCACATCATCAATCAAAGGCTTTGCAGGTGTAAAGCACCCACAACTGCCTGTGTGTGTGTACCTTCGCAGATAATTTGAAAACAAATAAAAAGATCTGACTAATGACAAATGAAACTCAACAGGCGAGGCGAGGAGAGCGCCTTAAAAATATAAATCTAACACCCACAAATTGGGCGAAAAGTTGTTGCCCTGTAAGTTCAACAATATAACATATATTTAATAATTAATAAATAGTATTTTATTATATTAAGTAAACTATATTAAAATGTAATCTGACTAATGTCTATTTTTGTTATTAATTTTAAGGATTTCATTACATTAAATTATACTTTATATTAAATGATGAGGATAGTTGGCAGCATCCGAAATAGCGCTATATGACCAGCCAATACTTTTCCTATCCATCTTTCTATATCCACCCTGAATTGTTGACGTCAAACCTGCTAAATATTTCATTTAAATTAAACTACAAATTACAATGTAAATTGACGCATATTTTTATTTTTAATATTTAATAAATAACTTGATACTTTTAGTTTGAAGGATTTTAACGATGGAAATTAAACTAAACGTTTGAATTTTAAAGCATTAATATTAATGTTTAACAAAATATTTTTACATATTTTGTGAGTTTTTCGTGTTGTTTTGAGAACAACTTGAACTAAGCTTAAACTATATTTACAACAACTACTTAATCAACCAAAAAAATGTACGCTGTCTGGTTATTTTTAATGTAAAGCATTCTAAAGATGAAAAGTAAACTATATATTTGAATATTAAAACATTTTTTAGAGCATTGTAGCTAGTCCAAGTATATTATGGTTTAATAAATTTAATTATATAAATAGTACAACATTTCTCACTGAAAATGTCCTTTAAAGCAACTGAAAGCATTAAGCGACATTTGATTTCTTGATTTTTATTTATTATACTTTATTTTAATATAATTTTTGAACGTTTGTAATTTTTGTAGGACTTTCAATACTCTAGCTTTTTACTAGACTAATCAGTAGTGGCACTTGTGAACAGTATCTGAAGTGTGTTTTCTTTTTATACCCTTCCAGGGAGTATTATAATAATATCAACAAGCTGCATCTTTATAAAGTATATTCATTCCAACACTAACTGAAAGCCCTAACTCTTATTGTTACTTTATAGCTTTAACTGCAAGTAAACATTATATAAATAAATACATATTTATTCTGCATTAGGATGATAAATTGAATCAATTCTTAAGTGGTCTATGCAGCTGCCTAGTTTTGAAGCTAATCAATATTCTGATAAAACTTAATGAACTTCTGATTTCTCAGTCAGATATCATATCACAATAAAAGTGTATAATAGAAAGCCGAATCTGGGGGACAAGATCAATCTTTGATGTATTAAAGTAAGGATTAGTTGAAGACCAAGCTATTGTATTTTTGAAAACTTAAGAGTTTCCATTTATGTCTGAAGGGTATTCAATCTTCGGCATGTCGAAGACAGCTTTGCCTATCTGTTTCTATTGTTATGTTGTGATATCTTATCGAACTATGCAAAAACAAAAACTGGACACTTATCTCCTGATGCATGCGTAGAATGTAGATCAGATTGTGATATCATAGACATTTTATTTAGAACTATGAGTACTTCTTATTAATAATACGAGCATATCAGTATGTTTTAATTTAATTTCTTGAACTTTTCATTATTCTTGGACATAAGCCTCTTCTTGTGGCCACAAGAATGACTGTTATTATTTACTGGCCTCGAGTTGGACACAATAATACAAAATAAGACAGGGAATAATACTGTTGCAGATGCATTTGCATGTGGGACTCGGCGGGCGGCGGGGCGGGCAATGCAATATTTGCAATTGCATATTCGCACTTCATTTAAAAATAACTTTTAACTTGATTAAAAATGGCGACAACAAGCTGCAAGATGGAGGCGAAGCAAGGAATCGGCGCCACAGCTGAGGGGGCGGTGTCAAGTGCAAAGTGAAATCTTATGCAATTAACTTAAAGCCAACTTGACTTGGGCCAAAGGACAACGGGGAGCAGGGAGCAGGGCAACCGGGGTTGCTCGGGTTGTCCCGTTTGAAAAACTAATTGACATCGTTGCTCTGGCTGCGCTGACAGCTGCTGCAGAGCCTCCATCTTGAAAGGGGCACGCAGAAGGGGCAAGCGGTGTGGAGCGCGAGGCGCACAAATATTTTCACAGTTTCAACTACGCTACGGTTCTTTTTTTATATTTTTAGCTCGACAGTTTTAATTTAATTTTAGACCGAATTTCTGCGCCATGTCGTTCGTTGCAGGCGCCAATTTTCGCGCGTCCTTTTGCGGCCTGGCTGTCAGTCTGACTACCTCAGAGCCCGACCAGAACAAGCCCTTCCAGGAGCAACTATTGTCAGTGCCATTACAAAAGTTTAGTCCGATTTCAGCGCGCACGCTTAATGGCCAAGATTTTAATCAGAAAATGAGTTAAAAGCCAGCTGCCAGCTGCCAGCTCAGCTCAGCCCTGACTTCGACACCTTCCACTCCCCCCCCATGTCTGACTTTGATTATTGTAGCGCTTATGTACAATTACTTGCACACGCTGACATGCCCCATCCACATCCACATCCACATCCTCAACCCCCAAACTCCCCAATTCCCTGCTGCAGAGCAGACGGCGCAGTTCACCCAAAAGTTGAGCGCATTAAAAAGTTTTATATGCGCAGCGGCAACAACAAAAAATTGCATTAGCCGCAGGCGCAACTTGAAAAACCTTATGCAACATTTGTTGAATGTGCAAGAACACGAAGCAGAGTTTGGAGGGGAGAGCTAGAAGGGGAGAACCAGCTCTTATGCAAATAATTGACAGCAGTAGATATAGTATTCACGTAGTGAACTCTAGTTCGCAATCAAGAGTTTAAATCAATGAGCTGCGTAACTATTTTCGAAGATTGTGAATCCATTTTCTGGTTGAGTAAAAATAGTCAAACATAAAAAAAAAGTAAATTTTCTTTCTTATTTTTGCTTATTTTAAAAAATCGTTTATGGGGCCCCTAAATTGTCAAACTTTATCTGTCTATCCAACTATGTTTGACAATTTCCCAAGCGAGACAGAGCTGTCGTAGTCAAAGTTTTTATATGATTCCCTTTTCTGTAAGAAACATAATTAAATAAATAACAAAATATATAACACATTTGCGGTTTTTAAAACTTGAAAGGCAATTGAAAACTTTAAGAGCACTTAAGTCTCATTTATTGTTTTGATTGAAGACAATTAAACTAGACAAAATAACAAGATTTCTTCTAGGAATCTTTGGTGGATTGTTTAAATGACATTTAGTTTACAAAGTTATGCTTTTAGTTTGAATCAAGCTTTAAGTTTTGAATTTGTGTGGTACAAATGTTGACAGCAGCCCTGAAAGAATATGGCATATAATATTAGTTTTATATAGTCCATTTGTAAGCTATGTACATCTAATTACGTGTAGTTTACGAGACCTAGTTCCACTGCATTGGCGGGAAGGTGTTGAATTCTAGGGGCTTCATCGGCGGGAATGTGTTCCATTCTAGGGGCTTCATCGGCGGGAATGTGTTCCATTCTAGGGGTTTGTCACTAGAATTCTCCCACTCGAGGGGCGGCAATGGGGAGCAGTCGGCACCACTGCACTGTGTTTGGGTCTGTGTGCCATTGCTGTCTTGGCTCTGACTCTGCTGTCCATCTCCTGACTGTTGGCTTTGACAGCCGGGTCCAGTTTGGGTCTGCGTCTGAGAGCCATCGGCCGAGGTCTGAGTGTGAGTGCCGTTGCCATCGTTGCACTGCACTGCGATTGGTAGCGCCTGTTCAATGGTAAAGTTTAGCATGACTTTTCAGCAATTTGCCAGTCAATTTTCATTACATTCACACAGGACAGTCAGAGCATGGCCATGGCCAGAAGGCAGACACTGCGAATAATTCTCATGTTGAACGTTTGGACAGCAAACTAGAACTGAGTGAAATGACTTGAGAGTCAGCAATTTTATAGCTCAACAGCAGTTAATGAGCCCCATGCATACATAGATCCGACGATAATTGAAATTTAAACAGTCAATTGTTTTTTGGGTCTGCTCCGATAAGGAGGATTTTTTTTAATGGGAAGATTAGAAATTGAAATACAACTAGGATTACTTGATACGGAAAGTGTAAGTTAGGTCAGAGAATATGCTCGCTGTTCCAGAAAACTGCCGGAACTCCAGTTTGTTAAGAAATTAAATTAAATTAATTATTGAAATTAAAGCAAATTACATTTATTAAAACAACGGCTGTGAACCAGGAAAATATTGTCATCAGTTGGGTGAACGAATCCATTTTACTTACATGTTTTCTATCTCAAATATCATAGAACATAAATCGTCCTAGACTTTCTTTCAATTCTCATAACATGGACAAAAATGCATAGATTTACATGCGGAAATGATTTCTCGTCATATTTATAACTCTAGAATGATTTCATAATTAATTTCAGTAAAAGGCTTAATCGATTTTTCTCATTTTTTCCACCTCGATGTTCATCGAGTATGATCTTCATGGACATTTAAAACAAATGCATCGATTTAAACGTGGATCTGATTTCTGATCACATTTTTAGCTTATAATTGATATAACATTTCATTTTGTTCCATTTTGCTCACTTGATTTCTATCTTGAGCTTTATAGATTATGATCTTCCTAGGCTTTCAACTCTCATAACTTTGCCAAAAATATATCGATTAATGTGCAAGTTGTATTTCTGCTCATGTTTTTAACTCTAGATTGATATCCCAATTATTTTCAGAAAAATTTCAATTTAAATTTTTAAATTAAATTGAGTTTTTTGAAGTGTGGCATTAATTCCTATTCAGCTCTATCAGTGACCCACTCACACAGCCTCACAGGCTGGTTCAACCGACTTAACATTTGCCCAAAAAAAAACTACAAAGCTTAGGAAAATTATATCTATCAATAGTCAAGTAAAGTTCTACTTTTTGATAAATGCTCATTTATTTCTGGATGGCCTCTGGCCGAGACTCAGCTAGACATGGCTTGATGCCGACGCGGAACTCACAACTGGAGCATCATCCGTCGAGCTGGATACAGTGCTATCAGCAGTAGTTTCAGCACTTTTGGTAGTGCCCTGAGAGTCAGTGGTGCTTGTGACGGGTGCGGTGGGGGAGGGTGCTGCCGTCGAGGTTGTGGGCAAGCCGTTCTTCAGGCAGCTGTCCAACAGATCATATGTGGCAGCCGTGTCACGGACGTAGTTGCTCTCCGTGGTGTTGGTGCACTGGTATTCCGTATCCTGGTTGGCCTTGATGGCCTCGGCATATGTGTTGGCCGTGTTTGCCGCATTGGTCGAAATGTCGTAGATCACCGAGACGTCACTTTGGGCCTGAAAGTGAGCATTGTTTGTTGTTTTGCTTAAACTGATTAGTTTTCTACTTGGCTGCACATACCGCACTGGCGTAGCAGTTGAAGAAGCTGGTGGGATCACTGTCGGTGGTGTTGTCGCAAGTGGCGAAGGCGCCGCACAGACCGCCGACATCCTGCTGGTACACCTGCTGATCCTTGAGTGCCTGTGCCGTCAAGTTGGTAAGCACGGCATTTGCCGTGTTCACACAAATCTGATACGAGCTGGAGAATGTGGCAGCCACCTCGTTCAGCATCGGCAGATACAGGGCGAAGCACTGAGAGGTAACATCCACTGGAACGCTGCCATCAAAGTCCCGGGCATTCATCAAATATTTATCCAGGGCGCCCTGCAGCTGAGCTTGCACTGTGCTCGGCTTGGCCTAAAGTGGCAAATACGGGTTTAATTCATAGTCACTTGGTAATTAAATGCACTTGTTTATTACTTGAACACTGAGCGCCACGCTGGCCAGGATTAGCACACTGCACAGTAGTTTCATGTTGAGGCTCTGGTTGGGTTCGTCAAGTACTGTTCGTGCCTTCAAGCTGACTAATGCTTTATATACTCCGGAGCACGTTCGCTGGAATGATTGATGCATTCCCAAGTGAATTTGTTGTCAGTTTGTTGTACGAGCATGTACCACGACTAGCAACCAGAACCAGAACTGGCTCATCAGGTGAAAGGTGCGCAACGCGTTATGCCCGCCGATCAATTAGGTGGCATTAACTCAACCCAAGCGCAAACGACTTATGGCTGAAACCCCAAATTGCTTTGCATGTGCATTTCAATTGGTTTCCGCGTAATGCTCCCAGGGTCAGCGCCCAAAAATAGACCCAGCCGACTGATAAGTGAACTTGTTCAAACTTGTTGGCCAGCATAGTTCGTGCACACGCATGGTTAACCAGGCTAACGAAATATGGCCTGGCCCTACAATATGTGCGCCAATTTGTCTGCAGCTTGAATGTTGGATTTTCGGCTTTTCGCATTTTGTTATCGCATTCACAAACAATCGAAGAGATGCCAAAATCAGCATCTGAAAAAAACAAACATTTATGCAACATATCATAATCATAATATTCAAATAAAAGCTTACATTTTGGGCACACTCAGAATAATAAACATAATTTCAAAATTACTTTGGTATTTGTGGCAATAAATTAAGTACTTAGATGAATCATGTGAATACTTGGCCTAAATTGATTAAATAATAGAAATACTCGCATGAAAAATTATATGTTGGTAGAAAAGCTTTAAATAGGTAAGAATTTGCTTATGAAAACATTCAAGAAATATAAACAATCGATTAAAATCTAGATGGTAATAATGGTAATATTTAACTTTTAGATTAAGTCTTCTAGTTCATATAAATACAGTTTAAGTTTAAAATCAGTTGTTCATTAAATAGGAGGAAGATTAAATAGAAAAAATAAGAAAAAGAAAAATAATAATAAGCGATCATTAAATTATAATCGATCAATCAATGAAAGTGTATGGGTAAAAATATTCAAATAAAAGCTACTCTTTAGCAGACATTCAAATAAATATCGAAAATCGGATAGATTCGGAAAAAAAGCTTATGAATAATCGGATGAAAATAAAAACGCGCTTGCCCAACGCCTATTGAGGTATAGAGGCAGAAGACGCCTGAAAAGACTGCATCCACATGATCTTCCTGCCAGAAGAATTTCCTAATTTCCCTTTGTAAATATATAAATATGAAAATAATGTAAATAATTAATATGTATAACTATATTCTAAGATAGTCACTTCGCTTTATATTAATGTATAATTAGGTTAAGCTGCCACGCAGGTAGCAATATACTAATTTTAAACCAATACTATACATCTAAAATAAATTGGACTTTTTTATAAAAAAAAAAAAAAAAAATGAAAATATTTGCACAAATTTAGCAAATTAATCCATTAATTCAAATGGCAGCTTAATTTTTGTTTGAAATCAATCAAATACTTAAATGGAATTTTTGTTTTGCAATATTTGGTGCTATATTTACAATCGGTCCCATCTAGGGACAATCCTTAAATGGAATTCAAATCAAATCCGTTACTCTTAGTAAAGAGTCAGAATTATGGAGCTCCAGAGCACCTGTGTTCCATAGCTCTCTCACTTCCCCGCTTACTCACTCTTACTCTCACTTCTATTCTTATCTGTTTTCGAACTATCTATAGCTAGTCAGCCATACGATAAGGCCGCATATATCACAGCACTTTGTGCGCACAGAAGTATGCAATACTTTTTGTTACAGTTTAGGCAGCACTGAGCTTTTTGTACAGACCACGCGATAAGAGAATTGCCATTGAAAATACGTAAACAAACAAACCATGAATCAATGTCACATTAACCAATAAACCCTATTATTGGACCTTAACAATTTCTGCAGTTTCATGTTAGCCACAAGGCAGCACAGACATGAAAATTGTATTCATAACTTTGCTATTGACTCAATTGCTGGTAAGTAACAGAATTCCAATACTTGTCTCAGGGCTCATCCAAGGGTATTTGCAGCAGGCAGAGTCCCCGCGCAGTCTGGACAGCTTGTCAGCCTACTTGGAGAGCCATAATCTGGCCGGAGCTGGCAGTACAAAGCACTGCTTTTCCAACTATTTGCCACAGCTGGAGCAGGAGGGTGCCACCTGGTCAGCGGAGTACAACACCTGCCAGCAGGAGGCGACAACTGGGCGTGGCGATGTGCTCAGCAAGGTGGGCAGCATGCAGAAAATCATGCGACAGGCCGCACTGGGCATGGCCAGCTATATAGACAGCTGTCTGAATGTAACAGATGCCCTGGATTTCTTCAAATGCTTCGCCAAATTGGTAAGCAAATGCCAACTGTCTGAATTATATGCGCTAATAATCACCTACATTGCCAGTCTAAGCATCAGCTGACCACCATGTATGCAATATCCTTTAATGCATCCGAGAATGCGCTGAGCCTCACACAGCAGCTGAACGGCATCGATGTGGAGCGCTATCTCTGCACCAATCGCACTGAGGAGAGCTATGTCCTGGGCACGGCACGTGTGTTTGATGCACTGGACAAATGCCTGCTGCAGGCTGCAGACTTGTTTAAAACCACAGATTAAAGTCTTGTATATGCTTTACTATAATCTAAATAGTTTTGTTCAGTTAGTTTTCGACCTCTTGGCGACATTGATTCAGCACATCATGGGCATCCCGCATGCTGTGTATATACTCGGATTGTGCTTCGAGTGTGCACAACACGAAAGTCTGATGTACTTCATCGTAATCCTGGCGCAGACGCGTATGAGCGCTGGTGGCATTGTGGTTGATATCCGCGAGTAACTTAATATTCTGGCTGGCCTGCAAAAGCATAAAACAGCTGTTAGTCATCGCTGGGTTAATGACCCTAGTTGAAAGCGGCCCTTAAGCATTAGAAAATATTTATTCAAAAGTAGAGCAAGTAATCATTCAAAGTCGATAAGTTATGTAGTTTATTGTGAAAGCTTTCTGAAAGCTTAAAAGAAAGAAAGAAAAGATCTTAGCGTAAAGCTTTCATGTGCTTTAAAAGCTTTCTGCCCTGATGTTTGTTTACAGAAGCGATCGCAGATAGAAGAACTTTGGTAAGTTTATTTGATTAAGTGTGGAATAAGATAACATTTTCTACTCTCCAAGCAAAATCTATAATTCAATTGCCGCTCCAAGAACTTTCGTGTGAATAATACTTGTACTTACACTATTCCGGATGCACTCAAAGTACTCGAGATCCACTTGGAGTAAATTGCACTGCTCAAAGTTTCCGCACAACGTAGTGCGACCCTGCTCAATTTGTTGTCGCTCCAGACTCTCATCGATGTCCAGATCGATCTTGGTCTCATTGGCCGTTAGCTCGCACAGTTCATAGTTCAACGCAAAGGTGTTCGAGGCATTGGCACTTTCCAACAGGTACTCATCGTAGCACTCATCGAGTGCCGTCCCGAACCCTGCCGTGGCTATGGGCGGTGGCATGCCTCCGCCGCATGCCCCGTCCGCCCGCAGGCCCAGCAGCAACAGCAACACACCCAACCCCATCACCCACTGGCGTCGCTTGGTCTCGCACTCCAAATGCCTTCCTACTTGTACTGCACACATTTAGCTTTAGATTATGAATGGCAAAACTAGCCATTCTAGGCTGCGAGTGTGTTACTGAATAAGTATCTAATTGGGCATTTCCTACTAATTTCTCAGTATCAAGTTGTAATTGTTGAACGAAGCAGTCGTAAAAATAAATTATAGATTGGCCTATCAACTGATATCAAGTGGACATTATCTATTCGCTGGCGCCCTAATCACTCACTCCAAGTGTTATTCTCGTTTTTCCACTAGCTGATCCGCCTTTAAACAGAAATAAATTACTAATAACCAGCAGGAATCGATTTCAAGTGCAATTTTATTAGGCTTATCGTTGGTTTTTATTGCATTTGATTCGAAATTAGTTTTTATTGTCCGGTCAGCCGGAAAGAAATAAACATATCTGATTTTTAATTATACAATTATGCTGGAAACTCTTACAATTATGTTTTATGATTATAAATTAAAGCAGCGTTGTGTATCTTAATGAACTTATCAAGTCATATATGTAGGTAGTGTGTAAAAACTCACGTATAACTTGATAACTGGGGTAGGTATAACTGATAAGCTATCAACACAATTTGAATTGCGCCTATAAGTATGCAACCTTGAAGAAAGTGTTATATATGTATGTATATCGGTCTTTTTATTATCGTTCCATAATCAATTGATAATGCTCTCTCTGATTTGCTTTACACTTTTTTAATTAACTTTTTCATTTCACAGAAAATTACTAGTTTAGAAGAAACGCTTCAGCTTTTCCAATGTGCTCTTGAAGGTGAATGGTAAGACCTTAATATCTTCCTCTGGCAACTTATCTTCCTCAGTAGTGACGTCATCTACCTCAGTTGTTTGCTCTGGTACCTTAGTGGTTGGTTCTGTTTCTGGTTTCTCTGTAGTGTCGACGGGTTCCTTGGTCGAGATTGGTTCTTCAGTAGTTGGCTCTGGTTCTGGTTTCTCCGTAGTGTCAACGGGTTCCTTGGTCGAGATTGGTTCTTCCGTAGTTGGCTCTGGTTCTGGTTTCTCCGTAGTGTCGACGGGTTCCTTAGTCGAGATTGGTTCTTCAGTAGTTGGCTCTGGTTCTGGTTTCTCCGTAGTGTCGACGGGTTCCTTGGTCGAGATTGGTTCTTCACTAGTTGGCTCTGGTTCTGGTTTCTCCGTAGTGTCGACGGGTTCCTTGGTCGAGATTGGTTCTTCAGTAGTTGGCTCTGGTTCTGGTTTCTCCGTAGTGTCGACGGGTTCCTTGGTCGAGATTGGTTCTTTAGTAGTTGGCTCTGGTTCTGGTTTCTCCGTAGTGTCAACGGGTTCCTTAGTTGAGATTGGTTCTTCAGTAGTTGGCTCTGGTTCTGGTTTCTCCGTAGTGTCGACGGGTTCCTTGGTCGAGATTGGTTCTTCTGTAGTTGGCTCTGGTTCTGGTTTCTCCGTAGTATCGACGGGTTCCTTGGTCGAGATTGGTTCTTCTGTAGTTGGCTCTGGTTCCGGTTTCTCGGTAGTGTCGACGGGTTCCTTGGTCGAGATTGGTTCTTCTGTAGTTGGCTCTGGTTCTGGTTTCTCCGTAGTGTCGACGGGTTCCTTGGTCGAGATTGGTTCTTCAGTAGTTGGCTCTGGTTCTGGTTTCTCCGTAGTGTCAACGGGCTCCTTAGTCGAGATTGGTTCTTCTGTAGTTGGCTCTGGTTCTGGTTTCTCTGTAGTGTCGACGGGTTCCTTAGTAGTAGTAGTTGGTTCTGTATCCGGTTTCTCTGTAGTTGTTGGCTCTGGTTCCGGTTTCTGTGTTGTTGGTGCGTCCGTCACAAATTCGCCTAGAATACAGCTATTGAAGTCACCATCGCACTTCTCCAATTGACGTGCATACTCCAGGCGAGCGTTTTCGCCGCATTTCTTGAGATCGGAATTGATGCGACTGTAGTTGTTGTTAATGGTGTTATACTGGCTATTAGCATCGCTATTCAAAGTAAACATCACTTTATAGCTGTCAGCCGACTGAAAATATAAATAATGTTTAATTATTCAGTGATTTGAATATGCCGGCTAAGTTAAGCACTACCGATATAAATTTTTTGTTCAGTGAAAGTCACAGAAATATAGAAATGTCTAACATATCTTAAAGAGAGTGGCGAAATAAGTCACTGTTTATAAAAAACTATGAATTTTCCAAAAGGATCTTGTCATATTTTGACCACTATCATGTTCAAAGTCCTGTGCGTTTCTTAGGCAGATTCACAATGAAATAGTATAACTGATCGCATATCAAATCTTTCGGTACATACCGCATTTCGGTAGCAATCGAAGAAGTCCAGACCATCGACAAGCCCATCGCAGAAGTAGAGACTTTCGCACATGCCCTCGCTCCGGGATAACAAGTCCTTGCGCTCCTCGGCGCTCTGAGCGGTCAACTCGTCCCTGGCTCCCTTGGCTGTGAGTTCGCAGCCGCTGTATGCTGTGCTGTAGTTGCCCAGAACTTCCTGTTGATCCTGAAGGTATTGACTGAAGCATTCGTTAATCAGATTCGTGTCGTCGCTGGCACTGTGGGCCGAGATCAATGAATGCATAGCCTTCTCCTGCAGTCTGAGGAATGGTGTTAGGTCGATATCCTGCGAGAAGTCGAAGGCGCTGCAGCCTGCGGCTAACAGCAGGCACACTGCGATCGCGAACTTCATAACTTTGATAGTTTTGCACTTTACACCTACTCCACAATATGAGATCCTTGCGAGGGAAACGAACTTGCCGAACTGAATGGTTGCAATTTAACTGAAGACAAACATGTGCAAACAATCATTTTATAGCCAAAATACAATGCGGACTATCTTATTAAATTTTGAATAGATTATTGATTAAAAACTAATCAAATACTAGGAGACATTTTAGAGATTGATTTGCTTTTAATAAGTTTTTAACGCATCAATTGAAAATAATAAACCATTTAATTTGCCCATTTATACTATCTCATTATATTTGTTACAGTCATTCCCATAGCCCCCACTACTCTTATACATAACGTACTGATAAGATATACTTCCAGTAGCAACACGCCGATGGAACTTTAAAAGTTTGTAGAAGTCGGCAACAGAAATCAGAATTTAACAGAACTGTCACGGTTACTTGCTTCGCTAATTATTAAAATACTTAATTAAATTGTGATATGAATTTTGGAAATAACACATAATACAACAAGGAAGTACGGCTGTCTTCGGACTGCCGACGATAACATATATACTCTTGCAGCAATATTTTGAATACAAAATCGTTATTTTCGTTCGATTGTATTATTTGATGCGATAGAAAACTCTGCGGATCTTCAAGCAATGACCTATTTTGGAGGTCTACTGTTTTGCGCCCTTCTCTGCGATTCTCAACCTTATAAGTAAGGGCTATGTTTAGTCTGTTTATTTGAGTGCTCTCTTCTCTGCGATTCTCAACATTTCATATAAGCGCAATGCATTTGCCTATTTAGGAAGTATTAAAGGAAAGGAAAAGAAAGGAAAGGAAATAAAAGAAAATAAAAGGAAAGGAAAGAAAAGGAAAGGGAAGGAAAGGAAAAAAAAAGAAAGGATAGGCAAGAAAAAAAAAGGAAAGAAAAGGAAACGAAGGAATGAAAAGGTTTATCATCATTTTGTTCATCTAACCACCAGTAACCTTTATGGTTTTCATTGAAAATGGTCAGCACTCACTTAATCGAAGAGATTAGAAAACCTGGATACGTTTAATCAAAATAGGACCACTTAATCATATAGCTGCCATAGTATCGATCGGTAAAAAATTGAGTTGTGTGAAAAAATACTATTTTCTAAGATACTTTAACCAAGCTCACTTTCTATACTCTTTACGTTTTTACAGTTTGACCAAATTTGGTACAAATCGGAAGAAAAATGAGCTTTTGTAAGAAAAATTCACCAAATAAGGGCTATAAATTATATGTATCATTTTATATATTTGCTGATCGGGCTGCAGTACCCTTTATAATTAAACACAATTTTTATTGCCTTAGTATTTTAATGAAGTCATTAATCTTTTCAAAAGGAAGTCAGTTTATAGATAGCGCTTGAGCTTGTCCAAAGAGTTCTTGTAGAACAATGGGGACATTTCTTCAATAGTATTGGGCTCATCATCAGAGATGACTGGCCCCAGAGTAGAGAATATTGGATTTTCGACTGTGGTTTCCGGTTCCTTGGTCACCACTTTACCGTCCAAGCAGTTAGTGAAATCCGAATCGCACATTTCCAATTCACGGGCATATTCCAGACGGGCGTCATCCACGCATCCCTTATGATCTGAATCGATGCGAGTGTACTTGGTGCTAATGGTATTGTACTGGGCATTAGCATCGCTGTTCAGAGTGAACATCACCTTGTAGCTGTCGGCAGACTGAGAAATATGCAATAAATAATAAAAATAAACTGCATAAAAAATGTGTATCTAAAAAGTCTCTTCATGATTAAGGATCTTGTAAGCTTTCACACTATAACATAACATCCTTTGGGATCAGTGGGACAACTGAGTACATACCGCATTTCGGTAGCAATCGAAGAAGTCCAGGCCATCAGTCAGTGAATCGCAGGAGCTCAAACTGCTGCACATTCCATCGCTGCGGGATAACAGGTCCTTGCGCTGTGCGGTGCTCTCAGCGGTCAGTGCACTCTTCGCAGTTTGTGATGTGACCACGCAACCGCTGTACATCTGGTTGTAGTGGTCCAGGACTTCCTTTTGATCCACAATGTAGTGGCTGAAGCATTGGTTAATCAGCTCCGGGTCGTCGCTGGCAGCCTGAGTTGAGATCAATGAACGCATGACCTTTTCTTGCAATTTCAGGAATGGTAGAAAGTCGATATCCTTTATGGACTCGCTGGTGCTGCAGCCAGCAGCTAACAGCAGGCACAAGGCGATCACAAGCTTCATGTCTTCTGCAATATAAAATCCTTGGGATGGAAAGAGCTTGCCGAAATATAAGGTAACAATTTAACTGAAGGCAAAAACGCGCAGACAATACTTTTATACCCGGAAAACAATACGAACTATCTTAAAATTCCAGAATAGATAATTGATTAAAAGCTAATCAAAAATAAGCTGTGATATTAATACGCATCCAATTAAAAATATGTATAATAAAGGAAGTAAGAATGCTCTATTCGGGCCTACTCGACTAGCAGATGCACTTTACCCAGTTCGCACATAAATATTATTATATTTAGGGATAGCGTTTATAACCCGGTTTAATTTGACATGCTAATATAAAAGTACTAAGCTACTGAAAATCAAAGTAATATATTTAAAAGTGTGACTGAAAAACTGTATACCTTTTTGCGGAAGTGCTCAGGAAGAATTATTTATATTTTACACAGATGTACAAAAACCTGTCTACAAAATTTACTTGCCCAAAATCTTAATAGTTAAAGGGTGTAATAACAACCTATCACTAACCAATAGAACTTTGACATTATTATCTTTTAGTAATTGTTATAGTCATTCACAAATTGGAGGCCGCGGCTAAGATATGATTCCAGTTCCAGTGAAACCTTTATCTCTGAGTGCAAACTGGTCAAAATAAGCAAACCACAGGCTAAAAGTAGCACAGTGGTTCCAAGTACTTGAATAGAATGTGAATAATAAAAATAAGACACTCAGTTTTATTTCCGCTTTATTAAACTCAATCTATTTATAACCCCTATTAAGGAATGTGATTAGGATTTTATATTTATTTAACTAACGATCGATTTTTAATGTAATTCGAAATGTCATAATGATTTGCTACTACGTTTTTGAGTAGAATATATTTTTAATAAAACTAAAACATTAAGTTTCCCCTGCGCTTTATTAAACTCAATCTAATTATTAAACAAAACGATCATTATAATCCGAAAAGTCATAATTATTTATGGCTTTGATTGTTACCATTAAAAATGTTAAGATAGTGAAACTGTCATTTCAAGGTAACAAAATGCGAAAGAAAGAAACCTTTCAAGTCTAACGTATTCCAATAAGATCCAGCTAATTTTATTGCTTTTCTGCAAAATGATTTCCAACAATTAATGTATTTTCTGCTCCAATTAGATTCGCTTTTATTTAGCCAAAGTACAAAAGAAAACACACAATTAGAACAGATCTTTGCTGAGTTATAGATGGATATAAGGCCATTCATAATAAAAAAGTCAAGTCTATCTATAAATAAAACATGTATTTACAATTTTAATTACTGATATTTAAGCGTTTCTGCACTTGACTTATTATAATGTTGGCTTAATGGCGTTTCAGCCACTTTTGCAAATCGCTCAAGATGTTGTTGAATTGTTTCTGATCGTGGGCGCGGCGACCCAAGTCCTCCTCTGGTAGATTCTCTTTATCCTCGGGAGCTAAAGTTGGCTCAGGAGCTGAAGTTGGCTCGGGAGTTGGCTCGGGAGCTGAAGTTGGCTCGGGAGTTGGCTCGGGAGCTGAAGTTGGCTCGGGAGTTGGCTCGGGAGCTGAAGTTGGCTCCGGGGTTGGCTCGGGAGCTGAAGTTGGCTCGGGAGTTGGCTGGGAAGTTGGCTCGGGAGCTGAAGTTGGCTCGGGAGTTGGCTCGGGAGCTGAAGTTGGCTCGGGAGTTGGCTCGGGGGTTGGGTCGGGCTTGTCAGTTGGGGCTGGCACTGGCTCAAGACCCAAGAGACACTTGTTGAATTCCTCGTAAGTGCTGGCACTGTTCTCCACATAGGCGCGCTCCGATTTGTTGGTGCAGACGTATTGGTCAATATCAATTACACGGAATTTCTCGCGCACTTCAGCCAAGATCTCCGCTGAATTGGCCGAAATCGTGTACATGGTCTTGGAGTTCTCGCCGCCCTGCAAATGAAGCACACAATTGAAGTAATCCCTTGATATGCATTGAATGAATTACGCGGTCAACTTACGACATTCGTGTAACATGAGAAGAACTCAATAGATCCTGTTTCCTTGCTGCACTCCTCCAAAGCATCGCAGGCATTGGTAGCGGACTCGTCGATGGCTGTGCGATTATCCTTGGTGCTATCATCTATGCCCAGACGGGCTTCCGCAGCATTGTCCAGGCACTGGGCGAAATCCGCTTTGTACTGGTCGGCAATGTTGGACAACTCGGGCAGATAGTAGTCGAAGCAGGAGAGCGAGCGGGTTGGATTTCCTTGGTTAAGATCGCGGGACTTGATCATGAACTGCATGAGGCCAACGTCGGGTAGCAGCATTTGGGGAACTGCCTGGCCCAGGCCAATGGCCAACAACAACACGCACAATTTTGTGTACATTATTAATAAATTCTTGGCACTTTACAATTTAAGGAGTATTTAATTTTGAAACTGTTTGGGGTTCGTTTGCTTTGAGCGTCGGATTCGTTAATGGCTAGAAATGGAAACGACTTCAATATTTATAGGCACATTTCTCAAGTGTATATATGTACGACATATTATGCCCATGTTATTACCTTAGATTTGACTCTATCACTTCGGCTATCATGCCTTTAACGCCAACTGACATTATCATTCTTATCGCCTAGCTGATACACGCAAAGCGCGGTAAAAAAACACATTTCCGATGAAACAATTAAACGGGCGCAGGTCATACCAATCTTCGATATCTTTATAGACCTCAGGTGTATCAGAAACGTACAGTTTGATCAAATCCATATACTATATATCTTAGCATATCTTGGCATAGTTGCTGAGTCGAACAGCTGATTAAGATTGTATTTCCCTAATTCTAGTTAAATCTTATCGCAATTGGGCTATTGTTTTATTTTAAATATGGCCGTGTTCTACTCCCGGGAAATTTATAGCAATTAAAAAGGTTCAAGTGCCCACCAAATAATGGTGGATTGGCTGTGGTCTTTATCAATTTGGCACGTCATCAGCTGTTGCCATTGGTCAGCTCTGTTATCAATCGAACACCGTCTTAGGTAATCATTGGCGTTGGACTTAAGCAATTATTATAGTACAAATATTTAATAAAATACTTGGCATTTTTGCGGCGATCAGAAGTTACTATTCCTGGAATTTATCGCATTTACACGCCTAAACAATTGTTTATAAATACTCAAATACTTGTGTATTCAATTGCCAGCCACTTAACCCGTTCAACCTCACACAAATCTAATCGCGGGGTGTCGTCTTCTGTTCCTTATCAAGCCACGTGCTGTGGCAAAGCAGTAATACAAATCGAAGTATATTTCTAATACTGATGGCCATAGTACAATGAATCATTTGGCAAGTGATTGCCATCAAAGTCGAAAGAAATAAACTGCAATCTTGAATGAGTAAACGGTTTTCAATTCGGTTTGTTACCAGGATCTTGGTTACTGCGGGGGGTTCCCTAACTATATTTAAGACAGTAGGAAATTAAGGCCTTTGACAAGCCGAGTATTATTATTTTTTAATAGCCTGTGTGAAAATAATAACCGTGCTGTTAAAATACTGTATATAAGGGTTATTAATTGATGCCAGACAAAGTGTCTATTGGACCCACTGACTATCAACAGTTACCCACTGGATCCTGCTGTTCTTTGGGATCCTGTACAAGTTTCAGATAGGAAAATGAGCTGGAATCATAGGAGCATCTCATCTAATCCTGCCCAGCTCTCTGCCATAGAAAGACAAAGCTGCTGGGCCTCTCGGATGGATGAACTTCCGCATGAACTACTTTCTGACGAAGTGTCTACTCAAGCAGTATCTATTTTTTAACACAACGAAAAATGATCTATAATATAACCAGAAGAGAGAGAAGGAAAAGAAGGAATGAAAAAAAATTCAAAATGTTCAGCTTAAATTTAAGAAATTCAAATGAAAGGCAACAGTATCTTTGACAACATAAAGGATGTACATTCCTGATCGGCAGATACAAGGCATCAGCCATGTTATAAGCAAACAGAGGTCGGAGTATTTTAATTGTTGTATGTGTGTCAAAAGGATTATTTGCAGGTGCATTTATTGCAAGTGCTGCAAAATCTCATCAGGCTGCTGGGAGCACACAAAGAGCGCCAGGGCGTGGCGGGGTGGGGCAGGGGGCGTCAGCTGCTAATTTGCATATCTTAATTGCGTTCTTTGTGCGAAGAGCTTTCACCAAGGCAGGTAAACAGAACTCGAACTGAAACTGCATTTACATTATGCACACAAAAGTGTAACTAGGCAGCGCTTTAAATCAGCCAAGGGCTGCATCCTGCGCCAAGGACTTGCGGCAGAGGCGACAGTTATTGGCTGCATTTTAGGGGCAACCCAGGCGGTTATGTTTACGTGTGTATGCGTGTGTGTGGCAACAATTCTAATTTGTTTTAATTGCAGTGAAAACAATGCCGCAGGCGACAGCCACAACAAACACAGCAAAAACAATCCGAAGCCAAAGAAAAACAATCGCAATTAAATTTAAATGAATATCGCCGCTGGCTAAGTTAAGGCAGAAAGTGTTCATCTAACTGCTTGGCCCTAATCAATTGTGTTTACTTATGCCATGCCCAGGCTGAATTACAGCCCAACTCCTTGATAAACTTTAGCAGGCAAACTTTAATGGAAGTGCAGTTGTAAAACTTTGTCAAAGGACATGCAAATCTCAACATTGCCTGCCTATTTAATATCAACAACTGTTAATTACCTAAACGAGTTGTGATTAGTTTAGTTGAGTCATACCCGACATAAACATAAACTGCATAAATATAAGCAAACGCCTTGGATCTCTGATCAACATCATGAGATGAGTCGAGCATTTCCTCAAATTCTATATACATCAAACTGTTTAACCTGACTGATGGCGACTGAGGGAAGGATGGAAGGAAAGAAGGAATGTAAAAGAAATCTGCAAATTTGTAGAGTAGCTTCCTCTTGTATCGTAGGTTGGCACACTGAAATAATTTACGGAAAATTCACCCCGGAAGTGGGTGATAAATTCATTTAATAAACGTATGCAAATCTTGCTATGCGCACACCAACGTCCCCAGTCAAATCCTCCCCCTTACTTAAATGTTTCATATTTATTTAGTTAAATGCTTAACGATAACAATAAAAGAAAATTGTGTCCGCAAGAAATTGAAATTCTCTGAAACTTTGTAGTTTATTATCCAATCGACTTCAAACTCAATTTCAATGATCTATAAATAAAATCTTTCAAAAGACTCTTCACCGATTTTGGAGAATCCCCTACCATGGGCAAAAATGGGAGTCTCATTTTAGTACGATCAGCTTCAACCTAACTAAATAATTCGATACGTGTCCACCAGTTTTGGAAAATTCATCCACACAGTCGGAAAATTGGTAGAAAGCTGTTGCAACCGACAAAAATAAGTAACAGTGATAGCGGATGGGTATTAAGATCAGTAAAATGTTACCATATTGTCCCTTACAACTCCGGGTAGCTCCTGCTCACTACACCCTGTAGTCAGAGTGGGATAAATATGAGAAGGAGAAATATGCATAAAAGGAAAGAAGTGTGTGAAATAAATTTGGCTCAGGCGAAGCCGGGAAGACAATACAATATATAAGAAAGTTATAGCAAATTTGGTATACATATTTAGTAACAAAATTGCCCCCCAAATCAAAATTCACACCACATATTTATATGTTTGTATAGAGTTATATTTTTCGTTGAAATGCAAGCAATTTCGCAATTATCGGATTATAATCATTTAATTTAGTTCAGAACCAATGCTGGGTATAGAGTATCTCGAGAGAGTATCTCTAGAGCATAGCTAGAGCACTCTTGCTTGTTTTCTATTAAAGTTATCACTTGGTTGTGGCCTCTGTCAATATTTGACCAGCATTCCCACTACCTTTCATTTACTTAGACTTTTTCTTGGTTTTCCATTTGCCGCAACGAGATTACAAAAGTTTTCCCGGCATGATTGCTTATGTTTGTTAGTTTGTTGCCGATTAAGTGTCTGTCTGAAATAAACCTTGTAGTCTAGTATGTCAAGGAGTTTAGCAGCTTTTTAAGTTCAGAGCTCAGGCTAGCCTTGGAACTCTTAGTGGGAGGAGCTGAAACTGCAGCCCGTGTGGTTTTTACTGGATATCGTGTGGTTGCTTCCGTTGACTTTGTATTCATGGCAACTTCAGTTGAAGTAGAGGTGGGGCTCTTTGATGGCAACGGCTCATTGCCAATCAGGCAGTTCTGTAAATGAATATAGGCCTGATCCGTGTTCAGTTCGTAGTTGCGCTGTGAAGTATTCGTGCACACATATTCGTTGAATTGAATCATTTGAATACGTTGCTGGAACTGGCCGTAATAAAGGTTGGCAGTGCTCGAAATGTTGTACATCACTCTGACATTTCTTTCGCCCTACAAAAGAGTCAAAAATAAGCAAAAACCATCTTTGGAGTACATAATATTCCCGAAGCTTACCTGCCTGGAGTAGCAGTCCAAGGCTAACAAGCTGCTCGCTTCGTAAGGACAATCGATTATCGGCTGACAGGAATTCACGGTGGTTGTGTTCAAGGATGACACCACAGGCATATAGCTCTCATCCAGCACTTCAATCTGCACCTGGGATGCATTCTGGCACTCTGCGTACTCCGTCTCGTACTGCTTCAGCAGCACATCGAATACCTCACTGTAGTACTGAAAGCACTCCAAGGATTGAGCGGGATTGCTCTTCTGCAACTCGCTGGTGCTGAGCATTGCCTGGAGCAGCTTGGATTCACCCATTGCGGCTTTGGGACTGGCCCAGGCTGAGGCACACACAGCCAGGCAGCAGAGTATTATAAGAAAATTCATTATAGATTTTTGGGGGGCACTCGTTTATGGTGCTGACTGTTGTTCGCTGTAGACTTCTGTGCCAACTGATGGTACCAATAGTTTTATAGCTTTTCGAGGGTTTCAACTTTAAGGCTTGACAGCTTGATATGATATAACCATCAACATACTCTACATTTATCGAAATTAGCGCTGTACTGTTTGGTTTGTCAAAAAGAAATAAGTTACTATTTTTACCCATAACTTATTGTTATCATGTTGAAACTCTTCAAGAAATTTCAACAGGTTTTTCCAAGAACCGATATCAGGCATCAAATCTTAACTAAATAATTCATTGTGAAGAGAACGTGTTATGTAACCCGCCAATACTTTTCATATCAATTTTTTCTCTTAACGTTGTGCTCAATATCTCATTAAGAAATTACAAACATTGCGAGGTTGGTGTAAATTCCTCTGAAAACAAAATTGCCATAAACACAATTCGTTTAACTACTATTATTTTCGAAACTACTTTCCCCTCGCTCTAACAAGTTAAACAGATCTTTAAGCTATTCTTGTTATCTCACTCCTGTTAATTCACCAAATAAATAAATTCACCAATTGAAAAACTCTTCCTACTTTGGTGAATTTTGAATTGATTTTACTTTTTTAAAGAGTTCCTGCCTCTCTCTCTCTAACAAGTTGAGCTGATCTTAAGGCTATGATTGTTATCTCACTTCTGTTAATTCACCAAATAAATGTATTCACCAACTGAAAAATTCTTCCTACTCTTCTGAATTTTGTATTAATTTTATGTATTTTCAAGACTGCCTTCTTCCCGCTCGAACAAGTTCAATTGATCTATTCTTTTTATCACACTGTTGTTAATTCACCAAATAAATAAATTCACCAATTGAAAAACTCTTCCTATTCCAATTGAAAAAGTCTTCCTACTTTGCTGAATTTTGAATTAAATTTACTTTATTTTGAAGGCTAACTTCTTCTTGGTGTAACAAGTTCAACTGAGCACAAGGCTATTTTTGTTATCTCACTCCTCTTTATTCACCAAAAATATTAATTCACCAATTGAAAATGTCTTCCTGCATTTCTGAATTTTGTAGCGTATCACACAAGTTACCGAAGTTGTTCGAATTTGTCGTTGCGATTCATTAATGAAATGCTAATACCATTTTATCCTTAAATGAGTTGTTTTTCTTATCGTACTAAGCCTCTCGACTCATCTATCATACCTTAGCATTTACCCAAACAACAATTCAAAAGCACCGACGAACCCATTCGGGTGTCTCTGACTAAGCACTCGAAACGTTTCCGTTTTGATTCGAATATCAAGTGCAATCTTCAGACCTGGCTACCCAACTTATCAGTAAAGAAGTGTCAGAGCCGAAATGCCTAGCACGGAAAACCACAATAACAATAACAATAGATTGTGCAATATATTTTTACGATTTCGTTAAAACAACTTAGCAGAGCGTTAACTTTGGCTAATTACAAAATACAATTCGAGAGAAATCCAACTCGAGATAGACAGAAAGGCACTTCAAATATTGCGACGCATAAGCAGCAGCAAATATGCTTTTTCCTTTTAAACGAAATACGCATTAAAATTTCAACTGATGCCCCCCCATCCGCCTCGCTTAAATAAGCGTCATTCATTTCCATTTTTGCGCAATGCCAGCAATTTTTCAGGAGCCCAGGATACCGCCCTCGTCCTTTGCCAGCGGCGGCAGCTAACAATGCATTTTCAATTTTCCAATTTCAGCGCCCTTGCTGTTTGATGCATGTCGAGCGCTTTTGCACGCCGCACCACCGGGCGTATGATTAATTTTATTTACTTAAAACCAAATGCACCGCCTTCTGTCTGCGTGGCATACTAAACGAGAGAGAGTTGCAACTGCAACACAGCGGAGCTGCATAACGAGTGGGGTGCCCTGGGCACCTTCAAGGTTCATTTTCAGTCGCTGTCAGTGGAAATGAAGTCGTGGCAAATGCACCATCAAGCGTCTACATTGAGCCACGTTGAGTTAACGCCTGATGGATTGCCAGGCATCAGCGAACTAAGCAGCTGACAACTGAGCAGTTCTCTGCGCACTCAACGAATTGTAATTGTTTGCTAAATGGGCCAACAAAACACGTTTGGCCCTAACTATTACCGCTGCCACTTGCTCTTTAAATTGACAACATGAATCACTCAGGTCGCTCCAGGCCCAAAATTCCGCTGTGCGAAGCATTATATTTATTTATGGCCTTGTTGCTTTCAAATCTTAAATTAGGTATCATATTTAAACCCACCCAAACTGCGAATTTTCTTATCATTTATTGATATTGTATGCAATTAACAAAAGCGTAGCACAGAATTCCCCATGAATCGAATCGTCGTTTTTGATTTCCTGAACATTTTAAGTATGCATTTAGATTACAAAGAAACGCCTATTAAAACGCCAGTCGATTATTTTCAACAACTACAATAGAAGGTATTCACATTAGCAATAGTTTGTTCAGTATTCTTTTAATAGTATACCCAAAAAATCTTCTAATGATATACATAACATGGCTGCAAGGAAAAAACATTGCTTGTTGCTTGTTTTTTTAATAAAATTCAAAAGTAATAAGCATAAATTGTCTATAACCAGTTATCTGAAGATTTAAAATCATAAATTTAAGAAAATTTGGTGGAAATTTAGAAACTTTTTAAAATAAATTTCGAAACTAGTCTTTTAAACATCTGGATGGCATCAACCAACAGTGATTTACATGCACTGTTGTTAATCTGTTCTTCAAGATTAATGGCTCACACACAATTGAATAATATTTTATAAAAAAAAACTGTGGGCTTTACTCATAAGACTTGAGTCTATAACATATTTCAAACATTTTCTTTTTCTTTCGCATTATCAGCAATTGTACTATTAGAATTTCTGATATATTACTACTGATATTAATATAATTTATTAGCGAGCTCATAACGAGGGAGTCCCCACTAGTTTTCCCAGAAATATATTTTACAAATTATATTTAAGACAGCAATTTGGGGTTCACGCATTTTTGACTATGATAAATAAATGTTTTTGATAATTAATAGAAATTAAATATAGCACATTTGGTCATCTAGATTTTTCCAGATTTATCAGCAGACAATTAGACGACAATATTATTCTTGAACCTTTAATATTGCCATTGTTTTGATAAGAAATCGATTGCTATCAGCGTATAATTAAAAAGCAAATATGTGCTTACATATAGTAAGCAATTCGAAGGACTACACACAACTGCACACGTGTAGTTATTTGTTAATAATACCTAATGAACTACAACTACAAGGCAATACAATTCCCGATAATTGTTTTTACAACAAGTATTACGTATACGCACTGATGTCACTGTTATTTTGATACTCGTATGTACTTAAGTGCAACTTTGAGGGGCTGTGGGGGCAGGCAAAAGGGAAATACAGCAAATTGTTGTGCAGCAATAACAAAAGATTTTACGATTGCAATAACAAGAAGTGCGCGCAATTAAACACGCTCTCAATGCGGATCGATGTGGATGGCAGTGGATGGATGTGAATGGATACGGCGGGATATGGATGTGGCTGTGAATGTCGTTGTGTACGGGTCCGCCTGGTTGCGGATGCTCGACTGTCTGCGCACAACATAAATAGAAATACAAATACGTATACAAATACATATACATATACGAACACAAATCGCAATTGTGTTTGGGTGGAGCGTCATAAAACTTGCCAGCAAACAACTATTGATGGGCACGCTTCCAGTTTATGAGAGCGCGTGAAATTCAATTAAAACGCGTGTTCGATATTAGTTGCATTGCGTGTCTGCTGTCTGGGCCATAAACGAGCTTATTGAATGAAATTGAAGGACATCAGCAGCAACAACAGCAACGGCAGCAGCAGCAGCAGCAGCACCCAGTGGCAATGGCAATCATTCAGTTACTGCTGGCAGTTTCACACAGTCTTATACCCTGTACTCATAAAATGAGAACAGATGGGTATCATGACTGCAATCTGAAGTTCCCAAAAGCGGTCTACGGCTTGTAAATTTTGCATATATTTCCTGAGAGTGTATATATGTCAAAATTGGTCACTTTAGCTGAAAAGTTATGAAAAGTCATATAGTGCTATTTCGGATGCTGCCAAGCATCCTTCCTCATCAGTTACCTTATTGTTGAAATTTTTGTCTAAACTTCTTCGCCCGGAATTATGACATCGAATCTGCTAGATATTTAATTTACTAACTGTACGTCGCTAAACACACATTCTGAAAAGGTATAAGAGTTATAGACTTTGCCCTTTTTCGGTGGAGGAGTTGGAAATGCCAAAGGTTTTTTTCAACAAGTCTGTCAAAGAGGTCAATAGTAAGCTGCATATCAAGCTTAGTGACTTTTTTTGGAGAAAAAATGGTTCGGTTCAGCTTTTAATTGGACAAATGGTTCAATGCAACGTTCCTTTCAGTATAAGAAAAATCCGGAACATCGTATTCAGATTTTTTAAGTACTTATAACATCATATACATACATACAAACAAATGATTGTGTTATGTAGGCTGCTACATATCATATTTACAGAGAACGAGATTATAAGGCCTGTTCCGAATTCCACTCCGAATCAATTCCACAGAAAAACGTGTAGCATACTTTTTAGGTTTACTTAATTTACTTATGGACCAAAAGCATGCTTTACATATTTCTGTGGAATTGATTCGAAAGTGAAATTCAGAGTAAATCCGTATATAAAATATTTCGCATAAAATATATCAGTATATTAATAGACAAATGTGCCAAGTAAATTCCTGTATAAGTAAATACATATTAAATTTAGACACTGAACAAGCGTTGGACATTTCTCTAGAAATCAAACAGAATTTTGAAGAGCTGTGATATTTGCTAGATATTATAAGCATCTAATAAAAACCACAGAAGCAAGAACTCTTAAGATGCTATAGAGCTGCTCGCAGGGTATTTTCCAGTCGGTCACTCTTTCTTTATACATACTTAGTTATTTTGCGAAAACTTTACATGTAAATGTCGATAGTTTTGATGTGTTTTGGGGCTTGTGGGCGTTTGATTAGACGCCAAGTATGTGCGTCAATTTGCAACACAATACTGTCTATATAGATTATGCGCTGATTATAATCAGCTATCATATCAAATAAAAAATACCGCACATACCACAGAAGTGACGAGCCAGAGCGGCGGCAACGTTTTGTGAAAATTAATTAAAGTAATGCCATGAAAAATGTAATGAACTTGTCGCCAACGCTGACTGTCCGAGTGTCAGGAGCTGTAGCTAATTGTAAACGTACTAAAAATTTTATTAGCCCCGAGCAGAAGTAATGAACCCGACTTTCTGCCATCTGCCATCTGCCATAAAGTGCAGTTCTGGACGGAACAATGGAATATTTCGCCTTGTTGCACACTGAGCACACAACATGACCAGCCACCCTCCCTTCACCCTGCTCCCTGCTCCTGTGTTGCTCCTTGCCTGGCATTTGAGTGCAACGAATGGAATACTAACTAATTACATTTTTACTCTGCTCAAATGCAATAGAAGTCTGGCTTGTGGCGCGTGTTGCATGTAATTGCTGCCTTTTGAATTGTTTTGCTGCACAAAACGCAAAAGCTGGCTCCAAGACTACCTTTGAGGTGTTCCAGACTCCAACAACATAATTAACCTAAATCTGTGCCAGTCCACAACATTGCTTTGATGTCAGTATACAGAGCCTGCTCCAAATTATATTTGTTTTATTTATAAATATATAATTTATATTATAATTGAATTAGATTACAGAGTATTTATGTTTTTAAAGATTATACGTTCACACACAATTGATAGCTTATCATTTTATAGAAATCTATGGACTTTCCTAATACGCCAATAGAAAGTCTATCAAATATTTAAAACATTATCAACAGTTGTACATGCTATATAATACTTTTTGACGTATCTTGTTTTAGCCACTGATGCAAGCCATAATTTATTACCAAGGGTCTCCAAATGTACACAAAGAAATACCTACACACAGGGAAGGAGAGAGGGGCAGAGAAGCAGGAATTGAGAACCACAGAGAATAAGCGCACAAAGTTGTCGCTGACCGTTGGCGGGGCAACTATTTGATGAACTTAAAGATGGCCAACTGCGGCTACACAGAAAGAGGAAATACCCTACAAAAAAAAATATAAAAAAAAGAAAACCAAAAAGTACAAATTTGTACAGAAATGTTCAAAATGAAAATGAGTGATGCGAAAAGTCAAAAGTTGCTGCCTTGTAAGCTGGCCAGCAACAAAAGCCGCAAAACAAAATAAAGTCAACAAAATTGTTGGCGCCGTGCAAGGAAGGAAGCAAGAATGGAAGTTGGCCCAAAAAACTCAACTCGAAGGCGGTTAGTTGTCGCAGCAGAGCCCTCCTTATAACTAACATAGTATATACATATATAAACAGTAGTACACACGTAGTTCTCTATATACTTGAAAAATGTGGGCAGGATTAGGCAATGTTTAAAGCCCGCCGCGAGACACAATGTGCATACAAATTGCAAACAAAATATGTGTATGCAAAGTTTATTAGATCCAACTTGTGCTTAGCCAATAGCAGCTGCTCTTGACGTCATTTCGATATACGCTGAATGCAATAAAAGCGCTTACGCCATCAATAGCAAATATGTGCAACTTTAGCTGGCAGCATGCACAAAACTTGAGCTGCCAGCTAGCTGGAAAAACTACTAGTAAATATATGAGCATTGCAGCTGATGAGCGGCGAGCCGGAAAATTTCATATGAGAATCTAACTAGAGCTATTTATAACCTGCCCAAGCAACACAAGTGTAACAAAACCTATGCTTACTGCCAGCTTGTACAAGCTTCAACCCTTCAATATTATTGGCCAAACATGGCAATGGCTAACGACAGCCAGCAAAGATAGTAGAGTACAATGAAAGCTGCCCACAAGGTGAAAATTCAAACAATTTGCACTGCTGACAAATCAGAAAAATATGTGGCTTGCGGATTTTAGCGAAAATTCCCGTGAATTCAACGGTTTTGCCTGTCGCTTTGAATTGAGTATCAAATGTCACGCGTGGAATGAAAACTATGCTAGATTTCCCAGCAAAATATACATAAATTTGTTTGCTGCATTAATGTTGCATACTTCTCAGCGCATCAGTTAATTATTTTAAGGTCCCCAGGCACTTTAATCCTGATTTTGAGTAAGCATAGTCGCAAGCCTCAATATTAAATATCTAGAATGGGAACCTACATCTTAACACTATTTTATTTGTTTATTTCATGCCAAAATTTCAACAAGTCTCAAGAGGATCTACCTCCTAGATTACAAAAGTTCATAACTTCGTCAAAACTTAACCGATTCCCATACGCAATTTTTTTTGATTATGTTCTATGCACGAAATTAACTTGGCATTAAAACTTAATTCATATTCAAACAAAGTTTTAATACTTTTGAAATCTGACATTAATTTTGAAAAATTTTGATTGCAGTCAACAAAATTAGTATACAAAACTATAGAATGATATAGCTGCCAACGGAACAAACGATTTGGGCAAATACTTATAAATAGTTAACGAGGATTCATTTAATTTATGAAAAGAACTGGCTGACTTTCCATATTAGTATAATCTCAGATACAACATGCTGCGCTTTGTGGGTTATTAAACGCATTTGATATGTATGTATAGGTATGAGGTATGTATAAGATACTTTAAATTCACATGGATTGTGCTAGTGATTAGAATAATTTATGTGATAATTAATTGTACATTGACACAAATCAAATTGCAGCATCATTTCTATGCAAGGCACATGGCATACTTCTGTATACTAATTACCTTAAATATACATAAGTATCATGCGTGTTTCTATTCATCAATTAAAGGCGGCAGTGAGCGGGGCCGGTAGGGGTGGTGGGTGGTAGCGTGAAAGTGATTAAATTTGCGTCGACGCTACACGGTTGTTGTTATGATAAGCTTAGGACAATGTTTCATGCAATGGCTCATAAATCAAGCCAAAACTCAAATGTTATCAGTGTGTATTCCCAAACTACGTAATAGGGGCAACAGTTGCCCTTGTGTGTGTGTGTTAGTGTGTGTGTGTGTGTGTGGTAGATAAGCAAACGGCTGCTGCCCAGTTAACTGCTGCCACTGCAACAGTCAGTTTCTATATACAGCCCGTTTATATGTATGAAATGCTTTTCTCTGCTTGGGATTATTTCTAATAAAATACTTGGTTTCTTCTGCGCCTGCTCTCTAGATCAGCGAGCACTCCATTTACCATAGTGTTACCATAACTACTATGCAGGTTCTTATATAAAGTCCCTATGTACATTTAGATAAGAGCAGTTGCTATTCGCGTAGTGCATTAAATAATTGCGTATTGCCATTTTCAGTTGGCAAAGGGCTTTTCCCACTGTCACTGTGACGGTTACCAATGAAAACTGTGCACACACACACCTACAACAGGTGGCATATCTAACAATAGACAGCAGCATTTTATGTAAATATAAATAGTGCTGCCTACTTTGAGGCGCTGCTGCGCCAACCGACGCAGCCTTATAAATGGCCAGGTGCCCAACTGTTTGCCACTCATTCTCGAAACGCTAACCATATCGCTAAAAACTCGTGCGCGATCCTAACTAACACTCCAATTAAGATCTTCCGACGGCGGAAGCAAAACCATCGCCAATCGTTTACTAACAAATTATGCAAATATTGTAGTTTTTGTTTGTTAACGCGTATGCCTGCTGAAAGTGAGAGCGTTTCTTGCATGCTAAAATACATAAATACATAAATTCATAAGTGACACAAAAAGTTTGCCCATTGAGCCATTCGAGGACCATAATAAGCATACGCCATGGTGTCCAAGGCATTGGTAAGTCCAGCAGCAGCCGCCGCAATTGCTGAAATTACTTGCCAAAAATAAGGGAAAATCGAAATATTATGAAAAAACACCAAAGTACTTAGTCCTTATTTACAAGAAACCATTTTAGTTTCTTACTTTTTTTCCATTTTAATTCGAGCAATCAAACAGTTCGATCAAATCAATTCATCAATAAATCATAAAGTGCCATTGTTATATCCACTTTCGACAAGATTTTGCACAAGTATATTTGCGATTTTCATTATTGCCTTTCAGCTTTGTGTTCACAATCCAATTTCAATAAGCAAGAAATTAAACTCTAGATTAATCGAGTCTAGTATATTCAATCCACAATATAAAGCGCTCAATTAAAAGTGAATATATTTGTGAATTTTATAGGGAAATTCGCTTCGTTAAAATATTGAAAACTGGAACAGGCTTGCATAACATATTTTAGGATTTATGAAAGAGTTTTTTTTAATATATATAATATATTTTAATTATTAATATAGAGTTTATGGCTCAGAAACACTAAAATCTAAATTTTTACATGGTGCTGTTGGCTAAAAACTTATAATGTAGAGTATATGTGTATGAGTACATGTGTATAATGAAAGTGCAACATTTCGGTGTCAATTTAATAGAAATGCCTGAAAATATTCACAAACAATTGACTTTTCTGGCACAGAAATAGGTTAACAACAATTTAAGACAAAATTCCATATATATGCCATTAAATCAAGTCAAATCTTAGTAGATATTTAACTAAAACCAAAAACACGATACTGATTTTAGCAATAATGTGTAAAAAGGAGCAAAAAATGCATTTCAAAAAGCGTTGCATACGCTTAGGCGCAATGGTATAAGGACGAGTAACATGAGCTGGCAATATGCAAACAGAAATTGAATTAATGCCAGGCATCAAATGGAATCCTGACCAGTGAAGCCTAGGACAAACACACATACAACAGCTGTGCACACACGCTCATGGAGAAAGAGAGAGAGCGGGAGGCGGGGAAATGGATATGGTTAGAAAATTGCAAATTAACAAAAACAAGGCGTAAAAAGTCCTGACACAAATTTAGCTGCAAATCTAGCAAAAAGCTGCAGCTGTCAGCATGTATACATGCACACTCACACACACACACACACGCACACCCACACATTGTTTGGCTATTGTTGTTGTGCTGCATGCGAATTAGTGTTGCCACCCGACAGTTTGTCCAGCAAGAAGCCAACCAAAGAAACAGGCCAGCTCACAAAAACGCCAGCAAACTGGGCCCAAATCAGAGTTGAGCCGAGGCGGCAACAACCGACAACTGACAACGCCACATCACGCTGAGAACAACAACAGAAACTGCAGTGAGAAAAGCTGGCTGCAAAAGTGGGTAAGAGCCAAAACAATCCCTTGAATGCTTAACGTGTCAGTCGGCTGGTAAAAAGCCGTCGGCTTCTCGGTCCGCTGTGAACAACTATGCAAATTAGACATCAAAAATGCTTTAATGAAAATTCCGCCTGCAGCCAGGCAAAAAATTATATAAAGCCTGCACAATTTCACACCAAAGCCGTCGCATTTTAACTGGGCATTTTTCTTGCCGACACTTTCAAGTGCAATGGGCAGAAAATAATTAAACAGAACATCAAATGCAACATGTGCCAGGCAGTTGTTGCATAATTGCCCACGAATATGCAACGTTTTTGAAAGGGTTGGGCGCACAGATAAAAAGAAACAACAGCAGCTGCCGCAGAGACAACAAATAAAAAATCATGTTTAACAAATATTTCAAACAACGCGCTCACATTGGAACTGTTACAATATGCATGTGTTTATGCGCATATTTCATAGCCTGCTTTTGGGCACACACCCATACACACACACACACCCATACACACACATACAATGTGGCAAGCGAACCACTTCAACTGACCCACCACAATTTGCGTTTGCTGCCAAATTGCCACACTAAATGCTGGGGCACAACAAAAGCGCACAATTCTCCATTTGCATTGCTCGAAACACGAATTGCATTGCGGCTGCCAAAAAACAATTGAAAAATACGAGTACGAGTAAATTGTGTGCCCGCCGCAGCAATTAAAATGGCATATGCACCTTCGATGCTCAAATATGCAGTGCCAATCAAAATTGAACTCTTTAAATTGACGAGCACAAATTGTTGAACATATTTTATGCATATTCGTTAATTATTTTGCAAAATCTTAAAACATGTTCTCAATTTCACTTTTCAGTCAATTTCACAGTTATAAATATGTTGCCTACTTTTTGGGGCACGATATAATTGAAAATATACTTCTTTTTTTGTGGAATATTTGTATGTTGTATTCAAACAAGTTTTCCGCTACCTTTAGTGGCTACTTAATCTGGTTTTACATGTTAGGGAGAAGGAAAAACTCGTTTTGCGTAGGTTTCTTTAACTTGTGATTCCTCCCAAAACTATACCTTGAATATTTCTTTGGAATTTATTCGAAAGTGAAACTTGGAACAGGTCTGGTTATCACAACATTCAGCACCTCATGCTAGGCGCCAGTGCATTAAATTGCAATTGATATTCTCTTACAGTAAAGTTCAGTTTCAAAGACAAGTTTAATATATTTGAAAATTTTTAAAAGAAAATGTGTATAATAATTGTGTGTTCTCATAGATGTGGACGTATATAGTGGTATATTTAATGAATAATTAAACTTATCACGATAGTGAGCAAACTATGGAATGTAGCATAAAATGAAAGCCAAAGAAACTATCGAAAGCGTCCTCGATTGTTTTGTAGCTCTAATTTGGGACGTAATAAAATCTTGTGAGTTTTTGGTTGCTTGATTTAAATAAAGTAAGAACAGTAAGAAAGAATATAATTTTAGTTTTAGCTCAACATTGATATTTAATATTCTTGAAAGTAAAAACTTTTCAATTCAAATATGCAATCTTTTTTTTAAAATTATGGAACAGGAATAATCCAGGTTATCTTAACATTTTACGCCAAATGTTAACATCCACATAGGAATGCTATAAATAAAATTCCAATCAACAGTTTAAAGCTGTTGATAAAATATAAAAAGTAACCAAGAATTGACATCCAGCTGTGCAGGACTCATATGCACAAGATAGCCGTGATAAGGTGTCCTTAATACCACACGTATTTCTTGCTTCAGTCACCGTCGCTAAAAGAGCAAACACACAACAAACACAACCAATACAGAGACGCTGGCAAATCAAATAAATTTTGCAATTAAAAGTTGCGCTCCTTCGAAAACATTTGTCAACGCAAATAAACGTAAATTAAGTTTATTTTGCATTTCGCTGGGCAAATTTTCTTTGGTTTGTTTCACATTTTCACATTCAACCGGCTGCCTGTTGTTGTTATTGCTGGCTTGCCATTTTCCATTTTCCATTTTCCATTCTCCATTTTCCATTGCGTTCGTGTCGTTAGTCCGCTGGTCGCGTTTTCTATTCTATTTTGTTTACTAAATAGGAAGCGCCAGAGACAAGGAAAGAAGTTGGTTGCCAAGTGGGGAAACCCGGCGACTCGGGTACTCTGCATCCGCTAAAAGTGTAACTCGCATTTCATGTTGCTTTAATTACTTTCTGATTTATTTAACGTGTCGACAGTGCCACTTGCATGCACACACACACACACACCATCAGCTATGGTTGGTCCTTGTTATTGTTGTCTGTTGTCTGTTTTAGCCATTGAATAGCCAAACATTGCGGACTGTAATTATTTGCATTGTCACCTGGGCGCGCTACAAGCAAAAACTAATGGACAAACATGAGCAGGCATAGAATGCAGTTAAATATTTTGAAACTAAATCGCTGGCAAACAGCAAAATTATATTTACATTATTTAAGTGCAGTGGCAGGACTCGAAAAGCAGGCCTACTACTATTTCTGGCAACAACCAGTGACCAGGAAAAGCAACCACGTTGTTTGTGCAAAAATGAATTAGGCAGCTCTTTGCATTCAAAATGTTGTTGTTCAGGTAATTTTATAGCAATTTTCCGGCAACAGCCCTCCCCTCTACACTGCTACACTTCTCATACAGTACACCATCCAACCAACAAGCTGACCAAACTGTGTGCAGCATTTTCCAATGTTTATTATTTCAAGCGTGCTTGTTATTTGCTATTATTGCTCTGTTCGCCCAGAGCCTGGGTTCAAGTGGTGGGTTTCACTTTACGTATTCATTTAAATTTTGGTTAGATTGGCCGGCTAAAACCAATGAAGGCTTAACTCCAAACAAAACATCGTGTATGGCTTCAAAATACACAATTCAAAAATACATACATACATATATACATATATACACATATACAAAAGCAAACGCAAATTGGATACTTAACATTCGACACGTGTTTGCGCACAAACACGTCCAGCAAAAAGGTCACATGAATAATTTTGGACCCGAGGCAACTGTTAACTCCATAATTTAAATGACACCAAGAATTTCTCGGCCTGCAATCAGCCGCATTGTTTACAAAAGCAGTTTATTATTAATATTGCACGCATGTATAGTTGCCTGAAATAAATACAAGTGCAATGTGCACGACTAAAGCATACCCTTTTTGTCAGCTTGAGCAAATGTTTATCAGCCAGAATATGTAATACGATCTATTTATTTTGAGTCTCATGAGCTGCCCTGAAGATACGAGAAATGTAGTTAGAAATGTTATTATAACTATAGCAGAGGAGATACTTAAGACTTAAGACTTAAGTGATGGATTTAACTACTACTACTAGAACTACCAAATACTATATTATCTTTTTATAATAATAGTTCCATAACAACAGCAACCATAACAACCTTATTCAAGATACTCATTTCCTGTGGTATTTCAAATTAATATCAGCTTAAGCATTTAAGTGAAAACAAATAAGTTGTATACAACAGTTTCTCACAAATTTTGATCCTCAGAACTTACCCTAACGTAATGTCTTCTAATTGTTATTTGCATAATTGTAAATATTTATATAATAATAACAAAAACTTCCCATTTTATCATCTCGTAACTATATAGACTATTATGTAGTTTATAGTATAAAAAATCAATATGTACAACAAGTTTAAGCTGCCAAAAAAGTAGTTGTGCACAAATTAAATAAATATGCAAATTCTTATCAAAAAAATATATAAAAAATTAAAAATATAAAAATATATAAAAAATTAAAAATAAAAAAATATAAAAAAACAACAAATCGCAAATCGCAAATTCCCGGCAAAACAGGTAGCTTTTCAAAAATCGAGGACTCCACGTTTCTGAAGTGCTTCTAAATTGAGTAAATGGCATTGAAAACAAAAATGTTGAATTCCAGAGGGGGTTAGAGGGCGAAGAGTGTGTCTCAGCCTTAATATTTTATTTTTATGCTAAAGTAATTCTTGTAAATATGGTTAAAGTATAATTCAAGTTGTTCAATAATAACAGAGAGACTTAATGGCAAAAAAAAGAGCTATCCACAAATTTTATGTATGAATGAATTTTCATAAGTTTGTTGTCAAATTATTTAATAATAAGAGCTTTAAAAATGAGTTCAAGACCCCGTTGAATCTGAGTTTGAGGTAAATGGATATGTAAACAGAAAAGTTTCAAGCCTTTCAATCGTTATTCGCGAATTTTTTAGACTTGTGGATGAAATTTCATAATGATAAATAGATTATCTTTTCTTTGTCGTTTTTCCATTTCATGTCTCTGTTATCTTATAAGCAACTGAAATTACTTAAATTAAAATTTAACTATATACTGGTAAATCAAATTAAATAAGTATATATGTATAAGGTCTGGTTATATAGATTATCTAGCTCTGCTGAGACAATTTTTGTTCTCTTTACCCAAATTAGTGTTGTTTAGTCAGCCCTATAAGCTGCAGGTCGCCTTTGGGTATCAGAACATATGATGATAATTCAGTGCAGTTAGTAATTATCAAAATGACGCGGCACATAGTTAATTAAAGTGCGATGGTAAATAAAACTTACATTATAATTTGCTGGGCCACAAAGCGACTGAGACGGCTAAATTCATAATATTAATAAAAACCGAAAATTGCTTATTGCATGCGTGCTCGAAAAATTAATTAGAATGCAAATGCAAATGCGTTGGCATACAGAGTGCTGCAATTTAATTGCATACTTTCGGGGGCGCACCAATTAAATATGGCGGCGTTAAACATGCATATATACGTATGTGTGTGTGCGTGTGTGTGCTTGTGTGTGTGTGTGTAACGCTCTCGTCTGTACAATTACAAAACTAATGCCATTTAATTAAGTTCACACGTGCCACAATTAAATCTTCAACACTAATTGATGAACGTGTGCAAAAACATGTCCTGCCAAGCGAATCCTGTCGAGGCATTTTTAAGCGTTTGCTAGCTGCCGAAAAAAAGCCAAACAAAACAAAACAAGCAAAAAGAAAACATTTCTCACGTAGTCAGCAAAGGCAAACAAATAAACGAGAGTCGAAGGTATACAAAAATTGTGAAGGCAACTGAAATCGTGTTAGGAAATCATAAACAGTTTTTTTCCGACCGCCCACTCGAATGCACGTTGTATCCTTTCTGAATTAAGCAAACACACTCAAACACACGCAAACACACACATACACACATACAGGCAATCTACATCCAAATTCTCATCCATATATGTTGATGTTCTTTCCTTTGCTTGTTGTTTTTTTCTTTTGGCCTTCACTTAGCGCAGTTTGTTTTGTTGCCGGCTTGCATATTTGGCACGTTTGCGCCTCGTCCTGCCCTGACCAGTTCCTGGCTAAGTGGGCGTGTCAACCGTATGTCTGTGTGTGTGTGTGTGTGTGTGTGCTTTTGGTGAGTTAGTGCCATTTGTTTTGCCCAGCCTCAACAAAAATTCGAAAATTATTTAGCAAATTAACACGCTGACAAGTCAACTGTATTGAAGTGAACGTGTTCCGGGCCCTGGCCCTAAGTTATGTGACCAGATTGCCTAAATTTATGTATTCCATGCATTTTCCTTAACTAATAAACACAACACGCACAGCATTTCCAAGTTGCCCACCTGAAGAGTGGCCTTAAGTATGCGCAACATGCGAGGCCATTAAACTAAATTTTCCCATTGTTTTCCCTCTATTTTTCCTTACATCTTCCTACCTGCCTGCGCAACATAATGCAGGACACAGACCTCCATTCGCACCTGACCACAGCCAGTTGCATCCTCTGGCTGCACTTTGTTGTGACTAAGCATTTGTTCCATATGTGAAATAGTTTAAATTGGGTATACGCAGCTTTGTGCAAAGCAAAAGCAGCTAGAAAAAGAACATTCCTATGGAACATTACTGCAAAGCTTTAAGTGAGCTCAACTGATTTCAATCAATGCAATTAATCTTCCTGAAAGCTTTCATGTGCTTTACAGCGCACTGTATCCTAATGGCAAGTATTCATAACTAGAGTATTCAATCAATGTAATTAATCTAAAAGCTATACGCTTGCAGAGTAGTGCATCTATAATAGCCTTAGGCTTTAGTAATGGCAATTTTTCCTAGCTAGAGTATTCAATCAATGCCATTAATCTTCCTGAAAGCTTTCATGTGCTTTAAAAGCTTTACGCCTATGGAGTAATGTAGCTCTAAAGGTCAAATGATAACCATTCTTCGCTAGAGTATTTAATCAATGCATTCACTCTTGCTCAAAGCTTTCAGGTGCTTTAAAAGCTATACACCTTCAGAGCAATGCAGCTATAATAGCCTGATGCGACTATTCCTAACTCGAATATTCAATCCATGCCATAAATCTTCCAGAAAGCTTTCATGTGCTTTGAAAGCTATAAGCTTATAGAGCAGTTCAGCTATAAAAGCCTAATTATAAATATATTAATAAGTTAGAGCGAGAGTTCATACTGTAAAATTGTAGCTTACCAGTCGAGCTTTAGGTCCTAAGCGAGCTTAAGTCTAAATAAATGAAGTCACTATACTTAATCATATCTTAAATGAGCTTCATTCCTTAGTTCAGCTATAAAAGCTTTTTGATAACTGTAGTTGTTCAGTCAATTCAATTAGTAATGCTGTAAGCTTTAATGTGCTTTGAAAGCTATTTCAATTATTAAAGTCTTAGTATAATAACGCTATTCTCTTCCTTTGCTGATCACAACTATGTATATTGAACAGCTTAATTTGCAGCATAAGCCATCACACTACCAAACTCCAAAAGCTTCCATACAATAACTTTGGTATATTAAAATAAAGTTTTATTGTAAAGGTCATCTCATAGTCCGGCAGTCTGATTAACTTATTGTACATGTTTTTGAACAGCTCCCAGACCGCAGTACACATGCCACAACTTGGAAACTTGGACTGTTGTTAGAGTTTCCGTTAGACAACTTTTATAGTGTGTATGTGTCGGCTAAATGTCTTGTTGAGGCCAGGCTTAAATACTTACTTGGCAAGCACAGGAGGTCAGGCGATGTACGAGCAGAGCCATCGTTAAGTAAATTTCATTGCCTAATGAAGTTGTCTCTGCGGATGATTAACAAGGCTATAAGACTGGCACACATACAAATAAATGAAATATAAGCAACGTAATGCATTTGCATTAATTTCTGAAAATAAAAACAAACAGACAATGCAAATCAAATGAGTAATGAGATTTTTATAAAGTTAATTAAAATTTGTTGCAGACGGCCTAGGGCCTCAAGTGAGACATTATTAAGAGCGCCTGACGCAGCTGCGGCAGCTGCGGTTGTGGATGTGGATGTGGATGCTTCTGCTGCTCCTGCAACTGCGGCTGTCAGGCCACGCCTCAAGTATGCACTTGGCATAATTTGTGCAGCAGCCAAAAACTTGCCACATGCTCGTATATCAGACAGCAGGCGACGCTGAGTTCGACAAGTGTACGAAAAATATATATGCATGTAAATGCGAGGGCTGTTCAATAATAAAGGTGACTGAAAAAGTGTTCAAAGTTGACTCACTGCCCACTGCTTTCATTGATTACATCATGAATTCTTCTCAAAAGTTCGTACTGTCAATAAGGAATATTAGGAAGAAGCTCACGAATTTGTGACAAAATCTTTGTTTAAAACAAACACCATAATCATGCCTCAGTCAGCGTATTCTCCGGACTTGCTCCACTGCGACTGTTTATTGTTCCCAAAACTGAAAAGATCCATGAAAGGACGAAGGTTTGTCACGATTGAGGAGAAAGCTGAAAAGATGTCTAACCTTTATACATGTCAAACCAAACTTACAATTCAAATTGACGGACAATGTCAACATAAAAGACCAAAAAAATTGTAAATCAAATGTAATTAGCCCGCGATATTTGAAAAGTCATCATATTTTTGAGCAGACCTCGCATATGTGCATATATTTATAGGGAAGAATGTGCCCAAAGCCAACGAGGTCAACGACAGTGCCAAACTGTTAGCCCGGGGGGAGAGCGGGCGTTGCCTGTGTGCTATGGCCAGCACTTTGTGGATAATAAAACAATTAAACGCAAACTCAAACATTGCCAAAAAAAATAGGGAATAAAACAAAAACTCGCCTCGCATCGCCTGCCAAATGAATTGGAATACGAAATGGAAGCGGAAATGGAAATGGAACCGAAGCTGCCACTGAAGCTGCCGCGGGGCTGCTGCTGCTGCGCTAACCACATTTGCATACAGGCAGCGGGTTGTTGTAGTGCGGGGTGGGGTGGGGGCTACACATGCAGGGGGCTACCCGGCACCAATTGGGGCGTATACTTAATCAAAACCCAAAATAGACGCACTGGGGGTTAAGCCCATCATCCACGCGCACAGAGTTTAATTGGAATTTATGGTTGACATTCTGCAGCCGCATCTGCTGCCCATTTACAAACGCTGCAATTGCGTCCAAAATTTACCCAAATTTTCAATTAGTTGTGTAAATTTAATGAGCCTAAGCCATTTACGCTTCGACGCCTTGACTATCCACTTGTTAAAGAGCCGCATTACGTCATTTGTGATGCTACAATGCGCACTTGAGTGACGTTATCCGTTGAAAGTTTTACACGCGCCGCACACACACACATACACTCTCATGTGTATGTGTGTGTGTGTGTGTGTGTGTCTGTTTGAGTGAAGGCTAAGGTTACTTGCGGATACTATCAAGCATGCCAAGGATGCTCTGCCTGCTGTATATATTTCATAATCATTAGAGCCCCGCGAATGCGGTACGTGTCAGTGGGCGCCAACTTCGGTTAAGGCATCCATTTCAGCAGAAGCTGCTTATATTCAAGTAATTGAAATCTAAATTCTCTATAATTTAAGCAGTCCAATAAAAATATCAAATTCCTGCTTAACTTAATCGTCACGCTTCGTTTCGCCAAGTCCTTGAGTTCTTCTCTTTTAATTGCCATTTAACAGCTCCTTCTTTCTACATTCGTCAAATATTCTTTAGTTCAGTTAGAACGCCATCTACGGCCTTTCATATATAAAAATACTATAAATAGGCCTTTGGTGAATTTCATTTTTAAAAACAATTACACAATTACAATTACACAGAACTTTCCGGAGCAAAGTCGAGCTAATAACTTTCTCTATAATTTGTAGGCTATACTAATTATATTTCTATGAATGCTATGAAACTGCTTTGAAAGTGGAATTCGGTAGAGTCCGGCATAATACATTTTAGGAAATACCCAACCCTTCAGCCTGCTTACACATATTTTTCATCCTGCCAAAACCCGAAATGTTATCCCATTTGCTTTATTTAATTTTGTCTTGTTAATTTTCCTCTTTTCTTTTAGCCATGTTCACCAAAAGCATATTAAGTATAACTAACACATAAGTATACACACAATACAAACATTTTCCAGCATCACAATTTGTGTTTTAAATTTCCGAATAAACAAATAAAAGCAAGCACAGAAAAGTTACCCAAAAATAAATCTAAATCTTAGAAATATTTTAAATTTCTAGTCGAATTGCATATTCGTAATTATGCTGAATTTTCCAAAAAAGCTGCTCAAATACCTTACAATCGGATTAAGTGTTGAAAACTCCATTTAACAAAAGCTTTTCTATTACAAGCTTGAGAATTTTTAACTCTATTTCAAATGTTTCAAATGTTTTTAAACTGTAGCCTGAAAGTATTTAGTGAGTCTCTGTTTTATTGCAAGCTGATTAGTTTAAAATCATACAAGAATCTGCTCTTCAATATTCAATATTAAAATGCAACAAAATTTGCTGCTCTAATTTGTGGCAGTTGCAACTAGTCAGCTTAATGTGATACTCAAGTGCCTGGACTCAATGAATGAGACTCGAGTGGCACTCACTTACACTCACTTACATGTTGTATTTTCTATACACACACACACACACACACACACACACACACACACATACACATTCAAATTGTGGGCATCAATTTGATGGGCATGCAATTGTATTGAGCTCTCCGATTTACCACATAATTGCGGGCCTTACGTGTCTGGGAGCTGAAAGACAGTCGTAAAACGTGTTTAAATATTTCGAAGCTTATGCGATTTTACGACTCACTTGTCGCTAACAATAATATGACAGATTGGGCCACAAGCTACTATATATATAAGAATGATTGGAATAGAGCGTATGTACGCTCAACCATAAAATAAAAGATAATCATTATTTTTCTAAGATTGCACATAAATTTCTCGCGTGCGCGCTCTTGCGTTCGCCCAGGAAATGCATCAAAATTTGTTATGTACGTGTGTGTGTCTGTCTCTGTGTGTGTGTGCAGTTGTATAGGAAATGCGGCAGCGCACAGGAACAGCAGGAACAGGAATAAAGTATACGTAACGTGGCATACATGCACGCCCGGATGCAGCGGTTGTCCGTTGTCCGTAGTCCGTAGTCCGTAGTCCTGGGCAAAAAGTGCTCGGGCGTTAAGAATGCAACGCTTGCAGTTGCAGTACCGGGCCCGGATGCAGCTTCTTTCACTCGGGCAAGCGCAAAATGTGTAGACCAGGACGAGCACCAGGACCACGACCAGGACCAGGCCCAGAGCCAAACATGCTGCTGATAAAGATGGATGCATGAGCAGCCGCTTGATTTAATAAATTTTCAAATATTTTCGCTTTACGCAAAGTATTTTACAGGCAGTCAATTTAATCAACTGGCGTGTCAAAGTGCCGCAAAAAAATAACACACACACACACACATACATTATGTTTTGAGTGTGTGTGTGTGTGTAGCTGGGTGTGCGTTCCATTAAAACTTGAAAAGTTGAGCGCTTAATTAAATGTCGCGTAAATGAAATCTTGAACATTTTTCAACCACACACAACAAAAAAGCAAAAAAGAAAAATCAAGAAATTTTGATTCTTTTCTAGATGCCGAAGTTTTAATACCCTAACACAAAAAATCATTAAAATTCTACTTTGACAGCTGTTAGACATCTCTAACTAATCCTTATAAAAATTCAGTTAACGTTTAGAGAATGGCATTGATTGTAAACTTATAAGACTTGGCAGAGTTCAGTTTTTTTACAAAAATGAGATTGTTTTTCTTATTGTTTCTATGGTATATATGGATCCGAGTATATGACATAAGAATCGTGTTTAAAATGAGAGAAAAACTCATATTTGAAGATGATTGTTTAAAGAAAATAATCTTGCATACATCTCAATTTCCCAAACTATAATATTCACATTTTATTCATATATGCGTAGCTTTAAAACTGTGCGAATGAATTCAATTATTTAGAAACTATTTTCAATTAAGAACATACTTTTGGAATTGGGATTGGCACATGTCATGACAAAACTAGAATGCCCAATGACAGGGTATAAAAAGAAAAAGTTGATGGCAACATCAGAGCGACTGCTGCTGCTGCCAAAGTGATTAAATTGAGCAACCATTAAAATAAATATGGCGACAAATGGTATAAGTGTTCGTCGAAGGCAGCGGAAAAGCTCATTATGGCGAAAAAGTGCACGAAAAAAAGCAAAGAAAATTGACTGACAAGCTGTGGAAATTGTGTGAGTGTGACAGCAGATGCTGGCTGACTGGCTGGCTGGCGGGCTGACTAAGAGAATCTGCCGTCTGACTTTTGACGTCAACTGAGTTTTTTTAAATATTTTTTAATAACGTGCCTAATTGAATTCAAATTAGCTGGCTAATCGACTGGCCCTATGCAAATGATTAAGTCCATCGACACGGCAGCAGTTATGGCAAGCAAGGGAGCAGCAAACTGACAACAGCTACTTCAACACTACTAAAAGTGCTCTAATCGAGCGTAGTCGACAGAGAGGTACCCTGTAACAGGCCCTGTAACAGTCCTTGTGCAATGAAACAGTCTCCATATAGAACAGAATATCCTGCATGCTTAGTGTTTGCTAATAATTAATGTTACTTATTTTTGAAAAACTCACACGTTTATCAGTCGATCATAATGAAATTTAACATATACGTAAATAACATTCTTCATTATGCATATACCAAATTTTAGCAGTATAGCTTAATAATTGTGGTTGATATGCACTCAGCGAGAATCATAAAAATATTGAAATATTGTTAAGCAACGATGATTAAAATTGATAGTATCTGGTCCTAATTCTCTCAAAACGATAAACATAGACTCTTAATAAGATGTCAGGCGCATTCTAGAGTCTGTTTTGAATAGTTGCACAATTCCAAGATTCCCTTTTATGCCATTATAGTTAGAGGGTATAAGAACTGCACTTGTCGGCGCGCTCAGCCGCAGAAGGAGCCGCCTCAGACATTGTCCACTTGGACGTGGCAGTGAGTGTGTTTGGTGTTTGCCAAACTGTCATTGTGAGTGGTGTTGGTGGTGTTGGATGGGTGGGTTGCTTAGTGGGTGAGTGGCCTGGCAATCATACTAAAAGCGGCACCTGACACTGTAGTAGTTCTTGCTGTCTGACTGCCAAGTGCCTTGCCTATTTGTTGTTTGTTATTATGACCCTCCCTCCCCTCCCTCACCCCACACCGCTCTTAACCTGGCCCGATCTATCCTGCCCTACCCGCTGGGTCCGTTTCTGCTGCGCATTGGACGACCGTAAATCTTTTCGCACACTTTAGCAATTTATACATAACCGCCGGCATTTATTGTCACATTTAGCTCGGAGTTCACGGCGTCACGTCTGCTATTTACATTTTGCCATCGCAACAACAACAAATCTAAAAGGGGGTGGTGCCGGTGTGGCGGACGGGGGCTGGCTCCCTTTGCAAAATGTCAGCCATTTCTCTAGCCTGATGCCGCGCCCGATAGAGTCATCTCATTTGCGGCCCGCGGCTGTCCGTCCAAGTTTTGCGACCAAGTGTCACGTTGCAGACTTATTAGCGTGTCTTCTTTATTTTTTTTCCACTTTTTCCTTGCTTTTTGCCTTTGCCAACTTCCACGTAGATAAAATGAGTGAGCAAGAAGGCAGCGCCCAAAAAAGAAATGAGATTAAACAAGTTACGAAGCTACAATAGAGAGTGGCAACAACTTTGAGATACTCACCAAGAAGATTGCCCAAAGCACTGCGTTTTTCTGTGATTAATTAAAGTAATTGTATAATACTAAGGTCGAAAGTCATTTCTGATCCACCAAGTCCGAATTTTAGATGGGAAAATAAGTTTAAGCTGGATGAAACTCACAATCGTTCTTTAACTTCAACTCAGCCCTTATTTCTGACACAACAAGTCCAATATTCGAATGCAAAGCCATATTCCACCTGGATAAAATTCAAAATGCTTCTGAATTGATCGAAAGTCAGCCCCTATTTCTGAGCTAAAACGTCCGAAGTTCGGATGAGAAAATAAATTCCACGTGGATGAAATTCAAAATCATAGAGTTAGAGGCCAGCACTTATTTCTAACACAACAAGTTCAAATTCGGATGGGAAAATGAATTCCAGCTGGATGGAATTCAAAATCCATCTTGAACTGATCTGAGCTAGTTCTGAGATTGAAAGACAGCCTTCATTTCTGGGACTCCAAGTTCATATTTCGGATGAGAAAATAAATTCCAGCTAGATGGAATTCAAAATGCTTGTTGTCTTGTTTCAATGATATTGAAACTAAGCAATATTCGCTGTACAAAATACCCTATTAAGCTGTAAGCTATAGGGTATAATTATGTTTTGGGCGCATTTGTAAAGGTAATGTAAGAAATGCTTTCAAATAAATAAGCGAGTATTTGCCAAACTTCCTTCCGCTCGCTCTCCTTGGCGCTATCTCGCTCGCACTTGTCATTTGCATGTCGCATTTAAATTTGCATTTATTAGCCAAGCAGAGCATGCAAAACTGTCGCCTTAGACGAGTATATTGCATACTTAGTTAGTTTGCCAGCGCGGCGCGACTTAAATATTTATCATATTACGCATACGCACAGTGGGCGCCTTCAATAGAGCTCCTGGCAGTTGCTGTCGGATTCTTCCCCGAGTGTCAGCCTGCCAGGATTCCAGCCTGCCAGCATGCCAGCCAGCCAGATGATTTATGCTCATTAAAGCTGAACAAATAAACCGATACAGTTAGCAAAGCAAATGCCACCCACTCTCACTTGATGAATTACAGTCATAATGACGCATCATTATGCTCGACTAATTGTGGGCTGGTCGAGTCGTTTGTAAAAGTCAATTATCATTGCATTGAATACGCTGGGAATCATCAGAAGCCAGAAATCATCGGGAATCTGAGAGCACAGCTGAAACCGTAAGCCGAATGTCATAAATTAGAGTTGATGATCGCCTAAAGTTTCGGCCAAACAATTGATTATTCTGCCCATAGACTATAATGCCATACATACATATATATAAACCATATATCAAAATCACGCCGCGCTCTGGTCAAAGGCAGATGTCACATTTAATTGGGTTTTCACAGACGTTTGCACCGTAATAAGCTATTAAATAAACGAAAAGCCAAAGCAATATCATCGCATTGAAACATAATTGAGCTGACACACACTGATACACACACACACACACATACGCACACCCTCGATGTTCGCACATAAATAACACGAGGACTTCCGTTTGCCATAAAACTGATGCGCGCGACAAAGCGAAATGGCGCCCTGCAATGGCGGGCGCTGTTTCCGCTTTTGGGCGACGACAGACGACAAGGCGATCAGCAGCAGCAAACAACAACTTAAACAACAACAACAACAATAGCAAGGACACTTGCGAATGCTAAGGATGCCAGCCCCAATCGTAAATTTCAATCAACACCGGCCAACTGTAACCTATACCAAAAACTCAATGAAATACAGCCGAATGGCTGTGAAGTGCCCCCCCTCCCCCCCCCATTCCGCTCTCTATTGCTCACTGCCTCAGCCTACACTCTCCACCCCCCTGCCAGTTGCTACAATATGACAGGCTCTAGTATTGATGCGCCTGCCACGCCCTACCGGCGGCGGCGACTTAACTCATGTTTTATTGCTGCAAATCCCATTTTTGAGCTTGAATGCTGACAATAAAAGTCATAGAGATTCTACACCCATAACTCCTACCCCTCCCACCCCCTCTCGCATTACTGTGTGTGTTGATGGCTCTGCTTCATTGGCAAGTGAAAATTTGTTGTTTGCAGCCGTTATGGCCAAAATGGGACCAGCTGAAAGTGGCACTGAAAGGTAAGGCTTTGAGATAAAAATCGATTTCTATCAAATTGATGTCAGCTAATAGTTAAGCTTTAAGCTTCTAATCAATGCAATTAAGCTCACGGAAAGCTTTAATGTGCTTGCACAGCTGTTTTATCTGATTTTTCCTATTTTTTCAATTGGAACTGTTTTTTTTAGCAAGATTAATCAGTTGACACTGTCAGCCAATGTCATTGCTTTCATTTTTTGATAGCTCGCAATAGAATGTGTTTTTGGCCAACAAGCAACCCCTTAACAAGTTGTTGCAACTTGTTTAGGGTGGGGGAAATGTGCGGCAATATACTCGTAAATCATTTAAAGTTCACTCGTAAAATGCCAGCCACAAGAGCGAGCAACAAATTTTGAGCCGCAACATTTCAGTGCTGGCCAAGTTAAGTCAATAAGGCCAATGTACAAGCTCTGTGTGTGTGTGTGAGTGTGTGTATGTCCTTGCCCCTTAGCAGTCATTTTCATGGCTGTCGTCTGTTTGCCATAATAGTTGTTGTCCTTGTTTGCCGCCACGGCTGAGCAGGTTAATCGAAAAACTTTTACCAAATAATTTGAAAATGTTCAAATTGCCATTTAAATCGCAGAGCAACCGCAGGATAACCCACAGCCCACGGCCAACAGCAGAGCCTAATTTAAGGCTCTGTTCCTTACAATTGACTAATTATTGTTGTTGGGTGTGCTTGGGACTTTAAGACGGCTACAAAGTTGCTTTAAGAGCCTGTGAGCTAATTACAGTTAAGAGTAGGGATTTTAGGGCTGCTACGGACTGTAAGATTATCCAACCATTTACCGCACTAATTCTTCGCAGGCTGCGAAATTAAATGTGGAATAAGCCTAGAACTAAAATTATGACAGGAAATTCAATTTGCATGTAAATCGATTCATTTTTGGTCAAGTTACGATGATTGGAAGTCTAGGAAGATCATAAGAGATCATGCTCCAGGATACGTAAGCCTTCTGAAAAAAGATATACATTAAAAGTCGATAGACATTAAAAGAAAATATACAAAACTGTTTTTGTCATTGAAACATTGCTAAGTCCCTCCATCCTACCCGATTAATCAAATAATCCATCGATTGAGTTGCTGAAAAATCGACAAACCCACTAATCGATTATTTCATCCTTAGTTGAGGATGCTCTTATGGTTTTAAAGTTGTTTTAAATGATAATTCGATTTAACCAACCAATTTTCAGGCTCAATTGCGCATATTTGTTTCGACTGTGCAAAAACCAAAGATTATATCAACTTAATTAGCGTACATCAATCACAAATGTATTTAATTGGAATTTTGTATTTGCCATTTCTGGCCTGGGAATGGGGGAGGCCATCCCCATTTGTAATTACAAATTAATGAACATGCACAAAACAGCTGATTGCATACATCGAAACAAGAACCGCAAATCGCACTAAATTCAATTGCTTTCAATGTGCAACTGTTGCTAATGTAATGGAACAACATCAGCAGCAATCAGAAGTTGCATTGCATCCGAGTGTTATATATTATGATATATCTATAATTTAATTACAATGAGTGCTAAATACATGAATAGCATTTTAGTTGAAATTACAATTGCCGCACTTTATCTTTTCCAATGATTGCCAATTATAGCAATGAAATTGAACTCATCAAATAATTATTTTGGATATGACAACAGCAACTCTTTTGTATATTAAGTAAGCTTTTCATTCAAGAAATTTATCCCAAAGTTCTCTGGATAGTTAATCAAATCAAGGTAAATTAATACAATTTGTATCAACAAAGGATATCTCATAAAAAACACTGACAACGTTTTTAAAAATTATAACAATTCTCGCATATTTAATCAATTAGCTGTAATTACAATATTGTGGTAAACATTTTCAATATTTAAAGAATTTAATTTAATGAGCCAATTAATTTATACTTTTAATTAACTTAACTTGATTTTACTTTAACTGCTCTGGATATTCGTAACATACAACATAAATCAATATAGGAAATTTATTTGTTATGCAAATTATTTATTTGCTCTCTTCACACAAAACACGATTTCCGCTCTTAAACGAAATCGCTAAAAATATTGTTACCAATTTAGCCAGGGCTCTAAAATGTGCCAGATGGCAAAGAAATTGTATGCATAATGAAGAATCTATATAAAAGTGATACATATATATACATATATAGTATATCTGTTCACTGAGTGGCCGCTTGCGCAGTTCTTAGCACACACTCTCAAATAATATGTGTGTACATATAAACATTTATACTGTTCGGAACAAACACATATACATATATATATAGCAGCATATTCATATGGTCTGCCTCCACTTGAACTTTTTTTATATTTTATTGGCAAACAAAATTTTAAGCTGCCACTAAAATGAGTTAGGACAGCCTGAATCCCAGCATACTGCCTTATTGTTTGTGATGCAGGCAGACAGTAAAGGTTTTTATATGCCAACACGAGCCCTGAGTTTCGAGTGCTAAGTTACCAAAAATAACTGTGGGACAGTTTGCCATAAAATGCTAAATATAAAATGCAAGCGCTCAAGCCGAACTCATTATGCACTGCAAACTAACTAAAACCAATGCTATCAATTTTTGGCAATAAAAATAAAGGTCTATTTTAGCTACAATCATTTAAAAATGTGTTTTTTTGACAATGACAAATGCTTTGAAAAGTGTAGACAAATTACATGTCACACTGTGACTGAATATCGAGAGTAACAGGCCTATAGTAACAGTCCTGCTATCAACAGTAACAGTCAAAATCTTCATATTAATCACTGTTAATATTAACATTTCACACTGTAACTAAATTTCGAGAGTAACAGTCTGCTATTAGCAGTAACAGCCAAAGTCTTTTATTGATTACTGTTAATATTAACATTTGTGACTGATTATCGAGAGTAACAGGTCCACAGTAACAGTCCTGCTATTAGCAGTAACAGTCACATCACAGCTAATAACAGTCACAGTCCTGACATTAACAGTCACACAGTCTCAATATTGATCACTGTTAAAGTTAACAGTGCAATATCAATTTTAACAGTCACAGAACAGCTTTTGACACTAAACATCAACGAAAATCGGCTGAACTGTAAGTTAGAAGAAGGAAAGAAAACTTTGGTAAAAGAAAGGCGAAATTTCGTCATAGTTTAATCCAAGAAAAGTTTACGCTATTCAAAATATGTGCAATAATAAATGAAATTACCATGTTTTACCTGTCTCAAGTATCAGTATATTTATTTATACCTGTAAGCTGTATATTAAACTTTCGAAACAGAATGAATATTTAGAGCATGGTCACATACTCTGATATTTCTCACTGATAGTTGCCACTGCGACTGCAAGAACCCTTATCCCTCATCTCTTAATAGTGCATGGTCTTCTAATACTCTATACGCGCATATCAGTAATTTACAGCAATGGCAGCTCACAAATATTTTTACGAATTCCGTTTGTAACCCTTACAAAACGACCAGCATATAAAAATGTACGAGTACACTCCTATTATATTATTTATAAATCAAAATCACGCACCGCAATTTCATATGTGACTCTTTGTAGGCAGAGACTATATAATCTGGAATATCACATACACACACACGCACACATACACACAGAAATACACACAGAGATACACACTGTGGTCTCTCTTCATTTGCAGATAAATTCATTCATTTTCATTTGAGTCAAATTTCCGTTTGCTTAGCCGCACGTGCAATGGCTCATATTTTGCTTTTGATTGATATTATATTATATGCGAGCATTTGGCCGGAAATTTACGCTTTTATTATTTAGCAGACATAGGAAGTTGCCTTGGGCAACCACTGCGTATGCGCAATATGGCCTTAATACGAATAGTTTTGCGCTCAAATAAAGTAAATAACTTTACAGTTGGCCACTGCCGACATTTTGTGCTGATTAAGGCCTTAAGCTGTAATTAATTAAAACGCAATGACAATGCATTAAATATTATGTTAGTGCGCTGTACTTAAGGGCTAACAAAAAAGGTACAAGCTTGGGGTCGCTTCTGTTAAACTCTTAAGCCGCATACAGGGTAGCTTATTGTTTATCATTGAGGGCTGCTTTTGGTTGTCCTTGTCTTTGACAGTTTTTATGTTGCCGTAGGCCACAATTACAACGGTGACTATAAAATATATGCAAATAATTTTAGCATCGCGTATGTAAATCAAAATAAATTGCCAAGTCACGAAACTAATTTAAATGTCATGCAGCCTGCAAGCGCTGACAGGCATTGTTAGCAGCAACAGGACACACACAGGACACTCAGCACGTGCGTATGCTAATGAAATTACAAAATTTATGTATTGAATATAATATGTATATATTCATATGTATAAAATATAAATATATATATGTATATGTTAACGCTGGCAGAGCCTGACAGTTGAGATTTCAAGTATTTATTGTGCGAGGAGGACTTTGTTGCACATCAGTCGAAATCGAGCATGTCCTTAATATCCTGCTCAGTGCATTTACTTATGCTTGGGCCGCAGTTGTCGCTTTCGTTTCCGCAATTCGCAATCCCGATTCCGATTCCGAATCCGAATCCGTTTGGTCATTTTTCATTTGGCTCCTGCACGCGCCATTTTCGCAGCCATTGGTTAAAAGGGAAATCGAAATTAAACTGTCCAAAGGCTGCAGCTGAAATTTACGACCTTTTCGTGCTAAGCGACCAGACAAGCCCCACCCAGCCTACAGCCACCCGCCCCACCCTCTCCGCTTCCTGAAATACTAGCCACCAGTTTGTGCGTCCTTTCATTTGCCCGCAAACATCCGCCCCTGTGAAATGACTTTGTGGCTGACTTTATATAACGTGCAGCCAAAGAAAGCCAGAAAGCACCAGAGCCAGCGGTCCAGCGGTCCAGCGTTTAATCCTTGCCAGGATTTGCATTGCTGCATTGGTTTGCCCTCTTGATTTTTGGCCACTCATCGTTGTGGCCGCATGAATGTTAAATGCGCATTTGTTTTCCGGCACACCAGAAGCCATGATTATTTTATTGAGCAGCTGCTGCCTGGGATAGCCATATCTATTTCACAATTTTCGAATTTCCCACAAAAGGAAATTGTATTTTCGCTCAGTCAGATTTAAATTATCCAACAAGTTGGCATTGACATATTTATTTATTTTCTTTTCTTTTCACAAACATTGCTCAACGGCTTTGTTAAAAGTTTCGCGGCCAAAATAATAATTCCCACCCCGCACTCTCCGCGCCCAGCTCTCGCCCTAACAATGGGAAAGGGGGCAGTGACAGCAGGGGAAGCAAACAAAAATATTTTCTTTCGAATGTAGGCAAAAATCTCAACTAGCTGCAGTTATCTGCTCAACTATTCAGTTTTTGTATGCTTATACGAACTTATATGTTTTGAGTGACGAGGTGTGCGAGGTGTGCGCGATAAGTTTGTGAAATACATTATTATAGAGCTAAGATTTCTAGTTCTACCATAGATAATGTGGAAGACTTTACAGAATGTATGTGAAATCGGGTTTGATTTCTATAAATTCAACAAATGCTTTTGGATATGTGGCTTATGCAAACTTAACATAGAACCTTAGAATATTCTTAGTAATTTGGTCAAGATATCTAGAAAATTATTTCAAGAACAGAAACTATTAAAATAAGTCAGAATACTATTTACTTATTATTTTTACTGTCTAAACAGTAGCTTTTTCATAATTCCAAAATTATTAATGCCCAAATAATACTAAAAACTATTAATTATTATAAATATTTTATTATATAATATAATTTATAATATATATTTTTGAAGAGAAATGCTACGAAGAGATGAAATACAATTTTAATTTAAAATTCAGCTTAAGGCCATGCCAGTTTTAACTATTATATAACATAATAAAAATAAATAGATATATATGAAATTGCAGCTGAAAATAATCAGTTAGCTGACAATTCTTTTGATTTTAAAAACTCCCAATTGAGATAAATAGTTCCACTCTAAAAGAGCTGGTTTTAAACCTTTATTAAGCAAAAAAGTGAGAAAAATAACAAAAAACTTAAATTTTAATTGTAATAAAGTTACTTTAAGGGCACACCCTGCAAATTGCATTCGGCTGACTTGCATAGACTGAGATATATCCTAAAAAGGGACTGCATCTCCCCTCACCACGCCCAGATGGTTCCCCTGTCTCTCGAGTGTTTGCTGGCAACTGTGCGCTTCGGTGCACGCACAAATTGCCACTCGAACGGCCGAGTTACCGTTATCCACACACTCACACTCACACTCACTTTCAGACAAGCAAATGCATGCAAATATACACGCACATGAGTCTAAAATATCTGTATCTGCATCTGCATCTGTATCTGTATCCTTGTAGTACATATCTGTGCAATCTGTTTTCGCATTGCATGTAAATAACACCGAGCACAATACTTATTATAGCCACTTGCTCTACTTGGCCGACAACTTGCAAGTCATGCACAATGCCAAAGCGAACCAAATTTGAATTGTGAAAAGGTTTCCTCATCTCAATGCCAAATAAACTAACTCGTAAGAACTTAAGTACTTATAAGCACTCAGATCTCTTGCCAGTGTATTTATGTGTCAGTGCGTTTATTTGCTGACCACAGGCTAAGCAAATCAAATGGACTTCAATTTGGCAATAACCCAACCGGGCACAGGTTACATAAATACGAAATAATATTGGATAAGTCCCTTGCATTCAGCAGACTCCAGGAGCACAAAGGAGTTGCAAAGCTGCTCAGCATTTTTTAGAGCACTTCAAATGTTTTTTTAGAAGTGCATTTGCTTTTGATTCTCACAATCTATATATTTAAAAGTAAGCGTTGATTTGAGAATTGGAAGTAAATTGTGTTTTGTATGGCTCTTTATGAGCCAATAGGTTCACGGTTCGAACCAATCTTTCAGCTCTGGGTTCGGTTCATGAGCTCGTTTTTAGATATTCCTGAACACAGGCTTTGGTTCGAACCTTGGTGCGCTAGATTTCTTGCCAAATTTAAATAAAATAGTTAAATTTATAATATTTGCAAAAATTGTTAATAATTAAATCTTTTTATAAGTAAGAAGAATCTTTAGTCTACGCTGGCTTTAAGATCAGAAAGAAATATATAAATACACTCCTGTGCCTATTTCCCAAACCTTTTCATTCCGAATCAATTTAAATTATGTATTCTTACTGTTAAATGAAATAACAAGCACTTTTCCCATTTTAAGGTTGTGTTCAGTTAATGTACAATCAATTGGCTCAAAAATGAAACGTTTCGAACCGAATTTTTAACCATTCTTCGAAGTCTAGATAATAATAAAAACCAGACTTTATATTTAAGAAGCAGCTCAGCCACCACTTAAAATGCCTCGTTTGCGCTGTCGCTTGTGTGTGTGCGTCTCTGTGTATGTGTAAGTGTACGAAGATGCGATCGGTAATTTTTGCCCATAGCATTCTTACTTGTTTTTGTTAAAATTTTGCCAATTTTTTTTACTTATGCAGAACTACGCTTTTGACAGCTTAAGCTATTTGCAAATAACAGGTAAAACAGGTAACAGGTCAAACCAAAAAGTAGGCAACACCTTTAGTAGTGTATTTTTTTGTGCTGCATACTATAATTCCCAAATTGTTAAAGCTTAAGTTGAGTAAAGTGGAAACAAGATTATCACATTATTCATAGTGGCTGCATGCAATGGAGCAATGGTCTCGATGGAACATTGCCATCAAATCGGCCTGTGTGACCTTCACTCTTCGGCGAGGCGGAACTCTACCTTCTATGACGGTGTTACCATCAACAACATCAGCTCCCACTACTGCGCCTTGGGAGTCCACTTGGACCGCAAACTAATATGGAGAGCCCATATTACGGCAGTCAAGGCCAAGTGCCTACAAAAACTTCAGAAGCTTGACTGGCTCCTGCGGGTAAGCAAGCTTCAGCTGTCAACCATTATTACGCCATCCAGGCATGGGGCAGCTCGACAGGCTAAGGATCGTCCAAACGCGTGCAGCTCGTCGTGCATCCGGGCGGGCTTCCCTGGTACGTGATCAACAGTGCCATCCAAAGAGATCTGACTTGTACTGAATTCATCCCACTGATCTCCCTACCCGTATTATCTCTTAACCTTATACATTTTTGTAAATTTAGTAGTTAAGGCATCCCTCTGTATCCATATTACCCTCCCTTCCCTTTACACGTTAGGTTAAGTTTAGAAGGCACATTTTTGAGTTTGCTTAAAAAAGAAAAAAACACAATATTCATATTTCTTTTTATAGTTCTGCTGACTAAAAATTGCAAATGTATGTATGTGTTCGCAGATGCGATCAGGAATTTTGTGACCGGGGTACAGGGAGTTTAGTAGTCGACTCGAATATAGCATTCTTACTTGTTTTTATTTATTTTTTTGATTAAGTAGTTCTTGTATATAGAATATAGCTTAAGTTGAATTCAAGTTATTTATAAACAACAGGAAGATTTAAAAAAAGAACACATTTTTGGATTCCGATAGTTCGATTTGGGCTTAGTTTCGGATATCTTTTGGGCCACTGATTTGGTTTTGATTTAGAAGCGGTTAGCTTGAAACTGTCTTAAAGCCTAGTTAAGCCCAGTTATTGTTAAATGCACAGAACTTTAGTCCACTTAAGCAAAATGCTGGTTAAGGAAGCAGACATTGCAATTGCAGCAGCTCAAATTAGTTAGGCTTAGCTGAAAAACAGAACATGCAGGAAGTTGTCACAGCTCGATGCATTTTTGGCCAAAATTGCACTGAAATTGGCATGTGGGAAGGACAATGGAAGCACTTGAAGCGCAATAAATGACAAACTTCTCATCACAAAAGACACCCACACTCAGACACACACACACACACACACACACAACATGAGTAGAATAAATGCACAAAGAATTTCAATTGCAATTTGGATTGCCAGAACAGAGAATGATAGAGATAGAGAGAGATAGAGAGAGAGAGAGGGAGCAGAATCATAAATAGAGCTGCAGGAAGTGAAATGCTCATGATATTTATTACTGTCAACGCCTGCTGGAAAACTTTGTAGCATCTAAAATGAAGATGCAGAGCCGTAACAAACAATTTGGGAATGGCAATAGCAAAAATATTGTCAACAATAGTTTTCACTTCTGGCCTTAACTAAAAATGTTTCGTTTGCCAAACTGCAAAACTGTAATTGCAAAAATTTTCGTCAAATTGCGACAGCTGGTCAGAAACAAAGTTCCGGAAACTCTGTACCAAATTTGTGGCTATTTCGTAAATTTTACTGATTGAAATGCTTAGATATTGTATAACATACATAGCATAGATGTATGCAATTGAGAATTCAGACACGAGTGACAAATTGTTTCAAATACCAAACAAAAAAGTTGCATAATGGCCAACAGGCAATACGTGTGGCTGTATATAAACCGCAATAATGCTTGTATTTGTATACGTTATACAATGCTTTAAGCGCCACTCAACAAACTCAAGCGAACTTAACTTAATCAATGATAGATTAAACTTCAGCATTGAGGCAATGTCAAAGCATCAATTTGTCAGGCAAACCGGGCCAACGGTTGGGGGCTAAAAGCAATCACAGTGCCAACAGCAATGGCAACAATAATAACAATACCAACAACAGCAACCACAACAACAGCAACAGCAACAGCAATAAGAAGAAGGAGACCAGCTCAATTGTATTGTGTGCACAAATTATGAAAATCTTCCCCTTAACACAGACAGACAAGCCCCAACGTTGAGGGACTTTTGCCATTTTGACATATTTTAATGCGAATTTATAATGCAGCTACAAACGCTTGGCCCTGTGCCTCAACCTGCCCCTCATGCCCCTCATGCTGCGCAGTCTCGTCAGCACTTGAGTTGCTGCCTGAAGGCGTTGACAGTTGGTCAACTTTAATTTGCATGGCAGCCCTTTTACTTAGCCACCTTTAACTAAATTTACTGTTGCCTACTTTGCGGCGCCGTTTCCCCAGCGACCAAAAAAGGCAGCAAACTCAATAAATATAAGTGAAGACTTCAGGCTTTGCTTCCTTTTATTGCTGTTGTTGTGGTATACCTCAATCAAAACATGTCGCAGACAATGGCAAGCGGCCCCAATGCGCCGTCTATCAACAGTGTCTTCAATAATTTTTCACACACACATAAACTCTACTGTCACACTGTCATGTTATATTCCCGTTAGGCGCGCTATCCCGGCACAAAGGGGCAAAATTGCAAATAAGAAAGAAATACACGCATGTCACAAATAAAATAAAAAATAACTTCTTCACGTAGATAAAGTGGAAAAGGAATATCATTTTGAAAGCCGAAGACCAAATGCTCTAGCAAAAATATTGTGAAAGGCAACATCAATGGACTAGCAAAGGATTCGCTTATAAAAGTGCAAACTTCAATAGTTTTAAAAAGGATAACCTTCAACTAAAGACATTCACTTTTTAATTACCATTTCTCTAATCCTTTTCATTGAAAATAAGCCTTTAATTACTAAAGTAATTATGTATATTGTTGATTATTTATTGAAACTAATTGCAATAATATGAACTGGAAATTTGAAGGCCAATTGTATTGATGTAATATAAATTGTAATTGGAATAAGCCTTGAATTACTAATTATAATTATATATAAGGTTAATTAGTAATTGAGAGTAATTACAATATTACAAACTGGAAATTGTAGAGCTAATTTCAATGATGTATTTTAAATTGTAGTTGCAAATAAGCCTTGAATTATTCAAGTAATTACTTAGTAATTGTATACTGTTAATTAGTAATTGAAAATAATTTGCAACATTTAAAGCTGGATATTTGAGAGGCAATTGTAATGATGTCATGTAAATTGGAAATAGGCCTGTAATTACTAAAGTAATTACTTAGTAATTGTAAATTGTTGATTGGTAATTGAGAGTAATTTGCAATATTAAAAGCAGGATATTGCAGTGATATAAAGTAATTTGTAATTGGAACCTTGAATTACTGAAGTAATTATTTATATATATTATTATTATTATATATAATTATTGAAGCGCAGCCAACTTAACTGAGGTCCTTTATGGTGCACTTCTAGTTTATGGTACTTATATCTATGCAGTTCGTTCTGTTACTGCGAATTTTTAGAAATATCATGAACTGCATTGTCTAAACGGGGTTATAGATAGTAAATACTTCTAGGAGAGTAGAGCTCAAGAGCGGCTTCAAGTGTCATTTATTTGTTGAGGAAACCTTAGAAACTTTCGCCCGAGTGTCGCTCAACAGAAGTGATGTGAGTGTGTGTGTGGGTGGGTATGAGTGGGCTGTGCGGGTTGTGCCTGCCAAAAGGCAAAATAATGCATATAAAATAGGAAAATCAACATAAGATGCTGGCCTTAACCGGAGCAGAGCTATATAGCTGCTTTTAACTTATTCAATTTATTGTGCCCTTGACAAAAACACTATCGTATACAACGAAATTGATTTGACAAATATTTTGCCTGGCGTTTATTACATTTTTGTCGCCATCGCGCTAACGCTTTGGCCTTTTCAAGTTTGAACCCTGACGATGGCAAGGATTACGTCTGCTATGGCAACAATTTCAATATGCTGAGGTCGTACACACACACGCCCGCACACACACACACACACATAGCTGCATGCCAATAAGCTGACTTGAATGGCAGACCAGAATAAAGCAGTATGTGGAGTAGTCCCAAGTAAGTTCCTTGCAGCAAAATTCCATTGAAACTCTGAGTTTGTATTTACATAAAAATACTCGATGTTTTTACATACATACTATATGGATGCATTTAACACATTTGACACTTGTTGCATGCCACACACGAGCACAATTCCATTATATGCATTATATTGTATAAATCAATATGGAAATCAAAGCGATACTAATAAAACCCAACTTGGCGAGCACGCGCTATTTGTGGCTATGACTGTGTGTGTGTGTGTGTGTGTGTGTTTGTATGTGTATATACCCACTATAATGGTAAGCAACCAAGAACATTTCAGCTAACAATCATAGAAAACATAACACCCTACATATTTGGGCAATGTCTTATGGAAAGTAATTCAATTTAGAATGAGTAGCTGAAGGTCCTGGCAGCCATGGCTAAGTTGTAACTATTGATTAACATAAATAAACTAGTTGGTAATACCCATACAGAGTTTTCCAGCGATTTTCCGACCATGGGGATGAATTTTTCAAAATCGCTGAGACACGTATCAAATTATTTTACGTGAAAAGTTTTGAAAATGAGTTTGAAGGTGATCGGACTAAAATTAGACTTTTGCCCATACAACTTTGATAACCCCATTTTCCACCCATGGGGTGGATTTTTCAAATTCGGGGAAATATGTGTCAAATGAATTTTTGTGTTGATATTTGAAAATAAGTTTGAAGCTGATTGGATAGTAAAAAATGTCATACAATAGTTTTCCGAGATTTTCCACGCTTGTGGGTGGAATTTTCCAAAACTCCGCATGGAACCTACTGTGAAAATTTCAGCATTCAAGCTCTTACGGTTTGGGCTGTGCGATGATAGCCAATCCGTCGAGCTCTTTTATATATATAGATAAATAAATAAACCTCATTAAAAAGTTATTAGAAAATAATAATTTATTCTCAGAGGTTAGTATAGATCCAGTGAATTTCAAGGTCTGGGATAGTAGCGCCTAATTTTATATTCAAAGCATACTTTTAGGTGGCAATTAAATGTCTACAGACCTGTTCCGAATTCCACTTTCGACGCAATTCCACAGATTACTCTTTAGAGCAATATAGAAATTAAAGCCTTGAATTAGCTATACGTTCCTTTAATTTTTAAGGCCTCGCAAAGTTGACTACATATTTCAGTGAAATTAATTCAAAAGTGGAATTCACAACTAGTCAGATAACTTTTATTATGCGTTTTAAAAACTTAGTTATGGGTAGTCAGGGAATGAAAAAAAAAGCAATTAATAAATGCTAGAACTCATAAAATATGTACTCTTATATTAACAAATGAATTTACTGGTTTCCTATTAAAAAAAGTATATTAAAAATAATTCTAAAAAAAGAGAAATTATAAAAACTGCAACAAATTACAGAAATCGTTTGACAATTAATAATTATTAAATTTGATATCAGCAATTGATAACTAGCAGAATTAGGTCAGCTACAAATCAGTGTTAAAAAAAATAATGTTTTTGGGTTATTACTAAACTACTTTTGGCTAGAGATTATAGAAAGCCAACTATATAATCAGTGTCAATCGAAAAGCGTTTCGCTTAATCGCCTTCTTTGGCTTTTATAATATTCGCATTTGAGCTTTAATGCATTCAGCTGATGGGACAATGAAGCTGATGGCGCAAGGACAAGGACAACAAGGACTATCAATGAGCACTTCTATGAGCCAAAGTTTGCTTTTGTTGCCAATATTGAAAATTGGCATGCCTTTAGACTGCATTGAGCATTGTGTGTGAGTGTTTTTGCATTAGAAGATTGCAGAATACAATTGATATATAGCATTTGAATGAAGTGGCCAAATAAAAGAAACTTCTGTGCATATCCTGGTGCTCAGCCAGGGCCATAAACTGTCAAATGACAATATAGACATCCAGCGTAAATCCTGAGCATAAAAAAGAGCATCAACTGAGCTAACAATAAAAGCCAAAGTCAGCCACTAATTGTTGCATTAAAGCTCCTTTGCAACAACAAGCTCAAAGTCTTACAATGAAAAACAATGGCTGCCTCTGTGTGTGTGTGGGTGGGTGTTAGTGTGTGTGTGTGTCTGTGTTGCCTCTCAGTCCTGGCAAAAAGGTGATACACGTGCGGATACGGACAGGTGATTAACAAGATTTGCAAAGCTGAGCAGAAAGTGGACACGGCAAATAAACGCTCTGAGTGCCATCCATGGCACACGTGACGTATGCGTAACGTACAAGGGATCCTTGGAGATTGTGTTATATAAATATGTAAGCCTTATTTAGACAGCTGAGACTTAAATAAGCTTTACTTTTATGAGCTAAACTCCAACCTGCTGCTGACTCAATAATCAAAAATGGAGTTTCAAGGAGTTCAATGCTCGCTTTTGCTTTTGCCTTTGCTTTTGCAGTTGAATTGCGTTTAATATATTTATTAGCAACATGGTAAGTGTCAAATTAACCTTTAAACACTTTGAAACATAACAAAAAGGCCAACTTGTAGCGAACTTTTGAAATTGGCAAACTTTGAAATTAATTAAAATCGCCATCAATGGCTCTGATGAAACCATAACAAAAACTAATATTTGACAATTGCCAATAATCGCCGGAGCAGCCGCATGTACTGCCAAAGTATTCTGGAACAAACAACAACAATAGGCACAACAACAACAGCAATAACAAAAACAATAACAACCAGAGAGCGCAACAATTAAAACAAATCGAAAAGAGCAATGTAAAATTTTCATGTTTTAGATTTTCCTTCTTTTTTCTTTGCTTTTTGGTGTTACCCAATGCATGCAAATTGCTGCTGAGTGTGGCTGTGTGTGTGTGTGTGTGTGTGTACGTGCGTGTGTGTGTACGTGTGCATATTTTGTTGCTTGTTTTTGCGCTTTCGTTGTAAGGACCAAGTTTTGTCGAACAATTGCCGCCGTGAACAAAATTCAATTGAAAACTCAAAGGTCACAAATTTATGCAATATATATCGGTCTACTACATATGTTTGTGGTGCCTATGTGTGTGTGAGTATGCATATATATATTTATGCATATGTGTGTGTGTCGACAGTTGAACATTGGCCAGCGGATTGTTCTTTGATTGAAAATGTAATTGAATAGCAGCAGCAAAAACTGTCCACAACACAATAAAAAAAACAATACAAAATACAATAAAGTTATAAAAAAGTTGAGCGACTAGGAAATTCCCTGGATGTTACAGCAACTTGTAGTTTGATTGTATGAATATTTAGGAAATTGTGCAAAATAGAAATCAATGCAAAATAGAAACAAGTCAATTGTATTATAAATAACTACTTGTTGTCTAATCTTTTAAGTGTGACTGTCAATATAAATAAATACATAAATAAATAATTATATTATACAACGCTTTTAGCTTACAGGACATTACAATAAGCACTACAAGTTCTGTTTTAATTATTTAATGTTTTATTTTTTAATTGAGAGTTATAAATAGATCGGCTACAATGTTACAAACATGCACTCATAAATTATGAAATTATAATTTGCATTGTCCTTGACACGAATGCGTCAATTTACTCAAAAATACGCGTATTTCAGAAATTATTAATTCAATTAATGTTTATTACAAGCTGCATAAAAAACGCTCAAATAATTTGTAAAAAAAAAATAGAAAAAAAACAGGATAAATGTGTTCTTTGTAGCATGAAATTCAACATCAATAAATACAAGTCAAATTAATTATTTAAATGTAATGCCATGGAATTGATTAAGTTTGAAAAAATCAAGCTCCAATGCAAGCCACAAGCGTATGGCAGAGATTTCATGGGCTTTAAATTCCCACTTTGGCTTACAGGACCTTTTTTTTTGGATATTGGTTGGTTGTTAGTCCGCTTGACCCAGAAAAAATCGGCTTATGCTGACAACTTTAAATCAAGAAAAGATGCCCCAAAAAACTAAGACAAAGCCACCTGTAAGACCAACTGGCAGCCAAAGGACCCACATCCTGCAAAGTATTCAATTCCATAAACACTTGTTCACGCAGATCACGCGGCCATCGTAAGCCAGCTAGCGGCTTGGGAGAAACTTCATCAACAGAAATTGTGAATTCCATACAAATAGTTTGACAAACTCGCCCCCAAAGTTGTTACTTGGCAACAGGGGTGGCGGAGCGGGGCTGAGTCGGGGCTGTCGGGGCACAAATGAAAGAAGTTTTTGCGGTAGGCACTGAGCCAGGCGACGATAGGCAGGAAATGCCACACAGACATAAAAGAAATCTTATAAATCCACAGCAACAAGAATTACTAGAAACCCATACACATACAAAACGAATACATATATATAACACGCAAACATACATATATACACATAAGTAGATTGTGAGTGTGTGAAACAAAAGCAGTTTTATCCTAAAGTAAAAGATTTATACTCGCAAACATTGTGTGCTGTGGTTAATACCTTCATTTTAGAGTTACTAAAAGTCAATGAGGTGCCTGTTCTGGTTGAAATAAGATTGGTATTAGCACATATATTTCTATATCAGCTAAGCTAGGCAGATCCTGCACTCAAGGAAGGATAATTCCTTTGGCTTGCCCAATTTATTATTTATGCACAATTTTAAAGCTGCTACAAGTTCAAAGTACTTTTTAACCATGAAAATATCCAATTAAATATTATAGAACTTTATCAAAAAATTAAGAAATTCATAGCAATTTCATTGTTCTGAAACATAAAGAGACTTTTAAATTGTATCCTGACAAAGCTTTCTACTGAGTTTGCTTGTAAGAGGCTTTAAATTAAAAGTTAGGGTATTAAATATTCAAGCTTAACTAAATACAAACCCACTTGGTTAGTTTAGAGCATTTCTTTTTTAGGCGCCAGCTATTTGGTCACGTATCCTGTGCTTATAATGAATGTGGTTAGTTGTACACACACATATACACACATACCTTATTAAGCACATAATATACATATGTTCTATATAAGTACAAGCAAGAGCTGCGCGTGTGGCATATTATCGCAAGGGTCGCAGGGACTGCACGGTTAGCAGGATCATTGTCAGGACTCAACACAACTCAACTCAGCTCTGAGTGCGATGACGCGTCGCGTCGTCTCTCTATTTGACTTGGGGCACTTTTGGGGCAGTTGTAGTGCCAGCCAGGACCACATAATCAAACCCATCACTTTGGCGCTGGCCCAGACTTGGGGCATGTCCAAGTGGCATGTGGCAGGGGGTCCTGAAAAACTTTCATGTCCGAACTACCCAGCATGGCTGCAAATAGGCGCGTGCAGTACACACAGGACCTCACACTGGATTGGCCAAGGCTCGAAAGTTTCAGACAACTTGTTTGGGTTCGGTTTTGGTTTCTCGGTTTTTGCTTTTGACATTATTTCCACGCATTGATTGTCAACATCCAAAAGGGAATTGAACTTTCCGCCAGGAAGTTTGCCTGTCGTCTGGGCTCTTTCTCTCTCTCACTCAGTTATCAATCAAATTCCTATAAGATTTTAGGTTGAATTAGTGGTCAGATTTAGATTGTTACATGGCTTAGTGTGCACTTAGATAAATAGTTAAGCATGTTGTAACTAAATTAAGCTAAGAGGCTGCTTAACAACGTGACGAATTTGAAATTTCTTCAACAAAGTGCGAGAAGTTGATTTAAAAACGTGTTTCTATCCTAAATGACCTTACTGTTAATATAGTAAGAGAAAGAAAGTACATTTTTTGAATAAGTATTTCAACATTTTAGTGTCCTTTTTATTTGAAATTTGGGAATACAATTTCATTTTTTCAGGTTTACTTTTAATACAAATTTTGGTATATATTTTTGTTCTTATGTTCTTTAAACACCGAAAATCATAAAAGATTTATTCCAATTTCCGTTCTAGTAGTCTTACACCTAAAACAGCTAAGAATTACTCTCTTTATGTCGCCATCTTTGTTAACTCTCTCAGTGTAGTACATACTCCTAAAAAGTTTAATTTTAATACTTTTTTAGATAGACTTTTTTTAGAGTGTAAGTAATTTACTAATTATTTTGAGAATATTTAAATCTTATAAATTTCATTCAATTCCTGAGTATAATTCAGGAATGCTAACCGTAATTTGTACATGATCTTAGGTTTATATTTTAGCCCATTTCTAATGCCAGTTACATAATTTGAGTGCGAAAAATATTCAATATATATTTTCTTATTATTTATTATAATTACCAGACTGATCTGGATGAATATTCGCCTTGAAAGTTTTGCTTTTAAGTGCGTGGAATAAAAACTATTTGAATTTAGACTCAAAATATGATATTTTAATTTCATTGGAAAATAAAAGAAGAAATTTAAAAAGATGCTCAACAAAAAGTGCTTGAAAATAGAAACAGGTTCAGTTATACTTAGTATAACAGTTTTTGCGTTTAAAACTGGTATATGCTTTATTTAAGAACGCGCAAAAACTCATTATTAATGCCATATTATTATTTTTAATGCCTTTTTTTGCCAATTGTGCATATGAAATGAAACACAAGTGCCCAACTGTTGACAGAGGTTATCAAATTGAATTGCTGTCCAGTGCACATTGAAAACTATATTCGAGCTCGAAAATGTTATTAGCCAAACATTTGTAGCAATTTGTGTGTGTGTGTGGTGTGTGTGTGTGTGGTGTGTGTGTTTATTATGTCTCTTTTATCTAACTATTTGTTACTTTTACAGCTGCTGTTAGCTGCCATTGTTGCTGCTCGATTTGGTGGCTCTTCGAGGCGAACAACGCTCGCATTGGCCTGTGATGAGTCGACGGCGGGGCTTCAAAACAATAGATACAGCAGCTACTACGGCAGGAGCAGTGGCAATATCGACAACAACAACAATAACAACGATTATGGCTACAAGAACAACGTTGATGGCATTGCAGATAGCAGCGCCAACAACATTGACGACAACAATGACAACTATAACTACAACAAAGCGCCGGCCAAATGGCAGCAGTTGCCACAGAAAAAACTATACGGAAACACTCAAAGCATATACAGCCAGCAACAACAACAGCAGCAGCAACAACAGCAACAGCAACAGCAACAGCAACAGCAACAACAACTGTTTGTTGATGATACCGGAGCAGCTCGCAATGACATCCTTCTGCAATTGTCTGACTTAAATGCGGCTGTGCAAGGTGTAGGCATGTTCAGTCTCCAGGACAACAGCCAGACCAACAACAACAACAAGGACAACGAGAACGAGCACGAGAACGGCAACAATGTGTGGCAAGCAAAATCCGATTCGGACCAACCGCTGGACCGTCATAGCCGGAGCAGCTTCATCCAAAGGTAGGCAACTTGAAGAACTCTGTACATAAAACGAGAATTGGCAACAGCCAATTTTGAGTGCCGTTCTGTGTGTGTGTGTGTGTGTGTTTGTGTGTGTGTGAGTTGCAAACGAGTGTACTCATTGTATTCATGCAGCTGGTTGACTTTGGCACATTCCTCAATGTGCCCCAAATATGATAGCAGCTGACAATGAGTTCCCAGTCAAGTTTGGTACTGGCTCTCTGCTCTGCTCTACCCTGCTCTGCTCTGCATATCAACCAAATCCCAGAACGTCAACGCTGACATAAGCATTTAAGCTGATTCCCTTCATGCTTTTCAGCTGGCTGAGTTTCTCTTTTGGCTTTGTTTGAGAGATCAGGCTTAGCAGGATCATGCGATTTCTATGCCAAAGATTACGAAATGCCAGGGCCAAGCTAAAATCAACCATCACAAAAAAACTTGACGAAGACAAAAGACTGCAATGCAATGTTCAACTCCCACTTTCCCACAAGGTCGCCAGTTAAATGCTCTACAAAGAAACAAATTCTTTATTTAACGAGTTTTCTGCTGCCTTTCATGGCAGCTTAAGGAATTAGTTGACTTAGAAATCACAATATTCATAAACCATATTGAATATTCATAAGATAATCTGGAATTCAAGCCCAGAAGCTCGTTCATAGCTGTGCTTCTTCAAAAACTTATATACTGAGTTCGGCAACTAAACTTGATCCAAAAATCGAAGAAAATGAACTTTTCCTAAATACTTTCACTAGAGTAATAAATTCACACAAATTTCCTTAAAGGATTTTTAATTTCGTACGTTTATAATCCATGTAAAATATATTTAAAGTTTTGGAATCTTACGCAAACAGGACCTATTTCCGATTACAAACCATTCGCTTGTTTAGCTGTTCTGAATTCCGAATGAGAACACAAACCGAAAAACGTTTCGGAATGCACAGAAGTTGGGAATATCATTTATTTCTTTTAGCAGATATTTAAAATTACATTACATGCTCTTCATAAGTACTAGTATAAACAAGATTCAGCCGTAAATTAAATTAGAAATAAAAATAAAGCCAAGCAAGAGAGCTACGCTTATTAAATCTTGTAAATTTAGTATGCAGAGTGCCTAAATCAAATTCGCTTAAAGTTTCCCCACATAGTTAAAAAGCATAACAAAATATTTAAGGTAAGCTGAATTGAATTTGAAATGCTTTTCGCATAAGCTAGAAGTGAAATGCTTTGACTAGTAATATACACAAGTAACACGACATTTTCATCCTTTTTTTTGTAGCTTAAACTTGAAGTGGTTATAATTTATTGTGGTGGTATGCTTTGTGATCCCTGCATTGCACGGCACACATGCCATCACCTTAATTTCAACAAGCAGCCAACTAAACAATTCCAAACATAAGCATTCATTTTCTAAACATTTTCGCAAACTTTGCGACAAAACTATCAAAGCCGTTGTGTTGCCTGAAGTGAGCTTCAAAAATGCCCCCTGCGGTGAGTGGTTGCAGTTGCTGCTGCTGGTGGTACTGGTGGTACTGGTGGTGGTGGTGCGGGGTTCCCGTTGGTGGTGCGGGCATTGCTGCCGTGCAGCGTAAAGCATCGACAACGAAAAAGGAAATCCGCTGGCAGCCAACGACAGTCGCGTAAAGGCGGGAGCTTTGTGTTCGCCCCATGGGCCAACATCAGACCAACCCCACTCCCCACCAAAACCCTATCTCTGCCCCGTCTCCGTTCATCAGGCAGGGCCCCTAGACAAGCAGACAAAGCCCGCACGCGGATGGCAAACGCCGCAAAATGAAAGCTAAAAAATTCATTGGCATTTGCTGCAGTTGAATGCAAAATGATGCGCTTTTGTTGGCCAGCTGCAAAAAAAAAAAAACAAAAAACACAAAAAAAACAAAAAGGATGAAAACTATCTAGCGCCATGCAAATAATAAACGTCAAATGCGAATTTACTTTTTTTTTGTAGTCCAAAAAGCGCATTTTACAGACGGCCGCAGCCATTTCCGGCAGCGCTTTGCGTTAGATGCACGAACGGCGCTAATTCATTGCCAAAGCTTAAATTTCTATGCATATGCAATTGCAGGCACGGAGGTCAGCGGGAAGAGTACTACAATGACGAATCCCCCGATGCGGACAGCAGCATTGACTTTGAGGGCGAGGAGGACTATGCGGTGGCCAGGCCCGGGCTGGACAAGGATGCGGATGAGCTAAGCGCCCTGCTGCCATATGGCATACAGAATGTGCGCAAGCGGCGCGTGCGCAGCGTTATGCCACCTACACTGCACACCGGTGGCGCCACCGAGGGCGTAAGTTAACCGGGGGGTTAAGTGCTACTATTATATGTTAGTTAACTGTCGAACTTGCAGATCACCTACCAATCGCTCTGCCCCACAAAGCGTGTTACCGTCAAGCTGGAGAATGGCGAGTATCGGCCCAATCACTATGTGGAGGTCACCTGTGCCAGCAACTATGCACCGCTGCCCCCAAGGATGCACAACTATGACAACAACTATCGCAGCAATGAGCTGCCCCTGCTGCGCGCCCTTCTCAACGAACGCGCCGGCGAAGTGCGTGAGGTGCGTATACTTAATATGTGTATGGAAAACAAAATTAAGCGAAATTCAAAATGCGACTTAAATCAACAGTAATCGCAAGACTGAGAATCAGCTTAGAATATAATATTGAATCAGAATAAAAACTAAAATTAAAGTTTACAAACCATTAAATAAAACAAAGATACACTCAGAAAAAAAATAGCCCAATAAGTTTACAAAATTGCCCTAAAATGAAAATCGCGCTAAAACCAAAAATATTTTCTATTTTATAGAAATAATTTCTAGAATGAAGAAACTTATTTCTTAAAAGTAGAAATGCAGGCAATCCAAAAACATAATTTCTATTTTTAATTTTGAGAAATATTATCTATTTTTAAGAAATATATTTCTTAATTTTAGAAATCGGCAATCCCAAGACACATAATTTTTAGAAATATTTTCTATTTTTAAGAAATATTATTACTTAATTTTAGAATTTGTTTCTAATATTTAGAAAACTCAAATTTAGAAATGATGACGTTAGTTTTTAGAAAAACAAAACCATGCTATTTATAAAATCAACTTTCCGAAAAATAGGTCAAGCTGTCCTTGTCTTCAAAAGTATGGCAATTTTCAGAAATCTAGGGCATTTTTTTCTGAGTGTAGATAGCTATGAAGCTCTATAAGACAGTTTTTCTACCATTACAAAATATAAAAAAATAACTAAAAAGCTCTCAAGTAAACCAGTTTCGCTGCTCACTATGATAAGAAGGAAATCAAAGAAGCAGGAAATAACAAGTAAGAATGCTATAGTCGAGTATACCCGACTACGAAACTCCCTGTACCCAGGTCTAAAACATTCAATCACATCTACGTCCACTTACACATACATACACACATACACAAAGACGCACGCACACAGGCGGCAAAAGCGACAGCGCAAGCGAGGCATTTTAATTGGTGGCTGTGCTTCCCCTTCCCCCTCTCGCTGCATTTCTGAATATTCTTTCGTGAATAACTTCCGTGTTTATTATCCGATCGACTTGAAATTTGGACAGTAGATCAAGAGAGACTAAAGTATTGTACATGTCAAATCTTAAAGCTGTATCTTGAAAAATGTTACTGTAAAACGGTTTTTATCGATTTGCGGGGGAACGGGGGAGATATCTGAAATATGAAACAAACTTGATCTGCGTATGGTATACAGGAACCTACATTTCAAATTTGGTGTCTCTAGCTCTTGTAGTTGCTGAGATCGACGCGTTCATCCGGACAGACGGACAGACGGACAGACAGACGGACATGGCCAAATCGAAATCTCTTTTGACACTGATCAAGAATATATATACTTTATAGGGTCGGAGATGTCTCCTTCTGCCTGTTACATACTTTTGCACAAATCCAATACCCCCTTTTTACCCATTTTATGGGTACAGGGAGTAAAAAAATGAATATAGGGATGTTATGTCTTTACAGAAGATATTATAACTTGTAACTCGTAATTATTATTTATTTCTGCGCCTGTATTCTTGTATCACATTGAGATATTAATATATTGTCCTTGTGTGATCATTGCAGATCTGCTCGGCCACGGGCTTCTCCTGCATTCAGCTGAATCGCACCATACATCTGATACGCTTGAATGAGGGCAGCGGCTGCTGGGAGTCCGAGACGCGCACCGTGCCCTCCGGCTGTGAGTGTATGTGGCCCAAGCACAGCTACGGCGACATTGCCGCCTATCATCAGGCCCAGAAGCGTTTCACCAATCTACGTGCACGCGCCAGTGCCACAGTCGATTATACACCAGGCGTGGGCTATCGCCAGCTGACGCTGCGCTCCCGTGCACCTAAAGCAGGAGCAGGCACAGCCGCTGGAGCAACTGGACCAGGTGCACGCAGTCGGCGTGCCGATTTGGACTATGATAACTATGAATTGAATTGAACGCACATATTGGGAGCAAGTGCCAAGCACAATTGGGGAGTAACCAAAAATATTTGGATCATTTAGCAACTAAGTTGAACGCGTAAATTATTTTTTTGCTGTGGTTTTAGCCGTAATACACTTCATATAATTGTGAACACAAAATTGTACAATTAAGAGAAATAAAATTAATTTGAGCAAACAATAGATATGGTGTATTTATACTACTTGCAAATACAGACAGATGGCGGTCATAAATCAAGGGGCTTATACTGAGCGTTTACAACTGTAAATGTATATCATTTTAAGGCAACATTTAAACCAATTTACGGGCAATTCAATCCTTAATCCCATTGGGACGTAACACTTTATACAAATGCATTTATCAATGCGTCAGCCTAAAATTTATTACGTGCAGCTCGTAAATTAAAGATTAAGCATAAACATGCAACTGCAACTGCAACTGGTCGCTACCAGTGCTAAGTAGGATATGGATTAGATAAGCTTCTCCAGCGGTTGCCCCTCCGTTTCCCTCAATAGTTTTTCAGCGATTTTCGCAATTTCCGTATGCAACTCCGCCGCGGGATTGCTGGCATCAAATTGATGCCAATAGCTGGATTCCTGTTTGCAAAAGCGATCAAACACCTCGCCCACCTTGCGCTGGAACTCCAACTTTTCATAGCTGCAACAAACAAAGGAACAGTTTAGTTATATAGTATATTATATTATATGCCTAAGCAATGTTTACAAACCGCTCCTCGCCGTAGCTGCCGCGAGACGTGAGCTCATCGGGCTTTGCTTTCAGATAGAAGACAGCATCGGGCTTTAGAAGTCCACGGTCGGGTGCACAGCACCAGTCAAAATCCAGTCCTTTGGCGGCCGTATAGGCCGCACCGGAGAAGGCATAGCGGTCGCAAATCAATGTTGTGCCAGCCAGGAGCTCCTTCTTGATGTTGTTGATGCGCTCCCAGCGATTTACCGCGAACATCAAGTGTATAGCCTCATCGGGCAGCTCTAGATCGTTGGTCAAGTAGGAATTTATGACCTGGCCAATGGCCGTGGTGCGATCCGGAAAATTGATTTGCTTTGCGGCGAAGCCTCTGTTCTTGAACAATTCGACTATGTAAATAATAAGAGCGGTAATAACATCGTTATCGTTATCGATAAGCCGAGTACACACGATGCAGTTATCTGGTTCAATATTTGTTCTCCTTGGTATGACACAAAAGCAAATATAACTCCAATAACAGAACGGCTTACGACTTTCTGATTATAATTCCAAGAAATAATACCCAACATCTGGCATATCTGTCTGAGTTATATACTTTAAATATGCTTAATACTCACATAGTAACCGGCTTTGTGTTGTTTTGCCGCTACGATCGCATCCTTCGAACACAATAAATGCACCGCGCTTATTACTGCCCATAATATGCAATAGACTTATGTTTTTTAATGATATAGTGCTGCGCACTTCTGTATGTATTTAAATACAGCCAAAAAACAGCCGAGAATGTTAACTGCATATGCATTTCCATGTGCGCTCAATAATTTCAGGGCTACACAAGCGCATAACTTATCGATAATGCACACGACAAAAAGCTGATTGCTTTACCCGCGTATGATTTGCTGCGGCACTGCCCACAACTCGTTTGAGTATTAATATTGATACATTTAAAACACATTAATTTATATTAGATTCTGTCTTTTAACATATGTAAATTTAAACTGCAGTCTACTGTTTTGCGTGCACAGCATTATTCGCAATGTTGCGCTTCAAACGGAACCGGAACTGCAGTTCACCAGCTCCACTCGTGAGCCACAAAACACACGCACACTCACACTCACACACACACACACGCGCACTTACACACGCATAACATACAAGCAGTAGCACACGTAAAAAATATTTTGTTTTAAACAAATTGTAATACGCGTAAAAACCCATCAATTTCCTAAAACATTTGTAGAACAAGTGACAAATTTGATTTAACAAACGCAACTATGTGTTAGCAAACAAAGTGTGTGTGTTTGTGCAATCTGGGAAGGCTTGGTTTTGGCCTGCCTTTTCGACCCAAAACAAGTAATTCGCAAAAACAGTCGCAACGAAGCTGCAATGCGCTGCACTTGAGTGAGAGAGAAGGCAAGATTGAGGTATTGTGCAAAACAGTGCTAATAAACATCCAAAACCTTCAACTAATACCATCACCTATGCCCTGGCAAACACATTGTTCTAACCATATACATAATTATCAACAAACAAACGGCAAGTGGGTTGGCAAAAGACATAAGGGATCAAACATTTACAAAGACCGCGTGTTTATCGCGTAGCGCCCACAAACCAGGGACAGGCATGCAAAACAACGCTGCCGTCGCGACTGTCGATAACATATCGACTGTCTGCGTTATCGCGCAAGGACCGCTCGCTGAAAACTTTTGCAAGTGGGTGGATGTGGTCGTGTGGATGGTGTGAAAAAAAAGTGCGTGCGAATTTTGTTTATACTCAAAATTAGTGTCAGCTGCAATAATTAGATAACTTCACACAACACAATAGGCGCAGCGTGTCAGGCGCTCCTTGAATAGTTAACATAGTAAACAAATGCTACACAGGACATAGTACCTTATGCCGTATGGCCTTATAGACACCGCTAGTTTCTTGCCCCCCAAATTCTCAGCGAGGTTATGATGTGTTAAGTGCGGCCAACGTATTTGAAGCTAAACTATTTCAAACGCCGCGAGTCCTTGTTGCCAGTTTCGGTTACCGCCCTGATCCTGGTTGTCGGCATTTCTTGATGATTCATAGGCAGGAACTCAGTGAGCATTAGCATAGTCACCATGTCCAACAACAATCATCCGCACGGCCATTTGAGCCAAGCGGCACAGAATCCCTCATGGAATCCCCTGCAAGTAAGTATTTGTAGTTTTGGTCCTTGCCAGCGCAACTGAACTGAGTCTGCCCTCATCAATCTCTGCAGATACCTTCGTATATACCGCGGCAGCCCCAATTGGCGCACATGTCCAACGAACGGCCCATGGTGCGCTCCCCATTGGCCTGGCATACCTCCGCCCAGCCGCCGCCGCCGCCAGATGCCATTTACAATTTTATGTCGGCCAATCATAAAAACGTAATTAGCGTAGTTCCATTGTCGCATACATATATTCGATTAGTATATCTTAGAGAAATACGCATGCACAAATACTCCCCCCAACTGCTACCCGTAGTCAACTTCCTCCCCTAGCCGTTGCTCTCTATCGCCTTTCACTTGTTTCTTGCGCTTTTCCAGCTCTTTTAATGTGACATTATATAGTTTATGTATTAATACTTAATCTTATGTATCGTCCTGCAGCTGGATCATCATCATCAAATGAATCCTTTGCTGGCGCCGCCATACACTGGAACATTGCCTTTTGACTCCATGGATTTGTCGCTGCAGTCAAGTCGCAGCGCTGCGCCAACGCTGAATAAACCTGGCCAACAACAACAGCAGTCGCAGCAGCAGCAACAACAACAACAACAGCAGCAGCAGTCACATTTGCATGCGCCGCCCAACTACCCAACGATGTAAGAATTATTCAGCTAACCTGGTCACACTTCTGCACGGCTTATCGTGTTCTCCAAGTTAATTATAGTTAACATTCAATTAAATTGTCAATTGAAAATCGCCAAAATAATTTATGCGATAGATATAGGTTTTAGAAGATCCTTTCTTCTGTTCCCAAAAATTCGCGACCATTCTAAATTTTTGTTCAAAACCTAATTTTTGTAAAATTTATATCGCCAATTTTATGTTTTTTAAAATAGTATATTTAAATGTTTCGCGCTATGCCATAAAACATTGCAAATACAGAAAAACTTGCCACATGTTCGATTTCGACGATAGGTGGCAACGCCTTGGCAGTTTTTTAATTTGCGCGTAGTTCAAAGTCAACTTTTGTGTGTTAATCAAGTTCACGATTCCCTATTTATTCACACACTTCGCACCCAATTCATGAAATGACTTTGCAAAATAAACGCAATTAATTTTTGTAATCCATGAAAAAGTAGCAACGCTGCCATTCTATGTTCAAGTCAAATAATTACCATGTAGTTGAACTGCCTTGCAAGTTTTGCTCAAGCCCATTACTTAACATGAACATAGTTATACGAAATGCAATTTGAAATTCAAAAATGTATGTTAAATTAGACTTGAGACATGAGAAAACGTATATCATAATGCTTAGACACAGTTTTAAATTGTGAGCGAAAAGAGAATTATGTGTATAAATTAGATATCAGGAAAAGAAAATGCATATGATGAAAACAAGAGATATTGGGGCGAATATTGGAGAGAACAAAGTAAACTAATCACAGCATCTCAAGGAAGAACAAGATATATTATTGCAAAGAAACCTTTACAGTAGTGTGTATTTTAATTAATACTTTATAAGTTGTTGACATAAAATAATATTGCTTTAAAACGAAGAATTTAAAAGGGAAATTAAGTTTGTATTACCCACAATAGGTTCACCATAAACTTAATCAAAGCGTATTAAATTAATTTTAATTTCTTATATTCCACAAATAGTCACAATCTGACCACAAATACGACCACGGGAGCGCAGCACAACGCCCAGCAAGGACATTTGCAGGGCATGCCCGGCTCGGCGTCGCCTGCAAGCGGAGCCAGCAAATATCTGACTACCAATGGCGCTGGCCCTGCGGATTGCGAGTCATTGCTGCCACCGCCGCCAAGTACCCCGCCCAACAATAACAATCACACCAACAGCAGCAGCAGCAGCGGTGGCAGTGGCAACACCAACAGCAGTAACAACAATGTTCCACATTATATGCAGAATCGCGACGAGAACTTCAAGCTGACGCAGCTGAAAAGCATGCAAAAGGGCACAGAACTGAGCGGCAAGGACTGCGGCTATGCGCCTGGTGCCACTGGGAAACTGGCCACGCACAACCTGCAACAGCAGCATGCAAAAAAGCGTAAGTGTTCAATATGCGCGAAGAAAACCCTAGCTAATTTATTTAATGATCTTTTTTAGCCTCGCCACTGCGCAACTATCATCAGCAGCAGCAGCCATACAACATGACGCCGCCGACGCCGACGAATATGAAATATAATGGGCCTCAGACGCCGCCAACGCCACAGTCGCCGCTGGACTACAACCAGCTGCATCTGCATCATCAGCTGCATGCCAGCATTAGCAGCTATGCGCCACAGCAACAGCACATGCAGCAGGAGCAACAACAGCAGCAACAACAACAGCAGCAACAACAGCAGCAGCAACAACTTTTACACTATGCACCACCAACGCATCATAATCAGCATCTAGCACCACCGCCACCGCCGCACATGACCAGCGCACAATTTCAGCAACAGCAGCAAGCAACGCCGCAACAAACGCACACGCCACAAATGCATTCCCGCAATACGCAATTGACGAATCTCGACATGTTGTCCAAGCACAAGCCAGAGGAAAAGACTCAGGCTCAGGAGGAGGCCCAAACGATCATAACAGATCTGTCCACAACAGCCGCATATCGTAGCAATAATGCGCCCCCTCCGCCGCAGCCCACTGCTGAAGAGAAGCAGTTGACGGAGGCACCCGAATCGCCCTATATGACCACATCGAACGAGGAGTCCCTCGAGTCCAATAGCAATAGCAGTAATAGTCGCAAGCGGCGCAAGCGTAAATCCAGTCAAGTCATGCGTCTCACGCCCAGTGATAATGTGAAAAGACAACGCACACCCAGCCCGCTCAGCAACAGCTGCAGTCCGAAACATTCGCCCAAGAATGGCGGCGATGTGGTTGAGTTCCAGCCATTTGGTCTGAAAGAGCTGAAGGCTCAACCTGAGCACGAGTTGCCGCAGGAGAATGGATGCGCAGTGTCGCCGCCACCTGCTGCTGCAACTGAGAATAGCAATAGCTCGACAATGTACAACGACACTGACAATCCCAAGACCAAGAAGCAGCGACAGGCTTTGCTGCAACGCAATCTCACTGAGCAACAACAGCATCAGCAGCAGGAGCAGCAACAACAACAGCAGCACCAGCAGCAACTTCACGAGCACCAGCACAATGATGAACTGCCACAGGAGCAACTGGCCGACACGAAAGTAACAAGTGAAGCCAAGCTGGCCCCACCCAGTCCGCAGAGCAACAGCAGCAGCAGCAGTTCTAGCAGCTCCAGTGCGGCCAGCCACAGCAGTCACAGCAGTCAGACGAGCGAGGCGCCACAGCGCAAAGAGCAGGAGCAGTCGGAACAGCAGCTAGACAATAACAAGGCCATCACTGACACGCCTGCCTCGCCAGCACTGGTGGAGCAGGGCGACATTGATGCCAAGCCAGCGGTGAGCGTGCACGATGATGAGGACGAAGTGGAGTCGCCAGCGGCTAAACAGTCGCCGCTGCCCGCAACGTCAGCAATAGCAACGGCAGCAACAGCAGTTGCCACCACCACTGAGCCCAATCATTTTAACGAGGTAGAGGATAAGCTGGAGCGCATGTTTGCCGGCATTGAAGATGAGCCCGCCGATGAGCCGCCCAGCGCACAACTATCAGAATGCAGAGCAACTAAAACCGAGCAATATTTAAGCGCGCAATTAGCCCTAGACAGCGCGCCACAAGCCACAGCTGTGGCGGAGGAGAAGCCTGTGGCCAGTACGCCACCAGCTGCTGGTACACCCACACCCACACCCACACACACCCCAGCACCGACGCCAACACCCGAGCTGAGGCCCATGGCCACTAAAGCGGCTATGAAGTCAACGATGCCAAGTCCCATACACAGTCCCACACCGAGAATAGAGCCTCCAGCAAAAGAGCACACAGCACAAACGCCTTCGCCGGCGCCAGCAGCAATACCAACCAGCATCAAGTCTCTGCCCCGCACGCCGCCCACACGTTGTCTGCCGCCGCGACGACTCTCCATGGGCATGGATCCATCGCTCTTACGGTTCACTATCGAGGAGCAACCAGCCAAGCAGAAGAAAACACCAACGCGCAAGAAGCAACAGCCGCCAATAGAACCGGAGATCATCCAGCTGGACAGCGATGATGACAAGCCAAGCACGTCAGCAGCGGCGGCAGCGGCGCTAGCTGCGCGCAAACTAAGCGAGGCAGCGGCAGCCAAAACTGTCAGCGTTAAAGTTAACAATGCCACAAAAAAGAAGAATAAGAACACCGCAGCCAAAGGCAAAAAGGCCGCGGGGAAGAATGCCGCCAAGCAGAACGGCAAAAAGGGCGCGGGAGGTGGTCGCAAACCTTTTAGCACGGACGAGGATAGTACGCCGGCGCCCTATCGTGACAATGGCGCCGCTGCCGCCGCAGCTGCAGATCTCAGGTTCAAGTCACCGTTCATATTTATCAAGCCCGATGGCAGCATTAGTATTAAGAACACGCACAGCGCCGAGGATTTCAATGAGAAGCAGACCAAGAAGAAGCAAACGAAGGCGCCGCACGAGCGCAAGAATCTACGTGGCATGCACAGCTCGACGTTGAGCAATCGCTATGATGCGGACACCACGGATTCCAGCTGGATTTGTGTGTTCTGTAAGCGTGGACCGCACAAGCTGGGGCTGGGAGATCTCTTTGGGCCATATCTAGTTTCTATAGACTGTGATGAGTATCGGGCCGCATTGCAATTGCCTGCTGGTACTCAGGATATTGACGGGCTGTTTGTAAACAAGCGCAAGCGATCCGACATGGTCAAAATGCAGGCGCGCAATCTGCCCGTGGTGCCGGCCACGCTGGCAAACATTATGCAGGCGCCCAAGATAACCATGGTAAGCAAAAATAGAGTCTGACTAGAGTCTGAATGATTGATTTCTAACCGATTTTCACAATTGCAGCACAAACGCAAACGCAAGCAAACCCACGACAGCGTATATTCCTACAGCGATGATCAGAACGAATCGCAGTGCTCCTCGCAGGATCCACTTGACTGCAGTCATGAGACGAAGTTCATTGAAACGTTTCGCGGCATGTCAAAGACCTCCGAGCATGGTTATGAGATTTGGCTGCATGAGGATTGCGCTGTGTGGGCCACTGATATACAGCTGATTGGTGCCCATGTCAATGGCCTGGATGCTGCGGTCTGGGACAGCACACGATATCAATGCGTGCACTGCGCTCAGCCTGGCGCCATTGTTTGTTGCTTTCATCGAGCCTGCAAGGCAGCCGCACATGTGCCGTGCGCCCGTGCCGCCAGCTGGAGCCTGAGCGAACAGGATCGTAAAGTGTTTTGTGAGTTGCATGCTACACAGAAAGCAACACCCACAGTAACTGGCACAGGAAACGGAAACGGAAGCATAAGCATGCCTGTGGTGGCAGCAGTGCAAGCAGCGCCGCAACCACCACCACCACCAATATACAGCATCCATTCGCTTCCCTGAGTACGCGTGCGCCTGCAGAAATGTCGAATGGACATGAAGCGTTGACCGCACGCTGGGCCGAACAACGAAACTGAATCGTGATCCTGATCCTGATCCTGCTCACAAAAGTGTTTGCAGTTTATTCCTGGTTGTTCTGTACATATTATAAAATGGTTTTTGAAGTGCATGCTTTTAAAAAACGAGACTTATGCTGACTGCAGCTGGATCAGGATCAAAAACACGCACTGCGATCGCTGATCCTGCTCCGGTTCCAGATCCTAATTGCGTTCTGTAATACTTTATTATCTTATGTAAAAATTGCTGTACATTATTTGTAGGCTTTGATGCAAGCTGGCGACAGTATGTTTAAATTTAATTTTGTTTATATTATAATTATTATTATTATTATTTAAATTATTGTTTCGAGTATATACATACGTAGTACTTAGTATCTACCTTACTGTAGTACCTTTTTAGTTATAGTTATTTTAAATCAAATACTTTACATTGCCTGTTTTACTTTGCACCTACATGAAGTCCTTGAAAGTCCTTGCTGGCTGCATCACAAATTGTTTATTTCTATGCATATGCCAATTGATAATTTAGTTCAATTTTATATGTATAAACAAATACTCCATGCCATACCGTTTAATTATATAAATAATGATTAAAGTTTACGATTATAATTATGATAATGATATATGCATTGTGCACAGCATTAATTAAGGTAAGCATGTAACCATAAATAGAAAATGTTTGACACCAATTAAAACATTCGAAACCTATTCAAAATGGAATATTGTAAAACAATATATAAATAATATAATTAATTAATAATAATAAATAACGATAGCTACATGTAAAAGTAAAACATTGTATTGTATTTGTATTCATTACTATAAGACAAATTCTAAACACATATACAATAAAACTTAATCTCACAAAGAAGAAAAGCAAAAAACAAACAACCAAAGATTCGTTTTCAACAAATTTGTCGTTTTATTTATCAATAAATATATATATTTATATCCATATATATAATGTCGTATATATGTATATGGTATATGCAAAAGAAAACACAAATATCAAATGAGCACTAGAGTATATTTTACAATTGCAATAGCTTAGCTTAAGATATAAATAATAACTTAGATTCGTAGTAGTAATCTCACTCCGTCTGATCCTGGCTTTTTCTAGTTAGTACCGACGCTGGCGACGTCGCATCAGTTGCGTTATATCATTCGGCAGGCGTCCAACGCTGCTCTGTGGCACCTGGTAGGATGTACGTCCCGAATAGAAGGCGGCCTCCTGTCCCTGATCCATGACAGCTCCCTTGCTGCTGCTGGTCAACTGCAGCTGACTGGCTTTGACGTCACTGCGTTTCTGTGCAATCTGCAATGTGGGCGCTGGTATCAACCCATTGGGCAAGGCCGGCAACTGCACATTCAGATGATCCCCCTGGTGGCCACGCCCAGCAGCAACATGGGAAGTTTTGGGTATGTAAGGAAGTGATGCTGCTGCTGCTCCTGCGGATGCCAATGGTGGGAATAGGGGCAGATGTTGCTGCTGCTGCTGATAGGGCACAAAGATGTTTGGCGTCAGATAGGGCTGTTGAATGGATTGTATGGAAGGACGCTGGGACTGTTGCTGTGTTTGTTGATAAGGTTGTTGCTGGAATTGCGTTTGGTAATTGATCTGCTGTTGATGTGGCTGTGGTTGATGTTGCTGCTGTTGTGCTTGGAATTGTTGCTGTTGCTGTGAAGGGTATTGCTGTTGGCGCTGTTGTTGCTGTTGTTGAACTTGTGGTTGCTGTTGGTATCGTTGAGTTATGTAGCTCAGCTGCTGTTGTTGTTGCTGCTGCTGTTTATGTGGTTGACGCTGCTGTTGCTGTACTTGCTGCTGCTGGTGCTGCTGCAATGACTGCTGTTGTTGCTGCTGATGATGCTGCTGTTGCAATCCCTGATGTTGCTGTGGCAATGTAGAGGAACTTGCTATGTTGAGACTTGCGCTGTTGGTGTTGCCACCAGTCTGTCCAAATTTATTGTTCAGAAAATCGGTAAGCGCCACATAGGAGTTAGCTTGGGGACTCTTTGCTTGAGGCTGATTGACCAGGGAAGAGATGATATTGTTGGCCGAATTGGATGCAATGCGTTGTCCTTCCGCACGAGCTATAACAATGCCTGGCTGATTGGGCAGCACCACCTGCGGCAGCTGTTGCTGTTGCGAGCGTTGGGGCAGCTGTTGCTGTTGCGTGCGTTGGGGTAGCTGTTGCTGTTGCGGACGTTGTGGAATGGTCAGGCTGCCAAGAGCTACATCAAATATAGTATATTGTATACCTTACAATTGCTCATTTATGTTGTTAGTGAGCTCACCTGGTGCTGCTGCTGTTGCTGGTTTGGGGTAGCTGTAGCTGCCGACATTGCTTGTTGTTGCTGGCTTCGCAGTGCGCTGTTGCTGCTTTTGTTGTTGCTGCTGCTGCTGGGAGTTGCTGGCTGCTGCAACTTGGTAGCCATTGGCGTTGGCTCTCTGGGAATTGGTGCTCTTAAAGTTCTGTAAAAGTGAGTCATCAACAATGGCGCGCGTTAGCTTATCAAAGGACAGGAAAGTAGAGGAAGATGAAAGACTGGAGGGAGTTTGTGTTTGGTGTTGTTGTTGTTGTTGATGTTGCTGTTGTTGGGGCTGTTGTTGTTGTTGTGTGGCAACAATGTTGTTCACAGCTTGTGTTTGTACTGATGTGGGTGCAAATTGGGTGTGTGTATTGATGTGTGTGGTAGGATTTAGTGGCGCAGATATGTAACTATAGCCGGAGGCTAATGCAGAGATTTGCTGTGACAACGTTGACAGTGCAGCGGATGTGGTGCGCTGTGTGGTTGTGGTTGTTGTGGTTGTTGTGCTGCTGCGCGGTGTGGTTGTGCCGCGTGTTCGCTGCAGCGGTGCCTGAGTCCTGTAGCTGACATGACGATTGCGACCACGCTGCGCAGTGGTGCTCACTGTGGGTCTGGTGGTGCTGCTGCTGGTGCTGCTACTGCTGCTGATGCTGCTGGTGGTGGGGGTGGCGCGTGTGACGGGCGTGTAGACACGATTGCCACGTTGAACTTGAAAGCGTTGCAAATTGATTTGCACACTATCCCAGCTGGCTCTCGGCTGGCCAGTTTCCTTTTCAATGTTGCGCACGGAGAGCTTCCTACTTGGACCCGCCTCTTCGCCCGCACGTACAAGCGACAAAGGTGTTGCTGTGGTGGTTGTTGTGGTCGTTGTTGCTGTTGTTGTGCTGGGTAGTGTTGCTGCCGTTGTCTTTGCCTTTGTTGGCTTTGTGGCAAGTGACAATCGGGACAGACGCAGTCGACTTGCCGCCAATCTTTCCAAATAGCTGCGCGTGGGCGTGGTAGAGCGCTGCGTGCTGGTGGTGCTTCTGCTGGTGGTGGGCGTCGTGCTGCGCCGCAATGTGCCACTTGAGCCAACCACGCGCTTTTGGGCAAATCGTCGATAGCTGCGTATGCGCTCCTGAGTGCTACTGATCTCCGTAACGGTTTCCGTCGAGGTGCTCATGGCCGGCGTGGTTCTGCTCTTCAGCGGGGTTAGCGGCGTCCTGGTGGTGCTGCTGCTCGCCGGTCTGCCCAGCGTTATTCTGTTTGTACGGAGTGCTGTCTCCTCATCGTGTGAGGTCAGCTTGACGCCAGCTAGCAGCAACTTCTCAGCCTGCAGATCCACATCGGCCTTGTCAGCCGTTGCTGCACTCAAAGGAGCGTTGTCCTGCTGCAGATCCTCGCTCAGCGTGTGACTGGCACTCAGAGCAGCAGCTTGACCTATGGATTCTATGATGGGCACTTCGCTGCTGTAATATATTGCCGCTGTGGTGGGTTCAGTGGTGCTGCTAGTTGTTGTTGCTGCTGTTGATGTTGTCGTTGATGTTCTGTCTTCTGCAACAAATGGCGGCAATGTGGGCGCTATTAACAAAGCTTCAATTGACTCCGTAATGGTGGTGGTGGCCTCGGTGGTGCTTGTGGTGGCGGTGCTGCTTGTGGTTTTGTCACTATTGAATTTGAGCTTATGCTCGGTGTCTTTGTGAGCTTCAATGGGTATCTCATTGGGCTTTAATCGTGGTGGTTGTGTGTGGTTTAAGATGTGTGAGTGAATGGCAAAGTTGTAGGCGATAGTTGGATAGAGTAGCGAAAGCGTTAGAAATAGAGAGAAATTGAGAGAGTTGAAAGATGGAATTGGTAGAAGGCAATACATATAGTTAAGAACTAAGAAATACAGAGAAGAACTGCAAGAACAAGTTTAATCAAAGATGGTTCGATTGGGGATCAAACTTTAAAAGATTCATTAACTGTTGTACTACTTTAGAGTTATTGGAAATATATCATTAGACTTACCGTAAATTTGACTGTGCCCGATGTCTGTTTGGGTCTGTTGTACACATAGGATGAGGATGAGCTGGACTTGCCACCGGTCTGTTCCTTGTTGGTTTGCATGGCAAAGCCACGACTTAGAAATCTAAAGGGTTGTTTCAACTTCTGCGGACTCATCGATTGGTAGCCCGAGACGCTGGGATCCAAATCGGTGGAGACTTCCTCCAGCAGATTGTTTATATTGGACACCAAATCCAGCTGAGTGGCCTCTTCCTTGGTGTTGCGTATTTGCTTGATATAATCAGGCTGCATCGGTTCATTGGAGGCGGCTGAGCCCTCGCTGAGCTGCTCCAAGCCTGCATTGACGCGCTCAGCAAAATTCTTTTGCTTCTGGTAGTGATACTCACGTGGATACTCGGCTATGATGTGCGCATTGGTGTGATCGAACTGTATGCCCGGATCGGAGGACAGCTCGCCCAGACTGTTTACATAGATGTCATCATCATCGCCGTTGCCCCTGACAGCAGTTGCAGCAGGTGCCGGCAAGGGTTCGCTCTTGATGTCCTCACCACGCAGCACCAGGTTGCTGCTGGATTCGATGGCAGCTGGCTGGTTCAGCACTCCACTAACACTGCTCAGATCCTTGCTCAGCGTTTGGTGGGTATGGTGTGGGTCCTGCTCCTGCTGCTGCGCCTGCTGCTGCAGCGCCTTCGATATGGTCATGGTGGGGTACTCCATCATTTGACGCACGCGCTCCATCATCTGCTGAGTACTGCCCACGCTGTTCTCACGATTCATGTGGTAGTAGCGCTCCGAGTCATCGCAGTCAACGTTGCGGTACCAGTCGCAGACAAACTTCTGCTGGCTGAAGATGGTGCCGTTGGGGCAGAGGAAGCCAAAGCCCTGCGCGGAGCGGGCGGTGTGGGCGCAGATGCGGAACGCCTGACAACGACTCTCCACATCCGCATAGTAGCCTGCAAGATACAATAGAAAGTATTTTAAACTGACCAGAACTGTGCTAGTCGATAGAGCCTACTCTCGATAGTTTCGATATACACAGCTTAAACTATCGATAGCATGCAATAAATATGTAAACAACCGAGGGCGTGCATATGAAATTTCGGAATAGTTTAATTATGCATCAACAATAGCTATAATAATTGTAAAAATAATTGTATCAAAGCCAGTAAAAACTGTGTTTTTAATTTATATTATTATAAAGAAGAACTTTAAAAGGAAAAGAAATTTTTGAGATTTAGTAATGTATCGATCATTTCGATAGTTTTAGTTTCAGCTATTAATTCTATCGATAATTGAGTATCGGCAACATTGGCAAGCAACAAAATGATGTAATTTTTGCTTGTGATGTGGCCTTTGTATGACTTTACATTATTTACTTATAGATCAACAGAAGCTCGACTGTATACATAAACAATCGATACTATCGATAATACCATTGTTAGCTGTCCAGCTCTACTCTGAGATTACTAACCTTCATGACGATCCTTGCATACAAAGCTTGTCTTCGGCACTTCGCTCAGTATGGGATAGTCGATGCCGGGTTCTCCGGGTATGGTGTGTCGCAGATCGAACTGCTGATCGGTGTAATCATTCGATTTGTCCGCATCCTCGAAGTTGCCCTGCGCGCTGACCCCGCCAAGCAGTCCTAGCACCACCAGCAGCAGCAGTGGCAGCAGAGGCAGGGGGTGCAGCAATCGTAGCCGTAACCGGGGCATGGGCATGAACATGCTGAAAGCAAAAGTCAAATAATATGTAAATTGCACGGTTACAAAACATTATGCATTAGGCTGATTGATAAATTATGAATCAATAAACATTCATTGATTAAAATGAACATGCTGTTGAAAACATTTGAATACAAAACGCCTGCCCAGCGACGATGACAACGACGACGTAAGAGCCAGCCAGCCGACTGATTAATTAGCATAAACACAACCACAAAGGGGCAGCCACAACTGAAACCACATTGGGGCGTGCCCATCTCTCGGCTCTCATACGTAACCAAATTGAGCGAGCATTAGACATGTTCCGTGCTGATTTATTAAACCACAACAAACTCCAAAATGGCACTGGTGCATAGACTATTTAGCGACACTGTCAACTGGTATTAACGGCAACTGCGTGGGTCCCCAACACCATCGCATTCGATTCATCAATTAACCGTAGAAATATTTGAAATACATATAAAACACATGCCTTATATGCCTGACACACAGCTAAGAAATGCGCTGGTTTCTTATCGCTAGAAACATGCTTCACAATAAAAGGAAACCGTTGACCATGTTTGTCTCAACTGACCTTCATATAACTGTCACAATTTCCGTTTGATCCACATAACTCATAAGTAGTTTATAGGCAATCATTTCAGGGCGGACGCAAAATATTAACAACAATTTCCTACTCATAATTACTGTAAAGTATCCAAAATTATTGGAACTATAGAATTACTAAATACAAAGTTGGAATTTTGTCAGGCATGCTACCATTTCCAAGTATTTTTTATTCATCCCCATTAGCTGCCTTCTCGAATCCTCTTTTTCATGTGAATTTTATTATTATTAAATGTAAATTCTGTCTCGTTTGTAACCATTTTAAAGATTAATCGAAATCAAATCTCATTGGTTCATTACAAATTAGCACGTGTTATTTTATATTTTAAATTCAGGTTCAAACTTTCATTAATCAAATGCTTAAATTGATGAGCGAAGTTATCAAACATATTTATTTATTTAAGAATGTGACTAATTGATAACTATCAAAGTCAAATCAATATATTTAATCGCTGAAGTTGAGTGTGTTTTATATAGTGCTACCAGACACTGAACAGCGCATGTTTAAGGTCAAGTTACTGACAGCTCATTATGTTTTCTAAATGATGGCAGCAGAGCCTAACAAATTATCTACAATACTATGCGATTTTCATTCAGCACCTTTTTGCCAACATTTTGTAGACAGCAAAACGAAAGACTTAGGAAACGAACTTGCCAGCAGCCAGACACTTGACATGTTTTGTGTGCAGTTTTTGAGTATTTGCCATGAAAATTGCCTGCAATTGTATATTGAACATTGTGTAAGGAAGCCAAAACAATTAGAAATCAAATGCCAAAAGCACTTTTCAACTGTACAGTGCCCCATTGTGAAGATCATGTCACATGAAGTGCGCAAAATGAAATTGAACAACTGTTGATTGAATGGGGCCCCCAAACTATAGTCAATAAACGCACAAACAAACAGCACAAATATATGTATAAATAAATAAAATATACAACAGTAGTTGCCAACAATTTGCCAAGTCAAAGAGCGATCAATTTTTGTCTTTGTTCGGCTAACAAAAAGCCAAAGAAATATATCGCAAAAAAAGTTTAAAAAAATAAAATAAAAAAATCAGCATTTAATTATTTTCCAATTTTAACTGTCTGCGGCAAAACTTTTGATAACTTAATCGATTATATAAGGAGCTGCATGTTTGATTTTGACTTGACTTCAGCTGATGATGTAAAAATTATTCAATAATAATAGTACTACCATTTATATGCATAAAGCTATGCAAAACGAATTTGTTGTGTGACAATTAAAAGAGTTTTAGGCGCGCCTTTAATAAAACAAACTATTATTTACTTCAAATAAAATATTAATAGCATGCTTAACATTACTAGCAAGTCAATAACCTCCGTGTGTGTCAATAAACTGTAAGCATACCAGTTCTATATAATTTTTATAATGACTATCTAAGCAACATCTAATTGTATTTTAATGACTGGCATCGCCGAACTGAAATGCCATAGACACAGATCAGTTTTAAAAGATGTGTATATAGAAACTTTAGGTGAACTCTCTTACAATTACAATTACATTATGCAAATGCAATTTAATTTATGATAAATTACTTTTTGTTTCGATGAAGTGAACTTGAAGCCCAAGAGCAAAGTGTAACAATCGAATTACAACAAATCGACAGATTCAGGGTCATTATCAAGAGCAGTTTAAACCAAAACAATACTCCAAATGTCTGCTGACAACGAGGAAGCATTCCCATTTAAATTTAGCCACATCATGTCCATCATATTTCACGTATTTTGACTGGAAACTGTTTTACTTCTCATTGTTTTGAATGATCCATCAAAAACCTAGACAAGCAGACGAAGAAGATTCACACTCGTGGATAGAAAATGTATTTATATACGTATTTTATGGATAACAGCTTTGCATTGGGACCTTAAAAGTGAATGGATATGCTCATTAAAACGCTTTGAGCTTCAGCTCAAAAGCTGACAAATTAAACTACATATTTTGTTTTTGAATTCTTTATGCTGTAATCGCATTGATTCCGCTTTGTGTAATCTGAAATTATTATAGCCCCCAACACTGAAAATTGAGTTGTATTCAAGAGGCTGAAAAATATGCTCAAATTGTTAATCATTTTTTTAATATTTTTTTTATTTTTTGGTTTCTTGTCTGGTGCCAATAAATTAGCAACACGTTTTAATGTACCCAAACCATAAATCTTCAATGATATCATATGCCCGCAGTCAATTATTTTGCATCGTCTGCTTGTGAACTGGTTTGGCTGTAGTCTGGTATTTAATTATAGCAATCTATTTCTGATAGAACTAAGCAAATAACTACAAAGACGAAAGAAACCCACTTAAGTGTCATTTAACAAAGGGGGATGAGAAAAAGGATCTTTGCCAAATACTTGAAAAATTCGTGTATGACATCAATCTTAAATGAATATATCGCATACATATCTTCAGCGGGAATTTCTCACACATTCAGTACCGGCATTGGCCTTTAATTTAATGTGCCATGATCCCCAAGTGCCAGTCATTATGATTATCTGACGTTAATTGAGTGCGTAATACAAGCGGAGAATGTGGCCCACTTCAAGTTGTGCTGAAACATGCCAGTTTCTGTGGTTTACAAATCATCCAATTCTATATCCGCATTGCTATTGTGTTCAGCACGTATTGTGGGTGGATCGTTGATAGCATTTCGAATATTAAGTTATCATACTCAGACTTAAGAGTATTAACGAAAACTCAATTGCAATTGCAGTCTGTTTATGGTGTGAAATATACAAACATGAGATACAAACTTCCGTATTTTTGTTTTGATCGTTAGATTTGTCTACGATGTTTAATTCTTTATACACATGTAGATTTTTAGGACATCAGTTACTTAAGAGTTAAATGTGCCTTCAATGTCTTTGAAACTTTATATACATTCCATAAGATGATTCAGTTTTCTAAGGATACCTGCATAAATTAATTGTGACTCACTAAATGACAAGCAAACATCATTTTAAACTACATATACCTATTAATCTTATGACACTTAAATTTATATATAAATATAAGTGTATATATGACTTTTTTTTTAATGATATGTGAGACTTTTTAAAGATATAATGAAATATTAATTTAAATACAGACTCGTAGGTCTAAGCAGCTTGTATTCTTAATTCCCATATAGATTTAATATTCTATATTGTACTCTAATTAATAAAATACAATAAAAAAAATTCAAATATTTTCCAAACTAATGTTTTTTAAATAGGTATTTTAGCTCCTCAGGTTTAAGTTTTTAATTTTTCCTTAAATTTTTTTTTATATTATTATTGTTGAAATTTTGAATATTATATTTAACAAATATAGTTAACTAGTGTTTAATTTATAAATATACAATTTTAATTGATATTTTAAAACCTTAATAGTTTTGTCCAGATTTTTAAATTTCTTCAAGGCTCAAATTGAGTTTTCACTTGCTTTATATTACACAAGTTTATTATGTACCATTTCACAGTGTATTTAAATATTTGATTGTTTTAATTTAAGTCAATTTATTTTGAATTTCTTGAAACATGCACATTTGAAAAATACCTTTTTTGTAGCTTATAAGCAAATTGCCGTATTTAAATAATTTGTTATTAGCGTTTAGTTTATAATATTCGTTTGCACTTTTAGTATTCAACTTCACAGTAATCGAAGCAACACAAAAGCATTATCCTTCGATTGTTAATATCCTTTTTGAATCCTGCAGCTGAGGCGTTTAGCAGGGCGACGCGTCAACTCAAAACTTAACCGCTCGAGACGCGAACTTGAACTGAACTGAACTAAAAACTCAAAGATATCGAAATATTTGGCCACAATGGGACGACGCCGCAGCAGCAGCACAAGCCCAAAACTGTCTTATAATATGCGTAAAAGAAGAAGATACAAAAACAAAACAACAGCCACAAAAAAAAATAAAAATAAAAAACAATCGATTGCGTATTATGTGAGATGATGATGAAGTTGATGATGTTGTTGCTGGGTTGTTGCTGTTGTTGCTGGGTTGTTGCTGTTGCTGTTGCTCTGGTTCAAAACCGGTGACAACCTGCTGCTGCTGCTGCTGCTGCTGCTGCTGCAACATATCAAAAATGCATTTGGGATATTTGGCTTGTGGGAAATGGCTGCAGTTGACTTTCATTTTCATTGGACAGCATCTTTCTCACGACATGGCCAAAGAAGAAGAATGTGCAACATGGACTCTTCATCCTCCCGCTTTTAATATATATATATATATTTATATATATTGTATATAAATAATTTATGAAGCGCGCATCATTTTCAAGGCTTTTCAGTAGGGGGTCTGTCAAAGCAGTACTGACAATTTCCGCATCTTAAATGTGATGCTAAGCCAACTTTGAGTATCGTGTGACCCAAATCTAAAATTTTTAATTAAACAAAAGCTCGTGCGATCAATTAAACTACCTTAAGAGGTAATTTAATGGCTGCTTACGAGCTGCACTTGAAGTATTTTTCTTCTTTATTTTGATTTTTTTTATTGTTGCCTTTTGGCCAACATGATTAATGAAGTAGGTGGCGTTGGCGTTGTCATGTGAGCCTCGCCAAAAAAAAAAAAATTAAAGAAAAATCCACGCATATCAAATGCAAATTATCCAATTTGAAGTTCTTCATCACATGATTTGGAGGCATCTCAAAACAAGGCAGACAAGCATTAAATTTGCCTTAACATCATTTGCCCATGATCCGCTTTTGGCAAATGTGTTCAACAAGCGGCTCAATACAGTATTTGCCATATCTATTTGTTGTTTGCCTGGCCAAAACACGCTGCAACTGGCCAACTGTACTAACATGCAAATGATGCCAGCAATTTGCCTATAAAACTGACAACAACAACCAGAGCAAGACAGTTGAAACATTTGTTAAATTCTAGCTAAGATGTTGCAACTACATATCCACTGGCCACTTGTGGCATTCATGCTGCTGCTGCTGGGCGGGTTGCAACAAACGGCTGCCACGTCCTCCGCTGAACTGGAGGATAAGCCAAACATTGATTATAATGCCCTATTCAGGACATATCTTGACATGGGCTTGGCACTTTTCGGAGATTGGGTGCCTCAGAATGTTGCTGAGGACTTAAAGCGGCCGAGCTATGAGGAGGCTTAAACCAACCGATCAATCAGATACGACAATAACTACAACAACAATTACCCTATCTAACATATTTATAAGTTTTGTGCATGGCTAGTTAAATAAAAAGAAATCTATTATTAAAAAGCATTTCTCAGTGTCATTAATTAAACAGTGGGCACAATGTAATTATGCACGCTTCAGTTCTCATTATCATTATTATTGGTATTTAGCCATTTTGTTTGTGTTTTTTTTCCATTTTTAACTAAGCTGCCTAAGTCTTTTGTATGTCTTATCTATGAACATGACACTTCATATGTTTCTTTCATTGGCAAATTTGTCTCTATTCTTTTATTTCTTGACAAATCCGTCGAAATAGCATATAAATATGAGAAATATACAAACTGAAGTTAGTTCGCTGCAAGTATATGACTAGAAAATACCCTGTTTGATAAGTTTATCATGCCATTAAACAATTTATAATTATATTCTCATCAACATTTTGACAAAATACCAAATATTTTTAGTGTTAATGATTCAATTTATATGAAATTTGCAGAGTCATTAGATAGTCTGCTTAAATATATGTATACCAAATTTCATGGCTATATCATAGATATATTTGCTGATTTTAGCTTTCAATTTTTGTAAGATTTCTGAATGATGTTTCTGAACAAGGAATTGATACAGTTTCAGATTCTTACCCTTCACATTTGCTTAGCACTGATTTTAAACAATATTTTACAGAAAAACTGGCTGATATAGTTATGTAAGCTAGGCTAGCTCTTAACATTGATCAAGAATACATAATACACATATTTCCTGAGAACTAACTGCCTGTTACACTTTCTTATACCTTTGTGCCCATATTACAGGGTAATCGGTATAAAAATAAAGATAAAGTGCTGCTTTTAAATTAAAGTGGTCTTTTTATTATTATTTTGCCTGGCATCGATCAGCTCGACACATAATAAATATATAAGTAGACATTCGATTTTATGCAAAATACCTAAAATATGTGTCCCACCATAATGCTATAAAAATAATCATTATGCAAGCACTTGTGCCAATTTGTTTTCATTTTGTATAAGATCAATAAAAATTAATGATATTGCTGATTTGCAATGTGAAATCGTTGTGCAAAGTTCTTCTATTATTTGGCATTATAAATGAGCCCCATCATTTGGACCGCCTGCCAGGTGCTTCCTTTGTATTAAACTCAAGTCAAGTGATTTCTGTACTTCAACTTCAAGTAATCCAATTGTTAGCACTTCAAACTAGACAAAATAAAAATAAAAATATAGAAAAAATGAGAACGTACTACAAGTTCTTAGGCATAATTTGTTTCCAGTTTGAAGTTTCTTTTGTATCATTTTCACCTGCGGCTAATTCTTAATTATTTTCAATGTGGGCGCTCAATTCTGCGGATAATTCGCTTCCTGCACGTGCTTCATAATTATGGACTTTATTGTATATTTAAACGCATTAATTAATGGTTAACTCAGCGCAAGCTGTTATTAAAACTAAAGAATCTACGCACGGATATATGAATACATTAAACATATGCTCAAGACTTGGCTGAGATTATGTAAGCCAAGTAAACAAATCGATTTTTAAACGGTTGCGGTAAAATTACTTAAATATACAATTTATTCAAGCAATTTGTATTGTATTCAAAAAAACAAGCAGGAATTAATATCTTTGGGATGCTGAGTTTGTATCTGAGAGGTATCTATTAAGACCAACAATAATAATATTTTATCGGATTGTTCCTATGGCAACTGTAAAATATAATAGTTCGAATTTGATAGAAATTTAGTCAACATCTAACGAGTATTACGAAACTTAGAATGTCTGAAAAACACAAAGGTTTTTTAAATAACCATTTAAATTTCTAGTTATTGGGAGCCATGATACTATATAGAAGTTCGATTCTGATCAAACTGAGTCAGCTGCCTCGAAGCATTATTTGTGAGCTTGTTTAGGATATATTTATATGCAAAAAAGTAACGGGATCGACTCGGCTATTATTGATGCTGATCAAGAATATATATAGATTGTGTGATCGGAAACATGTCCTTCAAAGTCTTATACATTTCGGGACAAAGTTATAATAAACTCTGCAAGGATAAATGTATAATAAATGTATTTTTCATTAGAGCAGAATCCTTCATAACATACATTCTTGGCAATATAATAATAAGTATATATTATTATAATAAATCAATTTTTCTTTAGGGCAGAATACTCCATAAAATACCTACATTCTTGTGAATATAATAATAAGTATATAATTATAAGTATATAATAAGAGTACATGTATAATAAACGTATTTTCTTTAGAGCAGAATACTCCATTAAATAAACCCTTGTCAATATAATAATAAGTATTAGTTTTACAAGGATGTATTTAACGCTGGAAAGAAACAAACATTCATTGTGGTCAAAAGAAACCGAAGTTATTTAAAGTGGTATGCTTAAATAAGAGCAGCAGAAGTTGAATGAAAAACTAATCAACTGTATTTATTTAATCAATAGCCAAGCAAAGTTAAGCCACACGAACCGCAGTAAAATGAGCAAACATAAATGCAAATGTAGACACATTAAACAATGCTACTGGCTAAATAAATCAAATGGCTATGAAGATATATAATTCATATTCTGGTTCCGCACACGCACAAGCCAACAAAGCAGCCCCATTAAATCTGGTTAAAAGAAATTTGTGCTCATGCGGGTTTTCACATCGATTATGCTTTGGACACGGAGTTGGATGCCCAAATCCAATCTAATCGAATGCGAGCTGCACATGGGGAACAGCAGCAGCAGCACGCAACGGAATAAGTAGTAATTTTAATGGTCATCTCTTTGGTCAGCATTCATTTATTTAGTTTTAAACAATGAGCTGGGGCATACAAAACAGACAACTTGTAGATTCCCACAGCCTGACACAGACTGATGGGCGTTTGCTTCTAAATGCTTGTCAAATACCAAATTACCGAAAAGCTTTCAAAAACATTTAAGCCAGACATTTAGATAAATCAAAATCAAAATCAGCCAAAACTCATTGGCAGCTCGCCGCAACCAAATGTTATAATCGAAAAACAAAAATATATATATATAAGAAAAAAGTTTCACTTTCATTTGATTAACAGCCTCGAAAACGGGCCCAGAAATTCCAATTTTGGGTAGACCCAAAGCGGCATTTGGTTACATTTTAAGTAACAAAATTGTTATAAATTAATATAAGGGATTATATAATTCAAATGCGCATACCGCAATAACAATCAAATAAAATAATACTTAGCATTTTAATTACACGGTTTCAATTTGAACTTCCATTTCCGCTGCCAGCCCCAAAAATTCCAGAAACCCAATTCCATAGCATATAAAAATCAAATGCCTATTACATCATTATGTAGATGGGCGTGTGTGTGTGCGTATGTGTGTGTGTGTGTGTGTGTGGTTACTAATGTCTTTGCCGGCGCTGACAAACACATGTTAATTTCGTCTTGTATCGCATCTTGTTTCCGCTCAGCGTCTTTCACCCCTCCGCCGTATTTATTGATTTCTTTTGGCAACGCCAAAAACCACAAAACACCAATTTCATAATCACACGCTGGCGTTGCCGCAGCCGGTGCCGGATTATTATCAGCGCCATAAATTAATCAACACACTCACACACACACATACACACAACAAATTGCGCCGGCTGAGCATCTCCAGCTTCAGCTTCAGATGAACCCCCCAAAAGAAATGCATATGCAAATGTAGACAACGCTTTGATTTTGCCGGGTCCATAGCTTGAGAGGGGTCGGCAGCAGGTGCGGGTCATGCGGGAGTAGCGCCCATGTGCAAGTCGCAGACTTTATTTAATTTTATGTATTTATTATGCATTTGCCACTAAAAGTTGTATTTTAATCGCTAGCCAAATGCCAGCGGAGAAAGCGAAACAACGCTGCACAAGACGCGCCTACTTATAGGTAGATATGCATGTAGGTGCAATCCAACAAAATAAATAAAACCACGAAACCATCGAAACTAAAGCGGTACTACATAAAAACATGTTTTACGAAGTCAGCATGCGCCACAGGACATTTAAATTGTTGCTGTGAGTTCAAAGTAACAAAACAAGTGCATTTCAAAAACAAGGAGAACGTTGTCATTCCCGAGTTCCCGACTTGGATTTACTCTGCTTTCTTTTGCAAATTAGCGGTGCTAGAATGTTGTCAGTCTTTTAAGAAAGTCATATCAAATTAGGTGACATAGCTAGATTTTGATCATTTGCGTAGGAGAGTTGGGGGTGGCAAAATTGTATTTGGTCAAATCTGTTCAAAATATCAATAGTAGTCCTCATCCCAAATTTGGTAGCATCAGCTAATAAAATGTGAAAGATATAAAACGATCTTAACACTTGTATATGGCTTGCGACACAACAATACACTCTTTTTTTCTCATTTTAGGGAAGATTTTAGTATGAGATGAAAGAAGAACAACTTACCTTTGAGGTGCCGAAGATTGGTTACCCTTACAATGCAGCTGCATGATATAGTAAAGCGATCTAAATCTCTTACTCTGGTAAAGCGTATCAATAAAAATTAATAGTAACCCGATTTATAGCTCACAAATCTATGTTTTGTTCAAAGTAATTGAATTTTTTTTTTAAAAGGTTTATTGTACAAGTACTTAACTATAAGCCGAACTATTCTACGTAATGTTATGCTACATAAATGCATTTTATATGTCTGCAAATTGAGAAACATCTGTACTAAATTTCCCAAATAGATTTTGAAAAGTGAGTGTATAATTAGTTGGCATAGCAACAAACAGACAAGAATTCGAAATTACCTTTATAAGGTATTCAAAAATGATTTCATTTCCATACTACTTGTTATACTTTTACGAGCATATCATGCGGGTATATCCACACACATATTTATGTATATCATAACTAGTGCCAATAATTAGCATATAAATTTATTCGTCTATTAGTCATTGGCGCTGCCTTATAATCAACAAACATACTCGTATTAGGTATTTAAAGCGTTTACAGTTTCGATTTGGACTTGCGAAATGTTTATCAAATTAACAAGCTTTAATTTGTGCCCCTCTCTCAAACACTCTGCCTGTCACCAAGTTTTTTTTTATAATTTTCACTAATTTTTATGATGTTTTACATAAGGCATTTTATTTGGATTTCTGTGTTTTGTTTTTATATTAACAGGTGACACGCAGATTTTTTTAGGGCAGGCGGCCGTTGAACATAAATTAAGACTATTAGTTTATGAAGCATCAAATGACATAAATCAATAGCTTTTATTAGAGTTCGAAAAGCAGAAATTTGTAAATATGAAAATAGTGTGATATAATCAAAATATAGACCAGCTCTCTACTACTCAAGGAATTAAAGACGGTTTTCAACTTTATTTGAATGTTTATTACAAGTATTACATTTTACATATAGTCATATAGATTTTTAGGCTTTATCTTCCTTTTTATATATATAGTATGCACGAAAGACAAGACTTTTGTATTAAGTCTAACACTTGTTGTTTTGTTTTGTTTTTGCTTATTATTTTTGTTGTTGTTTGTTTGTTTTAGCTGCTGTATTTGTGGGCAGGCTTAAAATCTAATAAATGTGTGTTCAGCTGAATTCACAACTTCTTATGCCATTTTTGGTCTTAATGAACAGATAAGTTTGTTTCCTCCTTTATAAACATAATTATGAACATATTATATATTACTACTTATTAATTTTGTGAAGATTTTGCAAAGAGCATTCAATTAATTTTATGCGTATACCCAAAAGACAAATTGTATTCTTTCGATATTGCAAAATCTTCTAACAAAATGGGATTAGAGGAAGGGGGCGGCGCATGCAAACAATGTGCACGATTTAAGATATTTGTTTATACATATTTAAGGTAATTATGTGTGTGTGCGGTTATGAGTGAGAGTGTGTGTTTTAATACTGGATTTGTTATTAAAAGTGTTTATTATTCGCTTATCCTTAGATTTCGTACGATTTTTTCAATCCAAAGTAATCATGCACATTGTTGCGACGAGAATTGTTTCAATAAAATACAATTTGACATAATGCAACTTAACGCTTAATCTGTGCTGTTTAGTGGGCAAAGCATTAAAAACTATTGTACAAAAAATTTATAAACGTTTTGTGTATAACATGCAAATACAAAACGTGGCGTGTGTGTGTTTGTGTTTGTGTGTGTCTGTAAGGTATTGTTGTGTGTGTGTGTATGTGTTTTTCTAGATGTATAAATGTGACAAAGATAATTAAAAACAAAACATATAAACAATAATCAAACGGGGGCATTTAAACAACACGTTATTCATAAAGATGCTCAGCTTTTAGTTGCCGCCAAAAACTGAACATTTACAAAATGGACTTTAAACATTTAATTATAATTATTAACGATTATGTAAATTGTATTTTCTTCATAATATACCATAAGCAAATTACCCAAACGCAATTGCCACAATTAATGGCAACAATTTCAATAGCATTTGCAATAAATTGTTGCACTTTGTTCGCTGGGCAAACAAATTTCGAATGCCACTTACAATTTGCATTATTTGCAAATCGAAATGTTTGCATGAAATTTGTTCTGCTGCACAATTGTTGCTTGGTAGATTGTAATGGTTAATGCTTATGTTAATTAGTAATTATAGTATTATATATAGATTCATTATTCGACGAGTTCCATCATACAATTAACCACAAGCAGTAGCAATTATTATGCTTCTTATTGGCTTTGAAAAAATAAATCAAAAATTTCACAAGCGTGTGCAGCTTATATATTTTTGTAGTTTTCGTTTGGTTTTTTCTTGACATTTGTGAAGCAAATACAACATGTGGCAAACAAATTTTTCTATTTATTTTTTGAAAGCATTGCAAAGGCGTTTTAGCAGCCGCATGCAGCTAATAAATATTATATCAATGTTTACAATTTGTTCATCAATTCAATTCAAGTGCCTAAAGAGCCTTTAATCTTAATAATATAGTATGTAGTATATGTAGACATTTAGATAATGTGAGCAACCTTATTTATTGGCTGATTTCTTTAACTATTTGAGTTATGGTTTTGCATAGTTTTTTGTTTAATATATTTTGGATTATAACATGGTAGAGTTTACGTTGCTTGACTCGCTTAGTAGTGAACAATTCGCTTCCGTTAATCAATTTCAACAACAAATAAATAAAATAATAACAGCAAACTGCACAATCTGCGCATTGTTTTAAACACATTCAACACGCACATTGCGCATACTTGCACATAAATAAATAAATAGGTATTAACTAATAATTTGCTATTTCAAAAAGTACTGTTTCTTGCATTGTTTTTCTTTGCATACTTCAAATTTGCACACAGCTTCCTTTTTTTCATTCTTTCGTTACATTTTTTGAGCTTTTTAAGGTTTGATTTGTGGACGGGGTTTTTAGTTTTTTTTTTTTTGTTTTTAATTTACTTTTGTATATGCACAACAAAAACAAAATTGCAGTTAATTAGTTTGGCTTATTTTTTGGCACTATGCAGGCCCAGTTCACTTAGAATTTTAAGCGCATTCCGCGCAGCTGCATTCTGCGACTCCTCGCAGCTTTTGCCAACGCCATGACAAATCTGTGGCGGATCTGTGGAAAGCGTTACAATCGTAAGGAACTCATTGTGGTTACCCTTCGGATAGTCCGAAAAGTTGACCTGTTAAGTTGATAAACAAATGTAGTTAAGATATAGTAACAATTTGGATATTTGAATGTTTGAGCTTACCTCGAAATCTAACAATTTGCTGAGATATAGCAGCTGCTCCTTCATGTGCACACCACCGTTTGCCGCACCACCGCCAGCAGCGTCATCGCCACCGCCAGTTGCGTTACCGTTGGGTGCATTGCTGCTGTTGCTGCTTACACCGCTTGTGTTGCTGCCCGTGGAGATGTTTAATGTGCTCTCGTTGCCATTGGCAGCTGGGTTGGTAGCTTCATCGCCAGCTTCATTGGCAGCTTCATCGCCAGCTTCATTGCCAGCTTCATCGGCAGCTTCATTGACACTGCTGCTGCTGCTGCTGTTGCTGCCTTTAATACTTTCCGCTGCTGTTATTATTATAATAGGTTCTGTTTTGGTTTGCTTTTCCTTTGCGGGCTCCACAATGCCTTTGATGACCTGATCCTTCTTCTTGGCTGCTGTTGTGGAAAGTTATAGTTGCAGATAATACTTTATATAAAACTCAAATGATGACTTACGTTTCTTGTTCTGGCGTAGTATTAGAATTCCAGGCAATGGGCCCACAGGCGTTGAGACCATTGGCATTTCGAGAACAGGCTCACTTGTAGATGCTGAAGTTGAGGCCCCATTGTTATCCAATACATGTTCCATTGATGTGCTGCGTTGCCCTGTGGTTTCCAGGATTTCAAGCAGGGCTGTTGACAAGGATTCAATTTAATAAGATCTCATGGTATTATGAAGTTATACTCAAGCTTGAACTTACCCTGGGCCGCATTGCGTTTGGCCAGCTTTTTGCTGTTTCCGGTGCCGCGCGCTGTGCTGCCGTTGGCGGATACCTCCATGACGAATTCACGCCGCCTGGATATCTCATTACCGTTCTTGGCAATCATCTCGAAAATGGGTTCCTTATCCTTGCGTGTTTGCTGCAGTTGTATGAGCTTTGTGATGGGATTCTCAGAGTCATCCATGTCCATAGCTGGTTTCTCCTTCATGGGCGCATTTAGACGCTTACGTCGCTCCGGCTTGCCCAGGGGCGTGATAGCGCCAGCTGCCATGCCTGCAACAGTGGCCGCAGCGCCACCTTTGCCGGGCGTTTTTACCTTGATGCGCTTCACGGGCGTTTGCTTGGTGGGTGTTAGTGGCGGCAGTTTATGCAGTTCGGTTAGCATCCTTTCGGCTGCACGTTTCTTGGACAGCTTCTTGCCATTGCCCTCGCCTTCGGTGACAATGGACCCGACAATGCACGCTGTGATAAAGTTCTTCATGTGCGCCGGACCCTCCTCGCGCAGCACCTTGAAATGCACGGTCATGTTGCGCTTGATGCCAATCTCGTGCACCTGCGATATGGGCGACTTCTTGTCGCTCTCATCCATGGAGTCATCGAGCGCATCGTCCGCTGTTTGGCTGTTTGGCTGCGTCTTGAGCACCTGAAGCGCACGTGCCGCCGCATCATGCTTGGCCTGCTGCAGCGTGCGTCCAATGCCCACAAACTTTTGCTTGCCAACGAAGAGGGTTATCTTGCTGGGTGTCACCGGCACCTGCGGCGCATAGGGTCCATGTGGACCAGCCATCATATGAGGTCCCAGCGAAGTCGCCAGCGGATAGCGCGACTGGTATTTGGGCGCATACGGACGTTGATGGCCATAGATGCCGCGCTGCGTCTGTAACGCCACATGTGGATGATGTGGATGCATGGGCGGTGCGGACATCACGTAGCTACCAGCACTGTTCGCATTGCGACGCAACGCATACGGCACTGGCTGTGGCGGTGGCGGCAATCCAGCTGCTGGCGTAGGCAGCAAGGGTGTTGCATATTCAGGCGGCATCATTGCATCCACCGGTGGTATTTGTGTGGGATCCAGCAGGTAGTAGGTGCGCTGGCCCAGCTTCATGGCCAGCGCGTTAAGCTCAACGGTGGGCGTTATATGCGTGCGCGATGAGCTGCCCTCCTCACTGCGGCGTATCTTGGGCGGCGGATGCTTGTACTTGGTCTCATCAATGGCCTTGGAGGCGGCCAAATGTTGCGCCTTCTTGATCTTAAAACCATCCGCCGAGTACTCCTCGTCGCCGAGCTTTAATGTTACTGTGAAAGTCTTACAATGGGCCGGACCGCGCTCACCTGTCAAGCGGTATTGATGTGTGATCTGTTAATGGAATAGATAGATTTTAGTTATGGTTTATTGATAAAGCTATAAACAAGACTGCAAGCCGCTTAAAGACAATCAAAGTGTGCTACGGTTTAAGTATTGTGTCTACCTTTGAAGTGTTTACTAGATTACGCGCCTTGTTTTGGCTAGTTTGGGCTAGTTTTGGCTTACCTTGTTGTATCTGGCCAGTTCATTGACCAGACACATGGGCGTCTTGTCCTTGGAACCGCGTGCCACGCTGCTATCCTCATTGGGCAGCGCGCCCGCCACGTCTATGTTTTCCGCGCTGCTGCTGCTGTCCTCGCTGGGCGTTGATGGCAATGCCAAAGGCTCACAGTTATCGGCAGTCTCGAGTAGCTCACCGAGCTCCTCGCTGGCAAGGACAATGTTATCTCCACTGCTGCTCCTGCAGCTGCCAACAACACGCAATCCCACGCCGGGCAGAGCATGCTCTACTGGAGCTGCTGCGGCTGCTGTCGCTGATGCTGCAGTTGCTGCTGCAGCTGCTGCCTCTGTTGTTGCCGCTGCCGCTGCAGTTTGTCCATTGCTCTTGGCATTGCGATATGTGTTCTGTAGTATGGTTTTTGATCCATGCGCATAACTGTTGTTGCTGTTGCTGCTGGTGCTGGCGCCGGTGTTATACTTGGCAGGCTTGGCACTGCTCATATAGAAATGCGACTGCTTGCCACTCAGCACAGCTGGATTTGGCTGTGCCGCATAGCCGCCCAGATGGGTCATATGATGTGGCAACTGGCCGTAGGCGAGCGCTGCCGGATTCGCAGCCAGATGATTGTAGGGCTGCGGTGGCGGCGGCTGATTACATTTGGTTATATGGCCATTGCTGTTGCTGAGATGCTGATGTTGCTGTCGTATCTTTTGCATTTGGTTATTATTGTTGTTATTGTTAATATTATGGTACCCGGCATTCGGTTGCGGCTGCTGCTGTGCGTGATGGTGCTGATGATGATGGTTTAGGCTAAAAGTGTACGTTAAATTAGTTTAAATTAATTGAAGTAAGTACCACAATAAAATGCAAGTTTTTTATACAAATTTCTATACTAAAATTTTTAAAAACCAAAATTTTGTTTACGAAATGTGATTAACAATACTTAAAAAGACGCAAGAGCAGCAAGTGTTGTTAACTAGAAAATGATTTGTTCTAAAAGATTGCAGCTGTAATGAAACCATCTGTAGGCAGCCAGACTGAGAGCTTTAAAACTGAATTAGGATCTTTTAAGAAGTACATCATCATCAGCTAGATTTTCTGTTTGGCATCGTATATGCCTTCGATAAATAGATTACACACGTTTTGACAAACATTTCAGAACATAACCCATTTATATCTGGTTAAAATACTAAGCAACATAGCTATTAAACAAGCCGTTGTGACCTGAAGTTGCCTGCCAATGTATTACCTATACAAGTAATCATAAATTATAAACTATTGAGTATATGTTTGGGTAGTTGATTAATAACAACAAGGGAGAGTTTTTAGTCCCAGGTCGAAGCCATAATAGCCAGAGCTAAAAAGTATAGTTAGCTTGATAGTCTGTAACTATAAAGCCATTTATAAAAGCCACAATCCTTTGAAACGATAAACTTTTAATGCTTGAGTGCACAAAAAGTACCAGAGCTAAGTACATCAACTGCCATATTGAGTGGCCATCGAAAACAAATACAACAAAACAAAAAGCACGGTCAGAGGCAACAGCGTTCACCCTTTGCGTTATGCCCCCTTGCAGAAGTGTTGCTGTTGTTGTTGTTATTATTATTGTTGTTGTTGCCAGTACAGACAACAGCGGTAAGGTCCAAACAATGGCAGAAATCCCTAACAAAGCACAAAAGCCGCATTCTTTTACGCATCGTGTCATTTTTCGCCAACTGTCAGTTTCAATTGAGACGCACCTACCGCGAACACCCAGGCAACACCACAGCAATGAAAGAGAGTTGAAGGGACAGGAACAGCTACAGAGACAGCTACAGGGACAGCTACAGGGACAAGGATACACTTGGAAGTCCTTAAAAGCACTGCATGACCGCGTGTTGGCCAATAAACGTATAGGTTTCACTCCGAAAGTTGATTTTTAATCATTAAATCTTTTAAAATTGGCTGAAAATTAACATTTAAGTAAACTTTTTATCTTGAGCATGCGTTGCACATGATGAAATATGAAATGGGGATGTTTGGAAATAAATATATTATTTGATTTCATCATGATGCGTTAAGAACTTGAAATCTGCACAGATACTCTTTCAATGCAAAGTTATTAAACACATTTTTTATTTGTTTGCACAGTTGAGCAAATTTGATAAACAAACTTTACTCTATAATTGTTTACTTTTGTAGTGAAGAAAGTTGGCATTTAGTTATGGAAATGCTCTTATCACCTGTCACAAATATTGAAACTTTAACTTTTTATTACATTTTAAATGAGTTGACGATTCTTCGTGATTTCTAGAACAAACTTTTCATTCAAATAGGTCACTTTTGTATGGAATTGTGTTACAATTATAACTGTCTGCTTAAAGCTTATTTCTTTCTGAGTTTACAACTATGTTATTTATGATTTTCAGCACCAACTTGTTATTACAATTGCTCACATTTTGAATGAAGAAATTTGGCATTTAGTTATTTAAATGCACTCATCCAGTTGTCACAGAAATGTAAACATTTTTTCGTTTAATAACGTAATAGTAAAATGTTTGTTGAAAGTTCGTTTCATACAGAGTTTCAGAGTGCGGCGCGAGTGCGATTTGAAATGCGACTGAAGAGCAACTGGCGGTCGGGTAGGTTGAGCTGGAGCTGAGAGGGCAGAGAAACATCTGATCGCACAAAAGGCGACAAACTGAGCTAAGAGAACTGGCCGCAGTGTGATCCTTACGAACGTCAAGGATAATTGCAGCCTGCTGTTGTTGTTGTTGTTCTTACTGTAGCAGCAAACCCGTTATTCAGCGGAAGTCATGCTGAGCGCTAAAGAACAAAGAGCCACTGAAATTATAATTTATGAGTTGAGAAAATGGGATGATGAGTCTCACAGGCGATTGTCAGTGACAGGAATTAACATAATTGCCGCAACGTATAAAAGCCTAGACATGACGGCGCGGCATCGCCAACAAGGGGGTAACACCCAAAGCTAAACAGGCCAACAACCTACATAAGTCCAACTTTTAACTAAAGTCCCTATAATAGCAATACAAATATACATTTGGTCACAAGATTTCTTAGCTGTTCCCAATTCCGAAACACAATTTAAGCTTTAGTTTGAACATTATTGCTTGTGAGCCAGCAAAAATTATTCGAACATAACTTCAAAATTAAAATATAAAAACACAAAATTATGCCGAAAGAAAAGTATTCGAATGTGGGAAATTAATTGAATAATAATTTCTACAGTTTGAGCAAAAATTACATGAATTTTTGTTAATATTTTATTCTTGAACTACTTTATTTTGTAGAAAAACAAGAAGGAATGCTCTAGTCGAGTATACCCGACTAAGAAACTTCCTGTACCCAGGTCTAAGACGTCCAAACACATCTTCGTCCCCCGCTCTGCAGCACTGAATCTTCTTTCGTTTATAACTCTCCTATTTATTATCTGATGGACTTGAAATTTGGACACTAGATTAAGAGTGACCCAAGCTTAATACATGCCAAATTCCAGTGCTATATCTTTAAAAGTGTTGCTGATAAACGTTTTAAACGAATTGATTGTTTTCTCAGATTATCACAAGTAGAAATAATTTGACTACAAAATTTTAAAAAACATTTTGCCGTAAACTTTGGTATTTGTTTAGAAAATTATGTTATTATCATATAAAGATTAATTTAAACTAGATGCTGGTCTGGCCTGCTCGAGGTTCAGTTTTAATAAATAAAACAACTAAATAACAAGAAATTACTTTTGTTTTGCGATATATTTAGGTTACACCACGGTAACCGTCTTAATTTTAACGCTAATAAACCTACCTTAACGTTAATTATGCGTAATTTTAAGAGTTTTCTCCAACAAACGTTGAGATTGAACGCTTTTGGTATATTAAACACACCTGGTCTCGTTTTGTTCGCTCTATTGAGCGAAAATATACAGTGGCACTTACCGTCCATGTTGAGGCGCCTGCGCCTGTTGCTGCTGTGATTGCTGCTGCTGCTGCTGCTGCTGCTGTGTTGCAACAGGCGCTGCCGCTGCCAAGGTGCCCAAATGCTGCTCCATGCCGGGATGGGGATGGGCCAGCGGCATGTGGCTGTGGCCATGGTGATGTGCAGCGCGTAGATGTGGCGGTCCTCTGGCTGCATGCACATGATGTTGCATCTTATTGGCTTGCGTTTATTATTGTGCCAGCTGCAATTGGCTGTTAACAATGCAAATATTTTTATTGGCGATACAAAGCGCACAAATGGTGTCTTTTTGTGTTGCAATCAGCAACATATAAAAATAGGTAAACTGCATTTGAATGCAGCCAGCGACAGGCTACATTCGACAGACATAAGCCTAAATCAAATTGTGACAGGCTCAGAGAGACTTGGGATTCGGACAGGCGACAAAGGGGCGAAGAGCAACCACCCCATACAGCAAGGGAAATAATGTGCATTCGATGTTCCTGAAGATCTTTTACCCCCTTAACTACCTACATCTTGTTGCACTTTTCTAGTTTCTTCCAAGTTTTTTTTGCTGCTGAAATTCGATCAAATGCAGCTGCATTTTTTTGATTTCATATAATCAGGTTCCCGGCAGACTGTGTGCAGTGTAGTGCTGGAAAGTTATAGATAGTATAAACTATCGTATAAATTGTTACCAGTCTTGAATATATAGCAAATTTTAAGCAGTAAACCTTTAAGAAAAATACTTAATTGGCATATACGAGAACATGTTTTATTAAGTACGTTCTATGGATAATTCTCCAACTTCTAAGTTAACCAATCGAGCGTTGTCCCCTGTGGACTACGCCACTGCACATATGGCATAACAGTCTCAATTTGCATTTGTATTGATGCCGCGCACTCACCTTCCTCCTCAGTCTCTGCCTCCTTGCACGGCAAATGTACTTTTCTATTTTAGTTCGTATGCAGAAGGGCAAACGCAGGCAGCAATGCGAATGCGTTTGCAATTCCAAATACACACCTAAAATATTTACTGGCGACCGACGACGACGGCGACAACGAAGACAAACAACAACAACAAAAACAACGAAGTGAAGAAGAGGATAATTTTTTCAGTTGTTCTTAGTGCTGTTTGGTATCTTTGATTTGGCGACTTAAAAGACACTTTAGAACTACTTTAACACTTAAATTAAGTTGATGAACGTTTAGAGCTAGGTTTAAACTTTAATTTAGCATTGTTAATGCTATTTATTATAGTTTATTAACGTGCGGCCGTAATTTGCACTGTGGCTGTGGATGAAACTCGAAAAATAATAATGGCATTTGGGCAAAGCGGGAAGCGGGGTGTGTTGCTCGTTTATAGTGCTTGAAAGCGGGGCATGTTGCGCGAGTTAGTGTTGGTAGCCAACAATGCTTATGTTATTTAACAGTGCCATTGTGAGCAATGTGCATATCCTTAAACTGCTTACAACAACCGCTAGAAAAATTCAAAAATTCCTTCACAGATAACAAAAATAAAGCTGAAAATTCGCAGAGTTTTGATACGATAGTTAAGTAGAGCTTATGTGATGTTTTAAGCTTAAGAACTTTTGATACACAAGAAATACTTTACTAAGTAATACTTATATATTTTCAATATAATTTTAAAATGCTATAAATACTTTTCAGGCAAGTATCCACATTAATTGACATTTACACACGTTTGTGAGTCAATAGACTTATCATCTCATAAGCCCATTTGGGCTGGTCACGCGGTGCTAGGTGGCCAGCATTCCGAACCAATATTTCAACCAGATTACCGGCATGCTTTACGTAACCGGCCAACTCTCCATCAACTCGCCAGATGTTGCGGGGTGCAACTTTATAGCGATCGGATCCAGGGAACTTTAAGCGTTTTAAATAATTACGAGTCAGGGGATAGGCGACAACAATATCCAGCTGACCACTGTATATGCACACGGTATAGTATTTCAAGAGCTCTTCTATCCACGGCGCCACGCTTTCCATGATGTCTTTCTTCAGAAACATCTTAACCTTATTCTTCTTATCCATATCGTGAAAGGGCTTGTTTCCCACGTGGATGGCACGACGAGTTGCACCTGCCTGCAAAAAGTTGCCCAACTGAGTGACAAAATCCTCGTCCTGGTCCTGCAGTAAATTGTAATACCAATTAAAGCCCGTTAGGTTTTTGAATAGGGAGCCATTTGGTAAATCGCCTAGGATTAGGGAATCAAATATATCAGCGGCGCAGTCCATGTCATGGTTCCTAATGCACTCCGCGCCAACTGCCTCTGCCGCATGGAACTTCTCCAGTCCGTTGTCGTCTATCAAGCCCAACTGATAGAGATAGTCACCATATTTGAGCTGATGCAGTGGGTCAGATAGTCCATTGCCAATGGCCAGGCCCTTAAGCGGTATATAGTTATGACCAGTCTCAATTCCAGCCTGTGCCTTGTGTATATGATAAGCCAAAGCAGGCACATATTTGCCAGCATAGGATTCTCCGGTAATCCAGAAATCCGAGGAGTTGCTCCACTCGAATAACCTATAGAGCTGAATGATAGCTTCATGCAAATTACGACCCACACCGCATTCACACCGCGCGTAGCCCTCGTCATGATCGGTAAAACTAAAGCCAGTGCCCACAGGATTATCAATGTAGATCAAATTGTGTGTTTTGCTCCAGCTGTATTTCCGTTTTTGGAGCTTGTCGTGGGAAATAACCTGCAGTGGGCCATTCTCCATAAATAGACCAATCAGAGAGGAAGTGCCGGGACCTCCTTGAAGCCAGAGCACTACTGGCGCCTTCTCCGCATTCTCCTCGGCGGGAAAATACCAGAAGAACATGTTTGAATTGTAAGCCTCGTCAACGGTCAGATAACCCGAATAACTCTCAATGCCAAGGAACTGTGCGTCTGTAATCTGCGCCTTGCTCCGCACCTCCTTCCTGGATAACGAGTCATTGTTGATCAGGGGCGTAAGGAAGAGCGGCTCTCCAGGATCAATGCTATCGCTGTGGTACTTGAAACGGGGATACGGATTAATAAAGCTGCGCTGATAAGGCAGATCTTCTATATGAGCAGAGACGCACACTGCAGCTGCAATAGTAATAAATATGCAATTATTTAAAAATTGCATTGCAACTGTGGTTTTAGAGCTTGTGTAACTGCAAGTTAATACAGGTGGTGGCCTAGTCACTAGCTTGTAAATGAGTTTCTGCACTTAAATTTCGCTTTGTTGACCTGAGCAAATGTTGCTTGTTTGATTTAAAATTTCAGACTATTTAACAACAGGCTGTCAACAGTCTATATATATAACAGTCGATTGAAAGCGATTTATTTTTAGAATATCTGTTTCGATACCGATATTTCATGGCAATTAATCGATCTATTGTGAACTATAAACATATCGTTAGGGTGACCACACTATTCATTACGGCTGCCACAAGTGTGCGCGTGCATAAAATAAACGAGATTGCGCACTGCGCAGCTCTCTTAGCTCTGCAATATACCAACAAACGAATGTATACGTGACACCACGCAAAAGCTATATTAACACAACTAACTTAAAGTAAGAAAATTTAATTTGGAATATTAAAATTTGTACTGTCTATAATATAAACTTAATTTTTGTTTTCCACTAGCTGCCAAGCTGAATCAAATTGACGAACTGTAGTTGTGTGACGTCACATGTGCACATCGAAAAATCTGTCAATTCACATTTGTGACCCCTTTTATTTTATCTATGAAGTCTGGTCACTCCAACAGCTGCTTAAACATTCAACCAGTTAAAATGGCTGCTACAGCTTCATAATTTATTTATTGCTCTAATACATTGACTGCTGTGGACAATCGCACGAACATTGGAGCTGTATAAACAGCTTTTCTAGCAGCACAATCATCATTCCAATTGCACGGGATCTGCATTTTAATTTGCATCAGCAAACATGACGTGCTTCAACAATAACAACTGCATACGTAGCTGCTACCTTTGTTTGCTAGTTTGCGTACTCTGGAGCTGTTGCTTCAATCTGGTTAGGTGTGCTGCGGTGACCGAGGTAATTTTCTCACATAAAGTGCTAATTATATTGCAATATTGCCGAAGGGCAGCATATGTGTTCTAGCTTAAATGTGCCCACAGATGTTTTGTGTATTGATTTTGTTTTCTGACGTCACACATATGCATTCACCCACACATGTGTGTGTGTATAGGCATGCTGCTCCCGTGGCAAATTTAAAACTATTCAAATAGCTAATTATACACAAGTATGTATGTTATTTATGGCACTCACTTCACAGAATCAAAGTACGCAACGTTATCTGCAAAATGCTGCCCCGAGCAGTGGGACCAACAATGAGCGCATGCAGCAAATGCTCAAAGGCGTCGGAGCAGCCGAAATGAATTGGCCGCAGCGCGCCAAGCAGGAAGTAACCGATGTGAAGACTGAGATTTCCAAGCTAAATACAAGTATGTTAAACCTTTATATGCCTTAGTGCTAAATGCGGCCTTTTCTGTTTCCAAATACTTTCCAAAAATCCGTTTACCGATTCCGAGCATTTTTCATTTTAATTTTATGTTCTTCAGTCCACTGTATCATATCAATTATTTCCAATGAATGAAAATCAGCCCTATCGATTTAAGTTGGCGAATTACCCAGCTAGTTTTGTATGATTTGCTAAAAGATTAAAAGATATAAAAGATTACAGATTCAACGTAGATTAATTTTCGGAATTCCAAACAAAAATATACAATTGTTAAATTTCTTTCAGCCTATATCTATCAGAATGACTGGCCGGACAACGATGTGAAACTGGGCGCTGTCACAGCGGTAAGCTTTGACAGAGCTGGCAACGTAGTCATATTTCACAGAGTGGATCGAATTTGGGGACAAGCGACATTTGATAATTCAAACGTGTATCACGAGCGCAGCAGGGGACCCATTAAAGCAGCCACTGTGCTGGGTCTAGAAGCCGATACCGGTAAATTGCTATACGACTGGGGTAAAAATTTGTAAGCATCTCTAAGGCCAGTCCATTGCCCTTGATTTCTTGCTAATATAAACGTGCTTTTGCTTGCAGCTTTTACATGCCACATGGATTGAGCATTGATCCCGAGGACAATGTGTGGGTGACCGATGTTGCAATGCATCAGGTATTCAAATTTCCACCGCGTGGCGCAGGCGGCAAACCGCTACTTACGCTGGGCACTGCCTTTCAACCTGGAAGTGGCACAAAAAAATTCTGCAAACCCACCGCTGTGGCTGTGCTTAATAATGGTGACTTTTTTGTTGCTGATGGGTATTGTAATGCGCGTATTGTGAAGTACTCTAAGGACGGCGAGCAGATTACGTTCTGGGGACAAAGTTCCTTTTCCGGCTTCTCTTACGATATAGCACCGCCCAATTTCTTTGCCATACCCCATGCACTGACGCTGGTGCCCGAATTGGAGCTGCTCTGTGCTGCCGATCGTGAGAATGGACGTGTACAATGCTTCTACTCGAGCAATGGCACATTTCACTCCCAATACCATAACTCCGTCATCGGCGATCGTCTGTTCAGCATGGCCTATACACCAGCAGCTGGTAAGTCTAAGCCTTAACTGATTTGAAAGGTTTAATAGATTGGAATATTCGACAGGCGGTCAGTTGGTGATTGTTAATGGACCTACCGCCGAATTGGGCACATCGCCGCAGCATTACAACGAAGTGCATGGCTTTGTGATGAGCATGCGCACCCGACAATTAGTATCCAAGTTTGGCCCCAACAATATGCAGTTTGAGAACCCACACGATGTGGCCGTCACTGAGGATGGCAATGCGATTTATGTGGCTGAGCTAAATCCCATGCGCATACACAAATTCGTGCACAAATCGCTGGCCAAGCCCATGTCCTTGTCTGCATTAAAGGTAGTCCACGCGACTGATGCGTCCGCTGTAGCAGTGCCAACTGAAGCAGCTGGCACGACGCATCATCATCATCCCAGCGGCAAAGCCATATTGGTGGCATCGCTAATGTTGCTGTTTGCCGGCTCTACATTTGTACTGGCGCTTATCATGGCGCGTCGCCGCAAGCGAGGTAATCAAGCGGTCAATGCAATGCCGCAAAGCGATTTGGTCTATCGCAAGCTGGCCGCATCCAATTCAAATCTGTGCTAACCAATCCGATCACTCTCCAGTTCCATCATGTAGTTGTGTGTTTAAAATGTTTGCAACTTATTTTTAAGTTGCATTTTTTTTATTGGTGATTCCGTGTTTACACACCATTTTTGTAAATTTCTCAACGTAATTTTGTTCTCATTTTGTAATCTCATATTTTTTGTATGCAGCTATTTACATATACCTATACCTATATATACATATATATTTTATACAAAATACATACACAAATTTATACAATTTAATGAATAATGTACTCTTAAGTGTCTCTTTTGTTTTTTGTTTTGAATTGCAGCGAATGAATGAATATTCACCAAATTACTCAAGTGTCGCATGTAAGAACGTTGACTGCATGCCTTGTACATAAGCATTTTTCTGTGTCATTTTGTTTATTTTCAAATTAATTTGTCATTTGCTGCGGTTTCAACAGGTTGCCTGCCATTTGGTACACACAATCGGCGGCATGCATGGGAAAAGACCGAGGGCTTCAAGCTGGGCGGCCTGCTGGATCGCAACGGGTTTGAGAAGCTCGATCAGAATGCCAGCGATGAGGAGCAGGAGACGACAACGCTCTCGCAGTTCGCCTAGGCAAACAGCCATATACCAGGACCAAGAGACTTATATATTTTGTAAAGCTAACTAAGCATTCCTAGTTCTAGTTCTGAATACCTCAGTGAATTTTACTATATTTTAATTTTATACTTATACTTTGTGACTGTGTATACTTTCTGACCATTCCATTGCGATAATTTTTTCCAAATTGCTTTAAGTACACAATATATACATATTTATGTGCAATTATTTAAAAAACGATTTGAATTGTGTTTGTTGTCGTTGTATATATTTTCGTTACCACGTCTTCAGCAACGCAGTCGCTGTTGATAAAACTTAACTACATATCGGATTCAGATTCGGTATAAATATGTATATGTATATTGCAACTTATCGTCTAATAAGGCCCCTGTGCGGCAAATATCTTGCTATGGTTTTACATGCTCAGAACGTCATTGATTAGCTGCAGTCCAGGCACTTAAACAACCTGCGCCATAAATCCTTCGTTTTCCTCAGTTACAATTGCATCAATATTGTAGAATACTGCATGCATGAAAATGACAAAGCAGGATGCGCCCAGTGTCCAAAATAGCACAGCACCAGCTCCAACAAGGAAGAGCACTGGCGCCGCTCCCAGATTAAGCACTATAACTTGCTGCTTTGGCGATACCTGATGTCCCAGTACCATTATTTCTGTGTTTGTAGTGCGTATCTTGTGGCAACCATAGGCGACACCAGCAACAACCAGCAAAGTAAGCGGCGATGTAATACTAAAAGTTGAAAGTTAATTGTTTAAACAGTTGTTACAAACATACGTGTGTACACTTACAGACAGTAGATCATCAGCACAATAAATACGAATATGTAATTGCTTTGGAAATATGATAAATTGCGTAGAACACGATTATTGAGACGTTGCATGCTAACTGCGCTCTTGAAGTTGTTGATGTTGAAGAACACAGTCCAGGGACGCAAGGAGCGACGTACCATGTGTATCAGCTCCAAGGGTGAGGGCAAATTCTGTAGCTTGGGCAGGCTGTAATCATAAATATGGCATTAGATTTAACTTTGTCACAAAATGTGTAATGAAAGACTGTCTTTTTCAACCTCATCAAGTACTATACATATATAATTCTTGATCAACATCAATAAATGCGTTGGTCTAAGCATGTCTGCCTATTATAGTTTAGCAAAATGTTGAACCAAGCGATTGTCGCGAGTATTCCAAGATATGCAGACGTAAATCACCTAAGTCTTATTATTATTATATTATATATTACTATGTTATATTATATTGTTGACATCATTTAATCAAACTTGTATACTTTATAAATATCTGCTATTGGAACAATTGTGGACAAAAACTGATTTTTTGTAAGAAAAACCTTTTGGTTTAGCATAGTCTCAGCTAGGGCATTACGTCTTCGGCCCCACGGAAGATATAATCTATTTTGTGAAGATCAAGGCTTGTTCTGGGTACGCACCTTTGAATATCGAAGCTGAATCTTGTCTGAGCTCCACCAGCTGGCCGCGTCGGCACCTGCATGTCGCCGCTGACATCAATGCTTGTTTCTGCCATTGTCTTTGATGTTGCTAAAGTTGATGACGCGTCGTTTACTTGATGGCGTATTTAACGTTTCTTGGCCTTCAGCTGTACAGCTTCTTGATATGCTGCTCCGGTTCCGACTGATAAATGTATGTTCTTTTTTTATCGGCGACGGATGCTGTACAATGATCTGACGTGTTCAAGTTTTGACGACTACAACTTTAATAAAACATGGGATGCTGCTACATGAAGAGTGGGAGAAATGCCCAGCTGTTATCGTTTAATGCATACTATTAATTTATTGTAAGAATTTAACCCTGATCTGATGTTATTGTTTTTTTTAAACAGACAACAAAAACCAACAACCAACTCTGATGTGGCAAACTCACAAGGTTGACAACTCTACATTAGACAATTGAAGCAATGGTAACTCTGTTCAGCACAGCTGTCAAGTTTTCAATGTTGTCCAACACTGCCAGAAATATTCGCGCCTAATGGCGATTTGAAAAAAAGTAATATAGCAGAAAGTTACGGGATGATATGTACATTTCACGAATAGCTAGAAAACAGAACCACAGCAAATAAAAGACGTGCACATTGCTTTTTTTTCGAGGTCTCTGTTTTCACTTGACACACCATTTGGTTGTCGTTATATATTTATTTCCACTTTTAGAACGCAGTTTGCGAGACCTCATGTATATATTTTACATTTATAACTGTATAGTAATACATATATATATCATATAAGATTTTCAATAAATTCTTTGTTAAACGGTAGCATTTTACATACACACATCAATATATGTAAATACATTTATAATAATATTTTGATTCATTTTTTTTTTGAAATTTCTTTTCTGTATGTTTAGTATGTTTGTTTTGCGTTAGCCATTTCCATGTCTTTTCTTATGTATATTATATAATCACCTCTATAGATATTTAGAGAATATTTGTCCTTGTTAATCCGTTTATTGTTTTTACACTGAAACGCTTAAATATTTAAACATGAATATTTTTTGACATCAATAAGTAATGCTTGAAATTTATCCATCTCCCTGTTTTTCTTTACCAAGAAAACAACAACAAAAAGCTGCAAACCATATATGTATGTGATTTTGTGTGTACAGTAAATTGTTAAAGATACCGTTTGAGAATGTATATAGTAGTTATCTCTGATATATGTACTGTAAATGTATTCTATTCGAACTGCTTGTTGTTGTTCTAGCTGATGGGGCTCCTTGAAAACTTTTAAAATACATTTAAAAAAATCTATCATGTTATATATATGTGTATTAGAAATATTATAGTTCTCCAAATTGAGTTGATATATATTATTTTTATAGTTCTTAATTGTTTGTGTTCTCGTTTGCATCGCGTTAAGTGTCTCTCTACACTTAATAAATATATTATTATATAAATAAGTAGTTTTTTGTTGTTGTTTTTGTCAAAGAATAAGCATATTATGAGCTGGGTACATACAGATACTCGATTTCTAAATTTTACACACAATAACTGTTAATACATTTACGAATATATATGGATATATTTTGATTATATTATGCTTGTAAATTGTTGTACACACAAATGCGAATGCAAGCACATATAGTACATATATATGTATTTTAAATGTGTTTCAAAAATGTTTACTGTTCATACACAAAAATGAACATGTTTTTGGATACATATTTACTATATATATATATACATATATATATGGATATATATATATATATATATTGCCTACTGCTTGGCGGATAATCAATTAAACTATGGTATTTGGTATGGTTATCTTTTAGCTTGAAATTCGCCAATTTATCATTAAAGTTTTCGGTTTAGGTCTCTGGTAAACTCTAGTTGACTGTTGCCCTTATTTGTGGCAACAGCAAAAATGTATCCAAATATTTTAACTGCGTATTTGTTTGATTGGAATCAAATATTTGATTTGCTCGTTCAGCAAAGTTTTTTAAAAGTTTTTAGTATATTTGTTGTATTTTTTTTGAACGCACACACAAAGGACGTTAAGAAATGGCTTGGCTTAAAAACTTTAAGCTCATTTAGAGTCCAATCTCGCGCATGGCTCTATACAAACAAGGATTCTTCAAGCACTCTCGCGGTCCCAGCTGCCGTCCAGGATTACCGCGCAAAATCATCAGCAAGGATCGTGCCGAAGCCTGACACTCGTTGCTGCTGCCGCAGATGGTGTCCGCCTCGGCCAGGTACTGATAATCGCAGGCCACTGGCGAGGCGCCCTGTGTAGAAAACAAAAGGACCAAAAGGATCAGCATCAATCATCCACAGTTTAAGCTGTGTGGCTCAGCTACTTACGCAGAGATAACAAATTTGATGAACGCCACAGAGCGGTAGAAGTTCCTGGTTAAGATCATTGGAGATCAGATCAACGCTGCGGCAATGCTCCGCCATGGATTCAATTATTGGGCACTGATTGGAGCCAATGATGTAGTTCTTGTTGCCCAGATAGGCATCGTTGAGCGTCTCGTAGGGGGCACTGCTTATGTACAAAGTCTCCTCCATGGTGTTGGGCTGCTCCGGATAGGGCATATAGCCGCTGCGTTTCTTCTTCGACTGGAAGCTGTTGCCCTCACTGTGGAGTATGTGGTTAATCAATGTCTCATACCTCACTTCGTTGTACTTACTCAGACAGATCCTCGATCTGTTCCTTCCTGATGCTGTAGCGCTTCTTGGTGATCCACTGATTATCCAGCGTGCTTTCTTCCGAATCGGCTTCGATGACATTGCGCAAGATATGATTATCAACATCCACCGACTGACGCAGCTTGTCCAGTGCACGACGCATCTTCTCCAGACTGTAGGCGGTGGCCAAACGCGATAAGACATGATCCTTTAACTTACGTATCTCATCCTGATTGTTGATTCCCTCGTGTGCGCCGGTATACTTAATGGTCTCATCAATGATGAAATCCTCAATGGATTGTAACTTCTTATCCATGCTCTCCAGCTTCTCGGGATCAATGTCGCGCTTCTTCTTTTCAGCCATATCGTCCTGATCCTCATTGTTGTTGTTTTCATCGCTGATACTATGCTTCCTCGAATCGTTTCTGAAAATATGCAAAATTATTCTAGCCTTCATAGAAAACTGATTTTTTTTCCTTACTCTGACAGCTGCTCTGACTTCTTCTTGCGATCGAGCCCAAAGTATTGTGACCAATCGATGGACTTCTTGGCACGGAGCATCAAATGACCCACACTGGGACCATGCATATGATTGGAGCTGGCAGCGCGTTTCTTTTTGTGGCGCTGCTTTAAGGCATCACCTTCGTCCTCGCCCTCAGCGTTTCCCTCTTCATCATCCTGCATATGCTTGGAGCTGGCGGCGCGTTTCTTCTTGCGGCGTCGATTCATGGCATCACCGTCACCCTCACCCTCACCTTCGCCCTCGCCCTCATCATCCTCGTCGAACTCGTCGTGATCATCTTCATCGGAATTCTCCTCACCCTCGCCCTCGCCGTCGTGCTCCTCATGCTCTCCATATTCCTCATCGGAGTGATGCTCACTACGCTTGCGATGGTGTCCAGCATGTCCGTGCATCACCGACTCACCTGTGCCGGCTGCCTTAGGTGGTGCCTGAGTTACTGCCTCCTTGAGTACTCCATTGGTAACATTCACGCGTTGAAAGTTGATCTCCAGACGCATGTCACCCAGCGCGGTGGCCGTAGCTCCTGTCTCCGGTTGATGGGTGGTGGGTGAAGGCTTCAGCTGCTCCTCGGTTGAACGTTTCTTCTTCTCCTCCGACTGCTGCTGATCGCCGCCGGGCTTGCCGAATAGCTCGCTCAGCTCCTGTTCCACACGCTCATCAGTTTTGGCCATTGGCGACTCGCCCACGGCTCGCTTGGCCACCGGAAAACGCTTCTTCTTGTCGGCACTGTATGGCAACCAGGGCAGCACCGGGTAGGAGCGTTTCTTCTGCATTAGCAGATAATAGGGCGGCATGCGCATACGCTTCTTCTGCTCAAAGAGCTCCTCTCGCTCCTCACGCTCCTCACGCTCCTCGTCGCCGTTGTTGTGCAGCTCGTTCTCCTGCTGCTGATACTTCTCCCACAGCTGTCGCAGTGCCACCTTGTAACGCTCCTGCCGCTCATGTTCGCTTGCGTCCTCGATCTCGCGCAGGAACTGCTCCGTTAGCTCACTGTGGGTTGGCTCCCCAGCCTGGTTGCCCAGATTCTCACGTTCACGGAACACGGATGAGGCTCCTGGACCGGTCTCTGCAAAATATCAAAGTGCGTGTGTTGACTTTGACCTTCAGCTAAATCACATATTGGGCGACAGGCCGGCCTGACAGCCAGCCGGACTCGTGCCTTGACTATAAATTCAGCTTGTATAATTAATTGTGTGTGTGAGTGTAGGTGTCTGTGTGTGTGTGTGTGCGACTTATGGACACGCATCTATAGTTGTTGTAGACCCTTTGAGCACGGCCACACAGCCATTAAATCAAATGACAGGAAGTCTGCCGGGATGCTTGCGCCTGCTTCCAGCTCGTTGCATTTATCATTGAGTGAAAGTGGGGCCTAACTCCTACACACAGACATACACTCAAGCATAAGTTAAACCTGGCTAAGTGGTCTTAGCTCACAAGTGAAAGGCATTGTTATCCCAATCCATTTGAATCACTCAAGTGGACAAGCATACATATATGTACGAGTATCATAGCCATTCTCTTATATATGTATATGTATTTAGGATTTAGAGTTGTGTCAAATCGTTCAAAATAAGTTCGATGAAACGGCTGAATAAACTTAAGGAACTAACTACGCCTATGATCCTGATATTTCTTGATTTAGTTCATTCTGTTCGTTTTGTATTAAAGTGCCAATATATAAGTAGCTTTTATGTTTTGAATAAGATTTACTTTGGATGAATGTGCTAGATGTTTATCAAAAAGATAATTTTAAAAATGCATTAAAAATGGGACTCTCTATCTTTCAAAAGGTGAACGGAACAAAAATGTGTGTTTTTTTGATTTCTTATTGTATTTATATTATTATTGTTAGCAGGCTGATCTGGATGTTCAGATCTTAACTGGGTAGATTTCTTTATTCAAATCACCGTTATTACTATAATTAAGAAATAAGGAAATAAAAACAATAGCTTTTTGAAATATATATAATGGTATATTTTGTATTACTAGCAAATAAATTAGTTAATATGGTAGAATTTAAATATAGAAGTTAAGAGTCAGAAAAGAAATTAAAAAACAAGATTATAAAGAAAGTAAGGTATGGAACAACTTAAACAACAAATTCGCACGCCCAGTGAATGGGGAAGACTTATTCCTTTAATGGAACGACGCTTTACAACTCTGATAGGTAGATATATCTGTGTGTCTATCGATTACTCACCATACTGCTCGTCACGTTCCCTAAAGGGCGACGACGAGCGCTTTCGCTTCTCATCCACAAAGAGATTACTTGGAATCGTTTGCTGCACGTGTTCCTCATTGTACTCAATAGCGGTGAATGGCACATCTAGGCCCGTCTCATAGTTCTCGCTCTCGCGGTCTAAGTACTTGGCAAGTGCCTTATTTATTCTATGCCGATTCCGATTCTTATACTTGTTGCCAGTGCCGGTGCCAAATAAATCGCTATCTGCAAGTGTGCACACAATCGGGAGGGGGGAAAAAATGGAGAAGAACAACGTGAGAATACATGTGCTAAGTGCGGGGGGTCTAATGTGTGTGTGGTGTGTGTGTTGTGTAAAGGGCACTCGGTGCGTCACGTGCTCGATTACATGCGGGCTCAGCTGATGCTGCTCCTTAGCCTTTCTCTCTCTCACTGCTTGTCCTGGTATCAGTTACGCATTGGATTCTTATTTTGATTTGTCTGCCTTTGACAGCTGTCATGCCCAGAGTGCCTGACATTTAGATAACTTCGAGATTATTTTATTAGCCCACGTAAATAACATTTTTTAAATGTCAATGAGCATTGAGCGGAAATTTCACGATGACGCAAAATGGCTTCAAAATTAAATATTTCGCCACAACCAATAACCGTTAAATTTGGAACTTATCATATAAAATATTTTCATGTGTACTCAAACTTCAACTTGGTTGTGTTGCAAGTCAAAGAGCTATAGATAGTGGGCAGCATAGGAAGATAGTATAAAAAGCGGTAGTTCTTTGGTTAGGAGGAGGTTAGGATGAGGTTAGAAGGAGGTTAGGAGTACTGAAAAAATAGAAAGCAATTTCTGGAGGCAGAGAAAGACCTTATTGCAAATAGGTCAATTTTTATTTACATTTCTTTCATTATTTGTGCAATAAAGTCTTTTTTCGCCGCTGGAATTTGTAATTCTTATTTTAGGATCAAAATCGGATAATTTAGAGCACTCTTTACATGGAGGCGCCATAATAATAATAAGTAATTATAAATGCTTTTCCTAGACTTCAAACTTTCATAATTTTGTGAAAACTTAACCTATTTCTAAGCGGAAGGCTTTTTTTGGTCCTGTTTGACTTCTAGACTGATTTGGCATCTGCGATTTAATCATTAACAAAACTTAAAACTGTTGATGTTTTCAAGCTAATGACTTTGGCTTGTAGTTTCCAACTTTATAATAAATGTTCTTCCTAGACTTCATACTTTCCTTACTTTTGTCAAAACATAATAGATTTTCATGCGGAATGTCACATTGGTCATGGTTTGTCCTCTATAATGATTTAACCTCTGCATTATATTATTTTGATTTTAGGATTTTATCTCCATATATGTTTACTATGAATACGTGCTGTTTACATACATGTTAATGATTCATTCCTAAGTGCACTAAAATACTTTATGGCTTGCAGTGTGTGGGTTAAAAGTATATTTTAGTAAATAATAAAAATTTGTTTAAATAAGTGCTTTATAAGTGAGTTTTCTGCATGTCTTCTGTTGGGTTCTTTTTCTTCTTCTTTTCATAACTCTTTAATCTTTTCAAAGAACTGCAATTGACATTTAATTCTTTTTATATTCTGGCGTTGCTCCGCCCTAAACCCATTAATCCACTCTAGCTGCAAGCTGTTAATACTCCACTGGCAATTAGAGACTTACCTTCATCCCAATCTTCCAGTTCCGCAGCAAAGTGGGCCGAGGGGGGTGGCGCATTCAATGGATACTTGGCAGCCTCGCGGCGATGCAGCTCATCGACGGCCGCCTGCAGGGAGTAGGCGGCATGTGGCGGCGTCGCCAGGACTGAGGCAAGGACAAAGCCAAGTAGCCCCAGGACGGCAACAGCATGAGCAAATTGGCCGGCCATGGCTGCTGTTGCTCCTTAAAAATTGTTTCTTTCTGCTGGGTTAGAGGCGGCAAAATCCCGCTGTCGAGGCATTAAAAAGTGAAAGGATATGCGCATTAATAATATTTTATGCGCGGCACGTTTCAGGTACGAAAAAGTAAGAGATATCCTCTGGCAAACTTTTAATTACATTAACACTTTAAAGCGTTTGCCAGTGTCTGTGTTTGCGTGTGTGTGAGTATGTGTGTGTGTGTGTGTTTTATCAGGTGTCACATAACCTGGCAGCATTTGAGGTTCATTGTCACCTGGAAGTTCATTATGCGTGCTTTATATGCGCGTTAAACTCCATATTATACAAATAATTCTGCATAAAATTCGAATAATGCGAATTTGTAAGTTGTCGGGCACATAACTATGCAAATTGTGGTGCTCACAGCTGCCACTTGGAAAAGCATTTCAATTATTTCTCATCTGTAGCTCTAATGAACTGCTGACGCAGACAGAGTCTAACAGCACGACACACAGCCCACAGATAAATCAATAAAATTCCAATGTGTGTGCATATTTCAGCATCTGCTGTGCCCAGGAGTGTCAGGACTGTTACCAGCATTCCTCAACGTTGACAAAGACCAGCTCAGCTCCCACAATTATGCTCATGCACAGCAAGATGCCATTGACGACCATTTCCGGTGGCCATATTCGTAACGGATTCAGCATTTTCTTGTCGCCCACATAAGTATGCTATGCCTGGCATGCTGAATTGAATATGAATATGTATGGGTGCACAGTGGCACAAAGCTGTGTTGCACAGTGCTGTCTTATGCCTGTTGCTCGGTCTCTTCATTATATGACAAAGATGATGTATATGTATGGTGTATTTGTGTCCATAGTTTTTTATTTTCAAAGGACCTGCTCCATTCATACTGTTCCTGGGCCACGCTTACTGTTCATATTGCCATGGAATTTATGATGGACGTTGCCTTTGAGCGCCATTAAATGTCAAGGCAGCTGCTTTTCATTTCAGCTTTTACTATATCAGCGCCCACTTCCCCCTGGCCGTCTCGCCTGCAGCTGTTGATGTTTTTAGTTTCTGCTCTTGTTATTGTTATTGTTTTTATAATATTATTATTGCTGCTTGGCTGCTTCTTGTCTAAGCTAAACTCGCTCCTTCCACGCCTCAGTCTGGATAAAAGTTTAACGAGCAGCGGCGCAAAAGCATAAAATTAATTTACTTTAACTTATGTAATTCGTCTTGATGGCGGCATCTTTGTCTGCAACTTACTTTCGCAAAATATGTTAACTTCAACGTAAATTGGCTAATGTATTTCGTATACTTACACAACTTTGACTTACATTTTCGGCAACAATTTTCAAGCTGTGTTAGAACACTTTAATTGTAATTTAAAACTCTTCGCGGCATCTGAGCACACCTAACTTGCAAAACTTTTTGACCCAATTTGAGCTGTTTTAACTTTAAATTCGAGTTTAATTCGCACGGTCTTTTAATAATGCAGCAAAAATAATTTATAAAAAGTTTGCGAATTTGAAATATGGCTACAGGAAAATATATGATTCATTATGCCAAGCCGAAAATTATTTCATAAACAAAGATTTACATAATTTCAGAATGTTTTCATTGCAAGTTTGAATTCCCTTGCAGAGGGTATTATAATTTTAACACGAAATGTATAACGCATTTAAGAAGACGTTCCTAGCCCCAAAAAATATATAAATGAGATCTTACCCAACCAACTACATAATTAGAATTTAGACTATCTTGATGAAAATTGGCATATATGTTTCTTTTTGGCTCAGATTGATAAAATGATACAGAGATACGAAAATCTTGTTGTCTTATAAGGATATTTCAAACAAACTCAGTATATCTGATTTGTTATTAAATAAAATCGGACTATTATATCTTATAGTTGCCATTAGAACAAATTAGTTATTATATGAAATACACTTCTGTTTTTATAGAGAAGCTTTATTATACTTTCAAAAGATTAGTTGTATTTTATCAAAGTCGGAAGAATATATCGTATACTGACATCAGAGAAATCAGATGAAACTTGAGTGTTTGTATAAAAAACATTGCTGTAAGGATATATATCTTCAGCATGCCAAAGAGAGTTGTTCATACTTGATTTATTCTTGCAAATAAATAATATTTTATAAAAATAGTTAAACATTTTATAATATTTTTGTTTTTAATGCACCATGTATCACAAGGCGTATGAGTTATAAAGCTATGTAAGAGTTGTCCATAAGTTGGTATGATCAAAAGTCAAACTGTTGATTGTAGTACCAATCGGCTTTGAGCTATAGAAATGTGTATGTATGTACAACCCACAAAAGTATCTATCTTAGAATTTCTGCCTTGAGATATTAGTCTTAACCAGCTTTGAAAAGGCATTTCCTACTATCCGTGTTGATAGACAGCGCAGCAGAGCAGAAGCAGCCATTAGATGTAACTTATATTATACATACAGGATATAACAGCGTCAACTGTGTGTTGTAGAGCCGAGCAGGACATGCAAATTGGCTTGTGCAACGGCAATATAATTTGATTTTGTCAGCGAACCCAGGATGATGGAAGATATGTATGTATTTCAGCGCCACGCACCGCCAAGGCAATCAAATTGAGATAAATTCAATTGAGAGGCCAGATTGAGTGGAATATATACATCTATATACATATATATCTGCACATATACTATATCTGGCCAGAAGCTGGTGCTAGGAAACACTTACAGACGTGACTAATTAAACGCTTGGCATAGGCACCAAGCGGCTCTTCAATAATTCAATTGCCAGCAAAATGGGGTCCTTTTTATGGAGGCAGTCCTTGTTATCCAACAGTTTGTTGAGGTATTTTCGTGTGAGCGCGTATTATTTATTCAACTTGAGCCCACGGCAGTTACTCAACTGCCAAACTGACAAAAGCAGGCCTTAACAAAGCCCATTATAAAACATTGAAGCATAGAAACAGTTTCCAGCTAAAAACAATTCCTTTTAACTTATTGACACAACGCCCACGCTTACCACCAAAAACAAATCAATGGACGGCTTCAGCTGCTCCTGCAGAGTTTCAGGCTCCTGTTGGCAATGTGAAAAATTGCACTCAGCTTTCCTTATCCTTTTGTAATCACGCGCACAATGAAGCTGTCCACTTTACATTTCTTGCAGTTGTATTTTACAGATTTTTCTTTATTTTTAAGTCTTTGTGTGTGTGCTATTTGACGACGGCAAATAAAAATGGTAGACACTTTTCACAACATGGCGTCACTCCTACGCCTTCTTCTGCTACAAGGACTCGCTCGCACTTGGACTACTTGCACCAGCCACAGTCAAGACGGAACCAAGAGTGACATCAAATTCGCGACGCTTCTGCAATTTATACAATCGCAGCACAGCACGAAGGGACTCGACCAACACACGAAGTGCTCACGCTAAAGAGCGAGCAAGTATGCGAGAGAGAGAGAGACAGATAGAAAGAGTACCAGAGAGTGCTTTCGCCTTTGCGTGGGCGAAGCTGTTGCTTGAAAAAGCTTTTTCCTCTTCTGCTGTTGTTGCTGTTGCTGCTCTTGTTCTGGCTTAACCACTGCAGCATTGTGATTGCAACTGAACAGATTTATTTATCATATGATATTATCTCTGTATGTGAAATACTAAGCATATATAAAAGCTTTACTTTACTAGTGTTGAAGCGACAATGTACACAATAAGCTATCATGAAAGCATAAATAACAAGTAGGATGCTTGCAGTCCGAATTTCCAGACTGTCATATACTCTGTTCCCAACTTAGGAATCGCGGGGGTAAATATATTTGGCTTCTTATACTTCAAGGAGATTACCAACAGTCGAAATATAATATATAGTAACCCTACCTTTGAAATTCTGTTCAGTTTTGAGGAATGGAAGTGAACAAATGTTGTCTTTAGCACAGACTAGAGTATATAATCTATATCTTCCTCCCCTAGAGTCCTTCCTAGAGTCAGTAAATTTGACATACAGACTACTGTTCAACTCATTAATAGTTTTGAATAAAAATATTGTTAGCACGCCCCTTTCCGCCTCCACAAACAAGCAAAAGAGAACAGCCCAGAAACAGAGTATACTGCAGCGAAGAACTTCCGACTGAAACTTTTCTATTTTCTTATTTTTTATGTAGTTTTATAAAAATCTGCGTCATACTATAGTCTTTTTTCTGATGAGCTAAAATCCCTTGGAATTCCGATTATAAAACTTTTTCAATACGTGTTCAAAGGAATTTTCCTATGCCCAAAGTCCTAGTGCCACTGAAAAGAAAATAAATTGCGTGGGTTGCTTCCTAAAAGCCACCTGTTGTTGTTGTAATAGCTGGTGAAATGAACTGCGCTCAGCAAACCCGAGCAATAAATCAATTACATGCAGATACCCATTTATAATTTACGGAAAAATTAATTACACTTACCATAGCCTTAATGAGGCGTTATTGAAATTTGATAGCTGAAATTCACTAGAAATTATTAACACCAAAATGCACCTGGGAGAAACACAACCAAAACCAAAGGATAGCAGCGAGCTACTAATGAAAAGCTTAAAAGCGCAGCATTGAATGCAATGAAATTCGATTGGAAAACTGCGCATGAGCAGGACATTAGGTACAGAGATTCGTAAGTACATAGGTAGGCCCGGCAACAGGAACAGAACAGTACAGAACAGAACAGAACAGAACAGAGCAGCATGTTTGGGTTTGTTGTTGCCCCAGCCTTGGGCGAATCCACCCCAACACAGAACCGAACTGTTGCTTCTGGCTGCACCACCACAACCATCACCTGTTACATGCCAATTACCGTACATTCGGCAATTACTTCCGGAACGGGAGATTGACTCGGTCCCGGACTCGGACTCGGATTCGGACCCGGACTCCCATGTCTATTTATGTATACGAAGCTGCAGCTCAAAGCTGCATAACATCCAATTGCATCTATTTTGGGCATCGAGCCCGGAATAAGGAATAAGGGTCACCTGAACTGGAATGCGTGCAGAATGTATGCACAGACTACATATGTATGAGTGCAACTTTATTATTCCATTTGACGTCAACTCTCGTTAAGCACTCGCACATCTGTGCCCCTTCTGGACAATCAGCTCCTTTGCTGTCGTCCTGCAATTGCAGCCATATGTTCAACTTAATATTTGCTCCTGTGGTTGTCAAGTCATACTTATAAAGAGGATTAAAGTATTTCTGTCTCTGAAATATCTGAATAGCTGTATTGATATGGCTTGGTAGTTAAAAGGGAACATTGTTTTTCTTTATTATTACCATATTAATGAGGATCTTTGGAAGGTAGCTGGGTATTTACCTTATCTTATGGCAAAGGATTGTTGGATACAATATGATATGATTTGTATACTCGTGGTATTTTTGAATTGACTGGGAAGCTACGTTTATATACAAGTAGATTTTCGGATGCATGGTCTGGAATATCCCATATTTGAAGGACGCTGAATCTGTTAACAGTATTAGAGAAGCTACATACCAAATTTGATAACTGTAGCTCTTATCTATCGATGTTCGCACAAAAGACCCTCAGGTCGCAGTATCTTCTCCCTGATTCCCTTTTACTTATCATTATTATTATCAGTCAAAGAAATTTCGAATCCGTAGTGCATCTAGTCAAGTATAAATGTATAGAGTTTATTCACATCTTTTATTATGGCAATTCATATAGAATTATTAATCGAGTATATACAAAATAAATATGGTATTACATGCATGAATATGTTAGATTAAATGTTATGAATATAATGCTCCTAAAGCTAAGCTACAATTACTAGTAATCTACTTTGCTGTATATTCGTATTCACAAGTAGTCGAAACTACTAAAGCTTAAATTCTTCACATCCTTCGGTTCATAGATATATGTCTAAATCTTGATAATGCCAAAGTAGCTGCGATTATTGGAATCCCTTAAAATTACATTACGATCTCGATGGATATCGCGCAAATGAATTGTCTCCTGCTCCTGCAGATGGATGAGGCCGCTGGTGTGGCAAGTATGCACCTTTTGTGGCAAATTGGTGGGCACTGTGTTGAGGCACTGTAGAAAGGAGTTGTTGCCGTGGAAGATGATAAACCCGTTCTGATCGTGTGTATTGTTGTAGCATATCTGGGCATACACATAGTATAACCCCGCCTGATGCACCGTCAGAACGCCTTTGTCGACGCTGAAGTGTTGCTGCCACTGATTGTCGCTGCTGGCGGTCGCATGGCCAATATACATGTCACCATCATATCCTAAAAAGAAGTTCCAGAATTAAGTTAACCAGTCTATTGGGGAGTGAATTGTTACTTACCGCTTATCTTGAGGGGCGCAGTGTGGTGCGGGACCTTGCGATTCAGGTGAAAATGAGCAGCGGTCGTGAAGGATGCACCGTTGCCGTTGCTTAGGGATTTCGCTGAAACAGGAGATTCGCCTGTAAATTAACAGATGCGCATGACAGAAATTTGTATTTTTGTGGTTTATGTTTTTGCCAATTAAAATGATATTAAAACAATGCCACACTTACCTTTGCGCACCAAGAGACGTTGGCGTCCTTGACGCATACGTGGCCGCAGCTTTCGTTGGTGGTGCAGCACCGAACCATCAGAGGATGCACCGCTGAGAAATGTTAAATTAAAACAGCAATTAAATCAGTATCCTTTAGAGAAAGTTTCGTTGTTAGAGCTACTCACCTATCCTTCGATTGATTGTCTTTCCTGGTTTGGTTCTGGTTCTGTGCCACATCGTTGCTCTGCAGCTCATTGCGAACCTCCGCAATAGAGCGAGATTTTCTATATAAGGGATGATTATTGTATTGTTTCATTTAGTTATTATATCAACTCACCGTTCTTTCTTCTTTTTAGAGTCGTTGTAGCTGGTGAAATCTTCAAAGACATTATCATCATTGGATGCTGAGGAACTGGATGCAACAGCAGCTTCTGTTTCACCCGTGCTGCTCTGAACTGTTGTTTTTGTTTCATCCGCTTCCTGTTTTATCAAATCGAGATACTCATCATAGTCCGTTTTCTCATTGCCTGCATCGTCCTCATCCTCATCCTCGATGTCACTATCGACCCAGCTGTCGTCGTCGCCATCCTCATCCTCATCATCGTCCTCGCCTTCTAGGTCATCCAGTTTGCTGGGATCCTGAATGAGCAGGTTCGTGTACTGCAATATAAAGCAGATACCATAACATTTTGGGGTCAATTACTTTTCCACAAGTACGTGACTTGTGGCGGGACCTGCCCTCATATCTAATAATGCACATTTCTCATATACATTTCTGATTTCATATTTAAAAATACGCGCACTCATTTAAAGATACTTTTTCATCTCTTTTGGCTTTAGCTTTAATTGCTGGCGCCTCCCTAACTCTCTAGAGAAATGTACTGTGGCGCCGTTTTCAACATATATATCTATACATATACATACTTATATAGATTGCCCCACACACATACACACACACACAAACGGATCAATAAATTTAAAATCTTGAAAGATCTATGCCATTGATGAGATCAGATCAGTCGTCACTTTTAGATATATGCGCACAAAAGCCATAATTTCTTCTAATAAATAATGTAGAGTCCATAAGGCGATTGCCTTGAGCGCATATTATTCAACCTAAAAAATGTAATTGATTTCTCGAAAAGCAAGCTTAAGTAAGCATCTCAAGTGTGAAGATTTGCTGGAACTAGATAACCCATAAATTACCCTGATCTCCTGTTGGGCAAAGCCTATTAAATGTTTATTGACTGGTTTATCTTAAGAGATTTGGCTTTTGACAGCTCTCTAGTTTATAGACGTGTGATTTCTCAAAAAAATACTAATTAATTAGGTGAAAAGCATTTTCGAAAATGATAAACCAGCAGTTTTCTAGAAAACATATACATTTTCACATTGTATTCATTTGTAAAAAATATACAAAAAATGAAGACAACAAAACACAAAAACTAATTTATAAAAGAATTCGTAAAATATTTTAATTTGAGCACATATGTCTATAAATACCAGTGTCCCATATATATATATATTTTTCATTTTGTGTGGCGCTCTAAAATTATTATTATTATTTTTGTTCTTCATTTTAGTGACGCAACAAAAACTTAAAAATAGAAAATAATAACATTATTATGGTAATTTTGTGAGCAACACTTACCTCTTTTTGGAACTCAGCCATGTCCTCCAGATAGTTAATGCCCAGTCTTTGCCTCAGACTATCCACTTCTCGCCTCAGACAACCCAGATCACTCTCCAGCTGTCGGACGCGTGTCGTCTGCCATATCTGGGAATCGTAGGGAAACTCTTAAGTAATATGCCTTATAGTTGGTCAGTACTTAAGGGACTGCTTGCGTCATAAATAATGCGTGTATGGAATCACTTGAGCTAGCCGAAGATACACGCTGTGATCATGTGTTTATTCTCAATCATCCCAAGGGAAGCCATTAAAAAGCTCAATGTAAACATCAGCCAGAAGTAAAGGCAATACCATACTCAAAAAGTTTTGTATTTTGTTTTTGTTACAATTTAAATATTTGCTAATACATTCGACATCACTTTGAATGCGGTTCCATTGAATTATATTCATATATACATATATAATTGCTCAACAAAGTAAGACGATTTTGTTCAAATTCCTACAATTATTGTAATGAGCTTTAATTATGCCGTTAGGCGGTGCTAAAAGTAACACATCGCATAATCCCAAACAGCGAACTTTGACATCAGCACCCCAAAAAAAATAATACAAAATGAACGAAAAACCACAGACAAAGAAAGATTTCAATGTGCACACAAGATGAACAAATAATAACTAAAGAGGCGAGCATGCTAGACTAAATAGTACCCTATGCACAAAGTGTACTTTTTAAGAAGGAACCTCATAAATAATATATAATATAATGTAATAATATAATTAAAATGATAGTTAATAATACTACTTTGTGTGTACTCAACAGAACTATGTTTACTCGTATATATCACAAATTATTTATATTTATGTCCAATAAGCAGCTGAAGGTTTATGGCAATCTTTTATGAGTCTTCAGAGATTTCAGCACTTCAGAAATAAGAATACATGTATGTAGTACACCCTTCATAATTCTTCTTGAGTAAATTACAGTCTAACACCGCCCAGGCGCATAATCTTTTTAATGGATCATTAACATTCTGTGCGAGTAGCCGCAACTTTCGACGCGTTGCTCAATATGACACTGCCAGCGCCTTTTCCTATCGGATTTTTGTATATAACATATTTCTTTCTTTTATGTCTTGACTTGCTTCTTGCCTCTTGCCCAAAGGCGGCACCCAAAAAAAAGAAAAAAGTAAAATGAAATATATAAAGTAAACCCACCATTTGCCGGTTAGGACGGGCCGCAGGCCGCTCAACTTGAGCCGCATATGACAAGTACTCGTAAGTTTTTTGAGACATGTGTACTGGATTCTTGTGATTGTGTGCATAAATTATGAGTGCGCCATGGAACTTGTTTATGAAATTATTGAATTAAGCTTGTGCATTGATCGTGAAAAGACGGGCAGCACAGTTTATACGGCAGCATGTGACAGGGATAGAAACAACAAGGCCATTATCGTGGGCCTTCAGAGTACACAGTGAGAAAAGAACGAGCTACACTCAATATTCAAACTATCAGGCCTGTTCGCATCTCCGATTCAAAGCTAATTATTCGGAGTTGAATTTGTTCGCTGATCGTTTAAATATGCTTTGAAAAGTTTTTCCTTTGGAGCAGTTGCATTTAAACTAATCAAATATAGCTTCAACAAGTAAAACCACATGGTATTTCATCAAAAAACAAAAAAGAAAATCTAAAAGATTCCGAATAAAAAGTTCTTGGCAGTGGAAACAAGTACTTAATGTTATAAACATGAAAGTTTGAGTATTCTAAAGACAAGTAGTATATCTTAACTTTAACCTGATTAACCCAACTTTTATAGGGAGTTAAGATACCCAATATTCGAACTATACAGTCATTTCCCTTTTGAAATTTTAATATTTCTTTTTGAGTTAAATTCTATTTACCTATGTATAGGTTAACCTTGCAGTGTATTATTTGGTCAAGTCTGCTTTCAATTTCGACTGCCTCTCACTTCTACAAACTGATGCTGTGGCTGCATTTTGTGAATTTTTGTAAATGCTGTAAGTTCACTTTGTCCCCTTATATTATGACAGCTTTCTGGATAACACCAAAATGTAAACAAGTTTCCCATTTAGCCTTATCCATAAATCGTACTGGCAGACGTAATTTAATCTCGTTGCGCCAGCAGAAAAACTTTTTTTCCACTTTCACCAATGCTGATGAGGGTCACTCCTCTGGACATATGTACGTAGATATCAATCGCTCTTTTGTGGCGTACAGGCAAATTGAATTAAAATCTTAACAAAGATTTATACGACTGTGCGGCAAGACGACCGAAGCCAATCCAAATCATTTACAAGTCAATTGACAATTGTACGATTTCCGTTTCAGAAGGCAATCTCTGTGCATGATTCCAAAGGGCACGCGTATTCAGCGGATACTATATGCAGTGTATAATCAAAGTCGGTTCCCCACTCGCTCGCCAAAGAGTTTCGCAAGATATTTGCATATTATACAATTCTGTGATAGTAGTAGCAAAAGTTTTTATCAGAATCCAGAGCAAAATGTCAACTTCCTATGAAGATGCGGCCATGATGCGTCATAGAGTTACGACCTGAAAGTTGTCGAGTACATTCTAAAAGGGAAAGGGATAGGAGTACACATTCAGTGCATATGTAACTAAAATTAAGAATTTCCTAGCGCTGTTTCTTTCAAAATAAACAAAACTGAAGAACAGACAAACACTGGCTACTTGAGAACTTCAAACAGTTCATCCGTTAGCACCTTGTTAAGTATCTCCCATGTTTATGAGCAACAAGATTGAGATTTGTATCTGCAACGTCGCCGGTTTGTCTCTGTCTCAGCTACCTAAGATTCTCTCTACTCACTCTCGCTCTCTCTCTCTCTCGCTCTCTTGGGTCTTGGGTGATCAGCTTGTTTGGTTTATGGTCATCATTAGGAAACGATTTGGCTAAAGACACGCTTCAGTTTTGATCCGAGGCGACTCAGACGGGTTTTATTGTTGGAAGGCTGCCTCAAGACATACATATATACATACCTATATACAACTTATGTAGTATTTATATATATTTGTAACATATTCTGCCAAAAGCTATATGCATAGTTTTTATACATGGTGTTTTCAGACCTAATGGCTGTCGGTCACGCATCATAAAGTTCGCTTTATGGTTTTCAATTTGAATATTTTAATTATAAACTTAAATTTTGAATTCATAAACAAAAGCTTGATGACATATTTCTATGCAAATGCGCTTGATGGTGTTTTAGATTATTTGTTAGAAATTAAGAAATCAAACTAAACGAATAATTGTGTATTACTTACAGTCAAACTGAAGATACCAGCCACAAGGACCAGTGCAATAACTCCCAAGACAATTGGTATAAGATGTTTAGTCTTCCGTTTTGAGTTCGTTACGCTCGACTGCTTGGCCGGGAAATTATTAACGACACTCGTCGGTGTTATAAACGGCTTAAGTGTCTCCGCTGTCATAATTGATGTATGCAATTAATCAAGCGTTAAGCGGTTACAGACAGTACGTCTAGGACCGTATAGATCGGTACTAGTATATGTGTGTATCTCTGGAATGCTGCTATTGTCACAGCAACCGTCAAGTGCACTTTAAGTCTCGGAGTAGACACACTAAAACAAAAACCAGCACGGACACGAGCACTTTTTATAACAAGATCAGCAACAATTTGCTAAAAACACTCGCGCACTTTAGTGGACAGCCCTTGAAGATTTTTTGCTGCACTCTTCGCAGTTTTTTTTCCTTTTTATTTATATTTTTTAATTGACGTGCAATTTTCTGAAAAAAGTATTGGAAAAACGAGTTTTGCGCTACACACGAGAAATCTTTGGAACGTCTTAGTTGAGACAATTCTGCAGCGTTGTTTATCAGTTGTTGTACTTTTATGTAGTTTTGATAAAATTTCTTGTCTAAAATTGGTGATATTCTTTTTATATAGTATAGTACGTTTTTCTAGGAAACAGCGCGTGTTCGACTCTTTGTGTTGACTAACTAAGATACCGAGATATCGAGATACTTGCTGTCACGCACGCGCTCCAGATACGTCCGTTTGCGTCTGCGACTCGCGTTCAACTGAGCGCTAATTCTTCGCCTGGCCGTGTGCCTTAAGCGAGGCAGCAGCACCGAGAGATTGGCACGCGCTCTCCGGCAAGAGATCGAGAATGGGCCTGAGAATGAGAACGAGAATGAGAACGGAACAATGTGTGTACTGCCAATTATTTTGGCAAGCTCTGTGGGGTGCCGGTGCCTGGACAAGAAGCGATCTGACTTTTTGTTAGTTTTGGGAACAACAATACACAATATTGTATATTGACTTTTGCGCAGTTTTTATTTTTTTTTGCTATATTGATCTGTTTTGTTTAGTTTTTCCCCTTTTGGCTTTTTTTGGTGCAGTTGATTTTTTAAGAGGGTTGCAAATCAAAGTCCAGCGATTGTTATTTGAAATGTGCACCACTAGGCAGTTTATTGAACGCAAACAAACACACCCCAAAAATGATTTCATGTGACTTTTGCGATAACATTGCACATTCTACAGACCCCTACAATTGCACGGCGCACTAAATTGAAATATTGAGCGTTATACGAATTTTTGGAATCTAATACCTTATATACACAACAGTAAAGTACATACTACATATATGTAGTATGTTATGTATAGTATAGTGTTGGCGATAAGACGAGGGCGCCATTAGGCCGAAGTTAACTTTGGGTTTTTCATTAGAATGCTATTTATTATTACTTAGTACTAGTTAATGCCGATTTCTATGACGCCGGCTTATCAGCAAAGGCAGCCATAACGACGACAGCCTGACATATTTTCAGAGAGTTCAGATTCTATACAATGGCATGCCATAAAACTAACGTGGTATGCTACTGTCTCGACAAACAGTCTCTGCCTGCCTGACATTATAAATATATTAAGGAGGATTTAATGCACATATGTATGCATCCTCGTCGGCAGCGGCGACAGCTAATTAGTTTAAAATTGACGGCGGCGGCGACAGGTAGGCAGGTAAGAACTGGCACGCGAAAGGAAAACAGCCATTAAAATGGCGCCAAGCATGTGACAGCTGACAGGTCGGTCACTTCCGGAAATAGGTTTCTGATTTGGTTATCGTTGCACTTAGCCCACAAGTGGACTTTTGTGTGTACTATGTACGAGTACGTAACTATTTGCCATCGGAACGGGGCAAGGGCAACACTGCCGGGCATAATTCAAAGTCAATGTCATTAATTGCTGTTGCATACTTGAGCCGTTTATTCAATTGGTCGCTTATAGCTTACAGTTATTCAACTCGGTGTCTTAAGTGTATTTCTTCAATATTCAGCATACATGAGTTGTTTGGTTTTTTTTGTTTTTTTGTTTTTTTGCCACCATTTATCGCGCGTACATCGGTCAAAATTTATAGGCAGAGGGCAATCCACAGCTCAACGATGCTTGAAATGAATTTCTTTCGAACGACTTTTGCGCTTGTCTAGCTTTATCTGTGTTCATTGCCTGCCAGATCGTTTTACGGCGAAAACATCCACAATTCTCATACGGACAAGCACTCACACTTGTTTCTGTATCGTAGTTCAGCGTAATTAAAATTCGTTGCGATAATTAATATCTGACAAGCGAGCTTATTTCTGCAGCAATCAAGTGCTTTCAATGTCAATACATTATGTGGAGCCATCGCAATATCACACAAACAAACATATTCCTAGATATGTCTTTACATGTGTGTCGCATGTATAGCAGATGACAATTAATAAAAGCATACAATGTGTACATTATCAGATCTAGGGAGGTCTATTAACGTTATGTGGCGGAAGCATTAGAACAACGGTCGATAACAATTTGAAATGAAAGCCGTGACATGTACTATTCCATCTCACGTAAATGCTAACCTTGTTGGTCTTCAATTAGTTACTGATTTAACAATATCAGATTAAACATTAATTAAAAGCATACAACATTTATATATTACAATATCCATTAGCTTAAACGAGGTTAATAATTTCGGAAATGTATCGAATCAAGCTCTCTAGTCCTTAATTTAATTGTACTTTTGCAAAAGATAGCTTGTATTGTTACTCCTTGTTATCAGGTTATCATAGTACATAGTACGCCACCATTAATACTAATACCCTTAAAAGAAGAAAGAACGGCTATCTTCGGAGTGCCGAAGCTGTATACCTAGCAGCTATGTAATATAGTGTTCCGATTTTGACCAAATTATAGGAAACTATTTGAAGTATTATAAAACTCTCACTAAGTTTGGATGAAATATTTGTATAAACAACAAGTAAGAATGCTATAGCCAAGTATACCCGACTACGAAACTCCTGTATCCAGGTCAAAAATTTCTGATCGCACCTACGTAAACTTACACATACACACACATACATACACAAGGGCGCACACACACGAGCCACAGCGCAAGCGAAGCATTTTAAATGGTGGCTGTGCTTCTTCTTCCCCTTGCTGCAGCACTGAATCTTCTTTCATGAATAACTTCCGTGTTTATTATCCGATCGACTTTAAATTTGGACAGTAGATTAAGAGGGACTAAGGTATTGGACATGCTAAATCTTAAAGCTATATCTTGAAAATTGTAACTGTAAAACGGTTTTTATCGAATAGCGGGGGAACGGGGGGAGATATCTCAAATCTAAAATAAACTTGACCTGCTCCCGCTATACACGAACCTACACTCCAAATTTGGTGTATCTAGCTCTTATAGTTGCTGAGATCCTTGCGTTCATACATACGGACGGACAGACGGACATACGGACGGACGGACAGACGGACAGACAGACGGACAGACAGACGGACATGGCCAAATCGAAATCTCTTTTGATACTGATCAAGAATATATATACTTTATATGGTCGGAGATGTCTCCTTCTGCCTGTTACATACATTTGCACAGATTTGGTACCCCCTTTTTACCCATTTTATGGGTACAGGGAGTAAAAAGTTTGATATAGTGAAATAGTGGTCTGATTTTGACCAAATTTGGCTAGATTGTATAAACTGTCTAGACACTCGGCTTGGGAAAGTTTGGTAATGATACATTAATAAACAAAAAGGTTTTTCATACAAAAACATATTTGTCGATCGATCATTCATATGGCAGCTATATGTTATAGTAGTCCGATCCGTCCGGTTCTGACATATGTACTGCCTGCAGCAAAAAGCAGGGTCTGTGCCAAGTTTCATTACGATAGCTTTAAAACTGAGAGAGTAGTTCGCATAGAAACAGACGGACAAACGGACATGGCTATATCGACTCGGCTATTCATGCTGATTCAGAATATATATACTTTGTTGGGACGGAAACGTCGACCGGTTCCGACAAATATGTACTGCCTGCAGCAAAAGAAAGGGTCTACGCCTTTATTAATTTTCTTAATGATGGTTGCAGACAATCAATACGTCGTCAGAATCAAATTTGGAAGGCATGAAGTAACTTCAGCCACTGACTATTGAGCTTAATACACTTTCCAACTCAAGAAGACAGTGTGTTTCCCGCAGAAATCGATTATAGCTATCGCCAGCACTGTCGTGAAAAGTATCGCTGCAGCAAAAATTGCGACTATCGTTTCCAATCAACCCTGCACCGTGACCGCGCTTGACAACTCTGCACTTTCAGCTGGCTGCTTGAAGTCGAAAAAAAAAATGAGGTCGACGAGGCAGTTTTCCGGCTTTATATTAATTTTAATTAATATAATTAGCCAGATAAATGCACAGGCGAACGAAGTGATCGGCTGTGGTGGTTTTATCAAGAGCCATGCCGAAATTGATTTTTCCAAAGTGGAAATCAAGCTGTAAGTAATTCAAAATTTAACAAATTTTTCACAAAATACTGATAAGAATAATTTGGCTTGCAGTTTGACCAAGCAAGGCTCTTTGAAAGACAAAACCGACTGCTCACCCTCCAATGGATATTATTTTCTGCCCATCTATGACAAGGGCGAATATTTATTGAGTATTGCACCGCCGCCGGGTTGGAGCTTTGAACCCGAGCACGTTGTGCTCAATTTCGATGGCAAGAATGACGTGTGCAGTCAGGGCAAAGACGTTAACTTCGTCTTCAAGGGCTTTGGCATCACTGGCAAAGTGGCCCTGGCCACTGGCAGCGGGGCACGTGATGTGGATGTCGAACTCAAGTCGGAGCAGGGCGAGATTAGGCGCACCAAGACGGACATTAATGGAATTTTCTTCTTTACGCCAATAATACCCGGCAAATATGTGGTGCGTGCAACGCACGCCAAGTGGCATTTCTCCAAGGCGGAGCACAATGTGGTTGTTGTCAGCGGCAATACGGAGCTGCCGGCGAACTCCTTGGTTGTCTCGGGCTTTGATATCAACGGACGCTTTGATACCAGCGCTCAGCTGCCAGCCAACATTGCTGTGGTGCTGTACAAGAAAAAGGGCGTAAGTATTTAACTATTTATAAAACAATTATTATATCTTTGGACTTATCAAGCAAGATATTAAGATAATATTTTATTACCCACACTTGTTTGAGATAAGTTCAATCAAACGATGATTGTCGTTGGTTTTAGTACGATTATCAATCGAGCTATATAACAGATTTGTTCATCAACAAAATCTTAACTTATTTCGTCAATTGAATAAATTTATAACCACAATAAATTAATTTATAGCCCCCATAAATTAGTACCCTGTTTTTGAGTTCTTCACTTGATTATCTTTAAATTATTTTGTCAAATGTATTCATATATATTGCCTTGTACCCACAGCAAAATCTGGAGCCCAAGTGCATAAAATCCGCCACTGCGCCCTCAAACCAGCTGAATAACGACTACGAGAGCTCTGCGTCTTGCTATACACTGGCGGAGAAGGGCGAGTACAGTTTCAAGAATGTGCCCACTGGCAAATATTTGCTTCAAGCCATCAATGAGAATCAAAACTTGAAGCTGCATCTAACGCCCAAGTTTGTGGAAGTGGAAGTAGGCAAAGACACTCTCCAACTCAAGGATGAGTTCAGGATAAGCGGCTTTACAGTCACGGGTCAGGTGCTCCGCTCCGCTGGCGGTGCACCACTTAAGTCTGCTATTGTAAAGCTAAACAATGCAAAAGTAGCCGAGACAGATGCCACGGGTAGCTACACTTTGGAGAACATTAAAGCCGGCAGTTACAACATTGAAATCGAATCATCAAAACTACAATTTGAGCCGGTACAAGTGAAGACACAGATCTCCACGCCAACGCTGCCCGTAATTGTGCCTTCTGCTTATGAAGTGTGCGGTAATGTTGTCTCCCCGAAGTCATATGTGGTGGGCATTACAAAGGCCGGCTCCACTTTTCACACCACGGCCACAACGCAACCCGAGAGTGGCAGCTGGTGCGCTTATCTGCCCGCTGGCAAATACAGCTTTGAGGTGATCACCACGGATGCGGACAAAAGCAGCGGCGTGCAATTCTTTCCCGTGCAGCAGCAGTCCGAAGTGAGAGATGCGCCAGTCAATGGCATTAGCTTCTCCCAGCTGCGTGCCAAGATTCGTGGCGAGCTGCAGTGTCTGCCAGATGCCACTGACACGTGCACAGCGGCCGAGATAACGCTGCAAGGCCTGGATGCCACTGGTCAGCCAACGGACAACAAATGGAAGGCAAAGGCGCATCGTAAGTATTTAATTGGCTTGGTACCTGCTTTTGATGTACAGCATACTATTCTTTGCAGGCGGAAAGTATACATTCAAGGATGTGCTGCCTGGTCCATATGAGATTACAATTCCACAGGGCAATCTATGCTACGAATCTACGCGCGTCTTTCTGAACGTTGCCGTCGCCGAAGAGAATGCGCCACCTTTCATACATAAAGGCTACGAAGTTTCAATCATATCCAGTCATCGCGCTATAGTAAGTTGAGATTTTATTATGCAATTGCAGAGGCTGTTGTCATTTTATCACGAAACCTGAAGATCATCTTACTGTTATGGTATTTGTAGTTCTATTTTAATAACACTCCTCTTTGCAGATGAAATATGTGCACTTCTCTGGACCTTCTGAGCCAAAGTCATCAATTGAAACACTCAAGATCTTATCGGGCGTCAACACGTTCTGCGTATCCAAATATGGCAGCTATGAGTTCAAGCTCGAGGGCTGTCATATTTATGATGATTCGTTGCCCACCAAATTCATAACACCTGAACCGGATCAGCTGCAAACGTTGATTGTTAATGCGATTGCACACAAGACGGGCGTGCGTGTGTTGTCCACAGAACCAAATGCCGATTCCCTTCGACTGGCTGTGAACCAGGAAACGTATGGCAAGCAGATTGTAACGCCAATAGCTGAAGCACATAAAGTGGATGGCAAATACGCATATCGCTATGAAACGTATCTCAAGCCCGACGAAATCCTGCATGTAAATCCACTGAGCGATATACTGCTCTTCACACCGCAGTATCAGCAAGTGGTGGGCAGCAGCGACTGTGTGGATATTGCGTTTAATTTTGTGGCCGCACGTGGTCTGATTTTGCGCGGCAAGGTGGTGCCAGCAATTAAAGATGCTAAGGTTACGCTCAGTTTTCCCGAGCATCCGGACCGTGAGCCACTTGAAGCGCTCAGCTCAGTCACGGGCGAGTTCAAATTTGGTCCCATCGATGAGAGTCTCAAGTTTGAGCTCAAAGCTGAGAAGGAATCATATGTATTCAGTGAATACAATCGCCAGTCGAATTCATTTAATGCTCACAAGCTCTGCGAGATTGAAGTCAGTGTACAGGATGATGCCGGCCAGCCACTCAATGGTGTGCTCCTCTCCCTTAGCGGCGGTGAGAGTTATCGCAAGAACTTGGTAACCGGCGAGAATGGTGCCATCAATTTCCACTCTTTATCGCCATCGCAGTACTTCTTGCGACCCATGATGAAGGAGTACAAATTTGAGCCGAATTCCAAAATGATTGACATCAAGGATGGTGAAACCATTAAGGTCACCCTCACGTAAGTATTATCCTTTATACTAGTGCAATTGAAGCAATCGTCTTATTTGATATATATTTGATAAACAAATTAGTTCGATCTTTCAGTTAATTTCATTCGAACTTTTCGAAAAGATTCGACACAAGTCAGCTATTGTCGTACCTTTCCATTATAATATAAAATTTGTTTTACAGCGGCAAGCGCTATGCGTACTCCATCTTTGGCACAATTACTTCGCTGAATGGTGATCCCTTTGCGGAGGTTAACGTACAGGCCATCGCCAGTGAAAGCTGCCAGCATCAGCAGGAGGAGGCAACCAGCGAAAGCAATGGCCAATATCGTATTCGGGGACTGCAACCCGGCTGCACTTATTTGGTGCGTGTGGTGTCTGACGATGAGAAGGTGCACCGCTCCATACCCGTCAATCATTCGGTGACCGTGGGCAACGAGGATGTGCGCAATATCAATCTGATTGCCATCAATCCAATAAAGATTGTGGATATTACGGCTCGCATCATGGCCTCACAGAATGACTTCTACAAAACGCTGCGCATTGTGATGTACAAGCGTGGCGCCTCCGATTCGCCAGTGTTCTCGCAGCGAGTGGCATCACCACTGAATCCCAAGTCTAGCTTTAATCCTGGCATTATGGTTTATTTCCCGCGCATACCCCTCGATGGCAAGAGCTATGTGGTGGAGCTGCAATCGACGCTGTCGGACAAGACCTACTCATACAAGCTGCCCTCGTTTAGCTTTGTGGCCGACAAGTGCTCCGTCTATGTGAAGTTTGACTTCAATCCAGAAGTGCGTGCTACTGAAGCTGATCTCAATCAGAATTCCATATCGGCTTTGGTGCTAATCGCACTGGTGGCCATTGCCTTCTTCAAACAGGATCTGGCCATTAACTTTTTGAGTTTTGTTTGGAACAAGGTGAATGACTTCGCTGCCGATATTGCCCAGCGGCAAAAGGGCAAGACGAATGTGAGGAAGAACGAGCCGATTAATCAGCGGGAGATTGAACAAATGGCCGATCAGATAAATGCTATCAAAAAGAGAAAGGTCAAAAAGATTTAGTCATTTTAGGTCTATAATTTAGTCACCATCGGTATTCGGTTTTTTTGTTTTGTAGTTTGTCACGCAGACTTATGAGATTTGTGCATTGAGTTAAAGTTTAGCATTTGTTTTATTGCATTTCCCCCAAAGCCATTTTTGGAAACAAATAATTGTAATATTGTTTAATAGCTGAGGCAAGTTTATTTTGTGTGTGTAGATTATTCATTCATCACTCTTATAGCTAAAATAAATAATAAAATAAATACATAAATAAATACAATCCTGTGGTCATTCTCTACTGTGACAAAATGTGCTCGGCTATGGAACTCATCATGCGATCCCCGCGTCGTTGCTTAACCTTGGCATGACGACGCTCCGCCTGCAAATTCACTTCGTTTTGTGCCTCCGCCGCGTTCTCCTCCTCAGCCTTCATGGCATTCTCAGAGTCTACACTAGGCTCAGTGATCCCAGTGTCCTGCTGCTCAGCGGATGCAATCTCGGGCTCTGTATTCTCAACAAACACGCACTCGGGATTAACCGTGGCGCATTCAAAGAAATTTGTAGCTCTTGACTGCGGATTGCGAGAGTTGGTGTACTTCTCGAAGAAGCCACGACCCACAATACGGAATGCCATGCTCGTCAAGGGATTTAGCTTTGAGCGGAATTCCATTTCGCAGACAAAACGGCGACGGCAGGCCTTGGAATCAAGACCCAAAAATGCAAACAGAAAGTCGGCAATTCTATAAAAGTGGCAAAGAATTAAAGGCATATCGAATATAATGGTATATTACTGCTGCTTACTGCTCTTCGGTGGGCTGCTGACGTGCCACACTCTCTGAAATTTCTTCATCAATAATCTCCACCTGCTCCGAAGCCTCATCATCATTATTGTCACTGTCAATGCTGCGCTTGCCACGACGACGAGTACTCGAAGGTCCCGTGGGTCCTGTGGGGCCAGCGGGCCCTGTGGGTCCCGATGGTGCATCACTTTGGATGTCGGACACAATATCCGAATTGGAAGAGTAGCCGGAGTAACCAGAGTAGGGCTCAAAGGAGGGACTGGAGTCATACGAGGGCGCATCATAGTGTTCATGCTCCACATGATGATCCAATGAGTAGGGAATGTGATCATGACTGAACGATGGCGGACTAAATGGAGTTTAAAATATTGTATGCCGAAAATTTTATTAACAATATATATCTTATGCTTACGGATGGTCCAGAATAATCTCTTGGTTACATCTGGAATGTGGCCAAAAGTAGCGCAGGCCCAAGTAAATCGCACTACCCACAAAGAAGGATACGATAACCACTTTCACCTTGATCCAGTAGGCAATTGCCAGAGGCCACAGATGGCGATCTGTAATTATTATCAATATCACAATTCAATTCGATTAGATAACTCTCAATTCGACACTTTCACTGAAGTTCTATAAGCTCCAGTCCCAAAATATGTTTGAGTGGGCAACGTGAACGTGAACTACGACAATTCATAATTGTTTATTATGCTAAGATTGAAAGTGAAAAGTGTTAATTATTTGTTATTGAACAGTACATGCAAATCGTGATGATCCAATTGGGAAAGATACTTTTGCTTGTCTGCCTGCCCATCATCAGTTGGAAAACTTTCGAAAGAAAGTCTCAAAGTGCTGATTAGCGTATGCACAATAGTTACCATTTAAATAGATCAGAATAGGAGTGAGTTTAGTTGACCGAACCGAGATTCAAATTAAATTGTGCTAAGTGTTACCGCTGAGCTTCCAGAAGCTAACTATTACATAGCACTGAACCACATTGCGAATAAGAAAAACTTACACCAGAAATGATGACGATGACGACGCGTACGTCCTTCAAACTCCAATAGATCTCGGCCAGCGCTTAGTAAAGTTTCCGTATCCATATCCGTATCCGTATTCATTATTTGAGTTTCTGTGTTATCCGTGTTATTTGGTGTTTCCTCACAGAACACCAATGTGAAGTATACCACAAGCAGCACAGCCGCATACCAAATCGTAGTTTTATTCATTTTGTTAAAGTTTTTATTCCTTCGTTGTATATTTTAAAATAAAATATAATTCACTATAGCACCACTTGCACAGTTGCTGCAGAACTGATAATGCACTCAACGCCGGTTCGAACTTTTATACCACCGGCTAAGCGATTTCTTGTTGGATGCTCCAAGTTCAGGGTGATAATTAATAGTAGAGTAGCAAAGATTTTAACACATGCGTAGATATGGTAGATGACAAGCTCGCTGCGTCAGGCGGGGTTTTTAATGCTTAAGGCATGCATTTGAAATGAAATGCTAACGAAATTTCTTTAAACTGGCGCAATTTCACTTTCATAATCGTGCTTTATTTTCTAGACACTTTTGTTTTTACTCAGTCAATGTATTTTTATTTAATTAGTTGCTATTATGAAACACATTCGCCAATTTTAACACAATTATCACGTAGACATTAGCAAATTTTTATTGCATTTAAGCGCTCGAATTGTTCATATGTAACTATAGAATTTTAAATTGTTATGTGCGCGCGCTGTTTTTACATTTCCTTTGCAGCCCTAGGAGTTCTTAAAGGTATCGGGAGTATCGATTCTTGGTTTGCTTTTGTTTTGCCGCTAAACTAGCGGCCGCCTACGGATAAGATTCGGTCACACTGCACAACATTAACAGCTGATGTTTATGTTGACGTCGCCAATTGGAAAAGATGAGCGCCGTGCAAGAGGAACAGGATCGGATACAAAAGCGTGTCAATAAAATACTAGAGACACGTCTAGAATCTGACAAGGAAACGCTCGATGCACTAAATGGACTCTCGAGCTTTTTTACCGAGAATACGCTGCAGAATCGCCGCAATTTGCGCAGCCAAATCGAACATCGTTCGGTTGGCATCAACGAAAACTTTTTAGAGGCATTTCGTGAGGTAAAACTGACGCTGGATGCAGTCTGCACGGATCTGGACACCATGGCCAGCTCGGTGCAAACAATGAAAACTGATCTAGAAACATCCAAAGCGCTGACCAAGGATCTGATAACGCAGACAAACAAAATGCAGCAGGAACGCGAACGCCTAGAGGTGCATCAGCAAATCGCACAAGCGTTTCTGTCGCGCTTTCAGCTCAGCGTGCCGGAGCATCAGTTGCTCTACGGCACCGCCAAGGATGCGCCCATTGTGCCGGAGTTCTTCAAGGTTCTAGATCGGGTGCAGTCCATACATTCCGATTGCCGGCTGCTCATGCAGTGCGGCTACCAAACAGCTGCACTAGATATTATGGAGGAGATGACACTGCACCAGGAAGGCGCACTAGAGCGGCTCTACCGCTGGACGCAAAATCATTGTCGCAGTCTGGAGAACAACGAAATCGGACAGCTTATTGTGGAGGCCATGAGCCGGCTGCAGGACAGGCCGGTACTATTTAAGTATGTTATAGATGAATACGCAATCGCGCGACGTGCCGTGCTGGTGCGTCAGTTTATTGAAGCGCTAACCGAAGGTGGACCCGGTGGCAATCCCAGACCCATTGAGTTGCATGCACACGATCCCAAGCGCTACATTGGCGACATGTTTGCCTGGTTGCATCAAAGCATACCCAACGAGAAGGAGAACCTAACGCTGCTCTTCAAGAAGTGTGATAAGCATGGTGAGTCTTATGCTAACAGAGGTTGTTCCCTATTATAACCATTTATCCCTGCTATAGATATATCGGAGCAAATGCAAAAGGCCTTGAGCTACATAGCCGACGGCGTCTGCCATCCGCTCAAAGTGCGCGTGGAGACCATACTCAGCTCGGAGCAGGACACAATCATTCTGTTTACCATCTCGAATTTGCTGCGCTTCTACCAGCAAATCATGAAGCAGGTGGTACAGGGCGGCAGTCTGGAGCAGTGTCTGATTGAGCTGCAGCAGAGTAGCGAGCAAATTTATCTGAATGCGTTGGCCGCCCAGGTGCGCAGCGTACTCCAGCGGCCAGCCGGCACCAGTTTAGCGCTGCAGCCGCCACAGCGTGATCTTGTGCCACCTGCCAGCGTTGCACGTCTGCTGAACATACTGAAGGAGATTCTCTCTGTGGCTACCATGGTAGACGGCCGCCAGGCGGATATAACCAAAATTGTTACCTGTGTGATTGATCCGCTTTTGCAGTCGGTGCAGGAGAGCGCCGCCCATTTGCCTACTGTGGACATGGCCGTTTATTTGCTCAACTGCCTCTACCACATGCAAAGCACTTTGGCTGTGTTTGAGTACATGGATGACCGCGTGGAGCGGCTGCAGGCGCAGTCCGATGCACAACTAGACACGCTCACTTCTGAGCAGGCCTCCTCGCTGGTAGCCAATCTCAATTTGGGGCCCATATATACCATACTGCAGAGCAATCAGAGCAAAATCGAAACCAATCTGCTGAAGATATTCATGTCTAAGATGGATGCGTTCCTTGAACTGCCCGATGTGCTGCTGTTGCCTCAGGTGCAGCTGATCATGTCCAGTGCGCATCGCATTGCCGTTCAGCGTCGCTCCTTCAACGTTATTGTCGCCATCTACAAGCAGATCCATGAGCGTGTCCACGATCCGGCTAATGGCTTTGAACAGCCCGAGGCACTGCTCCACAAGACGCCCGACCAGGTCGCTCATATACTGGCCATCTAGTCGCCGCCGGACTCCAACAGCTTATTATGGGTATTCTGTATTTAAATATGTATTCTAATATATAGTAACTATCGCAATACTGTACCTTCTTATTGTTGTTTTTTCTTCTTAATGTTATTGTTGTTGCGTCAATTCGCTCATGTCGCAATTTTATACCCTATCAGATCAGCAGCTCAGCTTTAATATTATTTTTATACGGTAACTATATCAGTTATTCAACTGAATAAATTTAATGGGAGTCACATATTTCCTTATTTAAAAGTTTTTTATTTAGGTTTTACAACCGATTGTTGAATACAAATTCAATAGGTTCCATAAAATCATTCAAATAATCGCAAAAGATTCCTTAAATTATTTGGCTGTTTGATTTTTCAAATATTTATCGTAAGGTTTTATTGGTTAGGTAAAATTGAATCTAATATTAAATTTAAATTTTTAACTAATATACCAACCGGTTTAGGGAATTTTGAATACCGACGTTTGTAATAATACTTATATGGTTTCAACTTTAAAGTCTAATACATTATTTTCATGGACATTTATTTTCTACATTCTGCTACGAATAAGTTTAAATTTTCTATTAAAATACATTTTGTTGTTGACAGATCTTATTTCAGATATACGAGCTTAATTTCACATTCATTAATATTTCAATTTGATAACATTATTCACAATTAAGTCATTTGGTATACTTAACTAATTTCCTAAAATGAAACTTATTCTGTAGATTTTGAGTGTATTAATGCTTCGGTGTGGTATAGTTATAACTTTTGATTCTTGTTCTTTTTAATTCGCGCCTATTATAAATGCACAATAGCGTTCCAAGCCAGTGTCACACAATGGCTATACTTATGTATATAAGGGGACGTGGATGCGCCGCCTTCCTCTTCGCGTCATCTGACAATTGCGCAAAATCACGGGCTTATCAGACAAAACCCTAGCAGTGACAACAAATAACCGAAGCAAACCAACTAAGTACCGAAAAACACAGCTAAAAATAGTAATAAATTTATAAAGAAAGCAAAATACCTATTCGGCATGACAAAGTGCTCAAGTGTTGGGCTTGTTTATCGCATTGTTTTCCAAAAAAAAAAAGAATTGCAAATCTCTTGAGCGCGCGTCATTAATTAAAGAATTCGACGTTGGGTCGTTTATCGCAACGGGCCTCCAGTAATTACACATGTTCCGACCAAAGCGTTGACAGTGCGCCGTCGACTGGCCAAATTCTCAGACCACTTGTCTCAATCTCGTACTCGCGTACTCACTAGTAGGTTTATCATTTGCTTAACTTATCGCGACGTGCGGAAGCTGTGCCGCTTCGTAAGTGTTACGCTTTGAGATACAAAGCAATAAAGTATATAAAACTGTTTACTTAAAACATTATATTTCTATGTTAAAACTAACAGAAACTAAAAGTATAAGTATACGATGTGGCTCTCTATGACTAATCCTCATGTTTATGTGATTGTGACAGTGGCACGCTGGAACAGCTCCAGCGTGAGTGCGGCAAAGAAAGCGGGAAATGAGTTATTGGCTGCCAATTGCTGATCGATGGCGGGCTTCAGTGTTTTTGAGTAGGGTGACTCGAGCAGTGCCAAACAGTTGGATTCATTCAAGCTAATGGATAAATAATCGTCGGGGCTCTCTGCATACATGCTGGAAATGCTATTATAATAAATGCGCAATTAGTTTAGTTAATAGATCAGTGAATATTATATTTAAACACACCGATAGTGACTGTTGGAGCCCACTCGATCGATTCTGTATCCAAGCAGCATGTAGCAAACGTCACGAAACTCCTTGCTGGCCGTCTTAAAGCAATCCTTCATCTTTTTCATCTTGCCATTGGCGGATTCTAGTTCGGCGCGCAGTTGATTGAACTCCTTGAAGTTCATTGTCATGCCACCGCTGCCGCCCCCGGCGCTGCTGCTGCAAGTCTCATTGAAGCGCGCCTGGGTCTGCTCGTTATCCTCCTCCAGTTTCTTGTTGCGACGCTTCAAACGCTCAATCTATTTAAATAGTATTTAATAATCGATTATATATAATCCGCTTTAAAATGTAAATAGCTGCCCACCTCTGCTTGCAGTTTCTCCACCACGTTCTTGGTGACATCATAGGCCTCGGCGGCGGGATTGTTGCTCAAATGCAGCACCTTATAGTTGCCCAGGTTAAAGTCACCGCGCAGACAGCGATGCTCCAGCTCAAGTTCGAGCTCATCTTTGCGCCGGCGGAGACGTTCGTTCTCCATGCGTAGCGTATCCAGCTCCTTTTTGACGCTATCATAGCTGCCGTCACTGGCCGACGGCTCGCTCAGCGACTCTTGCTGGCGCATTGCTTGCATTTCGCGCTCCAGTGTTGAGCACATATCCTTGTAGCCAGTGAGAGTGCGTTCCAGCACCTCGACGCGATAGCGCATCTGCATATCAGTGGTCATCTCAGTGGTGCTGGCATTTGTCATCGTTAAATCTTTGTCAAAGTTATCCAGTAGCTGCTTGTAGAAATCGCGCTCCTTGCAGACAATTAACAGCTTGCGCTGCAGCCGTTCCTTGAAGTTTTTATGACGCTTCAGGACAACATTCATGTCCTCAATATTTTTCAAATAAACCGAACATTTTTGCTGCAGTTCGCGTACCGTGGACTGCAAATGTTTTGTGTCCGAATCGGCATTGCCTTTCTCAGCCATGCGCACAATGTCGTCTTGGAGCAGCTGCTCGATGCGCGTGCGTAGTGCCAGAGGGCTGACCAGTGTATTGGCCAGGCAATGATCCTGCGCAACTTTGATCCATTCTTTGAGCTCCTGTTCGATGTGGTTGAGCTTGACCTGCAGCGCAACTGCCTCGGCGCGTGCGCCCTCCTCCCTGTCCAGGCGCGTCTTGTAATCGTGTACTTTTTCCTCCAGTAGCAGCTTGTCGCCAATGATCGTATTTAGCTGTTTGTTGTGCGCACGCAGGCGTTCCACCTCCACTTGAAGCTCTGGCATGCCGAGCAGACGTGCCTGGGATGTTTTTGTTACCTCCTTCCAGTCGGCGTACGATTGTATCTCGTATTCCAGCTCCTTGATTCGCGCATTGGCCGTCTCTAGGCTCTGCTGTTGCATTTCATAGTTCATTTGCAGTTTATCATACTTTGCGGCTGTGGCCTTGTACTCATCATGACGCCTTCGAATGTCCTCCAGCTCGCTTTGCGTCGCCTCCAGCTCTATTTGAGCGCGTTCGCCCATTCTCTTATATTTGCTTATCTCATTATTGAGGCAGTACTGCACATCGCGCGCATCCTCTTCTACCTGCAACTTCTCCTGTTCTGCCTTTTCCACCGCCTCCTCGTATTTAAGCTTTTGTTCTGCGAGCTCCGCCACAGCGTCATTCGCCTCCTGCCTAGCGCTGTGTTCACGTTTACGAACCACCTGCAAATCCTTCTTTAGCTCTATCATCTTGGCGCTGGTATAATCGCACTGTTGCTTCAGCGCGTCGGCTTTGTTCTCGGCGAGCGTTAGGGCATTGTGGTGTTCCTTTGCCTGCTGCGACAATCGATCCTGCAGCTCCGATACAATCGCCTTGGTCTCAATCAGATCCGCGTTCAGCTTGCGCGTCTGCCAGGGGCCAAGGGGATCACTGAACGAGTTGTTTAGCGAAGTGGTGCTGGCATTAAGGCTGCTAACTGGCGAGCCATTGGTCAGGCTGTCGATACGTCTCTTCTTTGGCACTAATATTTTAAATATATGTATAACTTATAGTTTTAATTTGCCAGCAAATCTCTTCTTCTTACCTATGACGGAGTCTTCGGTGAACGACATGGAAAGCCGGTCGAAACTGAGCTTCTTGGGCGCTGAGTGCGTAATGCTGTCATTGAAGCGCGCCATTATATTATCCAAGCTATTTCGAATTTCATCCATTTTATTTGTACTTTGCTTGTAGCTTCAATTATTCTGAGTTTTTCAGCGTTTTAAGAAAAAATCACATAGACCGACAAAAACGATAGTGGTGAGCGACATGCAGTCGATAAGCAATGGCGGTCGGCCGATTGTTATCGAAAATGCCGCCGTTTCTACAGTGTTAGGAAAGGAGTGCATAAATTGGCAGCCCAGCTCGAGCAAGTGGCGGCAATTTCGAAATATAAATTAAACCTATATGTATAAATCATTTATATTTGAAATTTCAAAAAGTAGCAATAAATTGTGTGATATGACGTTATAAAATATGTTTTGTTGACTTGCGAACAGCATTGTACAATAGCCTGCATCATTATTTGTACGTAAATCCGTTGCAAAACGCAACACTTCAATCATTTCAAATAGGCGTGCTAAAATAAAGTGATAAAATTTGCGCTTATGATTTATGTGACTTAGGCCTGTGTGTGTACGAGCGTGTGCGTGCCGCCTATGCCTCTGTTAGCCCATGAAAAATGAGCGCATTAAATTTTATGATATTGTTTGGGCCTGTCATCAACTTTGGTCCAAAGCACACAATCTTGCCACTTCCCACCGCCCTCCCTCCACCCAACTTCCCGCGCTCGCACTCTAACGCACGGACGACAAACAAGTGCCAAAGTTCAAAGTCAAACAATAACACTTTCCATAAACAAAAAAAACCCAACACACACACACACAAACACACAATAAGTACGTACATATGTATGTATGGCATATAGATTGGCTGACATTGGCGACTGGCTTTTCTTTTTGCACTTACCTGCCTGTGCCCCGCACCGTGCAAAAGTTGACCAAAAATTTTCCATATTGTAACGTGCAAAAGCAACGAACTTGCAGTTATCCTGGGGAAAAACACACAAAATTGACCTGTGCCAAGCGCTACGCGAGTAAACAAAAGAAAGTTGAGGCGCACATTGAATAAAATGTTCATGTCTGCATTTTGTGCGCAGTTTATGGCGCATATGTGTGTGTGTGTGTGTGTGCGTATTTATGGTTGTGTGTGTGTGTGTGTGTGTAGTAGTGTGTGTGTGTGGTGCGTGGGCTTAACTTTTGCCCGTTGAGCACTTTATCAAAGCTTAGCACCTGACAATTTGCCATGAAACATGCGGCCATTTTTTTATGCGCTCTCTTAACATACGCAGAAGGAATCAACACGCACTTCTGTGTGTGTATTTGTTTGTATTTGTGTGTGTGTGTGTGCGCAGCTAACTGTAATGAAAGTGCTATCAAGTGCTTTTCATTCTCGGTATTCGCTTTGTTTCTCGCACTCAGTTGCCATCTGCTGTTTTGTTGTTGTTGTTGTTCTCGTTGTGCTTCTCTCTTGGGCCCATTGTATGGAGTGTACTTCGATGTCGCCACGAGAGCTTAGTGGTCAGTCTATTGCCTTTGAGTCGAGCAACTAATTAAATTAAAGCCGATTAGCTGCCATTCGTGTGGCAAACTTGTATATCCTTATCGTGTCTCCGCACCTGTCATGTTGCCGTCAACATTTCCTTTTGCCTTTGAGTTTTTGAGTTGTTATTCATTCCACAAGCGCCAGCTGCAATATTTATTAAATTTTCACTATGCTGCGGCGTAAATTGCGCAGCGTCACTTTCAACTCTCATAACTTGGCTAAAACTGCATCGATTTAAATGCGAATTGCTGTTTTGCTCATATTTTTTACTCTAGATTGATTTTCTATTTAATTTCCATACATTTTCATTAAATTTTCTAAAAGGAATTCAGTTTAGAAAATATCTTAAACTTCATAGAGCATTCTTCTTCTAACTCTTTTAACTCAAAGCTTTTACTCTCTATGCCTCTTATGTTTCGATCGTCTTTAAACTCTTTTAGCTCTAAGTTGTTACTCTCTCTGGATTCAATGTGTGGCATCGATGCCTTTTCAGCTCTACCCCGCTCTAACCCCACCCACACAAAGGCAGAAAGACAAACGCAATGAGCACATAAAGCTTTCTTCGATATTCTTCTTTACGGCTTATTTGAGCTTTCAGCTGCGCCTCAAGTTTTATTTATAAATATCTATCTGTAATGTCTGGAATATATCTAACTTCTCTTATTTTCTTTTATATGCCTGCGGACTCTTCATAGTCTAAGAAAATGTCAGGTATTTACTTTTTGTTTAGCTTTTTCATGCTTGTAATAAGCGCAACTCTCTTCTCTCTCTGCAGACTGTACTATAGAGAAAAGTGATACTATTATAAGCATAAGCTAATAATCTATAAAAAAAAGGCCAAGTTATTTGTTGTGTATCTGAAATTTGTAGAAATCGGACAAGTACTAAACATTAACAATTATCGAGTTTTCTATGTAATTATAATTGGGATTCGAACCGGGACTTCTTTGTTAAGTTATCCCTATGATTAGCTCACTTCGACAGCTCTGTAGAAAATCCTTATTTGTAATATTTATAAAGGAAATTGCTTTATGCCACAATAAGTGTAAATTTCTCCCATTGTGCGCTGCAATCGAATCTGCCAGCAGCGGAATTTTCCAAATAACTTGCACTTATTAACGCCACATTGCTCCAGTGCCCCTAAAAGTCAAGCACACAGGCACGCACGGCCATGCAACAGGCAGGATTCAGGCAGGACGAGAGACGCGTGAGTTTGTTTTTAGGGGTTGTTGTACGAATTGCGAGCGGGTCGTAGAATTTCCGCTGACTCACAATCGTTGTTGCCCAGAAATCTGCATAAATTTTCATGACAACACAAGCGCAACTTCAACATGGTAGAATTTTTCATGAGCCACGGCAAGAGGTCCTGTCCTGCCACAGGCTTCAGCTGTCTGCCGGCTAAGCTGCCATTCATTCCGCAGTGCACTTCGGTGTGTGTCGCAACAGTCCGCTAGCCGGATAGCATTTCAAGGGTTCTTTAAGTCGCGGTAAGTAGCCGTACGCAAGGAGCATATCCTTGGCCTTAAGCTGCTTGGCTGTGCATGCCTGTGATATCCTGTGATAGCTTGTGCTGGCATCTAATGTCTGACTGATGGTCACAGCAGCCGTCGTCATGATTGATTTTCATTTTTGTGAAACTGCTGAGCCAGTGGGTCCTGAGATAGTGCACCAGTTAAGGACATGGCTTAAATTCTCAACTGGCAATTTAATGGCTAACACACACTAACACACACACGGGGGGAACAAAGAGCACAATCGTTTCAAATGCACCTGTTAACCATTTGGAAAATTTATGACTTCCTTGTTGCCGCTAGTCACGGAACTGGACCCCGCCAGCCCCGCCATTGCCCCAGCCGCACATCCTTGTCGCTGGCATTGTTTGCCATTTGCCTGCATTTTGCTTTTGTTTTTGCTTAGCGCTGGATAACGATAGGCAAGACACAAACAGGACGAAGCATTTTAGATGCTCACGTACACCCATGTCCCCGAAGTGTTAAGCTGCCAAGTGCAAGGACATGCACATGCATACACTAAGTTTGTGCGTGTGCGTGTGTAATGTCCTGAGCCAGCAATAAATAAAATCAACAATGGCCAATAGCAAGCACAGCCTTTCATACAAGGAAACGCACACACACACATACATATACACACAGGCACACACACACAGACACAGCGCATTATGCAAGCGCCTGGTTAACCTATTACTTAACCCCGGACACCTTACAAATTTGCACAACTCCCACAGCTTAAAGCTCGACTCGTAAATACCCTGTTTTAAGTTCAGTTAGCAAAGCCAGTGTTCTATTTCCAATCGTGTCAAAAGCTCTAATTGTTACTCAATATCAGTCTTGCGTGAAAAAATTGCGTGCTGTCAAAATGTTAGATGAAAAGTATTCTTGCTATTTTATATTTTGTGTATATATATTTCACAAGATTCAGACTTAAACTGTTTTGAATAGAAAAATGAATGTGTATACGTTTGTTTTTAGGTTATACGTTGCAAGTTGCGCCAAAAGATTGCTTGTAAGCTGACGAGCTAGATTATTGCGTGTTTCGCTTGCATGAAAATGCCTGCAAGAAATGCATTGTATAACTAACTCATCGAATGATTTATTATTATTATTAATAGTGCATTAAACTATATTAATTATAGTTGCTTAATAATAATATATGTATATATAGCGTACATTTGAATACTCTCAATTAATATGCCCTAACTCCTTCTTTAAGTACGTGGCGTACATTGAAGCAAACCGGCCTATGACTTTCACTTTTAAGCTAAGCTAAAGAGCGCAGCAGTGTGGTGGGTTCTGTGAGCTAGGAAGAGAGAGCGCGCGCGCTCTCTGGCCACATACAAGAAAAGTTACCATTGCCGGCCCCGGCAGCTGCTGCTGTATAAATTACATTGCATGCCAACAGGCGCCCAATAGTCAGAAGCTCACCATTTTAAGAGAGCGTTGAGCAAATATATCGATATGTTGTGCATAAATTCATCGTCTTATATTTTGATACTTGCTTTGGCGGTTGGTTGCCAAACTGCTATTACAGCTAGTTTTGATATATATTCTAAATTCTTATAATATATTTAGCCAAAGCCATATAAAGCTTCAGATTATTTGTAGGGCTATGCACTCTAAAGTGTTTATTTTGATTGTGTATGCTTAATATACTATTTGAAATCGATAGGTAGGGCTTTCGATTTGTGGTGTGAATTATCGATTTTTGTACAACGATTTACGTAGCTACCGTGCGCGCTCTTCCTTGGATTTGTAATTGAAATAGCCGCGACGCGACGAAGTGCTTGCAGTGCGTAGGCGGTTGTCGTAGACTGACGTCGTGGCCATAGCACGTGCTACGAGTGCGGCGCGTGCAACGGTAACAACACCAACACCACCACCACCAACAACAGCAGCAGCAGCAGCAGCATCAGCATCAGCAACAACAACACTGCACAGACAAGCGACCGCAGGCAGCAGCTGAAGCTCAAGCAGCAGCAACAACAACAAAAGCAAGGCAAAGAAGCAGCAAATAAAAAACTCAAAAACGAAAGACACAAAGAAGACGGCATTTAAATAGAGAGTATATGAGAAAATAACGGCATAAAGTTGATTTTCAATTGAAATGTGGCAAAGACATTTCAAGAAAAAAAACAAACTAAAGACAATAAATAAATGAAAAAACTGAAGCTAGAAATGTGAGTGTTAAATACGCGAAAGTGTGTGACAATAATTTAGCTTTAAGAAACAAACAATTTGCACCTTGTTATTTGCACTACGACTACGAAACTGTTTGATAAAGCTGACAATAAGCAACGACAATAATACTTAATGAAAATCAATTGAGTTTTATTGAAGACATTTATACAAAACAAAAATAATTACATATATTTAAAATTTGACATGAAATTGAATACATGTAAAGCCAACAACGTGTCAATAAATGCAAAAGTAAATGCCATTTACGCAAATAATACTAAACAAAGAATAATAGCAGCGCAGCGCCAAAAAGTAGGCAACAGCAACGTTCGCAGCCTCAGAGAAGCCCACAAAACGCAAACAGGATACTTAAAATATCAAGGCAAATACATACACAGACACAAGCACACACTCACACTCACACACACACACACAATAACAAAGTGAGCCCGTCAACTAAAAATATATTGTGCGCTTCATATTTTTGGACTCGCTACGCTCTCTATACGCGTTTGCAACGTTGTTGCTGGGCTGCCGCTTGAATTGTGTAAGCAGGGCAGGAGATAAACGTATATATATACATATATATATATGTGTGTGCGTGTGTACATATATATATAAAGGCAACCAAGCAAACAACAACAACTGAGGTGTATTTGGCCCGCGGCGCGACAGGCGAAAAGCAAACAGAAGCGAGAAAAAAAGCAACAGACGTCGCCTGGGTAAGGATGCCAAGTGCTCAAACTGAACAGAGATTGATGCTGCCAGTCAACGTACAAACAACAACATTAATAATAACAACAACAACAACAGCAGACAACAACCGACAACAACCGACAACCGCCGTGCGCCAGTCAAACACCAATTGAGATATGTAAGTAAAACAAAATCCAAGAGAAATTTTTTGAATACCTTCGCAAATCAAAATATGTATATAGCATACTTTCCGGGGTTCTCTGATTTCAACAAGCCAGGTTCCGAGGTTCGAATCACAGTAAGGAAGATACTTTTCATACCACATCTTCCAAGGGGCATGATTTTTTTGAAACTTAGAAAAAAAGAAAATCTACATTTATCCTTAGTGGAATGAATGGGCATGTGAAATTTGAAACATTCCTTTTATTTCAGGACATCGATATTATAATTAGTGTTCAAAACTCTATACTATCAAACGTCTTGTTCGACACATCGTTTGAGTCTTTTATATCATCTTATACGATAACAAGCTAATTCCAAGCAAGAATCTTGAATTGAACCCTTTTCTTCTGATTATCTTATGCAAAAAATGTTCTTCAACAAATAACTTCAATTTATATAGTCTTACTTACTATATTCTATGGAAACAAGTCCCTTAACGAATATATTACTATACCTACCTGGATATACTATTATATATTGCTAAACAGTTTAAAAAAAGTCAAATTAAATAATACATCACACACAAAATAATTATTAATTACACAGTTTATAATTTCATAATTATCTGTGGTTTGTCATTTATTTATTTATAAGTTGACTTTAAAGTAACTAGTTCTTCAATAAACCCATCAATAGTATCGATGCTTTAAGCCACTTGCACTATCGAAAACTATCGATTGTTCGCACATCGATGCTTGCCACCTCTAATACATACATAAATTGATGTAGAAATAAGAAAAAGAAAGCTTTATGCATATTTTTACAGCATTTAAGTGTGAAATGATGTGTTAGCGCATTATTTGACTTAGGCACGAAAAATGTTAAGCCCCACACACACACACACACTTACACACACACACACACACACTTACACACACACACACAGGGCAAGGGAAAGACAACACAGAATCTGTAAGCCCTGACAGAGTTGAAGTGGCAAACAAAAAGGCCAGATACACAGACACACACATACACAAATACGCATGGAGAAAATCCAAATACAAATACAAATACAAATACAGATACAGATACAGATACACACAGCACACTCGCCTGTGCGTGTGACTTACAAGAAAAAACACTTATACGCCACGTTGAACGTGAAACGTGGAACGGTCGCAAGTTTTATCAACTTGTGCTGGCTGCTTGGACGCTGCAAACTCAATTTGGCATTTAGGCTGCCAGCCAGTCGGCCAGCCAAGCAGCCTGGCAAAAGCACAACAAATCACACACACACACACACACACACACACAGAAATACACACACAAACACAAACACTGAGATACACAGCTACATAATGTACCCAAGCTGAAAATCGATTGTGATGCTGTAGCAAAAACAAAATAACTGCCATAAAGACCCTCCAACCACCACAATATAACGTATTTGTGTAAGTGTGTGTGTGTGTGTGTGTGTTGAACAACTCAATGCTCAATCAGGCAATAGCAGCAGATTTGTAAGCCGCTTTGTGCATTTACTGCAGCCCCAGAACCAATGCCAATTTGCGTACCTTCTTAAACCCTATTAATGTGTTTCATGCAATTGCCAATTTGCATAGCATATATACATACATATATGTATACTCCAATATATACCCAATTACTGAGTAATTTGTGTGACCCATCCGATACAAACTGAATTAACCATGTCTGCTCTGTTCCAGACAGTCGCTGCAGGCGACAGATTTTCATGAAATTCAACAGAAAAGTGCTTGAACTTTTCTTTAATTAAAAAAAAAGAGTGCCTTGATAGAATTCTGGCTTTTTCGTTTCTATTGAAAGTATACAAAAATTATACAATATAAAAAGGATTGATATAAAATAGCATATGTTGATAGAATTACCAAATTCTTCATTTTCTGGAACACAAATTGTATGGAAAGTATACAAAGATAGAACAGATTTACAGTTAAAATATAAATATGACGATTCCGATGAAAATATTCTTCTTCTATTTAAAAAAATATGTTTAATAATATGATCAACATATTATTCGCCAGGCTTGTGTGAAAACATTCGAAAACAAAGTCACTAGTTGTTATAAAATCTGAGAAATAAACAAAATATTTAGTTATAAAAGTTTTACTTAAGAGCCAGTGAAAAGAAAACTTTTCGACGCTAAGCTTCAGGAAATTCAGTTGAAAATGGGAACACAAAATATATATAATATATATATAAATATATTGAAAGTTAGACTTGCTAACTACAATCAAACATTATAATTGCCTTCTAAGAGTTATTCTGAAATTTAGAAGTTATGGATATTATAGAAACTATAAACTTTTGTTTAAAAATATGTTAAAAATACCTTCAAATAGTATTGTCGATTAAAGGACGATAGCATGGTTCCTAAGTATGCAAACAATCCTAATTGTTTTAAAATACAACTTAAAAATGTTCTTATAAAATTGATCTTCATATAAGAGTAAGAACTAAGAGAAAATTATAATAAATGAGGCGTGGAAAAATCAAAAACCAGACATCAGCAACATTTTGCCAATACTTTGCCACTGAACTTTACTAATTTCGCTATAAAAAACCAATTTGCAACTTGTTTAAAATTTGGATTTTGCTTAAATATTTTGAATGCAGCAATTATTTTATATGGGTAAACTTTTTGCACTTTTGGCAAAATGAAAAGTGTTTTTTGTTGTTGTTTTTTTTTTTTTGAAATCTGGCATTTTGAAGCTTTTAAGTTTCATCAGCTTAAAAGTTAATTTGGAAGTGCTTAAGAGCTTAGACAGAATGTTGGGGATTGAGGTAAAAGCAGCTTGGTTTTGGCGCTTTATAATGCTGATAATTACAAGTGGCTTGGCTCATTAGTAACTAAGCATGTGGCGATAGTAAATTGTATCTAGGCAACTGTTTTAGACAAACTCGTAATTGCTATTGGCATTTAATTAATTGGCCCAAATGCCTTTGATACGATTTTAATGAAATAACATGCAGGATAGCAAAGGAAACTTTCTAGTAAGGACGATAAGTCAGCTTCAATGCATAGAACGAACCAATTGAAAGGACAATACACACGCACACACACACACACACATGAATACACACAATGGCAGAATAACAGGAGAATTTAATGCCAGTAAATTGCGCTGTGGGGCAACAACAACAACAACAATTTCAGTCTGTTGCAGCCAACTGAAGCTGTCGCCTTTGTATCTCGAATGCAGCACAAACTTGTGCGTCCTTGAAGCAGCTTAAGCCCGGCCATAAACGAACTGACTTGGCCACATTACCAAGCTGTCTGACTGTCTGTGTGTCTGTGTGTCTGTCTGTCTGGTATTGTAGCCTGTGGCAAGCAGGAGTCGGCTCTGTGGCATTGAAATGCGATTTGCGATTGAGAAATTGAAATCTAATTAAAATCTGAGGTGCGCATAATGAATGCAATTGATATGCGCGCCAGAATTTATGGCCCAAACTTGGCTGGCATGCTCGCATATATAAATTACTCGGCCGGACATAGTCAGACACCGTCAGGCTGTAGTCATACGATGCCTTGGTAAGAGAAACTGCGCACAAAACTGGCGAAAAGCGTTCAAGTACAAAAATCAATTTCCGTTAAAACAGTTGCCAGGACATTCAAGGGGCTGCTGGGGAGTGCTGGCTGCCTGGGTGGCTGGGTGCCTGGGCAAACAAACTGAATGAAATTGAAATGTGGCAAATGAAATACACGCGCTTAATGGTTAGCTGCATGTCTGGAAGGATAACTGATAAATGTGACTATGGGTAACCATGTGACCACACAATACTCTGACTGACTGTCCGTCTCTCTGTCCGCCGGACTGACTAGCTGTCAACGGTTCAGTGCACACGCTGCGCGTTTCAAAAGTATCGAAGAGAATGGCATCCTGCTGGCTTTTATCTGACAAGGCACGGGGCCTGCCCAGGGCGACATCTATCAGCACGTTTCGACATCCTGGCTTGTCCTTGTTGCTATCACACACACACATACACCCACGCACACTCCCATGCGCACTTTCAAGCATATAGATTCATTGCTCGACCAGGCGTCATAAACCGCTGCCACGTGCGCTTCAAACGAGACACGTCAACGTCAAAAACAAAGCACCAGCTTCAGTCAGTCAGTCAGTTAGTCAGTTAGTCAGTTAGTCAGTCAGTCGGTTGACTAATGAAAGTAAAGCTGCCAACGCTGCCATTGTCATCATCGTTTCTGCTGATCAAAATGTAAACTAAACAGGACAACAATGAGCACAAATTGTTGCAAATGATGATGTTCTCCTTGTTGACTGTGGACAGTAACTGCGCATGGCAGCTGCCTGCTAAATTGGCTCTAAAGTACTCTTATCTTAACTTCAAAATGCCAGCACACTTGTGGCTAAATCATAATTCATAAAAAAAACCTTTTGAATTTTTGGCAAACGAACTTTGAACTTTGGCAAAATTTGCTTGTCCAACCTGGTCATGAATATAGCTGAAATATAAATATTCTTGTTCACTTAAAACAGTGAAAAACGTAAGGAAGCCAAACATAGCGAAGCTCTTTATAAACTAACATGTCAAGAAATGTTAATGGCAATGTTAACACAAACTTATGTAAGCTGTTATACTCAAAATGGTCTGTTATGTTACAGAAATATCATTCAATTATTGTCTAGAGCATAGAATATCATTAAATGATAGATAATAATGTAAATTTGATAATGTATATTCCATTATTTCAAATATCTTTCCATTTCTGCTTTGGAAATGTTAAATTCTTATGCTCCTTGGAACAGAGCTCACTTGAGCTGTTATACTTTGTAGAATTGGTCTGTTATGTTAAAGAGTTTTGCAAAGCATATCCTATCGCTTTTGTTTTAAACACAAATTGCTCAGTTTTCCGCCCACGTCTTGCACAAATAACATTCAATTTTGTTTCCAAATCAACTAAATTAATAAGCTCCAATACTAACCAGGTATTTTGTTTGCCAATTAGCGCAAATTTCGCATAATTCTGAGAAAATGCAACTAACTAAAGTCTGGAATTAGTTCAAGTGAAATGAATTTCCTTGCAACGCTTTTAATTGGGATTAAGCTTAACATTTAACACGATTGAACCCCAGTCGTAATTCCACTTAATTCACAAACCGCATCCTGTAAACAAACCATGCAAATACATGAATGCATATTGTGTTTGCAACCACGTTTCAGTTGAATTCATATTAATTACATTTCCAGGAACCTGCTGTGAATACAGCTCATTAATCTTCAATGCAGTTACTTCACGCCAGCAGGACTGCTTCCTGGAATTTTGGCCCACGCGCTGCAGGACACTGCAAGCATTGTATATGTTTATTTAAGAATCAGGCTACGAATGAACAAAATTGCAACGAAACAGGTCAAAGTTTACTATATTCAAATTTAAAAGCGGGCTATGAGCAAAGTTGATGATTGAGCTAACTTAAAATCGGATGAAAGATGACTTAAAATCAAAATAAGAATGAAAACTGATTATAATTAAAGATTATGAATCGATCAAATCAAAATTAGACCTCATTTCAAGAGAAAATCTTAAATTTTACTATGCTTGTTTTCGCTCAGTGTACACGTGCTTATCAAGTTCAATTGGACCAAGTATTGATGGCCTAATCCGCAGAGCATATAGAGGCAATTGTATGGCTAAAACTTGTGCTCTAAACTTGCCATCAAAGGCTCAAGTCTATCAAGACACAAACAAACACACATGTAATCAGGACATGACAATGCAAAATCCTTGAGGATTTCAACAGCGGCCACTATTTGCTCGAAGTACACGCACACACACACACATATGCGAATCAAACTTGGTAAAATATAAGCAGCGAAGTAAGCTCAGGACCACAGGATGTGTGCATACATACATATATACACATACATCCATTCGGTAACGCCCAATTGCCGCCCATTTGTGAAGCACAATTTTCTGCATTTCGCTTATGGCCAAATCAAACATGACAGCTGAGTGGCAGGCAAACATTGGTAGGCCAGAACTAGACACAGCCCTGAATCATTTAACGGCATTCAATATCTTATACACACACATACACACGCAGACACATCTCTGTAACCGATCGCAGCCGCCGGAAATGAGACGAACTGAAAGTATGGCTCAAAATAATGGCCAAAAACAGAGTTGACGCCAACAGCAGAGATGTAGCTGGAGGTGGTAGCTGATGATGATGATGACTGCCACTCATTGACACGCCCATTGAATGTCAAATGAAAATGAAAATGAAAATGAAAATATGTTGAATTGCTGCGACTGGACTCCAAATTGTATATGGCATTCAGATATCCTTTGAAATGCAACTTAAAAATATTCTTGTATAGCTTATTGTAGTATTCTAAGCGTGCTACAAGTTTTACTGAATCAAACTCTACTAAATATTTGTTGTTCAAAATACAGCTTATAATCTATAATGAAAATGAAAGGACAACTTCACATGAACATTCAGTCGCTTATATTCGACTATTGAACAGAATCAATAGATCATTTGTTAATATTGCTTATAATAGAATTTATATACCCTCTGATAGATGTTCTATGCACAGGGCATAATCAAATCAGACAGCGGATGTAGGCAACATTGAATTTTGTATACAATGCTCCTAATAGTGGCCAGCTGCAAAGGTCACAATCACAATCACACACACCCAATACACACACTACTCGCATGCAAACTTTTATAGAATTTAACAATTTTTAACAATTTGCCTTTGCCAGTTTGATTTGAAAGCCCCCCACTTTTTTACCATGCTAGTTGGAATTTCATTGGCGCCATTTGTAGCATGCTTCCAACAAGACGTTTGTGTATGCTATGTACTATGGAGTAAATTGATAGTGTTTAATGTCCAAAGATAGGCCTATGCTCTTGGGAAACCCTCGAAATTACGTTAAGATCTTTTTTTTGGAATTGCGGGCTTGGAATCACCAAACGTCGATAGTAAAAAGATCGGATAATAACTGTCGCATAGAACCTCTACCTCCTAGACTACAAATTCCCATAACTTTGTCAAAACTTAATCCATTTCTAGATGGAATATCGTTTTGGTCATGTTTTGCACTCTAAGTTGACTTGCCATTTTAATTTTATTAATATTTCAGAAAGTTTTTCTTAATCCTTTTTAAAAAACTCATTTTTGAAAAAATTAAAATCTTGATTTTAATTTTTAATTGATTGCCAACATTAAAGTTTGTATTTCAAGCCTGTTTCTGAGCAAGTTCATTTTTTGGCCAAAACTCTTGCTAAAAGTTAAAAAAATGTTGACTTGTAAAGTTCACAATAGCTCTACCTCCTAGATTACAAACTCTCATAACTTTGTGAAAACTTAACCGATTTCCATAAGGAATGTGTTTTTAATGTACATTAACTTGGCATTTCATTTTTTGAAAATTTTTCCGAAAGTTGACAAGAGTCCTCGCTCTTACACATTTTAAGAAATTAAATTTTTGAAAAATTGCATAATGCATAAAATTCAAAATATTGTATGCACATATATATACTTGTAAAATTTTAAAAGCCACAGAAGCTTTAACTGTTTTCTGTGATTTCTAACTGCCATAACTTTGACAAAACTTAAGCGATTTCTAGACGGAATATCTTCTTGATCATGTGTTGTACTTTAAATTGACTTGGCACTTAAATCTTATTCATAGTATTACAAAAAATGTGTTAGTTTGAATAACTTAAGGACTTATGCCAGCTTGCCCATAGTGCCGTGACTGGTTAGTTAGGTTCTCACAATCACACAATCGCATTATATCGCACAGCAGCGTCTTCCTGATTGCACAATTACTTACAATGGTTCATAACATTGTTGTGTGTGCTTTCAACGTGTCTGTGTGTTGTGTGTGTGGTGTCTGTGTGCGTGTCTCTAATATTTCGTTTGTTAATTGTGTGGGCGTGCCAATGTGTGGTGTGTGTTACATGGTGTCTGGGTGGAAAGCAACAAATGCTGCCTAGCATTTTGTTACGTAAAACTCCAGCAGGCAATTTGTGTTTGTATTTGTATCTGTATCTGTGTGTTTGCAGCTGTATCCGTATCTGGTGGCAAGCATAAGGTGAAGTGCAACTTAAATCCTTGCTAACAGTTCTGTTAGCTGAATGCATTAATTGAAATACTTAGTTTGTGGCTTTGTCAATTGAAAGCACAAAAGAGTTCTAAGAAACTCTTTAATGCTCTTTTCTAAAATATGAGAATAACTAAAAGAGTATGTTGGATTTGTGCAAGGCTCTATCTGTTATTAATAGAAGAAAAAAATACCAAAAGAAATTGAAAATAAACAAGTAATAAATGAGGTAATTTGTCATAATTATTACAAATGAAAGCATTTTTGATGATAGATAAATTAAAGAAATAGTTCAGTGTTCAATTCTAACAAAGAGCCTGTATAGTCAGTAAATGGATCCTGCGGAATGTGAAACAGTTAGGAACTTTTTTGGTTATGCTTTCTATTAAGGAAATCTTGATCTCTCTTTGATTTATATTTGTCTACGAGATCGCAATGAAGGCTCCATTTGGAAGCCAATAAAATAATGAATATATTTGTCACCAGTACAATCTTCTCGCTGTCAGTTTTGAAGAGAATAAACTTTGTTGCATAATTATATTTCAATACTTACGTATATTGCATGCTTCGAAAATTTAACAGTTGTCTAAGAAAACTAACTATACCACTCTATGCTGCTTATAAGATTTTAAATAAGATCATGTTGTTGTATTACATGAATAAGTTTAGTCAATATTTATGCTTTTCTTAGCTAGTTCAGATCAATCTTTCAGCTGTTAGTCAGCTGTCGACTAATATTTATTTATTTAAAAACGAATCATATAATTAAAAACGAAGTTTATGGCTGCCAGGGCCTTCAGCTAAATTCTATATATTTACAACCAATATATCTCTTCAGCATTTCTAAGCTCTGCTTCAGATCAATCTCTCACCTGTCAGTTACCTGTCGTCTAATTAGAGCCCTGAACCAACTCTGAGTTCCGCCAGCGATTCGTTGGTTAGCTGTCTTCTGCTGTTGCACAAACTAATTAAAAGCGCACACATAATTTATGGGCGCCACAAATGAAAAGAAAATAACTAGCAGCGGGTCATAAATTTAAATTATGCTCGCCCCCAGAGGCCGCAACACAAAGTACTCGAAAGGCAAACAAAATGTGCGTGCTAAAATTGTGAGCTACAAATTTTATGCATAGCTGCACTCACACCGGGACAGACTGAAGCACTCCCGGTTAGATTGTGAGTGGTACTAACACACGTTGTTCACATTTTTCATGATTTCATTCTATATATTTTGTTCATTTTTTATATTTTTCCTGCAACGTGCCTGGCCAGCTACACTGTCCACGCCCACTTGGGCTCCGGGGGCTGTGGCTGACAGCCAACGGGCGTAGCGCGCTGTAATGAAATTCCAAGAAGCTCGGACCACAAGCGGCTGGGAAAATATGCGAGTCAGGAGAGAATAAACTTGAATTTCTGCACGCTGAGGGATGGTGTGAGGCGTGAGGCGTGAGGCAAGGGGTAGAGCGTCCCATATGGGGCTAACATTATAAGGACACACGTCCATGGAAGTCGCACCCATGTCATCCGTGATTGCTGATGGCTTGCCCTTGGCCCCAACAATGTCCAGTCCAACCGGTCGAGCTACAAGGATGCTGCCAAGACAAATTAAGCAATGGCCCCAGGCAATTTGACGGGCAGTTTGGTAATTGGCCCAGACTTGCATAACTCACAACCCCAAACTGAAACCCCGAAGCTCCCATGTGTTGGCATTTTAATGATTTGGCAGTCAACTAAGGAGCTCTTCTCAAGTTCTCAAATGTGTCACAGAATTACTGTTCGGATTGAGCATAAAACGCTTTGGAATTATTCAAATAACGATTAAGATTACTGTCAACTTCATAGCATACTTTTTAGGGCAGCCAACCAAGGAATTCGCATGTTGAATTGTATCTTAGGAACCGCGCATTCCCACAGACCTAATAATGTTATTTAATTGCTAATACTAAAGTTAATATAGTACCTGGCTTGATTATCGATTTCTGTACATAATTTCTATACAATTAAATCAAGCTCAATAACAATTTGGCATTTCATAGCATACTTTTAAGGGCAGCCGACTAAGCAAATAATATTTCGATTTATTTCTTAGAAATGGCTTGTTATAAAAGCGTTACCAATGTTATATAATTGCTAATACTATGGTTAATATCGTACTTAGCTTAAATATTGATTTCTGTACAAATTTTCTTTTACATATAATTTAATTGTATGCGACAGAAACTGCGTTTTACTTCCGCAAGGACACGCGCTGTATTCGTTAAGCAAACATATATTATAAATGCATAGAAATTCATTATGAATGTGAATGCACGCTCCTTACACACAAATTATATTTACTTGGCATTTGTATGCTTAATGCCAATTCTAAACTCATATGAACCATAAACTGTTTGCTCTTAACTGTCGTTCCTCAAGAGTTCCTTCTGACGCAGAATGGCGAATACGATGGCGTTGAGGATGGCCAAGTAAGTGAACAGGAGAAGGCAGTGAGGCGTGATAAGGAGACCTTGAAATTACCAGCCTCAAGTAGTAGTCCTGGCAGCTGCTACAGCTGCCCTCCAAGATAAACAGACGTCGAGTATTTGTCCTGGTTGTGGTGGTGCTGATACTGCTCCTGATGCCTGGGGTCATCGTCTCGCCTGGTCCCGTCACGTCTCCGCTCCTCACGTCTCATTTCGTTTCGTTTCGTCTCGCATATGGCAAGTGTCAATTTCTAAAATGCCAAACAAATCGCAAATCACAAATCAGAGAGCACACAAATTGTTGGCCAAGTACTCGGCTGAGGCAAATCATTGCCAACTAGAGATTGAAAAGGTTGAAATTCCAAACAAATACAAACTTCTGTTGCCCCTGATTGCTTTGGCAAACAATATTAAGTATACCTCTAGTTGTACAGCTGTCATTGCTGCTGTTGTTGTTGCTGCTCTTGTTGTTCTCCGAAAATATTTGCACAAAGTTAACGCAGTAAATTACATTTGGTATATGGAAATGGCAAACGGAATTTCAAGTTAATCAGCAAAGTTATTTGGGTGCACAGCAAACGAAATGCGGGCTTTCTGTACGCCCCAAGTCTGTATTGTGGAAACATTTTCACTGACAATGCCAAGCATATTTATTGTGTTCATAAATAACAGCAAATGTGCATAACAAATGCATGCAAATTACTGTCCAATTTATAGCACATGTTCTGGATTCCACTTGGGAATCGAGTTAAGCAATTTGCATTAGTTTAGTTGCATTCAACAAATACCAGGAAGAACTCGCTTTGTGCCCTTGAATAATGCATTGAAGAAGCACTACTCTTCTATTAAATTATATAAACCTTAAGCGAAAATAAGCATGCAAGTTAATTTTTACGGAACACTGCTTTAAATGTACAAAGTCTTCTTAGAATTTATAATAACAATTATAAGAGTCTTCAATGCACGCGAAAACTATTTAAATAAAGGGAAAGGAATTTTGTATGTTCTATATAATAGCAAGTAAGTAAACACAAACTTAGGTTGGGCTTAAAATATGTTTGAAAAGTGGCCAAAGAATGGTTAGAGTTGTGTGTTTCTTCAAACTAAGGCTGCTAGAGAGGCAAGCTTCAATTAAAAGCCAATAAGCTGTTATAAGGACTTTAGTTTAAGGCATAAGCAAGAGCTCTTAGAAAGTGCCATATGCAACAAAGGACGAAAAACACCAATAATTAAATGCCAATTTTTTTCCTGAAATTATCAATTAGTTCTGATGTTGCACATGAAAATTCCTGGAAAATTACCTGTCATACACACACAGCAGCAGAAACATATTGTGCTGTGTGTGCACTTGTCAAAGTTGATTGAAACCTATTAGTGTCAATCTTCGTCCTTGACACATTATCAAGGAAAACAGTTTGCGCTATTCAGGGCATGAACTCTGAAAAGGGAGGTGTGGGGGGACAGCTGCTGCTGCTTCTGTGTGTGTGTGTATATGCATTGTCCTGGTTTTTCCCTCTTGGCATGCATTTCACTTTCACCTGTTGCATCTGTCTCGCTCTGGCGCCTGTTACGCTGCCTTTGATAATATTGTGAAAACTGGAAATTGTGCTCAATAGACCAGCTCAATTCAGGTCGCATTGATGTGCTATCAAATGGTAGTATTGTTGGGTAGTATTCAGATTTTACCTTGCCTAGTGCTGTTCGCATTATCGGTATTTTTCTATATTTTCAAAATGAAGATCAGATTGAAAATCAGAAGAAAAATACATTTTTGTGTGTATCAATATAATGATAACATGCTAGACTCCATTAACTGCGCTTGCTTGGTTTCTTGTGTGAGTTAACAATTTAATAAATAACTTAAAGAGCTGCCAAAAACATTCTCTCCATCTCATAAATATCGCAACTTAGCAAAAAATGTAAAATATCGATAATATCGATAGTAATCTTGATATTTTCTCATCTCTAGTGGCAATCACAGTGCAGCTGAAAAGTTAATTACGCGACGGCCCAATAAATTACCATATATTTATTGAGTTGACTCTTTATTGATGTGCTGCCTTCTCAAACACAGTTGATCACCGCAAAAGCCATCAATCGTTCAATTACTTCTCGCTGCCAGCCAACAACAAGGACAACAAGGACAACCATACAAGCAACAAACTCAATTTAAAGACATCTTTACTCTGGCATATCAAAGGCAATGGAGTCATCATAATATTGTGTATTATATGCTGACAGCTTTAAGGCCCAGCTGCTGACACAGTTTTCCGCAGTTCCCCTTCCCAGCTGTGTGGGCGGGCGGTGGTAGGCGGGTGGCAGAGTCAACAAATGAATATTGGGCAATATGAAAGTGGCTGACAATAAAGCACAGATACTTACCAGTATATACAAATATGACAATATTGCGATAATGAACTATAACTATGTTCACTGTCGACATACTAACATCAAGGGATGCACGTGACCGTGACCCAATTTTCCTATCAACTAACATTTTACTGAAAATTTGGCTATGGAATGTGAAAACTAGAAACAAATTATTATTACAGTGATTTTCGACAGAAGAAGTGTGTAATTTAGCAATTATTATTCGCTGCAAAGCCTATCTTAATGTTTATGAAGAAACATTTTTTAAATCTCTAAAACCTATAAAATTTAGAAGCCCGAAAAAATCTAAGAAACAGAAATATTCTTTGCTCTTTTTAAATCTCTAAAATAAAAACTAAAAAAAAATAGAAATATTCTTTGCTGTTTGGAAATGCATATAAATCTTACATCGAATTATTTCCCCGTTTTTATTTTAAAGTTAAAATTAACCTGCTTTAAAAATGATATGCAGCAATAGTTCTAAGTAAGATTTAAAAAGATTATCCTACGGATTTCCCAACATCAAAGAAGTTTTCTATATTTTTTTAGTTTCTTAGAGATATAAACGATTTTGTTACTTTATACTCCTTGAGATACGCTTCGCAGCGAAGAAATTTACCTGCTTAGCTACATTCAACATTGAACTTTATTTCGACGAAGATGAAATTCAGATTAGAGGCAGTTTTCTCAATGTTCGGCTTAGTTTTCTTTTGAACTTCAATAAATAATAAATGATTAAGGGATTTTGAGAGACTTTGCCTAAAGTTTATCACTTTATTACGAGTCTAACGTTTTAAGAAAAAGTTTAAAATTTTGTTATAGTTCTTATGATGTATAATGTTCATTAAATACATTATTTTGTCTCGATTTAGTTTTCCGTCATCACGATGGCCTAATTTAATATGCATTCAAGCAAGCCTGCCAACTTATTACGAAGGTGCTGCCAACTTTGCTAGTAATGATTGCATGAAATTTGTAATCATTTAATTCCCTAAAGCGATTAAAAATTGTACAAAAATGGATTTTGTGTAATTTAATTTATAAAATTCAAATATATAGTTTAATTAACTATCAGAAAATTAAACAAACGAGAAAATATGTAAAAAAAATAAGTTTTAGTATGCTACAGTAGTTTTGAATCAGATTTGTAAACGTATTCCCTACAGGATCACGACACGAGCTCATCTCTTTTATTTTGACAATAGCAATGCCAATATCAATATATTGGTCTCTGCTCTTAGCCAGAGGCCAATGTCATTGTCTGGCGGTGTTTTGTTATGTGCCCAGCTAATGGCATATCCATTAGACACAAAAGGCCAAATTGCGTGGCATGGTAAAGTTTCCGTTGCCATTGAATGGCATCCTTACAGACACACACATACATGCACTATGTCCTGTATTTTGGCTGGCCATTTGTCGCTGTACTGTCACGTACCGAGCAAGTCTGAGCCATTGAGCCATTGCATAATTGATTTTTATTCATATGAACAGTGGCCCTTAGTTTGATTTTGTTATGCACAGCATGCGGCTGTTTGTGGCAAGATTTGGGAAAAGTTCACAAGTTCATAACCATGTAGACAGGTTTTTTTTGCAGCTGTACTGCCTTGCCACATGTGCTAATGCTAAACTTTTTGTTACTTGCAGTTTGATTACGCTTAATGACGCTGATTAAAACATGAACGCACTCGATATGAATAAACAATTTCTGAGCGTGTCGCAGGATCCGCACTCGAGCGATGCCCAACGCAATCGCACACGGTGAGTCTTTTTTCCAGTTTGCCCATCAAGTTGCCGCCCACTTACTGATTTTATTCCCAACTACTCCTGGCAGCTCCGAGCGCGCCTCCAGTCTGGCCCTGCCGCTCAACTCCCTGCTAGACTTTTACGACAAACAACAGGAGCAGTGCAAATCGGTTACCCTGCTGCCCCTGCCCAGCAACGGCAGCAACGCCAGCAGCATCGTACGCCGTCACTCATCGCACTATTATCCCATGCTCGAGGATAAGCAGAAGCCATCCCAGCTGCCTCCAACAGCCGCCGAGTTGCTGGTAAGTACTCCGTGAAACTCTGGCAGGACCCTAAGCAAGCTCAAAATCCACTTGACAAATGTCCTGTCTGAAGCTTGCGAAACTGTGACATCAAATATGATTTTCAACAGCGCAACAAAGTTTTCTCCATTTCTATGCAGAAGTAGTTGCCCAAGTTAGAAGATTTTTGCGAAATTAAACTGTGTTAGGAAAATAATTATTTGCCTCAAATATTCAATTATTGTTTCTTATATAAATTACCCTGCTGTAATCTGTTGAACAATTTATATAGATCTGTTTTTTTCCTTTATATTATAAAGCTTATAAGGAAGTTGATTGCTTCAATGTAATATCTTAGGTTTTAGAAAGTGACTGCAAAGATTATCACAAGAATACATAGAATACCACAAAAAAGGGTATTTTTTGTATCCTCTTTTTAGCCAGAAAAAAGTTCCCCTTAAATGAAACTTTTCTAAAATTCAAAATATGGAAAATATGCAAGATCTAGAAAACAGTGAAATATAAAATGATATATTACATTTTCGGATTTATCCTGCGAATTTAAATCAACCGATTACATGATGATCTATTCATTATGTGATATAGTAGTATCTGGTAAAAAGAAGTAGTAGAAATAGGAGAAATATGAGAAGTATCTTTAACTTACAGTTCTATTATAAACTACTTTGATAAAATATATAAATCAATCATATTGACGAACATCAGCTTCATTTCATTATAAAAGAAAGACAGGAAAATATTTCCTTTGCAGCAGGAAGAACTATATAAGGCAGTCAGCAATTAGGCTTACATATTTTTCTAATATTTGATTTCCATGAACTAAAATGGCAAATATCATTAAAGATTATTAAACTTTATTTCCCAAAATCATTGCATGAAATGAGGTAAAGAAAACTTGCTTAAACAAACATAGCATGAATACGACTCACATACGAAAGTTTATTATAAATTAAGCATAATTTCCTGAAATGAAGAGCAGCGCAGCCAACTAAATAACATACTTGAATACTGTATTTGTAAGGACCTTTCTCAGCAGTTAATGTGGTGAATATGTAAACAATGCTTAAAGTGGTAAATTTATAAATAATATAGATCAAGAAATTAAGAATATGTGCATGAATGAAATATGCTAAACATATCAAATTCATGGCTATAAAAAGGCTAAAATGTCCTGCGCTATTGCACTTAGAAATATGGGCAAAGTTTCGCTGGCGGTGCATAATTTATGGCATCGATGATGCAGCTGCCCGAGGCCTGTGGCCCGTGGCGCGTGGCGCGTGGCCCCCGCAGCTATGCAAATATTGCACAATGTCATCCTCAATCTCAACCTGAATGCTCCTCCGCCGTCCCCTCAAATATGGTTTGTGTGCCACATGCCCAAAATCTGCGGGCAAACAAAGTTCTGTTCGCCTTTGCGCTGATTTGAGGCTGCAGCTACTTTGGTTCCAGGAATCAACAGCGACAGAGAGCCGTGTCAGGTTCTATATACATTATTTTCATATTTTTATTTTGATATTATTTTCTTGTTGTTTTTTTGTGCACTGGGGCTTAGCGGCAGCTTAGACAGACTCGGTGGCAGCCAGAATTGCCATTTGACTTTCAACTTTCAATATTCTTTTTTGTTTTTTTGTATTTTTTTGTATGCACTGTGTGCTTGGCTGTCATCACAGGTAAACATGGCGGATCAAAAATATTGCAAGTCAGCTCCGCTGGCAGCCGTCGGGGCTGCCAAGCATCAGCAGCTGGTGCGTGTGGATACGCCAGTCACGCCCCCACCGCCCATACCCCGTCGCTTGATGCGCCCCAAATGCGCCTGGCAGCCGAGCGACGTTGGCCAGGATGTTGGCGCCAATGGCAGTGTGTTTGTTTATCCACAGCCAACAACAATTGTGAGCAGCAAGGACACTGGACAGGCGCAGAGCCTGGGCATGGGTGTGGGCGTTGGCGTCGGCGTTGGCGTCGGGGAGCTGGGCCAATCAGCGCTGCTTGTTGACATTGCCGCACGTACAACATATGCGGATGCCGATGGCATTTCCGATGACGACCGCATGAGCTTGGAGAATTCCGTTTTCGATGAGTCACTAACCTCGACACCTGTCAAGGTCGCCGGCTATCAGGCCGGAGGACGCTATGTGGCCGGTCACGTGGCCAAGCGCGCCCAGCGCTCCTCCAGCAGCACCGTGGACTCGGCATATGGCAGCTCCACGGGCGGTCACAGCGAGCGCTTTGCCTCTAGCTCGACCAGCGTTGATTTTCGCAGTCGCTTCAGCTCGGTGGACACGCAATCCTCGCTAGATGACAAGGCCATGTCCAGTTGCATTGACTCACCGCTGGCCAAGGACACCTGCCGGCTGGAGCGGGCCGCCCTCAACGATGTCATGCACAAGCTGAACAACAACATGTACGCCACCAGCAACAACATCATGAACAACAACAACATCAGCAACAAGCTGCCAACGGTGCCGGCCCGCAAGCTGCCACAGCTGCCGGCCAAGCTGCCGCCGCCACCGCCCAATCACAAGAGCAACAACAGCCACAACTCATCGAGCGAGTCCGGCAAGGAGACCGGCAGCAGCGTCTCTGCCTCGGCGTCTACCTCATCGGCGGGCAGCGGTTCCAGCACGATTTCCAGCGCCACCATGTCCTCCACCTCGATATCCTTGAGCGCTGGCGGTGCTGCACCAGCCAACAGCGGCCCGAAACGTCCTGGGCCACCGGAACCACCGTTGCGTAATCTCAATGCGTTCGAGTGCCTGGAAAGCGTGCCCAAGGTGCATGCCCCACCGCCCCTGACCGTACGCAACAAGCTCAACCGCAATAAGCCGCCACCCATTGTCTATCCGAAGCTGCAGCAGCGGCAGGACTCGACGCTGTCCAACGACAGCTACTCCATTAGCTCCAGTCCTGGCTACAATTCGAAGCTTATGGAGACGCCGCTGTTATCAGCTGCGCAGAGCACACGGAAGAGCACTGCGCCGGGTGTGGCTCAGCGGCAGCCACTGATGGATCTGGCAACCACACGGTTTGGCAGCAATCAGGTTGGGCCCACGCGTGGCAAGATGAACTATCGCCAGGACTCGACCATATCCAATGATAGCTTTAGCCAAACAACCAGTCCGGGCTACAATTCCAAGCTCATGGAGGCGCCGCTCTTGCCCTCCTTGTCCGGCAAGCGACTGTGCAGCGGTAGGTCAACACCAATCTACATGCACAGCAATATCCTTATTTTCTCACATCCATTTAGCACCTGCGCCCATTGTCTGCCGCCAGGGCGTGCAGCATGAGCCCATTGAGGAGCTGGAGCCGCCCCAGACGCTGTCGCCGCTGAACAAGTGCACAAATGCCACGCCCAGCAGTCTGCAGACCATTGTGCGCTTTCAGAATGGAGCACCGCATACCATGTCCTTGCAGCATCAGGTGGGCAGCTATAGCCTTGCTCCAGCACCTTCAATTTAAACTGACAGCTCGCTTTACAGATCATCAATCGCCGCAAGAGCTCAAATCCTTACATCACCAATGGAAGATTGAAGTTTCGCCTGTTCCAGATACTGATCAACGCGTTCGCTCTGTTGGCCATTGCCGGCGGCTTGGCTGCCTATTTCAATGCCTATCCGACCATCAAGTTTGTGAACAAGACCATTATCAATACCGTCCGTGTGGAGGACACATCCAGTTTTGGCAAAAATCCCGCACCGGGCACTTGTCTGCCCATCATTGTGAAATTCTGCCAGGGACCGCAGATACCCTACAATTACACCGTCTTTCCCAACTATATCGGGCACTTTGGGCAGCTGGAGACACAAGTGGTAAATATTAGGCCAATTTCTAGCCAGTGCATTCAACAATCTCACCTGCAGGATCTGGACTCCTATGAGGCATTGGTCGATGTGCGTTGCTATGAGCTGGTCTCCCTCTTCCTCTGCACGCTTTTTGTGCCCAAGTGTGGACAAACGGGGTGAGTTTTTAATGTTAAGTGACCATAGAGGTCAATTCTCACTTTATTCGCTTAGTAATCGCTTGTAATCAAGACTTTGAAGTAGAGCTGCTACGGGTTTGTTTCTGGATCTAATACATATTATATAAATTATATCCTGGCTAAGACTATAAGAAAATTTACGATGGAGGACATGTGCACTTCAATTAACATTGATACCAATTGAAAACACTTTTAAGCAAGAAGTTTCTAGGACTTTGATTCTTGATCTTTTTTATCCGAATCATATATCATATATAAAACTATAAACTAAAAAACTAAAACTAAAACTAAAACTATAAGTAAACTGACTATGGCGGACATGGAAATAACAATTCTTAATCTTTCTCTCCGGACTACATAATATGTATCCTGGCTAAAACTATAAGTAAACTGACTACGGAGGACATGGAAATAGAACATGCTCTCGTTGTTTATTCGCTTTTAAGCAAAAAGTTGGATCACATTGGTTCCGGGCTCATTTCTTTATAATTTTTCGAATATATCCTAACTTTATATCATATATAATACGATCTATAGCGCCACAGTGCCGCCCTGTAAGACACTCTGCACGGAGACGATGCGTCGTTGTGGCTTCTTTTTTGATGTTTTTGGATTGAGCCTGCCCGAATATTTGAACTGCAAGCTCTTTAAGGACTTCTCCAGTGCCGAGGACTGTGTGGGCCTGGATGAGGTGCGTGAGGTTATGATCTCATCGGCGAATCCCAAGTGCGATGGCTTTCAGTGCGATACGAACCGCTGCCTGCCCAAGGAGTATGTATGCGATGGACATTTGGACTGCATGGATCAGGAGGATGAGCGCAGCTGTGAGCGTTGCCAGGAGGGTGAGGTCTACTGTGGAGACGATCGTTGCATTAACACTGATCGCATATGCGATGGCGTCATGGACTGTCCTTACGGGCAGGACGAGCGCAATTGTCGTAAGTACAGAACAGATTTGAGTTTAAAATATACTTTGATATATGTTTTTGTTGCTGCAGTGCGTCTAAGTGAACGCAATGGCGATGTGGGCTCTGGTGTTTTGGAGGTCTATCGCATGAACAAGCGCCAATGGATGCCCGCCTGTGTCAAGAACTGGGATCGCGCCGTTTCCCCGAGTGCCGTCTGCTCCATACTTGGTTACTCGGCCGTGAATGCCACCAGTGTGGTGACCCAACGCACCCACCGCCCCCTGCTGGCCTCAGTTAATGTGTCCACCGATATTTGGAAGCTGTATGCCAAACGACGCTCCACGCTGATGCAGGAATTTGCCAATTGCAGGCAAACGGAGGATTATCCCATTGCTGAGCTGACCTGCTCCAATTATGGTGAGTTTACTACCAATTAGTTAATGAATCTTTCATTTATGAAATCTTTCATAGAATGCGGCAAGGTCAAGCGTGGTCGCCACAAGCCCTCCAGACGCATCATTGGCGGCTCTCAGGCAAATCCCGGCAATTGGCCATTTCTTGCTGCCATTCTTGGCGGACCCGAGAAGATATTCTACTGTGCCGGTGTCCTAATATCCGATCAGTGGGTACTCACCGCCTCTCACTGTGTGGGCAAGTGAGTCCTTAAACCTTAGTCATTAATTAACCTGTTACTTAAGTTCTTGCTTTGACAGTCACACCGTCATTGACCTGGAGGATTGGACCGTACAGTTGGGCGTTACGCGTCGCAACTCCTTTACTTATACGGGCCAGAAGGTGAAGGTGAAAACGGTGATTCCCCATCCGCAGTACAATTTGGCCATTGCTCACGACAATGATATAGCACTCTTTCAGGTTAGTTTTCCGACAATTCCCAAACATTCTACATACTAAGTTTTCCTCCTTATCAGTTGGCTACACGTGTTGCTTTCCATGAACATCTTCTACCCGTCTGCCTGCCGCCTCCCAGTGTCAAGAATCTGCGTCCGGAGCAGCTCTGCACAGTTATAGGCTGGGGCAAGCGCGAGGACAAAGATCGTAAGTAAACCAGTTTGCTTTTAATGTTTATCATACTATAGAATATCAATATTGCAGCTAAGTCCACCTACGAGTTTATAGTCAACGAGGTTCAGGTGCCCATCATAACACGAAATCAATGCGATGAATGGCTGGACAACTTGACCGTTTCCGAGGGCATGGTTTGTGCGGGCTACGATGATGGGGGCAAAGATGCTTGTCAGGTAAGTCCGTACAAATTGCAGCTGGAAAACACTTAATACCAGTGCTGCTAACCAAAGACTTTAGATTTCCAATGGTACAAACAAGTGTAATATTGGGATGACAAAATTAAGATATACACTAGCCTGTTCCGAATACCAATTTCGAATCCATCCCACAGAACTATATAGTGCTACTTTAATGCACGTAACACAAAAAAAAAAAGGTTTTCAATTCCAAAACTGAACTATATTCTTTTGTGAAATTAATAATAGCTAATAGCTATGAAATCTTTTTATGTTCATTATTCTTACCTGATTGATCTGGATCTGCAGATCTGTTAAGCACTCTTAGAACTTTCATTAACACTTGTTAACCTATAAGATTATCCGAGCTCTCTCGATAATATCAATAGTTGAAAAAAATCCCAAAAGCAATCGAATGTTTTCAAGCTCTGGCTGAAGTGACCATATATAAGAATTACTCGTATATACTAAACAACTTCTTATTACTTAGGGTGACTCGGGAGGTCCTTTATTATGTCCGTATCCGGGCGAGAAGGATCGTTGGTTTGTCGGCGGCATTGTCTCCTGGGGCATCATGTGCGCTCATCCCAAACTGCCTGGTGTCTACGCCAATGTCATCAAGTACGTGCCATGGATAAACGAGCAGATACAAAAATATTCGCGTGCTGCCAACGATGAACCCGTACAGAAATACGATCTGCATCCTGGCGGGCCGGACATACTATCCAATATAATGTCCACAGGACCCATACGAAAGCGAAAACCCTACAACTACCATAATGGCAAGCCCAAGGGCATTGACTTCTATGATAGCGAGGAGCGTAAGTAAGCGGAAGTAAAAGCAACCTAAATGTAATCCTACATATGTATACCTAGCTTATATTGTGAAGATTGACGATATTTGAATACAGCATATCCTTGAAACATTTGCACAAAGTACAAAGCAAAACTGTTGTTGTACTCAATACACACACACACCAATACACACACACACCAACACGCATCAGAATCAAATGATGTTAATTAAATACATATATACATATATTTTGCTACTGAACTTGAGGTATTGGCGGTTTTGATCCAGCCAGTACTATTCAACAAAATAATATAATATCTGGGCAACATAATCGTGTGTCAATTTGCCGAATTTATTTGTCAATTTTTTTACAAAGAGATTTCTATGTACCGAAATACCACAAAAGCAAAACCTAATGTCAATACATAATGCATTAAAAACAATTTACATACAACTATGGTATATGAAGCTAAACAAAAAAAACAAAAAATATATAGTGTGTACATATACCCATACATAATCCCTTTGTATTAATGTGTCTAATATCGTGAGTCATGGACAATAAAATATTTGATTGATTTGTAGCGAAATTTTTGTGTTGATAGGTATAGAATAAAAGCGTAGATGTGTACCTCTCTAAAGGACCCCTACAGAGTATAAGATAAATGTAAAAGAAACTTCAAGAATATACACTAAATAACATGGTGACTGTATATGTGACTATAAAGATACTTATAAACAAAAGAATAAACAAAAATGTATGATTGCCGCCAAAAACAAAAATTAAATAAATGGATAAAAATCAATAAGAGCTAAAATAGCAAACTATTAAGATATAATAATTCCAAAAAGAGTACACTTTTAGAGTTATGTATAAGCTATTGTGTGTTAAACAGTGTATGCAATTAGAAGCATAAAAGAAAATAATACATAAAAGGAAAACATTGCTGATCTTAAGCATTTGATGGATGTCACAAGATATTGCTGCTTCAAAAAAAGTAACATATTGATATAAAAAACCTAACTGATATTGAAACTCAAGTGAAATGTGCAGTTGACAATAAATGTGCACAAAACATTTCAAAAACAAACACACACACACACACACACACACACAATATTAAATGAGAAACAAAAGTGAAATTATAGCTGTTGTTACAATAAAAGAAAAGCATAAAAGTCTTTTTAAGGCATGAAAATGTAGTTATAGCTATTCATGAAAATACTAACTACAATGCGTGGGTTTCAGCTTTAAAAAATTGAACATGGTAGAGTACAGAATATCTACTCACATATATGTATTATACATGCATATATATTGAGGCCAAGCTGATGTACTATTTACAAAAAGGAGTAAACAAATGATAAATCAATTGTATACATGCTTTTTAAATGTAATGATAACTAATATTTATGCTAGCTATATACAACTAAAGTTATTTACTTGTTTAGCATGCGCATTAGACTGGCCGCTAAAAACAAACGACAATACTAATATAAAACAAAAGCCCACATATATTATTAATAATAATACAGTTTTTAGTTACCAATGCTCAAGCAAGCCAGTCATAAACTTACCATTTTTAGGTTTGATTTTCCTCATTTTGGAAATGATCCACACTAAACTATGCCTATGTCCTGTAGTATTAATGGCTGTCTCTAGCTCGAGTGCTACAATTTTTACAACTATTTTGCTAACAAATGAAATATGTATTAAATGTATAATGAAAATGTGTAACTAAAGACTCAAAATTGGTTGTTTCAGCAAGAAATTGACACACACACGCACATGCACAATTGCAGGCTTGAAACACATCCTTAAATAATATATTATGGTTTTCTATCATTTCTAGCTAAAACTTGTTGAAATGCTTTAGATGAGTATTATCAACTATATTCAAGAATATAAAGTGTGTGTACGTGTATAATCCAAGTAAAAATTAGCATTAGTTGATATATATATGTATATATATGTACTTATATATATATACTTACTTATATGTATGCATGTTTTGTACAATCAGTTTACAAAAACAAAACAAATGACATGAGGATTAAATTATTATTAGTATACATACATACTATTATTATATATATTATTTATAAGCGGCAAATGAAGCGCATATTACACAAGGCACACGAAACTTTTATAGCGAACCCAATGGAAATATTATATAAGTGAAATATACAACAAATATACATATATCGTGAAAAATATATAGTATATACGTATACAATATATGGTATATATCATGTAGCTGTAGCTTTAAGCAGATGTGATGGTGTCTAAATTTATACATGCATATTATTACAGTGACAAAACAAATGTTTATACATACACATACCAGTATATAGTACTTAGATGTGTAAAACAGTGGGCTGTTGTAAAACGAGCATCCTTTATATACTACATTATAAGTTCCATGAGCAGACCGCTATCAAGGATTACAAAATGGGCGCTTAGATATTAGACGCAATGGACTGGGCAGGACAATACATAATCAACAAAATTTATGCTTATTTGGGTAAACCAACCAGGAAGATTAATATCTTACATATACCGAACATAATTATATACAAGGACAAGGACAATTAAATATATAAACGCATAATTGGTAGTTATTTACATATATATATATATACTATATATGTATGCATGTAGTCTGACAGAGATTTTCATTGTTGCCTTTGACAAGTTTTCATTTAATTTCGTTCCGTTGAGTTTTGACACACTGTTCAATTTCTTTGTGCATTTATGATCATGTTAAGGGTGAGCTATTTTTATACCTATGCTCCAGGCTACTATCAAAATAACAACGCTTAGCTTTATGTATATTTAGTCTAAAACCAATACATATATAGATGTAATAATGCTTAGCATTGGCAAGTGAAATAAGTTATACATATACTATATACATGCATATATATACTTACATAAATATATGTACAACTCGGCAAGGAGTACACTTACATTAGCATACGAGTATGAGATAAATAAGTACAATAGTGTGCACACAATCAACACAGCGCCATATACATATATACCACATACTATATTCATACTAACATACATATATAGGCAATGGATCTGATGGTCCACACACCGACATTATTATATAGAAACTGCATGAACCATATTAGTTAAATTGCTATGCTTAAAATGAAATGGGCCTATGCGTGTTTTTGTTATTAAGAAAATGAAAAAAAAAAGAAGAAAACCATTTGTGTTATGAACTACCAGAACTACTGTTCAATTTCAATGTGCTTTGAGAACGTAAATACTAAAATGCAAAAGCAAACAATGACAATATACATAAACAAATAAATGTAGCGAAATGTTAAATGTAAATGTAGCAAAATTGCAAAAGACAAAAGCTAAAAAACAAAAACCAGAAGCTGATTAAAAACTAGTTGAATTTACATACATACATACACATATGTGTGTATACACAGATATCAAAAAATACATATATCTATATGTTTATAAAGATGATCATTTGGTGAAAAGCACTTGTTAATTATGCACAGTATGAAGAAAAAAATGCTTGTAAAGAATTTACAATTAACTTGGAAAATAAAATATAAACTGAATTTCTGTTTTTATCGCAAGATGTGCAAAATGGCATTGAGAATTTATGAAACGTTTTACATTGAATTTTTGAATAGAAACAATGCAAATTGTTGACTACTTTACTGATTTTGAATAACGGAATTAGGCAATCCAAATATGCCATACAATAACTAAGAAAAAGTGCATAAATATAAGCTGTAACTACACAAAATTACATACACAATGGAACACAAGTATAACCAACTAAATGCTATAAGCAAAATGTCATACATTATACATACTATATACTTATATATATATATAAATGTTGAAAAATAAATGTATAAAACTATAATATACAATTCTCTTTACTTAACGGGTCATTTTTTTAATGGCATAATTGTTAACATGGAATTTTGGTTTTAACTGGAATTTGTTTACAACAACTTTTCACTTAGGTAATAAATTCTTGAAAAATGCAATACAGCTTATTGTATGTAACGGTTCACAACCTCACGCATCTCACAGATGACCTGGCGCTGATCGGGTGCACCGACTACAGCTGTGCCGGAGACAATCCAGTTGGCGCCGGATTTAGCACAACATTCAATGGTATTCGGGCCGACGCCACCGTCCACTTCAATGTCGAGATTGGGATAGTTTTTGCGCAGCCACTCCACTTTTGGCATCATGTTGGCCATGAACGATTGCCCACCGAAGCCAGGCTCCACTGTCATGACCAGCACCAGATCAGCAATGTCAACATATTTCTCAATTTCCTCGACCTGCAAGCAACATGTGGTTATTTGATTCAGTCAGCACATTTTCACATAACCTCAACTTACCTTGGTGCCCGGCTTAATGGCCAAGCCGACTTTCATGCCGGCCTCCTGTACCAGCCGACTGACCTTGCACACATCCTCGACCGGCTCAATGTGAAATGTATATAGGTTTACACCAGCATCTGCCATGGGTTTTATCCACTGCTCTGGATTGCTGACCATCATGTGCGTCTCAAAGAACGCGTTCTTTAAGTAAACCAAGGGCGTTTGTAGGTGAGCATGCCCCTACTTCAATTACCAAGCCACAGTCTTACCTTGATGTTATTGCGCAAACACTTCACCATTGGATGGCCAAACGTTAGATTCGGCACAAAATTGCCGTCCATCACGTCCAGATGCAAATAGTCCGCACCATTGTCTAGCAGCTTCTGTGACTCCGCTGCCAAATTGGCCAGATCGGCGTTGAGTATGGACGGACCGATTTTTGCTTGAATAGACATTGTTCCACCGTTTTTGTTCGAGCAGCCTCTGCAGCAATGTGAGGGCGCCGCTTGACTATAAGGCAAAGCCGTGGCGTCTGTAAAGGGCATGCGAAGGGGAGCTGGGGCTCGAAATTTTGACGTTTTATAATGTAAACAACCCAAACCAGGGCAGCACAAACGTAATAACGTTAACAAGTGAATGGACACACTGTTCTGGTACATATTTCATTTGTCTGAAAATTCAATTTGTTCATTTTTGCGCTTAAAATTACTTTACATGAGAATGAAGGTTGGAGTACTTAGATACAAATAATACAACTATAGTTCGTCTTTCACATGTTCGCCTGGATATTCCTTGTTCTCGATAGTTACGCCCTTGCAACGCTCCTGCGACACTAGGAAATCTTTAGCTTCCCAGGCTTGCGCACCATCTTTGAATAGGAATATCGCACGGTCATCGTCAACCATGTAGCGTTCCGCTTGTATGTGATTATTCCATAAGCTCGTCTGCCACAGCTTTGTTATCTCCTCGGCTTCCTCACGTGTGGGTTTGCCGGTAACCGATACGAATGTCATCAGAGTGCGCCCTTTTTTTGATACTTTGAGCAGGTCTTCGGGGTTTTTGCTGTCTAAATTGGAAAGATCTAATTTCGGCTGTGGTCGCAAGTGTTCGGGCAGCTCATCTGCTTCTAAAGGCTCATCATCTTCCTGCAAAAATTGCTGTTTAGTTATCCCCTTGATGGTATTTTAGGTTTAACCAACCTCCCATTGGTCCAGAAGTCGCTCTAAATCGGCTTCACTGTAATCACGTATATCTTTCTTTGCCCACTCCGGTTTCTCCTCATCCTTAAACTTCTTGGATAACACAATTGGCACCAGTGCCAGTAATAACAAAATGAACCTTGTTTGCATTGCAAAACTTTAATGTAAATGCGTTGAAATGCAGCTCACACGTCAGCTTATCGGTTTAGCATTCTCCCGGAAAGACGACCCTGCGATATTCACACAGCTGTTTTCCTGATTTGCCATTCACAGGCACGAATACACTACGGCTGCTCTGAATTATTTAAATTAAATATACCCGCATTTTAGTTTAATTAAAACATCTCGAAACATACAGAAAGTCGTAGACGTAAGTAGTATTAAAATAGAGCGGGACCAAGAAGAAACCAATGCGTGGCAGAACCCTGAGACAATTGTGGGCGATTTTCTGCGGGAAAACGACGAGTTTGAAACTAGAGGTAATTGCACCCAATTAGAACTAGCAGCAATCAAAGTAGAGCCTGATATTGCCGCACAGTCTCAGAGCTATGAAATAATCGACGTTGTGAAAAGTCAGCTGGAGGAACCGATGTCAGCTACAATGTAAGCGCATTTTCGTTCATTTTATAAAGACAATCACTTACATCTCATGTAATTTAAAAGATCTCAGATTGATGACGAATGGTCCCACCAACAATCCTACAAGTGTTCCTCAATGGAGAGGTTCCTGGAAACCGCTTGCCAAATGCTGCTGCATACAAGTAACAAGCCCAACTTTAAGCCAGACGTTGAAGCTTTTGGAGAGCTTATAAAAGCCGAGTTGGAGCAAATTAAGGACCCAGATAAATGTCAAGCCATGCGCTTTAAAATTATGAAAGTGTTCATGGGCGAAGCAGATTAGCTTATAAGTATATTTTATAATTTATTTATATTTTTAAGAAATAGGTACATATAAAGAATATACTCCAGTGTCTGTTGGGGTACGAACGGTACTACAACGTCAGAATACGTGTTCAGATTTAAAAACGTTCTTAGATGACCTAAATGTCTAAGGACATGGAATTCAAGTGGAATAATTTGGGTACATCCATCTGCCCGAACTCTTTTTCATTAACCAGTTCAATAGATTGATTGGCAATCAACCCATAAGCGTTTATGTCTATAAAATTACCTCGGCTGGAGTTGGTGGAGCCGCGTGTAAGTTAGTAACTAGCAGACAACTAAACAAACCTCTAAAACTATAATTTATTAAAAGTGCTGCTCATAATAAAAGCTAAATGTTAACATCGAAACTATGTTTTAGTTCATCTACTTATTGAGCCACCCTCGTAAATGACATTCACCTGAAAACGTGAACACCGCACAGCTGTTGTCCATGAGCGTTCAGTTTATACCGAGAGCTGCTCGGTGGCTAGCGTATTATTATTATTACGCATTGATAATGCCACGGTGAGCAAGGTAAATTTGCATTGTTGTTGTGTGCCCACTTGATAAATAAAGATAAAGCCGTGTGCCTATGTGCAAAAAAATGCGGCTAAACAGTTACAATGTGAAAAAGAAAGAAAAGTGATTCAAAGGTGGCTCACACTGTGTAGAGAGGATTCCATACATGTGGGCGTATGGAAACAGTTGTTGTGTTAATTAACATAATATAGAAAAACAATGCCAAATGTTTCGCCTTAGTGGCTGCTATGTGAAACATTTGAATAGTGTCTGCCTATTTGTTGGCATGTTTTTAGTTGTGTTTTGCTGATGGCTGATGATGATGATGACATCATCACTGAGTTATAATTCGTCTCTCAATTCCATTTCCATTTTGTTTTGTTCTAATGTTTAGAAAAAGCTAAATACACAAATACAACGAAAGCGTCCAATAAAACGGCCACCAAAACACGCACACCACCACACACGTCTACAAATACATAACTTAAACAATAACAAACCCAGCATAAAATAAAAATCAATAAGCAGCCGCCTTTTGGCTGCCAACAGCTGGTTTTCTGGAATTTTGGAGTTGGATAACGTGAGAGCAACGAGCACGGCTTCAGGATGGTATTCGAGGCCGTGGTGGTCGATGTTCTTAACAAGGTGCTGGGCGATTACATCGAGAACTTGGATCACAAGCAATTGAAAATCGGCATCTGGGGAGGTGAGTTATCAAATACGCCCAACTCAATTAGATCACCCCCAGGCACGCAACTGAACCATCTGACTTAATTAATTTTCCCACCATATTGTTCTTGCCACCCAGTACACTGACTGACCTTATCCTTCACGCTTCGCACAGTGACCCAATTTCTAACTAGAGAGCTAACAAATTCAAAATGGGCGTGAGAGTATATCACGGGAGCTCTCTCAACCGTGGTGCGCTCCCACAAACACTCTCTCCCTCTCCCGTTCACGTTTTTCTTTAAAGCTCTGAAAACTGTTGCATCTATTGTAGACGCTTAGATTACCCGACCAACCTCATTCCCTCAGCGATTGTGCGTGGCATCAGAAAAACCAGACGACGTTTTTGCGGTTTCTGTTTATTTCCCCTTATCTCTTAGTCTGTGTACAAAAGTGCACATATAAGAAGTATAATATTACTTGTTGAGAATCGGAAACTTACCAAGTACTTGCTCATATTACACAGTTCGCTGTGGAATTTGCGTTTCAGATTGCGAAAGTTTTATCATGATGTTAGCGACACAAGTCCAATGCAAAATGAGTAACAAAGCTTCTACATAGTATATAGTTAATTGCCATCACATAAATATACATACATATATAGTATATATAGTACATTTGACTGTTCTTAAACAATTGACAAAACACCTTTTGTGACCAAGTCAACCAAAACTTATTTTTATGTACATACATATATATGTATATTACATATGCATATACCAAATAAACTGGTTTGTTTCTTCTGTGGCAACCCCAATGACAACACAAGCCTATTTTGAACTTGAACTTGATGACATAATGCGGCTCTCATGAATAATTTGTTTGCCAAAAGAAGCTCTCTAAAACTTTGCTATATTATTTGTTTTGTAACAAACTATATATAAAATCTGGAATAGATTCAGTAGTACCGATGTTTTTGTTGTTCAAAAGTGACCAATTGCTTTGTCAAAACTAAAGAGATTTGCATGTGTCTTTAGATATTGGTATGTCTAATATATTGGATCTGGCATTTAAATGTTATCCATTCATTTTTGACCCTGAAAAACACTTAAATCAATTTACATAAAAAACGGTGCCCGAAAACACAATCCGCATGGAAATCGGTTTCGATTTGACAAAGTTAGTTGGAAATCTAGGAAAAGCATCCGGAAACATTACTCTTGACTGGTTGCTTTTTAGATTTTGATGGGCGCAATCCAAATAATCACACTGTGAATGTTGAAATAAACACATTCATAAGCCAAGTTTCTGATTCATGCGTTCTGCTCGATTATAAACCCATTGGGAAATATGGAATAATATACATAGGTGGCAACTGATAAGCGACTGCCGCTGGCGACACGATAACAGTCTATAAAGCATCTTAGTAATCACTCAATAAAAGTTTCCCTTACCAACTGAAATACAAAATTTATATAAGCTGACCTGCAAATATCCTGTGTACAGGATATCTTGTTAATACTTTCGCTAATAAGCTTTATCGTCTTTTTCTACTCTTTAAAATCATGATGGTAGCACATTTTTGATAAATCCCACACTTCTGTGCACCCGCATTCCAAAGAATTTGAATATAAATATAACCTTTTTTTGGAAACATTATATTCCAATATACTAATCAATAAAAACTCAATGATTATAATAAGTCTTTGCCCGTGTTTCGAACCTGAAGTCGGCATTATTGCTCAAAGGGTAGTATTTATTGCTATCATATCTATAAGACAACCGAATCAAATATGTGATTTGCAATCTGCAATTGGAATTAAAATTACAGGTTTATTGGATCAGTTATGAGAACAGTGCTTCTATTATTTTTCCACACTCTTATCGCAGGTATACTCGTATTTTCTGATAATACCAATTGAATATCAGTCGGCAATCGCTGCAATATTTAAGTTTATTGCAAACGGTTGATATGTGTGTATATAGCGAGGTTTATAGAGGTATTGCGTAGTCGCTGAGTAACTTTCTTGGTTCATAAATTAATTGACCCATATACGTAATTTAATAAATATTCGCTGCTTGAGGTTAGCCGAGTATCTTTTTGGCATTCCAGGCATAACAAAAACGCCGCATGCCCAAAGCATTTGAATGCCAGACACGCCTAACTGAAAGCGTTAAAAAGGCATACATGCGTACATACATATATAGATAGATAGATACATACTTATACAGATAGTATTTTTATATTTGTACCGCCAACACTTGGCATTTTTTGTTTATTTGTACAATTTCCACGCATTAGGTGTAATAAATCAATTTGCTAATTGCATATTTAAATGAAGTACATAAATTCAAATAATTGTTTATATGTTTATATATTAATTCTTTTTTGCTATTATTCAGGCGATGTGGTTTTGCAGAACCTAAAGATACGCGAAAATGCGCTCGACGATTTGGATTTGCCCGTGCAGCTTGTTTATGGCTATTTGGGTAAGTTGAATAGTTGAAATGAAGTTATAAACCTTAAACTAAACAATTTGTGTGTTGAATAGGCAAATTGGTGCTGAAGATACCCTGGAAGAATCTGTACAGCCAGCCAGTTATTGTCGATATTGAGGATCTCTATGCACTCGTAACGCCCAACAATAATGTCCAATACAATGCCGAAAAGGAGGCTAAATATGATATTTTGGCTAAGAAGGCCGCTCTGGACGCCTTGGAGGCAGCACGCAAGAAGGAGCTGGAATCAAGTAATAATATACTGATTTATGCGAGTATAATAGATTTAGTGACCATCTTAACATTTTGTCTTGCAGATCAGCCAAAAGCCGATGCTGGTTTCGCTGAGAAGTTAACGGCACAAATTGTTAACAATTTGCAGGTGAAAATTAGCAATGTTCATGTACGCTACGAGGACACCACAACAACGGGCAGTCCTTTCTCCTTTGGCGTGACACTGCACGAGCTGGAGCTCTATACCACGGACAACAACTGGGACAAGTGCTACATGACGGAGCGTGCACCGCAGGTTTTTAAAATAGCGAATCTCTCCTGCCTGGCAGCCTATATGAACTGCCATGCGGTTCTCTACATGGATAAGGACAAGGGCACCCTCTCCGAAGTCTTCAAAACTCATATTACACGCAAGGACTTTAAGCCCACTAACTACAGCTATGGTAAATGCTAAACTCTGATCATACTTTAACGATTCAACATAAATTTTGTTATGCTTTACTTAGTTTTGGGTCCTATTTCCTGTAATGCAAAACTGAAGCTGAATATGAACCCAGAACTGGATGTGCCCGCTTTCGAGAAGCCAAAGATCGATCTAAGTCTCGAAATGGAGAGACTGAACGTAGGTCTGACCGATACGCAGTTCCACAACATAATCAAACTAGGCGATTCCATGAATCGCATGCAGTTGGGTGTACCCTATCGCAAATATCGACCATATAACACACGTAAGTGTATCAGCCAGAGGCTTTTATATATAGAGATCAACGTTTAAATTGTACACTTTCTTATACACACAGCTTACAAGGGTAATGCTAGGATTTGGTGGAAATTTGCAATTACCTCAGTGCTAGAACATGATGTGCGGCGATCGCTGCGTACCTGGAGCTGGGAATACATAAAAGAGCATCGTGAACGCTGCAACACCTATGCACAGGTCAGTCTGCTACTCAATTTAAGCAGTAAAACATTCTAATAAACATTTCCTTGCTTGCCCAGACATACAAAGAGCGCGAATTGAATAAGAAACCACCTGCAATGCTGCTGGAAGCATGCAATTTGTTGGAGCAAGAGCTGGATATCTTTAATCTGTTGATAATACGGCAACGTGTTAACATTGAAATAGCCAAGTTGCGCGAGGCAGCGCCCCCGGAGAATACGGGCTGGTTTAGCGGGTGGTGGGGCGGCGCAGCCGCTAAGAAAGAGGATACTGGCGCTAACGAAAATATTGGTAATTTAACATTTGTATACCCTTGCAGGGGGTATTATAATTTGGTCACGAAATGTGTAACCCACTGAATAAGGCGTTTCCGACCCCACAAAGTACATAAATTCTTGATCAGCATCAATAGTCCAGTCGATATAGCGATGTCCGTCTGTCCGTCCATCTGTCTATCTAATTGTGACCGCCTTTCTCTGCGATTCTCAACATTTCAAGAAAGTGCAATGCAATTGTCTAGTTTCATTATTTTTTATACAGACTTACTAAATTTGGTACAAAATAGAAACAATCGGATAAAAAATCAGTTTTTGATTACAAAATATTTCTGCATGGTTCGGCACGCCGAAGATAGCTGTTCTTTGTTGTTTAAATAAACTTTAAATATTACTCTAAACTACAACAATTTGTGCATTGCAGTGCGTAAGTTTGAGGCCGCGATGACGCCCGACGAGAAGGCCAAAATGTTCAAAGCGATTGGCTATGAGGAAAACGTAAAGCCGCAGGATGTGCCACTGAGCTATGTGGCTATTAAAATGAACTTTAAACTCATTGCGTTGGAGATAGGGCTGTATCAAGAATCGAAGAAGGACGGTGCGCTGACTCCTCACGATTTTTACAATTTGCCGTCCATCATGCTGCTGCAGTTCTCCATGGCAACTGCGGCGATTACACAGCGACCAGCTGCAGATGCGATTAGCTTGACGGCTGGCATGAAGGAGGTGAAGCTGACGGGTGTCAGTCGTGAGAACAACACCCCCATGCTGGTTCAATCAATAATCACCGATGAATTCAATTTGCTAGACATATTTTTTGAAACGAATCCCATTGACAAGCTATGCAATCAGCGCCTCAAAGTCATAGCGCGTCCTTTGCAAATTATATATGATGCTGAGACTATACTAAGACTCATGGACATCTTTAAGCCGCCAACTGATGTGAATTTATCGAAACTTGAAGAGTCGGCTACTTCGCAGCTTACTGGCATCAAGGAGCGTTCGGCTACAGGCATGCAGTATATTATTGATACGAAATCTGTTCTAGATGCTGACATACTGCTGATGCCCAATATTTTGGTGGTGCCCCATGGTGGTCTCTATGTGGAGGGAGAGAAGGCCTTGGTTGTTGTCAGCCTGGGTCAATTACATGTGACCACAAAACCGCACCAGCGATCCACAGATCAAATCCAAACGATGTTCAGCCAGGGAAACAAGAAGGACAGCATACTGAAGAATGTTATGGACAATGCATACGATAGATTCGTTGTGGAAATAAATGACATACAAGTGCTGGTAGTGCGTCCGCATGAAAATTGGCAACGTGTTCTTAAGCTGGCCGTCTCCACGGATATGCATATCCTGCAACCCACATCACTGGCGTTGACTGCAGCGCTCTGCGTGGTCGACAATGATCCACGTATGCCCAAAATAAAAGTTGACTTTGAGCTGCCGTCGCTGCATTTATGCATTACCGAGGATCGTGTGATTGAAGCTATTAGCGTGGGCACCAGCATTCCGCTTCCAGAAGGCGATTCAATCGCGACTACGCCGATTCTCGCACGCTCACAAAGTTCCATATCAAATTTCATCAATCGTGAAATTAAAAAACGCAGCTCAGCGTCTGCCGCGAAGTCAATCCTCAATACGGAAATTATACAGTACACCAATGTGGAGGTGAATTTCTCACTAAAAAAGATCTCCCTCACGCTGTACCAGTCGAAGCAGATAAGCGAAGTGGTATCAGATGAAGAAACGCCGTACTCAACGCCAGAGCAGGAGCAGGCTGAACTCAGCACGGATAACTCAATGATCGAAGATAGCTTTATAGCTACGCACCGTTTTTCAAGAAGTGCCCAGCACATACTTTCCATGCAGGTGCTGCAGGTGGAGGCGCATCTGGCCCAGCGCACCTTCGAGACGGTCGCCTCGCTAAAGTTAGTAGTTAGCCATTAACATATAGCTGAAATTAATATAATCATTTATTTCAAGACTGGGCGGCATTAATATCAAGCAGTTCGACTGTCTGGATGAGCACGAGCAAGTTCTGGACATTATTGATACGCCTGGTTATACGAAGGACCAAAAAAATCTGCTCACAATTTCTTATACCCTGGCTGATAAAACTTCACCAGAGTTTACCACCAAATACAATTCCATAGAGCAGTTGGTGGTAGCCAACTTTGAGGTGCTGGACATTGTGCTCCATCAGGAGTGTCTGCAGTGCCTGCTGGAGCTGGTCAGCAGTTTTCAGAATCGTGTGGATGCGATATTGATAGCTATGAAGCCACGCGATCACTTTGCCATGGCCGGTGATGGTGATGGACTGAAGCACAAGCTGCACGTGATTATGGAAGATACCGAAACTATTATGACCACCGCACATATGGCCTTACGTCGCCAAAAGACCACCAATCGCCGCAGTGTTGTTGAGAGCGTTAAAATGCGTGTGGTGGCAAATCTCAATGCGGTTAGCCTCAAGCTCACAACACGGAGTCGCCCCTTGGCCTCCATGCATGTGAAGGACTTTGTGGCAAATGTTACGCTAAAAAGCTCCTATACCGAATTAAACATTGGCCTTAAGGACATTATGATTAATGATTTAAATCCCAACACGATACACCATAATGTAAGTAGATGAATCAGTTTTACGGTCAAGGTTTAAATAATTTAAAATTTTGTTTCCGTGCAGATATTAAGCATGGTGGGTCAGGATGCCTTCAACTGCCAGCTGGTGCTCTTCAATAAGGAATATACGCGCGACTACAACTCGGATGATATGAAAGTCACCGTGGACATTGGCTGCATGAAGATCATATTCCTCAACTGGTTTGTAACCGGTATTCTGGTAGGTTTCAGGTCGCTCTTCTAATACTCACTCAATAATATTCATTTGTATACATTTGTAGAACTTCCTGGGCAACTTCCAGGCGGCCCAGCAGGCGCTGTCTAATGCCAGCGCAGCCGCTGCAGAGAGCGCTCGGCAAAACGCATTAGATGCCTATGAGAAGGCGACTCGCATGAAGCTAAATGTGCGCATTAAGGCGCCAATTATAATCATACCTGTGGATTCGCAGAGCAGAAATGCACTAGCGCTCGACTTGGGTTTGTTGGAGTTGACAAACAACACAAGCGAAGTGCCTGTGCCCACCATAGATGACCATGCCGTCATTGACGAGATTAAGCTACAGCTGAAAGATGTCAAACTAACGAAAGTGACGATATTGGATGATAATGAGACGACTGAGTCCGACAAGGAAACTACTTTGGATGGTAAGTAGCTAATAAACTGTTCAGAGTTTGAAAATAAGGGTTTAAATCTTTTCGCTTTTTTCATCTTAGCCGTCGACGCGGCCATTGGCATCAAGTCATCACTCAATATGATGGAACCCATGAGTTTTACATTGTCTGTAATACGCAATCTGTCCAGCGGTTGGCATAAGGAGCTGCCAGAGCTCAATCTATCCGGTCACCTGAAGTCTGTGGAGGTAACTTATTGTCAACAATTAAAATTTGTATATAAATTTCAATTAGTTAATATATTTTATACTTGCAGCTAACGCTTTTCATGGATGATTATGCGCTAATTATATCCATCGTGAACCGTAATTTAAGCGAAGGTCAAACCGAATTTCCACCGAAAGAGGTCAAACCTGTGGATAAACGTTCACGTTCCACAAACCAATCGGATCGCCGCACAATAGCAAGCGGCACTTCCATTTTGCATTCACCTAATCAAAAGATACACGAAACGCTCAAGTTTAATTTTCAATTTGATGGCGTTACCATAAATCTCATGGAGGGTAAGTCTCGACCTTTACAAGTTTATACTCACATATTTATCAAATTTCTGATCTCATTTAGGCGAGGATGAGGGCTTAGCGTGCTTTGGCATTTACTTTTTGTCTGTGAAGGGTACTCAGCTAAACAACGGTACGCTAAGTGTTTCCACAGTCCTTTGCAACATTCAATTAGATGACACACGCAAGAGCAACAAAAGCAAAATACGTCGGTATCTAACCTGCAAGGATTGGGAGGAGCTCAAGCCCACTAAGGATACAATCATTGACGCCTGCTACGCTGAGCGCAATTTTATGGTTGATGTGACCGCCATTATAAAAGAAGACGATACTTTTGGTATGTACAGCAATTTCAGACTTTTTACATAATTTATTTTTATAATTTGTATCCAATCGCAGCTGAGGTGCGCGTGCGCAGCTTCGATTTGATCGTGTGCATTGATTTTCTGCTCAAGCTGACAACGTTCCTAACACTGCCGTCAGGGGAGAGTGCAGAGAACGTAGTTTCAAAAGCAGTCCCACTGGTGGAAGCAGCAGCATGGGAGGGTACACGTGCTATTGAGGCTGCAGAACCTAGCAATCGTAAGTGCAATACATATAATAACTATAAATTCACAACAGTTGTACACTTAATATTCCAGTTACGCTTGACAGTAAGAAGAAAATAAACCTGATACTGCACATCGATGAGCCGGATATTATATTGGTAGAAAGTCTGAATGATCTCAATACCAATGCCATTATATTTAACGTGAGTTCTCTAAACAATACTAGTTGCATTTATTTGGCTAATATTTGAATGCTTTTACAGTCGCAAGTGCATCTTAATTATCGTTCCATCGGTGAAAAGCAAATTATCAACGGCCAAATCGATGCACTCAAGATGTACATGTGTGCCTTTATGCCAGAGCGGCGTGCCTTAACGCGTCATTATATTCTACATCCGAGCGTTATCAGTCTGCAGGGCTCAACGCCCGAGGAGGAGGGCATGCACATTAGCCTGAAGCTGAGCGACATTATTATCAACGTATCCCCGGCCACAATTGAGCTGCTTAACAAGGCGATGATGAGCATTAGCAGCGGTGCCGCTGAGAAAGCGGCCATCGAGAAGGAACATAACGATTATTCAAAGATCTGGTATTCCAAGAAATTCAATTCAAGAACTTATTGGTTCACCAAAGTGGAAGAGGCCACCGATGCGCTGAAACTGGATTGTGAACCACCGCCAACGGACAGGCAAAAAACGGAGAAATGTGTCATTGAGGTGCCCAGCATAACCCTTGTGATTGAATCGGGCGTCGGTTACTACACAAAGCCGCTCATCTCGCTGGACACACGCATGACCGCTGTGTTCAATAACTGGAGCCGCAATCTAAGCGCCCACGGCTCACTTACGCTCAACATGGTAAGTTGTCACGCTCTCTAACAGCGCATATCCGATTTGCTAAGCCTGATATTTTCAGAACTATTACAATCAAATCCTGGCCGAGTGGGAGCCAATCATAGAGCTAAACGAGGTTGTGGGGCGTAACGGTATTAGCGAGTACATACCATGGGAGCTGCAATTCGATTTAGATATTGAGAAGGTCCAAAGCGAATACGATGAAGAGCAGGAAAATCAAACGACCAACATACGCGTACATTCCAAGGAGACACTGGAGATAACTTTGAGCAAAACATGTGTGGGCCTGCTGAGCGAGCTGGGCGAGGCCTTCTCGCAGGCCATCGATGAAAAGGGCTTGGCCAAGCCAGATGTTGTGGCGCCCTACGTTGTGGAGAATGATACGGGCTTTGAAATCACATTGGATCTGAGTCGTGGCATTTTTACGCTGCATGAGGTGCATCGTGGTGGCAGTACGATAAACAGATCAATAGTGCTGCATTCAAACATTGATGAGCAGCTGGTCAATCCCCAAGACATACAAACCTGCACAATATCACCTGGGGGACGTGCCTATTTGCAAACCAAGGATATGAGCACAATCTCAGAGGAGCAGGCTGAGGATTACAATCTCTATGTGACGGTACGATTAACTATAAGTGCAATAAACAGAAGATATAAACGATTCTCTCGCAGATTGGCAACATCACAAAGGAAGTCCTACTGCCCGTATCCAAGGCCGATACACGCTACTTTCCACTGCTGCGCGGCGTTGCCCAAGAACCCTGGGCCATTGTATCTGACGTGAAGCTCGAATATGGCACCACCAAAATCAACATTCATGGCGTTCTTGGCGTACGTATCTGAAAGCCATAGCATTTATAACATTGCTAATAAGTCGTTTACTTACAGATCTTTAATCATTTTACCACACCTATCAACGTTTATCGGCGGAAGCTGATTGATCACTCCGAAGTGCTTGTGGGCCAAGCTCAGCCCGGTCAGATCTACCACGTACCGTTGCACGCCATCTATGCGGAGTCCAAGGAGCTATACTTCTCGCTCAACGGCTACAATATATCAGTTCAGGGTGTCTGCTGGAACACAAATCCCTCAGATCTCAACTATTCTCATCAGCTGCAATGCGATCCCATCGAGACCTTTGAAGCGCTGTACATCAACACCACACGCAAAAAGCAAGAGGTTTACTTTGAAAACACCAACAAGTATAGGCTGCTGAGTGCATTTTATTCAATACATCTTCGTCCGCCGCTTTATCTGCGCAATGCGCTGCCAATTGACATTAAGGTATCAGTCGCCGGTTGCTCGGTGCGCAAAAATCCTACAGAGCAGGATGCACTATTTGCGACGGATGGTCCAGAGATGCGAAGATATCAGAAAGAGGACTTCCTTGACTATGGCGAGAAGGAGGTTAATCCCGGTCATGTGCTACACTTGCCAACTGTCAGAATGTTCCAAAAGGGCAAGGAGTCTAAAAGTGTGCTTGTTGTGCGCGTAAGTAAACCAATAGGTTAAGCAGGCTCTTAACTCAACTAACACACTATTCACATTTAGCTTATACAATATCTGGAGAAGGATTGGTCCTACGCCACCGAAATAGCCGACTGCGATTGCGAGATAAGCCTTTGGAAATTCGCCTCGTATGATTCTGACGTCAAAATGGAAATGGATCTATATGTGCGGTAAGTTTACTTTACTTACTTAGAGGCAGAAGCAGTGTATTGTGGTTTCTCGAGCCTTTAGCTCAGTCTAAAAGGTTTCTTCGCATACTTCGAAAGCAGCTTAAGATCAAATTGATTAATTTCTTATTTATTTATATTACAGCTCCGAAAATCGTTTTGGCAGCCTTATGCTAACACTCTATAGTCCCTTCTGGATGATCAACAAAACGGGCATGATGCTCACCTACAAAACAGAAAGCTCATCCGTGGAAGTGCTCTATCATCCTCCCGAATATTCTGGTCCCATACTGTTTACCTTCCGCGACAAGATGTTCTTTGACAAGAAGAAGGCCTCAATTCGCATCGAAAGTGGCGAGTGGAGTGAAAAGATACCGCTGGATGTGGCCGGTTCCATTGGCGGAGTCACATGCAGTGCAAACGACCAGAACTATCAAATTGGCGTGCACAATCATTTGACTCAGAACTCGCTGACCAAACAAATCACCTTCATACCCTTCTACATAGTGCGTAACAGATGCCGCTACAGCATTGAGCTACAAGAGCTTACACGTCCTGGCGATCCCTGGCTAATACTCGAGCCGCAACAATACGAGCCGCTCTGGCCGAAAAATGATTCCACACACAAGCTGATTGTGCGAGTGGAGGAAAAGATTACCCCAGCCTTTGACTACACGGAGGTTACATGCACATTGCTGAAGCTTAACGATAGCCGGTACGGGGGCGTCAATGTGGATGTGCAGACCACTGAGGGTGGCGTCTATATAACATTCACCGAATATCAACCATCTGAAGCACCTGGCTTACTAATCAATCACACCAGCAAGGACATCGTGTACTACGAGAAGAATACCAAAGTTGAGCACACATTGCAGCCCAATCATAGCATCATGTATGCCTGGAACGATCCGACGGGCCCAAAAGTTGTAGTCTTTGGCAAGGACAAGCAGGAAACTGATCTGAAACGTGATCAAATAGAGAATCTTACGTAAGTATTTCTTATTATTATTGAAAGGAATTTTTAATAATAATTTTCTGCTGTATGCTTTAGCATGCAAGACGGCAGCAAAGCCTACTGCGTCTCCTTCCTGGATGGTATGCAGCGTGTGTTGCTCTTCACAGAGATTGAATCGATTGCCAAGCGCACGGAAAGCACCGCAGCATTGCAAACAATCACTCAGAGCATAGATCTGCATATACATGGCATTGGGTTGTCTGTGGTTAACAATGAAACGGGACTGGATATACTTTATTTGGGTATAACCAGTTCGGGCATTATATGGGAGACCAGTAAACCGCAGAAGAAACGTTTCAAGGAAATGACCATACACGATTCGGAGCTTGTGGAGGCGGAGTATCAGCGCTATCTTGTTCACAAATCGGTCAAGGATGTTCAGACCTATAGATTGGATAACAAATTTCCGGTAATTGCTCATAGATCCGTATTTAAAAATATAGACATTTAATTATGAACTCCTTGCAGTTAAACTTTGAGGCAATGACGATGTCGAAGGGCTGCGAGCGTAGGCTAAAGCGCAGCTTCTATCCTGCCATTTGGGTGTCTATTAAATCATCACCGTTCCAGAAACAATTGCATGTCAAAATTAATCGCATACAAGTGGACAATCAATTAATTGATCCCATATTCCCCGTGGTATTGGCACCGATTGCGCCGCCCAAGAGTGTGGCTACATCCACATCCTTGAAGCCATTTATTGAATGCAGCATGGTGCAGCGTGTCATACCAAACTCTGAGGTCAAGCAGTTTAAGTACGCCACCATACTAATACAAGAGTTCCACTTTAAGGTGGACATACTGTTTCTAACTGGCATTGCCGAGATGTTTGCCACTGAAGTGAACGACGAGCAGGCAGCCAAATTGCTACGCGGCGATGTGGAGTCCATTGAACAGCCGCTTTCGGCCTTCTTCGAGCAGCACTCGCAGCAGGAGCAGAAGAACTTCTATGATAATTTGCATTTGGGCCCGTTGAAGATACATGTGAGCTTCTCAATGGCCGGGTCTGATACGACAGCTTTGCCTGGTTTCCTGGGACCGCTGGTGCAGGGCGTGGGCGTAACGCTAACCGATGTCAATGATGTCGTTTTCCGTTTGGCCTTCTTCGAGCGCGAGTATCAGTTCTTTACACAACATCAGCTCATCTCTGAAGTCACCTCACACTACACGGGCCAGGCACTGAAGCAACTTTATGTGCTAGCTCTGGGCTTGGATGTGCTGGGAAATCCCTATGGTCTGGTTGTGGGACTCAAGAAGGGTGTTGAGGATTTGTTCTACGAGCCGTTCCAGGGAGCCATACAAGGCCCAGGAGAATTTGCTGAGGGCCTGGTCCTGGGTGTCAAGTCACTCTTTGGTCACACTGTGGGCGGTGCAGCAGGCGCCATGTCCAAGTAAGTTGCAGCTTCCATAGCTTGAAGAACACTAACTTAATGGCATTTTATACTCGACTAGAATCACTGGCGCCATGGGCAAGGGTTTGGCTGCCTTGACATTCGACGATGACTATCAACGCAAGCGCCGTCAAGGCATGAACAACAAGCCTAAAAACTTCCATGAGGGTCTCGCGCGAAGCGGCAAGGGTCTGGTCATGGTAAGCACACAGCACATTAGCTGTTCCCAAGGGTCCATCAAACTCACAGTCTTACCCTACAGGGCTTTGTGGATGGCGTCACTGGAGTTGTTACCAAGCCAGTAAGTGGGGCTCGCGAACAGGGCGTTGAGGGCTTCTTCAAGGGACTAGGAAAGGGCGCCATTGGCCTGGTCGCGCGTCCGACGGCGGGAGTTGTAGATTTTGCCAGCGGCAGCTTTGAGGCGGTCAAGCGCGCCACCGAAGGCAGCGATGAGGCCAAACGCCTCCGTGCACCACGCTTCCAGCATTATGACAATGTGTTGCGTCCCTATTGCCACAGCGAGGCCTTGGGCAACAAGATGCTCAAGTGAGTGCGTTTAATTGAATGCCATAAAAGTTTTGCTAATTTGAATTGTTTTTTGCAGGGAACTGGACAAGGGCAAATACGCGTCCACCGACAGCTTTATACACTGCGAGGAGATTGTGCAAAAGCACGAGTATTTATTGGTCACCAATTATCGATTACTTTATACGCAACGCAACGATATGTTTGGCATTTGGACGGTAAGTTGTAGAGATTGAAGTCATTTTGAATAACTCATGAAATGAAACTTTCTCTCACTTAGTCATTGTGGTCCTATCAGTGGGATCAGATTAACACCATCGTAGCCACCGCACGTGGCGTACAGTTTACAGTGAAGCGCGAGGGTAAACGTGTGCTGGGTCTGTTCTCCACGAGTGAATCACCCAGCAAGCTGGTACTTGTGCCGGATGAGCGCAAGCGCAATGCACTGGTGGATATAATGGAATCTCAACGCAAGGATAGCGCCCATAGCTGCCTACCCAATTCGCGTTATAAATCGGAAACATGAATTTAATATATAAAATAATCCTAGAGCATACGCATGCTTTCTCAGTGGCATCGCAAACTACCTCGCTCTTCTTTTAGATGTTGTGCGAATAAAACCCTCTTACTCACACCCACACACACTTACGCATGCATACACAATCATTCACTACATATATACTTATGTACACAACAATTAACAAATTATGTTTTGATATTAAAATTTTATGTCAATGTTGAGGATAAACATGAAATATGTGATTTGTCACTAGCCTAAACTATGTATGTGCTATGAGCCTGACGCGTCAGGACAGCCGGCCACATCCTGACGCTACACCTTTTTGAGAAAGCTGCTGGGTGGCGTTGCGAGCGGCATGATGGGCTCATAGTTGTTGCAATTGTCGCTCTCGTAGAAGGAGCTGAGTGAGGCCAAGGCATTGGCCGCCAAGGCTTCCACGCCAAACATGGAAGGCAGATGACCGCTGCTCTCGAACTGATTGATGATCATGTTCACCTTGCTCTTGGCCTCGGCCTTGAGGCAGGGCGATGTTGGATTGCTGCTCGGCTGCTGCTCGTTGTTGGCACCATCAAAGCCACTGCCATCGCAGAGATCAAGTCCATTGAGCAGATTCTCCTTTTCGCTCTGCTTGCACTTGGCGTTTGGGGGCGTGCTGGTTGAATTGCTGGTGGCACTCGATGCTGAGCGTGTGCTCAGGCCGGCGGTGGACTTGTTGAGGCGAGTGAGAAACCAATTTCTGGCCAGCCTTTCACAATCTTTGCTGGTCGCCTTCTGTGGACTCGTTTGCGGTGTCTGCGATTTGCGTTGTTTCTTCTGCTCCTTCAGTGTGGCCGGCGAGTTGGCTGGCGTTGGATTGGCATTTGAGCTGAGATTGGGATTGGTGAGTGCAAGCATTTCCGTTTCGCTGTTGCCGCCTGAGTAGCTCTTCTTGACGGCCTTCTTCAATCGCTCCGGACTCGTCAATTGACTAGAGAGCTCGCTGTGCACCGTCTTAACCTTGGCCTGAAAGTCCAGCGCCAGGCTGCCGTGCAAACTTGATGGCAGCGGCTGTGGCTTGAGCTCGCCAGAACCACCATTGAGCAGCTCAGCTGTTTCCACCTCGCCACCAATCGTCTCGTCCTCAATGGCCAGCGGCTGTGGCGGGCACTTTGGTATATCATATTCAAAACGTTTGGCCAGCGCGCTGGGACTGTTGCATTTCTCGGGCAGACGTGGCGGCATGGTCGAGTCCATTCCAAAGTTGTAAATGGGCGAGGGCTCTTCGTAGATGCTGTCTGTGTTTGTGTTGGTGTTTGGAGCTGTGGGCGTGGGCGTGTAGGTGCTCCGCTTCATGACTGGCGGCGTAGGCAGCTTGCGTGGCGTTTTCAGCGCTGCCTGAGCGCTGGCATCGCCTCGTATGGCCGCCTCAATGGCATGTATCCACTCTTTGGCATCGACCTCGTTGTTAGCCTGATACACAAACTTCTTGCCCGGATCGGCAGTCGTTATTTGAAAGCATATGTCGCGACGCTTGCCCTCGCCAAAGTGCTCGATCTCAATCGCCGAACTCTTCAGATAGAGACTGCTGCTGGGCCGACAAGCGGTGGGCCCATCCGCATAGCAGAGCATCCAATCGTTCAGTATGCCGCAATAGCACTTCTTGCTCTGGTCAAAGAACAGACGCTTCTCGATGCGCTGCAGTTGGCCGTATTTGGTGGAACGCTGCAGCGCCAGGTGACCGGCGGGCAGATCTGCGTATGGACAGTTAATGTATAGCTCATGTGCAAAGACCTGTTGTGTCTCATCCTCGCCCAGTTGCTGGCAAATGTCGTACAGTTGATGTTGTTGCTGCTGCTGATGCTGCTGTTGCATCTCGATCTCTGGCTGCTGTTGCAAGCTGGAGCAGCGAAAGGTTTTATCACTGTTCAGCGACGGATTGCTGCTCAGATCGATGTACTCCCGCGAGGCGGACACTGCAATTAAAGTCAATTATTGAATGTCTACAGATAACTATGTACATATGCCAGGCTCTGGCACTTACGTGAGTTCCTCGGCGAAGATGTTGCCGCTGCCGCTGCCACTGCCGTTGCCACCGAGGACAACATCTCCAGATAGCAACCGGTCTCGGCGCCCACTTTACTATCCGCGTAGTCGCTGCAGCCATTCGATTTAATGACTGGCACCGGCACCTGGACAACATTGGTTGTTGTTGTTTTCGTAGCCGCTACCGCTGCCGCCTGCTCGTCTGCATAGCCCGCCAGCAGCAGATCGCAGCGCTGGAGCAGCTCCTGGGTTTGCTCAGCGGCAGTGACGTGAAACAAATTTGAGGTATTCTCGTACTCGGATGTCTCCAGCGAGGCTCGAAAGTGTGCACGCACATCTGCAAAGATTGCAACGACATTAAAACGTTACATTTGCCTGCAATTCAAATGTTCAGTTATGGTCCAAATATGGACAGCAGACGTTGCTTGACTCGCTCTATTAGCTATTAATTTCTGAAACGCCTCATTGGATTTAATGGCAGTGCCGTAGCTGAATGTTGAGCTATTTCCATAACTGCGACTCAAACTGAGCACTCTGTCTTCTCTCTTCAGACGGATGATTCATAGCCAACAGTTTAGTATGTGTATGTTAAATCCCCCCCCTACTTATGACCTCATAAAAACTCAAGAGTCAACTGCGAATTGACCGCAGCAATTAAAAACAATTTCACTGTGCAACAATACAGTCCAGTTTTCATTTACTGACCGCCTCCCTTCTTCCCATGCTCCTCCGCTCTTCAGTAGGTTTAACGGTAAAGACGCACTAAAAACAACAAGAACAAAAATAAGCTACAGAAATTTGCTAAAAACAACAAAAATATCTTGTTAAAAATTTAAACACGCAAAGCCGCTGCCCAGACAAACGTAATTAGTATATGGGAATCAGAAACTGAGTCATTTTCACTACAACGAAGCCGAAATACACTTTGAAGATGTTTAATTAAACTTAAGAAACACTCTCTCTAATGATATATGCTTGAAAATTATACATTACTCCATATTTTAGTCCAAAACTTCACCATCACAAAAATCAAACCGAAAATTAAATTTTGAATAAACTAAATTTATACGATATATCCGAAAAGCCAGCCTAGATGAAAATAGTATAGACTTTGACCAGGTTATGAGAGTAAAAGGCTTAGGAAAAGTATTTTTAATAATAATTAACAGCTTAACGGTGAAAAGATATAATAAAAACATAAAAGCCCCTAGAATTAGACTGGATTACGACGATGAAATTTGCATCCTAAGTATTCTAAGTTAAGCTGTAAATAGTTTATGAATTTTCATTTGGAAAGGGAGAGTTACACCACCATCAAGACCTGCCGGACAGGATATTGACTTAAAGTCCCTGCATAAATAAATAATAATCTCCTTAATAAATAATACTCGTATCCTGCAAACCTCTTCTAATAATAATAATATTTATCTAGACCTAAATGATTTTGTATAATAACTTCGGATTAGATTAAGTTGCCTCTTAGTTAACAGATCAATACTATTCACTATTTCAATAAATATAAATAAAAACGAAAGGGAAAGGGAGAGTGACAAACTAAGATAGTCCTTTTTAAGCGTCTTTATAATAAATTGTATATTTAAATCTGCAGTATTTTAAGCAAGGTTTCCAAATAACATATTTGTTACATACTCCCTCACTAAGTAGTTATACCTCCCTTTGGCTGAAAAGTTAGAATGGCGGCGCGTTAAGAGAAGGGCTTAAAACAAGCGCTTGGGGCATAGTTGCGCGGCATATCCAATCTTCTATATACAGACGAGGAACACATGTACAGCGATCCGGCGAATTGCTGGCCAAAAGACAAACCCCGAAATGGTTTCAATAAAATGTACACAAACACACAAGAATGAAAAGAACAAAGCGCATTAAAGTCAGCCAAGTTAAAAGCAGTTTTAACCACAGCTCCAGTTCGGAGACGGGCGGGCCGGCATGAGTCAATATATTTATGTATATGTCCGTTGTCCGTTCTCTGTTGTCTGTAGTCCGCTGTGGGGTTATTAATGTTTGTGCTGTGCCATACGAGAAAATATAAAAATTATATGCCCCAGGGGCAGCAGCGTGAATTTGTTGGAGTATCTGTTAGATGATTGTTTCTTTTTTCTGCCAACAATCTTTTGCTTTCTGTGCGTTTTCTCAGCCGCATGCTAAATTAACAACGCCTTCTAAATTATCTAGATACATATTTAAATGCGTAGCTACTTAAATTTCTGTTAGCTGAGTACATCATTTTTAATGTGACGGCATTTTGTATTCTATACCCATTACAAATTACTGCAGAGGGTAGATAAAGTTGTGGAAACTTTGGAACTAAAGGGGAGAAAACACTCATGAAAAAAGTAAACGAAAAGTATATAAAAGGAACAAATGTTTCATAAAATGACTAAACGAATCAAATTAATTGACAAATGGTACTTTCTATAATATAAAAAGTATATTGTGAAAAACATTTTAAATACCTCACATAAATTTATACTTGGAATACTGTTTAATAATGGTTATAATCAGAGTAAACTAATATTTTTATTCCAATTATTATGCCTATAAAAAATGCCTAATTTTTATTATGACTTTAAATATATAAACATTTTCAATGAAAAAGTTTCCATCAGTACTAGAAATAAAAAGTTACTACAAAATTCAAAAATAATTTAACATTTTAATAACATTTTATTTTCTTGAGGCATCCCATATGCGTATTTTATGGAAACTAAGCCAGGAAGCTACTTCTATCTCTTTTCTCTATGAGTTTTTGTCAATTTCATACCAAAGACAGAAACACAGAAGTTATTCTAGAAACTTTTTGATTTTGTTGTACACAGGATAACTTCAAGTCATTTACTCCCTGCTGCATAGTTTTTACCTGTTTATATGTATGTATTACTATTAAATGATTACACTAAGTTTTTATGTAGTTAGTTGCTTTTAACTTACCCAACAAAAACTGTTCAATTTCGGCGCGTTTAGTGGCCTTTATGTCCATATCCATGATAAAGCGTTAATTTCAAGTGTTCAGTGTTAATGTCTGTTTATATGGCTGTTTTGTAGATCGTTTGATTCAAGCTTAGCTCTTGTTGTTATTGTTCCTCCCGTTGTTGTTGCTGTTGATTGTGAGCTGCTTTTTATTAGCTGACATATTCAGATACATTCAACTGCACACACACAATGTTTTTGTTAAAAATTAACAGTTTACTGTCAAAATTCAATAGCACATTTTATAAAATCACATGCACTCGGACAGCAGCTGCCTATAAATGCAGTAAATAGTAACAATTTAGTAAAAATAAAATAACCATATTTCACAGATACACAATACGCAAGCGACGCAGATACAAAGATACAGAGACTGTCTGTCTCTCCTGCAGTTCTACTTACAATAAACCGAAAATGAAACAAAAAATCTCCCCCACAGCGCACCGAACCCAAACCGAAATCTATCCGCGCCATGGTCTCCTCGGTACGCGTCTGTTTAAAGTAGAATTACGAATCGAGTGCGATTATTAATAGATGAATTTCATAGCTGTTGTTGTTGCTGTTAATTCTAACAGCTACAGATGCGCATTGAACCAGCCCAGTTCGAAATACAATACAATCCAAATCGTATTGTGTCCAATTCTCGCTTTAAATAATACCCCGTATACATGCCACAACAACTTGGGGTGTATGTACTCTGTATATTTTATATCCTCAAGTACTATATGTTTATGTAAAAGGGCGGAACAATAGCAGACATATTTGGTGTGTTGATTTTTAAACAATTTTTGATGGCATTCGATAGGTGAGTTCAATGACTTCAACAAATATACAAGCCAACAAACACCTGATAGTTGTTTTCTGTGTAAGTTCTGAAATATTATAACCATATATATTATAATACAAATATTTAATTCAATGTAAGCAATGTTTAGAAGGGTATTTCATCTTTGGTATGCGTTTTGTGTAAACAAAGTATAAATACATAAACTTTGATTTTCACTCTAATAACTTCATTATTATCTAACCGATTGTGATCAAGTGGCGTTTTTTCTTTATAATGCATCTTTAATATTTTACCATTAAACCCATAAAAGCTAAGTCATCCAAACCATCCTTTCTATCTCCTATTTTACCATTATTTTACCATTAAACCCATAAAAGCTAAGTCATCCAAACCATCCTTTCCATCTCCTTTCTTTCCTTCCATCTTATTTCCTTATAAGCTACCTATATTTCCGATTACTAGAACTTATAGCTGCTTTGGAATGATTGGTATACAGATAATGTTATTATACACTCTAGGGTATTATAATTTTGTCTCGATATGTGTAATGGACTGAAGGAGACGTTTCCGACCCAACAAAGTATATATATTCTGAATCAGCATGAATAGCCGTGTCGATATAGCGATGTCCGTCTGTCCGACTGTTTTTATCGGGTGAAAAATGAGTTTTTGTATATAGCGATGTCCGACTGTTTTTATCGGGTGAAAAATGAGTTTTTGTATGAACAACTTTTTGTATTACATCTTAATTAAGTGAGAGTTTTATAATACTTCATATGGTTTCGTATGATTTGATCAAAATCGGAACACACATTGGTGCTAGGGTATATACATAGCCTCGCCACTCTGAAGATAGCTGTTCTTTCTTGTTTTTTCTTAACTTATAAAGATTTCAACCGTTTAAGTTAAGATATATCTTAACTATTTGATGGTTATATGAAACAAATGATCAGTTGATAAGGTTCTTTGTGTACTCTATTCTTTCAGGCACTTTATTGTTTTATAGTGGATATCAGCTGAGTAAGTAGTACGTGCATTAACAGCATTCTTAACTTTTATTTTATTTTATTGTCTGTTTTGGTCTTTGTTGTTGTTGTTTTTTTGTTGTTGTTTTTTTTGTTGGTTGCACGCTTCGTTTGGCGCTCAGGGAAAATCAACGCAGCCGGCGGCGCTGATGACGTTATATTTTTTTATATTTATTTTTTGTTCATCATTCAGTATATACAATAGCATATAGTAGTATGTATTTAGCATCTATGTGCACATGTGATTGCAGCCTGTCTGTGTGTCATTAAACGTTATTACGAAATCGCTTTGGGGCCGATTTTCATAATGCGATACTTAGTTTATGCAGTGCCGCTTTGCACTTGTTTGGCTCTGCTGCGCGTTGTGGGGAAACTGTGTTTGATTTTACATACATACATACATACATACATACATATTTATTTACAATATAGATATATGTACTGGCTGGTAAAACCCCAGCGCTGCCCGGCGAAATATTTTGACTAAAATGCATTATGTTGAATTTGACTACTTTCGATCTTAAGAAATACACAAAAATAGCGCACCATGATTTTTCCGCCCGCGGGTGTAGATTTTCCAAAATCTTTGAGCACCACGTCTGATATGTTTTTGTGTAGAAACTTGAAAATGAGTTTGAAAAAAAATGTTTCCAACAATTTTCCAACCCGGGAGGGTTTAATGAGTAAAGCTTTAAAAATCAGTTTGAACCAGATCGAACCAATATTTTCTCCCATGCCATTTTTCCGGGGGTGGATTTTCCAAGATCGGTGAAATATGTGTCAAATGATTTTTCTTATAAATCATGGAAAATAAGTTTGAAGCCGATTGGTTGGTAAACAAAAAAGTTTCATACAACAGTTTTCCGCAATTTTCCACGCTTGTGGGTGGAATTTTCCAAAATCCCGTCCTAGTATGCACTTTCCACATATATAGAAACTAATGTGCAAATTTCAGCATTCTAGCTCTTTTGGTATGGATGATTGCCAATTAGTCAGTCAGTCAGTCATCAATCAGGGAAAACTGTTTTATATATACACATGTGTGTACAAACTTGTATGTATTTGTCTATTCTGTCACTTTGCGGTTTATTTACTTGTATTTGCAACGCTTTTGTGGCTTAGCCAGGGCTCTTAGTATCGTAGTTGTTACGCATAACTTATGATTAGCTGAGACTGCTTGGGAAACCTATATCAATATACTCTCTGGCTGGACCTGTCTCTCTTGCCAAGCCTTTTAAATTGTGACTCATCCAGAACGCGACGCATGTCGTTGGCCATAAAACAAAAAGGAAAAACAAAAACTTTATGTGCGGACATTGGTGACGCTTCATGCAAATAAAGTAAATAAATTGTAAACATTTCTTTCTTTTTACGAAGTTCTGTTCGGAACTTTTACTTTTTATGACTGGCACGTAAAACTAGCAATTGATATGTAAGTAATTCGCAATGCTTGGGACTATTAATTGCTTGCTTTCGGCACAAGGTCTATAAAAATAAAACAAAGGAAAATTCTGCACACTGAGTAAGAATCTCTACAATAGGAATACAATTGCTATGATTTAAAAAAAAAGAAGGAAAATATCGAGATACACAGCTTTCTACAATACATACATTTCTACAAGGAAATTTGGGTTCCCGGAATACAAAATTGATTTTAATATGTTTGATTTAAATTTCAACATAGATTGTAGAACCAATTTATATTGAATTAAATGAAATTTGTTCTATTCTATGAGTAGAAGAATTAAACACAAATTCAAAACAAAGAACAACAAAAAATACATTTTGTTCTTATAGAAAACGAAAAGAATTTTATAGAAACTTGTAGAAGATTACTTGAAATATCTAGATATATTGGCAACGTTATATGTATAGCTATATAGTATATCATATTTTTCTATGAACTTTCTCAGTTTTCTGCAATTGGAGCAATATCATTTCTGTTTATTGCTGTTAAAGGTATTTCAATATTTTCTTTGATATTTGAATTTGCCTTTGACGACATTTTCCGGCGTTTTAACTGTATTTTTGTATTTATTTTTTTGTATGACCAAAGCGCAGGCGTGTCTGTTACTGTCTGTCTGGCGTGCGTTTCCGGTCATTTTCAAATGCAACGATTTCCGCTGCGGCGACCCCACAAACTTTACTTAAACTTTTAGCATACAATTTTTTTTTATACATTTTTGCATCCGGTTTATTTTTTGTTTGTTGTAGTTCTTTTTCTTTGTCACTGCGCCTTTGTTTTTAACCATACACTTTGCGCTTGTTCTGCCTGCGTTGACGTTGACACCTTTTCTGCTTAAGCTTAAACCACAGTTTTTCTGCTACTGCGCTCTCCGAAGAACCAATGCGAGCGCAGACGCTTTTCATTGCGAATGCGAAGCCGACAAAAAAGAGAGTGCGAGAGAGCGGGAGCGCGCAGCGAGTTTTTTAAAGCGCGACTTTGTGTGCGCGGCCGTGAATCACACGAACGCAACTGACGGCAAGCGGCAGCGCCGCAGAGACTAGAACTGGCGCTGTGTCTGCTGCTCGTGGGGGAGCCGAAGCCAAGCGCACACACGAAGCGTACGAAGGCACACGAGTGCTCTTGTTGTTGTTGTTGTTACTGCCTCTGCTGGCTTTCTTTGTAGAACGTGAAGTTTTTGGGGTAAACAAAGTTGCAAAAATAAAAATAAAACGAAAATGTGAAAATGTAAATTTTAAATGCAAGCTCGCATTCATATTAAGTTTGAGCAACGTTACCAACCTGACCAAAAAATACGCAAACAGGCTCGCCAACCCGAAAAACCAAAACAGAAACCAGAAATCTTCTAATGTGCGCACTCAGGCAAAGAGACAACGGTGGCAGATGTTGTTGCTGCCGGGACAACTTAGAAATCCGAGCCTTGTTTAAAAGCCAATCTCTGGCTGTCTGTCCATCTGTCGCTCTGACCATTCGACGGGTGCGTGTGCTTTGGCGGCAGATAAGCTACCAACGTACATAAATATATGTGTATATACCCTGTAAACATTGTGAAGTGTTGCTTAGCGACAGAAATACTTACATATTCGTATATTTTAATTCTATTCTAGATCAAAAGCAAAAAAATTCAATTCAAAATAATCTGTGCAAAATGGAAATGAAGAGAAATTTACTTCAGCGAAACAAACTTTCCGAAGGTGTAAGCCGGCACAGGATCCCGACAAAAATGTTGCATCAGAAAGGCACTTCCTACCTGTGGAAGATAAGAATGCTATGTTTTTATAGAGTAGTTTATGGCTTTGTTATCTTCCATCGATGGCTCACTGGGAAATAGGATACCTTTTTTGTGTACACTGCAATTTGTTTTGTTTTTTGCCGTGCGGATAAGTTCGCAAATGTTCTTAGTAGTGTCATTTATCGCATTCTTATCTTCCACGATAAAAACAATGTTTGCAGTGTACGTAAATACATATACATATGTATGTATAAGTAAGTTGGAACGCAGCCTGTTGCCGTATTTGGGAGCCAGAGCAGCCTGGCTTGAAGGACGTGCTGGCTGCTACACAACAAACAACTCAATTTTAATTAAATGTTGTGATGCATTGAAATAAATTAAGAATTCTGTGCACTGTTTTGCAATGTGGAACCTTGGTAACCTTGAGGTTGACTGGGCTGTAGTGATAACTCCACACACACACACAGATACACACATACAGCAGCCATTGCGTGACTACGTGTGCGTGCACCGGCCCCAAGCTGGGATAACAGGTTCCCAGCAGGCGTTTATCAGGCCAGAGCACTGATTCAGGCCAGGTTGCAAGTTGCAACAATCAATGATGCTGATTCATGGCTCAATAGTGGCTTTTATGTACACAAGTATTATACTAACGCTTAATTATGTGCAATAACAATGTCTTTTCATTTAGCTAAACAATCAACTTTTGTGCTTAAAATTATTTTTTACTATTTAAGAAATGCTTGCAGGCGATTTTGTTGCGTTTTACTAGCGTTTTTCGACGCGTTTGCTTTCAGCTGCGCTGCCAGCTGTAGCAGCGCATTTTGTTTTTGTGTTTTCGATTGTACTTTTGGCGCGGGCGTTGGCGTTGACTTTGACTGCGCTGTTTTCGATTTCTGCTTTTGTTTGTTGCTTTGCCCAGCGGTGGTTGTTGCTTTTGTTTTTGGCGTTTTTGTGGGCGCTGCGTTTTGCGCTGTCGGCGCTTTTTGTTGTTTTTGTGGTATTGGTAGTTTTAGGCCAGCATTGACGTCTTTATTCTTGTTCTTCTTTTTACTCTTGACTGCCGCTGGCGCTGCTGTTTTTGTTGTTGTTGCTTCTTTAGTTGTTGCTGCTGCCATTGTTTCGGCTTTTGCCGATTTGATGCGTTTTTTAGGCTTTTCCAGCGGCAACATTGTTTTGTGTTTGCAAAGATTGCAGTCAACAGCCTGTAAAATAAATTATTAGCAGTTTAAAAAAGTAGTAAGAACATTGCATTGTCGAAGGATCCCGACTGCTAAATAATCTGTTCCCACTCCCAGGGCCGGATAAGGGCGTGGCAATAATCTATCTCAAATCTGATTTTATGTTTCCGATAGATGGCCTTTTCGGGTTTCCACCCGTTCAAACTTTAGAAAGATTTTCCGATTTACAGTTCCTTGCGTGGCACTTAATTTGAATCTTACTCGGGTATTTGCAAACATGCACAAACCGAATGTACTCTGTTTGCATTTGGAAACAGAGTATATAAAGTGATATAAATACAAAGGATCTAAGCTGCTTACAATGTTGCTGGCCATGCGCTTCTTCAACCATTTGGCGCGTTTTGTTGCCCCCCTGCTTAACGTGCCCCTCTGCTGCTTGGCCTTTGCCGCGTCCAGCTGGGCGACCAGTCGCCGTCGCTTGGCATTGTTCGCCAGACGTTGGGGTCGCAGCTGAAGCTGGTAGTGGCCGTCGCTCCACTGATTGCCGCAGCGCGCACACATGCGAGCCGGGCCGACAGAGTCCTCGGGAAGCTGGACATTGTGCTTGGCTAGCTTGCGGCAGGTATTGCTACGGAAACAATGGAGTTGGGCTTATAAAAACAATAATTGTTGGCTTTAAAGACATTGCAGACTCACATGTAGTGGGATTTGAGCAAGCGCTCGGTGTGTGTTTGCACGGAAATCTCCTTGGCGCAGCCCCACAGCAGTTCTACTGTCTTTCCATAAGACATTTTTCTGAAAATCATAATATTGTTAGTTTAGCTATTTTTGGCGGGTTTGCACGCCACAACTGGCAGCACTGTTAAAAACTCACGTTGCACAAGCACAACGCACGACCTCAAAGAATTCGATACATGTTTATATATTTTTAGTAGTTATATAGTTACCTCTTGTTGTTTGTCAAAGTTTAAATGAATTTTTTTATTCAAAATGCATAATATTTTCAACAGGCAAAGAAATGCGTTTGTTTTGGTGCTACCACCTTGGCGTTGCCACCGGAAAATGATCGAATAGTCGATGAGACTTGCGCTCTGTTACGGCTCTGTTAAGTTGTTAGCGGCCTTGATTGTAGTCAGAAATGCTGTTAAATTCAAACTCGAACCTCATTGTACGTTTTTCTTTTAAACTATCCGACAGATAGAAAGTCGTGTATTGTTTACAGTTTCACTTAGCATTTCCTTACCGATTTGTACTTATCAAAACTTAATAAAGCCCAAGGATAGTATATCACAAAATAAAAAAAATATCGCTGTTAATGACAAGCATCAAATGTTAAGTTGACGCTATATGTTAATTTACATAAGTGAACTCCAGCGGATCGATAACGGCGAATACTCAGCACTGTGGCAACTCTATCGATAACAAATGGCATACCGACGCTTGCTCATTTAAAATTTCAACGTCGCGAACGAGCGAAAAAGAAGCGACGCGCACAATTTCGAATGACAAGCAACCAAGAAAAGTGCTAAAAATTGTTTGTTAAGTGAATTTAACTAATTATCAGGCAACTAGAGCAAACACTAAACGCAAGTGCAAGAGCAACAAAATAGAATTATAAAAAGTGCGCGCGCAATTTGCATTTTCACAAAGCATTTGCAACAACAACAACAATGGACCCCTTCACCCAGGTAGAAGCTAACAAAGCAAACAATGAAAACCATTGTCTAACTGCATTTGCAATGCAATTTGTTATACATGTAATTCACAGCGCATGCTCGAAAAGGCCGAACAGCGCAGTCGCGCGCTGGGCATCACCAATGCCAGTAAATTTCCACTGGCGGAATGCAGCTTAACGACGCCAGCAGCGGCAGCGGCGACGACGGCGACGGCATCTGCGCCCGTTTCTAGCGCTAGCATAAGCAAACCAACGCCAACGCCAACGCCTGCTCTTAGCAGCGTCAGCGGCAGCAGCAACACTGGCAAAGTTGTTATCCTGGAGAAGGCAACGCTCTCTGCGTCGCCCACAAAGCCGCTGCGTCACTATGCAATGGCCGTCAACAAGGAGAACCTGGAAATGGGCATCGAGATAAACATAACCACCGCACAGCCAATTGGGGTAAGTTTTTTAGTTTGTTGCACTGTGTTTTTGGTGTTGTCTTTGTCTTTAGTTTTGCCTTTGCTTTTTCGGTGGTGCTTTTATTACCCTGTACGAATTAAGTGCTTTGAAAAGGGTATGTTAAAGTTACAGACCGAATAAGGCATCTCTGACTATAAAGTATATAGTATTTAACCGATCAGCATCCTGTGTTGACTCGAGAAACTATATTACGCAAAAATATATTTTTATTGCTAATTATACCCTAGCAGAGGATATTATAATTTTGCTTCGAAATGTGTAATGGACTGAAGGGGACGTTTCCGACCCAACAATATATATACATTCTGAATCAGTATGAATAGCCGATTCGATATAGCGATGTCCGTCTGTTTCTATACAAACTAGTCTCTCAGTTTTAAAACTATCGTAAAGAAACTTGGCACAGACCCTTCTTTTTGCTGCAGGCAATATTTATGTCAGAACCGGCCGGATCGGACCACTATAACATATAGCTGCCATAGGAATTAGAAATGGCCGGTCAACAACTATGTTTTTGTATGAAAACTCTCTTTGTTTATGAAGATATCCTCACCAAACTCACCCAATCCAAGTCTCTGTAGAGTTTATACAATCTGACCAAATTTGATCAAAGTCGGACGACTATATCACATATGTATGTATGTACCTCCCATAAAATCGGGTGAAAAATGAGTTTTTGTATGAAAAACTTTTTGTATTACATCCAAACTAAGTGAGAGTTTTGTTATACTTCATATAGTTTCCTATAATTTGATAAAAAAAACATACCTGATAGGGTATAAAGCTTCGGCACTCTGATGATAGCCATTCTTGTTTATAATTTTTTTTGTTAATAATTTCCACATTTTTAATTACAAAGCCTTGATATTTGGCACACATTTAGTTTGATATTTAAGATTTGTGTGTTAAAACGTACTACATAAAAAAGGACCAATAAACACAGAACCTCTTCAAACTGAGATTATCTAATAGAGTGCACAAACTAACCCTACTTTGCAAAATTTCAAAAATAATTCATTTTTAAATGAGTTTCGCATAGTTATAATTATACATATTTTTTTATGTATAATATCTCCAATTTAACATAAAATTAGTTGACTATTACGAGTTTACATATAACCAGCTGAAAATGTTCGCTAATTCCGACTTTTGTATAGGGTATCTCCTAGTCGCGCACACTTGCCTAAATCATTCTAATTTGTTTTGGTATCTTTTGCTTTGTTCTTGTCTTTGTCCTCTGCTCTTGCTGCTTAATATATTTTGACGCGCTGTCGCTTTCCTTAGGTGCAAGTTGAAATTCAAGAGCAGGAGATGACCGATGACGAGGATGAGCAGCAGACAATTGACTCTGCTCCTGCTGCTGGCGTAGAGGCGCCAGGGCAACCAGTTAATCAGCCGCTGGCCCGACTGCGCGACACATCGCGCAATCGTCTTCAGCGCATGGGCGCACTCTACTCAAACACCGATGACCTGTCCTCGCCCATACATCGCACCGAGGCGCAGTTTCATGCGGGCGATGATGATGACGAGCGGTCGCTCGCCTCTCGCAGTCCGCTGAAGGGCAGACAACGCTTTGGCAAGCTAGCAGCGCTAGCGGATACAATCAATCAATGGGAGGATGATACGGCGCATCACGATGTGCAGCGTCCGCTGCTGGATGCAGTGCCGCCGCCGAAGCCAGATTTGCCCAGCCGGCAGGCAGCGAAGGCGGCGTCGGCAGCCAAAAGCGACGCTGTGGATGCTGGTAACAGAACCAAACAACTGAAATGGGATCCCAAGGTATTAAGCTCATTGGAAGCACAGGGTTTTCAACGACGCGAATCCTCAGCGATTAAACATACCTATGATTACGCCAAACAGGATGAAACGGTGCCTGTAGCAGCGCCCAAGCCGCCAGTTCCAGAGAAATTGACGACGACAACGACGACGGTTAGCAAAGTGGCCAAGACATTCAGCACGGCGGCTACAGCAGCATCTACATCTACATCTGCAGCCGCAGCTACTAAACCAGCTACAACATCCACAGCAAGCGTTAAATCAGGTTTGGTCTCCGGTCGCGCAGCAATATTTGAGAACAAGGCCAACGGCAGTAGCGGCAGCCAGTCACAGGGTTCGCAGCGCAATCAAAAGGATCCTTGCGAGCTGTCGTTGAAGGAGCGCATGAAACTCTTTGAGACAGGCAACAATAAGGCTGTGTTGCCCAAGGCACCCATTGGCACTGCGCCCAGCATTAGCCAGATTCGCAGCCAGTCCGAGGAGCCAAAGCGTAAGATTGCCATAGCTTTCCCAATTCCAGCTGAATCTTAACCAAATTTACTTGGTCTCTTTACAGCACAAACTGCGCCCGTGCATCCAGTTACTGCAGCAGCCCAGATCAGCACCGTGTCCAAGTCTCAACCACACCCAAAGCTTGAGAACAAACTGCGCGACAAGGTGGCTGCCCTGGTGGCTTCAGCTCAGTCCAGTGCTGAGAATCGCATTAAGGACATTGATAGACAGCGTCAGGAGGATATGCAAATCATAGCCAATCGCTTTAACAAACACAAGGATCGCTTTACAACAGAGACAGAGATAGTGCCAGCGCCTGCGCCCACTCCAGCGTTAAGGGGCAACGTGGTGCGTCCCATGCCGCCGCCTCCACCACCTCCCATGGCAAATGCCAGCAGCAAACGGCGTTCGCGTAAGCTAGTTAAACAACCAAGTAAAGAAACTAATTCACAACGTTACACACTTGTAGCCGGCGACGTCCTTGATGAGGAGTCAAAGCGAGCACGCAAATCGAATGCAGATCGTTTGTATCCCGCCTTATCCGATTTGGACTCAAGCGGCGACAATTGCTGTGCAACGGCAACAGCCTCGGTTAACGATGACACCGAGGAGGATGAGGAGGAGCTTGAAAGGTGCGCTGACAGATGCTATTCCTGTCTACTATTTCTGCTCTGCATTGAGTAGCGCTCATTATAGCCTTGAGACTGACTGTAGACTTTAGACCTTAGCCCACAAAATAAGACGCATAGCTTTAAAACTAGACAAGGCCAATAAGCAATAAATATATGCCGCTGCTTTAAACTAATCGCTCATCTCTGTGCTCTTTTATTTTGTAGTTGCATGGATGAGTCCTTGGAGGAGGCGGATCAGTCACAGACTGAGGACAGCAGCGCGGGCATGTGCAACGGCAGTCTGGGTCGCCAGATCTTGCACACAGTGCAGCGCAACGAAGCAGAGACGCGACAACTAGGCAAGAAGGTGAGTTCAGGTAGCTGGAAAACCAGGCACAGCGGGTGGTATTCAACCTAAAATGCTTCCTACAGGTGCACTATGCCGAGCATGATCATTATTACAGTCACGAGGGGCAGAATGATAGCTCAATGAACTCATCAGTTATCTCAGTGGGTATTGATGATTATCTGGATGAGGCGCTGGCCGGTGACTATGGCAGCACACAGGACGAGGACGATGATAGCGAAGATGAGCATAATGCCAGTCAACTGTCGCTGGGCGTAAGTATTGTGGAGTTCAATCGGGCGGGGCGGGGCCAATGTTTCAATATTCGTTCTGAAAAACATTTCGACTTGTAAAGTTTAAACTTAGTCAAAACATACCCGATTTCCATACGGAATGCCTTTTTGGTCATGTCTTGTACTCCAAATTGATTTGGCACTTAAATAATATTAATATCCCATAACAATGCGCTGCATTGCCTTCATTATGAATATATATTTTAATTACGTTTGAAAGTACTCTCAAAAAGAAATTATCATTGTAAGTAACTTAGAATATTTAATTTTGAGCGGATTAAGGATTAACAGATTAGCGGATTTGCGTCTACAACGCAGGATTAAGTCCTATATTTTCTAGATTTACTTATAATTGTTACTTTTACAGAGCAAGGGCACCACCGCCTCCAACAGTTTCTCCTATCGCAAAACACCAGCTGCCTACGCCGCCGGCTCTGCTGCTTGTCAGACCATTGAGGAGCAGCACGAGGCCATGGATGTACAGACGCCGATGTTGAATGGCGCACAGCCTGTCAAGTCGGAGCTGAGTGTTAACCAGGACAATGATAATCTAGTGACGCTGGTGCACACCGTTAGCTTCTATCGGCGCCAGCAGAACGCAAATGTGCGTAGATCCTAATAAAACTACAAGCAATACGAATCTAATATTGTTATCTCAATCTAAACAGAGTTCCAATTCGACGCCTGTGCGAAAGATTTGTCGCGAGCAGCAGGTGATGCGCTCGGCGCTGGCTGGCGATTGTCATGCCAAGCACAAATTGGAGTACGATTCGCCGCAGCAGGGAGAGGCTGCGGCCAGCGCTGATGACTGCAGCGAAGAGGATGAGGAGCTGATCAGTGCACGCGAGTCAAATGAGGCGGCACAAGCGCAGGACAAGATCAAGAAGCTGCTGAGCGAGGTGTGCAAGCAGCAGCAGGTGATTGGGCAGGCCAGTCAGGCGCTCAATCTGTGCGCCGCCACTGTGGAGTTTTCCGGCTCCACTGAATCCGTTGAGGGCGAACGCTATTTACTTCTTGCAAGTAAGTGAAATTTAGAGAACTTATGGATGCTCTCAGTGCTCACGTTCCTTTTGTTGTGTAGCCCATCGTCGTCAAGCCTGTTTGGATGAGGTGCAGCGTTTGCGAGTTGAGTGCAGCGTGCGTCCTGTGGGCGCTCCTAAGGAGAAGGGTTTGCTCACTGTTAAGGATATCACAATACCGCTGCGACAGGAGTACGTGCGCAAAATGGCCACGGGTAACATCAATGGCCATCATTTGGTCTGCCTGCTCAAGTACAATGAGCACGTTTTGGCCACCAAGACGGTGCCAACGATGCCCGGTTTGCTTTCCGTTAAATTTCCCGATGTGCTGCAGCTGAACAATGTCTATGCGGATTTTCGGGTAAGCTCCGTTTGTAATCGTCTCTACCTGCAGCTGCTTTAATTTATTATTTATGTATTGCAGATAACGCTGGAAATCTATGGCATGCTGGCGCAGCGCGATCAGCTGCCGCATGAACTCAAGTATCACATTAATCTGAACAAGAAGGGCGGCATTAAGACGCCCAAGAAGAAGGGCGGCGAGAATCGTTTGGTTATGCCACCGGTGCAGAGTCCAGCGGGGCCGCATGTGGTGCGCACGCCGCAGCTAGTGCAATATGGTTTCGCCATTTTCTCGCTGCGTGAGATACAGCGCACTAGCTGGACGCTGACGCAAGTACTGGGCGTTAGTCCGCTGGACGGCACCGTGCATATGAAGGTCAATTGTGAGCTGTCGGTGAGCGTGGAGTACAAAGGATTTCTTACCATGTTTGAGGATATATCCGGCTTTGGCGCTTGGCATCGGCGCTGGTGCTATCTAAATGGCTCCGTACTCAACTACTGGAAGTATCCCGATGATGAGAAGAAGAAGGCGCCCATGGGCAGCATCGATTTGAATGCGTGCAATTCGCAGAAGATCAGCACAGCGCCACGCGACATCTGTGCGCGTCTCAACACAATGCTGCTGGAATGCGAACGACCGGCTCTGGATACCGATCAGGAATCGTTGATTATAGTGCCCAATGGACGCACAACGACTGTGCGCCATCTGCTCTCCGCTGACACCAAGGAAGAACGCGAGGAATGGTCTGCCTACTTGAACAAGGCTCTAACGCTGCTGCGCGCCTGGGGCACAATGCATTAACAAGGACAGCAGCACAAGCAGCAGCAACAATTGCTGGCAACATGGTCATTGGGGCGGGGTTATTCAAAGTTTTTAAGTTTTTAGTTGATTTCTTATTTCTATTCGCTTCTTATATGTTGCTGCTTGCTGTTTGGCATTTAAATTAACTGTTTAACTGTATTTTACTTTCAAGTTAATAATGTATGTAGTAATTTAATGTTCGCATCCGTGTTCTTACCCAGCGACAAAGTATTGTTGAAATTCCGTTTTATATGTAATACGTTTAAGCGAGTGTCACAAATAATACTTATATAATACCCAGTAAAAATGTTTCTTTTTTTTAACGAAGAAAATTATCACGCGCATATTTTTGGCTCTTGCTCCATACATGGGTTAAGTTTTATTAAATACTTTTCACTATACACATACATACATATATTCATTTTAATGCAATAACTTTTTACTGTGTTTGTGTGTATGTGTGTGTGTTTGTGCGGAAGTGTTAAGCATACTAGTTTATGATGTCCCTTTATACCCCTGCAGAGCTTATTACTATTTTCTAACGAAGTGTGTAACACTTTGATGAATAGTTTAGCATAGAGACGTTCTTGAATTCTAGAATGAAAAACTTTCCTTCCTTTGGGCAAACTTGATCATAATCGGAACACTTTGTCATAGGAACAATCGCCCGAGCATTGAGTTATATATTTAGACACAAGAGGTTTTTGTTTAGTAACGATACTTTAAGTTTCAGGTTGACCCGCTATTATTTAAAATCTGGGTTTCATATCATACATCTGTAGTAATGAATATAGTATTTGCAAGGGTATTCAATCTTCGGTACTCCGAAGACAACTTTCCTTGTTTTCGATTGATTCTTTCAGCTCCCAACACATTATCCTCACACGTATAAATATTTACTTGTGTAACAATTGCAACTTGTCTGTTTCTGTTTATGTTTTTATTTGATTGTGTCCTGAATTCGTTCAACTTGATGTTGTTTTTATTTAGGTGGTTGTTGTAGGTTGTACAATTGGTAACAGCTCTTCTCAGGTAGTCTCTGGTGTAATATTTGTTTGTCTCTGTGTGTTGGCCTATAGAATTGACTCTAGTTAGTGAGATATAGTAGATATAATACTGGCAATTGGCCTAAAGGCTATCTACAAAAGGGAATACAGTTTGTATATTGTGGATTTATAATGTACTGCAGTTAAAAGTGTGCAATTTATTTACTTGCATTTATTTTATGTTAATTCAACTAATTCACAACAATTGTACGTATTATAGACGTAAGTATATATAGTATATATATATGTATATATTTAATTATATTTGAGTTTAATTGTAAATACTTCAAAATACCGACAACTTGCCTCAGATATGATTGCTGTATATAATTGAATTGTGTATGTGTGTGTGTGTTAGTGGGTGTGTGTGTGTGTCTGTGTGTATATATATGTACATAATGGAACAGTAGCGCATTGAATTCAGTTGGATATTCAGAAATTGCTTAGAAATATGTACACATATTTGAATAAGTTGGTTTTTTGGAATAGGTAGTTTTTGCAGTTTTAAGGAGTAGTTATGTTTATTTTGTAATGTTCTATGTTATCAACTGTTGTTTTATTTTAGTTGTTGTTGTTCTTATCTGTGCATTCATAAAGCGTCCAACTGTTTCCCCTCTTATACGAAGTATTAACTCTTTCTGGAATTGTGTATTATTGAAATATTAGACACTCAATTAGTTTAACTAGGTTTTTGCAAAGACGGATTCAAAATGCGCTAGGAAATCAAAAGGATAATTAAATCAAAACGCGTTGTGCTTTATAACATTTGGTATACATATAAACATATACATACGTAAATATGTATTATTACTGTTTGGCTATTATACTGGAGGATTATACAATATGTCCACAATAGGTTGTTAAACAATTTTAACTACATTTCGTACGTATTTTTAACAAGTGTGTGATTTTTGTTGTATAGTGTATTGTTATTGTTGCTGTTGTTGTTTTAGTTGTAGTTGCTGTTGTTGAATTTTGGCAAAGTATATAGATAAAGCTAATTTTTGATACAAGTCTTTTGGTGTTGCAAATCTTTAATTAACTTACGCACTAAATTTATAAATTTTACTGCCAATATATAAAATTGAAAAAATAATTGCCTAAATATCTTGACATGTGTGTATTTGTGTATTTGTGTGTGTAGTATGTACTTATGTTGCTATGCAATTGTAATGAACAATTTAAAATTCAACACATTTCACTTAAATCTATAACAGAAACGTATAACAAACAATGCAATAAATTAAACAATTTAAAAGGATATGCATATAAAATACTATCATCAAAACTAAAGTGTAACCAGGCTGCAGTTATGACTGCTGTGTGTGTGTGTAGGTGGGTGTATGGCTGTGTGTGTGGGTGGGTGTGTGTATGTATTAGTTTACGGATTGACAGCTGCCCCGCTGGCGCTGACTACTTGCGCATTCTGTCGCCGCAAATCCGACCCGGTGGCCGCCGTGATAAGCGTGCCCACAATCAGCATTATGGCCATGGCCACATTGGCTGCCACATCGCCGTAGGAGTTCAAGAGCTCCGAGTAGAGGAGGGTGAAGCAAATGCCAAAGGTCTGTGCGGCGGCATTCAGCAGACCAGACGAGGTACCCTCCGGCTCTGGAAAGGTTAGCTCCGCACCAAATTCAAAGCCCACGGGCAGATAGCCGGTCATAAAGAAGCTGCATTGCATTCGTGATAAGATAAGTGCCCGTAATTGCATTATTTACGGTCCGTTACTTACCCCAGCAGCGAGGCAGTCAGATAGACCACGGCAATATGTCCTGTATCCAGTGTGAACGTAAATATCCACATGCCCACCATGGAGAGTGCATAAACTGCCAGCGTTGTTTCCCTGCAACCAAAATAATGCTCATTAGAGCCATTTTTGCCGGCAACACAAGTGTCATAATATTTAACAATTAAGTTGTGAAAATTGTTGTTGCACCAACTTTGCAAGTTGCACGTGGCAAGTTGCACGTGGCAAGTTGCGGTGGCGTATGCGTAATGAGCGAATCATTGAGAGTAATTGCTTAGCACTTACTTGAATTTATGCGTCTTATCCAGGACAATGCCCGAAACCACAGAGCCCAACATGCCAGCCAGCACAATGCTGAGTCCAATGCGACCCGTGTCGACCTCATGACCTGGATAATACCTAAGGACCACCTGAAAGTACATAAGAGTATGAAATGGTTATACCGCACTGTGGCCGCCATAATGTATGCACACTGTACCGGATTTAGTAGCGTTGAGATGGCATAGAAGACGCCCACATTGATGCCATAAGACAGCAGCAGAAATACAAAATTCCGATTGGTGATCAGGTTCTTGAGCGACTGCATAAAGCTGACCTGCTCCGCCCCCATGCCTTCCAAGCGCTGTGACGCCTCCTGCGCTGCCGACGGCGGCGTTGGCGGCTTATCCTGGAAGACTGAGAGACAAGACAAAGCTCATTATTTAAATTGTAATTTAGGCAACTGCTGCAGCTGCTTACAAATGGCCATGAGCACGACCAGCACGCTGGTGAGTCCAGCCACCATATAGAACATCCTTTGCAGATCGCTGCCCACCGTGTCCAGGTCCTCGGAGTTGGGCACCAGCATTGGAGGCAACACAAATCCAATGGCAACGCCCAGCTGCAAAAGTATTTGAGGTTTTTGCAGTTTTGATTTGTTTTTCGAAAACTCGTGGGTCAAAACACAGCTTCCGTTTCCGTTTTAGCTTCCGTTCAGCGTCTGGTTTTATTTATGTTGGCGTTAGTCCTATAAATTTGATTTATATGCCCTGACATTCCCCTGATTTTCACTGCTGCAATGTCTGTTTGCTGAATTTTTGTTTTCGTCAAAGTTTCCGCGACATTTCATGCCAAATAATATTGCAGGACAAAAAATTCAAGAATCCAGCTGCTGTGGCAAAACTCGTTTCAGGCATTCTCTGCCAGTATTTCCATTTAGCATGTTTTCAGTTGCGATTCTTATACCCTGTACTCATTCAAATGGACAAGCCGGATACAATAAAAGTTGTGTGAAAGTATTACAGGCAAAAAAGGGACCCATCGATCCTATTTATTATATACGAGTATAGCATGTTTTCAGTTACCATTTTTATACCGTGCACGCCTTCAAATGGACAAACAGGGTATAGTAAAGTTGTGTGAACGTATATTACGGTCAAGGAAGGCCCTTTTCATCCTAGAAACTAAATACATACTCGTTCCATATGTACATCAAACTTTCGATACTTTCCCCACACTTTTCTCAATCCAGAAAAAAAGATACCAAAACCAAACTTTTTTCTTGGGAAATAGACATACAAAGAAATCTTAGGATCTTTTAGGAATTGACACAGGAAATATGGTATGTGAGTGTCGTGGGGTATATCCTAGTCAATCAACCGGAAAATTCATGCTTGTTTTGTTGCTTGGTTTTGTATATGAACAATATTGTTTGGCCTATAAATCGCTTTTATTCGCAGCAGCCAAACACATAAATAACTTTTCACAACAAATTGAAAAGTGCATTAAATTTGAGTGCAATTTAAATTGAATTTATTACTATAAATGGCTTATGCAAACTTGATTTTGTTTTATACGTTCGTTTTGTAGTGTTTCAATTTATGCGTGCCATTTATTATTTATTTAAAGTGTTGACAAAGTAAAGTTTAATTTGAAAATATTAAAATGCTTCCTACGTGAATTCATAAAAAAACAGATTTTTTTGACAGCTTAACAGTTGTGCTTTTATTTCTCAGTTTTCTCCGGGCTTAATTGATTTAACTAAATACAATTAGACTCACAACAAGAGAAACACTCAGTTTCTGTCATGGGTCTTTGAAATCTAAGACTAATGGAATAGCTTTGCATTTAAATTGAGTTATTTGTGCAAAATGCATTCTTGAAACTGCAAATATTTGCTAATTGGCATAAATATCATGCTCAAACGAACCCAAACGAGCTTAACCTTACTACTATATTTCCCAAGATAGATCTATGCAATGCAAATGTTCACAGTTCTTGAGAATTGTCAATGCAACAATTCGCATAAATTAAATTGAAAGCTTCATTTGAATAAGATAACAAACACGAGCCTTGCTTTCCATTTACTGAGCCTTCGGGGGAAATATCAAGAATCATAGCACATATTTGAGCCTGGGCCAGCTTGACAATGCCAGCAAATTGAAAGAGCAGCCGCGTGAGCAGCTCAACTAGAGAAATGCCCACTAGAGAAATTTAACAGCAATAAAAGACAAACACAGGATGTCGAGCAAGAGCATAAGGATGAGGATAAGCATGAGGACGGGGAGAAGGATATGCCATATCCTGGCGTGTTTACATATGCGTTTGAGCCGACACAGCCGGAGAGCTGTTGTTCGTGTTGTTGTAACTGCCAACAAAAATACCAAAAAAAAGAAAGAGAAAACAAGTAAGAATACTACTTTCGAGTGTGCTTGACTAGAAGCTACCCTATGATTGTTTCTATTCGAAATTGCACATACGCATAAACATATACGCTTTAAGCAGTGCACTGAAACTTATAGTTCCGCACGGTCGAACATAGTTTCGTGAATAACTTTAGTGTTTATTATCCGATTGTTATGAAATTTTTAGCTTAGATTATACAATAATTTAAATATATGTATGCCAAAACTCAAGGCTATATCTTATATATTGTGGTTGTAAATACATTAAATAAATTTTAAGGGGTGCGGAGGGAAAAATGCAAAATTTGAAAATTGGATAGTCTGTGCCATCGTCTGCCTGTTACATACTTTTGCAACACTTTTTCATACCCTCCTTAACCACTTTTGATAAGAACAGGGTATGGAAAATAGAAAAAGTCAAGAAAGGAAACTATGTTTGTTCAGCACTTTGAGAACAACGCGATGAGGCAGAGGCAGAGCCAAAGCTAAAGCCAAAACCCGTGCTCGCAGTTATTTCTTTAGCAAATCCGCATGTTGCGATTCCAGTGGAAAGTGGCTGAGCCTGTGGCGCTTGCCGCTCGGTGCGTTCGTCCTTGGCAGATAAGGCAGTCGGGGGGAGCGGCAGCGCGGCGGGGTGTCGTTGCATTCAATGTCAAGCTAAACGAGCACTCTTAGCTTCTGGCAGCACCGCCCGCTGGTTTTGGTTAGTTTTTTTTGCGAGTCTCTAGTCAGCGCTTTTGGGACAAGTTCGACTTGGCTATTTGATACAAAAGTCTCAATGTTGCCGCATCTTTAAAGGCAGCATTTGCATTTCTCTTTTTCTCCATTGAGCAGGCACTTGACCTCGCCCACTGCAGGTAGCAGGTGGAACGTCAACTGTTCGACGCCACTGTATGGTGACACACTTGCACAATGGCAGGCTGGCATACAGCTGACACCTGAGCAGGCGGCGGCGGGGGCATGCCTCATATTATGACATGCACATCCCATTGAGACTTCCTACCGGGCGCGCCAGGCACACAACAAGCGGAAATTATAAGCCTTTTCAGCGGCACTCAGCCGTACGGCAAATATGACAGCACACATGGGCGTAGACGGGATCTCAATTAGGGGGCTAAGGCAAGGCATCATTAGAACTCTTAAGATACTTTTAGATATAGGAAATTCAGTATTGAACATATAAAGAAACTATAAATTCCGAAAATAACATCATTAGAACTCTTAAGATACTCATAGATATTGGAAATTAAGTATTGAACAAACTATTAATGCCGAAAATAACCTTCTATTTAATCATTTGATACAAATCTTTTGCTTTCCTATACTTGTTCTTGCTTGGATTCATATTTACATGGAAAATATACAACAAAAAAGTTGTAGTCAAGCATACTTTGTTTCCAATCTGTTTTCCTTGCTTATTTTCGGGTGCGGAAGTGTGAATGGTAAAAATATTTTGAGGCAGATCATTCAAGCAGGTCATCTGTATTATCTATACCGAATTTGATTACTCTAGCTATAAAGATGTGGAAGATATGGTATATATATATAAAACTAGAATATACAAATGCTTAAATAATTTAAGTTCACATTATATCTGAAAATTTAGAAAAGTAGCTTGTTCGCAGTTTAAAAAAGTAAGCCTAACCAGATTTCTAGAAGGGTGCCCTATCTCTCCCCCACTGACTACGCCCCTGGCTATGCACACGTGTCTGTCAGTGCCAGTCGAATGCCTATTCCAACGTTTGCGATGCATATTTACACGTTCATCCGTGCAGCTGCCCCATTTTGGCTCAGTTGCAACACGTTGCACGTGAGTACATTATGCGCTCGTAAATCAGCATTAATAGACAGCCTCAACCCCTTTACAACCCATACTCCCCATAAGCCAGCAACACACTCTAATGGCAGAGCAAGCACAGTAATTGTTTTGCCTTGTTAGGTGTCCATAAACTGCCAGCCAATTGTTAAATAACGAATGTCACAGGTCAAATGTGAGAATGTGAAAATGTGAAAATGCATGGCTAACAAGTTGGCCAACAAAGTGCAAGTTAACAATGGGAAAAGTCATATAAGTCATTTAAGAAACTTTGCTTGTTTCCAAAACTGTTGTTAACTTGAATATCCTGCGTGTCCCTAACTTTTCATTATAAGCAAACCAATTAGAAAAGTAACCGTAAAGTTAAAAGTTGTGCCAGTATCTGAAATGCGTAGTTTTTACAATGTATATATAGTTGCACTCGACCCATAAATTAATAAAGATATATAATAAAAGTAGCTGACAATTCAATGTTTTAAAGGATATTCCAAATACATAATCTGAAACGTATCTTCGGGCTGTTTATTTAGTTTTTTATTCCCTTTGTCAAAGTCTTATTGAAATCAAATTATTTCTGCTTGAATACTCTGCACTTTTATTGACCAAACAAACAAGAATCCCTAGAGCATGTATATATATATATATGTATATATTTGACAGTGATGCCAACCAAAGTTTCTACTTTAGTATTCAATATATTCTTAAAATCTGCCTCCAAATTTTTGGCTTTATATTTTCAATGCCGCAAACTATTTCATTAATTGGCCAACTCTTTGGATATTATTTATTCATGCAATTACGCGTATTAAGCAGTTTCTTGTGTGCCTTAATTGGCTTTGGAAATTTGGCCACAGGCTAATTACTTTATGGCCAGGACTGTAGGCACTGTAACCACAATTGGCCTGGAAACTGGACTGCAGGTGGCAAGATTTTAGCCTCAACTGCGGTCAGCCACAAGCAATGTGAAATATCTGATATATGCCGAGTTGAACTCAAGGTGACATTCCCAGGCCACACTCTACGGTCTTCAGGCAATTCACTTATGCAATGATATGCGAGTGGGTCAATTCCTACGTTTGTTTTCACAGTCGAATAAATTGAAATGTGCTCAAGAGTTTCAGTTCAGTGTGCGATGCACTGAATTGTGCAGTCAGTTGGCTTAGTTTGTTTAACTTCTAGTGCAGCTTTAACTTTTTTTGTCCTTTTGGCAATTTCGTGATTGCACGCGCCATGTCACAGATAGAAAGGCAGAGCGAGTCAGGGATAAAGGCCAGCAAGAAGCCACTTCCGCTGGCCGGAAATGGGCATGTACCCACAAAAAGAAAACGAAAGCGAGCAAATGTCATTTTAGCATGTCAGAGAAGCGTTTGGCATCAATCTGGCAAAAAAAAAACTGCTGCTGGTGCTACCCTTTTCTTGTTCATGCAAATTTGAACAACGTAATGGAAAACAGGCTCATGTGGTAAGAGTGAATATACCAGTAATATCTCTAGACTCTAACAAGCCAATTTCTCTAGAGACAACATCAACGGGGGCGTATGCGTAATTTACGCACTTGCCCCAAGCTGAGCTGAGCTGAGCTGAGTTGAGCTTAGGCTAAGCTCAGCTGCTGCTGCTGGTGAAAGGTTTTGCTTACCTGATTGCCAAAGACGCCCACGCTGGTGGCAGATGATACCTGATTGGGCCCAAACCAAACTGCAGCGAGTCGTGCCGGCAGCGACAATATGCAAACCTGTGCATAAATTGTGCTAAAAGTGTTTTCAAAGGCATTACCATGATTTGAGTGGGCTTACCTGGGCTAGGGCCACAATTGCCTGTCCTATGAAGCTCACATAGAACAGCGACGGATCCACCGAGAAGACTTTAATCCAAGCCCCTATGCAAGTGCCCACAATGCCAACCAAGCCCGTTATGCGCAAACCCTGTTAGAAACAAATCAAAAGCAAAAATGTATCAAATTACTAAAAAGTAAACCATTTTTAGCACTCACCGCCTTATCCAAAAACCAACTGCCTGGAAATATTAGCGGTATATATAGTATCATATAAATCATGGACGTCCAGTCCACCCATTTGTCACTGATGCCATAGTAACTGCAATTTAAAAAATAAATACTATATTTAAATAATTTCCTTGCAGTGGCTGACAGCTGACAGTTGAAGCTAAAACCTGCACTTGCACCTGGCCCCACAGTGGTGTGCTTTAATAAGCTTGGCAATGAAACTTTTAATTGAATATACTATACCGCAAGCTTTAAAATGGGTTTAAAATCTGTGCACCTCTTTCCCCCCTGGCCAGCTGCTCTTACCGTGTTATTATATTGTTGATGATGGTGTATTGTATCCATTGCATCGCATTCGAGGCCGAGTACAATACAAAGAGTATAAGCACCGCATAGCGTCTTGCATAGACTTTGTAGCCTGAAAGTACAGAATAATAGATATATAATATATACTACTACAATATACATAGTACATGCGAGTACAGGTACACACATGCCTGGGTAAAAGCCTCTTGAGATGTGCCTGAAAGGGCTTTAGTTGTTGTCATTCACAAGGCTGCACAGCAGCCCAAGCAGACACATAAGATTAACTGGATTAGTATCTTGCTTTCCTATAGAACTGACTGTCATATCAGACCTATGTACATATATGCTTTCATATACCTAATCCTAGGCTGTGAATCATATGCCTTCTGATTGCTCGCCCAGGCGGACGGTTTCCATTAAAACTTTTGTGGCAATTGAAAACGTCACTTAACCAACGACGGCTCTCATTTGATACCCTGTACCCTTTAAAACGGGTAGAACTATGCTGTATAAGGCATGTTTATATAATGTACTCGCTTATATTCCCTAACAGCTTTAATAGAGAAGTTGTTGAAGAGCGTTTATTATCTAAGCAACTATACGAGCTAAGTGCCTGTTTCTCTATCTCATGTTTAAGTGCAATATTGCGCTACTGAATAGCGCCATTTCTATGCCGTGTCAGACTTGCATGTAATTTATAACCAGTGTTGTAAAATTTAAGAAGAATAACTTGAGTCGAATCAGTGCTTAAGAACTTTATAGTGTTCTAAACGCAACAAGCTAATACTAAAAAATATTCGTAAAGTATTTTGCGCAATAGATTGAACGCATAGTAATATTTTCATGTTATTTAAAAACAAAAATGTTTTTAATGTGTTTATTTTTGTCTTACAAAAAAAAAAACAATGCTGCAAATGTCGACAATTTCCTGCTTCAATTAGCAGCTAAGTGGATTTTTCTTTTACAGAGTATCTACCAATCGAGCAATTACTGACAAGAGCAATTTTTACCTGTTTTTTTTTTGTCACATTTTAGTTGCATGACATTGAAAATGCAACAAAAAATCCTTTTGATGTTTGTTATTTTTAGTTGACAACCCACGCACACACTCACAGACACACACATGTACATGGCGCACGCAAATCAGAAACTGCAAACAAAACTATTGCATACCTTGAGGTGCAGTTAAGTCAAAATGGCCGCTTTGTGTGGTTTAAGTGTTTTGCATACAAATGTTTAGTTACCACACACACTCACATACTCAACTCACACACACATTGAGTGTAGTTAATGGCAATAAGATTTGTGTTTACTGTGACTGGGCCTGCATGTTAACTATGCGAGTAAATCCCAGATGACATACGAGTTTCAGTTTTGGTATTCTATAAACGTTTTCGAGCTGAATAACTCACCTGCGGCTGGGACAGCGGCCACTTTGGTGGAATTAGTCTCCTTCTCCTTGGGCGTGATCATGTCTGTGGATTTGCTGGTTGCTATATAGGAATCGGCGCTCTCCACCGCACCGCTGCCGCTGTGTTTCAGATCCATTTGAGTGTATAATAATTTAACTTTTGGGCGGTTGTGTAATTTGAATTGTTGTTGCTTTGGCTCGCTGATGGTTCGGTGGTGTCGTTGATTATTCTATACTTTATTTAGGCAGTTCAGTTGTTAAAATTTATTAAAATTGCTGCAAGCAAATAGACACAATTTGCATTTTAGTCAGTTGCTCAAGCGAATTAAATCGAAGCCTAAAAGTAGGCAACATTCTTATTGCCGTTTAATACGCAACAAACTGATGCGCATTTGATGCGGCTTTGTGGTTTAGATATTGTTAAAACTTTTTAACAGCAATATACACAACCAAAACACACACAACACACACACACACAAACTACACACGTGAGTTTTACGTATGCAGCGGCTTTAACAACTCACATAAACATTTTTTGTGGCCACACAAAGCCAACATAATACGAGCAAATATTATGGGCTTCTTCCCCCTTTAGCCAATTGGGCACCCCCCGTCAACCCTTGTTGCTGTTTTTTATTGATCAGATATAATATCATTGTGTCTTATATGTCTTATAGCATGCCCTTTCTGCAGTGGAAAGGTGTAATTAACTTGGCCAAAGAAAAGCGAGCCGATTCTCATTTATAATAGCTTACTATCATTTATAGTAATATAATATAGTAACCACATCTCACAAAACTACATAAATATTGTCATATTCGTATCTATAGACAGTTATTTAAAACCTCTTTCGATTCTCGCAAATAATTGTAGCTAGCAAGATTTTATTAATCAGACTTTTGAAATACATTTTAAATTTTTTAGCATTATTAGTAAAACAAATGGAACTATTTCAGTAGTACTAATTAACATAACAATTAAAAATGATTGTCATTAAGGTTAGTATACTTTAATACAGCCAAAGGCCCCTTGCAGTCAGATCTATATATAATCACTTATTTGATTAAGCTTTGTAAACTTATCTATCAATGATAATAAATAAAATGGAACTGTTTGATAAGTTGGAATTTAAGGAAATATATATTTCTAATTGTTGCTACAATTTTATATTATTTTGTGGCGTTTTAATAAAAAAGCTTTTCATTGTAAAATAATTTAAAAACACAATTAGGACTGACTTTGACTTATTACCACCTCCTAGATTATGACCTCAAGCGGTAAGCTTGGGTTGGTGGTGGTGCTATTATTTTTAATTAAATTTCATTTAAATATTGTATATAACATACACAATAAACCAATATAAGCCTCCTTTTAAACTATTTCTAAGCAGTTTAGGACTGAAAAACAAACTACAACGATAAAAAAAATCTTTTACTAAATTTTGAAATTATAAAGCAGCTTGGAATTAATCTATTCTTCATATTTTGTATATACATTTTAATTTATTTTTTATTATTCATAGAGAAATGAGTAACATTGAATATCAATTATAGAATTAGCATGAATAAAAGTGAAAGAAACCTCGATAGTTACTCAAAAAGTACCCATAGTTACAATCGATTGTATTCCATCTCAATTACAGGGCATCTCATAGTCAGTCACAACAAATTTCCGCCCTTTTAATGGTTCCATGCTGTGCTTAAACGGTAGTCTGACTTTTTTTGCCATTAGCCAAATTGCTTTTGCATACGAAATGATTTTAAACAATGATTGAACGCTTTAATTATGCATATTCATTAAGTTATTAATTTGTCATTCATTCAGATTAGATATTAAATTCAGAATTATACAAACACCTTTCATTTTCTTTTTTGTTCCTGACATTACAGCTGTGAGTTTTTTGTTTTGAATATAAAATCTTTATTTAAAAGTATGTATAACATGGACAAACCGCAAATGTGGGATTTTAAACAGTTCTAGTCTTTATTTCAATTATTCACCAATTCCACCATTGAGTGTTGTCATCATTATAATTTGATATTATGATATGTGTTGAATATTAAGTGATTGGGACTGAGTTGACTGCATTTAGATCGCATCGGTTTTGATGGGGAAAGTTTATGCCATCTTTAGGCCCAATTTACAAATAGTATATGCAGGAATTGCTATATCCCATGGTCAGCTTTAATTTCACTCTTGGTTGAGTAGATAACCGCAAACAGTTTTATGGTATTGACATTGAAATTGCGAATGCACCCAACATAAATGAACTCATTGAATCAATCAAATCTAAGCGTGGGATTTGCCGGGGGATTTGCCTGGGGATTTGCTTGAAATGGATTCGAAATGGACTTGATTAAGGGAATTGGTTCATCCACTTGTTGCGGATTGTGCAATCAACTGCCTCGACTCAGGAGCTGCACAAATTTAAGCTTGAATGGCTGTCGAGTTGGGATTTATGATATGATTAGATGGTTGGCACAAGCTCTATGGGTAAAATAGGGTTATAAAATGATGCAAGTGTGTAATAGGCAGAACTATTCATACCCGACGCTATAAAGTATATGATTATATGTAGTTATTCTTGATCTAAGTCAACAGTCCTTAAATCGCTCCGTCCGCAGAAATTTCAGAGACAATAAAAGCTTGGGGTAAATTCAAACTATATTCCCCCTGAAAATCTATAAAAAAGATTTATACCGACTATATGATATGGCGTGCCTGATACTGTCTTCATTTTAGATCAGCTGTGAGAATATCAGTCAGATTAGAATATAAACACTGAAGTTATTGAAGAGACTATTTTTCGCTACCCCTAGCTGAACTTCTCTGCTTGCTTGCACTGCCGCAGCTTGATGAGAAGATGTATTTGGGAATTTCACCTGCATTCTTACTCGATTTTCAATGCACCATTTGGATGACTAATAAAACAGCTAACAGGCATTCGACTTTGTATTTTAATAGCTCTATAGTTTACACGGCTATTCAGTTACTGTAAAATTACCACTTTCCATCTCTACTCCCCCGTTGCTCCTTGGCATCATTAAATCTCTGAAATGCGCGTGCCAAATTGAAAACCGCCGCAGTCCCTAATTGATTTAGCTTTTGTTAACGAGTGTACTTAAATCAATTTGCCTGCCTGCATTAAAAATGCGACAGTAACAACAAAAACATTCCGTGATTTTGTTGGGGGAGGGGGAGGCTGCGTAAATTGCCCCTAATGAGTTTAGGAGGCTACACATGTTTGTTTTGCATGTAATTCGATTGTGATTGCGATTGGACTGCTGTTTACAGATGCTTTTCCAAAACACCAAACAATTTCCGGCATTTCAGAGTTTACCTACACACACATTGCCCTTATAAAATTGACAAAGCATTATCATGGTTGACCATAAAATTCAATGGGCCACAGCTGTTGTGGGCCACTCAGCGTCTAAGGTAAGACCGTAAATGATAAATACTTGAAAATACTTGGGAAGTAAACAGAACCAGACGCAGAAACAGCAATAGCAACAATTCAATGAGTGGAACGCGCGATAACAACGAGACGAAGACCAAAAATAATGCCTCATAATCATGGTCTCACACAAAACATACTATATATATTGTATTTATATATACACGTTTCTTTAGAATAAGCTTAAGAACGTGCGGTATTTCACCTGTGGCCTTAGCATGAAGAGTTTTGATTAATTTACAAAACACGCGCGCACATTACAGCTTCGATCGGGCTTTATTTTGTTAAATTCACACATTAGCTAAATTATACTATACATATATTTAAAAGAAAATGAAAAACTTAAGGTAGGTTAAACCACGCGTCGACCGATTCGCCGAACCGGAGACGATGACGTTTTGAGAGCGCGAACGGGCGAACTGAAACTGAAACTAAATCCAAAAGCTGCTCGGCGCTCGTCATAAAGTTGATTTGCAAAATGTGCACTTGTGGTTCTTGTTGTTGTTGTTGTTGTTATTATTGTTGTAAACAGCTGATTCTTCGAACAGACATACTAACTTTTAATAATATACAGACACACAGACAATACACGAGGGTTAACAGTGGGCGCACATTTGTGGCGGCCACCATGACAAGGTTAACAATTAAATAAATCAAAAAAACCATTTACATACTAATTAATATTTATACAAAAAATCACTTTTAAGTAATTTATAATGAGTACGTTGACCGATAAGCCATACAACTACAAAATTTATACATTTTATGGGCAGTTCCTGAAACTGTTGGAAAACAACATTTAAGAAATCTTTGTTTTATAATTTTAAGAACAAGTTTTGTTAATCCTTAACAATCTTGAATTAATCATTGTTGCCAACATAAATCACAATATTGATTATACAAATTTAAATGATATAATTTAAGTCGTGACTGGGATTCGAACCCATAGCGTGGCGTGTCAGGAGTTTAGTAATAGCCTTGACTCAAATCAAATCATTGAACACAATAAAAGTGGTACAGAAAATTTCAGTGCTTACAGCGAGTGGAGCTTGTAATTTGTTGAGCTTTGAGCTTTTAATGAGCTTACACTTAATCGGACAATAAATCAGATTACATCTAAAGCTGAAAGCTTACAAAGCCAGGTAGTTGAACTTTTTCAACACGATAAATTGTATTAATCTCAGTCAATTAATCTCGCGCTTAATGTAGTTTCAGCTTTTATGTGTGCATACTTTCAGCACACACTGTAAAGCGTTGAGTAATGTGGTACCCACAGCAGAATGCACATGCCAACTTATATAGTACAGACATATGTAGATTAACTGTAGTAACGCACTTCAATGACGGACATGTCCGTTATTATACTATGGTGTCGCAAGTGCATTAAGTAAAAACACAGTGAACACTGTCTGCTGAAGCACAGTGCCAGCAATAGTATGAACTCTAATACCGTCCAAATAAATCAATATCAAACTTAAACTCATTATAATGAAAAATACCGAAATAATGAAGAGAACAAAATATATATTGAAAAAAATAATATATTCTTAATAGAAATTATTAGAAAATGTACTTTAATAGGAGTTTTATTCGGAAACGTAGTAAGTGTTTACTTACAATTAGGAATATTCTTTTTTCTGAAGTAATGTAGTTTATTTTAATAAATAAATAAATATTTGTATATAAAAATACATATATTTTTGCTATTTAAGATTCAATTCATTTATCTTCAAATTGATTATAACACATATCTAAGTCATAATTAAGAATTTGTAATAAAGAAATTCGGTATTGGGCAATGACAATACACATAAAATAGTATTGTAAATAGACTAATATTAGTGTTCATGATAAGATTCGTTATAGAGGCATTCCTTGTAGAGTAGTTTAACTATTTCAGTTATTTATTTTTTTGTCACGACAACAAGTCGCACTTAGCAAGTGTCTACTGTAGCCCGCTTCAGTTCATTTATGTAAAAACAAATGTGCAACTGCAAATTATTTAAAATTCGTTCGTTTTTTATTATGTCAAGCCCGCTTTATCGAACTCTCCTTTGGAGCAACTTCGTCGCGTAGTGTACACGTGCATTTCACACTCTCTTTTTTGCGGCTGTGCTACTCTCTCCGTCTCACACTCCCTCTCTACCACTGCCCCCCTCTCATATATGAATCTCTCATATATCAGGTCTCTTCTGTGTCACTCCATAATTTATTTGCATACGGGCTTGTCTCTCGTGATTTTTATTAAATAATTTGCCCGCGGGAACTTCCTCGTTGTGCCCAGACAAGGTCCAATTCCGAGCGGCCACAGCGAGTGGGCGACGCCAGCGTTATCCAATTGGCTAGGGGGGTCATTATTCGATTAAGCCAAGTTATTATTTTTTATTACACTTATGTATAGTATGTATGTATATAGTACTATGAGTATTGGCACATTTGCCCAGCGGGGCATGTGTCGCACATATCGCGTCAGATTCGAATTCGCAGACCCAGGTTATCTACCCATAAGAGAGGCCCTTATCTGGGAATACTTTGTATTTTGGCTGAGCCATGTGAATTTCTCGCGCGATTCTGATGCGAAGATAATGAAGTCGTAATTCGAGTGCTGATAAACGGTTAACATGGCATTCAGCTGATTATAGTGTTCGTCAATGTTTCTGTGATATCGTCATTAAGTATTATAAATTTTATAAATGTTATTAGTATCTGTTGGAAACCGGTTTTGGAAACTAACCAAGCGTAAATCCCCCTAAAACCCTATTTATACAAAATAGTTACTCGTATGAGCCTCTAATAACCCGGCCCTATATTTAGCAGAGATAACTTATTCAATGTATTTAAATACAATATGTGCCTCAATTTACCACGATAATAACTTACTCGATAATAACAGCGGACAGCAATCACGGGCTTATGCAAAGTTAGCTGCTGCACACGTAAACCCCATAACTATCCCAACTGTCTAATGTCTAACCACTTGTCATGCAAATTGTTAAGAGATTTAGCCATGAGTTGCAACCATTGTTGTATCAGACACACACACATTTACACCCTCTCGCCTTAAGTCGAACTGAAACTAAAACTGAAACTGAAACTACAGGCGTGTAATCAATAGCTTTTTTTCTGCTATATCCTTCATCGAAAAGGTCCTGAATGGCTATGGTCAAGCTATTTTAAAGAAGAATTTAGATTTTGGTTAAATGTAGAATTTATGTTGAATTGTAGCAATTTCCTTAAATTTAATGTGTTTTTAAAGCCACTTCTATGATGCAAAGAATACAAATTTGGGTTCTTTACGTTTACTGGGTTAACGAGTTAACTGCTAGGTAATGTCAATTTAGCAACCGTAGAATAAAAGATACCCGAATCGGTGAACTTTTGGTTAAACCTACTATAATTTCTTAGAAATTTAACCAGATAAGCGTTAACCTAGTCATCGTGAATACCGCAATTGTCTTGACATTGATTAAGAACTTTGAGCTATTACATCAAAGCGCAAATATTTATATCTATCTTAAAATGTTTCTAAATAAGTGCCCTCTATCCGTGAGTAGGTCAACGTAGTTCCAGTCTATACTTAAAATTCTATTTATATTTACATAGCACATTTTAAAGAGGTCAGAGATGCGCGCCGCATACACAGAAAATGATGTATTTAAAGCTAATGCTTGATATTATCTATAGATGCTGTTTTCTCTCAAAGTTGCACATCTGAAAGCAAAGTTTCAAGTATCTAATTATTGCTTAGATACGGTATTTAATAGTCGATAGATGTTTTATAAATTCATTTGCAGCTGTTGTGGCTGTGTTGCCCCAACGAGCGTAATCAGAAGCCGCAACCGTGTGCCTAATGGATTCTTAGTGTGTGGCATCAGCTGGTAATCCATTTAATTCCCCAGCCAGCAGGCAGGCAGGCTGGCAGGCAGGATGGCAGGCAGGATCTCATTAGGCATAAGGAACAAAGCCAGCGTCCTGATTGCCACATTTCTCATGCACTTTCACTGCCCAGTCGGCAGTCGGCAGTCTAGTGTTGCAATGCTTTGTCTAGGATTGAATCTCATATGAATTCCAAATGCAATTTGTCGCTGCCCGGCAGCCAAGTGGCCAAGTGGCCAAGTGTAGTCGGACTTGGCTTAGAAAAGCGTGCGCCCAATTAGCCAAAAGTTGCCAGTGGCAGCAGCTGTTGACCAAATGCTTCAGCTGCAGCTTCACCCTTGGACTAAACTTGAAATATTAATGCAAACAATTTACTTAAATGGTTCTTGGCACCTTCTTTTTGCCACTTGCGGCGATTTAAACATTTATCAAATCCTCATCACAAGAATTACATTTAGCAGGACATTAAATCAAATGGCTGAGTGCCTGGCCTCAAGGCAAAAGTTTCTAGCATTTATTTGCAGCCCCATCAAATGCGAGTGAAAATAAATCAGCAAGCATTATGAACGTCTATATCTTTAGAAATATATTCTTATATTTATGTTATGCTCTGCTGTGCGCTGTTTTTTGATAGGTTCCTTGGCATTGGAAGCGCCTCATTAATGCCTCTCAAGGAGCGGGGTTTGGGAGGCAGTGTAATCCCAGCAACGATTACCACTGCACGCATTTGTCAAGCTCCTCTTAAGCCCCAACAAATCGCGTAATTATATGGCGTCGTTTTAACTGCGCCATCATTTCCGCAACATTTATTTATTAATTAAAAATTTGTGAGCGTGTTTCCGCCACAGGCACTTTTATCTGCGCTGTGCGGCAAGGCTTTTAGTAGGTAAGCTAGATTAATTACCATAAATTTTATTTTAGCATTTGGCCCAAGTTTTTGCTGCACACAAAACCGTAGCACACTCTTCTGCGCGACACAATTCTCAAATTCTCCAATTATCAGCCAAGTTTCGACACAACAGCCGCCGCAGTCCTTGTTCTCTTATTCCTCCTTTTGTTGTTGTTGTCGCCATGCTGGTTGCCATACCCAGTACCCAAAGAGGGGTATAAGGGGTATAACCAATGGAGACTAGGTTATCCTTATTGAAATAATCATTAATTCATTTATTAAATATAATATTATTCCGGTCTTTTCTGAATTTCACTTTTGAATCAATTGCACAAAATGATGTTAAGAATAGTACTATTAGGATCGCCTTGGATTTAACTAGCTTCAGTGCTACGATTTTTATTTATATCCTGTTCTAAAAAGTATGCTATATACTTTTTCGTGAAATTGACTTGCAAGTGAAATTGAGAGCAGGTGTCATATATTATTGTAAACATATTCTTGAAAGAGGTGTTTACCTAGGACTGTTATTTATATGGGCCTGTTTTGAGGATAATTAATATTCCATTAGGAATTTCGATTGCCAACTAATATTGAGTGTTTAATTTCAGATTAAGTACAAGAAATTCTAATTTAATTTTCAAACAATAATAATAAATAATATAAATATTCACATACACGATGTGAATATTATAAAATTTATTGCAGTAGTGTATTAATCTAAGCACTTAAGCTCATTTTGAAACCTAAATATGTAGCTATAATTAATTTATAAGTAATATACCAATTTTTTAAAAATATAAACTTTATTTTAAAATACTCATGCGGCCTGTCGCTGTAATACGTCACCAACCATAGGTATACCCAAGTCACGCTCGATGTCCCTATTCCGCATAATAATAAAATAATCTGATCTGTTCTGAATTCCACTTTCGAATCAATATGTAAAGAAAGCTTTTGGGCACGTCTATTAAATAAATTAATACACAAGAAAGAAAGGTTTTTAATTATATTCTGATCTTAAAAGTATGCTACATGCTATTCTGTGGAATTGATTTGGAATGGAATTCAGAACAGGCCCTACTATTTATAATTGGGAAATCAAAGCTAAGTAGTTTATTTTTTTGTGTTAATGTAACCAGACTGATCTGGATGTGATCAGATCTCAACTGGGTAGATATCTTTATTTAAGTCGCAGTGATAATTTAAAAGAAATTAATTTAAAAGAAATATGATTTTAAGCCAAGATTGAATATAATCAACGAGATTGGAGAAATAGTTTTTGTATTAAAGAACTGGAACAGTTAAAGAAGTTAAATTTTGTACCTTTTTTTGGTGAAACTGTAGGCCGGAAACAGTTTGATTGGAAAAGTATAAGCTGTAACAGCTGAAGAAGTTCAATCTTGGCAATTTCTGTTAAAAACGTAAGCTGAAACCAGTTTGCTAATTAGAATAGCATACTCTTGGGCTGAATTACAAATTGTTGACTCAAGGCATTAAGAATCTAATTAGTTTGTTAAGTGAAAGGTTATTGAGGTGCTGCAGGATATTCGACTATCGAGCTGACTCTCGTTTTGGTAATGCTTTATGGTCGAGTGGGCAACGAATGTCCTATTATGCAATTTTGTGGTGCTCTGCAGCAGCAGCAGCAGCAGCAGAAACATTTTGGGCATTCATTCATATCATATACGAGTATCTCGATTAGTTAGCAGTTTTTCGCTTGTTCAGATGCCAGATGCATTTTTAATTGCACCAAAAAGGCAACTTGAGCCTGGGTACTTTTTGTATTTGATGTTGGCCACTTTGCTGCCGTTGTCAGTTCCTTAATTGGACATTTGTAATTAACTTCAATGGCAGTCGACGTCGCAGTCGCAGTTCAGTTCAGTTGTTGGTTTTGGACTTCTCTGTTATCAGCTTGCGCTTGGCTCATTTTTCACATTGTGCAGTGGACTTTTATTTTACTTGATGCGACGAGTCCTTTTGGCCCGGAGACTGCACACTTTTCCTTTGTTATTTATGTCCTGCTCGTTAGTTTTTTAGTGGTTTCTTATTTATTATTGCTGTGACAAGGTCGCAGTTAGCTGCAGATTTGTTGTAATCTGTCAATTCATTGTACGCTGCAGTCGAGTGTATCCTAATTGTGAACAAAGCGCCGTCGCTGTTCATATCCTTAGCGTTCAGGTTAAAGGTTGCGCCAGCTCGCAGCTTATTTATTGCCCCAGCACTGCTTAGGGTTATCAGGAAGTGTCCTACTTTTAAAGTCCAATCAATAATTTGCAAGCAATTGTGCAAAATATTGCATGTGGCCGTTGCCACAACTACGTGTCGAAAACTTTTACTTTCGGCCTGTGAGTTGTATCTGCTCCCACACCCCCTCAATTTATTGCCCTTCCGTTGATTAGAGCTTGTTTAAACATGCTGTTTTAAAGAGCACTCTGCCTGTTAAACTTTAATATGATAAAGTATTCAATGTCCAAGCTCTCAAAGGCGCGGAGGTGTGTGTAAGCGTGAGTATGAGAGTGCTTCAGTTCAAAAACCTTCGAGCATTGCGTCACAAAATTCTCGCCACAGACACAACACACACACATACACCCACACGCTGACACACACTCAATAGAGTTGTATATTGCAGCTCAATTGAGCGCATAAGTTCACTCGTTCAATTTTGATTGATTTCGTTCGTTTGCACATCAATTTCGTGCGTTTAGTTGATTCTTTCCTTTGGTTTTATTTGTTTTTCTCCTATACACCTTCGTTCTGTTCATTTAAGTTGCCTTTTTAATTTTTTAAGCATCCTATCCTAGTAAATTATTTTATTATTAATTAATATTTTTATTCAGTAATTTATGCAATAAACTTAAAAGGTTTTTATCAAAATATCAAATTAAAAAAGCTCTTTTTTAATAAATATGTAAAAAGCAGGAATTTAATTCTGAAAGCTTTCTGTTTATTGCAATTTTTATAAAAGCTATAGTATAAAATAATAATTCTCCCACAATCAACAACAAATCAGACGAACGATAATCTGACTTAAACAAACAAAATCAACAATAATCAGACTCAAATGAACATAATGAACTAATTGAACAAAGTTCGCTTAGTCAAGTGAGTCTTTCGTTCCAGCTTGTTCAGAACGATTCAAATCAACTCTAAAGCACACACAGAGAGGAACTTAGTGAGACACACAGACAACAGACTTTGTCGTAAGGGTGTGAAGCTTGAAAAGCTGAAACTCGCCAGCCACGCTAAGCAGGACGAGGCGGAGACAGAGACAGACGCAGAGGGAGAGGGAGAGCAAGCAGCAGTCAACCGGTTGGTCCTGTGCCTTGGCAATTGTCTAGCATCGCCTTTAAGGGTCTCTGAGTTTTTCTAGTTTTGCAAGCTCTGAAGACACCTGGAATTGCAAGGCTCAAGCTTGTTGTTGCTGCTTGTATTTTTTTTTTTGATTTTTCTTAAAATATATGTATGTTAAACAAATGATGCATGCGGAAAAAATCAATTTATGGATTTTAGTTTTACTTTTATGTGGTAGGCCCTCAGCACGTGTTGTTTGCCTGGCTGAAGCTGTGTCCTTTCTTAGCGGCTTTGTTGATGCTGCTAGCAAGCCTTAAGGTTAACTCGCTTCGCCAGCTCTTAAGGTCCTTTCACATATGCGCCTATATGCGCTCGTGCAATTAATGCAATTGCGCTTAATTGCAATCAAATGAAACGCAAAGCACTCAGCAGAGTTGACTTTATTTTGGTGAGTGGGAGGACTCGCAACTTACCCCGTTTGTTGTAGCTGCAGCAAGGACCTCACACAGGACAAACACAAAAGCGCGCTAAAATGCCTTTGCATGTGTGCGTGCGTGTGTGTGTGTGTGAGAGCGTCGCGCCACTTTTGAATGAAAATGGAATTTATTTATTAAAGTCTTGCTCGACAGAGGCTGAACAAAAACTATGCAGCAGAGGACTATTTATTCAGTTGACACTTGGCACTCGTTTCGCATTAAGCACATTTACAATTAAACTGAAAATTCCATTCACACTTCTCCCAGTTTTCTGTTTGCACAAGGCTCAGGAACTGCAGAAATCTCTGTGAGGTCTTTAATTGTCTTTAGGGAATTGTGTTTCGTGCTGCTGCTGCTGCTGCTGCCAACACCTTTGTGGGAATCACTGAACAGGACTACTGCAAATTCTATTGCCTTTGGCCGTTTTATAGGATCTCTTCGAGTTCCACATCAGCTGTTGGATGCTGTGGAAGCTGCGCTCTTGCCTCTCTCCACGCTGTTCTCCACTGCGCAGGTACAAACAAGGATGCGAGTCCCACTGAAGCCCATCAATTTCTAACTGAATTCGTTACCAGCTTAAGTATAAATATATGCTCAATGTTATTTTGTAATATATCTGTTTTATGAACGAAACTCATTAGCATACAAATTTTCAATTGTACGAAAGCTCACAAAAGGCGCCGCCCAAAAGTATGCAGCATTTATTTGCCGCCGTCTGTTAACAGGGTGTGCTGAGTGCTGTGTCTGGGTCAACCGGGCACTTGTTGCTTGCTCTTTGCTCTTTCTATTTGTTTACCTTTGCTTTAGTTTATGAATAATAATAATAATTAAATGGGTTATGGCATAGCTCATATCCTTTTGGAGTGTCACGATTCTTGTGCTAGGCAATTCGGCAATACCGGAAGCATAGAAAATGCTCTCGCATATTCAGCTTAGTAAAAACTATTTATATGTCTATATTTATGATCTTGGCATGTCTTTTACATTAATTTATCATCTAAATCATTGGAATGACTAAAAATAAATTTATGAAAAATATATGACAGGAAATATACACATTGTCATCTTGAGGAATTTCCAAATTCAATTCATACCATACTTAGAAGATCAACTCCCATAACTCTGTCAAAACTGTTTCGATTTTCACGCGGAATATCTTTAAGGGAAAACTATTTCCTCCTTATTGAAGTGGTATTAATTATTCAAAATAATTTTTCAAATTTTTCATGATTTGTAAGTTTGCTTTGGAGTAAGTAACTTTCTTCGTATAAAGTGCTCTACCTAAATTTCCAACTTCCATAACTTTGTCAATACTGAACCGATAAACATTAACAATACCTTTATGGTCTTGGGTTATCATTCGCATGATTTCTAAAAGTACATTCTTTTTAGATTTATTTGAATTCTGACTCCCCCATTTTTAACCCGTAAAGTTCCCAATTTACTTTCACCAGCTGGGCGCTAACTAGCGAATTTTATTAGCCACTGAATTATGGCTTTAAAGTAAAGATCTAGCGCACGATTCGTTTGTCAATAGCTGCTTGAAGAATGTGTCTCTATGGGATTTGAATGCTGTGTGTATTTCTTTATTATTTTATTTTTTGTTTTTTATTTCTTCTTTGCACACCTTTCCATTGATGCTTATCTTAACGGTCAATCAAGTTCTTGGCATTCTTGGGGCTTGCTGACAGTGTTGACTGATGATGACTTGGCCTGAACGTGTGCAGGATGATGGGCCACTTTGAGTGCCATTAGCCAGGCTTTAAGCAACGGTTTTAGTTACAGCCGCTGTTGCTCTTGTTGCTGTGGGGCTAAAAGGCAAGAAAAGTTACAATTCATATCAGTACCGAAGTGCGCAAAAAGTGAGTGGAAAAATGTTCAAAAAAATGGTCAAAACTGAGGCAGGCGCCTCAATCGATGTGAGCTGGCTCGTTGCTGGGGAATGTGTCAGGTGCAATGTGCCGGTGCTGTTGACCAGCAGTAGCCGTGCGAGTCAGACGCTAAATGTACACACAAAAATACGAAAAAATTTAACAAAAACAAGAATGAAAGGCCATCTTGATAGTGTCGAAGTTGAAATACCCTTGCAGACAAACAAATTGAATTGTTACCAAATACTTAGTTATTGTACAATACGTTAATCTTGTCCTAGTTAGAGTCTTGTCAGTCAGTTAGTTAAAAAACAAAAAGGTTGTTCGTATAAATACTCTATTTCCTCGCGATTGGTCCTATGACAGTATTTGTGACAGCTGAGACTGATTCACATAGAAACAGACAGACAGTAGACGAACATGATTTTATCGAGTCAGCTTGTCATCCTGATTAAGACTATATATACTTTTTTGTTCGGAAATTACTCATTTAATTGTTCACATAGAAATAGACACTTAGAAGACGGACCTATATATATACTATATTGTTTTTTATTTTTTTATTTGTTGCTGTTATAATCGGCACCGTGCAATCTTACCTAACTATGTATAGAGTATAATAATCCAGGATCTACATTTTTTCTGAGTTGATAAATGTTAATTATTATCCCTAGACTTAAGTACACACTAAAATGTGATCCAACTGAAGGCCCTGGCAGACATTGCTGATACACATGTTATATATTATATTATAATGTTATATATTATATAATATTATAATTCGACACGGAAATAATATAAAATTAATGGAAAGTGGTAGTTGTAGTTTGTATTTAACATATATATGACATTTTATAATAATAATATTGTTACGCCTTTCCCAAAGCTTTACATATTTCGTGACAAACTGCAAATACCCTCTGCTAGGGTATAAAATGCAACAAAAGGCGAAGAAAAATAATCTCTGCCGGAGCGTATGTGTGTGTGTGCGTCTGTGTGTGTGTGTGTGTGGCGAACTGTGGATATCGCTGACGCTTTTGTTGGACAGACGCCTGACGTATCAAATGTCTTTCATAGGTAGTTAAACGCTTCCTATTCCGTGCATGGGACTGACGCTGCACTTGGAATGGTGCCGCATCGTTTTGCTTGGACAAGTTGGACAAGCGCTCAGTTTGGCGTAGGGCATTTCCCGAATCACTTGGCCGACCCATTAACTACGTGTATTTATAGCGAGGCTTCTTTCTAACTGAACTTGTGTAACCGAATACGTTGGGATCAGCCCGTTGCTTTTACGGCGCACTTTTTGCACTTCCCATCTTCGTTGCTTCCTTATGCATACAAATTAATGTGTCGCGTCTGGCTAAGTGGCAAAGTTTGGTCGTGTGGCCAAAAGAGAAGCATAAAGCTTTAAGTTGTAAGGTTTAACACTACACTCAGAGAAATAGCCAAGGATTATGTACTCAAGTTAAGTAGGAATGTTGTGAATAATGAAGTAGATTTTATTGAAAATGCAAAACTTTTTATTTATAATTTATTATTATTATTATATTATTATATTATATTATATTATTATTATTGAAAAAAATTCTCCTGATAGATTTTTAACAGTGTAATGAATAATAATGCTAATGAGAAGTTTGCTAATTTTCCAACTTGCGGAATGGTCGAAGTTGCCATGCGCTGCCCTTGAATTGAGTAGGCTAACCGGTTAACCGGATAACCAACCCCAAACTCCAACCCCTTGGCCTGAAACTTGTCTTGCCCCTAAGTCAGGCAGGCCAAAAAACAAGAACAAAAGTTTGCCGCTAATTTTTTTGATAATTGCGTATGCCAGCTGTTGAGCGAGGCAGTAAACAACAACAAACAGCAGAGCGGCCGAGACACTGAGAGAGCGGAAGCCACAAAGAGCGAAAGAGAGAAGAAGAAAGAGAGTAACAAGCAGAGACTGCGCGGCAGCGGCAACAACAACAACGCTACAAAGCTCGACTCCAAAGCGTCGACGTCGACGGCTCATTCGCGTTTCAACCTTTGCGCGACGCTCACGCAACGAGCAGAGCAGAGCCCAACGGAGCGGCAGTCAAAACAAATGTACGCAAAGCGGCACGGGCAACAGTTGTTATTAATATTATAACTTAATATTGTTTAGCTAGGCTTGCTGTTGCTTCAAAACAAATCGTGTCGTGCAATCAAGGCAATGATAAGTGAACCTTAGCCAAAGTTGAGAATCATTGAAGCGCAAATTTGTGATAAAAGGGCTCATGGACAGCTAGGGAGCAACAGCATTGGCGACCCTAAAGCCTGTACTAGCTTGTGTGTGTGTGAGTGTGTGAGTGTGGAGTTGTTGTTTTATTTTTAGTGCACTCCTAGTGGGTCACTGGAGCGTGCGATATGTTGTTAGTGTAAAACCAAAACTAAAACAAGCGACTCATGCGCAAAGTGGACAAGAGACATACGAATAATGAGCGCATAATGAAATGATGAAAAGTGTCAACAGAGCGACAAAACGGACAAGTGTCAATGTCATTGGAATGAAAATGCAACCCTGCTATGCCACTATGTGAATGCCACTGTGAGAAAAAAATAACAAACTAAGCAACGGAAAGAGTTGAAATTACTTCCGCCGCGTCTGACCGAATCGATTGGTTTTTCATTAACGCCAGCCGCCAATTTTGAGCAGCAACTTTTACAAAAAAAAATATATTGGAAAAAAATCGAAAATTACCTAAGTAAGAGCTAGTAAAGCAACAGCAGAAAGCAAAACCAATCGGCCAGCATCAGTTAACAATATTAAACAGCCAAAGACGTTTACATTACCAACTTCCGTTCATTTTAGGCGGCCTAAGCAGCTTCAATTGTTGCTGCGGTTGAAGCCGACGCGTTGGCTAATTTCCCAATGAATCGGCAGTTCGTCTGTTTGCGGGGAAAAATGGTGTGAAACCGTTAGTAAAAGTTAATATTGATACAACGCCGGCAAAGCGATGCGCGTAATTAATACAACGTTTCCAAGTTTCCCTTTTTCGGACCCCAAAGGCCGCACATCCCCCCCACCATCACCCCATCAACCTATCCACCCATCAACTTCAACGTCAGCAGCAACATCAATCATCTCTGAGCGGCAAGCGATTGAATGCCATGCAAAAATATTTGCCAAAGAAACATGTTCAAATATTAATTAAGCGAATGTCTGAAGATGAAGACTTCAGCCACAGCTATCCCACATACAACAATATAATAAATAAATATGTATGTACTTAGCCGGCTCATTAACTAATTAAAAATGTACATACATCATTATGTGCATACATCATTATGTATGTAAGTACATATATTGTTGTCATATCCGTCCGACCTATTTGTATGTGACCCAATTGCATTTGGAATTGCTGTCATTGTTTAATTAATTATCAAATTAGTTACTGTAACCACTTAATGCAACATGCAATCCGAAACAATTGTGTGAACATTGCAAAAATCTCAACTGAAAGCAGCGCCACGTAATAGCAACAAACGAACATTGGGCAATGAACGCCAGATCTGGATTTTAAATCAATTTTATAAAACAAAGGCCGACCCTAACTTCCCCCTTATGTATAAGCCATTTGTAATAATTTCCAAAAAAAAAATAAACTAGTATGAATGCTCTTGTCGACTACGAGACTCCCTGTAGCCAGGTCTAAAATTTTCAAACACATCTTCGTACACTTAAACATACACACACGATCAACTTGAAATTTGGACAGTTAATTAATAGTGACCGAGGTATTATACATACCAAATTCTAAAGCTATATCTTTAAAATTGTGGCTGTTAAACGTTTTTATCAAATTGCAGGTGTGTAGGGGGAGATATCTCCAGGCGGAAAAACCTTGATCTGCGTATGGTACACAGGAATCTACATTCTAAATTTGACGTCTCTAGCTGTTATAGTTACTGAGATCGACGGACAGACAGACGGACATGACCAAATTGAATTTTCTTTTGATACTGATCAAGAATATATATACTTTATAGGGCCGGAGATGTCTCCTTCAGCCTGTTACATACATTTGCGCAGATTTAGTACCCCTTTTTAACCATTTTATGGGTACAGGGAGTATACTACCTACATAGTTCGGAATGATATGCAAAAAGTGTTTCACCACAGTGATCACTGCAGATGAAAAGTGCAGTTGGAAATGCATATATAATTATGCGTTGTTGCATGATTTTGGCCTTGCTGAATTTCTATAGCCAAAAAGTCCAGACGAACTTCATTCAAAAAACTTTGACAGCGTTTTCACCTGACAGATGAACACAAGAAATACAAAAATACAACAATTTCTATTGTTGTCTTGGCCAGGGGCCAGTCTTGGCCCCATAGCCGGGCAAGATAAGTGAACTTTTAAGTTAAACATTAGAAATGTTGGAGGCAGTAACAAACATCAAAAACAACAACAACCAATGCAAAACAATCAACAAGTGCGTCTCCAGCTGGCTGTCAGTCCGTCTGGTGTCTGGAAATGCGATACAAACTCGGCTTGTTTGTGTGCATTTCTCGCTCGTTTAATGCTTCGCCGGTCACAGACATATTGTAGCTTGTAGATACAGCTAGAAACAAATGTATCTGCAACTGGCCAAATGGCCAAATGGCCAAGCGGCCAACATCATCATCATCATCCTCATCCTCATCATCCACATCATCAACGAGCTGCTAAGACAGAGACTGTGATGGAGTCTCCAGCATTTCATGTCATCTATTTAACTGCCCCGTCTCTGGACCATCCTCCACATACCTTACTTTACTATGCAGCTTTGCGAGGCTTGCTTTGTAAATTCATGCCCAGAAGAAGATATTCAACAATTTTGTAAACATTTGTTGATTTTCTTAGCTACTAATTACCAAACTATTTGGTATGATAATTATGGCTTATGAGAGAAAATATGATATTTTCAATAAATTGCTGCAGACTGATTTTCTTAGTTATTAACTTCCAAATTACACTGGCCCAGAGATGATTATTATTATTAATGATTTACCTATATGTAGAAGAATGTGTTATCTATATATATTAGAAAGACTTTGGCCTGGCAGACTGACTGCTTGAAACTGAAATGGAATTTTAAAAATATTCCGACCACAAATGTGAAAAATTCGGGGAAACATTTTGGTTAAATTCATTTTCAAAGAACTAAACAAAATACAATACTTTTTGAAGAATTTCGGTTCGGAAAATCTAAGAATCTATGAGCGACAATCTAATTTAATTTCGATCGATCAAACAATAACATAATGTTGATTAAATTATTAATTAAATTTCATAAAAAAATAAATATAAGAAATAGATTTCAAACTCATTTTCAAAGCTCTTTACATAAAATAAATCGATAATTCTTTTCAATTAATTCTTATAAATTATACGGGTTATTCGGAAAATTTGTATAAAATAAATGACAAATCAAAAAAAATACACAATTTTTTTAAGATTCCTTAAATTTTTAATTAAATGTAAGGCTAAAATAATTTTGTGGAAAATTTGCAAAGAAACGTTATATTGAATAATTGGTTAAACTGCCCTCGTATGTGTCGTCTTAGAATTTCTCTTTGCGATTTCATTTTCTGGGGGATTTTGATTTGCAAAATCTTTAAAACGCCATGTTGACGGCCTGCCCTGGGGCTGTCTTTCAATAATATGCTGGCCTGGCCCGATGAGAAGCGCTTGGGGAGATTAGCCGAGCAGCTTTCTCGGCGCTGAGGGCCTGATGTCAAGTTGCCGTTGCCGTTGCCGTTGCCGTTGCTGTTACCATACACCTGTACGCCCCTGCCCGGCTGCTCCATTACACCCGTCTCCATTCCCGTCTATGCAAATCGATGCCAGTGCATTAAACAAAATTACCAAATGCGGCTACGTGCCTTTCTAGGTCTCGGCAATTTACATATTTAGGCGTGCGGCAAATGTGGTCGCATATCTTCTGAAAATACTTATAGTATTGCCGTACTTTTCAGATGTGCCGTGTTTGTTGGCCGCATTTGGGCCCGGGACTCTTGACGGTTTGCTTTTTGCTTTTTTGGGTTTTCAATTTTAGTTTTCAAGTAGAACCGGCTGCTGGCCGAGATAAGCGGCTGCAGATGCAGATACACTCTTATAATAATTGGTACTGCTGGCTTTCAGAAGCGTAAATTGTTATCTGTAAGAATAATAAACGCGACTTGTTTATTGTGGCCATAAAGTAAACCCGAATATACATTTTTTGTTCGCTTGCAGCACGAAACTTTTCATATAAGTAAGCAAAACGAGCTGATGAGAAAGAAGACGCCCCGCTTTGTATATATCGCAGCGGCTGATAAGCTGAACGAAAAACCCGGCGGGCCACAGTTAAAAGGCAACAGCCAAGGTAAAATAAAACAATGGCAATAACGGGAGCGTAATTAACAAAAATGCGCGCAGAGCGACAACTGAATGAAAATAGCGAATACAAAAATAGCGAATAAAAAATAAAAATAAAGTAAAAAAAATTGTGTTGAGAAGTGCGCACAAGAATTCCATTGACTGCTGAACTTGGAAGCGTGAAGAGGCGCCTCTGGCCGGTTCCCAGGCGGTCTCTGCACATTGTATCTATTCATGTATGCAACTAGTACATATGTGTGCGCATATGTGTGTGTATCTGTGTGCTCCTCATACCCCATACAACACGTGTGTGTGCGTGCGGAAATGGCTGGCGCAAAAATGTTGTGATTAAAAGTGAACGTTTGTGTGTCAAGAGGGTTAAAGTGAAGCGAAAGCGCGAAATTCACCAAAATACCAAAAGGCAACAGCAACAGCAACAGCAACAGCTAAACAAAATAACAAACAACAATTGCAAAATGGTCGCCAACGCAACAGCAACAGCAACAGCAACTGCTGCAACAGCAGCAGCGGCAGCAACAACACCGGAAGCAGCAACAAGCGACAACAGCAACAACAACAGTCCTGCACAGCAGCTGAACAGCAGCGTGGACAGCGGTATTGCCGTCCTGGACATTGACACGGAGCGCCTCCAGCTGCGTCAGCGCCTGCAGCAATGCCAGCGCATCCTTCAGGTGCTGCAGCGGGATCAGCCCACATATCAATTGCTGCGCGATAGGTTAAGGTGAGTTTCTGCCACTAATTCCACTGAATACACTCAAATTCATTCATACAAACAAAAGAATTCCAAACATAGCAGTATGACGACATTCACTTTATTCAAATGAATGCAGACACAAATTGATAATCGATATTTTTATAAAATTGTCTGATAAGTTATACTATATCAATTGCTGCGCAATAGATTAAGTTGGGCTTCTGACATAATTGGTATCAAATATACCACAAGTTCCGCTGACCACACTAAGATTCTCGCTTTAGAATGTTTTTAATTAACTTTATAGGGCATACGTTAACTTTTTGTTTTTGTTTTGCAGCTCATTCTCCTTACATTATATTTAACAAAATCTTAACTATACCTTAATGACTTTCATGCAGTTCTTATATTATAATTTATGGTTTCTTATCTAAGTTTTCTACATTGGACCTGTTCTATAGAACTTTCTTACTCTACTACTACTAATATTGATAATTTGTAAATCAAATAAATTTCTTTGACCACACAGAAGTTCTAATTTTGAGCGGGTTTTAAAACTATAAGGAAAATACTCTTTATTTTTTTCGATACCTTTTTCATTTTTCGTTTTCTGACATCATTTTTCACCAATTTACTTTAAAAAGCTTTGAGTATATTTGAATTCTTTGCTTCCTGTAATACTTTATTCTTAAATTTATGCTTCCTCGTATATTTTAATCCTTAAGTTCCTGTCATACATTTTTCTATAATTTATGCTTCCTCGTTTATTTTAATCCTTAAGTTCCTGTCCTACTTTTTTCTTAAATTTATGCTTCCTCGTATATTTTAATCCTTAAGTTCCTTTAATACTTTTTTCTTAAATTTATGTTTCCCCGTATTGCTGTATATTTCCTTATAATTTATATTATATTATATTTATTGCTTTGAGATGATATATACATATTACGTACGTTGTTTCGACAACTTTTACAATACTTTAGGAAATAACTCCTTGACAGTTAAATTTAAAACAGTCTCGAGTTAACTTGTTTGTGTAAATTTGTTAAGTTGTAAATTGCTTGTTACTTGGATAAAAAGCAACATAATATTTGAAATTTCGGAGGAGTTCGTAACAGCAATCAATTTCAAATACGGAACAAGCCAAGGATGATGTATTTTCATGTCATGTCAAAGAGATTTCACAATTATTTTGTCAGTCAGCTGACATATGGGAGCATAATTACAAATTTATGATACCCTCCGGCAGGGTATATTAACAAAGATATGAGCTTGAGGCAGCTGCCGCTGACGGATGTTGTTGATGGGCTTGGCAAACATCTTTGGATCGTTGGATCGTTGGATCGTTGGATCTGTGAATCTTTTCATCTGCAGCTGCTGTCTGTCAGTTGTATATTTGTTTAGCATTTAGCTTGGGTGCGTTTTGAGTGTTTGTTTTTATTGTCAAAAGATACACACACACACACACACACACACACACACACAACAAAGTGCGACAACTGCATGCATTGGCCATTAGGCATTACGATTGGCATTGTTATTGTTATTATTATCATTATTGTTGCATGTCTGTCAGCTTGCAGTTTTCTATTATTTATGTAAATTGTTAACCTCAATGCGGAGAGGAAATTGCCCGAAATGACAAAGAAAAAAAGAACAACAAAAACACAGGTGCAGCCAGCAATAAAATAATGCTAGGCGAATCTTAAGAGTATTTTTGTATTTCTGGGAATATATAAACATACGATTATGTTCCCACTGCCAACACAATCAAAGCATAAAAAACAAACTTTTCATTACTCACCTTCAGATGGTTTTATTGCCAAGTCAGGCACTCTAACATGAGCACATCGTTAAGATCTTAGCTGTATATGCTTACAGAGTTTGTAATATCATCGCCAAGTTGGAGAACTTTGGGTATTACCACATTTGTGCCACTTCTGGGTAACTAAGCTGCATTCAATATACATAAGCAGCTTGGGGAATGCCCTCAATGGATGCGTTTCAGAACTGATCGAAAGTTAGGGGTATCAAATTGTTGTTTTGCTTTTGAAATATCTACAACAATACTCAATTCATATTTAGCCCTCAGCCTTATCAGCTGTGTGTGTTCATATCTTATCGCTGAAATCGTAATTAATTTGATTAATGCCAATTAATTGGCCCAGTCCAATGGCAACACATGTAAAACTCAATGAGCCTTAAGCTACGCATAGCCAATCAGTTTTGAGTGCCATCGATTTCAGATTTGTTGGCCAAGTTCAGCGGCACATGACAGAAAGCCAAATGCCGTCAAATGGCGTCAAATGGCGCTGTTGCAGCCACATTTGCATAATGCAACCAGCTAATTGCCAAGAGCCGCGTAACGAGCCAAAGTCATTGAGCTGGCCCTTTTCTTCCTCTATGCCCCCTTTTGTCGCTTGGCTCTTTGATTCTTGTTATCTTGTTATTTGCTCCCCCCTTTTAGCCACCTTTTTATGGCAACACTGACAGTGGCTATGACTAAGTAGGTCCAGTTCCACTTTGGATACTCGCAACAACGCACACAAAAAAAATAACGAAAAATTCGACAAAAAAAACTATATGAAAGAAAATTATATACGAATAGAGCATTATAATATTAGTCAAAGCCCGTTATGAATAATAATATTCCATAGAAAAGTATTGGTCTTGAACAATTTGGAATAATTATAATGCGATTGTGATATAACCTTAAAAATCTTAACACTTATCTGTGAAATTTTGCTGCGTTGTATTATTATTTATATTTTTTTTATGATTATTTATTTATCGTTGTGCTCGTGGCGAGCTGTTATCAAATCAAAAGCCGCAAGCGTATAACTGACTTTTTTTTTAAACAAAATAAAACAAAAAACAAACAAAACGCAAGACTATATAATACCTATATGTACAACAACAATAACAACAAAGACGTCAAACAAATAGCGGCAACCTGCAAAAACCCAACAACGAAGTCGCAGTCGCAGTCGCAATCTTGAGCTCCATTCGTTAGCGTTAAGATCGTTCAGATCGTGTCCAGTCCAGACAGTTAGGCAGCGGAATAAAGTGGAAAAGTGGAAAATTATTGGCTCTAGTTTTCGTACATTTCCACCCACCGAACTCCCGAACTCCCCCCCGACGCGTTATCATGTCGTGGGCCTGAGATGTCATTGGGATTGTGAAGAATCGGATTCGGAATCGGAATCGAGGTTGGAGTGTCTCTGGGCAATCAACTTCGTCGTCGGCAGCTCAATTAGCGAACATTTTGTTTCGCTTCGTTCGCAAAATCATAAAAAAAGTGATTAATAATCGGTGTAAAAATACTTAATTGCAAACCGAAAAGTTCTCAACTTGGGTAATTATTTATTCACAGTTTGCCCAGTGAAGTTCACTTGTGCGCAAAAAAAAAAAAACAAATAACAGAATCACACAATATACATTAAAAATAAGAAGCAGAAAACAAAAGCTAACAACGCGGTGAAGCAAGAACTGTAAAAATATATAAAGAAACGACTTTGATGTCAGCCCAAGTGAATAGAACAATCGCATATATCATATGTCAAAGTTAATGATGAGTTTTTTACATTGAAGCACACAAAATAGATGCCACGTTTCAGATAACTGTCCAATCGTATGACTAAAGTGATAAATGCACTCTCTACAATCTTAAATCACGCCACAGTACTTATATAAATGCAGGAAATTCTGTGAAATTGCTAGATATGTTTAATCTTTCATCGACACAAAGAAAGAACTAACTAACTAAGCAAATGCATGTTTGATAATGATTAAAAATAACTCACACAGATTGTGTTTGTCGCTTAATAAGCAGGTACTCGTACCTGAGTTATGATTAAAGCTTAATTCAATTAGTGAGTACAACTTGAGATATACAGTTAACCAACAGCAACGTTGTAGTGGTGAGAGTTGAAAGAAACGGTTAACTTCAAGTTTGTGTTAACCTTTTAGATTGATTGGCCTAACATGTTAGATTAATCATCTCTATACAACTATGTATATAATATTCTTTTGTAATACCCGTATATGATGATGATGATGACTAAACGAATCAGTCATGAGCGGGAATACTTCACCAGTTTCTTCAGTTTTCACCAAATTATACGCAAAACTCAAATGCCTTGCGTAGGGCAGCTACATTTACAGTCGGAAATCTTGGCATTTACTTATTACTTAACTTCTAGAGTAGTAAGATAAGACCAAGAAATAAACAACAACAATGTCAATGATAGCCATATCACTCTTTAAAGTCGGCCAACTGATAATCTCACAAAAATATTTCGACTGTCTGTAGTTGTATAGGCCCTATTCAATTGGGAAAACATAGTATGAAACTTGTTGGCCAAATTTAGTTGTGTGCTTCAATGTGTGAAAGAAAACGCAATGACAAATTCAACTTCGCAGTGCTGGAAGCGTTTGAGGGGCACCTATACCTGCCTTATGGAGCTACCCATGTACCGTGGCAACAACAACCTGTTCCTGGGCCTGAGCAGCGTGCTGGGTCTCATTGGAGGCGCCTATCTGCTGCAATGTGGCGCCCAACTATTGCTGAGGTGAGTCGCCAACCGACAAGATTCCTAGGGCCACCAACTGACTGAACTTGCTACGTGAGTCGCACAATTAAATCTGCAAACTTGACGCACGTGCAGCGAATCGCAGATGATAGTGATGGGATGCCAGCGATCGCACTAACGATACCATCGATGTTGAGTTATCGGTTAGCGATAGTATCGCTGGAATGCTCTTAGATATTGCAATCGTTCAGTTCTTTTATTATAACAAACATATTTATAACATAAATATCCAACATGACTGATAATATTTATAGATTGGTTAGTTTTGATATATTAAAACAAACCTTATTATCGTTGTTATATTTTAGTCTTTACCATGAAAAGGCTGTCTCAAAACCCCAAAATTAATTTTCGCTGTGAAAATATGGCTAAGAATCTAGTATTTTTTAAAAAGTCGATGCAATTGAAGCAACATTCCATCCTAAATAAGTACCAGCTTAGCTAATATTCCGATTAAAAAGTGTTCTATAGGCGGTTGGTAGGAAATTTAATTGCCTTTTAGAAAAACTAGAGAACATGTATTCTACCCAATTCCATGTTCTGCTACTCTCAACTATGCTCTTTCTGTGCGAGTAGTCGTCCTTATTTTAAATGGTTTTAAGCTGCCTTAAAAACAACACATTTCGGAAAAATTGCAATCAGTATTGCCCCTCGTCAGAAAATGTACAATAATACAAAAATCAAACGAATATGTTGTTTTTAACGCTTTTAAATGATACTGAAGTAAACTAAATGTATCTTTAAATTAAATTTAAAGATAGGACTTTATTTTAAACATGACTACGTTATCTGTTTTTAATATAACGTTTAAGACTACAGATTAGTAGCTATAGCATCTCTTAACTATTTAAACTATCAAGTTGTAGATAGTTATGATTTTGGAGACAAAGATAGCTATGAAGTTGGTGTTGTTGCTGGAGTTTGGTGATGGAACCATAACTGGAACTGTTGCCCGCAGCTTAACAGCTTCATTTTCATTTTGATTTTCATTTTCATTTTGATTTTCATTTGTAGTTACGTGTTGCTCGTTTCGCTTGGCTTGATTACGTTTGCGTGTGAGAAAAAAGTGCAAAACCATCTACAGAGTATTTAAAAAATTGCACATAAAAACTGATTTGACATAATTGATGCCGCGTTGTTTTTGTTATATTTTGCTGTGAGTTGCATTTGTCTTATTTGGCAGCTGGCAGATCTCAATTTGATTTCCTCAGCGCACACAGTTTCACCTGTTTTAAAGCTTGTGTAATAGCCTTATAAACGCCAATGGCTTAAATTGGCCAGCAGCAGTTGGTGTTGTGCTGTTGTTGCTATTGCAATTTGATTTGCCTGCCAACCAACCATCGATTATTGCCTACCCATTATACATTTCATAATAATGGCAACTGTCTGTGGCACAAATTTGGCAAACAACTCCAAAATATCGAACGGAAATCGTTAAGAACCCAAATGCCATAGACATTGTCTAACGGTCCAACAACAGCTCGAACTGACTGTAATTTTGTAATATTAGAAGGCAATTGTTTGGCTTTCCTTTGTCATTCAGACATAAGAGTTAATTAGCCGCTTGTTTATTGTATTTTACTATTCTTATTATTGTAGCAATACTATCCTATACATATATTTCCCATATTCCATTTGTTTAATCAACACACAGCTGCCATTTTACACTTACAAAGCTCACTTTCTGCACAATTGGAGCTGCGACTGGCACAGAAATACTCGTACAATAAAAGCTGCAAAACAATACATAAATGGAAAGTCAGTTTATGACTTAATAGTAACAATTAACGCCTTTCAACGTCAGTTTGAAAAGCCATTTAAATAACTAACTATGCTTGGCATTTTCCTGCCCAGGAAAACTAAATGTAAAACTGAATTTTGCTCAACTTTAAATTAAATCATTTTTGAACAGCACTTAAACATTCGAGATTATTAGTATAGTCTAAATACCATTTAAGAAACTTTTCCGCAGTATATCATAAATTCCAATGACTAACATGTGCATAAAAGCTTTCAAAGCACATTGAGCAGAAGCACATTGAATTAGAGCTTAAAATGTTAATTGCACTCGCTAATTGCTCTAACCAGTTAGTTTTAAAGCACATTAAAGCTTTGTGTGACCTCAAATTTATAGACTGAAAGCTAAAGTCTTAACTGGTTACTTGCACTTTTACACTATTCGCTACTTGGTCTATCCAGCTACTTTCAAAGCACATTAAAACTTTGACTGGGCTTAAATGCATTGACTGGAAGTCAAACACTTCACAGGTTGATTAGAATTTTACACTTATTGCTACTTGCTCTAACCAGCTACTTTCAAAGCACATTAAAACTTGGTCTGAATTTAAATGCATTGATTGAAAGCAAAAAGCTTAACTGGCTACTTGCAAGTTGACACTTTTCGCTACTTGTTCTAACCAGCTACTTTCAAAGCACATTAGAACTATGTTTGAGTTTATATGCATTGACTGAAAGCCAAAAGCTTAACAGGTTGATTGGAATTTGACACTTTTCGCTACTTTCTCTAGCAAGTTACTTTTAAAGCACAATAAAGCTTTGTGTGAGCTCAAATGTTAGACTGCAAGCCAAAGTCTTAACTGGTTACTTGCAATTTGACACTATTGGCTACTTGTTCTACTTTCAAAGCACATTAAAACTTTGCTTAAGCTTAAAGGCATTGACTGAAAGCTAAAAGCTTAACAGGTTGATTGCAATTTGACAGTTTTCACTACCTGTTCTAACCAGTTAGAAGCCAAAGCGAAATTCAAACTTACACTTTTGCTTTACGCTTAGACATTTCTTATTTGTCTGACATTTGTATAAAATTAATCAGCACTTTAACCCGCTTTTTTGCTGCGAGTTCACATAAAATTCCCTAATGCGACTTGAGGTGAGAACCAAACTGGTTGAATTAAAATTCAAGTCACATGACCAGCAAGTGAAAAGCCACAAAACAAAAATGTGTAACAAATGTGCCACAGCATTTTTTGTTGTCACTTTTTGTGTATCAAATGTGGCATGGCATTTTTTGTCACTTATGAAAGTACAATACTTGTACTACCAGTCGAGCAGCCTGTAGTTTTATCAGTATTTATAGAGCAGTCAAGGCGAGCAGTCCAAAACTGAAAAGCTAAAAAATTTCGGCAATTTTAATTTTAATTTTTTTTTATAAATCTAAAGTGAAAACTTGGAAAACTAACAATTTCGGCAAATATTTTATATCCATAAATTTGAAGTGAAAGAAAGTCTTGAAGCTGTTGCATATTTGCCGGAGTGGCTTACTATTATTGCATAGTTTCAGGCCGCTAATATTTTAAGGTAAGGAAATATCATAATGAGTTGGAATTTGTTTAAATTGTGGTTTCTTTTCACAGCGCATACTTATATTCTTCGTTATACTACAAGCCATTATATAGCATTAACAATCGAGCTATATCTAGTTCTTGAAGGCGGGTTTTCCATGCCTTTTTCCAAGTTCATCTGGGGCTTGTATCGAAATCGTCGGAGGCCTCAGTCAATAAATCATTCATTCGGATTCCAGGCCGGATCCATATCATTTGGAAGATGTTTATTCCCATCTTAATCTGGTTATCTTGAGTCTGCTGAATCTCCTGCGGCTGCTGAATGTTGCGACTAAAGTAGTTTTCCCCCAAGATCCAATATGCATACGGAGAATATTCAAGACTTACCCTTTAATCTGGTCCAAGACACTTAAGGAATTTGGTCGACTATTTACACTTAGATTATCCATATTCAAATTTCGAAAATTTATTTGAATTAATCTGCATATATTTTGTAATCTTTCGTTCGTATCGGTATATATTTTGTAATCTTCTGAAGTTTTTGACTTTCAAGTACATATATTTTTTAACAAATACTACAAAAATATGTTTGCATTTAATATTAGTGTGTGTATGTGCTACCTGGAAATTGTTAAATAGAAAATTGACAATAATACGAGTATACGAGAATCTAAACAGCATCAGATTAGCAATGAGGCATTGACATTGGCAATGAGGCTAAGATTCAAGTACAAACGACTTTGCAATTTACACAGTATTTAGCGGCATTTTGAAATAATCTAATGAATTGAATCATTTGTTATACCCTTGCAGAGGATAATTTCATTTTGTCACGAACTAAGTAACGCAATAAATGAGACACTTGCGACGCCATAAAATATATTCTTGATTAGCATCAAGAGTCGAGTCTGTAGTTTATTTAATGTTTCTTTTGCAAACTAGTCTCTCAGATTCAGAGTCTCAGTTTTTAATGAAATATTGCACGAATACTTCTGCTTGAATCGAGCAAGCACATATGTCAGAACTAGCCGGCTTGGATTACTATAACTTATGGGCTGTCGTAGGAACGATATGCCAATAATTCAGTTGTTGTGTGAAGAACTTCTGTGTTTATGAAGATATCGCAACCAAACTTACCAATTCTATGTCTTATTATACCTTTAACATGCTGACTAAATTTGATCAAAATCGGACCACTTTTATTTACAGATGCCATATAAAAAACGTTCTTGTTATAAAGATATCGTCACAACAGTGACAAATTCTCAGTTTTATTATGTTCCATATACGTTGACTAAATTTGAATAGAATCAGACATCTATTTCTTATAGCTGGCATAGGAAAGATGGATAGGAATGGGTATCTTTTCTGCGGTAGACCGTAGATAGCGGTTCTTATTATTTTGAATGAATGACTTGTTAAAATAAAACCTGTTTGTGCGTGTAATTTCAGGCGCCATTTATTAATCAATATAAAAAATATTAAAAAAAACTAAGCAGCGCATCATTAGACAGATTAATGAATTCTAATAATCGTTATTTCTAAAAAAAAAATATTGTTTGCATATATTTGGCGAAAACCCGTTCAGCGGAATGTGTGCTTCAATTTGCAATGGCTAATGAAGTTGCTTTAAGTCTGTGCAAAAATGAAATTAAACGACAAATAAGCCACATTAAAAGGGTATATTCCGACAGGATGTGCAGGTTGCCAGCTGTACGTAATGCTATGTTGTATTTGTTTTATTGGAAGCGCTTCTGGCAGTACGCAACGGGTGAGATGCTCAAAAACTGGAAGCTCTTACGTCATCAACATGTTTGTCTGCCTGTCTAACCGCCTGTCTGGCTATATGTTTGTTCAAAACTTATGCTCTCACTCTCTGGGCAAAGAGAGAGAGCGCGTTACGCTGTATTAAGCTCTATGCAAAAACCGGCATCAGACGCATAAACGCGGCGTATGAGCAATGCTCAGTTAACGTCGCAGTCGGCGTCGCTGTTGCTCTCGCCTTTGCTGCTGCTGCGGCCGCTCAGCTGTTGGCCGCGGGGCGCTTAAAGCAAACTGCGCACAACAAACCCAAAGCTGGTGCGAGAAAGTTGCCGTTTTCAAAAGCGCGCTTGGAAAAACTGCAAAATAACGCTAACAAAACTCAATAAAACTAAATTAAATGCAAATTCGACAAAACAAAAAAGGCAAAAACAATTAATATTGATGCCATGCTAAGCAACAGCAAACTCTGTGACAACAATCAATGTACAAATTCCAAAAAACACACACACAAAATACAAAAAAAGAAACATTAAATCAAATACAACAATACAACACGCCAAGAGCTTAATAAACATTTGTCCAGCATGTTGTTTGCATCCGTTGTGATTTGCCAAGTGGAGAAATTGCTGTGCACGCCGATCAGCTTTGCGGTGTTCGCCTTTCTCTTCATGGCCTGCACCATGGAGGTGGTGCTGCTGAAATTAACCACCAGTGCGCATGTGTTTGGGCGACCACCCGGCCACGAGGATTGGGATGATGGCAGCGAGTACGAGGAGGATATATACTATGAGAATCTGGAGAACAATTATGAGCACTGGGCGCGCAGGCGCATGAGATTTCATCAGCGACAGCAGCAGCTGCTAATGGCGCAACAACAACAGCAACAGCAACAGCAACAGCAACAACAATAAGAACAACAACAATAACAGCACAATGTTTATATATATACACACACACACACACACATATATATATATATAGTATACGACTGAGTTTTCTCCAATTAGCCTAATCAAAATTTCTAAGCTGCTGTGTATATGGAAATCTTAAATCTTAAATATCGTGTAAATAATTTGCAAAATTTTCTGCCAACTCATTCAAGCCAAAAAGTAACAAAAGAAATTAAAAACTAATTTGTATATTGTTTGGTATTTTGTGCACGTTATTAACAGTCAACACAATTTAGATATACAAAATATTGTATATATTTATATATATAGTATATATAAAAATACTTTTTTTTCGAGTCTTTTTGATTCGTTTGTTTTGCGTAGAGATTTGCATAAATTGTAAATGACTGACATAATCATAATGTGTTAATATTACACAATCAAATGCACACAGCACACACACACACATACACATATAATATATATATATATATATATACCTTATAGATATATCTTTAATCCATACTTATAAATCTAGCTGTAAAAGTACTCGTAATTTAAGCTTAATGTGTGATACCAAATGGTTTTCCTAGATTGTAAGCTTGTCAATTATAGTTGAATAAAAATATAGCTTTAAAAATCTCAAGTCACTCTGTGCGTGTTTTCCAACAGCTGGACCAACTGGTTTTCTGACTTTTCTCTTCCGCATTTTCACTTATGCAACCGCCCAAGCCCCCCCTCAAAAGAGAGCATGAAAATTGCTAAGCTTACTTATAAAGATAATTAAGCTGCGAAAAGCCTTATTCAAATTATAGAAACAGAAAACTAAACTTTAACGTTAACGTTCATAGATCAACTAATTATACACATTTCAAATAAAATAAATTATAAATTAAACGAATATTAGCAACAACTTGGCCTTCTGAGAGTTGCTTAACCTTTTGCCGAAAACCAAATCATTAGTTAATTTTGAATTGTTAGTCGTCTCGAGATGAAACAAATAAATAGCAATTCATTAAAAAGGAAAGTATTAATACTTTTATATGAATTTGCGTCATAATGGGGAATTCAATTTAACACAAACCGTTAGAAGAGATTTGCATTAATTAATGAACAAAGAATTTATAGAGCAGCTCTGAAATTGATTTTTACTCCGATTTTGTGTTCTATTTTACAGCAAAATAGCCGATAAGAAGCTGAAGAAAGAGGAGTCCAGCGAGGAGCACAACTGCAATGTCTGCTGTGCGGACTTGGATATTAGCAGTGCCAAAAAGTAAGTGTCAGATCCTTGAGGATAGCCCAGACTACTTCAACTTACTGCTGATTTGCTTGCAGCTATGTCACGTGTTGCACGTGTGACAAGTTCGTGTGCCGCAACATTAAGTGCGCCGACTGGCGGCCAAAGGATGCGCAATGGGAGTGCGAGCTGTGCCACAGCTCAAAGCAATCGCTGGAGCACACCTCCTCCTGGGTGGCCGAGCAAATGTCCTTCAACCGGCAGAAGTTCGTGTATCCTTTGCGTGCCCGCAGCGAGGTTTATATACCCATCAGCGCAGACATTGGCGATAACTCCATGCGTGAGTATGACAACTAGCTTAGTCCTGAATATCCTCCTAAACCTATCCTTCTCCTTTGCAGAGTTTGAAAGCGTTAGCCAGATCGGCGGCAACAGTGTGGCCATAATGAATGGAGATGAGCGCAACAGGATACGCGAATATGTGGAGGAAATTGTTGCGGAAATGCTGGGCGGCAATCTGGATCACATCAAAGTCGGTCAATTGTCCAAAAGCGAGAACTGTAAGTAGCATCCATACAAATAATCAACGAACTGAGACTCAGTCTCAGACTCAAACAGAGATTGGATTAGATTTGATTAGTGCAAATGCAATTGTCAGCGTTGAGCACTCAAAATGCAAAGTGTACGCAAATTTGCACAATTGTGGGGAATTAAAAAAGCAGCTTATTGCTCTATATATCATTTATATAGGTATTCTGGGGTCGTTCTTATTATGCGAGGGCGACGAACTTTGCTTTCTATCTCGTGCTCAAGCTCACTTATAATGCAGCTCCTTCAAGGAAGTTGTATAAGTTAAAAGTTACCTTGCAGTTCTTACCTAAAAAAGTACCTCAGAGCTGATTATCATAAGATACAACGAATTCGTGTCGATATAGAATTTCTATGTCAACAAATAAACGTATCTAAACGCTACATTAAATAAATTAATAACAAATTTTTGAAAAACGATCTATGAAAACCTTATAACCTTACAAATTGACGGACTTTTTTGGAAAACTTTGAGAACTTTGAATTATGAATATTGAGTATCGTCATTATTTCAACAGCTCTACGTATTATGGAATAATTACTTAAGAACTAGCTTATAAACAAATAGGTTTTTAGAAAAGGTAAAGGCCGGCTTACACATACTGGCGGAATTTTCGATGTCTGGCAACTAACATCCGGTATAAATACACCTGAATATTCAAATATATTCTTGCATACTCAATGATTCACAATCTTAAGTTTTGTGTTCTAGTTTTTTCCAAATTTAGGTGGCTCACTTTACAAATCTCTGGCATAAAATCTGTCGTGTACATTTTCTAAGCCACGGTACTACCAATTCCTATATTGTATACTTTTCTAGAAGCTTTTATAATTTGGCTCGGTCCGTCTGTCTGTCTGCTTCAAGGGAAAATCAGTTTAAGAGCTATTATATTAAAACTTGGCAGAGATGTTTCTTTTTGCTGTATCACTATATCATATAGCGGCCATTGCATAACCAAAAGCTCATGTAAACTCTGGCAGAGACTGGCAAAAGCTGGTCATACTGCGCTGTCAGAACATCTGGCAACGCCTGGCACCTGTTCGTATATTCGACGTGCTGCCAGAGTGTGTAAGCCGGCCACACCGCTCTCACAAAAGCTCATTGCATACTTTGTGCTGCGTTTGCTTGAGCAAAAGCTTCAGCTCAAAGTGAAACTTGGCAGCTGTAGCTTTTGCAAAAGTTCATAGCATACTTAAAGTAAACTTTAACCAAATTCTACGCACACATTCTCCATTTATAATACACACACACACACACATACACACGAACTGCACACAGACCTGCAGCTATTTGATAAATACCATGCGAAACTGAGCAACCTGCTTATCAATGTGGAGAACGCTTTGAGCGCTCGTGTGCTCAAAGGAGGTAAGTTGAAGCTCCTGCGATATCTGGCATTATTAATCGTATGTAGCCGTTGAACTTGCGGGCCACACCTTAACCCAAATGATAGAGCCTGCCTGCCTGATATCTAAATACTGTAGAACCTGCTTGTATCTGGCATGAATCATGCTCATAAAAATCGTTTTATTATATATACTTTTGCACGTAGACTTTTCTATATGTGTAGTTGTCGTATGCGTAATGTTGTAAGAATGCCGAACATATAACTGAGGAAATCTGTGATAACATAATTCATAGACTATAGGTAAATAATAAAAACCAAAAATAATACAAAACTAAAAGTCACGACAATCAAACTAAAATCGCGGTCAGTGCTCATTGATAACACACGCAAACACACACACACACACACACACACACACTAGGCAGTGATAAGGCGAAACATATGTATGCCCTGATAAGTGTCTGTAGCTATTGAAGTGCCGAGAATATAATACTTTGTAAGCATTTGAGCAGTGTACCGACAGTTGGCCTTAGCCAGATGACAAACTGAGATAACTGGCATTAATCATACGCAACGTGCGCCAGCCAACATTGCTCATCAACTGGTTCCAAATAGCAACAAGCTCCTCAGCATGTGCTAAATCGAAGACTTCAACGAAACTGTTTAGAGTTTTAAGGCTTTAAGTTTTGAGTGCGACAGGCTTCATTTAAATTTCAAAGTCAAATAACTTAAGGGCACGCTAACACGATGATTGCAAATAAACATGCCAATCAGTTTGAGTAGACTGCATTAGCTGCAGGAAACGAGAGTCTTCGAACTGGAAATCATCCGACTGTCTAGTACATTTCCATAATATTGTTATGTCATCGCTAGAATTATTAAAATTAAATATTATTCATAGATACAGCATGGAATTAAATAGCGTTTAAACTCGCTTTGAGCTCAAATTCAAAGAATAATGCATTGTCTAAGTTTAGTTCAAGTTGTTTACCGCTTTAAAAAGCTATTTTCATTTTTGAAAAACGTTTTTAATAAGCTGCATTACATGAATTCCAGTTATATTTCATGAAATGTCAAGACGCTGCCAACTTAACAACAGCATCTCATGAATTCCACTTTTATTCCATAAGCAGGCAACTTAACAACGTACTTTTTGAAGATCTGCAGTTAATTTGCAAATTATGCATTATGAAAGAGAACATTTTTGAATGTTTTAAATAGGCGAAATCTTGTTTATCACATTTAAAAGGCACTCACAATGCCTGTCAATATCGAAATGCCCAATACTCAAAAGCGAACTGTTTGTATGCCATTACAGAGCTATAGATACGAGTGTATCTGTGTGTGTATGTGCCTTTGCATTGGTGTGTATACATGTGAGTCGCTTTGGCACTCATACGAAGCTGTCGGCTTCTGGCCGCAGTTGCCAGCCGCAACGCGCCCTGATCGCAACGTTTTTTGGCCGCGAGCCGAGCCAACGGCGCCGGATGAAATAATCAAGTTAATAATAATAATAAAAAACAACGTTTTTACGTCAACGCGTCTAACGTGCAAAGAAAAGCAAAATTAAAAGCACTTGCGTTCCAAAACTAAAGCACATAAAAGTGATAATGATAACATAAAAAAAAGACGCGTAAAAAAAGTAACACTTAAGACCGTGGCAATGGGAGCAGTTATATGCTCGCTTGGCTTATGAAGATAACAGATAACACACACACACACACACACACACACACACACATACACAATATATATACACACACACACACACAGCTAGCAAATTGAGAAAGCAGCACAACAGTTATCGCCAACCTTGACCCCAACAAATATATATTAGAAAAAAATGTTTAAAAAATACAAATAAATAACTAGAAAACGTGTCTTGAGCAGAAGACTGAAAAAAAGGTTTAAACAGCGTTAATAAATATTAATGATGGCCCATCGGCCTGACAAATTATGCTAATCCATATAGCCATAAAACTACATTTTACGAGCAGCTATCATAGCCATAAAACGTGATCACAATTCAACGTAAAAGTTAATCACAGAGCTTAGTTGAAGTGACTTGCGCAAATGACTTGTACTAAGTAGTTTATAGAGATCACATTGAACTATGAACTGAACCCGGCTTATTGTGTACCTTGTACAGAATACAAATATGATCTGAACCCGTCGGCGGATACGGATTTGTGTACAGGCTCAAGTTCGGATTGGGGTACGATCTGCTTCATTAAAGATAGCTGGAAATATGCAAAGTGAGGCAGATACATTTCAATCTTTGACATTTTGTGGCTGAGTAACGGCAATCAAGCGATTCAAATCACAATAACGCACAAAATAGAAATGTCAGAGAGGCGTCGAATACGCGATAAAGAAATTTACTGCCTTTGTAAAGCTAAATAGATAAGTTTAGGTTATTAATTATGTTTACCGCAAAAGCCGTAGCCAAATGGAGCCGAACACAGTCTGATGAAGAGCCTACAATACGATTTGCGATTCAACGATTGTTTTTTTGTATTCATTTGTTTTGTGAATGCGATTTTCAGCCTGAGTAACCCAACAGTCCAATATTTATATTAGTAATTATAGCCTGTGCCCATTAAAGGTGAATGTAAGCGGTATATTGGGGTTGAAGGCAGGTGAAACAGGTGAATTATATAAAATCATATCAACAACCACTGCTGTCTTTCTGTCTAACTCAAAGAATTGAAGAGCTTCCCAATGAAAATTGAGTAGGAAGTTTTTGATTTCGTTCAAAACTTTTAATTTTCCACCCGCAAATCGCTTAGAATCGATTTATAAGCACAGTTTTGACGACTTTGCTTTGATTTTTGGCACACACATATTTTAGTAAGAGGTTTATTTATCGTGTACATTTCATTACGATTGGATTATAAATAAAGAAGTAATTTTAAAGGATGAGCGCACTGAATTCTGCAAATTACACTATAGTAAAGATCCCCCTAAAATCCAGAAATAATTTCTGTTCAGTAATTTATTTATTATTTCTACTAAATTATTTATAAAATTAAAACAAAATTAAAATTAAAAAATTAACTCAGAAAAAATAATTTTTCTATTTAGTAGAAAAAATTTAAGAAAACATATTTTTTGAATTCGGAAAACAAAATGCTATTCAGTAGAAATAATTTAGTTCCTATGACATTTAATTTAATTAATTTTAGAAAATAATGTTTTAAATTCAGAACTACAGGGTAGCTTATAGTCGAGCACTCTCGACTAAATCATTCTTACTTGTTTTATTTATACTTGGACTCTGCGACCGTTGGCTGCTCAAGCGTTTAGCTAGGCAAATATATAATTTTCGGTGGCGACAACGCTGCGTATGCGTAATTTGATGTATGATACTTAAAGAGTATTGTTTGTGTCTGCGTGTGTGTGTGTGTCTAGTTGGTGTTAATTAAAACATAACATAAATGTTTACACAGGCCAAACAAATAAGTAACAAAAGGCAACAAGTCAATACAGAATTTGCGACTGTTAACCAAAAACAAACAATTAACAAACACGAATAACCAACTTATTCATATGTAACTCAATTGAATACTCATACTCGTATTCGTACTCGTATTCGTATTCATATGTGCATGCAGCATGGACTTTACGTTGGGCCTTGTAACGGGCCTGTATGCCGTTCTGGCCGTAATTATATTTTACGTCGTTTACGTCATTGAGGTGAAATTAGGTATGCCTTCTAGTCGTGCTCAATAACTTACACACACATACAGCCACTTTCTACACACACCTATATGCACAACTTTTCACTTTTCACATTTTGCATTCTTTTTTTTTATTGTGTGTTTATTTATTATTAACTGACTTTCGTGCTAACCATTCAGCATTGGTCGTATTCTTAGGTTCCAGACACATTGTACTAATGTTGGCCATTTCGCATGCTTACAGATTTGCCCACCATTGTCAACGGCAATAATAACAACAATAACAATAACAATATTGAGCAGCTATCTGGCCAAAATGGCAACGCTCAGCTGTCGGACATATCGCAGACGCGTCTGCGCAGTCTCATCGAGAGCATCATTGCGGAAACGCTGCGCAGCAGCAGCGTCAACGGCAGCGTCAACGGCAGTGGCCTGTGCCCCAGCGGTGCCGTCTCGGAGATTAGCCTGGATACGCGCTCCACCGGGCAGCTGTCAGTGCTCAACAATGGCATCAAGCGGCGTCATCGTACCGAGCACTACTTTGAGCCCGAAATCTATCAGGATCTGTTGGCCACAGCGGTGCTGAATAAGGTAAGAAGCGTTGCAACACTGACCTCCACCAACAACTGTTGATTGTGGCAACCTCGCCTGTAATCCCCGCCCCATTGTTTGGGCCACTTCCGCCATCTTCGTGGCGTTTTCACTTTCATTTGGGCCACACTTGTTGGGCTTCCAATATGGCCAAAAGCTACCACAGCTGCCATCTATTAGCTGCCAATTAGTTGCTGGCCATTGTTGCAAGCGTACGGACGCATCAAAGAACTGCAAGCGGACAATCAAATCAGAGGCCCACGCGCTAATTGGATCATTGAATTTTCAACAATTGGAAAATCAGGAAAATTCACTCACTAACTGAAATTAATTGCATTTATTTGCTCTAACAGCAATGGCTGAGCCAGCGCAGCATGTAAATATTTATTACTTAATAAGCAACTAAAATTGCATCAGCCATTACTTTCATTATATAACTAATATATGTTCATAATTAAATAAATAGTGTAGTATCTTATCAGCAATTCACATATCATTCTGACTAGCATAAGTAGCAAAATTTTTTGATTAGTTACTAGCTAAGATCTTAAGTTAATTTCATGCTGCGTCACCCGACAATCGATCTTATTCTGAGTACAACAATGACGTCACAACTGAACGAAACTCATCATATTCACCATGCGTTAAGTTGGCTATTGTGGCACGTACAACATTTTGCCGGTTGCAAGCGGCTTAAGAGCTTGCCACCATTACCACTTTTAGCACAAACAAAACACCGCCTGCGGTTCAACAGTGTATACAATCAAGTCAAGGTCATTCTATAGCTTTTATTTTCTTCTTTTGCACAGATTGTGGACAAGGAGGGGAATACAAGGCTTATATCGGAAAGTACACCGGATTTAAGTGGTCACAACATTGATGAGAATTACAATGCCGAAGCGTTGAGCACTACGTCCGGTAGTTCTATAGAGCCCCGCAGTGATTGCAGCCTAACCGACCATGAACTGGTACTTAATGTAGGTTTCATACTTATAAACTTAACTCTGATCTATATTATAATGCTAACTTACTTTCCAGACTGGCAAAACCGATTCGCTTTCGGGCTTGCAGGTGGATTTGGAACGCGAATCGGTTTTGAGTGACTATATTGCCGCTCACATGGTGCCACTGCCTGATTTTTCAGCATCTGTTACTGAATCAGAGGATGGTAAGTCCAAAAGCACATTTAGATTTGTCCATATATCTAAACATCATAACTTTACACTATAGATGTAATCTCAATGTCGTCGAGTATGGTCGGTGACGGCACCTGGGAGGATAATTGGCTATTCAAGAAGAAGCGCAGCACCCTCCAAAGTTCGGCAACTCCGAGCAGCATTGGCATGCTGGTGCCGGCACCCAAGGAGAATGTGCGCGCTCAGATTGGCGATAGAACCGCTGATGAGGTTAGCGACCTATCCGAAATAGGCTCGGATGCGGAGGAGTCCTCCCTAGATTTGCTACGTTGTAATGAGCTAAGTGATCGCCTCCTGAGCAAGCACTTGATTGGTGGACAAAATACAAAATTAGTGCTTGACGAGCTGGTGGATCGCACGAGTTTGACTTCAAATACTTTGCCAGAGGAACACGAGCCCGCTTTTACCGAAACCACAAATACGCTTGCCACACAGCCCACGCCAATTTCAGTGCCAAAAGATCAGAAGATAGAGAGCCATCCCGCGACTGGTTTCATGGCTCCACCACCGCCAATGATTTTTCAAGATGATCAAGAAAATGAAGATCCTGCCATAAATCTCATAGCAGGTAATTGCACTGATACTACTGCAACATATTCCCACAATTCACCCTTAATGCTAACACATTCACTGCCTTAAGTTTGATTAGTTTAGGAGCGTTAGTCCCTTAGATCTTGAACACTGTATTTACTGTAGTCAATCCGGAACCTTCCCATAAAATACCTCAGCGTATTTGTGCATTTTGAAGCAGCGGCATTCAGCAGTCGTTTGTGTTACAGCAGACCAATGTGAAACAGATGAACTCGGCGATCTGGAAGGTTGTACAGGCTTTGGTGACGTTGAATACTATGATGACAGCCAACTTCATGAAAATACGCCTTCGGTTATTGAAATATTGGCAGCCATGGCTCTGGGACCGATGCTAGCTGTTCCGGCTTCTGAACAACCTGCTGTTATGACCGCCACTGAAATTCATACACTTAAGGAACTAAGTGACCTAGCTCTTGCTGAAATCACCGCTCGCACAATGGAGCTTGCTCACCATTCGCTGGATATAATTGAAGAGGAGTACATAGAAGCACATCAAACAGATCAAGTGGAATTAATTCAAACAGCACCTACACCAGCAACAGAGAGAGCTACTACGACTGAAGTTATTCCATGCTGTAATTTTGCTGTCGCTGAAAGCACAACACTAACAGAACTCGTTCCTACAGAGACGACAGCATCCGATGAAGCACCTGCACAAGGAACAGGGGAGACATTCACTACAAAGGAAGAAGATCAACAGGCTACGTTCGCAGAAGCCTCAGTCGTGGAAACTCCAGAATCAGCAACTCAAGAGGTTGCTAGTCTTGAAAATATTCCAGAGCTGCAAGACGCTGTCGTGCAAGTTCACTCACCAGTACATCAGAAAGTTGCCAATGCAGAAATGATTCTAGAACCACAAGATATTCCCGAAGAATCTCCAGCGCCAGTAGTTGGGGTAATAACTCAAGCTGAAGTAGGTCTTGAGCCACAAGCTGCTGTTGTGGAAGCGCCTGCCATTCAGGATGTTTCAAATGCTGAAATTATTATTGAGCAACAAGTTGATGTTACGGAAGCTCCTGCGCCAGCAAATGAAGAGGTTGCCAATGCTGAAATTATTCATGAGCCACAAGTTGCTCCCGAGGAAGCTCCAGCGCCAGAAGATGAGGAAATATCGCAAGCTCATGTAGCTCCTGAGCCACAAATAGCTGTTGTGGAAGCTCTAGCACCAGCAATTGAGGAGGTTACCAATGCTGAAGTTATTCCAGAGCCACAATTTTCTGTTGTGGAAGCTCCAGCACCAGCAGTTGAGGAGGCTACCAACGCTGAAGTTATTCCAGAACCACAAGTTGCTCCCGAGGAAGCTCCAGCGGCAGAAGATGAGGAAATATCGCAAGCTGAAGTAGCTCCTGAGCCACAAATTGCTGTTGTGGAAGCTCCAGCACCAGCAGTTGAGGAGGCTACCAACGCTGAAGTTATTCCAGAACCACAAGTTGCTCCCGAGGAAGCTCCAGCGGCAGAAGATGAGGAAATAACTCAAGCTGAAGTAGGTCTTAAGCCACAAGCTGTTGTTGTGGAAGCGCCTGCCATTCAGGATGTTTCAAATGCTGAAATTATTATTGAGCAACAAGTTGATGTTACGGAAGCTCCTGCGCCAGCAAATGAAGAGGTTGCCAATGCTGAAATTATTCATGAGCCACAAGTTGCTCCCGACGAAGCTCCAGCGCCAACAGTAGAGGAAATAACTCCAGAACAACAAGTTTCTGTTGTGAAAGCTCCAGCACCAGCAATTGAGGAGGCTGTCAATGCTGAAGTAATTCCAGATCCCCAAGTATCTCCAGAGGAAGCTCCAGCGCCTGCAGTTGAGGAAATAACTCCAGAGCCACAAGATGCTCTTGTGGAAGCTCTAGCACCAGCAATTGAGGAGGTTGCCAATGCTGAAGTTATTCCAGAACCACAAGTTGCTCCCAAAGAAGCTCCAGCGCCTGCAGTAGAGGAAATAACTCCAGAGCAACACGATGCTCTTGTGGAAGTTCTCGCACCAGCAATTGAGGAGGTTGCCAATGCTGAAGTTATTCCAGAACCGCAAGTTGCTCCGGAAGAATCTCCAGCGCAGTCAGTTGAGGAAATATCGCAAGCTGAAGAACCTCCGGAGCCACAAGTTGCAGTTGAGAAAGCTTTAGCACCAGCAATTGAGGAGGTTACCAATCCTGATGTTGTTCCAGAACGACAAGTTGCTCCCGAAGAAGCTCCAGCGCCTGCAGTAGAGAAAATAACTACAGAGCTACAAGATGCTCTTTTGGAAGCTCTAGCACCAGCAATTGAGGAGGTTGCCAATGCTGAAGTTATTCCAGAACCACAAGTTGCTCCGGAAGAATCTCCACCGCTAGAAGTTGAGGAAATATCGCAAGCTGAAGTACCTCCGGAGCCCCAAGTTGCTATTGCGGAAGCTCTAGCACCAGCAATAAAGGAGGTTGCCAATGATGAAGTTATTCCAGAACCAGAAGTTGCTCCCGAGGAAACTCCAGCACCAAGAGCAGCGGAAAAAACTCCAGAACCACAAGTTGTTGTTGTGGAAGCTCTAGCACCAGCAATTGAGGAGGATGTCAATGCTGAAGTAATTCCAGATCCCCAAGTAGCTCGAGAGGAAGCTCCAGCGCCTGCAGTTGAGGAAATAACTCCAGAGCCACAAGATGCTCTTGTGGAAGCTCTAGAACCAGAAATTGAGGAGGTTGCCAATGCTGAAGTTATTCCAGAACCACAAGTTGCTCCCGAGGAAGCTCCAGAGCCTGCAGTAGAGGAAATAACTCCAGAGCAACACGATGCTCTTGTCGAAGCTCTAGCACCAGCAATTGAGGAGGTTGCCAATGCTGAAGTTATTCCAGAACCGAAAGTTGCTCCGGAAGAATCTCCAGCGCTGTCAGTTGAGGAAATACCGCAAGCTGAAGAACCTCCGGAGCCACAAGTTGCAGTTGAGAAAGCTTTAGCACCAGCAATTAAGGAGGTTACCAATTCTGATGTTATTCCAGAACGACAAGTTGCTCCCGAGGAAGCTCCAGCACCAGAAGCAGCGGAAATAACTCCAGAGCCACAAGTTGCTGTTGAGGAAGCTCTAGCACCAGCAATTGAGGAGGTTGCCAATGCTAAAGTTTTTCCAGAACCACAAGTAGCTCCAGAGGAATCTCAAGCGCCTGCAGTTGAGGATATAACTACAGAGCCACAAGTTTCTGTTGTGGAAGCTACAGCACCAGCAGTTGAGGAGGCTACCAACGCTGAAGTTATTCCAGAACCACAAGTTGCTCCGGAAGAATCTCCAGCGCTAGAAGTTGAGGAAATATCGCAAGCTGAAGTACTTCCGGAGCCCCAAGTTGCTGTTGCGGAAGCTCTAGCACCAGCAATAAAGGAGGTTGCCAATGATGAAGTTATTCCAGAACCAGAAGTTGGTCCCGAGGAAACTCCAGCACCAGAAGCAGCGGAAATAACTCCAGAGCCACAAGTTGCTGTTGAGGAAGCTCTAGCACCAGCAATTGAGGAGGTTGCCAATGCTAAAGTTTTTCCAGAACCACAAGTAGCTCCAGAGGAATCTCAAGCGCCTGCAGTTGAGGATATAACTACAGAGCCACAAGTTTCTGTTGTGGAAGCTCCAGCACCAGCAGTTGAGGAGGCTACCAACGCTGAAGTTATTCCAAAACCACAATCTGCTCCGGAAGAATCTAAAGCGCCAGAATATGAGGAAATATCGCAAGCTGAAGTAAATCCGGAGCCACAAGTATCTGTTGAGGTAGCTCTAGCACCAGCAATTGACAAGGTTACCAATACTGAAGCTATTCCAGAACCACTAGTTTTTACCGAGGAAGCTCCAGCGACTGCAGTAGAGGAAATAACTCCAGAGCCACAAATTTCTGTTGTGGAAGCTCCAGCACCAGCAGTTGAGGAGGTTACCAATGCTGAAGTTATTCCAAAACCACAAGTTGCTCCAGAAGAATCTCCAGCTCCAGAAGTTGAGGAAATATCGCAAGCTGAGGTAACTCCGGAGCCACAAGTTGCTGTTGTGGAAGCTCTAGCACCAGCAATTGAGGAGGTTACCAATCCTGATGTTATTCCAGAACCAGAAGTTGCTCCCGAGGAAACTCCAGCGCCAGCAGTAGAGGAAATAACTCCACAGCAAAAAATTGCTGTTGTGGAAGCTCTAGCACCAGCAATTGAGGAGGTTGCCAATGCTGAAGTTATTCCAGAACCACAAGTTGCTCCCGAGGAAGCTCCAGCGCCTGCAGTAGACGAAATAACTCCAGAGCCACAAGATGCTATTGTGGAAGTTCTAGCACCAGCAATTGAGGAGGTTGCCAATGCTGAAGTTATTCCAGAACCACAAGTTGCTCCGGAAGAATCTCCAGCGCTAGAAGTTGAGGAAGTACCGCCAGCTGAAGAACCTCCGGAGCCACAAGTTGCTGTTGAGGAAGCTCTAGCTTCAGCAATTGAGCAGGTTGCCAATGATGAAGTTATTCCAGAACCGGAAGTTGCTCCCGAGGAAACTCCAGCACCAGAAGCAGCGGAAATAACTCCAGAACCACAAGTTGTTGTTGTGGAAGCTCTAGCACCAGCAATTGAGGAGGTTGTCAATGCTGAAGTTATTCCAGAACCACAAGTTGCTCCCGAGGAAGCTCAAGCGCCTGCAGTAGAGGAAATAACTCCAGAGCCACAAGTTTCTGTTGTAGAAGCTCCAGCACCAGCAGTTGAGGAGGCTACTAACGCTGAAGTTATTCCAGAACCACAAGTTGCTCCGGAAGAGTCTCCAGCTCCAGAAGTTGAGGAAATATCGCAAGCTGAGATAATTCCGGAGCCACAAGTTGCTGTTGTGGAAGCTCTAGCACCAGCAATTGAGGAGGTTGCCAATCCTGATGTTAATCCAGAACCAGAAGTTGCTCCCGAGGAAACTCCAGCGCCAGCAGTAGAGGAAATAACTCCAGAGCCACAAGTTGCTGATGTGGAAGCTGTATCACCAGTAATTGAGGAGATTGCCAATGTTGAAGTTATTTCAGAACCACCAGTTGCTCCGGAGGAAGCTCCAGCGCCTGCAGTGGAAGAAATAACTCCAGAGCCACAATTTGCTGGTGTGGAATCTGTAGCACCAGCAATTGAGGATATTGCCAATGCTGAAGTTATTCCAGAACCACCAGTTGATCCGGAAGAACCTCCAGCACGAGAAGTACAGGAAATAATTCCAGCTGAAGTGACTCCAGAGCCACAAGTTGCTGTTGTGGAAGTACCAGCATCAGCGATTGTGGAGGTTGCCAATACTGAAATTATTCTAGATCCACAAGTTGCTGTTGTGGAAGCTCCAGCGCCAGAGGTACAGGAAATAACTCAAGCTGAAGTAACTCCAGAGCCACAAGTTGCTGTTGTGCAAGTTCCAGCATCAGCGATTGAGGAGGTTTCCAATACTGAAATTATTCCCGAACCACAAGTTGCTCCCGAAGAACCTCCTGCACCAGAAGTACAAAAAATAACTCAACCTGAAGTAAATCCAGAGCCACAAGTTGCTGTTGTGGAAGTACCAGCATCAGCGATTGTGGAGGTTGCCAATACTGAAATTATTCTAGATCCACAAGTTGCTGTTGTGGAAGCTCCAGCGCCAGAGGTACAGGAAATAACTCAAGCTGAAGTAACTCCAGAGCCACAAGTTGCTGTTGTGGAAGTTCCAGCATCAGCTATTGAGAAGGTTTCCAATACTGAAATTATTCACGAACCACAAGTTGCTCCCGAAGAACCTCCTGCACCAGAAGTACAAAAAATAACTCAACCTGAAGTAAATCCAGAGCCACAAGTTGCTGTTGTGGAAGTTCCTTCGCCAGCAATTGAGGAGGTTGCCAATGCTGAGTTTATTTCAGGACCCCTCCAAATATCGCAAGCTGAAGAACCTCCGGAACCACAAGTTGCTGTTGTGGAAGCTGTAGCTTCGGTAACTGAGGAGGTTGCCAATTCTGAAGCTATTCCAGAACCACAAGTAGCTCCAGAGAAAGCTTCAACGCCTGCAGTAGAGGAAATAACTCAAGAAGCACAAGTTGCTGTTGTGGAGGCTCCAGCACCAGAAATTGAGGTGGTTGCCAATGCTGAAGTTATTCCAGAACTACAAGTTGCTCCCGAAGAACATCCAGCACCAGAAGTACAGGAAATAACTCAACCTGAAGTAAATCCAGAGCCACAAGTTGCTGTTGTGGAAGTTCCAGCATCAGCGATTGAGGAGGTTGCCAATACTGAAATTATTCCAGAACCACAAGTTGCTCTCGAGCAATCTCCAGCGGCGGTAGTTGAGGAAATATCGCAAGCTGATGTAACTCCAGAGCTACAAGTTGCTGTTGTGGATTCTCCTGCGCCCGCAATTGAGGATGTTGCAAATGCTGAAATTATACTAGAGCCACATGTAGCTGTTGTGGAAGTACGAGCATCAGCAATTGAGGAGGTTGCCAATGCTGAAGTTATTCCAGAACGACAAGTTGGTACCGAGCAATCTCCAGCGGCGGTAGTTGAGGAAATATCGGATGCTGAAGTAACTCCAGAGCCACAAGTTGCTCTTGTGGAAGCTCCTGCGCCAGCAATTGAGGATGTTGTCAATGCTGAAATTATTCTAGAGCCACAAGTTTCTGTTGTGGAAGCTTCTGCGCCAGCAATAAAGGAGGTTGGCAATGCTGAAATTATTCTAGAGCCTCAAATTGCTGTTGTGGAAGCTGCTGCGCCAGCAATTAAGGATGTTGCCAATGCTGAAATTATTCTACAACCACAAGTAGTTATTGTACAAGCTCCAGTGCCAACAAGTGAGGAGGTTGCCAATGCTGAAATTATTCCCGAACCACAAGTTGCTCCCGAAGAAGCTCCAGCACCAGAAGTACAGGAAATAACCCCAGAGCCACAAGTTGCTGTTGTGGAAGCGCCAGCCATTAAAGAGGTTGCCAATGCTGAAATTATTCCAGAGCCACAAGTAACTGTTGAGGAAGCTCCAGCGCCATCAATTGAAAACGCTGCAAGTGCTGAAATTATTCCAGACGTGGAGAAAACTTTAGCGCTTGAGAGGGCTATATCAGCTAATGCTGAAGTTATTTTGGAGTCCCAGGCTGCTGTCTTAAAAGTTGCTGTGGCAGTGATTGATGCTTCTGCTCTTGTTAAAATACTTCAGGAGGAAGCTGCTGAGTTTCAGGATGCTCCAGTACCAACATTGGACACAATACCCATATCAGAAGAAATCCAGTTCCCACAGGTTGTTTCTGTGGAAGCTCAAGCTACAGTTTTCTCTACCAGTATTGTTGATGAGCCACAAATGCTATGCGAGGAAATTCCGGCATCAACAATTGAATCAGAAAAACAGGCAATAGAGACCCGAGTTGAAACTCATCTTGATCTGCCAGTTACTGAATCTACTAAGAGCGATGGTTGCGCTCTAGGTAAAACGACTCAAAAGTGCCTACGAAGACAGCCGAATATCCCAGAAACAACACCGAGCGATGGAGACTCATCTTCGAGACCTGTGAACCTCTTGGGAACCATTTGCAAGTTTTACATAAAAGACAAACGACTGATGGCAACTATGGAAAGACGACGCCGACGCTCTCTTATTATGCACAAATACCTGAGTTCCTTTGATTCTTTTGATGAGCCGATAGATGAAGTAGAATACGAAACCCATCCTAATCTTTTTGATGAATTACATTCATATCAGTTTATTAGTGTAGACCTCAATAATGAGAGTAATGAACGTAAACCACCTAACATTGTGGCTGACGATGAGTTAGTTTCCCATTTAGATTATAATATTTATAAAAGCACATCTGAGACTCAAATCAATGACAGTAGTAAAGAACTCGTAGACCAAGACTGTAAAGAAGACTTTGAAGTAGAATTAGATGATGATTGCACAGTCGCCAATTTATCAAGTATTGCAAGCCAAACATCAGTTGAGTATGCTGATGATATCGACGATGAGTGCTTCATCGTTGGTAACTTGACAGAAATTGGCTATAACTTTATTAACCATATTCTTTTCTCAGATCAATTAAGCTCAGACTCTAACCACAGCAATGAGAGCGAGCCGTCCACCTCACATGAGACCTTTAACGGCGACGCTGACTCAATACACGATTATAATAGTTATAATAGAGAAATTTTGGATGAGAGATTGCCCAGTAGTCTTGAAACTAATTCAACAACCACTACTAACAACACAAACAATACTAAAACAAATAACAATAATACGATATCCAATACTAACGCTACACGGGCACTGCCGAATGGTAAACTAACAAATGGTTCTCTAAGATGGTCAAACAAGTCGGCCGCCACATTGAATGGTGGCCAACAAAATGGCGTTGATATTGATGATGATGATGTTGTACTGTTGCGGCGCTTTGCCCCAGGTAACACGCACTTATGGCCACCACAGTCATCACTCGGTGTTTGTTGTCTCCTATCGTACTTATGCTTTATTCTGTTCTGTGTTCTGTTCTTAGACTGGCTAACTTTGTTTCTTATGTCTAGCGTTATCTCTAGCTTTGTGTTGAACACCATATAACTGAATTTTGAACCCTTGCAGGCTCCATTGCGGAACGCGAGGTCAAGAAGTGGTATAATGCCGTGGAAATGCCAAACAATCCGTATGCGCCCGAGGCACTGAAGCAACGCATTAGCGGTACACAAGAGCGTTTTATGGATGTGCCAAACATAAGCCCCACTGCCGAGCAAAAGGCACTGGCGCTTATGACAAATGCCGGTACTGAGGACATCGAGCCTGCCAGCCGCGCCGAAGACTATAAGCGGTTAGTTCATAGGACTTACTATCCCTGGTTCCCAAATCAAACCTGCATATGTCATTCACAGCTACAGCCGCGACTATTACATCAACAATGCGCCCGGCATTGCCGACCTGGCTGGCAGCAAGCCCAATTTGCTGAACGCCAGCGGCTGCAGCATGGAGCCAACATCGGCTCAAACCGATGAGGATATTGTCATCAATGAGGTAAATCAACCGCATGGCCGCATTTCAAGTAGAGCTCAAAGTAACGTTGCTGACCTCTCACATTGGACGCTGTCCACGCCAGTGCGACGCAGCAGCTCGCTAAAATTCATTAACAAACGTACTTCCCCCACATTATCCGCCTACGCCTGCGCGCCTGTGCACGCCTATGAACGTGCACCCACAGCCATAGAGCGTCCATCCACATCGGCGTCGCACTATCGCGACTCCAGCCTAGGCATAGATCCTGACATAGATGACTTTGACGTACGCTCGCATCGCTCCTGGCGCAGCAGCACGGGCCACGGCCGCAATCCCTTTGGCAGCACGCTGCCCAAACGGCACACACAATCCTCGCTGAGTCTGCACAGCAATGCCAGTGGGTTATCCTTTGGTTCGTCCGCGTCCAAGCGGCATCAGGGGGGTCCCTCGTCTGCCGTGCTGACGCAGTTCGAGAAGCAGCTGCTCCACAAAGACCTCAAGCGCAACAGTTTCCGGGCTGTGTCCGCGACCTCAAAGGATTTCGTTATGAACCCTCTATTTGAGAGCGAACTGAAGATAAAGCCTTGCATGGACGATCAGGACTCGGGGGTCGACAGCTGTCTCAATGGCTTCAGTGGTGCGGATGCCAAGTACAGCAACAATAGTCTACTTTTCTAGCTGTAGGAGCACCCTGGACAGGGGGCGGGACTGGGACTTGGGGTTATTTTGGGGTCTCTGTGTTTTTTTGTAGTTGTAGATTTTAGAACCATCTGCCAAAATATGCATAGCTAATTAGTCAAGTTAAAACACTAGTCAGTAAAAGCAACGCAAAATGTTATACCCGCACACAAATCAATATCACACGGTTCTTCGGCAACGAAATTATTAGAATCTCCAGCACGGATAGGCTTTAAGCAGGCAGTGCCATCTGCTCAATCAAATTGTACATTCCAAACGCACCACGATGCACCACCATACGAGTACTTTGCATTATTTCAGAGAATGTTGTATCTACTAGTATGAAAAGAACTAAATAATAATAATCTTAATGCTAATTGCTAATGCTATTGCGAATGCTAATGCGCCCTCAAGTATGCAGCATTTTTTGTATGTTTTAATTATGATTTCTGCTGTTTATTTTTAAATATAACTTTTGTATGCACTTTAGTTTATTCAAAATACCATACATACATAATTAATTGCTAACTTCTTTTATAAACAACCAATTCAAATAAAGCCAAAAGTTAAACAAAACCACAAACAAACCAAAATAATCAATGAAACAAATGTTTTTAGTAAAAAAGAGCTGCATAAATTAAAGGGGTGAGTACACGGTCAAGGCAATTTATTAATTGCCAAAAGAAATAACTTAATAATTGTTTAGCTAAGGGATTTTACTAACAGCATTTGTTTCACTTTGTGCTAAACTCACGTAACTGAAATTTAAATTCTTTAATTTGTAGCTTTAACTAAGCGAAATTACTGCATGTTGCTGCTCGAACATTTGCCACACACATTACACATACATATACTCACATCACTTATGAAAATACTTAGTAAAAATCATCAAGGATATTGCTCAAATTTCAAAGATATCACAAAACACATGACACATCCTTTTTAAGGACAGCTATCATGGTTTTCCTAACCAATTTATCGTACTAAACGCTTACAATTCTTCTTTCCATAAATTTGTTAAACTAAACTAACCAACATGTCTACAATATACCTAAACAACAACAACAACGACACACACAACTTGTACACACATTCAACAACAAAACTACCAAAAATGTTTTATCAAAAGGCTCCAAATGCAAGCAAAACAGCCGCCGAACAGCCGCAGGTGCAGCCAGCAAGGGTACAGGACGAAATAAGTGTTTATACAGCATTGCCGGCTCAGGTCCTGGACGAAGGCGGCAACAGCTTGGAGACCCAATCGAATCAATCCCTGCAATCGCAGCAAACAACTAGCGATGATTCCGATACGGTGCGTGTCTACGATTTCAATAAACAGGAGACGACAGTCCTTAAGGCCTTGGCCAATGAACAACAGCCAAGCACGTCCAGTACGTCATCTATGGAGTCTGCACAGAGTGCACCCTCCTCCTCCTCCATAGATGCGTCCCGGAAACGTGAGCGGCCAGTTGTGCTACAATTTGGGCCTGCCGATTCAGCGCCCAACGTCTGCTCGTCACCCACAATGTCCACGACACGTGGCTCCACGCCGCCAGCCTTTAGGTTTCTGCAGCCAAAACGTCGTCTTATTGAACCAAGTCAGGTTTTGTCCATTGACGATGATGAAATGGTAAGTAGTAGTAGCAGTAACCGTAGTTGGTCAGCATCTCAACGCGTCCATTTGACAGCCTGAGCCCAGCACGCCGTCTGAGAAGCCGCCTATTGAAGATGACGTGGCTCGTGCTATGCCCTCGGTTAAGGCTCTAGCCCAAGCTTTTCTGTTGACCAGCAAAAAAACGCAGCCAGCGCGACGCTGGCGGGCAAGGGTAAGCTAACTGTAAGTCATTTATTTTGCCTCAGTTATATATGCTTCCGATTAAACAGCATGTCCAGCTGGTGGCACCACCAGACACTCCAGAAAAGCCTGCCTCGCCACAGGCGCGTAAACATATGCTGCAACATGCCGTGTCCATGGCTGAAGTAGCAGACGAATCCACAATTTCCTCCGATTTATCATCACTGGAAACGTAAGTGGCTAAGCCTTGGCATTGCTATAGCTTTAACAATTGCTACTTCTACAGAGATCCATCCATCCAATCGGAGGTCCAATCGAATGCCATACCCATTGCCTCGCCGGCGAGCCCAGTGCCCGTGCGCAGAGGGTTCCTCAGGAGTAATATTGCTTTCTTTGAGAACTTAAAGTTTAAGTGAATATTGAACTGAGTTTCGTTTGGTTGTGCGGCCATTGGCTGATATTCCTCGCCAGGAATATGCACAATAATGGCACACACCATGCATCTGGATACCAAATCATCACCAAATAATCATGTGCCATGGCCTTCATATACATAAAGACACAGAACACATTCAAAAGTATTCAGAAAAGTACTTAACTTCAATTTGACGCCCAGTGTGCGATTATGGTTACTTATAGTTCGTAATTATTATAGCTATACACTAACATCCATGGATTCTATTTATTTAATATTTTATTTAGCGCTAAGATATAAAATATGCTTTAAAGCAATTTTAACTGAACAATCCAAACGTTGACCTGTGCCTCGATATGTATCGGTATTTCTATTATTTAATTTTAACTATTACATATTGTTAAATGAATAAACTTTCAGTAAAACAAAACGTTGCACTATTTTTACTTTGCCTGTTTCCAGATTTATTACACTTAGCAGTTATTATGGTATTATGCATATCATATAAAGCTACCTGCGTTGGTCTGTTGAGATTTATAAATAGCTTCAGTTAGTTTTAAAAGATGTAACATGAGTTGAGAAATGCGACATTAAACATTAGCACATTAAATATCTTGTAGGTTCTATTAAATTTGTACAAGTCACAATTGGTACTTTATTTCTATTAATGTATATTTATTTATATAAAAAATAAATTCTATGGCTCACAGCTGCATTTAAAATGCGCTCGTCTTGAGCAACAGTGAGAAAGTGGTTTCATATCATCGCAATTAACACATTTGGAATGATCACTTCGTTTTAAAAATCCAGCTGTAGAGGAGCTGGTGCTGCATTGCATCAGCTACGAGCTATGATTGTGATGTGGATGCTCCGCCAGATAGATGACATAGACTAGCGGTATAACAACACAGAGTGCGAGTATAAATATCAGCAGGCATATCCAGGACATGTCGCAATCAGAGCCAGACCAGTCAATGGCACGCATGACACTCATCGAGGGGCCTGGTATGGGACGCAGATGAGGCACATGCCTGTCCACCTCCATGTCATCCAGCAAGGCGGCACCGTCATCCATAGCGCGCTCCACGTTGGCTGCACATATATACAAAATGAAATGCGGAATTTAGTATTGGAAGTTTAAACAAAGGCACAAAAGCTAACAAATGATAATGCCCCAATAATGGTATATGTATATATCGTTTATTTACTCAATGCTCAGCGGGAGGTGTTACATTTTAGCTCACAGCTCGCTGCATAGAAGAAAAATGCGTATAAAATTGTAACTTAATTGTAGGTCATATAGCGAGGAGTGGCGCTGAACTTGGCATAGCTCTTGATAACCTTGTTAACAGCCTCGAGGAAGTCCTTCTCTGTGGCCACCTTGCGGCGTGCACGTATGGCAAACATGCCCGCCTCAGTGCACACCGAACGTATCTCGGCGCCCGTAGAGTTGGGGCAGAGACGCGCCAACAGATCGAAACGAATGTCACGCTCAACGGACATGGAGCGGGCGTGTATTTTGAAGATGTGCGAGCGCCCATCCTGATCGGGCAGGCCAAACTCCACTTTACGATCCAGACGGCCGGGACGCATGAGCGCCGGATCCAACGTGTCTGGACGATTGGTGGCCATCAGCACCTTGATGTTGCCACGGGGATCAAAGCCGTCCAGTTGATTAATTAGCTCCAGCATAGTACGCTGCACCTCATTGTCGCCACCAGCGCCGTCATCAAAACGTGCTCCGCCAATAGCATCGATTTCATCAAAGAATATGAGACAAGCCTTCTTTGAGCGCGCCATCTCGAACAGCTCACGCACCATGCGTGCGCCCTCGCCCACATATTTCTGCACCAGCTCCGACCCGATAACACGAATGAAGCAGGCATCTGTGCGATTGGCCACGGCACGCGCACACAAAGTCTTGCCCGTGCCGGGCGGGCCAAAGAGCAGCACGCCCTTGGGTGGCTCAATGCCCAAGTTGACAAACTTCTCGGGATGGAGCAGAGGGGTTTCCACCACCTCACGCAGCTTTTCAATCTGCTCCTTGCAGCCACCCACATCGCTGTAGGTTACATCTGGTTTGTCCTCTACCTGCATCATGGTCACCGTGGGATCAATTTTGGGGGGCAACGGTATGTGGATCTGATACTTATTACGATCAACGCCCACGCGCATGCCCTCCTCAATGTCGGTGGGTGCCACGGAATCGGCCAGATCCACCACGAACTTGGCAAACTGCTTCACATTGATAATATACTTGGGATCATCTGAGTCAGCATTAATAATCTTTGTGCAGCGCGCCACCTGCAGCGGCTGCTCGTTCTGTAGGATTTGCTTGTCGGCGGCCAAGTCCCAAAGCGCAGGCGGTGCCAGCCCTGTATCGCTCTCCTTTATGCCCGTCAGCTCGTTTACCTGCTTTACGGCCTTTTGTATGTCCTCCTCGATAGTCTTTATGGACTTGTGGTACTGACTCTGCCCGTACGTCTTCAGCAGTTCAATGTCGCCTTCATCGAGCGACTTGATCTCTTTTTCCTCCTTCTCGTCGTGCTTAATCTTACGCTGGTCATCTCCCAGATAGTCCGGCATCTTGTATTATTTTTTTGACAGCGAAATATTAACTAAAATTCTGTGATATTCGCCAACGCTTGCGTTTTTCAGCAATTTTGATGGCGAGTGTGGCCGTATTACCAATGACTAAACAAATTGCTAGCTGCGTCCAACTTAACTGCTTACTTAACAGACACTTAACAGAATTACTCCACAGCGGCCACAGGGTCACTCACGCACACTACGACTTTGCTTGGTTGGCCAGATTCACAGCCTTATGAGCTTACATTAAAATTTGAACATGAATACTAACTCTATGCCTTCAACCATTAGTTTTAAAACAAAGCACCAACTTACCTTCTTCTGGATCATCATAGAATTTACTGCCATCCCTTCTTGTTGAGAGCGCAATTTCACCAGCTACGACACCTGAGGCATTAACTGCAGCTACCAACAGTCGCTCATCCAGCATTACACGTGCATCTTCCAGTGGATTGCGCTCAATGGCCGGCTCTCTTTCCACATTGTGCCTGGGACTGTTGTTGCCACTACGATGGACAGCTGGCAGTGCATCCGGATCGCTGCTTCCCAGCAGTACATTGTGCACTGTGACTGGAATGCGTATAATCCGACGTGCGTGTATCTCATTTTCGCGATCAATGTTGTTTATACGCTTTATGTCCGCCACAGAGCAATGGAACCGCAGCGCCAGAGCTTGCAATGTATCGCCCTCCTGTACTTTTACCTCCAGCGTGTTCTCCAAGCGCGACATCTTGGCGTGACCGTTGCTGGGTCTGTTTGTCAACTGCACCAGATCCACATACTCGCTGTCGTCATAGGCAGGCCTCGCGAATAAATCTTCCATGCCGTCTTGCTGACTGTCCTCCCAGTTGTACTGTGGTTGGCGCCTGAAATGCAAACCATATACATATCATGCGATGATTCGCAAAGCAACAGTCGAGTTGGCGTTGGTTCAACTTACACATTGCGACGCATTATTTCTCTTCCCCTCTGTTATTGCTAGAATGCGTCTGCGTCTCTGTTGGCGCTGCACTTACTGTCACTTGGCAATCACACCTCCAGCGATAAGCAGGCGTATATTTATGTACGTAAAATACATAAAGGGGAAACAAACACAACAGACCCACGTCTCAGGCTATCAAATTCGTTTACTCGAAACGCCCTGTGCTCATACAAAGAAGCAGAGCTTACAATTAATTTTGTACTCAAAAAGTTTTTGCAAGTATCACGGCTAAGATGGGCATTACAAAATACCTTTTAGTTTTCCCTCTGGTGCTCGGATTGACGCTTCATTATCTCAAGTAAGTTGGTTAATTGAATCAAAATAGACAGGTAAGCAACCCTGGGTTTAATGCCCTCTAGTTCCTTGCAAAGGGTATACCAATTACAGTTTTCACATAATAATAATTATAGCTAGATTTCATCTACATATATAATTTATATGTATATATGTATATAAGAACCGCTAACAATTATTAAAAATATAATATACATTTACGTATGTCCTTACACTTGAACATAACCGAGGACCCCTGCAGGTAATACAATATAAAACATTAGTTATACTTATCCATCTTTAATAATAATAATTATGAAAACATAGTCCTAAAACTTACAAAATGCTTGTCGTTCGCTTATTGCGAGCAGTACACGGGAGTGTAATGAATTAAAGTTACGTTTCTGCCGGTTACAGGGTATTTCATCTTCGTACACCCTAGCCCACCGCGTTCGCACTCATTTACAGCTGTGTGTCGTCTGTTTCTTTCTCGTGTTTATTTATTTGTAAGTAGCACATAATGACTATATTCGCGTTTCTAAATACGCGCCCAATATTCTGGCTAAGCGTAGCGGGCAGCACCGTGGGCGCCGCCTGTTTCGTAAAGTAAGTTCCTACAATTTCTAAAACAATCAAAGAATAACAAACATTAGTTTTGTAATTGAAGAGACCTTATGCAAGGCGGCAAGTTCACAAAAGAAACAGATGAAACGGGCAAGATTGTAATTGTAACCGGTTCAAATACCGGCATTGGCAAGGAGACAGTGAGGGAGCTGGCACGTCGTGGAGCAACCGTTTATATGGCCTGTCGGGATATGAAGAAGTGTGAAGAGGCACGGGAGGAGATTGTTCTGGAGACTAGTAACAAATTTGTCTACTGCCGTGAATGTGACTTGGCTTCATTGGAATCTATTCGTAACTTTGTTGCCGCGTAGGTTCATTTGCCAAATTAAAACAGTTGTGGATGATATACGATTGCCAATCCCTTGCAGTTTCAAACGGGAACAGGACAATCTGCACATACTCATCAACAATGCGGGCGTCATGCGCTGCCCACGTTCCTTGACCAAGGATGGCTTCGAGCTGCAACTGGGCGTCAATCACATGGGTCATTTCCTGCTAACCAATTTAATGATAGACCTGCTAAGAGTAAGCCTGAAGGTTGTATGCAAAATTGGTTAATCCTGTTATAACCATATTTTAGAAATCGAGACCCAGTCGAATCATAAATGTGTCCAGTTTGGCGCATACGCGTGGTGAAATCAACACGGGAGATCTGAACAGTGAGAAGTCCTATGACGAAAGCAAAGCCTACAATCAGAGCAAGTTGGCCAATGTTCTGTTTACGCGGGAGCTGGCCACTCGCTTGGATGGAACTGGAATCACCGTAAATGCCTTACATCCTGGAATAGTAGACACAGAGATCTTTAGGCATATGAGCTTTTTTACTAACGTTTTTGCGGGGTTTGTATTTTAAAAGTAGTATATGAGCATTTATTGATCAACATCTTTTTGAACTGCAGCTTGTTTGTTAGACCATTGTTTTGGCCATTCATAAAGACGCCCAAGAACGGCGCCCAGACTACCCTGTATGCAGCCCTGGATCCAGAACTAGCTAACGTCACTGGCAAATACTTTAGCGATTGCGAGTTCAAAGCAGTAGCACCCGCTGCGACTGATGTTCATATTGGCAAATGGCTTTGGGCTGTAAGCGATAAGTGGACACGAGCACAAATCCTGGATTTAGGACCCAACAAAAACTAGTATAGATTTTGATACGTTTTTTAAAAAATTGTCAGTTAAGTGTGGTACCACTAGCCAATTAGTATTATATTGTATGGAACGATCATCTAAAATACTATTTGGTTCGTGTTTGTACACACCAATAAATATCGATAACAGTTAAGAAATCAACCGGTATTCATTAAAATACTCAGTCCATCTCTGTTCTAACGTTTACTTTGTCATCATGAGTTGTTGTTTTTATCAGTCAACTACTAATTCTCACCCCAATTTGCGGCCCCAAATGAGTATATAAGTGCGCAGCACATAATTCCCATACAGTTACCGCCTGAGTGCCTTTATAATAAGTTCTTATAAGCCAAAATATCTGAAATATGGTTTGTTGCCTTGATTGTCTACCGTGCCCCTGTGTAGCTTGGCCGGCACTCATCGGCCTTGCGGTGTATTACCTTAGGTAAATAAGTGCTAAATTCTAACATAAATATGCATATATGTATATGTACGAATTTTAAACACTTGTAATATTCATATTTCAGGAAGTACATGCAGGGAGGCCAGTTCACAAAAGAAACTAATGAAACAGGAAAGGTTGTAATCGTAACCGGTTCGAACACCGGCATTGGCAAGGAAACTGTTCTAGAGCTGGCCCGCCGAGGAGCTACAGTTTATATGGCCTGTCGGGATAGGAAAAGAACTGAGCAAGCTCGAATTGATATCATAGAGGCAACAAATAACCACAACGTTTTCTTCCGTGAACTGGACTTGGCATCTCTGGATTCCATTCGCAAATTTGTTACTGGGTGAGCATTACTTTAATGAGAACCAATTTCATAACTATATGTAAACGTTTTCAATTAGTTTCAAAGCGGAGCAGGACAAACTGCACATTCTCATCAACAATGCTGGAGTCATGCGTTGCCCAAAAATGCTGACAAAAAATGGTTTTGAAATGCAGCTGGGCGTTAACCATATGGGTCACTTTTTACTAACCAATTTGTTGCTGGACTTGCTTAAGGTAATTAGGTCCTTATTATCTTCATTTATGTTTGGCTATTAACACTATTTGAATTATAGAAAACTGCGCCCAGCCGAATTGTCAATGTTTCCAGCCTGGCACATACGCGCGGGGCAATTAATGTTGCCGATTTAAACAGCGAAAAGTCATATGATGAGGGCAAAGCTTACAGCCAGAGCAAGTTGGCTAACATATTGTTTACACGCGAGCTAGCTAAACGCTTGGAGGGAACTGGCGTCACCGTTAATGCCTTGCATCCCGGTGTTGTTTCCACAGAGCTCGGTAGACACATGAATGTTCTTAATAACTTAGCTGGACGGTTAGTATTTGTAATATGTTGATAGCTTGGTGTTGATATAATTCAATTTATTTTCTCTTTTGCAGTCTAATTCTTAGGCCTTTGCTGTGGCCACTTATGAAGACTCCCAAGAGTGGTGCACAGACTACTTTGTATGCAGCTCTAGACCCTGATCTGGATCAGGTAACTGGATTGTATTTCAGCGATTGTAAGCCAAAGAAAGTCGCGCCCGCTGCCACCAATGACGAAACCGCCAAGTTCCTGTGGGAGGAGAGCGAGAAATGGACACGTTCCCAAAAGTTAGATTAGAGTTCCAAAAGAGTGTTTCGTTAAATTCACAAGTTATTTCAGTATTTTGTAAGTCCCTTTTTAGATAATCGCCTAAGTGCTTTAAATCTGGCTCAGTTCCATAGTGTATTAATTTAAAAAAAAAACCTATTTATGTCTTTGTTTATTAAAAACTTCAAAATTACCAAACATATACATATTCGTAGTTTATTTCACCACTTTAAAAATGTTTAACGATGTTTCATGAGTGTTGGTACTTATCAGTATACTAATTACATCAAAAATTGATGACAATAGGAAATGTTCTTCAGCGCAATCTATTTTTGTAACAACAAGAAGCTACAAAATGTGCAAATTCATTGAGTGTTTAAAAGGCCCATTGATAACTTGGACCGTACTAATGGGTATTGTGGCTTACCTTATCTGGTAAAGCAAAATACCTAATCCACAATCATATCTCTACTTTTTAGATAAACGATGAAACTGGTAAGGTTGGGATTGTTACCGGTTCGATAAGGTTTAAAGGGAACATCAATACGGTTCGTATTTGAGACAGATAACTGATTCAAGGGTAACTTTAAGATTGGTAAAAACCAATGTACTGATGAAATGGCTTTTAGATGAGCACCTAAGTGCATTTAATTAAATAATTTCCCATTTAAATATACCTACATATATTGATATTAAAATAATAGTAAAATATTACTCATATATTCGTTTGTAGCTTAAGCTATCTTTGCAAAATGTATACCAAATTTGTCATCATGAATTTTCGTTTCTATCAGTCAACTGATTGCACCTGGAATAGATTAAAAAGCCGGCAATGCTCTTCTTTAGCTCAGTCCAATTTTATACTCGGTAGAGTCAACTGCGGTACAAGCCCAAAAATGTGTATTTTTATTGATTGTCTACTGAGCCCATTGATAACCTGGCCCGCATTAATCGGCCTTGCGGCTTACTTTATCAGGTAAGCAAAATTCGTAATCATATCTCACTCAAGTACTGTTACTTGGCTTATAGAAATAAAATATCTGCGTAACTATTTAAGGGAATACATGCAAGGCGGCCAATTCAAAAAAGAGACTGATGAATCGGGTAAGGTTGTCATTGTAACCGGCTCAAATACGGGCATTGGCAAGGAGACTGTCCTGGAGTTGGCACGACGGGGCGCAACTGTGTATATGGCATGCCGGGATAAGAATAGAGCTGAAAAGGCGCGACTGGAAATTATAAAGGAGTCAAAAAACAAAAACGTTTTCTTCCGAGAGCTGGACTTATGTTCACTTGCTTCAGTTCGCAAATTTGTCGCCAAGTAAGTCAGCACATAATGTAAAGTTGAAACTGTTGTAATATCATTTAATAATAATAGTTTTAAGGAAGAGCAAAATGAACTGCATATTCTTATTAACAATGCGGGCATCTTCCAAGGACCACGCCGATTGACAAAGGAAGGCTTCGAGATGCAGCTGGGTGTGAACCACATGGGCCACTTTTTGCTTACAATATTACTGACTGATCTACTTAAGGTACTCAACATTATTTGTTAAAAAACCCAGTTGATTATATAAAGATTTAAACATTCGTAGAAATCGGCGCCCAGTCGAATTGTGAATGTATCCAGCCTGGCACACCGAGTGGGAACAATAAATGTAGACGATTTAAATAGCGAAAAGTCCTACGACGAGAAAGAGGCTTATTGTCAGAGCAAATTGGCCAATGTTATGTTTACGCGAGAGTTGGCTAAACGCTTGGAGGGAACTGGAGTGACCGCTAATGCTTTACATCCCGGCGTGGTGGATACGGAAATTTTCAGAGAAGTGAAAATTTTACAATACAAGTTCGTGCAGTAAGTGTGAAAATTGAAAGTGATGAATGAACATGCCAAGGAATACAAATTTCGTTAATTTCAATATAATTACAGGCGTATTATAAGACCACTTTTGTGGATACTTTTTAAAACTCCCAAGAATGGAGCACAAACTACATTGTATGCAGCTCTAGACCCCGAATTGAATGGAGTAACTGGCTTGTACTTCAGCGACTGTAAGCCAAAGAAAGTTGCAGAGATGGCCACTGATGATAAAATCGCCAAATTCCTGTGGGACGAAAGCGAGAAATGGACAGGAGCACCAAAAGTCCGTCTAAATTAGAGCATATGCTTTTATTTTACATGGTATCGCTGTTATACATATTATTAAGGCATAATACTATTCGCCTCCACAAGAATTTGTTTAAATTAGTAAGATAAATACATTTTGTATAGCATTATTAAAGCGGGTTAATATCGATTTGTGTTATCTCTACATGTTGTAGCTTTATCAAGCTAGTTTGCTGTTGCCTTTGCTATGTCGCCTGCTTGGATAAAGATCCGGGAATAGAGGGCATGTGTCGTAGGCTCCTTCTTGTCGGGCGTATTGGAGACAGTGTTGACGTATGTGTACTGCATGCAGAAGCCCAGTGTTACATTGTTGCCGGGTTGCAGCTCTGCTGCCGGATTGAATTGCAGTCGTATTAAGACCTTGTTGCCCTTGCGCCACACAATGAACTTGGGCTCCTCGATGGGCGCCTGTATGTCTTCATCGAACTCCTTGGAATCGTCGCGCTGGTTCAGAACAAACTCGCTCTCCAGCGGCACTATTGACGCATTGGACAACTCCCGCACTTCGCGTTTGACCTCTCTAGTCGAATTCTGGCGCGCCAAAGTCACGCCTGTGGCTTTTAGCAAAGGAGATGAAGTAATGGCTTCCTCTTTAATTTTGCAAGCCTGCTGAAAGGTATCAGTATTGATTTGCGCCTCCTTGGGTGCCGCATTTAGTATATTAATTGTCATGTCGTACATGGTGGGATTTGTGAACTTGAGGAATATTGCATTGCTCTCGCCAGCCTGCAGCGGCTTCTCGCAGCGCACCATAACAACCTCCGGGACGTGGTAGCTGGCAAATAGCTGAATGCGATACTTGATTGATGTGGGGTGATACTCCGGCTTGATGAGATTGTGCTCGCATTGGCGGCAACGTAGCGAACGCTTGATCCACAAGGAACGTCGCTGTGGATAGAGCTTGCTTATGACCGTGGGCTGATCAGCGGGCTGGCTGTGCCTCTGCGCCACTGTCGTAACGTTCCGCAGGTTGATTGGCTGCGTAAAGATGTCATCGGGTAGAGCTTCTACCTCCGCGCTGGCCTCAGCGGGCACTATGTTAATGGACTTCGGTTTGGACATGGTTTTCTCAGTCCAGCCGATTTGGCGACGTATCAGTGAGACGGTCAAGCCCGTGCGATCGGTGAGACTGGGAAACTTGTGCTGCTTGGGCGCCTTGCGGCGCAGGAACTCCTGTTTCTCCTGCTTCTCCTGCAGCACCACCGACTGGTAGTACTCCATGAGAGTGTTGAAGCGCGCCTGGTATAAGATTTCATTGTCCGGCCAGGTGCCAGTAGCCACGCCCTGATCAGGAATGCCCACATCACGGGTCGTCCAACGGCACGACAGACACGATAAATAGTAAATTTTCTTTGTTGTGGGCATGGCTGAAGGCTTTGCACTGGGCGCGGCTTCAGCCCCACTTTCACCGTCCTTGGGCTCTTCGGTTTTGCGCACAACTTGGACGGTGGAGGCGCGTGCTGAGAGCGTGTGCTGACAGCAAGGACAATCGAAGCAGTTGGCACAACAGTTCTTTTTATGGCGTGCCTCCGAGGATGGTATATTCTCCAGGCAATTGGAGCAAAAGTGTGACTCAATCTCATGGCAGACGCAGAAACCGCATCTCAGCTTCGGACAGTGGCGACAGAAGAACAGTTTATTGATCGGATTAAGTATGCCGCAGGAGCACGCGTACTTAACAGGACTGGCTTGCATAAAACTCATCTTAGTAACTTACTAAAAACTAATTTACACTTTCCAGATGCAGAATTTGCAAGTATTTCTTCCTCTTCTGCAAATGACGACAGCTCAGCTGTCAGCAGTCTAAATATCGTCTAGTATTCTTTCACTATTTTGGTCACACCTAATTCGGACTGGAATATTTTCGTAAAAAATCTAACGAAATGCTACTCAACTAACAGAGCTGCATTTGGCGGGCAAATTCAAATTCGGACAGACGGACATGGCCAAATCGAAATCTCTTTGATACTGATCAAGAATATATATACTTTATAGGGTCGGAGATGTCTCCTTCTGCCTGTTACATACATTTGCACAGATTTAGTACTCCCTTTTTACCCATTTTATGGGTACAGGGAGTAATAACAGATCATTAACAACGTGTGATCCTAAAAGTATGCCGCAGAATATTGCAGGCTTTCCTTGGGTAACTGATAAATAATAGAGCATTGCATAAGTTGATTTCTTTAAATTTCAAGAATTTATTTAATCATATTACATAGAAAAAGTATACCTTAAAAAATAGTTTGATAGTACAGGATTACTTACAGCAACTGAGCTGGCGCTGATTGATCCCCTTAAGTCCCCCCTATCTACGCCACTGGTCCGTTATAAAAACAACTTAAAGTTAATGATTGTTTGACTCACTACGACTACGAGACTTGCTTTTGCTTTTTAACTGGCCAATTAACACTCAGCTGTCAGTTTTAACGTAACTTTTTGATTAAATAGTTCTTTTATTATGCTACTTTACAAGAATAGTGAATTCGAGCATTTTTGCTAAGCATTACATTTGAGTAAACATGATATCGTTTCCTACTTTACAAGTGCAAATAAAGTTAAAGGAATAATGCAATGGTTCCCCGTTAAACCATGACATAAAAGACATTCCGCATGAAAATCGGTTCGGTTTAGAAGACCATAAATTTTAACACTAATAAATACTAGCCAAGAAAATGTAATTAAGATTTAATTGAATTATATAAAAATTCCTTAATATAAATAAGTAAAATTATGAATCAAAACTTCCTAAATCTTTGGTTCTTTGTTTGGACAAATAAAAATCTGGTAATATTCGGTTAACATATTTATTTTTCAAAGTTTATTTGTTTAGAGAAGGTTCTTGTTGATGTGGAAATCACAACACTAATACTAATTATAAATATATATAATACATAATATAACAAACAACATCAGTCTCTACTCTCACTTTACCGGCGGGCAGTCGGTGTCCGTCTAGCCAAAGAAGTTGGGGACAAAGAGCTTCTTGCGCTTTGTACGGGTTCTCCGGTAGCCAACAATTGGGGAGACCCTATAATTGCCCGAGAATACATCGTCGCTGTAAGGACTCAGGCTGCGTTGGTTGGAGGCACTGCTGCTGGGAACGGGAGCTATGTAGCCATTATCCACATAGTAATAGCCGGTGCTTAGCTTATCCAGTTGGCCCCCTGTTAGCGGCTTGCCATAGGTTAGAGCATAGGAATTACCGCTGCCGCTGTCGTAGCTTCTGTGATCATAGCTTTGGTCATAGCTATCTAGATCGTATGGGTCGTATGTGGGCTTGGCGCTGCACTGCGTCAATTTGCAGCCAATAATGCTGAGCAGCAGGCTCATCCACGTATAAAGTTGCTGTAGAATGGATTGTAGTTTAGTTTAGTTGTCCTTTAAGTTCGGGGTTCAATAATTCTTACCGTAAGCTCCATTTGTTTAACTAAACGGTATATCTGAAAGTATCCTTTGTTATGATTTCTTCTGTGCTTCGAACGTTGTCTGAGTTCGTTCTGTGCTCGTTCCCCAGAGAATCCTACCCTTATATACGAAAATGTGCTCCAATTCACACCCAAATGTGAAAATATGTTTTTTTGTTTTCAATTCTGATAAAGCAGATGCGTCGCAGCAAAAGCTGTGACGCAATTTTTGAATGGGGCTCATCTCTTTCTTTTAAGCCGCCGGCTTAGCTTGAGAGTCTGGTTCCAACGCGTGCCTAACTCTCGTCATGATTCACTTTGTGGCCAGGCTCTAATTGCCCCTTCTTCTTGCCCCGTGCTTGATTCTAGTTTGATTTGGAAAACTTTAAACAATGCGGAAAGATTTGGCGATCTTAAATGATTTGATTAATGCCTTTGTTTTAGCTTTTGTATTTGTATTTATTTCCATTTGTATGGGGATATTTATATTCCAGACATTCTGAGTTACTTGATGCTGTTGTTCTGGATATTATTGGTTTCACATATACATTTTATTAACATTTGTACCAGGCGCTTACTTTGCGGTTAAGGTTTCGTCACTGTCTCGGCACGATTTTAGATCTATAAATGTGACTTTATATCTAAATATAATCATAGATTGATGTTGTAATTAAACACGGCGCCGTCTGCAAATAGACCCCAGATGTAAAACTGTCTATTAGCACCCGAATAATTCATTAATAAATATGACACTTGAAGGCATAAAGTATTTGAAGAAGGGCGGGGTAACTAGTGGAGAACTACTAATGAGTAAATTTCTTCCTGTATCTGCACAATCAGAATAGTGAACGTAATTAAAACCATGCATCGACATATTTTATTTGTTATTATTTATAATATTTATTTGTTTAAGTATAAATATAAGCATGCTAATTTAATAAAATATCGTTGGCGTATAAATAAATTCAATACGCGCCTCCAGTAAACAACAACAATCAACAGAAATTTTGTTTTCCACAATTTCTTTATTGATTCCAGTTGTATTCGAAGCGCCTAAAAAAAACCGCAATGCAAATATTTTGATGCCAACAACTGGACTATACAAATTTGCAAAAAATATCAATATTTTCAGGTATACATATCTTTAATATCAATAAAACTAACCAAACATTTTGTATTACACATTCAAGCAAAATATTATGGTTCAGTTAAAGAGTACTTATATAACACTAATTAACTTTAATTAAAATTTAATTTTCAATGTTTTGAATAGCTTTTCATAACTTAGTTAGGGTAGTTTATAAGCATGCATTTCATTTTTCCGATATACCTTTTAAATTCCTGTCTGCTTTACTTTTACGTTTGTACTTGTTTCCTGTCTTAAATCTTTCGTGAGTAATGCATTTATTATTATTTAAAACTTTGTTTGTTTTAAGCATTAGGATAAAATTATAACGAAAACAATAACAATTACTAAACACTATAAATAAATATGCAAACATTGCAGTTGATCTTTAGAAAGTGTACGATGTAAAATTGACAAACATCATGTATACACATGGAAATCCAGGAAGTTAGGAAGCGCCAGTTAAAATAAGATAATTTTTTGTTGACTTTGTAAATGAGGTTCATTTGGTGAGTCATTAAGACAATTAAACAAGAGGAGGCGGGCTGGAGTCCCAGGCTAGGGTAAGAATGATGTGATATCCTAGCCAAAGGACATAGAAGTTTGTGTAAGAAGATAGTTTGAAACCATGATATATGTACCTAGAATGATAATAATAATTTGAACATCTTTGGGGTCAAAGTCAAGTCAATTTGAGCCTGGTCAACGACATTATTAGCGCGATGCCATGGAACACGTTTCACATGCACGTTTCAGCCAACAAACTCTGCAATGCATCAAAAACTCACACCTAAACAATATGAGATTAAGTATTATTTCGCTTTGATTCTAATTCTTCAACTTGCAGTGCCAAATTTCATACGTTCTATCTAATTAAGTGCAATAAGTACGACATTTATTCTATGATATGAGTTTTTTTTTGTGAAACTGCTGCACAGCTTATCAAAGTTCAGTGGATTCTGATGGTAAATTTCCTCAGTGCTTTGGTCGCTGTGTTGGCACCATGTGTGAAAGTAAATAAACAAATATCGCAAATTATTATTATAGCACTTTTACGTTAAATAAATCGCTGTCATTGCGGTGCGACAATGAAATGTGGAAAATTTTATGTCTAACACCTGCTGCTGGCACAATAAATCGAAATATTTATTGACTTGAAGCTGTGAAATAATTCTGTGTATAATTCTGAGTGTGTTATTTGCAGCTCGGAAGTATAGGTCTAGGGTGCGTATGAGCTATAACTGACCTAAAGCGTTCTGGCCGCCTGGCTCCAACCTTTCTGAATAAATATTTTACGAGTGTTTCGAATAGCAAACATTTGCACGGCGTGCAAAATATTTCATGTCTAATTGATAATAACAATATGCTCGAAATCCAGAGCGCAAACATGCAAAGCTGTGTAAACGCCGAGCTGGTAATAGGCAACGCATATAAACATTTTAAAAGAGCCTTCTTTTCGGCCGGGTCACGATCTACTACACTATCCCAAACCGCTCAGCAAGATGTGGCACATTGCGCAGGACGGTAAGGGGAGGTGAGGTTGGCACTGACATCGTTACCTTGCTTACAAATAAACATGTTTATTTCCTTGTTTACAAACTTGTTTGAATGAGAACAGATGACGGAGTACGTGATCTTCAACTTGAACTTCATTTCAATCTTTCGAGTGTTGGTTTTAGCCAACTGACTAGAAATCAGCTATCACATGCGTTAATGGCTTTCAAACTAATTGCGAGGACTGGTTCCACGAAAGTGCGTCACACTGGATTTGTCATTTAATTACCATTAATTTTCTCATGCTTACGTCTTTTGTATAAGATATAAAACAAGAATTATGAGATTAGCCTGGAATTTGGACGGTGCTTGCAATCTACTTATTAATTTTTAAGCATGGTCTTATTAATATAGACAAAAACACGTTTAAAAATCAAAACAATCATATCTGTGTAATAATAGTTTAACACTAAAAGTTAATTTACATTTAAAGGAGCACTTGGAGAGGCATTACTTTTGGCTTATTTCTTTTTTAACAAGAGGTGACCCTTTGGTTTTAGCTTGTTTTGCATAATGCGCTGCTTGTTGGCCTGTGCATCAGCTTTGAGACGCTCGTGACGTTGCTTGGCAAACTCCAGTTCGCTGCTCAGTTCCACAATTTTGGTAGCAATCTCCTGCTGCTTTATCAAGCGTTTCTTCTGGTTAGACTGCAATACAAGAAGACAGCGTTAAGGCCAATCAGAAACATTTAAATTGTTGCTACTTACACCCAGCGGCGTCGTCCTGCCATCAAGGTACGTGTAGTCGGGCAAATTGGTGAGTGGACCAAACGCATTTGGATTCTCTGGCAGTCCCTTCGCCGCCCTCCACTTCTGATCAATGGCCCGTACGGCAGTGAGAGCGACATGCCGCTGCGCTGTTATTTGGCAAAGAAAACAATTTTGTTGAATTAAAAATAGTGTGGCATTTGCGGGCCTTTGTACTTACCAGTAATTGAGCTCGAGGTTGCAATGCAAATCCTGCTTAATTGCAACATTATTCCAAATACTTTATTTCCGATTTATGCAATGCGTCGTGCTTGCTAAAGATGTACCGAATCGTTCAGACTTAGTTCGATTGAACTAATCTGGATAGTGAACGAATAAACTAACTCTTTTCGCTTATTTGGGTTTTTAAGTTCGGTAATTATACGGTTTAACGTATAGAAAGAAAGCACGGGGAATATTGGCCTTGGGCTTAAATAACGCGGAAAAAATCCAGGAACCGATTTTAGATGAGAGAGCCGAACTTTATTGCACAATTAACTAAAAAATAATAATTAAAGCACGTCCCATGTGCGCGCCCTCAACAAGGGGCAGCTCCAATTAGATTGCGCTACTCGAACACTACCAACACTACTCGTTTACCAGCTCTGGGCTCATTAATAACAGAAACTTATCGGCACACGCAACCCTGCTCTGTTAGCGAGTCGGCAAGCGCTTGTATGGGACGTGGTTGATGATTGCTTTTTTTTAATTAATTGTGCAACAAAGTTAAGCTCCCCCACTTCAAATCGGTTCTTGAATTTTTTCCGCGTTTTTTAAGCCTAAGGCAAACATTCTCCGTGCTTTCTTTCTACACGGGACCTCAACCGTTTAATTACCGTAATTCGTTTCGTAGTTTAACTGTTATCGCTGTTACTCATCTCTAGCCCAGCTGTTTAATATATCACGAGCATATATATCGATATCAGAACCTGTAACTGTTATCGGCATAGCCAACTTTACTGATAGTGAAAAATAATTAATTAATTAAACGAGTACAAAGCATTTTTTTTTTTGTTGAAAAGTATATCACACAAAAAATGGCAACCAAGACGAGCACAATTGAACGCAATGCAAACGGCACCGCAAAAACAGCAACACTGCGAGAAATTTGTGCGCGGGCCATGACAAAATCCGAATGGGAAGACAAGGTGAGAGACCAAAGAGCCAAAATCAAAGGCCAGCGCGTGTTTTGCAATAAAATGAGCACATGTTACCATTGCAGGATGAATTTCTGGACGTTATTTACTGGTCACGTCAGGTGTTTGGCATTATACTGGGCATCATTTGGGGCATAGTCCCGCTCAAAGGTTTTTTAGGCCTAGTGCTGTAAGTAGGGGCCATGCCTAAATATAGATTCCGGTACAGCTCCAATATGTATATATATACATTTGTATATTTACAGATTTGCCGGCCTCAGCTGCGGCGTTGTGTACCTGTATGCCATTAACTTTCAGAATGTGGATGAGGATGCCTACGGCGGCGCGTGGGAACTGATTAAGGAGGGTTTCATGACATCTTTCGCCGGCTTTTTAGTGACGTGGATTATATTCTACACCGGCCTGCACTACGACACGATAATGGCAACGAAGGCCTCATAATACTAGCCATATTCATATACACCACCGCAGTGCAACAGAAAGCAATAACCAATTCCAATATCCGTTTGCTATTCCCGCAAATTCGTTTTGCATAGCCAAAGCGTTTTACTAATCGCCCAACTTTTTTGTCCGTGTAGATTGTTAAACTCTTAGCCAATTACGATAATGATGTGTGCATTTGATTTAAATATTTACATTAATTGCCGGTTGTATTGCGAATTTGAGATTTTTCTGTGAAAAATACAAATCAGCAACCTGTTGAAAAAATCTATTTCTTTTTTAAATTGCTAGGTGTAATTTAATTTTAAGCGGTCGTCAGAAACAATCAAATTAGTTAATAGGGGCTAATTCGGCGTTGCAGATTATTGAACCTAAAGTTGTAAATAGCTTATTGGCATTGAATTATTATTTGATGAGCTCATATGATAATACTATATCTTGTCTGGGATTCAGGATGCTGAAACGCATGTGACAGGATCAACATCCTAAATATGGGTCATGATAAAATGCAGCAGATTAATTTACTCCTTTTTTATACAGTTTTATTAAAATATTTCTCTACAGTTATTAGGTAGCTAGAAAGTGCTAGATCTAGTATTCCATGCTAGCCGCATTGGCTGCGCCGTTATGACCATTCTGGCTCATCTCATGCTGGAATTTCTCGGGCAGTTGTCCACTTTGGAGTATCTGTGACAGTCTTTCTACCTCCGCCAGTGAGCTGGCGCGCTTGATTGCTTCACGTATGCGCTGCATATCCTCGGGATTGGCGAAACGTCCACCGTCGGCAGACGTTTTGCCGTTGGTTGCCTCGGCCGCCAATGCGGCAGCAGCACTTAGTTTAGACTTTCTGGACACCTCCTTAAGCATATCCTTGCCCTGCTTGCTGCGAAAGAATTCCTGTGCCAGCTGTCTGTCTTTCTGATTGATCTTTCGAAAATCTAGCAAACGCAATTGTGGAAACTTAAAGGCCATATACTCGCGATAATTGGGCTTCGTGGAAACCGGATTGATGAGCAGACATATTGTCTCCAGCTTTTTGAATCCAACGAGTGGCTCCAAATCGCTCAGCTCCTGCAAATTGTTGCCCGTTAATATAACGGAGTTCAGATTGGGCACCACGTCCTCCAGTCCATCGCTGATGCGCAGAATGCGATTGTTGTTCAGCAACAGGCACTTGAGCCGCGGCAGATGAGGTAGATTGTCCAGTTTGCGCAAATCGTTGTCCGACAGATCTATGGTATCGAACTGGTCCAATGTGGCCCCTAAATTTTCGATCTGTGGAATTTTGTAGCCGCGCAAATCGAGCTCCCGCTCGCGGCATGGGTTTATGTATTGCATAGACTGGTTTATCAACTCGGGCGTTAGTTTGACCATCTTGGCAGCGCAGGAGTTTAGATAATTGCAACAATTTTGTTTAAAAACAGCTGCAAGTTATACTTTTTTACTTTATTTTGCAACAAAATACAAGCCGACGCGAGTTTTAGCAGCGGTGTGACCGCTGAGGGCAAACACCAAAATACCCAAGACGGTCATTTCGCTGACCCGATAACATTTCATTGATATGACCAGTTATCGATTTAGAACGCAACCAGTGTTGATAAGCGCATTTGTGATTAATATACGTTTGAAAGTAAAAACGTGAAAGTTGTAATTTTTGATTTGATTTTAATTCAAATTTCAATACATTACAATAAAGATTCAATAAAGATTAATGAACACGTTACAATTATTCGTTATTATTCTTTTGTCTGTGAATGGCAAACTACATATTTGAGCCAACTATGGGGGAATCGTTAACACTCTAAACTTGTGTGTATTGGTTCGGTGGTGTTGGACTGGGTCAAATGTTTTTTTATTTATTAACATTATGGTAATATAAGTGCAAACTACATGTGTTCATTATTAATTTGAAATTTTTTCGAGTCACTGTAATTTGTTAAATGCATTTTAGTAAACGTTTGTTTGTCTAGTTGCTAAGTGTAAATTGTTAACTTTGTAGAAATGAATCAAAAAGATAAACGCTTTTATCGCTCAAAATGTAAACAGATTGTCGTTTATATACCAAGTAAATTGAAATAATTTTGAGAAATAATAACATAAAATACACATACATATTTGGAAGCAGTTATAAAAAATATTATATTTCATTTAAATTTATTTATTTAATTTGTTTAGGCCATTAAAGTAGATATTATACACGCAATAGATTTACATATTTTATCATAATATTCATTGCGCTTTCTTTCGTTAGTTTCATAGTTTTTTTTCAATACATAAATTGAAAAATAGATTTGTTTTCTTGTATGTATGTATATAATTGGCACTTAACTCATTTAAAATACATAATAAAAATATAGTACACAAAAACGTTGGTTTGTTTCCTTGTTTATAAATATGCAAAAGTTATTTGGGGTAAAAAGTATATAAATAAATAAATCACGTTCATTTCAAATTGCCAAAGAGTAAAACAAAACACACACGCGCCATTGCACATAAATTAATTGTTCAGTACGAGTTAGTTGCAACCTTTGCTCATTATCATTATCTTTACCATTATCATTATCATTATCATTATTATCATAATCATTATCATTTAGATGTTGACTTGGGAAGGAGGTGGACTTAAAGGAATGTTGAGTTGAGCATATATAATAGAAAATTTATAAATCAACGACATCCTCTTTCGTGTAGTCTCTAAACATGCGTCTCGTCGAGGTGCGTTGCAGGCCTTCAACTAATGTCCCCTGTTTGGATTAAAATCAGTTATATTATTTATAAATATATATATACAAAATACTAGAGCTAAGCATTTGGCATGCACATTACAAACAGTGACAACTTATTAACAAAAATACATAAACAGCATGGAGACACACACAATTTGATGAACGCCAAACAACAACAATTAGAGCCACAATAATTTCAAACAATGATTTGTGATTGATGCCAGCACAAGCGTATAGAGTTCGAATGCCCAGTACTCCACTGGTTGGACTCAAACCTCAAATAGCGTTGAGATCTCTTTGCCCGCAATGCGCTTAACGTTGCTCTCTCCACAGCTGCTACCCTTGCTGGCCAGTTGGCCGTTTCGCATGCTCAGGATCTCGTTGCTTATGAGACTGGCACAGGCCATGGCATGCTCCGTGCTCTTATGGTTGTTGTTGTTGTTGCTGCTGCTGCTGCTGCTGCTGCTGCCATGCTCCGTGATGATGGTCTTGCTAAGAGTCTCCTGTGTCTCGCTGTTAGTGCTGCTTGTGCTGATAATCTTTGAGCGCAGTTGATTGTTTAATACTGTGGTTGTTGTCGTCGTTGTTGTTGTGGTTGAATTGTTGCTACTGCTGCTGCCGTTGCTGGCCGTGCTCATGCGATTCACAGAGCCCAGCATTGTTCTGGGCATTATGGGCGGCTTGAGGGGCAGATCTTTTGGTTTTGTTTTTGTTTTTTTCAATACAATAAAAGTACGAGTACGAGTACAACAAATCATAATATGAAAATAAATAAAACACAAAACAATAATATATATATAAAGTTGCATTAACTCTAAGTCTCTAAGTGCTGGATGGGCAGTCAACAAAAACGCTACTCATTCGCATGCGCTAATCCGCCGCATTGACGACTTACCCAGACGACTGAGGCCTGCGGCCAGCTCGCGCACTGACTTCTTCTCCAAGGCAGCGCCTGCAATAATTTATAAATATACAATTAGTAAAGAAAGCTAATCATTGCTTATAAATGGACTCACCTGACGTAATGACACCGCCACTGCCGCCCACTCCTAAGGCAACGCCAACATTGTGACCGAAGGGCAGCACCTCCACATCTGAAAACAACAACATTAGTAAACAAAGTCAGTGGTTTTATTTATCAAAAACACTGCGCACCTTCCTCCAACATATCTGGTGTTGTTTTGGTCGAGTCCATGGTGCCATTGCCTGTTAGTAGTTCACTCGACTTTGGCTCGCTGCCTACCACGGACCAAGGACGAGGCTTCTGCAGACCAATGGGCGTGCGCAGTATGCCATTCCCCGTTTTGACTATGATGCCATCGTTGATGCCACCTGTGGCATGGTTCTTGATTGAATCGCTGCTGGGCGAACGCATCTTATCATCACGCATGCCCACCTTGAGCAGACCGTTGTTGGGCATTCCAGTTAGATCCTCATGGCCGGTGCCACCCTCCGTGCGCATTTTCACCAGCGGCGATTTGCGACCCACCAGCGGTGAGCATTTCTCCAGATTGTCTGTGGAGCGCGAACGTGTTGCCCACGAGGCGCCTGCAAGCAACAAAAGCAGTCAATTATATGATAAATATATAATATTAATACATAATAAACTGCGGCTGCAGCAGTGTTTCCTTTTAAAATCAAGCTGGAAAACAATCCATGGCTTTATCAACAGTATTTCTATTAACCATTATTGAGGTTTTTTCACTATCGATGAAATGATTTTAAGCTAAAATCTTAGTTTTCTATACAATAATTAAATATCTCTGTTTTTAAATAAGTACATTTCCATTGTGCTTTATAATTTCAAAAACGAAAAACAAAAAAAGCTGCTTATGTTTTGTCGATACTATCGATAGATTAAACTATCACTGAGTGGAGATATCGATGGTTGGTTGGTTCTTAAGCCCCCAACGAAGTATCTCCACTCAATTTATGAGTATGTTTACAAGAATCAACACATTCCTAAATATTCTAAAGTCCTTTATGTTATGTACGAATTTTGTCAGTATAATCGATAGCTTCAACTATCAATATCGATTCTATTATGCGACGGCACCATTGATAGTTATCCAGCTCTACTTGCAACGTGTCCTTACTCTTAAGCAAGGGCGACTGTCGTTCCAATTTAATTGGTCGCCGTTCTTCCAATATGGGCGTTGTTTCCTCCGAGGTCATGTGGCCATTGCCATCACGGCTCATCGTCGGGCTGTCCACAAAGGATAACGAGCTGCACTCCTCGGACGTGGGCGAAACGAGCGGCGTCAGCGTTGTGGGCGTCACCGAGCCAGGCCGAAAGAAGTGCTCTAAACCATCGCCAATATCCCGACCATTGCCAGCGGCGCACTCGGCGTTAACAAGAGGACGCGTGGGCGCTCGCGTCTTGGCCCGCTTGGGGCGACCCTTGACCAGATGCTGCAGCTGAAATGAGGCGCTGGGCAGCTCCGTAATCGAGTCGCAGCATTCATCCACGCCGCCATCATCCACGGCCGCATTGCTGTCGCTCAAGTGGACGCCGCCCATAGCGCCGGCTGCGGCTGCAGCGGCGGCAGCGGCACGCGTGGACAGCTGGGAGGTGGAGCAATGCGACGAGGGTGACTCCAGCAGATCGGGTATGTGGAGATTCTCAACCACCGACTGGGGACGCACTTTGAGGTTAACTGAGCGACGCTTTGTGGGTAAATGCGGAGTGGCCTGTCAAGGGAAAACAGCAATTAATTATATACATAAATACACAAATTTAAAATCTGTTAATAATTTAAGGTTATGTTTGCTTATGAGATTTGCATGTGTGAAATGATGGGTAGGGTAGGGGGACAGGAAAAGTTTTCAACGTATGTATATACAATATACAATTACTAAAAGTAAACAATAAAGATCGGAAAAAGGACATGGTATAAATAGGGCTGTATAGTCTTTAAAGTTTTCTAGCTACGAAGTACAAAGTAGGGATAGTTTTAGAAAGTACAAGACAAAAAACTACTTACAAGGTTCAGATATTCCAATTTCTTTAAGTTTTTGTGATTTTTATTTTTTATGTAAATGAGTTGGAGATAAGGTTTTAATATATATGTATATATTTTTTATAAGTAGCGTATAAAGTAGAGTCGAAACATATTGTTGTAGTTGTTGTTGTGATTGTTGTTGAGTGTTTTTGTATTGATGAATTGATTGGATGATACAAGGATACACGAGAAGAACACGAGAGATAAAAATAATGAGCATTTTTGTTCTTTTGTTTTTTAGCATATATGTACACATAAAATTATTTTATTTATGAGTTTTGTTTGTTTTTTTTTTTTAAATACGACGTATAAAGTGTGTGTGAGTCTATGTGTGTGTGTGTGTGTGTGTAGTATCTATGTGTGTGCTAAGCTGAACTGGAATTTTTTGGATGCTTTTTGTTGAGTTTATATGATATTAGATACGTTCCCGTCTAGAAAATATTTATATTTTGCTTTTTTTTTATACACAAAGTTGTTGAGTTTGTGATAAGTGTGCGTGTGTGTGTGTGTGTGTGTGTGTGTGTGTGTGTGCGGGAGTATCGTAATTACTTGCCACTAATCGCATATATATTATTTTTATACATTTATTTTTAATTTCTTTTTAAATTCTCTTTTCTGTATTGGATTTGTAGACTACTGCATCCACTTGGGCAGGGAGAGATTTTCAACACTTACAGTGGGCGATTCCAGGCCCAGTTTGGGCAATACGGAGCCACGTCCGCCGGGTCGTATGATCAAGCCCTCGGCTTCCTATGGAATATACAAAAAATAGACAAGGGCGTTATGGTAAACTCTAATGGAATGCCTTGCGCCTGATAACACAATACAGGCAGCACCAAACGCACAACTGGAATGCTTCAAGTCTTTCATATTGAAAACAAAAGTGTTTCGGCTTACGCCCATGACATCACATTTGTTATTATATACATATAACGAAATCAATGATAACACTAGGGCGCCCTACGAGATATGAGTTATCAATGCGGGGGAGGGGAGGTGTTTAAAAAATACCTGTATGGGTAAAAATACTATTTTTATGCCCCCACCAAGTGTGTTTTACCATATTTTTGTTCCAAATGGTGTAACACATTGAAAAAAACATTTCCGACTCCATAAAGTATATATATTCTTAAACGAGACAAGTTCAATTTGAAATTATACCCATTCAAAAAAACTTCCTAATCGGACTTGGACAAATTTGATTAAAATCGAATTAATACTATATCTCAAAGCTCTCGTATGATCGTTAGAACAAGTTTTCATTGGTTTTTTTAAGATATCTTAACCAAACTCAGCAATTAAAATTATCGTTCTACACTCTAGATGTTGACTAAATCTCAATCTATTGTGGCAAGGGTATTGAATCTTTGCCACTTTGAATAAAACTGTTTTTTCTTCTTGTTAGTTTTCAACTTACATGACTGGAACGGCTGCGCACAATGTCCGGCGTCTGTGGCTCGTCGAGCAGCACCGATGGCGACTCGGAAATGCCCACACGACGACAGCGTGTCAATGCCTCCAGCACCTCATCCATGGCACGATCCGATATGGCAGCGGCCAGCGATTGCTCAATTTCACTGCAAGTAAAACATATGTATTTGAAAGGTGCAAACAAATAATACTATAAGCGTAAAGGATGATCTTGGATTAATTAGCTACTTTTGATCTGTTGGCTGCCTGGCCACACCTGCCTCCTGCTGCTCATTGGGACACTTTTGATAGGCCAATCTGCTGGAGGATCTGCGCTCCGAGGTGCTTGAGGCGCTGCTAAAGCAGCAGCACAAGGTGCGCATCAGACCCATTGCGGCAAACAGCTGTTCGGTGTACAAAAAAAAAAAACAAACACAAAACACTGACGATGGAAGTGTCAACAGAACGGCACTCAAACTGGCAATGAAATCGCCTGGCTGCTGTTGTAGAGGCGAAGTCGACGCAAAAAAACTAAACACACATTTATATATATACATACACACATATAGTTTTATATATATATTTATGTAAGTTTTAAGGGAGCTGCGCGATAGCAGCCGTTTGGGCTCGCGAATGGAAATGCATTCAGCTGTTAAGTTATTTTGTATTTGCTTAATCTTATCTGTGCGTTTATTCACAGACACAAACACACGCACACTCACACAAGCGCAGAGCGAGCGCGGAAGCAAAATACAAACGTATGCGTTATGTGTGTTTGTGGGTGAGAGCGCGCATCCAAAGCTTGTTTTGAAAACAAAATTTGCAAGCTCAGCTGTTAGGGATGAGCGAGCTTTTTATTCACTGATCACAAAGCTTTACAAACTGTAGAAAACTATTATAGCTTGTCATAAATTTATAGCTATTTTATATAAATTTAAGGACAAAATAATTTTGGAATTAGGCAGCCTGCTATTATCAAAAAGAATTCAACTTGTTTTAGTTTAAACGTTTGAGGAAGCTGAGTACAAATTTACAAGTTTTTGAAGCACTTTAATCGGAAAGCAAATCAGTATTGAGCAAAGTTGGAGAAACATCTCCAAACGCGTTCACTATTTAACTAAAATGATTCAATACCGATTCGCATAAATAAAAGCATGCCTGTTTAAGAGTCGATGGCAGTATCGATAGTATGGGTAGTCTTATTTTTAGACGACTTTTTTTTTATGGAATATCAATACTATCGAAACGGCATGGATAAGCCAATAAGTTCAAGTTCTATTAATTGTTTAGAAATATCTTAAGTTTGGCAATACTGTCTATCGATAGTTTAAACTATAGCTATCGACTGGCAGCATTATCGATAGTTTACCAGCGCTAGCGAGTGTGTGTGTGTATTTGTTCAGCTTCATTTGAGCATCGCGTCATCTTGTCTGCCTCAATTCCCGCCTGAGTCACCCACTCTCCCTCTCTCGCTTTCAATATTTCCCACTGTGGGTCTCTCGTTGCGGTATCTGTGAGTCACTCACCCAACTTTATTCATTATCTCGCTGCCAGCATTGTTGAGTAGGCAATTTTGCAGAAAATCTTCGGGTATCTGGAGACGCTCGTTGAGAGTTTTGCGCAGCTCTTGAACAACAATTTGATTTCCCAGCGTCTTGGGGCACTGCTCAACGCCGGTGCGTATCATGGTCTCAAGGGTCTCCTCCAGATAGCTTTTGATCGTATAGCTTAGCTCGCTGGCTACACGGGTTAGCTTCATTTCAATGGGATGGGCTTCGATACGTACGGCCTCCTGCAGCTTGGGCATCAGCTGTTTGCAGTTCTCCGCATCGGTGATGAGACGCTGCACGGCAGAGACATTATCAACACCGCCCTTGGCTATGGATATGGTGTCCTGTGTCTCGGCCACAAGCTTGTCCACCATCTGGTGCGTGGAGGAGAGCATAAAGCCATGCTGCAACCTGAATCCCTGGCCGTTAGCGCGCTTCAAGCCATTGCAGTTGCGTTGCAGCAGCTCCTGCATCTTGCGCATGACGGTATCTGTCTTATCCGGATGATTCTTTAAATGCGGCGCAATATCAAACACGGGGAAAGGTATGGTGCGCATGCTGTGATTGTGCTCCAGCGCGTACACAATGTCCGCATAGCCCTGAAGCGTGACGCTGTTCTTGTCCAGGTAAATGGTGCGCAGACGATTGTTGATCTGCAGCGCCTTGGCCAGCAGCCGGGCGCCCACATCGCCCATATAATTGCCGCTTATGTCCAGCTTTTGCAGGCTCTGGTTACTGCCCAGCGCATTGATAAAGTCGTGCAGATCGAGCTTCAACTTGTTCTCCGACAGCACCAGCTCCACCAGCGGAAAGTCATCCTTCTGTATAAGACTGACTAAAGCATCCATTACAGTTGGTATATGCTTGGGCTTCATGCCAGTCAAACTGCGGGTTAAGTGCAGCGTGCGTATCGAGGGATTCTTTGAGATAGCCGTCAGCACAGGTGCCAGCTCCGCATCCAAATCTAATTAATTGCATACAAATAAGTAATTAGTTATAATTATTATATTAGTAACATCAAGCTGCTCACTATTGTCGCTAATATCCAGGCTCTGCAGCACACGCACGCCGTGTATGCAGGACTCGAGCACATGGGCGCCTTGGGTGCCCAGCGTATTGCTGCTGAGATCGAGATGCAGGCCCGCCGTCGCCTCATTGCAGGCCAGGCCAAGCAACAGATTCTTGAGCGCCTCCATTGGCAGCTTGCAGCCGGCAATGTTGAGATGCTTGAGGCTCAGTGTGCTTGTAAAGAACTGCTTGAACGATGGGGGTATCTCCTTGCCCTTCTTTGTGCTGAACGAGTTATGCGAGACATTCAAATGCGACAAGTGCGCTGCACAGCCGCGCAACAGAGCTCCAAACAGCTGCAAAGGATAATTACGAGATAAGTTATAGTTAAGCATAGTTCAATTAACATTTAACAGCTGTGGCATGCTTTTACTAAGTGGCTGTTATGTTGAACAGCTGTTGCTTACATTTTCCAGCGTGATATCAGTCGAGGCCAGATCCAGATGCTCCAGCACATTGGGTTGAGCCAAAAAATTGTGCAGATTCTGAAGAGCAAACAAATAGCAAATAAGGTAATATATTTATTTAAGCTTTCGGCCACTTGAACTCACGGTTATATCATCCTTGAGGCTATTGCCGCTCAGATCCAGATGAGTGAGCGAATTGGGAATACTTTGATTGAGCGTCAGCGAGTGCGACATCTGATTAACGCCCTTCGAGGTGAGTCCACAATGGGATAGGGCCAATTTGCATAGACCCTTGGATACCTTGGCTATAGGACCAGCCAGATGAATGGCGCCTGACGGATTAGAATTGATTCAGATGAGTATTATGTATTGAACAGGAAAATAATGACTATAAATGGAATAAACGTATTTAAATTTGTTTGTTGTGTGTGTTTGCCAATTGATTGAAAATTTGTATGTACACAGAGAGCAGAAGGCGTGAAACAAGCGGCTAAAATTGATGAATATATAAAGTTTTTTCATGAGTATATGAGTTTGTGTGGCAATAATAAGGAAACGGCAGATTGCAAATCCAATTTGATAGATTTCTAATGATTTATAGCAATTTTATAAGCAAACACATAAAAAATGTATAGTATTTTGTATTAATCTCAGTTCTTATCAAAAGGCCACACAAGCTAGAAAATCATATTGTTTATTGATGAAATGAACCAACAAATAGCAACAACGATAACAAGAACAACAATGCATACATAGCAAATGTAATTGTAATTAATTGTTTTGTTTTGTTTGTTTGTTTATCTGTTTGTTTTCTAAGTACAAAATGATTTGGTTATTTGTGTCAAATGGTCTGCAAACCTTGTACAATTTTTCCAAGTAGGGCGCACAATGAGCTTGCTCCTACAAGTGACAAATGAGGCGATAAACGCGACAAGTACAACAACAATAGAAATATATATATATACATATAAAGAATAAATAAGAGCAACAATAAGTAATTGTTAATCGTTGGACGAGAAGAGAAACAAACGCATTAAATTGGATTAATTGGATTACACACACGAGGTCGAGCACAAAATGCAACTAATTGCCATGGGTGGGTCACTCTTTGGACGCTGCAGGTTGTTGGTCTTAATACTGGCCAAGTTTATACTACACACCTTTATCCTCGATTATGTTGTGGCTCAGATCGATGGTACGTATCGCTGGACTGCTGTTCGTAATCACAGATATCGATAGCTTATTCAGAAAGTCCCATCTATTAGAATAGATATAATAGTAATTAGTTCAATCGAAATGATAATTACATTTAGCACTCACCTTAAGCCTAAGGCCTCCAGATGCAGCTCCTCCAGCCACATGGAGCGCTTGAGCACGTGCAGGATGCGTTCCAGCGTCTCATTTGATAGGCGCATATGAGCGACCTTTAGACCACGAAAAAACGTATTATACTCCAGAGCTGATACAATGGCCATCAAGTCCCTACGGCAAAAAAGAAGGAATTTTATTGAATTTCCCCATATTAGTAATGGTTCAGTAATTTAGATCACTCACTTTGGTTCCAGATGATCGAAATCGCGCAGATTGAGCAGGCGTGTGTCATGCGACATGTATATGGTGTCCACATCCCAGGCGACCTCCTCGCGATACGGCACTCCATGGAAGTCACACATGCAGGCGTACTGGGCACTAAAACCGCCACAGGGTCCCACATTGCGCGGATCTGAGGGTCGAAATTCCTCCGAGAATATTGTCTCTCGCTCCGGTGGTTGTATATCGATCTATAAGTATATCACTCAAATGATTACAGTATTCAGTATTCACTTAAAATCTATGAAGATGAACAACTCTCATAACTTTGTAAAAACTTATCCGATTTGCATGCGGAATATCTTTCTGGTCATGGTTTATGCTCTAGATTGATCTTTTCATTTAAAATTTACTTATTTCGAACAACAACGATTTTATTTTCATGGTTATGATTTGAACTTGTCGTCCCTTACTTCAAAAGCAAATTTTCATCCTAGATTCTCGACTCCCATAACTTTGTCAAAACTGATTCGATTTCCATGCGGAATATCTTTTTGGTTAGGGACTTCCCGTCTATTGATTTGGCATTTAAAATGTAATTATATCAAGCAATAACATTTTTGTTTTTTCATCATTATGATTTCGACTTGTAGCTTTTGTAAATTTGCATCCTAGATTTCCAACTTCCAAATATTGATAAAACTTATCCGATTTATATGCGAATTATTTTCTTGATTTTACTTTATCATTTCGATTTTCTTAATTTCTGCAAATTAAATATTTTAAATTATAATTCGACTTTTTTGGAAGCATGTTTATTTTTAATCAAATTATTACCATATTTATTTATATTATTATATCTCATCTGAATATATACTTACTTTAAAAGGCCACTCTTAAAACCATTCTTAACTTTAGAAACTACTAAAGAAATAAACATAATAAACATGTTTGATATTTCAATTAATTAACAGCGCTGTTAGCATTAACATGACGTTCGATCTATGTTAATGAATATGTTAATTTCACTCCTATGCCCTTAAAACTGTATACAATTTGAAACGCATGAAAAAATGATACTTCTTTGATAGATGTGTTCGATTGTAGCATGAATAATGTATAATTTGATGCTGGGCCTTAAGACCAATAAAGAAATAAGCCTGGGCTACCACGGCGTATGCGCAATTTACGAGTTTTAGCCGTTGGCAAAGGCGTTAACAGCGCACTTAACACTTGGCGGGTTAGTCGCGTGCCTTCTGGCAATTATCTCTCATTTTGTGGAAACTCAATTGTTGTTGTTGTTGTTGTTGCTATTGTTGTTATGGCTGCTAATAGCTAAACACGCCCAAGACACAAGTGTCAGTTACTCATCAAAATGTTAAGCTACAGCAACAACAATTGCAGACAATGTGGGTGCCGCGATGAGTCAAAAGATTTGCATAAGTGCAGGCAGAGCATAATTTACGACAGCAACAACTTCAGGCATTATAAATGCATTGAATTATTATGTTGAAGCCAAGCAGCAACCACAACAAATTGAATTACTTAATAGCTTAATTGAGGCAACAACAAATTGCGAGTGTGCGTGTGTGGGTGTGTAGGCAAAGGAGTTAAAGGCATCAATATATCTAGTAGGAGATTTTTTCTTTCTTTCTTTAGGAGAGGCCATTCTTAGACATCCCACAATCATAACTATGCCAAAACTAAAAATTAGAATTTCGTGATTAATCCTAAATTTCTATTCAAGCTTTAATGATTTTTAAATGGAATTTGTACTTTTACTATAGATTTAGTAATGCATTTGAAATATATAATTACATCAACATTTGTAGTTAGTTCAGAAAATTGTGAATACTTTAAAGTTCCATAACTTTGACAAAACTGTGCCGCCTAAAATTGTTTTATTAAATTTTGTTTGTACAACAAAAGAAATGTTTAATGTATGCGTTTTATAAATTGTTTTGTTGTTGCATGCAATGTCAAAAGCTATGGGTGAGATGCCATTGTACGTTAAATATTAAATTAAGCTTTAATTAAAGCCAAATGTGACTCAAGCGGGCATTCTACAGTGGCACACACACACACACACTTGCAGACTCTGGCACAGTCAGGTCATACACCCACTGGGTGTACCAACTCCCCCACTTTTCCCTAAACTCAATTAACCGGTCTGTAAGAATTGTATCGAACAATTAACAACAACTTTTTGCACTACTTTTACTCCCTGTACCCATAAAATGGGTAAAAAGGGGGTACTAATTCTGTGCAAATGTATGTAACAGGCAGAAGGAGACATCTCCGACCCTATAAAGTATATATATTCTTGATCAGTATCAAAAGAGATTTCGATTTGGCCATGTCCGTCTGTCTGAGATTTGAGATATCTCCCTCCGTTTCCCGCTATTCGATAAAAACCGTTTTACAGTAACAATTTTCAAGATAAAGCTTTGGGATTTGGCATGTGCAATACTTTAGTCACTCCTAATCTACTGTCCAAATTTCAAGTCGTTCGGATAATAAACACGGAAGTTATTAACGAAAGAAGTTTCAGTGCTTCAGCGCAAGGGGAAGAAGAAGCACAGCCACCACTTAAAATGCCTCGCTTGCGCTATCGCTTGAGCTGTCGCTCGTGTGTGTGCGTCTTTTGTGTATGTGTGTGTGTATGTGTACGAAGATGCGATTGGAAATTTTTGACCTGGGTACAGGGAGTTTTGTAGTCGGGTTTATCGACTATAGCATTCTTACTTGTTGTTGTTGTTGTGGGCGGTATTTTTCCTTATATTAAACAGAATTTACTTAAGTTTATTTTCAGCTTATGTTACCTAACTTATAAGCAATGAAATTCACCCGTCTAAATTTTTTAACAAAAATATGATGAATTATACAAGTTTCTATAAATATTATACTTTGTACTTTAATTTACGGTTGAGCAATTTCAATTTTACTTACATGAGTCAGCATTTACAAACAATTACTTTATTAGTTTATTTATATTGTCTGTTTGAGTATTTCTGCTGCTATATAAACCAAGTTAGCATATAGTTTCTATGAAAATTTGCACCTAATAAACAACTTTACAAAACTCTAAGGAAACTTGTACTTAGTGCTTTGTAAACTTTTCAAAACATTTCTTTTTCAGCGAACTTGTGATGTTTAAAAGTTTTGAGTTTAATTTGATTCTGCTGTCACATTTTCTCAAAATGTGTAAAAAGGCTTTGAAAATCGATTTCTATAAAAAAAAAAACTTTTTCCTACGATTTTTTTATGGTTTACGCTTATTAAACACAAATTGCATTCAATTTGCATACAAATCACATCCAGTTTCATATACTTGCCTTTTTAATAATGTATTTAAGAGGAACTGTTGGAAATATTTGCTTAATGGCCGAGGCTAAATCGGTTAAAATGACATCAGCGTTCTGTGAAATTATAAAAAATATATATATTATGCTTATATTAAATATACTACGCTTGAATATAGTAAGTAATTGAATTGTGGGCTGCATACCGAGCTGAAATTGCCCGCATCGCCGGTTGTGGCAAACGAATATGGCCGATCGTTGGTTATAATTGAGAAATGTGTTGACTTTTTACTCTCGACGCCAACAATGTCCAAATAATGAAAATGGCATTCGATCTGCAAGTAAAATAATCACTTTTAATTACACAATAACTAATAATTTAAGTTGGGACTAAATTTGATCTCCATACAGTTTGTCTGGCATAAAATTCCTTGATCTTTTCCACCCGTTAGTTCTTAAACGAATTATCAAGTTCGTTTAAAAAGAATTTAATCAAAAATTTTATTATTTATTCTATATATCTTAGAATTTTGTTGAAATTCATTCGGCTACATTAAAAATATTCCTCCTGTACTTTTCTAGTGTTATCATATTTTAAAACCGTGAAATTATTAAACCGACCTGTTCCGGCTTTCACTTTGGGCCACATATTGTGGAATTCAACTTGCCTTAATTATATTTATATTTTAACTTTTGAAAATATATAGTGAATTGCCTTCGAGCTAGGATTCACTTCATTTAGATATCGAGAATTGAAACATTTAAGGAAAATTAATTTCCGGAAAAATAGCTGAAAATTAAAATCGGAACAGGTCGAATAATGCCAAAATACTAACTCAAAACTGCATTTACAGTGGCAAAAGTTTTAATTTTTAATACATTAAGTATGAGGGCTTAGCTTATGGATAAAAGTGTTAACTGACACACAAAGCTGTGAGTTCGAATCCCAGTCATGACTTATAATTTCAATTTGTATTCAACATAATTGATAAATAAAAATTGCGATTTATAAAAAACTGTTTCAATTCAAGAACCAAGTGTAACTTTGGGCTTAGTGGGATTTCCGAAATTTGTACTCCTTCAAATATATGTTTCTTCCCCTGAACCGTCGCTGTTTACTCACCTTTGTGGGCACCTTGGCGCTGAGCAAATAAATGCGAACTGGCGTAAAAACCTGCAAAGAACAAACAAGTTTCATATGGTAATGGCAACATAATAGTTCAATGAGTCAACTATATGGTATGTCTGCAGGTCTGCGGGTCTCTCTACCCAGCTGCATGCCCAGACCCATGCGTGTGAGCATGCCAAGTCAGGTTGTGTTAGGGGCTGGGGGGGCAGAGGGTGTTGCCGTGTGCAGCGCTGCACTTCGTGGTAATATGAGGAGTGCTGCGTCCATTAACAGGTTCAAAAAGTTTGCTTAGAGTAAGGGGGGGGGAGGCGTGTAGGTGTAGGGTGTGCGTTAGTAACTTAATTTTCCTTTGTCTGCTAAAGGAAAAAACTTTTTGCAGCTTTTAATTGGAAATCAAAGTGAGTTATATAATTCATTTAGGCACTCAGAAATGCAGAAAGGGCAGCAACAGATGCCTAAGGGGGGGGGGGGGGGGGACGGCGTCTTCTGGTAATTGGACACTTTGTCTCCGTGACTACAATAAGCGGCTTTCTCTGGCCCCGAACAAATCAATTTTCCAGTCATGTGACTTTAAGCGGCCAGGCGGCAAATTAGCATAGTCGTACCAGGCTGGGTCCAAGGCGGGCAGACGTGCTAAACGCCGTTAAGTATGCTATAAAATATCAATTACAGTTTGCCCCAGTCTGCTACAGAGCACGTTGAAAGCTGAAAAGCTAATCGGAAAGTTGGTAAAGCTCTTTAAATACATTTTGCGGCATCGTGTACGCTTTTTAATTGACTTTATTGAGGCAGTATCGGACTGCTTAAAGGTATCTGCAGCTGCCAGTTAATAGATACCAGGAAAGCTAGATTAAGAAAGATTAAAAAAGAGAGAGAGAGTCAGTTGAGTGCACAAATGAAACAAACAAAATATTTACTCAACCGACTACTCAACACTCTGTATAATTACTTTGGAATTTGATTTAAAGTGTTGACAACAGTTTATAAAGTTATGACACCAAAGGACTAAACAAATTAAATAGTCTACTTATATTCAAAACCTTATGAAACTTGGAGACTAGTTAGATTATGATCTAGAGCATCTGTATACTAAATTTAAGAGCTCTAGCTTTAAAATACAATTGATAAAAGTGGCTGTTATAGGTAGGCCTTGCCCGCATTTATTGACTTTAGCTCAAATGTTCGTTGCATGTTTCTCATAAGCCTAATATACCCTCTTAAGCCACTCATAGTTACAGGGCATCATCATTTGAATGCAATTTGGGCTGGCAGCCGCAAGCGAGTCATCCTAGCGTGCAATTTCATATACAAATTAGAGTGTTGACTGGCCCAGAGCTGTGGCAAATCTATGCTGAAGCTGACAGCGGCACATCAGGCACTAAGGGAGGCAGAGGAAAAGGTGGAGCAGGAGGAGGAAGAGCTGTATAAGAGGCACAATCTGTGCAGTAACACCTGAGGCCATGTCCAATTGGCAGTTGCTGTTGCTCTCGACACTTACCAAGACACGATTCTCCGTTTTATCGCCTTTCGTTTCCAATTTGACCATATACTTGACCAAGATCTTTGTGTGGCGACCCAGTACAGATTTGACGCTTTCTGCAAAATAGAACAAAACGATAAAAAGATGATCAGTTGGTATTATTAAAACCACTTTACAACAATTACATAGGTCAAAAATAATTTCTTGTGCTACAACACGAATTTCTTATTTGTTTTTTCTTAGGAACAAAGTAAAATATTGGAAATTTTTAATCATGCATTCATTTTATATAGCTCCCTATATTTACAATCAGTCCTGTAAAGAAAGATTGCGTCGAATTGAGATATGACTGTGGATAATGTTTGTATTCAGAAAAAGTTTTGGTACTAAGAGAAATATAGTCTTTTAAAACATGTAAGAATGTCGAGCCGGATGCAGCGCTGAATCTTCTTTCAGGAATAACTTCAGTGTTTTTTATCCGATCCACGTGAAATTTGCACAGTAGATTAAGAGTCACCCAAGTATTATACATGTCAAATACCAAAGCTGTATATTTAAAATTGTCCCTTTGAATCGTTTTTATCGATTTGCGGGGTAGCGTGGCGAGATATCTGAAATCTGAAACAAACTTGATCTGCTTATGGTACACAGGAATATACAGGAATAACTAACTCTCATAGTTACTGAGATCGACGCTTTTATCCGGACAGACAGACAGATGGACCTTGCCAAATCGAATGTTCTTTTAATACTGATCAAGAATGTATGTATATACTTTATAGGGTTGGGGATGTCTCCTTCTACCTGTTACATACATTTGCACAGATTTAATACCGTTTTTTTTTAACCATTTAATAGATACAGGGAGTAAAAATCTTAGAAAATACATATGTTTTCTGATTCTTATTTATTGTATTTCTTTATTTGAAATCTGAGTTAACTAATTTAGGGAATAATTAAAGTACTTAATCCTTACTTAGGTCAATTGAAATGCACTTTTCCAGGTGGTTTCATATAGAAAGATCTTAAGATTCTCGATATCTGCTTTTGTTTAGTTTCTACGTGAAAGGTATGTAAGTTTACAAGAATACCTTTTAAAATTTGATAAGCACTTTACGATCTTAAGATTCTCGATATCTGCAAGTATGTAGAAATACATTGCAAACTTGATAAGCACTTTACTAAAGATAAAGCATACCTTATCACATTAGAAATTTGAAGGTGATTGAAAACTGAGGTTGATTGAAATGCAGTATTATAAATAGAGGTGTTAGTCAAGTCAAGATTAAATTGCGTTATCAAAAGAGGTCTTGTGTTGACCTGAGCTGTACAACAATCAATTGCGTTCATTATTTGTATGGTTATAGATATTAGCTCTATTGTATGCGAGAAAGCACATATATTTCGCATTATGCACGCGTCGCGTTTTTTTTGTTGTGCATGCCAATTGCGAGGGTTATATCATATATATATATATATAATATATATAAGTACATATAGACGGGTGACAGCACCTCGTATATTGCCTATTACGTTTGTGTTTCTCAAACCAAACACGTAGGCACTTTATGAAGGCAACAAGAGTTTGAAATTTCGCTGAGTCTCACTGCCTGAGCCACCCCCTTGGCACAGACACTTGGGGTATAACCTCTGCGCGCCGCACTCCGCACTCCGCACTCCGCACCCCGCACCCCGCACCCCGCACCCCTATTTTCATTTCCATTTCAAGCTACTTAACATAGCTGCACACCCATACACACACAAACACACTCGCACACACAACGATGACGAATTTATTCAAAGTGAGATATTTTCATGTGCATTTGACAATGCCAACATAGCGGGAGCTGAGGGTACCTTGGGGTAAGGGGTGGGCTGGGCGACAGAGAACACTTTGATTGTTATTGTTGTTGTTGTTGTGGGTACCGGGTATAAGTATTATGTCATACGACAGGCACGCCAAATCTCAAGTATGCTCGGATGGCACAGGCAGGCAAAACCGGACAGGGAGAGAATTGAGGGCTGCAGGATGAAGTGGGAATCAGGCAATGGGTCGGCGAGTTATGACTCCTTGTCTGGGCATGTGCTCCCACAGGCAAAAATTGAATTGAAATGTCAAAAATGCTGGCAGCTAAAGAAAGAAGAGCTTCAAGATATTAACTTTAACAGCACTGAACATGCTATTATCAAATAATATTAGCTATAATTTAAGATTTACTTAATTGGCTAAAGGGTTGGTTCTTTGATTAGTTTTTAAGGAAGAACCTATGGATCCTTGTGGGATATAGACTAGCGCAGCCTAAGGTTAAGAGTTATGTTTAAGATTTAAGATCCAGCATCCATTTTTCAATACTATTAAACGTAAAATGATTGAAAATCCGAAACGCATTTTGGTGTTCTCTTTTCAGTTCTCGTATATCGAAGTTATGTTCAAATCGTTTTAGTTTAGATCCAGTAAAATTTGTTTATCGCATAACAATAATTACTTGGCTTTCACGAGCAAATTTGATGCCAAAGATTTTGAAACCAAAGAGTCTATTCCCTTCTCGAGAATTCTAAGAAATGCAATCTCTTGCTCGAAATCGGATACGCTTTTGCATATTAATAACTTTTGCAATTATTTAAGGCACCAATTTTCCAATGTTTGTATAAAATTTATTCAATACAATGATTTTATTTCCCTAAAAAAAAACTCCTTAGCATACTACAAATATAATATCAGCACTAATTTCAGTTCAAACTAATAACAAAATTAATTTTTTGATTCTATTTGAAGACCGTATGTTAAACTATATAAGTTGTTCGATAAAAAGAACCCAAGAGACTTTAAGGATTATAATATTGTTAAAACATTATTATTTTTAGAGACTTTATGCATTCCAAGGAGAGTTTTTTCAACAAATACTCCCAAAAGAACACTACTATAATCGTACTTCAATTTCTAAGCGGTTCGCATATGAAATCGTTTCAGTCCCATAGGCGAAATCAATTATATGGTCGAAATTCCTTAGACAAATGTTTATGTCTAAGGGAAAGTGAAAATCTAATGTATGTATGTATTCATATGGAAAAACTTGGCAATGGATTTGCATGAAGTATGCCATAAAAGACCAGCGGGAGCAATTAGGGCCCTGACCACACTCAACTAAACGGCCGCAAAATGTGGCCAAAACCAAAAAGAAAGACATTTGGCTTTAATCGGGAATTGGGAGGGAGGGTTGGAAGGGAGCGAACAAGCTGTGGTTGCTTGTGAGTGCCAATTGTGTATTGTGTTATGGGCAACATGGATTGTTAAGACCTGTAGACACGCACACACTATGGGGGGAGTTACACCCACCCACAGCGACGCCTGGCATTTATAATGGCGCCGAGCTATGCCAAAACATAAACTATAAAAGATATAGTATAAAGAAAAAACAAAACTTGGTTCCGGGGCATTACATTGACAATGATAAAGATCATAATTTTGATCAACATCATCATCATCATCATTGGACATGGCCAGCGAAGCGTCCAAGCGGCAACATTGACAGTTAACTCTGTGAGCCAGCAAAACATTTGGCTGCTGATTCTCTTAATTGCAGATGGAAGTGAATGAACTTTGTCAACGCTTTACAGCGCTCTCGTTCTCTCTCTCTCTCTTTCGATGAGTATGACGGTAGCCGCCGGCTTTGATTACCTTGTGTACTTTCTACTCTTTATACGTTGGGTGACACTATGTCAATATCATGATAACGATGACGATGACGATGATGATGAGAATGAGTACATAAAACAAACGAGAACTGGTGAAATGGTGGTGCATCCGGCATATGGAAATGAGGTAAACCTGAGACGAGCACACGTAATGCCCTACAATATTACATAAGTATATTGCGTGTACATATAAGAATAGTCGGGATATTTGACTTACTCATAAAGGCGGACATTAACTTTATGAATTTGTATGATGAGAAACAGAAAAATTATATATAACCCTAATCTTTAATTATAATTAAATAAAGAAATCTGCGCAGTTAATACAATCCAAAGAGCCAGATCAGTCTGGTAACAATAAAAAATAATAATAATAATAGAATTTGAAAAAGGAGCTATAAAGAATCTTATAGACCGAACTTTACTCAAATATCGTATGATAAATTGTTAAAAAACATAATCACATAATCATGATTAGGATATTCACATTCGTTGGTTAATTGGATTAACTGGTTAAAGATGAAAAATAAAATACCACAATCAAAACGATTTTGGCAAAAACAAAACAATTGGCCAAGATTTAATCAATATTTAACGAACTACGGGTTAATTGATATTTTGGTCTTAATTAAGTTTATTAATCCCTTAAGCCAGAGACCGTGAATACTAAGTTATAATGTTAATAAAACAAATGTGGCTAAATTATTTGCTTTTTGCTACACGGTATCTCGAAATCTCAGTAAAAACTAGCTAAATATAACAACCTAGACAAGAAAAACAAACTTTTATATTCGAATTTTATTGCCGAACTTTATGTGTTCGTTTATGATATCCTGTTAAAATGTAAATGCAATAAAGTTAATTATCTTTTACTAGTTTACTGACTCTGACTATGGAAAGTAAGTATTGCGACTTTGCATAATACATAATAAACACAGATAAATAATGGATTTACAATGGAATAAAGAAATTCTATATGCAATGCTTGATATCTGGCTTCGCTCATGAGCTTATTAGTCATTCTACAAATGGTAATTTAAAACCGGCGTGGCGTTCATTCACAAAATTTCACTATAGCTATTTCGTTGACCATGCTCCAAGCTGCAGGCTTGTAATTACCTGTCCATTTGTCTGCCAGTCTCGACTCCATTTCCGTTTAAAGGAAATTCGACTTTAATTGGCAACTGCGGTCAATTGGCTCAGAGCTTCTGCACGGTGATGAGCTAGTACAGGTCAATAGCTGCGATAACACGATAGCATTTCGATACTTTTCGGGTCAAAGAACTGATTCTGCAGCATTGTCGAAAAAGGTATTCTGTATGAGGTTGGGATGTACATACATATATGAGGGGGAGGGACGATTGTTGATCTGGGTAGCGGATTTTGCCCGCATTATAACTTTGACAGCATTCGTAAGGCCCTTGCAGTGGAAACACGATGAGTGTGACCTAATTCTAGTAAAGTTTTGTTGCTTCTTTTTTGCAGCAGCACAATGGCCGGAGATTACACGAGTTCAAAATACTCAGCTACAAGTGCAACTGTGGGCGTGTCCCTGCCTGCCTGCCTGGATGTCTTTCTGTATGTGTGCGTGTGTGTGTGTGTCGCCTTGTCTGCGCCTTTTATTACGACACTTGTGAAGTTTGTTGATTGTGCGCTCTTTTTGTTGCGTGTAAGCAAACATACACAACTACTTACATACTTAAATGCGTGTTGTGTTTAGTACAAAGGCTGTCAAAACTTTGGCGCGAACAAAATGAACATGAGACTAAAATCAGTTTTACAGTTTGACAGTAACTGTGTAGAGAAATACACGCATAAACTCAAGTGTACATATGTATGTAAATATTAGAGGTGGCAAAACAGCGATATGAAACACTAATCGAGTGTTGTGGAAAGTGATAGTTGAAAATATCGATATATCGAATTAAACCTTGGATAATAAAGACCTCTCGACATCATCGATAGTAACATCGTTGTTTTGCCAACTTTAATACAAGCACAAGTGTGTGTACACACATACATACGTAAGTATGCCAAGTCAAGCTCAAAGCTTTTCTCACTTGCAAAGGATTAGGCACAACAGAGCGCAAGCAACGATTACAAGCAAATGTACATATGTAAGTACACACACATACATATACATAACTGATCACTCGTCTTACAAGTACTTTTTTAACTTATTAAGAATGCGACAATCGCTTCAATGTTTGCAAAAGAAAAACAACAACAATGGGCAAGGCCTCTGTCGCAGTCGCTGCTGATGCTGCTACTCAGCTGCTTAAGCTAACGGTACAGCAGCTGCCAATCAAATGCTAAAGTCAAGCCAAACGCAGCACAAAAGAAAGTTAAACGAAGATTTTTATTTTCGTTTTCTTTACACACAACTTTGTGATTACTTTACGTTATGTTAATTATATTTGCACAATGAGGCAGCGAGGGTGAAAGAGGCGGAGAAATAGAGAGTGGGCGTAGGAGGCAGACAAAAAAACACACACACACACAGACTGGTGGCTATTGCAATTTACTTTCGCGTGAGCTATTAACAGCTGACATTTTTGTTGTTGCTGCTGGTAAGATGAACAGCTGTGCGCTCGCCGCTGTTAAGCCTGATGCTCTTGACTGACCCTGAAGTTGAAGAAAATATTTAACAGAGGGACTGTCAAAGTGTAAATTGCTTTTGTTCTAATTGCTTCTTCGTACGTGTGTCTATTTTAAACGGCACCTCAGTCTCTTGTATAGTCCAGTGGGCGTGCGGTTAAATTTATTTGACCTCAAAACGCAGTTTTTGCTGCTGCGCGAAATTTGACACAGAGCTTTCAAGATGCGGCTGCTTGACAGCGCTCACATTGTTAAAGCTATGAAGAGCAATAGAAAGCGACAGGTTACCCACACGCTCACACACTTTTTGTGCCTCTCTCATTCTTATTCTCTCTCTTTCTGCCCCCTTCCCTCTCTTTTTTAGTTACCAAAAACAAATGTGGAACAAGCCAACACAACTGGGCAGCAAGGGGTCAGGGATGCGAGCGAGTGAACATTGCAGGCGCATCATTAACGTCACTTGTTGTTGGGTGACACAATTTTCACCCAGGCGACCTCAAAATGGAGCAGACAGCAGCACCTGAGCTTTGGCTGTGTTAGTTTTCTGCGTTAGTTTTCTTGCCGGTAGAGTTGTATCGAATAGTGTACACTTAGCTTTATTAAACTAACCTGCGTACTGAACCAATGAACTAAGTTTCTGTTTATGGTTCAGTTTTATTCGTATGAGTCCCATATCGCATATCGTTCAACTGATTTGAACTTCAAAATTGTGCTGTCGTTTGTTGGAACCCTTTGTTCGAGTCGTTCTCTCATTTCGGCTGTCCTTCTATGGATTAATTGAACGATTATGTGATTCAAATAACTCAAATCAAAGATTAGTTCGTTCACTGGAAATTGAACCACCAAACTACTCTAGTGAACTAGAAAGTACAACTCCAGTTGCCGGTGTCAATTCTGCGCGCTTCTTTAAGTCGTTATGCCGTCAAACGAGTTCTGACTTCGCCGCCACCAACTTTCAATCTGCCCAAATTGTCTCGTCGACGAATGCAAAATGTGTGTGTTTCACTAATGAGACGCAAGTTGCAGGCAGGATAGCTGGAAATGGAGCAAGCCGGGAAACTGGCACACGCACACTTCAGGCAAGACACGCAGAGAGAAAGAGGAAACGAAGCAAAGAGAGCGATATATAGCGAGCGAGAGAGAGAGCGTATTGGAAATGTTAACTGGCCAGCAGTTAACGTTAATTGCATACAATTTGCAATTAGTTGCATTGCAAATGAGCAAATGGCAAACGTTTAATTGACTCCATGAATTATTGAGCGGGTGCATTTATTGGCCAGCGCGTAGTATGTAGGTCAACCAGGGGTCACTCCGACATTTATACACCTACGTAAATATAAAACTCTCATGGCCTTCACTGCCTAAGCCCATCCAATAAATTTCCATAGTTTTGCATTTTTAGGTGGAAATTAAAGCTCGCACAACTCTTTAAAAAAAAAAAAAATAAAAAGTGGAGCCATAAATTTTTGGGAACTAGTTTTTGGGTCTTGCGACACAAACCAAGCAAATGTGTGTGAATCAATAGCAATTTGGATTTCTATAGCGAATTTAATGCCAATGTTTGCGTGGATTAATCTACAACAAAAGGAATTAGAGGCTTTCAGCATTTAGTTTAACATTATAATAAACAGACTGAATATTAAACACCCTACACAGTAAGCCTGGCTCACAATACGTTCGTTCGTTTACTTTAGTTTCTTTTATGTCTTTAATACAACATTGGAACTAAATTACATTTGGAACTACTAGTTCAGTATTAGTCCCAGAAGGACTGTGAAATTTCCCTGCTTCCGGAAATTCCCAGTTTTGCTCACTTATGCAAATAGGGAAAGGAAGATATTTCCAGCAGGAAGATACTTCACGGTGTTGAAATCAGAAGCTGTCCCTTTCTAAACCTAAATTTTAATCTACTGCTCCTCTTCGCAACCTTTCCAAGGAATGAAAAAGTGCTAAAATTGTGTTGCTGGAAGTAAAACGATCACACTAAAGACTCAAACTGAATAACTCTTAGATTAAATAAACTTTGGAACTTATTTAAAATATGAACAAGGCCTTGGAACCTATTCAGTTTTAAGTACATATACAGAAAAGTCTATAGGTCTACTTTAGGGTCCCTAATGTCATGTATTAATACTACTATTATAGCAATCAGATAAGTCAGCTTAAAAAATCCAATAATAGCGAACAAAGCAAATTACTTATAAGATATTTTTGTACACAAAATTTATAGATTATAGAAAACAATCATTTTATCCCTGACCGCATAAAATGTGGCGAAGTTGACGCTGTCGATAAGCCTTTCAAGATTTGTGTGTGTTTTGCAAACAAAGAGCCAACTACAACAACAACAACAACAACAACAACAAATGAGAGCTGTAAAATTTTGAACAAGTCAATTTCCGTTGAAAATAAGGTGAAGCACTGCCGGACGTCCCCCCCCCCCCCACCCAACCCCACCCCCACCCACTACCCGACCGATTGTTTTATGAAGTGCGAAAAACGCTGCTGGCCCCCTCGCTGCGATCCCCGCGCGCTTGCTTGTGCTGGTCAGAGAATGTTACGTGCATTATTAATGCACAGGATGACGCATCCACAAAGCCGAGCAGAGCCTTGTTGTTACATGTATGTATCTCACCTTTGTCTTTGGATTTCTTAACCGCGTCGCGTATCTGCACCTCTATAATGCGGCGCAGATACTGATCAATGTGATTCATCAGTTCGTTTGTGTACATTTTGTGGCACAAATAATAACAAGACTGAATATAAATAAATAATAGCAAGTGCACAATAACGTATCGAGTTCTTGGTCAGATTGGCCAGCCAATTAGCCCGCCCGAAATACGGTAATATCCAAGCGACTGGCCAGGCAGAGAGCGCAACGAAATCAGCACTGAGGCGAATTGCGCTAATTGCGATCGGGGCTTATCAGCACGTTGCGCTTATCAGGGCCGAGCATTCAATTTGAGAACGTGAGTGTGACAGCAAGCGTTGAGAGAGAGAGAGATTTGAAGAGAAAGAGAGCATTGTCTTGGCTGGGTGTGACCAAAGGTGCGCAATAGAAAACACGGCAGTCAAAGCGAGAAATGAGCTAGGCAAGTAGTAAGTAGGTGTATAATAAAGGTGTATAATCAAAAAATACGAATATGAATATAATTATTTATTTAAAAAGGTAAGAGAAATGAAATTTTAATTCAAAATTTAAATGACAAATGACAGAAAACAATGTAGAGCAAAAAGCATGTCCAATAAAACAATTTGCATGGTTCATCTTTGACACAGTTATAAGATTTGAAAGTCTGCGAAGATTATATTTATGAAAGATTTATGAAATTTGCAAGTCAACATATTTGTTTGCATATATTTGGTATGAATTTTAGCAATCGATTTTAGATGTTAAACTAAGCGAAAATTCTTTTTAAAAATAAAGCAGAGAAAAATAGAAAAGCAATTGTATTTGTAGCAATCATAAGTATTTGAATCTTAAATCAAAAAGGTCCAAAAAAACTATCCTAATGAAAATCAAAAAGTTTAAGCGAGTTGAAAGTTTAGGAAGTTATTGTAAACTAACAAGTCTAAAATTTTGAAAATGTATGGGAAGGCTAATAAATCAAAATAACTATTTTCAGAAGTTCATAAAATTTAAATAACTAATTATACAACAAATGTACAAAAGCGTTTCGAAAAGGTGCTTGATTTAAACCGGTTTTTGGCTTTGATTGGATGAATATTTATGAAATCTACTGCCTATAAAATTGAAAAGAAGATTATAGATTTCAAATTACATTATACTTATGTAATTTCTTTTAATGAAGGAAATAACAGCTACAATTTTACAAATATACTAAGAACAATAGTTTTCGTTATGCTTTTTGTGTCATCGAACAACCTAATTGATAAAGTGATAAAAATATATACTATGAGTATGTAAGCGATAAAATAATTGATAAAGTTTCATTATGATAGTATAGTATAGTATATATGGTTGCTTTGCTGTTGCCTTAAGTACGATTATAATAAGTTTGTTAAGACCGCTCAATTACGCCTTTGCCCGTTATCTGGAAGACCCGTGATTAGGTCGCTATCAGGCCACCTCTTTTTCCGGGGAACTTGGGGCCCCTGATGATTAATGGACACTCCCTGGCGTCGGCAGGTGTCCAAATAGACTAAAATTGGAAATAACACAACACACGGTGGCATAAATCAGACGCCCAATTGAGTATTGCCTGTTTCGAGTTTATTTTGATTTAATTTTCACGCTGGCATTTCTTGGGGGCGCAGCTGCAACATCAACAACAGCAGCAACAACAACAATTCGAGTGTGCAACATAAATAAAATTGTCAATGGTTCAGCTTGGCGCTTGTGCTCTAAATTCCAGCAGCACTCACAAATAAAACAAGAAAGAACGACTATCTTCGGAGTGCCGAAGCTATATACCCTAGCAGCAATGTTTTTTATATAATTTTAGGAAACTATACGAAGTATTCCAAACTCTCACTTAGTTTAGATGTACTACGAAAAGTTTTTCATACAAAAACTCATTTTTCACCACGATCCTATGTGATATAGTGCTCCGATTTTGACCAAATTTGCTCAGATTTTATAAACTCTCCAGAGACTTGCTTTGGGTGAGTTTGGTGAGGAAATCTTTACAAACAAAAAAGTTTTTCATACAAAAACATATTCTTCGATCGATCATTCCTATGGCAGCTATATGTTATAGTAGTCAGAAGCGGCCGGCTCCGACATATGTACTGCCTGGAGCAAAGAGAAGGGCCTGTGCCAAGTTTCAATACGCTGATTCAGAATATACATACTTTGTTGGGTCGGAAACGTCTCCTTCAGTCCAGTACACACTTCGAGACAAAATTATAGGGTATAGAAGAAAAACATTTGGTAAATTATGTGCATTGAAAACGAAATGTTTAAGTTTTAGTTTGCTAATTAGGCTAAGCTAATTGGCAGTTGACTGCACTCAGCTGGCAGACAACAAACACAAATACAACAAAAGGATCGCGCACAGTTGCACCTGGTGAGTGGTTAAGCCAGCCCCAAGACGAGGACAATGCGAGGAACACCTTCCAACTCGCGGAGGGGTGAACCGGGGACCCACTGGCGGCTGCTTCTGGACTCCTGTCATTGCACTCAAATCAAATTAGCGAGAATGCCAACGAACCTGATGAAAATTACTAGGTGGTTAGCCTCCTCTAACTGAAGTTGACGGTTTCGGTTTGTCAGCTGTTGTTGTTGTTGTTGTTGACTTTTCACGCCCGTCGCTCCAGTGCTCTGTCAAGCGTTAACCGATTTCCGGTGCCCATTATTATGTATCTATGTGGAATGTTAAAAAAGTAGCAACCTTTCAGCTAACTGCAATGCTTTAATCTTACAGACTCTATGAGCTTTTTTTATATATTTTTTTAATATTTATGTTTTTTTTTCATATTTTATTTTTGAAATCTTTTGCGAATAGTGTTCTGCTACCTTAGAGGCAACTGAAATTCTGCTTCTGAAGTTCTTTTATATAAACATTTAGGTTGAGGTTTGATATTGCTACTATTATGTACTATGGAGTTTATTATTTATTTCTGGGACTTTAAGTCAAGATTCTGTCCGGCAGGTCTTTAGGGTGGTAGAAAATTTAGTATGCAGATTCCTGCATACATTATGTAGTTTATGTGTGCTTTTATTGTTGCAGAGTTCATCGTATTCTTTGGGAAATCAATAAAGTGTTGTAGTGGCAAAAGTTCAGATCTCGTGAACTAAGTAAGACTGAAGTTTATGAATATAACTTGGGCCGGGAAAAATCCCTAGCTCTTAGGGCTTGTACGCATATTACGTAATCATCAAGGAGGTGGGGGAGGTATCAACCATATGATTACGCTTGATTACTTGGACGGGGAAGGGTCCTTAACATTAGATTACGTAATCTATCTAAGAGCCTTCTTTCACCAATTTTGTTTTAAAATTTCGGAAGAAATTAATATTGAATGATTACGTAATCAAAGGGAGGAAGGTCAGCCAAATGCATATTTTTGATAAGAAAATTAATTAATATAAACAAATGTCACATAAATATTAAGACAATTATTTAAACAATTATGCATATGTATATGTAATAATATTTGTATACAAATAAATAAATAAATATTTAAACTACAATGGGAATGCTTTCTTCATCATGACGATAACGATGATGATAATGATGATGTGACCAGCTGCGTTTAGTATTTCCATGTCTGATATTGAGGCGCTTTAAATGGCATCCAAGCAAAAGCTCTGACTAACAGTTATTTACAAGCAAGCACACGCACACATACTTACATAAATGAACACACAGACAATGCGTGCTTGCAATTGTATTGCACTTGTGTCTGTTTGTTGATTTTGTTTATCACGCAGTTATAAGGCCATAAATGATGCGGCCAATGCTTCTGGGCAATGCTTATGTTGTTGTTGTTGTTCTTGTTGTTATTGCATTTTGTTCCTTCTACTTTCTGTATTTTTTTTGCAGCGCTCAACTGAATTTCAGCTCAATTAAATATCATGGCGAGAGCAATTAAAAAGCGCAAAGTATGCGTATGTATGTGAAACACAACATACAAGCATACATATGTATGTACGTATGTATGTGTGTGTAGAATATATAAGCTGCAGTTGCAGAGTCACTGGGCAGCGCCCCTCAAACTGTGCCGGTACTACTAAAGCCCTTCAATCTGAATCCATCTTCTAGCCGGGCACCGGGCACAAGGGGGGAGCAGTCAGTGTGGCAAAACGGAAGTGCGACCAAAAGCCAAACACAAAGTAGAAGCCGAAAACAAAACACCAAACGAAAGAGGGATGCAAAGATGCAATTTGTGCATGCAGTTCTGCTTCAAAACAAAGAATATGATGAGAGTGTGAGTGTGACTGTGAGTGTGATTGTGTGGGTGTCTTGAAGGTGTGAGTGGAACGATTACAATTCCGATTACGATTACTCACCATTGAGGTCCTTGGTTAATTGCGAACGCGTCGACATTTTGGCTGGCCCCAAAAAACTGATTGTTGTTGTTTATAAGTTTTGTGGCGAAAGTAGCAGCAATTTGGCAGCGAGTGAAAATGAAGTCAAACAGGAATAACCAGCAGGCGGCAGAGGCACAGGCACAGGCACAGGCACAGGCAGCGGCGGATGCGTGCTTGTGCAAAGGAAAGGGCTCAAGCAATTTAACGTTTGTTGTTGTTGTTGTTGTTGGCTTTGTTGTTGCTGTCGATACAATTTCAATCCTGAGACGCCTCGCACAAAACTGGATTTGAGGCTCGTGTTTCAGCAGGAACAGGAACAGACTTTAATTGTTGATCAGACATTTTGCGTGTGTGTTCCACTTTGGCAACGGTTTTTCACATCAATTTTCTTTTATTTTATACACACACACACTCACTTGCACAACACACACTTTTCACGGATTTTCCACCCTCGCGTCGGGGGATATCAAATAGCTTAAAAAAAACTCGTAACGAGTTTGGCATTAACTATTTAATAACTTATACTAAATTAATCTATGCATATATTTAACACTTATAAAATCTTGGTGTTTTTCTTGTCGTTTTTGATGTTGTTTTGTTTGAATTTGTTTATTTGCCTAGCAATTCTTTGATTTCGTTAAATTTCGTTGCCGCACAGCAAATTGAACACTTCGTGGTGAAACTGGGCGGCGCTTTATCAATTGACTTAATGCGCTGCCTCAGTTCATTTATTGACTAATAAATTTCGCAGTGGTTTGCAAAAATTGCACTTAAAAATTAATAAAAATTCAGCGCCGACAACGCGAACAGCACACACGATGAATGGAAAAGCGTTTGGACTACTGCACAGTGTGACCAGGTTGTGCAAAGCACAATATAATTAGGTGCCGCCACAAAAAATACTAGACAGCTGTTATAGTAGCTGTGCAAACATTTCTCTCGCCTCAAATTTTATTAAAATTTTAATATACTTCGAAATTGTTTGTTTATTTAATCAACTGGTAAAGATTTACCAATAACCAATTTGATCAATAATTGTTTGCAATGGCAGCTCTAAATTAACAGCTTTGTCAAATGTCCAGAAGCAAGTAATTTTGCAACACTACAACACTGCTGCAGGCTGAATGGCGCTTGAACTAAACGCTAGAAGAAGCAGAAATATCAGTTGAGCATACAACGTTTGGAGCGCTAAAATGGCAAATGTGCGCTGTTTGCAAAAATTCTTAAGATTACAAAAGTTTGTGCTGCCAATCAGTAAGTAAACCAATTATTAAGCCCCAACTGTTAACACACGCCAGTGTCGCTTAGCGCCAATTTGGCAATTCGCCCTTACGCATACATTACGACACTACAACGAACAGCTGATATTTTCTACAGCCTTGTTTGTCAGACGGGGCGGGGGCGGGGCACTTGGATAGAGCAAATGACGCCGCTGCCGGTATTGTCAGCTTGTTTCGAATATTCTAATAAAAATCAGTTAAAAGTAAAGTGTGTGTAAATAAAAATAAGAAACTAAACGAAAATGAAGCCAACTACCGATGCCGACAATCTGCTGCGGCTCATCAAGCAGCTGCTGCTCGAACGCGCCTTCGATGGCATCAAAATGCTATTTCAGAGCCCCGCGGAGGCTGAAAAGAATTTGCCAAACATGCCCATCATTGCCCTTGATCTTTACAATGATGTTTGCGCACCAACACTAACGGATGATACCAATGTGGAGGATGCGCCTCTGTTCGATTGCGTCAATGAGCTGCTCAAGATTGTGGCCCAGTATGCGCCACTGCAGCAGTTTATGCTGGAGCTGATGGAGAAAATCGAGGAGAGCACTAGTATTGCCATATTCTCGGCATATTTGCGTGCTTTGCAGGTGGTGCTGCTGCGTCAGGGCAACTCGAAGCCGCAGGCTGTCGAATGGTGTCTGGCCTCCATTGTGGGGCGTGTGCGTGAGCTGCCGCTGCCGGCTTACATAACGGAAGGCTATGATGAGCAGCAGGCGCAATTGCTGGAGCAGGAGCAGAGCGTTGAGGATTTGATGGCACACTACATCACAATACAGCTGTGCTATGAGCCGCTGCTCAAGGACACACTGCTACAGGACAAGCGCTTGGACATCTTTCGTGACTGCAACCTAAATCGTCGCAATGTTTTTACCTGCTTTCTGCTGCAGCTGCTGGGTAAACCGCTGGCTTTGCTGGAGCTGGGCAATGTGCCGAAGCGACCGCTGCAACCGGGACAGACGCGCGATTGTGTGCCAAGTCCTTGGCGGCGTGGCCCAGAGCAGACTCAACGCAATTATTTGCTGACACGTGCCAATGCGGGAAAAGCTCAAACCTACGTACAGCAAGTGGTTGCGAGCCTCACCCGGGATATAACACAGCTCATTGGCGATCCTTACTATTTGCTGGGCTTGGTCGAACGACGTGCGCGCTGGAAGCGCCGCCTGGACGCTGCCAAAGGCGTCTTTGAGATGAGCAACCATAATATATTTCTCATCGATGAAAAGCTGCCACTGACCGCACTTGCCATGTATTACCATGCACTGTTCGTTGGCCAATTGATGCCAGTCACGGCGCCTAAGGTTTATGCGCCCCTCTTTCTCTTCGAGTCGACTATTTATCTAGTTTCTGTGCTGCTGGAGCAGCCAGAGCCGCCGCTGCAGCACTGCGGCCTGCGTCTAAACGATTTTGTACTAAGCATACTCACAGAGGCAGTGCCTCAAAATTCACTGGATCTCGAGGTGCACAAGCGTTACTGCGAGGCGCTGTGCAAGATAACAGGCTACTCGCCGCAGGAGTCGTTGCGCCAGTTGGGCCTGCAAGCCCTGCATCACTATATACTCGCTTTTGAGGATGCCGCCAAGTATTTCATACTCAAAAATCTATTGGAGACGCTGCAGCATGACGGCATCTTGGGCTATTTGGCGGGCATGTACAAGGATCTGGTCGCTGAGGCTCTCAGACAGAATTCAATGCTGCCAGATGTCTACAGCGGCGCCAAGTTTCGCACATTGCTGCTGCACTGCGTTTGTGTGTTGCCGCAGGATGTCAAATCGGATCTGCTGCTCCACTCTGTTCGACTCTCAAATGCGCTCAACATTTTGCGCTTCTTCGCCTTGGCTGACATGGGGAATCGCACAGGCTTCTGGTACATGCTGCCCGAGATTGAGCAGCGACTGCTGCAGCCGTTGGGCAACGCTCTCAACTTCTCACTGGCCCACTACAAGGCGTACAGGGAGCGTGTGAAGAACGGCCAGAGTGCCTCGGATGATGCACTAATGCAGAAGCAGCTCAATATGCTCGCCGTCAACATCAGCAACAGTGGCATGGCCGGCGAGGGCGATGCCGAGGGTACTTTGCCGGATATTGGACACGAGGAGAAGCTGGAGGTTTTGGCCGGCTCCATAACTGGCCTGGAGGCGCTGCGTGTACTCTATTTGCTGGCCACGGAGCGGCTGGAGCAGAACGCCAGCAAACTCAAGCAGATACAGGACCCACCCACGCCCATGGAGCTGGAAATCGAGCAGACTTGAATCTAATCATTCAATTTGGCATTTCAACTATATCCACAACTAAGTTTATAACGAAAGCGAAATGAAGACAACTTTGTGACTTATGTTTAGCTTTGATTTGATTTTGGGCAGGGGCATTTGTTTGGGTTTGGATTTCACTGCACATCTTTTTATTTTTATTTTGTATTTGTATTTTTGAACAGCAGGTGCTAAATGGCCAACAAGCTGCTGTGGGGCCAAGCAGCTGCTCTTGTCTGGTTAATTGTGCTAATTAATTGCGCAGCACACAGTACACGCTTAAAGCGCTTACTTGTTTTCGCGACCTCCAATGTCATCTTGGCTAATTTTTAGTTTATGCTGACAATTAGAGCAACATTTACCATACAAAACAAACTGGCAAAACAATGAAATCTGCTTTACAGGCACATTAAATTGGCAACAATTAAACTCACATTAAACTTGAAGATATTAGGAAAGTTCAACGAGTTCTTGCATCAAATCAGGTTTTAAAGCACATTAAGACTTTGCTAGATAAATTATAATAAAGCTCAAAGATTAACTGTTTGATGATCTAGTTATACTCTGTTCCCGAAGGGAAAAAGAGTATATTGGGTTTGCGAAATGTCCGTCTGTCCGTATGAACGCAATTTTGTTCCACACCCTTAAAGCTAGAGCAACCAAATAATACAATTTATGAAGTCAAGGTCTGTAAGGATGGAGTCATCAAATTTGTCATACAGACTACAGTTTCCAAATTCACAAATACCAAACTGGGAACAGAGTATTCTGCTGTCGGACACGTTCAACTGCAACGTTCTAACTTATTCTTACATTAATTTTCCAAATGGTGCGTACTAGTATTTATTTAACATGTTTAACCTAGTATTAAATAGTCAAATGCGCACTAATTCTTAACATTTGAACTTGTTGGCGCGTTAAACTTCTTGAATTCCTCATTTTATGATTTTATACAACTGCAGGGGGTATTCAACTGTTATCAGGAAATGTGTAAAACATTCTGTACCAAACTTAACAAGTGTGCATTGCATTATATATTGGTTGAATCAAGATAGTGCTAGTATAACTTATATTATGCCAACAGTTGACATAGAAACAATCTGTCGCAAATTGAGTTCTTTGAAGACAGTTCTACAGGAATTACTATATATTCCTATTACCTATCAAAGCCGCTATTTCATGTTGTTTATAATTAACAATTCTTTGTTAATTAAAACAAGAAGCGATCCAAACAATCACTTGGTTCCATCCAAAAGTCACACATTTGGCAAGTTGTGTACGAGTATATATAGTATATTCAAATTCAACTGGCTGAATAAATCAATATTCATGAAATGCAAATGCAATGCACTCGAGAACAAACGCAACAAACAGAAGCTTGGTTCAATGTCAGCCAAAGTAAATGAACATTTTTATAATTAATGTTATAAGTTATTATAATTTGACTGATTGTTTGATCGAATTCGAATGCGCGACGAACTGTTTCCCATTGTTATTGTGGGAACCCTTTGTTTTCAGCTGAGAATAATTTTCTATTGTTTGTTTGCAGATGCGCAAGCTTGTTTGCTGGAGGCAACATGCACGACACGGACACAGGCATCCTTTCACACAATGCAGCAGCAGCAGTTGCAGCAGCACAAGCCAGGATCGTTGACACGCAGCTACAGCAAAGACAGCGACAAGCTTAAGGATTTTCGAGAGCGCGAAGAGCAACGCGAACGGGAACGCGATGCCGCTGACCAGGCCAAAAGCACACAGAGCAACACGGCGGGTGTTGGCGGAGGAGTGGGACCAGATACTGGCAGCGAAGAGCAGGCGGCCAAGCAGGCCAAAGTTGATGGCATTCGTTGCAGGATACTCGATGCTGCCATGCAGCATGTGCCACAGCACGGTTGGACCAAGCAGGCCATTGTGCTCGGCGCCGAGGAGTGCGGCTACCCAAGCGTTGTCCATGGCATGTTTCCCGAGGGCGGCTTTGCACTCGTCTCCCACTTCAACGGCAACTGCAATGCCCAGCTGGTGCAGTGTCTGCGACAGCAGACGGATAATGGCCAGAAGGAGATATGCGATCCGGTTGATTTTCTGGTCCAGGCCGTGCGCCAGCGGCTGGAGATGATTGCCACATACAAGAAGCAGTGGCCACAGGCCATGGCGCTGATTGCCCAGCCAACAAATGCATCCACAGCGCTGGCGCAGGTTTTGACGCTGGTCGACGACATCTGCTATTATTCTGGCGATCGTTCCGTGGACGTAAGTTGGCTTAATCCTCAACTCTTATAGTGTTGTGAATTTGATCAACTTTCACAGTTTGGCTGGTATACGCGGCGCGTTGGACTGGCGACGATTATGAAAATGACGGAGTTATATATGCTGCAGGACAATTCACCCGATCACGCCCAGACATGGGAGTTCCTTAAGAATCGCATGGACGAGGCTGTGCAGCTGCAGATGACCCTTGCCCAGACCGAGGGCGTGACACAAACCTTTCAACGTTCCTTCAACTCTGCTTTCATAACGGTAGGCAACAGATTGATACTATATGTTCTAGCCAAACTAATCCCAACTCTGTTCTTCCTTACAGGCGCGGAATATACTTGGCCTGGGCTACACTCGCCATTAACCAGTTCCAGCCGAATGCAGTCCAAAGAGAAAGAGTTATGTAAAGAAAAATAATATATATACATATATATACAAAGATTTACATTGTGTATAAACCAACATTTATATATGTCTGATATACATATGTATATTTTCATATTGATATTCAAGCTGGTCGATATTCTGTATTAAGTATTCTTTTTGTTTATGCGGAGTTCTCAATCGTGATTAGAAATTTATTGAAATAATCACGATTGAGAACTACCGTCTAAGCGTAACCAAATATTTCATTCTTATGGGAACGTGATCGATCAGATACAATTGAAATTTAGTCTAGTTATGGGGGGCGACATTATTTTGTATCATTTATCCATTTTGTTGAATTAAAAGTTTGTCATTTGGGACCCTTTATAAGCAACACTTTTATATCATAATCAGATCAGTTGATCAAAGCTTTACTTGGTTAATTTGTACTGTGTAAATGGTTTCTTATTGTTTTATTATTTTTTAATCACACAACTATGAAACGCGCAAGATCCAGAGACTGCTCCAATTTCATTTCCTTGTTACGAGATGTTAGAAGCTCCTGTCGCCATTGAACGCCTATCAAGGATGCGATGTTGGGGGTCGGCTTAAGGATAGGATGCGCGACACGGAGGTTTCTGGTCGCCCACCTTTGCCAAACATTGTGGCATTTTTGGCCATGCGGGCATGCACGGGTGTCACTTTCTCTGAAATGGGGTAACGGGACGTCCAGGTCCAGGTATCATTTCTATTAGGGGGCTCCTGATAGAGCACTGGTATGTTATTATCCCAATACTTTCGCGGATTGTTGCCAGACACAGGTGGTCCTCCGAGCGGAACAGTTCTCTGCTCTGGGCTTGGTTTTTTAGGACCCATTGGTTCCATTACAACGATTTCAGCACCGCCAGCTTTGCGTTCTCCAAATGATCCCACACTGATGAATGGTCTTCCTCTACGCCTGACACCTTTGGCACTGACCTTGTCAGCCACCACATTGCAATACAGGTCCGAAATGCCCTTGCAGAGATCACTTTGCTTAACCGGTCTGCGATGGGGCGTGGGATAACGATGCGGCTCCTTGTGGTCCCCTCTGTTCGGTCCGTGGCAATGACCGGCTACCTGTCGCACTGGACAGAGTGGACATGAGTAGGGTATTGGCGCACAGGGCGTGCATTCCATGCGGCAGCAGTGATGGCACATTTCCTAGCTCTGCTATTAAAAATGCAAAATTTTAAGACAATTTCCAAATAGTTTTTGTATTTATGGTTAGAATTTTCTACGTGTACTACAACATTGAAAAGCCATCTACATCAAGTTTAAAAAATAAAATAATTCATTATTCAAGCTTGGAATCTTTGTATTTGTTTCTGAATGGAATGTAAATGCCATTATTAAAAATATTTAATCAAATAACAATTTAGATTTCTTAAGGCTTAATGAGCTCGATGAACTATTTGTCATCAATACTACAAGAACCCATCGACTCCTTGAGTTTATACGATCGTTGTATAGGCAGATGTAATGGTTGATCTCTAGAACTGTGGGGAGTTAAGAATCCTTATGCAGTATCCTTATAACGAACTTAGTTTGGTGAGCTTCATAAAAACATCTTTAAGAACCCAAGTTTTTGATTTTAAATTGTGTTATTTTATCGTTCCTAGAACTTTTTATACCCTAGCAGAGGGTATTAGAATTTTGTCTCGAAATGTGTAATGCTTTGAAGGAGACGTTTCGGACCCAACAAAGTATATATATTCTGAATCAGCATCAATAGCCGAGTCGATATAGCGATGTCCGTCTGTTTCTATACAAACTAGTCTCTCAGTTTTAAAACGATCGTTATGAAACTTGGCACAGACCCTTCTTTTTGCTGCAGGTAATACATATGTCGGATCCGGCCGGATCGGACCACCATAAAATATAGCTGCCATAGGAATGATCGGTCGAAAACAATGTTTTTATATGAAAAACCTTTTTGATTTATGAAGATAATCTCACCAAACTCACCCAAAGCGAGTCTCCTAAGATATACAATCTGCCCAAATTTGGTCAAGATCGGAGCACTATATCACAAAGTTTTTCATACAAAAACTCATTTTTCACCCGACTGTATGGCAGCTATCACACTCGGGTGAAAAATGGGTTTTTGTATGAAAAACTTTGTTCTATAATTTTATAAAAATCGGACCACAGCTCCCATAGGAACAATCAGACGATAATTGAGTTTTGTATAAATACTTGTTTTGAATTTATATTAATAATGATCAACATTTAATTTCTTGTATTATGGGCTCCTACGACTTCTTTGTCTACAAAAGCTTCAGTTATTATAATATCCAATAGGTAATTAAATACTTGATAGTTACATAAATACTTGGAAAAACACACATTTACAATTGTCCTTTTGGACTTGTCATTTATTTTTGTATTGTCTGCTATTTGATAATTTTGCAGCTAGTTAACATTGTTTGTTTTAAATATAATCAATACCTCCATGCTTATAAAGGCGTTTACACACAAATCCAAATAATTACAATTCATTATGTATTGCACTCTAAACAATTAAAATACATATAAAATAAGAGTCGAGTTAGTTCAATGGCTGCAGATAATGACCAACATCGGGGGTTAGCAGCTCCACTTGGCTATGGATTTAGAGATAAATCGGATTAGAAGACAGGCAATACCCTGTACCAGCAATGCTCACCTGTGGGGGTTGCTTGGTTGTTCATAGGTATTGGCATGGACATTTTGCTGTTGCTGTTTTATGCGCTGGGGCAGCTCATTGGTGGCCATAATCATGACATCAAGACGCTGCTTGAGATCGGCAAATGTGGGTCTATGGGCGGGTATGGAGCACCAGCAGCCTTCCATCAGTGTGAACCTGTCGGATTTTGTATGTTTAAGGTTTGTTATTTCTATATTAACAATCAAAACCACATACAATTCATCAGTACAGCCCTCGGGACGTTTCATGCGCTGTCCCTGACGCAGCAGCTGCAGCAAATCCCTGGGCGAGATGGAAGGATATGGCATGCCCCCCAAAGTTGTGATTTCATAGAGCAGCACTCCAAAGGACCAGCTAAAGTAGGATTTAAGTATGACTTACAGCGCCACTCATATTAATTACTTACACATCACTCTGACTGGTGTACACCTGATGCGTCAGAGATTCCAGAGCAAGCCACTTGATGGGCAACTTGCCACTGCCACCCGATTTGCGATAGACATTCTCGTGGTACACATCGCGACTGAGACTGTAGGCAATACCATATTAAGTCCAGGTAATACCTATGTTTTGGACAACTTACCCAAAGTCAGCAATCTTAATGGTACGATCCAGTGAGATGAGCACATTGCGAGCTGCCAAATCCCGATGTACGATCTTGTTCTGTGCCAGGAAATCCTGAAGAGAATAAGCTTGGAGTTAGGACTGAATAGTCGAGAGATCATAAGACAGCGAAAATTCAACCTCAGTCCACTTTCCCGATGTGTAGAGCGGTGTACCAGAGCCCAATCGATCTACTTCAAATACCGTAAAGAAAGACGGCCTAAAGCATGATTCCAAATGCATTATTCAATAACTTGAAATTAACAACAACAAAAAAATTCGTGTTTCCTCAATTCCATTTTGACAACATCACATTGAAATATACATTTTCGATACCCAACAAAAAGTGGTAACTATAACCTGACTTATTATTACTGATTACTAACTCACGGCATACTGGGATACAGAAAGTGTAGGAAACCGGAAGGGATCGAAACCCGTGAGCACCTTTTCCCTGGAACATCTGTACAACATGTCGAGCTCTCTTAAGAAGCAGACTTAACTATTTTCTAGGAGGAATCGATGCTTATTATTCTCAAAAAAAAGTCCTCTACCGACTTTTAATGAAGCGGCCTTCCAAGACACAATGATTGTCTATGTAAGGTATTCTATTTCCTCAATCTAAACCCATCTAGGCTAAGGACTCACCATGCCAACGGCGACTTGTTGCGCAATGTCCAGCAGATCTGCATAGCTCAACGGCTGTCTTTGGGAAGGATTGCCAGTCACAGGTGGGTTAAAGTACTCCTGATTCTCGAAGCTCACAGTGCAGCTCTTGGCAGGTTTTTTATCCTTATGTGTGGGCTTCAAGATAGTCTTGAGACATTCCACAGCTGGTTGATTTGCATCGATGTTCTCAATGTAGTGCAGTCCATAGGATTTGTTGTCTGCCGCAAGGGTAGTCTTCGTGTGTTTGTTGCTATCCATTTGATTGCTGTTGTGGGAGCGCTCCGACTCGGTTTCCTCCTCCAGCGTGGACAGCATGGAGCTGTTAATATCCTCAATGCGGGTATCGTGCTCAAGTAGACGGCGTAATCTCTGCTGAGGCGGCTCCTTGGTTGTTCTTTGGTTGCACACAACTTCTGGAGTGGGTTTCAGAAGCGAATCATTAGCGCTGCGATCCTGTCGGAATTTCCACTCATTTCTAAAAGGATATGCATGAGGCAGGTCATTAAACTGTAGAGCCTTAGACCATAGTTACCGCAGAAAGCTCTGCAGGCTGCCCAGACCGCAGTATTCGGTAAGTAGCATCATGCAATTACTAAACCTGGTTGAATAACCCACAATGCCCACAATATTTGGATGCCTGCCCACGGCCTTGAGCACCTGAATTTCGCACTTGAAAGCCTGAACATCCTCCTCATTGGGTTGATCTGTGTAAATGGTTTTAATATATTATGGATATGTTGTCGATAGTTTTACCTTTAAGCAGCTTGACGGCCACCTGACGCTGCTTGTAGACGCCGCGACGCACCAGTCCAAAGGCACCCTCGCCCAGCACATCCTGGAGCAGCACGGCATGCGGCTGCACTTCCAGCTCGTCCTCCGGCTCAAAGCTTTCTTCCGCAGTGAGTGTGGCCAACAGGTTGCTGCTGTCTACCAGCGACAAGTGAAAGTCGCTGGATTGATTGGGCGCACTTTTCAGGTCCTTGGTCTCCAGATGCTTACACTCCTGACGGTTGTGCCAGCGCAGCGTCCACGAGCACAGGATGACGATACAGCAAATGGGCACAAAGAGGAAGAGTATCAGCTTGACCAGACTGCTTTCTATGGAACGTGGAAAGTGTGAGCAAGAGACTTGTGCCTGGCATGACAGGGCATGCACCGCTAACCTTGCAGCCAGGACTCCAGCGGCACCTTGTCCAGGAATTCAATGCTGGCATTCTTGCCGCCCTGCGTCTGGGCCACCAAATGCACCTCAAAGTGAACGCCCAATATAACTATATTGGGTATATAGTAATAGCTGGCATTGCGGTCCACAATAAACTGGGCCTGCTTGCTGTCCTTGTGCAGATCGAGTATGTATAGCGTATAATAATCCGGCAGATACTTGGGCAGCGACCAGCTCACATTCAGTGCCAATATATCCTGATCAAAATGCAGCTGCTGCACGCTCACATTGCTGGGTTGCAGTGGTGCTGTGAAAGGAGGAAGAATTCTGACATGGAAACAAATAGGATATCTAATGCCAACCCACCGCAAAGTGTGTAGTTGTGGTTAAACCAGTCCAGGCAGCTGGGCGCCTGCACTATAAGCCATTGCACAGGACTCTCCAATTGATTCTTGTTATTAACTGTGCGCACTCCCACCTTGAACTGCTCCCCAAATTCCATGTTGGGTATGACATATCTGTAGAGCTGACGAGGCTGTGGAAGGGAAAGTTGATAATCGAAGTTGAAAGAGTGAGAACTGATGGCCTTAAAAGTGAACTTAGTTGTGATCAGATCAAACTACGTACTTATATCATAATTTGTTATTAAATGTAATAAAATAATAACTGTGTTTAATAGATATAGATATATGTTCTTTCTGTTTTCTTTAGATTGAGGGAATATCCGCCCAAATTCAAGCCCTTAACGAAATATATCATATACTAGCTCCCATTGGAATAATGTGTTTATTTAGTTTAATAAGATAGCAGATATCTTTTCTATATGATTCTAATCAAGAGTACGTTTCGATACTAAGTTCCATCTTATTCAATTCAAAACTTCAGTTCTTAAGACACTTTTTAAATTATTATTGGTTCTCATTTTTGAGTACTCACATCGCGAAATTCCACCGGTGTGGGCGCCTCCATGCTTTGACTATCCGTTGAGAAGTATATCATATCAAAGTAACAGTTGCGTTCTACAAGATATACACGATTTTTAAAAGATATGCTATATCATATATATGTAGTTCTCAGTCATTACCTGCCGATGGTTGCCACTCAACTTCCGCTGCAATACGTTGCCAATTGTCAGGCTGCGCTTGGAACCCTCTTAACTTGACCTCGCCCATTTTGCTGGGCTGATAGCCAGCCTTCAAGGTCCTGAAAGGCTCCTCGATGGTTATGACCGAATAGGCGCCATCGGCGTGCACGGCCAACGCGGTGATTGTGTGTCCGGAATTATTCATCAATTTGGGAATGGTAAAGAAACTGTCATCTGACTATGATCCAAGCTTATTATTAGTTCCGCGTTGGGACAGAGGCAACTGGTTAACCTACCAAATAAAATAGCGATTCCATATTCTCATTTGTGTCTGCATTTACTTTGATAATAAACACGGCATCCGGCTGTACAGTAGTTAGAGTGGAGTTCTGTCGGCTATGTTGCACCCAGTTAATGCGAAATGTCAACTTGGACTCCGTGCGGCATACAAGCTTCAATAGAAAGTTCTCCTGTATTTTGCGTAGACTTATAGGCATCAAATCACTGGAATCTGCCTTCTTGCAGTGGTCAATGCAATCACCAAAGTTCTAAGAGTTGAGATCTATGAGTTAGGAAAAAGAACTTATGTTCCATCTGAGGCTTAACCTTTTCTGGTTGGACTTGCAGGCAGCGCTTGGAGCAGGCGGTCACATTGAGCAGAGTCTCATCCTCGGAGAGCTGGCGCATTATCATCAGATCACCCTTATTGCTCGCTATCATAACATAGAATATAAATGCATATTTCGCATACAGCAGCAACATTTTAATATAAACAATTTCGTTGTTCTTCCTTCGTCGGTTATTGTACTTTAATTACATATATCAATTGGACTTGCGGTTCTTTTGTTTATGACGAATTTTCTCCTTGGTTACTCTACTTTCCGCTCTTCGTAGTTCGACCGCTGGCTACGACAGAACCATGTGAACTGAACTAAAGCAATAGGCGACATTGGCGAACAGGAAGAATTGGTGCAAAGACACAAAAATGAATACAATTTGTTTTGTTTTGTTTTGCACTTCTGTTTCATGCAGTGTGTGTGTAGGACAGAGGGACGCTCCCATATCATTTGTAATGCTAAAATTGATTTCTGTTTTCGTCAACGGGGCGCCAAAGCGTACATATTATACACGTTCATAGTACTGGAGAAATTCTCTATTCTTTTTGTTTTTCCTGAAACTGTTATACACTTTTGTGGTAAAGTTAAGAAAGAGTTTCATAAGTGTTGGTGTACAAGTATAAAAGATTCGCACACAATCACACTTAATAATTTTATTTTTTCGTTTTTTAGACATTCCTGTGATAAAGTGAAAGGAGTGCTGAAGTTCTATACTTTTAAATAGAACTTCAACAGTCTTTCCTCCTTAAGCACAGTTACGTTGGTAAAGTTCAAGAAAATATTCAAAACTGACTAAATAAATCTGCCTGATATAAGATTTGCACATAATCTAACGGCATCCAATTGCAGTTCATTTGGAAAAACAGTGCCTAGAAATTCTAATAGATGGGGTTGTTTGCGCACACATTCACAATATTCCTCCATCGATATGTGCATATCCTTATCAAGATCAAATTTGGCAAACAGTATTTCTATCATATCCTGAGAAAAGGAGATTTAAAATCTTTATATACATAGTATTGTATGCATATAGTTACAGCCCGCTGTTCGAAAATCTCATCCTCGTCGTCGCCAACGAAAAACTTATCCACAAAACGCACCACCTGCTCACGATCCAAGTAGCCACGATCGTGCTCATCATAAATCTGGAAGAAATCTGCTTAAAAACACGCCTCCTATACGATCTGAAAGACTTACGCTAAAGACAAACTGCATGCGACGTTCCAGATCGTTAGAGAAGTATATGGAAAACATTTTAATAAAACTGGGCAAACTACAATGGTGCTCCGCCGCATATTTGGGATCTGAACATTCCGGATCGTAGGTAACACGTGATACAATGCTCCGGTTAATAATACGATCCGTTATGTCGAACATCATCTCTATAAAGCCGCTCAGCTGCATCCCAGTTATATACTTGGCCCGCGGCCCATTCTGTAGCGCAAATTTATGATAGATCATTGCCAGGCAGAGCATCTCGGTCTTCGTGAATGGCGACTCCAAGTGTGACACTATGGGCCCGTAGATGTAGTTGAATCGGGCATTTTCCATGTAGTCCATAGTAAGGTCCAGGTCCTTCATAGTGGCGGTAACCAATTAACAAAATCACAAAACTATGTAAGTGTAATATAAGCATTTAAAAATATGAACTGACAGCTATGTCAAAAAACCATCGCTTGACGTTTTTATCTTTTGTTTCAACATTTTCAAATTGTTAAGTATATTTTTCGATACCAGCAATAATGTGGTATAAATCGTAGGAAAGTAAGAAAAAACTAACGTGGACATCGAGGATTTTGCTTTTTAGCAAGTAAACCTTTCTTTGTCTAATAATAATAACTTATATTATTTTTAAAATTCTTCAACTTAGGATACCAACTTCCAAGATATTCGTGTACCAAATAGTGTTAGCTGTAGGGCTGTACAGTAAGAGGTATTCTTCGGATAATGCGGGGGAATATTTCTATCTAAAATTGATTACAAACTGCATGCGCTTGGGTACATAAGATAACAAATTTTAATAAATTTGTAAAAACCTATGCAGAGTATTTGAAATTTTGGAAACACAACAAAACTAATATTGAAATGCGATTGGATTATTCTAGGAGATTGACAATCAACGAAACGGCATTCTGCTGCAAGTGTGATGGAAAGACAGTGCCGAGAAATTCCAAGAGTTGTGGTTGTTTGCGCACAACATCGTAATATTCTTCATCCGAGATGTGCAAGTCCTTATCTAAATCGAATTTGGCAAACAGCATCTCCAGCATATCCTGCAAAAGGACCCACAAATTAATAAATGCAAGATTAAAGCCATATGTATACGTACCATTCGCATTTCAATAACCTCATCCTCATCCTCGGCTATGAAAAATTTTTCTATATAACGAACAACTTGTTCGCGATCTAAATATCCAACATCCTCCTCATCGTAAACCTGATATTTAACTATTTATAACACTGTGCTACACAAACCGGAAAACACTTACCCTAAAGACAAACTTCATACGCTTCTCTAGATCATTGGAAAAGTATACGCTAAACATTCTTATAAAACTGTTCAAAGTACAATGTTTATCCGGAGAGTACTTCGGGTCTGTACAGTCCGGATCGTGACAGATACATAACACTACGCGTCTGTTAATAGTTATATCATTTACCTTGAACATCAACTGTATAAAGCTGCTAAGTTGCATGATAGTCATAAATTTAGCCCGTGGCCCATTCTCCAGTACAAATTTGTGATAAATCATTGCGAGACAGAGCATCTCGGTCTTCGAAAAGGGAGACTCAGTATGAGCAACTACTGGCCCGTAAACGTAGTTGAAGCGGGCATTCTCCATGTAATCCAACGTAAGATCAAGATCCTTCATATTGCCGGTTGCTAATTGACCGCTACCTTACTTCTAACTGCTAATAAACCAACTTAAGTGGATAGTTTAGAAAAGATTTTGAAAAATTTGAAAAGCTTAGAAATATTAAGTTTTGCTAGACCCTATCTACGCCCTAATACCTGACAAACTGATTTATTTTATGCAATACAGTGTTGACTGAACTGAACATTACTAAACTAACTGACATTTATGTCAAACTTTCAAACTTCCACTGAGGTGTTTACAAGTATATTATTACAAATTAGAGTCTATAAATAAAGCAGGAAAGAAAGGCCCACCTTCGGCATGCCTAAGAAAAACTCCATTTTCGTCCGATGGTTCCTAAGTCAGCTATTTCAAAAATTAAACAAATATTTCCTGGAATATCAATAAACTTGAAGTGTCAAGTCAATTTACAATACGAAACATGATTAAATACATTCCATATGATAATCTGTTAAGTTTTGACAAAGTTATGAGCTTCTGTGGTGTTTAAAACCTAACTTATTGTAAAAGAACTGAGAGAGTACTTTATATGGTAGCAGACGGATGGTGGTCTAGAATATATATACCTTATGGGTGTCAAAAATATAATACCCTGCGCAAAACGTATAATGATAGACATTGTAAATGTATTTTCTTTATCTAATTGTTTAATTTTCCTTTGCTTGAATTATGTCATTTAGTAAGCTAAAGCAAAGTTACAGGATATTACAGAGCTATACAACACAAAGTGTACATGTGGTATATACCGAATTTCTTACCAATGTACCTTAAAAGACGACCGTATAGCTTACAAAATGTAACTTATGTGTACGACAATTATAAAAGTTTATGTGTATGAACAGTCATACAGAATACAACTACATAGATGTACAATTATGGTATAAGTATAATATATATATAATAAAAAAAATAAAACGAAAACTTAACGTAGCTGAATGGTATAAGAATTGGTAAAAACAGTGGCAAAATAGAATACTGAATGAAGAGCTTAATGATGCTGGGTGGGGTGGAGAGGGGGTAGAGTTTTGAGTGTTTTTTTTTGAGTATTTTTGTTTTTGCGACACAACCGCATTTGAAATTCATAGATTTGTAAAACAAGTTCACTTATAAGTTTACCACGATACAAATATAATAATACTAATATTGGAAAATGCAATGTGTTTGTGTGTGTGAGTCTGTGTGGCGTGCACAAAATAACAGTCCATGGTTTTTCTCAGGGCAGGGCGTACAGGTCCGCCGACACCGGGTGGCAACATGAGTATTTTGTATTCATTCGTATTCAACTTGATTAGTCTGAGTGTCTTTTGAGACATTCGACGCATTCAAAAGGGCATTTTGATCAATGATACTTGATATACATATGATACATGATTTCAAGTGCTGAATGCTTTGATTTCTGATTCCGATACAGTGATGGAGAGTGGGTAATCGGTATCACAAAAAATGAACAATACATTTATTATAATACTTGATACTGATACAATTATAGTTTGTGGTTTGGAAATGTGTGCTGATTTCCAAGAAATACTGATTTCATTATTATAATTTCGTTGTGGGTTCCAACTGATGTTGCTTACCAGATTGGAAAATCACTTGCTTCAAAATATGCATCAAGACATTCAGCAAAGACAAGAAATGCATCAAGTATCATTGAACATCATTTTCCTATGAAGTGCGCTTATTGAGAGTCGGGCTACAATTCGCTAAACGCATTTTTTTGTTTTGTTTTGTAAAGTTTACAGTATTCACTAAATACTGGCAATCCGTATTATGTTGTGTGTAGTGTGTGTGTGTGTGTGTTGGGGGTGGGTGTATGGTTGTGTACAACTACTAGTTGTAGGCCAAGGAGTTGGCATTAAGCGCCAGCACTGCTTCCGTGCTGCTGCTGCTTGATGATGTCGATGGTTGTGGCTGAGCTATGCCGCTCTCCATGTGCACATTATTGTAGTCCGTTTTGGCATTGCAGCGTCCAGCGAGCGGCGCCTGTGCCTGCTCCTGTGCCTGTTGCTGCTGCAAGTCGGCATTGCCGTTTAAATCGCTGCTGTTCAGATTGTAAACAGTGAGACGCGCCTCATGCTCGCGTCGCTGCTGACGCAGTCGCATGTCGTGCTCCTCACGCATGTGGCGCAGCTTGAGGTCCTGCTCCTGTCTATAATACGACATCTTGAGTTCCTGCTCCATTTGCTCGAAGCGCAGCTTCTGCTCGTGCTCACGGCGTGCATAATCAATCTCAGCCAGCCGCGCCTGTTTCAGCAGTTTGAATAACTGCTGCTTGTATTTCTCCTCCATTTCCGGACTGACAATTGTCTCATTGGCCACAGCAGTTGGCGTGAATTGTCCAACTGAAACTGTATTGGCATTAGCAGGGGTTTCAGTGCTGAAATCCTCCGATAACACCGACTGTGCCTGTGAAAGCTGATTAAAAAAGGATGTTTTGTTACTTTTTAGTTCAATTTACAGTAGTAGTCAGTAGATAAACATCGACTGAACAAGCTAATCTATAATTTGAGCTTATTGTCGGTTATTGTTTTAAGAAACTTTTAGTAATTTTATAAACAAAATTAAAGCGCTCTCCAACGAACTATTTGGTACGTTCGATTAATCGCTCGCAAGGCAATCGAAATCAAATGAACGAAAGAACGATAAGTAGGTTCAGTTCATTTGTAAACTATGAAGATTAGTTCAATCCAACTAGATCTGATCGGATTCTGTACCAATCATAATCAAATCTTACTAACTTACATTGCGCTGTCTCCTTTTGCGTATTGGTGAAGTCTTTTCGTTGTCTGTTGGGCCAGTGGCGCCGTCTGTATCGTCCTTATTGCTCGACAAGGGTTTAGCTTTGGCACGTTTGCGGCGATTGGGCGCTGACTGCTGCTGGGCGCTCTCCTGCTGCGAGTCGCCGCCAGCGGTGGAGGGCGGTGGTGAGGGTATGGCTATGGTGGATGTTTGCAGTGTGTCCTCACTGGCATTTGTCGAATTGGGCAAGGCAGCCAGCGGCATATCCTCGTCCTCATCCAATTCGAGCAGCTCCTTTTTTAATGGAACGCTGACCACATTAACAGCGCCATTGGTGCCGCTGCGTGTTTGACTGCGGGATGACACCGGATCCTTTTGCAGCTCCTCCATAAACTCAATCATGCGCATGCCCTCTAGCGCATCCGATTTGGGATGCTTTTGCTGATGCTCGCGCTTGGCTGAGTTTTTCATGCTGCGCCATTGCACTTGTATTTGTTCCAGCAGCCGATGTCGAAAGTTCAGCGCATTGAATCTGTAAATAAATAAATTGCTTGGTTTTAATTAACTCGTCACGTTTATTTGGCTGCACTTACTGTTTGGTTATTTGTGACCAGGCCAGTCGCTTGGCCTTGATGCTTTTGGCATCGACGCTGCGGTTTTCCACAAATGCCACTTTTGTCTTAATGACCTCGAGAAGCAGACCACGCTCCGCTTCTTCCCAATTAAGTGAGCGTTTTTTGCGTGTGCCCTTTTTCTTTCCTGTCGCGCTTTCTTTCTCAGCAGACTCCTCCGCAGCATCTTCAGCGTTCTCCACCCCCTCATCAGAGGCATTTGTGGCTTTTGTTTTCGACTCCGCCTTTTCATCATCCTCGTCGTCCTCCTGCGGCGAAGGTGCGCCCTTTGTCAAAAGCTCCTCCAGTTTCATTTTACTTCCGAGTTAGCTTTACACGTATTCTTATAAGCAATAATTATTATCGTTATTTAAGCGCGATTTCGATTTGCAAAAAAAATTCTTATTTGATTTCTGTATATACATTGCGATGGCGTTGCCATGCCGCCAAAAAGCAACAAGAGTGGCAGCCCTACCAAATATCGATGATACTATCGATATAACATTGCGCAAAACTGCGCACAGGTATGCCTTGAGCAGTATCGATACCTCGTTATAGTCATACTTTAGTATCGAGCAAAGTAAGTAGCAGGCAGGCGAGACTATTTTATTGAAAAAATTATACAATTTTATTAAACACAACACAGCGAGATGGGTATAGGTGACTATCCAGCTGAATATAACCCGAAGGTGCATGGACCTTACGATCCAGCACGCTTCTATGGCAAAGGTAAGTAAATTTGCAAAAATAATTACGTAATAACGCCGCACGATACTGCGGCATTAAACGATTCCCAAACACTTTATATAATAATGTGATCTCGCTCTCGCAGCTGATGTGCCTTTCGGCCAAGTGAAGTTGGGCGAACTGGGCTCGTGGTTCGGACGCCGCAACAAGACACCAAACGCCTTCGCTGGCGCTATTAGCCGTGCCTGGTGGCGCTGGCAGCACAAGTATGTGTTCCCCAAGCGTGCGGGCATCGCACCATTTTTCCAGCTGACCGTAGCCAGCATGACGTTCTTCTACTTGATCAACTACACCAAGTTGAAGCACCACAGGAACTACAAGTACCACTAAGCTCACTCCTTCTGCTCCATGCTCTTATGTATACACATTGTTAAATCAACTTTCTCCCAAAACATGCGGTAATGAGGGACTCTTGATAATACCAATACATAATACAGACATATTATTGTGTTAAATTCGGCAAAGCTAAATAAAATATCGGCGAATAGCAGTGTGCAACTCTTAACTGTCTCCCCAACTCAATCCGTATATATTTGTCAAAAATGCAAACCGAAATCGTGCAGAAAAGGTAAATCTGAGCAGCGAAGATCAGTCTGCGATTAGTTCTGCTGAATGAGCTCATTAATACAGACGTCCGCTGCATTCGCTCCTGTCTCCAGTTGCTTTTTCAATCCAGAGCTAGCTGGCGCCAGGATCTCGCAGATGAAGGGTAACTCACGCTCACAGCTCAGCGTTTGCCAGCTGCCCTGCGGCGTCAGCGCCACGCAGCTGGCATTGGCTTGGCTTCCCCTACAGTAAGTGCCGGCTAAATTAGCAATACTTTTGAATACATACAATCAAATCTTACCCCTGCCGCGGATGTCCCACGTGCCAGGCCCTGTAGAGATAGCAAAGCAGACTCTCCTGTTGCGCATTGCGAAAGTCGAGCGGCTGGACGGATGTGCTGCGATTATAATACAAACCCACATAGGCTAGAAAAATGCCCGGATCCGGCTGCAAGGCCGAACGCTGTCTATTGTAATCAAGGAGCCACTGGGACAGCGCATAAGTGCGCGTCTCGGAGGCAATGTGGGCCAGGCTGCCGCTAAACTCGCTGGCATTGCTGCAGGCCAGCGAAGCATTTAGATAGCTCCTGGGCTGTGCATAGATTACAAAGAGACCCACTTGCGGCACGCAGCTGATATTATCTAGAGCTGTTCAGGAACATTACATAAGCTTAAGGTTTCCCTACTTGTGGACTAACCTATGGGTCTTCCATATAAGCTGTAGTAATCGAAGCGACTGTCGTTTAGCATGCCCGCAAAGCTTGTATTCTGCGGACACTGCAGCACATGGCAGTTGAAGTATTCCCCAGGCTGCTCGAACACATTTAAACGTCTGCGCGCATCCTTGTAGCGCCTGCTGGCTTCCTTGTCCTTTGGCTGCTGGGCAAAGCGATTTGTGCGCCGCTGCTCGCCACCTGGCGCATAGTTAAAGGCCAAACCACGCAGCTCACGCGTTAATTTCATACAATCCTCCAGCGACGCAGCGCTCTCCAGAGCCAGTGCCTCATCCGTAGCGGCCCGTTGACACTCCCGCACGAGATGAAATCGCAGTGGCGCAGCATTCTCCGCCGGACAACGTAGTGAGCTCAGTCCGGACACAACTAACATGTGAGCCAGTAGCAAGAGTTCCCACATGGCTGACAACAATAACTGCCTTTCTAGTTATTTATACTCATTGATACCCTTTAAAAATGTTAAATAAATGGTATTTTAAAGTTAAGTAATAGTTTGTTACATACAGAAGGCAGCTTCAACCTTCTAAAGTATATATATTCTCAATGAGCATCAATAGCTGATTAGATCTAGCTATATATTGATATTATATTGATATATCCATCTAAATCTCTGTTCGTGTATACGAGCCGATCTTAGGGATTATAAGAGCTAAGAAAAAATACAATTGTATGATTTTTTAACTATAGCACACAAGTTATAGATTTTGCAAAGCTTCCAACCTCCATAACTTTCTCAAAATTGCACCGATTTATATTCGGAATATATTTTTAATCATATTTTATCCCCTGGATTGATTCGGCATTTAAATTTTAGTAATATGTGAAAATAAAATTTTATCGAATTTTTTCACTTTTTTTCATATTTTTCAAAAATATAAAATCTCGAAATTTTATTTTTAACTTTAGCGGATACCGCAATAAGTATAAACGGTATTTTATGACTTTTTCTGGCGTGGTTCATTTTTGTGTCAAATTTAAAGCCAAAATGGACAAAAATTTGGATTTGTATAGTAGATTAGAATAGCTTCTCCCAGATAACTCCATAACTTTGTCGAAACGGAACAGATTTCCATGCGAAGTGTATTTCTCGTAATGGTTTGTCTCTTAGATTAACTTGACGTTTAGAATTGAATTATTTAATAAAATTTAATTTTTCGCTCTTTCTTATGATGATGATTTCGAATTGTAATTTTCAACGCCTTTATTTTTGTAAAGATTGTTGCCAAGTAGAGAAACCCTTTGGAACATATGTGGTAGTCTGTTAGGTCAGTTCATAACTGAGTACAGGGTATCTCTCCAGCAGTCTTACCTGTTCACTGATGCATAGATCTGTGACGGCTGCAATTTGTGGATCAGATGCAGACAATGCAAATGCAATTATTGTATGGTCAATTATTTGATTTATTGTTTAATTTTATTGTTCATTTTCATAGATTATTTGTAGCTTATGCCTAACTAAAGTTGCCTTTCGAAATAATATATTTATTATACTGCTGTGTGTGAAATGATTTCAAATTCGCATTGCACGGCTCCAGGCGAGCGTTCTCCAGAATGCCCAATGCTCGAATGAAGCTGTGCAAAGGATATTTAGCTTAAATATTTTGAGAATTAATACAAGTTATTCATATTGTAGTACTTATATGTTTTTTGTGGAACGGCTTTAAGGGGCTGCCCTACTTAATACTAGTATATAGTTGTGTATTAAATATTGTAGTGCAAAAATAGTATAAGTTAAACAATGACAAGAAAAAATTGTACAGGAAATTGAACTAAGTACGAAAGTGTGGAACTAAGTTTATAAATATTAGAATACAAATACAAATATCACCTGAGCGTCGGCTGCTGCATTCGTTGTTAGTTCGAGTGTTTTAAATTATAGTAAGATAAATACAATACAATACAATATAATGACTGCACTACAATACGGAGACTGTGTGGAGTTTTCTGTTAAGAAATCTGGGGGAGTCCAACACCAACACTGGAGTGCGAAACAGAGTTCGAACTGTGCAAACTCTGCGACATTAGCGGGCAATATCAAAATGCTGGAAATTGCCCGGTAATCTCTGCACGAGGGGGGCTTCGGAAAAACTACAAATACTAAACATTAACTTAGGCAGTGGGCCTTGTGACCTTATAGACTAAAACTGCATTCAAACTTGTCACGAGACTTTTGACAATTGACTACCGCAGGCGACTTGCGAGCATCTCTCATCCTGTTGATGATTATCCTGGTGTGTAAGTTTAACTGATTTTAAACACTTTGAGTGTTCCATTGTTTAGTTTTGGAAAATTTTGAAAATTTTGTTTTGAAGCATTCCTTTAGATTTGGATGCGGCCATTTAACTGCTGTGCGAGAAGGCGGTGTTTGTATAGGGACCACTATATATGGAGCTGCCCGAGTTGGATACCGTCTTGGTGCTACGACGGGCCATAATGCACAGCACGGCGGCCACAACGGCCAGCATCAGAATGAGACCCGCAATGGCGATGGCTATGGCAAAGGTGCGCTGCGACACGCACAGGGCATCCTCAAGAGTCTACAAAAGGATGAGGAGTCAGTAAACACATTCCGTAGGGAGAGCACTCAATTTACCTTCTCCTTGTACACCGCATCCTCGTCACTGTCGTTGGCATTCTCATTCTCATTGACATAGAGGCCGGAGAAGACCTCAATGGTGGCAGGCTGGGCCTCCTCATCCTTGCCATCGGTTGCCTGTCGCTTGGGTCGCTTGCCGCTGCACATGGGCGCCTCCTGGCAGCTGGGATCCTCCAGCGCGCAGAGCCGCACATTGCACTGATAGTACACGGAGGTGGTATAGGGGAACTTGTGCGCCGGGAAGGTCACATTAGCTGCCAGCCGATTCTCGGTATAGTTGAACTGGCCCATTATCTCATTGTCCATGGGGCAGCTGCCACGAAAAAACCCAAATGATTTATCAACTTCCACTCCGATCTGTGTACAAAACTCACCCATCTTCGCCCACCAGGCGCTGCTCGCCCCAGCCCAATCCATCACGCACAATGCAGTCCGTCACGTGGAGTCCGTACAGCTTCTGCTGATCTATGCTTATGACTATGGTCAGTGGATCTCCAATCTTGACATCATCGGCTATCTTGTGCTCCTCATTGTAGATCTTCATATGGCAGCCGGGCATGGGTAGTTCGTTGTTGTTCACTTCGTTGTCATCGTCCTGCGACGCATTCACATCCACATCAAAGACATCCTCCTCGTCGAGGTCGTCATCGCCCAAACGCTGCTTGTCCAGCGAGCGTCCATAGTCGCGTCTGTCATGCTCATCGCTGCGGAACGCCTGCGGCTTCTGGGCATGCTTACGCAGATGCTTCTTGGGCTTGACGGCCGCATCGCGGCTCTTGTAGGCACAGCGCACATGGTAGCCGCGTCCCAGATCCGTTATCAGTTTCAGATGCGGCTGCAACACAATCGTGTTGAAGAACTCAATGCCACCATCGTCCTGAAATGGAAAATATGTTCGAAAATATCAAAATGATCTTGATCTTTTTTTCCTATGTAAAATTGAACCTATACCTTACTTTAAACAACGTATCTGTCAAACAGTTCGTTCATATTGTTCCCATGGCTTGATCTTTCGTTCCTTTCAAATTTTTCGTTTCATTCAAATTATTAGTTCGTTCTTTTGTTAACTTATATTATTAGTTCGTTCTTTTGTTAACTTATTTCGTTCCTTTGCTCAGTTCGTTTCTTTTTTGTTTGATATATTCTTTTAAAGCCTCATTCTCTTTTATTTTGTTAATTAAAAGCACTTTGTTGTCTAATATAAAAAAGCAGCTAATGCAAAAAACTCGTTTTTTCGAGTTTCTGATCTTCTAAAACAAATTTAAAATAATTCCAACGGACTCTAAAAAGGCCGCTAATGATTGCAAAACTATATAGCTCAGAAACCAAAATAAAGTAATAATAATAAAAAGAACGAACGATATTCGTGTTCAAATTAACATAAGGAACAGGAATGGGATTCAAGCGAACGAGCAAGGCGAACGACAATCTATAGACATTCGTTCCTACTTATTCTGAACGATTACGATTCGTTACAGAGTCTGGCTACTAAATATAGCTCCTTAGCTAAACAAAAGACTTAGGCAACAAACTTGCCTTGGCGGCCAACGCCGCCCACATTTTGGCTGGCTTTTAAATCAAATCAAAGCCGTTAATGCTAATGCCCAAGAAGCCATATTAACGAGGCAGCTGAACCTGCTAGGCAGCTAGACAACTGCTTGTACTTAATATACATACACTTGCATACACTTATCTATATATGTATATATTCTCTTGTACAATGGGCCTGTTCGAGTGCCTCATTATGCATACAGATTCACGCTTCGCTGCAGCTCAAAATTGTTGCTTTGCCAGTGAGAAATTTGATGTGAGACTTCAGTCAAAGTCTCAGCACACTGGGCTTGTCTTTATATCACGAGCACTTCCTGATGTTGTTTTATTTAGAATGCTGCTAAAGCCGCTCAGCGAAGTGTGAAGCATTCTGCAGAGTCTTTAGTTATCTGCAGCTTCGCACAAATTAGCAATGTTTGCGTAATGAATTCTAATTTCAGCCTTTCTGTAGATAAAACTGAGGCTGAATGTTGCAAGGTGGCTTACATCCGCTGGTGGCAACATTGTTCGCTGTCATTAGCACCCGAAAGCTGCGTCGAATTCGTTGGTGGTACACGTTTCCATAACCAATTCTATGCTGCCTGCAGCTAAGCATTTACTTTGCCACATTCTTGCCACTGTTCCTACACATAACGGTGCTTCAACGAGTGCTTGTGCTAATTTTCAACAGCAACAATCATTGTAGTACCCATATCGAGTACTCAGCACTCAGCTGGCGTGCCAGAAGTTAATGGTAATGGGCCAAGACGCATACGTGTCACGTTCGGAAGTTTTGTAATTGGGTCTGTAAAGATTTGGGCACGGAAATGCTTTATTTAAGTGGCGGCGTCACCTTCGGGGCATTCTTAATTGCATTCGCTGTCCATTCATTGTTTACACTGATGCGATTTATGGCGCAAGTGAAGCTCTGAGCTGTTTCCGTCTTGGTTGTGTACAGAAGTTAGGCAACTAGAAATGAGCATAAGAGCTAAGCTTCTACAAGTAGTATTGTTGTCGTCATCAAGAAGCGCTGACAGTTATGTGTGGGGCACAAACATGAACAATTCCCAGCTGCCGCAGCATCAGCAAATGAGACAATGGGCTAATAAAAACCATAATAAAATGACATTTAAGATTTGAAGGCACATAACGGTAGAAGCAGCTAGCTATTATGTCATTATGACACTTCTGTATAAACGCAGCAAACGTGTCGCTTCAGTTGGGGAATTCGAATTCTCTCGCCAGGCAACAGGTTTATGTTTATGGTGGATGCGCAGCGGCTGCTTTCAAGTTACGACTATGTAAATCCAAAATAGAAATATAAATTTTCACTCGTATCTATGCCGCTTACTCTAACGAGTAGTAACATTCATAAACGTCAGCGCCAATGATAATATGTGCCTGCAGTTTGGCAGCTAACAGCGTGGGTGACGCTTTAAACGTCCAACACTGACCTTCAGTCCGATCATGACAGCTATAGCTATTTAAAAATATCAATAACAATAAGAAAACACGTTTACATGTGTACACTTTTGGCATTTTCACGGTCAGGCGGCGGCCAATGAACGCCGTCAAAAGGCCGCCAACGTTGTGTGCCGCTTGGAACTGCTGATGGAACTCGAACTGAAACTGGAGCTGGAGACGGCGACGGAGACGAGACTATGACAGCATTTCAGCTTGTGGTCATCAGCGTCAGAACAAATCGATTTCACATGATGGCCATGTCTGACTCAGTAATTTGTGGCAAACAACATTGGTAGGAGTAATGGGAAAACGAAAGACTTAGGCAACGAACTTGCCTGAGCATTTCTCATTTTTTATTAAATTAAGAAGAAAAAGTCAATAATTTGTAGCGGAAAAGGTGTATCCAAAGACTCGTGCGAGCGTTTCTGATTTTATATAATTAAAACAACAAAAAAACGAGTCAATTATTTTTAGGGGGAACGAAAGAAAGACTCTGGCAACAAACTTGTGCCGGCATTTCTGATTTTTATTAAATTAAAAATAAAAAATAAATAAAAACCAAGCTGAATCTTGCCTTGAATGCCAGTTCTGAATGTTGTTTTGCTGCTCATCATCTGCGCAGCAATTATAATTAAATTAAAATGATTTTGCGCCCTTCACACCGCGAACTTGTGTCTCTGTATCTCCGTCTGTGATTCTGACCCTGTTCGTAATAGCTGATTTTTAAAACAATAAATAAGTAAGCTAAAGCTCAACTCAGTCATACCCTGTGCCAAAGTTGAACATAGTATTTAAAAGGAATTCAGCTTTAACTGAAAAATGTACAAATATTTTTCTATGCTAAACGAAACTTCAAGATGTTCCCGCTAATATGCCCCTTGTACTGAATATAAGAAAGCTATTTATGGTTAATTTAATTACGCTTGGCATGCACAACAGCAAAAGCAAGAGCAACAACAAAACTGGCGCCACAAAAACAATATCAACAGGGTCGCACTGGAGCCTCAGTTGGAGTCAATGGCGTGGCAACTTTTTGCGGCAGTTGACACGCGACTTTTTACATGAAAATTGTTGCTATAAATGGGCATACATAATTACACACAGACGCACACATACACAGCTTACAAGTATTTGTCATTAATTGTATGCAAATGTGCACTGAGCTCATCTTTACGAATGACGTAAGCCTGCATCCTGCCCCATGGTCACATGACATCAACCGCAGCTGTAACCGTCTTTACTTTTAATAATGAAAAAAAATCTTTACTATGTTCACTGCACTTGGCTTATTGATTTTTCATTATTAGCATAGCGTAAACAAAGTGCTTTTCTACCTGTCTGTACATTTTTATATTGTTTAGTCAACATTGGGGTTTATTTAATGCTCGTCAAGTGCTTGGGTCAACAGCAGGCGGCGTGGCGGCAGAGTGAAAGGACAAAGCGGCAGCTCCAAACAAAAGACTCAGGCAACAAACCTGGCCAGTGTTCAGAACAGAGTTGACGGCATATACCAGTTGGAGTACTGGGTACTTACGTGTGTGTCTGACACACATAGCATGCCACACCGAACGGTTTGCCATAACAGCAATTAAAATTTGCAATTTCAAAAATTGTGTCAGGCCAATCGAGCGAAAGGAAAAAGCCGCCACAGCAACAATATTACAAAACACTCTGGCCCAATAAACGCTTGGAAAATACATTAAATACAACAAAACTGTATCACAATCGACTTCCATAAAAAAACACAAAAAACACAAACACGATGCGTGAGCTAAAGCCGCCGTTTAGCTGCTTGGGTGCTAATTGAGATTTCAAAATACAAACTCATATATGAGTATATGAGCTCTATGCGGCTATAAATGCTCGTAAATCGTCGTCATAAGCCAATAAATATGCTGAGCCATATAAGCCAGCATCCGTGTATCCCATTTATCTATGGCTTGTGCAAGATAAACTCCAAATTGAATTTTATAAGACACTTTATTGGCCTTTTTTTTGTTGGGGTCCAGGTAAAGCGATACTGGCCACTTTAAATGCTGCGCTTGAATGAGTTTAGTAACTATGAGTATACTTAAGTTTCATATAATTTTTAAAATATATTAGCTATACTTTCAATATAAATGCATATGAGCTAACCAAGCGTTGCGGACGTGACGCATATTCTATAATCATTTGCTGCTGGTTCTCTGTCTGAAATATGCATACTAAACTACAGTATTAAGTAGCTTTTTTGGGTACTATTAAAATAGTATTAGCATATAATAGTTATTAACTGTTTTCATTAACAATAAACGTAAGCTGTCGTTGCGGACGTTACAAAAGGTTCTTGTGCATTTTCTTAATGTTCACCGAAGTGTGCAGCATAAACCAAAAATAAGCTTGGTTATTATATAAAAGAAAGAGGAATAATAGTTAATAATAAAACAGCTTTCAATGCCATCAAATATTACTGCGTTTATTCCAAATTTATAGAATTTCTGGCGTTGTTAGTTTTCATTTTGGATTGCTAAATTCCATTTAAAAAAAGTTGAGAAATGCGATGAAATAATGTCATAGTTTTGAAATTCAAATATATATTTTAGAAGCCATAAATACAGAGATAGTTCTCAGCTAACCTTATACTATAAAATTTATAAGATAGAATCTGTGCACTGACCGGCTCATCTGTAACTAAACACACTTAAATATATCATCAAACCTTGAAATAAAAAAGCTTACTTAGAAGTTTTCTATACATAGCCATATCTATCTAACAATAAGATATCTTTATATGGAACCTCTGGCTATAAAAGTTGAATTCCATTTTCTTAGCTTGGTTTATTGAGACTAAGTTGGACACACCTCAGCTCAGCTGATTATCTAATATATTTATGTTTGTTTACTGTATTCGTCGCTAGTCTAGCTCCAGTCTTCTCCCCTCTACACTTGCCGCACAATCAGCTAGTTAATGATGCACTCAATAAGCCGTCATTAATTGAATGCCAAAGATTCACAATTCCAATTGACTTCATGTGCGTTTGCTGTCAATTCAAGCCAAGTTGCCAGGCGATGAGCAAGCGGCTAATCATCTTGGCATATGGATTTTACCTTGTAACCAATCTCGGACTGGCTGTTATATGCCATATAAATTTTACGCAAAGCTAAAACTCAATTAGCATGCCGAAAAGGCAGAACCACTTTAAGAAGCATAGCCTACAATACAAGCTCTTTCTCATGTGGGTGCTCAGATTTAATATACGCTTTATTAACCGGGCTAAACTTAAAGGCTAACTCATGTTGACTTACCGTTTCCTTGGGCATCGTGTTGCAGCTGCGCAGCGGCAGCTTGTAGCGCAGTGGACCAATGTGATCTCTGGAAGAAATGCATGGATTGATGTTGATTATATGTACATGCTGGTCTATCTAAATTATCATCCACCATGGCTGGCTGGCACTCACCTGTACTCGCTGAGGCATGTGGAGTTCTTGGATAGGCCTTTCGGATAGATCATGCCACTGAACAGGCCAGTCTCGTGATTTGGTGGCGCATCTTTGATGGTGATCAGCATGGAGCCGGACAGGCATTTTACCCGCACACTCGGCTCGATTGTAGCCTGTTTGCTGGTGGGCGTGTCCTGTGCCGCCGCCGTTGCCGTTGCCGCTTCCGCCTCGGCGGCTGCAATGGCATCATTTAGCGATGTTTGCCCATCCTCTGCAAAAAGTTATAAAATACAATTTTAGTGTATTGAACATGCACTCCGGGCCAAAAGTGGAATTTTTGCGCTTGAACAACAGTTAGACAATAAGATGAAGCTAAGGCTGAGGATGCGGTTGGCATAAATCATCAGCGATACACGACAAGCTGAGCTTCGGGCCAAAAGACAATGCCCCTGGGAGCAGTTAAGCCGCTGCAGCTGCAGCTGCAGCAACTGCGGAAGCAAATGCTGCGACAAAACATGAAAACAACGCCAAGCTGCCAGAGTTAATGACATTGAAGAGCCATCGAAAGAGCAACAGCAGCCGGCATTAGAGAGATGCCAAGTTCCTTGAACTTGCCAGGCCTCAGAATTGCACACAGAGCAGGCTGTGTGGCTTTAAAGCAGGGCCAAAAGTAATTGCGTTGCCAACTGAACTGCACTCGGCATAGTGAGATCTAAGCCAAGTTGCAAGTACCAGGGCTACGTTCTTATATGCGGCATATGCAGCACGACACCTCGCGTGCGATTGCCCATTCTCCACCACTTCCATTCCATTCCCTGCGATTTTCCATTCTTTTTGCAGCTCTTTTGTGGTCCAGACATTCGGCGTGTGCTCGTCTCGTCGTCGCACGTCTGCTATAGTCTACAGACTTGGCTAAAATGCAGTTGGCAATGCCTTGGTTTAGTTCAACGAACCTTGCAGCAGTTCGCATCAGTTACTTTGGTTCTATTCCTATTCCCTGGCATATGCTGCTGGGCAATGTAATTGCATGCAACTTAAAGCCGGTTTTCTCAGTTGGCCCAGAGCTAAACTCAAAGCCATCCATGGTTAAGTCGTTGTCGTTGTCGTTGTCGTTGTTGTTTGGCTCAACTGGCACATAAAACTTTAAATGGCTTTCCAACTTATTATGTATAATTTTGTGAAATGCATTTGAGCAAAACCGCATTATCAAATAGGGCTCTCTAAACTAAACCGTTGCCAGACAACTCAACTTTGTTTAAAGCAACCTTTTACAAAATTGTTATAGCAAAGATTTTCAAGAGTACACACATAAATACGAGTATAGAAGTTCTACAATTTTGGATATATTTTTTATTTCATATCATCTATCAGACCATATATTTTTTAACCTGTTTGGTTCAGATACAAAATTTTAGTGTGTAAGATGGGCGATCATTTTACAAACGAAGACTCCAGTAGCGATGATCAAGTCGAACTATCACACATTGATTACACAACACTTCTTGAACAGGACAAGCTTGAATCGGGTTCTGAAACAGAGTCGCCAAGTTCTGATCATAATATAATTGGCCCTGAAACTGAGAGTCTTCAGCAGTTCTGGCTTGAAATGGAGAATGATGCAAGGCGCAACAGATATAATTTTACAGAGACTCCTCCAATCGAGCTGGAAATTCCTAATAACAAGGATAACGAGCTTGCATCGATAGCTGAAACTGAGAAAATTGACAAAGAGCAGCTCAGGCTTAAATCGGGCGCTCAACTCCAGCTTATCCTTCCCGAAAATGGCGAGCAGCGTGTAAATCCAAAGTTGGAGGTAGAGAATATATCCAATACAATCGCAAACATATATTTTGATATAATCACACCAGTAAAAGCAGCTGAATATAATGAAGATACAGATGACATGGTATGTACTTGACAATGAAACACCTCAAAGGATGTTGTTGGAATTATTGGAGAAGATCGCTGTAGAATCGCTTGAACTGTAATTGTTCATTTATTATACCCTTGCAGAGTGTATTATAATTTTGTCTGAAGGAGACTTTTCCGACCCCACAAAGTATATATCCTTCATCAGCATCAATAGCCGAGTCGACATAGCGATGTTCGTTTGTTTCCATGCAAACTAGTCTCAGTTTTAAAGCTATCGTAATGAAACTTGGTACAGATCCTTCTTTTTGTTGCAGGCAATACATATGTTGAGATCGAACCACTATCACATATAGCTGCCATAGTAATGATCGGTCGAAAACTATATTCTTGTATGAAAAACATATTTGTTTATTAAGGTATCCACCAAACTCAACGAAACCTAGTCTCTATACAGTTTATACAATTTCAACAAATGTGATCAAAATCGGACAACTATATGACCTAGCTGCCATAGGAACAATCGGGTAAAAAATGAGTTTTTGTATGAACAACTCTTTTGTTTATAAAGATATCCTCACTAAACTCACCCAAAGTGAATGTCTGTACATTCTATATAATATGACCAAGTATGGTCAAAATCGCACTACTGTTTCATATAGTTGACTTAGCAACAATCGGGCGAAAAATGAGTTTTTGTAAGAAAAACTTTTTGCTCTATGCTAATATTACTTCCAAACTTCCAATTACGAGCTTAAAACGGACCAAATTATTATATAGCTTCCATTCAGACGAAAATTTAGTTTTTGTATCAAAAACATTACTGCAAGGGTAAATATTATACTAGTTTTGGCACGCCGAAGATAGCCGATATTTCTAGTTTTATTTCTCCTTAAACCCTATTGACTATATCCCCAGCTGAGCGATGATATTAAGCCTGAAGAGAAGGTAAGCAGTTTATTATTAAACTCAGTCAAATGTAATCTTTTTTCAACCCCATTTCAGCTGCTCATCAACGAGGACGTTAAAGAGTCTACCTCAACCAATAGCTATCTGTCACAGCGGCATAGGTAAGTCATTCAGCTTTGGTTTTAAGCGTATATAAGACCAAAAGCAAACCATTTACAGCAGCTTGGCACGCTCACTGCTGTCAATGTCCTTGGACGAAAACTATACGCTGATGGACAAGCTGAACATAAGCGGAAGTATAAAGGTGGACAGGAATCAGCTGCCTGCTAAGCCAGCTATAGAGTCAAAGCTGCATATGCTGCTACATGACAAGCAGAAGGGGGACTTCAAGGTGTACATAGGGGACAGCAAGTTCCGTTGTAACCTGTGCATTCTGCGACTGTATTCCGACTACTTTAAGCGCTTCAAGAAAAAGGACCCACTGTTCATACGCTTGCCAGCGGACAAGGTCACACCGAAGTCCTTTCACATCATTTACAATTGGATGCTTTACAATCAGCAGATTAATGCAAAGCGCTTTGACAATCGCTGCATGTTGGAACTGCACCAGGCAGCTCAGTTTTTGGGTGTTACCGAGCTGGTCTCTACCATTTGGCATAAGCTGGACGTCAGGGAGAACAAGGCCTTTAGTTTGTTGTCAGACATCTCCCACCTGGACATGCCTGACCTTGAGTCTGTGCTCTCTTCGCGCATTAGTCGTTTCTTCCTCACACTCGCCTGCTCCCTCGAGTTTGTAGAGTTGGCCCAACCGCATGTGTGCCGGCTGCTTCGCAGTAATAATGTGGGCGTTAACAGTGAGCTTGAGGTAAGGTTCTGGGCCATATTTCAACTGAACCTGCTTTGTGCCAGCCGCCACTCTTCCACAGATCTTCTATGCAGCCGTGCGTTGGCTTAGCCACAATTGGCCATATCGCCAGGACCTTGTACCAGAATTGATGGGCTGTGTGCGGTTTGGTCTGCTGCCTCCAATATTTCTACGCTTTCTGCAGTGCGAACACCCCACCGGGGTAATGCTCTGCATCAGCAGGTGCCCGTTTGTCAGGGACCTGATTCACAAGGCCTTTGTGTAAGCGAACACTTTGATCTTTGAGGTCTACAGCACTTTAACTACAGAGTCTTCAGCTATGTCTCAACGGAGATGTACTGCATAGATCTTGAGCAAGAGCTACAATTTGAGTTGCCTGACTGTGATATCCCTGTCCAGCGGAAATGGCTCTTTGATGGCAATTGTCCCTATCACCAGGATCGCGTATCGAGGCAGCGTCACTTTTTCACCTATGATCAGTTTCTGGCTTATCTTCAGACGCTCCACGAAACAGGACCCAACTACTGGCAGGATCTAAAGTACATGTACGAACAAGCCAAATGTTAGCATTTCTAGATTTTTCAGGCAAATTTTCAAGTTCTTTTTAAAGTGTCAAACTATTATTACTTATTAAAACAAACAAGGAAATACTTGTGCAACTTCCAAAATCAATTATCGATCAGTTTTAACCATCTTTAGTTGCCGCACACACCCAAACACCTAAACGACAAGCAGAGGGAGGTGTGCTGCAATATTTGGCCAACGTCGAGTCATTCAAGTTAGGAATCATCGTTTTTTAATAAGACGGCTAAATGCGACATGAATTGACTTTTGTTTGCCATTCGATTATGTGGCCGGAGCTCAGGCTCTTTGTGTGCTTTCTGTTGTTGCCGCTGCCGTTGTCGTATGTGGCAACTTTAGGCAACAATGAGGCAGACACAGTGCACAGCATCTTCACTTTCAGTCACATTTTTGACCTGTGAACAGGAGCAGGCGCTGCAGCCAGGCTGAGCACCTTTGCGGACCTTTTATCCCAATTGGAACCAGCTGGATCGTATCAGTATATCAAACAGATAGATGCTGTAAGCACAATAAAATCAGTTTTAAAAGAATCTTTGGGGTTTTCAGAAGAACACCAGCAAACTCCGCAATTGCGGGGCTTTATAATTTATAATATAAAGTGTATATAGTTTAACAATTACTAAGCTGCATTAAGCCCTTTACAATTCTAATCAACATTAGAATTCAATTCTGATCATCATACTTGTACATGCTTATTTATTTTAAATCTGATCATTATATATCAGATATCATATCAGATATTATATCTGATTGCCTTAGGAAGAATACTTATAGATAAAATTTTAGCAATCTTCAATTTTCGAAAAACAAAGATATCTCATCTCAAATCGGCATATGATATCCCCAAAACACGTTTTTCATAGGGTTTATCTCCTACAGTTTCAAAGATAGAGTTACTAAATTTGGCACACAGACTAATGTTAACCTTCTGGACAAATCTGCATAAAAAATTTTTTCACCCCCCACCCCCTCCCCCACAAGGAGCAAAATCTATATCTCCCACACCTATGCACTTTTTTTCGCGTCTCTTTCTGAATACACAAATAACCAAATTATATAGGACTGGGAACATAGTATTCTGCAGTCGGGTGCGTCCGACTGCAACGTTCATACTTGTTTTTATTTATTTTTGTGAGAAAACAATAAAACTCATAAAAATATGATTAATCCTTGAGTTTTATTTTTGAGTTGTAAGGTAATGCAATCAAAATTAATCATTATTTGGTGAGAGAATCAATAAAAATGTCAAAATATTTATGATTGTGCAATTTTGATAATAATACCTTTGATGATTACAGTCCCTGATTTCTTACTCTTGCAGTTAAATTCTTGAAATACCAACGTGTTAAGCATTGTGTTAAATTCGAATTTGGCATCTAAAAGTATAAGATTTATGTACTTACTGGATGGCGTGGGGATCTGTGCACCATGTGTCGTTAGAGCTGCAATTGTCTGTAAAGAAAGTGGATAGAAAATGCTCATTAGCAACGCTATGCGAACAGTTGGGCATTATGTAGGTATTTGTAGTATGTATATGGTAGTGTGGTAAGCCATAAAGCGGTTGACATAAATCACGACCGAGCCGACATTAATGCCGGACTAATCTATGCAAGTCTGCTGGCCGGCTAAGTTCCTTTAATTAAAATGGAAATGCAAAGATTTTGGTTTCATTTCGTGCTGACTGTGAGATGGAGATATGAGAAACATTATTCTCACGATTCTAAAGGCGCAGATGCAGCAGCAACAACTTTCGCCAGCAGCTCGCGCCAGGTTAGAGTTGAAACCCAAGCTGAAACAGAGGCTGAGACTGAGGCTGAGGCCGAGGCCGAGGCCAAGCCGCTTAGAATCTAACCATGGGGCTGAAGATTGTGCCACTTTTGGCAACTTGGCACAACATGGAACACGAATCGATGTTAGGCATACGGCCGCAGAAAGAGGCAAGTTGGTGTGGCAGGAAAGAGTAAACATGCAACGCCGGTGTTAAACTTGCAGCTCTAACTGAAGCCGGGTCTCATATTCAGGTTAATCGCCTGGCCATGCAATTGTCATTCACGGCCTAGTCTGGAGCTCTGGCTCTGACTCTGACTCTGACTCTGGCTGATTGATGTGCTTAGTCGGCCTGGCCAATTTTCCATTTCAATGCGCCCAGAATGAGGCTACAGCATAGAGCTGGAAAACAATCGATAATATCTCAACTTGCACTATCGAGGTTTTTCAAACTATTAATCAGCCATTAAGTTTATGTGTTGACTTCAATTGTATCATATATGTATGTGCTACAAATCGGAAACAACCTAAATACAGTTGAATTCTACAAACTATATAATTTCGATTGTTTTCAAATATGTCAGCATTAGCAAAGTGCTTAAAAGAACACACTTTTGTTGCTTTTTAGCTTTGTAAACTACATTTGTAAAGAAAATATGTGTATATTATCTTCTGATTCTTTTAAAATAGTACAGGAAAAGCAAAGTGTTTAAAAAAGACATACTTTGTGGCATTTTATCTTTATAAACTAAATTTTGTAAAGAAAATAGATAATTGTACTGTATTTTACTTACAGTTAGCTTACTTACATACTGAACTCAACAAATAATTCAAACTATTAAAAAGAAAATTTAATTTAATTTAATTTTAAAATATATTTTATTTATAGCTTATTTGTATTTTATTGTTTCTAGAATGTGGCTGACTGTATAGACCATTTGCGAAACTAGTCTAAAACAATAAATGTTTTATTTCATTTAGTTCTGTCAGCTTAGAAATGTGTCTATTAAAACAACCCACATAGCTTAGCTGAAGCAGTTGAAAACATATAAAAATATAATTTTCAATGCAAAGTATAAGCTTGCACTGGATATTCTGTCTATCAAGGATGTTTTGTTTGTCTCAAAAAAAGGAAATCACATATATCTCTGGAACATATGCTGATTCTTTGAGATTGCCTGACTAACTTAAATTTGACATTAAATAAAAATATCACATTCCTAACCGTATAATAACCGAATTTCTATTGCTTTTTACGAATTTATTCGATAGTATCGATATCTTCTAATTATCACTATCAAGACCTTCAATTAGTGTTACTTTTGACTGCTTTGAGCCCTACCACAAAACTACATTTATCTGATTTTTAATAGTTTTTGGAATACTTACGATTAAGTGCAGCGCCGTGCATATAATTCGAGTGCTTGACTTCATTGTGGGAGCTGCAAAAGTTAAAGAGAGAAAAAGAGTAAATTTGAGAATTGAGAAATGATTAATAGCAACAAATATACAACTCATTTGCAATATGGTTGGTAAACCGGTTGGTTAGCTGATCTGCACATTGCGATTGTGATAGAAATCCGATTACATTATGCTAAATCATACAAGCCAAAAATTTTAATGAATTTTTGATGTCTTATATATTTGATCGTGGTTTCGCCCAAGCTCCATTGGCCCCGGGGCCAAACTTTCGACAACAACAACTGAGACAGAGCCCTGGCAATTGGGTCAGTTGAGACCTTTTGGACTTGGGAGCATTGGCATGTTGCGTGCCAGCTAAATGGGTTGAAATCAGCATAAAAACTGTGCGATCAGGAAGCAGCCAGACATAACGGTAAAGGCCATACTATGCCAGGGCAGAGATCGTCAAAATTGTAATGAGCTTCCGTCAACAGAAGAAGATGCCCCCTCTGAGGCAGCAGCAGTTGCAACTCATGGCATGCAACAGCGGCAACAGCAAACAGCAAAACAGAAGCAACTTTGTGGCAACTACTTTGAGAGACACCAAAACGGGTATTAAACACATATCAATAACCAAATAGAGCACATGATAAGCACTTTTCAGTTGCTGCTTCCTGCATAACAACTGTTGTGAGAACGTTGATAGCCAGTCATGGCCAGGAAGAGATCTCTTGGCCAGCCGACGTCAACTAATGCCTGATCATTACACTAGACAACAAGAGTTTCCAACTTGTACGTATTTTTACTCCCTGTACCCATAAAACGGGGAAAAAGGGGTTACTAAATCTGTGCAAATGTATGTAAAAAGGCAGAAGGAGACATCTCTGATCCTATAAAGTATATATATTATTGATCAGTATCAAAAGAGATTTCGATTTAGAATGTAGGTTCGTGTGTAGCAGCCGCAGTTTATTTTTGATCATAGATATTCCCCTCCCACACCCCCGCTATTTGATAAAAACCATTTTACAGCAACAATTTTAAAGATATAGTTTTCGGAATTGGCATGCATAATACTTTGGTCATTCGTAATCTACTGTTCAAATTTCAAGTCGATCGGATAATAAGCACGGAAGTTATTTCCGAAAGAAATAACGGAAGAAGCAGCGCAGACACAACTTAAAATGGCTCCCTTGCGCTGTCGCTCGTGCATGTGCGGCTTTGTGTATGTATGTGTGCATGTGTAAGTCGTATGTGGACGAAGATGTGATTGAAAGTCTTAGACCTGGGTACAGGGAGTTTTGTAGTCGGGTATACTCGACTTACTTGTTGAATTTAAAGACTTTTAAGTGAGTTGAAGAAAAAACATACGTTAGAAAGGAAATTTAATATGCTAGCTATTATTTAAGTAAAAATTTTCAAAAATATTTACCATACTTATAAATTCAATATAAAATTTTGTATAATTATTTGCAAGGAAATTAGCACTTTCAAGATTATTTAATTGTAATTTTAAAGAATAAGTATCATTCCAAAGAACAATTGTTCTAACTGAGCGGAGAGATTGTTTGGAAATTGGATAAGCTCTGGGCGACTTTTAAGCAGACTTTGAACAACTCCCTGCTGATTCTGGTTTCAGATAATATTCCCATTTGTTGTCTAGTGTATACCATGCTCCGTGCGACCTAAAACCAAAACAACATGCGGCTTACATAGATGACCAGAGCTCGATAAGAGCCGCCAATGATTTCTGGTTGTTGTTTAAAATTTTCTTTCTTTGTGCTGTTTACTATTAACTGTTTGCTGCCAACACATTTCATTCACAGAGCGCCTTATGATGTCACAAGATGCTAGATGGTAGCTGGTAAATGGTAGACCAGCCAGAGACGGACAGACATTGAGACTCACCCATGCAGTTGTTGCAGCCCGGTTATTATCCAAGCGCTATAATCTCTATAGGATTTTGGTTATTATTGAAATTGTTTTGTTGGCTGCCTTATTTGTTGAGCGAAATTGGGTCATCGGATATCGTCAGCGTGTGTTGATAAATAGCTGACATTATGGGCGTCAAAGAAATTCATATAATCTGTCAATGCTGGCAGGCTGCTAGCTGGCCCACACTTTTCACAAAAATTCAATTGATGCTCAACCGCGTTGCCCCAGCTGAGGCTATAAACTGAAAGCAGCCAATGCAAATTGCTAACTCTAACAGCAACAACAATAAGAGCTCGGGACTAGACAATACACGTAGTGTTGTTGCCAGTGCAATAAATTAGCTAAAATTAGCAGCATGACGTAAGTTCGTTTAGCGGCATAGCGCAAAAATGTCAACAACTGAGCGACTCGGACACCCGTGAGCTAAAAACAAAAAACAGTAAAAACACTAACTGAAAGCGCAGCTCATGCAGGTAAAAATAAAATAAAACTAAAATGAAAATAAAAATATAAAATAAAAATTGGTGCGCTTTGTGTTCAACGGAAATTATGAATAATGATCTCTGATTGGCATCTGCTCTCGTTACCCAGTTTCGAGAGTTCGGACAAACAAAAAAAAGCAACAGAAACATTTGCAAAAGCCCAACAAAATGGGAGCAAGTGACCTTCAAATTATGGGCAGTATTTTGAGAAATAAAATTGCACGAAATTCGCATGGCATGAATTCAAATAAAGTTGATATTTTCTCTGAGGTTAGTATGCACTAAGTATATTTATTGCATACATATATATAGCGACTACAATGTGGTGCTCCTGGACCTCTCAAGCCGACGAAAACCCTTGCTTTTCTGCAGGACATAGGGCGGACGAGTGAGCTTTAGATTCCGAAGGGGTACAATAGATCTTATAGCAATACACTCGTCCCCCATTGATAATAGTAAGAATAAGGGATACAATGCTATCGATAGTATCAATAACTAGAGTTCTGATATCACAATCGATTATTTCTAGCCGCTATCAATAGTTTTTAGTGTTTCTGGTATATAGTTGTGCTGCAAAGCTATCGATAGCATCGATAACTCGCTATCTGCAGTCACTATCGATTGCTTCTGCAATTATTTTTCTTCTTGGCTTCTATCGATAGTTTTTAGTAGAATTGTGCATTTTAAAACAGTCTAAGTTTGTATTAAATAATAAATAATATTTTATTTTTATTATATGAATGTTATTTATTTTTAATAAAGATTAATATTTTATTTATTTTTTTTTAATTTATTTAATTTTACGATCAACTTTACATTCTTGTTTAAGTAATATCATGTTGGGCTCTAACATATTCGCCTTCAAGTGTGTAATAAATGAAAACTATCAATAGTTTTAAATTTCAAGCTTCTGAAATGATTGGAATGATTGAAGTGTATTAATAATGCTGACTATCACAAAAATCGAGCTAGGCTCCTTTTCTATTTTCTTTTTATTTGATCATAAACTTTTTTTATTTTTATTAATAATACAATTAACATTTTAATACTGTTTGTTATAAGTATTATGGTTTCTAGCTTTTTCGCTTTTGTATAATATTTTATATATTTTTCATAGTTTTGTTTTAGCTGCCTTAGCATTTACAAGTTCAGTATAAATGATATTTGATTGCTTTTAAATGCAGTAAGAAAAGTTGTTTGAGTAGATTCAAGTGGCGGCTGAAGTTACAGCGAGGTAATGAATATAATGATTAGACACACTTGTGTGTATCAATAGTATATTATACTATATAGTTCGCTATATCCATATGCTTGTTTCTACACTTAACATTGAGTTCTCATCGTTTAATTATTTCATTTGATCATCATCGGCAGCATGCGTTCAACTGTAACGGATATTTTCATGTGGCTGTCAAGTGTCGAATTCGTTTGACACACATTCCGTAACAGCAACAACAACAACAACAATAACAATATCAACAACAAAAACCTTTAAACTAAACAAATACGAGTGAAAAACACCGACAAATGGGCCGTGCAACTGAATAAATTAAGCAAGTTTTGCGTGCACGAGACAGACAATAAACAAAAAGCAAAAAGCAATAACAAACATACTCCAATTTGTTTAAACAATTGCATTTTCCTCAACGAGTATACACGTAATGAGGCGTCTAAATGACCTCGCTTGTTGCTATAACTATTATTTTGAAAAGCACACACATTATGCTTGTGCGTATTTTGAAAAACCATAAACATATGCAAAATAGTTGTATATTATAATCAACTTATTTTGTTGCAATGCATGCTTAATTTTTACAGCTTTCTGCTTGAGCAAAATTGAAAGGAAAAAACACTGTTAAATGTGTTTGTTGTCGCAGCGCGTAACTGTGCGTAAAATGTGTTTAATTTATTAATGTGCTAATTGAGCGGCAAATGGGCGCAGAAGAGTTTGAATTAAGGATCACGAGATTGTTAACATATGTGTCATCTATATGGTAATCAAAGTGTTATCTGAATGCGGCATCTGAATCAGTTCATTGGCCAAATTATGTTGCTCCGCATAAAACGAACATCAATTAAGGCATGCCAAAACGAAAGACTTAAGACACAAACTTGCGCCCAAATGATCAGCGATCAAATCAAAGCGACAAAGGCAGCAACAACAACAAGAACCACAACAACAATAGCAACATGCACAACAACAACAGTAATCTTTAAGAAGGTTGACTTCATTAGAACGAGCGTTGCTTACAATTAGAATATCACACGGTACCAATCTGGAACCCGGCCATGCAAATTGCCAAAGGCAATACAAGAACTGTGTTAAGCACACACACAAACATACACACACACGCACACACACATACTAGGCTCAACCACAATGCGAGTATTGAATTTGACCTATTTGGAATGAGCATAGACAGTGAAAAAGTGAGCTAAGAAGACTTTCTGAACAGAATCTAACAAACCAGGCAACAACTAACAGCTAACAACTTTCGGTTGTGGTTAAGCCAAGTGCCATAAAAATGAGAAATCTTTGGCGTTCATCTCTATCACAACGTATAGCATTATGATCCAATCAGCATAACGTATAACGATGCGTATAGCTAATTTCGCTGCAATTTCGCTGCCATAGAAAGTAAGTTTTTTTTCTTTTTATATATAATTTTTTTTTTATATACAACAATTTGAGCTGCATTTTTGTGACTGCTGTTTTGAGATTGGCCCGCATTGTGTTCTTAATGATGGTAATTAACGAGGCAAAGGGTCAATACGCAGTGCCACAAAAATCCACAAGTTGTGGCTATAATATATTTCTTTATTTTTCCTGTTGTGTTGTGTTTTTGTTGTCTTCTTTACAGTTTCTTGGGTTTACAATTTGGCTTTTGAGGTCAGGCATGGCTTTAATTTGTTAACTTTGTCTTAGCTTTTACTTTTACTTCGCAGAGAACACAAATTTTGTTGCCTGCATGTGTTCGAGTGCTAATCAAATGCGTTAAAGATCATGATCAGGCCCAATTGAACTCTCCGACTTTCACCTGCTTAGGTATGCAAAAGCTTTGGCATTGTCTATATCAATAGAAATTAGAATTTTAAATTTGGTGAGACGCAACAAATCGCAGCATGTTTAGCATGTATTATAGATGCAGTTATTAATGCCAGGTAGCTCATTCTGCAATTAAACGTCACATTTGGCTACCAGCTTAAGGTAACAAGGAGAGGAGGGGCTTGGGGCATTGTCAGATCAAAGTAAACGCAGTCAACGAATCGGAACGAATGTTTTGTCTGTTGTTGTTGTTTTATGGCTTGACGATTGCGTCAAGGTCGTTGCAATTGCCATCCGTCGTCGCAAATGAGCTAACAACGCTTTAGCTTGCTATTAGCCAGGCGGCAGCAACAATTGCCAACTGCCAACGCAATTGCAATAAACGCCAACGCCAATTTCCATTGTATTGTTGAATTTTCTTCACCATTTTTCCAGCCCGAATTGACCAAGAGACGCACATTAGGTCTTAATGTGGCTGTGGCTGTGGCTGTGGCTGCAATTTACAATTAACAATTAAAACAAAGTGCAGAGTTAATGTTAATAGCTTCACATTATTGCACCTCAAAATGACTTAGGACACAAACTTCTTTAAAGCTAGCTCAATTGCAACACGGCCAAGTTATGTTTGTTGATTTTGGCTTGGTTGACTTGCTGGCTTTTGGCCAAAAGCGAGTTCAACCATTTTGGAGCTGGACTAAAATTGGAAAGACAGTGCTCATTAAGTTGTCCTTGTGCAATGCTCATACCCTAGAGCAAGCAACAGGGTATATTTACTGGGGAAAATATAGATAAGTATCTTCCAATGTCTGCTAAGATGGAGAAAAGAATGTTAAGTAAAAGCGCGATTGCTGATGTTGCTTTTGATTAAATTAAAATACTTATTTACTTTTTTTTATCTATAATATGTTAACTTATAGTTAAAGCTATAAGTTAACAAGTTAAATAGCCATGGCTGGCAGCACCTTCAGCTATAAATTAAAATTAAGTATAGTTGCTGCATACCGAATTATAACAAATTGGCAGTGTGACCAGCCAGCTGTTACAAATCAATCTCATTAGATGAGATTATACAATTTTGTAAACTGTTTCGTTCAATTCCGAATAACAGCTGAACGAATAAGCGTATTTAAAATTGCAAAACTATTCTTTTTTAATGTCATCGAACTTCTTACGTAGCTTTTTATATATATCTAAAGCTGCCTTTCTGCAAAGTAACTTTGGATTTAGAAATAAAAATCCATTGCTATTTTATTCGGAAACTGGAACACCAAATTGAAATTGATTCGGAATTACAAACATTTTGATTTGATTCGAATTATTGACATTTCCTAATGCAACAAGTTTAAAACTTTTATGTTACGTACGATCTTAATATTAAATGGCTAATAATTATTAATATTTTTAAGAAATTAAGACATGGCGTTACTTCAGAAGATAACTAATTTTACTTATACTTATACTTACACTTATATTTATTTATTTATATTACTTTTTCTAGTTTTAGCTTAAAAAATTTGACAAAAATAGTTACAGGGCAACTCTTAGTCGCACAGTCTGCAGCATTCTGACTGTTTGCTCTTATTTCAATGTAGATCTGCGTCAATATTGGACTTGGATTGCGTGCTGTCAAGTCACGTCAGTTAGTCAGTTAGACAGTTAGTCAGTTTAGCCGTCTGTCGATTGCAAAAGCCGCCCGCATTTGGTTTAGTGCGTTGAATTGGAGCGCGGACAAGTTGCCACATGTTTGGGGCTGAGGCTGGGGCGGGGGCGGGGACCGGGAACTGAGGCGGGAGCTGGGGCTGTGGCTGTGGCTGTGCGACCAACTTGAGAAGCAACAAAGCCCCAAAAAGCACCAACAAAACGCGATCGCTGCCCAAATTTGTTGCGTCTCTTTTTTTCTTTCAGCTTGTTTGTTTTTGTTTTTGCTACGCAGTTACGTAAAATTTCTACCAATTGTTTTTGTTGTTGATTTGTCAAGATGTCCAATTTGGCTTTGGCAGTGTCTCGAGCACGGCTCAAATACGCTTATTGAACACCCACCAACAGCAACGAACCCTAAGGCGTTAACGGTGTCCACCTTTACTGTACCCTAACAGAGGGTATTATAGTTTTCTCACGACATGTGTAACCTATTGCAGGAGACGTTTACGAACCCACAAAGCATATATATTCCTGATCAGCATCAAGTGCCGAGTCGATATAGTGATTTCCGTCTGTCTTACTGTTTCTATGCTTCAAGCTAGTCTCAGTTTCAGAGCTATCTTGATGAAACTTGGTACAGATGCTGCAGGCAGTATATATTTCTAGCCAGACTGGATCGGATCACTATATCATACAGCTGCCATAGGAATGAGCGACTTAATCGGAACACTATATCATATAACTGTTGTTGTTAGAAAAACTTTATTGTTCATGAAGATATCAGAATCAACCTTACCAAATCAAAGTTTCATTATATTTTATACAAGCTAACAAAAGTTTGGTCAGAGTCCCAGAAATCATGTCATATGGAATAAATATGATATGATTGGTGCGATTCAGCCTAAGTTAGGAACTATCGGGGAACTATAGCTATTTACCAAATCAAAATTGGACTATTATTATAGCTTTCATAAGAGCAATCGGAAGGAAATTTATCTTTGTTTTTATAGAATCTAATTAATAATACAATCAATCTAGTTATAAGTATTATAGTTTCTAACTTGAGCGCTGGGTTTGTGCATTTTATGTATAAACATTATTAGTTTTTGTATGAAAAACTTTTTAATTTTAAAGAAATTTCGAACAAACTCAATAAGCGCTATTTATACTCTATATAAATTGGTAGAATTTGATAAAAATCATATAAAAATGTTGGTTTCTCTATGAAAAAGGGTATACAGCTTCGTCAATCCGAGGATAGACTTTATTTCTGCTATTTTTGACGCCTAATTTTTGCAATATTTTTCTTGGCTTAAAGGCTGGCTTAGTCAAAATACAAAAAACACGCAACAAATTTGCAATGAACGTGACTTGAGCTCAGCGTTATAGCCGTAGGACTTGAATATGTTTCGATTTTTATCATCTACAACTACAATTTTTTCCAGTTGCCAGCCATTTACTTTGGCTTTGGCTTTGGCTTTATGCCCATTGTCTGTTGTTTTTTTGTTGTTGGCCATCGGCTAGCTGAGAGCAGTGCAAAAACAAGTTTACCAATCGCCTAACAGTTCCGTTTTCAGCTGGGTCTAATGATTTCGGCTTTTAGCATTGTTGCTGTTCCTAGAAGCTTTTAATTTCGAGGCCTCCAGCTACATTGGCTACGGAGCTGCTGGTCAACAAGTTGGCCATTTTTGGTCTAATTGCTAAATTAAACTAAAAGTAAAAAGAACTAACCAGCAAATATGTGCTAAAGCTTACAGCTGTGAAGTAATTACATAAATATTTAAAACGGGTTAAGCTTTAGATGCTTTAAACGAACTGAGCAAAAAGCGACTTTCTTCATTTTCTAAAGAACTTCTTTATAAAAAAAAACCTTAAAAAGCTTAAGTTTAATCTGAATAATATGTGAAATATTATATTCAGATTGTACAAAACATGCACAATAATTAAAAATCAAAAAATAAGTGTTAAATCTGAATAATATATTACATACTATTTTCAGATTGTAGAAAACGTTGAATGCCTTTTGAAAGGTATTTAGATTAGAAAACCAATACTATATTTATATATTTTATGTATGCATATACTATATTTCAAATGAAAGTATACCAGTATATATAATGAATTCAATACGATTATATTAAATCTAATTCAATGAATTAGAGTCTTTATAAGCAGAATTCCTATCAAATCATTTGACATTGAAATTTGAAGCTATTCTTAATTCCGAATATTGCTTAATATTCTCTTTGAGTCTGTGAATTGAGAACTATAGGAACATAACTTTGTAAAGAAACAACTGTTGCTATTTCAATGAAAATGGAAACAGAAAATTAAAAATTTTTCGGATTGAAAAGTAGTCGGAAATGGAAACAGGCCTTTATGATTAACACTAATATATTTTCTAAATGATTGTAATTGTAGAATAATGTGCACAATTCTTTAAGAAAATCTATATACCACAATTTGGTGTTACTATATATATAGCCTCACAGTGTCCATTATAATCTCAGAGATCAACGCCATCCTGCTGTTCTGACAACTCCCTTAAGCTGCCAAAAAAATGGAGCAGTCACACAAGTTCAATTATAAAGCAAATTTTAATGCAAAAAATTAAAGAAATCAACCCATTTAATGCCGATTGAGTAAATATACTTTATAAGCTCTGCCTGCACATTTGCATAACTTTATTATACCCTTTTCAGCCATTTGCAATGAGTACAGGGTATGAAAAACCGCTTTCTGCAAGCTCAAACGGCCTGGTTCAAAAGTCATGAAAACATGCGCCAATTTTTAGTATTTTTGGTATTTTTTTTTTGCAGCCAAGCAGCCACACCCACGCCCCATTTGGCTTGGATTTGAAAGTGTTTTGTGAACGAATGAACCGAGAGACACAATTACAAGTAATCTTGCTGGGCCAGACTAGCCCACGCAGTCTTTTATTTTATTTTATTTGAGTGTTGTGGTAAAAGCCTGCATTTAAGTCGGCTTGCATTTGTCCAGTGCACTGAATCTGGCCAAACTACTTTTCATTTAAAGCAAATACGACAACTTATTGTTGAACTAGCGATTAATCCGAGCCGACTTCAGAGGGTGACTCATATGAGCCAATGTAAATTGTTGGGCACGCCTTGAAAACACAAAAAAAAAACCCAAAAACTGCAGAAATACAGATTTGCATAATTAGAGACTGGAGCTGGAGCGGGAAGAGCGAGCGGGGCAGAGAGACAGACAGACAACATACACACACATACATAGGATACAGTCAGAGGCAAGTTCGTTGCCTAAGTCTTTCGTTTTGAGCGCCGTTAGCTGCTTGTTACTTCAACTGTAAATCAATATTGCTGCCAAAAAGAAGAAGAAATGAAATAAATGGCGAAAGCACTTATATGGAACTTAACACTGTAAGTTCTTGCGTAGGTTGAATGAACTTCGTTTTTGCGTGTTCCTCAAACTCTTCATAAGCTGGCAACATATGGCAAAACGATTATAAATCAATTATAGAGTTAAGCGTCAGTTCATGAACTGGCATTCAACTTTTTGAAAAGTGCGTCATCATTTGTACATATATAGAAACAAGCACTTGTCTGCATAGTTAAATCAATTGCATATGAATAAGAGATATATGTATGTATAAGAGAGAAGTCCAACGCTTTGGCAGCTGATGCCACAAATGTTGTAACCGCAACTCACTTTTCAAGTGCCTCAATGAGGCAACTTGCTAACAAAAGGCACAACTACACAGCAACACAGACAACAAATGTATAATAAAATACAACAAAAATAAAACACAAAAATAATAAAAATAAAAATGATATTTCTTGACGCATTTTTGTAGCCGCTTTTGTTTCAAGGTCATTTGAGCTGCCTGTTTGCGCTTGTTATATAAACAAGTTAAGTTCATTACGGCCAAGAAGTGGCGTATAAATGTGTGTATCAAAACAGGTCTCAGCTCGCCTTAAAGTTATTGAAATTTTGGTCGACTGCGTTGGCGTTTTGCCAGCCATATAATTCCAATATAAGAAGCTGCCCACATGTATATCAATACCAAGAACTACAATACCATAGATATTTGAAGTTCTATTAGCTCATTGGCCGCAATTATTCAGTGAGAAAAGGTGTTGCAGTCAACACACATTTCGACTGTCTAATTTCTTGAAAATATTTTGATAGTTAACAACCACAAATTAACCAATTATTAGGCCATGCATCAAAATCAAAGCAAAACGAATGGCAGCCCCCCAAAAAATGCTTGGCTCAAAGAGTTTTCATTCATTTCTCATGCTGATGCTGATGATGCAAGTCGCTCGTCTCGCTTTTCCAGCTGTCTATCAATCAAAATTCCTAATTGCTTCTTTAGACGCCAACACAACAATAAGAAAACAACGGAACGCCGAGTCATAATTATGGTTAAGGCCTTTCCGTTGGCCAAGTGCTAAAAGTTTTGTGTGTGTGAGTATCTGTGTGTGTGGTGGCTCCCCCCCCCCCCCCAGCAATTGTAGCTAATATCTAACAACAGCTTCAGATTTATGCCTGCCTGTGTGAGAAATGATTAATGCTATTCAACACAGACACAACATCTTTCGAAATGTTTGCCAGCCAATTAGCAATAGATTCTGGCACTTCAAATCATGTGGGCAACACTTAAATGTAAATTTGAGTACTTTGATAATGGTTTTTCCTGACAAATAACTAAGCAATACATTGCTGTACATATGTATGTCAACAAAGCAGGTCAAGCTTAGAAAAAACTGTTCTGAGAATGAAGAATAGTTCAGCAAGTTGTATTAAGTCAGCGCAAATCAGTCAGCGCTTAGTTCTGGTGAACGCGCCTGTTGCTTTAGCTATTTCAGCAGTGCATGTCCCTTGCTTACTTATACCCGTCTTTCAATAAGAGTTGTTACCCTGTCAGTTAGGGAAATCCAAGGCCAGAATCACAAATACCCATTAACAATATTATTGAAATGAAAGTATCTCTAATTTTATTCAATCTTTTGATATAAATCACCCTTTGGCTTCATCATCGTTTGGCGTACATATATGTATATTATTGAATATTAATTCGACTCTGACTTCATTTCTTATCTTCCAGTTTGTGTTTGGCATATGTATTACAATCCTTCATTACTACCTCATATGTTTAATAATGATCCTCCTTCAGCATAATCTTCTAGTTTCAAGCAGGCATGTACACTCGCTTGATTAACAAGCCTACATCCTTCACTTTATCATCATATCTTTCAGTTTATGTATACCATATGTATTACAATCCTCACTGCCCAAAAGTACAATCAGAATTCTCAAGTTACGTAGCGATGCCTTGACAAATTCTACCAAAATTGATGAGATTTCAATTGCGCATTGCGTTTTGAATATTTGAATACAATTTCAACATTTTTACTGATATATCTAAAAGGAAACTATGCAGTTTTTTATGTGTTCGATGTGTGTAAAATGAATACTAATATTTCAGTTATAAAACAAACCAGAAACAACATTTCAAAGCTTGGCTTGATGTATAAAAATATACAAATTATCGAGGTTTCTTCAATAACAAGTTTAGAATTCTAGCGCAATTCTAATTGCTAGAGCAAACGAATTTGAAAGATTAGTTTTATGGAGTTTTCTCGGCCTATTGCTAGAATGTGACAGGCAGAGTTTTCCGAGTTTTCCGTTGACACATAAAAATTAAGCATGCCGGACATGCGGCAGGCAAAAGCGGATGTCCGTGACGTGGCTATTACTATTGTATATAATATACTTAATATACGAGCGTATTGGTATAATCATGGGCTGTGGCTGTGGCTGTGGCATGCCGCGGTGGCGTGCCGCGTCATGCAAGCTAATAAGCCCAAGACTTGCCACATTGTCGCATCTCCATATTTGTGAGTTTTTGTCCAGCCTGCGTATGGGAATGATGTAACTGTGAGCTAAAACTGAACTTGGCAGCAGGTGACAGCCAAATTGGGCTGAACACTAACCTTGAGAAACAGGTTCAATGCACAGATCGGCAACTTAACGTTGCAAGACAGTGTTTGCGACAGGAAAACGCAACATAAATTGATGATTTACCAAAAACTAAACGTTTATTACATTGACTTTTGGAGCATATGTATCCCAAAACATTTACTTGATATATTCGCAATTTGTGTTGTATTTGTGTGAGCGGGCCTAAAGTCAAGTCAAGACGGCGAACCGGTTTTAATGATGAGGACCGCCTCAGACGATTTATGAAGTCATCTTTTGTGGCTTTGCGCTGGCTTAGCTTGCAATTTTCTATGGCAAAAAAAACATCAAAAACTTCAGCGCCATATTGAATATGTTTTGGATATTGTTCGAATATACAATACGTTGAAGAAAAAAAAACACTCACCTTATAAAATGAGCAACGGTCGTCCCGTTTTTTGCGTAATCCAATTAGTTATGTGGCTTTTGTTTTATAAGTCTTGATACTTATAAATTTTGTTTGCAAACTTTTGAGGGCCGAATATGTGGAAATGTTTGTTTTAAATTGAAACAATTTATCATGCCTCTACGTAAGTATTTAATTTTTCTTTCACATGCGCATAATTTTTGTTGTTGTTGATTTCGTTATGTTCGCCTTGCAATTTGATATTTTTTTCTTCTTTTTGCTGGCCAAATTTGCATTAATTTAATTTGGTTAACTTCCTCTTTGTTTGGTGCACACTCGTTTTACATATTCGGGCTGTAGAAAATAAAACAAAATGCGATCAGCAATGGAAACTAAGTAAAAACTGCAACAACACTTGGAAAGAGCGAGCGCGTTTTAAAGAGACTACAAAATTGAAACTGAGAGAAATAAGAGAATAAGTGACGGAGTATTTAATAAAGTTGTATGCATGTATATGAGGTAAGCCCAGCTTAAATGAATTACAATGTCTGCCAAAGTTGTTGCTGCCAAAAACAAAAGACTTAGGCAACAAACGTGCGGTCAATTTTTGACAAAAAGCATTTCCCAAATGATATCGTGATGTGCACGGAATCAGCTTTTAGTTCAACCACCCGTTGTGCCTTATAACTTGCCAAGGGCAACAACAATCAAAAAAGCGATATAAACCTGCAGCAACGACAACATTTCAACAATTCAACAAATTCAACAATTTCTTTCGAGCAGCGTCACAAATGCGTTAGCACGTTTCGCCCCAATCCCAAATCGAATCCAATTAGAATCATTTCATGGTATAGTATAAGTAAATATATTCACTTCTAACTTCTGGCACGTACATGCTCGTTTCTCATCTGCGTTCCGTTCCGACAACAACACCAACAATGATGACGACAACTTGGAATTAACGCACAGCACACAAAATCAAACAAAGCCGCGCGCGACGTTCGAACCGCGCTTCTTAATGTTGTGGATGTGTCTCGCACACCGACCTGGCCAAGACTGAGGCGACCAGCCGCTTGGCTGCTAAGTCAAGACGGCGAAAACGGCTCCAACGACAACCGGTCTGGCCAACATTTCGGAGTCGCAGTCGGAGTAATTGGCAACTCGATTGCGCTCTTATTGGCGCCGCGCTCTTCTTAGCGCGTCTGTTGATTGTTGTCTGTGGTGTGTGTGTGTGTGTGTGTGTGGCATGTGTGTGTGATGCGTGTGTGTTGTCTGGTGTTGGCAGTTTTTCAGCAATAGCAGCAACTGGCCCACACCGGTTGCACTTGGGCCCTGCGCCACGCTCGGCTAGCGCTCTTTTCTCACCTACGAGCCGAGATTGTCTTTCATTTTAATGAGTGCACGAGAGTGTCTCAGAACACTTGACAACAAAATTAGTACAACTAGAATACTACCAAATTTCACTTAATTTGGGAGATCAGCAATCCTTCTGAGAAGTACGGAGAAATTATTACATTCGGAATTTGTTAAGTTACAATACTTTGTTTCCAGTCTGCTTTATTTCCTTTCTTTGCGGGAGTGGAAATAGGCCTGGCAAAAATATGTTCAGTCAGTTCATTCAAGGCGGTTACCTGTAGACTTGATACCAAATTTGCTGACTAAATCTGTAAAGGTTTGTGAGATATGAATTTATCTCATTTGATGCGGTGGGTCTGGGGATAGGTTAGGTCCTAGGAAAACACTTTTTGTGCTCACAGATATGTGCAATAAATAAAATTGATGTTCGTGGACAAATTATTCAAGAAGAACCTCAGTAGTGGACATGTTATTCAAGAAGGTCCTCAGTAGTCCTCATATGATATCTTAGTACCTTGTCTCAAGCGGAGATAAAGCAACAAGTATACCAAATTTGGTTGCTATAATTATAATTGAAAATGAGCAATATTACTATTTTCCAGTCACAGTGATTTATCAGTGAATTAACTAGGTGGTACATATAAAATATTGCTCTTTCTAAATTTTGAAATGTGACTGTCTGGTTACAATGACTGTAAAGGAACTGTGACTGTTATAACTGGGCTGTGACTGTTACTGTCAATATCAGGACAGTAACTCTGCTATATAGTTAGTTATAGAAGTAGTTAATGTCGTTGCTGGTCTCACAAAATGTTCTCATACTGTAGGCAAGTGTAATTAGAGATTCCAGCGTATGCATCTGGTCAACGCATGTATTCCGTATATCCCGAAGTCCGAGTCACGTCATGCTTGGCCAACGCAGCTAACTAAGCCCACTTCCAGTTGGCTGCGCCTACCCGAATCCACTCGATACGAGTCTCAGAGAGTCAGCAATATTGTATTAACGTGTTCTGTACCAACTTGGCCGCAACTGAGCAGCAACTGATGTGCTAAGTGTTGTCAAGAGTGGAATACAATGTGTGGGCTGTCACCAGAATGCCTTGATGACGACATATACGCCGTACGAGTATTGCTTTAGGCCATACAATGTTTCTGTTTGGGCCGACAATACACTAACTAAGGCCACTGCCTGCTTTGTTTGTCTACAGATAAATAAATCATTGACTTGCATTTTCTTAATCCTGACCATAGCTCAGGTAGTAGTAGGTAGCAGTTAGCCGGAATACAAAGAACCTTTCCGATCTGTTGCCTGCTGCTGTTAGCCTTGGCTAGGGTCGCTTCGCTGTTGCGGCAATTGTTGTCGTTTCCTATTAACTTGAGTGTTTCTATTTATATTTTTAGTTATACCAATATTTATGATTATTATGCGTGTTTCTCTTGCTCATCAGCTCAGTGTCAAGGCCTCGCAGGCAAACGAATTCTGTGAACGTGCCGGAATGTCTGGGCAAATACGTGAGTACATCAGGTAAACGAGTATATTAGGTCCTATGGTAACACTTTTTGTGCTCCCCAATATGTACATTAAATAAAATTTATGTTTGTTTTTTAAATGATCGCCAAACATGTCTGCAATCATATTCTTTCCTATTTGACTTGAAATCAAATGTGGAGATTATTGGGTTCTTTACACGTTTAGAAACTTTTCACAAAATCTGACAATTACTTATATATATCTTATATCTTATACTATTACAGTAGTTGCTATAAGATCGATCGGTCAAAACATAAGTTTCTGTTTGATCAATCATAATAAAACTAAAAGAAAATACTCGTATCTTGATTAAACTCATCAATTACAAGCATTATGAGTCTTTATATATGGTTCGCTGACCTTTATAGACTGGGCTTATATGGGATCTTAGGGCTGGAGAAGCATTGTACAGTAGTCTGAACAATTCCTACACAAACTCTTTATTTATTCTTATACCATCTATAACATATATCTCTAAGCTTTTCTTGAACTTTGTAAAGTTAGTAAGCTTTGTTGGGATATTAAGATCAGCTACAGTTTTTCATATTATACCTTTAGGCTGGCACCTTAAAGATGTCATTGAAATCGCAAGCTTTCCATAGTATAAGCTTAGGCTCGTATTTAATATACGACTACACCTCTATTTCTTGGAATTGTGTATTGTCTTAATACCGTTTACTAATTGAAATGGGATAGAAAGCGTAGAAAACAATGCAATCCAGAGGAAATAGAATCAAGATCATGGAAGTATTTCGATTCAATTTCAATTGGTTCAAACTTAGGAAAGTTAAAAGTCTACGGAGTTTATTATGGGGTTGGAAATTTAACAAGTCAAAACTTTCTTCAGTTTGATGTAAGTGTATTATATTGTATTATATCTATTATGTATTGAAATAGAGTGTAATGCTACTTTTCGTAGATAATATTCAACTAAAGCAAACAATTCAAAATTTTAATTTTCCGTAATTTAACAAGTAAGAATGCTATAGTCGAGTATACGCGACTACGAAACTCCCTGTACCCAGGTCAAAGCTTTCCAATGGCATCTTCGTACACATACGCACACACATACACAAAAGACGCGCACACAGCTCAAGCGCAGCGCAAGCGAGGCATTTTAAGTTGTGGCTGTGCTTCTTCTCCCCCCCCCGCTGAAGCACTGAATCTTCTTTCGTGAATAACTGCCGTGTTTATTATCTGATCGACTTTAAATTTGGGCAATAGATTAAGAGGGGCCAAGTACTATACATGCCAAATTCCAAATCAATATCTTGAAAATTGTTACTGTAAAACGGTTTTTAACAAATTGCGGGGGAACGGGGGGAGATATCTCAAATCTAAAATAAAGATGACCTGCTCCCGCTATACACGAATCTACATTCCAAAATTGGTGTCTATAGCTCTTATAGTTGCTGAGATCATTGCGTTCATACCTACGGACGGACAGACGGACAGACAGACGCACATGGCCAAATCGAAATCTCATCTGATACTGATCAAGAATATATATACTTTATAGGGTCGGAGACGTCTCCTTCTGCCTGTTACATACATTCCCACAGATTTAATACCCCGTTTTTACCCATTTTATGGGTACAGGGAGTAAAAAGACATTGCGTATGGTAATCGGTTAAGTTTTGTCAAAGATATGAGCCTAGAAAGTTGACGAGAATGATTTGTAATAGGTACAGGGTATAAAAGGTTCCGATATGCCTCCATTTGACAGCTACATGTTTTACCATGCCCTTCTGCAGATTTTTAGTGTCCTAGGGTATAAACATTGCGAAGAAGGAGCACGCGAAACGAAATGAACGGTAAATGCAATAAGAGTCCTGGTGGCTTCTGCATAAAATGCAGGAAACAGCGCAAACGGCGTAAAACAACAACAAAATGAACGTATAATGAAAGTATAAATAAATGGGCAATATTATGGGCGGTTGGCTAAGTGATTTTCCTGGTTGCCTGCTGTGGCTCATAAAATGATTAAAAGCTTATGCAGCTGTGATGTCCTTTATGGCACGACTCCTCTCGTCTACATAGTATATATTACAATTTTTTGAATTTTTGCACGTGCCGGGAATTTAATTATCCACTCGACCAAGTGTCAGAGTGTCATTGTATGGAGAATGACCTTCGTTCTAGACTAGCAGGTGGGCAGAGTTCTCAAGTTGCTCAAGTTCGAGTCGCTTATGTCATCATCATCATCGTCATCATCATGATCATTAGTGTTGTTGTTAATGCTTATCCTGGCCGGCTAGTGCGTGCGTATGGCTTCCTCAGCCTGCAGCTGAAACGTTAAATATAAAATCCTATTTATTTGCCAATTTTACAATCGAGTGCACAGCCAACGACAAATGACAGTGACGTCAGCAAGCCAAGGCGCCAAGCCAGAAGCCAAAAACTATTCACACCGACAGCCCCAGCCTTTTGTGGCCTGTGTTGTGTGTGTGTGTGTTGTGTGTGTGTGTGTGTGCAGCGCCCATAGAAGCAAAACGCATAATTTCATTACCAAAGCTCGGCGTTTGTTTTCAATGATGTCATATGGTCGCGTTTAGCCGGAAGTCCCAAGCCCTTGTGGGCTAAAGTTTAACGCACGCGCACAAACAAAATGGCTGCCGCCAATGCAGCCGGCTCTCTTCCGCTGTGACGTCATGGCTCTCTTAAAGTCCGACATTCGAGAATTTGAGCTGAGTTGAATTGTGGCCAACAACTTTCATTTGACGCTGGCCAGCGTCGTCATTTCTCACTTCCTGTGTGTGTGCCCAGCAGCAGCTGTTGTAATACCCTGTAATTGAACTGACCAAAGCGGCTGTTTGAGTTTTGTTAGCTCAAAGATCTAGAGATGCCTTATATGAGTTGTAGATTAATTAAAGTTAATATGTTTATGTTGAGTATTTCTTAAATCTACTTTTTGTATTCTATATGATATCATTTCATTAATCGCCATTTCATGAATTAAACTTACAATTCTTTTCCAGTTTTAGCCTGAATATGATTTTGTTCACAGTTTCTCAAAATTTAAGCCAAGCTTTTGTTATAAACTTCAATTCCTATATTCATTTTTTTAAGTTCAACTCTTTCAACATACTTTCTTAAGGCATAGAAACTTACAATTAAACAGGCGTTTATATAGTTTTCCTATCAAAAACCGAAATATAAAATAATATAAAATTAGTAGTAATAATATTTGAATACATTAATTAAAATCGATTAAAAAAAATGGGTTTTTTAGTGATAAATATGCATCTTCTAAGTAAATATATAGATTTTAGTTTAATGAAAACTCCATGGGAAGTAGTTTCAATTCTAGATTAAAGTCATGTTAATTCAAACCAAAAAATCTTTTCAAATGCAAAACTGGACATTTTAGGATAAAATTCTTTTCCGCAAAATCTTACCAAAATTGGAAACTAGAACACGCCGCAAAATATGTATTTCTGGAATTAATGAGATTTTTCTTCAGCTTATTTTGTAAATTTTTGAAAATGCTGAAAAAAGGACCATTTTTATATTTTGTTTGCAAACAATTCTTAAAAGAGAGAGTATATTAACAACTCTGTTAAAACTCTATTATCCCCCTCTGTTCATCTCCTGGACTTGGTGCACCCATGTCTGATAGACTGTTTTAAAGGGTAACTGTTAGGCCATCATTCAGTTGCTTAGCTGGATTTGCCCAGTTGTTATGATGGGCCTTTACTGCTTCATTTGGCACGATTTTTGTGCTGCTGCCTGCTGGGCACATGGGTAAATAAATATTTATCTTAAAGTGCGCTGGCTGTTTCGGAGTATCCTTGAGTATCCTCGAGTGGTTCGTACTCAGTAAACTCTTCATTTGCGTTGGCTCTTGACTTTTGTTGATTTTGCTTTTATTGTCGCCTTGGATGCTGTTGTAACTGTCTGTCAGGACATTAACCTCGTCCGAGTGCGCTGCTCTGATTGAAGTATTGAATTACATGGCCGCCATAACAATGGCAACAAAAACAAAACACATTTTCGACAAATTTACTGTAATTTATTGTGTATTATATTTGTATTTGGTTTTGAATGGGCTCGAGGCGGGACCAGGACCTCAGGCTACGGGGCGTGGCGTGGCTAGGCGAAGCGCCCAAAAAGGGTAGACAAATGTCATATTATGCAAACATTGGGCGCAGATTTTCTTTGTCATTTACCAAACCCACTGTCATGTGGCCATTAGTCTGCAGGCATAACGAAAGCCAAATAAACAAATCAAAGGACCTCAAAGGCTTGTAACTCGATTGACATTGACGCAAATGTAAAATAAATCAAATGCAAACATTTTGTTTTTGTTGTCGCTGTTGTTTGTTGTTATTTTTTTTATTTTTTTCCGAGCTGACAAGCGTCTGTCGAGTCAAAGCATTTTGCCATTGGAGGGCTGCATAACAAATTTATCGCCGGAAGTGATTTTCACTGAAATCCAATCAATAAAAAATTATGCTACTGCTAAAAATAAAGCCGGAACAGACGAACAGAAACGGAAACAGCAGCACAAACAGCGCACTGCGTTCCTGGATCCTGAATTTTTTGGCACAGCATGGCGACTGCCTAAAAGTAGGCAACGATAAAATGAAAACCCCCTGGGTGTGCGTGTGTGCGTGTGTGCCTGTGTGTGCGTGTGTGCGTATGCGTGTCTGTGTGGCAACCGCTTTTGATGGAGCAGAAGCAGCCACAGCTGAAGTGAAGTGGCAATCTGTTGTAAAGAGCTGAGCGAAAAAAAGAAAATAGAAAGACAAAAAAATTGCCGCAAATTTATGACGCAAATTTTTTTTTCTCCTTGGGGATTTTAGGGCAGGCGTATAGAACCTCATCGTCGTCTGCTACTTTTGTTTTTTGTCTCGATCTGGTCGACTGGCTTTATTTTCAACAATTTTCAACTTAATATTGCCTTTTTATGCTTCATATGCTGTTTAATAACACCTTAGCGAATCTCTTACGAGTAATTGAATTATGATCTGGGCTGCAAGACGCGTTTGCGAAGAACTGGATCCAAGTCGGAGCTACAGACTTTCAGCACTCTGAACCGAACCAATTGCTTTGAATATATTTGAACTGTGATTTATGATGCAACCCGGCTTTAGGAGAACCGATTCGAAGTTAAGGTTGCAGATATTTTCCTACTCCGAACCGTGCCTTGAACTGTACTTAGTTGAAGAAAAACTAGTTGGCATTTCATGTTATTTACTTCTCCTTTCCAAATTAAATACAATACACATATCTACAATACATATGTAAAATTTATAATTTACACATAACATTTTTGTCTGGTCTTGGAAGCAGCATACATAAAACTTTGCTTGAAGACATCCTCATTATTAATTTAAATTAAAACAAGAAAGGACGGCTATCTTCGGAGTACCGAAGCTATTTGAAGTATAATAAAACTCTTACTTAGTTTGGATGAAATATTTGTATAAACAAAAAGTTATATATAGTGATATAGTGGTTTGATTTTGACCAAATTTGGTCAGATTGTATAAACTCTCTAGAGACTCGGTTTGAGTGAGTTTGGTAAGGAATCTTTAAAAAAAAAAAGGTTTTTCATAGAAAAACATAGTTGTCGACCGATCATTCCTATGGCAGCTATATGTTATATTGGTTTGATCCCGCCGGTTTCGACTTATTTATGTAGAAGGGTCTGTGTCAAGTTTCATTACGATAGCTCTAAAAATTGAGAGACTAGTTCGCATAGAAACAGACGGACAGGCGGACATCGCTATATCGACTCGGCTATTCATGCTGATTCAGAATATATATACTTTGTTGGGTCGGAAATGTCTCCTTTAGTCCCATGCACATTTCGGGACAAAATTATAATACCCTCTGCTAGGGTATAAAAATGAACTAATTGAATTACATGTTTGAAATAAGACTCAAAGCAAAAGCTGAAAACCTCTAAAAAGAGGGTTTAGGAACCGAATATGCTAAAACCATTTATTTAAGGCCGTCAGCCCTGATTATTATCCACAAATATATCAAAAATAATTACTTTCATAAAACGCTGTCAACTTTTGGAAATTAAATTAAATATTTAAATGAAAGCTACAATTCGCGTGCTTAAACTTTGATTAATGTTCATTTTATGTTTTAAATAATTCAATAAATATGAGATTTATATTCTTCCGAGTTCCATTCCACAGAGCAGCATCGTATTAAAAACCTCCATAATATTTAAGGTTTATTTAACATTATAGTCCACACTAAAAGTACGCTTTACAGAGTTCTGTGGCTTTGATTCTTAAGTGGAATTTGGAGCAGTTTAGATAATTTTGCCATCAACTAACTGCCATTATTGAATTATAAATCTTAATACGATTACATGTCATATTTTGGGATTTAACGCTGCAATTAAATGTAAATAATTTAATTGGCCTTTGGTTTGTGTGCGTTGTTGTACATTTCAATTACTCCCTAGAGCTAAATTCTAAGGAATTTCAAGGCACTTAAATGGATAATATAATTACTTGGGAAGTTTGTTGGCTCATGTGTGCTAGGCTAAGCATAGTTTGAGCAGCTTGCAATATTTGCATTTAATTAAAGAACATAAGGCAAGGCAAATAAATGAATTTGTGTTTAATTGGCCTTAACTTGAGCACATAAATACTGAACACAAGTAGAGCTAAATTATATCGTTCAGGAAATTGCCAGAGGCTATGTTTATACTTTAAAGCCTGTAAATAATTGTGTAAATTTTTTAATAGTAGTTTTAAATATGCTTGACTGCAGCTTTCCCTCCTAAATATGCAACATTATTATTTACTCTTAATTTTAAGTGCAATATAAATATTTACATAAAGTTCTTCGTTGATATTCTAACGGCAGACTGTTACTTACACACAGCACGAATGCTAAAGTTCAAGTAATGCGCCATTTCAGAGTAATTAATAGTTAACAGTGCTCAACTAGGAGATACCCTATACAAACCGTTGATGCTGCTGCAGTTTTCCACTGCTCTGCAACATGGAGAATAGTCTCATGAATAATTAGCACAGAATTTGTGTCTATTAGCCGATTGTTATGAAATTTTAATGACAGATAAAACATAACCTATATTATACGCGTACATAAAATCAAGGCTATATCTTTAAAATTGTGGTCGCAAATAGCTTTTAACTATTTTCGGGGGTGCGGGGGAATATAAAAATGTTCAAATCTAATTTTAATATATACATATATAGTGTACACCTGTACACCGATTTCTGATAGTATCTTATAGATAGACACACTGTTGATGCTGGTAAGCAATGTACGAGTATATATACCTTATAGGGTCGCAGATGCCTCCTTCAGCCTGTTAGATCCTATTGCACAACGGTATTTGAACCTCTTACCCATATTTAATGGGAGCAGGGTATTAAAAAACAATGTAAAGGAAGCAAAGCGCACGCAAACAATAGAACAGCAGCAGGAAAGGAGAAAAAAAAGGAAAGCAAGAATATGATGAGCAACAACAACAAGAACAACAACTTGACTTGCGGCTAAGCGTGCAATGTAAAATATCAACACAGGGGAGACCGAGTGAGAGTGATAGACTGATAGAGCGAGAGAGAGTGAGAAAGAGAGAGAGAGTGAAATATGTAAATAAACAAGGCAGCACAAGTCAGAGCCAGAGGCGCAAAAGGTTGCCTGCTAATTTATAGCCATAGCTTACACACACAACCACACACACACACACACACCCAGAAAAAAAGAAAGAAGAAATCTGTTAAGCACGTGCAATTTGGCAAATGAGCACATTGCAGTGACGTCATAAGGCGAGCCACTGATAACGTTGCAGTGCCTGGCGCTCTTAAAACGCCAACCGCGCAAGCCACACGTAAGAGCGAGCGAGAGCGAGTGGAAGAGCGAAAGAGCGCGCGAGTAGAACAGCCAGCGAGCGCACGCATATAAAAAGGCGCGCACACTGAAAAAGCGCCTCAGTTCTTCAGTAGAAGTGCCGGTGTTAGCAAGCGGAAAAAAGCTTGCAAAGCTTTTTAAAGCAGCCAGCAGCTACAACAACTGTCTACAATATGTACCAAAAGTTAATAACATTCTTAATATTCAAATAACATAAACCAATAAGTTTATGCCATATATATTTTTGTAAAAAATAAAAAAAACCTAAAAACCATATGCTTTAAAGTGCGTGAGTGTTAAAAATGTGTAAAGTTCAAATAAAATATTTACTCCATATGTATAGCCAGTAACTCAATAAATTAAAAAAACAATTTATGTACATATGTAACTATAAAACTTGTGGAACATTTGGAACGTATATTGCAAAAATTTAACTGCGCAGCAAAATATGCTAAGAATCAAAGCCAACACATGGACAACAACGATTTTTAAGCCGAAATACGTTGCAATTATAATTTAAATAATAACAAAAGCAACACATAGCAACAAGAGGTAAGAGCAAACACACAGACAGAGCAACATGTTTCACAGGGAGTGGAAATATTCCGGGAAATATGTTAATTTCGCATGTAAATAAAAAGAAAAGCGCATGCAATAAACTAACACACCTTGCCCCTGCCTCACACACAAATATAGCCGTGCATATGAAACCGTCGTCAGACACATGCTACATTGCTCAAAGCGTCTTTCGCAAGCGCAAATGAGAGAGGCGAAAAGGAAAATATAAAAAACGAAAAAAAAAATAAAATAAAAAAAAACGTAAACAAAATAAACAAACATTCAACATGAAGGCGGCAAGAAAAAGCCAATGGACGTACCGTTCTGCCAATGATGACATAAAAAACGAGCACAGGCCCATGAAAGAGAAAAAACATATATATACTATATATATAGAACGTAAATAAATAACAACTCGCTCGTTAATAGTACGGAGATGCCGTGTATTCAATTTACGTGGCTCCTCAAAAAATGCCACCCATTTTTAACGGGCTACATTTCATGTTGAAAACACTTCCAGTGCAATTGCAAAAGAATTTCATATACAATTTCAACAAAAATAAAGATAATGTTTATAGGTGCGAGCTGATGTCAATTGCCTGGCGACAAACAGTCAAAATAAGCTTGTGTATTTTGGTTTCTGGCCGAAACACATGTTTCCATAAACAAAACGCATTTCAGTAGTCAACCAATTTGCCAGCTTTCGTATTTTGGGAAGCGAAAAATAAAATCAACAGCTAAAAGTTGACAGCTTCTGAAATAGGTACAAAAAGAAACTATTTTAATTAACCATAATCTAATTAAGAACTTAATTATTCACAAATGCAAAACTAATTTATAGAACTAACAATAATTTAATACTAATTTAAGCTGCGCACAACAAAATCTATATATTGTATATAGTATTAAGAGTTTGCCATTTGTTAAGCATTAAATCTATATAATGTATACGCCCCGTGGTGCACAGGTATTTAAAAATCAAAAAAAGCAAATGCTTTAAAACAAAAATATAAAATGTTGTATTTTGTATTTGAAGAAAAACAAGATAAACACACACATATCAAATCTATAGAATGGAAATACACGCATTCATTTGATTTTATTCGTGGAAAATTTAATTATGCCGTTTTCAAGAATTGCCACAGCGATGAGTTTGCAAATTAATATGTTCAATCGGTTCTCTTTTTTCCCCCCAATTTTCCCAAATTTAATGTGAGTCCATTAAATGCCAGACAGTATGCACATACACGTTATGTCTGTCATAGTTAATCAGTTTAAATACAGCGACTGCGACTGTGATTCAATTAGTTGGTTACACCTTTTTCCAACTGTATATCGCATATATATGCATAATTCGATTTTCTGCAAACTTTTCTAATGAATTTCCCAAGTGCGACAAACAATATATTGTTAATACACACTTTTCTAGCGAAAAACGCAATTTAAAGCTGCTAAATGAGTATTTGCCTGATGCGATGGCGTTTAAGGCAAATCAAATTAGACTCAGCTCAGTCTGAAGCGTTTTATACCCTTTCGGAGGGTATTCTAGTTTCGCCACGAAGTGTGTACGCTGTGAAGAACACGCTGTTGCTTATGTTTCTAAGTCTTAGTCTTTTAGTTTTGGAGTTATAGTATTAAATCTTGCAACAGATCTCGAAATTGGCAGAATCGGATAACTAAGAACTCTTTTCTTTATGAAGATATCCTAAGGAAAGTCAGCAAGCCAAAGTTACATTATGTTTTGTATAAGCTGGTAAAATTTAGTCAAAATCGAACCACTTTTGTTATAATATCCTGAAATTTATAAACTTTACTAATAGGTTTAAAGGGGTTCGGACTGTTTAAAAGATGTGCTATCACAATCGGATGAAAATTGAGTTTTTGTAAGAAAAACCTTATTATTTTTCCAGATAGTATCTCAACCAAACTCAGTCACTTTAATATTTTGGTAGGCCTTTGATATGTTGATTAAGTTTTATTAAAACTTCCTATTATAGTAGCTGCCATAGGAATTAGCGGATGAAAAATGAGTTTTTGTACGAAAACCTTTTTGTTTTTCAAGATATCTCAGCCAAACTCAGATATTCCAATACTTTAATATGCTCTTGCTATGTTGATTAAGTTTTATTCAAATCAGAGTAATATATCTTATATGTAGCTACCATAGGAACAATCGGATGAAAAATGAATTTTTGTACGAAAACCTTTTTGTTTTTCAAGATAGTGCAACCAAACTTAAATATTCTAATATTTTGGTATGCCTTCGATATGTTGAAAAAGTTTTATTAAATTCAGAGTAATATATCTTATAGCTGCTATAGGAACAATCGGATGAAAAATGAGTTTTTGTACGAAAACCTTTTTGTTTTTCAAGATATTGCAACCAAACTCTGGTATTTAGTATGCTCCTGAATAAGTTGAATAGGTTTTATTAAAATCAGAGTAATATATCTTATAGCTGTCATAGGAACAATCGGATGAAAAATGAGTTTTTGTAAGAAAAATTCCTTAGTTCTCACCAATATTAAAACCAAACCAAGAACCTTTATAGTTTGCTTGAATTAAATCAAAATTTTATGACTTTATGTTATAGATTACTCAGTTGAAAAGGGTATATAGCTTCGGCACTCGAAAGATAAACGTTCTTTCTTGTGTTGTGCTCATCCGCAAACAAAAAAACTCTCTGTTGATGACGCTGACGTTGTCGCTGTGGTTGTTGTTGATGTTTATCTGTGGCGTTGTATTTGATTTTGTTGTTGTTGTAGTCTAATTTGCGATAAACTGACAGAAGATTGCAGCTACTTTATTCAAATTATGTGATAAGCCGCAACGTCGCGCAGCGCAGCCCCGCAAAGCAAACAAACTGAAAAAAAGAACATGAAATACAAAAAAATGCGACACGAACCCAAAAAAGAGACAAAAAAATCCTAAAAAATAAGAAAGCCAACTATGTTAACGTGGGGCGTGGCACTGGTCTTCAAAGTTTCCCTTTTTGGCTCTAACTCAGCTGCTGCTGCTGGTGCTGTTCCTGCTGCTCCTGCTGTTATCCTTGAATGGCTGAAAATCCAAGTCAGTTTTTCTCTTTGTTGTTTTTATTGTGGCCTTGTTTGTCGCGCGCTGATTAGAGCTGATAATTTGCCTTTCTATAAAAACAAGCATGCCACAGAGAGGAATGAGATTGGAGCCGAAACACGCCAAAGTGCCATCTAACGAGCATTTAATGCGGGTATCCGAGCTTATCGAGCTGTGTGCACACTTTTCGCCTTCCCACGCCCAGCCATCTATCAGCAATGAAACCTGGCCAAAAAAGCAAAAAACCAAAAAGGAAAAAAGAACGTGCATGGAAATCAATCCATGTCACGTGTGCCCATTATTTGCTCTCCTATTCACATAAGCAAGTGTTGATGGTACTGGTTGCACTGCTTTCTGCAACCTTTTACCAAATAATGGGTACCTCAATGAGCTGTGGTATACGTGAGAGTTGCCCGTCTTAAGTTAGCAGAGCGCCATAAATTAGTATCAAATATTTAAAGAACGTTTGAACAAGTTTGCATACTCTGTTCCTAAAAGAGATTAGGGCATATGGGTTCTTCGATAATACTACACTCTCTATCAGTCTATTTATTGGCACCTTTTCGACATTATTGTTAGGGCAATCAAATGTCTCCCACAGTTTTAGAACTATACTCCAAAATCTTAATATTGTTGTCGGCATGTACTTTCGATTCGCTTTCACAGAACAACATCGATACTCTTACAAGTTTCACAATCGATAACATAGGTAACAACATACTTACAAAATACTTTCACATATCGATACTCTTACAAGTTTTACGATCGATAACATAGATATTTAAGAGACTTATCGAGTACCTTTTAAATACTTATAAAATACTTTCACATATCGATACTCTTACAAGGTTTACGATCGATAGCATAGATACTTATGATACTTATCGAGTACTTTATTACTTACTAACTACTTATTACTTATTAAGTACTTTTATAATGTTTATCCGACAGATTGCGATACCTGTCAAGCTTAAATAATTGATAAATATCTTTATGATCAAATATTCAAATAATTCAAATACTTGTAGATAATGATAATGCTGATATCTGGTACTATTACAATATAAAAACTAATGATAATCTCCTTGAAAGATTTAACCATGCAATATTTTCTGTCAACTCAGAAAAATTGCCAGGACTACTGATAATTTTCTTGAAAGATTAGACCAAGAATATCTTAGTCAGACTCACCTTCAAAAAGGAAGAGAAGTTTAATGTTGGCCTGAATATATTTTAACTTAAAGCCATTGCTGATACACACTTCTCATTTAGTCTTAAGTATATGATTAGTTTTTATCTAAATAAAAAAATAAATAACTATATGATTAGTTTTTAAATAAATAAAACTTAAGTATGTTAGCTGACTTATTTTTAGTAATTTATATTTGCATTGGCACAGTGCTCAACTTATAAAGGTATTCACAAACTATTTATAACGAAATAGTGTACAAAATATGATATTTATATGGTCTGAGATAAGGTAAAGCATGACATGACGCATACGCCGTGTTGTGGGCCATTAAATAAATATATGTTTAAGGCTAAGTGATGATATGTTTTATAAACTGGCAACAAACTTGATTAAATTGCCATACACTATGTTTGTGTGTGTGCGTGTGTGTGTGTGTGTGTGTGTGTTGGCCGACGGAAAAGCACTCCGGGGACACACAACAATTTCAATTTCACACATTAAACAAAGGGCAAATTATTTTGAGAGCGAAGTTTGCTAATACACACAGCAACATTTTACCTTGTTGGGCACTTTGCATCTCTCGTCGGAACAGTTTTCAAAATGACAAACACATGTTTCGAGTGCCTGCCCCAAACTGTGGCAACAACACTCAACTTTTGGTTAGAGAGCATGCCGGCAAGTTGCGGCTGCCTCAACAGCAAAACTCAAACCAAAATGCATGTTGCATATTCCAGGTAGCAGACACAACAGTTGACATTCTTTGCACTTGCACTTAACTTTATTTGGGTTGGCTGTTAAAAGGGCTTTGTAACCATGACAGGTTTTGTGCTAAGCAGCTAGCGACAGGGATTCAACAATTATAGTTCATATAAAACATCTTTATTATTATCCACACACAAAAGGTTCAAATTATAACATTTACATCTCGCTTGCAATGTCGTTTCCTAGGCATAGTTCATAGTTTTGCAATGTTTCTCTGAATGATGGCGTTTTTATAACATTTTTAAAGCTATCGCAATCAAATTTGGTATATACCCACCTCAGCAGCCCCGCAATCCATCAAAAACATATATCTGCCACATTTTTTACAGATAGAGTCATCAAATTTGATATGCGAAGTTCGAATGCAACAAGAAAATGAATGCCAAGAGTCGAATCCATGTATTGTATATAGCAGTCTCGAACTGCCGTTTTTTACAATTCCACTTCCCCTAGCAAATCTCCCCTATTCGCTTCCATCTAAGAAATTCCGCAATTTTAAGTTGAGTAAATGCGGCACATATTTTCTTATAAGATAACTATTAAAATTCCTTAATAATCTTTTTATTAAATATGCTCAGTCTTATCTACATCATGAAGCAATGGATTAATGCTTTGATATTTCATCACATTTACTCGCGTACTTTGATAAGCTACTTACACATAAATGCGTTAAAGGCATTTTACTTTGTCAATCTGAGATATTATAGTAATACATAAGTATAATAAATGCAATATCAAACATCAGCTGTAAGTAGAGCTTAAATTTTTCTTTAATTTTCCAGTTTTTAACCTTTCATTCTTTAAGATCAAGTGATATTTCTTTTCAAGATTGCCCAATTGTTGTTTGATCGTGATCATCACAGTCATGGCTATAATATATAATGCTTACAGGTCTTGGACTTTATTCATATAGAGAATCCATCTTGTAACATTAACATCCGTTGAGCTCTCGACTGGCAGTCAGAGTTTAGGTTATCAGATCACTTCAGATCACTTCACCAACTAATGAATGAACCTTCACTTAAGAAGATTTTGTATTTATTTATTTATTAATAACTTACTGGTTAGCTTATATCTAAGTATAGCTTAACATAATTGAGTTTAAAATAGTTGTAGTACGGATAAAAATAAGAAAATTATAGATAAAGCATTTGACTGATTGGCATACTATGAATTCTACTTGCAGAATGAATTAGACAGACAGGAAGTAAATCTCAGCTGGCGCTTTCCACACCCGTTATTCCCGCCGCCAGCCCGGTACATCTTGAAGTTGCCCAATACCAAGGAAGAACACCAAAAAGGTATGTAAACAGTTCAACTAAATACAAAATTCATCATGTTCATAATACGCAAATAACCGACGGTTCGTTGAGAATATGAGTAGATGTAGATTTTTGTCTGTGGGCCCAAGCTTAACCCCGAGGCCAACACGTACTCAGACAGCCCATATATATGTATACATATATATATAAGTTGATATATGTATATATGTTTTTAGCCAGGAGCGAAGCAACTCGTAAATTATTTGCGCGTGTGTTCAACAAAATGTTGAATAAATAAAAGTGGCATGTTTGTGCTGCCATAAAAATGCAAAAACGCAAAAATGTTGTAGTATAAATGATTAAACTCAGTTTTGTTGCCACTTCTATAACTATTAGCATAATCATGTGTTACTCTCTATAGATACATGTGTGTGTGTGTGCTTGTGTGTGTTTTACGACACATAAGGCACTTATATGTGGTGGGGCATAAAAAAAACGCCATTAAAGCTGCACAAATGATGGCCATAAAACAATTTATCAAAATTTGTGACATTAACTACCAACGATAGAGCGACATACATCAGTCATGGCATACAAACAAGGACTCCTGATGTCACATACATGCATCTGTATGTGTGTGTGTGACACACGGACATGCTCATTAGGCGTGAAAATGTCAAGACCACAAACACACACACACACACACACACGAACACCAAACTATTGTCAATAAAATGCAAATAAATGAAGCATACATTTTAGTGCCATAATTATCTCACGTATTGAACTACAAAAGTGCCAATACTGATTTACTATCAGATACCCTGTAAATTCACAAACAAAAACTAAAAATAAACCGTTTTAAGTCAGCAATCAGTATAAGTTATCATTTATTTATTCACAAATAGTTTCGTTAAATTAGTAAATGCTAAAAGATACCCTGTAAAATCAGTATAATGCTAAAATTACTTGTTTTTTTTAGTTTTCCTGTGAAATTATGACCATTAATTCAGCCTTTTGTTGGAAATCTTAAAATGATTATTAAAATCACAATTATAATTGATTTAGTGAATGCCATAAGATACCCTGTTAACATCAAAACAGGTGGGAATAAAAAGAATTCATTTTTTTAAAATAGTTTGTTCGATATTGTTCTTAATCGAATACTTTGAGCTACCCTATAAATAAGCATGCAGCAAAACAGACTTCATAATTAATTTTTTAAACATATCTTGCAATAAACTAATATTTTTGTTAACAAAAAAAATTAAATAAAAAATAAAAAATAAGTAAGTAAATTGTTCAATAATTTTAGATACCCTGTAAATACCAAAACAGGCCTGCTATCTAGCTTTTACTAAATTATTGATGGCTTACATTGCTTGCATAAATCATTAATATTATATTTAAATTAGTAAATACGACAAGATACCCTGTAAATGATGTAGAAAGACTATAATGCTTTGAGATTGCCAAGCATGTGATTTGTGTTTTAGCATGGCAAAGACTACTATTCAAAATAAATATTTATTTAATCAAAAAAAATAAATAAATAAAAATCTTAAAAATCATAAAAATTGTCATTTAATCAAAAAATAAAAAAAAGGCAAAAATCAAAAAAATCATACAAGTTATCATTATTTTTTTTTTAAATTTGCATATACATATAACAAACTACATGCATAAATGAAAATAAATTAAAAAACCTGAAGGGCTCAGTTGCTCTGGCTAGATTATTGTACTATAGAAAGAATTCTTAGTTACAAATAAAATAAATAAATAATAAATATCGAACTGGTTGAACTGCTACCTTACAGCTTAAACTGCTTGTAATAACAAATCAATATTAAATCCCTAAACTCCCAAAAGGTCTAAGGTGAAACTTACAAGTTGCTGCCACCAATATGCCCCTTGTTGCAATTGCTGCTGTTGCTGCGAAAATAGCACGCAACAAGCAGCAGGCATAAAAACAACAAGGACACAATACACAGCGACAAGTGGACAATGAATGGGATGTGCCATTTGTTGCAAACTGTATACAGTATTGGAGCTGAGCTGCTCCATTGATGACGCCATCGCCATCGCCATCGAGTGTCGCCGTGTGTTGTCCAGTGTCCATTGTCCATTGTCCATTATCATTGTCCAGTTTTACGAGTCCGGCGACCATGTTAATGAGATGCAAATAAGGCTACACCCACGCTACATTTACAATTTGCATATGGACATTGCTGCCATATATATAGTACCTATCTACCGTATGCCACATTCAGATCCTTGCCCACATCCATATCCACATTCACATCCACTTTGGCATGTTTGCGCTTTACGGCAAAAGTGACGTTGACAACTCTGGGTGTGTGTGTGTGTGTGTGTGTGTGTGTGTGTATGATTATATCGCCTGCCAGTCAGGATATGTGTGCCAAGGAGTTCAGCGCCTTTTGTGCCGCTTTGATACTGGCAATGGCAAATGGCAAATGGCATTTGTTTTGGTATTTGCTCTGCCAGGCGTAACTCAAATGTGCCAGTCAAAGTCAAAGTCAACCTTTTTATTGTGGTTGTGCGTGTGTGCGTGTGTGTTTGTGTGCGTGTTGCACACTCCAATTAAGCGGCAAAATGCTGCTCTTCAACATTTTGTCATGTCTGTTGATTTATTCGATTTTATACGATATATGCTCGCGCTTTTGCCACAAACGCGCACATTCATCATCACGTCAAGTGCGTGCTCCGAGTTCCTTCTGCAGGCCCAAGAACTACCATGGCGACACCATTTTTTTCTATTGGTGCCGCTTTCGTATGATTCTGTGTCATTTGCCACAAAAGAGTGAGTGAGAACACACACCAAAATGGGGCACGCAACAAAGCCAGCTGCATTTGCATGGCAACGAAAACATTGACAAAGCCTTTGTTTATTAATATATGGTGGTGTCAGCGGGGAAGTAGCCAGTTGCCTGTTTATAAGTCTGTATAAACATGTCATCAGCTTACATAATTATACATTGATTGGTACTTTAAGCCAACACATGCTGTGTGGATTTGCTGCATGCCCCAATTTTGGTGTGTTCTTGTCTCGCTCTGTCGCTTATCAGTGCTTCTAACTTGCAACATTTGTGCGTTCTATTCACATCTCTGTTGCATTGTTCGTTCTATTCACTCTTTTATTTTTAAGTATAATCTAAGTTGTTTATAAGAAATAATAAAATAAACATTACATGTTAATTCAAATAAGAAATCACTCTTATATAGAGTATGCTAAGCAAATACATTAATAAATTTATAGTTTCATCTAAGTTCTTTAAAAGAAATAACAAAAAGATTCTATGTAAATTTAAAAACAAAGAAAGGAAGAAAAATCCACTCTTATAAAAAGTATTCCAAACAAAATTAATTATTATTAATAGCAACTTTATTTATAAATATTATGGTTTTGTTTACAAGATAAGGAACACATTTTACAAAGTACTTTATTTGGTATTACATCAATTTCTTGATTTAGTGGAATAATATTTACAGTTTCGTTTATGGCACTCGAAGGCATGGGTTTCTTAAAGTAAGAAGTCAAATATATGATGTATTTGTTATCACGTAAGCTTAGTTTGTTTGGTTAATAGTATTTACATTCTATCTACTGTAATAAGGACACAATTCTTAAATGAATTTAGCTAGTATTTGCATTAGTATTTAGAGTTATACCTAATTCCTTTTTTTCCATTTTTCAAATTTTATTTTATTTTTTATTATTGTCAAAAGGCTGAGCTAGTTCTTGGGAGCTTAACTGAGTAGATTTTTATTTATTTAAATCGCTGTTTTTATTATAATAAAAAAATGAATTAAATTATATTTTTAGCTTAAGTTGTTTATAAAAAATATTACAACTTGTTTAAGCTGCCAAAAAGTTAGCACAACAAGCAGTTAAATAAATATGCAAATTTAAGAAAAATATAAAGAGAAATGACAAAAAATTGCTCATACGCACTGTGTACTTGGGGAAGGTACTGCAAGTGCCAAAAACTCATTGCCTACTTTGAGGCTGTCTTAAGCCCTGTACAAAATAGCATTAATGTGTCGCTCAAGTGCATCTGCAGTTTGCCAAAAATATATAGTTACATAAGCATACATATAGACCCAAGACACAAGCGTCTATCATCTATGTAAATGTCAATAAACTAACTGCACAGACAGACAGACACACACACATGCAGACAATCTAAACACTCGCAGCCAAGTTTGAAAAACAGAAAACACTAACAATATTTGACCAAAATAATAACAACAAAAACAATCAGTGGCCAGAGACAAGTCCATCGCTGTTGACGTTGTTGTAACCATTCAATGGCCAAGTTCTGACGTCAGAGGTTGCTGGGGCGATGAGTGCTATATGCTGCTGGCAACGATATACCATATAGAGGCTATATATCTGTATATCTATATATCTGTATATCTGTGAGCGTGTGTTTGCCTGCTCGCTGTGTTTGCTTTTTTCTATTTTTTTTGGACAGCCGAGAGTGCTTTGCTATTTCAGGTTCAGGTTGTTATTGTTGGTTCGAGCATTGCTGCAAGCTGAATCGATTTCAATTTCGATTTCGATTTGCCACAGCCAACACACAAGTTACTTACTTAGTTTATCCACACGTAGTGGCCTGCTTGTGGCATGCCAAATAGCCCGATGCCATATCTTATGGCCAAAATGATCTTCATCGTCCACTCAACTGCATTGTTCAGCTTCCGGCAGCCACTTGGAAGTATTTGTGCATACTTTCCTAATGCGCCGGTTAACTTTTCCATTCACGTATCGCACAAACTGATTTTGTGTTTCCATTTGAGCCAATTCTTTGAAATCGAAATGAATTGCTTATCCCGAATGCGATACCATCCAATTTGTTAGTGTCAAATGATTTGTACACACGTTATTTATTTCATTTTTGCACTATTTATACTATGTTCCCGAAGGGAAAATAGTATATTGGGTTAGCGAAATGTCCGTCTGTCCGTCTGTCCGTATGAACGCAATTTTTTTCCATACCCTTGAAGCTAGAGCAACCAAACTTGGTACACATGTTGGTGTATACCCTCAATTTATGAAGTGTCGCAATTTGGGGAAAACCTGTATCTTCCACATTTTTAAAGCTATAGTCACCAAATTTGGCATACAGACTAATGTTGAGATTCCTGACAAATCTGCATCAAAAAAATGTTGACCCCCATCCCCACCCCAACAAATCGGCATATGATAAAACAATTTGCCTGTTTAGCTGGGAAATCAACAATTCCTCTGAATAAGTATTTGAAGTTGGATGATAGCATAATGGCAATATAATAGTCAGGTCTGTTACCCTTACTATGAGCTGTTCTAAATTCCGAAAAAAAAACAATTGAAAATTCGGCTTAAGAAGTTTGGTTTTTGAACTAGTGAAAACAAATCTATTTAAACACAAGTTCGGAAAGGGAAAAATTGTTGAAATTCCTATAGAAAACTGGAACCCAAAAGATAAATCTTTTTGCAATCAAAGGTAATCGGTAATGAGAACAGGCTTGATTATTTTTAAGAACATATATTTTCATTAAAAATCTATTTTCACTTCCCTATGAGTTCGTTATAGAGAAGTTCGACTTTATTGCACGAAGTAACCGCCAAATTGCTGTTTTCCTAGTGGACTATTATTTGTCTAGCTTGATTAGTGGCTTAGGGGGTTAACTACAGGCCTTAGCCTTCAAATCGAAGTTCAGTACTTTGGGCAATGCGGCCAATGCAATAAGCTTGCACAAACCAAAACAACGCAATCAATAGAAGCCAATAGAAATCTTTCTAATTGTAGCGATTCAATCAAATGGCCCCAACCACAACAAAGCAAACCGCCCCAGCCCCACCACTCTGGGATGCGTATGTGAATGTGAATGTGGGGATGCTGGCAGGTGTTTTGGCAAATGTCTAAGGTTAGCTATAAGATCATTTTGTATTTTTATATGCGCTGCCCCTCGATTTGTTTTTCTGTCCAGTCTGTCCAGCTGTCTGCCTGTCTGTCTGTCTGTCTGCCAGACTGTCTGTCTTTCTGTCTGTCTGTCTATCTGTTTGTGTGTCTATTTTTATAACGCGCACTGTGGCCATTGAAAAGTCTTCTTCCAGCTTGGATGCGCGCCACGCTTTCTGTTTATCGAAGACAAAACAGTTTTTATTGTTCAAAAAATTATTTTCAGTAGCACACACACACACACACTACACACACTCGCACAGTAGCTGCTGGCATCAATTTTCATTGGAAACTGTCTGTCGTCGATCAAAGTGAAAAGTGAAAAGTCAAAAGGCAACCACAAAAAGGCTTCATGCAAATTTCGTAGCAAAGCGGAAATGTGTTTTAGCACATCACCCGCCTTTTGGGGTTGGCCCATTTCCCGTTTGGGCCAAGACTCGGTGCGCCGTTACATCCTGCCCCTCCGCAACGCTCTACGTTCCGCATCCCATTTTTGCAACGCTTCCGCTCTGAGACGGCATTTGTTTTGGGCCCTGTCGCTATTTTTGGCCAAGCATTAATTACGCATTCACGGCACGTACTTGACGAAGCTTTGCTGTAAATACAATTACAGCCAACCGCTCTACAAAAACAATTTTAGCCCCCGGCCCGACAGCTGGCCAAACAGCACTCAGTTTAGACGCCCAATTAACAGTAATTAACAAAGTTCACACAAATAAATCTCCATCAAATGGCAACTGTTGCACTGCCAAGTGCACTTCCCGCTGCTCTCGAGCACTTTAAGTGTTCAAAAGAAGAAAGAATGGAATGCCGAATTTAGTGAATACCCTTGAAGGAATGTTTCTTATACAAAAACTCAATTTTCTACAGATTGTTGCTATGGCAACTATATAGTAATGAGTTTAAAACTATAACAAACTATTTAAAGTATAATACAATTCTCAATTTCTGAGTTAGGATGTAATTTTTACTCCCTGTACCCATAAAATGGGAAAAAAGGGGGTATTTAATCTGTGCAAATTTATGTAACAGGCAGAAGTACCTTATAAAGTACACATATTCTTGATCAGTATCAAAAGAAAATTCGATTTTACCATCTCCGTCTGTTCGTCTGTATGAGCTCGTCGATTTCAGCAACTATAAGAGCTAGAGACACCAAATTTGAAATGTAGGTTCCTCTATATCATACTCAAGTCAAGTTTATTTTGGATCCGAGATATTTCCACTCACATCCCCATAATTCGATAAAAACTCTTAACAGCAACAAGATTTTTTTGTACAATATTGAACTTTTTATCCGATTGGTCCTATATAAGATATAGTAGTTCGATTTGTACCAAATTTGGTCAGTCTGCACAAAACAGAATATAGCTTCGATTTGGTGATGGACAGCAGCTATAGCCGAATCCTATAGCTGCTGATCAAAAATGTATATAGTTTCTGATGTCAGAAACGTCTCCCTTATATCTTACTTATTTCCTGACAAAATTATAATACAGAGGGTAAGGGTATAAGAATAAATGACATGAAATTTAACTGTCAAAAGCAAACAAAGACAAATTGAGAGACGCGTTTTTCATCTCCAGCTGTCATTTTTTCAGTTTTTCCATTGTTTAGGTGCTTGTTGTTAGCCGGCATGGAAATGAGTATGCTGCAAGGACCTTCGTCCTAATTTACATAAATATATTAAAGATAATTCATTTCTTTAAAATAATTATATTATTATGTCTTTATGACACTACTTTTAAACACAAATTAATGCTTTTTGTTTGATTGTTCCCAAAAATAAATAGGTTAATCTTGTGGTTTTCAGATCTTAAAATATTTCAGAAATTTAATAACTAAAAAAATTGTATTGTATTTATAAGACCTCAATGGGTTTTTAATTGTATATTTTATTCAAATTATTAAATATTTAATATTAAAATAATATAATAAACAAAATTATTTTGCCTTCAAATCAAGCACAAAATATTTGCGAGTTATAAAATATAAACAAAAAATTTTATAAATTTTGTAACGTTTTTAATGAGAAATAGACTTATATGAAAAGTACTCAAGTGGAAGGAATTTACATAAAAAATACTATTTAAAAAAAATATAATATTAACCTATATTATTCCTTGACATTACTTTTATTATTATAAGTAATATCCTCTTATATTAAAATTACCAAACTAGGAGTGTGAAAAACTGAAGATTGAGATTATTTCAAGCGGGTATCTTCAAGTGCCATACGCAGTTATCATTTAGTTATTTTTAGTTGCTACCATTTTTATTATACATTTTTGTTAGTTTTTGCATTTTTTGTTGAAACTGCTGCGGGCTGTTGACATTTTCATTGGTGTAGCGTCAAATGGCACTTAAGGAAAAATCTACGCGAAAATCCCATTTATATTTAATTTTTCATTTTGAAACGTTTGCCGTCATACTTTGTGCACTTGATCCTCGTAAAGACAGGACGTGACATTCCATGCCAGGACTGACAATGACGACTAACGACGGACAAAGGACGAGGCAACGAGGAGGGACGATGGCGACAGACGACAGACGACAGACGAAGATGACGATGGACAAAAACAGAACGGACATCGGCATCGGATGTGAACAATAAATTTGATTCAATTGCTCTCGAGTACTTGGCATTGGGTGCGCCTTTCAAAATACACTCTCACGCTCTTTGTCTGCGCCTTCGTCTGAGTCTCAGTCCTTAGTCCTTAGTCCTGTGTCGCCGGTTGATTGTGCATGACCAGCATTCGATAAAGCAGCTCAGCTGAGCTGCGCAATAACAATGACAATGAGCTTTACGCTCAGTGGTCCTGCCAGGATTCTAGTGCTGCTGCGACTGCTGCTGCTCCTTGCCCAGCTTCCTGCCCTGCTTCTTGCTGTGTTCCTTCGTGGTCTTACTGGCCTGCTCCTTGTTTCAGCCACATTGCCGCCTCTGACAAGCGGAAGTAAGCAGCACAAAGCTCACGAGACGCGCTGCTTTAAGCGCGTTTCCTGCGGTTCTTCGCCATGGACACACACACACACAAACACACACATATACAGGAACAGGAACTATCGCCAGTCAGCTGCATCACAGTTGCCACTTTTTCCCAGCTCCCTGGTCACTTTTAATTGCCGTAGACTTTGCTTTTTGGCCATACTATTTACTGCTGCGCCGCTTGCTGTGACATTTGTCTGACTAAGCCCCGCAGCCCGCAGCCCCGTCTACCACAGAACCCCCGAGCCTGGCCCCAGCTTAACTGACAGTTTATGGCAGAGTTAAAGCCGTTCAAGAGCGTGCTACTGCCAAAAGTGCATCACACAAGAAGTAACACATGAACATGGCCATAAGCTGGCTCAAAAAGTTGTGTGTGTGTGTTTGGGGTGTGTGAAAAATACGTGGCATAAAGCCTTGATATATTGTCATTTGCTTAACCATGCAGCCAGCTGGAAGAAGATGACTCACCCCGTCAACTGCCGCGTGCCCCAAAGGACACGAAACCCCAAATACACTTTGGCTCCTGTGCACTCAACTAGTAAAAGGAAATGGCAATGTATTTGCTTTCAGCAAATATGTTGCCCGCAAATATATGCAAGTACATATGTAAATATGTATATGTGTGTGTGTGTGTGTGTGTGTATTGGCATAGACAATGGGTTTAGCATACAACTGATAAACAATAATGTCAATTTCATAAAAGCAAATACATGCTCGCATGTAATACAAACATTTTGCCAGCTCTGTAAAGTGAGAGGAACGGAATGCAAAATCGCTGGCAAACTAATTTTGTACATACATATGTAAATACTTGTAGATATCCGACACTGACATCTGCCTCATCTGCATACACTGAGCGAAAGCTGGCACAGCGTAAGCACAAAAATGCTTTAAAGCAAAACTAAACGGTTTCTCTTTAATTTAAGCATAGCTTTTTCGTTAGTGTACCTTTTTTGTTCGGTTGTATTATATATATTAGATTTTCCGAATCGGCTAGCACTCTTTTCGAATAATTTGTTTGCAAGAAAAACAAAAAAGTTGCATACCAAAGTTTTGCCTCGTCTAATTTCTGAATTATTTATTTTTTATTTTGTGGTAAATTATTTTAGGGAGCTTTAAATACAAGTTTGAAAGAAATAACAAGATTTTCCAAAACATTTTTTTGTGAGAAAAACAAAAAGGTTTCATACAAAGGTTTTCCTTCTCCTAATTTCTGAATTATTTATTTTTTATTTTGTGGTAAATTATTTAAAGGAGCTTTAAGTTTGAAAGAAATAACAAGAAAATTTATAATATACATACATATGTGGTTTTCCAAATCGGTGAGCACTCTCTTAAAAAATTGTTTTCGCAACAAAAACAAAAAAGTTTCATACAAAAGAATTCTTTCTACTATTTATTGAATTATTTATATTTTATTTTGTATTAAATTATACAAATAAGCTTGAAAGAAATAATAAAATAATCTAAAAAGTTTTCCATGAATTTCTGATATATATAAAACTATCTTGGATGTTATTAAGTTAGCTGAAAACAATTTCAGCTCAATTAAAATATTTGTGCATTAACTTTTCAATAATTCCATAATCGAGCACTTTTTGCTGCGCCTGCATTTTTAATTGTTTTTGTTGTTTTCCAGTTGTGCAAGTCAATAATTTATTAAGTTGTTCTTTCGCGCCTGACAGGAATTGACTTTCAATCAATTATTTAATGCCCATTTGCAAATATTTGGCATTTGTGCACATGTGCGGAAACAATTAAATAATTCAATATTCAAAACAGAATTCACAAATCAAAATTCCGTATTACTAAATTCAAGAGTCAGGAGAATTAAAGCAAACATTTTTGTAGTTTGGCCTTAATAAATATCTCTATAAAATAGATTTATTCATTTTGATACACTTGAAGAGGGTATTATAATTTTGTCACGAGGTGTGTAACGCATTGAAGGAGACTTTTCTGATCCCAAAAGGGATATAAATATTGATCAGGAATAACAGCCGAATCCCAATAGGCAAACTAGTCTCAGTCTTATGAATGCTATCCTAATAATGCTGTGGGCAGTATATAGGATGTTAGAGCTTCTTCAAATTGATTTAAAAAAGTTAATAGAAAGTCTCATCAAATATCCTATAGCTGGCATAGGAACAATCGCTCGACAATTAAGTTTCTGTTGGAGAAACTTTACTGCAAGTTAAAATAATTGTACACATTCGAAATTCAGATATTTCGTTCTGTTATTTCAATTCAAATATTTATACATTTTGGTATTGCTCTTACGGATTGTTCTGGGCCAGTTAACAACGTCGAAAGTCAAACGTTATCTGAATTTGAAGTGGCGAGTTTCGTTTGTTCTATATCATCTTTTTACTCCCTGTACCCATAAAATGGGTAAAAAGGGGGTATTGGATTTGTGCAAAAGTATGTAACAGGCAGAAGGAGACATCTCCGACCCTATAAAGTATATATATTCTTGATCAGTATCAAAAGAGATTTCGATTTGGCCATGTCCGTCTGTCTGTCCGTCTGTCCGTCTGTCCGTCTGTCCGTCTGTCTGTCCGTATGTATGAACGCAAGGATCTCAGCAACTATAAGAGCTAGAGACACCAAATTTGGAATGTAGGTTCGTGTATAGCGGGAGCAGGTCAAGTTTATTTTAGATTTGAGATATCTCCCCCGTTCCCCCGCTATTCGATAAAAACCGTTTTACAGTTACAATTTTCAAGATATAGCTTTAAGATTTGGCATGTCCAGTACTTTAGTCCCTCTTAATCTACTGTCCAAATTTCAAGTCGATCGGATAATAAACACCTAAGTTATTCACGAAAGAAGATTCAGTGCTGCAGCAAGGGGAAGAAGAAGCACAGTCACAACTTAAAATGCCTGGCTTGCGCTGTGGCTCGTGCGTGTGCGTATCTGTGTATGTATGTGTAAGTTAACGAAGATGCGATCGGAAATTCTTGACCTGGGTACAGGGAGTTTCGTAGTCGGGTATACTCGACTATAGCATTCTTACTTGTTGGTACAGCAAACTAGTGGACCATTAAAATGACAATATATTTTTTATTTAAACGTTTATTTGCTGAATGTTTACATTAAATTTGCATTGCTATTGACAACTGTCAGCTGCAGACAGATTTATTGTATTAAAAGCGAATAACGTGTAAAGCAAGCAAATAAACGATATTAAATAAATATCCAAAAAAAATGCAGAAGTACCATTTTATTTGCGCTTTTCACAGAATTTCATTTCAACAACAACTTGCGTTGTAATAAATGCCAGTTCTCGGCACTTTAAGAGAAAAGAGTGCGATTTAAAAACATTTTTATTGATATGGGGAAATGAGTTCCGAAACACAATCACATTTGGCCGTTGACCAGAGACCATTAAATGAGCTCGCAATGTTAAAACTCATAAAGAATCTCAATATGCTGAGGTTTTATTTGATTTACATTTGTTGTTTTAGCTTTAAGGCAGAGACCCGTACGAATGTTAGGGAATAAACTCGACTATGGTATACCCGTGCTGGCTTTTGAGAATATACTTATACTTATACTTATAAATGGAAATTATAAATCTCCATTTCATGTTTCATGTTCGTGACGGAGACATGTATATATTAATACTTGCAGCAATGTTTTTCATGCAAATATCTCTTTTACAACCGATTGTTCCTATAGTATAGTCATCGAATTGTGTTCAAATTAAAGTAAACTTATAAAATACAAAAAAAACTCACCACTGCTAACTTTGGTTAAAATATCTGTATAAGCAAAAAAGTTATTCATACAAAAACTGTTTTTCATCCGTTGTTTTCTATGGCAGCTTAAGATATACTACTCCGATTCTAATAACTCTGATAGAACATTACAATTTGCTGAGCATAGTTAAGATATCTTGGTAAACAGAAGGGTTTTTCATACAGAAACTTCAGTTAAATAAATAACGAAAAAAAAAATATAATAAAAAACAAGTAAGAATGCTATAGTCGAGTATACCCGACTACGTAACTCCCTGTACCCAGGTCTAAAACATTCAATCACATCTACGTCCAACTTGCACATACATACATACACACATACACAAAGACGCACAGACACACTGGCGGCAAAAGCGACAGCGCAAGCGAGGCAATTTAATTGGTGGCTGTGCTTCTTCTTCCCTCCTCTCGCTGCATCACTGAATCTTCTTTCGTGAATAACTTCCGTGTTTATTATCCGATCGACTTGAAATTTGGACAGTATATAAAGAGAGACTAAAGTATTGTACATGCCAAATCTAAAAGCTATATCTTGAAAATTGTTACTGTAAAACGGTTTTAATCGATTTGCGGGGGAACGGGGGAGATATCTGAAATATGAAACAAACTTGATCTGCGTATGGTATACAGGAACCTACATTTCAAATTTGGTGTCTCTAGCTCTTGTAGTTGCTGAGATCGACGCGTTCATACGGACAGACGGACAGACGGACAGACGGACAGACGGACAGACAGACGGACATGGCCAAATCGAAATCTCTTTTGATACTGATCAAGAATATATATACTTTATAGGGTCGGAGATGTCTCCTTCTGTCTGTTACATACATTTGCACAGATGTAATACCCCCTTTTACCCATTTTATGGGTACAGGGAGTAAAAATATATTAAAAACAAGTAAGAATGCTATAGTCGAGTATACCCGACTACGAAACTCCCTGTACCCAGGTCAAGAATTTCCGATCGCATCTTCGTTAACTTACACATACATACACAGATACGCACACGCACGAGCCACAGCGCAAGCCAGGCATTTTAAGTTGTGACTGTGCTTCTTCTTCCCCTTGCTGCAGCACTGAATCTTCTTTCGTGAATAACTTAGGTGTTTATTATCCGATCGACTTGAAATTTGGACAGTAGATTAAGAGGGACTAAAGTACTGGACATGCCAAATCTTAAAGCTATATCTTGAAAATTGTAACTGTAAAACGGTTTTTATCGAATAGCGGGGGAACGGGGGAGATATCTCAAATCTAAAATAAACTTGACCTGCTCCCGCTATACACGAACCTACATTCCAAATTTGGTGTCTCTAGCTCTTATAGTTGCTGAGATCCTTGCGTTCATACATACGGACAGACAGACGGACAGACGGACAGACGGACAGACAGACGGACATGGCCAAATCGAAATCTCTTTTGATACTGATCAAGAATATATATACTTTATAGGGTCGGAGATGTCTCCTTCTGCCTGTTACATACTTTTGCACAAATCCAATACCCCCTTTTTACCCATTTTATGGGTACAGGAGTAATAACAATAAAAATCTATAAAAATCTATAAAAATAGTGGTTAGATTTAAACTAAATTTAAGCAGCTTGTACAAAATATAAAGAAACTTCGGTTTGGGGAGTTAGGCCAGGATATCAAAATATACATTGAAAATGACAGCGTTTAAGAATTTCCACAAATATTGCTTAATTTAGCGTAGACTAACGTGTATAATTCGCATTCCTGTAATATATAAGTCCACATTTTAAACATTCATATGTGATTTGCATAATAAGCCCAACAACTGCGGGGGTTCGGGTATAAACCGCTGGTAAACAAAAAGGATATGGGTATTATGATCTGTTGTGTGGAAATTTGACGCACATAAAATGTTGTCTGCGTTGGACATTTATATGTTAGATTGAATGGATATTTTGTTTGGGCTAAAACAATAAGGGCGCAAAGTTCTTTCCTTCTTTCGTTCATTTCTGTACATGCAATGCTCGTACATTTTATCAAGGACCAAAACAAAAGCGAGTCGAGCAGCTCGTAAAAAGGACAAACACATGGAAAGCCATTTTCATTTTGATTTCCATGCTGCTGCTGCTGCTGCTGCTGCTGCTGCTGCTGTCTCTGACGCTTATTGTATGCGAATTACATGCTCAGAATGGCGCATAAAACGCATAATCTAATAATATTTTATGGCCAAGGGGCCTGTAATGGCCGGCATAGTAGCGACGGCCAATTGAAAGTGCGTTGAACTCCCAGGACGATCAATAAATAAGCATTTGAATGAAAATCTCAGCTGGTTCTTTTTTGCATTATTTTTTATACGCATAGTTCCGCAGGCGTCATCAATTTGCTTGATTTGAACAATGTTTCAGCCGGCGGCTATTAACGCCGCAATTAACATTTGTTATTATTGCGCATACGCCACGTATGCCGCCTCGTCAGCATTTTATTTATTTATTTATTGCCTTTAATGCAGCATTTTTATTAGCATTTTCATTTTCATTTTCATTAGTTAGCGAACGTTGTAAAAAGTTTTAATACTCCCCAACAACACAGGAGCTCAGAGAGCATAAAAGCAGCCAAGTGAGCTGTGAATAATGACTATTGTCATTATTGAGTGTGCTGGAGGTGTAAGAGGGGCGAACACACACACACACACACACACACACAGAGATAATTGTATCGCATTTAAGTGTCTGTTGAACAGTGCTCATAGTGTTTTATTATCATGAGAGCAGCAAATGAGACGTAAGCAATTTTCGACGACAAAATTCTTACTTAGCCGCCAGGCAGCCCCCCAATGTATTTGTTGTAGTATGTGTATGATAATTCCGTCAATCAGTTTATACATTTTGGAATAGTGGCCTAAAAATAGCTGGCCACAGTGCAGAGCAGCTGTAGAGACAAAAGCTTTATAAAAATATTTGTGAAATGAATAAATGCCAAAAGGCCGAAGATACGAAGAGTACAAAAATAAACGCTAAGCAAATTGAGAACACAAACACACAACAACAACAACAATATTTAGAAATAAATAATGTATATATAAAAATTGCTGCGGGAGTCCAATTATCAGTCTATCACTTGGGCACCTGCCCAGGGGGCGTGTGTCGCTCTGTGCGGGGTGTGCGGGAGGGTGTGTTGGGTGTGTAGTATCTAGTATAGTGTGCCATAGTGTGGGTGTGGGCTGCTGTTTGTGTGTTCTATTCCCAAATGCCATCAAACAGCGCTAGACAAATGACATGCGCCAAAGTTGAAAAGCAGAGATGAACATCATCATAGCTAAGGGGGGGAGTAAAGGTGGCCAGAAGGAACTATAGGGGCAGGTCATCGATTAACGTGCGCTTATCAAAACCCAAACATAATTATCATTAGGCTGATGATCATAAGAATGACGACACAAATGACACAGCTCCTGGGACAGGCACCGAAGGACATTCTAATGGGCATTGTTTTCTAGTTTGTGTCGCATTGGGGGAATGTCTAAAAATACTAAATAGTCAAGCCACAACAAATGTTCGAGTGTGTGTGTAATGGCTTGTGTGTGTATTTCAGCAATTTAGTTTTCAACGCACAACATTTTATTGGCTAACAAAAGGGGGCACGTCCCAAATGAGGCACACACAATTGCCCCATGTGTATGTGTGTGAATTTTATATTCCACATTTACATATTGAACTAGTTCAAAATTGTTGCAGTCGACAGTTCCCGACTGCAGCATGCTCTGTTTGCGGTCTGTTATATTTTGCTTATGTCATATTTGGTATGGGAGATGTAGATTTTCCTCATTTTTCGGAAAGGGGGTGGACGAGGTAAGAAGTTCTTGGATCAAATCTGTCAAGGCAGTCAACAGTAGTCTGTATATCAAATTTAGTGACTCTAGCTAAAATAGTGTGAGAGATGCGGACTTTCCTCATTTTAGGGAGAGAAGGTGGATGAGAAAAACAGTTGTGGGAGCAAATCTGTCAAGGTAGTCTGTTTATCAAATTTTGTGACCCTAGCTATAAAGGTGTAGAAGATATACTCAAGCTAAAAAAGTTCAGGAGATATAGATTTTCCTCATTTTCGGGAGAGGGGGTGGCAGAAGCAAAAAGTTCTAAAAGCAAATCTGGCAAGGCAGTCAACAGTAGTCTGTATATTAAATTTAGTAACTCTAGCCATAAAGGTATAGAAGATACATCCCAGCAAAAAAGATGTGGTAAATATAGATTTTGCTCATTTGCGTGGGAAGGGATGGAGCTGTAGAGAAAACATCTTCACATTTTACCATACGATAGATACTACATACCAATATGTGTCCCAACTTTGATTGCTTCAAGGGTTTCCAAAGAAATGGCTTTCAGGCGAACGGACACAACGGACAGACATTGTACAAACGCAATACGCTCTCTTTTCCAACAAACTGATTGGAACAAAGAATAAAAAGCAAAAAAAAGAACATTATTACCACACATTCTGCATTATTGTTGAAGTTTCTGCATATTTCCATTTCAATGTACTATTTCATGTTATTTGTTGTTCTGCCCGGCAGCGTATTACAATTTGTCAGCATTTTTATTGCATATTTTCAGGCAAAACATGAATATTGGCATTGCACACAAATGGGATAAATTATCGCCGCGCGAGTTTTTGCAGCTGCAGGAATTGGCCTCATGTAAGTGCAACATTCACACAAAACCCATGATAATATCGAAAAATAATTATATGCATATTTTAAATATGCATATTCTGCATGCCGATAACAAACCTATGTAATTGCGGAAATTGTCTAACCAACCATTGAGAATTCTAATTAAATGCAATTAGCGAGCGATGTCAATTGCCGCCAATTGAATGGATTTTATTTAGATTTCTATCGGTTTTAATTTGTATAATAAAGTATGCTTAAAAGGGCAACTTCGATTCCATATGGTAATAAATCTGTATACTTTTTAATCAACTTCAAATCCGAATCGATCTATCGAGTAGATCCCTTAACTATGCGCACTAGACAGCAAACTTTGTATACAGGTTCTTGTTACCGTACTATTCCATTATATAATATATCTGTATACTTTGTTAATCAGCATCAACAGATCCCAGAGACTATATGCACTAGAAACATCAAACTTGGTATACAAATTCTCGTTTATCATACCCAAAATTCACAGCTGTTCTCAATTCCGGATTCGAATCAAATCCACATAAGAATATAAAGCATATATTTGGAATGGCCTAAAAATTGAATAGTCGTATAAAAAACGTAAGGTTTTTATTCTAAGCCGCTCCAAAAAGTAGACCACAGATTTTCCTGTGGATTTAATTCGCAAGTGGAATTCAGAACACGCCTGTTTGCTTTTTTATATTTTGACAAAATGTCATACATAATAATCTCATAAGAAACACTGAAGGTATTCAAGCAGTCATGGACCAAAAAACGTTAGCAACTAGTATACAGAAGAATGTATGTCGTTAGGAATGTGTATTAACATACTAAGTAGTCGGGAATATTATATTTTCTAGTCAAGCAACCTCTACTAAAGCTCACTTACCTATATTTGTAATACTTAAGCTTCAATTTAAATATGATTTATTGACTTGAGAGTCTCGAGCGTTGCTTGTTTATGGGAATTCTGCGTAAATATTGTAAATGAAATCGCATAGCATGTTAATACAACTGTAACTTAGCAACCTGCAGCATGCAACCTGCAACCTGCAAGCTGCAGCGTGCAACCTGCAACCTAGAACGAGATTCAGGTTACGCTCTGCGGCAACAGCCTTGGGTTGCCTCAATAATGATGAGGATGCGTGTGTACTGAGCTTAAATGCTTGCCATTTTTAAGCTGCAGCTTTTGAGATACTTTGCCAAGTCTGTTTTGGGTAATCCCAGCGCTTTTCCATCACACACAGGTTGCAGTCTGCAACGACAGGCAAAAGTTGAGCTCTGGGCAAAGCTTCTTGACATCCTTAAGTATCCTGCTCTATATGTATGCGGCTTGCTGTTGGCTCAGCTTTTGAGCAGGATACGAATAGTGGTTGCTTTCAGTGATAACTTGCTTATGGCCCGGCCCGTAAGTCCAAATGTCTGTAAAATGCTTACAGTTTTCGACACCTGCCAACACTCTCTCTCTCTCTGTGTGTGTGTGTGTAATTAAAAAAATTTCAACTGTCTTGACAGTAATTACAATCAAGTCAAAAGCAAGCACTGGCACTAATAGGAAGTCGCCTGCTGGGCGTGGCACTATCCCATTAGAGTGCTCTTCAAGTGGTTTGAGCTGCGGAGTGTCAATGACAAGGACAACGACAGAGCTACGTGCAACGTGCGAGTTTGATATATTCAATTGCTAGGCACTCAAATACTCGGCTCAGGAGCCAGCTGTGCATGCATTCAGTTAAGTTAATAAAACTGCTGCAGCTGCAACTGACACTGTAAGGGACACTGCAACTGCAGCAATTTGGGGCATAGCCATGTTTTGCGGCTTGTCACATGTCGCCGCCCAGGCAACCAAAGGGAACTTTGTTTCCATTAGTTAATTATACCTGTAAGGCCCCAACCCTTCCCACCACAGCTGGCTCACCTGGCCACTCACCTGTTACCACTACCCCGCCGCACTTGTGTGCCCTCCACTTAAGGCGTCGATTAAACTGGCGCCACTGAAGCAATTGACGCGTGTTTTCATGTTCCTGGCTGACAAAGCAAACACTCACACACACACACCGCTAAACTTCCTGGTGCATGAGAAATGTGCATGCAAACTAGTGACAAACTCACATACGCTTTGCATATGAAATTTGCATTAAAAACTTGAAGCCCTGAACTTTGATAACTTTACATAATTTGTGTCATCTTCTCTTCTTTTTGTTGTTTTCTTTTACAGATTCCACGCGCAAGCTACAGGATGTGCTCCAGGAGTTTTGTTCGCCCAGTGGTACCCAGGCCACGCCCAAATGCATACCAGATGGGGTAAGTGGCTAGCAAATTTCATTTATCTTTAATGGAATACACAAGCTCTCGTAAATTTAATGTGCCAGCTAGCTTCAATTTTTCAATTAATTGAAATAGGGAGCCAGGACCCGCTTCAAGGCTTCAGTGGGACACGGGGCGAGACAAGTCAAGGTTGCCACTGCGAGTGCAACGATTAGGGCTTACGTTGGCTCATCCTTATATACATACATACAATATATATAATATACATACATATATATACAATATATATGTATATATAATCCTTAGAAACCAGATACCCAACGTTTGCCTGTGCATTTAAGGATAGCTTCGGGCTCCATTGTAAGCTGATGAAAGGCGAGCCAGAGCCAACTTGAATCACACTTAGAAGCACACACACACACACATACACACATTCACACTCACACACACTGACACTGACAAGGATACGGGGCTAGCTCCTGTCTGCTGCTGTGCTCCTGTGTCTATGGCAGCTGTGTGTTCTCTGTATTCTATATTCTATATTCAGTGCTTTGTATTTTGTATTTTCTGTAGCCAAAAGAGTGAAAGATTGAAAGTAAATCTTCTTATATACATATGGCAATAAATCACAGACATTTTTCAAGTTTACGCCCGAATGCCAAATTGAAATTGAGAATGGGCAGCTCACTTCTAACTTCTGACTCCTTGAATTGCTAGTCCCCCGCTCCCCTGCACAGGTTACCAACTAACAGGCGGACATGAGGCTTATACTACTAAATTAAATTGAAAACAAACGCAACTTTATCAATTTGTGCAGGCCAAACAGAGAGCAGTGAACAAAGCGACAGATTACTTGGCAACCGTAATTTAACCAAACCAGAGCTAAGCTCCTGCCATCAACAAAGCTGCCAAGACACAGGCAAAACAAATTAATATCCAGGCCAGCAACAATTCAACAGGGGAAGGGGTGAAGGGCCCAACATGTGCCAACACGTAGATACAGATACAGACACACACACACACAGACACAGCCAGAGATATTCAGTGATTTGTTGAGACACGAAATGTTGATTTCCGCTTAAGCTTAGTACACGACTTAGGCATTATTCTAGTTTGTCGGTCCTTTATGCCATAAGTGAAACAGTTGGAGAGCTGACAAGAGATAAATCAATTTCCTGTTCTTAATAATAGTGATTGAACTGTAATTAGCATGGATTAACAGCTTAAAGATTAAACAATTGTAGTTTCATTCACAACATTTTAGTAACTTCATCGCGCTTTTTGATTAAATGACTTTGTCACCTACGAATATTTAATAAATATTCTACTTAAATATATATATTTAGAGAGCTGACAGCAGATAAATAAATTTTCTACTCCGAATAATAGTGCTCGAACTGTGATTAACAGCTTAAAGATTAAACAATTAAACATTTAACAACATTTTATTAACTTCTTCACTCTTTTTGATTAACTTCAGTTAAAAATATTCAATAAATACTTTATTTAACTAAAATATGTATAAATATGGAGCCTTCTCTTAATAGTGATTAAACTATGATTAACAGGTTAAAGATTAAATAATTATATTTCTTTTACAAAATATCATTAACCTCTTCACTTTTTCGATTCAATGAAGTTCATTTAAAAATATTTAATAAATATTTTTTAATATATATAAATTTAGGGAGCTGTCTTCAGATTGATTAAGTTCCTGCTCTTAATAATTGTAAGAACTGTGATTATCAGGTTAAAGATTAAGCAAGATTAATTCCATTACAAAATATCATTAACTTCTTCACTCTTTTTGATTAAATGATGCTGCCAACTTCATTTATTTAAATATTTAATAAATATTTCATTTAAATGTATAGTATACATTTTTAAAGATGATAGCAGTTAAATCAGTTTCCTTTCGTAAATAATTATAATTAAAAGGTTTAAGGTTAAACAATTTTGTTTGCATTAACAAAATATCATTAACTTCTTTGCTCTTTTCGATAAAATAACGCTGCCTTTACAAATATTCCACCAGAATTCAAAAGTTTTCATCACGGTCAGTGACTTTCTTAATAAAACTCATTCATTTCCGACAAGTTAGAAGGAAGCAGCAACAAGAAGATGTTCATATGCAAATTGCATTAAAGGTTTTCACATTGATTGTCGACAAAACCAATCAGCTTAACCAACTTTTTCAAGAAAGGATGTTCACGATAGCAGAGTTTACTTTTTATTATCTCACCCGTTTAACCACGGGTTAAAAAAGCAAGTGCAGAAACCTCAAATAATAAGAGAAGTTGACTCCAAAAGAAACGTGTTGATAAATGAAATTAAAGAAGACAATTTGTGCAATTAATGCGTAAAATTATTTTCACGTCGACTTTAATTCATTAACAACACACACAATCCCATCAATGTGGGATACACACACACAACAACGTGTATGTGCAATTTGTTGCCAATTCTACTCAACCAAGCTCATTTAACCTCAATACAAATGCAAATAGCAATACACAAACATACACCCACACATGCAGACACGCTGAAAGGACTAGACCGATGGGATACACGAGTACTCGCCGTTTTTAGTGTGTGTATCTTTGGCTAGTGTAACGAAATGGAAAAAAACTATAATTAAGTTTGCTCTGTATCTCTGCACACACACCCACACACCCACACCCTCACCCCACACAGTTGTACTCTTCAGCAAGCAATTTCATGTGAACCAAATATTTTTTTATGCTCCTACTCAATTCACTTTGATATTGAACACGTTGACAGTGCACGAATACTCGTTTTTACTCGTACAAGGCTTGCTCTTTGGCACACACTCAATGCGGTATGTCCTTTTTTTAATACACCTGCGGAGGGTATTATGATTTTGTCAGGAACTCCGACCTCATTAACTGTTCAGAACGACGAACGTTCCATCAAAAATAGTCCTTTTATCTTAATACATCAATGAAACTTGGTTCAAATGTTTGTTTTCTGTAACAATATGTGTGTGGAAGGATCAGTCTACTATATCACATAGCTTATAAATATTTCGATGATCTTCCAAAAATTTAGTTGTTCATTGCGTTGCATTTTTACAGATATTATCATAACTAAACTGACCAGTTAAAAGTTTCACGTCTCGTAAAATTTTCTAAAGTTAGATGATCATTTTATCGTATAGCTAGATAAAGCGATCAAGAATCAATCCTTAAGCTTAGTTAATTTACAATTGAAGTGTTTCATTGTATTATGAATAATATAATATTATGAATAAGATGTTTACTGTATTGTAATTATTTGTGGATTATTTTGGTTGTGGATAACTCGGGAATCTTATGAGTTAGATGAGTGAGATAGAGGTTAGTTTCTTTGAGGAATTTGATGAATTTGTATTGTATTTGGTGGGCGTTGCTAGAGGAATGAATGCGTTGGAGTTGGGAAAGTATTTTGATCTTGAATTGTAATTATAAAAACTATTAATTGTGTATAAAGCTAACTACTCAAAACAAGCTGAACAAAGCTTCTTTTTTTTGTTATATGTCTTTTTTGTTGAAGCATTGAGACTTTAACTTAATAAATATAAAATGTTCTTGGAGGATTTGACTAGAGACATGGTTGGGGAATAACAATAATGTTATGTTAGTGTAGAAGTGTGTTTATAAATTGTATAAATAAATTCTATAAATTGGGTGCTATAAAAGGTACTTAGGACACGATTTTGGCTAAGATCCAGGTCATATATCTAATACTTGCCATTTAATGAACATATCTGCCAGGGTATTAATTGTTCGTTAACGCGAATCTTTCGCTTTTTGCTTGTTGTTTCATGAAGGATTTGCAGCTCGGTACGCTGATTGTAATTCCTGTAAATATTTTAGCAAGTGAAATGAATTGAAAGTGCCATGTTATGTTTCAGCTTTCCGCTTGCAACGTGCCACGTAGTACGTGCCACCAAGAGCAAATTTGTAGCTGAAAATAACGCAGTAATCTTTATTTGATATCCCCCTATCTGAAGAACTTAGTAAATACTACACGACATCCGGTTAGCTGTGATTTAATGAATTCTTTGTTCTTTAGCAAACTAATCCGGATTGGAATCAAATGACAGAATGGCTCACAGATACGAGCCAGTACAAGTGCAATCTGGTTTAAATTTAGAATAGCAGCAGCCATAATATGTCATTTAGACAATATCTGAAACTGAAACCCTCTTGACAGTTTTGCTTTATTTTCATGGAAAGCTGCTTACCGCCCTCCCTTTCTCTTCCCTTGGTTGCTTTGCCAAACGCTTGAGGTTCCATTTTAGCTTCAGCTTCTGCTTTAGCTACGAGTCTTCAATTAAGTTAATTAAAAGCAACCTGCTGGAAACTGTTGAAGTGACTTGTCGCTCAGCTCGAAGCAATTGGCTTTGGCATTGAATTATGTTGTCGTCTGCATCGACTTGCTGACGAAATGCTGTACATTTATTTGGCTGTGGGGCAACATTTGTTCGTCTCATGTTTTGCTAATGCCCCAGCATAATGAGTGGAGTCTGCTGAGTTTGCATTGAACCCGAAACTTTGCGCTGCAGAATTTGATAATTTATGGCAACAGCTTTGTTTTTCTCCATATTGTAAGCTGAGCTACTTTTGCAAATGGCTGCTGGCTAAGAACCAAATTAACAACATTGCCAGCATAGCAAGGACACCAGCTTTATTGTTGCATCTGGCCTGGCTTTATGCGTTGGCTAAGCTATATAAGCTTTGTTGTTTAGTTGCTCTTAGCCCAAGTGCATGCTTTCGGGTTATTTAACTACTGTTCTTACTTAAAACCGAATTGCAGCCATTTCATTGTTCAGGCCAGAGGCCAATGCAATTTTCTGTCATGCAATTAAGGTCAAAAGCATAAACACTTTTGGTATGCATTATTTTGCACATTTCAACCGATATTGGTTATTTGGTTTCTAAATATAGGAAATGTCAAATGTGATTTGCGCTTCGTTTCACATTTTGCAGCCAGCGGGCAGCCAACGCTGCGTATGCATAATTTAGGCACAGTCCTTTTTGCGCTGAAAAGTATGCAATACATTATGAATGCAAAGCGCAGATTACGCCCGTCGACTGGATTGCGGATGGGTGGGGGTGTGTGGGCTACTTGGTGTTGTGTGATAAACTGGCCAAATGGCCCAAAAGCGCGAAATGCTCATGTGATTATCAGCGCGAGTGTGTGAGTGTGACTGTAATGGATATCACGCATACGCACTGTGCGCCCCCAAATATGCTTGAATATTTATTCATTAAACCACGCGCTCACGCATAACAACGCTCACACATAACGCCAAACTGCTGACACCAGCAAACTAGAGGCTCCAACGCATTTTTAGAAGAGGAGCCTGAACAGTTTGCCGCTTCCGCACCAGCTCCTGCTCCTGCTCGCACGCGTATCTCCTTGCCTGGCAAATAAATTTTGTTAACGCAATTCGCGTGCCATTATTATAGTGCGCGTGTGTGTGGGTCTCTCTCCGTCAGTGCGTGTGTGTGTGTGTGTGTGTGTGTTACACAACATGCCTCTACTGTTGCTCTACATAAGCGTGTCGTTGCCGCTTGCGCTCTGTGGTCCTTAACCAACGCTTCAGTGTTTAAGCCATTTTGCCTGGTACTTTTGTTTTAATGCCCTTGCCAAGGGTATTTTACTTTTGTCACGCATTGAGACGGGTCTTTTTGACCTCATTAAATATATGATATAGTATTATTGATCAGCGGATGAATTCTTATTGCAGAAGAGATAGATTCCTGGGTATATCCTGCAAACAGGCGATAGAGAAACCCAACAAAAATTCTTGCATTCATGTAGCAGACAGGGTTCATAAGTGAGCTTTAGGTTTAGACGGTGGTACATAAAATCTTATAGGTCACAGTACACACACCCCCACTGATAAAATTAAAAATAATTTTTGATCAGGAGTAAATCCTAAGTCGTTTAAGCCAGACCCAACTGTCTGTCTGATTTTATGTAAACTAATTTCCCAGTCTTGTAGCTATCATAAAGAAGCTTGGTAAAAATTCTTCTTTTTTCTGCAGGAAGTATATATTTATTAGAACAGACAAACTGTAAAAGTTATCGATAAACGCTTTTGAGTCACTATCGAGTTATTCAGAGCTGTTCTGAATTCCACTTGCGAATTAATTCCACAGAAAAATGTGTGGCCTACATTTTAGAGCCAGTTAGAATAAAATCTTTCGTTTTTTATACGATTATTTAATTGTTAAGCCATCCCAAAGGTAGGCTTTAGATTTCTATGTGGATTTGATTCGCATTGTATATCACGATGGAAAATAATACAATACTATGTGTATAAAAAGTTTAGTCTCATTGTGCTCTTTTATTTCCCAAGTTTTGTACTCAATTCTTTGTCTTTCTTGTTAATTTATGAAGTCAAGACTATAGATAACATCAATGGCTTAAATCGATTCTATCGAAACAGTTTGTTATTGAAGTTTTAAGAATCATATCTTCCCTAATATGAATTAAAATAATATGACTGCTAGAGTATTCATTTCTCGGCATAGCAAAGGATAATTTCTCTTGGCTGATGTTTTCATTTTGGTCGTAGTATAAATTTCCATTTGCTTGTATTCAGTTTCATTATGGCCCCTGCCCAGCACCAAAGTGCCAGGCGAGGCTAGGCAAGTGGAGAGCTAAGTAAACTCCAACCTCGGCACAATCTTAATGTTGTCGGCTGTCATATATTTTGTTTTATGCTCGAAATTTAAAACGCCACAGCCACAATAGCAACAAGAACAATAACCCTGGGTTGCACTAGATTGTGAAACTCATTTTAATGATGATAATAATGATAATGTTGCGTTTCTAGGAATTAAGACACTTTGTGGCATATACGCTGCTTTCAGAAATCAAAGGGTATATTAGCTAGAGAATCTTTGTGTATACTATCAGGGGTACAAATATATATTCTTCTATTTACTAAAATGAAATCCTTTGGCTCTCGTTATGTCCAAATCTTAGGCTTTACGGAATACTTCAATGGCAAATCCAATAAAATATAAACAAGAGCCAGGCCATCCTATTTGCATACATGTCTTAGCCCTAATTTACACGAAGCCTTTAATGCGTGGGCTTTTTGGCTTACTGGCAATGCGGAAGGGTGAAGGGGGAAGGACGACAAGCGAGCCAGTCGACTTATTTCAGGGTTTTGCCTTGTCAGTCCGATTTTATGGTTGCAGGATTACCAATTTGAATTGGTAATATTATTGTTGTTTATTTATTTTTCTATGCGTTTGAAAATTTAAAATTAAAATTGTTAAAATGGAAAAAATAAACTATAGAGAAAACTATCAATAGTATCGATAGAGCACTCATCACTTGCTTCTATCGATAGTTTTAAATATATAAATTATGGATTTGTTATTGCAATAATACAATGCATAAATGTTATTATTTAATATTGCTGGAAATATTTATCCTATTTTCGAAAATTAATTTGAAAAATATTTCTAAAGAATATTGGAAGCTCAAATTGAATTTCAAATAGTTCATATTGGTATAAAATTAAAATGTAATTTAATATTCAAAAATTGAAGAAAAGTTTCGTGCGAGCCAATTATTTTGCAATGTTTATCAACCCTACTATGTTAGCCTATAAGTACTTTCCAACACTGGTATGTTAGTTAACAGAAAATATCGATCGCATGGGATGCATTTGATTGATTGTTTTATTAGTTAATTGTGCAATAAAGTAAAGTTCTCCCACCTGAAATTGGTTCTTCAATATTTTCCGCATGTTTTCAGACCAAAAAATTTGAAATTTGAAGGTGTTACACACAAGCGTTACCCTAAATCTAAATTGAAATGAATAATGAAGAAAAATATTGAATCTGGATTGTAATATTTAGAAATTTGAGAGATTTCAATGATGTCTTCCAACAATAGGGCAACTCTCAGTCGTGTTGTCCTTTAGTTTGATTTTGTTAATAATGCTCCTTACTTTCGCTTCAGTCGCTCATTTTCCAATTAAAGGTTGCTTCCAAGCTAGACACGCATAATATCTGTTGCACAATGTCCCCCACAGTTGGTTAACTGGAAAAGGTAATTGGCAACTGATAACTGGTAACTTCTAGCTGGTAACAGGTTACCATAAGAGTCTTAAAGGGACATTTTCGTTTGCATAACGATAAGTTGGATTCTGCTGCTGATGATGGGCTGTGTGTGTGTCTGTGTGAGTGTCTATCAATGTCAGCATATCAATACGTCCATCAATGTCATTGTATTGACAATACAAAGCTACACGTGCTATTGACGTGTAATTCGCCAATGGTACCAGTGTCAGTCTTCAGGCTTCCCATTGTACTGTAGGCCATAAAAACTTTTACAGAGCCTCAAAGGACATTTACAGTCACGTACATGGCCCGGCGAGCGAAATCACAGAGAATTATATAACCATTGTATGTGTGTGAGCCAGATAAATATAATTATAAATTCAAGATGCGTTCCGTGTGCTGCCCAACTTTAAAGTCAAGCTTTAAAGCAACAGCTTGTCATATGTCATAAGAATATAAGAAGATTTATTACATATCCTATTTGCAAAGTGAAATATTTTAAAGTTCTTTTGGTTTATGAACTGTACTTGCAGGATATTGATTTCGATGGCTTTCGACGGTTCTTGGATGCCTTCCTGGACTGCGAGACGCCGCTGGATTTGGCCAAGCACTTGTTTGTGTCCTTCCTCAAGCCAAATGTCACCCAGGCCCAACTTCATGGCAAGGCGCTCAATCAAATGGCGGCCATTAGCAGCACGGCCGCCTGTGCGCCTGTCACGTCCCATACGAAGGGTAAGAGCCACATGATACCATATATACCACACATGCCACATCCATTTGCAGCACATGGAACATGCCGCTTTTAATAATTGCACCACATTTCTCACTGCCCGCCGTAATTAGGCTCCATACCGAACATCAACAGCATTGCCGAACTGATGCCGCAGTGCAGCATTGGCGGTGGCAGTGGCAGCGCCAGTGGCATTGGCGGTGATTCGCAGGCCCAGGCACGCAGCAGCTTTGTGGACAAAATCCATGGCATTACTGATAAGTTGCACCACACTCTGGGCGGCCATTTGACGCACGATCCCAGCAAGACGGGTAAGCGTGTGTTTATTTGCCTACCGCCTTTCACAAATCGAATTCTTCGCAATTTCGCCAATATTGATTTTCCTTTTAAATTAATTTGGTTGCGCAAATTGGCAAATATACATTAGTATTGCATTTTGGAAATTATTTGTTTTCCACTCTGTTTTTCTTCTCTTTTTTTTTAAATTAAAATTTTTTTCCTGCAATTTCTCCATTAATTATAAGACTTTTTTTTTAGTTTATTAGATTGTTAGTTAAGCTCGACCATTTTAGAAAATTGCATAATTGAGACTGTTCCGAATTTCACTTTAAAATCAATTCCACGAAAAATTAAATAGCATACTTTTTGGAGCAGGTTAAACTTTATTTAATATTATTTTTTGTGTTTTTTTTTTATATTTGTATATTTTGCTTAATCAGTTTTTCTTACGTTTATTTTATTTTATATTATCTGTATTATATTTAATCTTAAGATGATTCCAAATGTATTCGTAATATATTTTTGTGTAACTGATTCGAAAGTGTAATTTGGAACTTACATTATGAAACCCATGTAGTTTATACTATATTTATTATGAATTGTGTTCTTCCTCTACAACACACATAATATTTATTTGGCATTTCACCATTAATAATATTTTCTTTTTTAAAGTACACCCAAGAATTCAAGAATTTAAAATGACTTAATACATTGGCGAAGTTTTCCTCTACACTTGAAAAAAAAACCACACATTATTCCCAATTTCGCTATTAATGATTAGTTATTTCCCGTGTGCTGCTTCCTGTTTTATTCTGTCTCATTTTCTGCCTAATTTCACCATTAATGATGAGATTTAGCTTAATTATACCCACTTTTACTAAGTTTGCACCTTCCTCGTTTTAACTGCGCCATTTTCTGCATTTCACAAATCATTTTCTGCTCAGTTTCACCAATAATGATGAGATTTCCTTGATTACACAAGTATGTTTAGAGAAAGAAGTGTGTAATTAATTGGCGAAATTTGGTGGAAATCGCATTGTGGAACTGTTGTAATGTAACTACATTTAATTGGCCGCTCGTTCTTGGTCCTCTTGTGTGCTTTACAGGCAGCGTGCATCCCATGTTAACGGTTACGCCCAGCCCGCTGGCCAGCGGTCCGAGCATGTTCCAGGGCAACAATGCGGCCCGCCGCTCCGTTGACTCCAGCCCCTCGCACTCCCAGACCAATCATTCGCAAATGTCGCGCAATTCGTCGAAGAAGAGCAACAATTCCGTTAATTGCAAAATTGATAGTGAGTATTAATTAGAATCGTGTCGGTCGCGCCGGGGGGGGGTGTTGTTGTGTGCTATTGTCCACTCGATATAAGCAAAAATTACAATGTGCCTTGAGTTCGAGCTGTTGTCGTATGACTTTCAATTAGGCGCTCATTGTCCTGCTGCTGCTGCTGTTGCTGCTGCTGCTGTCAGGCTGGGGCCAAGTCAATTGCAATTAGCCAACTTGCCACACAGTGTGGGCGTCCAGCAGCTGCTTGGGTTCCCTATAGTTATAAGTATATTGGCTTGCAACGCGGCATCTGGAGAATTTCAATTGCAGCTGCGAGCATTTGCAACTGTCAGCGTTGCGGCTGTCACTTGCAGAAGTGATTACTTTGGCGACAAACGGACAGAAGGACAGACAGACAGTCAGACAGACAGGCAGACAACGCGACAGCCAATTTAAGATGCAAAATTGCATGGAATTTTCCACGCAGCATGCGCATAATAAATGGCAAGCGGCAAGCGGCAAGTGGAAAGTGGAAAGTGCATGCCACATGCGTTGGACTGGCGGCAGGCTGCAGATGGGGGCGTTAGGGGCAAACAACCTGATCCCGGACCCGAAGGCGGCTCAGAACCGACCGTCCAATTACCAACTGGCTGACAGTATGTCTGTTTGCCAGCCTGCCTGTTTACTTAAGCCAAATCAGCAGCGGAGTCAAAAACTTTGGCGCACTTTCTAATTAGTAAAGGAGCTCAACTAGAGGTAAACACAAATCCGCAGCACTAATTCAGCAGTGCAAGAGTTCATAAATTATGCAAAAATGGCAAATGCCGAAAAGCTAAAAAGTGAAAAGGTACGAAAACTAAGGCAAAAGTTATACAAAGGCTGAAGAGCAAGCGGAAGCGGAAGCGGAAGTGCCTGCATAACAAAAAACAAACAGCAAATCCAACTGTTAGACGTACCTAACCACACTATAAGATATCCTGTACAGTTGAGCATATGTTTAGTTACAGATTAGATCAGTTGCGCTAAACTGAACCCAAACTAAGAGTTATAAGTTTGAACTTAATTCAAATCTAACTCCAATACATTAATAAACCAACACAAAAGCTCAGGCAAAGGCTACCAGCACTTTTTGTGTGTTTAAAATAAGGAAAATGTCATCAATTATATAACAATGGAAAGGTATTGTTATTGTTATAAATTATGATAAAGTACAAAAGTTAATGTCTGTTTTAAACTAGGAAAAACTGAATGTGAAGAAGGTTCACTCAAGTTTTTATATATTTTAATTGTTAACAGACTGATCTGGATCTACAAATCTTAACTGGCTAGATTTCTTTGTTTAAGTCACTCAAGTAATTTTTTATATCATTTAATCTTGCTTTTATTTTATGAACAACTTAAAATAAACATAAAATATATTTAAATACATACAAGAACTACTTAGTCTATAAAAATATTATGTCTGATTAATCAAATAAAATAAGAATGATAAAAATAAAATAAAATAAGCTCAATTGGGTGATACTCAAGTAAAGAAATATAGGCGTGTTCTAAATTTCACAAAAAATAATCTGGCCATCTCGTGGCTATATAGAATATATAAGTAGTCTGAAAATATATACAACCAGTGTAAGCTGCCAAAATGGTATTAGCGCACAAGCCAAATAAATATGCAAAATTATAAAAAAATAATAATAATAATAAAATAAAATAAAAAAAAGGTAGCATACTTATTGGCGCTGAAAAGAATAAATTTCTTTAATATTTTTTTTAAGCCAGACTAAATTTTTTGAAGATTAGTAGTTATTGTAAATATAGGTAAAGTTTAATTTAAGTTGTTTTAAAATAACAGAAATAATTAATGCGCAAGAAATTACTTTTTTTACTTTAATTCTTTATTTAAATTGCCGCTCTTATTATAATTAAAAAAAATAAGGTAATAACATTTCTTGAACATACTGAAACTTTGTCTAATATATTTTTGTGAAATTGATTTCCAAGTGGAACTCCAAACAGGTCTGCTAGATAATTTGCTGTTGGTCAGTCTAAAAGTGAATTATTTTCTTTATTTTTTTGCCAGACCAATCTGGATCTTTGGATCTCAACTGGTTACATTTTTAAAAAAAAAGATTAATACGTTCCTAAGTTGTGAGCCATATAATCCAAGTAGCTAAGCCGCATATGCCGCTGCTAAGCGCTCTTACAGGGTATCCACAGTAAGCAGTATTAGCTTAGAGCAAAAAGAAGACCATTGTCTCGGATGATGTCGTAAATCAACGCCCAATTAGAACATTTTTGCATTTTCACGAAGTGCGCCGCGCCAATGCGTAAAATTAACATTCATTGCGAGGCACACACACACACACACATACACACGCACAGAGGGGCCTAAAAGTATGCTGCGAAAAGTTATTTGTCTGGCTTCGTTTGCTTCTCTTTAGCCGCTGCTCTCTGGCCATTCGCCATTTGCTTTCATTCATTTCGCTTCGTTTGAAATGTGCACGAATGATTAATGAACATAAATTTCATTATATTTTCTTTTTGCCCCATTTTTATATATGTATATATTTTGTTCCTTTTGTTTCGCATTGCTTTTTGTTCGGGCCTAAAGTTCCACGCGTTTTAACAGCATTTGTGGGGCATTTTTTGTTCTTTCGCCCGTCGTCCTTTGTGCTCATTTGCGCCCAAGTCTGAAAAAATTGCGTTTGGGGAAAGAAAAAAAAAAAGGCAAACAACAAATAATGAGGACACAGTGCCTGCCTCCTTTTTCCGGGCATTGCTATTAGCATTATATATTAAGTAAGTAAAACATGGCATTGGCTTCCAAACTCCCACTGTCCCTCTGTGTGTGGGTGCTGTAAGCGCTAATTGGATTAGTTTTGCTTTGGTTTTTATTTATTTTGAAGAGGGGCAGTGTGTGTGTGTGTGTGTGTGTGTGTTGTGTATGTTAATATATTGTTTCGCTGTGTGCTCAGCAAATTAAATTTATTGGCTGAAATGCGTTGACATTGATCGGGCCAGTGGAAATACTTAAATATATATACATACATATGTATATATAATTTATGCATTCAGCCAGCCCACATTTGTGTGTCCCAAAACTTCATGGGTCTCCTTTGGTTATTAATAACAAGAAATGTTAATATTTACCAATGTTTTAGCCACACTCTGTGCATATATTTTAATTTATTGGCAACTATTCATGGCAATGCAAACATAATTAGCCAAAATGCACACAAAGAACTCATTTCCAAGTCAACACACAATGAGACCTCCTTAGGCAATTACCAAGGCTCAAATGTGTTTGTATATTGCTGCAGAGAATTCGACCAACATATCATCAGCAAATGGGCCTGTCAAACCACTAAACGAATATTTCACTCACATTCCAATAATTGTATGGGTTCTGGCTGAAAAGATTTCGTTTTCTTTATGAAAATCAATATTAATGCCATTAGCAAAAACGCATTCAAAAATAAATTAACACTTAACAAAAATGTTGGGGCTTCTTGGGAGAGGGGGAGAAGGAAAGTTCATTATAATGAGCAAAGTTTGGGTCATAGGGCCGCATTAATGAGTGTTGCCAGATCATTTTGATTGGGTTCGTCCTTGGCAAGCTGGCGTTAAATTGCAAAAATAGACAAATCAAAAATTTGAGTAACTCAGGAGACGCTTACAATGTTATTGCAACCGAAAAAGGAAAAGTTAAAAAGCTCATGGGTCAAAGGCGAGGCAATCAGCATTAAGCACTAAGCATAATGAGTGTCAAAGCTGTAAAACAAACAAGGACCAACAAGGACCAACAGCTGTCAGTCCCAGCTGCAACGTTATCCTGCAACAATACCAATGCCAGCAGCAATAAACAACGGCACTCAGTCAATGACAAGTGCAACTGCAGCAGCAATTACTGATTATGTTCAATAGTACAGTGAAAACAGCTTTGAAAGTACATTAACATTCAATTAAATTGAATTTATTGGCTTAAATCATTGCCACGAAAAGCTGCAAGTGCGTTTAATTGGCACTTAGTAGCAAAACCCAATGATAACAGCTTTGAAAGCCCATTAAAGCTTTAAATTATATCAAAAATAGTCTTTTGAAGCTGCTTTAAAACCACAAGCAAGCAAGCCTCAGAATGATGTCACTTTAAACAGCTTTGAATGTACATTACAGCGTTCAATTATACAAAAATTTAACTTTAGAAGCTGAAAACCAGCTTCGAGACCACTTGCAATGTTTAAATTATAGTGATTTTAAAACAAACATACTGTTTTAAAGCTGAAAACTCTACAGACTGACGTTGCCCAAATATACAGCTTAAAGGTGCATTTAAACTTCAAAGGATTGTAATTTGGGATACATTTTTATTACTACAATACTAATTTTCAGCAAAAAGCTCCTTTCTGAAGCTTGAAAGCACTTGAAAGCTTCAAAAATGCAAATGTACTTCAAGCTGGAGCTTACAGCGAAATGCTTCTCTATCAAGTTTAAAGAGCTGCTTTAAAAGCACTTGAAAGCTTTAAAAATGCAAATGTACTTCTTTAAAGATGAAAGCTCTTCGAACTGGAGCTTAAAGCAAAAAAACTTTCTATCAAGCTTAAAGAACAGCTTTGAAAGCACTTGAAAACTTCAAAAATACAAACGTACACTTTAAAGCCCTTGCGGCTTCTCCCAACTGGACTTGACAGGATTGCTGATAAGCTTCTAATGTACTTGATATCATTATAATGTTGTTCCAAACAATCGTACTTATTATTACGAAGCAAGTTTAATAACGTATTAAAATAGCTTCGAAACCCTTCCCGCTTGAAGCAATTAATGAATAAACTTTAATGTTTTATGCCTTTCCTTACTTGCAGCCGACATTAAGCTGCTGACACGCAAACTCTCACACTTTGATCCATTGACACTAAAGGTCCCGCTGAAGGATGTCGTTTGCTATTTATCACTGCTCGAGGCCGGCCGGCCGGAGGATAAGCTCGAATGTAAGTGAATATATACGAGAGCTATATGCACTTGACCTTCTGCACAGAACCCATTCATTCACTCATTCATTCATTCATTATTGCAGTCATGTTCCGCCTGTACGATACGGACAGTAACGGCGTCCTGGATACCGCCGAAATGGATGCCATTGTTAATCAGATGATGGCCGTGGCCGAGTATCTTGGCTGGGATGTCAGTGAGCTGCGTCCGGTGCGTCCTCAGCGGAAACAGATTCACAAACACACAACAAGCGAACCATTTTAAGCGCTCTTTAAGCGGTTTACATTTAAAACTCATTACTGCAATCAGTGCTGGGGCAATTCTGCTGATTATACTACATACACTCACACACACACACATACACCGTGTTGCCCAAAACAATCAACCAATCATCAATCGCTCTGATTGTTTTTCCGGAGTCCGTTGAATCGAAAGACTCGTACCAAGCAAAACTTTTTCAATTACTTACGAGCATTTGGAGCAGCGGCAAAACGAAAATCACTCGAAATTAATTTCATTTTATTGTTTGCCGATTTAAGTTCCAGCCCGGCATTCATTTCAACCACACACACACACACTCAAACTCACACTCACAACGAATGCCAATGGCCAACTTAAGATACTTATAGTTTGGCCAACAAACCATGGGAACAACAAGCTCATAACATCATTCGAGTGTTTGATTCTAATAAACATGCATTTAAGAAACTCCAACTTTTATTCCCTGTGTACAGTATGTAACAAAATGTAGCACTAAAATCAGCTGGAAAATCTGTATATTTAATCACTATAAAAGGATGGAGTGGAATAAATTTCCTATACATTATCTTTTTTTTATTGACATTTCCTTCTACAGTTGTATTTGCAACCAAGCTAATCCTCCGGTAGAGCGCAGTCTAATTAGTAGAGACTTTTTTATATTTATATAACCTTCGATATGCCTGCTTTTTTCTACAGTCGAGCATCCAACTGTGTGCCCACGCTAATCCTGCTCCCACGCATTTTATTTCTCTCTTTTAAAATGCACACTAATTAGAACAGATGTCCTTCTATACATATTATGTATTCTAAAGTCGAGTGTCCAACTATGTACACCTTGACGCTAACTAATCCTGTTCCTATTCACTATATTTCCTGTGACTTTCTGCAGGGTCCATGACTAATTAAAGCATACGTTGCCATGTCCACTGGTTCTTCTATATTCAGACATTTATCTACAGTCGAGCATACGACTATGATGTACCTGTTCCCACGCTAATCCTGCTCCTACTTATTTCATTTCTCTCGTTTAAAATGCAGACTAATTAGAACAGATGGCCTTCTATACATAGTATTTATTCTAAAGTTGAGTATCCGACTTTGATGTACCTCTACCCAAGCTAATCCTGTTGCTATTCATTATATTTCCCAAGTGATTCTCTGTGGGGTCCATGACTAGTTAAAGCACATGTTCTTCTTTTCTATATTCAGCCTTTCATCTAGAGCTAAATGTCCGACTATGATAAATATACCTGTACCCAAGCATAACTTCTTTCCTAAGTTACTTTCTTTAGGTTCCAGATTAGTTAGATCAACCGTTCGTCCTACTTTATCGAGTCTTTCACATGACTATAATAAACCTTTTCCCAAACTAGCCCTGTTCCTTTTCTCATATAGAGTACTTTCTGTCTGAAAACATCGATTATCCAAAGTATCGATATATCTAAATCGTCGATAATTTCGATGAGTGCTTCTGTATTTACACAGCGCTAGCACTTATCCTTCGTAGCTTCTGATGTCCTGATGACTTCAGTGGCATGTATTACACACGCTGGCTAAGAGAATATATAAACAAGTAAGAATGCTATAGTCGAGTATACCCGACTACGAAACTCCCTGTACCCAGGTCTAAAACATCCAATCACATCTAAGTCCACTTACCCATACACACACACATACACAAAGTCGCACGCACACAGGCGGCAAAAGTGGCTGTGCTTCTTCTTCCCCCTCTCGCTGCATTACTGAATCTTCTATCGTGAATAACTTCCGTGTTTATTATCCGATCGACTTGAAATTTGAACAGTAGATTAAGAGAGACTAAAGTATTGTACATGCCAAATCTTAAAGCTATATCTTGAAAATTGTTACTGTAAAACGGTTTTAATCGATTTGCGGGGGAACGGGGGGAGATATTTGAAATTGGAAACAAACTTGATCTGCGTATGGTATACAGGAACCTACATTCCAAATTTGGTGTCTCTAGCTTTTATAGTTGCTGAGATCGACGCGTTCATCCGGACAGACGGACAGACGGACGGACGGACAGACGGACAGACGGACAGACAGACGGACATGGCCAAATCAAAATCTCTTTTGATACTGATCAAGAATATATATACTTTATAGGGTCGGAGATGTCTCCTTCTGCCTGTTACATACTTTTGCACAAATCCAATACCCCCTTTTTACCCATTTTATGGGTACAGGGAGTAAAAAGGACAACAAGCAAACAGCTTTAAGTAATCGCTCAATTCGTCAACGAACTAGAAAAATAAGTAAGAGCAAAAAATGTCAGCAACCACATGGCGACCGCAAATAAAGTCAAAGCGCCACAAAACTCAATTAACAAAATACCCCCGGGTTATGCCGGAACGATGACGACGAGGACGACGATAACGACGACAAGGATGAGGCAGGACTGTGGTTGTTGGGGTGTTGTTGGGCTGTTGCTGGGGCTTGGGCTTGGGCTGGGCGCACTTTCATTTCCATTTCCATGATGGGTTTATGACACAGCTAGACGGCGCGAGGGAGCCACATACTCGTACATACTTTAAATTCTAAGCAGATACAGAAAATATTTTAATCAAAATATTTGTGCCCCTTTGGTGTGGCCAAGGCAAAGAGTTTGCCAAGGCGCAGTCAACTTGCTCCAGAGCATAGTTGAAACAGAAATAATGAAAACACTTAATGAATTGCATAATTCTGAAATTCATTTCCGGTAAAATTGAAAGGGATGCCGCATAAATTTTCCACCTTGCCTGGCAATATGAATTTCAAAAGGCGGCTGGCAATCAAATGCTAGAAGAAGTTTGCTACAAATGCCAAGAACGTGCAGGTTATAGAGATATTTTTCCCATCAAGCGAGGCAACAGGGCATTAAATTGATTGGTCACATTACAAATGGGAGCGGATATTGAACATTTCTCAGGGCTTTGCTTGAAATTCTCTTTGATATCGTAATAGGACACTGGCAAGCACAATTTTGGGGGCAACAAAATGATATAGAATTATGAAATTGACAAAATTATTGGGTAACTCCAATTAAGTGCCAAAATTTTCTATGCGCATCAAGTGTATTATCAATATTGCGCATACGCCCCGTCGTCGCCATTTATTAACCGAAGCTCTTGTCAGGACGAAGCCTGACTGAAACTGCATGAAATGCAAATTGTCAGAAACAGCAGCAGCATCCTTTGAGATACGCAGGAGATTTTAATGCCACACAAAATCCCAACACAATCGACAACGGAATAGAGCAAAGTTCTTGGAATTAACATTTTCTTTTTCAAGTGCAATAAGGTTATCTGTCGACTTCAATCTACTTACCCAACCACAGGCTGGCAGAGTCAGAGTCAGAGTCAGAGTCGTAGTAGCACTTTGGGGCAAACTAACCTTTATTTTCTGCATTTCACTTTGGCGGCCGCAGAACGTCAATCAGGAAATCTTTCTTACAGACTCTGTGTGCTAACCCAGCGGCATTTTTCACACGCTCTGTGCAATTTTCCAACTTTACAGATACTGCAAGAGATGATGGTTGAAATTGACTATGACGCCGATGGCACTGTGTCCTTGGAGGAGTGGCAACGTGGCGGCATGACAACCATACCGCTCCTGGTCCTGCTAGGTGAGTGTCAGCCAACCAGAGCCAAGTGGCTGTGAAGCTTTGAATGCATTTTACCGGCTCGCTGGCCCGATTTCTATCTGCCAACCTGCCTGCCTGTCTGCCTGTCTGCCACCTGCATTGGCTGCCTTCAATAATCAAGTCATTTGCAGGAGGTGCACAGAAGAAAAATGCAAAAAAAAAACCAAATAATAAAAAAATGAAGAAAAAATATAAGTAAACGTGCCCATTCTGTGAGTTTTTACTTTCGCACGTATGCTAAAGTGCCAGGCTCTGTGTTTTATGCAGCCTTCAATGATATTCGCATATAAACTCTGTTATATACTACCTCTCTCTCCCACTCCCCGCACAGGTGTTGACAGCACCACTCTGAAGGAGGATGGCATACACGTGTGGCGCTTGAAGCACTTCAGCAAGCCGGCATATTGCAATCTCTGCCTAAATATGTTGGTTGGCCTTGGCAAGAAAGGACTCTGCTGTGTCCGTAAGTATCGAGAGTACATTTGAATGCCTCCTTTTCACTTCCACATCTACCGCTCCCCGCCCCGCTCCTCCAGCGGAAATTACATTTTTTAATATCAAAAGACATTTGCAGAGGGCTTCATATGTGTTACGCATGTGGTTTGTGTGTCTTTCTGCTTTAAGTACATTTAAATGCTTCAGGCACTCGAAATGGTCTTATCCTACAAATATTAAGGCATATTAAATAAATAGCGAAAGAGAATTTCATTAGCACAAATCAATCAAATTTATCTAGAAAATTCGTTTTAAACAACAAATCAATATCAAATTGTCATTCCGCATGGAAGTTGATTCAATTTTGAATTTTTATGGAATTAAGTTCAAATTCTTTTAATATTTGCGTCATCGGAATAAATATAAATATCATTTTTAGAAAGAGTCTTATACTAATTTTAAGCTTTGCATTCATATAAAGTAAAGTTTTTTAAAAGTAAATCTCTAAATGTAGTTTCCTAAAGATTTGAGAATTATTATAACTATTTTTTCCCAAATATAAGAGTGAATACTCGGTTATATGAATAATTCGTAGGAGTGAACAGTCTTTTGAAAAATAATTATTTTTTTTAATTATTTATTGTATAATTCAAATTTTGGAGTATGGGAAATTTAAGATTTGATTTAAGTTACGAAGTTTGCACAGGCTTTTCCTTAGAGTTAACTCTTTATATTTCCTTTCAATTTATTGGTTAGTTTGCAAGTACACGGTACACGAGCGATGTGTGCAACATGCCCCCGCCTCATGCATCACAACCTACGTGAAATCGAAGAAGCCCAAATGCGGCGGAGATCTTTTGCATCATTGGGTTGAAGGCAACTGCTACGGACGCTGCTCCAAGTGCCGTAAACGGATCAAGGCATATCACGGCATTACAGGACTCACCTGCCGATGGTGTCATATGATGGTAAGTTAATTAAATACCAACTTCAATATCTGTTAAGCTTATAAAAATGAATATGAGAGGGCGAACAGAGTTTCACCAGAGTTTACTGTGGAGAGCAACGTCAAGGTGAACATTGTTTTGAAACCAATTTTTAATCTTATATTTGAAAGTGTCAATAATCTCTTAGCATGAATTGGTTTTGAAGCTTTGAAATTATTTGAATGGAAATCTTATTGCCGTATTTGTAACCGGCAAAATGTACATTTCTCGTTATTTTTACTCCCTGTACCCATAAAATGGGTAAAAAGGGGTATTGGATTTGTGCAAAAGTATGTAACAGGCAGAAGGAGACATCTCCGACCCTATAAAGTATATATATTCTTGATCAGTATCAAAAGAGATTTTGATTTGGCCATGTCCGTCTGTCTGTCCGTCTGTCCGTCCGTCCGTCTGTCCGTCTGTCCGGATGAACGCGTCGATCTCAGCAACTATAAAAGCTAGAGACACCAAATTTGGAATGTAGGTTCCTGTATACCATACGCAGATCAAGTTTGTTTCCAATTTCAAATATCTCCCCCGTTCCCCCGCAAATCGATTAAAACCGTTTTACAGTAACAATTTTCAAGATATAGCTTTAAGATTTGGCATGTACAATACTTTAGTCTCTCTTAATCTACTGTCCAAATTTCAAGTCGTTCGGATAATAAACACGGAAGTTATTCACGAAAGAAGATTCAGTAATGCAGCGAGAGGGGGTAAGAAGAAGCACAGCCACTTTTGCCGCCTGTGTGCGTGCGTCTTTGTGTATGTGTGTGTGTATGGGTAAGTGGACTTAGATGTGATTGGATGTTTTAGACCTGGGTACAGGGAGTTTCGTAGTCGGGTATACTCGACTATAGCATTCTTACTTGTTCTTTATTAAATACATTTGATCCTTTGTTATTCATATAAATTTCATTTAATTTTATTTATTTGTCCAATTGAATAAACAGGTTTTTGAGTATTGACATATTTCTTAACTAAGAGTTTAGGCAACCTGGCCTTTTCTGCTTTAATAATGCTAGTAAATTATGCTTAATGTATTTATGTTAAATCAACATCAGAAAAATTATGAATTGAGGAAAAATTACAAGACCCCTTATAAGTCGAAAAAAATAAAGAACTTTAATTTACTTTTTCAGATATTAAGAAACAGTAAGCTAAGAACTGTATTATGAGTACTTGAGTCCACTTTCTCATGATAATTATTTTATTTTTGTTGCGTTTTCGTATTTTAATGATTACCAAATATAAATCTTGTTGGCAGCGCTACGTCGATAAGTTGGCAGCCCTTTATGCATAAGTTGGCAATTTATATTCCACTCAATCCTTAGTTAGAAGCATTTTCTGGAGCTGCCAACTGTGCTTATGTAAATATTCACTGTAATTCAGTGTAAGTTGGCAGCTCTGCCCCTCTAAACTGAATTCCTATTGGAAATGCTTACAATGTACATGAACTATATGACAACGAACAGTATAAGATGAGAAGGAGCGAGTGAAAAATGTGTTAAAATGTATCAACTTCAGTCAAAGTTACATTTCACATATGGAAACTCAGTGCAGAAGCTGCAATATACAACATTTCTGGCATTGCCAATGGAGACAAGTGTCGCTGGCATTGTTTGTAGTTACTTCAAAGCATTTATTTAACTAGACAGATACCGATTGAAGGCTGTGAGACTGTCACTCTGTAAGATTCCAATGTGCACAAGCTTGGAATTTTTCAATATTGAGAATTTCAATTATTTCGATCAACTGAGCAACGGCTGCTGGCTCAGAAAACAGCTCCTGTCTCAGTAGTTGGGCGCTATATTTTGTATTTGTTTTGTCTCTATGGGTAAAACTTGTTAGACGAAACAGATTTGAACTACAAGGCCAGCTCATGTGTACACACACAGTACACACACAGCACACACACAGACACTGCCAGTTGTAGAGTTAAGTCGCACACGTGAGACTTTCCAACAGTTTTGGCTTCGTTATGGCTGGCAAGTTGTCACGTCTCAAAGAAATTATGCTGCTGCATGCCACAGCGCCAGAGGCTGTGCCAGATTCCATATGCAATTCCGTAGCTGCAGCTTCATCTCCGGGCCTAGCTACGGCTCCGGCTCCGGCTCCGGCTCTGTCTCTTTGTTTTGCGACTTTGACAAGTGCAGCAGTCGAGATAATGCCAAATTCGTTATCTGTGGCACAACAACAATAATAACAATAATACTAACAACAACAACAACAACAACTCGAAACAACAAAACCAACCAAAATCGTGGCAAGCACCAAGACATTCAAGAAACTTTCTCCACAGCTGCTGCATTTGCAAATATTTCGTAAGCTAAATGTTGCCAGAAGCTGAAACAGTCAATATGTGCGTACTCTGCACGAGGGTTGCTTGATAAGTTCTCATAAGTTGAGATGTCACAGAACATACACGGAAATAGCAAAGCCACTTGTTAATTAATACTAGTTTCGTCAGTGGTCGAAGCAATCGACCTAATTCTAGTAACAATAAAAGTCACATAATTTTATTTATTTTTTTCTTAAATTATTATTTTAATCTAGTAGGCATGCCTGTGTGTATTACGTATCATTGTATTAGTGTCGTAAAAGGGAGCATAAGATTCATGTTTATTAATATATATGTAAGCAAATTAATTAATTAATGCAATTTAGAAAGGACTGTACTTAAGCCGGTATACTCCAAATGATCTCTTATGTTATGGAATTTTATTTTAATTATTATATTTAAAGTATTTAAAAAATACCATTGTAATTAAATCTATATTCAATTTTCCATGATTGTTCTATAAATGTTAAATACAGACAGCTATGTTAACTAACATATTAAGAAATGTTAATGCTCTCTTAAACAGAACTTACTGCAGCTGTTATGCTACGAATGATCTGTTATGTTACAGAGTTAGGTTAAGAATTGCCAAGAATCTATAGATCTGTAGTTTTCGGTCCTATATGAGCAAGTCACAATTAGTTTTTATATTCTTTGGTACAAAATAGGATTATGTCACAGACTTGTATTGAATGCTCCTCGCATTTGTCCAGGCTTACTGCTTTTATATTCATATTTGAATTTTGGCAGCATTTAATGTGCAACGTGTGGCACAAAACTTCCTCACACGTGCTTCAAAATGTTGATGCTGACGATAATGGCAAAATGTTGCAATTACAGTGTGGCAATATTGAACGTTCGCTAAGTATTTAAGGCCACTCGAGTTAATATTTAAATGAAAAAGCCACGCTTAAAATCTCATTTAACCGAAAATTAACAATTTGGGCGAACGCGCTAACAAAGTTTTTAATCGGATTCATTAAGGCAAAATTAAGTAAGCTTAAGTAAGCGTTCAGAGTGCTCCTCAAATAAATACGTATACGCCCCCCGGCTGCCCCGGGTTGCCCCAACTGCCCCAACTGCCCCGACTGCCCCGTCAGCTCTGGCTGCCCTACATACACAAGTGGCCCGGGCGGCAATGAAGTGTAAATTGAATTTAAGGCCGCTAGATTTTTATGAGCTAGATTTGTTATACCCCGTATCCATTAAAAATGCGGAAATGGGTAATATAAAATTGTGCAAATTGATGTAACAGGCCGGAGGCAGCGAAGCACACCTCCGACATCCTTAAGGCATATTCTAGATCAGCAACAACAATTGGAGTCAATTTAGACTTGAGATGGCAACCATATGCTGATTTTGCATTTTTACTCCCTGTACCCATAAAATGGGTAAAAAGGGAGTACTAAGTCTGTGCAAATGTATGTAACAGGCAGAAGGAGACATCTCCGACCCTATAAAGTATATATATTCTTGATCATGTAGGTTCGTGTATAGCGGCAAAAGGTCAAGTTTATTTTAGATTTGAGATATCTCCCCCGTTCCCCCGCTATTCGATAAAAACCGTTTTACAGTAACAATTTTCAAGATATAGATTTGGGATTTGGCATGTACAATACTTTAGTCACTCTTAATCTACTGTCCAAATTTCAAGTCGATCGGATAACAAACGCGGAAGTTATTCAACAAACAAGATTCAGTGCCGGGGGGAAGAAGCAGCACAGCAACCACTTAAAATGCCTCGCTTGCGCTGCGCTCGAGCTGTCGCTCGTGTGTGTGCGTCTTTTGTGTATGTGTGTGTGTATGTGTAAGTGTACGTAGATGCGATCGGAAATTTTTGACCTGGGTACAGGGAGTTTTGTAGTCGGGTATACACGACTATAGCATTCTTACTTGTTGATATTTAATTTTTGTAAATTACATATCCTAGTAAATCAGCCAAGGTTTTCAAGCCCAATTTTCCTTGGTCATCTAGAAATAATTGTAAATAATAAATATGATAATTTTTCAATAAATACATTTCTCAGTTGCATAGACTTATATAGGTCTCAACTCTGTAAATACTAAAATTACGCTAATAGAAGCAGATTACAAATGTATTGATCGTATTAAAAATACAGCCTTGATAAATCGTAAACGTGTAATATAGTATGATATCTTGAAAGTTTCATAATGATCGGATAATAAACCAAAGTTATACTATCGGTAAGAAACCTTACCTAAAACGCACAGTTTTTACTAGCTGATTATTATTATTATTACTATTATTATTATTATTATTATTATTATTATTATTATTTTACTTATAATGTAAAACTCAACATAAACTTATAGCTATGGACCTATAGCTAGTTCTATATCGTGTAGAAATTTTGGTAAATCGAAGTTTAATTTATCTCATTTATTAACAGTATATTTAAAGTGAGTTAAAAATTGTATGAATCTTCAAGAAATAGATGGTTTTTTTGTAAGGATTATCTTTTATCTATATGATCTAAAAGTTGCGTTACTAGCGAGCTAATTACAGGGTAGTTTCTAGCCAAGTACTCGCTATTGAAACAATTGTTTCACTTCTCCATTTTGGCCTGATTTGATACCACATCTCTTTATGTCTCGCTCCTTAGCTGCATAATCGCTGCGCCTCATCCGTGAAGAAGGAGTGCACACTGGGCGAATATGCGGAACTAATTGTCCCCCCCACTGCAATCTGTCCGGCTGTATTGGATCGTCAGCGTTCGGTTAATCAGGCGCACACAGTGAGTTCATCTGTTAGCTAATCAATGAATTGTTTTGCAAATAGAACCCAAATGCAATTGGCCAATGTACTAACGAAACCATTAACCTCTCAATGCACAACCGCTGTACTATTTTGTATATTTGCTGCTTTTGTCAATCCATCCAAAAACACGTTCCGCCCTCACCAAAATTGTAACCTGTGTTGGAAAACAACACCCGTAAACCGTAAACCGTAAACCGAAAATAGAAATCACAAATGCATCATCATCACCAGGCAACACATTTTCAAATAACCCCGCCGGATGAGCTGAGCTGCCCGCTGCTGGTGTTTGTCAATCCGAAGAGCGGGGGGCGACAGGGCGATCGGATACTGCGCAAATTTCAATATATGCTAAATCCCAGGCAGGTGTACGATTTGTCCAAGGGTGGACCCAAGGAAGGTGCGTAAGAGGGGTGCACACACACGCATACACACACACACAATTTAAATGCAAATTGTGCGTGTGGCAAGTTACTTAAATTCTGATTTCTGGTTTCGATTGTATGTACGTGCTCCACAGGACTCACGCTCTTTAAGGATTTGCCCAACTTCAAAGTAATCTGCTGCGGCGGCGACGGCACCGTTGGCTGGGTGCTCGAGGCTATGGGTAAGCAACAGCAGCAGCCCACAAGTATTCAATGCCACTAAATTATAATAACACAAACACACACAACACACACACACACACACTCACATGTACAAACAGACTCCATTGAGCTGGCCACACAGCCCGCAATTGGGGTTATACCCCTAGGAACTGGCAACGATTTGGCCCGTTGTTTGCGCTGGGGCGGCGGCTACGAAGGTGAAAATATACCCAAGCTAATGGAGAAGATAAAGCGCGCCTCCACCGTTATGCTGGATCGCTGGAGCATCGAGGTGACCAACACCCCACCAGTCGAGGAGCTGCGACCCAAGGTGAGCATTATGTGGGTACAAACTCTGTCTCAAGCAGTAATTCTAGATAGGTTGCATAATTGTTGGGTATTCGAAACCTATTTAATCGTATTATACTCAGCTCAGCCTCTCTCTAGTCCGTTTTCAGTGCCAGCATAGTCGTCTTTATTTTAACTGACTCACAAAGACTTATTGCAGACAAAATTATATTCTGAACTGCCTCTGAGGACAACCTTTCAAAGGCTTTTTAAGGCTTTCAAAGAAGGACCGCAAATAATAATAATAATACACATACAAGAAAAAGAATTAAACCATAATTGAAATGTGGTTTGTTGAAAATACCAACAAACAAAAAATTATCCTTTCAAACAATCTTTGCATTTTTGCAATAATTTTCAATAAACTCTTTTGTCTTGGGTGGTTCCTCTGGTTTCCTAGAAACATGCAACAATATTGGGCAAAGATCCAACACAAAAACTATAAATTGAAAGTGGGTTTCATTTGAGCGAAAAAAATAAAAATCATAAATAATGATTATTTGTGAGAGAGAAAAATACAAATCATAAATAATGATTACTTGTGAACTTTATTTATTTATTTTTCGCTTAAATATAATGATGACAGTGCGATTTTTTTAAATTGCTCGAAATTAATCATTATTATTAACGAAAATTCTTATAAACATTATAAAATCATTACTACTTATATAATTTTTATAATATAACTTATAAAGATTACGGTCCCTGCTTTTAAACGGTTCTTAACTGTTTTGCTTTCATTTTTTGCATTTTCTGCAATTCTTATGGAGCTGAAGGTTCCCATATGTCGTATAAGGAATACAAGCTCTACCAGCAGCCTATTTCAATTGCCAGAATATAAATGTGCTTCAAAATTTTCCAAGATTTAAATAACACAGTATAATAATGTAGAATTGATGTAATACAGATTTCAGTATTATATTTTGTAAATAATAATAAAACTCAAGAAATAAGTTTTATTTTTAAGCAAAATATATAAAACTCAAGAAATCATTGTTATTTTTCGCCCATACTCAAGAACCAATTATGATTTCTGAGTGAAAAAAGTAAGTCACTAAGTTTTATTTTTATGAAATAAAGTCGTAAGTCTCAAAAATCAGTTTTATTTGTTGAGCAAGTAATAAATTCAAGAATTAAAGCTTAAAAAGTAATTTTTATATATATTACTTATAACCGTTTCGATCACTGATATAAAATCAGAATCTAGGTTCGATATTGTGCTTAATTTTTGTACGAATAGTGCCTTCAGATCTCTATGTAGGAAGTTTAAAGTTAGTTAGTTTTATGTTGTTTAGTTGAACAAATCGGCACAGAGATTCGATTAAGAGAGGATTTCAAGCGATGAGAAATGATTCCTCAAACTTGCTCAAAAAGTGTGTAACACAAAAATTGACAAACTGACAACGTTTGTAAAGCAAACATTGGCAGAGACTCCCAGAACATTCCAATTATCGCTCACAGTGCTGTAGTTGGCATTTTGCACATGAGTGCGGTTTATGCGGTTGAGTCTACCCAAAAACCGATTACACAAACTAATTTTGGCAACAAGTTTCGAGGGGGTGAGGGGAATGAGGCAACTGAAAAGCTGACTAAAAGTGTATATGTGTGTGTGTGTGCTTCACTATTTGCAGGTAACTTTGCACTCAAACATGCAGAAGGTGATTGAATTGTCGCAGAGTGTTGTGGTCGACAAATCGCTGATCGGACGGTTCGAGGAAGTCCAGAGACAGAACTTCATAAGCAGCAGCTGCAGCACTGACAGCATGGCAGCTGGCAAACAGCCGGCCACCCCCTCGAGCCCCAATCCGACACCCAACGCGACCCCAATGCCAATGACAGCTGCATCCGACACATCGATTATGATGGCAACGGGAACAACAACAACAACAACAAGAGCAACTGCAACCGAATACACGCAGGATATGGTAAGGACAGTGGGGCAGGATGTTGGCAACGCTGGCACGCGCACCACGACTACCAAGAGCATTTCAATGTCCACATTTGAAACGAAGCGCATGCACAAAACATTGACAGCCACGCTGAGCAACAACAGCAGCGGCAGCAGCAGCAACGACAACAACACAAGCAGCTCAAGTGGCAGTGCCACGGGCAGCATCAACACCAACCTGCCACAGCAATGCCAACAACAGCAGGATGCGGAACTCATGCTCGTGCCACCAATAAGAACAACAACAGATGTTACTGAAAAGCAATCGCTTGAGACGTTGCTGCTGCAACACAAGCAGCAGCAACAGCAAAAGTTGGCTGCGGAAGCTGCCGCTGAGGCAGCTAAGGAAGCTGCACCATTTGAGAATAATCAAAACGATAATAATAGTCAGTGCAATAAGCAGTACAACATTGTTAAAGAGCAAATTACATTGTCGTTGGATTTGTCCGACAAGTGCGAAACTAACAGCAACAGCAACAACAACAGCAACAACGAGCAGCTGCAACAGAACAGGCAACGCCAGCTGTCCAGCAGACCACAAACACCCAGCACACCCATAACACCCACAACACCCACAGCAAAAGCAGCAACACCCACAGCAACAGCAGCAACACCGACATCACTGACAGCAACAACACCCACAGCGGCAACAACAAGCGGCAACAGCAACAGCAACATTCCACAGAAGCCCATCAAAGTGCAATCGGACAAGGACTGCACGGTGCCCTATAACATTATCAACAATTATTTTTCCGTTGGCGTGGTGAGTAGCGAGGAGTTCAAGTTTGCTTTTGCTTTTCTCTGTAAATTAGTCAACAGTTTTGTAAATGCCACATTTAGGCAGCAATTTGTTAGGCTTATGCCACATGTCGGATGGCGGGCACTCTGGCAATTGCTGCTGGCACATGCCACATTCGTTTCAATTGCTGCAACACATTTCAGCAGCAGCACAACATCATATCCTGCTGTGCTTAGCCACATTTTCATAATTAGTGCAAATTGCCACTGAAATGCAACAGAGTTTTGCATTTGACAGAGCGCATAATTCATTTCATTATGGGATCAAGAATTTCATTTGGTTAACGCTTTCTAAGTCTGGCAACTAGTCAATATACAGCATTAAATCATAATTTATATGATTTATAATAAGGACAAATCAAGAAGAAGAAGCTAGAAGTCTGTATTTATCCTTTTAGGATAGTGGGACGTGCTTTTGGAAAAATCCAGCCACAAATGCGCAAAAAGCGCTGAAAACTGTTGTATGCAACCTTTTTGTTTACCATCCGATCGGCTTTAAGCTCATCAAAGATCTACAAAAACAAAATAGATAAATTATATATGATTCCTGGACGATAAGTTGGCTTTCAAGGTTTCAAATTCAATTCCTATGTGTAGATTTCTTTCATTTAACTTTAGTAAATGCGACTAGAAACTAAATTTTCAAATAAAACTCCGGGTAATGATAAGATTTTTGGGAAATCAGCTTAATACTTGTATTTCTATTCCTTAATCAAAGTAATCTATTTAATTAGGAAGGTTTCTTTTAACTAGACTAAAAGATATTGCAACCAAAATTATAACTATTGTTTTTATTTATTTTATTATTTAAAAATATTGAATCTAAAAGAGGATAATAAGTACTAGCTGCTTAGGGCTACGACTTTAATAATATATCTAAAATAATATATTTAACATAAGCTATCTGTGAAGAGTTGCTAATGAATAGATTCTGTGTGTATTTTATGGCAAAATTAACTAATTTTCTTTTGGGTATTTTATAAAAATATACAAAATTAAATGTGCAACAAATCTAACATTGCTTTTGTCTACCTTTGTTAGATCTTCAATAGACAAAGTTTTTTCAATATTTAGAAAACAAAATCCCAACTAATTTATGCAGATGAATAAAAATACAAATCAAAGACAAATTCTCGACACATTTGCAAATCATTTATGCACATCATCGAGATTAAATTATACTAAGCAGCCAATACCCAATAACAATCCAATGCCAAAATGCAATACTAAAATCAGAGAGGGATTTAAACACATCGAGCGGCGTAAGCCGTTTTAATCCCAGGGCCAATAACATTGGGAGCACTGCCAGGCAGGCTCTCAAGTTAAGTCAACACGCAATTTTCTGTTCAATAATTCATATATATGTACATTTACTTAATCATTTATTCAGCTACCGGGGCTGGCTTCAGCCAACAGAACTCAATTTTCATATGCAAAGTTGAGTAAAACTTTCCAACTGAATACTGCAGACAGTCGAACAGTCGAAATCAATGGAAAATGCGCACAAATGAAAAACGCTGGAAAAGCGCAGTTCTTTCTAATGCAAATTTACCCCGAATCGCTCAGAATGAAGTCATAAAACTCCAGGACGCAAAAAAGTGGAGCTCAAACAATGGCGCTTCAATAAAGCAGCGATAGAACTACAATAAAATGTTGCACTTTAGGGGGAAACAGCTAGAAGATACCCTGTATCCTTATCAACAGTCTGGTAACAAAAAACCAGACAATGACAGAAGAAACAAAAAAGTTCACAGTTTGAGGGATAGCTAGGTAAAACTTTAATGACAAAAAACTGACAGCTACAAAAAAATCTAAAAGGCTCACAGTTTGAGAGATAGCTAGCTGCCCAGCCAAAGGACAAAAGCTCGCAGCTACAAAAAAACTAAAACAGTTCAAACGTTGAGAGATCTCTAGCTTTCCACGCTACTGACAAAAGCAGCCAGCTAAAAAAATGTAACAAGGTTTGCAGTTTCGGAGTGCACGTCTATGACAAAAGCTAAGTGCTATAATTGAGAATTGACACAGAGCTCAGAATTAGGGAAGAACACAACTATGGGATACCCAGTAATAGTCTAACCAGCTCACTTTAGCAAGTCTACGCAGTTTAGGATAAAGTTTAAGCTGTAGGTGCAGCTTAACCCTAACAATTATAAAACAAATACACCCCCTTAGGTACAGGGTATTGAAAGCGAAACCATCACGCAAATGAAGAACCATTTCCCTATTCTCTCAGCCCCTGTTTGGCCAAAATGGCAAGCGATTAGATCAAATGCAAAAGTGTTGCACAAACACATGCAAATTGGCCAATTGCGAATGTGGCCAAAGCTGATTGCCAAATGCAGACAGAGGCAGACAAAAGAGCTGTAGACAATCATCAGGGGCTCATTTGAATCATTGATGCATCGATGCTTTTTGGTTTAACACAGCAGCTAACTGTCAACAACATCAGCAGGACTCACAGGACCCTGAGCTTAAATTGCCATTTTCGCTGTTTCTCTGTGTGTTTTGAAATGCGATCTAAATTGATTGCAATGAAATGCTTCAACTTGCACTTTATAAGCTGAAATTCAAAACTAAAACCAAAAAGCAATGCTAATACGTATTTCTTATTAATTTATTGATGTTAATAATGCTAAATTGTAGTTAAAATAAACATGGCTGCCAGGGCCCTCAGCTAATTTCTTATTAAATTTATATAAACTTTGTTATTAGGTCCGCTTTTATACAACTTTAAATACATATATTAGTCGAGCTGAGAAACATAATACAATTTATTAAATTGCGCATTGAAATTAATGGGCAACAGTTAGATTGTCGGAGAATATTTCTGGCTGCAGGCACTTGTCTAATTACAATTCGGGACAAGTGTGGAATTGGTAACTGCCCTCCAAAAAGTCAAAGAAAACACACAACGCCCCAGGGACACTTTGACAAAGTGTGTCCCCAAAACACGCCCAAACAAACACACACACACACACACAGAAATGAATGCAGAAAAAGCAATAAATTCAAATGAGCGGAGAAAAGGGATGGCTGGAGGGGTGTGAGCACAAAAATCAGATGGCAAAAGGCAGAAACTTTACAAAGTTTTATATCAGCTAAAGGCTTTTGAATAATTTAGCATTCAGCAAAGATGAAGATATGTTGTATCAAGGACCTCAGCTCAATATAGAAATCAAAAGATACTTTTTGTACGTGCGACTAAGTAGCTACCAAAAGATTTAATGCGGCCATAAAGAAAGGTTAAGTGGCAAATTTACAGTCAGCCAGGCCAGGCCACAAAATGTGCGAGGCAGAGAAGCAACCGCAAACAAAACGAAAACTAAAGAAACTGAAAAGAATGTGGCAACTATATACAAACATAAGTATACACTAAAACGGATATGTTGTACAAATCAGCAAGGCGCAACTTGAGTCGTGTCCTGTGTCTAATCAAAATGAAAACACGCCCACATGGGACCACAATCAGGTCCTCTGATAGTGTTTTTCTGATTTTATTTGCACTTGCTGTGCGTGTGTGTGTGTTTTGTAATGCCTGCCACCATTTGTCAAGTGCGGCTAAAGCTAAAATCCTTTTTGTGCAAACATTCTGCACTCTCTGGCCCTCCATCTCCAACAAAAACCTAACTGAATATCAGCCTAATACGCAATGAGCTCACACAATTGCAAGCCATGCGATTAAGATCCACAAAATCCTTGCCAAAATAAAAAACAAACAAAATCCCATAAAATGTTTTGTCTACTTTTCTGTGGTCTGTGTGTGTGTGTGTGTGGGCTTTAGTTTATTTATGACCTGATGTGCGTCTGTTTAAACTGTAGGCGTCTACAGCAAACTGTCGACGCTGTTGTCCTTACATAGCATGCCCCTTTTCACGCATACAACAGGGTATAATAGACCTAGACCAAGTGGAAAATGACACTCTTTGTTTGAGCATGGAAAGCTGCTTCAATGATATTAAGATATTCCTAGCACTTAGCATTAGTTTAACACTAGTCAACAGCTTTTTTGCATCGAAAACTGAACTGATAGATCTGGCCTATGTAAATTTGTGCACTGAACCCGAAAATACGCGAACAGTCTCTTTAAGTAGTTAAGTTTAATATATATGTACATATATAAACATGTAGCTGAATTTCCATATTTTTATGCCATTTCAGAGGGTATTCTGGATTTGTCACGAATTGTGTAACGCACAAGAAAACGCATTTCCGACCTCGGAAAATAAATATATAATCTTTATCAAGCAGGCAGCTGAGTTGATCTGTCTATCCTTCTGCCTGACAGTCTCCCGTTTGTGCTTAAACTTGATTCTCAGTTTTATAGCAAAGTTGTTGAAACTTTGTTCAGTTGATACTCTTGTGAAGGCAGAATCGGATCATTATGCCTCTGGGAAAGTATCATATATCTCACATAGAAATGATTGCCATAGGAGAACTTTAATTAAACGTTTAGGAAAAAGTTCTTGTCCTTAAATCTAAACAAAATTCGTTCCCGAAAGGAACTAAAGAGATTTTGACAAATAATTGAAGTTTAGATTCAGATTATTATATTTTTTGTGTTAGGCTACTTAATATATTCCGATTATTGGCTAGGACGAATGCAATAGTCCTAGGCTTAACTGACGACCGTACGACATTTACTATTTACCCAAGAAATGTCTATCAGAAATTTCAATAAATTTGTGAGCCTGTGTAGTAGTTGCAGGGTATCTGGTAGCCTACTCAGCTGCAGCAGCTATCTTTGTTATTATTGTGCGTGTTGTTGCTGCGGGGATTTCACTTGTCGGCTTCATTTCACACAGCCTCCTGGCTGTTCCCAGCACGAAATCCATTTAGCACTCATGTACATCATGTGGATGTCTGAGGACGTCCCAAATGTAACACGAGCAACTTGTCATACATATGTACTATATGTACGTAGTGTGTGTGTGTATGGTGTGTGGGTGTGTGTACATATTTATATGATATGGTGGCTCAAGTGGCTACCAAGGCACATCAGTCGCAACTTTGCTCCTTAAGTTAAGGGTTGAAGGAGCTAGGGAGGCTATGTGGTGGATGGTGGGGGGGAGGGGGCTAGGTCGGTGGCAGGGTCGGGTAATACGGCATGAAAAGTATTTCACGCTGACGCTTTGGTTTAACGTCAACAATTGACGTTAAGCGCGAACTTGTGCGTTGTTGTTGAAAGTGGCAAGGAAAATGAGGAGCAGCAGTTGAGAGCGGGTCAACATTGGGTGGCAGGCACATTGTGGCATTGTGGGGGCTCACACATGTGTAATTGTGTGCGTTGCGCTTTTGCCTTGAGTTGGCCCCACTCAGAGGGCAAATGTCAGAGCCAGATACAGAACCAGAACCAGAACCAGATCCAGAGTCAGGTCTTATGTATTGTATTTTACTCGCATTTTTATGGCATTCGATGTGCGTTTTATGCGAGCTCTGATAAAGCTGTCCTGGCCTGTGTGTCCTGGCTTTATGGCTTTAAGGTGACATTCTGTATGAGCTGAGCAAATTTTATTGCTCATATGTGGTATGAAGAGCTCACAAAAGCCGCCAAATATCGATTACTATACTCGGATTCTAGAAGAAGTTGAACTTATAATAAAATGGAATATATCAATACTTATTTTTTAGAAAATTGTAGACACTTCTTACTCACAGCGAACCGTTTTGAAACGCTTTTCGGACGTAACCATCTCAATTAGCCGCTGTCACAAAATTAGTTTTGGCCACATCAACTGAACAGAGTGACACTTTGGCACGCGGACTAATTAAAAAGTTTTGTTAACCTTTCGCCCACCTGCCGCGTGCTCCACTTGACAATTCAATTTGCGCTCGAGCGGTAATTAATCTTATTTACACTGTAAAAGCAACAACCACGATTTAGTGGACCACAGCGCAGAATGCCGAACTGGAGGCCAAGCCACATCCCACATCCCATGGCCCCCACATCCTCGTACATCTTATTTTTTCACTGTGCTGACATGCATAATAAATGCGCCTACAAATGTGCAACGTGTTGTATGCACAACCAAGCTGGGACCCTGCCTCGCAATCCCAATCCCATACCTCGCCCCTTCCAGGTCCCCGTCTCCGTCCCCGTTTCCATCCCCAGTAAACCCACAGTCAATCTCAGGTATTCAGCCGAAAATGCAAAAATTAATATTCTGCCGTGGGGCTGTGTGTTCTGTATGCGATGCAAGCCTAGAGATGAGTCAAGCTCATGAGAATGTCCTTGAAGGGATTGTACGAATATAGAATACCCTTCTCCAAGTTCTTATATACTTAAAATCTACATATTCAAAACTGTCTGGTGACTGACTGACAATCATCGCACAGCCCAAGCAGTAAGAGCTGGGATGCTGAAATGTTCATAGTAGTTTCCATCTATGACGAATGTGCACACCAAGACGGGATTTTGAAATATTCCACCCACAAGCGTGGAAATTAGCTGAAAATTGTTGTATGAAACTTTTTTGTTTACCATCCAATAGAATTCAACTTATTTTCAAAGCTCTACACATGAAACAATTCGAGGCATTCTTAACCGATTTTGGAAATCTTCCCCCACGGGAGGAAAAACTATAAGATCCTTGCTAAATTGATAGACAGCTAGACAATTTGGTTATTCTCTAAACAGTAAATAGTTCCAGATGGTTGTGTACTCATTTCCACAATTATACGGCTATCTATTTATACAGTTACTTTTACTTGGCCTGAAGGACGATTGTCCTGCAGTTTGATGAGTCAGACGCAACAATGTAAGGACTGTCTATGTGAAAAGCTGAAAATTGCCAAGATACGTTCAAGTTTGTGGCATTAAAGTATTAGTTCGGATCAATATTGCGAAAACTGTGAAATTGTTTTGCCAAGAGCTGCCGGAAATCCTGCAAAGCCAATTAACTGTCTTGCATTTAAAATTTAAAAAGCCAGCCAAAAAGGCTCCGGCTTGGCCATAGCCTGCGCACTCGGTGCGTTGGGTTCGATTGGTATCTAAGGACTCTCAAAATTTCCACAGCTACGTGACCAATAATGCAATATTCTATTTACATTTTAACAAACACTGATTGACTTAGCTAGATTATTATTATTTTTGCCGCAGGATGCTGCCATTTGTGTCAAGTTTCATTTGGAGCGTGAGAAAAATCCGCATAAATTCAACAGCCGCATGAAGAACAAACTTTGGTACTTTGAATATGCAACGTCCGAAACATTTGCCGCATCCTGTAAGAATCTGCACGAGAACATTGAGATTGTGGTGAGTGTGCCATTGAGTTTTTCAAACTGCGAGTATGTATCTAATTTATATGGTCTGTTATTAGTGCGATGGCGTTGCCTTGGACTTGGCCAATGGGCCGCATTTGCAGGGTGTGGCACTGCTCAACATACCCTACACACACGGCGGCTCCAACCTGTGGGGTGAACACTTGTCCCAGAAGCGCATACGCAAGAGTGCCGGACCCTTTGGCAAGAGTAAGAAGCTCAAGTCCAGCGACAAAGAGTTCTCAGCCACCAGCTTCAATTCTGTGGATCTATCAGTGGCCATACAGGGTGAGTCACTTACACTTACAGGGTATTAGCCACAGCCTAAACATAAAAACACCCACAGATTTTGGCGATCGTCTGATCGAGGTGATTGGCTTGGAGAATTGTCTGCATATGGGGCAAGTGCGTACAGGATTGCGAGCTTCCGGCCGCCGATTGGCCCAGTGCAGCGAGGTTATCATCAAGACCAAGAAAACATTTCCCATGCAAATCGATGGAGAGCCTTGGATGCAAATGCCCTGCACGGTGAGTACACTTTTAAGCAGATCAACTTCCCTGTTCGAAATTGTTGAATTTCAATGAGTAATGTTTTTGCTAGACTTCAATCTACCTTAACTTTGTCAAAACTGAACCGATTTCTATTCGGAATGCAGTTTCGATCATGTGTTAACCTGTATATTGATATGCCATGTCAATTTAAAGAATTAGCCATTTCAATTTCAAATTCATTTTCATGAAAAAAAAGATCTGAACTTTATAAAAAATTAACTTTTCAGAGGTCAACCTAGCATAACTTTGTCAAAACTAAACCGATTTCTAAAGGAAATGCCTTTTTGGTCATAGCTTAACCTGTATATTGCTTTGCCATTTCAATTTTATGCATATCTACAAATTCCTTTTTCAGGATATTTTAAGACTTGCAAAGATCTGGAATTTATTGAAAATATCCTTTTTAGAGTTCAACCAACCATAACTTTGCCAAATCCCGATTTCTATTCGGAATGCCTTTTTGGTCATGGCTTGATGTTTAATTTGATTAAGTATTTTAATTTTATTCATATTTTCAAATTCATTTTTCAACAAATTTACAAGACTTGTCAAGGAGTCAAGAGAATGTCCTTTCTCGACCTCAACCTACTTTTGGAAATCCTATTTGGAATCCTTTCTTGTTATGTTTTGACTAGACTAGACTAATTTGGCATATCAATTTTATTGACTTCTATAAAAAAATAAAAAAAATCGATAATTTTTACAAAAAAAAAATTCTTGAGTTTTATAAGATTTTGAAAATACTAGTTTTGTTTTTAAATTTGTACGGGCTTTTCTTAAAATTTATTTGATATAAAATGATATTTGCAGATCAAAGTGACACACAAGAACCAAGTTCCTATGCTGATGGCGCCGCGCTCAGAGAAAGGACGAGGCTTCTTCAACATGCTCTGCAGCTGATTCAGGCGCAGCGCATCGAGCGACTTCATCGGCCGGCGACAGGCCGCTGAGTCCGCCGATGAGCTGGAGGATGATTTCCGTATAGTAACTAGAAGCACCACCGTCCATAATTTACCTTAGCAAGCATAAATAGCTTTAATTGTTTACTCACAGGCTTGCATTTGGTTTGATTTGTTCAAAATGTGTGTTTATATACCAAATATATATTAGTTGTGTACATGAGGGAGTGAGTTGCAGAGCTTTACAATTAATTTAAATATTTAACGATTGTACTGAACAACGAGTACCATAGAACTCACATGCATTCCAGGCGGTTCCGTGTACTGTATATATATGCTATATATATATATGCCCAGCAAGTTTGTAAATATCCCATAATGTTAAGATATATAGACGAATTATAATTCTCAGAGTTATGTGCGCATCAGTGTTAACCATGTGAAAGCTTTAGATGTACTGTATAGGAACGTACATGTATTTATTAGAAACCGTAAGAAACCACACACACACACACACACACACACACACACACTTAAACTTGTCCAATAATGCAACTAAAATGAGACCAAACATTGTAGTGCGAATTTTAAAATAATATATAAATAAATATACACACATATTGTATTTACAATTAAATCCGTCGTATTTAGTGCGTGTTGAGTGCTGTGTGATATCAGATAAGTTCATTTTGAATTCTATTTTTATTTGATAATATTTCTACATAAAATTAAACATATCATTAACTAAATTGAATTTGTGGTTTACTTACATATACAAAATTGGAACGTGGTATTGAGAATTATACATTTTATAGACTTGTGTTTTTATATTAGATAATTTTGAAAAGTTCCATACAAGCTTCAAGCATTTTGTACACATCTTGTTTAACATACACACGCACACACAGCACCGCACAGAATTATATAGAAATATATATTATATATATGTATATTATGCTATTTATTTATTATATGTATATTGTACATAAAAACAATGTAATTTGATATATGAAATATCAATGAAATGGTGCAGCTTTAAATGAATTTTGATATAAAAATACATATAATGAGATACAAAGAACGAACAAATGCTATAACTATAACATAAGCGAGACGATTGTATATTTGATATAGTCATATATGTATATGTATAATACTATGTAGGTACTTGCCAGGAAAATACTCAAAACACAAACACAACATATGTATACACCAATAAATTATTTCATTTAACTTATTTGGTTCCACTAATTGGGGAACCAAAGCCAAACTACATACACCAAAGAACTAGAATCGAATTAATTTCTGAAACGAATCTTCGAAACTATAGTAAGTACTTTTAGACTCTTGTCGGATTGTATATACAGCACAAAAATATATAACATATACTATTAATAAATTACTCATTAGCTAAAGAGCATATAGATTGTACTATTTAAATAGGGTTCAACTCTATAAAGCTTGGAACGTAAGGTTTAAGAAAAAACCCATATAACTTATCAAATGTTGTGTACATAATTTATTGCTATTTATGATAGAATAGACTTAGTTTAAATGATATTATTCAAGCATTCCTTGCAAGCATATAAATAAACTATATACAATATATTATTTACAAATATCCAATATATACACAAAGTACCTACTCTATATAAAGGCATGGTTATTCAATTTTGAAAATTGTAATTTATGTATTACACATTAACTAATTTCAGTCCTCTTTTAAATTTGTATATCAAAGATATAATAAGTATGTAGAACAGGATAATTTTTAAACATTATGTAGCTTTCTGTTTGCAATTATCCAAAATTGGATATTAATATAAATAATTGAACTAGTTTGAATCAGAAAACTTCTTTCTTTGAAAACTTACAAATTCAAATAATATATATACATATGTATTTAAATAAAAACAAACTTCAGTTGAATATGTTTAAATGTATGAAATGCCAATATAACAGATGTCCTGAATTTAAATATACAAATAGTAAACATATATATATTTACCAACTAAATGTTTGTTGTACAGGTGTATTACAAATATACAATTTGAGTTCGATTACCAAGCAAGCAAATATATACACAAAGCATATAAAACAATTTAAGTTTTGCAACAAAAAAAACATTTTTCAATGCGACTCCTCGCGCCCACAAAACTGTATTCGTTTCCAACCGGTGACGATAACTAACTTGTGTCTTGGCGTCGGGATGCAAATGCCACACAGTAGCCAGTTAACATTAATTATAAATGAAGAACTTACTATTAGGAACAAATAAAACAAAATAACAAACAAAATCGAGCAAGTATATTACTATTTATACAAGTATGTTGGTCAAGAACTACATATGTATATGTACAGTGTAACTAAGCAAATAAAACTACAGACTAAAGTGTATTTATTTACAGACAAACTAGCTAAAGCTAATAACTTCAACTAATTGATTAGTAAATAACAAATATACTACTATTTAATCGAATTGGAAATATGTATAAAACATTTATGAAATAACTAACCAACAAATATTCAAATATAATACAGCGCATACTTCAAAAGTGAATGCTTTTAGAAACTAACTGCTTTATGCATGTATAGCCATATTATATGTATATAATTAGTTATATATACCTCAACAGGTTCCATTATTTGGTATATATACATGCATACATAGAGTATGTATACATACATACATTTCTGTCATAGTTTTAGCGACGCAAATTCATATATGTGCCATTAAATGTAGCTTCAAGTGCTAAATATACTATATTATATTAATTAGATAATTCTACTCAGTTTCAAACTAGCTCCGCTTTTAAAAGTTTGCAAAGAAAATATATATAAAAGCACACACAGCGTAGTATTATTATAAACAAAAGGAAAAATTGAGTTTTCACTTGTGCCAAGGCTCTCGAAAATATAATAACTATAAACAAAATGTGTAGTTCATGTATATGATGACTAAGATTCATAACCATTTATGTAAACCACGCCTGTAATCAGTGTTTAAAACAACCAATAATAAATACAATCTATCTATATAGATGTTATAAAAATATACGGTTAGTTTTTAATAGTATGTAAGCCATAGGCATTGGGTAAATTTAATTTAACATATGGACCGTATACACTTATGAAGGTAAGCAAAACATTTTCACTTTGTTTGCCAAACTGTGCCAAGATCTCGGAGGTGCGGCAAGGATGCAATACCATAAAGGGACGAAATAGCACAGGATGCTCCATTTGTGTAAGCATTTGGTACAGATCACTGCGCGATGCCTCAGGCATAAAAAAATTCCACGTGGCCTCCAGATCCAAAAGACTGCCATCTGAAAAATCGTGTTTAATATAAATGTGAGAGATAACAATTCATTTATAAAATACCTGATCTGTGCGCTTGAAAGTACAGCATAGGCACCTGATAGGAAACACTGTATACAATATGATACTCCACATTTATAAGGTCTTCATTCGCTTTACACTTGATCTTTTGCGTATACTTGAGAAAACTGTTGGGTTCTTGGTCGTCCTAAACGAAACAACTTCAGTTAGCTTAGGACCGTAAACATTATTTATATATATTACTTACCTTTTCATAGAACACCCAACTATCCTCTAATTGCTGTGACATATGCAGAAACTGTTTGGCCTGGCTAACAAACTCTGGCCAAGTTAATGTTGTTGTGTCGCTCATGTTGTGTGCTGCTGAACAATGAAATAAATGAAAATGACTTGAAAATGGCACATGGCACAGATTTGCTTTTATATACACTATATACTCTAGGTCAAGATAAACACAAAATTGTTTGCTTTGCAGAATAAGCACATGCCTACATATGCCTAATATATTTGATACGTAATCGACAAATCGAAACTTTTGAAATGTTAAAGCTCAACTGGAATACTTAAGATAACACATAATTAACTTAACTACAAAGCAGCTCAGTGACATAATGCAGTTTTTAAAACTTATGATTAAATGCCTCCATTAAGAGTTGCGTGTCTCGCCATCCAATGCGGCCACCTGGATATTTTCATTGCGTCGCACTTGCACCACAGTAACAGTGCCAGCTTTGTCATCAAACTTGCACGTGACTGTGACCTCGCTCAGTTGAAAAGTAAAAATTTGTGAGCCGTATTTTGTGCGCAGATATACGGAACGTGGATCAGCCTCGAGTATGTCCACAATACATTGCTTATGCACCTGCAGCTCCAACAGCTGCGCCGCAGCATGCTCGTTAAAGCAAACAATCAGCCGATGACTGGCCACCACCCAATTGGGCACACGCACAGCGCTGGGCAAAGGTGGTGGTGCTGATGGCTGCATGCCGTCGCCACTCAATGCATCTGCGTTTAGATTACTTGCTGTATATCCAGCAGCACCGTATAGTTCCAAATCCGACTCTTCGCCATCTGGCTCCTGGCGCGAATCATAAAAGTCAGCGCTGTTCTCATTTGGAACAACAGCAGACCGACCTGAAGGTGAACAAGAGTGAAATCATTAAATGCGTCAGGTTTTGGCTACCCCTACTCAAGTTTCTACCCTGCCATACCTGGATCGACGCTTAAAACTGGCGCATCGTAGTAGGGTATATAAGGCTTGATATCCAGCACAGGCGTGCCATCTACCATATCGGTGCCATAGAAGCTTAAAGTGGCGCCCTCGATCTTCTCAATCTCCACCAGCGATAGCCCTATGGGGCAGGGTCGATGCGGTGAGCGCGTGGAGAACACGCCAATACGTTCACCACCCAGGCGTGGAGGCGCTACTTTAGCCTTCGGATGCGCATTGTTGCGATGGAAGTAATAGATTATCCACATGTGCGAGAAGTCAGCCAGGCCCTCCAGCGAGTGCTCCGGATTGGTGAAGACACCATCGCTTAGCTGTATAATGCTACGCAGTCGACTGCCCACGCTCGATTGGCGCGGCACGGCTCGCTTCTCCGGGAAGGCACTGCGTATAACGCCAATGGGCTTAAAATGGGCTACATCATCGCAATCGTTCACATTGTTGTGATTGCTGGTTGTCTAGGGTTAACAACATTTAATAGAGCATTCAATGTTGTCTACTCACCTGCCCACACACCTGCAGCAACGCCGATTCTAGTTTGTCCTTGCCCTTGGGATTTTTGTTGGCGCAGCCTTCGCAGCGAAAGTCCTGCAGCAGCCGGTTTATTGTCTCAATGTCCTTGCGCTGCACATGCTGCAAGTTGCGCACTTGCTGTCTGCACATGTAATCGAATTCAAGGTACATAAATAACATTGAACTTGAACTTGAACAACATGAAGGATTTGTTTTTATTTATTTTTATTGTACCTCAAGTTGTTAATCTCGTTCCGCGCAATTGTTAATTGATTTTTCAAGTCATCCTCATGCATGATCGCTATGCAGCAACACGAAACCGAATATATACTTAAGTCAACACACTGACATAGGCTTAATTTTATATTTAGTTTGTTTAAACTGCGTTTATTTATTTACCTTTTACTTTTTATTGTGCCATTCGCATTCGCTGGTAACAACAGGGAGAGCGTGCCGTGTTGTCTGTTCTACTATTGTGCAGTGTGACCGAATTATGAAAGCAAGCTACTGCGTCTCTTTCCTGCTTGCCGCATTTCTTCTTTTTTATGAACTGTGCTATTGTATTAAAATAACTCCACTAATTTTGCATTTAGCGGCACAACCGAAATTTGCTGCTGCCTGCATGCGCAACGTACTGAAAATATGTCAAACAATTTTAGAATTTTTCACATTTTTCGTTTTTTAACTCCTTCAATGAAAATTTGAGCACAAATCGACACTTTGCTTATTACGCCTTTTGCGTGCGCGCCAAACAAAAGTTTTGTCTTGCCATTCACACAGAACAGCAGACAACATTTATAGAAAAACCCTGTATTCTCAACCAACCCTGGGCAACAATGTCGCGTGACCGTTCGTGGTATATTTTAGTATATTTTTTTTTTGCAGAAAATTGTATGTTTTTGTTTTGTGCAGCCGGTCACATTGCAGCAATGACTTTATAAATTTCATTTGACGCAAATTCACAAAATCGAGTAATCCACAAATTTTATATTTGAAATTTAAAAGGGTAAAGGTAAGTAAGCTTTACAAAAGTCAAGAAAATCGTTCAACCACATACGTACGTACGTTTACGATTATAGCAAATTCAATAAACCAAAAGCAAAATGTCGCGCGGTAGCTCAGCCGGTTTCGATAGGCACATCACAATCTTCTCGCCCGAGGGACGCCTGTATCAAGTTGGTAAGTTTTACGGCAAACTTGTGGATAACTATGCTACATTTCATTAATATATTATTACTTTACACATTAGAGTATGCATTTAAAGCCATTACCCAGGAGAACATCACCTCTGTGGCGTTGAAGAGCGGCGACTGTGCCATTGTGGCCACCCAGAAGAAGGTGACGGAGAAGAACATTGTTCCGGAGAGTGTTACACATTTGTTTGGTATATCAAAGGACATTGGTTGTGTTATGACTGGTCGCATTGGTAAGCTATTCATTCATCGTATTTATATCCTTCTGTAATTAGAAACAATCTCTATATGCATCCCTATTAAATTGTCTAATTTCCACAGCGGACTCACGCTCGCAGGTGCAAAAGGCACGCTATGAGGCCGCCAACTTTCGCTACAAGTACGGCTATGAGATGCCCGTGGATGTGCTCTGCCGCCGCATAGCAGACATTAATCAGCTGTATACACAGAACGCCGAGATGCGTCCGCTGGGGTGCAGCATGGTGCTAATCTCGTATGACGACGAGTTGGGACCAAGTGTCTATAAAACCGATCCAGCTGGTTACTATTGCGGCTTCCGTGCCTGCTCTGTGGGTGCCAAGATGATAGAGGCCAATAGCTACTTGGAAAAGAAGTACAAGAATAACTTGTCCGAGGAGAAGGCCATACAATTGGCCATTACCTGTTTGTCCACCGTTTTGGCTGTTGATTTCAAGCCGAATGGCATTGAAATTGGAATTGTCTCAAAGTCAAATCGCAACTTTCGCATACTCGATGAGAAGGAGATCGAGGAACATTTAACCAAAATTGCTGAAAAGGATTAAATTTAAACGCCTAGCGTAATTTCCAACTATTTTATACGAACTTCAAATGGAATTGTGGAAAATAAAATGATAAATTTTACACGAGTACAAAATATGTTTTAGTATAAGGATTTAAGTTTATTGTTTGTACACTTTGCCGCCATATCGCATTACATAGGCATTTACATCGAATTTGCGCTTACAGCCCTGATAGTTCATGTACCGTACTTTGCCGAATATGGCACGCTCCTTCCAGCCCATATCATGAACTCCTCCTATGGACCACATGCAGCCCACATAGCCATTGGGATCGCGTCCATCTAGACTGTACTTGTCATTCAGCAATATAGAATACTCCAGTGCGTGTTCTGGCGTGGCCGTCCACTCCAGTATCTTCTTGGCCCAATACATGCGCAGAAAGCCATGCATTTTGCCCTCCTTTACCAGCTGCAGCTGCGCGGAGTTCCATAGGTCGTCGTAGGTGCGCGACAGCTCCAATTGCTCAAGCGTATAGCAGGGACTACGCTTATCCTTGCGATGCGCATCCAGCGTTTGATAGGCCCAGTCGTGCAGACCTTTCAAGCTATCGTAGTGCTCATTGTAGTAACAAAAGTTGTCCGCCAGCTCACGACGCACAATGGTCTCCTCGCAAAAGGCATCCGCTGAAGCCTTGTGCTGTGCACTAAATCGACGCACCTCTAGGACACAACGCTGCGCTGATATTTGGCCAAAATGCAGCCAAGGGGAGAGACCTGACAGTGCATCGGCAGTGGGATCATTGCGCTTATCATTAAAAATGCGCAAGCGGCGCGTGCAGAACTCATACAGCTGCCGGCAGGCAGCAGTATAGCCGGGCTGTGCCCAATCCACCTCATCCACGCTCTTGTCGCAGCTCAGCAGCGCTTGAGCGGCAGCCCAATCAACGGGTTTCCGTGCAGTTGCCTTGCCATGCGGATGTTTAATGACGGGCGGAAATTCGGTTAGAAATTCGGGCAGCTTTAAGTTGATTTTGTTGCGTATGGTGCGCGCTGCATACTCCTGTTTCTCCGAGGCCACCCAAAGCGGCACAATGTTGTGTGCATCCACCTGTGTGAGCGGCACATTGCTGGGCAAGGCCTTGACCACATCCGTCACCCACTGACGCGGCAGCCTCAGGGGCGCAAAGTCGCAGACTACAGCGCCTATATCCTCGGCGACTACAAACTGCGGCAAACGCTCTACAGCTGGACCCAGCAGCAGCTGAAAGGATATGTTCAGCTCGGCACACTGCTGCTCCACCTCCTGCAGGCCGCCCAGCATGAACTTGTAGTGTCTCAGCGTGGCATTAAGAAACTTTGGTACCAGACAGAACACCACCGTCAGCGGCAGCTCCAGCTTGAGCGCCAAACGCTGCGCAAATAGCAGCGCCCAATTGTCCTGTACACGCCCATCCCGCGACATCCAATAGACAATGCCGCCCTTGCATTGCTCCTTGACATCGCTGACTGTGGTCAGGACACGCACACGCTTCTTCTTGTACGCAAATTCATGTACATTACTTGCTGACGCAGTGCGCTGTTCTTGTATATGGCTTAGAAATTGCTCAAAGTTTTTGTAGTTCGGCTTGGATTGTTTGGTTGCGGATGCCGATGCGGATGCGGATGTTGTAGCGGTTTCTTCTTCGCTGCTGCTGCTGCTTTCTTTCTTCTTTGGCTTCTTATTGGCAACGGTAGCTGCCCTGCTAGTTTTAGTGCGCTTCATGTTTACTCTAAATACTAAAACGTATTAAAATTAATGTAAATATTCAATTCTAAGCATACATACATTCCAAATAGTAAACGCGAACCGCCAAACACAAGCCTTTTGGACGAAATTCCTTGCAACAACATTGCGGGCTTTTAAACAGATGTTGAGCTAATTGTAAGCTGGTCACTCTTTTTAAAAGTAGGCCGCCAAACAGATATGTTATTCAATAAAGTATTTAAATCGCCAGCAATAGCAATTGCATTGGATTTTAACAGCTGCTGACAAGTTGTGCCATAAAAATTACTCGAATGCATAAACGATTTAATAACAAGATGTCCTAGGCAGTGGCTAGATTGAAGTATCGATGCCAATCTACGTTCTCCACGGGCTGCAAAGTATCGGCAAGCGCAAGCATTATTTGGAGCAGCTTAAAATAGAATGCAATAAACTTAGCAACTTAAATTAAATAGTTTAATGAAAACCATCAATTAGGTTACAAATATGCCATCATGTAAAGTATCGATGCTTCTTGATTGACGTAAGACCCCACTTACGTGACGGACGAACGCTGACGTCAAATTTAGAACAAACAAAATGCAAGTTGTTTTTAATGATTTATATATTTACTCAACTGCATACAGGTTTTTAAATAACTCTCTTGATATACAGATATATTCTTCTCCATACATACATATAAATTGTACCATTTAGCAAGTGTTTCAGTTAGCATTTACGGGCAACTTTCGCATGATTCTCATATTGGAAATACGTTTACATTACACTCCAATTTCTTTATAATTTATATAATAAATGTTTAAACGTTTATATACAGCTAAGGAATTTTGGTAGTCAGTTAATTAAAATATATATAAAATATTTAATTTGTTTTAAAATGTTTCAATTGTACTTATTTTAAAAAATAAAATCTATTGAATTTTATGCTACAGTTATTTAGACTCGTAAGTACGGTAAAGCGAAACAAATAAATTACAAAATAATAAACAAAATTATCACAAACAATAACAGCACACAAAGTATGAGAATGGCAGCCCACTGACGCTTATCTGCAAAGTGGAAAACATATAATTCATTAATTTGTGTAAATATATTGAGAAATATCAGACTTTACCATTATTCATGTGTAAAACTTTGGCAACTTTCTTCATTGTTGTATCTAGCTTGGATTCGGTTGTATCGAACTCATTCCCAAAATCATCCAACATGACCGCCTGCTCATCCAACTCGACGCCTATTTGGCGCGAAACAGTCTTAAGAGTGCCAATGGAATCACTTATCATGTCCAGCTGCTCATCCTGACCCTGTATCATGCGCTGTTGTATGGACACCGTTTCACCCACGTACCGATGGCCGGGACTGTCCAGGCCATTGTTTTGCCCACCATAATGACTGGGGCTATCAATGTCCAGAGTATTCTCCAGCTTGGAGTATTTGGTGCCACTGTGCCGCGTGGCGGCCGCTGCTGCTGCTGCGGCAGACATTGTGCCAGCTATGGTATTAGCTACTGACTGTGAGTTGGGGCAATCCACAAGATAAGTGCGATCGTTGTGCGAATGATATTCGTTGTTTTGGTTCTGATTCCTTTCGTTTTCAAGCAGTGGCTGATGTGCGGTTATATCTCTATCCCTGTTCCGATTCAGGCTCATCTTATCCTTCATCTGTTTGACCTCATCGCGTGTGTTGTCTATGAAATGACGCCGGCTGGAGAGTTCACGATTATCTATGCGAAATTTCGTGGGATTCTTTTCTACAATGCGTGCTATGGACAGTTATAAAGGTTAAGGAAAATCACAATAGATTGAAGGTAGAAATTAACTATATTAGAGATGCTATCGGAATGCTGGCTTGTTCTCATTTTCACATTCGGCAGGAATTTGCGGAAATGATTTTCCCTTATATTAGTTTCAATTCTAAACCAATGGCAAGTAGTTTCAATACGCAAACTCTTGTCAAATGTGAAAATGAGAACATTCGTAAAGAAATCCACTTCAATTGGAATTCAATTGATTTTTCGCACATAGTAGCACATCAGCTGATTTGTGTAAAAAGGATATTGATAGTGTCCTCCAGATCCTCGAGGTCCCATTCAATGCTGCGCAACGAATTACGCAGCTCCGTTGTGGTCCATTCAACCTCCGCGCCGCCGTTTTCACCCAGTTCACGCCAACGCAGGTAGAGTCCGCGTGTTTTGTTCAGAGCCTTAAAAACCTCGCTGCAAAGAGAGAAGAGGGCGGTTAGTGCGGGGGGTTAGGATTGCATCAGAATGTAGTTGCGCTGAAAGTGCAATAAAGTGCATACTCCTTGACAACAAAAAATGGATCCTCCAGAGACATGACCCCCACGCTCAGTCACGTATCCTACTTGCGTTCAAATGAAATTTTTAATGTTTTTCCGTAACGGTAACGTTGAGCGCACTTGACTTTTATATTCATGGATTTTTTTCGGTTCTTCCTTTTTTTGTGCTCCCTTCTTCCACTGAGCGTGTGAGCAACAACCCCCCGAAGTATTGGGGGTGCGTAAATAATGCAAGTTAGAAAATATATATGCGCTTCGTTTTGATATTGATAGTTTCACAACGTAAATATACTACACGTTTTGTTAACATAAAGTTCAGCATTAACTTGATCTAATCTACAGTTCGGTTTTATTGGAAGTTTAGTTTTTAACAGCACTTTTATTGATTATTGCACTTGGCCGTCTTATCTTGTTGAGGGGGGGTTACTGGAGACCGCGGTCGCGGCCAGGCTATTACGATAGCCAAATGTAAACTGACGTTATTTTGCGCTCAGTAGCGTAAACGGAGTCTAAAGGTGAAGGCATTTGTTTATGCCGCTCCAGCGTCTGCGCAGTGTACATAACCCTCAGCGCTGTCTATCGAGATAGCTGAACCACAGCAACAACAAACCACATATGTACTTCTTTTAATTATAAACTTTTGAATCAAAACCGCAATTATTCTTATTGGAAACTTACATTATATGTCATTTCAAATTGGAGCCAACTTGCTTTCTCTCCTTCTTGCTCTCTCTTGCTGAGAGGAGCGAGCTGCTTGTTGTTTTTGTTTTGCTATTTGCTTATATTACAACTGCGTCCGTCTTTAGTCTCAACGCTGTGCTATCAATCCAAATTTAACTCACCTGCTGACCGTTGCCAATTGATTTAGCAAGCCTTTAGGCACAAACAGTCTGGCTTAAGCTAATAGTTGTTATTTGTAGCCTATGTTTAACACATTTTCTGTTTCATCTGTGCTCTAGAGTTTTGTTGTGGCTCACCTTTCATGAGTGACGTTAACGCAATAATGAGCAAGCAACCGCAGTGACTACGTAACGTAAAAAGAGCAACTCTGACACAAGCCAATTTGTAGCTGGCTTTTTTTTATAATACATGCTCTGGTCACACAGTCACTTTTGTCCGTTGATCTGTTTTGTATTGCAAACGTTTAAAAACTGCGGAAAAATAAATTAATAATAATAATATAAAAATATATAAAAATGCTGCAAAATGATGCAGTGCGAACCTTGCAATATGACAGCGAGATCCGTGTAGCCCAAGCAAGCAACACCGCCGAGCCCAGAGGTAACTCAATTTTTAACTTAAAAGTGAAATTCAAATAGAATTCGCGTGAATCATGTTCAAACCTTTAATGTTTTTTACTAGCTGATAATAATTCTGCTGATATTCTTGCTGTTTTGTAAACGCTGCATTTGGATTAATTGTAGTAGTGTGTTGTGTATTGTGAGTGTCACACGAACAACACAGAGGTACAAATAGTCCATATCTGTATCTTATCAGCAACTGTTCTGTTGCGGGTTTTATGACCGTTTTGTCGAACGCCATATCAAGTGCCTTTGTTTAGAGTTAATTTTGACCAAGTGATCGATATAAGAGACTCTTGTCCACATACAAATAGGCCTTTATTAGTTTTAAGCCAACATTTTGATGGGTAAACCAAGAGTTAGTAAAGTTAGGCATCTCCCACCTTATGAAGTATATATAGGTTTGATCAGCATTAGCAGCTGCATTTGTCTAGCATTGTCTGTCTGTCTGTTTGTTTGTGCGAATATCTGAAAAAACAGAATTTGCTAAGCGAGCTCAATAGTTTGATTCTGTTCCCCGATACAGATCAGAATCGGCAAAATACATCATAAAAAGGTTATTTAAAACAACATTTTTTAAGATAAAACCTTAATATTTGTTTTACGCCCGGACTTACATGTCTTCTTTATATCCTAAAAATTTCATAAGAATCGGATTACACACACCGATGTTAATTGATCATATAAATTGTTAAGAATTTTGTGCCACGTTAAAATAAAACTGACTGGGGCAAGAGTATACCGCAGTCGGGAACTTGACACTACCATGTTCTTACTTGTATATAGTATAGTATTTAAATATATTATACATTTGATTGATTGATTTATATACTTTTGAGTACGAATGTGCCTTAAATCAGGCAACGTAAATATGTACCCATTTATTTTAAATTAAAATACTTTAGTGTAGTTACCCGATACCTGGCACCTGGGTACAGGGTATCTCTAAATAGACCACACTTAACTAGAGTATTCCTATTTGTTTCCTTGCAGTTTACGACGCTCAAATCAGCATTACTTCACCACCGCGTGCAACGTCAGGTAATTGCAGAAAACCCCAAAGTCAACAGTAAATATTAACTATAATTGTCTTTATAGAGGCGCCACGAATTCCCTTGCCCATCTCTACGGTGGCCGGAAGGGGCACCTTTATACCATTGGCTGGCTACGATTGTCTCGCGGATCTGCCCTCTGTGCACATTGAGCAAACCTTTGAGCTGAATGACTGTGTGTATAGGAACGTCAACTTTATCCAAATATTAACTGGGATGATTCTATTTTACAGCACTCACAGCTGTCTCATCGGAGAATCGTTATGTGGTGCGCTCGCCGCTGGGCGATGCCATCTTTGCCGCCTCCGAGAGTTCCACAGAGAACAATCGCATGATTTGGGGCGCCGGTCGGCCATTTCAGATGCATCTGTTGGACAAAACACACCAGGAGGCTTTGGTATTCCGCAAGAAAATGGCACTTGGCGCCATGTGTTGTCAGCCAAAAAATCTGGAAATTTGGATACCGCCGGGCAACTTGCTGGGCCGTGTGGTACAGTCACCGACATTTACACAACCCGAGTTTTATATAGAAGACGGTAATACTAATCAGCCCTTATTCTGTGTCGAAGGACCCGCAAATACGGGCTTCTGCTGCTTCTGCCTGCCCAGAGAGTGTTACTTTAAGGTCTGAAAGCTGTTATAATACTTCTGGCAAGCTCTCTGATTTATTATCTTTATGCCCGCGTAGATTCACTCGGGTGGCGACCTGCGCGCCTCAATAGACCACAAATGGTTGGCCAGCAAATCGCAATATACCACAAATATATATTTCAGCGATGTCAAGCTAACTGCCAAGGAGCGTGCCGTGATCCTGGGCTCAGCATTTTTGCTGGTAAGCTTATATGAAAGAGTCTCAATATGATTCCATCATATTAATATATTAAATACCCTTTAAAACCTTGCAGGAATATTTGTTCTTTCAAAAGCGCACTTGAACTGAGGCAACAATAAATAAAATAATAAAGTAAACATCAAAATTAATTTTTTCACATTGATTTTTTTATTTTTTGTGTCATTTTTTTTTTTGTGTGGTTGTTTGTAAAGTTTTTCATTTTCGGTTTTTGATATATTTTACAATATTGTAATAAATCACTTCATTTTTTGTTGTTTTTGTGTTTGTTTAACATACATATACATTCAAATATATATATACCATATAATATATAAATATATGTAGACTTTGCTATACTTTTAGCCATTTTGTACAATAATTTTCATTAATTTCTATAAACTTTATGTGTGTGTTTTGTTTGTTTTTTTTTTTTTGTTTTTGTTTAGCTAGCCTACAAAACTTAATGTATATATGACAACATAATGTTTATTTAGAATTAGTTATATTTTTTTTATGGTTTTATTTGATTTTCAATTTGCTTTCGCTAATTAAATGTAATCATTAATTAATTAAAACAAACAATTGAAAAAGAGTCTCGTGGTCTCGTTGTTTTTTGTTTTTTGTTTTTGTTGTTGTTAATCTAAAAATTTAAAACATAAACATAATGATAATAAGGTTTTCATAACTTCAGCGTAGGTAACAAACTTCAAATTAGGAAGAACTACGTGATTAGATTGGAAAACGGTTCTGGGTATTACGGGAGGAGTGGGGGTGGTGGTGTCGGGAGAATGGTGGGCTAGGCCTTAACTATAAACTAAATTGGTTTAGCATAGATACATATATATATAGTATATATATTTACACACAAGATTGATTTTGTTTATGGTTTTACTTTGTAGATACGACTCACAGCACTTCAGGAGTTTTGTATTTATAACATTTCGAAAAAGAAATTATATATATGTTTATATGTATATATGTATGTTGTGTGTTTGTATATTAAAGTATATCTAGGGCTGTACAATTGTATATATATGTATACTAGCATATATAAGAGTTGAACAACTTATCATAGTTGAGAGTTGACAATAAACTAAACTAAATACTTAAGTTGCAAACTTTTGTTGCCTTATACGTTACATATTTATATATATGTATATAGTATATCGTACATATGTTTGACTTGCCTATATACACACCCACATGTATGAGTAGTTATAGTAGCTCAATGACACTAGCTTATAAATGGCACTGAAGCATTTGATTAAATTATGTGCTAAAGCTGTGACTAACAGCTTCAAAAGCTCATGAGAGCTTTAAGCAACTTGAATTGTATTGACTGAATGCAATTGATTTCACTTAAAACTGAATGAACTTTGTTAAGCTTTAAAAAAGGCTTTAATCAATTGGTTTAAAGCCACTTTAAGTTTGTCCTGAGCAGTTATAGCTCAGTGATAACAGTTTAAAGTGGCGCTCAAGCATTTGACTGATTGTGTAGTAAGTCAGAGCTTTGAAAGCACCTGCAAGCTTTAAGCAACTTGAATTGCATTGACTGTTTGCAATTAATTTTACTTAAAATCAAAGCAGATACTTTAGCTTTAATCAAATGTTCAAATGACACTTAAAGCGAGTTTTGAGCAGTTAAAGCTCAACGGCAACAGCTCAAAGCGGCACTTAAGGAATCGATTAAAGATTTAAAAGCACATGAGAGCTTTAAGCAACTTGAATGCAATTTGAATTCACTTTTAACTCAAAGCTTGACATTGCCTTGACTCACTTTGATTTAGCTTTTCATAATGCTTTAATCAAATGTTTAAATGCCACTTAAAGCTCGTCTCAGACCCTTATAATTCTAGAGTTATGTACGTGTGTGTGTGTGTAGAGTTTTGTGTGCCCAAATGGGATATGCTTAGACATTTGATATGCGCTCGTTGATGTTTTGGTCATTGCCGCTCCCACAGCTGCGTTGTGATTGTTGTCGTTGTCGTTGTGGCTGTGGCTGTGATTGTGTTTGTGGCCAGGAATAGGCCTGGTAGTGATGATGAGGCCAAACTCAGGTGGGCTGCAGCATATACATGTACTGTCAGTTGCTGGCCGTTGCTGTTGAGGCAGCCGCCGGCATTTGAAGTTCGTTAGTGTTTCTTCTGGTGCGCTTCTCGCTAATCTCTAACGGATTATCGCTCTCATCCCCATTGCTGCTGAAACTGCTGCCAGGCAGGCGACGTTTCAGGCTGTGTGTGTGACTCTGGCTTAGCCCATTGGCAAGCGTTTCATCCTCGGACATGGAGCTGGCACGCTGTGGCGTATTGCCAGCACTATCATTGTCCAGCGAGGCAATGGCCGAGGCAGCGGCACTATTTGCCGCACTGAAGCCATCCTCGGAGGCGCTGTCCTGGCCAGCGGCCGTTGCATCCGTTGCCAGCTGCAGCATGCCCGATGGCGTTGTATAGCCACTTAGCTTATTTGGATCCTTCTCGAGCAGCTTCTGCGCCAGCAGCTTGAGTGATATCAGCGAATTCTCACAATCGCTGGTATCAATCTCAGTCAGGCTAATCCCCGCACGCTCAATCTCCGCATAGGTGCCAAAGGGCAGCTTCTGCAGGCACTCCAGCTTCTGCACGTGCGTCTTGGAGCGCAGATGCTTGGCCAGATGGCCGTGTATGCGAAAGGCGATCTTGCAGTCGGTGCACTCGAAGGGACGCGGATTTAGAGTCGTCGGCACACCAAATGTTGAGGTCATCATCACCTTATTCTTGTGTGCCTCGGAGCGTTCGTGCTTCTGCAGATGTCCTTGCGAACGAAACGAAATGCTGCACGGCTCACATTTGAATTTACGCTCCATGTAATGGATGTTCATGTGGAGCGTAAGCTGATGCTGACGCTGAAAGACTTTGTGGCAAATGCTGCAAGTGGGACGCGCATCGCTGGCAATGGGCAATGGCGGCGGTGGCACAACGCGTCCAGGATAATTGCCAGCCGCAGCAGCCGCTGTGGCAGCGGTGGCAGCTTCTGTGGCGCCACTGTTGCTGCTGCTTGTAGTTGCAGCCTTAAAGCCATCCTCTCCCACAATAACAGTGCGTGTTGGCGCTGTTTGGGCGCTGCTGCTGCTGCTGGTGTTGTTGTTGCTGCTGTTGCTTAGCACGCCACTAAAATCTGTGGCATCTGGCTGTTGCACTGCAGCCGGCAAGTTAGCATTGTGCGGCGGCTGCTCGGCGCTTAGTTTTGGCTTATCCTGATCTGATTGCGTTTCGCTTTCCTCGCTTTCCTCCGCGGATTTGATTGTTGTTGTTGCTACTGTTGTTACTGGCGGCATTTCTACCACGGATAGCGGCTCTGGCGTCTTTACCTCATGCACTTCAATGCTGGGCAGCTCTGTTATTACCAGAGGCTGCTTGCTCATCACGTGCAGCAGACTGGTGCTAACCATGGGCGTGCTTATAGAGCTGCTGGTAATGCAACTGCTGCTGCTGCTGGTGGTGCAAATGCTGGTGATGCTGCTACTGCTGTTGGTCACTGGATAACTGCGACTAAACTGGCTCTGCTTCATTTTGGCATGCTGCAGCGCCTGCTCCTTGATATACGTCTGCAGCAGGACATCTCCCTCGCTTGCGCGCTTGGCCTGCGCCTCATTCTCAGCCGAAATGGGCACCATGCCGGATACTGAAATGAGCGTCTTCATAAAGCCGCATTCGTTGTTGCCCGCACCGAAGATGACATCGCGCATTTGCTGTGCCTGCGACTTGGGCAGCGTCTGCTCAATAGCAGCAGCAGCAGATGGAGAGCTGGATAGTATGGTGGAGGTTGTGCGTGGCTTGGTTAGATCCATGGGCGCGCTGCTTTCATCGCTGGGCACGGCAGCACTTTTGGGCTTGGACTCCTCCGGATTGGAGTAATACTGTTCTTGCTTCTGATAGTCAAACGGCGGCTTGGGCGATGTAAATGAACAAATGAGCATACGCCTGGCTTGCATGCCGCCAGCCGCGCTGCTGCTGCCCGCCGAGGAGCCAATGCTGTTGGCCGGACTGGCTGCCGGCACGGGTATATCCTGCAGCTGTGCTGGATATGGTGAAACGCTTTGAGGTATGGGCGGTGTCATGGACAACGATAGCAAGCCACGCGCCGCTTCGTGCTCCTTCAAACGCGACTTGGACTCATCGGTGTCTATTGAAAGGGATTAAACACTTTAGATAATGCTGATTCTAAGTAAAGATTTATTGAACTTACCGCTGCTCTCAGACTCATTATCACTGTAGTCATCCGAATCGGACTCTTCAGCCATTGAGGAGGTGCGTCCGCCTGCGGATGTCGACGATTGTTGATCAAATTCGACATCGACATCAAGGAATTCACAGTCAGCGGGCATGGGACCCGGATTGATGCCCAGCTCGATGCACTTCTTGAAGTGCGTCTTCGATTGCATGTGCTTGGTGAGATTGCCCTTCGTTTTGAAGCTAAGCAAATGGACAGATTCGTTATAGTAATATATTTATTAGTATGTCTAGGTACAACTCACCTGAAATTGCAGTGACTGCAGGTAAAGGGACGCACATCCGTGTGGGTGCGTATGTGCTTCTTGAGCATCGAGGGCTTCTTGCATCTGATGCCACACTCAGAGCACACATAGCGGCCGCGTCCACGTCCACGTATATATGTATAATCCTCATGGGATTCGTAGCCACCAACCAGCAGTTGGCCAGTCTCCAATTTCTTGGCCGCCGCCTCCTCGCTCGCCTTGGCTGCGATATTTGCCTCACTAAGCGCTCCAATCGCCGGCGGTGACTCCATCAATTGATGCTGATAGAACTTGTTCTTCAAGTCGACCTTGGTGGAGCTCGTGGTCACTATTTGTTGTGAGTTGACCAGCGAGTAATGCAGCTTCCGAACGCCTGCCATGGCTGTGGTGCAGCCAGTGCTGCTCATTTTGTGTCGCGAATCATACAGGGCCATCACCTGTTTGGGCTTGAAGCCCAATGGATGCGGCTGGTTCTCCTCGCAGACCTGCCAGACGCTGTACATCGACAGCTTGTGCATGCCGGCAACGTATGAGGGCTGCGGGCAGTTTACCGTACAGTAGAACATCTTGGTGCTGCACTTGAGACCCAGATAGGTATAGGCATGGCCATTTAGATACAATTGCACGCAAGCTTTCGATGGGCGTGGCGTTTCCGGTGAGACCAGTGGCCAGGTGTTCGCTGTGGGCGTAATGCCATGATGCCGCTTGGGCGTAAAGGTGCCCGGCTTGAGTGGCAGACTGATGGGACGCAGAAATTTCGATTTGCCACTCGTTGTTGGTGTTGTCATGCTGGCTGCTGCTGTGCTTGTTGCCGTGCTTGTGCTAGCTAACTCCTCGGGCGTGTCCACGTGCAGCGGCGCCAGCGCCTCCTGCGTTTTGTTCACATTATCAAAATTAAAATGACGAACTTCCTCCTGCGCAGTGCTCTTTATATTATCCGCCATGCGTAGAAAGTTAAAGGGTGGCTTCTTGGTTAATGTATCCAATGCTGCGCTGCCAGCAACTGTTGCTGCTGCCGTCTTGCTGCTGCTGCTGTTGCTGTTGCTCCATTGCAATGCATTGCGCTGCGCGGGCGTTGGCGGCTGTCGACTGAATTCGCTGGGCAAATTCTGCACGCCACCAAACGGCGACAGCGGTTTTAGAGGCGCCTCGGCAGCGGCCAGCAACGGATTGAGATTGGGACTGGGCTGCTTGCGATTGGGACTGCGTCCACGTGTTGCCGCAGGCAGCTGCAGCTGCAGCTGCAGTTGCTGCGGTGGCGGCGGCAGCAACGTCAAGCTGCCAGGACCCGGTATGCCGGGCACATAGGGTATAGCCTTGTTGGATTCGCTGCTGCTGTTGTTGTTGTTGCCGCTGCTGTTCATGGGCGGCAGCGTGAGCGGATTAAAGGCCGTTATGGAATTAATGGGCGGGAATTGAAAATGTTGCGGCGCTTGCAAATATCCATTATTATTGGCTACTGATTTGCGTTCCTTGGCATCGCTTAAACGTGGCGACATCTCCTGAAAGCTGCCGCCGGAGAGCAGCGGTGTACGTATCATTTTGGGACTGTTATTCAGTTCGGGACACTCGGAAATGGGTATCATGCTGCCGCCGGATGAGGTAAAGCGACGCATACGCTCCTCCTTGCCACTAAGACCGCTCACAGATTGCAGCTCCTGGCTGCTGGCGCCACGCAGCAGCTGAACGCCCAAGGACAATGTAAAGGCGTTGCTGCTGCTGCTGCTGCTACCGCTGGCCAGATCGTTGCTTAGCTTCGCACGCTTTGCGGGCGCCTCAATGATGATGTTCTCCAAGCGATCCTCATGCATTTTGGTAATGACCACCTGAGCATCCTGAGACTTACGCGGCGCTGCATAGTCCACCAGCGGCGTTTTGCCGAGTAGTGGCCCAGGCGAGGGCAAAGGTGCGTCCACAAAACGCAAGCCAACATTGTTGGCATCAATGCTGGGCGGGATTGTTACAGTTGTTGCTACTGGCAGGGCAACAGTTGCTGTTGCTGTTGCTGATGCTGCGGCAGCTGTTGCTGCTGTGCTTTGGCTGCTACTGCTGCTGCTGCTGGTGTTGCTGGTTGCTGTCACCGTCGAGGTGCGCGCTGGCGATTGCGACGCACTGAGGCGACTCAGCACCAAGTGGCTGGGCTTGGTTTTAAGCTGCGACCAGGCCAGCTTGGCCAAAGAGAGCGGATTCTTGGAGTTGGCCATGTGCGACTTCAGCTCCGGCAGGCTAAATGACATGGAATTGGAGCGAAAGTACTTGCTGCTTGGTGACGAGGCGGGACTCATGGGCGCACTGCTGCTCGCATCCTGGCAGTAGGTGCTGTTGTGATGCTTTAAATCCTCCGCGCTGCGAAACTTATTGTCGCATATGGGACACGAATAGACGGCATCATCGCCCTCGCCAATGGGCACAGCCAAGCCGCGTGCATTCAATAATAGATTCTTAATAATTGAATTGTTTGGCGGCGCCTGCGCAGCTGTTGCTGTGCTCTTGTTGGCAGCAACAGTTGTTGTTGCTGCTGCTGTTGCCAATGTTGCTGTTGGCTTTTGTGGCATTTGTGGCTTTGGTTTGGCGGACAAATTCAGCGGCTGTGCGTGATTTGGCGCCGCCTGCTGCGGCTGCTGCTGTTGCAGTTGCACTTGCTCCGACTTGGGCACTGGCGTTGTTGGATCCTGGCGATATTGCAACGTTTGCAGCGGCAGCGGCGATGGCGGCGGCGGCAACTGTTGCAGCTTGGCATTTGGCGTTGCTATCGGCGTTGGCGTTGCTGTCGGCGTGCCTTTAATGCTGCCATAGCCGCTGGTTGTGCTGCTGCCGCTGCCGCTGCTGCTGCTGCTGCGCTTAAGCAGACCATTCACAGGCTCCAACTGCTGAGGCTGTTGAAAATACGTGTGGTATTGTTGCTGCTGCTGTTGCTGCAGCTGTAGTTGCAGCTGTTGTTGTTGCAAATGTTGCAGCTGCTGTTGCTGCTGCTTTTGTACTATGACTTGTGCCAGATTTACTTTGGTCTCGCCCAGCTGCTGATGGCAGATCATGCTGTTGTTGTTGTTGTTGGCGTGCGCTGATGTGTTGCTGCTGTTGCTGTTGTTGTTGCTGCTGTTGCTGTTGGCATTGTTGAAGCTGCGCGAACGATTCAGCTGCTTGGGATACTTCTTCTGCAACAGTATTTCCTTATTCTCCACTATGGCCTCGTTCTGTGAGATCAGCTTTGAAATATGCTCCTGCACCTTTTCCACATTCTAGAGTAGTTTTAAAAAGACAACTATTTAATAATGCTATTCGAATGGAAATGAAAGAGTTGCGTTTATTTACCACTTGCATGCCGCCGCTGGCACTGGCAAAGCTGCTCAAATTTGCAGCCGGCGTGGGTGTTGCAGGTGCAGGCAGCGCTGCTGTTGTCGCTGCTGTGATCGCTGCCTGTTGACTGTTGGTGCGCACCAGCTGCAAAAGAGTTGAGAGTTTTAGATTCAAGTTGAATTGTGAGAAGTAAATGCGGTTTACAATCGTCTGAATGAATAAAACAGTCAAAAGGTTCGTTCGTTTTTGAACATTCGTTCGAATTGTTTGTCCTTTGTTTGTTCAAATTGTTTGTTCGTTTGATCAAACAATCGTTTCTACGTTTGTTAGTTCATTTTTGTTTAGTTCCTTCGGTTTACATTCGTCTGAATGAATAAAACAGTACAAAGGTTCGTTCGTTTTTGAACATTCGTTCGAATTGTTTGTCCTTTGTTTGTTCAAATTGTTTGTTCGTTTGATCAAACAATCGTTTCTACGTTCATTAGTGAATTTTGGTTTATTTCCTTAGGTCGTTTATTAAATTTATTCGTTCATTTACTTAGTTATCGTGTCTTTTTATATTGTTTGTTCAAACTATTTCCCCGTTTGTTAAGATTACTCGTTCATCTGCTATGTTCTCTCGTTTCTTTTGATTATTTGCTCGAATGGTTTCTCGCTTGTTCAAACTGTTTCCTCGTTTGTTTGCTTAGTTCGTTAGTTTTGTTTGTTTCTTGGAATGATTCGTTCGTTGTTAAGTTTGTTCATTCATTTGATCAATAAAGCTCTTTCCCCATTTCTTTATTTCGTTCAGGGTCTAGGTTCGTTTGTTCAATCGAACTATTTGATACAGCTCTTTTGCAAATTGTTGAAGCCAAGTTGTAGACACTTACCTGCTGCGGTTGAGGTTGTTGGGGCAGTTGTGGTTGTGGTTGCGGCGGCTGTGGCTGTGGCTGCGGCTGATGTGGGGGCGCCTTAAGCAGCGGCGAGTGTTGCTGCTGTTGTTGATGCTGATGATGTTGTTGTTGAATGTGCTGATGCAACTGAAACTGATGCATCATCACATGCTGATGCATGGCAGAGCTGTAACAATTCGGCTGGCCCATAGACAAAAACATGCTACCCGACGGTAGCTGCTGTGATTGTAGAGCAACGGGATTGCCAATTGCCGCCAGCAGCAATGAGTTCTGTGCGTACAGCTGTTGTTCCTGTTGTTGCAGCTGCTGCTGCTGCTGCTGTAGCTGCAACTGCAACTGATGCGAGTTAATGTGATTGTTGAGCTTCAACTGAGTGCTGGGCAGAGTGTGGGATGATGTGCCAGCGAGGGCTGCTGCGTGGAGAGTTTCTGTTGTTGCTGCTGCTGCTGCTGCTGCTGCTGCAGTGCCTGCTGCTGTTGCTGCTGTTGCAGTACCTGCTGCAGCTGTTGCTCTTTGCTGCTGCCGGGCGCATAGAGCGAGGCATTGTGAAACTTGGGCTTATATGGCTTGTAGTCAATAGACTGGCGATGCTGCGCCGTTGCCGAGTGCAGCGTATCTGCTGTGGCGGGTGGCAGTGTGCCGGCAGCGGGCGAGCCCAGCGGCAACTGTTGCATGTGCTGCGGCAGTGGCGGCTGTTGCAGGTATGCGCTTTTGGCAGCTGACAGCGTTGATGGCGACGGCGAGGGTGAGGCCATCGGCTCATCAAATGGCGATTCCGCACGACTTAGCTGCAATGAAAAGCGCGCAATTAGAACAAAGTACAAACTATCATAAGACTTCAAGACATTCTATAGCAAGTGTTAAGGCGTGTTGCTTTTATTAATCTAACAGCTGTCGAACATAACAGACAAACATTCGAGAATAGTTAGCATAACAAATGTTAAATCGAAGCTGTTAATCTTCATTTAAAAGCTGTTAAACATAACATGCAAATGTTTGACATCAGTTAAAAATAATGATAATTTTAGAGCTGTCTGAGATAATAAACTAATGTCAAATATAAAGCAACTACTTTTAACAGCTTGATACCAGAACAAATGTTAAAGTGACGCTGTTAATGTTAATCTCTGAGCTGTTAATCATAACATACAAATGTTAAAAGTATCTTAGATATCAGTAGAAGGCATATGGAACAAATGTTAAATGTTAAAGTGACGCTGTTACTGTTAATCTCACAAATGATAGATGTTATGCTAGAGACAAGTTAAAGGAAAAAGGAATAGGGAGCAAGGAACAAATGTTAAGGTGACGCTGTTAATGTTAATGTCTGTTAATAATAACAGATTTTAAGTTAGATACCAGTTAAAGGCATAGAGCATAAGCAATGTTAAAGTGACGCTATTAATGTTAATTTCACAGCTGTTAATCATAACATAGAAATGTTGTATGCTATGTTAAATATAAATTAAAAGTGAAGGCAATAAGGAATAAATGTTAAAGTGACTCTGTTAATGTTGATCTCATATTTATAACAGCTCTAGCTAGCTATCAATATTAACATAGCATATAAATGTTATTAACAGCGCTTTCTAATCTACATACTACAAATGAGTTCTTACAATTTCCACACTGAGGATCTCGGAGCTGCTGTTGCTGAGCTCCCCATCGCCATCCTGATCGGAGAGTCCGTCCGCCTCATGGGCGGGCACATCATAGCCACGCATGCGCGCCGCATGCGAGCGGGAGCGGCAGTGCTTATAGAGATTGCTCTTCGTTTTGAAGGCAATGCCGCAGGTTTCGCATGGATATGGCCGCTCATTGGTGTGGGCACGTATGTGCTTCTGCAGCACCGATGGCTTGGTACAGCTCATGCTGCAGTAGGGGCAGAGATGGCGACCTGGTTTCTCATTCGTTGTTGCCCCAGCAATCGCTGTTGTTAGTGTCGGTGGTGCTGCGATTGTTGTTGCTGCTGCTGTTGCTGCTGCTGCTGCTGGTGTTGCTGCTGTCGTTGGCTGCGTCTGTTGCTGATGCTGTGCGAATGTTGCTGGCGACAATGTTGCATTGCTGGCATAGTTGCTGTTGCTGAGCGGTGTGCGTGTTCTGCTCGCACCAGGTGCAGCAAGAACAACGCTTATATTCTTACTACTATTGTTGTAGCTGTTGTTGTTGCTCTCCTCATGGCTGTTATTGTTGTTGTTGGCACTGTATTCATTAGCTGCTGCGGGCAGTGGCAGTGTTGTTGCCACATGCCCATTGACCAGTGGCACCACCACCAGCGGCACTGGCGGCGGCGGCGGCGGCGATAACGAGCTATTGGATGACAGCGATGTGGTGCGCACCGCATTAACCGTTTCCGTTTCGGTGGTGCTGGCCAAACGTTTAAACTTTTTATGCAAATAACGCGAATTTGTTGTCGTATTTGTCCAAAACGCAGCAATGGTTGCATCATCGCTGGCGCTGCTAACTGTTGGCACCACCATTACATTAGTGTTGTTGTTGTTGTTGGTGGTTGTTGTTGCTGGTGTGGCTGCTGCTGCTGCTGCTGTTGCTGGTGTTGTTGTTGTGGCTACGCTCGTTGCGCTGCTTGCCACATGCTGTAGCGTCATTTTGCTATCACTTAGGTTCGCTTTATGTCTAGCCTTAAATTCATAATTATTCTCACTAATACTATTATCACTGTGGTTGTTGTTGTTGTTGTTGTTGTTGCTGGTGTTGCTGTTGTTGTTGTCGGCAACTTTGGCAGGCAACTCGTTTAGTTTATCTTGTATGCTTGTACTGGATTTGTTGTCAATTGTTGTTGCTGCTGTTGTTGTTGTGGCAACTGTTGCTGCTGCTGCTGTTGTTGTTGCTGTTGCAACTGCCGCTGCTGCTGCTGCTGCTTTGTTGTTGACTTTGTTGCTGTTTGTTTTCGGTGTTGCTCTTGCTGCAGCAATTTCGTTGCTGCTGCGATATGTTTGCTTCTTAGTTGTTGTTGTTGCTGTCGTTGTTGTTGCTGCTGCTGCTGCTGTTGCTGCGGCGGCTGCTGCTGCTGCTGCTGTTGCACGTCGCGTGCTGCTCAATTTGTTATTGTTTTTATATTGTTTGCCTGTCGCTGCTTTGTATTGTTTCGCTGTGTTTGTTGCTGCTGTGGCTGCATTTTCCATAGTATCATCAAATTTGCTCGCCTGCGATGTGTTGGCCGCGGGCACATCTGAAAAACATCAAGTAAAATCAATTTCATTTCAATTCCATTGCTTCATAAATATTTAAATAAAGCTAGGTTTTTATGACCTTGCATAGGTTACTTTCAAATTGTCAGAAAATGTGTAACGCTTTGAAGGAGACCCTATAAAATATATATTGTATATACTTAATCAGCATCAAAGGTTCAGTCAATCTAGTCACATGCTACCTTTTGCTAGCTATATAACATATAGCTGCCATAGAAATCAGGGACTTACAGTCCCGGTTATGATATTTAAAATAAAAATTATGAATTGATAATTATTTACTGATTTTAATAAAAGTTTATCCTGTTTCAGGATACTACCTCCCGAAAAAGTATAACTAACATTTTCCCATTCTTCAGATCAAATTTTCAGGTTTGATCTTTTTAAAGTCATGATAGGAATGATCTGCCAAAGGTTCAGTTTCTGTATGAACAACCTTTTTGTTTTTAAAGATATCCCATTTAAGCTTAACAAATCCAAGATTCATTATGTTCTTTAAATGTTGACTGATTTTAATATAAAATCCAATCACAATCTCTTATAGCAACAATTGAATAAGATGTTTTTTTATAACAACAACTTTTTTGTTTTCCCAAGAAATCTCAAAGAAACTGAGCTAATGTCAGTTTTATTAAGGTATTAATATTTTATTAAGACTTAGTTTCGTTAAAGTTGGAACAATTTACAAGGGCAACCGAAAATAGCTTTTCTTTTTGTTAGCAATTTCCCAACAAATTAGGGTACTTGAATTTCGCTTTAAGTCCTATTCTTGCATGTTATGCTTAATAAATAATAAGAACACTTGAGAGGCAGCAACTTTTACGAAACTTGGCAACTGTCCACAGCTCGGGCTCTATTAAATATTTATTTGCATGCATTTCAAATGTGCTCGGCTCGTATGGAAACTTTGTCTAGTTTCCCCAGTGGAGTCACACTGAAGTACTCAAGTGGCTTCAGCTGTTGCTGGTGTCAAAAACTGAAAGAATAACAACAACAATATACACAAGTTAACACTTGCTATCGGAGGCTAATTGGGCGCTCAATCTTATCAGCGGGCAGCAGCTGATAATTATGGCCGGGAATATCCGAAACAAAGTGAAATGTTTGCCAATATTTCACACAAAAAGCTGAACACATTTAAATAATATATGTTATAAATATGAATACAGCGATAAGCAAACATTTGATCAACTTTCTAATTCGCATTCGGTCTGAGTTGGAGCCAAAAGCCCCATAATATTCAGAGTTAAGCTCACCTGTTGCTCAATGAACACGCACTGAACCCAAAGCCCTAAGCTGAAACCGAACCCGAAACCAAAACTGACACTGAAACCAAAGCAAAAACCAACCGAAAATAATCAACTAAGACCAGGAAACAACAGGGAAATACCCTAAGGTGTGCATTAAACTGGCACTCGTAAATATTATAATCCAATTATTATTTAACTTGCAGGATATCATAAAATATCCATAGAACAGTCAAGAAATGCCCTGCGGCTGGGAAAGACCTTCTTCACAAGTTTCGAAGTACTCTGACCACATAAATATATTTATCCGACTGTTATGAATCTTTCAGGATACAGAGATTACATAAAGAAGAAAATAATCCTAAATTAAACATGTAAGAATGATCTAGCAAGTCTGCGCGACTCCGAAAACCCCCTATACCCACTAAGATTACCATCCGATTGAAACTTTGAGTATCCTTAAATAATCATTGAAAGGACCCAGGTCTTAAGTACCCAATCCGTTTGTTTCCATTTTAAGGATGACAGATCTAAAAAAAAAAAGAGTAGAAATGCTAAGATGTCCATGGAACCCGCATTTAACACACCCTGACACATAAATGTTTTTATCCGATTGTTGTAAAACTTGCAGAATATAGAGATGATATGAAAAGATAAACGTGTACCAAAAATCAAGCCTATATCTTTCAAAATGCGATTGTAATAAGTTATATTGTTTTTAGGAAAAGTGGGAAGAATTTTCTTGTCAGTTCCAGACAGAACGACGCAACTGTTAATGCTGCTCTTAAATATATACAATTTATAGATCGGAAACGCCCTCTACGGCTAGCAATAAACCTTTGTACCACTTTATTATGCCCCTTTTATGAGTGCAGGGTATAAAAATACAACACAACGAAAACAAAAAGACCAACTGAAGCAGCTTAAAAGCGAAGTGAAGTGCGCTGATTGTTGTTGGGTCGCCTTATCAGCTTTAAATACCCTATATACACACACACACACATACATATACATATGCATGTTGATACTCTATATAAATATGCAGATGTGTGTGTGTGTGTGTTGATACATTATATGACGTTCAGAGTGGCAGGAATGATTAGTAAATTCAGTCAAAGAGAGGCGAGCACATATAAGGAGAAAAAACTCGCGCGTTAATTGACTTTTGCCATAGACTCAACTCATATGCGTGTATATAATACTATATAGTTATATATATAGAGATATTTTTGTTTAGCATGCGTTGTTAAATGTATGGTATTTCTATTCCCATTTCAACTTGTGTTTACTTATGTCTTTATCAGCATTTATTTGAAAGCTTGAAATAACGTGCGATCGCGAAATATAAAAATAATAATAATAATCTTTTCTTTTGACCAAAAATTCCATTGATAATATTGAGCTGGTTGTTATCAGTTATTTGTGGAACAGTTTTCAGTTCGTTGGGTTTACCTTTACCGCATTACTCACACAATCGGGCCAACTAGAGCTCTAACCGATAAGTGGTAATTGTAAGCTGAACAGCTCTGTCCACCGTCCAACTGTTCCCATACAAAACACATACAGGTAGACCCGTAGACCCGTAGACCCTTTGACGTCAGCAATTAAACAATTTCAGAATGCTATACGCCAGAGATTAGGTGCCCCGATTAAGGCCTACTACGTGTACACCTCACCAACTGACGCTGATTAAACATCGGAATAAACATCAATTACATAAGCTCATGCTGCACACCAGCAATTGCATTATAAATTGACCCCCTCCGGTGTCGATGGTTCAATTAGCGAGGCGCCAAAAGGAATTTCCCATAATAGCCGACGACCATCGATTATATGGAATTTCTCTATGGCAGCAATTTGCCCGTCAGCTTTGTGGTATTTAGTTTATATTTAGCACGAGCATGTCGGGTTAGAGCTGGCAGAACATAGCTGTCACTATCGATAGTATCGATTACTGTCATAAATATATAAATTGTAATCGATTTATCGATCGATTTCACTTGCTGCCAACATTCTTTGTTTAATATATTGATGGATTTCATTTTCAGTCACCAACGAATAGTCTTGATCGATATATCGATACGTTAACATTTACAGTCATCATCGATACTTTTGTGCAATATATCGATAGTAACAATCACATCATTTTATACGGAAATATTTAAGTGTCTCAAGTTTAAGTGTGTGTTTCATGTGTTTAATGTGGCTCATAAGTAAATAATCTGAATTTATTTAATTTTTTGTAGGAAATTAACTTCCCTTGAAGAATGTTTTTTCCTAAATTTGTTTTCCTTGCTTTGCTAAAGTACATATCTTTAAAATCTGCCCATTATTTGTTAAAATACTAAATAATTGATATTTAAAAATGGTAAACATAACAAATCTTCGATAGTAGTATTATCGATAGTATCGAAACCAATCAATTTTAGTATACACAAATGCGAACTTTGCCATTTTCCAAGCTGGGGCTTGTTCTGCTTGAACATTAAGCTACAGTAATGCAAACAAGTTTGTGCACACTTGTGAACTAAGTAAAGTCTACATTATATATGGTTTTAATAAGATATTTGATTAGGAACATGATTAAAACAGCGAAATAAATTCAATTTTTGTTTGAGCTTCTATCAAAATGAAGGTTAGAAGTTATATCCATGATTGAAATAAGCTGTGATCTCTACTATTTGTTGGCACTGTTTTTATGGTATTTATTTAAATGATATTGCTTTAGATCGTTATCGCAGTTGCATAGTTAAAAGCAATCATTAAACATTTAATACTCGTTTTTTACCCTTTGTAAATCCCATTTAAAGTTGAATGTAGAACTCGAGAACATTTCCATGTACAAAGTAAACTAAGCTAAACTAAGCGATAAGTGTAATCAACTGTAAATGAAAAGGAGAAAAAACTGAGAAGAAAAAACAACGACAACCTCCAAGTGTTAGCAGATTTTAGTTGTTTATTTGTTATTTTATGTATTTACGGTAGAAGAAAATAAAAATTCATATACGAAACAAATATTTAAATGACTTTATTATCACGACTTTGACTTTGTTTAATGATTCGTTCTCGTTGTTGGTTTTTATTATTAGGAATGTTGTTTCAAAGTTTAACTTGAGTACGAATGTATGTACATACATATATACACATACTATATAGTATACAATGTATATATAGCTCTAATTTGTATTATAAACTATCTGTCATAGTACGCATTTAGCGTGTAAATACACATAAATAACTGAGTAAAATCTGGTTTTCAGAATTACACTTTTGCATGTGCAATTGCCATTGTGTGTCGTATTTTTCATTTCATTTCCCCCAAGTATTTTCTGTGCAAAGTGCATTTTGCAAATATGCATGTGATGATCAGATAAACACTGTGCAACAAAATGTTGTAGCCCACAACAGTTGATAATTGTTCCTTATGAGAAAACAATCGTAAATCAATTTACAACCAGTTTAAGCTGCTTAAAAGGTAATAGTACAACAAATTAAATAAATATGCTAATTTGTATTGCCAAAAAACCCAATCAAATATGAGCTGAGTGAGACCATTTTCTTTTTTTCAAAGTGTCTTCAGATAAATATGGTTGTCTCCAGTTTAATACGACTTTTATCAGCTTTGTATTTCAATTTAGTCTTTCCACTGCAGACGCCCAATCTCAAGTTTTCGATAGATTCATGATCTTATGTTATCGAAATGTGCAACTCTGATAGTTCATTCATGAACTATACCATCCAAACTTAAATATCGTAATCTATAAGAAACTATTAAGTTCAGTTACAATTCAAATAGTACTTAATACAAGTAATAACTGTTACAACTTTTACTTTGTTGATTGTAAAAAGCGTTATTATTCTTCCTGAAAGTGAATTTGGCACTTTATAATTGAAGTAACGGAAATACCTTCACGCCTATTATTTCATTTGAAAACGGAAACACAAAATCAAAAACCATTCACAATGAAAAGTACGCGAAAATGTAAATAGCACTGAATATGAAAGTTGTTGTTGGCTTCATTTAGGACATCGGTGGGTGGGTGTAGATAAGGAATGACTTTTTGAAATTTGTTGCATAGTGTAAACATGTAGAATAAATACGCCTGGGCACACTCTGAACCGTACTACGTCACAAGAGAGCTCTTTTGCATGCATTCGCCATACGTTTGATTGACGGCCTCTCACTCACGCGTGCCCCACTCCCAGCCCAAAACACACACACACACGCGCGCAAACACACAGAAAGAGAGGGAGAGAGAGAGTGAGCGAGAGCGAGAGCCACCCACATGCCAATGTGTGTAATAAGCACAAGGTACGACGCAAACGTAGCGGCGCCACTGTTCGTCAGACAGTTTGTCAGTACGTAGCTTGTACGTCATTCGCGACTGTAAATGACAGAGAACAGCAACAACAACAAAAACAATGCGACCAACAAGCACATAACAAGTAAAAGCTTAGCTTGGCCCAGCTGCCTTTTAGCAATTGTTAATAATTTATTAGCGGCCCACATGTGTGTACTCACAGCAAGTACTCAAATAAGTGCGAATGAAAACACGTTAAATTCGCGGAAATGATACGGAATTCCAATGAAGCCCAAAGCGTTTGATAAAAATGTATAAAATAAACATGAGCCAAAGGAAATCACAGAAAAATATAAAAATGATGAGCACACACGGTAAACACACACACACTAGTATCACATTCGAATAGTATGCAAAACCCGTCGTACCTGTGACTCAGTTGCACACTAGCGAAGATCAATAGTAACTGAAATCGATAGCACGAATTATCGATAGACCAGCGAGCAATTGAATATCACAACCGAAAAAACACAAATACGTTCGGTGTCCATCGACAAGGCGCTCGCGACAACCAACGAGCGAGCGACCAGCGAGCATGAAACAGTTAAAGACAACTAGACGAGGCAAGCTGAAAAATTCATTCAAAGACCAGTGCCCAAGTGGCAAAAGCAACAGCAACAACAACAACAAACGACAACAACACAAACCAGACAAATCACTGTGTGTGCGAGTGCGAGAGTGTGCAAAAGAAAACGAAGAAGCGACGCGACGCGACTAACTGGCGAAAAAGCAGCGCGAAAACAAAAGCACACACACAATACTCAAAGCCCAAAGACAGGCAGCAGCGCAGCAGCAGCGATACGAGTAGAAATGTGTAGAGTTGGTTTTTTTTTTTAGTTCAATTTATGAATAAGTTCAATCGTTCGCGGTTGATTCATGAACTAAATCACTTATTTTATTTAGTTGACAAATGATAGTGGACGTTTTTTATGCTCTGTTCCCGAAGGGAAAAAGAGTGCTGGTTTAGTTTGGTTTATCTGCAACAGTGTTCAAATACAATACAGTTTTCTTCATAAGCAACTAAATACATAAGTTGAGAGGTTTTATTCATGAAACACCGAACAAATGAATTAAATGACCTGTAACGTTAATGTATAACTGCATAGGTTCAATCGCTCATTTAAATGACCCGCTCAATTGAACTTATTCTGAACACAACAAAAAAAACCAGCTCTAGAAATGAGCAAAAAAAACCGTACAATAATCAAATAATTGAGTGCCAAGGGATGCGGGAGAGGAGCAGAGGTAGCGACAACAAAACGTCAACGTCGCATACCGCAATATTCGCGCACACACGCACACTGTTGCAATTGTCAATCAACAGTAAGCACAGGGTCGCCTGACGCTGCCGTGTTGTTGCTGCTGCTGCTGCTGCGGCTGCTAAGAAATGATCAAATCAAGCAAAAACGTAGCCCCCAACAACAACAGGTGACGTGGAGTGCGGGGTACACAATACGACAACGACTGTCGCCAGCCCCGCAGCCGTGCTATTGTTGATTACGTATGTACACACACACACACATACACATGCATATGTACAGTACGTGTGCGACGCGCCATAAACACGCGCACGCATACAGGCGCAAGCCCCCCACCAATAAATATATATGCGAATTTTTGCTGACTAAGGAAGGTCTGGGGAGCACCAGCAGCAACAGCAGCAGCAAACGATAACAACAAAAGCATTTAAAACGTAGAAACACAGCACAAAACGTAGCAGTGGAAAAAGTGATAATAAAATAATAATTGCTACACATACAGCAACATACGCTCACACACATACATACCATACATGTATGTATGTAGGTATGTTTGCATGAGCGCAACGATCGTGTGAGAGCGAGAGCGCCAAATCGCTAGAGTTGCCGCAGCTGTCTACACACGAATAAAATAATGAAATGCCTTCTCTCCTTCGCACTCGCACGGGTGGAGCACGAGCAGCCATGTGGCGACGTATGTCTGTAAAATGTGAGTATATTGCCTGTTTTCAATACTACTCTTGCTCATACAGTTTGTACGTACATACGTACATACATACATATGTATGTCTGTACAACATGACTAATCCAAACAACTTGACAACACTGTCGCCGCCAACGCTGGCGTCGCTGTGACCGCGCGCTGACGCTGCCTGCGCTTTGCTTTTGTGTATTATATTGAGTCAATTCACAAGAAACGAGGAAACCCGCCATCGTCGTTGTTGTTGTTGTTGCTGTTTGCATTTGTTTATATTTATGTGAGTGTAAGCATGTGTGGCTGTGTGCGTGTCTGTGTGTGAACATGAATCAAGCTAAAATTTTTAATAATTTTGCTCGTTGTTGTTGCCCTGCCCCCAGCCTGGCTGGAAACGAGTTTAGCTTGTTGAGTGTAACTGTGTGTATGTGTATGTGCATGTGTAAGCGTGTGAGTGAGTTAGTGAGCCCCGCGCGGCTGGGGCCTGAGTTTTGGGCAGCGCTACTTGTTTTTATCGACGCAGGCGATAATATGACACCAACACAAATGCAGCCCGCCTCTTGGAGCTTTCTAGAGCGCTTGATAAGTGTTTTTTGCTCACGCTCTATGGCAGTATGTCTGTCAGTCTCTCTGTCTCCTGGTGTTCGCCTATGACGTACTCGCTGCTGCTCTTGTTGTTCCCGTACCCGTCCCCGACCCCGCACTCGGCAGCACTTGACTGTTTGTCGGAAATCATATTAATGCGATTAAACAGCGCTAACGATCGTTGGCTCTTCTTTTCTTCTTCTTTTCGTGTTAGCCACAAAAGGCAACGAAATTACATGTGGTATTTGTGTATATACTAGAGGTGGCAAAGCAATAATGCTGCTATCGATAATATCGATATCACTATCGCTGCTTATGATCGATACAACAATAAGGAATATTATATTATTTCTTTTCGGAAATATAATGCTTATAAACTAAACTAATTAATTAGTCAAATCAAAATCACTTTTTATAACATAGAAATATCGGTCGACAACTATGTTATGTCAATAACTTTTTTGTTTATACAATCTGACCAAATTTAATCAAAATCAGACCACTATTTCATATAGCTGCCATAGCATCGGGTGATAAATGAGTTTTTGTATGAAATACTTTTTGTATTACATCCAAACTAAGTGAGAGTTTTATTATACTTCAAATAGTTTCCTATAATTTGATCAAAATCTTATCACATAGCTCCCATGGGAACTATCAGACGTTAATTGAGTTGTGTATAAAAACATTGATGCTAGGGTATATATGTACATAGCTTCCGCACTCCGAAGATATCCGTTCTTTCTTGTTACTCCCTGTACCCATAAAATGGGTAAAAAGGGGGTATTGGATTTGTGCAAAAGTATGTAACAGGCAGAAGGAGACATCTCCGACCCTATAAAGTATATATATTCTTGATCAGTATCAAAAGAGATTTCGATTTGGCCATGTCCGTCTGTCTGTCCGTCTGTCCGTCTGTCCGTCTGTCCGTATGAACGCGTCGATCTCAGCAACTATAATAGCTAGAGACACCAAATTTGGAATGTAGGTTCCTGTATAGCATACGCAGATCAAGTTTGTTTCATATTTCAGATATCTCCCCCGTTCCCCCGCAAATCGATTAAAACCGTTTTACAGTAACAATTTTCAAGATATAGCTTTAAGATTTGGCATGTACAATACTTTAGTCTCTCTTAATCTACTGTCCAAATTTCAAGTCGATCGGATAATAAACACGGAAGTTATTCACGAAAGAAGATTCAGTAATGCAGCGAGAGGGGGAAGAAGCACAGCCACTTTTGCCGCCTGTGTGCGTGCGTCTTTGTGTATGTGTGTGTGTATGGGTAAGTGGACTTAGATGTGATTGGATGTTTTAGACCTGGGTACAGGGAGTTTCGTAGTCGGGTATACTCGACTATAGCATTCTTACTTGTTTTTGATATGTTTTCAATCATAGTAACTATCGATGGATGGTGCATCATCCGCGCCTAATACATATATATATGTATGTATGTATGTATGTGCAACTTTTGCTAATTTATAAGGCCTAGAGTCTGTGTTTCCACTCTAAATTTGTTGTTTACTTTGGAAGGTTTCCAGTGGCTGTGGCACCGAAATAAACAATTCTTGAAATAATACACATGAAATTCACGCTAATTTGCTGATAAATTCTTATAAGTATAAATTACCATGAGGCAGCGCCTTTTCTAGCTAATTGATAAAACAAATTAGACGGATTTTCAATGGTTTATATATATTTGAGGGGGCGCTTATCGTTGCCATAGCGTGTATTTCCAAAAAGGGGCGTAGTTTCTTTGTCAAGAGTGGAAAAGGTCAAGGTACGAATTTTTTGTTAACCACAATTAGATTAGATACGTTCAAATTTCGCTATCATGTGACAGTGGATGGACCCCGGACAGTAAAGATTATTTGTTTATAATCTGACCTTTGTTGAAGTTGCTCTGCTTTCTCATGTTTCCACGCAGTTTCGAAGTGTATACGCTTAGTTCCTAAAGTTCCTAAGTCCATAATGTTTCAAACTCCCATAACTTTGTTAAAACTTAATCGATTTGCATGGGACTGTATTTTTGGTCATGTTTTATTCTCCAGATTGACTTGTTATCCACATTCTTTTCATTCCAGAATATATATATTTTTGTAAATACATATTTTACTATCCTAATAGCATCATTAAATTTGACTAGACTGCGACTATATTCATAGTTAATATCATTAATTAGCAGCCATGTGGGGGTTCTAAAATTCAATTTAATGACAGTCGGATGAGTAATCGAACTTTCAGATTTTGCGCATATTTTAGCACATAGAAAGAAATTCACAACACTTTTGTTGAAATGTATTTTTTCGGGCGCGGAAATTCCCAAATGTTTTGACGTCAAGAAATTATATATGTATTATTATGTAGATATATATTTGTAAGAGATTTTCTATAAGAAAACTGGCCAGTGCCAAGGTTCCAATTTACACACATATAAAATATATATAGTTGTTCGGCCGATATTTTGGCAATGCACTTTGAATTTCTAGTATAGATCTTCTATATATGCGTATTTCAAATCATTTGTACGTATATTATGGATTGCAATGCTTGAATTTTGAATTCAAAACGGCACATTCAAAATCTTTCAATATTAACTTGAATGTAATCGGAAAATTTTCCTTCCTTCCTCTTTCATTTGGTAAATAAACTTAAAAATACAAAATTTTGGGGGCAATATTTAAGAAATGGCGCATAATTTTTGAAAAGCAAAACAGAATTGGCTTTAATAACAAATGTGTTAGACATTTTGAAACAAGTTCAAAGCGTCGACCACGAACGATCCGATGTATAATTGTTCAAAATAAAATAAACATAAATAGAAAAGTTCAGTGCTGATAAAAATAACATTTCTGCGCCAAAAAGTGTTAAATAATTGCCAGCCAAAATGTTGTTTACATACAAAACATTTAAGATCAGGCGGAAAACACGAAATAAATAATAGATTCGATTATGTATCTCCCAATAGATATATACATATATATATCTATATAGATATATATATATATATATATATATATATATATGTGTATTTTAGCTGCTGTCTTTTAAGACTTTTGCTTTTCTTGCTTCTGGGGGAATTTCATTTAATTTGAATTTGAATTTTTTGTGTTTTTATTTCCACTTTTTGCTGTGCCAAAAAAAATGTTTTATTTTTAAATGGCCAACTACGTAAGACGACATTCAAGTGTTTTTATTTAGCCAGTACGCAATATCGTGTATGGGTTTAGGCATATATAGCTATAGCTATAGTTATAATTATAGACCCTGTCTATTGGCATTTTGTGTGTTCAACTTATGACAGCATCCCTGAGATTCTTTTTGCTTATTTCACTCAACTCTCGATTCATTGCGAATAAATATTTAGTTCATTTCAATTAATCACAGACTTGTTCATCAAACTATATTATATAGTGTGGATATTCCCATATATTTTATGCCATTTCATTTATTTCTTATATTTATTACAGACTTCAATGCCTTTTCTTAAGTATATAGATCTTTTAATCAAAATTATATCTTTTAAACACAAATATAGTTGCTATTTTAGGCCAAACTTTTGGTTCAAATGTCACGAAATGTCTTTGGCTTACATTTGAATGCTTATATAGTTATTTTTCTCAAAGTCAAAGTCTGACTGCGTGCTAAACTAACATTAAAATAATTGAAAGAGTGGAAAATATATAACAATTCTTAAGTCGTGCATTCCAGCACAAAATCTTTAGAAGACAAACATAATAATAATATTCAAAATTCTTTTATTTCTATTATTCTTTTTCCCCCTCCCAAATGTGTGGCATTTGAAGGACGGAAATGCTTTGTATATTGTTTTGACTGTGTGCGAATTATTTGATGTTGTTTTTTTCTTCTTTCGCATATTAGCAAAAAGACGAAAATAAAACACAAATAGGAAATTCAAAGTGGTAAAAGTAAAATACACTTTTTGGCACAAAATGAATGCATTTGTTGAATGATAAATGAGGGGAAGTTTCACTGGAAAAGGGGAGAATAATTTATCATTTGTGACAGTCTGAATGATACGACAATAATGTAAGAATCTAATTTTATATATTTTTTATTCTCTGAACATTTCCTTCTTATTTTGAATTAACATAAAATATTACGGGGAAAAATTTAATGAATTAGAAGAGTTTCTTTAAATACTTTATTGTTTGTAATGTATAAGAATGCCCAATATAAAAATGGTCTTTAAATGATTCTTTTTTGGAATATTTCGGAGGAAGTTATTTCGAATTAAAATAAAATATATCGGACGAAATTTTGATGAATTAAAAGAGTTTCTTTAAATACTTTATTCCTTCATTTTCTGAAGGATTGTTTTTTTTTGATTTGGACAATAATATTTGAGTTCCCCAATAAAAAATTGTCATTAAATTATGCTTTTTTGTCATATTTCGGAGGAAATTTTTTCTTTATCTACTTTATTATTCTGAAGAAACGTTTTTCCCTTGATTTGGAACATAATATAAGATTTCCCCAAAATAACAATTTGATGAATTAGAAGAGTTTCTTTGAATACATAATTATCTAAAGGAATGTTTGTTTCTTGATGTGGAATTCCCGATGTAACAATTATCTTTAAATGATACATTTTCTTTTGGTTCATATTTGTTTCGTTGAACAAAGTTTATAATAAAGCTGCGATACTCGCTGCTAGAGTATAATTATAATATTTGTTAAATTAAAAACGCTTACGTAGCGTACACAAAATGCTTGCCAAACTGGTATTTTTGTTCGTTTCCCCCCACCGCGGCCAGACGGGGGCGGCGGTGTGGCGGTGGCGAGTAAAGAGTGAAAAAAGAAGCATATATCTATAGTTAATGGCTATAGATACGATTGGATGATGATGTGCACGCTTGAATGAGCAGTTAAAAATGTTTTCCGAGCTAAATTATCAACGTTTGTCTGATGGAATTTGCGCCCACGCAGCGTGAGTATCTGTATCTGTTGCTATGTATCATGTATCTTGTATCTGTGTTGTCAAGGTCAGGGGTTGCCTAAGCCCATAACCCATAAACATGTGTCGTAATACTCGATGCAGGGCATTCCTCAAACTCACACACACACACACACACACACACTGATACACTGATACGAGGCCATAACTGTTGCATGCTTAATTGTTCTCACATCACTTGAGCAAAGTCTACATGACCATCTTCCTCACTTCTCACACCCTGCTCTCTCTCTCCCTCTCTTTTGGATTTGGGATGAGTGTTCCAGCTACACACCCCACAGTGCAGCGCTGCCTTTTGTTGTGCTCTTAAGTGGATTTCCACCTTTCGTCTCATTGTTTAGTTGCTTTGTTCTATGCCGTTTTGCCTGCCCTTTTGCTGTGTCAATGACGTTGCAAGCCTTTTGTCTCGCTTGCGCTCACAACAAGCGACGCCTCTGCTGACGCTGACGTCGCCGTCGTTGTGTTGTGTTGTTGACGGCAGGTATCCTGGCGCCGGCTTAATTTACGTTTATATACGCGTATTCAGGTAGAGAGAGAGAGAGTAAATGCTGGGCGCAAAGTATTTAGTTCAAGTCCAATGTGTTCCTTATTGCTACAACGTGAAATTGAGCGCACAGCATGACACATTCTCATGCATTCACACACTCTCTCTCCCTCTATCCCTATCATGCTCTTGTCATTCTTTCAATGCCTGCTGCGCTGCTGGTACTCACCCGAGAGCACATTTGTTTTTGTTGTTGATGTTGAACTTAGCAGAAGAAGCAGCAAGAAGATGAGCAGACCTCAAAATCACGATGCCACAAAAGCAACTACAACTACAACTACTACAGCGGGGGTTGCCCTGTTTATTGTTGTTTTTGTTATTATTATCGTTGCTTGTTCTTTTTGTGGCGCGCTACAAAACGTTGCTGTTGACGTCGCTGTCGCTGTCGCTGCCGCAGGCTCTGCCAGCGTCGTTGCTTTGGCTTTGGCTTTGACTTTTGTTTATTTTGAATTTGAACAAAATTTCTTGGAATTCCTGCACTCGCACTCACTTATAACAATTTGTTGCTCTTTAATTTCTAATTAAATATCGCTTTACACACACACACACACATACAAACGCACAAAAAACGAAACGACTTTTGCACTTTGTATTTGATTTATTAGCATATTATGATATTCATTTGCACTCAAACTTTAACTCACTTTGCTGCCATTGCTTCTGTGATCTAATTTGATTAATTCAAAACTTGTTGAGTACGCACTCGAATTCGGACTCGCACTGGCACTCGCACTCTCGCACTCGTAGTGTCGCCTACACGTTGTCGTTCTTTTCTGGTTTCTTATTATTGCTATTTGTTTATGTTCACTACTCATGCCTCCTGCCTATCGCTGTATTCGCTTTTCGCTGCGTTCCGTTCCGTTCCGGGCAGGCCAACTTAACAGCACGACGTTCGATCTTCGAATGTTCGATCAACTGTTGCTACTGTTGTTGTTGCAGCCAGTCGACGTCATCGTGTGTGAGAGCGGCTGCGGTTTGTTTAATAGGGCGCCCAAATCGCCTGCGCACAAGTAGTTTATACACAACACTGCTCCGAATTCCGATTTACGGATTCTGAATTGATAGCGGCAAAAAAATATTCATTTTTATTTATGTCGAAATTGAAAGTAATTGTCACATTATGCTTTAAAAATTAAACTAAAAATTTGTAATATTCTTCACAATTTCAACGACGATTTTATGTCATGCATTTAATTAAAGCTACTTTTTATTTTTAGAATATATGTCAAAGTAATTTTAGTTAAAGTAGCAGCAGAAACAAAACAAGATCGTTTTAAATATTATAATGAGTTTACTTTCTTATTTTACCTTATTCCCTATTTATGGCATTGTCATTTTCAACCCGCATCAACGCTGAACCGGCCCTGTGCTTGGCACATACAAGCATATGTACTGGCCGCCGCAGTGCCGCCAGCAACAACTTTACCCAAGAACAACAAACACAGCTAGTCAGCAAGTGCCAAGTCGTCGGCTGTTGCGCGTCGTCGATGCTTGTGTGTATGTATATAGCTAGCTGTGAATGTGTGCGTTGTATTCTATACATACATACATATGCTATGCTTGTTGCTCAGGGAAGCCCCAAATCACCCCGCGCGCAAAAATTTGTTCTATTGTTGTTGTTGTAGCATGAGCAAAAACGAATAAAAGAACTGGCTGCGCTGCGCTGCGTCTCTGCTGCTGCGTCTCTGCTGCTGCGGCTGTTGCTTAAATGAGCGAGCGCCGCCGCGTTCTTGGCTTATTAGATCAATTGACTTTGTTTTTGTTTTGTATATTTGTCTTATTTTTGTTCTTTCTGTGCGCCATTTTCTGATGGCGCTGTTGACAGGCTGTCGGGGAGGGGTAGGTGGGTTGGCTGTTTGCTGCATATTTGTTGCTATTACGCCTGTAGTTTTTTTTTGCGTTACTTTTTTTTATTTTTATTTTTTATCAGATTTGTTTTTATTTTTTCGGCGTTTGCAAATTTTTTGGTGAACATGCGAGTTTGGTGTTGATTGATTTTTATTGGCTAATTGTGTGTGCCTGTGTGTGTGTGTGTATAAATATTTTCTGCTGATATTGCCCTTTATAGCTGATTTGTCGGACATGGAGACGCCTTTAATGTGCTGATTGTTGTTTCAAATGTGAATCAAGTACAGTTATGCATGATTAAGTTTCATTTGGGTAACTTTGCGATAAGTTATCGGGAAGCGAAACATAATCGATGGCTGATTATAGAGTTGGTTCGCAGTTAACTTAAATATGGATTATTGTAACACATATAATCTCTCATCTTAGTAGATAATATGTGCACATATGATGTGTACTAGAGATATCAAGCTATTGAAACAGTTATCCATAGTATCGAAAGCGCAAACTATGGCTTATTTCTTTGAGCATTGAAACTATCGATGTTGAGACTATTGAACAGCTTGTAAACTCATTTAAAAGATTAAATTTCTTTGATAATATAATAAAAAAGATCACACTAGAAAACGATTATATCTATACTATCAAAAGCAACGACAAAATTCGGATAGTGTATTTAGGGATAAGTATTGAAAATCACAATAAAAGTTCTGTTATTGATATCCCTTGGGAATGTGTTTAGGCTATTTGTGTTTTCATAAACAAAACAATTCATTCATTGAATGACAAAATAAATAAATGTGCCTACATACAAATCTATAAATTCATAGAATTGGCATAGACACATGTAATTTTATTCGCTTAGTTATGGGACAGTATTGAAATTGGCAAAAATATGAACAATTGGTACTATCGATATTGTTATCATTAACTTTAAAACTCATTGGTATACTCAAGAAGCTTTAAAACTGCAACTGTGACCAATTGGTACTATCGATATTGTTATCGATTACTTTAACACTCATTAATCCGCTCAAAAAGCTTCAAAACTGCAACTGTGAGCAATTGGTACTATGGGTAGCTTTAGCACTCATTGCTCTGCTCCAAAAGCTTCAAAACTGCAATTGTGAACAATTGATACTATCGATAAAGCTATCGATAGCTTTAACACGCATTGAACGGCTCAAAAAGTTGCAGTTCTGGCAACTGTGAACTACATTCACAATTGTCTAGTCAAGAGCTCCAAATATCAACGCAAATCGAACGGAAGCGAGCCGATAAGATGGCCTATCGTGAATGCACATCACAAACAGACAAACATATGTATGTACATAAATATAAATAGTTTGTACATACGTATGCATGTATGTATGTACATGTGTTTGTATGTGTGTATGCACAATATTTAGACAGTTGACGTACGATAAGGCTCGACGGCAACACCGTTGATGATATCACAAAAAAGGTAAACAATCTAATCAATAAACACAATAAAACCATGACGAGCGGGCAAAGCATTCAATTGCATGTGTTTGTAACTGTACATCTGTGTATGTACGTATGTAATACATACATATGTATGTGTATGTGTCTGTAATGTGAGCAATCGTACAATCGAAGAGGCTGCCCCCCTGCGCTGCCCCACCGCTCTCATGCACGCGACGATTGATTACAGGCAATAAAACGTCTTTCGAACCGATTGACTTAAAAATAAACACAGACACACACACATACACATTAAACAATTAATATAGCTGCATGTGTGTGTGTGTGTGTGTGTGTGTGTGTGTGTGTGTGTGTGTGTGTGTGTGTGTGTGTGTGTGCGGGAGCGATAGACACAAGTGGCCCCAAAACTGCAACGTTGACGACGTCTTATTCATTCACGCATTGGGTAATCGATATACAAACACTAGAGCTGCGATTTCTAGTTCAATAGGATGCATACGTTCAGTCGTTCATTTATGAGTCGTGAACTAAATGAACCAATAATCAATTATGTCTTTAAGAGAACTGCTGTGGTCGTCTAGTTCAGACGAGAAGCAGAGCAGAGAAGAGAGATTTCTCATCAGGAAAAATCACTTGAAGCTTCTTCAACTATGCAAATAACTCTAGATATTATAGCTTACACCTAAGCACCACATAAAAAAAGAGAGCGACTTGCAAAAGAAGATAAGGTTCAGTTCTTCAGCTTGCAATGGAGTGGAGAAAATGGAAAATTTATTGAGAATTGTAGAAGAATTTATGTGTGTTCAAAAACCTGTAGTTTTCTTCTTAGGAACCCGTTCACACTATCTAATATATCTACGCTTGAAGATAGGCGAATGATTGCTGGTCTAGTATTAATAAATAATATAATTATTGGCAATATTGATTGGGAAGGTAAATTTTTGTGTGCCGGGTAGACAATTGCGAAATGATATGCCATTTAATATGGATATTCACAGGACTGCCTATGTTATAAATGAGCCTTTAACAAAAGCTTTACAATGTTATAATGAGTTGCCAAATGACATGGGTTTGACTTCAGCCTAAACACAATTTTTATTAAGTAACTACTTAAGGAGATATTCTTATATTTTTAAAATGTCTTTCCTTAATATTATTGATATAATTGAAAAATTAAGTATCTTAAGCTAGATCTAAAATAACCAGAAAGTCCATTGACATTGGTTTTATAATAGACAAATAAATATTTGTGTGGCATATTGTATAACTTGTGGCACCATCAATGTGACATCAGCAAAATGTGTCATCTATTGCGTGTCAGATTTGTCACTTTCAAAACAGTGTTGTGAAATATTGCGCAGATCTTAAACAAGTGAACAAGAAGAACAGAAGAAAGTCGTTCATTTAAATAACACGTTCAATTGAACTTATTCCAAATGAAAAGACACAGCTCAAAGAGACACACACACACACACACAACGGCAGACGCCAAATGAAACCATTAAGCGCAACATAAAACAGCCGTCGCACGAGAGCGAGAGACTGAACGAGAGAGAGAGAGAGAGAGAGAGAGAGAGAGAGAGAGAGAGTGTGTGGAACTGAGTGACGAGACGAAAGCTGAGGATGGAGAAGTCGGCGACGAAGAGTCGGACGCAGACGAAAACATTGCAACCAGAAGCTACGATCGGCCAGTGCCGCCAAAGTGGCGGCTCCAGTGCAGACGACGGACAAGCAAGCACAAACAATCAGTGGAGCCAAAAAATAGCAACAACAACAACAACAACGACAACAGCATGCTCAACAACAACAGCAATAACAACAAGAACAACAACGACGACGACAACGACGTGATCATGTCTGGACAGTTCAGCAATGCTGGCGACGTTGTCGGCTCCAACTTTGTTATTATTACCGCTCGTGCACATGCCCCTCAAACAACTGCCCACGATTTGAATGTTGTTGTTGTTGTTGTTGTTGTTGTCGAGCTGATGAAACAGGTTTGAACTCTGAGCGTCTGGGCCGCGGGGTACGCTGGCGTCGACGTTGCGTCGCCGTTGCGTCGATATTAAACGTAATCAATAGAGTTAACTTCTTTAATTGAGCGGCAACGACGTGAAACGCACGAAAGCGAAGCGACAATCAAAACTAATTGAATGTGCATATGGCAAAAACTAAAGAAGAAGAAGGAGAAGATGTAGAGCCAAAGTGAGAGAGTGAGAAATGGGAAAGAGAACAGCCGCTCAAGTGTGACCATGCGGATATAAGATCAAACATAAATATGACAACCTGTTGAGCTTTGTCTGTCTGCCGTTTGCTCAATGACTGCGCTCTGACAGGCAAAAACTCAAGTCTGTGCTTACGCCCAATAAAACACAAATACAAATGCGCAGTTATGGCTGCAAGAAGCTATAGCGAATAGTAGTTGTCAAGTCCTAGCTACTGGTAATCCAACTTTCTTTTCCTATAACACGCAACTGACACCTTCTGCACTAGATTTCTTCGTGTACAATGGAATTGCGAGTAATAAGCTTACAGTGGAAAGCTGTTACGATCTTTCATCAGATCATCTGCCTGTTGTTTCCACCCTCCATATTTCTCCGCAAATTAAGCCTAGGAGACAAAGACTTCTCGCCACCGGGTGCTGCATTAATACATTTAAATCTGAGCTTGAGAGCAGGATTAATCTGGGAATGAGACTCAATGACGCGGATGAAGTAGATGCTGCAGTATCCTCATTTATGGAGCACCTCAAATCTGCAGCCGTTTCTGCAACATCGGGGTCTGCACAGAATCAACTGCGTCATCACAGAGCTGAGTTGTCCCCTCAAGCTGCTGCGCTCCTGAGTCTAAAAAGAAGGATTCGGAAGGAATATGTCAGGACTGGCGATGAGAGACTCATACCAATCTGCAGGAGAATAGCGAATCGGCTACAAAAAGTACTCATCAAATCAAGGCAAACACAAACTGATGAGCTTCTGGTTAGAGCTAGTTCAGACGCTTCTTCTAATTTCCTACTTTGGAAGCTCACAAGGAAATATAAGAGACAGGCTACTCCCAAGGCTCCTTTAAAAAATCCATCAGGTGGTTGGTGCTTTTCTGGGTTGGAGAAAGCGGAGACTTTTGCAGACAGTTTGGAGGACAGATTCAAGCCCCTGAATTTATCGCCTGACTATATGCAATGGCATATTGAATCGACCCTGGATAGTCCGTTTCAAATGGCTCCTCCTGTTACACCAGTAACATTTCAGGAGGTTTCCTTATTAATTAAAGAATTAAAATTAAAGAAATCTCCTGGGCACGACGACCTGGACAACAGGACGCTCAAGCTCCTCCCGTTTAAGGCAGTGATTTTTATAGTCATGCTCTTCAACAGCATTCTACGTCTTGGACACTTTCCGAAGATCTGGAAGTCTGCTCTGATCACTATGATCCCCAAGACTGGGAAGCAACCGACGGAGGTCAATTCATATAGACCTATCAGTCTTCTTCCGGCGTTGGGCAAGATGATGGAGATTCGGATTCTTAATCTGGAGAGCGTATCACAAGCGATACCGAAGTGGCAGTTTGGTTTTCGTAAGAGACACGGTACACCGGAACAGCTGCATAGAGTGGTGAATTTTGCACTGGAGGCTATGGAGCACAAGGAGTATGCTGTGGCTGTGTTCATGGATATACAGCAGGCTTTTGACCGAGTCTGGCACAATGGTCTTCGTTGCAAGCTGAAGCAGCTATTGACCCCCAATTATACCAGCTGGTAAGCAGCTTCTTGGCTGACAGATCATTTTGCGTAATTGTCGACGGTGCCAAATCCTCGGAGAGACCGATATGCGCGGGAGTTCCGCAAGGTAGTGTCCTTGGACCAACCTTGTACTCGATATATACAGTCGACATGCCGAAGCCGTGTGCAGTACGAGCAGTTGACTCTCTGGACGTCCTTATAGCAACATATGCAGACGACACCGCTGTCCTCACCAGGAGCCAATCTCTTGGCACTGCTGCCGAGGCCTTACAGCAATATGTAAGCAGCTTCGAGATTTGGGCTCGTCATTGGAACATTGGCATCAATGCAAGTAAATGTGCGAACGTGACATTTGCAACAAGAACTGGCAATTGTGATGGAATTAGAATGCTTGGTTCAATCCTCAACCATGCATCGCATTTCAAATATCTTGGGGTCATTCTGGACAGATGCCTTAACTTTGCTCGGCATACGACAATGGTGCAGAAGACCGTACTTTCAAAGGCGGCGAAGATGTCGTGGCTATTGTCGCCAAAAAATAAGCTTTCCCTTAAAAATAAGGTTACCATATACAAGGCGATACTTAGTCCAATTTGGAGATATGGCCTACAAGTTTATGGGGTCGCTGCCAAGACCAACATAAACAAAATCCGAGTAGCTCAAAGTAAGATCCTTAGGAGGATATGCAATGCGCCATGGTATATGCGGAACAGGGACATAGAGCGTGACCTGGGTATACCTATGGTTGGTGACGTTTTGCAGCGACAGGCCGAAGACTACCGACAAAAATTGTCCTCCCACCCAAACGCGCTTGCCCAACGCCTATTGAGGTATAGAGGCAGAAGACGCCTGAAGAATTTCCTAATTTCCCTTTGTAAATATATAAATATGAAAATAATGTAAATAATTAATATGTATAACTATATTCTAAGATAGTCACTTCGCTTTATATTAATGTATAATTAGGTTAACCTGCCACGCAGGTAGCAATATACTAATTTTAAACCAATACTATACATCTAAAATAAATTGGAATTTTTTATTTAAAAAAAAAATGGCTTGGCTAATTAAACGTTGCATAGCTTGAGGCGTCATCTCACAACATTACAGGATAAAGGCCAGCTTGTCGAATAATTCGACAGCTTTTGCTGCCAATTAAACGGCAACTTTGATGTCAGAGTTTATGTGAGCTTGAACTTCCGGAAGCAACTTGTTGGATTTATTATAGGACTTTAAGCTGCTTGCCAGAGCAGAGTTTTGTGAAATGAAACGAATTAACAGTTAATAAATGTTCGTCACAGATAAACGAATTTTCAACTTGTGTAAGCCTCCATAACATAATCCACAGATTTCCCATTTGCGCAAGTGAATTTCTCATAAGTGTTCTAACTTTCACTTCCGAGAACAGTTTGCGGATTCAATTCACCAGCACAGTGTGAATATGAGAACACTTTTATGCGATTTCTTTCTGCAGAACACACAGTATAAACTGTGAGTATTAATATTAACAATTCAAGTTTCAACTTAATAATAATTCTTGATGAACTACATAAGTTCAGGATATTTCAAAAGCTAAAGAAACTTTTAAATCAAGGAAGAATAATGAAATATTTAGAAGAAGTATTTCACAATTTGACTTGGTTGACCATAATGTGAAGCCCCTAACGGCTTAATTATATTAAACCCTGTTATCAGTGTGTCTTTCTATTTGAGTGGGTGTCTTTTATCTCTCATGCCAGCCGTCGAGAGTCTGGCTTCTATGGCTCGAACCGCCTCAGGAGGCCAACTAATGTCGCGATGCGTCAGCACTGTCTATATGTGGACCTTAGTCAACATTAGTCAACCAATCGACAATAACGTCAATTTAGTCAAGTGGCCAAATTGCGCGCTCAAACGTGAGACAGAAATGGAGATTGACGAGGAGAGACAGAGACAGAGTGGACAGAGAGAGATAGAGTCGCCAGTGAACGGTCGATGGTCAACGGTCGTTTCGACCTGGCCACTAAAGTTGGCTATTATAACATGATGATTGCTCATTTGTTGACACGCAACGTTTGCCGTGTGTCTATTTTAAGACAGCGTCAAAAACAGGAAAACGCATATGAAAACTAAGCTTTGGATATTTCAACTAAAGATACTCTGTACTGAGAACAGTTTTGAAATTATACTTGTCTTGTCGTTATTAAAGAAAGAGGATAATATTTAACATTAAAGTTGCCTTTTTGAAATATAAATGGTAGGTTTATATTAGAGTTATCGGTAATATAGATATTTCTTCAAATTGTTTTGCTTAAAAAAACAAAAATTTAGTTATGATTGAATTAAATAATATTCACGATGATTTAAATTTGACAAACTTTCGATATCGATAGCTGGGGTGAATATATACCCCTTGGTACAGGATATAGGCAAGGCCAAATTCAGTTAATTATGTATAGTTAGGTATAAATCAACTAAAATGTAATAATGCTTCATAATCTATAATTGACGTATTTTGTCGAAACTATCGATAGTATCGATAGCTCAAACGATCACTAAGAAAATGATCGATTCTACAAAAATGTTCGTTAATATAGGGTATAAATAGTGTCAAATTCAGTTAATATTTGCACAAGTCAAACCCAGGCAAAGGCAACAACGATTGTATATAAATATCTATCTCTGTCTATGAATGACGATGACTGCTATAGACAGACCATAAAACTGGTAGAAGTAAAAACAACAAGAACAGCAACAACAACAAGAACAATCGCTAAGTGCGCGCACGTCATGAGCATTTGCATATTTGTATTTTATATCTACGTGAAATGTATCTGCAGTCATGGCGATTGGACATTGGCAGCTGGTTGGGCTGTGCTTGCCAGCCAACAGCCATTTTTCGATCATTCGCAGACAGACAGACGGACGGACGGACAGACGGGCAGACAGACAAACAGACAGACGGGCAGGCAGACAATGTTTGCCAGCAGAACTTGCGGGTACTGAAATATGTGCTGAAGTTAAGTTACTTTCTCACGTGCTAGAAACTATTATCATAAGTATTTTACATTTAGATTGTTGAAGAAATATAAATGGGAAACCAAACTATCGATTGTGCTATCGATATTATCGATAGTTTATAAATGTACTTTATTTTCTAAAAACTAAACAGTTTACTTGTGATTTAAAATCCATGTACTCTATGAACTTAAAGATTTCCCAAACAGTTTACCTTCTAGACTGTTTGAACTTAAAGATTTCCTAGTTCCAGTTTACCTTCTAGACTCGTATTAAGAACTTAAGAACATTTGGTACTTCCCAATCCCTACAATTCTATACAAAAAAACCCCCCTAGCTTGTAGTACTATAATAAAAACTAAAAAGTTATAAGTTTATCAAGAAATATATAATCTAAGATATTTAGTTCATCATCCCAACTAGCACTCATAAAAGTTATATTAGTTTTAGTTATTTATTAGTCTCACATTTCATAAGAAATGATTTCGACAAATGGAATTTAATTTGTTAACCAAATAGATAAAAAACATATCATAACTGAGGAAGTACACAAAATATTTCAACGGGGCTGTGTTTATTATAATAGCATGTACAATACAATTTAAAAAAAAAAACAAACTAACTCATAGGGTGTCCAACATTTTCCATGTGGTGGCCTCACTCTTTGTTGTATGTGTGTGTAAAAGTGTATATATATTTGCTCTGGCGTCGCACTGGTGTCTATCACTCGATTATAATTCTCTGGTGCTATAGTTTTGTGTCTCTGCTAGATTGTTGTGGAGGTATCAGCACAGCGCATGAGTTCATTGTGTGTCATGTTGTTGTTATAATACTCTGTTTCACAAATTTAAAAAGAGCATATGCGTCGAGTATTTTCGACACAATTAAAGCTAGAGTTGTTATATATTCGATCAGGGAAAGCGTAAACAATCCCTAACTACTTTTACTTTTTAGTTATCAAATTTGCTATGAGAACTACTGATGATCCCTTTGGAAGATGCGACAAAAACCATTCCTGCTCCCGAAAAGAGTCAAAAGTATTTACACAACGAATATTTTTAAACATTTTCCACTCAAGAACAACAAAAAATGGCTTCTTGAGTGGGATATGTTTCAAAATGTTCGTATCTCCCGCAATCTTAAAGCTATACTAAGCAAATTTGATATACGAGCTGTTCATAATCTAATTGAAAGATGGACACCAAAAAAGTTTGGTTACGCTCGCGTCTGCCCGTGGAAATAAGGAACAAGTAAAGAGACTGACTACAGAGAATATAGCAGTCGTGAGCTGGCAACTGCAACGTTCTTACTTGTTCTTGTTATTATGCTTAAAGCTGTGTGTGGATGTGGATTCGCCTTGGCTGCTGCTGATTGGGAATCGCCAGTTGGGCGACTGTGCACACACACACAGAGCGCGAGTAGCTGTAGCTAGAGGCACGCAGATACTTTTATACACACACATTCTTTGCCACTTCTTGTCGTACTTGCAACGTCTATGAAATCGTTTTTATATTAAGCAGCCAAGCAGCTAGTAAATAAAACGATCGCAGACTTGCGACGCCAATGAAAATATGCTGTGAATGTTCAGCTGCCGCTGATTGTCGTGCTCAGTATCTCTATCTGTATCTGTATCTGTATTTGTAGCTGTATCAGTGTATCTGTATCTTTGTATCTGCAAGTTCTCTTTCATTTTGGCTAGCTGGCTGGCTGGCATATTTGCATTGTGGCAGCTGTTGCTACGAGCTAAAAGATACTTTGTGTGGCCCCAGACAGCAGCGAGACAGCTTAATGACTTGCGTCAGTGGATTTGCTTCACAGATATCATCTACCTGCAACTGCAACTGCCACAGCAAACAGTAAACTGCAAACAGATCCCGATACAACTGAGCCCAGACAAAATGGCATCATTAAAATTACATTTTTAGCGGGTAAAACCCATAAAATCATCAATAGAAACGCACGCAGGCAATCAGCGCCACTCAGATACTTGACATTTGGCCAAAAAGGGATATTATATTAAAGCCAGTGACCTGCCAGAGCCGTCAGCACTGTCAGACCTGTTGGCCCTCAAGCGGCTTAGCACAGGTCCTGGCAGGTAGCATGTGCTTTAACTGCTCTGCTAGTCCTCAATTGCTTCTGTGGAAAATCCCAGAAGGTGTCATTGGCCAAAGGTATGCACGTACGGTTTCTGGCTGGATACTGCAATTGAATATCCTTGCAGCTTAAGCAGTTAGTTTCAGCTTATCCTAATTAGATTTGAAGTGTTTCTTGGAATACTTTGTAAACAAAACAAAATTAATGCATTTCAACAGTACGTAAATTGCAATTAGTTTCAACTTCAAGTTCAATCAGCTGAAATATTATTGTATTTTAGAAAAACTTATGCTTTCCTATACTTAAATCAGAATTCTTAAGAATATCTCGGAAGTATATTATTACAATTTGTTATTTCTGTTTTTCGTAAATAGATCAATCCCTTAAAAAATCAGTTAAAATATTATTATAGGTAAACCGATTCTTTCTTAAGACTTCTTAAGAGTATCTCTAAATTCTTTGATTACATTTCGTTTTTAAATAGATCAATCAGGTGATAAATTATTCTATGGAAATTCGTTCTTTCCTATTCTTAACTCCGATTTCTTAAGAATATCTCGGAAGTAAGTTTGTTATTACAATTTGTTTATAGTAAATTGATCAATCTGCTAAAAATGTTTATAGAGTATCTAAAAATTCTGTTATAAGAATAGGTTTCAATATAATATTTTTTTAAAGATCAATCAGTTGAAATATTATTATATGTAAAATGATTATTTCTTAATACTTCTTAGTTCTTAAGAATGTCTCTAAATTCTTTGATTACGATGGAAATCAGTTCTTTAGTCTTCTTAAATTAGAATTCTTAAGAACATCACAAAGTTCCTTAATTCAAAAAGTGTTCTAGGAAAATAATTTTTTCCCTTATTCTTATTTACAATCTGATTGTAAATAGTAAAGTAATAAAAATTCTGCCGCTTGTTGGCTTTTGTGGCACACTTGGGCCAAACTAAATTTCATTGCCCTGGGCTTGCTATAAGTAAGCGTTTCCATATAGTAATACACGTAATATCATATCATATCTACGTCACGTACTCCCTTATCGGCATATTTGATAATGAAAGTGAAATGGTAAAAGCAGCTGGCAAAAAGAATATAAGTTTGTCAGCATGTCTAAATAGGTATATATAGTGTATATATATACGCTTATATCATAATCTTTTGTTGATACGCGCACAGAGCCGTATTAAATTGTTTATAGTATGTTATTTTACCATAGGCAACGCATATTTTCATTATTATTATTATTATTTATTTGTGGTTCTATCATGAATCACGCCATTCGGTTTTTATCAAGCAAAGCGACTTCTATTTTGTGCACACACATGAAGCACGCATTTTTATCAATATTGCCGAGCATTGACATATATATAGTATATATATGGTGTATAAATGGCCGCTCGTCTATATGTGTAATTGCCTGGTGCTTGTCAGCCTCATAATAACTGTATTAAACGGCATTACCCATGACAAAAAACTAGCACAGCGGAAAACCAATGAGGGAGCCACATACTTATATGGGGCGATACACTGAGAACTTTGTTAGGGTGAAATTTCATTTCGTTGTCACTGATAACATGAAACCACAATGAACAATATAGACAAATGAGACAAATCGACAACCGAAGGTCAATGATATAAATAAGTAAAATTCTAGTTATGTGTTTAAGTGACATGATTATTTGAGTCAGAAACGTTGCGTGTTTCACTTTCTTTGTGATTGCAACTAGCTCATATAATCTATAATTGTTGGTAGTCGAGTTCTTTTATGAGTCAGTGTGTTCAGACATGACATACACAATCATCTTGACATTATCTCGATAACAATAACTACCCATCGAGATAACGATCGACTGACAAGCTGAAAATACACAATGATATAAATCAATCATGTCATTCTCGTTAGTTCATTTCTGATTAAAGTTTAATGCATGTGGCATTTCATTGTTAGACCTACTCCGATTCTTAACTATTTGGGATCCCCACACATTCTTTTACTTCAAAGTAACTACAATGAAAACCTTAAAGCCTTAAAGTCATGTAAGGTTTCAATCAATAGGGGATTCACCAATCTTAACCTAACCTAACCTAGCATTTCCTTTCCTTTTCAATTAGTGCAATAGTTTGTTAAACTTACCTTTTAATTTTTCGCGTGACGTATCCAAAGCATTTTTACGCGAATTTACTGTGGATTCTGAAAGAGAAATCATAAAGTTAATATCAAACAAATGGCTTGAGTTGAAAAAAAATCACGAAAAATTCTTGGCAATTAAAATAAATGGCCCACATATTTGAATGTTAAATAAGAATTTATGGTCGAAATATATTGGTTGAATTTAATTTAATTTGCATCTAAGAAAAGTCTTCAAATGTATTTCGCTTTCTTAGATGCCAAAAAAAAAATAAAAACAAAGGAAAATCTATTTAATCTTTTATTTATACTAAATGTCGAGGCCCCCACGCATTGACACTGACATTTCACTTGGTGACGTCAAGTGTGTGTGTAGAAAAGCAAAAACCGCACATCCACCCACACACACACACACACCTACCACACAGTCAATACGCGAAGCACAACAACAATAGCAGCTAAGAAAATTCTTTGAAAAAAAAAGTGTTGTCATTTTCCATGGGCAGACGTAGGCCATCAAATGTATACGAGTACATACTATATCTTTTGTAGATATACTATATATATATATATTTTGAGTTTTTTGAAATGTTTACAAGCGAATTTTTGCGCTGTTTGCTAATTTTAAAATTGTGTGTGTCTGCCTGGCATACAGTCATCTACATAAGTATGTGTATCTATCATGAAATTTCAAAGCATTTCAGCGAAACAAATTTTGTCTATGCTAAATGAGAAACGCACAGACAATGTTAAATGTTCTATAAATAAAATCGTAAAGCTTGCAAAATGTGGCGAAATTCCCAGTGATGGCACAAAAAAATTAAGAAAATGATTATAATCAAAAGATAGATTGCTTTCTTTGAGACTTTGCGACTGGAGGATACTCAGTGCGCTGTGGTCTTTAGATACTTAAAAAATACTTGTGCTTATTATCGGATCATAATGAATACTTCTTGATGAGGAGATAACATGCTAGGATAGAAAAAGTTACCTTAAGTTTAAGAAAAAATGAATGCTATAAACTATAGAATATTTCAAATGAATCTTATAGTCTTTTGAGTTTGAGGCATTCATATAATCCGATTGAAATGATATGAACATATACTTCCCTTCATAGAGTCGTAAACGTCTGTTGTACAACGTTATACCTAGTGATGGCAAAACAATTTCATTGATCAAAAAAACATGAAATTAATCGATAAATCGATTTTTTTAAAGTGTGTAATGCAAGGGTCATTTGTTACCAACAACAATTAACAAATACATAAAAGTGCACATAAATGATCTTTTCATTAGTTTTGGAATAATATTTCCACACTTTGCTGTGTGCTACAGATAAAATAAAAAAACCTTGTGCTTATTATCGGATCATAAAGAAAACTTCAGGATGAAGAGATGACATGCTAGGATAGAAAAGGAAGAAATTAAAAAGCTATAAACTAAGAATAATTCAAATGAATCTTATAGTCTTTTGAGATTGAGGTATTCCTACAATCAGGTTGTAAACGCTTGTTGTATAACGTTATACCCCAATGTAACATTTTTATGAGTATAGGGTATATTATTTAAAGCAGCCAGACGTTTTAGGGAGCTCATTAAATGTCATTCGCATACATTTGTATATACATATATTTCTTTTTGACGAATCGAATGACGCACTTTTGAACGTTCATCATTATTCTACATTCCGCACTTCCAGTCTCAATCTCAGTCCCAGTCCCAACAGCCTGCGCAGTTAGTTGCCTTTTGCACAAGTTGTTGTTGGGTCTTTGATAAGCAACTGCCTGACTGCCTGACTGCCTGCATACGAAGTACGAAGTATGCGCGTAATTACAAAATACAACGCGATTAAAAGCCCTCTTATCAGCGGGCACAATTTGAAATATTGTCTTGCTTTGTGGCTTCCTATTGTGAAGCACCCATGAATAAAGTACGAGTACGAGTATGAGTACAAGTACTGTACTTTAATCGCACTCTACTGAGCTGCACTTTGAACGCGCTCTTGATAAGCTCCGGCTTATATTTAATGATTATTGCCAACGCGGACGCCTTAAAGTATGCTATGATTAACTAGGTTTGCGCAAGCCACAGTCTTTCAACTGTTAAATGCCCTGCAATCTTGTTTCTCTCATCATATTGCTCAATTGATCGCACCATTTTTCCATTTACGCAAACATCTTGCGTGCCACATTTCTGATATCATTTCTGCATATCACGTATACGCCGAGTGGAGGCTGTTTTGTATGTATGAAAAGGAAGAACTTCTCTGTTCAGTTGAGAGAATACATGTGTTATACAAGAAAGGACGAACTATTGCTTACGTCCAGAAAAAGTTCAGTTGAGAGAACACATGTGTAGGTGTTATACAAGAAGGGACCTCTTTTGCTAACGTCAAGAGAGCTGTCAATAATATAAAGGTCAACTTCTGTCCTACCGGTGAATACCGGTGGAGCTGTTATACAAAAAAGGAAGAACTTTTGCTTACGTTAAAAGAATTGTTGTTCAGTTGAGAGAATACATGTGTAGGTGTAATATAAAAAAGGAAGAACTTCTGCTTACGTTAAAAAAACTGTTATACAAAAAAAGTCAGCTTCTGTCCTAAGTCTAAAAATTTTTTGTTCAGCTGAGGAAAGAAGTACAGTCAAAAGAGTCGCTCAATTGCGTAAATTAAGGAAAGGCAACAAAATGTCTTGCAAAAAGAATTAGCTCTAAAACAACAGTGGATCTTATATACATATAAGAACGAACAATAAACGAACTTAAACGAACGAAATGAACGTAAAATTGAACTAGATGAACGACAATCGTTCCGTTTAGTGATTCGTTTGTGGGAATTGATTCCCATTGACTTAGAAAAGAGTCTAAAAGCTAAGGCTGAGCTCACACTGAAACTCAAAGTCATGTTAATTGTTATTATTAACATTTGCGGCAACAATTAGCAAAGGCCGAAAAAAAGGACGCTTAAAAGAGGTAACAATAAGCGGCTTCCCCAGCACACACACACACACAAAGCTACACACATATACTGCGTAGATATGTATGTATATGTACATATAAACTGGTTGCTTGCGACGTAACCAGTTTTAAACTAAAGCAAAAGAAATGAAGCTCAAAGCGCATGAGTTGATGATGACGATGGCATTGCCAATTTCAGCCATGTTTTAGTCAGTCTTCTTCTTCTTCTTCGTCTTCTACTGCTGCTACTGACTCTTCTTCTTATTAATCTTCGCCTTGTTGTTGCTGTTGTTGTTATTGTTGTTATTGGTATGTAAGCTTATTTTCTGTGTGCTTTGATGCGCATGTTTCCGCTTTCGTTTGGCTGCGGGGCGACGCCAACAAGTCGGCGGCCATAAAACAAGTGCGGCAGGTGGTAAAGCAGCAGCAGCAGCAGCAGAGACGTCGGCAGCGACCGCGACGTCGACTTAAGCAGCGCTGAGTGTGCGAGTATCTCCTCTTATGCTGCTGCTGCTGCTGCTGCTGCTGCTGCTGCTGCTCCTTCTTCCTCTTCCTATTCTTTTGTGAATGATGCGTGCGCAAATCGAGGCCGCGTTTTATGCTACCTGCGGTAACAACTTCCCCTTCTTCTTCTGCTACTACCTCTCCCCCTGCATCTTGTTCTCGTTTCAACGCTTTGGGCGCAGCTGCAGTCGCCTGCCATAAATTGCTGTTCGCCTGGTCGCTGCTTTAATTTGCATGCAAACTTTTTTGCTTGCCGCTAATCGCTGCACGCTTTGAAGATGCCCTACAATCAGCGAGAACCTATCAGAATTACTATTACTACAGATTTCTTATTTGATATGCAATAAAATTTATATTAATTTTAGTTACAATTCTTAAAATAAAATTGCATGAGTTGAGTTTTTGATTACTGAATTGTTTGCATATAAATTTGTTTTATTTATAGATTATTTAAAAGAGAGATTATAGAACGCAATTGTTATCTATACTATAAATATTTATGCTACCACACATATCAAAGTTTAGGTCGCTAGCTACTGATATCTCAAGATAAAAACCAATCATCAAGAATCTATTGATAACTTAGTAGTTAAAGCAGGATAACATTTGGGCTTCCTCCCATTTCCAAGTACTTTTCATTTTGAATAGTTATCGTTTGTGTTCCGTTGCTGGCTGAAATAGCAAACAGTTTTCCTTAAATTTATGATCGAGTTGTGTCTAATTCTCAAGCTCAAGGAAAAATCTTTTTAAGCCTAATACACGAACGCTTTTCCGGAATTAAGAACAGCTTAGAATTTGGAATCCAAAATGGAAACAAGCCTAAATATATATATAAAAAAAATACATTTTTTTATATTTTATTATCAGACTGATGTGGATCTTCAGCTCTCAACTGACATATCTCTTTATTTAAATATATAAACAAAACATGAATTAAATAAAACAGTATTTATAAATATGTACTTTTTTTTTTCAAAATTATAATTATTTTCTGACTCCATTTGTTGTTTACTTTGCTTACGATGAAAGAAATCTTTTCTCTGGCTTTTTCTACAGTTTTCTATTTTTATAAGGCTTTAATCGATACTAGGTGCCTCTCTGACTCATGACTTCTAAAATTTACTAGATGTGGTATTTACTATATGTATATTTATTGCAGTTAATACGTGTAATTGTTAAGAGCTGTATTATTCACGTTCAGCCAACTGGCAACACTACGCTGCTGACTTTGTAATGCGATTTGCATGTCATACAAGTAAGCAAATGAATATGTATGAATGTATGAATGCACTCATACTTACTGTTCGAGTGTATTTATTTAGTTACGAATGGATGTTGACACATTGCAGCCGCAGCCGCTGCTGTTTATGACTCATACGCCACCCTAGCCACCTACTCCCCCCCCCCCCACAACCCCTCTACCACACTCTTGTGTGTGCACGGAAAAAGCGCTTTAAATGCCATTAACCAACTGACCAAGTGCGGGAGTTAACTGCAAATCCACTCGAAAGTCGCCAGGCGACGTCACTCAATGATTTCAAAATGAGCAAGAAGAAGCTGAGAAACAAGCATATTGAAAATGTGCTAACATAATAAAAACAAAGTGTGGGATGAGCAGCGGGGAGGAGCAGAGCAGGGATGAGCAGAGCAGCAGGCGGAGAAGAGCAAAAGTCAAAAGTGGCCGCAGCATTTTCAATAGTTGATTTCAATTTCATTTACACGCTATGCTGTCTCACTCACGCTCGCAGCGCCTCTCACGCTCTCTCCTCTCACTCCTGTCATTCCCGTTCTCAATTTGCCTGTGACGTATGACAAGCGCAAAGCAGCCGCAGCGAATGAAATATGCGAAGCAGCACAAAAACGAATTGAAATGAAACGTAAAGCTAAAACAATAACAAAAACAATAAAAACAACAACAACAACAACAACATGAATTTTTTGCATATGCGCCTGTTGATTGCGTAATTAAAGTGCTCGAGTTTTATATTTGTATTCTTTTTGCATTGCACATGCAAAATTGTTTGTATACTCATTTGTTCAAGTGCTGCAAAACTATCGTTAGTGACATCACTCGATAGATTCGATTTGTCGATCGATACTATCGATAGTCTTAAGTAAAGTCAATAAGCGCACAGTCTGGCAACTCTGGTAATTATTCGATGTTGTCCAACACTAAAAACTATCAAATTTGGTGTCGACATACGCGTATCGGTCAATTCATTATTTCGGCAAAAAAGTTAACCTCCCCTACCTGAAATCGAATCCTTAATACTTTCCGCGTATCTAAGCCCAATACCAACATTCTCTGTGCTTTCTTTCTTTGAGGGACCTCTACAACATATTTTCCAGATATTCATAAGAAATGTGCTTACTCTAAAGCAGGATTCACACGATATTTCATTTTGCCGTACACATATTTGGCAAATTGTTATCGAAATCAACCCTACGAAATTCTATATGGCAAACGTTGAAAAATATGTTTAATATTTTAACATATAAACTTTTGAGGCACGTTTTTAGCATAGAAATCTTTGATTTAAAACATCGTGAATATAGAACTTTGTACGGTTGATTTCGATAACGATATTACACATATTTGGCCAAAATGCCATATATCCAGCTTAAGGATTGTGAAAGCATAATATTTTACTTAAGATTGAAATATCTTAGTTATCGATCAAAATAATATAGATAACAATCGATACTATCGATAGTTTTAAGTACGCTCATATCAAATGTGCTTACAGGATTGTCAAAATATAATATTTTACAAAAGATTAAAATATCTTAGTTATTGATCACATGAAATAATAATAATTTCCTTATTCTTTACCATGTTTCAGAACACAATTGCTTTCCTTTACAAATTGCACAAAGTCTTATGTCCAAAGCCTTTTTATAATGACTAAGGATCGTCTTGAATTCTAGTATACTAAGATCCTAAACTCTTGAATCTGATCTCTGTGTGTATCCCTTATTTTACCTGGATGTTAACTGCCTTGGACACAGAGAAAATATACATTCTTGTCTGCCCTAGACACAAACTTTCACAGAAAACAATAATCAAGCGAATATAACCTATTTATTTATAGATAATGGGGTCACTCTATCGAGCTTGCACTGAACTGTCGGAAGGATATTTAAATCTGACATTCGAAGCTTTAAAATATAGAGATCTGTTTCCATTTTCAATTCCAATCAAATCATTGGGAAGCGGAATTGTTAGCTGTTCTCAAATCAAATTGATTGTTATACAAAAAATCAGTGATTAGGAAAACAATCGATAGTCGCTAGTTGTCGCTCGTCATCGATACTATCGATAATGCTAGCGTTAGTTACTCAGCACTAGAAAAATATGAAATTAATTATTAAACGCAATATTCCTCGCTCCACCGCTTGGAATTTGTAAAAATGCCAAACACAATCAACCAAATTGAGTTGAAAGAAAAAAGTGTAAAATGTGAAACAAAAACAACAAAAACCAAAATAAAAATGCATGTGGCACATTTTTGTTCTGTTTTTGTTACAACGGCTGCCAATTTCTGCAGCTGCTTGCACATTTCATTAAAAGAAATAAAAAGGCGTACAAATAATACAAATGCAAACGGGCGGAACGGGGTGGGGCAGTGGCAGTGGCAGTGGCAAGGCCCAAATCCAGTTACGTTTACAGCTGCAACAGACGGAATCGGAATTGCAGTTAAAAAAAATATAAACAAAAAAGAACTGCAGTCAAGACCCACGTGAGAGTCGCTGAGAACTATGCAAGGAATGTGGCAGAGTGCGTGGGACTCGTAAAGTGAAACAATTAAACTTGCCACACGCTGAAAAGTAGGACACGCGGAGGCAGGCCAGAATTACTTGACGCCGTCATGTGAGATCGCGCCATGTTGCCCGAATATTAGATGGGAAGCAAGCAATAATTTGTTATTCACACAATTGCGATTTGTGTGATTCCAGCTGGTTCTATCTGCTATTGAACTTTGCTAATCGTTTTGGTTCAAGTCAATAGTTATAAAGTAAACAAACGGAATCTAGTCAACAAACATGAAATCTATTTCAGATTAATCATCGACTGGTATTAATATGTGATTATTTCATTTAAATCAATCGAACCTAACTTTGCACACTGTAAAGCAATCTATTTCTATCTATAGCGCAGTTTTTTTCATCCTGCTGTCCGATTTTTAGTTCTGAAATATTTTCCAAGCGAATATTGAAATACTTTTCACAAATTCAGGAACTCTCGACTACCAAATGCGATAGGGAAAAATTTCCTGGGCATCGGAAATGGTATCAGACGTATGTTTCTAGCTAGGAAGGATCAGTTTTGTTTAGTATTATTATTTGATGTGTGCTTAAAGTGTATAAGCTTTAAACTATGTTTGTACATACTCACAAATTCTAACTTCTGTTTCAATTACAGCATAGTTATTCTTAATAATTTTATTGATAACATGTGTGAGTTTAGAGCGATAAATATATTGAGAAGATCAAAAGATTTTGATCGTTTCTGGTACTAAAATTTAAGAAAGCAAACAAAAATTTGAAAATACCCAACTTTGGTAGTCAAAATACGCGAATTAATCGATTATAACCTTGTTTTTTTTCTTCTAAATATAATGATAGAAACTTACTTGATTTAATTAAAGTTTTTTTCTTTCAATAATCATATACAGATTAGGTTAGGTTGAACCGGTTAACCACCACCAGGTGGTCCCACATAGACCGAGCAGGTCCTTATACAGAATTGAAATCTTTATTTAGTTTCCTTAAATTGGTTTATTTAAAAAACTTTGTAGTTAAGAAAAATGACTGAATTTGTCTTTGGAAACATTGATAAAACGATTCTTGCTACCACAATAATCAAAGAAAAATTGAAAGACCGATAACCACAATAATCGATTATTTTAGAATTATGCACATAGCTTCTGTACATTTAAATTGTGGTTAGGAATATGAATGTAAATATTCCTAACCACAAATTAAAATACACAAAAGCTAATTGTTACCAATATGATCAAAAAGACCAAAGTAATACCAAGAATTTTGTTGTTAAGAAAAAAAATAGTTAAAACTGAAAATGATTAATTAGCATTTAACCGCTGAGAGGTTGTATATACACACACGCACACACACACACGCACACCACATTATCTATTGTAGCGCCCAACAACAATTGGAATACGCGCAATATTCAAACGTAAATAATGCACAAATCCCACTATGACTATGTAAATGATGAGCAAACACAGTTAACAAGAATGAGATAAGCACTGCGACACACACACACACACACACACACATGCACATGAAGGTTACCAGAGGCTGTAGGTATGTTTGTGTGTGTTTCGATAAGTGGGTGACCAACTGTCGCTTAAATGTGGGCTCTTCTATTATTTTGCTTACTATAAAAAGAAGAAAAGAGCGCAACAAGCGAATATACATACATACACACATACACACACACACATACATACATATTTACATACTTAAAAGCACGCCAAAACGGCTGACAACGCTAAACGCAATTAGCAAAAGTTATTCACTTTTATGCTTAATTTCCTTTGAATTATACGTTGCTCATACATGCACTCTCCCTCTCTCTCTCTCACACACATACGCGCGCCCTCTCTTTCAGTGCTGTGCTCACACGCCTTGCTCTTAATTTGGCTTTCAATTTGGTCTGACGTTCAATCAGCTGCAGCGGTCGAGGGAATTCCCTGTCGAGTGCGTATCTCTCTCTCTCTCACTTATTAGCGCTCTTTCTCTCTCTCTGTCTTTCTGTTTGCCTTTTGTTATTTTTCACTCAAGCTGTGAGTGTGAATCGTTTGGCGTGTGTTTGTTTTTCAGCTTTCAAGCTTTAATTCACGCAACTCGTTGTTGTTGTTGTATTTGCTTTGCATTTCGTTTTGACGATTATCATTAGCTGTGACTTGCTTTGTATTGTCTTTGTTATTGTTGTTGCGCAGTTAATTGCCGTGCATTTGCTTCGATTGTTTGCTTCGCTTAGATAAGATTTCACGCCTGTTTAGTTTACTATTTATAGTAGTAGCCGTACAGCTTTAACTGCCATTTGTCTGGCCCGCTTACAAAAGCAGTTCAAGTTCGAGGAATACCTTCTCAGAAGATATCAATTTCAAAAAGCTCTTGAAAGCTTCGGGTGAGATAAAGCGCATTCAATTTAATCCACTTAAAGCTCAAAGCTCGCTTATTATTTTTATTTATCTTTACTTACTATAAAAGCTTCGGGTGAGATAAAGCGCATTAAATTTAATCCACTTAAAGCTCAAAGCTCGCTTATTATCTTTTATTTATCCTTACTTACTATAAAAGCTTCAGGTGAGATAAAGCACATTAAATTTAATCCACTTTAAGCTCAAAGCTAGCTTATTATCTTTTATTTATCTTTACTTACTATAAAATCTTCGGTTGCGATAAAGCGCATTAGATTTAATTCACTTAGAGCTCAAAGCTCGCTTATATTGCTATTTATATTTATTTGGTAGTCAAACTGAGCGTTCATAAAACTAATCAATATTTAAAAGCTGTGCAAAAGGTTGAAGTGAAATTAATCGATTTGTCTGACTTCAACTAATTTAAATTTTTTTATTATTAATTTTCCATGTATCCTTTTATTGACTTTGTAGTCAAATTGCCTGCTCATAGAACTAATCAATATTAAAAAGCTTCAAGTGAGATTAATCGTTTTGTCTGACTACAACTAATTAAAATTGATTTCCTATTTATAATTTTCTTCACTTTGTAGTCAAATTGCCTGCTCATAGAACTAATCACTCCTTAAAAGCTTTATAAAAGCTTCAAGTGAGATTAATCGTCTTGCCTGCACACAATTAATTTCATTAGTTTGATTATTATTTTTTTGATAATTGTAATTTTGTTCCTTTTTATAGTCAAGTTACTTGTTAAAGGAACTAATCACTCTGACTGTATAAAAGCTTCAAGTTGGAATAATCCTATTAACTTTACACAATTCAGTTCTCTTAATAAACGAAGCTCAATTATGTGTCTACAATTTAAGATTATATTTTTAGGTTTACCTTTATATAACTTTACTTATCATTAATTTTTTTTTAAGTTGTTGAAAAAGCTTTAATTCAGATTGATTGTACACAATTAATGTCACTCTGAGCTCGATTATTTGGCTACAATTTAATATTATTGCCCACACCTTCTAACCAAATATACTCTTCACAGGGACTTATCACCAGTTTCCATCTTGGCCAAAAAAGTAACACAAATTTTGTTGGTTTTCCACCTGGCCCAGAGGCCACTTTACACTCAAATTTATAGCATGCTACATTATGGCTAAAAGATTTATTTTTCGATCTGCGTTAACATAAATTACAGCACAGCCAAAAAAAAGTAACCAGCAGAAAAAAAATCGAAGACTTTACACAGAGTCCTATACAACAATAAGTACGTATCTGTATCTGTATCTGTGCATATTTGTATCTGTGCGAGCATCCAATGGGACAGAGAATTTCATTTCATTTATATTTTATGCGTTGCTTCCTTTTGAATGCGCAAAAAAGATACAAACAAACTCAAAACACACACACACACAGATACTCGCGGCTGAAACGTATCTGTTGCTCCTTCCTGTGGCAACAGCTGCTGCCAGCATTTGGGTTTCTCAGCAAAAGGCGCAAAATAAGAGCCGTCTGTCTGTCCCCTTGCTGTCCGGCAACAACAACTACAACAACGACAACGCCAACAATCCTCAATCAACTTCTCTGCACAGCGTCTTGTATCTTGTATCTCACAGATACGCATAGCACTTGTGCCTTGTGCTTTGGCTTTGGCTTTGCCTTGTTCTTTTTTTGTTTTTTTGTTTTGTTTTGCTTCTTTTGGTTTGCTTTTGCATTTCATTTGGCAACATTGCGGGCTGCTTGCGCTGGTATTTGTATCTGTATCTTGTAGATGCGTCGTTCACGACAAACGGTCTATAAACAGAAGTTCTCGTAGACGTTGGCGCCTCAGACACAGACGTGCTTTGCGCTACAACATGCTACGTGCCGCATTCGTAACGTGACTTCCTTCAATCTATGGCCCACAAAAGTGTGAGCTGGTCAGGGGCGTGGGCCGGGGCATGTGGGGGGTGGAGGGGTGTGGTTCACTGAGTTTGCCTCTTGTGCTTACCATTTATTACAAAATGTTGCCAGACTAAGCTCAAGCTCAAGGTATTTCATGGCTTTCTCATATTTTTCAGTAAATATTCTTAATGCTCGCAATTTACTTAGATACGATTAACAGCTGTTATTGAATTAACAGACTGCAGCAAGCAGCATGATAACAGAGCGTTATTATACTTAACAGTAAATATCTGTAAATATTCGTAATGTTAGAAATTTACGGGATATCTTAACAGCTGTTAGATTAGCTAATCAACAGACAGCCGAAAGGCGCTTAATGTTAAATATTAACATAATTCCCGCCCATCAATCCCTTTGAGTATAATAGAGCGAGAACAGTCGCTTTTACTGTTAACAGCAGAGCGGTTGATAGTCTTAATGTTAAATATTAACATAATTCCCACCCATCAATCCCTTTGAGTCTTATAAATTGATAAATAAATAGTTGTCTATTAACAGGTTGTTAGCAGATCGCTTATAAATTTGTTCTTTTAGACTGTTAACATAATGTTTATGTTCATAACATAGCCTCAAAGTTGCTACAGTTGTTACTGTTAAATATTAACAGGTTTTAAGCGTACACCGTTCAATATCTATCATTTGATAAGTTAAAGCTTTGAGTTCAGTAAATTAACAGATCGCGAATACTTATAACAGCGCCTTGCCGCTGCTGTTGATGTTATTGTTAAATATTAACATAACAGCAGTCCAAACACACTGTTAAATATTTTAAATTAAGGTCAACGCTTTAATAAATTATTATCACATGTATCAGTTAAGTAGTTGTTAACAGAGTGATAACATAATGCTTATATTTATAACAGAGCCAAGATATAACAGCTTTATTCCGCTAGTAACAGAGCGTTAACAGATGGCTAAGATGAATGACAGAGACTGTTAAAGAAAACCACATGAAAGTTCTCAAACTTATGCCGTTGTTTATTGTTTGGGCCAAAGCATCATTTGTGGTTAACTAAATCAAATCAGTTAAGTAGTTGGCCTTATTATCCAGTGCGCAGCAAACATTGGCAACAGGCAATGGCCATAAAGTTGCCAATGGCAATTGCCTTTGTATCTTGTGGGCTCAGCATTTGGCTAAGTAAAAAACGTTTCACTTTGAAAAGGCCGCCGACGCCAGACACTGAGACGACGCGTCGGCCAGTTGCCAGTTAGAGCCAAGTTAAGGCCTGGATGGGTCTTTAACCCAAGACTTGTATTTATATACATATATTGTTCATGAGTGTGTGTGTGTGTGTGTGTGTGTGTATATCTTTAAATGTTCAAAATTGAACTTGAGCTGAGTCTCCTGGGCCAACTTTTGAATCCTTTGCAGCCAACGAGTTGGGCTCAAACCTGTCCACAGTCTGGCCGTGTCTCAGTTTTGGGCCCTGTTTATTGTTTAGCGCTTTTAGGCGTTGAGTGTTGTCCCTAGCACAGTCCCTAGGCCCAGGCAAGCGGCTCGACTGAGTACCTGACGCGTTGGCCCTGTTTTGTATCTGTGTGCGTGCGTGTGTGTTGCTACATTTGTATCTTTGTATCTTCAGCTGGCTGTGTGTGCGTTGGCATCACTTGAGGCATATGAAGTGCCTGCAACATATTCATATTTATGATACACTTATGCCCCCAGCACAAATACACACACACACACATGGTTCAGCTCTCCTTTGCTTTGTTGAACCTGTTTTTGGCCCTTTTACATTTTGGCTCTTGTTTGTGTGTTGGCTTTTGGGCCACTTAACTTTTTATCAGAAATCACTTTGCTTATTCTGCGAAATTGTTATAAATATGTATAGTATAAATATACTTATATTTGTATATATATACATACAGGAAGCTGCTTTATGTGTGAATAAAGTCCACGGTGTGATGGGCAAGACTCATGTTGGAACACATTCTGTACACAAAAGCCATTTACTTGGCGTGGTTCCTTATTGTGGCTTAAGAAGAGTTTATGGCCAACAGGTGTTTGCCTAAATATATTGTGAAAAGTCTTCCGCAGCTTCCCTCCTTCCCAGAACTGTATGAGCGTATTATAGTTAACATTTCTGTCTAAAATTTATAAGGGATTATAAGGCTAAAATTATGTTTTACATATAAATAAGCCTCATGGCTTTGCTTCAAAGGAAATGCTCCAATGATAACAGAAAGTCATTAACAGTGCTGAGCTTAACCGCTTGTCTGTTAAGCTGATAACAGCTGTAACTGGTAGCATGTTAATAAAAGTACGCCACAGTTTTTATTCAGTGTATTTTAAAATGAAATTCTAATTCTATATATATATTTATATATATATATACGACAACAATGACAACACGCTGATGGCTGGTGAGGTGGAGCAAGACCTGGGCCTTGTATCCATGGTGGAAGCTACACACAGGTTGGAAATCGGAGAAGCGGCCATAGTAGCCACGCCTGAGGACCCTAAGACGGAGGACAACGAGGATGGCGAAACAACGTTGGTAGTCGAGCCACCGCGAGTGGAGGAATCTAACAGCCTTGCAGCTGAAGCTCCTCTAGCTCTAGCTAGCGTCGGCGGAGCTCCTTCTAGCCCTGGAGGAAGGGCCCGTTGATGTTGTTCTAGTCCGGGAACCTTGATTGGCAGCGGGCAACAAGGTGTCTCGGCTAAAGTCCGGTAACTTCAACACGTTCCACTCGTCAACAGTAAGTAGGAATATAACAGCTATCCTAGTAAGCACTCTAGAGATCTATTCTGTTCATGATAAAACAGCTGTAAGCAGCTGAACATACATATGTACGTTTGGGTAAAGGAGCGCCATAGTTAATTTAATGTAAGTTTATTTATGAAAAGAGATTGCTGTTATCAGTAATATTAACATTACAACAATATTAACATTTATTATGGGATATTACTTCTGTTGTCTTCAACATAACATAAGTGTTAAAAGGGTTTATGCTAACATTTGCTCTGTTAAGCTAATAACAGCTGTTAAGCACATTTAGTTTGGGCAATTCCTTACAATCCACAGGTATATCTTCAAGAGGGCTTAAGCTATAGATGAACTTAATTCGTATGCAGATTTATATTTATTATTTTAATAAATAAATAAAAAATCATCAAGAGCTAGCGGAAGGCCCTAGCAGCCATGTCAGGTTAGTTTATAGCTTTGGCTAAATGAAATAAATAAATAAATCTTCAAGAGATAACTTTATAAATGGTTAAAGCAAGTTTTTTCTTATTTTCATCAGACTTTTCGTTTAAGTTTTGTAAAATATTGCACGTTTGAGTGGCAAGTTAGGCTTTTAATCAGTTTACATGCTGTGTAGTCAACTTTATTTGCGTATCTAATAGTTTGAAATTCGAATGCTGCAATTTCTAAATCAATCTGAAGAGTGTGCTTGTGTGTGTGTGTGTGTGAATTGATTGATGGAAATAAATGATATCAGAGCTTGAAATTCAATTAAATGGCAATTGGACAATTTCTGTTTCGTTTCAAAGTTTTCGCGGGTTTCCTCCCCCACGCACCCCGCACCCCATTCCCCGATAGTTGTGGGACAAGAAATGTCCATTTGCTCATAATGTTTGGCACCGTCCAACAAAATTCAATTGATATGTGCTGATAATTTATTGATTTCTTTTAATCAGAAACAGTCGAATGAAAATTCTTAGAAATTTGCGCGATAACTTCAAGTGGTCGGTGAGTGTGTGTGCGTGTGTTGTGCGTGTGTGTGTGTGTTTGTGTGTGTTTAGACTGTTACTCACCCGATATTGAGGGAAGAAATAAAAAGCAAACGATGATATATAAAACTTGTTTAGGAGTGAAACTCGTACGATAGAAATACGTCAGGTGAATCATCGACAACAATGAAACCAGTGCGCTCAGACACGAAAAACCAAAAACCCGGAGACAAGAGTTTCTAACACAGGTAGGTTGTGGCTTAAGCACCGTCGAGGGGAGGGTAGCGGGGCAGGAGTGTGCACTGTGTATAGGGTTCTGTCATTCAAAATGATTCTGTGCTAATATTTGACATGGCAACGTGGTTGTGTGGGTGCGGCTTACCCAGCGAGACTAACGGGCAACTCTGAAATCATTTTGGTTAACTTTTATACCAAACAGACATACACACACACACACACACACACACACAATGAAGTGACGCAAACAGAGGTTAGGTAGCAGAGGGGGCCAGCACATTTGGAACAGGTTAACCAGCCCGTTTGCCCATTTGGCGCAAGAATTGTGCTACGTATTTGAAACTTGGCCCAGAGTAACTATAAAGCGATTGTGGTCAATCCCAGGTTTATGGCATGGGCGTAATCAAAGGGGGGTCTGGCTTAAAAAGGGTTTACAGAGCAGCTAAACCTGTTGCCAATCTATAGTTCTTATAGCTATAATTATCATTGAAAGGAATGTACAAAATAGGTTGTAAATTATTACAACTAAAACAAATTTAAAATATAAAACTCTTTTGTTTTTTGTTTTTTAAATTTTGCATTTGTATTAAATCTGTGTGCTACTATCTTTTTGGCAGCTTAAACTATTGTGGTTGTACATGCAAATATAAAGAAAGCTTCAAATGAATTTAAAGAACTAACATTATTCATCTTAGCTCAAAATATCGATACTACCAATATCTTGAATAAAACTATCGATATTTCTGTTGGAACCTTGGATTGTTTCCTAGCTCTATTTTATGAGTAATTATATAGGCCTTTGAAATCTTATTTGGCATATCACCAATGCAACTTTTGTTTAAATACAGTTTTAAACTATTTCAGCTGCAGATTTTATAAGCATTTATTATTTAATAAATGTTTATAAAATCTGCTGAAATTTGGTATGTAGACTTGTTTTATAGTCCTTAATATACTATCTAGCTTAAAAACGTTGGAAAACTAGCATTGATACTTGGAAAACTAAAGCTAAAATTACGGAAATTAAAAGAAATTTGTCTTCTTATTAGTACTTTTTTATTTGTGAACACCCTTTGTAGAAATCAGTGACTACACCCATGCACTCTGGGACTCAATCAACACACACACAGACGGCTCGAGCGTGTTTTTGTCTCTCAGTGTTTCATTTTTGTGGCTCTTGTTTTTGTTATTTTTTTTTGGGCTTCGGGTCTGGGTTTGGTTTGTATTTATTCTTTCGTGAGCTTCCCCCATATTTTGGTTGCAGCAACAAGCCTAAACGATGGCCAAGCCGATGGGACGTTGGCCAAAACCGGTATGACGTGATGCCGTCGCTTTTTTTATTTTGTATTTTTTTTGTATATATTTTTGTAAATTTATTTGTACTCTGCTGTGTTTAGAAGTTGATTTTCGTTGTGGCCTATGCATATAATTTAATAGTGTTTTATTGTTGTTATTGCTATTCAACACGTTTTCGATTTTGGTGCAGACAAATGAAAATGAACAAAATAATGTTAAACACAAATACAACTGAAATATATATGTTGCTTAAATTTAATTTTGATTTTTTGGAATTTGAGGCAAGTCAAGTGTTTGTTGTCATTGTTGACTTTGTTGTTTTTGCCATTTTATGCCGAAATTGATACAAGAAGCGACCAATTTTAGTCATTTGGGGGCTTTAAAATTCAATGAAAATGTTGTTTGTTTGTTTGTTGCTTGTTGGTTCTCTTGAAGAGCCTTCTATATAAGTATAGTGGGTATATTTGTTATGTGTAGTGTTTGCTGCTCATATTATTATTTATTATTAATGAAAAGCATCGATTTCTACTATAGATGTACTATAGATATGATTTTCTGAAATTTAGACTCCTTAGAACATGAGGTTTCTACAAAGGGTATCACTGAGGACCTTATGGTCTATGTGGGGTCTGCTGCCGAAGGAATTCTTCCATCCCAAACTAATATAACCGTATCGGTCTTATTGTGGCATTGCAAAAGTTTATTGCTAAGAAACTGTTAACTTAACAGAACTATGTTAATATCGATATGTACCAAAGAGAAACAGGCTTTATCCTTCAGGCCTTACACCTCAAGAATTAGCCATTATACCTCTTTAGTTTTTAGCTTGAACAACAGTTCGAACTTGGGAATATATATAGTATAAAACATAACTAGGAATTTGATCCTCAATGGAAACCCTGGTCAAAAGACTTGAACCCCATTCTTGGGTTATGGCGAGTGGGGGTAGGTAAAAGTCGAGCATTTCTAATGACCATTCCTAGCTTTTGGAAATACTTCCTGTGTTTGTTTCCGGCATAATAGCTTAATAAGCAATAACAATTATTAAAACCAGAGCTAAATAAATATATATTTTATGGTCATTAAAAATAGTAAGAAAATCACAAGTTTCAACATTGATGAGTGCCTGCAACAGTTGCAGAGTACAAGTAAATTGTTATCAGTTTGTCAGAAGTCATCCTGACATATTTATGCTTCAAATGCGATTTGATGTAGTTGATGTTGATTTCAAAATGGATTTCGACGGCGTTGTTGACCGCATTTAGCATTGAACTATTCTGGGGAAAGGTTATCGTTGATTACGCCCCGCCCGAAGCCACAAAAATATACAGCCTGAAATACACAATTTAAATAATTCCGAATGTAGATACATTTGTTGGCTGAAATTAAATTAATTACTACAACAAATTTATTGTGAATTTAAAGTGTGTTAAATGAATTCGTTTGTGACATTGCGTAAATTGCTTTAATCAGCTACAAATTGAACAATTGAATATAACAATACAATTAAAATCGTAGCTAGGGCCTTATAATACACTTCAATTATCATCGCTTTGTAATTTGGTTGAGTGCCTAATATCCATGCTTACTTGGTAGTCATGGAAATTAATAAATCTGTTGCTAATCCCCTACAATATTTAAGTTGGCTTAAATCTGTGTTCAATACTTAAACAAACTGGGTCAAGCAATTTCTGACAACCAATATGACGCCGCAGAATATGGCGCGAAGAGAAATATTTAGATACTTTGCATAAAGAAGTTAAAATATTTTTCAAATTATGCGCCTCAATTACAAAAGAAATATTTTGCCAGCAGCTGGTCGAACAACAAGTGCGAGGGGTGACATCAGGAAAAACCCCGAGCCGTTAGTCAGTCCCTGCTCGGGCGCCAGTCCCTGCTCGGACGCCTGTCCCTGCTCGGGCGCCTGCCAAGTGCTGTGGAAAACACGTACAAAATGTTCCAAATGCCACTTGCCCAGTTACAGATACGCAGATACGACCCGCAACACATTCAGATACACGACTGGATTCCGGCACGTCCTTAGGCAACAAAAAAAATTGTATTAGGTTATCCTTGCCGCACACATTCACGCGCACACGCACACACACACACGCAACGAGAAGGCAAATGGCCTTTCACGGTCGTTGCCGTTTCTGCTGCTGTTGAACAACTTTTGCCCAGCAACAACAGCAACACCAACAAACCGCCCTCCCATCTTCCCCCTCCCACAACAAAAACAGCAGGGGATTGGCTCCGGAGAGGTTTTCCTAGCTGCTTTCCTGCTGTTGCTCTCCCCTGCCCCGCGTTAGCCAACCATTTGTGTTAAACTTTCTATGCCCTGTGGCTAAGACAGGGTACAACAGGATGTGTTAAGCTAGCAACAGGCAGCAGAAAACTTTGCTAGATATATGTAAATATTTCATTCTTAAAGAATGTTACAACTTCGAAGTAATTAAGTAAATTAATTTTTTGATCAACTTTGTTATTTTCTAAAAGAAATGAAATTATTCTAGCCAACGTAAAATTTGCTTGGTTTGTTTACAGGGTATCTACAAGTCGTTTAGCTTAAACTGTCAAAGTACTATTAAGTACTATTTACAGGGTATCTACAAGTCGTTTAGCTTAAGCTGTCAAAGTACTCTGTATTAAAAGAAAAAGATGCCAATTTTGTTATCTAAATAAAAAAGTTACTTCACGAAAGATCTACCTAACTTACTACATTATTGAACGCTGTTTACAGGGTATCTGTGAATTGTGTAAGTAAAGAAACTCAAAGAACTTTTTGAGATAAGTACTATAAGTTGTAGTCTATAGAAAATTGAACAAAGCTAGCTGAAGTAAAGATCAATTTGAGTCAAGATCTATAGGTCTTGCAGGGTAGCTCTTAGCAGTGAAATTAAATGATAATGAGGCTCTGTCGTTAAACTCAAATAAGGTACAGACTCTACAAAATACGTAAAACCTACTTGATTAATGAACTAATTCTAAACATCTAAGCTGATTGTTTGACGCGGCGTACAGGGTATCTCCTTCTTAAATAACTCAACCTTTAAAGTAAGTAGATTTTAGGGAAATATAGAGGGTATCTTGCAGTCATTGTTCAACTTGCGAATGGCATGTATTGTATGTGGCTGTGGGTGACTGAGTTGGTTTAATGCTCGGGTTTTCTGCGGTGACTGACTGTCGAACAACGTCATCATTATCATGAACATCATCAACAACAACAAGATCATTAACAGCCTGAGCATCATCATCACGTTCATTGAGGGCGTGCTGACGTCGTTGTTGCCACACAGAAATTGAATGTGCAACCCGCAAAGGCAAATAAAACTTTATCATTTGGGGAAGCCCTGCGCTTTCATAGACTTGCCTATGCTTTGCATGTGTGTGTTTGAGTGTGTGGGTGGTGTATGTGTGTATGTGTATACACATGTATTTTTACACTCGTTGTTGCCACACACTCGTTGGCCGTTGTTGCTTTTGCTTGGCTTTCCGTTTTTGCCTGCTGCCAACATTTTCCTTAATTTCTTTTTTGCCATTTTATTTTACTTTGTTTGCTTTTTTATTTGTTGCAGGTATGAGGTTTTATTTTGGCTTATTGCCGGAGCTGATTTTGTTGCACGTTTCGTATTTTATTTTATTTTATTTCCTTTTATTTATATATATTTTATTTTACTTTTTGCTTACTTTCAGCTTGACTGCCATGACCTTTTTTAAGCGCTGCTCTTGCTTGTAAATTTCCTGGGCGTGGCTGCTTACAGTTGCTTAAAGACAGGAATTCGGAGAGTATTTGGAGGGGGGGTGGGGTCACGAAGTGGGGTTGGCCGGTGGGTGGTTGCAGGTGGCAATGGTTTATGAGCAGGACATCATCCACTGGCAAGAGTTCCACTCGTATTTTGGCTCTGAGTAGCTTTTTGATGGGTTCGTATGCCTTTTTTGTATGTATTTTGATAAGTTTGATAACCTTTTTGTATATCGCAGGGTTATACAAAATGTTTAGAATCTACGAGAGGTACTTAAGCTGGCTCTTAATTAAATTCGGTAAGTGCTGCATGTTTATCAAAAATATATAGAATGTACGTTTAAGTGTTGAATATCTCTTCAAGAAAGTTAGTTTTAACAACCAGCGAACAATTATCGAAGTGCTTCGAATACTTGCTTCATTCGAACTATGTTTGCTGACTTTTGAATATTTATCGAATGAGTTTTGAGTGTAATTCAAAAATATATACATTTTTCCTTTCATTGTTCGAAATATTCAAGTAATATTTCTAACTACCTTGTGAAACATAATTATCCATTATCATTTGTAGTAGGAAAGATAAATTATCTAAACCATAATTGCTCCACAATTATTCAACATTTATCGAGATGCAATCGACTATTCATTGAATTATTATCGAAATTTTAATATTTATGTATTTATCAAATGAGTTTATCCTTAAATTATTGGAAATTTTCAAAAAATTAACGAATATTTACCCGGACGTTATCGAATACAAATCGATTACTAACAGTGGTTATCGAATGCCTTTTATTCATCGATTAAACCCGCTTGTTAAAGAGAATAACATATATCATATGACAGCCTTCAGTATAATTGACTGTTTAGTATAAGTTATCGAATAGTTATCGATTGTTAATCGAGTTGTTATAGAGTGCTGGTTATTCTCATAGTCATCCCTCTGCTGAAGACAGTAACATATATCATATAACAGCCTTCACAATTACCGAATGTTCAATAGAAGTTATCGAATAATTATCGATTACTTATCGAGTGGTTATCGAAGGTTGGTTAAATATAATACCATATCTTTTGTGATTTTCGTCGCAGTTATCGATTATTTTACCATAATATATCGAATGCATATTGATTACTAAACGAGTGGTTATCGAATACTGGTTAAATATAATACCATATGTTTTATGACATTCTTCGCAATTATCGATTATTCAACCAAATTATATCGATTACTAATCGAATGGTTATCGAATACTGTTTATTTGATTCCTACACTCTCCTGTTAAGCAGGATAACATATCTGCGAACTTTTACGACTGCCGCCTCTAATCGCGTTCATAATGTTTCCGTTCCACTTATTAGATCATCGCGCGGCAACCCTACAAGTGAGCAATTTGCACTGTTATTCCATTAGCTAACTGGCCATTGAGGCATTCATATAACCACACCTAGGCCCAGTTGCAGGGACGCTTAAAGGGGGACTTTAAAGCGGCAAAAACTACCCTCGTTCAGGGGGGATGTGAGGGAGGTGGCGGCTTTTTGGGGTAAACTAGTATATACAAAGTGAATCACACACAAAACTATGTAAAAGCCCTTTTACTTGAAACGGAATTTGAGCCAAAAAGTTGCCAAAGGAGACGCAAAACAAAGAGCCAGCAAATGTGCTAGAAAAGGTAACAAAATAGAAACAACAAGAACTGTAATAAACACAAAGAGCTGTGTATAAGGAATTGCGAATGAGGCGCTGAGACGCCCAAGAGGCGGCCAAAATTCCTCCCCCTTTAGCCGCTTTTCAGCTCCTTTTAGCCGCTGCTCGAGCAAAAGCATAAATTATCAGCACAATGGGCAACAGTCAAGGCAAAAGGCAAAGGCAAGGACGGAGACAGAGGCAGGAGGCAAAGCGGGGTAAAAGGGGCAAAGGAATGCCAAATGACAACAACGAAGGTGGGAGTAGGGGGAGGACCGAGGACGAAGGCTGGGCTGGTCTGTGCTGTGGGTGGCAGCAAGCGAACCAAAGTCAAAGGCAACGGCAAAAAGCATTCCCGGGCCAAAGTCTATTTTAATTTTGACGTAGTTTGTGCCACAGAACGTTGGCCAAAACAAATGCGGCAGAGAAAATGCCCCAGCAACAACAAGAACAAGAACAAGAACAAGAACAACGAAGATTATAACAGAGTCATAAGCAAAGCCAAAAGCCAGCTTAAGTGTCCCATTCGCGTTTGAACATGTTGCGCCTGCTGCTGCTGCTGCTGCTGCGTAAGTATCTAGATACAAATACAAACAGACCTGTGCGCGTATCTGTGCTTGTTTCCCGTTTGTGAATGTACTCAAAGACAGAGTCAGCCTGAGACTCATGCTCATACTCATTGTCGTACTCACAACGGGCTGACTTGTGGCAGAGTGGCGCGTGGGCAGTGAGGCATGCCACAGGCAAGAAGGAGCGCTCTAACTTTGCGAGGGCGCAACAAAGTATCTGCAAATGTTGCACAGTAAACTGCCTATGCAGATTAGAGGGCATCTTAGCTACGCCTTCAAGTAGAAGATTCTACTTAGAAAGCAACTAAAGATAAGTAAGTCTGCTAGACTATATCATTAAATAGTACATCCCATAGGCACAGTGCCATTTCTTATATGCCTCAATCAAAACGGAACGAGTCAAGTATCTTAAAAGGGTTTTATAGCTAGTCTTTCTTAAAATAGAAGATTCTATGAAGGAACTAGGATGAAAAGCCCTTCCCTCGTTCTCTTTAGAGTAATTATAAATGAACTAGGATTGAATTGTAGGAATCTACTCAGATCAAACTTTAACCGTTGTTCCTTAAGGAACTTGGATAAAAAAAACCTTTTAAAGCTACTTCCCTCGTTCTCTTTTAGAGTAATTATAAAGGAACTAGGATTGAATCGTTGGAATCTACTCAGATCATACTTTTTTCTTTTCCTTAAGAATAACTGAGCTTTATTTGAAGTTATTTATTCCGAGTTTTACTTCCATATACTATATCTTTTATAATATAACTAAGGAAGCTAAAGAGTTCTTTGCTGATTAGACCCTCTAATACTAATAGCTTTACCTCAATATAGACTACTCTATAAAAGGAACATAGTATTATACGTTTGTGCGATGATTAATGACGGAAACTACGGGTTATACTAGGTACTATAACTGCCAAAACAAATCTATAAATGTTTCATTTAATGGCAATGAAAAGATACGAGAATATATATATATATATATATATAGATTATACAGATTAGAGGGTGTCTACTATATATGAGACTATTAAGATTTAATCAGAAAAAACTACAGCTAGGATTTTTGCCAGTTGTTTATTCTATATACTATATTTAGGTTCTATGTTAGTATAATTAGATTAGATCGGTAATAGATTATAATATCCTAAGAACTAGAAGTTTTTAAAATACATATATCTTTCCCTCATATAGTTCTTTGTTGGAACTGTTATATCCAGCTATATCTCCTTATTTAATCTTAAAGCTTCTATGTGTACTATCGATAAGTAGTATCGATATGTTTGTTTTTTATAGAACATATCTGCTTGGAAGTGGTATATCCCGCCATATCCTATAGATTACTTTTAAATATTCTACTTGTATTATCGATATGTTTGTTTCTTGGAGCATATCTGCTTGGAACCGTTATATCCCGAAATATCCGATAAATTACTCCTATATATCCTATTTGTGTTATCAATATATCGATACGTTTGTTTCTTAGAGCATTGCTGCTTCGTTTTGGCCCCAAAATGGTATTTCAATTCTTGTTAATAAGTTCAAAGTAACAAGTATGAGTAACAGGCACAGCAGAGTGTTGCCTGTCTAACAAACTTCGCCCGTACCCCACTGCCTAGCCCGTACACCTCCCCCCCTCCCATACCCTAGTAGTCGCTAGGCCGTCAAGTGACGCCAAAGTATCTGCGCGTTGTAAGCTGCGCGTTCGCTTGAGTATCTACACAAGAGTCGAGCGTTTGTATTTGTATCTTTGTATCTGTCTGCATGTTTGACAACAAGTTTTTGTAGCTGTGTGTGTGTGTGTGTGTGTGTGTGTGTGTGTGTGTGGGTGAGCGCCAAAAGTTCATGACGCTGTGCAAAGCTTGATTTTCAGGCCATTACATGGGCTGCTTTTTGTATCTTTTGCTGCTTTTCTGTATTTTTCAGCTTTTATTTTGTTTTTGTTTGCCGTTTCCCTTTTTGGAAGCGCTTCGCAGCTGCAGCAGCAGCATTGGGTGTATGTATATCTCTCTGTGTGCGTGTGTGTGTGTGTATATATTTGCCTTTTGTGTGCGCTTGGGGATTACGTAAGGGAATCCCCAACATTTGCAGCGCAGTCGAGAGTCGAAAAATGATAAAACGTAGCGGAGCTGAACTGCGTCAGCGTCAGTTGCATGTTTTATGCATGAACTGTGTTTGCTCTGTACACCCCCTACACCCTCTACACCCTCTACCACTCTACCGCACTCTTCATCTTTCGCTGCAGCTAGCTATCTCGCTCAGTTGCCTCAAATTGTGGCGCACAAATATATCTTATAGATACGCGCGCACAGCAGGCGGCCCGCTGTTGTAGGTTGGGGGCGGGGTGTGGAGGGGCGTGGACTACAGTGTAACAAGTGCGCGCTTGGTTGAGTTTCAAGTATACACCCCTACCACAGCCATCCCCCCGCAGCTGCCACTGCTCCCATCCCAGCGAGCGACCCCATGCAGTTTTACAGTTTTCTTTTTTTTGTGCATAGTTTGCAATCTGCACAATATTTCACTTTGTAGCTGAACTTTTGCTGCCTACTTGTGCAGGGGGGGGTTGGGCCAGGGGGGAGGGGCTGGGACCAGGCTGTGGCGGAAGGTGGGCTGGCTTGTAGTCCTGATATTGAGGTTCTCTGGCTTACAAATATTGTTTCCATGGCTTTTAAGCGCGCTGCACTCTCTGCCCAAAATGTAATCTTTTAGCTGTAATTGAAAATGGCTGATACTCACTAGCTTGCTTTCTCTCTCCCCCTTATTGTCTGTCTCGCTTCCTTTCACACTTTTCTTCCTAGCAGTTATTGCCTCTTTGTCCTTGTTATACCCTGTTTTGAAGGAAGCATGTTTGTGCGTTCAACAAGGATTTCTAGCGTACAGATGAAACTCATTTTAGACTCATAACATATTTTGATATAAAGAACTAAGCGACCTTTTGAAACACCCTTAAAGTACGTAGTATCATTCAGTCTATCATATTTGATGACTGTTACTTGTTTATAGCCTACTTTAGAGCTTGTTAGCGTACTCTTCTGCATTTAAACAGTAAAGTTGTATGACTGTACTGCTTGCATTCCTATTTATTCAGATTTATTCAGTATTTATTCAAACTCACACCCTCACACACACATACATACATGTATTTTATACAAATGTGGCCTTGAACAGACCTATCAAGTTTCGAAGCTTACAACAAAAGGATGTAAATTCCAATTGTTAGAACTTACAATTGACTGTTCAACATGCGCTCGATAATGAAATAATATATTACTTGAAAAGCGCCCTATTCGAGAAATTGGACAAACGAATGCCAGAAATAACTTTAAGCCCCCGGGTTCATGAAATCGGAAAATAGAGTATGAACTGAAATTCATAGAAACGTTGTAGGGCGCTTGAAGGCTGTAAGTTTTATAGGAGGAAACTTTAACTTTCTTTCGCAAAGTTTTAAATTTACGCTCAAAGGTGTTCACCGAAAAGTTAATCAACACGATTTCCGAAAATCCACCCCTTGAGTGCAAAATAGCAGTTCCAAGTTTAGTATTCATATGATACTCAAAAAATGAATAGACAGTAATGTTCTTTTTTGGAAAATTCACCTCCTCGGATGAAAAATCGACATGAACTGCACAGTTTTTGTTAAATCCACCCCTTGTGTGATAAATTTTAGTGAAAGATTGCTGAGTTTTGCCACAAACAGCTTTAAAAAGATACTTAAAGCTCTAAACAAAAAGTTAGCCGACAATGATTTGCCTTTATGGAAACACCATCCTCTTGGGTGGAAAATCGACACGAACTTCAAGCTTTCTGGTAATTCCACTCCTTTTGTGGAAAGTTAGTATGAAAGATTGTTTAGTTTTCCCATGAACAACTTTAAATGGATTTTTCTACACAAAAAGTTAACCCGCATGCATTGTCCTTTGTGGAAACGCCATTCCCTTGGGTGGAAAATCGACACATATGCTTCAGACCTCTACAAAATCCCCCCCTTGTGTAAAAAGTGGAAGTGAAAGCTGGTTTAGGTGTCTGACGATCAGATTTGAATGTATGCTTGAGGCTCTGCACTACAAATCAACACGTTCCTCACACATTTTACAAAGTCCACCCCTTTAGCTGGGAAATGCTTGAAAAATCATTTAATTAAATCAAAATTTGAGGCTTAAGCATAGTATCTAAAGGTAAGATTAGCAACTAGTACTTACTTCCACGCCCGCTGCCCTTGCGTCGCGCCATTTGAATAGTGAGTGTGTGTGTAGAGGATAAGTGTGTCCTTTAGCTGGCAGTTGCTAATCCTTCCTACTTCCAATTATGCTTATTGCAGGCCAACTACATGAGGAGCTTGATTGTTGATATTGCTGGCACTTGATTGATGTTTGTTTTATAGATGGCTGCTGCTAGCCAGCTTGCTGTGTTTGTGTGTGTGCAAGCCACCGAATGTCCTTGACGCCAAATGCTACGTTTTGTGTCCTTGTATACTCAGCTAGCCGCTGACTGTGCAACGTCTCAGCGACGCGAGGCGAGGCGACTCAACTCGACTCGTTTTGTGGCCTGGTTCCACTTCTGCCAACTGGATATATGTATATGTGTGTGTGTATATATATATATATATATATATATATATGTGTGTGTGTGTGTATATATGTCGACCGCTAGACAAATAAACGTGTCATGTCCTCCTCTGTCTGTGTGTGTGTGTTTGTCCTATTTGATTGGGCTATGATGACGTGGCTTCCTTGTTGGCCTTTGGCTGCCCGCAATTTGCATACAACGGCAACATTTTCATTTATTTCATATTGATATTATTGTTATTAATATTATTATTGTTATGATTATAATTATGTTGATTTTGCGTTTGTTTTAACATATGTTTGTTTTGTGTAAAATACTTCAAAATTGTTGTTGTTTTGGTTTTTGTGGTCGTTGCTTTTGATATGCCTTGAGCTGATTACATTTGTGGCTAATTTTGGCCACATGCACGTGTGTGGGGGACTTTTTGTTGTTGTTGTTGTTGTTGTTGTTGTTGCTTTTTCTTGCTCTCTTTCTTTTGTTTCGCTGTTTGTTTGTTTGTTTGTTGTCGTAGGCCGCGTTTTTACCGTTCAAGCGCGCGCGCGTTCCACGAAGACAATTTAAAGCGTAAAGCGTATAAAATTTACTTGATTTCTTCTTCTTGCTGTTGTTGTTGTTGTTGTTGTTGTTATACTTCTTTGTTGTTGTTGCGTATACGCAATGTGCACCAATTGTTGAGCTTTTATTTATTTGTTTAAGAACAATTGAAACTAATTCACATTAATTTGCGCATTTGAAGCACGGACAGATTTTAAAGATCTTAAATGAATTGCAACTACTTATAATATATATGTGTGTGTGTATATATATGTATGTATATATGTGATCTATATAATTTGTTATCAATTTGAATTTACTAACGCATGTGTGCGTGTGTGTGTGTCACTTTCAATATGGCTTGTGTGTGTGAATTCTATTAATAGAACTGAAATAAATTCGCTGCTGCTCTACGAAATGTTGTGTGCGAAGCGCGCGTTAACGAGAGGCGTGCGTCGACTTCGGCGTTCGCGAACAAACAAGAGGCAATGTTAATGCCAAATCAGCGCTGTTAACAGTTTTTGAAAACGCTTCGGGCCCGCGGCACGAGCCGCACGAAGCGCGCCTGCCGAACACAAACACAAACGCACACAGAGAGCCAACTTGTATTGAGCACGCAAAAACAAATAACCTGCTTGCGTGCGAGAGAGAGAGAGCGCTCTCTCTCACTGGCTGTTGCTTTCAATTGTGTTTGCTTTCAATTTCAATGCTTGACTTTGCGTTCAATCGTCTTAGTGTTTTTGTTTACCTTTTTCCTCTTGTTGTTGCGCTTTGCGCATGTGCTGCTCTCTTGAGCGCTTTTCAGGCAGACCGCAATTTAAGAGCGCATTTTGGGCTCTCTTAGGCGCTTGGCGCCTTATAAACTATTTTTAATTGCTAACTTCTGATTTAAGTTAAAGCAAATAACCGATTTTAGATTAGAATTTGTAGTATTAACTAAGTTTATCTTTGTTTATATCAGTCGCAATATGTATGATCGTTATCAAAACTGAAAACATTGCATACTTTTAGGTGTCACAAAATTAAATTAACATTTTTAGCTGCTCGAATAAGTTAATGTTTTTTACTCCCTGTACCCATAAAATGAGTAAAAAGGGGGTACTAAATCTGTGCAAATGTATGTAACAGGCAGAAGGAGACATCTCCGACCCTATAAGGTATATATATTCTTGATTTTGAGATTTTGATTTGGCCATGTCCGTCTGTCTGTCCGTCTGTCTGTCCGTCTGTCCGTCAGATATCTCCCCCCGTTCCCCCGCAAATCGATTAAAACCGTTTTACAGTAACAATTTTCAAGATACAGCTTTAAGATTTGGCATGTACAATACTTTAGTCTCTCTTAATCTACTGTTCAAATTTCAAGTCGATCGGATAATAAACACGGAAGTTATTCACGAAAGAAGATTCAGTAATGCAGCGAGAGGGGGAAGAAGAAGCACAGCCACTTTTGCCGCCTGTGTGCGTGCGTCTTTGTGTATGTGTGTGTATGGGTAAGTGGACTTAGATGTGATTGGATGTTTAAGACCTGGGTACAGGGAGTTTCGTAGTCGGGTATACTCGACTATAGCATTCTTACTTGTTAGGTTTAAAACTGTACTGAATAGAACACAATAGAAAATATACCATTAAAATATGTCTGTTTTATATTTGTACGGTTCAAATATTGTAAATATATACATAGATCTAAGCAGTTTTATACAAAAGTTTTCAAAAGTCGATAGTTACGATAGTGTCGCCTATCGACCATCGCGTGTGGCTCCTATCGATAATTTGCTTGTATTATTTGATAGCTTACAACAAAATAATGTGACATAGAGCTGGAAAACTTTCTATAGTGCCGTCAATCGATAGTTTCGATAATGAGGGATGCAGCCAGTAGCCTCGATAGTATCGATAACATTTGTAAACAATAAAATAGTATAGCATTATATAAAACAGGTTATTTATATAAATACGAGTATGTACATATGTATGTACTAAGAAATTATAAACTAGGGCTGCAAAACAATCGAAGTCAGAGTCGATAGAATCGATGATTTTTCATTGTCCACCACTTTCGATATGTTTACTCAAAGATCAAACAGAAAACAACATTTTCTTTATTTATTTTTAAATTTTTTACTATCGATGGTGTGGGAAAATTGTATCGAATAATGTTAGTATCGATATTTTGCAGGTCTTTTATAAGCCAAACAGTTTTTTAATAGAATGACAAATTATAATAAAGAATTTGTATAAATATACATTGAAACTTATTATATTTTCGGGATGTATCGATAACAAAATAACCTCGATAGTGTCTGCAAAGAAAAGCATGAGATACTATTGAATAATTGCCATCTTTAGTTGTTGTAGCCTGCCCAAATCAAGTTCAGCTGGGCTTTTCGGGAGTATCGATAGTAAAATAACCTCGATAGTGTCTCCAAGGGAAAGCAATCGATACTTTCGAATAATCGCCATCTCTAGGTGTTGTAGTCCAAAGGAAAGCTATCGATACTATCGAATAATTGCCATCTCTAGTTGTTGTAGCCTGCGCAAAGCAAGTTCAGCTGGGCTTTTCTGGAGTTATCGATAACAAAATAACCTCGATAGTGTCTGCAAAGGAAAGCATTCGATACCATCTCTAGTTGTTGTAGCCTGCCCAAATTAAGTTCAGCTGGGCTTTTCGGGAGTATCGATAGTAAAATAACCTCGATAGTGTCTCCAAAGGAAAGCAATCGATACTATCGAATAGTTACCATCTCTAGTTGCTGTAGCCTGCCCAAATCAACTTTAGCTGGGCTGGCACTTGTCGCTGGCTTGTCGGCTAATCAAGTGTGACAATTCGAAAAGTATCTTTGTTAACGCAGCAGCTGTGGGAGTTGCCAGCGTGACAAGGAAATGGCGTGGCAGAGGCGACACGTTAACCAAAGAATGCAGACAATGTTCAATTTGTATCTGATAGATACTCGTAGCTGTTATGCCAACACGTGCCCCCTCAATGAGCGATTGCACATTTAGTTAATGTATTTTTAGGCATTGGGGTGAAGACTTGGTCCCCCTACCCCCCATCAATCCATGAAGTTGTAAGAGCCGTCAATGAATTTGACACACATATTGCAACAGCAGCAGCAGCAGCAGCGGCAGCGGCAGCAGCTGTTTTTTGTTGTTGTTTACACGGCTCACAGACGCAGACGCAGGCGCCATTTTGCCGGCTAGGCACTTCCAGCGTTCCAATGCCGAAAACATTTCGCACTGGAAGCGCAGGGGAAATTCGAACTCAACTTTGGCGCCAAATGCCTCCGGCTTTCGTGCACTGCTTCGCAGTCTGCCGTGAACAACGCGCGTGAAAGGAGCAGAGGATTCTCAAACGCGGATTGATTTACATTTGAATACCTCAGATAGAAAACTGTGCGAGTGATAATATTTCAAACTGTATTTATTTCAAAATTACAAGACTACAAAAACGTGCTTAATTTTGTTAATAAAAACACTAAATTGTTTGTTATTTTCCGAGTGCATTATTTGAGAATAGAATTTCTTGTGAAGGTTTTTGTGTGTTTCATTAAAAAGCTGCTGGATTCGTTTTGAAAGTAAACAGAATTGAAAATTGTTTTGTCCGCATTTGAGTGCTTTAATTCAAAGTAATTATAATTATTTTGAAATATTAATTAAATCAAATTGCATTAATTTAATTAATTACAAATTATAATTATTTCGAAATATAAATTAAACTTAATTATTTTTAAAAACTTCTACAATCTGTATATTGTGTTCAATTCATTATTGTTGCGATTTGTTTATTTTAAAAATTCAAGAGCTCTTTCGACTGTTGTATTTGAAAAGTTTGATAGAAACAAGTTGTGTTGCTTAGGTCGACTAGCAGTTATCCTATAATCAGTTCGAAGTTACTTTAAACTGCATACCAAATTTTGCGTATCTAGCTCAAATAGGTCCTGAGATCTACGCGCTTATCGGGAGGATTAGATGTTAAAGAGTGTATACACTTTATTGGGTTGAAGAAGTAAGACAACTCTATTCGAGTACAACTGACCCTGTACTCAGTTATGAAATTCCAAAACACATCTTTATACATAAAGCATGCATCACACGGCAGTGCAAGCAAGCAGTGCATTTAATCGTTTCTTTAATAACTTCTGTGCTTATTATCCGATAATTATGAAATTTAGATCAAGAATGATCTTTGGTATTTTGTATGAAATTTATTTATAATTTAATCTTTATATGCCATAGTACCGAAATTTATTCCAAATTGTTCTGTCTAGATTTCTGTTATTGTTCATGAATACAAACTGACAAACTGCTAGACAGATGAACCGGGTCAAATCGACTCGTCTTTTGATACTGATCCAGTTTATTTTGAATTTGAGTTTTTACCCCCCACACCCCTGCAATTCGATATAAACGTTTTACAGCAACATTTTTAAAGATATTGCTATGGGACTTAACATGTATAGTACTTTAATCGCTCTTAATATACTGTCCAAATTTCAAGTCAATCGGATCATAAACGCGGAAGTTATTTAACAAACAAGATTCAGTACTGCTGGGCGGGGGAAAGAAGAAGCGTAGCCACTTTAAATGCCTCGCTTGCACTGTTGCTTGTGTGTGTGTATGTGCTAACTCTTTACTATCTAATACGCCACAAGCTAGCCGGACTGTCAAATAAACTTCCCCCAATGTGTGGGTGTCATTATTAAATTCAATTGTTATTTGGTGTAGGCTTTTAAATTGTTTCAATATAACTATGCACTAAGTTTTTACGAACGGCACAATACTCACACTTGTGCATTGAATAAAAAATTAGACTTTGAATTATTTCCTTTACAAATTATATTTGTTGATTCGAGGCAGTACTGTTGTGTCTTCATAAATAAACAAAATAAAATAACGCAGAATGTTATTGTTTTAATAATATTTTCTCTCTCTCTCAATTTTAATTGAATATTTACTTTTAAATTTTACATATTCATGGTATTTGCACTATTTATGCTTACTGAAATATTAATTCAATTATTCGCATACAAAAGACGCACAAATGTTTAAACACAGAAATTCCTGTGTTGCTTTTCCAGTGAATTCGATTTCAGTTTAATTGATGGGGAAAAACCTTGCACAATATTTCAAATGATAAAGTAGCTTACAAGGCAAACACAAACACAAATGAATGTTTAATTGCGTTTCTATTGCTGAATATGCCAGTAGAAATAAGAATTGGGTTTTGCAAACTGCAGTGCTTATAAATACGAATGATATATGAAACTCCGCCCACAATTCGAACTGTGCCCTGATGCCCTGTGGCTGTAAATTAGGCGCCAAAGTCAATACTTAATTGCTGCTCGGGCCGTAAACATTATTGTTTATACAAGTACGTACGTGGAAGTACGTTCAATTTTACGGCATCTAAGCAAATATTGCGCAAAAATAAGAGACTACAAGTAAATACAAACAGCAGCGGCAACAAAATTGCCTCTTTTAGCAAAAATTCCAAACTAAAAACGTATAGAAAGGTGAGTACTACAATATATTTTATGTTCAGTTTATTCAACGCAGCCCACATTTATTTATTTCGTATATATTTAGATGAAACGGAAGTAACATTGCGTATACGCAGCGTTAACCGGTGGGCGCACTAAAGGTGAAACCTTCAGCAAACAATGCAATATATATTCATTGTTTGGATCCATCATTGTTTAGTTGCTAATGCACTTAATATCCAGTTTTCCATTGTGCACATTCTGCACATTACACACGTCCAATTTCATGTCCAAATTTCCATTCTAAACATTATATTTAATTGAGCTGTTTGGACTTCAATCCGATTTACCCAAAAGGCACAAAAACATATTGTACTATATCATGCAAACGACAGATGATAGCACTTGAGATACTTTAGTATTTTATTACCTTGAGATACTTTAATATCTTCATAGTTTGGCTTAAGCTACAGCGATACTAACGATTGCAATGAAGATACTTTGAAACACAACAAATTCACTTGATTTCTATTTTATTGGCAAGATCGTGTTGAGGCGCTGTGCAGAATGTACTCATATTTTGCTTATGCAATGTGTTCTGGCTAAGACAGGTAAAATACCAGTCAAAATTCCAGGTTACAGTTGACGTTGACGGCAGTCCTGAAGCTTGAAAGCTCAGTTTTCATTCGATTTTAAATGCGCAATAAAGAAATTCTTCATAGCGAGTTCACAATATACATAAAATTTGATGAAAAACTGGTGCTTATGAAAGATTCCTTCTAGAGAAAGCTTCGTTATTGAGAAGTTCGTTATAAACAGGTTTGTTATAGAAATGTTTCGTATAGAAAGGTTTCTTATAGAGAGGTTTGTTATACAGAAGTTCCTTGTAAAGAAGTTCGTTATAGAGAATTTCTCTATAGAAAGTTCTGTTGAAGAGGGGTTTGTTGAGAGGTTTGTTATGGAAAGGTTTGTTATGGAGAAGTTAGTTATAGAAAAGACAAATAAACTTATTTTCATAGTCTTATTTATCCCCAATTTCTATCTATAAGCTGTATACAGTTCTTAAATTATATATTGTATCAAATAAAATTTCAATGCATTATAAATATTAAATTTAAAATTAGTAAAAAAATTAAATTTATTAAAAGAATGTCACCTAAGTAAATTATTAATTTTTTGATAAGATATTAAAAATTCTGATTAATTTCTTGAATAGAAACTTGCATTAATAGATTGAAAACAAGATTCTTCAGTGTGTTACAGATGCATTAAGAATATCCCAACTCCCCAAACGTTTGTATAGACATATTAACAAATTTTCTCATGGCGAACTTTAGAAAGGAATTCGATAAATAAGTTTGCTATAAAGTTTTGATTTGATAGTCAATCTGATTTTATATAAGCAAATTCAATTAAAAGTAATATAAAAGTATAAAAGCAACTTAATCTAAAATTAAGTCCGATTATGCTTTTTGAGAAACTTGGGAAAGCAATTAATTTCATTTCCGAAAGTTTCTGTCATGTAAAATAACTTGCTTCAGCGGGCGCCTCTATAGGTAGCGGAAAACTTATTTCACAAATATAAATACAAATTATAAAATAACACAAGTAAGAATGCTATAGTCGAGTATACCCGACTACGAAACTCCCTGTACCCAGGTCTGAAACATCCAATCACATCTACGTCCACTTACACATACATACACACATACACAAAGACGCACACACACAGGCGGCAAAAGTGGCTGTGCTTCTTCTTCCCCCCTCTCGCTGCATTACTGAATCTTCTTTCGTGAATAACTTCCGTGTTTATTATCCGATCGACTTGAAATTTGAACAGTAGATTAAGAGAGACTAAAGTATTGTACATGCAAATCTTAAAGCTGTATCTTGAAAATTGTTACTGTAAAACGGTTTTAATCGATTTGCGGGGGAACGGGGGGAGATATCTGAAATATGAAACAAACTTGATCTGCGTATGCTATACAGGTACCTACATTTAAAATTTGGTGTCTCTAGCTCTTGTAGTTGCTGAGATCTACGCGTTCATACGGACAGACGGACAGACGGACGGACGGACAGACGGAAAGACGGACAGACATGGCCAAATCGAAATCTTTTTTGATACTGATCAAGAATATATATACTTTATAGGCGCGGAGATGTCTCCTTCTGCCTGTTACATACATTTGCACAGATTTAGTACCCCCTTTTTACCCATTTTATGGGTACAGGGAGTAAAAATATTTCTGAACTGAATTGTATTCCGGAAGAGGCCCATTTATTTAACTAAATGGCTATGCTCGTATATCTGCATATGGCGCACAGTTTGAACTATATGACAAGTCGTGTGCATGCAATAAGGCAGCAGGATGTGAATATCCTTGGGAAAATACGCTTCTGTGAGAAACCACAAGTGACAATTGACTTTTGAGCATATGAAGCTGTGGTTTTCACTTGGAATTCTTGACAAAATCTTTTGTATTTTGTGCCACACGGAGTGTGAGCTGTCAAACAACAAATTCCATGTGTTTGTCGTAATGTAGAAGTTATTTATGAAGACGTCGACATAACTACAGATCAAAGGCGACACATGTTGCGCATATAAAAGTAAATTAAAGCCAAATGAAAAATGCTCGAAAAGAAATGCCCAAATATTTGGCATTCCAAATGTAATCTGATGCTGAATAAATACAACTGTATAGTACTCGACTTTGTCCCCCCCAGGATGTGGACAGGAAACAATGGCGTCAGAAGCAGGACTTGACATATGTCCAATGGTCGCTCAGCTGGACGCTTTTTAATATGCCGAATAAAGTCACTGCGTGCGGCATTTTATTAAAAAATGTGAATAGCAAACCAAAAAATAACAAAAAAAAATAGTAAACTAAAATGAAAATCAACAGGCTCAGTTGGTTTGCCAGGTTTGCCAGGTTCAGCAGTCTCTGCAGGCTTTGCAGGGGCGAAAGCATTTCAAGTGATATTCAAACAGTTCATTATGTTCAAATGACTATGGATATTTTAATTAAATATTTAGACTACTGGCCCTTTGCATGCCTCAGGTACTTAGTGTCCATCAAATGCCAGGATAATAAGCAAAGCAGCCAGTGTTGCCAAATCAATTTCAAGCGGCAGGATATGCCTTCGAATTTTGGGATGAGAAAATTAGAGAAAAGTCCTAATATACGTATTTGAAATCTTTTTTTAAAACTTTATTTCCTTTCCTTTGCTTCGGAAAGGGATTGCTTACTGTTTAAAGAAACTAAGGATCAGGAAATAGTGCTATCTCTTTCACACATTTTCACCTTTTCAAATGTTTTCAAATTATCCTTTAAGTGTTGACAATCAAGGGAGCTTAATAAATACGGTTTGTATTCTTTTCTCTAATTAGAAAGCCTAATTTGTCACTTTTCTTCATCCTTTTTTCATCTTAGTTGTAACCAAAGTGAATCGTTTCACTTCTGCTGACTTTGTAGTGTTGTTACTTTCTCAATCAGAGCTCTAAGCGTGTTTACGAAACTATTTAGAACCCGAAAATTAGTAATCCTTGGTGCTCTTCAAGCAAGTGTTTCTAAATATTTCTTCCCTAGAATTCATGAACTGTTCAGTGCGGTGAACTGACCTAAATCATCTCAAATTAAAATAGGAGTTTTTCATTTATTCATTCATTCATTTATTTCCCAATTTAATATACAGGTTTTTGAGTATTGACATTCTTTATCTAAAAGTTCATTGAAGCTGGCTTTTGCTACTTTAATATTGCCAGAAAATAGTTCTATATGTATATTTATAAATATGTTAATGCATATAGTAATATTTTATAGAAAGACTGAGTTAGTTGACGGAGATTTCTCCGAAATGCAAGGTCAATCCTTTGAAAAAGGTAGATCAAGTTATAGTACCTAATAGGAGTAGGCAAGATTTAAAGGCTTTTAACAATGCCAGAATATCCGTTTGCAGCTGAACTCCAGAAATGGTGAATTTTGATGGGGAAAAAGCTAAATTGGCAACGCTGCGAGCCACTGAACCACTGCCATAAGAGCACTCAGTACCGATAAGTCGTATTTATGTGCCTATATTATTCCGTACAAGCTGCCAATTTATTGGCCATGCATGTCAGTTAATTAGCTGTCCAAGCCATGTCTCATTTGGCCATTTCGTGATTGGCAATGCGCTTAACTTTTGCATCAGACTGACAGACACAGACATGCCTGTATGTGGCAACAGGTTTCGCCGGAAGCGGAAATTGTTTCTGTTTATTGACAAGTGCGCAACTCTTTATAGAGCTGCTGGCTTTGATATCTGATGATTATCCAGTACTTCAAACTCTTTGGATGTTTGACTTTTCGGCATATAAATAAATAAATATATCCATGTAAGCGCCTGAGCGTAAACTGCCAATTGCTAATTAGGTGCTAAATAGGTGCAAAATCTCTTGAAGTGTGAACATGCAATATTTCCAGCAATTATTACAAAGCCAAATTCACATGAAAATGCATTATATATAAAGTCCTTTATCAGGGATTTTATAAATAAATAAATATATCCATTTACTGCCAATTATAATTGCTTATTGTACATGCAACATTTTGATAAATATTACAAAACCAAATTCACATGAAAATACATTATATGTATAGTCAGGAATTTGTTTGTTTGATTGCACAATATTTCAATGAAAACTAAATCAATTCGCGCACATGTTTACTTCCTGTACCCATAAAATGGGTAAAAAGGGGGTACTAAATCAGGCGGATTTGGCATGTACATTACTTTAGTCACTCTTAATCTACTGTCCAAATTTCAAGTCGTTCGGATAATAAACACGGAAGTTATTCACGAAAGAAGATTCAGTGCTTCAGCGCAAGGGGAAGAAGAAGCACAGCCACCACTTAAAATGTTTCGCTTGCGCTGCGCTCGAGCTGTCGCTCGTGTGTGTGCGTCTTTTGTGTATGTGTGTGTGTATGTATAAGTGTACGTAGATGTGATCGGAAATTTTTGACCTGGGTACAGGGAGTTTTGCAGTCGGGTATACTCGACTTAAGCATTCTTACTTATTTTATACTCTTGCAGAGTCTTTAATAGTTTTGTCACCAGATGTGTAACGCATTCAAGAAGATCTTTCTAATCCCACAGACTAGTGGTGGCAAAAATGTCATTAACCGATTATTGAGTCATATGATTAATTTAAGTCGAGCGATTGTTAATCGCAAATAATCGAAGAAAAATTATATTAATCGATTAATCAATGATTTTTTATGATGATGTGATTAATTGAGCATATAATAATTTAACGATTCAATTAATCGGAGCCCATTTTGCAAAAAAAAAAATCGATTAATTAATCCATACAAACTAGCTTATGTCTTAAAACTTGGCCCAGATTTTTTTTTATTTTTGCTACAGGTTGAAAATTGAGTTTTCGTATAGAAAACATTGTTATAAGGTATAGTATAAGTATAAGGGTATATTTTCAGCACTTGATTTTTAATAATAATGATAAGATTAGAAAATGGTTGTATTACAATTATTTCTGTTATTAAGAGTATAATAAAAGCAATATTTTTGTAAACAGTCTCTGAAGTGTTCAATTTTCGTTAAAAATCATGAAAATATTTGCAATAATGTTGTAAATTGACTAAAAAATGTCATTTAAAGTCCTTCAACTCGCCAACAGCCAATTTGTAAGCGGAATGCCATTCTGCTGCTGGCTCTAGTTTGATTAATTCTTTGAATTTCATTTTTTCTGTGAAGAGTTGAAATTCTTATCACTTTGCTTTCAACAAAGACATCTTAACTCTTTGGTTTAAATCAAGGTACAGTTGAGCACATTTGTGCTTATTATCCGCTTGAAAGTCACGATTTATTTTGTATTTATTTATGTATAAATTTCACGGAGCTCAGATTTCCAATTTATTTGAATACTTCTTATTGGATTACTTAAATACAAGCAATGTAATTTGATGGCACTTGAAAGTCAGACATAGACAGGGAGAAAAGGGTGAATTATCCTGGCAGATACAATGTCCTGCCACACGCAGCAGACTCTCTGGCTTAATTAGCTAAATCCTGTTTTGTGTTCTTATTTCTTTACTTTATTTCGTTGCCTCAGAGTCCCTAATAGAAGTGTGCGACCATTCTATGCAACGAGCTTGGGGCAAGGACTGTGATTAATGTTTGCTTTTACCAGTACATAAGTATGAGTATATGGAGTACATGTTTGCGTATAAACCAAACAGTATTGGATGTCTTAAACATAAGACAATAAACATGTAGTACTGCTTCTGACTGTTCTTTGGGCATTTGCATTATTAATTTTAATTATAAAGCGCGTGTCTTCAATTCGCACCCCACAGAAAGAGAGAGCTCCACGGTAAAATTTCATTCGAAGGCCGCGTGTTGATGCTTTTCAACAAGCCCGTAAATATACATACAAATAATAAACAAATTTCGAGGCGCTTTTTGAGGTCGCCAACAGCTGTATTTTTTTGTTGCCTTTTACCCTGTGTAAATGGTTACAATGGGTAGAATAAAGTTGTGTGAGAAAACTCTGACGAAGCCCGAAGCACATTTTGAACGCAAATTTTAAATTTCAATCAAGCTGAATTTCGCTAGCTCATGTTCCTGTTTTTCAAAAACTTGTATGTAAAATGCTGTGCGATATAAATTCTACATTAAAACCCTAGACTAAGATATGGATTGAGTATATACAGTTGTATATATATGCCAATATATTACAAATATAAAAGAAAGACTCGCTTTCATACTCATGATTTTCAATTAAAACTTTTCTTCGGGGGTACTATGAGCCCTAAGGTGAACCCTAAGGCCCCCAATTATAACAGAGGCTACGTTTGCTGCCCCCCAGAATTCCTGCAGCTACCGAAAGTGGGTGTTATCGGCCACTTTGAGCAGCACTGCCATTGAATACAAATTAAAAACATAAAAAATAAGTTTCGATTACATATTATCGTATATACTCGTATATAAATTGATCTTAATGAAAACTATTTTAAATATATTCAAGGTAAGGGTGTGTAAATATTAGTTTTAAAACTTGAAAATATAAAAGTCAACGCATTTATATTGTAAACTATTATATATTTTTTAAATTATCGTTTCGATAACACTTCGAAGATATTAATTAAAATTAAAATAATACATAATGTAGAATGTAGTCTATCGATAGTAGCATAAACTTAAAATTTGTGACAACTAGGAGCGCTCGATCGATACTATCGATAGTTGGATTGATACGATCGATGGTTAGATTGATACTATCCATAGGTCGATAGTACGATCGATAGTTCGATATGTACTATCGATAGTTCAACCGATAGTTCGATTGATACCATCGATAGTTCGATCTATATTATCGATAGTTGGATTGATACGATCGATAGTTAGATTGATACTTTCGATAGTTCGATTGATAGTTCGATGTGTGCTATCGATAGTTCAACCGATAGTTCGATTGATACTATCGATAGTTCGATCTATACTATCGATAGTTCGATTGATAGTTCGATTGATAATGCCGATAGTTCGATTTATACCATCGATAGTTCGACTTACACAATCGATAGTTTGATCGATACTATCGATACTTCGATTGATAGTTCGACGATTCGATTGATAATATCGATAGTTCGATCGGTACTATCGATAGTTTAATCGGTCCTTTTTCAGGCACAAAGTTGTCTCGAAATGTTCCATTGCCATTCGATAATACTTACTATTGGTGGGTCTATCGAAGGTTTATCTGGAAACTATCAATACTCATTGATAGCTTTTTATTTTAAATATTATAATAAAAGATGGTGGAAGTCGATAACTTGAAGTAACTCGATAACATCGATAACTTGACATTACTAGCACAAGGTAAAACGATTGTCTTACTTCAGAACTGGGAACAGGGTATCTTTTAAGGCATAACTATTATCTCTTTAACTGTATCTGTGTGTTTATCTGTAGCGTCTTCTACTCACACACAGAAATGTAGGCTCTAACAGCGGCAAAACTAAACTCAAAATGTATTTGGCCCCTTTTAGTTGTGTTTGTGTTTGCAGTGAGTTTATGGTTATGGTTCACTTGGCCATGTTTCATTTAATGGTAGCCGAGTTTGCTTTTTGCACTTAAATAAATAACAGATAGCGAGTTTTTGCTGTGAGAACGTGAGGTTATGTAAATGCCCGTTGATTGGCAATTGGCGGCTTTAGGGTTCAAAAACCTGGCGAAAAAATATAAATTTTAAAACTGGCCGAAAAAAAACAATTTTAACAGCACATTTATATTTGCCAAAGGGTGCAATTTTGTTTCGCATTTATCTTTGTGGTCTCAACCTTTGTAGCTATATTTGAATTGTGAATTTCACTTAAAAATTTTCTCACCTCTGCGATTTTATTGCTGCCTGTTCTCATTTATTAGTATTAAATGTCTAGCCGTCTGCAAACTGCACATAAATTGTTCAATGAAGTGAAAGCATTTCCCAACACTCTTTACAAAAGCAATTCAAGGGTGCTAACTAATTTTAATACTCTGTTTCATACTTTTATTACACCCTATTCGGGGAAAACCTATGTTTTTTTTATATCGTATAGATAAAGTCGTAAAATTTGACGTTCACATAACTGCCGACCTTCTTGACAGGTATTGCTTTAGAAAATTACAATACCATCTTCCAGTCCTTCGTAGGTACAGTCTGCCGTCTTAACCTAGGTACAGTCATCAAATTTTGTATGGAGCCTAGTGATAACCTCTTTGACAGACTTGACTAAAAATAACTTTACCATATCCCTTACCAATCCCACAAATAAGCATTATAGTTTACTCAGCAAACAGAGTATATTGCAACCGAAACTTCCGACTGTAACGTTCTTACTTCTTAGGCTTATATTTAAATTTTATTACGACTCGTAGCTTGTATAATTTGTACTTAGTGTCTGTGAATAGTATGAATAAGTAACAGTAAGTAGAAGTAAAAGCTCTTGAGTTAAAGTCCTTTTTTCGCCTACATATAATTGTATTTTATAGCATCGATATTTTAAATGCGATGTCCTCAATTGAGCTTAAATGAGCATTGAGAGCCAGCCATCAGATGACTTGACTGAAATGAATGTTAAGTCGTTCGAATGACCACAAAAAAATATAAGAAAATATATTTGGGATGCTGACAATTAAATACCCTTACAGATTTATAGCTTAACTAAAGTGTTCAATGAAAGGTAATTAAGTAGAAATTATAAATAATTAATTTTTGGTTAATCGATCGTTGTTCTATTAGAAGCTATACTTAAACTATAAATACTACCAAGCTTTAAATCTGCATAGAAGCAGAGAGTCTCCCACTCCATAGTAAATAATCTTTCTATATTTTTAATTTCAATAACTTTGTCAAAACTAATTGAGTTGGCACTTAAATGTTTTCTAGGAGTTAATCATCTAAGAAATAAAAATGGTATATTCAGAAATGAATCAAATTGAAGTGTCAAATCCATCTAGAGGATAAAATATGACCAAATAACCAATTTGCATGTTTGTCAGTTATGAGAGTTGAAATATATGGTAAAGTCCTTATCCTTTTCAAAAATATATGTACTTACATACTTTATGAGTTCGCAAGTGCCTGTTTGAAAGCATTAAACATTCGTTGACGAAGTTATGATAGTCTCTGTCAGGGTATACACGGTACAAGGCCATTAATGTTTGTCATTAGTCAGCAAGGAATGTTAAAAAAATTGACTTTTGTCACGAGTTGCCACTTGATTGGCTTTAAGCTTTCAACAGTGCCTCATGGAGTCCATTAAGAAGGCAAGTGGCATCGTTTGAGAGCTCTTGAATCAACCAACTTTAAACTAAATGCATTTGCTGAGGAAAACAGCTCAAATGCCGATGACATCAAATATCAAATAAAATTACGCATACGCCGCATGTGGCATGAGATTGACTATTATTTACAATAGCTTGTTTGCAACCCACATCAATTGCGGCCTGTCAGTGGACATTAACTAAACTTTTAGTCTTTTTGCAACAATAAAGCTAGGTTCAAGAAAGTCACAGTCCCCTACGTTCCCCCGACTCCTTGGGCAGGACAGACGAGTGCGGGTCTATAAAAGTATTTCTAGCAAATTTGAACAGACACTTGAGCTAGAATTTTTATGAGCATGTTCGAATATGTGTTTCAATTCACATAAATGCGGACGTGACCAAAATTTGAAATGTGTTTAAGGTCCTCTAAAAGGCTGGGAAGGGACCAGCAAATGTATAAAAACTGTCAGCTTATGGAAATTATTTCCAAAATGTAACCATGTGTTTAGCCAGAGTTGTATCGATTGGTTCACAATAAGTTCGATTGAGCGAACGAAATTTCCAAGAAACTATCCTTAGGAATCAGTTCGAATGAACTACTCAAAGAAACTGTGTTCCTACTTGTAATCTATCTAGTTCGTTTTGATCAATTTAATGCGATTCTAGTTCGACATAGTTTTTATTTGTATTATAAGTTTATTTTCGAAATTAAATTGGAATGAAATTAAAGTTTCTTCTTCCTAGGTGCATAAATAATCAAATAAATTAGATAATATTATGTGTTTTCAACATTAAACTAAACGAATCGGAAAGAGACTCAACAAAGTGAAGGAAAGAAATTTAAGAAATGAACGAACTGAGTAAGCGAACTTTTGATTTGAGTCAACAGTTCTTTCACCAAACATTGAACTACTGAACTGAGTCTAAATCAATTGAACTAAAATGTACAATTCTGCTGCATAAAAAGCATATGGCTTAGATTCTGAACAACAGACTCCTTTTCAGCAATCCAACGAACCAAAAACAGCAACCAGCAAACGTTCCTCCTTTCGCCGCCTTTCAAGGAAGTTAAATGTGTTCGCTTTTAAGGATCAGTGTAAAATCAATTTGATATCTGTATGTGTTTGCGTTTGTGTATGTGTACATGTGGTTTGGCCAAGAGCACGTGCCCCAAAAAGACCCACGGTCCGGTTGGCATTCTAATTGAGCCGCACGGCCGTATCCCTGGGCAAAAACTTGGTACTCTGTTGTCGCCCTTTCAATGAAGATAAATTGTGACAGAGGCAGCAAAATAAATGACTTGCAAAAGCCAAGTTAACAGCCGCAATGCGATTTACAATTGAATTTCGCGGCTCTTGGCCATGCAACAGTCTCGCAGCTGTGAGTACGCGAGTATTACACTTAATGGGGTCTTTTGAACCTTAATTCACATCAATTTGCGTATTGGGTTTGAGTGTAATTGATTTGACTTTGGCTCTGGCACGTGCACGACCAGAATTCACAATATTATAAGCCAAATGCGTAGTTGTTGGCAAACACCACTCAGATTTGCGTTCTTGTTTCGCAGAATTTAATTATCGTTGAATGACAATGTCATTGTCATATGCAGCGCGTAACCCCATTTGGTAATAAGCCCGAGGCGCTTACCAGTTCAAGCTTAAGCTTAAGGGTTTGAGCACTCGGGAGACCCAGAGAGTCCCCAGCATAATTATAATATATAGCTAAAGTTAGACTTGTAGTACAATGCCAGGAGATCAAGGGATGGTTGCCAAAGCATTTGGCTTCGGCTTTGACTAGGAATCAAGCGAGAGGTGTTTCTATACTTTCATTACCAGGACAACCAAGCTTAAGTAATTGCGTAAACACTTGAGTAATTTTGTAAATGCTTACAAAGTAATTCAGACTAAATTGTTCTAATTATCTAAGTATTAATGAGTAATTGTGAATTGCGAGGCTACCCTTGCAATTATTTCAGACTTTATATCTGAACAAGTAATTACTGTTAGTAATTATGCTCTAAATACTGTATTTAAATGAGATCTTGAGTAATTGTAATTGAATTTGAGAAATTATAACTGAACAAGTCATTACCAATAGTATTTATGTATTTATTAAGTAATTGTAATTTGACAAGATAATTATATTGGGTAATTCTAGCGAACAAATTTAATTACTTTAAGTAATTGGTGACTTGAAAAGTTAAATTACGTAAGTAGTTTGACGTTAGAAATGTAATTACTTTAGTAATTATAACTTGAAATGTTTAACTATCCCAGTAATTGTGCCTGAAAATGAAAATACTGCGAATAATTGTGTTCTAAAAAAGTGTGTTGAAATGCTTTTGCAAAGTAATTATGCCTTGATAATGTAATTACTTAAAGTAAATGTAACTTAAAAATGTAATTACTTATGAATCTTATTACTTATTGGTCATATTACCTTTTAGTCTATTACCTATTAGTCTTATTACTTATTGTTATTAATAAGGAGGCGTTCTGCCCTCGTTTGAAATGACACCGAGCGGATGAGAAAGGCAAATAGCAGCTGTTACCCGTTTCAGCTGTTGCAATAAGCCACAAGCGGCAGCAACAACAACAATATTCCCGTAATAGCTTATCTAATGGCTGCTGCCAAAGCCAGCTAACATTTGTCTATTCACAATGGACACCCATTGCTGAGCTGGTCAATTTTTTGCCGTTGTTGGTCCATTTGCGGGCGGCATTCAGCAAACACCTGCCCCCATATATTTTTTTTTTTTGACCTTTGTGAAGGACCCTTGGGGCAGGTAAGCAACACTTGTGGTGGCCAGTTAAGTGTGGGCCGCCCCAAAAGTCAAATATTTGTACTGGTTAGAGCCCAAAGTATCAAATATTTGGGTTTCTTTTAATTATGGTAAAAGTAAAACCATTTTGGCATGTCACTGTCAGCTGTAGATCTAATCTACAAATAATACCAAAAGTTTATGTACAATACATGTGTAGAATTTGACTGTGGCACATTTCTAAGCTACCGCAATTATTGTGTACAATTTATTGACATTTATTTCATATGCATTTATATTTATACACTTCAAGAAGGTATTATAATTTGAAATTGCACTGTGTAACACATTGAAGGAGACGTTTCCGATTCCACAAATTAGTATATATATTCCTGATCATCATTAGCCGATTAGATCCAGCGATTGTTCGACTGTTTCTACGAAAAGATGCTTCGTCTTGGGTCCGGATCGGATCACTATAACATATAAATAGCTGCCATAGGAACGATGGTTTATATATTAAGTTTTTGTATGAACAACTTTTTTGTTTTTCAACCAATCGATGTTTTATTCTACTCCATTCAAGTAAAAAACAAACTTCTTCAAATTGAGAATACCATATCTTATTGATTTCATAGATTTCATGTGAAATAAGTTGTTGATTGATCAACTTTTTTGTTTTCACAAATATGTCAACAATTGTGCGTTATAGTAAACGTTTTATAGTTTGCTTAAAATTTATCAAAATCAAGAAACTAGATCTTATAGCTGCCATATTAATAATTGATCAAAACAGTAGCTTTTTTATGAAAATATTATTGAAACGGTATGGTTATCATTTTGATTATAAGATCTATATACTTCGAAAGAAAAGACTATGAGGTGTGTAAGAATACACAAAATTATTTTACTGTGAATAAATGAAATGAAATGAAAGGGTATTTAGTATATTCGGCTACGACGTTTGCTTTTCTTGATTGTTTTATTTATTCAGTGTGTCAGAACCTTTGTTTGGACACTGTTCTCTTAACAATTTGGCAGCGATTTATAGGAGTATGCAGCTCTGTGTCATATCCCTCCAGCTGTGCTCTTTTAATGTTGTTTATTTATCAAAAGTCAAAGGAAATTCAATTAATTTAACGGTAATGCCTGGAAAATACAGCTGCCGGCGGTGTTCGTGTTTAAATTAATCAAAATTGAACTCACACCTAGTTCCGGTAGTTTGGTGACATTTGGCACTTCAGACATGTTCTGTTTATCGGTAACTTTGATGAGGGTCGACACACTCCCAAGTGCCTGGCCCGAAGTCAAAGAAAGGTGGCAAATGCTGCAGTCAAAGGCGGAACATTTCAATATCCTGTAATACTGAAAGACTAATCTTAAGGAAAGATTGCTTTTTAGCATGGTTACGTTTCTCTAGAGTCATGACAATTGAAGTCAGGGATCGCAAATAAGAGTTATAAGTTAAAAAAATCAAAATGTTTGATATACTTTTTCGGGATGCAGCATCGTGGAAACAGGATAAACTTTAATTTTTATTATAAAAATTAATTTTAGCTATTATTTTTTGAATATATTTTTTACATTTCTGATAAAAATCAACAAATAATTTTATAATTTGTAATTAAAAAATGATAACCGTTGCGGTTCCTGATTTGAATACGCTACAATTTAAATTTCGTGAGCTTTCATGTGCTTTCAAAGCTCTTGGCTTAGCTTTAATGTGCTTTCAAAGCTTTTTGTTAATAATATGCAGGAAAGCACTCTGATGAACAACAAGTTTTTAAAACAAAGCTTTCATGTGCTTTGAAAGCTCCTTAGAGAAAAACAAGTGGGGAACATAAAGCATAATTGCATAATAAATGTAATTCATACGAAATTCCAATTTTTAGCTTGTTATAAAAGTTTCCGCAAATTGAAGATACCCCAGCAGCGTTTTATATAGGGGTGTAATAAAAGCCCGAATCAGGATGGCAAATGTGAACTTTGTCAACTTGTTAGCCAAGTTTTGCGAACTTGAACTTCGTTGCACATTTTGTCGCTGGCCTTTCCCATTTGCCATGTTGCCGCGAGCAAACTCATTATAACTTTAATAATTTGTATCTTGAGCTATTAATTAAGTAAATAAGCGTGCTCGTATAAAAGTTGAAGCAGCAGATTTAATGTGCCCATGCCACTTGTCACTTGCCACTTGCCACTTGCCACTTAAGTACCATTTGGCTATTAATTCCTTGGCCAAAACGCAAATCACCAAAGTTTTATTTACGTGCCACGCCCCCTGGACAGAGCCGCCCATGTCAGAATCGAAATGGAAAAGATCGAACAGAATGTTTAAATTGAATATGGCTGATGCCAATTTAAGGCCCCCGCCAAAATAGGCAAAAATAATATGTGGGTTCATTTAGAATTTCGAAAATTGGGCGCAAATGAATAAGGCTTATGACGGCAACAGAGACAGCCAAATTGAACAAAATTGCTAACGAAATAAATAATAAAAAATAACTAATGATAATGTATGCGCACACACATATTAATTGATGTGTGTGTGTGTGTGTGTGTGTGTGTGTGGGGTGTTGTGTGAGATAGCAATAAAATTTTTCATTGGCTTAATTGTCTGAGTAATTATGATTTTATATTATATTCTTAACGTGCTGCTTACAATTTAATGCAGCGCAAAAATGTGCAAAATGTTCCAAAATTCTATTGTAAACAAATATATATTTATTTGCGCATTCGCCGGCTGTGCTTGAAGTTTTTAACTATACATACATACACACACACACACATATATATATATATAGACAGCATGTGTACACGGTACATGAGTATAAATAGACATTTTCTATTTGAAAAGTTTCAAAACATTTTTGGTTGCTTGAAGCGACCTCTCAACGCTTTAAGCTCTGCATATTTAAATAGAATGTTTTCTTTCTTTCTTTTTTTTTGTGTAAAACAGATTACATTTGTACGTGCTTTGCGCGTGGCATATTAAGGCAGCCATAGGAAATATTGTAATATATATTAAGGAAATCCCCATAAATAACACTGTGATACAAACTTTGCAAAACTGTAGGGAAGAAGGAAGAAGCCCTAAATGTAAGTGGCAAACAAATATACAGGCCGCTTCCTGTTTTCGAGTACTTCTAATTCCAAATTGTTTTAGACTTAAGGTTTTTTAAATTATACTCGAATAGTTTCCATTTCACTGGCATACTCACAAAAGCCGAATCCTTTCAAGCCGATTATTTAAGCTAGCATTTTTGTTTATTTCTTGGGATTCACGACAATCGGAAAATTCAATATAATTAATTGTAATCAAAATACTTCTTCTCTATCTATACGGACATGTGTAAATGTGGAATTAAATGATTATATTATTTTAAAAACAATTATGCTTAGGAAACGCGTGCAAAACTGCGGGTATGAGCTAGTTTTTTTTATCAACTTTATATCTTTACAATATTATCGAAAAACAAGTAAGAACGTTGCAGTCGGACGCACCCGACTACAGAATACTATGTTCCTAGTCCTATATAATTTGGTTATTTGTGTGTTCAGAAAGAGACGCGAAAAAACTGCACAGGTTTGGAAGATATAGATTTTGCTCCTTTGTTGGGGAGGGGGTGGGGGTGTCCAAAAATTTTTGATGCAGATTTGTCCAGGGGGTCAACATTAGTCTGTGTGCCAAATAAGGGAACTCTATCTTTGAAACTGTAGGAGATATACCCCTTGAAAAACGTGTTTTGGGGATATCATATGTCGATTTGTGGGGGTGGGGGTCAAAATTTCAATCTCGACACTTCATAAATTGACGGTATACACCAACAGGTGTACCAAATTTGGTTGCTCTAGCTCAAAGATAAAGTCAAAAAAATTGCGTTCATACGGACAGACGGACATTTCGCAAACCCAATATACTATTTTCCTTCGGGAACATAGTATAATTAATTAGGAGAAATAAATAGAATTGAAATGCCATATCAAAGTAGAGTTTAAGCAATGACTAAAAATGCATTTCCTATACAAATCAGTTTGGTTTTGACAAAATTACAGTAGGTTGAAGTCTAGAAAAAATAATTTCTACAAAGTTCAGTTTTTGCAAGTTTTTACAAGCTTAAATTTATGGAAAATCGCAAATACTTAATAAAGTTTAAGTGCCAAGTCAATCTAGTGGGTAAACCACGAAAAAATTGCATTCTGCATAGAAATTGGACTAATTTTGACAAAGTTAAAGTAGATTGAAGTCTAAAAGGACATTTTCTATATAAGTAAGATCCTTAAATATATTGGAAATATTAGAGAAATGCATAAAATTTAAATGCCAAATCCTTCTAGAATCTTTAATTATATATTACAAGCTTCCCTGTGATTCGCACCCGGAGATTTGTGTCAGGAGCCAGCACTCCAACACTTAACCCCCAACACAACCCCACTTAAAATCGCTCCAGAAGTTCTGAATGTTACTCCACATTGTAATGTAAGAGCATGTGACGGCTACTTTAATACTGCAATACACTTTATACCACAAATTTGCTAGTATTTGGATTCCGTAACGAATAAAGGAGATTTTATATTAAATGTGAAAATCTGTAAAATGAAGGTGCATGCGAATACCTTCCACAGAACTATGCCAAGCTCGCCACTTGGCTTTGAGATTGTGCCTCAGCCGTGGCAGCTTCATTCATTATGCATTCGTTGACAGTCTGGGAGGGGGCAAGAAGCTTTACATCAAACCTGCTGGGCTATATTTAATGTAAGTACACGTCCCTACAAAAAGCGAGCACCTGAAAAAGTAGCAAATTCTCAAGCTGCACTAAGCTAGAAAAGCGCACAGAATTCACCACCTGAGCACTTGAACTTAATAAAATGAAACAAAATTAAAATGCCAAAGCAGCGATGATGTTGATGACGTTGAGGGAGCAGGCAAGTTTGAAAAATAAAATATATATATCGCAAAATGAATACAAAAACTTACTTACTTTGCCCCTATTCACGCCCATCAAAACTGCTTTCGTATTCCCTGCCCGTCAGCACTTCCACACACAATCTACGTCATTTGCATAATTTTCAATGAGATCCTGCAAAGCGGATGATGAGGCCTGGATTACAGCAGGGTTTTCCTTTCTATTTTTATTTTTTTTTTTTTTTGTATATCTATGCACTGATATTGTTGACTTGCTAAGTTGGCCGGAAAGTTTTCAAAGCGCTGCAATTTCCTTTTTTCTTTAATTCTTGTTATTATAATGACAGAACATTTAGTGCTTAGCAGGGCTAATGGCCGCTTAGCGTGGATAACAGATGTGGAGTGGACTTTGTGGCAGCTGTTTTCAATTTCAAAGCTAATTGGTACACCCTTTGAAAAGAGAACACATTACAGCCAGCCAGTAGAAAAAGAACTTTCAATAGCAGTGCAAAGTAGTTAGCCTTATGTTATGTTTCGTGCCACACGTTGGGCGCCACCACATTTTCTACATTTCATGTACAAGTTACTTCAAACTTTCATCTAAAGGTTAAGTACTCATTTATTTATAATTTATTTGCATTTTAATGGACTTTGTAGCAACTATTTTATGTTGTATAGAAGGTGTAGAAAGTTCAATTGCAGAACAAACACTTAACGTAATTTCTAATTGTATTATACACTAGCAGGTATTTCCTAGCTTCGCCCGAACCAAATGTTTTTCATAAAGTTCTTTTCTGTTTTGTACACTCCTACTTTTCATATTAATCCTACTCCCAGTACAGTTGAGCAGTAGTTATCCAGAGTTTTAAAGCCCAAAAAACCATAAATTTCACTGACCTTGACATCTAACAAATCCCGCCCGTAGAGATCAATAAAAACAATTATTGTGTTTTGTGTTTTATTATTGTTATTATTGTTTTTTTGTGTAGAGCTTAGGCAATGATTTTGAAGTGAATGAAAATGTCGATTGCAACAGCTTTCCACCCATTTTTCGACCATGGAGGTGAATTTTTCAAAATCGGTAAAGAGTGTTTCGGAAAAATTTTTGTATAGATCATTGAATATGAGTTTGAAGCCTATTGTATGGTAATCTAAAAATATTAATACAACAGTTTTCTGCGAATTTCCATACTTCCGCACAGAACTTTCCGGAAAAGTATTTAAGAGTGCCAAAGAGGAAGCTACTGTACAAATTGCAGATTTCTAGCCTCTACCGTTTGGACAGCCCGTGAGTCATCAATCAGTCAGTCAATCAGGTTAAAGAGTTGTATATGCATATATTTAGTAGCGTGTTTCTGACCGAGATTTTTTCCAAAAAGGTATTCCGTGGTCAGGTTTTTTCCTTTCCTTTTCCTTTTCCCTTTTCCTTTGAATGGATTTCGTGGCAGCAGCTGCCAAATAACATACTCGCAAAAGAGTTCAAAAGCTGGCAGCCATGGATTCTGCATGTGACTGAAGCTTAATTGGTACTCACATTCTGAGTTATCGAATTTATGATACTTCATTGAAGTATGCTCAACAACTGAAACAACTTATGTTGAACTGGTTGCGAAGTTATCCAACTGAATCTCTCAATTAGTGAAGGTTTTATTGTATTACCTACCTCCTTGACTGCCTGAGTTGTTATCAAGTCGTGGCTTAAACAACGGGTTCCATAGTTAAGTGCAGCTGAGTTCACTGTCTATGGACATAAAGATAAAGTTTTTCACTGTTTTAAATCGTAAAAATAAAACTTGCCAGACATATACGAGCTTAACTTTCACCTCCTTCGCCAAAGGACACAGACTAGGAGCAAATAATTGTGGCTGGAATGCTGGCATTAAATGTGCTTAGCTTAATTGAGTTTGGTCTGCAGTTGTCCATCTGCAATTTGCATTTGAATGCTGCAATTAAAATGGCGCGCCTCATTAAACATAATCAGTGAATTGCAAAATAATCGTAATGCACTTAGCCAACGGGATGACAGTTCCTTAAAGCGGATTAAGTAAATTAAACAGAATTGTCATTTTGGTGTAGCAAAAGCTACTTACACAGTTCAAGTATGTGTGCTATGCAAGAGAATGATCGACTTTCAGATACCCAGTTTTGAGGTTTGTATCTAAGAGAATTTATGTAGAAATAGTCGCAGTTCAGTATGCTTTAAAAGCGTTATACGAGCCTTTTAATTGGCAAGCCAAGTTTTTTTTTTGACAGTTCAAATTTCAATGGCTTATATTTATGTCTATGATAACTGATTATGCAAGCTTGGACTTTTCTGGTAAGGTTATTTAATTACCATTAATTTTATATCAAAGCATACATCAAAACTGAGCATTTCTATTTCAATCAAAGCACTTGGTTAATAAATGAAATATTTGAGACCATTCTTAAGTGGCACGTCGAAATCTCAACATCCTTATACCATTACTTATGAAATTTTGACTACAATTTCACTTTTTACTCCCTGTACCCATAAAATGGGAAAAAGGGGGTACTAAATCTGTGCAAATGTATGTAACAGGCAGAAGGACATCTCCGACCCTATAAAGTATATATATTCTTGATCAGTATCAAAAGAGATTTCGATTTGGCCATGTCCGTCTGTCCTTCTGTCCGTCTGTCCGTCTGTATGAACGCGTCGATCTCAGCAACTATAAGAGCTAGAGACACCAAATTTGAAATGTAGGTACCAGTATATCATACGCAGATCAAGTTTGTTTCATATTTTAGATATCTCCCCCGTTCCCCCGCAAATCGATTAAAACCGTTTTACAGTAACAATTTTCAAGATATATCTTTGGGATTTGGCATGTACAATACTTTAGTCTTCTTAATCTACTGTCCAAATTTCAAATTTTCGATCGGATAATAAACACGGAAGTTATTCACGAAAAAAGATTCAGTGATGCAGCGAGAGGGGGAAGAAGAAGCACAGCCACCAATTAAATTGCCTCGCTTGCGCTGTCGCTTTTGCCGCCTGTGTGTGTGCGTCTTGTGTATGTGTGTGTGTATGGGTAAGTGGACGTAGATGTGATTGAATGTTTTAGACCTGGGTACAGGGAGTTTCGTAGTCGGGTATACTCGACTATAGCATTCTTACTTGTTTTTGGATAAGAATTTAATTTTTTGTGCAATGTGTTATCCCTAATGCTGCTGACGCAGCGTCAATTCTCGTTATGTCAACAATTGACATCCAAGGTCAACGCATTACTTGCGTTTACATTAGTTGACTGAGTTGACAATAAAACATGTTTGTCAACTAGGGTTGACTAAGTTGATAACAACATTGACTTAATTGTCAACTAGTGTACATTCAGCACAAGTCAGGTAAAAAACAAATAAAATAACGACGGCTACTCCCAGGCAGAGGGTGGAGTTGAGCAACGATTCTCATGAATCCATTAAAAGATATTCAGAAAATGGAATCTTTGAGCGCACAAATCAAATTTCAAGTGTTCGGGTTGAGGGCTGATATTATAATTAATGAACTCAACCAAGAATTATGCATACATAATTCGGACTGTTTTATACATCTTTACGCATAAAACGCAATTCCCAAATTGAAGAGTACAGGGTAGACAAAATAAACAGCAGACTGTTTAATGAACTGTGACAAAAGCTTTGAAGCATTTTAAATCAATATGTATTGTCTGTCAGAAATTGAATTCGTCTTTAGTTGAAAGCTTAAGCTATGAAAGTGTTAATGTATACACAATGTTCCAGTGGCAAATGGGGTCCTGCAGGACGATAGTAACTGCGCAAAATATGTCAAACATCAAATTATTGCGTAAAACAAAACCTGTTGGGGCAAGCTTCAATTTGCATAAATGGGAACGTAATAAATGAAGGTAAATGAATTGGCAGTTGCCACGACATAAAGGAACTATAACATGGCAAATAGGATAATATTATGACGCATTTCGTTCCGTTCGGTTATCCTTTAGCTGCATATTGTAAAACCATTCAATTATAAATTGTCCTTCGGCTTTCGTTTGTTATTTATTGCGTTGTCATATTAAAGGCTGCGAGTTGAGTTAATCATGACCAGACATAATTAAATTTATTGTTCCAGCTTGAGGCAATATCGGACCCTGTCTGGCCGCGGTTTTAGACAAATAAATGAAGCAGGCTTTTGTACCATCAATTTTGGTTAGACGTTTGACAATAACAAGTCAAGTTCTGTTACCCCAAGGCTAAATTCGAACTTGGGTTGCTTTATAAACAAACCTTGTAGACAGGGTTAATATAATAAAGTTCTTCAAAAGTGTGTAAAGAAGGAGGCATCTCAGACCCTTTACCTTATATATATTCTTAATCAGTCTCTCTCTGTTTGTCTTCCATTAGTCTAAGCTGCCAAAAATGTAGCAGCACAACAACTTAAGTAATAAAAGGTTACTAATTACTAAAAATTAAAAACGAAAATAATTTCGGAAGCTAACAGGCGTTGGGTATGAAATAAGAAACAAAGTGTCTCAAAATACATAAAAGGAAAAATTAAAAAAAAATATAAGAAAATTTAAAAAAACAAGTAAGAATGCTATAGTCGAGTATACCCGACTACGAAACTCCCTGTACCCAGGTCTAAAACATCCAATCACATCTAAGTCCACTTACCCATACACACACATACACAAAGACGCACGCACACAGGCGGCAAAAGTGGCTGTGCTTCTTCTTCCCCCTCTCGCTGCATCACTGAATCTTCTTTCGTGAATAACTTCCGTGTTTATTATCCGATCGACTTGAAATTTGGACAGTATATTAAGAGAGACTAAAGTATTGTACATGCCAAATCCTAAAGCTATATCTTGAAAATTGTTACTGTAAAACGGTTTTAATCGATTTGCGGGGGAACGGGGAGATATCTGAAATATGAAACAAACTTGATCTGCGTATGCTATACAGGAACCTACATTTCAAATTTGGTGTCTCTAGCTCTTGTAGTTGCTGAGATCGACGCGTTCATACGGACAGACGGACAGACGGACAGACAGACGGACATGGCCAAATCGAAATCTCTTTTGATACTGATCAAGAATATATATACTTTATAGGGTCGGAGATGTCTCCTTCTGTCTGTTACATACATTTGCACAGATGTAATACCCCCTTTTTAGCCATTTTATGGGTACAGGGATTAAAAATCTCTGTCTCTGTGAACACGCTAGTCTCTGGAACTATAGGAGTTAGAGCCATTAAATTTGGTATGTGGGTCATCGTATACAGTTGCTTACCTTACGACTCCTTTAAACATTTTAGAAGTTAATTTTATTGAAAAATATTTAAAATTACGAAATTTTATTTCCAATTAATGCCAATATTTTTATATATTTTTAAATTTTATATTTTTGTTTTTCACAATTTGGTTTCATATGCGAAAATTGAGAACATTTTTGAGTTGTAGAGTCAGACGTAATAAGAATTGTAGAGAGTCATCCTTTAATGTTCAGGCATTATTTATGGAGCTACCTAAGTCCTGAGAGCAGACTACCTCCTAGACGAGCAATATCCCTTACTGTTTGCAAAGCTTAGAATCTAATTTCAACTACACAACGCAGTTTTCAAATCCAAACAATCACATATCCAATCGCTGTCCATTGTCAGCCGATTAAAAGGTCAATTTGTAAAATTGCAGGATCAATATTGGCCAATGGTAAGCAGCCCAGTTCGATGGGCCTTATTAAGTGCATACAAACACGACAGACATTAAGCAAACAGTACGGGGAGAAACAAAGGGCGAAGCGGAAGGACTCCACTTGAGTTATGCTTGCCTTGATGAATGTGTACTGCAGGAGACAGGACTGGTAAATCAAATGTGGAGACAAAAAAAAGTATGATATTTGTATCACTTATAGCAGGACACGTTTAATGATTCGCGTCGAGCTGCCCCGCCACTGTGACGCCCGACGGGGGAACAGTATGAAAGCAGGATATTCCGGCAGGACAACAGCAATCCTATGATTTATGGGTTAGCACATTCTCGGCGTGGTTTCATTTGTCACAACTAGCAGCCAGCGCGAACCACACCTCTCTTTTTTGGACAGCGCAAAGAAAGTGACATTGACAAAAACTAACAACTAAACAGAAACTCGACTTGTGTATACCCGCACCTTGATTTGACCTTAACAAATCGATAAATAACTTGTTAATATTATAAGTAATGGGCGTGAGCTTGTATGCCAAGCGATTTGTCAACCTACTTGCTCATTAATTGCAAGTGCTATACAAATATGATATGCCCTGTTTGGTGAGTATACATAGGTACGGGTATGGAAAGGGAAACAAATCACCAATCAGAAATAATATTGCTATTCTCAGCGGGTTTCCTTTTGTTTTTGGCATGACATTCAATATTGTCCCATACACAAACATAAACATATTTGTTTGATTCTGCTGAATTCTCGACCTTGGCTATCAGCTTGAATGCTAAAACCAAGTTACATAAACTAAGAAAATTTGGGTTCATAACCAATTAATTAAAACGAAACTACTTTGAAGATAACTTTCAATGGCTTGCCACCAATTACTTAAACATTTAAATGCCCAACAACAACAAGATATGATACAATTTCAAAAGCAACAAATCACAGAATTCTTACATCTTCAAAGGCTGCCTGTGTAGTTTACTTCCAGCTGTGACAGTCGTTGTTGCAAGAGCTAGTTGTAAATTAACTGGTAATTGTTCAAGTTTCAGCGTGTTGCCAGAGCAACAGGCAGCTGAAGAATCCACTAAAAGCCAACGGGACGCATACTTAATTTCGCAGCCAAGGGATTACAGATACTTTCAAGCAGACAGCTTGGCATAACAACACTTCCGAGCAATGCCAGCAAAAAGTTAACCCTAAGTGCTTTACTATGCGTGCAATATGAGATTTCTTTTTATAAGTAACCTTCAGCTTAAAAGCGTTCCTTCTGAATAAAACACAATAATAAATCCTTTTGCTGCGCAACCATCAATCGCTTGGACTTAAATGGAAAGTATCTTATGGCGCAGCGATTGTGTAAATCATTGAAAAGCCTCATCTTCAAAATGCAAAAACGGAAATACTTTATATAAATATGGAAGAATATTTTATGGATTTTATAGTGCAAGTAAATGGGGCACATTGTTTGAAATTATAGATAAATTTAAATAACAACATGTTCCAAATTCATATTTTTAAGCTTGTATAGAAGTAATAAATCAAGCAATCTTTTGAGATGCCTGTTTTGTTTTTCTACTACACAGAGAGAAATGTTAGTCACTGTTAATTGTATCATAAATTTAATTTAGAACCGTTGTAAGTCAGCCAAGCGCCTTATGCATTTATCATGCATAATTTCTAGAAATCATGACTTCTTGTGCATAGATATTGAGTTATTGCTTATGAAACACGGCACCTAAATTATAAAAGTATAAATTATATTTTAAAATGCACGTATTCGTTATTATTCATACAATAGTTATGCATAACAATACATAACTTATGAAAACTAATGCATAAAATAAATTATATTTAAAAATGCACTTGTTAGTTATGCATTACAATTACATAATTTATGAAAATTAATGCATAAAGTGCATAGCTCCTATATATAATGAAAATAATTCCTAAATACTGAATAAAATTTCTCTCTGTGTGTGTCCACTCAAAGCCTACGTCAATGGCCTTCACCCACAATCAAAAAGCTTTCTAAACAACATTTCTAATCCTAGAAAAATGCATTTCAATAAAAGTATTTTCTGGCAAGATTTTAAACTTCAAGAGCAGGTTACCATCGAGAACCTCTTTACTCGAGTTTCTAAAAATTTAAATGGTAAGAGATTATTTGAAACAGACAGTCTTATTCCAAATTTTATATAGTTAATCAGCCTTAATAAAATACTACACAAACATATGCATATTACTTCAAATATATACTTTTTATATACAGTTGTTATCCCTGCAGTCAGGCAGTATTCCATACAATATGTGTATGCACATACTCTCGTAAATTGACATATTTTCCAAACACTTGATGCCTGCTGAGTCCTTGCAGACAGTTCAATGTAATATGCGCGCTGATACTTGACCTTGGATCGCATCCCTGACGCCTCTTGTTGAGTCGGAATTATCAAGATACGAATACGATGTGATTATGCTAATAAAGCGCCACAGCTTTAATGCTATTAATGATAGTGATGATGATAATTCCAGCACCAGACGGGAACATAATAACGAGCACAACGAGAAGATAATCTCAACTAAGAGCTACTTAGGACTGCGACAGCTTACAGTTCAGTTCAGTTATTTTGGTTGTTGTCCTGTTATCGCCTTGGACTGCGCATAATTGTTATGCTTTTCACTCCCTGCACCGTAGAAAATGGCGAACAGGAGATAATCTTGATCTACTGTGCAATTTTTAATAATAAACTCCAATGTTATTCAAAAATCTATTTCCGTATTGCTGAGCAGAGCAAAACAGCACCACAGACGTCACCTGAAATGCTCTGCTTGCTTGCAGTGCCGCTGAACGTTTAAAGCATATGTGCCTGGGAATTCCAGACCTGCGTAAGAGTTTACACGATTAGAGTATTCTTACTTCTTTATGTGAGTATACTAAGATACATTCGTAGCCTTTTTTATACGAGCAGAGAACTGCTTGAACTGCTATCCTAATTTTCGCTGCGTCTGGCATTGTGCGGACGCTGACTTGGCATAGAAATTTGCAATCGTCGCCTTTAGATTTAACCCTTATACGACCAGAGAATTTCGAATCGTTGTTTACCAAAGCAACACCAGGGAGTATTATGTAGAATTTGTAAAAAAATGTGTGAAGTATTGCATTCTAAATATGATGTTCATATAGTAATATAATCACATTTGAAATGATGTCAATTTTAAGCCAGAAAGTCTTGATACATTCGTAAGAGTTCTGTTAACCAGATACTTTTTAGGAAAAAGAGAAAACCTTAGTTCTCAAGCGAGAGTATACCATATATTCATACAGAACCGGAGTATTTAGTAATTTAATTTAGATAATATAATATTTATAATACTAAATAGTAGTACAGTCAAATACGATCAACAGTGGCGATAAAGAGATGGTGATAACTGAAAGCGCTTAATCGCTACTATCGATAGGTCAATCGATAGTTATGTGCCCAGTATCTACGCTAGACAATCGAATTGGTTACTTTTTGAAATACCAAAAACTCAATTTTTGCACATTCTTTAATGTTACGGACTATCAAAAAGGTGTTGCCAATGGAATTAATATTAATATAAAAATCAAATTACCTTATATTCGAATGGTTTTCGATACTAAACTGATAACCTAAGGGTTAACCTAGTAATGGTCTGCTGCAACCGTGCCTTTATGGAGCTCATCCATTTGATTTGCGCGCCTTAGTAGACAGCGTTTTTTGTACGCCTTGTGAATCAAATACCGGAAAAAAACTCTTTTCGATGATACATAAAATGTTGTTGCTGGCGCTGCCTGCTGCTTCAACAAGCCTTAAATGAAATGAAAATCAATGTAGCGTAAACGCACACAAGCACACGCACATCCTTTTTTGTTTTTTTTTTTTTTGGCGTTGTGGCATTCCACACACACAGACACACACACGAGACACACGCATACGCATACCTAAGAGCAATCTGGGTTAATGCTTACCTAGAAATGTTCGTTTTCTCTTTTGACGGGTGCCAACTTTTCCATTAGAAAAGTTAATGCTACACATGAAAGATTAAAGGTCGAAGAAAATGCCGTGTGCTCAGTTATTAAGTTAGCCACTTGCTAATCTTCATACACACTGGGTAAGAGGGGAAGATGAATGATGGAGAGAGATCTTAAATGGGCATTTAGTAGTGAATACTTGTACATTGGCTTAAAACAATTTGTAGCATACTTTTTGGGGCGCCTGAAAATCTTTTTTGTTTGCCCTGAAACAATAGTAGTGCTGCGAAGGTTCATCGAGCTTGTTCAACTGACAGCTAAAGCGCTTTAAATTGTTGACTCACTGCATAAAAAACAAATGATGGGTCAAAGTCCAACAAACTCCTCTTTGTTTCGACAAAAGTTTCGCACAACATATGTACTAAGGTCGTACGTACTACGTAGTTATAAAATAAGTAAAACGTAAAAGTGCAACAGTCGAGTGTGCTCGTTTAGACGACAGTTTTTTCAAGTATCCTTAACACACACACACACATATACACGCGAGTCAAGTTGTGCGACAGCTGCTTCAATTTTGCGTACCTTCTCTGTTTTTTATGCCCTTGCAGAGGGTGTAAAAATGTTGTTACGGAATGTGAGTTGTCTTCGATAAAGTATGTATAATTTCTGCTCTACATCTTGTTTTACTTTTGGCTACAGCTAGTATATAAGTCGGAATCGGCTGTATCGAATAACTATATCAATATTAGCTCCACATATGGTATTATTATTATTTTTTACCACATTTTTTTTATTTTTTTTTTAATTTTTTTTTCTTTTATTTTTTAATTTTTTTGTTTTTAGAAATTCTTGTTTCCCCCTAAAGATATCCTAACCAGACTCACCATATCTAAGTTGTATTATGTTTTATACAAGCTGACTAAATTTTGTCAGAATCGCACCACTTTATCATAGCTGTCATAGGAACAATCAGCCCAAAATTGAGTTTATAAATGAAAACATTTCCCATGGGCATTTAGCTTTGGTATTTGTTTTTGCTGAAAACGCTTGTCATTAATTCGTTGCAATTGGGATAGTCTATCAATATTGTAATATAAACTTGATATTCATGTACCAAATTGTATGCATGTTCCAGTTGATGTTAATAAAGCACATATAGTTGCCTCCCTCCGCCTCTTACAACCGTTAACTCCGCTTTAATAATCAGTGTTTTAATAAAAATGCAAAATCTTTATTTTATTGTGGGCAAGTAAAAATTGTTTTCGCTTGTCTATCATATTTATTATTTAATTTACACTTTATATTCAAGTTTAATTTCGTGTAGGCTTTTAAATTTTTTCCATAAATCTGTGTATTCAATTATCTTTTTTGATTCGAGTCAGCACTGTAAATATTAAATAAATAAATACGCTACCTTTAAAGGGAAAATAATAGTATATTGCGTGTGTGTGTTCATATAAAAGAAATTGTTTTCACACTAATGAAGCTAGATCATTGAAATTTGGTAAACATGTTGTTATATTTATATCCTGGATCTTTAAAGTATTAAGAAACTTTTGTACCGCCCCTGCCCGCACTCTAATTAATGAGTATTATCTTAATCTTACACTTTGTTTGATTTTAGAGCAATTCCAACCCCAACCCCCAGGCTGCAATGCCATTAAATATTTCCTACTGTTTTCAGTGAACATTCTAGCTGAAAACAATGGTCGAAGCTTACAAATGTTTTGATGTTGTTTCTTTGTTAGCTAAAAGTACTATTTGATAGCAAATATTTCAATAGTTTGCAATTGTTTTCATCTTAGTTAGTAGCTTGTGTTGTAAGAGCTGAAAGTTATTCTAGAGTGAAGGAAACTTTTCCTACAATATTGAATACAATAGCACTGTGTATGAACTAAACTATAAAACTAATAAAATTATGCTTAAAACCTCATATTGACAGCTTTGTAATTGAAGCGAGTTTAATGAGAAATTCAATTAATATTTTGATTTGGAACTGATAAAGCTATGCGGTCCGTTTGTATTATATGTGGTTACTTGATGTCTGTCATGTTATTAGCATACACAAGCCTATCATAAAAATGCAAATGTGATGTGAGAAATGTATCATGAGCATAATAAAAAGACATTAATGGGATGATAATAGAGGGAATCAATCAAACGTAAACTGAGTCATGCAAAACAAACAATCTAACAAGCAATGTTCAGTGGCATATGGCAGATGTTGAAAAATAAACAAAAAGCATGGCGTTATAAGGGAGTGCTGGACTGGAAGGTACCCTGTATGTATGTGAAACTACATCTGTATATAAATATGTAAGATACAGGGTAACCTTCTGTCTTTAATAACTGTTGTGTTATTGTGCAGATTCTGTGATTAGTAAAGCATAATCTGTGCTTGACTTGGGATAGATTTATGTCCGTAAAGCATAGATTTATGATTAGTATATCAAGGATCGATTTTGTGCCTAATTCTTGTACCAGCTATGCCTAAAATGTATGACTTTTGACCACAATTATCTCGGTGTGGTGAGGAAATTTTGAGAGAATAAATAAGAAAAAAAATAAATTAAAAAACAATAAGTTTTTATTTTTCAAAATGCGAACGATACTGACGTAAAAATGATGCATATCTATTTTACTTAGGTTATTGATATACTTATAGACTATAATAGGAAAGTTATATATTTCATATAAAACTTATACTGTCGTATTTTGATGCATATCTATTTTACTTAGGTTATTGATATACTTATAGTATATATTAGGAAAGTTATATATATCATATAGCTAAGAATGTTTCCTTCTGCATTTTTAATGACATTTGCAAGCAATTGTTTAAGAACAGGGTATAGATGAAATCGTAATATATTTTGACAACTGTTTGAATTATTTACTCTTTGTGTCATTTGATAAATGAACATCAGACAGCGATTTCTCATGCGGTCATTAACGGTGCTGTGTGTTGTTCTTTTTGTTATTATTTTTTAGCACTTTTTATACTGGCGCCAACAATTTGCATAATTAAAGCCTTTGACCAGATAGCGAAATAAGATAACGAGCTACAGGTAAGTCAGTCAATTTATAATGGGGCAATTCTGATATTTGCAATGCAAATTAATCTATATTTTTTGTTGTTGTTTTTTTTGTGATGTTGTTCAGAGCTGTTAACAAATTTATACGCCCGGCGCATGTGAGAATTGTGTGTGGGTTTAAGGATGGGTTTTTATATTTTTATATTTCTGATGGCATTCCATTGGGGAATTTCTGAGCGATTCCAGTTGTTTGGGATGCTTGAGATGCTCAGTGCTTCAAACAAACAAGATGACAACATGTGGAAGAACCATAAAAGCACGAAACTAGTCGTAAAAAAACTATTTCCATGGTCATAAAATGACTTAGTAGCTTTGCAAAATGCCAGAGGCTATTTAATTACACCCCAAGTATGCTGTAAATAAACTAATCAATCCGTATGCGTTAAGTTTATTTATTTATATATTTCGAATACACTTTGTTTTCTCTTGCCGTCCATAGAGTTATTGTCGCTTTAGCGCAGGTTCGAGACTATTAATTGATTCTCTTCTAGTTAAACTAATAATCTAACTACAATTATGTAGCACTTGGTCTGAGGAGGAGCTCGTTGCTTTAATGTTCACGCCCAAGCTTTAATATTAAGCACCTTTGTTTTTGTTTCCAAACTTAACAATCATTTTAATATGTTTGTTAAACTTTTCCTTTGTCCTAAAACGTTTTTTACTTTTGTTAAATATTTCACGAGTTAGAAGAGTACATAAAGAAAAAGGACAGCTTGTTATTGACACTTTGAATTTTACAACCCTGCCCTGCCAACTTGTCGTTTAAGTGCTGCCAACTTTTCGCTGTGACATTGGCACAATTTCAGAAAATAACAAGTAAGAACGTTGCAGTCGATAGTTTCCGACTGTAGTTTACTCTGTTCCCAGTCTGTTATGTTTTGTTTATTTTTAATGTGGGAACTAGACTTGGTAACAACTGTACTGACTCTTGTAGAAGGTATAGATTTGGCTTGTTTGGTTGCTCTACCTTTAAAAATTAAATCTATATGAAAAATTTGAAAGCAATGTGACCTGCGCTTGCTATAAATGAACCTACATTCCAAATTTGTTGCTCTCATAATTACCGATATCCTTCAGTTCATATATATGGACGGACAGGGCCAGATGAACTCGGCTATTGATACTGATCTAGAACAAATATATATATATTCTGTTATACAATTATACTTTGAAAGGTCAGAGATGTCTCCATCTGCCTGTTACATAAATAGGCACCCTCTTCTAACCATTTTCTCGTTACAGGGGCTAAAAACAGAACGTAATCTTGTCAATTATAATAGCTTCACTTGGGATAACAGGCCATAATCACAATCATCCTCCGCATAGAAATCTTGTTGTGAGTGCAAATGACAAATCGCTTTGTTTAACCAATCGATAGCAGACTTTTGTTCGACAATACCAGAGTAATAGTTATGCAACAACTTGTGTCTGCTAGGACACAACCGCCTAGTCGCATGCTCAGTGTACATTGCAAACACTGAGAAAAAGCTTTTGCGTAAATAAGTTTAATTTATGCATGTGTGTATATAAAAATATATATATTATTTAGATAATGCAATTACTTTAAACTCCAAATAAGTATATACCATCATCCATGGTGTCTATCGAGTAGCTCACTTAGACATCTCACGCACCAGAACGGCCTCTGCACTCAGGAAAAATTACATAAACTTTTGTAGTTGTTCTTTAAATGTATTTGGTTACATCGAAAATCCAGCTTTTTAGCACTGTAAAGCAATTTTTGAAGATATTTTGGATTGTATTCATAGATTCACTGGTCAAAATTATATCAGATAGATAAAGTGTCATGGAAGCTAAAATTGGCTATACAGAGTACTTAAATAAAGAAGTTACAAAGTCTTAGCTGCTAAATTCTAATAACATGGAACATAGCATAATAAAATTACTTATACTTCTGCAGTTTTTTCTTAAATGAATCTGGTTCTAGATAAAAAAACACTCTCTAAATCTCAGGATCGGTTTTATAGATGGACTGGTTAAAATTACATGAGAAAGGTTTGAAAGTGTCATTAAAAAATGGGCTGTAAAAAATACTTAATAAAAGATCTGAGAAATACTTACCTTCTTAATTCTAATAGAAACCATGTAACTTAACATAACAGACCACTTTCAACATAACAGAGCTGTTAAAAAAGCACTTACATTTAACATTAACAATACAGAAGCGCACATAGGCATTTACATTTACATAACTGTTCATTTTGAGTATAACAGCCCAAATGAGTTCGTTTCAAATGAGGCATTTAACATAACAGATCTTTTAGAATACAACAGTTCAAGTGAGTTCGTATCAAATGAGTATTTAACATTAACTAAACAGAAGCACACAGGCATTTACATAACAGATCGTTTGAGTATAACAGCTCAAGTGTGTTCGTTTTAAATGGGGCACTTAACATAACAGACCATTTTGAGTATAACAGTTGAGCATTAACATTAGTCACGCTGTGTCAACGTGACTATTCAACAGTTTTTCGCTCAGTGTACGTCAATTTATTTGCCTGCTGTTGTCAGCCTCTGCAGTTGCCGCTCGGCTGTTGTTGTGCGTGTACCTTAAATGGTCATAAAGTGTATCAGCTCTTGGCTCATAGGATATGCACACGTGCCGCCATTTGTGGCACAGGGACCCACGTAATTTGTTTCACTTGACTGGGCTTCAGCGACAAGTTCCAATATGTGAGTGTGTATGCAGCTCATGTCGGGCCCAAAATCTTTTTATTGCTGCCAGCCATAAATATGCATGTCAGGCCGGGTAGAAGGTGGCGGTGATGGTTTGGCTTTCACATTGATTGAGGACACAAGTCAGCGTCATCCGATAGTGAGCTATCAGCATGTTCGAGTGCATTCAAGGTTCACAATTCTACCAACCCACACCCACAAGGCTGAAGGTCACACTGAACTGTGGTTAGTTAGTTTGATGCCAAGAGCTGCGTAAACACTCGTCCCGGAAATACTAGGATGCTAAGCTGCAAAACTTTTTTTGCTCATCAAATCAGTCATCCAATGGAATGTGAAAGTTCCTCATAGTTGATCAACTATAAAACTTACTTGGAATTCAACTTATTGCCTTTAAGGTGCTCTCAAGCTGTGGACATGCCAAAGTGGAATTTTTCTTTTATAGCTTAAGAGACTTTGTATGTGTATTTCAGTTGATAATATTCCGAATATTTTGTATGCAGCAAGCTGCAGGATAAATTGTTGGCGCTTTTATGCACAGCTCAAGACTTAAACTTAAAAAAATATTTACATTCGCCTCTCAGTTGCCAATGGGAAAATCCTTTTAGAGCATGCAGACATGCAGCCCAAAATGTGTGCTTGTATTGTTGTATAGAAGGATATGTGCATAGGAATATAGCAAATTGCTGGCAGCAAGAATTAACAAAAGAAATAGAATATATATAATACACTTTTAGCGTTCTAGTATATTTTATGTTGAGATTAGTGTGTTGAGTGTGTTTATTTCTTTTGATTCCTATAAGCCGAAAGAGATTAGAGCTTGCTAGTATTAAGAATATGTAGCTTTAAGCAGATTATATTGAGTAGTGTGTCAATAAAAGGGAGTCAACTTCTCGCTTCAGTGCAGCCTTTTAGATTAGGAATATTTTTTTTTTTTTTGTCAAGGCATCTAAGGATTAAATTTAGCTTAAATTGTGTTTAGCAATGCCATATTGCAAATATGGCAGCTTTCTGTTATGTGTGCTGAGTATTTCTTAAGAAAAACAAACTCCTCGACAATAGCATTAATCATTTATTATACTATTTCCAGTTGGCTGGATTTAGAGAGTCTCCTTCTACACATCTAAGCTAATTCTAACAACTAATTGGCTCTTAATTACACAGATGCTTTGCCTTTGCCTCTTTTGATTTGTGATGTAATACAGAAGTCGACTATTGGCTCTTAATTACACAGATATTTTCCTTTTTTTTTTTTATTTATTTTGTGATGTCAGACTTAAGTCGCATTCATTTATTTTTGTGCAACAAAATTAAGGAAAAAGAACAATTCAATATCAATTTAAGAACTTAAATATAAATCGTATGCTAGTAATTCTATTGGAACGGTTAAATTAGTTATATTAGCTCAAGCTCTTGAAGTTCTTATAACATTGTTAGCATAACAATGATATTAATCTTGTAAGGTTATTATATTGATAATGTAGTATTTTGATGATCTGTTTTATTTAGTAGAATATCTAATGAATTTTGTAAAATTTATATTTTTTCCTATTTTTTTTGCTTATTACAATTATTTTTTTAATACAAAAAATAATGTATTACATTATTTGATAAGTAATAATAAGTAAAATCAGATCAGAAAAATCAAATGTTGATTTTAGAAATGTTGAATATTGCTCCAAACTCGGATTGGTATTAAAGGGTTATTTTTTATATCGTTGCATAAGGTATTCTCATTTTTTATCAAACAGTGCCAAGTTGTTCACTATTATTTATAATTTCTTTCAGTGTATACATAGATTTTAATTTGTTTAGCCGCCACAGACTACTCATATACATATCTCAATTTATTTGTTGTGCTTTCAAATGTCGAGAAATGTTTACATTATAAATTCATATCTAAACAAAACTAAATCGCTCTAAGTTAATGGATTCGGGTTATTCCTCTAATCAGCATATGGTATTTAATATTTATAAACATACATTCCTCTTCAGATGAACTTGTTTGGCATTTGTATTTGGAACAAGTTGTGTTGAAATACCCAAAAATTTTATCAAACAATTCTTGTTTAATTGTGTGGCGTAATTGGGTAATTAAAAATGGCATAAATTTTTAAACACATAATGGCTTTTTTTTTTTTTTTTGTAAATATCTTCTTAGTTTTACCATTGAAATAAATGTATTTTAGAGTTTAATTGGCATTGGCGCTAATCGCATTATTATTCTAAACCGGGTGTGAAATGCGAAATAAAATATTGGTATTTGTCTTTGATGTTTGTATTGAAAGTGCGACTGCTCCCTAATGTGTTTAAAACAAGTCTACACTACCGATTGCTTATTTTCGTGGGCGGGTTGGCGCTTGGCAATGATATTTTTGGTCTCGTCTATCAATAAGATCAACCGTAGTATGCATATCAAATTTGCTGACCTTAGCTATAAGGGGGTGTGAGATATATACATTTTTTCTTAGGGAACAGAATATAAAAACGATTTAAATTTTTTTGTTATATATTTTATTTTTTTCGAGTTATAAACTAAAACACAACATAAGGTGGTCAACAGGTGTTGGGCAGGACATTCTAGTAGTGCGCAACAAATGTGTTGGGATCGATGAGGGTGGCCACCTCCCAAGGGTGGACAATGGAACGGCCTGGGATGCGATTGTAGGCAGCTAGGATTATGAACCAAAATTGAGTTAATTGAAACCTTTGAAAAGCTCTTAAACTGTTTCTTAACTTACCAATTATCTTGCTGATGGCTGTCTGGGCGTCAAGGATCTGTGCGTCAGGTGCAGGTGCGGGCGCCGCGTTAACCAGGATCAGGCAGACGGTAGCGAATACCAAAGCGAATGCAAACAATTTGAACATTTTTAGAGTGGTTTTGGGGTTGTTGTGGTGGTGCTGAAGTTTGTGTTAAGTCTAATTAGCTCTGTCGCAGCTGCTGCTATATATACCAGGGCCAGGGAAAGATGTGGCCAGAACGCTCAAATGAATGAAAGCTAAAAGCTAAAAGCTGAAAGCCAAAAGCCGCAAGCCACAGCTGTTTTGGAAATTTGATTTCTTGTTTATAGACGGAACGATTAATTTCGCTGGCGTCTACAAAAATATGCAGACCCCCACACCCCGCTCAAAATGCTTCGATATATAATCCTCTGCGTAATAGTCTTCCCCCACCACTTCACACACCCGCCATCGAATCAAACAAAACAAAAGCAGAACGGAATAAAATAAAAAGCAAAACAAGTTTCGCAAAAGAACAAACAAAATGTTCCAGGTCGTCGCTGGGAATTCCAATAGTATGGAAAGTAAACAAAAAAGCGTTATGGATAAATTATTAAATACACATATAAATATTATTATTGTAATTTGAATTTATATGCATTTTAATATACATATTTGCAATTATGTACAGATATGTTTTTTATATTTTAATATTTATTTATTTTTCATTTTTTTTTTGGTTTTTGCATATTTTGTTGTGATTTGGGGAATTTGCTTTTGCATAAGAATGTTTTGTTTATTTTCGGTTCATTGTACGGTTTTTTCATCGGTTATTATTTTTGTTTTGTTCACAATTCTTGCTGACTGGGCTTTTCCCCCCGTCAATATTTTTATTTGATGTCCGACGCCGCGTTGAAGATCAAAGACCAAATTGTTTGATAAGGCGATTTTGTCGCCTTTGTTGTTGAATGTTGATTTATAAAACAAACCGGTTCGGTTCATTTGTCGCCCCAGAAGAAAGTAAAACCTTTAAGATGCTGCGTTTTTTCTATTCATAAATTATACTAATTCTTATTAGTTTTAATTCTACACAATAAAAAAGGCGAGAGAATACTTAATGCCCGCACCCAGAACCCTGCAACCGTATAATAAGGCATATTTAAATTATAATAAATGTTTCTTATTTAGTTTAATTAACACACAAATAGAGGCACTCAAACCGTATACGCCCTACAGGGGCATGGGTACGGGTATAAGTTCTAAAATTTGCAAAATCCTCTGCCATGTGGCTTTTAGAGGTCCTGTAAACAGGCAACAGCTGCGACAAGCTCCTTACTTAGTCATTGTATGTGTATGTGTGTGTGTGTGTGTGTGTGTGTGTGTGTGAGTGTGAGGGTGTGTTTGTTTTCTATGTTTATATTTTGATTAGAATTCTGAGAAACCCATATGCTTCTACGAGCGGGGGTAATAAATATTGCCGCAAAATGTGTTCTTGATCAGGACGACTAGCTCAGTTCATAGAGTCAGGTTCTTCAGTTTCCTCGAAAAGCTAGAGGGCCAGCTTTAAAGCTTTGTTTTCATCAAAGTAAACAGTTTTCAAATAAACAATCGGATAAGTGAGTTATTGTATAGGAAACTTTGTTGTTTATAAAGTTATTGATTAATATGAGTGCCATATTCTTTGGGGACAATTTTGTGAGGACTTTCCGCAAGGGTTTTCATATTCAGCAAGCCAGAGAAAGCAATTCATTCTTGTTGACATATTCACTTGGGCATACGCATAAGTTTGATTGAAATTTACGTTTTTTTTTCCCATGTACTTCCCCCCCCGCTTCGACGCTGCGACGCTTAATGCGCCTGTTAAAAGATATTGTGTTCAATATAATGCGCGTAATGCTGATGCAGACACGTGCTGCCTTGACAACACTGTCAACATCCTAATTGATTGAGACAAATGTGGCAAGGGACGAGGAAGGACACGCTGACACGAGTTGAAGCGACATCAAAGATAAGCTCTAGCTCCTGATTCCGTTCCAGGTCCTGCTCTAGGTCCCCATCTCTAATATTCTTGCTTGGGAATCGGATATCTGTTTGTCATATGTGCAAATGGTTTATGAATTGCTAATCAACTGTGCCGCTAATGAGACAGCCGTGTGATGAAATAAGGCTGCTTATCGCAATGTTTATTAGCCGCCAGTTATACAATCTGTGCCCCGCTCCCTTTGCTACCAAAAAAAAACACAGCACATACTCGACAATCAATATTAATAATGAATAACAACGATGTCTGGCTTTACTGTCATATACTTTTGCTAGGCGAAGGTGGATCTATAAGTCCTTCAAAAGTTAGATTTCATTTAACCAAAATATTTCCAAGAAGTAAGCTCTACATTTGTATATATTCGCATGCTCATGAAATGGGTGTTATAACAGTAGTATATATAGATCGAAACTGACCGCTTTGAATCACTATATAATGTAGTTGTCATAGGAACTCATGGGAAATCGGTCAACCTTTGACTTTTTGTATGAACAACTTTTCTGTTTATAAAGAGATTCTGACCAAACTCACCAAAAATTAAGTTCGTCATGTTTTATACAGGCTGATCAAATTGTATTAGAATCGCAACACTATATCATATAGGAACGATCGGTAGAGAAATTAGTTGGTGTATTAGAAACTTTACTGCTTCTCAATTTATCTCAACCAAACTCCGCAATTTCGTGGTTTTATTATACTCCATTGATGTTGACATCATTTTATTCAAATCTGACTATTATATCTTATAGCTGTCGTGGGCAAAATCGCATAAGAAATAAGTTTTTAAAAGAACAACTTTTTTGTTTTTCAAGATAAGGCAAGTAAGCACAGTAATTGTAAAGTTTATTAGATTCTATTTTGTTTTTGCATTGCTAGATCGGTATATATCTTAAGCACGAAAATTATTAAAGAGTGTGACTATACTAGAATGAATCTTTGGCATTCTCATGCAATATATTGTAAGAAAAGGTTCAAAACTAAATTTTGCCTAGCACATTTGGAGCTTCCCTCGCATTGCTTAGATAATACGTAGGGCAAAAGATATTTTTGCTTGGGGTGTTATAAAAGAAACACACACGTACGCACGTTCTGGATAGGGAGAACAATATGAACAACAATGGAAAACAGCCAAAACAGGGACAATGGCGGCAGCTAAGCATAAACTTATTACCCCCAGGGTTTTCTCAAATTATGCGCTTATAAAAAATTGCTTGTTGATGGCGCTGCCGTATTTATTATTCTTTTATCCCAGCCGCAAGGACCACGCGTGGTGTACGCAATGTGCGGGCTTCCGCAAAAAGGATTATGTGTGAAGTTAAGTAATTTCAAAAGTGATAACAGCAAGTGTGAAATTGTGTCGAAAATTGAATACCCTTGTAGACAGAATACTTAAGTCGTATCAGTTACAACTAGATTATATCTGATTCGTAATAATAATTATATACGGACCTGTTAGAAATTTCCACTTTAGAATTTATTCTACAGAAAATAAAATGAATACAAAATTAATATATAAAAAAGTACGTAGCATACTTTTTGGAGTTGCATGGATTTTTATATTTTTTTTTATTGTTGCTAGACTGATCTTCAGATATCAACTTGGTAGATTTATTTTTTGAATAGCCACGTTATTTATAATAAAAAAAATTGCAAGATAGGTTATAATGAATATGTTTGAAAAATGTCATTTTCATATATGTATGGATGTTAATTTAGAAAATCCCAATGGAGTACCGTTTCGAATTCAAATACGAACCAGTTCCATAGCGTATTTACAGCATACTTTTTGGATCGTACTAAAAATAATAAAAGATTCAACGAAATTGCGATGTTTTAAATACAAAACTGCTCCAAAAAGTATGCTACATCTTTTTTTGTGGAATTGAATCGAAAGTGGAATTCAAAGCAGGTCTGATAGTGATTCATATCAATTTTAGTACAATTGTGTAACGTATTAAATTCTTATGAGGCTGGAAATGCCTTCTTCAATGCGTTACACAAGTTGTGCCAAAATTATAATACCCTAAAGAAGTATTAATATGCATATATTTATTACTGTGTGAAAAGGGCCAGCTCTTCACTTGATTGATGTGGCATGAATTAGCATAATTCTCCGTCTGAACAAAACTTTTTGCGCATTTTGTAAAATATAGTACTACTTAATATGTTCTATTATAGATGCTAATTATATGCAGCTTAACAAGTATGGGACATTTGTGGTTTTTCATGCACAAAGCCCCAATTAAGTTTATATGTGTGATTACTTTAATTACTACAATAGCATAAACTGAATGCTTTGCTGTACAATGAAGGAAACCAATTATATTTGATATTTTTAAATAAAATTACATTTTGTTTTTATATCTAGCGTTTTTTTTTAGCTTGAGGGCCACAATTTTGTATGCAAATAATGTTTTTAAAGCCAAACTTTTTATAAATATATAAATTTCATGTGTGTTTAACTAAGTAAATAGTTGACAGAGTACTTTGCATGCTTTTAATGTATGCATTATTTGTATATGTTTTTATACTCAGTCGCATTTTTTTTATTCAACCTAAATATCTATCTATAATTTGCATTGTCTGTACATTTTTTTTTAACCTGACAAATGCATTAACATCAACAGACTGTGGAATATATTAATATTTTTACTCCCTGTACCCATAAAATGGGTAAAAAGGGGGCACTAAATCTGTGCAAATGTATGTAACAGACAGAAGGAGACATCTCCGACCATATAAAGTATATATATTCTTGATCAGTATCAAAAGAGATTTCGATTTGGCCATGTCCGTCTGTCCGTCTGTATGAACGCGTCGATCTCAGCAACTATAAGAGCTAGAGACACCAAATTTGGAATGTAGGTTCCTGTATAGCATACGCAGATCAAGTTTGTTTCATATTTCAGATATCTCCCCCGTTCCCCCGCAAATCGATTAAAACCGTTTTACAGTAACAATTTTCAAGATATAGCTTTTAGATTAAGCATGTACAATACTTTAGTCTCTCTTAATATACTGTCCAAATTTCAAGTCGATCGGATAATAAACACGGAAGTTATTCACGAAAGAAGATTCAGGAATGCAGCGAGAGGGGGAAGAAGAAGCACAGCCACCAATTAAAATGCCTCGCTTGCGCTGTTGCTTTTGCCGCCTGTGTGCGTGCGTCTTTATGTATGTGTGTGTGTATGTGTAAGTGGACGTAGATGTGATTGAATGTTTTAGACCTGGGTACAGGGAGTTTCGTAGTCGGGTATACTCGACTAACTTAACTTCTTATTATTACAATAATCAAGACTAGAGCTAAATCTCTTTTAAAAAGTTATGCGTGACTTTCTCATATTTATTTCAATTTCAGTAAACCTATTTATATATTTTTTGTTACCTGACTGAAATAGATTTTCAGATTTTAATTGGGTAGATTAGATCTTATTATAATTAAAAAATAAGGTTATAAGATTATTGACAGTATGTAGTGATGGCAAAAAATTTAAGTAATCGATTATTGAATCATATGATTTATTTAAGCCGAGCGGTTGTTAATCGCAATCGAAGAAAAATGAAAGTAATCGATTAATCAAATCATTTCTGATGATGATGCGATTAATTGAGCATATAATCGATTAATAATTCAATTAATCGAAACCCACTTTGTAATACAATTAAATCGTGAGTTGGGACAAAATAATCGATGAATGTGTATCATATGATTAATCGTAAGCAGTACACAAATTTTCCTGAAGTGAAGTTTTCCTTAAAATCTACGAGCCACGTTTTATACTTTTTAAAATTAAAATTGCATTAAAGCTACACAATATTTGATTTAGAAACAAAATTTTCTGTGAAAAGCTTTGAAAATAGGTAAAACAATGATTCTACGGATCAATACAACCCTGGGTCTGTATAGTCCAATCTTGTGGGTGCATATTTGCAAAAACCCCTCCTGTTGCTTTATGTCAGAAATGCTTTCTAGCTTTTAATGTTTGGGCTTTGCCTTGATCCTCAGCCAAACACAATAAAATGGTGTATCACAAGGTAAAAAGTAATGCCTAAATAATTGGCATAATATTTCTTTGATTAATATTTTTGTATTGTTTTTTTTACTGTGCAGATTGGAATTGATAGCATTGCCAGGGCAGCGGCCTGTCTGTGAATATACTAAGTGTGGTGTAACTGTATTGTTGTGTTTGCCATGCGCCCAAAGGACTGAATGAGGCCGCCACTTTAAAAGATGGTAATAACACCCAAGTGAGCTGAATGGAAATTGTTGCATACTTAGCGGCGTTATCAATGCCCTGGGGCCCTGCTATTATTCTGTTGTATTTTATTGCTTTGCAGCGGGCTTAAAGCCCATACACCTGTGTCTAACCATACCCCACCCACACAGACGACACTCACGTGTGTGTATAGATAAAAGATACAAATACAAGATACAAATATTTTGCTAAACTGCTTTTAAAATCATTTCCGCAGATGGATTTCCGCTACTTTTGAACATGCAAATTTATTACTCTCACTCTTACCCCTTCGACATCAACCTTAGCGAGATTTCTGAGAACATCTTCAATAATAAACTGAACGGTTGTCAAGCTGTTAACGCCTCGCCAAAAACTTTTGGTTTATTAAGTTTCGTCTTAAGCCCCTTGGAATTTTGTGCATATGTTTATGAAGCCCCCTTCAACCAACTTAACTTTCTTATGCAAGACAGAATCAGAGTCTTGTTAGCTGAAGAGCTACTCAAATTGATCAATATATCGCACAAAATCCAGGACACAAAGGAATACACAATGAATTTGGGTTGCGGGTGGTTTAAGTAAGTATACAGATACTTAAGGGCGTAATCTGCCTTATCTGCCTTGTACCTGGTTATTTTTGAATGCCTAATGCGAGGTTAATTTGGCATAAACATGAAAACAGCATAATCTGAAGGGGCTTTTAAAATCTCGACGCAATTCGCATAAAAAATACATTTAAAGCTTTATGACTGTTCGTGTATTTGAAATTGGCCATCACACGTGTTGACATTTACTCTACCCTGTAGCCTGGAAAAAGGAGTTTCTGTCTCTGTAATAAGCTGACTCCCGCCTAATAAAAATTATATTAATTTTCTGAATGTTTCCTTCCGCTCACAGATCGTTAAAAGCAAATATATGCCTGGTATGCTTTAGGAATAATGCTGAATATCTTCTGTACCTGAAGCTAAGTGAAACTCTATCTTCAAAGGTGTTCAAAATGAATTGAATTAAAATGAACTCAAATATGCCTATTAAATTCTCATTAAATATAAAATGGTTAAATGCTTAAATGAAGCATGATAATCGATTTGATTTAAATAGTTAAATGCTTAAATGAAGCATGGTAATTGTTATGATTATATGATTATTATTCATAGTTGTGTGAAGGCAATTAACTTATTCTCTCCTATACTCTTATACTCTCTCCCGTAACGGTGTACTAAGAGATATCTATATTCCAGAAAGTCATTTTTGCAGAGAAAGGCAACATCTCAGCTGTCAATGCTCTACTTGCTTGCACTACCGCTGAACTGCTTGATGCATATGGGTCTAAGAATGCGCTGCTATTTTGAATTTCAGACCTAAGTACAGGACATCTCGTTGTCGAATAAAATCACCTAGACCAGTCTTACTTGCTTCAAATATTTATGTTTATTATATCCGTGTTTGGTGTATATATGTATTTTGCATATGGTGTATTTTTTAAGCTTTAATGTGCAAGTAGCCACAGAATATTTTGGAAATATAATATATAATGACAAATTCATAGAGTGAGTGTATGCAAGCACTCTATATTTTTAAAAATTGCAGAGAACACTCAATATTTAGGTATCAAATCCTCAACAATGCTATAATAAGCACTTGTAATCAATAGTGGTTTTTTATTCATCATCCAAGTTATATTTAATAGATAATCGCCACCTGGCCAGGGAAGCTTAAATGACGACGCTGGGATATCAAGTCCTTTAACTATTTGAGGACCCTAAGACAATACATTTAGAAATGTATATCACAAAGTAACTATACTACTTACCACAAAAGGACAGACCTCGCTGAAGTTCGAAGATTTTCTTAACATATTGAAAGTATATATTGCCAATGCATTGGACGCCTTTTTCTCCATCAACGAGCAAACATCAACGTTAAAATCATACAGAAATGGCTTATAGCCATTAGCTCTTTTATAGTATTGAAAGCGAACATCAACCTGTTTTGCCGGCCTTAGGATCGTGCCATTAAAATTTAAAGTTGTCTTATACCGACTAACTGCCTTAAGGCGACAAACATGTATTACCATTAGCGATTCATTGACGGTCTTGCACACCAAATTTGTAAACTTGAACGTTCTAGCATCCTGTGGTAGATAATAGAAAAAAATATATATTAAATAACCTCACCTCGTATATAAATGCAACACATACTGCCACATTGTCAAATGAAAATACAGTATTTAATAATGAGAAATAAATAAACTTTGAACTAACTCATTCAATTTACACTCACATTGTAGCTCAATTGTAGAGTCAACAGAACTAGTACTATTCCCAAAGTAATGAGAGTTAGCCGCATTTCGACGTTTCGGATTGAATTTCCCGCACGAAGTAACTACAAAATTTCCAATGCAGGAAACTTTATATAATGGTTCAGTCAGTATTATATCCACTTTTGTGCAATTCTAAATAATCGCTCCAGGTCTGTATATATGTTATATAATAATACATTCCAATACTTTAAAGCAACAGATAAATATAAATATCACAAAAAGTCTACAATAATACTTCGGAAAAATATGGACTAAATGTTAAACAATTAAATGCTTAAATGAAGCATTGAAAGCGATTTGAATATGCTTATGATAGGCTTCATATGTATATGATGGCAATAAGTTCCAGTATGCATTTAGAGTAATTCGCTTTTGAAAACCTAAGCGGAAAGCAGGTAAAATTTCAAGTTAACTGCGCTTTATTTCCGCCTAAAAAAAATCCACATCAAATATAAAATCTCAATAACAAATTTGTAATGAATTTGTTCTCCAAGTGTACCTGCACTGATTAGTGTTTATTGCATAAATGGTAAAGTAAATTACAGGTATTTTGTAAACTACAAGCTCTGCAGTTGTATTCAGTATAAAAGAAGCAATTAAAATTGATTTGTTTTCCGTTTATTACACGTTTTTATTTCGCAATAAATTACGTAGAGATTGCATTAAATGAAAGCGTTCCGATAAATAAGCTCACAACACGTTTACTTTTATGTAGAGAATGAATATTGTTTTAAATCATAAACATAAACAGAATACACAAAGTGTCTAAGTGCAGGTTTACACCCACTGGCAGCAAGTTTGATATCTGATTAACTATCCTATCCTGTCCTGGTTAACTGCCCTAAATGCTGTCCGACATTTCAGTTGCTAGTGTAAAGTTCTATGGAAAGGTTATCACCATCACTGTCAATCATAATCTGTAAAAAACATCAATCAATTAGTTATTCAAATTCAAAATGTTTTGCCAATTAATAGTATGCAGGATGCCATATACATACATAGTTTCTTATCGCTATCTACTTTCAAGAGATTTAGATAGATGTGCACAAAATTCGTTTATAAAATGTTCTTTCATCACTGATGAGAAATAAAATCTATTTATTTATTTTAAAAATGCAATTCGTATTGCTTACTAATGCATTTTGATATGAAATTGTTGCAGTTTATATCAATACTGACTGCCAGTTTAACAACATTTTTGGTTACCCATAAAATAGTTTTTGCAACATCTTTTTGAACACATCTGGCAGCACGAAACTTACCAATACCCCTCAAACTTCAGGGCAAGGGAAGGGACTCGAGGGAGGTTAGGTTTGGTTAGGTTAGTTTAGCTTCAGTTAGGTTAGCTTAGCTTAGTTTAAGTTAGGTTAGGTTAGGTTATGGTAGGTTATGGTAGGTTAGGTTAGGTAAGCTTAGGTTAGGTTGGGTTATGTTAGGTTATGTTAGGTTATGTTAGGTTAGGCTAGGTTGGTTTAGCTTAGCTTAGCTTAGCTTAGCTTAGGTTAGGTTAGGTTAGGTTAGGTTAGGTTAGGTTAGGTTAGGTTAGGTTAGGTCAGGTTATGTTAGGTTAGGTTAGGTTAGATTAGATTAGGTTAGGTTAGGTAAGCTTAGGTTAGGTTGGGTTATGTTAGGTTATGTTAGGTTATGTTAGGTTAGGTTAGGTTGGCTTAGCTTAGGTTAGGTTAGGTTAGGTTAGGTTAGCTTAGGTTAGCTTAGGTTAGCTTAGGTTAGCTTAGTTTAGCTTAAGTTAGGTTAGGTTAGGTCAGGTAAGGTTAGGTTATGTTAACTTAAGTTAGGTTAGGTTCGCTTAGGTTAGGTTAGGTTAGCTTAGGTTAGCTTAGTTTAGCTTAAGTTAGGTAAGGTTAGCTAAGGTAAACTTAGGTAAGGTTAGGTTAGGTTAACACGGCAGGACACCCCTCACATTAAGCATCCGTATATTGGAAGCTAGCAAAGTCTAGGACTGTTTAGGAGTTGTTTCAGCGGTGTCCTCGATACACTCTCCAACTGAAAGTATGGGATTCCATATGATTGACGAAATGTGCTGATAAATCTGTTCAGATATAACAAATCAACTCTCGCATTATCTGGTATTGTGAACACCCTGAGTATATTCATATTTCCACAAGGACGAGTAGGCACTAGCATCCACAGGCAGCTTGTTACATTTATGTAAATGACAACAATATTTGTGGAATATTCGACGTGATGTCTGCGTGTGTAAAGCGATTTCAAAATTGTTATTCAACTGCAGTGGGCACATAGTCCTTGGCAGTAACACCTTTAACGCAGGGGAGGCTCGCAAGGATATTGGTTTCGCAATGTTAAGCAGTTTTGCCATGGCGAGCTGACGCGTAAGCCTTCGACTGTTGCCATATGCTGGTGTTTGTCTTACGGATGGGTTGTTGGACGGATAAACCGATGGAGGGAGCCAACTCATGCATAATTAATCATGTTGTGACGCTGATGCCTTCTGGGAACGGGGAATGCTCCTGTCAGTTGACATGGTCGCGCTTTTTTATCACTGCCAGAGGAAACGTGGCATTATATTTGTCTTGTTACTTATACGTTTTGCTATCGTCATAAGCGGGGTTTTCTTCTTCTCTTTTCCAGGAATTCGAGACTGTTATGCCCAATGGGGCAATCGCCTCCCTTGACACTGGCTATGTTAATGTTACGTAGGCGCTGCGCACGTCTTTCCGCGATAATTGTTGACGTAAATCACAAAGGAAGAAAAAAAGTACAAAATAAAAAGAAAATAAATATACAAAAACATATGCGAGGATCTGTGACAGGGGCTTGTTAACGCAAATTGCCTTTGAATGGTTTCTGCATGTTGATGTAGCAACTTTAACATTATGCCGCATTATAGTACCAACATTTCTCTTGTCGCCACTTTGGTCCTTGATTTCACATAATTGAAATAAATTTTTCTTGTCCATTTCGAGAGGGTGCGTTGGTTATTTATTTTTAGTTTAGTGCACTTGGCAACGAATGGGGCACTTTATTGAAGTCTGTTTTTCATTTTTGTTTTTTTGGGGGAAGCGTAAAAGCCTGGCTATGAATTTTGATTACAATGTTTTCATTAAATACAGCAATAGGCGTACAATCAAGAGGAACTTTGTATATTGACACTTAAAAAGCCACGCTAAGTGCCTTTGATTATTGCGTCCATTTATCAAATCGTGCAATAATTCATAATTGTGAAAAATATTGTTTTAAAGACCAGAGACTTTGCTTTTAATAAAAATAAACACAAGTCAATTTACGTTAATTTATTTCACAGTTAAAAAAATAAATTTTAAGAGTAATTTTTCTTTTCCAATTTAATAATTATAATTCGAAAATATATCAAGCGAAATAAAATAAATAAATAAAAAAATATTTTAGCAATAAATACAGTTACCAATCAGCAAATGTAATCATCTATACGGCTAAAACAAATTCATAAAATACACTTATTGACTTTCCAAATATCTTTATTACTGAAATATTAAAAATATTCCGTATTCTAAATAACTACAAATTATGCTGCATATTAATATAATATTTAACATATTTGATACAGTTTTTTGCATTGCTTAGCACAATTTCCCCACATGTATGCGGTTTTCAAACCTGACTCGTTTGGCGCGCAAATGTCGCAGCAGCCGCAGCCGCAGCTATCGACCTATCGATTTTTGCTCGACCTGCGCACATGTATCGATACCCGAACAGCTGTTTGCTGCGTGTATGTACTCACACAATATGGCGTTGTTGTGTAAAAATGAAATACATTTTGCCCTCTTGCTAAAAACGGAGTGAAAATTGCAATTAAATAGCGAGTTATAGGCTTAAAACGTGCGCTAAATGAAAAAATAGAAAGTAGCAAAGAGAGTGTGGTGCGATCTTAAAAGTGCCGCGTTAAAGAGTACAATATAAATTGGGCTCAGGCCGGCACAAAATTTGAGGCGCCAAAAGGCACAAAACAAAATAAGAAATGAATGAAGAAAAAACGCCTGAGGTGGCCACAAATGGATTGGCAACAAATGGAGAGGAGGTGGCTGCGGCGACAAATGAGTGGGTTGCAAACAACTCCACAGAGCTGGCGCAGCAAGAAGAGCAAGCAGTTGCTGGCGATATTGTTGTTTACATGCAAGAGGTGCGCGGCGAGCGGCGGGGCTGTTAGATAAACCGCAAAAGTAAACATGCTTAACATTTTCCAGGGTGAAGCAGCGGCACCTGCCGGACAGGAGGAGGCGGAAGTAGATGCTGAGGAGGACGAGGAAATGGGTGAAGCCGAATATCTGGAAGATGAAGAGTTAACGGAGGTGGAAGACGAGGCGGGCGATAAACAACAAGCGCCAAATGAGCAGCCAAAGGAAGCGGCCGCTGAAGCAGCTGTCAAAGAGACCACAGAAAATGAGACGCAGGCAGCAGAAACAGTGGAAGAACAAGAAGAAGGAGAAGAAGACGTGGATGAGTTAGATGGGGAGGAGGAGGAGGAGGAAGAGAAGGAGGACGAGGTTGAGGGTGAGGGTGAGGGTGAGGAAGAGGATGATGAAGAAGAGGAGCTAGAGCAGGAGGAAGAGCTCATTACAGGCGACGACGCACAGGAGCAGCTCGAAGGCACAGCATCAGGTGAGCACGGGGAGGAGGCAAATGTTAGCGCACGTTCCGGCGCTCAGAAGCAGGAGGAGCCCGTGGATGAGAATCAGTGTCGTGTCTGTACTAGCAAGGATCAATTAGTCAGTCTGTTTACAAAGACAAACGATGCCAGCAGGCCAGCGGACATGCTGCTGCTTCTCTGCCCCAGTGTATCCATAGCGCCCAAGGACTTTATGCCACAGTTCATATGCAGTAGCTGCCTGGAGAGCCTCACAATTGCCATACAGCTCAGAAAGCAGCTGGAAACCACCGAGCAGGATCTACGCAAGCGCCTGTCGCGCAGCAAAAACAAAGTGCGACGTCCACGTGGCTATGTGGTCATTGATGCGCCCGTCTCGGACTCGCCCAGCGACGAGGATGAGGAGGAGGACGATGTGGAGTTCAAGGTATCCGATGTTGGAGGCTCCACCAGCGGCGACAGCGATTCTGTCGACACGGACATCAGCGAGAAACGCAAGCCAGGCAGGCGGCGGGCGCGCAAGAAGCCCATGAAACGTGCAGCAAACCCGAACAACAGCAACGAGGAGGAGTATCATAAAAAGCGTAGCCTGCAGACGTCACCCGCCGCCGTCAACGCTGCCGCCCAGGGACCCTTTGAGTGCGATCGGTGTAGCTTGAGCTTTCCTCGCAAACAATCCTACATAATGCATCGCAAGACCCACGATTTTCGCCAAGAATTCCACTGTCAGATATGCAATAAGAAGTTCAAGGTGCGTGGCGCCTTCAAGACGCATATGGAGCGCCACGAGGCGGAGCGTGCACAGTTCCGTTGCGAGCTCTGCGCGGCCGTTTTCCGGCTGCGTGCGGAGCTGAAGCGGCACATGGCCATGCGGCATGATGAGCATGGTGTCATCTATGAATGCAAGCGCTGCCAGCGCACGTTCCTCACACAGACGCGCCTGCAGCGTCATCAGAGCACGCTCTGCATCCGCAGCACGGAGTCAAGGGTCAAGCGGCCAGACATCGAGAGCCAGCCCAGCCAGGGACGGGATCTCTTCAAGTCGGTGGCACCGCTGACTACCACCTACTGGAGCGATAGCTTCTCCGACTAAGTTTCATCTTATTTCTATTCTGGACCTGTAGAAGAAAGTTTGAATTAGTTTAACAACTTCTGTAGTAAGAAATGCCGTGCATATAAATAAAAACACATATGTATACAAATGTACAATTCAAATCAATGTCTTTACTTTCTATATGGGGGCTGGAGGTCCTCCACAAAGTTTAAATTCAATTTATTTTCGATCGAATTAATCTTAACCTCTTTTTGGTTTTGTCGCGAATTAATCTTGTTGTCAGGCCAAGGTTTTCACTTGACAGTTGCGTTGTCTGAGTGTGTGTGCGTGTGTCAAGGACATACTCGGGCTTATATTCTCTCACAGTGCATGTGGTAATTGGCTAGAGCACAGTCAAGGACTGAACATGATTAGAGCTTATGATAAGCGGATTTACAGTAAACTAATTACGTACTTAGTTAAGGTGAGCGCAAACAAATTTCATTGAAATGCGTATTATGTTTATTGTGCCCTTGCAGAGAGTATTATAATTTTATTACGAAATGTGCAACACATTTCAGGAGACATTTCCAACAACACAAAGTGTATATATTCTTGATCAGCATCAGTAGCCGACTCGACATAACGATGTCCTTTTGTCTGATTCTATGCAAATAAGTCTCTCAGTTTTAGAGCTAACGTGATGAAACTTGGGACAGAGCCTTCATTTTGCTGCAGGCAGTACATTTGTCGGAAACGGACGGAACGGAGAACTATTTTCAAATTTTGACAAAATAAATATTCGAAATTTTACCTTTAATTAAATGCGGAAATCAAATTTTTGGCAACAATTCATAAACACCACAGATGCTCTACCTCCTAGACTAACAGCTAGCATAAATTTGTTGAAACTTCACCGATTTCCCTACGGAAAGTCTTTTTGACCATAGGTCATTGACTTGGGACTTAAATTTTATTTATAAAAATTTTGAGTTTCTTCAAAAATTGGCAAGGATGAAAAATTAGTTTTTTGTGAAACGTTTTTGCTTATACTAATATTGCATCAAGACTCACTAGAGTGTTTTGTTATACTTTACATTCTTTCCTATAATTTTATTATGTCGGGCCTTATTATATACATAAGTAGCTGCCATAGGAGCAATTGTACGAACATTGAGGTTTTGTATCAAAAACATTGCTGTATAACTTCGGAAGACAGCCGTTCTTTCTTGTTTTATTTATTTTTACATTTATAGTGAATATACATATGTACCTCTTCAATTCAGTATTTGTATCCTTTAAAATGTCGTTCAGCTAGTTGGGAAGTTATTCCAGCAACTGCACATTCTTGGAGGCAATAGAACCAGCTACGCTGAAAACGAAATCCTCGAAATTCGAGGAATAGGAATCAAAGTGTTGCAAACAGACTATTCCTAGAGACCTGAGACCTTCGCTGGACTTTTTAAGGATTTGATATTACTGGGAAGATGAAAGACCAAACGAAAAGACACACAAAACAAAAAGTACAGTCCCGGTTTTTGTTTGTTTCTTGATTCAAATTAAAAAATTCGTATCCCTGCGAGCTGTGAGAATTCTGTGCGTGGGTTAAATACCCTAAAAAACATGTTTAATGTACCTATAGACATAGATCTAGATTTCAAATGTCGCCTTAAATAACTCGGACTTCATACAAATTTTGTGGGCTGACACAGGACGTGGTACATCAGGGTCTTACTTATAAATAAGTGGGAATGGCTTAACACGTACACCAGACCACAAGATACGCTGTATCCAGATCTTAAATTCCCCAACAGATCTGCGTAGACATTTACTTACACACATACGCATGAAGCAGTTGAGCGGCAGCGCAAACAAGAAGAGTATTTGAGGTGTTTCCACAGTGGATCAAAAGTGAGTCAAAAATCCAGGCCATATCTTGAACTTTGTTGGTATATATAGTATCGTATTCATCGATTTGTGTATCCAACATTTTAAACAAACTTTATATGCGTACTCCTTTGCATGTTATACACATTTGCACTGTTTTGGGATTCCTTTTGCGCAGTTTGAGAATACAGTGTGTGAAAATAACCATAAACATTCTTAATTATGTATTTTATGTCCTAATCCCCTTCAGCCATTATTTTGTAAGGCCATTAAATTGTAAAGAATTAATCTGATTTTATGTGATATTATAATTCAATGAATTGCTAAGTATAGTGATTATCAGCCTAGGCAGAGAGATAGAGAGGGTGAGAAGGAGCAATCAATGTATGGTATAGTCTCATAATACCCCGATTTGATGTTGCAATATAAATACTGCAACCAAAGTTGTTGTTAGCTGCATTGCAGCATAATAGTAATAACAATAATGTTGTTGCATAATGTGCGTAATCACAATTTTAACTATATGTGGGCTGCCATCTTCAGCAGCAGCTCCCACAATTACCATAAGTTTTTAAATGCCAGAATTATATGCTCCAAGTCGTGACATTTGTGCAACTGCAACTGCAACTGCAAAACTTGTGGCAGCCACCAAGGAGACGCAAAATGCTGTTGCGGTTTAAATTGGTTGCCAGGATGAGTGCTGCAAGGACTGCGTTTAACTGCGGTCTCTCGTACTTTAATAGCCTTCAAAGGGTATTATTATTTTGACACGGATTGTGTAACGCATCGTCAGAGTCTTTTCCAATTTCATAAAGTATATAATGTACAGATATTATTGATCAGCATCAATAGACGAATCCATTGGAAGCGCCTCATTCGGACTACTATATCATATAGCTGCCGTTCAAAAATCAAGTTGTATGAGCAACTTTTTTGTTTTTACAGATAATTTCAAGCCATATTACTGTAAAAAGTTAGGATAATTTACATAAAATCTAAATACTTTAGTCTATTTAGTCGTTGTATTAAAAAATATTTTAGTTTATTGCGATATCTCAATGAAGGAATAAGAGATAGTATATTATATAGCTTCCGTAGGAACAAAGGGTTGAAAAATAAGTTCAAGTTTTATCACATTTCATAAACTTTGATCAAAATCGGATTACTGTATCATATAGCTGACAGGAACAATCGGTTATTGTATGAAAATGATTTCTGCAATGGTATATATCTTCAGGAGCTCGCGTCTCTCCAAGGGTACTAAATCTTTGGCATGCCGACAATTGCCACACTTTTGTTTTAACCAAGTTTTCTTGCCACCCTGGGGTCCTGTGGCATGCAACGCCAGCAGACGGCAGAAGTTGAGCAAACTAAAGATAACGTTGCTTTAAATGCAGAAATGAACTTGTAGTATATACATATTTATTTACAAAAGCAAAAGATAAACGTAACATGCTTGTGGGTTAACAACAATTTTCTGGTAAGTCAAGTCGAAACCAAGGAGAATGAAGGGAAAAGTGCTTTTACTTTAGCCGCTTTTGCACGCGCTGACTGTTTATATCAGCTGCCCCAGTTGGGGCCAGCTGTTGCTCCCGTTGCTGCTGCTGCTACTGCTGCTTAGAAGTGATGAATGGAGTGGTAGCTGGGATAGCTGGGCAGATGATAGGATACCGAGGAGACCGGATGATGGGCAATGAGCGGTGCGTGTGCAATGAGCGGTGCATGGGAAATCAATGGCGCGTGGTGAACGACAGTTGGTGCGGCTATGTAACTATGCGAGTGGGTGATCAGGGGTGCGTGGTGGTAGCCCAGGCCAAAGGATAGGCCCCGCTTGGCCTTGACCGATGACTCCTGTTCCTCGGCAACGGGTGCGGCCAAGATGCAGGCAACGCTGACAATAAGCAAAATTAACTGGAAGTCAACAATTTCCATTTGTAGTAGTTGTTAACAGGAATTTTCCATTTGCAGCAGAACATGAAAGAAAAATGGCAAAACACATTTATGAAATATAACATTTTGTGGAATTTTCTTAATAAGTTAACTCTTGCAGCAAATCTCATATTGACATTCATAAATGGCTAGCAAAGTTCGCATTTGTTAATTATGTTTCAAATTTTAAATTTGTTTTTGCTTGCTACAAAAAAGTTACATATTTGCTTGAGAGTACTTCAGTTGGAAATTGTGGACATTTTTTGTTTGTTTTTTAAATCAGTTTTAATATGAAAACTTTATGCGTTCCAATTTAGTTTTGAGCAACAATTATGATTAGTTCGCATGTGAATTACTTTTCTGGTTTCCAACCAGAAGTATTATTACATTGCATTAATTGTCAAAATATTGTCAACTCCCACAGTTACTATGCTCTTTGAATGCAGTTAGTAATCCCAAAAGCGAATTAAGGGGGCTTTGTGTCAGATTAAATTATTCGGAGTTGAATTTCTTGACAGGCTTTGAATAACGAAAGGATTTGCCTTTTGGTAAGTGTAAATCTATGTGGACATAAATATTATATTTTTACACACTTATCATATAGTTTTTAAATATATGATTTGTTTTTAAATACTTTTTTAAATTTTTTTTTTAATATTTATTTTTATTTTTCTTTTGTTCTTCATTCGAAAATATGAGCACAAAATAGAAAATGATTTTGATTGAAAAGTACTTGAAAACAGGAATTAGGCCTGATTAATACATTTAAGAGATGAAGAAATACTTATAATAAAAGTAATATAAATAAAATTCAATTTACAGCTGAAGGCCCTGACAGCCATTGCTGATACAGACCTAACATATATTTTTTAAATAAATAAGACAAAGGATACACTTAACTTTACTGTACAACTTTGCTAAAGTTTGCCACATTTACTTAAATTTGCACAAGCATATTAATTTCTTTACTTGAGGCAAATCTTCAAGTGGCTTTGAGCTGTTTAAATGTTTGTTTTACCCTTGTGTTTACGGTTTTGATTTAGTTTTGCCAAATTTTGCACAAATTTCACAAGTTTATATATTGACTTATTCAACTTAAAGCAAACATTAAAGTTACATTAAAGTTTGAGCTAAAACTTACTGTGAATTTCATTTTGTTCGGATTTGAATTATGAATTTGCGATTCGATGCACTGCACTGCACTGTGTCTTAATTTCAACTAACGACATTTGCAGCCAGAATCTGTTTATTTATACCAATTTTATCTTGTGCGTTAACTGCTAGAAACTCACTCAAAACTAAGTCAAACGCACTCATTAGGCAAAAAGTATTTAGGCAGTCAACCAAAAAAAGAAAGAAAAAGATGAAAAAAACGGAAAAATACTACCAAGAAACACGCACATTGGCTGTAAGTATGCCCACATCAAGCCGCAAACAAGTTGCAGCTTTAATTTTTCGTTTTTTCTTCGCTCTGACAATCAACAGACAGTTTGTGTATATTTTTTTTGAATCGGAAAACTGTTTGGTCTACGGCACAAGTCACTCACATTGAGTGTCAAGTGAGGCCGAAACGCATAAAATTGTTTTAATTAATTGAAATGGATGCGGATCATGTACTATTAACACCCTGTACTCATAAAATGAGTTATAGGGAGTGCTTTCCCTGTGGCCCTGTAGATACCCAACATTTGGAGTGTAGGTTCCTGTAGATCAAGTTTGTTTCACAATTTTGATAAAAATATTGAGAATAGAGTTCTGATTTTTGGTATGCACTAGTCTCAAATCACTTCTGACATGCTGAGAAAATTTCATAGCGATCGAATAATAAACATAGAAGTTATTCAGCAAACTCTTTCTGAGTAGAGGTAAGCAGCATTTGGAATGCTTTGCTCGCTTGCAATACCGCTGAGCTGATTGATATGAGTTCGAAGATGTTTTTGAGAATTTCAGACCTAGGTACAGGGTGTTTCGTTGTCGAGTATGCTCGTCTTGTTTAATTATTCCTCTGTTTTTATTATCGACTTGAAATTAGTGCAACAAATCAAGAACGACCCAAGTATGACGCATGAAAAAAACCAATGCCATATCTTGAAAATCGTTTTTATCGATTTTCGAAGGTGCGTGGGGGATTATCTTAAATTTGACACAAACTTGATCTGCATATGGCATACAGGAACCTTCATCCCAAATTTGCTGTCTCTTGATATTATAGCTCCTGAGATCGACGCGTTCTTCCGGAGAGACAGAAAGATGGTCTATTGATATCCTTTTGCCTGTTACATACGTTTGCACAGCCATAATACCCCTTTTCAACCATTTTGTAGGTACAGGGAGTAATCATTTTGCCTTTTTTTATGCATTATTAATAAATAATGTTTACATGAATATTTACTCCCTGTACCCATAAAATGGGTAAAAAGGGGTATTGATTTGTGCAAAAGTATGTAACAGGCAGAAGGAGACATCTCCGACCCTATAAAGTATATATATTCTTGATCAGTGTCAAAAGAGATTTCGATTTGGCCATGTCCGTCTGTCTGTCCGTCTGTCCGTCTGTCCGGATGAACGCGTCGATCTCAGCAACTACAAGAGCTAGAGACACCAAATTTGAAATGTAGGTTCCTGTATACCATACGCAGATCAAGTTTGTTTCATATTTCAGATATCTCCCCCGTTCCCCCGCAAATCGATAAAAACCGTTTTACAGTAACATTTTTCAAGATACAGCTTTAAGATTTGGCATGTACAATACTTTAGTCTCTCTTGATCTACTGTCCAAATTTCAAGTCGATCGGATAATAAACACGGAAGTTATTCACGAAAGAATATTCAGAAATGCAGCGAGAGGGGGAAGGGAAGCACAGCCACCAATTAAAATGCCTCGCTTGCGCTGTCGCTTTTGCCGCCTGTGTGCGTGCGTCTTTGTGTATGTGTGTGTGTATGTGTAAGTGGACGTAGATGTGATTGAATGTTTTAGACCTGGGTACAGGGAGTTTCGTAGTCGGGTATACTCGACTATAGCATTCTTACTTGTTTTTTTTAAAAATGTTATAAATAAAATAAAAAATATTGCATGTTACATATGTATGTGATTCTCCAGTAAAACATTAAACGATATTAAATGTATTGAGTGAATGGAATCAAGGTCGCTTCAATTTGAAAGCTTTTATTTAAGCCATATTTCGACCTCAAACGAAATGTTCCACAAGTGTTAAATTCCATATAAATATTTTCTTTTAGATTTACATCGTGTTCAACAGACTGTTAGTAAATCTGTTTGGAATGGCAGGCGAAACATCAAAATTAAACCGTTTTTTCTTCGAAAGAGCTAAACTGATCAATTTGCTTTGAGCAAAACATGAAACAAACATTAAATATGTGTAGAAAACATAACGAAACTCTAACCAAATATGAATTTATTAGCAATATTTGAATGCCTAAAAGAAAACTTTCAATTTATGATGAGCTCGTCACACGAATTTCCGGCTGAAACTATTCCTTTCAGTTGAAAATACGGCAATAAATGCAATAAAATGTTTTAAAGACACTTTTTGCTAGCCAACTCAAAATATTTCTTTAAAGTTTGCATACATTTACTTTTATCATGACACAAAGTCCAGCAGCCTAATTTCTCATTCAAGCATTAAGCAGAATACATAAGGTTTCCATAATTTTTTAAAGCCAAATAAAAACGGCTTTAAGTTCTCTGGAAGGCGTGTTAACCAAGGGAATAAAGTTTAGCCTGTTTAAAGCCGAAAACTCGCTGTTAGCAAAGTTGCCATAAAACGTTTAACAGGCACTTTTATCATAATACAAAATCTGTCTTAATTTGTTATTTTGTGTACAGCTTGTGCTGAATTTTTCATTTAAGCATTGAATATATTTTGTACTTTATACCCTTGCAGCGGGTATGATAATTTAGAAACGAAATGTGTAACAACGCAATGAAGAAGACATTTCAGATACCAGAAAATAAATATGGAATATGGTATTCTTGATCAGCATCAATAGATTCGATCTAGCGATGTCCTTGTATCTGTTTCTATGCAAACTAGACTCATTTTGAAAGCTGTGTTGATGAGTCCTGGCACAGATACTTCTTTTTGCAGTAAGGAACCAGAAAGATCTGGTGGCTATATCATCTAGGAACGTTCAACTCAATAATTGGGTAAAACTTTATTGTTCTTCAAGAAATTCCAATCAAACTCAGCAATTGTTTTGTTATACTCTTTAGCTGCGGATTTAATTTCATTGAAATCCGACTATTTTATCTTATATATATTTGATTGAGTTCCTGTATAAAAAGGGTATATCTGCGGCAACCCTGGGATGTCTGTTCCTACTTGTTTTTATGTGCTTTAAGGCCAGCTGGTAAGGCCTGAGGTAGGCGCAGTTAAACATAAGAAACACTTGATAAATTCGACCAATAAATTTAATTTCAATTCCATTTCTGGCTGAATGTAATCTGTACCATTTACAATTTACAAAGCCACTTAGCCGGGCCAACAGGCAAACAGGCAAACAGGCAACAGGCAGCAACAAATTGTTGGGATTGTTGTTAGCATAAGCAAATTGAATTGCGAATAAGATTGCCTTGGGGCGATTGTAAGTGATTCAAGTTGACACTTACACATAATATGCGTATAGTACGAGTAGTTTTAGTTCTCATATTAAAAACACTTGAGTGTAATTACATTTTAATGTGCAGGATTGTTAAGACAATTCACACAGCAGGATTGCTTGGATATACATATGAGAATTTATCTCACAGATACAATGGCGCGTCTGCTACTCATACTCTGTTTATGGTTATGCCTTGGCGTGAAGTGGTGCCATAAAAAGCAAACTCATACACACACGCACACACACACACACACACGCGCACACATACACACAGGATGTGCGTAACGGAACATTAATTAACAGCATTGCAGCAAATGGCAGCATAGAAATCCTTCGCATGGCGCTTATCTAAAGTTGTCAGTTGGCGCCATCTTGTTTCGTTTTGTATATGTGTGTGTGTGTGTGTGTTGTTTTCTGTATGTGTGTGTTTTTCATGTGGCTTGTTGGTTTGCCTAACGGCACCTGCTTTTTTTTTCATTTCCCACCGGAACTTCCCTCAGGGAATAAAGCACAAAAAATGCCAAAGGAAAATTGAATAAATTATGATTTTTTCTAACAACTGTATAAAATATGCTTTTAAGTTGAAACTGAAATGAAAATTTACTCTAGCACATGTTATAGAAGCTAGCAGCTTAAAGAGTGCTCAATTTAGGCCAATATTTTCAATTTAAGTTGTCATTTGAAAAGAATAAATTCCATACAAAATAAAATGTTTTAATGAAAATGAAATAAGCCGAACTGCTAAGGATTTTATTATTTTGTTTAACAATTTTTAAAAATATACAGTTCGTTCTTTATTTAAAACTTACTGTTGCGTTTGTACTTAACTCTTCAAAATATTGAGTTAAAGCGTATTAAATCCTCAGCACCTGTGGATATATAGCTTTTCCAGTTAAGTGAAATATTTATTCACAAATGTATTCTATTGCGATTTCGCACAAATATTATTTCAACATATTTCACAAAGCATATATTTGAAAATATTTTACTTTGATTTTGTGGCATCCGCAGCTGTGTTGTTTGTAACCTGAATGAAATGTTGAATTTCTGTTATGATATGTATTTTATTGGAATTTATGAACGCACGTACATTACAAATTTATGCGTTTAATAAAAAAAAAAGTTATAATTGTGTGCTTGGCAGTAAAATACGCAATTTGTGAAATGTGTGTTTTGGCTTGTTTATTTGTGGCTGGCATATCCATCAAAATCAAATTATTGACAACTGGCAGAGACACAGATTTATGTAGGCCCAGTTGTGTTGTGTGTGGCAATCGCAGTCAGACAGGCAGTCGAAAAAACAACAACAACAAATACTGTTTCTTGAAAAATTTGAATCGCGATTGCGTAACGTTAAACAGGATTTGATTTCTGTGGCCCCCTGGACCCATTAGCCAAATGCAACACCTTCGTTGACATGCTGAACATTGGGGCGAGACTTTGATTTGCCAACTCACATGCTTGACTGATTTATGCATCGCATATACATACTCTGCTCTACCATATGTACTTTGTACTGTTTGTTTATCGACACATGTATAAATGTTGTTGCTGCTGCTGTGTATCTCTCTATCACGGGCCAGGCCAATTAACTGCTACGCCCAGCAACTCAACTGGCAACTGGCAATTGGCGACAGGTGTGCTCTGTTTAATTATACACTTCCAGGTGAGCATCATTATTTTCCTAGCAAACCTGTAACGCCATTCCCAACTTTATTATTCTTTATGAGTACAGTCAAAAAAATCTCCCTATAATTTAGAAAAGCGCCCTATTTCCTAAAAGTAGAAATGCAGGCCCTAAATCGGCAATCCCAAAAAACTTTTTATTTCGGAAATGTTTTCCATTTTTAAGAAATATATTTCTTAATTTTGGAAATTCAAACTCTGAGACTTAGAAACTTTTTTTTAGCATTTAGAAAACTCTGCTCTCAAATTTAGAAATGATGACCTTAGTTTTTAGAAAAACCAAACCATGTTATTAAGAAAATCAATTTTCAGAAGAAAAAAAATCAATTTTCCGGAAAAAAAATCAAGCTGCCCTTGGTTATAAAAGTATGGCGATTTTCTGAAATATAGGGTATTTTTGTTCTGAGTGTAGGACAGTCTGAATTGGTTTAACCATATACAAAAGTCGGCTATCTGTATTATTAATCAATACAATCTATATCATCAATTAATGGCATAGATTCTCTCAAAACTGTTCCAGTTTTCAATTTAAATGAACTATTTATGGAAATGAATTTTTGTAAGCTTCCCGATTCATTCCCGATGGAATCCTAGCTCAATGGCAAGTGAATTCCATCGTTTATTAAGGCCAATCAAATATCATCCATTTTAGAAAAATTCAATTTCAATAATCTTGTTTTAGTCTTGGTTATATTAACTGAATTAAATCCTATGCAAATGGTAAGTGAATTCAGTTTCTTTCCTCATCGAATACAAATGCAAGTACATTTCATCCTGAAAAGTGAAAATGACAATATCTTAGGAGAATTTCCTTCTGCAAAATTTTGCCGAACGTGGAAACCTCTCTGAAAGGTCCGAAAGTTGAGCTAATTATGTTTAATTGTAATTTATCTTTCCTAAAAAATAAACATAATTATAAAAAGTTATGTAAATTTGTTGTTTATTCCCCTTTAGTAGAATACAATGTGTTCAAAATGGTAGCTATAATTACGCATTATTAAATTTTCGATTGTCATTCAATATTTCAATCAATTATATTTCACAAACACAGCGATTGTTCATCATTCATTCCTACATGAATATGAAATAGTTTGCTATACTTTCTGCTTTTCCTTTGGCTGAGATCACATTACTATAACGTACAACAATATATATACACTTGCCTGCTAGGGTATTAAGTCGTCGGCTGTTGGTCAATTATTGTTTCTAGTTTATTGCATTTTTTATTTGCTACATTAAATTTTGCATCAATTATTGCTGAATTATGTTGGCCAGTTTGGCCAGCCAAGCTGTTGCTGCTGTTGCTGATGTTGCTTTCAATGTTGTTTGGCATTTTGAAAATTAATTTTGTCTGAAGTTGAACATAAAAAGCATAGCTTATAATTCATTTGGCCGTTGCACAATCTGCGCAGCAATGTGGCAGTAGCTCAGTGGCATCTGCCTTTGATGCAGCTACTGCAAATAATAATTGTCGTTTGATCTGGGTTATTGCCAACTGGCAGTAATGTTGCATGCCACACGAACCTATACAGCTGTGTGGGCTGTATCAGTTTCTGTCATGGAAACCATTTCCTTGACCATTTTTCTTCTTTTTTTTTCAGCTTCAGATACAGATACTGCCAACGTTTTAGTTACTTGCGACTTCGTTTCGATTTTTGTAGATTAATTGGCTGTCAAGCTCCTTTCTTGAACTGGTTATATTAGTGCTACAATGATTTTTGGGCCTTAATACGGTTTTAATTGTGTCCCTTGTGGCCAGCTTTTTGTTGGCTTGGCGAGTGTTCAATGCAATTTGCTGCTAATTTGGTTAATATCTCTCTTGCTCTCTAACAAATACCTTTTTACCTTTTCATTGTACGTGGTGATATGCTGTTTAGCAATTTGCCTAAATGGGATTATTATTGATTGCTCCAAAAGTTATAGACCACACTAAAAATAGCCGCAGTAATGATGAATGGCATAGTAAAGTCCCCAGCGGAAGTTAGAAGTTTATTAAAATGGATTATTCTATCTTTAAGTAGGCAATGCAAGATTTTTCGTTTTATTTTTTTTCATTTATTTTTTATTATTTTAATATTTTGTTATATATATTTTTTTATATATATTTTTTTATATATATTTTTTAATTTTTTTATTATTTTTTTTTATTTATTTTATTATTTTTTTTTTAATTTTTTTATTTTTTTTTAAATTTTTTTAAAATTATTATTATTATTTGCATCTTTATTTAACTTGTGCACTACTACCATTTTGGCAGCTTAAACTAGCTCCAGAGCTCTTGATTTTAACCTTTTATATAGCTTCAATCTAGGATTCTTATCAGAAATAGACTTCTTTTGATTAAATTGTTTGCTTAATTCAACTCCAAAATGTTGTAAGCTGTGGTTAAGTAATTAAACTTCCCTTGAATTACAGCTCCTGCTCAGCATGATCTAAGAAAGGATTACAAAAGATGCAGGAAACAAGCATGGCACACATACAGATGGAACCACAAAACGTTCTAAATGACTCGCTGCTCAAGGACTGGGAGATCTCCACCAGTGACATTAAGGACTTTGTGAAGCTGCTCCTTGACTTCCAAAAGAAGAACCAATCGCAGCCGGACGAATGCCAGGGTTACTGTCAGGGTGATATCTACAAGTGGTTGCGTGCATATAACGGCATTCACGGCTATGTCTCGCTCCTGGTAAGTCCTAGGGATAACGGTTTGCCAGGCGCATTAACAAATGCTTTTACCGTGACAGCCAGTGTGCTAATTATCTGAATGTTGTCGTGTCATCAGCCAGGACATTTTTCATTTTCCAGCAGGCAGGCTGTTAGGGGAGGACTGAAATAAATGGGAGTCCGTCAGAATGTCAAGGAATGTAAACCCTTTGGAATTTGCTTCCTTTTGTCCGCTGATGAATTTGTGCGTCTCATAACACCTTTGAACTCTGAGATTTTTCTTATTTTAAACCAAAATCTGATTAAACTTGTGCTCTTACATTCATTGAAATATGTATAAGCTTTTAGCTTCTAGTTAAAAAAGGTTGAAAACCATAACATCATTAGGTTTGTAAAAGGATTCAGCAATTAAATCTCTTTAATGTCATAAACAATGCAAAAATAAGATAAAGAAAGCGTATACAGGATTAAAGCTCTAATTCCGCTTAAATAAGGCAAAGGTGAAAAGATTTTTCCCTAGAATATGTGAAATTACAACTGATGGAAATTCGTAATAATACAGGAATAAAATGATAGAGCCTGGGTAAAAGTCACTAACAAAAGCAAAAATACTTTTTCCTGGAATAGTCAAATTTCAGAACACTTTTAATTTACAAAGTTTGTAAGAACAAGTCTTAACAAAGGTTGTAATTAGATTAAAATAGAATGGATGAATGCAGAGCTGGGTTTTAAAGTTAATTAACTTATAGAACAGTAAGTTGGATGTAGTATGAGTGGAGTGTAGCTACCCCATTTCAAACTGCTGTGTAGAGGGTAGAGAGCAGCACGTTTTTCCATAAAATGTAATAAAAGTCTGCGGATAAGAGAAAAGAATTTTCATATTCATCATGTGACCGTGTGGTCATGTGTGGATATGAATAAAACATTTACCAACTTGGCCTGTGATAAGGCTTGGGGCCTTTAAAAATGTGTGGAGTGGGGAAAGGGTCAGCTTAGCGCCTTCAGTCTGCCCAAGTAAGCTAGTTTAGCTTTTGTTTATTTTCGCATAGTTGCTGTGTTGTTTTTCATTTTCATCTTGAATCTTTCAGATTTGCATATTCGGCACAATAGCCAACATATTAAACATAATGGTATTGACCAGAAAGGAAATGGCTAAGGCGCCCATTAACAATATATTGAAATGGCTGGCGGTGGCTGACATGTTTGTCATGCTCGAGTACATACCCTATACGACATATCAGTATATATACATGAAACCAGGTAAGTTTATAGCCATGAACTAGAGCGGGAAACTAACGATACTAATGCTACTCGATAGATTCGATAGTGGTCCTGTTGAGCTATCGATACTATCGATATTATGCATTGTATTCGTGAACAACGCTGAAATATTGATATTCGCTCGACTTCTTCTATATATAAACACACAATAAACATCGATATTTTACCAAAATTAATACGGCTATCGATGTTAGTCAGCTCTACTAGAAATATGTTTATTTTTTTAACCAAACAATTCATTAAACTGATACTATTTGTGTTAATCCTTATTGTTTTATACATGTTTGATAATTTCGAGCTAGGGTAGTGTTATCGATACTATCGATAACGCCAACGTTTCTTTGCCAGCGCTAGCACTCTGAACTATCTGCGAGCGAGGTCTGTTAAACTATCGATAGTGCTTAAAACGATTTGTATAGTAATGAAAACTAATACAAGTCTTAAGCTTACCAAATCTTCAGCAAATTTATAAAGTCTGTAAGCAAAATGTGTACAAATTGTTAAAATTCATCGCTTTATTGTGAACTATCTTTGGATAGTTTCAAATTGGAACTTAACTTCGAGCTCTACTGATACGTTGTGTGTATGTTTTGCAGGTGAAAAGGACTTGAGCTACGCTTGGGCTGTGTACTTACTGGTCCACATGCACTTTACACAGATCCTGCACACGATTTCGATAGGGTTGACAGTGACCTTGGCTGTTTGGCGCTATGTGGCAATCAGGTGAGTGCCACACAACGCTGACAATTTGGCTCCCAGTTTTGAATCTTGCTAACCGGCGCTAAAACTCTGAATAACACGGCGGCAATTGTGGCTGCTGCTTTCAATTTTCTCTGTTTTTTTTTTTTGTTTTATAGCAAACTGTTTCCATCTCTTATCCACAGACATCCGAATGGGAACTGTGCCAACCTGCTGCTCGCACATTCCAGAGAGGCCATCCTCTTTCCCTTCATCATCTCGCCCATCGTTTGCCTGCCCACGTACTTTGTGTTCAAGGTGCGTGAGACTCTCGAGGTGGATACCGCAGAGCACGCGGCCATGTACCACGTGTACTTTGACATGGACTCTATGTTGTACAGGTAAGTAGAAGATGGAAGCTGCCTTCTAGCCTGGGTAACTTACAGACTCATCCTGATTCTGTTTAGATTCAACTTTTGGATACATTCCGTAATCATCAAACTGCTGCCCTGCTTCATACTGACTGTTATTAGCCTCGTGTTGATGCATGTCCTGTGCGAGGCCTCGCGGCGTCGCCTGAAGCTAAAGGACTATGACCATCCCAGCAAGCATGCCATACATCTGAAACTGAACGATGCCAAGTCCCGGCGGTAAGTGCAATATTAACTAACTTAACTATTTTTTATAACACCCTTATAATTTATGAAACATTCATTTTACTCCTGTACCACCCATAGAATGGGTAAAAAGGGGTACTAAATCTGTGCAAATGTATGTAACAGGCAGAAGGAGACATCTCCGACCCTATAAGGTATATATATTCTTGATCAGTATCAAAAGAGATTTCGATTTGGCCATGTCCGTCTGTCCGTCCGTCTGTCCGTCTGTCCGTCCGTATGTATGAACGCAACGATCTCAGCAACTATAAGAGCTAGAGACACCAAATTTGGAATGTATTTTCCTGTATACCATACGCAGATCAAGTTTGTTTCATATTTCAGATATCTCCCCCGTTCCCCCGCAAATCGATAAAAACCGTTTTACAGTAACAATTTTCAAGATATAGCTTTAAGATTTGGCATGTACAATACTTTAGTCACTCCTAATATACTGTCCAAATTTCAAGTCGATCGGATAATAAACACGGAAGTTATTCACGAAAGAAGATTCAGTAATGCAGCGAGAGGGGGAAGAAGAAGCACAGCCACCAATTAAAATGCCTCGCTTGCGCTGTCGCTTTTGCCGCCTGTGTGCGTGCGTCTTTGTGTATGTGTGTGTGTATGTGTAAGTGGACGTAGATGTGATTGGATGTTTTAGACCTGAGTACGGGAGTTTCGTAGTCGGGTATACTCGACTATAGCATTCTTACTTGTTTTTTATTGCTAATTCATGTTTCATATTACTTTGGAGTCATTTCACTTTGTTTCAAAATTATTTCATTGTCATTGCTGGAATTTGTGCATTTCGAGTGTCATCACTTAATTTTCTGTTGTTATTTTTTGTTTTTTTTTTATAGTTAGCAGAAAATCCGTTTACTAACTATCTATAAAAATGAAAAAAATGTTATTTTTGTTCGATAAAATTTTTTGCAAATGTTTTTCCCACATTCCGATGTTCATAACTTTGTTAAAAATGATTTTCATGGAAATTTTCTGACATGGCGTGTCATTTGGCATTAAATATATTTAACATTTCAAAGAATGAAATATTTGGATTTTTTATGAGGAACACTCAATCCAAAAGCTTTTAGTTCTTGTTTTTTATTATTTTAGAATTTTATATTAAGCGGGTTTGTTCTTTGTTTTTTGTTTTCCATTTGGGAATTGCTGCATATTTTAGTTGCTATTTGATAAATTGCCTTGCTCGTTTCATCTGCTTGGCTCATCATTTGGGAATTATTTCACTTCATTTCGCATTAAAACTGGGCTTTAAATCATTTTCCTTTGGTACTCGAGTTACATTGGTTATAAGGAGCTTCCCTTTGCAGCCCGCCCCGCTGTGATCGACGGAATGATCGCACAACATTGCTCCTTGTGGCGGTTCTGATACTTTTCCTGGTGACGGAGTTTCCACAGGGTCTGCTGGGGCTGCTGTCGGGCGTGCTGGAGAAATGCTTCTTCGCCCATTGCTATCCACCCTTTGGGGAGCTGATGGATCTGCTGGCGCTGATAAATGCCGCCGTGGGCTTTGTGCTGTACGGTCTGATGTCGAAGCAGTTCCGTACCACCTTCAGATCGTTGTTCTTCAAGCGGCACTTTGGCAGCAGCGAGATGACCCGCCTCACCCGCGTCACCACCACCTGTGTCTGAGGGTGTACACGCGCTGCGGAGCTGACTGGGAGGAGTGGGCAGGGTTGAGGAGTGAAAAGATCTTAAAGATGCCATTTGCTTCGCTTGAATTTCTAAATTGATAACTTTCAAAAAGTTGAACTGAAACAATGAGCTGGTTAGGGTATACTAAACGCATGCTGAACTGTGACTTGGCAAGACGGTTTGAGCCAACATTTTGTAGAGTATATAAGTATAAAGTGCCATTTCCATTTAGCAGACGCAAAAGTCTGCGGCGGCTTATAAATTTGAATTACATTTAATAGTTCCCTAGGCCTAAGTTACGAAGTTTATATTTAAAATGTCATCTGAGATATGCGAAGAACGCCAGCGTTTATTAAAATTAAATAATAACTATTAAGAGTTGAATACAAATTTTAAAATGAAATATCTGCAAATTATAATAATTCAATTCAACAAGGAAACTGTGACAAGAGAACGAAGTGTCAGCGAGCCCCTGAACTTTGTTTTCTTGTCCTTTAGTTACTTGAAATTGTTTAATTTAAGCCACAAACTATAAGTGTACACAAATTATAAGCGATATATATATATATACAACTGTGTATAGTTTAAAATAGTATTAAATGAGAGCAGCTAATGGATTTTTATTGGCTTCAACTTATGTTTAATGCTTGCAAACTAATTTTAAATAACTGTGAAAGCGTTCAAATAAATGTTCTCGCGTTACTTGGCCCACGTATCCTTCCTTCCATCTCAGTTCTGACTGACCACAGTATTCACTTCCAGCGGCAGCTCTTCCTGCTCCTGCTCCTGTTCCTGGCCGGATGCATCCTCATGCCGGGCTGCATTCTCGGCATCTGTCAGGATGCCATGGCTGTGGCTTGAGATGCGCAGCAGCGACTTCAATTTGGTTGCCTGGAATTTAAACTAACAAATTGGAAGCCAGTAAGCACAAGTTTGAATGCTCGACTTGGATGGACCAACACTAAAGTGTCTTCAATTCAAACATATTCTATCTCAATTCAGGGCATATCTGTTTACCAACATGTATCAGTTTACCAACATTTCAGCTTTATTCTAAACCAGATGGAATGACTATCTTCGGCGTGCCGAAGCTATATATCCTTGCAGCAATGTGTTTATACAAAAACTCAACTTTCATCCGATTGTTCATATAGAAGCTATATAAGAATGTGGTCCGATTTTGATAAAATTATAGGAAACTGTGTGAAGTATACTAAAACATTCAATTTTTGAGTTTGGAAGTATATTTGCACAGGGAAATAAGGTTTTTATAGAAAAACTAATTTTTCATCCGATTGTTCCTATGACAGCTATATGATATAGTGGTCTGATATTGATCAAATTTGGTCAGCTTGGATAAACTCTTTAGAGACTCGGTTTGAGTGAGTTTGGTGAGGATATATTTATAAACAAAAAAGGTTTTCATACAAAAACTCATTTTTCATCCGATTGTTCCTATGGCAGCTATATGATATAATGGTCTGATATTGGTTAAATTTGCTCAGATTGTATTAACTTTCTAGAGACTTGGTTTGGTTGAGTTTGGCGAGGATACCTTTATAAACAAAAAGTTTTTCATACAAAAATATAGTCTTCGATCGATCATTCCTATGGCAGCTATATGTTATAGTAGTCCGATCCGGTCGGTTTCGTCATATGTATTGCCTGCAGCAAAAAGAAGGGTCTGTGCCAAGTTTCATTACGATAGCTTTAAAACTGAGAGATTAGTTTGCATAGAAACAGACGGACATCGCTATATCGACTTGGCTATTAATCTGCTCTTGCTGATCAAGAATATATATACTCTCGTGGGGAAGGAAATGTTAACTTCAATGCGTTACTAATGTGGGAATGGTTTGGCAACGCCGAATGGTTGGCCACTCCTGCACAGCTGAGCCTGACAACGACGTGGCAGCCCTGCCAAGTAGAAGGAGAGTTTGAGCGCTGAAGGCAAACTAAGAAGACGTGTGGGAAACGACGCTCCAGAAACGACGAATTTACAACGACGCTCTAAAGAAATGATCAACGACGTTAATTTCATTTGCATTTGAATTGCATTTAAAGTTTCATTCAATTTCATTTAATTTCGTTTACCATTTAAAATAAATAAACAATTACATACTATAATACAAAACGGGATTCTCATTTCGATCGGATCCCACACTAATTTCGTGACAAAATTTGTATACCCTCTGCAAGGGTATAAGAATTGTGGGTGTACTAAACTTCTATGTGAAAATTGTGGTTGTGGTCAGCTGAAATAAGAGAATAATATACTAAAATATATCTACGTTATTGGGATTGTAGCTATTGAGGTGTGAACTGGCATTCGCAAACCTTTTGATCGTCTCTAGTCCAATCAATTATCGCCAAGCTGAACAGTCACAAAGCATATGAAAAGTGGCTAAGGTTTCAAACTGCCAATTAAAAGTGTCGGTTTGCATTGAAGCATTTTCCATTTTTAATAAATTGCCAAAAATGTTGATTCAATTCAAAAGTGCAAAGCTACAGAAATGCGGCAATAACATAAATTTGGAATTTAAATATTTTCAATTATTGTGGTGTCTTTTTGGTTGAGCTAATCGCTTGCCAGGGCAAAGAGCCATTGGGTGCGGTGGTACAACACACGACTTACTTCAGTGGGCAGCAGCAGGTCCTGGGCCTGGCTCATGAATCGATTGTAGTGCTCTGTGGCCAAGGCCAGACGTCCACTCTCATAGCAGAATAGTGCAAAATTCAGATAGACCAAAGGATGCCGCATGCCGGCCTGCTGTAAATTAGCCAGACTGCAGGCACGCTCGAATGCCACAAAGGCATTATCCATATCGTCCAGTTTGCGTAAACATACTACAAGAAATATATGCAAAATTTGTGAGCCTGAATACACGCATTCATTCACCTTGAATTGTACTCACAGCCGAGCAGCATGTAGCATTCGGCATTGTCCTTGCGCAGGTTTATGGCCGCGGCCAGCGTGTGAAAGGCGCTGGCATATTGTTCAGCTGGGGCCAGTCGAGAGGTCAGCATTGTGTATATAGTAAACAGTAAACAGAATACAGCAACAATTCCGCACAACAACAACAACATTAACAACAACATCAGCAGTAAATGCTAAAAACCTTAACAATAAGCTCGACCGTCTCGTCTTTTAAGTAGCTGAAGTCAAGGAGAACGGACTCTAAAAGAGCCGTCCTTGAATTCGCCGGAGCTTTGTTTCTTTTCTTCCTTTTTTGTTGGTGTTTTTTTTTGTTTCTAATATTTTCTTTTAAAATTTATGAATAGCCTTTTCCAAGCCCATTTCTGTGTTTTTTATTGTGCACACTTTCCGGCATCTGTACATTTTATTGTTCTGAGCTCGGACAAGTGCTTTCATAAAGCTGACCTTTAAAAAGTATATAAACTGGATGTCTTAAGGTGGGTGCATATTGGTTTAAAACTGGATGAACTCCAAGATTATAAGAAAATCACTGCTTTTTTACTCAAATTTATGTGCACTGTAAGAAAAAGTTTCTTGCTTCAATTTTTCTTCTGTATAACAACACTTTTTCTTCCTAAAATATATTTTACCGTGAAATATATTGCTGTTCTACCTTCAAATTGAAATTCCACTATACCTTATCCTTATGTGACATCTATAATTTTCTTTTATCTATTTTTTACTCAGTAATCTGACAAAACATTTGGCAAAAATAACAAGAAAGAAAAGAAAAGCGGCTATCTTCGGGTGTCGTAGCTATATACCCTAGCAGCAATGTTTTTTATACAAAATATTTTGATTTTGATCAAATTATAGGAAACTATTTGAAGTATTATAAAATTCTCACTTAGTTTGGATGAAATATTTGTATAAACAAAAAGTTTGATATAGTGATATAGTGGTCTGATTTTGACCAAATTTGGCCAGATTCTTAAAACTCTTTAGAGACTCGGCCTGGAAAAGTTTGATAAGGATACATCAATAAACAAAAAAGTTTTTCATACAAAAATATATTTATCGATCGATCATTCCTATGGCAGCCATATGATATAGTGGTCCGATCCGGCCGGTTCTGCTATATGTACCGCCTGCAGCAAAAAGAAGGGTCTGTGCCAAGTTTCATTACGATAGCTTTAAAACTGAGGGTCTAATTCGCATAGAAATAGACGGACAGACGGATGGACGGATAGACGGACATCGCTATATCGACTCGGCTATTCATGCTGATTCAGAATATATACACTTTGTTGGGTCGGAAACGTCTACTTCTGTCCATTACACATTTCGAGACAAAAGTATAAATATGTCAAAAAATAAAACGTTAAAGAATTTTTGTTAAATTGGTTTTAAACTCAATTTAATTACTCTATAATTTTTTTAACGAGTCTGGGTATCGAACTCAGCCATCTCGTCTGATCAAAGACTAAGCTTGATTTTATAAAATTAAAAAATAAATAAAAATATGATATCGTTCACCTGAAAAGTATGTGTAAGATTAGAGTCTTCAAATCAAAAACGCACTTATATTTATACGAATATCTTTCAATGCTAATATATCCATTGTTAATGATTTACGATTTATAGCACAGTGAACATTTAAAACATGCAAAACGTGTACAATTCCTTCATCAAAGAGATGTTGTTGAATGAAATTGAATTTCCGTTTCCAGATATGAATATCTGCCATTGATTTTGTGCAGCAGAATATGTGAAATTGAATGTGAATTGGGTCGAGAAGGGCTTTTATGTGCGCCTGTAATGTGCTTGTACTCTGACAAGTGTGTGCAAGTAAGAGGAGTTTCCACTTGTATCAAAGGTCCTTCAGTCCTTCAAACTGATGTGCATACATATGCGAAACAGCCACAAGGAGCTTTCAAGCAAAGAGTCTCTGGTCGCGCTGGCTCTTTGGGTTATCACATGTAATTTTAGTAATTCGTGTATCCTTTTCGCATTGTATTACAAAATTGTTGCTGTTGTCCTGCTATAAATTGAACTTTGAGGATAGTATGCAATACTCACAGGCGATGTAAATCAGGCTTAGATTGTAGAGCGCATTGTAGTTGAGGGGCGATAGCCAAATGGATTTGCGTAGAGATGAAACAGACTGCAAATACATTGTTATAGTTACAGATTCATGTCAGATAGGTTTCCACCTGCTTACCACAATGAACTTTTGCTTCTTGAAGAAACAGAGCCCTATGTTGTTCCACAGCTCGGCAATTTCCGGCTCGGCATCTGCAATTTGGCTATACTTGCTCAGGGCGGCATCCACATCATTGCGTGACTATCAATTTAAATGAAACCATGTATCAATTTGAATCCTTTGGCAGCTGTTGCTGCCCTTGGCTTACCTGTAAAATGGCGCCCAGTGCCAGCAAGCCCTTGGGCGTGCACTTGCGCTCAATATTGACGACTTCCGCCAAGCGATCGTAGGCCCTTTGTGTCTCATTAATTTTCAAATATAAAACGCTGATTTCGGTTAGTACTTCCGCATTCTCTGGCGTCAGACTAGACAGATTACAATGAATTGAGCTCGTTGGAGCAGTTAAATTGTTCAAGCTCACTGCAAACACGCCTCCAGCACATCAATCGCCTGCTGGTAGTTCTTATCCTTGCGATACAGCTCGGCCAGCCGCACAAAGCTCTCCAGTTTCTTGCCCGACTGCACGGCCAGCTCAAAGTATCCCCTGGCCTCGGCCTGCTGCTGCCGGGCCACTTCCAGCTGTGGCTGGGTCGCCGCCGACCGATACAGCAGCTCGCCCAGGTAATGATAGATTTCGTGATCCTTGCGTGGACTGCGCTGCTCCGCCTCGCGAAACACGCTCAGCGCCTGGCCAAAGCGGCCCATGCCATAGCTGCAATGGAGAGGTGCGAGTTAGAGCTGCAAAACAATCGATAGACCTGTCGATAGTATCGATGGCACGCCATCGAGGTTCTTTTACGATTATCGAAGCTATTACGAGTGGTCGATAAAGTAGTTTAAAGTTTTATATCTTTATTTTTCAAACCATTGAATAACAAACAAAATAAATATAAAATAAAGTAAAAACAAATAGTAAGCAATAACAAGTAAGAATGTTATAGTCGAGTATACCCGACTACGTAACTCCTATGTACCCAGGTCTAAAACATTCAATCACATCTACGTCCACTTACACATACACACACACATACACAAAGACGCACGCACACAGGCGGCAAAAGCGACAGCGCAAGCGAGGCATTTTTACTCCCTGTACCCATAAAATGGGTAAAAGGGGGTATTACATCTGTGCAAATGTATGTAACAGACAGAAGGAGACATCTCCGACCCTATAAAGTATATATATTCTTGATCAGTATCAAAAGAGATTTCGATTTGGCCATGTCCGTCTGTCTGTCCGTCTGTCCGTCTGTCTGTCTGTCCGTATGAACGCGTCGATCTCAGCAACTACAAGAGCTAGAGACACCAAATTTGAAATGTAGGTTCCTGTATACCATACGCAGATCAAGTTTGTTTCATATTTCAGATATCTCCCCCGTTCCCCCGCAAATCGATAAAAACCGTTTTACAGTAACAATTTTCAAGATATAGCTTTTAGATTAAGCTACAATACTTTAGTCTCTCTTAATATACTGTCCAAATTTCAAGTCGATCGGATAATAAACACGGAAGTTATTCACGAAAGAAGATTCAGTGATGCAGCGAGAGGAGGGAAGAAGAAGCACAGCCACCAATTAAATTGCCTCGCTTGCGCTGTCGCTTTTGCCGCCAGTGTGTCTGTGCGTCTTTGTGTATGTGTGTATGTATGTGCAAGTTGGACGTAGATGATTGAATGTTTTAGACCTGGGTACAGGGAGTTACGTAGTCGGGTATACTCGACTATAGCATTCTTACTTGTTTTCGCTGCATTTCTGAATCTTCTTTCGTGAATACCTTCCGTGTTTATTATCTGATCGACTTGAAATTTGGACAGTAGATTGGGAGTTACTAAAGTATTGTACATGCCAAATCTTAAAGCTATATCTTGAAAATTGTTTCTGTAAAACGGTTTTTATCGATTTGCGGGGGAACGGGGGGAGATATCTGAAATATGAAACAACTTGATCGTATGGTATACAGGTGGCTACATTCCAAATTTGGTGTCTCTAGCTCTGTAGTTGCTGAGATCGACGCGTTCATACGGACAGACGGACAGACATGTGCCAAACCGAAATCTCTTTCGATACTGATCAAGAATATATATACTTTATAGGGTCGGAGATGTCTCCTTCTGCCTGTTACATACATTTGCACAGATGTAATACCCCCTTTTGCCATTTTATGGGTACAGGGAGTAATAAATAAACTTAGAAAAGAAATAAATACAAAAATAATGTTTCAAAATTTAGCTTACAACATATGTTGCTTATGAATTTTGGCGATACTATCGATAGTAAGTAATTACTTGTAGAGGTGTGAAACTATTGACAGTGCTATCATCTATAGTTTTGATAAAAAATGCTTTTACCCTATCGATAATACCGATACTTCAAGATGTCAAACTATCGATAGTATCGATACTTTAATAATCTAGAGGTACTCATTGAAAGTCGTCACTTTCACTTTCGGAACCATCAAAGGGCGACACTATTGATGGCTTGTCAGCTCTAGTGTGAATTGGAGGGGCACCAAAAATCAATATAATTAATTGACTTACAGTGTGCGTCCGATTTCCTTGTATGTCTCGATATTCCTAGAATTGAGCTCGACGGCCTTTTGTAAATTACGCAGCGCCTCGATGTTGTTGCCATCCTCGCGGTCAATTAAACCCTGGCGAGGATGTTCATTACACAGACAAATCAGTGCATTCATACTGTGGGCAATCAATTAGAATTGATGCCCTCTGCTCACCTGGACAAAGTACAGATACTCTGCATTCAAATGATGATTCAGTTCACGTGCGATGATACGGCGGCAGCGTTGAAATTCACGGCGTGTAAAGTGTATGTGGAGCAGCCAGTCAATGTTGGCATCAGCGGGCATTTTGGGCTCTAATTGAAGCATTTAGAGGCCAACGGGCAATGAGTACACACTAAGTGCCTTTCTATTTAAACCCACCTGTCTTGACCACCTCCAGCGAGGGCAGGGCTATGACTGTCCCGTTGCAATTGATCTGCTCGCTGCCCGCTTCGTACATGGCGTTCCCCTTTGTGGCTGCTGTGGGGCAGCAAAGCTTTTCAAAGTTAGAAGTTGGCCAAAGCGGGCTTGTTGTAGTGCCCAACGGTTGCCATGGCCAACTGTATCGAGCGGAGTTGCTGCCGAGGGTTGCCATCGCTCGCAAAGGGTCACTCAAGGGTGAAAACTGGAACAGAACTCGCTTCTGGGCTAATAATTGTTAACAGATTGTAAGCTGGGTATATTATATTTAATTAATTACTTACCTATTACTTGCTGGCTTGAATGAGCTTACTTTACCCCCTAAGGGTAAAAACTAAAACTAATTAGTCTTAGTTAGTCTGTTGCTAAGGTGAACTATTGTTAAAGTTTAAACTTATTATCTTCAAGTAGCGAACCAAACAAAATGAGTCAAAGAAATGGGTTAGAAATCAGGAATAGTTTCTAGTTTCTAAGAAGGTTGCTCTCAAGAAGACTTTCATTCTCTATAGAATTCAAGGTTTTATATTCTTAAAATGGATAGTCATATATAAACTTACTAGAGACACGTTAGAAATCAGAAAACTTTCTTATTGTATAATACAAATTAATACTATAGGGTTTTGAGGTTACCTCAAAGGACTTTCATTCTCGATAGAGTTTTGAGTTTTGTAAGCTTAAAATTGATACTCATAAATGAACACATAGACACGTTAGAAATCAGGAAAATTGCTAATTGTAGTATAATACAAATTAATACTATAGACCAGGACACCTGTTAGACATCAGAAACATTTCTAAACTTACTCTTTCTAGCCTTATACAATTTTTGGATGCTTTTCTCGATAAGTATAAAGCTCCACCCATATCCTCCCATATCATAATAATCTAATCTTTCCAAAACTTCAAGTTCTTATAACTTTGCCAAAACCGAACGAATTTTCAGGCGGAATGTCTTGTTTGTCATGGATTGATGTGGAAAGGTTTCAACCTCTAGCATATGAATATAATATGCGAGTAAGAACAACAGAATATCTCTATTCTTAAGGATGTTAATCTCAAAAGGAACAAGATACTAGTCAGAAATCAGGAATACCCTTGAAGAAGTTGGGCTTCTCTTTCTCAGTATATTAGTATTAACATGTTCTAAGATACTTTAAATATTTCTCTCTAACAACCTTAGTTTATAGTAGCAGTAGAGCTCGCTTAACCTAATGAATTAACTTGTCGCGTTAATTAATGCACGCGCTTTGTTTTAGTCGCAACTGTTACCAAAATTGTCTTTAGGCCAAGAGGCTTTACGAGGCGTTTAAGCAAATGCCACAATGTGCAGCTTTAATTAGTGGCCAACTGAAATGTGGACCCCTTTGGACATCAATTGAAATGCAATAAAAACAACCTATAAATGTGGCAGGCAAGGCAATATAATTGACGATCAAATAGCAATTGGGAAAATCGGACAAATCTTATAAACAAGTTTTGATAGATTTGGCCAAAAACGCCGCCCGGTTGCCGCCTCAACTCAAAGAGAAGAGACGCCCCCTGCTCCTGGCCCAACATCTAATCACTCAATTTCAATTCACACCGCTCAAGTGGCAAAGTTGGCTCCATTTGTGGATCCAACTGATCGTGAGCTACATTCATAATGTGCTTACCCAAACCAAAATTCAAAACGCATTAATGCATTAAATATATCGTACAAGATCAACAGATTTAATGCTCAATTGCGGCCGCTATTAAAGTGTTTTGGCTCTGTGCACAAAAATTCAAAGGAAAACAAATCAAGAAAAAAACGGCTTACTTTGGGGAGCCGAAGACTAAATACTCTAGCATACATTGTACTAATTGAAATGCACTTTAAAGAGCTCTATAATTCGCTATTATCCCCGTCAGGGCCAGTCCAAGTTATATTATAATAAAACACTCTTTAAAACGCCACCTACAAAATAGGAAAGAAAATGATTTGGTAAACAAATAAGCTAAGAGTATCATTCAAATAATATCATATCCGCAAAATCTTATTTCCCAATCTTCCAAAATTTTATTGTTCCAATATCCTTTTAATCTCATGTTTAGCTTCCCACTTTAACTCTCCTTCAACTATCTTTTTCAAGAGCTTATCAATTTTTCCTTTTATTTTTTTTTTACCCATTTTCCGACCAATTAATGAAATACGCATCGCTTCAATTTCAGTGTCAGTTAGGTGAAAAACGTGGTGATTTTACCAAGCTCGTTGAGCGTCAGGTTAATTATTTTTAGTGTGAAGCTTGGAAAACAAGCTTAAGGCCAGTCGTTGCCATGTATCAGAGTTTTCCATCAGTTTTTCACCCTCAGGGGGTAGATTTTCCACACTACTACGTGGACTTCACTATGTTTTAGTTGTTTTGTGGTGCATGGAAAGCGTGTTTGATAGCATTATAGACAATAACTTGCATTTCACAGTTTTTCCGCCCGCTGAACATCACGCTTAATTAATTTTTGACCTTAGGCTTAAGGCTAAAAGCAAAAAGTTGCATACCAGATTCCAAACTCATGTGTGGAGCTAAAGTTTAATGGTTTAATGCAACCTGCATGAACTTTTCACATTAGTTTCCACCCACAAGCGTGAAAAATCGCGGAAAACTATTGCATGCAACTTTTTTGTATACCAACTTGGCTTTAAACTCATTTTCAAAGAGCTATACAAAAATTGATATGACGCATATTTCACCGCTTTCGGATAATCCATCCCCAGGGGCGGAAAGTTGTATGGGCGAAAGTCTAATTTTAGTCCGATCTGGCTCAAACTCATTTTCAAAGCTCTACACATTAAATAATTCGACACGTGTCTCACCAATTTTTCCACATTCACCCCCACGCTCGAAAAATTGGTGGAAAACTTTCGCACTCGACATTTTTATTATCGTGCTTCAAACTCATTTTCAAGGTTCTACATAAGAACATAATAGGCGTGCAAAATCTACCTGCAATTACGGAAAAATCGTTTTTGTGTGTTGATTACTAATGAAAGTAGTTAAATTCAACATAATGCATTTTAATCTAAATATTGCGCCGGCAAAGCTGAAGTTTAACTCCTTTGTACGTCACACATTGCGTGACAAGATTATAATACCCCTTGCTACATCGTAAGACAGTAAATTTAGCAAATCCAACTCTTGCCGCTTGCTGCCTGGCAGCTGTCCAAAATGGCAAGTCGCGGACGTGACTCGAGTGCGTTAATCGATAGGAAATCCCAGTCTCAAGCAGACAGCATAGTGCTCTAGCAGTAAATGGCTGGAGTTATTCTCTTATCCGGTCTAGTTTAACTTCTGTCTGCGTCTAAGACTAGATTTACACAATGAAATTGACTACAAGAATTAAATTCGTTAGCTTTTTGCTTGTAGGTAAGAGGTGTAGTGCGACCGCTTCACCCTCTCCCCACAAGCAAAAGTTAACAAGGCAGCGTCAAGCGGGAACTTCTAGCAATTTGTTCTTAGTTCCTTTGATGACTTTTGCAATCAATAAGTTTAATTTTTAGGTGAAAACAATACAATTAAATTTGAAATCAATCAAATATTTAAGTAAGATTCTTTCTTTTATATAATTTCTATGTACTGTTCACAATTTCCAGATGTTAACCTAAAAATTGATAACAAACAAAATAAATTAAAATAAAGCTACAAGTTTGATTTCACATGTTAAAAACGGAAATTACCAAACAATTACAATCAAAATCATTAATTCAATTAATACTTATTTTATTCAATTTTATAGCAGAAATATTTACTTTTATACCATAAATTTGGAATGCAAAAATTTTACAATTCTATGGTACAATTATGTACTTTGTTATAAGTTTTGAATCCAAAACAATAGACGCTTTTATTGCCGTAAAGGCATTTCATAGGAGTTTGAAATTTAACGTTTATTTCAAATACACAAAACTGTAATCTTACATACTACCAATCTTAACATTGCCCAATGCTGTTAAAGTAACAGCTGTAAATAAAAGCAGTGCTGAGCTGCTTGTGTTTACTACTGCTTGCGTAAGCAGTGCGCTAGGTTTGATACTTAGCTAACCATGGTGCGCAACACGGCTAAAACAGTTGCAGAAGTACTGTGTCTTCGCTTGCCAGCGCCATCTATGTATCAATAATAAGGTGCACTGCTAATTTGAGCGCCAAATTTAAAAGAAAAGTTGAAAAAAATGATTTAATTGATTCCTAATAAAAATAATATAAAGAAACAGATGGCAGTTAATGAGTTGTGCAGCTTTGGATAACCTGTTAAGGGCAATAATTCAGCTAATTGCTTGTTGCTGTTGTTGTTATTAAGTTGTAGTACACGAGGGCAGCAGCAACTGTTGCTGGTGAGTGGGGCAGCAACTGTTGCAATTACGCGCATACCAGCAACAACGCATGCGTGACATTTTTAAAATGTTTGTGCGCCGTTTGCCTTTTGGCCACACTTGCCACAAAGCCAAACAAAATAGCTGCTAAATGATTTACAGCCGGTTTGTTGCCGCCATTAGCGAGAGATGGAGGTGGAGGTGGAGGTGGAGGTGGAGGTGGAGGTGGAGATGGACATGGACATGGTCTGGGAATGGGAATCGACTTGGGCCTGGATCTGGCACTTTTTGTTTTTGAATGAAGTGCGGCCCACGGGGGCACAGGCGGCGCAACTTTCGAGTGCTGCTCGTTTGGGCCCAAAAGTGTTGGTCAATATCAGCGCTGCGAAAAACAGGCACAGGGCGCGGGGCGGGGCGGGACGGTGCAGGGCTAGGGCTAGGGATTGGTATAACCGGTTCCTGCAGCTGTGCAGTTTCTGTGGGCTTTGGCTGCATTTTGCGGCCGCTTCTTCTATTCCTTTTTTTTGTTTTTATACTCTGTCAGCTAATTTAAAGGCAGTATGCTGGGTTTGTCCGTAGCTTATACAATTTTAAAGAAATTTAGATTGGATATTAAATAATATTGCATAAAAAAAAACGGGTGGAAATAAACTACTCTTAAATGCTTCTTTTTTTACTTTTGACAAGATTTTGTGGTTTCAATTCACTAAAATAATGGAAGTAGAAAATTCCTTTTAAAAACTTTAATTCAATTTACTAGCGAGCTGTAAGCAAGGAAAATGCCAACATTTAAGTGAAATTTATTTTCGCAAAATCTTTGCGAAAGTGAAAACCGAAAAAGTGCGGAATTGAACCGAATTAAGGTTAGAAACAGCAAATTTTATATCAGGAGTATTAAAGACTCCCCTGAAAGCTGAGCTCAATATTTCAGAGCAGAGTATGCAGCAGTCGGGAGCTTTCGGCTGCAACATTGTTACTTGTATTTTTTTTGGGGCGCTAAAAAGGAAAATCAGCCCAAGTTCCAACAAGAATCAGCGACGCCTGTTGCCTGTTGCCTGTTGCCTGTTGTTGTTGTTGCCTGTTGTTATTGTTGTTGTTGTTGTTGTTGTTGTTGTAGCCGTCACCCAGATTATCAGGGAAACTGGAGTAACCAGTTTTTGCGTGCCGCGCGCTGTGGCAGGCAACCTAAATATAGAATTATATATGTGCTCGTACCATACAATATCTTGCGTTTCAATAAGCAACAACTTTTGTTTTTTATGTGTGGCAGCCCGAGCAAATAAGGAAAACCATTGGCTAATTACAAATTAGCACAGCATTTGTAAGATATAAAAAAAGGTGCCCAAAGTGTCTGGCCGGGCCTCGTAAAAACAAATGGAATTTTATGTGTCCGTAAAAAAAGTGCGCAAAAATGAATAAAACAACAGAAATTAATGCACAGAATTTCAGTTTTTGGCGCTGTTTGTGTTTTCGTTTTTATCTTATCAGTTGGCCAACACACACGCACGCACACACGCACACACGCACACACGCACACACACAGCAGGCACACACATGTGTGTGTGTGTGTTTTCACCTTTCGCTTACCTGTTGATTTGTGTGGCACGGCTCTCACGAGAGCCGCTCGCAAGTGGCAAGCGGCCTGAGTGTAAGTCTCTTTCTCTGTGTGTTAATGTGTGTGTATGTGAGTGGGTGTGTGTGTGTGTGTGTGTGTGTGTGTGTGTGTGTGTGTGTGTGTGTGTGTGTGTGTGTATCTCTGGCACTGACTTCAACGCTGAGATCTCTTGCCTTCGCCTTCGTTATTCGCTTGAAAGCAACGATCGCGCGCGGTTGTCTTGACGCTCGATATCGAGTTTAACGCTCAACTCCAGTTTCAGAACTTTTCGAATTTCTGCGTCATTTGAAACAAAAAGTGAAACAACAACAAGTTCCATTGTGAGTGTAATTCGGTGTGTGTGTGTGTGTGTGTGGTTGATTGATAATAATCATGAATATAATCATAATAAGAATAATAATGCTTGTATAAATAAAATATTAATGGATAATAATTGGAATAATAATAATAATAAAAATAATAATATTAAAACTAATAATAATAAAATTAATAATAATAAAAATATAACAAAAATAATAATAATAATAATAATAATAAAATTAATAATAATAAAAATAATAATAATAAAATTAATAATAATAATTATAATTATAATAAAAATAACAATAATAAAAATAAAAAATAATAATTATAATAATAGTAAAAATAATAATAATAAAATTACTAATAATAGTAATAAAATAATAATAATAATTATAATAATAATAATAATAAGAATACAATTAATAATTATAATTATAATAATAATAATACAAATAAAAATATTAATAATAATAATGTTAATGTTAATAATGTCGGCAAATGTTTATTGAATATATTATTGTGCAGTAAACTTGGTTTACCACAAATGAATACTTGTCTGCTGCATCTAAAAACACAATAAAGTTTATATAAAACATTTATATATTTAAAAACTTTCATATAAATTTTAATTTTAATTTAATTTGTTGACATTTGCATAATTTCCACAAATTATTTATTTGTATTCTTTTCAAAAATGTCATAAAACTTTAAATTAATATTCAATTGGTTGACATTACAATCATTTCTACAAATCATTTATTTGTATTTCCTTTTTCAATCAAAAACAAATCAATTTTTGTTTAAATATGAATAAAATAAATGATAGAGTTGTTGAATTGGATAAAAGAAAATGTTGAAAAACAATTTCAGCTGCATTCGTTTTTAATAATAATAAGAAGTGACTGTTGTGATAAAGTAATTTGTACTTTGCATTGTTAAAGTTACAAAGTTAAAGAATTAAAAAAATTAAAAAATAGAATTGAAAGCTGAGCGTTAAGTTAAAAAATTCATTATAAAATTCTTATAATGTTAATGCTAAAACTTTGTTTTGGCTTTAAGTTACGCAGCTTGATTTGATTTGACTTTGATTGTATATCAGAAGAAAGTACTACAGTGTGCGCTTGTAAGAAAGAACATACTACTCGTTGAAGTGAACAATTTGAAGGGGTGAACAAACTCTTTATAAGTTGTTTGAGATAACTATGAGAAACTCATTAAAATAAGACGAATTTTCCCTGAATAACAGCAGAAAAAATCAAACTGCTGCTTTTGTTTAAGAAATATGATTGTTGGGGCAGCCTTAGGCTGAGCTGGGTGTACGATCTTACAGTAATCAAATGAGTGCAGACTTTTCAGCTTAACTGTTCGCTCTATCGAGCGTGCACTGTACTGGGCACAATTACAAAAGTACTTGACCAAATGCTATTGATTGTATCGACACAATTTGAAACCGGACTAAGTGGCCCGTGGAATGATTCACAAAATATCTCGTTTTTTTTGACTGCGTTTCGTTGAGTCACGCAAAGGCGACGCAGCTTCCCAAAAAAACACAAAAAGCAAATTCAAAATTGATTTTGACATGGCAAAAAGCAAACACAACAAAAAATCTGCATAACAAAAGCAAAAGTGAGAAAAGCGCGCTAAAAACGGCTATCAAAGTAAATGATTACAAAGATGATTAAAGTGCTTAAAAGTTGTATAAGTTGTGAGCTGCCAGCTGAAAAACCGCAAAGCGAGTTGCCTTAATTACCTTAACTGCTTATCTGCGGCATTTTGGGCACCTTAATTGCCAGTTTATAAGGCTCGGGAACTCAGTTCAGTTAGGACATATCCCGAGAATATACAGAAATATAACCGAGTCAAGCACACGAAATTGCGATGATATTTTATTGCTCCATCGATTGTAATACTATTCTGGTTGTTCTTTCATGTTTTTTCTTACTTGATTGAATTACGCTGCGATTTTAATTTTGTTTTTTTAATTTATTGTTTTCTGTGCAGCGCAACATGATTTAATTAAAATGCTGAAATTGTTTTTCTGCCCGTTGAAGTTTATTATATTTGATAGTTGTTTATATCTATTTTGCTTTTGCTTAATTCGCTTGAGCTTTTTATGAAACACAAAATGCCGCACACACCCATGAAACGCGTAGAAATATGCAACATATCAAAATATATTTCATGTTTCATGTAGATATATATATTTTTTGTGGCCTTTATAAAATAAAATACAGTTTTTAAGTTAAGGCAGCGCAACATTCAATAGTGCAGTGTATTTAATACTCTTGTTTTCAAGTTTAATTCCATTACACTGCCTGCCAAATATGCTCGCACAAGTGCTATACAAGACCTTGAGCTCGGAAGATACTTCTATTCCTGTTCTGCGATAGATTGCCTCAGACAAAATTGTGTATTACCTTGGAATTGCCAGAGTTCTGATTACATTTATCAATAGACAGCAATCCGAGTGTCTTTTGAAATGTGCCTCACAAGAGAAATGATGTCATATGGCTTCGGTCTGCAGATATCTTCATATTTACTGAACATACGTGTATAAAGATACTTGGGACTCATTTAATCTTAACTGATTAAACGACCTTTGTGGTGTTACTTTTCAACGAAATGAAAAGCATTTCTGCCGAGCGAAACTTAACGATTCTTCAGTTAATATCACTTTCTATACAGAATTGTGGGCATACGAGTATTTGGGAACTATCATGATATAGTATAGTATAGTAGAGTAAAGTATAGTAGAGTATAGTATAGTTTAGTAAAGTATAGTATAGTATAGTATACTAGAGTATAGTATAGTATAGTATACTAGAGTATAGTATAGTATACTAGAGTATAGTATAGTATAGTATAGTATAGTATAGTATAGTATAGTATAGTATAGTATAGTATAGTATAGTATAGAATAGTATAGTATAGTTTAGTATAGTATATACTAGAGTATAGTTTAGTTAGGTTTAGTATGGTTTAGTATAGTATAGTATAGTATAGTATACTAGAGTATAGTATAGTATAGTATACTAGAGTATAGTATAGTATAGTATAGTATAGTATAGTATAGTATAGTATAGTTTAGTATTGTATAGTATAGTATAGTATAGTATAGTATATACTAGAGTATAGTTTAGTTAGGTTTAGTATGGTTTAGTATAGTATAGTATAGTATAGTATACTAGAGTATAGTATAGTATAGTATACTAGAGTATAGTATAGTATACTAGAGTATAGTATAGTATAGTATAGTATAGTATAGTATAGTATAGTATAGTATAGTATAGTATAGTATAGTATAGAATAGTATAGTATAGTTTAGTATAGTATATACTAGAGTATAGTTTAGTTAGGTTTAGTATGGTTTAGTATAGTATAGTATAGTATAGTATACTAGAGTATAGAATAGTATAGTATACTAGAGTATAGTATAGTATAGTATAGTATAGTATAGTATAGTATAGTATAGTATAGTATAGTTTAGTATAGTATAGTTTAGTATAGTATAGTATAGTATAGTATACTAGAGTGTATAGTATAGTATAGTATAGTATAGTATAGTATAGTATAGTATACTAGAGTATAGTTTAGTATAGTATAGTATAGTATAGTTTAGTATAGTATACTTATAGTATTATTCCATCTTTTGTATTTATCACTTTCTATAGAGAATTATTATATGATTACACACAAGTATTTGCTGACAATCCTGATATACTTAAGTAAGCTCTATAAGTGACAGTATATTTTCATCTCTACTGACTTTTGTTCACAAAACTTCTAAGTGCTCCAAAATGCTTATCCGTTGACCGCACTTAGTGTTTTACAACACTAGTCAACAAGTTTTTTAATTGTCAGGCCCATTTCCACTTCCGATAACTGTTTATTCCATTTTCTATATGTCTTTTTGAATGAAATAAGAACCGATTTTATAATTTTTATATTCCAGCAAAGGGTATTATAAATTTGTCTCGAAATGTACAATGTACAATCTCAGTTTTAACTTGGCACTGACCCTTTTTTTGCTGCAGGCAGTACATATGTCGGAACTGGCCGGATCGGACCACTATAACACATAGCTGCCATAGGAATAATCGGTCGACAACTATGTTTTTGTATGAAAAACTTTTTTGTGTTTAAAGATATACTCACCAAACTCACCCAAACTGAGTTTTTGAAGAGTTGATACAATCTGACTAAATTTGGTTAAGATATGGCTACTATATCACATAGCTGCCTTTCTTGTATTATACCCAAACAGAGAATTTTATTATACTTCAAATAGTTTCCTAAATTGACCAAATAGGAGCAAAAACATTGTATATAGCCTTGGCAATCCGAAGATATCCGTTCCTTCTCGCTTTTATTATATTTTTATTTCAATTTTTTTCATATATATTTTTTTATGAAACTAAAAATACCATTTGTGCAGTTTTCTGCAGAACATTGAAAAAGTTGAATGCCAAAGTTGACCAGTGTAATAATCGCCAAAAGAAACCATATGACGGCAAATGGTGGAAAGGGTGGAAATTCAGTTACCAAAGTACTACCTGAAACAATCAAACATCAAACGGACTTGCTAGCAAGCACTGAAAGCCAAATAGAAACAATTAGCCGAATAACAAAATAAATGTATAACAAACAACAACAACAACAACAACAACTCGGACAGACATTCGCAGCCGCCGCCGTCTGTTGGGGCAATTTTGTGGCTCTTCTGTTCGGTGTGTGTGTCGGGTTGTGCGGGGGAAGGTCTGGGCGCAGTACATATAGCGGCCATATAGTTGGGGCAAGGCAGGCAACAACAACAACATGTTAAATACAAAAATCTCTCTCGCGCGGCCCCAAAATGCAGGCAGCGCAACGTCGCTGTCGACGCCGGCAGCGAGGCGACGCAGCTGCCACTTGCTTGAAAAGATGTTTTGAGTTCGAAAAAAAGATTTCAGATCAAAAAGTTGTCGGTTTTCGGTTTCGGTTTCGGTTTTTGCTTTAGTTGAGAGAAAATCGTCGCTTAGTTAACGTCGCCCCAAAAACAAACACCTCGAACAGGCCGCAACAAAAGAATCAATCAATTAACGAAACCATCAGCGAAAAGTGTGTATATAGACTATATCCACAATACATATATATAAATATATATAGTATAGCACATACTCTGCTCGATTGACAAGTGAATGCTATGCAGAAAGAGTTCATTAAATGCCAAACTGATAACTGACATCATCAGCAATAATAATAATAATAATAATAATAATATAAATATCAATATCAATATCGATATCGATATCGATATCAATGTCAACCAAATGAAATATTTAGTTTGTGCTATCATCAATAAATATAATATATAGTAATAAATCAAATTTCGCTCTCTCACTCACTCACTCAATACCCATCTCTCTCTCTCTTTCTCTTTTAGGCCCTAACTAGTGCTTGTGTTATTGTTAATAAATTTGTGTGAATTTCTGTGCATGGTTTCTGAAGGTTAAACCGAAAATCGAAAACTTAACAACAACAACAACAACAACAACAACAACAACATAATATATAAAATCCCTTACGAAACGAATATATCTCGTGTACAAAAAGTTAACCAACAGTTTCGAATTGTTCAAGAAACGACAACAACAACAGCAACAGCAAAAGTTTACTTATATTATTTTTTTGGCACTCGCTAAACGGTAAACAACAAAAACAACAACAACAACAACGACAACAACAAGAACAACAAACATCTTCTGGATTCGAGCAGCTAAAAAAAATTTAGTACGTCGTATCAGTTTTGGCCAGCGCACAGATACAGATACAGATACAGATACATCGGCGGCAGAAATAAGATAAAATATATTCAAAAATTTTAGAAACTTTTCAAGGTGAGTTTATTTTTAGTATGTTCGAAATGGCTGCGCGGATTTCTTTCCGAATTTTCTCACATATATGTATTATATATTACTCTCAGTCTGTGTGTTTGCTGCGCTCAGCTAGATACAATATCTGGCAGATACATATCTACGAAATGTGCTTGTCGCCTTGTGCCTGCCATTTGTTGTTCTTGTTGTTGTACAGGCCATAATTTCTTTGGCATTTATTTTGTAATATTAAAATAGTCGTATATTAGATGAATAGGCGCCAAAAAGATATTAATGTATCTCTAGGTCAGCACGAAATGTATCTTTTACGCGGCTTTTGTCTGATTTGTCTGACTATATGCATAGTATATTTAGTATATATTGTATATTATTTGACTGTGCTGTACTCTTTTTCAATTGCGCTTTTCTTTTCACTTCTTTTGGTTTTCTGCTTGATCTATTTTCAGCCAGCAGTCAGTCAGCCAATCTGCCCCGCCCTGCGCCCCCTTCGTCTCTCTCTCTATTTGCCCTGTCTTTGGCTCATATCGCGTATACGCATTGCGCTTTGTCGCCGTTTCAGCCACAATACTCATACGTAATTCTCATTTTACTTGTTTTCCATTTCCATTTCCATTTCCAATTTCCATTTGCCAAAGACCACCAGGCCAGGCCAGACAAGTGATGTAACGCCTCTGCCCCTCCTTCGCCCCTCCTTCGTTTTTCGCCCACACTGCTGTCTTATACAATGTTTATATTTGCAATATTTTAAAGAAATTTCTTACCCACGTCAATATCTTCATGTGCCCTGGCAAGTTTCCCATTTCGTGTGTTGGCCTTTTTTTCTTCTCAAAGACATAGTTTGTTACTTTGAGGGTTTCTTCTGTTTAGAAGTTAATGAACTCTGATATCTTGGGCTTATCATTAATCACTTGTGATATACGATATGATGGATCAGGCATTCTTCGCCTTGTTTACTGTTTCTCACATCGATTCACTAATTGATAACCAAATCGGGCTTCCAATGAAAATGTTGTGGAACTTTGATCGCCCCCAGTGATTCAGTAGGAAATATAATTGCTGATAAGCTGTGATTACTACGCCTTCATTGAGTTATTCACTCAGCTATTCAGTCATTTACTCAGTTCGTGCACAAAGTCTATAGAAACAACAGCAATTCCTACACAGCGAACATTTTTAAGGCACAATTTGTGTTTTACTCAAGCACAAGTTTGAATTTTAACAGTGTGATATCAGCCAAGGGTCTTATGTGCGTAATTCTACATTTTATAGCACAAATTGTGCATAATAATGCACAATCAGTGACTGTTAAAGCACAAATTTAACACAATCAGTGATTATGAAAGCACAGTCAGCGATTAGTATGATTTAGTTTGGGCATGGACATGGCAAAGGCAGATATGTGTGTTTAGTTCATCTAAGCTCAATTTTATGCTTAATTTTTGTATAAACCGTGCCTAAAATGCATAAATTGTGCCTTATGGTACCTGCAATTCTCTCAGTGTGCTGACGCAATTGGATTGCATTTCCTTCTATCTCAAGCTGAACATGTGAATGGGTTGCTTTGTTCAGTTCCTGGCTGATTGTGTATTTTTATCAGTTGGGTGTAATTAATTAGGAACCCGGCCCCGAAGACGCTGAAAGTGACGTCAGCTGTGCGTAAAGTGGGCAACACTTGAAATGGCAATAAAAAGTGCTGCAAATCAAGTCATAAATTAAGCGCTCAGCAGCAGGCGACTGTCACTGGCATTGGAGTTACAGGGCGGCAAGTGGGGTGGGCTTGAGTATTGAGAAGTGGGCTAAGGGAAGTGGGTAGTGGGTAGTGAGTAGAACTGGGAACTGGGAGTGCCTAATGAGCGCAGAAAAAGCGCCATGCAGCGCTCATTAGAATCGTATTTATACAGGCGACGAATGACCGACTGGTTTCCTCCCTTCGCTCTACCCTACACTGACATGCAATGCAGCCATGTTCGCATCCCATTCCCTTTACCATTTCCCATCTCGACAACCAAACATCTCTCTACGAGTATATCTTTCGTCGTCTGTTGTGCGTGACAATATTTCATGGCTTGAAACTTTTGTTGAATGAAAAACTAGAAAAATCCAAGCAAAAAGAAACTAGTCGAGTGTGATTGCCTCGAAAATACCCTGTAGACCAGCTCTGAAGTTTCCTAAGTACTTTTCACACACGCACATACACGCATATATGTATGTATATATAAATATACTTGGGCAATTCAAGCAGTTCAGCTGCTACATTCCCCGCTCTGCACTGTAGAAAATTTGTTCCCAAATAACTCCGGTATTAGTTAATCGATCGCTATGAAATTTTTACCATAAGTACACAGTGTTTCATAATGAATATGTTCTTAAAATCAGACCTTTATCTTTGAAAATCACTTTGTAAATCGTTTTTATACATTAGAGAATGTGGGAAAAAAACCAAATCTTTTTTATAATTTTTTTTCTTCTTACTATAAATCAAAAATATAAATACTATAAAAAAATAAATAAATAAATACTATATATATATACTATAAGGTTTATAGGGTCGAAGATGATTTCTTTTGACTATAAAATAGGCAATTGTATTGGAGTACCATTAATTCTTGGGAATTATACCCTTTTACACGTTTTTAATCTCTACAGGGTATAATTAGAACAAAAATGTAACATGCTCTACAAATTTCTGAGGCGCTTTGGGTATATTTTAATTATTGCCAAAGTAGAATGCGAATATGCATGAAAAACTGGCACTGCAGGGGAAAAGAGAAAAAAGTCATTTCGCAAGAATTTAACCTTCATGAACTGTCATGGTAGATTGCCTACCGTTGTTCTCTCTCACTCTCTCTCTGTTTCTCTCTGTGTTTTGCTCTCAACTAATTCGCTGATGTGTGCATATTCCATTTCTGTCTTTCGGCACTTTTCAGTGCACTTTTCAGGGCTCGAATGTCATTCAGAACAGCGGCAGAAACAACGCGAACAATGCAAACAACACCACAAGACCATAATTAAATAACATTTTAGTGCCTTGATGTAGGTAGCGGAAGGGAGAAGGGGAAGGGGAAAGCGGAAAGGGGGAGCTGCTACTGCTCTGATCCTTATCAACTTGCATACAGGGTGTCAAGTTGAAATGATTTGTTTTCCAAGTAATAATTTCATTACAATTGTAAAAAGACATGAATTTCTTTATATTTATCAGGCAGAAACCATAAATTTTGTTAAGATTCAAAAGGATTTATATTGATTTATGTTATAAAAAGATAGCTACCCAGATAACTTCTGAAGATCCAGCTCAATCCGTTAAAAAAATTTCAAAGAAATCTAATATTTGTATCATTGAGTATATTATAAAGAAAACTGATTTGATACTTCAATTATTCTTTCATTATGTTTCATAATGTACTCAATGATTGAATAATTGAAGTGTCTAATCAGTTTCAGTATCATAGTATCATAGTATCATAGTATCATAGTATCATAGTATCATAGTATCATATATATAATGATAATGAATGCAAATAATTAAGTACATTATGAAACTTAATTATTTTCATTCTCGACAATATTCAAATATAGAAACATAGAAAGACCTAATATTTAACAATTTTGATACTTAATATTTAAATATAAACGTAATCTTTGGCTATCGAAGATCTTTTATATGTAAGGGTTCCTCGCATCCGCGCTCTACCGCAGTTGTTCCAGCCTGAATTAAGTTCAAAACAAATCGCAATCGAGGCGATTTACTCACTTCTTCACTTTCCCATACGCAATTCCCATTATATTGGGGTTAACCGGCGGCACACTTTCGCAAAACTGGTAAGCGAGAGTGGCCCTGGGCGGGGGCAGCGGAAGAGTTGGTGCGGTGGGGGGTAAGGGTAAAGTAACTGAGTCTGAGGGGCTTACACAATGCGAGCCCGTAATTTGACTAAAAAATAATCACGTCTCATTCGTCTCGCAATTATATAACAATTCACAGTGCGTTCAAAATAAACGCCCACCGAAAATGGCAACAAATCTTCGCAGCGTTGAAGAAGTGCAGATAAAGTCGCTTACCATTGCTATAGTGCCTCCCCCTATGCCCCGATGCCCCTATGTCCCTATGCCACACTCCCCTGCCCCCTTGCCACACTGTGCTGGCTCTGCACCACAAACGTGACTGGCAAACAATTTTGGACTCAACCGCAAAGACACATTCAGATTGGGTTAAGTGTCTCTCCCTCCAACTGACTGACTGATTGACTGACTGATTGACTGACTGACTGACTGACTGACTGACTGATTGACTGACTGACCGACTGGCTTGGCTGGTAAAACCCGCATAAACAAAAGCAGAGCTCCATCTCTGACTGCTGTTGAACAATTAACAGGCGTTATAAATGTTATAAAAATATATTATTATGTTTTTTTTTCAGTTTTCATGCGCGTGTGCTCGTAAATCAAAACGTGATTTTTGTCATTTCCCCATTAAAATGCTTTTAAATCTATTTTCAAGATACCAGCAAAGTTAAATCAAGATTTTCTATCTAGTAAAACGCATTTATTAATCGTTAATGTGATTTTATGGATTTTCTTAGCATAATTATCCACCCACTTGGCGCAACAATTTGAATGAATATCTATTAAATTATATTTCAAGTAGATATTTATTAAAGGAAACTAAGATTAGCTAAGGAGAATTAGCTAAGAATAGGCACAGGATGGTATTTATTTTATATAGCTTATCAAACGCTTAAAAATATTTATTGAGTTTTAAAGTATTCCTCATATTATCCACCCACTCGGTAAACAAACTGAATTGAATTCTATTAATTTATATACCATATAAATATATAATGAAGAGAACTATAATATTTTGAATTACAGTATATGATTTTATGGATTTTCTTAGTATTTCCCCTCAATGAATTTATCCACCCAAAAGATATATCGATCAAGCAAATTTGAAAGAAAACTATAATATTTTTGAAATTGAGCCAAGATTAGGCACGGGATGAAATTGTTTGTATATAGTTTATCAAACGTTTAAATTATTTTATGGTTTTTCTTAGTATTTTCCCCTTAGTATTCCCCATATTATCCCCCCCTCGGTAAACAAACTGAATTGAATTCCATTAAAATATATATCTACTAAATATATATATTGAAGAGAAATATAATATTTTGAATTACAGCATATGATTTAATGGATTTTCTTAATATTTATCCACAGTAATATAATAATCCGCCCAAAATCATATATCGATCAGGCATACATGAAAGAAAACTATAATATTTTTGAATGTTAACCTAATCTTGGCACGGAATGAAATTTATTGTATATAGTTTATGAAACGCCTAAATTATTTTATGGTTCTTCCTAGTATTTCCCCTTAGTATTCCCCATATTACCCACCCACAAACTGTATGGAATTCTACTTAAATATTTATCGAATAAATATATATTGAAGAACACTATAATAGTTTGAATTAGAGTATATGATTTAATGGATTTTCCTAGTATTTATCCACAGTAATATAATTATCCACCCAAAAAGATATATCGATCTAGCATATATGAAAGAAGACTATATTGTTTTGAGGGTTAGCTAAGAATAGTAATTGTGGCATTTTATAATATGCATATGGGATTGGTATTAGTATATTTATATATTGTAGTTACCCCAACACAAATATCTTTGGTGAGCGCAGTCTTTTGTTATTTCCTTTGTAGTTTCTATGGCCTTCGGCAAGTTTACTTGCTGCAAAACATAAGTATAGCTATTTATTTGTACAAGATTTCAATTTATTTTTACTAACAAATCTATTTCGATCGGCAATCCGTGCAGACGTCAATGCCAAAGTCACATATCAAATTTGATTGTCACATTTTTGTGCGTTGACAGCCAGCGAAAGTGAAGGAGGAAAAATCTCAATGAAAATTACTGGCGAACCTCTACAATTTGTCCTTACCCTTGTCGCCTGGCTGGTTGTGATGAAGGGCGGCGGGGCTCGAAGGCCGGTGCGGAAATTGAGCGCAACGCCTTCAGACAGGCGGCGAAATTCTACTTAACATACATATATCTATCATAATTTCTTGGGAAATGTGCGAGGGTAAAATCTTTCAATGAAAAATAAAATACTATACGTATTCGTATTCGTATTCGAATTCGTATTCTATAAGTATAGTTATATTGAGTGCTGGGCCTAAATGCTACAAAAATAAATAATAATTTGCACACGAGTTGCCAAAAAAGCAAGACACACATGTGGCAATTTCGGATGAAGAGTTGAGGATTGAGATTGAGTAGGCGTTCTTTGGCTATTTTGACAAATATTAGCGGCAGCTGCAAATGCCACATGAATAATTACGATTAAATAATGCCACTTGACAGATTCATAAATTTCAAGAGATTCTTCGGCTATTGAGCAGTGCATTTTCGAATCTTGCAACGCAGCTCCGATTACCCAGCCAGAGATACAAATGACGAAAGTGCCACAAAATGACGCAGGCAACAGCCGGCTTTGACACTTCAAATTGTTTCTTGGCTGAAAAATATGTTTTTAAGCAGACAGCAGCGAACTAAAACTGAGGCCAAACACGCAGCGTCATTGTTGCAGCCACAAGTTGTAGGGGGCTAGAAGCTGGGGGCGGTGGTGGAGGAGGTGTCTTCTTCTGACACTTGTCGTCGTCCATTTAACAAACTGACAAATTGAAAGCGTTGCCAGCTCTAACAAGATAAACACATACAGTCAAGAACAATACAAAATGTTTGTCCCAACAGCTAGGCATTAGGCGAGGTGTGCTCGACTGCGCGTATACCCTGTAGAGTGCACGCTAGCAATGCTAAACTATTGAGGATCGATAATGTGCTCCCCTCTTGTCACTATCTTCATTTGTTATTCATTTTATTTTTAAATCTTTTATATTCTCTATAACACAGAAATCTCAATTATATAACTTTTTTAAATATTCTAAAGAATTTTTGAATTAATTTAAAATAAGAATCGCATTTTTTTATATTTTTATTTTTTTTATTGATACCAGACTGATCTCGGTCTTCAGAACTAAAATGCATAAGTTCTCAGTTATGATAAAGCTTCAAGTATTGAATACTTAAAATTATTCAATTTATCGAATGCGGCTACTATCGATAGTTTGACACAACTGTACACAGTTTTAAAATAGCAAATATTAGAACAGCTCTCACTCGTAGATAAGATTAGATACATTCCTTTTATATCTATCTTATACTAACTTGAAGCTTTTATTGCTTCTTTGCTCTTCAAAAATGACTCAGTTGACCAGCTTTAAGATTTGGATGAACGGAAAACATCTTTATTCATTTCAACTATGCTGTATAAGGGCTGTTAAATATTTGTTTTATCGTTGTTAGTAAATTTGTTTTTGATTAATTTGTAAGTATCTGTAAGATACTTGTGCACTTGGCACGCATCTGTGGCCTGTGGACTGTGGACTGTGTCTGTGGCATTGACTATGTCGTTGTGGCAGGCAGCAGGGTTAACAAATTCATTTAAGTGTTTTCACAGTTGCCATTACAAATTTGGCAGAGCCGCCGTTTGCCGTGTGTAAAAGCCAGCACTTTGTCAACTTAATTGCAGCACTTTGTAAACTGTCACAGCATCGACAACGGGATGGGCCTGGCGCAGAGCCGAGCAGAGACAGGACGACGCCTTAGAAAGGACACCCACTCGAAGGCCGTGTCATTATGTGTGTGTGTGTGTCTGTGGGCAATTGCCTCGTTTGGCAATTGCCTTGTCCATTTTTGGGGGCATGCAACAAGTGCTGGGGCGCCTGCAGCCTCTTCCACCATAAATCAAACGCTGGCCCCGAAAACTGCCCATTTTTGATTGAGAATTATGGCTGGCATTAGCTGGAAGCTGGCAGGCTGCATAAGTATAAGTTGCATCAGCCACCGCTGCCCCACAGCCTTGGGCATTGATTGCGTCTGCATTTTGTGGCTGCCACAGGGGCAGCTTATCAGCAGCGCTCCATCTGCTGGCTGTCATTGCCTTGCATTGAGTACAGCTAGTTAGGATCAGGCCCAAGCCCAGGCTCTGGCCAGACATCAGGCTCTGTTTTAATTAGCCTTAAAGCGAGTCTGTGGCCGGGCTGTCAATTGCATTTCGATTAATCGCATTTTGTTTGCCATTAAAGCCACAAATTATGCACAAATGGTAATTAAAAATAGTTTTAAATTAATTGCATTGGTATATGTTAAATCAAATGGAAAATATATCCGACTGAGCCCCTGATAATCATCAGACCATCTGTTAAATTCATCTATTTGACTTTTCAGACTGTAGACCCGAACTGAAATCATTTGTATAAGGTAGCTTGAGCTGGTATAACTTCGCTTTATATATACTTATTACTTAGTTTTCTTATTATGCATTATATATAGTAATCCAGGCTGCAAGCCTGTACTGTTACCATTTAGTTTATATATTCAAAGACGCTTAAGATTCGCTTTTAATAGTTGCAAGTTTCATTAAGTTAATTTGACTTTATTTGGTTATCTTTTTACTAGCTAGGATTTCATTCTATATTATTCTATGTAGATGTGAATGTGACTTTTGTTCAAACAACTTTGAGACCACAAATTTCTGCTCAGTGCTTGGATTTTTCGACTCCCAGATTTATAGTTCTTTGAAAATGACATTTAAGCTGTTTTGATTGATAAATAAAAAAGTTGCATACCACCTTTCTTTGTTAATATTATTATTATTATTTTTATATATTTTTTTAAAATTTAATTCTTTATTTTATCGCTTTAATTCTACTATTTTGGAAGTAGTTCTTGTAAATATAGTTGAAGTTTAATTTAAATTGTTCATAAAACAACAGAAAGATTAAATGGAAAAATACAAAATAGAAAAAAACTGTTTTCAGTTTCACATTTCTGGGTTAGTTTTCCGAAATCCCCCTTTAATGTGAACTTTCCTTATAAATTAAGACTACTCTGATTTAAATTCAGCCTTGTACTAGCTTATCCTGTTTCGATTGGAAATGAGTCCCAATTAGTCAGGCATGTCAGCTCTTTTATGTATAAGGTTAGGTTGAGACGGCAGGACACACCCGCAGGGTGGCCTCACATAGACCAGCTGGTCCTTTGATATACAGTAGGATGGAACCCTGCGAAGTTTAGGATTCTTTAAAGAATTGAAAAGTTGGTTCAGCGATGTGCTCGATACTCTCTCCAGAGTAGTGTAGATATAAGATTCCAGATGGTTTTCTATATAAAAATAAACAAAATATATATTTTTCAACTCTCCTTCAGGGTATTTCGTAGTTGATCCTAAGTAGCCTGCACTGAAACCAGCTGGCCCAACCCATAAACAAGATATTAAGCTAACAGAGTTGCAATATTTTTGTTTTGCATTATAAACAACGATTTGGCAAGCACATTAAATACTCATTATGTGTGTTGCCCCAAAAATAATTCTAAAAAAAAAACATTTATAAAATTTACATATTGCAAAAAAAAGAAAATGAAATACTTTTGTGCGGCTAATTAAATAAATGCGCTGATAATTACGCTTTATTAGCTCAAAAACTAATATGGAATTAACAATTTCAGTGACAGATTTAAAATATATGTGTGCATGAAACCTTTTTGTTTTTCTTCTACTCTTGTTTTTCGCACTGTTTAATTGTGTGGTTTAAGCAATGACATCAAATTTAATTTATGGGATTTGTTTTCTGATTGTTTTATATTATATTTAATTACTTTCTGTGCGCTGTGCAGCATTTTTCATTCAATTGTAAATAATGATATTTATGCGACATTTATCGCGGCAACAACAAAAGCACATTAAAACAAAACTGGCCGCTTTTTATAACAGAGTTATATACATATATACTTATATATATACCATTTATATACACAAATGATTCAATTCTGTGCGTTAATGCATTAACTTATCGCCATTGACCGATTTGCAAACAAATAAGAGCAGCAAAATATATTAAAAATACTATATATAGATAAAAACAAGTAAGAATGCTATAGTCGAGTAAACCCGACTACAAAACTCCCTGTGCTTCTTCCCCGCGCTGCAGCACTGAATCTTCTGTTGTGAATAACTTCCGTGTTTATTATCCGAACGACTTGAAATTTGGACAGTAGATTAGGAGTGACCAAAGTATTGCACATGCCAAATCCCACAGCTATATCTTAAAAATTGTTCCTGTAAAACGGTTTTTATCGATTTGCGGGGGAACGGGGGAGATATCTCAAATCTAAAATAAACTTGACCTGCTCCCGCTATACACGAACCTACATTCCAAATTTGGTGTCTCTAGCTCTTATAGTTGCTGAGATCCTTGCGGACGGACAGACGGACGGACAGACGGACAGACAGACGGGCATGGCCAAATCGAAATCTCTTTTGATACTGATCAAGAATATATATACTTTATAGGCTCGGAGAAGTCTCCTTCTGCCTGTTACATACATTTGCACAGATGTAATACCCCCTTTTTACCCATTTTATGGGTACAGGGAGTAAAAAAACAGTTGCTGAACAAAGAGAAGTTAAGTTTAAACAACTTCATCTCCCTCTGGTTCTGTTCGAGTGCCTAAAGTTATTTGTTTTTGTATTTGTTATAGAACATTAACACGCATGCATAAATATTTAAATCTTTTAGCATTGTGAGTTCCTCAAAATGTAATGAAAAACCAATTGTGTGATTATTTTCATAATGCATTGTAAAACCAATTGAGAAATTGCATTTCGCATTTCGCATTTCGCGTTTCACATTGAAATTGTTTTTGAATTGAAAAGTGCATTAAACTCGCGTTGCCAATTTGCATTTTAATTCAAAAACTGAAATTAATCAATTTTGACTTCACTTTTCACTCCAAATATAAATGAGATTTGCATTCGATAGAATAATTAGGATTCCATGCGTTGCCCACATAAATTATTTGCTAAATATACTAAGCTACTACAATATATATATTTGTATATATTTATATATGTATTCTCGAGTAGTGTGTGTGTGTGTGTGTGTGTGTGTGTGTATGGGGCATCAACATTTACATATTGCAAGTGTTTGCAATTAAAGGCGGCAAATTACAATATTTATTTTTTAAATTTACAAACAACGCCTTTTTTACAACAATTATTTCTATTATTCAAAATTAAATGTTATTTACGAGTATATAAAAAAACTTGTCCTGACTGACTGATTGGCAAGCGAGCAGTGCGAATATATTATTGTAGTTTTCATTTATGACAAACGTTACGCTAGTCACGGAGGGATTTTGAAAAACTGCACCCACAAATGCGGAAAATTCGCGGAAAACTTTTGTATGCACCTTTTTCGTTTACCATCCCAGCAACCTCAAGCCCTGGAGCGGAAAATTGGGGTCTCAAGGAGGAGTAGGTATTATTTTGTATTTTTATTAATTTTGCAAAAATTTGGAAAATAAATATAATTTTTGTAAATTTTGTTTTATTTTTATTTAAAAATTTTTTTTGTATTTTTTTTTATTTTTATATTTTTATTTTTTTATTTTCTTCTTAAATGTTAACTAATAGTAAATACCATAAGTTACCTTAGCCATGGCTGTCAGCGCCTTCAGCAACTTATTTCAAATTGATTTCTCTTAGAACTTGAATATAAATATAACAGCGAAGAGTTTTCTGAAATAGACATGTCTCGGGCAAAGCCGGGCAGCATCACTTACTATATACTAACTACGAGTACTCTTTAGCATTGTGAGGCAATTCCAATGTAAGATGCTCTGGTCTAGTTAAAGTTTCAGCTAAAGTTTCCACAGAACTAAGTTCAGTCAAAAGTTATTATCTGTTAACTTGGCTAACTTTATGTGAGAGTGTATTAAAAAATGGAAAAAGTAAATTGTAATCATTGCATTTTGTGCGATTTCAAAGGCCAGACATGGATTACATTGTGGTAATGAACTTATCACACGCTTGTCTGACTCCGAGTGCGACTGTGTGCTGGGTTCTGGGTTCTGGGTTCTGGGTTCTGGGTTCTGCTGTCTGTGTAGGGGGTTCTTGGGGTTCTGGCTACGGACCATCAATGCCAGCCAGTCAGGCATATGAAAAGATAGAGAGCAGCAAATTGGCCGCCCACCTGTGCAGCTGCTGCTGGCGAGCACTGTGACAAGTCAAGGCGAACATTGCGTGGACACAAGATGGAAAATGTATCTAGAAGATGCAGACACGCCACAAGACTGACTGAGTGTATCTATGTGTATGTGTGTGTGTGTGTGCGAGTGAGTGTATTCCATGTTGCTGCAAATTGGCGCATTCAATGTCACTTGCATTCTTTTGGCATCGCATTTAGGCGTGTTTGCCGTGGCTCCGCAGTTGACAGAGCACTTGAAAGCGCCAAGAAGCAAAATAATCACACACAGAACAAGCTGAAACAACAACAGGCACAACAACAACATCAACAACAACTGGGAAAAGCAAGTGTCAGTTTCGTGTGTGTGTGTGAAAAAAGTGCCATGCAAAATGCAAAGTCAAACATTACGTATACGCCGCATTCGACGCGCTGCTAAAAACTAAAAACTGCAAAAAAAGAAAGAAACATAAAAAACTTTTCGAATACTCAAGTGTTTTGATGCACTGGCAGATGCAGAATACTCTCATGCATGTGTGTGTGTGTGCGTGTGCGTGTGTGTGTGTGTTGGTGTTGTTGAGTGAAAAAACTTTGGGTTTTTTTAGCAGCGCTTGATAAGCGCCGCACACAGCAAAAAGTCGTCGAGCCGTTGAGTTACGCCCATTTAGCACGCGCATTGCATTAGACAGAGTGAAGAGCAGCAGCCAGCGGGCAGGGGGGTGGCAGAGGAGATGCTACCCAGCAGGAGCCATTCAGCCATGTCCTGGGGCTGCAAGCACGCACACTCACACATATGCACATGGCGTCACGTTCATGTCACGTCACGTCACATCAACGGATGCCTTAGCAATGGCCTCAAAACCAAAGCAAAAAAAAAAAACAGCATACAATAAAAAAACAGAAAAACTAAAAATCACTCGACTCCCGTCACAACTTCAGATTCACTCTAGTCAAAGTTTAGTTTGGGCTATGCCAACAAAAGCGCGTTAAAAAAATCATAAAAAAGAGAAACAAAAATAAGAAAGATCAGTTAATTTTGCAAAGCCGACTATGACATACTCTAGGCAAGCATATTAATTATATTTTAGCCAGTCTAATTTGAATTCACTTAGCTGATAATCTTGGGTAAGCTCGTATCTTGTACAGGCTCATTTCCGTTTAAATTTCGTTTTAAATTTTCGGTTAGAATATGCATTTTTTTTCCATTTCGATGTTCTGTGCGAATATTTTTCACAGGAAGAACTTTTCAAGTCGAATCGGTTTTGCGAAATTTAGAACAGCTAATATTTACGATTTCAAATGATTTGAGCGCAATCGGCAATGGCAACAGTATATATTTTTTATCAGAGCTTAATATGTAATATTCAATAGTTTTTTCGGAATTTAGAACACCAAATAGTTACGATTCCCAATGGATTGATCGGAATTGGAAACACGCCTGAATATTTTGCATCAGAATTCATTATTCAATCGTTTTTTCGGAATTTAAAACACCTAATAGTTACGATTCCAAATGATTTCATTGGAATTGGCAATGGAAACAAGTCTGAATATTTTATATCAGAATTCAATATTCAGCAAATTTTGTTTACCTTTTATCTAAATGAAAAGTAACCATAATTTTAAAAATGTAAATAATATTTAAAAGTATTATAAGTTGTTTATACAAAGCTGTATAGACGAATTGTTAGGTTATTAGCTGTAATAAACTTAACAATCATACAATCGTACAACCGAAAATTTCACCGAAAATACTTGATAATAAACAATCGAATGAATGAGTATATAAAAGTATTTTATATTTGTGACTAAGTGTTATTGGCAGCTATTCGATAAAGAATCTAATCTTATCAAATAGTAAAGAGCAGTGTGAAACATAAATTCCTTAAAAAATATAAACAAATAAGCGTTTATCTACAGTTGCCTGATTTGCAATCGATATTTGTATGACAGTGACTGAATATAGTTACCAAAACTGATCAAAATGAATCAGCTGTACCAGGTTTGATGAAGATAAGTAGCTGCAATAGTGAGACATGGCTAAAGTCACTTAGCTGCCTCTACTTATCAAGTATAAATATGGGTAATAGTTTCAGAAACGACTCTTTTAATGTGTTACATATTTTGTATTAAGACTATACTACCCGCTTGCTAGGGTGTTTGAAAAAAGTGAAAAGTTGGCTTGCAAAAAACGCAGCCGCACAGTTTGAAGTGTACGTGAAATTTGCATAAATGCGAAATCAACGCGTTCGCTACTTGGCGACGGACTGGCCCCCGGGAGCAAAGTGATCCCAACACCATAACTAGATTGTGTGTGTGTGTGTGTGTGTGTGTGTGTGTCAGTGTGTGTGTGTGCGTGTGTGCCATTTGCATGGCTTGTTATTTCATGACAGCCTCGTTTTCTGCTGCTGCTGCTGCGTTTTTCCCTAATTTCCCCTTGGCAGTTAGTGGGTGAATGTCGCCGAGATGACGCGCCAGACGACAGACGGCAGACGGCAGACGACAGACGACAGACGACGAGCCGGAGTCTTACAGAGAGAGAAAACTTCACTTTTGTTTGGCCCAAAAAGCCAACATAACAGCAGCAACAACAACAACAACAAGAACAACAACAGCCAGCAGCAGCAAGAAAATAAACTAAATAAACTCTCAAGTAGTTTTGCTGCCTTCTTAAGGTTGTGCTCAATGCGGCCTGGCCACTTGACGTGCCCGTTGCACGCTCCTCAGGGGTAAGATGCCTCTGTTCCCCCCTGTTCCACGGCCTGTTGTTGCAATGTTTTTGGTGTAGTAGATCTGGCAGATCTGGTTTGCCTGGCAGCTCTGGTAGCTTCGGCTGCCCTGCGTGTTGTTGCCACAGGCTCGAGTGGCTTTTAATGAGCTGTTGCATATGCAGTTTATTAATGTGTTGAAAACCCCAACAAAAACAAAATGCCCTGTCCAAATAGTGTTGTTGTTGTTGTTGGTCTTTTGTGTGGCGTGCCAGCCAAAAGTTTGTCTAACTTTGAATTTGTTTAAGGCCATAAATAATTCAAAGCCTCTTGCGGTTGCACCATTTGCAATTAGTGTGCCTCATTAGAGCTGCATATGTCTTTAAATAAAACATGAAATAAAGAAAATTATGTTTAAAAACTACAAATCAAATTGAAATTATGATAAATGAAATATTTAGCAGGCTTGACGTCAGCAATTCAGGGTGAATATAGAAAGATTGATATGGAAAGTATTGTCTGGTCATATAGGTCAATAGCGCTACTTCGGATGCTGCCAACATCCTCATCAGTGACCTTATTGTTCGAATTTTTGTCCAAGCTTTTCCGTATACTATGAGTGGTAATCGGCTAGATTCGAGCCCGAGTGCTCCCGTCTGTAAGGCGGATGCCCTAACCTCTGACCCACTTGCTGTCCGATCCTGGCTTGAACTAATTACTTTCATCAACAGGTCCATTTGGAATTCTAATTCTAATTCACCAAAGATTAATCCCTTTATTTAAGTTTCTAACTTTCGTCACTTTTGTAAAAGCTTCGCCTTGAATGATATTTGAAGTGAATTATAAAACTTTTATTTATTCATTTATATGTTGTATGTATGTTTAAATATATTACACAGTGGATTAATGAGTTTGTGATGACTTTATATGAACTTATGATGATGAGATGATGAAAAGAAAAACTAATAGTTATACTTTGTGAATTCTATAAACTTGACTGTCTTTAGATGATTTCAAAGAAGGGAATGGCAGGCAAAAAAACGATTTAGTGTGAGCTTTACTTTCGCTAATCTTAAACAATATTTTATAATAGAGTGTTTTAAACTTTTTCATTAAATTCTTTTATGCTGAGCATTGTATGTTCATCTTTTGTTTGTTGTGAAAGCTTTTCAATCTATTGCTAAACTAGAAGTTCAAAATGATACGTTTTCTTCTATACTTAAAGTATTGAAAACATTTAATTTAGTGAGGCGGAATTTATACAATTTGTACACACTTTGAGCGTAGTAAACATTAATGTACATTTGTATCTATGACTGGCACAAAATGTAAACGGTATTTGGACTGTGATAAAAAAGCTCGAAGGCATTTTCAGAGCTGCTGACTAAGTGTCTGTGTTATTTGACCGCCCAAATGTAATCATCGAAATCGAACAAAAAACAACTATCTAGAATGTACAAAAAAATCTGCAACTAAAGAGAAGAAAAGGCAATGGTCCAAAGCGGCATTTGAATGTTTGAACTGCGGCAGTTCAAGACTTGAAGGATACCCTGTTATAAAATGAAGTTGGGGAACTGTTGTTTGAGGAATCGATAGAATTGATATTATACCCAACTTTAAATGATTTATTTTGTTGAAACGAAATATTATCCTACTCATGAATTTTCATATGAAAGTTGATTGAGAATTCAGCGCAGCCAACTTAAGGTTGTACTTGTAATATGTGTTATATCTTTGATTTCTACATGTGAATTTTGAAAATAAAAGCAAACTAGTTTCATATTGCTTATAACCAAAGCCACTAATGTAAATTTCTTAAACAGAATTAACTTACTTAATTGATAATAAGCATACCCATTTTGTTGAGCTTATTGGCAACAGGGTATCAAAATTGGTGCTCCATTATTAACAAAGATTTTGGGCAGCGTGCGAAATGCCCAAACCGAATTGCCGTATCCAGTTGCCATACACCTCGCCCTCCGCAGCTGCCCCCGCTGCCCTCCGCCGCTGCCCCCCCGCTGCCACCCGCATGACATCATCAGCATTAAAAGAGGCAACGATCCGCGGTGGACAGTGGATGCTTCAGTTGGTTTCGGCTTCGGTTTCGGGTTTGGGTTTGGGTTTGAGTTTGAGTTTTGGGATTTGGCTTGGTTTGCTTTCTGAGGTTTCGGGTTGATTGCGTTGGCTTCTACTCTTTGCCCGGCTTCGTGTTGTTGTTGTTGTTGTTGTTGCTTGGCTCGATTAGGGGCCGGTCGGTCATTCGCTTTATGCGGGTCAACAAAATCAGAGACGAGCCATTGGAGGAGTCGGTCAAACACACACAAAAAAAAAAGCAAAAAATGAAAGAAGAGAGTGTGTGTGCGTCAGAAATCAATTGAATGCTTGTTTTGTGTTTCCAAAATGAGCAAATTCTAGTTCGAATCAATCTCACAAGGCAATCGGCTTAAATGTTTGGCTTTCTATTCGTAGTTGTTGCTTGGCTGCCATGTTTTTGAGAAATTATTTTTAATATTTTTGCATGGAAAAAGCCTCGCCCAAAAATGATATGCACACATGCCAATGCCATAAATCTCCAAAACTACCGCATGCAAATTGATTTGTTGCTCTCCCTGAATCAAATGAAATGCAACGGCTGCTATGCCGCAGATCGGGGGAAGCAGGGGAGTGAGGGTGGGCCCATGTACACAATTGAAATACCAGGAGCGCACTTCAAACAATTTCATGGCTATACCTTGAGCTTAAGCGCTTTTAAAGTGTCTGAGCAATTAGTAAAGCTTTTGTCGATAACTGAGATGAAGTTCATGCGTTAGCTAATTTTTTGCTGATAGCTTTTATGTGCTTTTAAAGTTACCGAAATGCTCAATTGAGATTTAGTTCAATGCCTAAAATGCCAAAGCTAACGCTGAAAGCTTCCATGTGCTTTCAAAGCTCTTTGCCTAACTGCTCAATTGAGATTAAGCTAAATGATTCAATTGCCAAATGTGAGCATTGAAAGCTCTAATGGGCTTTTAAAGCTCTTTGCTCAAATGCTCCTTTGAGATTTAGTTTCATGACTCAGTTGCCAAAGCTATCGCTGAAGCTTTCATGTGCTTGCAAAGCTTCTTGCCTAAATAGTCAATAGAGTTTAAGTTAGATGACTTAATTGCTAAATGTAACCGCTGAAAGCTCTAATGCGCTTTTTAAAGCTTCATGCTTGAATGCTTATTTCAGATGAAGTTCCATAGCTCTATTTCAAAGCTATCACTGAAGCTTTAATGTGCTTTCAAAGCTCTTTACTGAACACTCATGTGCTGTATTGTTTGCTATTGCCATCACAGTTGCCAATCCGCTCCTGACCAAGACCAATGCCAGTGCCAATATCAACAACGGCAATAATAACACCAACCATAATCACCATGCAAAATCAGCAGGCACAGCGTGACGAATGGCAGCTCCGCTGACTCCCCCGGCTGCCCCGGCCACCCCTCTCCGAGCCCTCGCTCTCGGCTGCATATAAATAAATTTTAATTTGCCAATTGTGTGTAAAACTTATTAGCGATAAGTTTTGCCGCTGTTGCAGGCACAGGCTGTCATACTACACAGGGGTAGTCATATGTATCTAGATACATTCATATATGGCCAAGAGCTTTAGTTGTTTATTTTGTTAAATGTCGCAGTGTGGCGTCCGGCTTTATCGCATGAGGAAACAAAATACGTGTATCCGTGCCAGAAATACTCGTAAGCTGGCATTTGGTTATTAGTCATAAAGCTGCAATGGATTGGGGATAAGTTTATTAATGATATAAGCGGGTTGCATTGTCATTGGGCACCAAGTTGACAAGTTGCAGCACTCCAGAGTTGTAGCTTGGTGAGTTGGGGGAGAGAAAAGAGACTTTTTGTCGCCAATATGTAGATAATGATTTTGATTTCAGTCTTTTATAAGTTTCGGTTTCATATACCATTGTTTTTTCACACTCTGCTTGAATTTCTACGAGCATTTTAATATCTCTGGCAATCATCAGATCATTTTTAGACCATTTTTAAGAAGATTGACTCAAATTTGATACCAAAATGTATATAAGTCTTTCAGGTTTCCATAGCCCAATGTTACTTTCACAATTATTCCATGTTCCACTGTTTAAGTTTCCATAAGGGAAACACTTTACTCTCCTGAGTTATGCATTAAACTTGAGTCGGAAGAATATCATGGCAGGGTGAAAAAATATATATTTGATGCTAAAAAGTTAAGAGCTCTGTTTGCTATTCTATCTTCTGTTTCATCTACCATTGCTCTATATCCTGCTTCTAATATCCAAAACTAGAGCTCTTTACTCCCTGTACCCATAAAATGGGTAAAAAGGGGGTATTGGATTTGTGCAAAAGTATGTAACAGGCAGAAGGAGACATCTCCGACCCTATAAAGTATATATATTCTTGATCAGTATCAAAAGAGATTTCGATTTGGCCATGTCCGTCTGTCTGTCCGTCTGTCCGTCCGTCTGTCTGTCCGTATGTATGAACGCAAGGATCTCAGCAACTATAAGAGCTAGAGACACCAAATTTGGAATGTAGGTTCGTGTATAGCGGGAGCAGGTCAAGTTTATTTTAGATTTGAGATATCTCCCCCGTTCCCCCGCTATTCGATAAAAACCGTTTTACAGTTACAATTTTCAAGATATAGCTTTAAGATTTGGCATGTCCAGTACTTTAGTCCCTCTTAATCTACTGTCCAAATTTCAAGTCGATCGGATAATAAACACCTAAGTTATTCACGAAAGAAGATTCAGTGCTGCAGCAAGGGGAAGAAGAAGCACAGTCACAACTTAAAATGCCTGGCTTGCGCTGTGGCTCGTGCGTGTGCGTATCTGTGTATGTATGTGTAAGTTAACGAAGATGCGATCGGAAATTTTTGACCTGGGTACAGGGAGTTTCGTAGTCGGGTATACTCGACTATAGCATTCTTACTTGTTTTATTTGTATAAGAGGAAAGATATGTGTTTTAAAATATCCCATATTTCTTATCCCAATATACCTTTATTAGAGTTTCCACTAGATGAACACTTTATAACATTTTGATAGCAAGCTGGACATTTTTAAAAGTTTAATTCTTCCATAACTTTTGTTTCATCGTAAATTGTGCCAATTCACTGTTCCACATCCGAGTTTTGGAGTTTCTACAAATAGAGCACTTTAAAGTTGAAACTCCTGGCTAATACTCCAAAGAGCCGACTATTAGTAGTCCAAGACCCTTTCATTCGGGTGTCAAACATTGAGCCCATTAAAATGCAATTGCAGTGGAAGTAATTAGCCGAAATACACCAAATACACTCGCACACACTCGCGTACACACGGCTAGAATCACACTCGTAATTGGACTGAATCTCAGATACACTCAGCTGGCGTTTATGTTGCACAGTTTCGTTTTGTGGCGCGTTTATTCGCTGCGGCAGGTACTTGGGGCAGCTAGCTCTCTTTGGCTTTTCACATTTATATAATATTTTAATTAAATTATTTTTGTGCAAGTGCATACGTTTCTCGGCGTCTAATGGGCCAACTTCACATGGCAGGCAGGCATTTACGCGCACATGCAAATGCCGTCGTGTTTTGGCCCAAGTCAAGGCTATATCTATCTCTCTCTCTTGCACACACACACACACACACACACACACAGAGACATCATACACACACACATGTTGTGGAGGATCGAGCTGGTGGCATTACCACCCGCACTTAACGTTAATTAAACTGCTGTGTGTGCTAAAATGTGTCTCTGTCTCATTCTTTGTCTCTCTCTCTTTCTCTATGTGTGTGTGTGTGTGTGTCAGCCTGGCATATCCTGCAAGTAGCCGTAGACTCGTTGCCGTGTCCTTGTCCTTTGTAGCTGGCAGCTGCTGTCGTTTTAATAGCTTAATGTAGTTACTTCCACTTTGAGTGTCTTCCTTCCACGCCGCACTGAGCCAGCCGTGTGCCGGGTGTGGGTGTGGGTGTGAGTGTGGGTGGGGTGTCTTTGCTAATAAAAAACACAACACTCAGCAAAATTGTTATGCAGCAAACTAAATCAACACACACAAAGATGGCACACACACATGCTGGTACAAATTACAAAGCAGCCATGACGACTATAACCAGGAAAAAAGCCATGTAAGCCACACTTACACACAACTGGCCCCAGTTTCATGTGCACTCAATGCGTGCACTTTTTGCACACACTGTAACACCACACTCGCTGGGTGTGCATGCCACTGTGTGTGCTGTGGGTGAAAAAAAGGCGATATCTAACATAGTTTAACTCGTTTTATGTTTATACCCGCACTCATATGAATAAGGGGTATATCAAATCGGATATATAGAATCGAAGATAACTCTCATAAGTATTCAGAACATATATAGTAATGTGTGTGTGCAATTATTGCATCAAAGTCTCAACTATTTTCCCTTTTTTAATGTTATTTATTATTTCCAACTCTATTAAAACACTCAGTAGTGAAATTGTTAGCTGTTCTTAATTCCGAAAAACGAATTCGGCTTGAAAAGTTGTGTTTTTGATGTAAAATGATAGTAAAATGAAATCCTTTCGAACACAACTTCAAAAGGGGAAACATTTCAATATTCATCGAAATTTTAAACATAAACTCCTTACTGATTTGGATTAAAAGTACTCGGAAAAGGAAACAGAAATTAGCTCATTTTTTTTTTTTTAATAAATTGCATCTTTCATTAATCTATTTGTTGGGTATTTTTAAGGAATTCTTTAGGTAAACATGACAACTCATTCCTTTCTGTGATTATAAAGTATAGCGCAGATCAATTGTATATAGATATAAGATACATATCTTAAAGTTTGTAGTTATCTCCGTCTGCACTTGGGTCCAGTATATCGCAGTCGACTATTCAATCCTTGTTTCCTTGCTCCTGCGTAGCATTTGGCGAAAGTATGTTGGCAGTTTGGCACTAGACAAGCTTTTTGCATGCGAGAATGCGCAGACAGCTGCAGCTGCCGCAGAGATCAAGGCAACCCAGATAGGATAGAATAGGAATAGGAATAGAAGCAGGGATTGTATGGTATGGGCTGGCTGCCAGGATAAGCAAGTTGTGTGCGAATGCAAACATGCCTGAGTAATGTCTTTATTAGTTGCCCAGGGGAGCTCCAGTTTTTTGGTATTTTTGTTAAGACCTCCTTTTTGCGCCACACAATTTAATATTTATTAATTAGTCGGCTACGTGATATTAAGTATACGCCATGCTCTTGTTTATTTTTGCTCTTTCATTGTACTTAACCACATGTTGCTTTCTTTTTGGTCTCTTTGCAGTCGTATCATAAACTCCGGCTCTGTGCAATAGAAAAATGGCCCAACCACAAATGCTGCAAGTCAAATTGTCACGTTTCGATGCCCAACCCTGGGGCTTCCGCCTGCAGGGCGGTGTGGACTTTGCCCAGCCCTTGTTAGTGCAGAAGGTAAGTGCCACGCCCACCAGCTAGTAATAGTGGTTAACTCAAATGGGTTTTATGTGTTTTAGCCAAACGCCATTAGGCTCAGATTTGATTTGATTTGAGGGAAGCATCGACAAATGCAATTTATGTGTCCGAATTGGCCAGAAAAACGAAAAAATATTATTCAGTTGAACAGTTAATTTATTTATGCATTTAAATGCTCATATTTGTTGCTACTTTTTTCTTCTTTTTTTTGTTAAAAATAAATTTTGTAGCAATAAGTTTTTTGCGCGCGGTTTTTGCGCACGGTACACGAAAACTTTTCCCAACCAAATTTCCTTTGCTGCCATTTTGATATTTTATGTTTTCCACACACACACACACACACACACACACACATGTACATATGCCCACACTGTTTAGTCCAACAAATTGTTAAACATTTATAAATTATTTCTAATAATTTTACATTTCTGGCGACACGCACGCAAATTTTAGCAAATTTTAGGAAATAATTTAAATTATTTTTATTTGTTGTTTTTTTTTTTGAATAGAGCCTTTGATGAAAACTTCTAAAGTGCGTGCTGTACATTATTTAAATACTTCGAATTATATATTTTTATACTAGATTTGCTTTATGCGAGTGCGGCTTTTATAATTTCAATACTGGACATTATGGGATATACGTTTTGATTTGAAAATCTGTTTGCGCCAATTGCAATATAAATATAAACATGAATTATGAGTTAGATTATGTTTACGGCTTATGCAACTGGGTCAGGCAGCCAGCGAATGGCCGCAAATGGTGCATTAAGTATTTTTAATGTTTGTACAGATTTAATGGAAATTATTTCAATCATTTGTGGCTGGCGTAAGTGTGCATTTTATTAAGCCAGATAGATGTGTGTTTAAGCTCTCAGCTTTAAGCGGCTTAAATTGGCTTTAATTGTTGCAGCCCATACAAGTCAAGTCGCTTAAAGCTTTAAGGTGCTTTCCAAGCTGTTCCAAACTGTCTTAGAGCTATTTACACTAGATAAGGTAATTCACCCAAAACAAGTCAATATGCTTGAAGCTTTAAGGTGCTTTCAAAGCTGCGATTCAGCTACTTTGAAAGCAAGCTTTAAGTGTATTGAGAAGCTACGAATCAACTACCTACTACTGTTAAAGAATTGAGTTTTGCAAACTATTTTCAGCTTCAAGCTGTTTTTGGTTTATGCAACCTATACACCCAGCCGCTTGAAGCTTTAAGGTGCTTGCAAAGCTACGTTTGAGCTACTTCAACTAGCAAAGTTACTTTACTAACAAAAAGTCTTCAGTTTTAGTGGCTGTAATGAAACTCAGCTCATTTGAAGCTTTAAGGCGCTTTCGGTTGAGTTGTTTTAACTAGTTAACTAAAACTCATTTGATTCAAATACATTTTCAGCTGAAGTAGCTTTAATTGTATGTAGTAATGCAACTCAGCTCATGTGAAGCTTTAAGGTGCTTTCAAAGCTGCGTTTGAGCTACTCAAGCTTACTTTTCAAAATGTTTTTCAGTTTTAGTGGCTTTAATTACATGTACCCAATAAAGCTCAGCTCTTTTGAAGCTTTAAGCTACTTATGATTGAGCTGCTTAAGCTAGTTAAGTAGTTCACTTTTCAAATCTATTTTTTCAGCTTAAAGTAGCTTTAATTCTATAGTTTTGGGTGCTTTCGTTTGAGCTTCTTAAACTAGTAAAGTAATTCACTATTCAAATCTATTTTTTCAGCTTAAAGTAGATTGAATGCTATAGCTTTCACTATTACTATTACTTATCAAATCAATTTAATCAGCTTTAATTATATGTAGCCAGTGAAACTCAGCTCATTTGAAGCTTTAAGGTGCTTTCAAAGCAGCATTTGAGCTACTCAAACTAACAAAGTAATTGAGTTTTGGAAACTATTTTAGAGCCAATCTCACGGCTCTTGAGCTTGAAGTGCATGCAGCATTTGATGCAATTCGAATAACTACAATTTGCGAGCACTCGAATTCGCACTCATGCGTGATTCGAACTGGACGCATGAATCATTGCCTGATACCGAGCTCTCCTACCCTAATACCCTGCTACCCTACTACCCTACACTCCCCGCCCTGTGGCCATTCCATACCATTTGAAATGCTGCGCTTGACCAAACCTAACTAGTATGACGAACTGTTTCCAGTGTACTCGTACTCGGGGCTTGTTTTGATGTGAATCAGCGCTCTGATAAGAGCTCTTCCCACACGAGCATTTGTTTGTCAATAAGCTCAAACAGGAGCGAATGACAAGCTGTCAGCTCTGGGTATTGATATCATTATAAATAGCGAAAAATGTATGCTTAAATTGAATTGAATATGGCGAGTAATGCGACTGGAGAGTGGAGAGTGGAATGAATTTAAGGAATAAGTATTCTATTTATTTGTGGGTCTTTGTTTATCGCAGTGGGGCAGCCACAACAAAGCCTTGGTAATTGTTTAAGCGTGACAGCATTTTCCAATGTGTAAATATTTTATTATGCCACACGGAATTTATTTCGTTGACATTTTCAAACGGCACCAGAAACAACAAATATTTGTTTACTTTGGCATTACAAATGAGTTCAGCTGCTAATGGCGCAAGAGTGGGGGATGGCTGGGGGTGTGGGAGTGGGTGGTGGGTGTGGGTGTGTGTGTGTGTGTGTGTGTGTGTGTGTGTGGGTGTGTGCGTGGGAAGAGGGGCAGCAGTTAGCTGCTTTCGGGGGGGCACAGAGTGCGAGGCAAATGCGCAATTTTTATTTAAACAGCCGTTTATTCATTGGGTTGATTTATGTCAATGCTATTCGAAGTATTCCGGCCAAGTGTGATATTTTTTTGGTAAATATCTTTATTTCTGCAACAGAAAATGCCAGAAATACATTATTTGCTGAAATAGTTTGAGCAGCAATTAAACATTTTGGCCAATGGGCGTGGCCATATTTAATTGCAATTTAAATCAATTAATTGGCTGCAATGCATTAAAATGTTGCCCATCGCTCGTCAATTAGTGCATAAAACAATGCCAATGCCTGTTGACGTCAATTAGGCGCCATCAACTGGCCAACAAACAACATTCAACATTTTTCGGCCAAAAGTGCAGCAGCAACCATACGCAATATCCCACAGAGAAAAGCCATTAGCAGTCAGTAGCTTTTATTTGGCCAATTTAGCAGACAGCCAACCACGCGGAAAAATACAACAAAACAAGTAAGAATGCTATAGTCGAGTATACCCGACTACGAAACTCCCTGTACCCAGGTCAAAAATTTCCAATCGTATCTTCGCTTACACATACACACACATACATACACAAGGGCGCACACACACGAGCCACAGCGCAAGCGAAGTATTTTAAATGGTGGCTGTGCTTCTTCTTCCCCTTGCTGCAGCACTGAATCTTCTTTCGTGAATAACTTCCGTGTTTATTATCCGATCGACTTGAAATTTGGACAGTAGATTAAGAGAGACTAAAGTATTGTACATGCCAAATCTTAAAGCTATATCTTGAAAATTGTTACTGTAAAACGGTTTTAATCGATTTGCGGGGGAACGGGGGGAGATATCTGAAATATGAAACAAACTTGATCTGCGTATGGTATACAGGAACCTACATTTCAAATTTGGTGTCTCTAGCTCTTGTAGTTGCTGAGATCGACGCGTTCATACGGACAGACGGACAGACGGACAGACAGACGGACATGGCCAAATCGAAATCTCTTTTGATACTGATCAAGAATATATATACTTTATAGGGTCGGAGATGTCTCCTTCTGTCTGTTACATACATTTGCACAGATGTAATACCCCCTTTTTACCCATTTTATGGGTACAGGGAGTAAAAATGCATTAAAACCAATTTCATATTATAGTTACGGACTAGCAAATGTGCTTACTATTATAATGAATGCATTCTACAATATAAATGGGTATTATCTATTTATATGAATGAATTAGTTAGAATACAAACAGATCAGCGCTTTGTTTTATAAACTAGCTATAGAAAAGGTAAGAGTTTGCCCTAAAAATTTAGTATTATTATAAAAAAGAATTCAAGTTTATTTGAATTGATTGTTGTAGATCAATTGAAGTCTCTTAATTATCATAAGAAAGCTTCAAATGGAGACACTTTCGTTATTATTGTAGCTTTAGTGCTAACTTACATATTTGACAGACTTAATTCCATTTGCTCAAGGAGCAGGAACTCTGAGGATTATGCTTGAAAGTTAGGATGATATATTTCAGTCAATTTCGAGATTGATATCAATAACTATGAATGTAAAAGGATGAAAAGCGCAATTGTGTCATTTATTATACTATTTTCTATTGAAGGGAAGTAAGTTCTAGAAAGGTGTTATCAGAAAGGCACACCCTTAATTTTATTTATTTATTTATATAATGTTAACTTGTAGTTAAAACTATGAATTCACAATAATTCTTAGCCATGGCTGAATTTTATTTTATTTATATTTAAATTTACCTATTGCTATTTTGCTATTAGGACACCTTGATAAACTTGGTTAAGAAAGTGTGCCTTCTGGATATTCTCTATTATTGAGTGAAAGGATAATAATTAATAAATTCCGTGCATGAAAACTAGAAAGCTACTCAGATTAAATCGCCATACAATTGCTGACACGATAATTTATCGTCTATCGATTATTCGAAAGGTCAAATGTGGCTTATAGGGTTGACTCTAAGGACTATATTGAAGTAAATCCTTTAGCTATGAAGTCTGAACTTCTTAGTGTAATTAATATTAGGACACACACAAATACACATAACTATGTTACTGTGAATAAATGAAATGAAATGAATATATTATTCACAAATTGTTGCTCTAATCGAATGGACTCTGTTGCTGCTCTCTAATACCCGTGGTATTACCAAGCGAATAGTGTCGAGTGGAAATTGTTGTAATTTATGTTAAAATCACGCGGCACAACAACTTGATATGTTTGTGCATTGATATTGAAAATGTTTATGGTTTAGCTGGGAAAACAAGCCAAATATTTAGCTGATCAGCAACAGATTTAAGCGCAATTCCCAAAACTCCAATCAGCAATTCACTGAATTCAGTTTTTCCCCCGATTTTCGCTGATTTTCACGCTGTTTGTTTGTTTGTGTATTTTTTGCCTGACTCAGGTTTTTACACCTTGCTGAGCAGGTGTCTGATTTGCCTCTGGGTTCTTTTGCAGCTGCAAACTTAAGTCTCCTGGCTGCATCCGTCAGCTGCACGGCTTTTCGCCTTTGGAGCACTTCAAGCTCAATTGAATTTAGAACAGGGCCAGGCACTTGAGCCAGTAGCTGTTGCAAGTGCGTTACAACGAGGTGTGTCCTGGCTGGTAATGAGCTTCAGTTGCCAGGATGCGCATAATGCTGATGATGCCGACGATGATGAGGCAGCTTCGAGTGGCAGCTGAGCAGAAGTGAGCATTACCACTTGAGTCCCTGACAACAAATCAAAGCTTCAGCTGCTGTCACAAAAACAAACTGTTTGTCTAGCTGCAGCTTTGCTGTGTGGCAACAACGCGTGTGTTGCAAGGCTCTCAATTCCTGCGGCTGCTCATTAAGCCAAATGAACTGCAACTGACCGCTGCGGGGAGAGCATAAAAATAAGCTACTTAGCCCGGTTTAAATCGGATTAATTCATGATTTCGCGCTGGAGTTCATATTACTTGCACGTCGAACGGCAGAATGAAGTCCTTGTTGCTGCTGCTGCCAAAGGACCTGCCTTGTTTTCGTGTGTGTTTTTGTTTTTTATGGCCCTTTTTTGTTGTTGTTGGTTAAGCTTTATGCTGAGAGACAGACAGACAGGCAGACAAACCGACAGATAGCTACTCATTCTCTCACATATCGCCACGTTTATATTTCATTATCAAGTGCAGGGTCGGCCGGGCATAAAAAGCGTCGCACAAAGGCCAAAGCCAACAGGGCCAAGAGTCCACTGGCCAAAAATAAAAGCGAAAGCCAAAGCCAAAGCCAAAGAGCCAGGCCAAGCCGAGTCGAGTCGAGCCGAGTCCGGCCAAGAGCCAGCTCAACGCGCTCTGGTTGACTTCATCTGTACAAATAATGGAGCCAAATAAGTAATACAAAAGCGTAAATTCGGTTTAGTACAAATTTCCTGGCCAACGAGCCAGTAACTGGCCAAAAAAACCACAAAAAAGTAAATAAAAAGATGCTAAAACCAAATTTCAACGAGTTGCCGTTGAATAGCCGCTGCCTCGGCTATTAGCCAACTTAAAGTCTAGACCGGGCTACTAACAAGCTACTGTCGGCATCCAAGGCAACCGACGAGCAGTTGTGCTCCCCCAACCTTACCCCTTCACTCTCCAAAAGCAGCTCCTGCCACATGTGTCCCAGTCCCCCGTTTCGCATCCATTCAACTCTGCGTTTTGTGCATGCAAATCTTTTTTGCGTGTTTTTGTTTGTTTTGTCCTTGTTTTTGCACAAGTCTCCTTCTGCCAATCCCCCCCCCCCTCCTCCCGCTCCCCCATCTCTCCCCGGGGCATGGCCATTAATTATTTGACTCCTGTCTGGCTGCGTTTGCGTCTGCTTTGGTGTTTGTCTTTGGCTCAAACTATGAAAATTCATAATTTTCAACTCGCTTTTTATGCCCAGCACCACGCACTGAACAAAGCAAGTTTAGGAGCTCTACGTGAGTCGATCCATTTGCTATCAGCTGTGGGTTGTTTTAATTTACAGTTATGTTTAGTTTCATTTCATTAATATCACACCAAAATGTTGGTAACAGAGCGCCATTTGTATTTCATTACAGCTAAGTTAAGCAGAACATTTTATTTTGAGAAATACTAGATGTAAAATTATTAGTACTATCATTCTCTTTTGTTATTGAATTTAACTGAATCAGCTAGCAGAGTGGAATGTTATTATTTTACTTATTAGAATTGATAACTGGTGTTGTTCTAAATTACCCAACAGCATGCTCCATAAGCATCCATTTTCAAATAAAATAATATTAATATAACAAACCAGTCTTTTTTTTTGTCAACATTATGTTATGTTAAGCTGTAAATGACTTTCTGTTATTAACATTTTCATTTGCAAAGCAGTGCAATTAAGTCTACAGAGTCTGTTAAGCATAACATGCAATGTAACAGAGCAGTGCAATTAAGTTTACAGAGTCTGTTAAGCATAACATACAAGTAATTAGCAGCTATTAAAAGTAACATAGAACTGTTTAACATGACTACTCTGTTTTTGCCAATGCTTGCAGGGTATTTGATAGCTGAATCCTTTGCATTGTTATGAGCTTGAAGGCTTTTTTGTTCACACCAGTCTTTTGTTGGCTCGACCACGTCTCTGCCTTTGATTTATGGCGCCTGGCCCCAACAAACAAAATTATGCAATCCAAAATACTGAGCTCTGGCTTTGTGTAATTGAATCTTGGTTCAAAGCGCGGTGGTTGCTCTGGCAACGACTGTGAATCGAGCAAAAGTTGTGCTTTGATTGAACTTGCATTTTTCTTGCACTCAGTGGATGTGGCGGTGGCACCACAGCGACCACAACAGACGCGTACCACATGTCGCAGGTGACGTCACAATTGCAATGTCAAGAATTGTGGTTGCGGTTGCTCTCAATTTAGCTGGACGTTTTATTAATTGCACAACAACAACAACAACAAATTACGCAATCAGAGGCACCATGACTCTCATTGTTCAATCAATTGTGAATCAGTTTTCAACTGACCACACACACACACACACCAACACACATATACATATGCAAATTGCATTTGTGCACTTTGCTTTTAGCTTCAAAATGTACATAGTTGTTGAAAATTTGTGTTGTGGCTTTTTTGGTTTTGGAACTAGCTGAATCATCCATGATAAATGCCAAGTACAGGGGTACCCTCGCTCCCCATACGCATACCATCTATAGAGTAGAAAGTACTTCAAGCTGACCACAAAATTGCGCTTATGGTGCTGCAAGTGGCAAGTGGCAAGTGGCCTCCAAACTGTATCTTTGTGCGCAATTGGCAGTCGCAGATTGAAGTTCTGGTTCTGGTTGAAGTAGCCTAAGCGTTAATCAAGAGCAGGTGATAATTTCAATTACTGAACATTGATGCCATGCCCGACTTCCTGTGATTCATCACCGGATCAGCTTGGCTGTCAGCGGCCAGTCACGGAACCATAATTGATAAAGCTGAGGCAGGTGGGGAGCGGAGTGGGCTGTGGCTGGGCAAACGAAAAAATAAAAGGATAACCCAACAGAGCAGAGCAGGAAGTACCAGCTACGCAGTTTCCAGCTGCAGACAGTGATTAAGTGTCTCTGTGTTGCGTTTGATTGATTATCAATTTTTACCGGTTGCCGGTTGCCGCTTGCCGCTTGCCACTTGCCGGTTGCAAGTTGCCAGTTGCCAGTTGCCAGTTGAAATGGCTGCTGGCCTCGCTTTAAGCTTGCTGCCATTGCAGTTGCACTTAAAACGTGTGGGAAATTGATTCAACAATTTCATCAGCTTCACTGCAAGCCATAAAGGTGGCTTGATTTCCGCTTCCGCCCACGGCCAGCGAGAATGAGCCGCAGAAGAGTCAAAGAGAGAGAAGGAGAGTGAGACTCGCTTCCGTTTTGTTTTATAGCTGGATATTGGCATAAAAAGTCAGCTAGAGAAGAGCGCAAGTCCTGACGTGACACGAATTCAATTCACCAAATCAGATGGCTTTAAAAACGGAATTTGTCTTCATCAGAACTCAATGACTTTCTATCGATTCCTTTCAAATTCACATAATTAATCAATCAATCAAAAGATGAGCACAATTCTGCACTCTCTCTGAATTTGAATCCTTTTTCGATTATTCGATTATCTTCATCGATTATTCACCCAGATAGAGATGAGCTCAAATCATGACTTAATATGAATTCAGTTCACCAAATGAGATGACAATAAAAAATCTCTGAATTTAAATCCTTTTTCGATGATCTTCATCTCTATCTGGGTGATTACCCATATAGAGATGAGATCAAATCACGACGTGACACGAATTCAGTTCGCCAAATGAGATGACCCTAAGAAACTATTCGATTCATCAGAATTCAATGACTTTCTATCTATTCCTTGAAAATCTCATAATTAATCGGCCAAAGATGAGCAGAAGTCGTGTCGTGTCACGAATTCTGCACACTCTCTGAATTTAAATCCTTTTTACTAGGTGACTCTTCATCGAGTGCTTCGAAAACTTGAACAGGAGCTCAGCTCTGTATTGAAGACCTAATCAGCCAGATAGAGATGAGCGCAAATCGTGACCCTGAATCTAAACCCCATTTATTGAAGTGGGTATTCATCTAATGATTCAGAAACTTGGACAGGTGTTCTTTCGATAACCTAATGAGATGAGCGCAAGTCCTGTCGTGACACGACTTATGTTCTCCACTCGAAGACAGCTTTAAGTTTATTAAATTGATGAGGCTTCTCATCGATTGCTTCAACAACTTAAGCACGCGCTCAGCTCTAAATCAAACCTAATCAGGTAGCTGGCCAAAACGAACCCAAGACTTGAACTTATACCCACACTCACACTCATACTCACACTCATACTCACATTCGTATCGCTATTCGATTGCACTTCATTGCACAATTGCTGCGGGCTGGCAGGCCCAGACTCAGCTTCGTCCTGGATTCTCGAGCACGTCTTATTTAGATTTATCCTGCTGCTACGCTTCAGTTGAGTTGTCCATATCATGTGTGTCTGCATGTGTGTGTGTGTGTGTGTGTGTGTGTCTATATCTTTAATACATTATTGAATATTTTGTGGCCTAAGCCGGAAATTGTACTAATGTCTGTGGCATCGTCCTATCCCAGTCGTTGGCCCACATACAAAAGTCACATAAATTTATTTTTGTGTGCGTGTGTGTGTATATTCCCGCCTAATCCTTGCGCTTCGCATATTTTTCTCAATTGTTGGGCTGCTGCAGCTGCACTTACATATAACGGTAAGAAAATATCCTGTAGCGCACTTGGCTGATGCTGTGGCTTCTGCCAGCTCCTTGCAGCTCCTTCCAGCTGCTTCAGCTTTCGCCTTTCTTCGCTATCTGCTGCCGTTTGTTGTCCTTGCTTTTAAGTTGCATGTCAGTGCACATAAATCCTTCAGTTGAAAATGCTTGCTTCGCTGCACCCAAAATACACACACCACACACTCGCACACACTCACACACACACACACACACACACGCAGCTGCACGCTTGAGTTACGAGCGCTGATAGCAGCAGGGGAATGCAGCGCAGCAGCAGAGGGCTGCAAAAATTATTGGCCAAGCTCAACTCAACCTTAACTCGCTGCATTATGTGTGCCATAAATATTTATAAGTTCTAAGTGTAAAATGCGCACACCAAAAACCTGCAAACTGCAAACGTTTTGTAAACGTTAAAGCGCTTAACTTGGCCAAGACCCCAACCAGCCAGCCAAGACAGACAGTCAAGACGGACAGTCAAGATCTGAGCTCTCCATTAGTCAGCTAATGGCAACAGGCTCAAGTAGTCGTTTCTTTCTACCTGATGCATGATTCAGTTTCAGTTTCAACCAGAGTGTCTACCTGCTTGGCTAATCGGGAATTGTCTTTTTCCAATCCAAATTGATACAAATATTCACGGGAAGTGTCGATGAATCATGCCCCAAAAATGCCACAAACTTCTAGCTGAGTAGAGTTTTTGTTGGGGTTAGCTACATAAGTAACTGAATGGAAAACATTCTCAGATTTTATAATCTTTCGAGTTTTTCTTTGATCTTGAATTGTTGCTTTGTGCCAGAAACAAATCAATCTTTGCTGCTTAAAAAACCCTTAAGATTATCGTAGATAAGCTTACTGTATTTAGTTGATAGTTGAATTTATATATCTATTATATTTTGATCACTGATTCTTAGATCCTCAAGTAGAAATATTTATTACAAACTTTTCATAATTATTTATTATTTTGTTGAAGAAATTGGTGTCTCATTTTTAGAAACATATTGATATTGATTGAAGACAAATAAGTATATCACTTAATCCAGCTAAAAGCCCTAGCAGTCAGTGCTATACTTCACTAGTTAGGTATAGTTTCTAACTCTAAATAAATAAATAAATAAAAGTCACTAAATTTTATAAATCCTAAAGAACGAAAGGTTTTATATTTTAGGAATGATTTTATTTGTATCTCCCTGATATCTTAGTTCTATAAACTACTGTATCCTATAAGAATCTTAAGTCAACTAATTACTTATATTTATTGATAGTTTGCTTTTCTAGCACATTTCTTGCAGCAACATATTTTCTTTATGTCTCTTATAGATATATCTAATACAGACAGATTTATTATATTTCCCAATTTTCTGTGATATTTTAGTAGCTAGAAACAATTTTATCACAGTTTCTTATAAGCCCTTAGGAAAGAATGGCTTGATATACCATATTCTGAAATGTTTTCTTTGATCTAATTACTGCTTAGTTCTAGAAACATTTGGTTTACTGAACTACTAGAAAATCAGGCTGATTGAAAGGGTTATCATATCTGTTGGTAGTGTTATTATTTGAATCAATCTTCTTTCTTTAGTTTTTGCAACAATTTGAGTTTAAATTCTTATAAGTTCTTATATAATTCTTATAAGGTACTCGATCCCCTTGAGCTTATCACACTGGGGCTTTGATTTAATTGTTGCTTAGTGGATTTTCGCAGCCTCGGAAACGCGGCTAACTACGGTAACTAAGCGGAAACGGAAATTGTGCGCACGCTTATCTCAACCTTAGTTTGTCTGCGTGTCAGTGTGTGTGTGTGTGTGTGTGTGTGTTTGCGTGTTTCTCTTTGTGTGTGTGTGTGCGCGCCGTGTGGCTGCGTGCGCTTAAAGGATATTTTCAGCGCAAATTGCGTGCTGCGGCGTAATCGAAATAAATTATGAGCCCAACTTACGCTGCGGCCAGAGTTGGAGTTGATAGCAACTCCTGCGGGGCATTATGTGGATATCCGGCTTTGAGCCAGTGTCCGGACAAGGCAGAGCTTTTAGTGCCTTAACGTGTGCTTGACCCTGAGTCCCTCTGCCGTTGGTGTCCTTCTGTCTGCTGGGATACTTTATGCGGACAGGAAACTTACAGCTGCTGCTTGTTTGCTCTCCTTTGGCATATGGCTTGGGTTTCTCCTTTTTTAAGGTATATGAGCCACGGACTTAAGGATTGAACAAACAAATTACTCTGCCCGGCAATTAGCGGACAACTGAAGCAGCAGTGATTAAGTCCTAATGACACTTTGTTAAATATTCAACAGGTTTCAGCTTTCATGTGCTTTGAAAACTCTCTTAACAGTTGGTTGCTTGATATTGTTGAGAACGTAACATAGTCAATTAGCGAGTCTACAAAATTTTACTTCTCGGGAGCTTTAATGTGCTTTGAAAGCTTATTGTACAACTGTTTGTCTGTCTTATGGATCTTAAAGCAAGCTTTCAGCTTTACGGATTGTATGAATACCACAAATTTAAACTTGTTTAAGCACTTAATGCGCTTTTAAAGATCTTTTACCAGCTTTTGCTAAGAGTGCGATATAGAGGAGTTAATGACTTGTACTCAGCCTTTAAAAGTTGTTTCGCGTAGAGCTTTCATGTGCTTTTAAAGCTCTTTAAACAGTTGCTTGCTTGACATTGTTGAGATCATAATATATACTTTACTCGTTGTAAACTTTAATGAGCTTTGAAAGCTGCTTAAAGTCTCTTTAAGAGCAAGCTTTCAGCTTTTGGGATTGTATGAATTTCGCACAAATAAACTTGATTAAAGCTTTAATGCGCTTTTAAAGCTCTCTCGCCAGCTTAAGAGCGTGTTATAGAGAGGTTCCAGCTTATAGTATTGTATTCAGCCCTTAAAAGTGGCTGCTCGTAGAGCTTTCATGTGCTTTAAAAGCTCTTTTAAAAGCTGTTTATCTAATGTACTTGGGTTTTTATTTATATAAATGGTGTGAGTCAATGATGCAGTTGTTATTGTGCAGCCAGCTTGTGGCATGCTGCCATATGTGTGTGTATATAATCATCATCATTATTCTGATATTTATTTTATTTTCACTTTTTATGGCATTTTGTCGGGCCAGCGGGCACGTATTAGTTATAACGATATGTCATTGATTCTCAGTTAACGCAGACAGACTCCGTCTCCACCTCCCACCTCCCTCGTTCCCTCCCTCGCTGACAGCCATTATGCGCCCTTGTCCTTCTGCTCGTCTTGGTCCTGCGCTTGTCCTTGCCGTTGTCGTCAAGCGCCTTTGGGCCATGATATATTATGGCCTGTCGCCTGTCTTGTTTATTTGCGTTATTTAGCAAAATGTGGCAACAGCAGTTGCCTTTTGCTATTGCTGTATTTGTTGTATTTGTTGTTGTTGCTGCTGCTGGGGCTTTGGCGCATTTTTATTGTTATGACGCATATTTTGTTACGCCGGAAATTGAGACATTTTTGTTTTTGTTTTTGTATTTTGTTGTATTTTTTTGTGATTTATTGTATTGGCCTCAGTCGCATGCATTTCAAATTGATTGAATATTTAGCAAAATGTCTTTTGGCATTGCCTTCTAAATTGTTTACAGCCGCTGCCTTTCCGCATTTTTACTACAGTGCTGAATCGATTTTGACGGAGCCCAGAAAAAAGTCAATTTCGTTAATCAACACGAACGACTTAATCCAAATTGAATGAACTCGATGCCAAAGCGGATCAGCAGCGTTGTAAAAAAAATGAAAGAGAAAACCAAAAACTGTTAAAAAAAAAATGAAGAGAAAAAGAAATGAAAACATCAACGAAAATTTACACATTTTTCGCATTTTTGCGCCCCAAACATTTGCCAATAGCTGTTGATGACTACGCAGCATCAGGAACAGCATCAACATCAGCATCAGGAACAGCAACAGCAACAGCAACAAGCCAAATCGGCTCAAGGCTCAGGTGAACTGCCCGTCCTCCTTCCCCCACGACAGCACTAAAGGCCTAAAAAGCGAAAATTGAAAACGCAGCAGCTGCCAGGGCCATAATAAAGCCTAAGCCAAAAGTCCAAAAAAGAGAAGAAAACATGAAAGAAAACTCTCTTCGAGCTATCGAGAATTCAATACACTTGCTGACTAAGTTTTTCCTATATAAACTTAGTTTTCGAGCTATCATTCCTGTGGAAAATATATGATATAGTAATGCGACTCTGATTTGGAGTATTTCATTGTAATTTGTTGAAAAACGAAAAAGTTGCTCACAGAATACCTGCTTTCTCTGCCAATAGTTCCCAATGCATCCATAAGATATAGGGATCCTGTAAAAGTTATAATAAACTCCCAATTGCTGAGGTTTTTTGAGACTTCCTGAACACAACAACACAATTTTCTACAAATTGTTTCCATGGCAGCTATAAGATATATGATTCGATTTAGATCAAATGTAACCAGAATATAAAAGGTATAAGATAACTTACAACTGGTAAGTTAAGTTAAGATTTCCTGAAGAAAAAAACAGTCTCCCTGAAGAAGTCGTTGCAAATGCCGTAGGAGGAAAAAAAACATAAAAAATGTATCATGCACAAACTGAATTTTATACGAATAGTTCTATTGCAGCTATAAGATATAATAATCTGATTTGTTTAAATATTGGTTAATATCTAAGGAGCATACCTAAATCTTAGAATTGCTGAGGTTTGTGGATACTTCCTGAAAAATAAGAAAGTTTTTCATACATCAAGGCAATTGTCTTCCGGTCGCTTCTATGGCAGCTACGAGTATATGATATAGTAATTGGATTTGTATAAATTTTTGTTACTACCTAAGGAGCATAACCAAACTTGGAATGGCTGAGTTAGGTTGCGATGTCTTGAAAAACAAAAAGGATTCTCATACAACCAGGCAATTGTCTTCCGATCGCTTCTATGGCAGCTATATTTGGGATATACTAATCCGATTCCACGCTTACAGACATATGTAGTCTCTGTGAATATTCCTTGATTGAATTGAATGCAGATATTGGTCCTGGTCAAGGACATATATATACCTTGTGAGTCCGGAAGGAGGTCCTTGAATGTGTCACTTATTTCCTGGCAAAAGTATAACACCTTCTGGTAGGGTATGGTAAAGACCAGTGCGAGTGAGTCAATTGAGACTATCGAAGGGCAGGCAGACGTTAGGAGTGTGTATGTGTGTGTGTGAGTGTGTGTGTGTGTGCATGCGGAGGGGGCGTGGCTGTTGCCACAGCCGGAGCTCAGCCACGCTTGAGGTGATAATGTAATAAGCACTTTTTATGACCCGACAGGATTTAGACCTAAAAATTCCATCCACACATAACGGACATGAACTGCTGCCCCAGCCGCCTGCCGCCTGCCGCCTGCCACATGCCGCATGCCTCATGGCAGGCATTGTGTGGTACTCTCTCCGTCTGCCAAAGTTGGCAGCTTCATGTTCGAGTTAAGTCCACAGCAAATTCCAAATGTTCTCGGATTTTTTTGTTCCTTTTTTGTTTGGTTGCAAGGATTTAGATTTAGTCTGCAGTTGTTTTTGGCCCAGTGAGCATATTGTCCTGGGCAGCAGCCAGCTTGGGACAATGGAATTGCTAATTGGTAGCATTCAATGTTGTCAACAGCCAACAGCCAACAGTCGGCAGCTTGGTAGTTTTTGTGACCTTTGGTTCTGCTTGGGGGAAATTAGAAAATATATACTCGCAAAAGTCAAAAATGTAAAACAGTTTTCAGTTTTCAATGTTCTTGAAATGCTTTAAATCAGACTTCAATATGTTCTCTCTTTTGTGTTGTGTGCTATTTAAGACTGTCACATGATTAAGGCCAACGATGTCATTCAAATAAAAAATATATAAAAACGAGAAGAGTAGAATAAAGTAAAAAATTACCCTGCCATGTCATTTGCCATTAAAAAGGAGAGAGAGGGGGCAAAAGAGGAGGGTCCACAGTGTAGCCTTGAGTGCGCGCATCAAATTGAAAAATGTCAATGATAGAGAATGGAAAATCACAGAACAATGGCAAAGGCAGTGGCAGCGGCAGCGGCATTGCGATTGGAAAATGGTCTAAAGGACGTCAGGTAGAGTGGTTGTGGGTTGGGTAGAGGTTGGGGGGAAAAGGTATAGGTAAAGTGTGCCGCCCAGAAGAGACTGGGACTGGTCCGAGCTGCATTGACAATCGACAAATGAGGAAAGATAATGCACAACATTAATCTTGCTACCAGCAATTTGTCAGCCAGTTGGCGTAGGACGCAGGACGCGGTACGCAGGACGTGGGTTGTGAAACGAGATTGAAAACAAGTTCGAGTTGCATTCGAAAGATGCCAAATGCAGTTCAAATATTGTGGCTAACAAATGGGGCAGCAGCTGGCAGCAGTTACTGGACTTCGTGCTCGTGCTCGTTCTCGTCCTAGTCCTAGTCCTCGTCCTCGTCCTGCACTCTGAATCTGTTGTCTCTTCTAAACGTTGCTTTCATCAATTAATTTACAATTTGCCAGCTATCCACATTTCCACATTTTCACATTTCCACTGGCCCCACAACTCGTAGATTCATTGATGGTCAGCGCGTGGGCTTGGCATACTTTTATTTTTATTTCGCTTTTTCTTCTGCTGTAGCTGTAGCTGTAGCTGCTGCTGTTGGCCCAGTAATGGTCCTGCATCCTGCGTCCTGCGTCCTGCTGCCTGCATTCTGTAGCTGTCGTAAATTGCATTGCTTTCCAACTTGTTGAAAGGCTGGGCAAGAAAATAGCGCTGAGTGTGCGAGTGTGCAACTTAAATGCTTTTCAATGTTTTGCCATTGCGTTTTACACTCACCTACAAAACTGGGGTCTGGTTTTGGACCGACCGGGGCACGAGCGGAGTGGCAAGTGAAGGGTCCTTCTCAATGGCGGAGTCAACGTTTAATGCTCACAATTTAGCTTTTAATTAGATCGGCAAATTTGTTTTCGAAACCATTTTGTGCGCTCGCAACGCATACAAATTTACTTACTTGCCCACAGTGCCGTAGTCTGTACGCCGTATGCCACACCCGAGGCTTAACCCTAGAGAGGCGGCTTTGGTTTGTTCCACTTGCCACATTGCCCCGGGAATTAGAGTGCTTACGGTTTTTCATTTTAATTGTTTTGTACGGTAAATGAAGTGTTTTCAGTTTTTCCGATTTCTTTTATATATATATATATAGTATATTTTTTGTGTCTTGAGCTGAATTTATTTATTTCTATTTTGCCGTATTTTTATTTTTATTTTTATTTTTACCAAAACCAAGCGGTCGTCTCCTCTCAGCTGCTGCCTCACTTTACGCTGCTGTGAACCCCTTCCCCCTTCCCTCTGCTGTCTGCGTGCCATGCTCTAGTTTTCTATTTTCTATTTTCGCTGTCCGCCGTAATGGCAACCTTAATCACGTAATGATTTTGAGTGAGTGAGCGGCGCGGTGTCCGGTTCTTGGCCAACATTGTTGCTGCTTCTTCAGTTTGTTGCTTTTTTTCATTTTTCATTTTGTATTTCGTATTTTGTATTTCGTTCTTTGCAATTGGCACAAATCTTGTGCTCAGCGCTAATGGCTAAATGTTGTGGCGCTAATTGAAATTGCATTTCCTCAAGTTAAATATTTAATTGAGAGCTGACGCCTGTTTGAAGCTTCAACTAGCTTAGCATGCTTGACAGGGAAATACCTTGTGATTCTCTTAAAAGGAATGTATGCGATACAGCTGGAAAAGCATAGAAGGGGCGACCCTTGAAAGCAGTATAAAATATCACTAGTATGAACATTTCAACAGAAGATAAAGTTGTTCTCAAATAAAAGGGAAATCAACCGCAAAAAACAGTTCGGTTTCGACTAACTTTGGGATCAGCAATCGATAAGAAATAAAATTCAGAGATTTTACATTTTCACAAAAATTTTTCCTAAAATTGTTAAGGGGGCATTAATTTTTAATTTTTCGAAAAAATATTACAAATTTAATTTACGCAAATGAATAAAATTGAAATACCAAAACAATCTAAAGGGAATTCCATAATTTAAAAGATATTCCATGTGAAAATTGGTTCAGTTATGAGAGTTGGAAATCTGGGAAGATTTTTCAAAATCATAATCATGTAAAGAAAAATTTGTAAATTTTAAATACCAAGTCGATGTAGATGACAAACTTTGATCAAAGAGATATTCCGCATGGAAATCGGTTCAGTTTTGACAATGTTATGGAAGTTGGAAATTTAGGAAGAATATTTTCTCTGAGCTAGGAAATCAAAAATATTTAATTGTATGATATTTATAAATTTGGAATGCCAAATCAAACTAGAGAACAAACCATTCCAAAAATGATATTTCACAAAACCGGTTAAGTTTTAACAAAGTTATGGCAATCTAAGATGCCAGCTTAACATTTACCATAAAATTAATCAAATTAAAATTTGATCAACTTCGGTAAGAATTTGAAATGATATTCAGTCGACTAATTTGCTGTTCGTTGAGTATAAATCAAGTATTTATTTCCATTTCAATGCGTTCATATTTCGTTAAATATAATTTCTGTAATTTAATTGAACCGTATAAGCGCTCTTCAGAATTCTCCGCCCTTGAAAGTGGCCTCTTTTGCCCTGCAACTTGTGTTCCAATCAGTTTTCCAAGTGTTGCAGCCACATTTTGTTGCTTAGCAAAGCAAATTTTATTATGGCCCTGCATTGTTATAGATCGGTATTGGAATCGCCATTCTCATTCTCATCCTCATCCTCATCGTCATCGTCAGCGGGTTCTTTGTCTTTCATGTGGGGTCCCTGGAGAGTCGCGTCAGGCAATACAATTGCAGTTGCAGCTCCTTTGACAATGGGACAGTGTCCTGCGTCCCCAATGACAACGAGTCGAACTGCAAGTGAAAATGCCGCTTGATATTTGTGCTTAGAATTCGCAACACGAAAGCGTCGCCAAATCCTAATTGCATTTGTCTGATTGCAGCAAAGGATAAATGCAATGGGTTCTGGGACTGGAAATGGGATGGGATGGGATGGGATGGGATGGGATGGGATGGGATGGGATGGGATGGGTATTGGATCCGTCCAAGCGAAAACAGAGGCCTACGAAAGTGATGCTGATTCATTATGCGAGGGGAGAGTGGTGGGACGAGGGGCCCCGGCTTATGACAGCGAACATGTAAATGCCATTTACAGTTTCTGTTCTTGTTGCTGCCTCGGCATTGTCTTGTCAGCGTTCATATCAGCACAATGGAGGAGGTTTTGCCCGTCTCAGCCTCAATTGAAATTCCATTTAATGTAATTTGAGTGCCATCATTCAAGTCTGTCCAACTGTCCCCTCGTCCGTCCGTCTGTCAGCCACCCTCCGATAAGGGGACAGGACAGACGGTGCCGGGTTTTTGGCTCTCTGATTGTGAGAATGTGAGACTGCAGCTGAGATTGCGTTTAAACGATTTCATGGCTGTCAGAAATTCGTTTACACGCTGCCCGCTGATTGATGGATTGTCTTAATGGGCGGTGTTTGGTATATTACTTGTGGGCCTTACCCCAGTCCAACTCTGGCAACTGCCAACTGCCAACTGGCCACTGAACTAATGAAGCTGTAGTACAAACTGAAACTGGCTGCTGCACTAAATTAAGTAAAACATCAAACAAGAATGCATTTATATATCGGAAAGCGTCTGGCAACCGACATTTCCTGCTGTGCCGCATCCAAGTGGAGTTTATTTTAGCTTTCCGAGAGCTCGTTCTGACCCAGTTTCTAGCCCACTGACACAGTAAATCCCCAACGGCAGCAGCAGCAGCAGCAGCAGCAGCAAACAAACAAAGCATTTTGCCAGGCATTAGTTGCAGATACAAATGCGTTGCAGTTGCAAGTTGCGAGTTGCAGATACTTTGTTGCCGGCATTTCACATTTCACATTTCGACACGTACAAAACGACTGCGTCGAACGGATGGATCTCTCTGTCCGTCCGTCCATCCGTCTGTCTGTCTGCTTGTCGGACTGTCTGTGTTTTTTTCCAGACCTCTGGGCACGCAAATGTAAACAATGAAACACATGTCTGCCTGGGAAACTATGGCTGTGTGGCTGGAAAACTCAGCCGCGCAGGTAGGCCGTAGATTTTCCGACTCCCGGACACGCACATGTTGCAAGCAGCAGCCGTAATTGCTTTAGTTTTGGCCAAATTCTTGCAACAGGGCAACGAGAACTTTCCCACACCCTCCGGGCCAAGCCCAGCTAATTACCCAATTCAGCGTATAAACCTGTTCACATGTGCTCACAAATATACTTACAATCTATTGGGAAAGTTCACAGTTTTCAGTTTTCTGTTTTCTAGCTATAAGTGTTAACCTTAGCAAGTCTCGCAGGACTTTCATAGTCACCTGAATTTTATTTATTTATTTTATTTATATACCAAATATATTAATTATATAAAAATCCTAAGATTGAAAACTTTGTGCTTATAACGGCTTATTAAATCATATATTTTTTTCTTTTTTTTTTTAGAATTTTGTATTCAGAATTATAATTTTTTTTTACGATTTCTGCCCAAAAAATGCTGAAAAGAAAATTGCATTGCTTAAGCCAAAATAATGAAATTGTTTTTAAATTTTGAGTTTCTGTACGCATATTGGATAAATAAACAGTACGCTGAATACTGAAACTATATTTGCAACCTAATTGTATTTATTTCATGTTTGTTTAATGATATTGCAATATTTGTGTTTTGTTTACAAACAAGGAAATGTTCACAAGGTGTTTTGGCATATTTTAGTCATTTCTATGGTATTTTACGTTCTACAATTTAAAATCTTAAGATATTCCGGTTGAAATAGACCAACTGAAGTGGAGAGAGCTCTTACCAAATTTTCTTATAAAAAAAATGTATCAATCAATCAAAAAAGTATCAATTTATAACAAATTTTTTCCCTGGATGTGGCTTTATAGGATAAAATAGTCAAGCCCCGAGTTCAAAAAGAAAGAAAGCAAAATTAGAGAAAAGAGAAGATCGTCTAGGGAAGTAAAGGGTTAAATGTAGTTCATTATTTGAGTATGTAATTTGGGAAAGTTCTATAGATCTACAGAAAACTTCCTTAAAAAGCTGTTGGCTCTGTTTCTTTAAGCTAGAGCTCTCAAACTTGAAACTTCTCTATCTGGGCTTACCACATATCAGGCAGGATAGGAACTTCCCAAGACTCTTTAAGGATAAAGTACTGTACTTTGCATCTTGTCAGCTTCAAGCTTCATTAGATAAAAAGAGGAGAGCAAAATAATAATAATAATTTATGCATGCTTTTGACACAATACACAAAGGGTAAACAGGGCACAGGGGTCCATGGCAGACCGCAGGCAGCGATGAAATGACGTCGACGTCAACGTCAACGACGACGACGACACTAATTAAAAATTTTTAGCCATCCCTCTGAGCGGGTGACGAGTGAAATTGAATGGCGTGTGGGTGGCAGGGAGGAAGGGAGGTGGGTTCCGTGGCAGGCAGCCCGGCCAAATCCGTCTAATGCCCCAAAAATAACGCCGCACACCTTGCAACCGTTCAACCTTTCAACCTTTTCGACCCCGAGCGAGCGACCTTGTCCGCGAGGGCAAACCATTCAGCGCCCGGCCACCCATTGATGATGTTGTTAATGGAAAAAAATCTCAACATCCTTTCAAAACAGCCAAAAATATATATACACACACACACACACACACACACACACACACACATACACACAGGCAAAACAATGGCGCGTAATTTGACGAAATTTACATTCCTTAATTAATCTTGTTTGCGTTGCGGCAGTTGCCTGTTGTTGACTCACTTACACCCTCTTCCTCTCCCTCCTACACTGCCTCTGCTCTACGTGTGTGTATGTGTGTGTGTGTGTGTTGTCTGTGTTTTTGCAGTCACCCAGGCGCTTTGGCAATATTTACAGCTTGTTGCCACACAACCCCTCCAGCTCCCAGCTCCCATCTCCCAGCTCACCCCTCTAATGACTTTCCACGCATAACGCACAAGATGCTGAAACACTTTACGGGTAGACCCCAGGGGGGTGTGCAGGTGGGGAGGAGCGACTCTCAGTTTAGCGCGTCTTGTGTCTTATTAACCCATATCCTGCTGGTATCCTGTGTCGCAGCCATTTGCCTAATGAACCCTTCTCGCAGGTACACGCTGCTAGTGCCTGCGCTTCCTTCCCCCACCTCTGCCTCTCTCTCTCTCCCTCTGGCAGGACTCGACCTCGACTCGGTTTAATCAACAAATTTAATGCGCCGACATGTGACATTTATTGAAACTCGACTTGCAATTGCGAACATGAGACAAACTAATCGCAACGTGAGCGCAATTTGAGTACCCACAAGCAGTTTCAGCTAAATGAACAGTCTCTGCAATTGGAATTGCTTCAAGTTCGTGTACACTGAGCGAAAATAGGCACTATCTTTTTTACGCAAATAGCTTGCTTTAAAACACATCATTTTATTGAATTGAATGTCTGAAATAGAAATTTCTAATCAAAAGTATTTTTTTGACATTCTTAACCAACCATATTTAAGGTTTAACAGTCCAGGATTTAGATATATTTATAGTTAGATATTAGATATTAACAATAAACATAGGAATCTGATTATTAATGTTAAGCTAGGTTATTTTTTAATTCTTATTATAAGAGAGCGAATAAAATTATGAGTAGTAATATACCTATGCAGGTTCTTAGAGGATTATCCTCCTAGGGAGGAATGATTTTGGTCTAATTTCCGAACCACTGAACCAACTCTAAAGGTTTTCAAGATTTGTATTGAAAGACTCTTAAGCATTGCGAGCTTTAAGAACCTAATGGCTTATGTGAGGTCCCCTGCGGAGGGAGACCTGCCGCCTCGACCTAACCTAACCTAACCTCCTCCTAGGGAGAACTTCTATTGGTTAGTTATTGTGGGGTGTTTTATACATTTAATGTCGTGGCCAGAGGGTTAGGATTTGGTAGTTGTAACCTCAATGGTGTCGAGAAACATTGTGTACAAACTCAAATGCATTTTTTCCACATTTTGGGAAATAAATTTATAGAAAGAAATCTACTCTAAAAAGATTTTCCACTCGTCTCTTTCATTTGATTATCTACCTTTTTTGTGAGTGTACTCAGTGCAATCCATACCGTTTCCGCAGCAACTTCTCACAAATGTTTGTCCGCTGCCTGACAGCGATCAGTTTTCATGCAGCGCCTCCGGCGATTGTCATTTCCCAGCATCTGCAAATAGTTATTCATGAGTGTGTTCGAATAAAAGGTGTTGCCGCTGCTGTCCAGCGATATATGAGTGTGCCACACATGGTTGCAAGCCGAATCCGAATCCGAATCCGAATCCGACCCCGATTCCCCCCTCTGATAATGCACAGAGATAAATGAGCTGCCGTTGCAGTTGCTCTGGCCAGCTGGAAGCTGCTGTCCAGCGCCCACGCAGCGCATTAGATGACCGCGGGCTGCACTCGGATGCCTTGACAGGCTCAGGCTTGGTCACAGCCCAGCTGATGCTCAGTATCCAGGTCCAGGTTCAGATACAGGTCCAGGTCCAGAGATTCAGCTGCAGTCCATGTTTCTGGCTTTCATTCATTAGCTGCGCACAAATTTCCGCTGGCATTGGCCACAATAATTTCATTGTGCAAAGTTTTTCCATTACTAGTTATGAATATGCAACATTTATATAAATTGCCACGTTTATTGCAATGTCTGTGTGTGTGTGTGTTGGTGTGTTGGGGTGTGTGTGTATCTGTCATTTCACCAAAAATAAATATAAAATAAAATGAAAGCAACTCGCAACTTGTCCTCCCGCCCAGTGAGCGCTTTGTGCACGTTGATTGCAATCATAATTTATAAATGTTGCCGACAGTTTGCGTGCTCTCAAATGTTGTTGTTGTTGCTCGTGTTGTTGCTGTATTTGTTGTCCTTGTTGTTGTTGTTGCTGTTGTTGGTGTTGTTGCTGTTGTGGAGCCTTGTCAATGGCGCTAGAATTGGACTTTGTGCGCCTGCTTCGCTTGGTGACTGCTGCTGTTTCCTATTCCTTTTTATGGTTTGGCATACCCTGTTCGCAGACAAGGTCTAACAAAGGGTATATCATGTGCTCATGAAATGATGGCATTTTAACTTTAAGTGCAGTAAAATTCAAAACGTTAGTATAACAAACATAGCAGTTAATCAAGACAGCTTTCAGTTGCCTATAACTTTGTACAGGGTATCTGCTGGTCTAGCAAGCTCAACTAGCACACTTTTGCTTAGTTTTTTGGCCAATAAATAAATAGTTTTTGTAACGCTTAGGTCAGCTGTGGAGTCAGCCACGCAAAATTGGTTGAAAGGTCCCAGTTGGTTGGGAATATGGAAATATATATAAAAACCTATATACGAGCATATAAATACATGTATTTACTTTCAGAGTACGCCTGTCTTGTGGCAATATAAATCCAAAATTTGTTAAAAACATTGACAGCAAAGTTAAATGAAAACAATTGCTGTTTACTGAAGTTCGAACTTTGCAAGCTGTGCCTACAGGGCCAAGCAGCTTAGGGCTAGGCTCTGCTCTGTATATGATTATGATTGAATCAAATTGAATATGAATATGCGAGTCCTTGCACAGGACTGTCACTCAAGTGAACTGCTAGTTGGATGCTTAAGGACTGCAGTTCATTTGGGGCAGCCCGAAGGAAGCAGCAACATTGCTAGCATTTTTATATTGCCGCATTAACAGCACGCTGAGTTTGATTGTTTCGGTTTGCCAGTGGAATTTCACAGACTTAAGAGTGGCGTAAAAGGGGCAGGATATGCGACAGAGGGGCGGCGGGTTGACGGGGGCATATGCCTCTTCATTTGCCAAGTCTAGAGCTGCAACACTTTTAGTTGTTGTTGGTTTTGCAGCAATTTGGTCAAGTGCTGCGGCCAGCATTTGTTGTGGCTGGAAGCCGCAGCGGCTTTGGGTGATTTAGAGTTGGCAACAGCAGAAAGAGAAAGCGGAATGGGAACAGACAGAGAGAGCGAGAGGGAGGGAGACAGAGTGTGTTGGTTGCATGGGGCACGGGGCGTATGAGTGATGGCCATGCATATTCATATACATTGAGATTCATTGTATTTCCGCAGTATTTTGTACGAGTATTTTAACTGAGCTCTCAGTTCTCAGCTATCGGAACTGCGAACTGAAAACTGGGAGCTCTTGAGCTTTGTTCGCGTTGTTCGTTCTACTTACGAGCATTTTGTATTTGTTTGCCAACTATTCGGTTTCTGTTTTTTATGGCAACCACTGTGGATTGGGCAGACAGCGAGAGGGAGACGTAGAGGGAGAGGAGAGTGAGAGTTGGGCGTAAAGATAAACAATGTGAACATAGTCGAATAGTCACAACGGTTGCCTTTTCCAAAATGCATTTGTGGTCTCTCCTGTTATGTTGCCTTTAAACTGATTTATTTTCAATTAAACAAGTTCATAACTTGGCCAACAGCTTGGCAACAACTCGTCGCCTCTTGGCCCTCTGTAGGCCTGCCAAGTTGGCTTTGCCTTTTGTTTAGCCCAAATTTACGCCACAAATTCAATTTATTTTAGATACACCTAATCCACAAAAGCAAACTTGATTTATCAACATAAATATTTTGCATACACTACACTATGTGGCTGTGTGTGTGTGTGTGTGTGTGTGTGTGTGTGTGTGTGGTTTGTCAGCCAGCTAAATGTGCGTGCATCTTTCTCTCTCTTGAGGGTTTAGTTCATGCCACTTGCTTTGGTTTTTGTTATACCCTGTAATCAGAAAGTGTGAAGGGCATGCATGGTATAGAAGTATCGATAAACACTCGATAGACTCGAAAGTAGTACTTTATTAATATCAATAGTTAGTTATAAAATAATCAGTTCATAAAATAAAATAAAATATATATCATAGTTTCGATATTGATAGTTTAAAGTATCGATCGAAGTTTCGTGCTTGGAAATGATATTGAACAATGAAAATTGTATTCCTTATACACATGTCTGTCTTAATGTAAACAAAACAATCCATTCTGTGAATGGAAACTATAGAAGTATCGATATTGCCGCTACTTTATAGTTTCAATAATGATTGTTTATTAATATCGATAGTATCGATAAATATCATAGTTTCGATAATAATTGTATTAAAGTATGGAGTGAATCGACAAATCTTGTACTTCTTGGAAATCGGAGAAATTCATTCCTTGAATGGAAAAATTGAGATTTAGGGCCTTAAGACCCAAACTAAAGGATCTCTTTAAGCCTTGCGTAGATCGATAGTGACCGAAACGTCGATACTAACAGAGGTGTAGTAGAAATAGATCAGCATGATAGGCAAGCCTTACCAGAGGGATGCTTTGAGTAGAGCTATTGATTGTATTCCAGCTCTAGAAACAAAACAGTCTATTCCTTAGATTAATATCAAACTGTAAGGCTTCAAAACCCAAACTTATAAGGCTCTTCAAGCTAGTTTTATCGATAGTATCATTAATGATAAAAATTCCGAAAAAATAACATAACAAAAATAAAATAAACTGGATATAACACAAAAATAATAGAGACTTTTTAGTGGACTCAACTTTAAGTAGCGTTATTTTATTTCGATTTTATTTATTGAATTCTTTTGGGATTAGTGTCCTGCAGGTATTACTTAGGCAACTTATTCTAACCAGAACTTATACTAATATATTGATTAGGGTCTAGGTACATAGGTTTGCAGGATATTATTATGTCAAGTATGGGAGTTTAACATTTATTAGCGCAGATAATCTATTTATTGAATTTCTAGGGTATCTAATAGTCGTGCTACTTCCTCAACTCGCTGCTGTTGTTGTAATTGTTGCCTGCTGCTAACTGAAATGCAATTTTGATGCACTTGAATGGATTAGTTGACTTGATTACGAGCTTTCGGTGTCTGGGCATTACATTTAATTTGCTATATGGATTTACGAGTACTTAGAGTCCAATTGAATTCTCAGGCAGCGTTTTGGCCATTGTCCTGGGCGGCAGGCAAATAAGTACTTAAAGCAATTCAAATGCCATTAAATGAAATTTCTGCTAGACATGTGACAGAAGTAATGGAAATATTTTTAAGCCCAGTTAAGTTAAGAGGCGAACAGGAGCTGCCTTTGCATATATGTGCATATAATTTCAAGTGTCCTGCAAAGCAAATGCTAAATTCATGCCAGGACAAATGCTGAAATAATGCTGTTAAAATATTTTCACAACATTTGCTGCTGCTCGTAAATGAAAATGCCTGGGAAATGTGTGTTTCATACTCATATCAGCAGCTGGCAAGGAAGCTGCAGCTGCAGCTGCAGTTGGAGCTGGAGCAGACCCGCCTGACAGCTGGGGGATCTAGCTTTGGCCACACAGGAGCACACAGCAGCTCCACTCAGAAAAACAACGCCCGTCCGAATTCTAGGACTTACAATTTTAAATATACTAGACAACGCGCTGAGGTCGAAGTATTCAAAGAAACTCTAGTATATTCTAAGTTATATACAAGCCATCAATATACCTACTATTGTCTGGTTTTTATTGCAGACAAAAATACATTCTGTAGTCCACCTCGACGCAACCTTTCCAGGAAAACAAATATCAAGCGAATCAAGTACGCTTTCAAACGGTATTTCAATGTATTTCCCTCTACTATTTGTGTTCTTAAATAAAGGACCAAAATAAGCTTGAATTGCAAGTTGATGGTAAATATTATACAAAATAGAATTAGCATTCTGAATCTGAATATATAGCAACAAAATATGATCCGTAAAAGTACAAGCAGATAGGGTTGCAGGGAGAATTTTGAAGTCAGTCATAAAATCAGCTGCAATAACATCCTCATAATGACTGGAAGATCCTGGTTTTTATCGCTTGACAGCACAAATAAAACCAACCGATGGAAACCTGATTTCACATACTAATTTTGAGATATCTTCACTGCATTTTATGTCCTCGGGTGGTGAAATGTCTAAGGATAAACTCTTTGACCAACAGCTAAGCTAATTTGAAGTTAACTACATTTGGGATTCAAAGAAAATATCGAGCTCAAGGCAAACCCATTTTGGACTTTGTATAAAAGAACTCAGATAGGTTTCCATACGAAAATTTCTTCATCTCATCCATAATATGCCCATAAATGGTAATTATTTACTCAGATGTACTCAGAACATGTTATTTCGAGCTCTGGCTGTACTGTACTCCAATTGATAACAAAAGCCCTGATTATTTCTCTGAGTGTGGGTGCCTCTCCTGGCCAGTATAAATCATAATTTGCTGCTACTCACACATGTAATGTGCTTGCAGGCCGCATTAATGTCCTGGCCGTCCTCCAAACGAGCAGGAAAACAATGCTGGAGACTGTGGGAACTGGAGCACGGGCTGGGACACAACTAATAGTAATGCCCGACATGTTAGGGCCAAGTTTTATGGTAATTCAGTTGGCCTGCTTGCCTGGGGGCGCACCCATTTGAGTTTGTTTTTGGGTGCGATATCTGGGCGAATCACAAATGCCGACTGTCGACGGTGGACTCACTCATAAGTCATTCAAAAAACAAATGCCTTGTCAATTGGCGGCCAGCCACAAATGCTATAAAGCTGACAAATGTCTAACAAGCGCACCACAGATAACCACAGAACAGACACTGAAACATATAGAGCCACAGACAGCCAAGCAAATATACCGTCGGGACGAGCGGGGGACGTTCCGGGCGGTTCATGTTGATCGCAGGTACTCATAAAACTGTCCAAATGTCAATATTCCAATGCCACACACTCCCCCCAAGACCCAGCGCTCTTCTGTGACATGCAATTTGCTGGCGAATAGAAAAAATTCTAATCCGGTTTGAAGTCTGCAACGAGTATATGCTCTATAAATCAAATCTTTGATATATGGTTCGATTTTTTTATGAGAATGGTTCAAACGCAAGTCAAAGAAAGAGTGTTCTACATAAAGCTGAAATTTTGTAGCTAGGCTGACAATAAATAACTCTACATGTTCCCAATTGAATATCATTTGTATAAGAATAAGGCAGCTAGTTCCGTAAAGCTATTACTCAACTCTGTGAACCGGTTTAAGAAGTGGTTCATTGTTATAACTATTTGAGAGTGTGTACCTAGTCAAATGTTAAAGTCCCAGTTTGTCAACTTAATATGCTTAGCATATATTTAATTCATATTTCAACTATGTGAACCGGTTCGAATAATGTGATCTCTGTGAACCGGTTCAAGAAGTGGTCCAATGTCATAGTGCATCTAGTCAAATGTTAAAGTCCCAGTTTGTCAACTTGATATGCTTGTCTTAGCAAATACTTAATTCATATTTCAACTATGTGAACCGATTCGAATAAGGTATCATAGAATGCTGAAATTTGGTACTTGTACCGGAGGCATATATTTCTTTATAATGCCATTTTCAAAAGAGCTATATCATTCAGCATATTCATTATAACCTAAATTAGAGGGTATTAAAAACTTGTACGAAATCAATAAAAACAAAATGCGAGGCGGCGCATACTTTGATTCTGTCTGCAATAGCATTATTTGTCGCTGGCTGGAACACCTCGGCACGACCAATTTCAATTTTGGACAGACAACAACAACAGCTGCAACAAGAACAACAACATGAACAGCAAGTAACAAGAAAATGAACATGTCAACAGCAACAGCAATAGCATTGAGAGCACGCGCGATTTTGCTTGAATTTTGGGCTCTCGTTTGGCCGCTTGGCTGGTTCTGGTTCTGGTTAGACGGGTGGGTTAGTGGGTGAGGGGTGGTTCAGGTTCAGGGTTTCGGTTTTGGTTTTTGGGGCGCCACATTTTTAGCAACTTTGTAAATATTACAAAATTTAGGTGTCTCGCTTGGCGAGCACGCCAATGAAATATTTATGCAGTCCTCTCCACACATATGTGTGTATGCCTGTATGTGTTGTGTATCTATGTATGTGCGTGTGTATGTGTATTTGTTTTTGCAAAGCGTTGCCGTTTTGTGTAAATATAAGCTGGCCGCAGTCGACAGACGAGAGACGACAGACGAGAGTCGACAGACTGGGCTGGCAGTCTGATAAACAGACAATTTGCCAAAGTGGAAACGTGCATGGCGCGTATAATTTTCGGGGGCGCACACCTGAGCCGTGCCACAAGCCAGGGGCAATGGGGCACGGGGCACGAGGCATGAGTCGAGCCTAGACACAAGCCAAGTGCAACAGGAGACAGCAACAATTTTCCTGAGCCTCGTAATTGAGGTTGAGCCTGTTCTGTGAGTGTATGCGCGCGTGTGTGTGTGTGTGTGTGTGACTTAAGTTGCTTAGTTTACCTGCTGAGCAGCCATCTTTGAACTTAAGATTGAGTTAAAGTAATATATAAGCAAATTTCAGAATTAAATGAAACTATCAGAATTCTGCCTTAATATTCATATTTTGGCATATTTTTAGTTTATCTATTTACTTAAAATGAAATAAACCTTTAACTACGAGGTAGAAGCCTGTTTTTATTCACTTTCCACAAAATTTAGCAGCAGAATATTACCAAAGTATTTTATTACAAAGTGAAATCAAATTAAAGTGAATTGAAATCACAAAATCTTGTCAGAAGTGAGAATGGGAACACTTAGCGCAAATTCACTTTGCCTGATACCTCCTTTTAAAATTGCATAAATGTTTGTTTAGCATACCCCCTAGATGCCTAGTCCCCCTCTCTCAAGCAGTGCATTCTTTCATTCACATATGAGCAATGGAAGCGAAATGCAGCTTCTGTTAGAACTTTTACGATTTTAATCGTCGGCAAATTTATGGCCTTTGGTGCGCACAATTTCCCAGCAGACGCGACTGCAAATAAATAAATGAAAAACAACTCACACACACACACACTCACACACACAAAAACAACGCCTATAAACTAAACTTGGCCGTTAGTTGTTCAAAAATGTACGAGCCAGAAGAAAAAGAAAAAGACACAAGAAGTGCCCCAATTGCGGCCACTGGACGCGAATTGAGATTGGGGCTTCATAATTCTTGCAGGCTGCACATAATAAATTCATTTACTTTGGCTTTGACTGCTTTGTTAGCTGCTTTTTTTACTGGCGTGGCCATTTGCCGCGCTTGATTTATGTGAGCGCACGAAATTGAATTGCAGTTGGCAATTGGCCATTGTTAGTGGCTGATGACAAACTTAGATGAAGGTTAACAATTGTGGGGCTTCACTTGCTGATGGATTGGTAATAACTTTGAATCTTGTTTACAATTGCAGGTCAATGCGGGCAGTCTCTCCGAGCAGGCTGGCCTGCAGCCCGGCGATGCTGTCATCAAGATCAACGACGTTGATGTCTTCAATTTTCGTCACAAGGACGCCCAGGATGTTGTGGTGCGCTCTGGCAATAATTTTGTCATCACAGTGCAGCGGTAAGTGCACTCAATTGTGGCACAACTTTCTCCATTACAACAGTCTGTCTATCTCTCTCCCTCTCTCGATAGCGGCGGCTCCACCTGGCGTCCACATGTGACGCCCACCGGCAACGTGCCCCAGGCCAACTCACCTTATTTGCAGACAGTGACGAAAACTTCTCTGGCTCACCAACAACCGGAAAGCCAGCACATTGGCTGTGGCTACAACAACTCGGCGCGTCCATTTGTAAGTTAACTAATTTGATATCACACACAGGCACACACACACACACACACGCACACTAACAGAGAGTGGGGGCTGCCAAAAAGTGTAGCATACATTTGTGGGCAACTACAATCATTTATAAAATTCATAAACTGTCGCCTGGTTGACCAAAACTTAAAATGTTGAAAGTTTTTGGGTAGCTAACATTAGCCTCTTCCCCCTTACCAATTCCCTCTTACCCTGCTGCCTGACGCTGACGTGCTGATGACCAATGATGTTGATAGTTAGTCTCCTGGGAAAGTCCTGCAGCTGGAACTGGAGCTGCCCTGATGACACATCCTGTGTGTGTGTGTGTGTGTGTGTGTGTTTGTTTGTTTCATTGTTGTTGTCTGCGGGTTTTCATATTCATTCATTTCATTTGGGCAACAGCAGTTGGGGGCTAGGGTTTGGGGGTGGGAAACTTGTCTGCTTTCTATGAGTTGACAACATTTGCATTTATACGATGTCTGTCCTGGGTCCTTCCGTCTGCCAGTCAGACTGTTTGTGCGTAGTTTTGAAAAGTGTCAGAATGAGTAATGAATATGAGTGCTAGGATTATTTGCTGGCAAGAATTAATGTGTAAAGGGCGCACACACACAATAACACACACTAACACACACTAGCACACACTCTCACACCCTCGCAACACACATGTGCCATGCATAATAATATCAATGTCTCTCTGTGTATGCTATGCATACATTTGCGTACATTTTATTGTTATGAATTTGTATAATAATAATGTGACGGCGCAGAGAGCCCTAAACAGAAATTGATTTTATGTGAATTTTCATATTTCCCATTTACACATGTATATGTATTTACTATATATATATTTCTATATCTATCTCTATCTCTATTTACTTGCACAGGCCAACGGCGGCGGCGACGGCGGCGTGAAGAGCATCGTCAATAAACAATACAACACCCCGGTTGGCATTTACAGCGATGAATCTATTGCGGAAACACTTTCCGCCCAGGCGGAGGTTCTGGCCGGCGGTGTGCTCGGGTAAGATATCCCTTCCCTATCCAAAAATTCCCCTCCTTCTTTTTGGCGCCCTTTCCCCTCCCACAGCGCTGTCAGCGAGCGGCGGACAAGCGTGCAAAGTAAAAAAGCAGATGCGAACATCAACAGAAACTAGAAAACATCACTTGGCTGTTTTACCTATCGAATTCCAGTTGCCCTTAAGTCATTTCGAATCTTAGATCAATTTTGCTGCCAGTTAAATGTTTTTGCTATTAAAGACAGGCTAACTTTGGCCAGTCTGGGCCAGAGTTTATTCCACATTGTTTAAGCACAACAACTTTAAGCAGCATCCTTAAAACCGAACTATAAATTGTTTAAAATCTTTATCTAACAAAGAGAATTTTTTAATTTATTTTTGGTAAACTTATATATATTTATTCTGTTACTTTCATAATGTTAATGTAATGTTACGGAGCAGGGAAAGACAGAAACTAACAGTAGACAGTAAAGTGAGTATTGTTATGAAGGCCAGCCTTTACCAGGGGGTACAGATATTTGCTAAGGTTTAATAGCCTTCCTGCAGGCGTCCTCCCATAAAACCAGTTATCCGAAGGATGCTTTCTTAACGGCCTTGCTAGGCGAGTAGCCAAGGATCTGGTGTGGGCCAGAAGCCTGCCTCTGTATCTGTTAGGGAATATTCCTTAAAATGTCTTCTGTGGAAGTTGTAGAGATGAAGAGGCTGAGGAATCAGTGGAGCCTGGATCTCTTAGGCAGTTCCTTCTTTAAAAGTCCCTTGGTGCTAGCCTGTATTAGTTCTAGTGAGCAGCCTTTTCCGTGTATCCAAAAGCTCTTCTTTCTGACCAACTGTCTACTCAAGGAGTATATGGAATTACAGATCCAAATAATATCACAATGGGCCAACAAATGGCCTAAGTCTTAGCCCTTCTAACCTTATCTTACCTAAATGTGTATATTCCACAATATAATAGCTAAAAGCTATAATATATTATATGTTACATATACATCGAATATTCCACAGGCTGTCAGTCTGAGTAAACTGTCTTTAACAGAGAATTTCTGTTATTTTTAAAGCAGCTTTAACTGATTTTGTGTCTCAAGCAGAACTGCAACTTGGCAGACTTCGCCTGATGCTGCTGACAAACCCCATTGCCAATTTGTTAGGCTCTAAGGAAGAGCATAATAACAACTGTCTGGTATTCTGTGCCGCAGCCGTGACAGCGAATGCCACAAAACTTTTACTTTAAAATTTGTTTTACTTATTTTTGTGCTGGCTTCTTTTTATTGCCGCGGAGTAGAAAGGAAGAAGGAACAAGGCTCCTGCAGCCGCCGCACGAGCGACCACAGGACCCGCCTAAGCGTCCAAGGCTGAGTGCAATTCCGCCAAATGATAGCAGCTGGCCCCCCCGCGCAGCCTGCCCCCCTCCATCCGTCTGCCTTTGCTGCTTTGCCAAGTGTTTTCATTGTTTTGCCAGTTGTCGAGTTGGGGCTTTTTTACAAACGCACGCGTGGGACTTGCACGCGTTTTGCACTTAATTTCTTTGGGGTATATTTTTTGCTTTTATTGCTGCGTTTTGAGCCGCCTTTAGCGGCGGCCAACGCGGCGAATGCGCAACAATGTTTTGCCGCACTCATTTTTCATAGCATACTTTTGAGCGCGCCAACTAAAGTATCCCAGCTAAAAGTATGCAACGGGTAATTGTGTGTAACTATTACCGTCTCACTTACTCATGTGTTGTCTCTCTCTCTCTCTCTCTTTCGATTGCAGCGTTAACTTCAAGAAGAACGAGAAGGAATACCAGGCGGATCGCTCGGAGGTGCTGAAGTTCCTGCGCGAGGAGGAGACTGGACAGTCGACCCCAGGTAAAAATCTCCCCAACTATGAGCTGGCCCGTCTCCTGCTCATTTTGAATGAAGGCCTCAATCCCTTTGTGTGCGACAGTTTGGCCGATTAGTTGGGATCAGGCTAAGTCCTTTCAGTTAGTGGGGGGTGTGGGAGGGGGTTGTTGTATTACGCATATGCCGGCCATCGAATGGGGCAGGCTGCCAACTGAGCTCGTTGCGCACTTTGTGTCTTTTGGCCTTTGGTTTATAAATAAGCAGCCAGATTACAACAGTGGATTTTTTAAAATACACAGCAGAGACCTTGAAATGAGCTCAATTTACCTATAGAGTGGGTGGAGATATTCTAGCGTGTTTGGCCCTTAACATTTTGTCTGATTTGATTTGTATATACTTGAATTTTATTTAATATTTTTTTGTGTGTTTTTTGTTTTATTTTTGCATCACTTTTGTTTTCCTGCTTAGATAAACACAAAGAAATGGACTTTCGTTTTCTCTATCTCAAGACAAATTTCTAAAGCAGCCTACACAACATTATATAAAATCAACATATTCTCAATCATTTCTATAAGTTCCTATACAAATTGATCACCACAATTCAATTATTTATAGTGTGTAGGTATAGTATTATTATTAAAAGTAAAGTATACAGTACATATCTCGAGATATTTGTTCGGAAAACTCTCAATTGAAAACAGTTTGAAATTTATAAGAAACCTTTTTGTTTTCTTTTTGTTTTTGATAACTAAATAAATTGGAAATTTGTTGCGTCTTACACTCAGAAATATAAATGCCATAGAATTCAGAACAAGCCTCTTATTAAAAGTTACCCTAAAAACCGGAAATAATTTCTATTTATTTGGTAGAAATATTTTATAAATTTAAGTTATATATTCCTTAAATTCGGAAAAAGACGGCTTCAATATTATGCAACCTTTTGAATTGTGTGGCATTTATTTTTCTGTGTGTAGCAGTCCTTTGTTTTTACACTGTACAACACCTTTCTGTCTATGTCTAACTCGTGTTTGTATTTTCACTCTTTTTCATATGTGTACACATCCAACAACAACAACAACCAATACAAAATGGTAACACACTTAACAGCATTCAACAACAACAACTATGAGCATGATGCACCCCAACAACAACAGCATCAGCATCAACAACAACACCAACACCAACACCAACAACACCAACAACAGCAACACCAACACCAACAACATCAACAACAACAGCAATACCATCAACAGCAGCAACACCAACACTATCCCCAACAACAACAACAACAGCAACCACAACAACAATACTCAAACAACAACGGCGCCACCCGCCATGTTAGCGCCCCCGTCAGTACCCCCAAGCCCCCAAGCACCGGCGGACTGCCAACTGGTCAAAACATTTGCACCGAGTGCGAGCGCCTCATTACGTAAGTGGGCCCCGAAACTATTCAAATGTAAATTTGCACTTGTGTATGCTCATTGAGTCATTGAATAGCAGCCATAACACTAACACTAACACCAGCATCGCCATTAACAGTGGCAGTAACATTAACAGCGTCACATTAACATTAACAGTCGCAAAGTTGCAAGGGTTGCTCATTTGCATGGAACTCATCAGTAACTAATTTCAGGGGATTATTGGCTGTACTTGAGTGGAGTTCAGTTAAGTGGATTTCAGTTCGAGGAGGTTTAGTTCAGGACTGGGTTTGGTTAGACACAGAGATGAGCGGTGTTAGAACTGTGGCTGTCACCATAAATACTGAATAGACTGAACTTATCGATATTCAAGTGAAGGATATTATCGCAAACAGATATTATATAGCTTTTGCTTAGTTACAAGAGAATATATTCAAGTATATATTCCTTAAGCTGTCAAACGATTCTCCTGGGCTCGCTTTTTGGTTTAAGACATGTTAAGGAAGTAAAACGTCCTATTAAACTTTATTTTTGAATTATTTTATATACTTACATCGACAGATAATGGCACATAAACTGTGCATATTTCTTAGAAACTTTGAAAGTAAGATGCTTTTAGCAACTCGTAATAAATAAATAAATAAATAAAATGCTGCATAATCATAATCGATTTATCGATATATAGCTCGCGATACATTGCCAATGCTCAATATCGATTTAAATTTGAGGATTTATATCGCAAATTCAAACAAAATAACTTATATTACGAAAGTAGTGTAAGATTAGATTGGAGTTGTTGCCAAAACTGTCTAGGCTGCTACTTAGTGACTTTAAATATCGAATTCTGGTCGGGTTACTTCATTTGGTAAATCGATATACTGTTCCAATGCGACAATCACTTGAATATCGATAAATGGTGCCATCACTGCCGTCACTGTTGGTGTGCACTTCCGATACTTTGTCACATTTGAGTTCACATTGACTGAGTCACAGGTACACAGACTTTGCTCATTTCTAGCTGATAGTGATCCACGGGGCTAGGGCCACACTGAAACTGCACAAAACTTATCAAAGGCATTGTAAACTGATTGAACTTTTGTGCTGTCAGAGCCGCACAGCCCGGCCAACTTTTACTGGACGCAGAGTCATGCGATTGGTGGCAACGAGCGACGCACGCCGCTGCCACAGAGCCAATTCCAGGCGCAGTCCCAGGCAGGACATCAGGACGCGCGCATCGGCACCAATTTGCAGCAAAATACGTTGGCGCCGGCGGCCACACACAGGCCCAGTCTGCCGGTTGCCAAGCCGCAGCAGGAGCAGGAGCAGCAACAGGAGCAGCAGGAGCAGGCTGACCCGCGCATCATTGTTATGCCCATATGCCCGGCGCTGCAGGGTCCCGACTACAAGGCGGATATGGATGCGGCTGCAGCGGCATTGGCCAGCGATTCTGATGGTGTGCGTCCTTTGTCCGCCAGCGGACATCCGGCCTGTCGATTGTGCGGCGTGGGCATTGTGTAAGGATTTGTTCCATGTTCAATGATAATTCATGCTCCTCTGTGTCTCGCTGAGTGTGTGTACGAGTGTGTGTGTGTGCGTATGTGTGTGTGCGTGTGTGCACGCATTTTAATTTGCTTTTATTCCGAAGTCAATTGTTGAAAATTTATGCAGCGCACATTATTATTATGCAGACGCCTCCAACACCTGCGACTGCAACCAGAGAGCAGTCCTTGATCCTGCCCCTGCCCCTTGCTAGCGTCCAGGTGGCAGTGCAGCGCATCCTGGGAATATCATCATTTGTATTAATTTGTATGCCAATTTAATTGGCTGCCATTGACGACTCATGAGCTTAATTCGATAATTCATTATAGCCTTTAAATAATTTATTTTTATATTTATTTATATCATTAACACTGACTAACAGGTTTATGGTTTAAGTCTTAACACCAAGGCGCATACTCATAGAATAATAATCAAGCTCGATTAATAATCGATATCACTCAATGTACATACACAAGCCTACAATCGTCTATCGATTGCAGTTTTATGCCGCTAACAGTTTTAAAAGCATTTCAAAAGGTTTCTTTTGAAAAGTTTTTAAAATAACTCTCCTGAAAATTCGTTAACTTAAATCTATTTATTATTTTGTTTAGTGGTGTCTTCGTGCGCATCAAGGACAAGAACCTGCACGTCGAGTGCTTCAAGTGCGCCACCTGTGGCACATCCTTGAAGAACCAGGGCTACTACAACTTCAACAACAAGCTCTACTGCGACATCCACGCCAAGCAGGCTGCCCAGCAGCATCCACCCGCTGGCACCGAGGGCTATGTGCCAGTGCCCATCAGGCCGTAAGTGTTGATTTAATACCCTGTAATCTAAGAAACTCGATTATAATGGGAGATCAATGCACATAAGTTGGGGTTTTGCTAAAGTTACTGGAACAGGCCGCTTCCTGGGATGTTTTTCATCAACCCAAGTCTTCTAAATTACTTGACAGGCGAGCATTACGTCCACTTAATACCCTGTAATGTAAGAAAATCGATTATAATGGGAGATCAATGCAAATACGTTGGGGTTCCCTAGGGTTACTTAAACTGACCGCTTTCCGGGATGTTTTTTACAAACCCAACTCTTCTAAATGACTAGACAGTCGAGCATTACGTCCATTTAATACCCTGTAATCTAAGAAAATCTATTACAATGGGAGATGAACGCCAATACGTTGAGGTTCTCTAGGGTTACTTGAACTGACCGCTTTCCGGGATGTTTTTCATCAACCCAACTCTTCTAAATGACTAGACAGTCAAGCAGGACGTCTACTTAATACCCTATAATCTAAGAAAATCGATTATAATGGGAAATTAATGCAAATAAGTTGGGGTTCGCTAGGGATACTTGAACCGCTTCCTGGGAAGATTTTTACAAACCCAACTTTTCTACATCGTTCGATACTAGACAGTTGAGAATTATGCCTTGTTTCTAAATTCAATAATGTCTGCAGTTACATGTTGTAAGCTTAATCTGCCTAGGTTCTTTAGTTTAAAGAAACTATACAGTGCACGTTCGATAAAGTGAACTAGTTAAAGCAAATGATGTTGACTACTCCTCAAAAGTGCACTCTAACAATGCTTAAAGATGTTTTAAAGAGGACTCTCAGAATTCCGACTGATATAAAAAACGACAAAGTTGTTACCTCTTACTCTCTATATCAAAAACAGACTCGAAAAACTCAATAATTAAATACTGGTAATAATGGAATGTTTAATAATTGAATAGAAATCACTTGCAGCATTTATTTGAATGCTAAAATCAAACCAAATGGCAACCTTTTCGTTTTTAATTAAAGTAGTTTGGGTTGAGTTCTTTTGTTTGAGAATTGCTCGAATTCTTATTTGATTTTGTTGTTGGCTGTTACAAGCCCAATTGGTCAGGCCAAATGAATAGGAATATGAATATGAATATAAAAATGCAATATAAATAAATGCATATTTTTGCGAATGCCAAAACACGTTTGACATTTTGACGGGAAGGCAGGACAGGAGTGGGGGCGGCGGGGCGACGGGTTTCCGCGGTATTATTTGCTGGTGCTGTGCCCAGCTCCCAGCTCCCAGCTCCCAGTTGCCAGTTGCCAGTTGCCAATCCTCCCAATCCTCAGTTTCGATTGGTTGACACTTTTGCATCTGCTGTGGACATGCAAACTGACAACTGATTGCTGACGCGTCAGCAACGAAATTTTTATTAAATGAAATTGCAGCCCAAAATGCATATATATAAAATACATATATCCCACTCCCCTTGGGCAGAGAGAGGTGGGAGGTGGGAGGGAGGTAGAGGTGTTTTTAGTTTGGCGAACTGGCAATGTGCATTGGGATTTGTTTAAGGCAGCGAATTTTATTTGCATTTTGGCCAAATGAACAAATCGCACTTAATTAAAGGCCTCAAAGCGACCGACAGCCTGGCAGCGTTTTGGGGCCAATTAAAAGGGCCTTTCATATGGCTTATAATCAACTCAAGCTCTGATACATTCCCGCTCTTCCACAGGAACACCAAGCTGAGTGCCAACACCATCTCCTCGGCCTTGAGCTCCCATGGCTATGGCAGCAATGGCTACTCCAATGGCAACTCCACGCCCACGCCCACCCCGGCGCCGGTAAGTAAAAGTGGCCCTTAAACTTGTTAACTGTTCTGTGTGCCCTGGCGTGCTAAAACAATCTTGTCGGACACACACACACACACACACACTATCAGACAAAGATACACACAAATGCAGAAAAGCGGAGCTGAATTTGTGACCCCAAAGAAGCACCTGAAGTTGGCGCTGCTTCTGTTGTTCTTTATCAGCTTCTTGTTTTTATTTTCACAATCAATTTTATCATATTGCTGGCAAAATGTTTGCATAAATTTCATAGCAAAACTCGCTTGCGGCGGACATCCATATGCTAAAATGTTAAAAATCATCTGGCCAAGCAAAAATGCAATGTAATGCACAAAGTTTCACAGCGAGCACAGAAAAGAGCAAAAGAATAAAGAAATATACACATAAAATGTGGAAAAGAAACAAGAAAAGTTTTAAGAACTTTAAACATTTTCATGCAATTTTGCCAGAGAGACGCTTTTACTTTGTTTACTTTTCTTTTTCTGGCCAAAAGCGATCAAGAAAATGAGAGAAAAAACAATACAGCAATAACGACAAAATGGAAATGGAAAAGTTTTATGCATTTGTGTGTTATTGTTGTGTTCTCACTTTTGTGCTACTGACTGTGCCTGTATCTGTGTGTGTGTATCTGTGTGTGTGTGTGTGTGTGTAACTCAATAATTTGCTTGTTTTTTATGAGCATGCAATTCTTATTATTATTGTAATTTTGCTAACTATTGTTTGTGCGCTCTTTAAAGTTCGTTCGATTTGCTTCTAATTGTGGCTCTAATTGAGCAGTGCACTGGGAAAATCTGGGGAAAAACTCTGTCAATTATCCGTTATCTACAATTTTCTACAATTCCTTGGGTTTATTTAACTTGTTATACAATTTCAGTCAATATGTACAGAGTGGAAATCTTTAATAACAAAAACAGTTGTTAAAACCTTTTTTAAAAATAATAAAAACAGCGATTTAAATAAGGACATATGCCCATTTAATGTATGAAGATCTAGATCAGTCTGGTAAAAATAACAACAACAAAAAAAACATAATAATATAGACTTGTTAAAAAATAATAATAATAAGAGCGGCGATTTAAATAAAGATATATACACTTTTTCATATATAAAGATCCAAATCAGACTGGTGAAAAAAAACAGTAATTATAATAATAATAATAAATAAAAGTTATTCATACATATACCGATTGTTCCTATGATGATATAACTAAGCGATTCTGAGCAAATATAGTCAGCATGTTTGGAGCTTAATATAACTTTGATTTTACGCATTTGATCAGCATAACTTTAAGAACAAACAACTCAATTTTTGAAAGATCTTTCCTTTGGTAGCTATATTATATAGTGATCTGATTCGTCCGCTTTTGACATAAGTACTACCTGTAGTATCTTGAAGGAAACTGAGCCAAGTTTCATCAAGATCTAAAGACTGAAACTCTACTTTGAATCGAAAGAATAATACAGATGGAGCTGACTAGATCAATTTGGCTATTCATACTGATCAAGAATATATATACTTTGTGGGTTTGGTAATATATGACACATCACATGACAAAATTAAAATACCCTCCGCAGTTAATTTTAATTTTAATTTATGTATAATCTTTGTAAATAATAACGACAGAAATGTAGGAAATTTGTCAAAACATTGCAAGTGTGAAAAGTCTTTTGGCTGGCCAGATAGCGCTGTTTGGGCTAATAAAATAAAATATATATAAAAAAGAAACCAACAGAAACATTGCTGCCAAAAACCGTGCCAAAGTGGCACACAACAACAGCAACAACAGCAACAGCAACAACAACAACAACAACAAGTGCAACACAACGAGCATTGTCAATTGAAATTAGGGCTGTGATTCTCACCCACGAGTCGCAGGATCTATAAATAGAAGAGTCAAGTAAATGCTGGCTGCAGTAATGCCGAGTGAGTACTCGAATCTGTTGGTTGAACTCAAGTGCGAGTACTCGAAGTATTCATCGCACTTGGCTGCTTGAATGTTGAATGTTGTGGGTTTCTCGATGGCAATTGCTCACAGTTTCTTATACCCTAGCAGAGGGTATTATAATATTGTCACGAAATGTGTAACACATTGAAGCAGACCTTTCCGACCCTGCAAAGTATATATATTTAGAATATAGCGATGTCCATCTGTTCTCCTGTCTTTCATTTTTAAAGTTATCTTTATGAAACTTGGCAAAGATCATTATTTATGCTGCAGGCAGTACTTGTGTCGGAACCAGCCCGACCCGATTACTATAACATACAACTCCCATAGGAATGATTAGTCGAAAACTATGTTTTTGTAAGAAAAACTTTTTTGCTTATGAAAATTTTCTCACCAAACTTATCGAAAGCGAGTCTCTAGAGAGTTTATACAATCTGCTTAAATTTGGTCGAAATCGGACCACTATATCATATAGCTGCCATAGGATCAGTCGGGTGAAAAACAAGTTTTTATGTGAGTTACTTTGTTGTTTAAGAAGATACCCACACCAAACGTACCCAAACGAAGTCTCTGGATAGTTTATACATTCTGATAAAGTATGGTCAACATGGGAACCCTATATCATATAGCTGCCTTAGGAACAACCGCGTGAAAAACAAGCTTTTGTATGAAAACCTTTGTTGTTTATGACGCTATACTTACCAAACGTACCCAACACTTTTTCGTGTGTAGTTTATACAATCTGACCAAATTTAGTCAAAATCGGAACCCTAGTTCATGTAGCTGCCATAGTAATAATGGGGTGAAAAATGAGTTTTTGTAAGAAAAACTTTTTCCCCTATGCAAATATTAGCTCGCAACTCAACAATTGCGAGTCTTACAATACTTCAAATGGCTTACTATACTTTGACCAAAATCGGACCGCATTATTATATAGGAACAATCATAAAAGAATTGAGTTTCTGTATAAAAACCAAGGGTATATAGGTGCGGTGCGCGGAAGATAGCCGTTGTTTCTTGTTGGATTTGTGGGTTTTGGCTGCGGCCAGCGCATTTCGCTGAAATGTGCAATGGCTGGCTGAATAAATAGCTAAATAGCTAAATGGCTAAATGCTAAATATACATTATATTTTGGTTTATTTATGCTAGGGCTATAAAAAACACACAGCTGCAACAGCAAGTGGAATCTTTTAGCCATTTTGCATTCAGTTTTCGATTTGGACCCGTGTCCGCGACACGCAGGCAGCAAGTCGGATACTGCAAGTTGCGGATCGAGAAACGCTATATAACGCATAAGTCAGTGCTTAAGGCATAAGCCTGCCACAAAAAGTGTCTTAAACAGGAGAAAATTAACATTTTTTCAACAGTTTTTCGGTTTTTCTGTTCTTTTAATGAAAGTTATCAGCGCTCTCAAGTGTTGCATAACGTGTGAAAACTGAGTTTATTTGTGGATACAATTACACACACGCATATGTCACACACACATACCAATATACAACTTTTATAGCCACTGAATTGACCTTGACCTATTAGCTATTTTTAGTGCATTGCTCATTAGCCACGTTCAGAGCTCGAACTGGCTTTAAAGCCACGCACACTCCGCTGCTGCATTTTAATTAACTGCCTTTTATTAACTGTGCATCAATTTACATGCCTGCCTCCGCCTGTCGCCGCCCTCCCCGCTGCCCCGCTGCCCCGCTGTCCTGCTGCCCGCTCGTCCTGCCCATTAACACGCGTTCGTATTAACACATTAGTCCGAGCCAGAACCAGAACCAGAACCAGAGCTGGAGCCCGAGCTGGAGCACAGCAGCTGCGAACTGCCGCTGCCGCCGCCCCCCTCGCCCACACAGCTGCTGCAATACGAGACCGAGGAGCTGTTGCCCCAAAACCAGACACCAGCCACCCATACCAACCCCCATCCGCATCCCAGCCAACCACAGCAGCAACAGGCCAGCAGCAAACACACACGCACCCACAGCAGCCTCTCATCAATTTCGAGCGGCTCCTCGTCGGGTGTGGGGGGCAGCGCCGCGCTGAGCCCCAGCCTGGTGGCGTCCAGTGCATCGACTTTGTCCCTGGACATGGAACACTCGCCGCTGCACTCGCGCCAGGCGTCTGGCTCCTGCAACTCGCTGGATGTGGGCGTGCTGCAGTGTCAGGTTGATAATTATACAATGGGCATGCCGCCAACACCGCCACCCCCGCCACCGCCAGCAACAGCAGCCGCACCACAACTGCGTGCCACACAGAATGAGAATGACATGAACACGCAGAATAAGAGCCATAATGCGTATAATCAGCTGCTGAAGCAGTATTCAAATAAGCTGCAGCACTCGAATGCCAATGCGAATGCGAATGCCAACTCCAATCCGAATCCGAATCCGAATCCGATTCCAAATACAAACACAACAAACAACAGACAACAACACAACAACACGGCCAAGCCATTTGCCACAGCAACAAGCACTGTGCAACTGCAGCCGCATGTGGCAGCGCTGACGGCAACACTTGCTAATCAATTGAAATTTAATTCACATCAGGCAACAGCAGCAACAACAGCAACAGCAGCAGATAACAGCAATCAAAGTCAGGCACAGTCTGAAATAATGTCAGCCCACGTGGCGGATGAGCAATCATCTGGCTGTTATGGCCAAGTTAACAGCGAGCAGGCTGCGTATGCAGTTCCGTCCATGCAGGCATCGGCGAATGGCGGCGATCAGCCATTCGAGTATGTCACCCTGACCGGAAATGTGATACGCAGCGTGCTGCCGCCTGGTAAGGGTGCCGGCGCCAGCTACAGGGTAAGTACAGGCCCCGCCCCACTCGCCCGCAGCTACTCCCCTTCCAGCACCCAGTTCCCAGTTCCCAGCCCAGCCTAACACAAACTGTGTTGCACGTTGTTTGTTAACATTCGTTTAAGCCACAACACAGCTGTCTGATGAGCCACATTAATCCTTTATCCTTTCAACAGGTCAACCAGGGCTATGCGCGTCCTTATGGCGCCTCGCAGCAGCCGCCCGCAGCTGCGCCCAAGTCGCCGGTGCCGGTCTCGTATCCACCACAACAGCAGCAGCAGCAGCAGCAGCAGCAACAACAATCGCCACGCCCCGCTGGCAATCCTTATGCCACATTGCCACGCTCCAATGTGGGTCAACAAGGTAAGACGGCTGACGATGAGTATCTGTCAGAAGGTGAATGGGTTTAGTAACAGCTACAATTTAAAAGATACAAGATACAAGATACTTAACTAAGTACGAGTCGAGCACTGAGAACTTAGCGTGATATTTGTGCAAGTTTAGTTTAGAGCGAGAAACAGGGTTGCCAACCCCATGGCTGGCAACTCTAGTATTAATTATAGTACTTTATTTGTTGTAAAGTTCAAGATGATATCAACTTTTTTATTCGAATAAATTTGCACTTAATTTAAATCCTTTGCTAACAAACACCAAAAAAACAAAGAAAAAACTATCCTTAGCCGCCTGCCAAATTAACTTGACTGCAATTTTAACCAGATCTACTATATATATTTCTCTACCGTGTATATAAATTGCTGTATGTACTATATGTTGTGTTTAGGTCGCAATGTGCAAAGATACAATAGCTTCAACAGACAACACCAACAGCAACATCATCAACAACAACAACAACAACAACAACACCAGAATCTGCAGCAGCAAAAGCAGCAATATAGAAACTCATACCCTTTGGGATCGAGCAATAACTATAACACTCAGACTCAGTCCTACAACAATAACAACAACTATAGTAATAGCTACAATCGAGGTAAACCCACAACAATGTTGCACTTGCCACAGCCGCAGCAACAGCAGCCTGCAGCTTCCACACAGCAACTTGCAACGCGTAGTCTTGAATTATACAAACAAACGCCTGTTAGAGAATGCATTTCTTTCAAAAGATATAGTTTAGTTGAACTACAACAGCTTTAACTTGGTTTCTGTGCAACTTGCACGCCAGATTACTTGGCGTTCACACGCTGCTAGTTGCCTGAAATGCTTCTACCGACAGGCGCTTGAAATTATTTTATTGCCACGTTCGATTTGAGTTACTTGAGTTGATTGACACACATGCTATAGTATATATTGTGGCCGCTTTAAGGCAACAACTGCAACTGGTAGCAGATGCTGCAAGTCCTTTAATCAAGTTAATAACAAAAAAGAAAATGAGTATCAGAAAACATTTCATTGGCAGCATTGCGTTGACAAGCCCAATTGATGACGGGTAAAGCATTTTAAATAAGTTATAATACGGCCAGACGGGAAATTAAAACCGACAGCAGCAGAACAACCGACAATCAAAATGGGGGGTTTCAGTGGGGTGTAGTGGGGTGTGGGGTGTGTGCTGGTAACATTTTCAATGCCAATGCGATTGCAGCTGCAGTTGCCACACGCTTCCGGCACATTGCATGCCACTGAAAGCCAAACCCAAACCCAAACTGAAACCAAACCAACGTTACGTATACGTAATGCCTCGCAACGAAACAATATACACACACACACCCATACACACACACACACAGCATACGGCTGTGATATAAATGATATAAAATGTATTCGGTTCGACATTGCAACGTTGCAATCTCTGCGGTTGCCCCCGCCCCGCCTGCCCCACAGAGTGCGCTACTTTAAATGCATGGCAAATATAAGCATGCAGCGGGAACAGCATATAGTGAAGACAGTGCCTTCAAGAATTATGTGAACAGTCGCACAAAGCGCAGACTTCAACTATTTTCAAAACTTTTCATAAGTAAAAGGAGTCTTTTTTTAATCAATTTCAGTCGAGTTTCCTTTGGAATCTACAGATTAATTTAATAGTTAACTAGTCTAAATTCAAATATTCTGATCGTATACACTTATAAGTGCACACTGACTTCAAGAATTAACTGAACAGTCGCACAAAGAGTTGCCCTTTACTATTTTCAAAACTTTTCTTAAGTAAAAGGAGTTCATTTTGCATAAATTTATGTCGAGTTTCCTTTGGAATCTATTGAATTATTTAATTGTTTTTCTCTTTTTTGTGCATTGAATAAATTTCAATCCGACTTTCCTTTGGAATCTACAGATTAATTTACTTGTTTTCGAGACAATTAACTAGTCTAAGTTAAAATATTCTGTTCGTATGCACACTGTCTTCAAGAATTAAGTGAACAGTCCTTTATAGAGTTGCCCTTTACACTCATTTAAAAACATTTCATAAGTAAAAGGTGTTCTTTTTGATAACATTTCAATCGAGTTTCCTTTTGCATCTCAAATAATTTAATTATTTTCCTGTTTTTTGAAAGAGCTGCTTAGTCTAAATTCAAATAGTCTCATCCTGATTTATAAGCATAAATATTTCTTTTCTTGTTTTTTTTTAACAGTTCAATTTTCAATGGCTTTTATTTATGTCTAACTGATAATTGAATATACTAATCCTTAATTTTTGCAAAGGTTATTTAATTACCTTTAATTTTATTTCAAAACATGCATTATTTCATAGTGTGCACATATATAAAAATTGATCATTTCCATTTAATGCAAACCATAAAATATATTTGACCATTATTAATTCTTTCGGCAAAGTGATTTGATTTAAATTGAAATATTCAGTTTAAATATGTGAAATGTGTGCATGTTTTGATACAGAATTAAAGGCAATTAAATAACCTTTCCAAAAAGTACAAGCTTGCATATTCTATTATATAATTATAATTATAAATAGAAGACAATGATATTTGAGTATAAATAAAAACTGGACGTGCCAATTAATAGTGGTTTAAGCTCGTATTTACTAAAGTATAAATATTACAAATAAAATATTTGCATTTATACATTTTCGAACTACATTTTTGTAGCCTCAGTCGTTTATATTTGGTGCTCACTGTGCCGCTGTTTCTACAAGTTGCATAAATAGTATATTTTTTGTATATTTTTTAAAAAATATATGTGTGCATATATTTCTTATGTGCACATGTGTGTGTGTGTGTGTGTGTGTATGTTTGTATATCAATTACCAGTCTGCGCTGTTGTTGGCTGCCATAACGGAAATGAATTAACAGCAAATATGGCGAACAACAGCCCAAAAATGTTAACAATACAATATATGAGCCAATTTTTTACGCTCATGCAATTAAAAATGCAATTATTGCGCCCCTCCTCCACCGTAACCCCTCAAGCGTCGCCTCATCAATCAAAGCAGCTGTTGAATCCATCAGCCCACAACTTTGTAAGGACCTGCATAAGTTCTCCCGAGGTTGGCTAACCAAAATCAATCTGCTAATCAAAGCGAGAATCACGCACAACCGCAGCAATCATTTGAGTTTTTGAGGGGCTTTTCGAGGTCTTTTGGTTTTTGGTTTTTGGTGGTTCGGGGTCGTTATTGGTTGATTGTTTTTGGCGGCATGCCGCCGCCAGCAGAAGAAACCTGCTAACAAAAGTGCGTGAAAGCATTTGCCAAAAGCCGCCCAACACATAAAAACAAATCCAGTTGGCAAATCCCACAGCCAGCTAAGAGAGGGGTAGGTGGTGGGCTGTGGGGTAAAAAATTGCTGGCAAACAAATGTTTGTATTACACACATACCGACACGCACGCACAACCCGCACACACACACACACACACACACACACAGAGTGAGAGCCGCATAACAATGTAAACGAAGGCAGATAAATTACCAGTCATTATTATCCAAACATCCTGCCATCCTGGCTGCTCTCTCTCTCTCTCTGTCTCTGTCTGTCTCTGTCTAAGGCTCTGTCTCAGATTGAAAGCGTGTCGAGCATCCATGCATCAAATGCCTCAAATTCCTCTTCGGCAGAAGTTTGGGCTCGATGTCGAGTCCTTTGTGATTTATCGAATGCATTTTGTACATAAAACTATTGTCTTACATTATCCTTAAATGCTGCTCAGCAGCACAGCTCTATATACATATTTATCGTCTATCCTCTAACAATATTGAATTTTGATCAAAATTTCTGGTTTCTTTTTGGCTTCTTTTAGGTTATGGTTACCAATATTCCTATTAGCTCAAGCCCCAATTTGTCCTTGTAGACAAAAGCCCCCTCCATCCACAAAACACTATAACCGCAAATACAAAGGGGGCGTGCAAAGTTTTGGCAAAGCTGGTGAATTTTTGGAAAATTCTTGGAAATTTTATTGCTCAAGCAAATATATATTTATACAATATTTAACACAATTTTCTTTAAACTTTAACAGGACAAGCACAATTTATAACTATTTAAATGATTTCTGAATAAATTGCACAACTTTGTGTTTCATCTAAAAATCTATAAATCAATAAATCTATAAATCTATAAATCTATAAATCCATAAATATATATATTTATATACATATTCTTCTACACATAAATGATTTATGTACTTACGCTAAACGCTTCAAGCCTAACCGCCTTCAAATATATAAATATATATACGATATATATATAACTATATACGATAATATGTATCTGTATCCATACTAATTGAAATGCCAGCCAGGCATTCTAGAACTTTGTCCTTCTTTGCACAACTTTGCACAACTTTGCATGCCTTTTGCCTATATATATTTCAGTATATAAGAGATTCTGTTTATAAGGCCCTTTATTGCAGCCAGAACTTTCTGTTATTGTTGCTGGCTTTTGTCGACATCTTTTTTTGATATGAAAATATATTTGCTATAATTTTATTTCGAATTTCTTTTTTGTTTGTTGCCAACCAACAAATTGCCTTTTGTCTCGTACGCGGCACTCACCTGTGTATGTGTGTGCGTGTGTGTGTGGGTGTGTGTGTGTCTCTGCCATTTTCAATTTCTGCAAAATTACAGCCAATATGAAATTATGCATAATAAAAACCAATGACTACCTGTCGTCGCCATTTTGGCTCGACACAGACGTGGGCCCCATAAAAAATGGAAGTAAATACATAAGTACACACACGCGAATATACATGCGTGTCTAGCACACACACACACCAACACACACACACACACCGGCTGGTTGTGCCCCTCTGTTTATTGTTGTGCCATGAAAATGGCTCTGAATATAAGAAATGAAATATTTATTTGCTCGGGCATAAAACGTTCTGCAATTCGGTTCTATCGTATTTAATTTTTTGGGCCCTTTTATTATTTTTTTTTGCTACACAAAATATTGCAAGTGATATTTTGTTTATGTTTTTCGGCGCCAACAAATTGTTGTATTTTTATACTATGTTCCCGATGGGAAAATAGTATATTGGGTTTGCGAAATGTCCGTCTGTCCGTCTGTCCGTCTGTCCGTATGAACGCAAAATTTTTGCCTTTATCTTTAAGCTAGAGCAACCAAACTTGGTACACCTGTTGGTGTATACCGTCAATTTATGAAGTGTCGAGATCGACCCCCCGCCACCACCGCAATTTGGGGAAAACCTGTATCTTCCTAATTTTTAAAGATATAGTCACCAAATTTGGCATACAGACTAATGTTGAAATTCCCGACAGATCTGCGCCAAAAAAATTTTTTCGCGTCTCTTTCTGAACACACAAACAACCAAATTATATAGGACTGGGAACATAGTATTCTGCAATCGGGTGCGTCCGACTGTAACGTTCTTACTTGTTTTATTATTTTTTTTTTATTAATGTTTTCCCATTTATTGTGTTGGGCGCAATGTTGTACAGTCAGTCGCAGTTTCCGAACTGCTGGCCACAAATTATTATACTTTCAAGTTAACCAGCATATTATAATTATTTTTTGAATATTTTTATATCAGTTTAAGTCTAAAATATGACAGTCTTAAGACTTTTTGAGTACCTACCAGTTGCCAGTTTGTTGTTTCTGTGCTTCCAATTTCTACACGCTGCTCATTAGTTAAGCACACAAAGACTAGAGCTAAGAAACTATCGATAGTTTCTGCACTTTATAGTTTCGATACCATCGATAGATTATGGATAACCATGGACTATGGATAAAAAGTCAAAAATATTGGCATAAATTCAAAATCTTATTGTTCAACCCTTCAATTTTCTTTTGTTTTTTGTAATTTTTTTCTTTTTCTGTCAGCTACCCTTTATTTTACAAAAATCAAAATTTTTATTTCGTCTTATCAATATTCATGCCAGATTTGAAAACTTTAACTTGAGAATTTAAGACTATACCAAAAAAATCTACTTTTTGCCCATGGTGCTATGAAATAATATGGAAAGTGAGATTGCCAGTTTGATAACCGAAAGTACACTGCCACTTAAAACCGTCAATTTATAAACAAAGGAGTTTGTTTATCGGAAGACAAAAATACCCGACGGTTCCTTTTTTTTGTGTTTTTTTGGTGGTTCTGATCGGAACTTTGCGATCGTCCCCAATATAGCGTAGAGTTTAATAAACCAGGATTTGCATATTGAGAGAGCTGTTAACTAAAGTCTTACTTAATATACATAACTATGGGAGAGAACAAAAATAAAAATATAACAAACAAAAAGAATAATACCCTGCTAGGGTATACAAATGAGGAGTCTCATCTTCCGATAAATAATTTTCTTTGCTTATAACATGATTAAACTATGTGTGTCTTCTACATTATAATGAAAGGTTGTAGAGCCTCGATGTATAGATACTATTGTATTCGCTGTCGATTGTCTGCCAGCTCTAACACACACACTCACACACACTCATTAACCATTCAAAGCCACACTTATTGAATACAACAAAAGCATTTAAAGGATTGTATTCGAAGGTATATCATAAGGACTTGCAGTGTAGCCTCTGCACTGGTTGTTAAGCGGCTCAGCAAAATGGTCGTGACTGGTTCCTGCCACTTGCCACTTGTAGTTTGTTTAGCCCTGTTTAGTTTTGTTGTTGTTTGCGCCGCCTTTGCTCCGCTCCGCTCTCGCCTTCGCCCGCGCCCTCGCCTTCGCCTTCGCCCTCGCCTCTGCTACTGCTACCACCGCCTTCACCTTCGACTTCGCCTTCGCCGCCGCTTTGCACAGTGCCAACGACTAACAAGCGAATCACTTTTATTTCTTTCTGCTCTTATATTTGCCACCTGCCCCTTGTCACCTGCCCCTGCCCCGTGCAACTTGTTAATCCAACCCACATGCAAATCTAACCAACAATCCGCAAACCGCACACAAAACGCGTTAACCCCCTCCCCCCACTCAGAAATGGAGGAGGAGGGCTTGCAGCCGCAGTTCGCCGAGGAATGCTACGAGGTGGACATTGAGGTTGAGATGGCCGCCAGTCGTCGCACCCACGGCACGAGCTTCTCCTGGCCACCGCCACAGGACGATAGTCATACGGCGCCCACAGCGGCCCCACTTTATATAGCACCGCCGGAGACGCAGCATGTGGTGGTGGCCAATCCGGTGCAGGAGGTGCCTCCGCTGCCGCCGGGCAGCGCCACCTCCCGCCTCGATCCACAGCCGCAAGCGACGCCCCAAAAGGCTCTACAGGCAGCTCCGCAGTGGCAGAGCTACTCGGCACCGCAGCTGAGCAAGGGACAGCAGCGGGCGCAGGAGCAACAGCAGCAGGCCCAAATGGAACAAGAGTCCAGCTCGGACAGCTACACCTCCACATCGACCACGACAACAACCACCTCCGAGGAGTACCAGCGCATGTATGCCGCCCAGCTGCAGGCCTATCAGCTGCAGCAGGCCTACGAGCAGTCCGGCTCGGAGCTGGACTACCAGGTGGACTATGGCAGTGCCCAGGAGGTGCAGGAGTACGCCTCGGGCAGGCGCAGTGCCCAGGAGTGTGTGGACTCGCTGGCCGCACCACTGAGCACCTACAAGCTCATCGATATGGTAAGGGAGGTGACACCCAGTCCTGTGCCAACTCCGGCCCCGGCCCCTGCTCCGGCACGTCATGTGGCATTCAATGATGAGCCCGAGATCAAGGAGCTGCCCCAGCTGCACACGGAGCTGGAGACGATACCTGAGTCGACCGCTGAGACCGAGCAGGCTCTGGCTCTGTCCGGCTGGGCAGAAGATGAGGAGGATCGAGAGGGTCTCATCATCGATCAGCGCTGTCAGATACTCGAGAGCGAGCGCTTGTTCCAGGCCACGCCTGAGATCAACTTTGAAATAGCGCCAGTGCGTCAGCGTCCTGCGCCCTCCAAGATACCCAATCCCATGCCCAAGGAGTGGATTAATCCCATGATTCGTGTGCTTACCACAGCCCCGGATGTGCCCTTTCATTTGGTCGAGTGTCCGTTCCCCAGACCCTGCGATGATGACTTTGAAGCACAAGCAGCAGCAGCAGCTGTAGCCGCAGCAGCTGCAGCTGAGGAGGCCCCTCCCGCTCCCATCACAGTAGCCGCACCCCCTCCAGCTGCTCCGCCAGCAGCTCCTGTAGAAACCTACGCATCCGAACTTCTGCGCGAGTCTCCTCCACGCGGCACTCGTTTCAGTCAGGCAATGTCCACGGCGCCCGAGTTTGAGGTGCGCTTTGCCCCACCCGCCGCGGAAGGTATACCTTTGCCCGATGAGACCGTGCCCTACATGCCACCGCCCATGGACATGAAACCCTATTTGCGCGAGGATTACCGCCCCAAGAGTCCGTTTGTGAGCGCTTTAACCACTGCACCCGAGCGTCCCTTCGAGGGTCACTTCGATCGGGACGTACCTATCCATTTGATAGACCTGCCCACACCCAAGGAGCACCTGAACATGTGTGATGCCCTGTGCACCGCCCCTGATCGTGGCTACACCCCCTTGAATCCCGAGAATGCGATGCAGCGCTTTGACGAGGCTCAAAAGCAACAGGAATTGAAAAAGCATGAATTTCAGGTCCTTGATCACGAGGAGGAGCTCGGCATCAAGCCCCAACCGCCGGAGACTGTGGAGTACTACACAACGGATCCACAGCAGCGACGCAAGTCCTCAGCATTTGCGGCAATGCAAGCATTCCAGCCGTCCCGCGAACCGCTTACCTCCTCCTCCACCTCGAACACAGTGACAAACACGCCGCGTGCCTCCATTGCCTCCCTGTCCAAAGAACAGACTGATCTTGAGTATCAGAAGTACTGCAAGGCGCAGCAGCGCAATCAAAAGCGACTCGACTACTTTCACAAAAAGGAAGAGGAGCTGCAGAGCCAACAACAGACCCAAAACCAAAGCCAAAACCAGAACCAGAACCAGATCCAGACTCAGATACAAGAACCCTTAGAGACTAACTCGTCTAACTTGAACTCGAACTTGAACTCGCACTCGATTGTTACCGCTTCCAATGCGACTGCTTCCTCTAACTCCTCTTCCACAGTCCAACAGTCCACCAACAGCTCCAGCTCAGCTTACGTCGCCCAGTCCCAGGTCCAAGCTCAGCTCCAGGCCAGCAGCCGTTCCTCCTTTTCAGCCACCGCCTCCAACCTGACAGCTGTAAATACCGCTTGCAAAATTGATGCCCACGAGCTGATCGAGGAAACCGCCGAGGAACTCGAGCACTCAGAGGTCCTATTCCCGCCACCGTCCCCGCTCAGCCATCTCAAGGGTAAAGCCGTACAGTCCGGCCTCCACAAGGCCGATGCCATACCAAAGTACCAGCGCAACTGGACGGTCCTGCCCACCCAGAGTCCCATACGCACACCGGAACCACAAGAGCTTCGCGACAATGTCCCGCTTGCTTTCGTAGATGCACCCAAGACAGCTGCCCATCCCAGCTGCGAGACGGTACATAGACCCATAGCAAAGGTTTCCGGGGGTTCGTCAGGTTCGTCAGCCCCAACGGCTGCCCGAGGCTCGATCGCATCGGTGGGCAAGCCAGCGGTGCAGCCGTCGGTGCCGATCATCATTGAGGATCGTTCGGGTCCAGTAACGATGGCTTTTCAATCACTAGATGAGTTCGACCGTCCCGATCAGTCGCAGACGCCAACACGGCCCTACACACCCTCCTTTTCGATGATCAACAAGCCGGCGCCAATTATACCCTTCTACCAGACGGCCGAGAAGCTCTGCTTCGAAGAGTGCCCGGCGACCAATGCCCGTGCCTACGACCTGGGCGCCGCCTCACCCTTTCCGGATCGCGCCCGCTCCCCGGCCCCGGGACCGCCACCCAATCCGCTGTCGGCCATACGCGCACCCCGCATGAAGGAGCCCGAGTCGAACCTTTTGACAGTCGGCGGGCCCAGACTGCAGGCGGGCTCCATAACCACGGGCCAGAGCTATCAGGGTCAGTTGCTGGCACACTCGGAGCTCAGCTCGCAGTCGGGTAGCCAGAGCTACACCCAGCAGCCGGAGACACTCACCGAGCGGCGCATTGGCAACCTCAGTGTGCAGCAGCGGGAGCAATCATCGCTCCTGCAGCAACAGCAGCAGGCACAGAGCCAGAGCCAGACCAAGACCCAGATTGGAAATACCCAGATCGAGCGCAGGCGCAAGGTGACCGAGGAGTTCGAGCGCACCCAGAGTGCCAAGACCATTGAGATACGCACGGGTTCCAAGTCTCAAACCCAAACCCAAGCACAAACACAAGCGCAGGCTCAGTCCCAGTCGGAGTCAACGGAGCGTCGACAGTCCTATGGACGTACGGGCTTCGTGGCCAACCAGATGCGTCGCTTGTCCGGCCTGGAGCAGGAGATCAGCAGCTTAACCAACCAGTCGCAAGCCATCAGCGCCCGGGCCTCCGCCTTGGGGGAAAGCAATTTTCCCCAGCTGCGCTCGCCGACCTTTGATACCAAGTTTCCCCTGAATCCGTTGGCGGCTGAGATCGGTGCACCAACTATACCCACCACAACTAACAAGCTGCTGGGACCTCCACCTGGATTCGCGCAGCAGCAGATGCAACAGCAGCAGCAGTTGCAACAGAAGTCCGCGTTCAAGTCGACTTCAAGCCAACAGCAGCAGCAGCAGCTGCGCACACAGACCTCATCGCTAACATCAGCATCTGCAATTGCATCATCATCATCATCTTCAGTATCAGCATCCAGGTCGGCGCAAGCCAGTCTAACCAAAGCTTCTGCTATTACTACCACGACTAATAATCAAGCCTGTGCCGCATACAGGAGCACTGGAGCCCCTGGAGCCGCCACTGGCTCCACTGGCATTAACCTAGCTACAGCTGCAAATAATTATAATAATAATGGCCCAAGGTCAAATGCTTCAATCGCAGCTCCAATTGCGGCCAAGGCCATAGCAAGTGCCGCTGCCGCAGCCGCTGCCACGCCCACAGCGCCCAGTGCGCCTGCGCCAGCCTCATTTCCACCAAATCTAAGTGACTTAAACTCAAATGTTGATGGTTCCACAGGAGGTGCTGGCGGCAAGGGTGGTGCATTTGGTGCCACATCGGCCCCCAAGCGTGGACGCGGCATTCTCAACAAGGCCGCCGGACCGGGCGTGCGCATCCCACTGTGCAACAGCTGCAATGTGCAGATCAGGTGAAGAGCAAACGCATCCCAAAAGTTTCACATTGTTGTTTTTTATATCCTTGTGTTGTTGTTTATATCCCTGAACTTACAGCCTTAAGCGGGCTTAGTCCTTGAGGCATCAACTACTACTTAAGCCTCTTTAACTGCACTTTAAGTCCTTGTTTTAAGCAGTAACCCTTAACTAACCTGCCGCATGATTTGTGTTCCAATAACCCTAACCCTCGTTTGTGTTTGTTGCAGCCGCCCAAGCCAAGCCTATTAACTCGCATGCTAATCAAAATGCCACGCTGCCACGCCCCCAGAAAGCAACTGACAATGAGGCGTCTATTGTTGCGGATACGGATGCGGATGCGGATGCCACAGCCATGCTGGCGGAGTCCATTGGCAAGATCAATATGGGCGAACAGACCAATGCCTTTATGCAGGAGGCGGGCAAGATCATCTCCAGCATGCTGGAGGCCCGCCTCGCGAGCAATGGAAATGCCACGCCCCCCCACGCGGGCAGCACGCTGAGTCTGCGCAGCAACAGCAGCTCCAATCTGTCCAAGAGTCCAATGATAGTGCGCAAGCGCCTGGACCTGGACGACTTCAAGCACATTGATCCCACACAGCCGGTGGCTCTGCAGAGCGTGGTGGCTGTACCGGCGCAGAAGGCGCCACAAAAGCCGCAGCCAAGCACTGAACTGGGCAGCCAAAAGGCCCAGCCGCAGGTGGCACGTGTGGAGCAGATGCTGCAGGCCGAGCTGCCGGCACAGCATCCCATGAGCAAAATCCTCGACATTTGTGATGGTGGGAAGACAACAATGAACTTAGAGCAACAAGCGCCGGAGCCAGTTGCCTTTAGGAACAATCTGAGGCGCACGGGGGCCACACATGCCGCCGATCGTCGCTCCTACATTGAGCCCAAGCAGAGCCTTGCCAGCAACAGCAACAACAACAATAACAATAACAATAACAATAACGACAAGGAGATTGTCAGCAACAATAGTCAGCCCAATGCGCCCACTTTCAGTGTGTGCGTTAAGGCCTTGGGCCCTCAAAGCGAAGCCCAGGCCGCCATGTCCGAGGAGAATGAGAAGGCCGTAAGTCAGTTGCTCAAGGATGGTAAACGTCCGATTTGCTGTCAGTGCAACAAGGAGATAACCTCGTAAGTAGCTTGCCTGCGCCTGCCTTGCCCTTCAATGTACTTTTCCGAGTTCACTTCACTTTCGTCTCGCGACTCTATTCCTTACTGATTTGCATTCCACTCAATTTTCACAGAGGACCCTTCATTACGGCCCTGGGTCGCATCTGGTGTCCCGATCACTTCATTTGCGTGAACGGCAACTGCCGTCGTCCGCTGCAGGACATTGGCTTCGTTGAGGAGAAGGGCGATCTCTACTGCGAGTATTGTTTCGAGAAGTATCTTGCGCCGACTTGCAGCAAGTGCGCCGGCAAGATCAAGGTAATGTATTCACAATTCCAAAAGGTCCTTTGCTAACATTCTCCTCCTTTTATCAGGGCGATTGCCTGAACGCCATTGGCAAGCACTTCCATCCCGAGTGCTTCACTTGCGGTCAGTGCGGCAAGATCTTCGGCAACACGCCCTTCTTCCTAGAGGATGGCAATGCGTACTGTGAGGCCGATTGGAACGAGCTCTTTACCACCAAGTGCTTCGCTTGCGGCTTCCCCGTCGAGGCTGGAGATAGATGGGTGGAGGCACTCAACCACAACTATCATAGCCAATGCTTTAACTGCACTGTGAGTAGCCAAAAGCGATGTGAAGTTATGCTTAACCAAACTTTAACCTAACCCTTATGATCTCTTCAGTTCTGCAAACAAAACCTGGAGGGTCAGAGCTTCTACAACAAGGGCGGTCGTCCCTTCTGCAAGAATCATGCGCGCTAAGAGGCGCCACAGATCACATCAGATCTAATATGGCTCGACTATGGACTTCAGGGATCACGCACACGTACACTAACAGCAACAATTCAGCAATCAACTTAGAGACAGCGCTAAGGATCAGTTCTTAACTTGGCCCGAAGCGTAACACTTATTATTGCAATTATCAAAGTAAATGATGACTAATTATTAGAGCTTCCTTTTTGTTTGAACTGTTATCCTAATTTTAAATGAATGAGAAAAACACACGCAAAACTGTAAACGACACGATATCGAATTAGCTAGCAAAATATGCCCAGCACACACACACACACACACACACACACAAACACACAGAGACATTGAGCAGGACTATTTATCTACCTGTCAACCTACTTACGATTATATTATTTATTCATCATGCCGTAATCGAATTATCTACGAGAACACACACACTTATTATACTTACTTATTATATGTATTTTCACAAAAGTTATTTAGTTCAAGTGAGAATCCGATGCTGTTGACCAACCAACTAACAAACCGCGCGAAAGGATTTCACAACGCCAAAAACTATGTATGTCCTTCATCAACCGAATCCGCATCTAATCAGACCGTAGTCATGTCTAAGGAAATCGGGTTGTCAGCAGCAAATTAATGAAATGCTTTAATAAAAACTCATTGCGACCATAATTTCTTAAGCTACAAATTTAATTTAAATTCTACTTTAAATTTTATGTTGTAAACTTAATCGAGAAATATTCAATTTGATTGTACTTTGCACTAAATACGCAGATCAATAAATTTCGAAATCTTTTTCGCGTTTAATTTGCGGAAGCTTTTTATTCGGGGATTTCTTGGGAAAACAAAATATATATAGGTATTATTTTTCAGCCATATCCTTGCAGATTTGACAATGAGTTAGTGCGTTATGATCGCGAAGGACAACATAATCGATTGCCATCTAAGGGTTTTCAGGATCTTTCCAAAAAATTTGACTCAAATTTTTGTAAGGGGGTGGCTCAGAAAAAAGGACCTAAAATCACAAAATCGGCCGTAACTCGGCCATTTCAAGGACAATTCTGATGTCCTTTGGCCCGCAGATACTCCTTAGCCTGACAAGTTTTACTATACATTTAAAAAATCCTTCAAGGAGCGGAGATATAAGGATATTTGTGTATACAGAAAATAGGCCATAGCTCGGCCGTATCCTTGCGAATCCTGGCCAGTCCTGCGTTGGAATACTTGCCATGGCCAGGGCTACCAACTGACCAAAGGACATTCAATTCGTCCTTGTAGTTTTCGAGTTATCAAGGATTTAGTGTTTTTGGTCTGTTTTCGTTCGCCCCCCGACCGCAATTTTCCAAGTCGATGGTCCTTAGATGACCCCATTATCCTTGAACGGCAATCGATAGTATTGGTGCTCACGAACCTAACGCACCGAATCCTTCCAAAATCTGCAAGGATATGTCCGAATTAGAGCAATTTTAAAAGGAGTGCGGAGCACCTGAAAGTATGCAACAAAATCGGTGGCTTAGGAGAGGTTTCTGTTTCTAGTTGATCCAACAAGCAATAATTGGGAAAAGTACCAGGCGAACAGAAATGCGTAGAACGCTGCTGCATAAAATTTTTCAAATTTTCACAAATTTAAATTTTTGCAAAATAAGCTATAACTTGAGTATTTCAAGGACAATCGGGATGTCCTTTGGACCACACATAGTTCTTCTCTTGCCAAGTCATTGTATGCATGCCAAAAGATGAAAGTCCTGCAAGGAGCCGCGAAATAAGGACTTTCTTCTATATATAAAATGCGCCATATCTCGGCTGTATCCTTGCAGATCCTGTCGAGTTCTATGTCAAACGATTCGTTTTGATTAGGGATACCAACTAACTAAAGGACATTCAATTCGTCCTTGTAGTTATCGAGCTATCAAGGATTTAGTGTTTTTGGCCTGCTTATGATCATCCTCCGTTGCTTCTTAAATAACCCTATTAGCCTTTAATGCCAAACGATAGTATTGGTCCTTGCAAACCTAACACACCAAGTCCTTCAAAAATCAGCAAGGATATGGCCAAATTAGCGCCATATTAAAATGAGCAGCTAAAAGTATGCAACAGAATCTGTTGTCCACGACGATCATTTTCAAGTTGAGGTCACTGCTGATGGGAGAAGTACCAGGCGAACAGAAATCGCAGAAGGTCGCTGATTTAAAACTCGAAAATAGTACTGCATACTTTTAGGGTCACCTTTTATTTAGGAATACAGTCGGAATACAGCATACTTTTAGAGTCACCTGTTAATTAGGAATGCAGTCGATGGCTGTTCGAGTTCGAGTTAGTTTCCAAGGCAAGATTGCATTCATTTTCAAAAAGAATTAAGAAAAGACCAAAAAAGATGTAGTTGTAAAACGTTTATTAATACAAATAGTTTCGGCTTAATGTGATTTCATAAATTTCTGTATTAATTTATCCTTGTACTAAATGCTGCTTTCAAAATCCACCTGTTAATTTCCGAGCTGTCAAAGATGCTGTGTGCTTGAGCCGCATTCGTTCGCCTGTGACGGTTATTGGGCCTTAAATGACTAAACTATCCCTGAATGCCAATTAATGCTATCCGTGTGTGCCTAACGTACCGAGTCCTTGATAAAGGATATGGCCCAGCAAGAGCCAAAGCTTCTATGGATTATATCGCGCCATCCGTTCACCGATGTTTTGGCAAGCGAACTACGCCAACATTCTTTTAAAAAATGCTGCACAGAACAAGTCCTTGTGGCAGCATGTAGTTGCGTAGAACATAATGTCATAATCGTTTGAAACTTCCGGTTAGCTGCCCTCACGTATGTATTTTGTTGACAGCCCCAAAAGCGTGCAACAGCTTTTGCGTTACACACACGTGTGTGTGTGAGTGTGTGTGTACACACACTCGCACACCATTTCGACAACCAAGAGCAATTTCATGCTCAACCAATTTTTGTTGTTTTCATTTGGCATTTTGCGAGGCGATATACAAACTGTTCGGAGGCACTTTTCATGCCATTTTCATTTTCATTTCCCTCGTATTTCTCGCATTTTGCCGTCCAGTGGAATAAGGTGTCAATTTTTGTGTTCGCTCCGCAATTTTGCGGTGCGGGGTGTTAATCGCTGGACCACTTACAGGGCCTGCGACTGCCAAAGGCCTCTAGGCCAATACAAATTTACGCTAGATTAAGCAGGATATATGAGTATGTAAGTGTGTGTGGGGTTTGGGTCCACGCCCTTTTGTTGCTGAACGCTGGCAGGCGGAAAGGAAAAACAATTTGCGGTTTTTGTGGCATTTCTCAACATTACATTTTTGCAGATGTTTGCGATTTAGTTTATTTAGCCTTGCACATTAAACAGAGGACTTTAAGTTAGTATTAGGTATATCTATATATATATATATATATATATGTATATTATATATATCCGCATGCTTATCAGTTTTATGTTTCATAATGATAACACACGCAGCTGATACAATTTATTCGTAATTAGTTTAGGTTTTGTTTTGTTTATCTACTCGTTATTTTTGTTTTATTTTGTTTGAAACGCATTCAGAATTCAGTTTCCATTTGAATTCATTATTCGAAAATGCGCGCAAAATTTGTCACCGTAGCGTTCCGTTGCGAATTTACACAGAGTTTTCTATATAGTACATAGCTACATATATATATATATGTATGATTTTTGTATATGTTTTGGATTGGGGCTGAATCTACACTTAACGCATGCTAGAAATGCACTCGAAATTGTTATTTACAATTGTGTTTTGAGTTACTTTTTAAACATTTGTTTTGGGATTCTTTTGTTTTTTGTTTTTTGTTTTTTTTTGGAATATTTTAATACTTTTACAATATGTATACGATAGTTCGTAATAGAGACGCAGCGCATTTCTTAGGCTTACAAAAATAAATTCAACACATTCAAGTACAACAAACATATCTTACTTGCTAAGTGCCGCTTATAGTAGATATCAAGTATACATATAGTATATAGAGTTACGTGTATATCTTTCATTTAGGAGCAGAGTTTTAGTTCTTCGTATCGTACAAATAAATACCTTTGGGTTAACGAGTGTTTTAAGAGTAACAAACAAACAAAAAATAATAGAAACGATCAAGAAAACTGAGTCCTTTTGGCCGTTTTGTGCGCCTCGTATCCTGTTTCTGTATCAGTTTCAGTTTCGGTTATTGGGCTACAAATGGGCCAATATATCGATCTGATCGAGGGCGCTGGCCTGCTGCCCAGCTGACTGACTTGTGGGCACCTGGCCCTGAGCCTGAGCCCGTCCTGCGCTGCTGCCGCCGTTGCTGCTGCTGCTGGTGTTGGCCTGCGATATGGTCACAATGGTCACCAGATCCTTGGCCTTGGAGTTCGCCGTGGGACTGCTGGCAGCGCTCTCCTGGCTCTGGCTGCGGCTGCGGCTGCGATTCCTGGACTCGATCTCCACAATGGCCGAGGTGAGCAATGTGTTCGACTGCAGCGCGCTGTAGTCGGGCAATTGACAGTCCGCCGAAGGCTCCGGCAGGTCCTCGTTGGCCAGCAAACGTCCCGAAGGCGCCGTCTCAATGGTCCGCTCGCTGTTGAGGGTGAGCGAGGCGGGCGTCGCGTTACGGGAGCGATAGCTTGGCGGCAGACTGTACTCGGAGCCGCCCATGCTGCTGCTGATGGTGCCCCCCGCGCCGCCAACGCCCATGCCCGAGCGCAGCGTGGTCAGCGGTGCCCTGCAAAGAACAGAGAGAGGGGAGGGGGATTGGAATTAGAGTTTGGTTTGAGTTGTGTGCATTGCCATGAGACAAAGTCAATGCACAACATTCTGTCTATGTATCCTGCGTATCTGCTGGATGCATCTATGTATCTTGTAGGTGATGCCTTCCTGTCTGTCTGCGACTTTGTCTATTTAAATAACAAAAGGCGTTTGGGCAATTGTTGCCAGTCAGTCTGTAAATACATAGCATATATACACATGTGTGTATTTCTGGATAACCAGAGCATTCACACTTCAGTCAACAGAACCAACACACACACACACACACACACACACACACACACCACACACATGAGTTATAGACATGGCAAATTGTGAGCTGAATTGTTGGTATTTTATGCAAAAAATTCAAATTTCAAAATTGTATAAAGCAATTTGGAGTATGTAAAATTGCATTTAATTGTTCCCGGCAAGGATTCAATGCAAACGGAAACAGGATAACTAAGTAAGCTCGCTCTCTCTCTTTCTCACTCTCACTCTTTCTCTCTCTCTCTGTCTCTCTCTGCCTCTCTCTTGTCTGTGTTATAAGCGGCTATTTTCATTGGGGCCTCGTCTTTGTTTGTTTAATTGACTTGGCTAACAGCTTTGCCAGGCAAGTTCTTTGCCAGTGTCCTGGCCCTAATCCTAGCCTGTCCTGTCCTGGCCTGTCCCAGCCTGGCCTGCCTGTCGCAGATTGCCTTTTAACACACGCCTGCTTGTTATGCAACAGAAAACCTCTTCAATTGTGTGCGTGTGTGTGTGTGTGTGTGTGTGTGTGTGTGTGTGTGTGTGTGTGCGTGTGCGTGTGTTTGTGTGTGTGCGCGCGCGTGTGTGTAAATATTTTGCAAAATTTCACAGATTTCTTTGTTAGTTCTTACATCATTTGAATATGCCATCAAGCACACGCCCCCACCACACTCTCACACCCACATACACTCACGTGTGTGTGTGTGTGCGTGAGACAGAGAAAGACAGTCAGAAACAAAACCTGCCTAAAAGTGTGCTGTGATTCCCTGGCACACACACTTTGCATAAGTCTTTGCTTTTTGACATACTTCTCTGTCACTTTCTATACCCTATATTGAGAAGGTAAGTTGGGTATACTCGCCTCAAAGAAACCTAACAGAATTGTTATAAAATCTATTTTATTTAGTCAATCAATTTCTTGTTTCAAGCCTAAAAATTCCACTAAAATATAATTCAAATTGTTTTTAAAATCACACAGAGATTAAATAGAAGAATTCAACAACAAGGAATTGAAACTTTCCAGCATTGCCGAATTCCTGTTTTAATTAGTGCAAAATGTGTTCTTTTTTAAGCCGAAACAATTTCACTAAAATATAAATTACTTTGAAAAATTGTCATTTGAATAATTCCCAAATAAGTTAGTTATAATCTTATACTTATCTATCTAAATCTATCAGTTGAGATCTGAAGATAGTTTTCAGTCTGACAATAATAATAATAATAAAAAAAACTAAAAAATAAAAAATAATAAATAAAAATAAGTTTGTTATTCTAAGTTCCACTTCCGACACAGTGCTCCTCAAATATAAATTGCCACAATTGAAATTATTCAAAAATATATTTACATGCCTGTTCTAAATTCCACTTGCGAATTAAATCCACACAAAAATGTGTAGCATACTTTTTAGCGCAGATTATTATTTAAAATGCAGTCATTGCTGGCATACACTTTAAACATTTAGTTTTAGCTCTATAATTAATTCAAAAATAATATATATAATACATTATTTAAGTTTTCACCAATTAAAATAAAAACAAAATCTTACTTTAAGATCCTTTAGTTTTGTATTGTAGAAGATGTTCAAAGTTGACTTGAATTATATTTATTTGTGGAATTCTTTAGATTCAAGTGTGCATTTCGGAACAAGCCTGATATGGAAGGGCTTATATACCTAATTCTTAAATTCAGTTAAATTCAAAACTTAATTCAGTAGAAATTTGTATAAACTAAAAAATGTGTTTCTCTTCAAATACTATGCAAAATTTGTTTGCAACTGAAAGTCGAGCAGCTACGAGAGCAACATTTTCCATTGTTTTCCATTTCCCTATGCTTTTCCTGACCAACTAAGCTGTTTATAATATTCAGCTGTTGTTGTTGCTGCTGTGGTTGTTGTTGTTGTTGTTGTTGCTTTTGTGTGGTTTCAGTTGTTGCTGCTGGCTTTTCATTTGCCTTGAAATGACATGAAAATTTAAGTGCATGTGGCCTTGTGCGTCATTACAAGCAAATTAATTTGCCATAAATTTGCATTTGTTTGCTGAATACATTCATGAGTACTCGCTCTGGCACTCACTTTCCTTTCTTCGACTTCTTAGAGCACTCGTATTTGCCAGAGCGTAAATTATTGGGGACCTCAGCCGCAACTCAATATTTTTGTAACGCAATAAAAAGTAAACTTTTCTAATTAGCAGCCATTATGCGATCAAAGCGGCAATTATCCTGCTGCCGAAAGTCCCAACCCCGCCAACACCTCTCCACTGTATTTCAGCTAACAAGGAAGCTCTACTTCCTAGCCCCCCCAGCAGCTCCCCTCTACTCAATTTACTCTCGCTGCCAGTTGGCGTCAGTGTCATTTCAATTGTTTCAATTTGCTCATTGTCTGTCCTCTGTGCTGTGTGTACTCTGCCGCCCCACTGCCCCTCTGTTGGCGGCCATCCTGCGTGGCTGCCTGTCCTGTATCCTGGCACTTGAGTGGCCGACAATCGGATTGTTGCGTGCTTAAATTGTTTGCCATTTGAAGTGCTCGCTCGCCGCCCAATTCAATTAAGTTGCAAATTCCTGCTCCCGCCCCTACTCCGGCCACTGCCCCACTCGAAACGAAACCAGCAAAAATCATTTATAATAAACAACAAATGGAAAATGGAAAATGTATAAAGGAAAACATTGAAGGGTTTTTAAAGTTTTTGGCGTTGCCGCATTCAAAAAATGGCCAAAAGTTTGTGGGCCAACCCCAAGCAATGTGTCAATGTTAACACCACCCAAAAACCGCACAAAGCCAAACCGCTGACGCTTCAGTTGATGCTGCAACCACCCCGAAATGCCGCCACTGCCCTCTATCCCTCTACCCCTCCCGTTGCCTATTCCAACCTCGAACTGTGCGTTGTTAACATTTTGTGGTTGCAGCGCCAAACTTTACAAATAACTCACGAGGGGCGCCGAGGTCGAGCGAATTCCGGCAGGAAGGCGAAAGGGGAGTTAGCCCGCCCGGAAGTGGGTACTTACCTCAGCAGGCTGCCGGCGTGAGATCGATAAGTGGGTGGTGGCGAATTGCCCCGCACCACTCCGTTCTGACGATCGCGGTCCAACAGCAAAAGTCTGCAAAAATCCAACAGAACGCAAGTTATAAAAACTGTTATTATTATGGGCAGTTGTTAATGCTAAGAGACAGGCAATGCAGCGCTCTGAAATGATATCCTCGAAACACCGAATCCGAAATACCCTTCCAGACTGGCTGTAGCCAATCCTACACTCGGAAAAATAAATGCCCTTAAATGCAGCAAGTCGCCATACTTGTGTAGCTAAGAACAGCTAGCCTTAAGTTTTATGAATTTAAGAATTATATAATTTTTTTATTTTTAATTTTTTTGTTTTTTTTGCATATTTATTTAACTGTTGCACTGCTACCTTTTTGGCAGCCTAAAACAGCTGTAATTATTTCTTAAAAATATTTAGTAAGTTTTAAATTTAGCAATTATTTGTACTTGATGCAAAATATTTCCGACTTTAAGGATGACTTTTATTATAGAGCGATTTCCTGAATTCTGAATGAGTGTAGTGGAAACTAAATATACATTTCAATCAAATTTTGGACCACATCAAACATTTCTAATGAATAATTCTATAATTTATGCCATCATTTATCCTAACTTTATATATATATGTGCTAGTGATGGAAAGCTATCGATAGTAGTCTAGCTCGATAGTTTTCCCAAAGCAAATCTTCGATTCTCAGTCAAATTTAAAATTGAGTTCCTTAAAATCCTATTTAAAGTAAAAGAATAGACACTTCTAGTAATGTTGGACAATAGATAAATAATTATATTAAGAACTATCGATAGAGCTCATCATCGATAGTATCGATAGACAGCGCTTTAGATAATATTGCAGCGCTAGTAATTTAATTTACATGTTATATCAGATTTGTAATATTCTCTTTCAAACTTCCAAGGCAGGAAAATACTCTGCATGAATGCTGAATTGAAGAGTGCTCGACTAAGCATACCCTGTATCTAGGTGTAAGCTGTAACTTCACTAATTTCCATCAGCTCACTATGAAATTTCTGGCATAAATTATTAACTGTGACTTTATACTTAAACATTGGTCAATAAAATTGATATCTTAGTTGGTGTTTTATGTTCTTAGCGGATTTCAGATAGTCACATTCAAGCAGACAGACAGCAGGACGAGGATAATTACTTTTAGATCGGAGATACTATTTTGCGCAACTGGGTTATACCCTTTTGAACCTATAGGTATGTTACAGGGTGTAAAGGGGCCTTTTCAGCCAGTGCATAATTACATAATGCAATTAATTGCGCAAGGACATGCGAACGGATGTGGTTAGCCGAGCATGTCCGCAGTTGTCCTGTCGGCTGGCACACAGTGCCCGCTGTATGTACTCGCATGCAGCTGTACTCACCTCAGACGATACTCCTGCATGCTGGCCTGGTAGGAGGGCGGCGGCGGGCGGTGCTGGAACTCCGGATAGAGCAGGCCGTGGGGTGCACCGCCGCCCCGGGTGCAGGGGCGACGTCCGCAGCGGGCCAAGTCGACGGTGGTGCCCAGTCCGAGGCAGCTCTGGCCACCGGGCGCCGTCATCCGCCAAGCGGCACCGCTGACAGTGACCAGCACCACACCAACGCCTGCAAAAGAGAGAGGGGGGAAAACGGAGTTGAGCCGAAAGCAAAAACAATTTTCAAATGCCCGCCCAATTAAGTAGTTGCCATTGTGATTGTGCTGTAAAATTTAATTAGACGTCAGACGAGGCGGGGGCGTGCCGGGCAATTACCAGCCCACTTAAAGCCAATGGGTGGTGGCTTTTGCGGCGGTGGGGCGGCTTGGCGGGTTGGCGACCCCAGCCAGGGGGCATGGCCTCAGTCGAAGCCTGAGTCTCCGACTCAGTCTCAGTCTCAGCATCCACTTTCACTTTCGCTGGAGTGCAGGCTTTCCTTTTGACAACTGACAGCTGCATGGGGCACGGCCAGTGGCAGTGGAGCGTGTCATCATCAGAGACCCCCCTCCCCACCGAAACCCCAACCCAGCGCCAGTCTCAGCCAGCAGCTGATTAAGGCCAACAATGAAGGTAGGCACATTTTTATTAGTCGAAATTGTCGCTCATTTTCATGAGCAATTTAATTTAACACAAAACAAAAAAACTGCAATTTGTGCGTTTGTTATGACTGTACCGCGTCGGGGCCGCTAAAGACCTATACTATAAGCAGCATATATAGTCAGACTGCCTCTGGCTTGATTGCCATTAAATTATGTAAAACTCAGCTTTACAACTCAACAATTTTTTGGTAATTGCCGCCAGAAAATGGCGCAATGTCACGCTTCGAGTGCCCCGACTAAACGCGACGCGGCAATTGATTAAAGCGTCGTATACATAAGTAATGCCCAGACCCCAGACCCCAGACCCCAGACCCCAACCCAAATCCAAGCCCAAACGGAGCCGGAACCTGAGTTGGAGACCGCGACGTGGTTGTGTGTGCATCTGGCCCCGCTTCAATGTTACGTGAGTTGACAGTCGCTGAACTCTGTGCAGAAAGCGAATGCGAATGCGAATGAGAATCAAACGAATGACTCACGAGTGCACACACACATGGCGGAGATTGGCACTCGATTGGGTATAAGTTGCTTGTAAGTTATTTAATTTAGGGCTTACCTAAAGGGTAGGCAATTATTACAAGTATTACATCTTGAGTTGGAACAGAACCAAACGAATGACTTACGAGTCGTATTTTGGCACTCGATTGAATCAAAAGCACTTGTAAGTAATCTAATTTAAGGCTTACTCAAATGAAAAGCATTTGTTAGAAATATTAGGCATATTTATCATATCAGTTTAAAGCAACCAAGTATTTCATCTTGAGTTGAAGTGAAGCAAACGAATGACTCATAAGTCGAGTTGCAAGCTCATGACGGAGATTGGCACTCGATTGGATATAAGTTGCTTGTAAGTAATTTAATTTAGGGCTTACCCAAATGGTAGGCAATTATTACAAGTATTAGACATACTTCAGCTTAAACCAACATGTATTACATCTTGATTTGTAAAAGAACCAAACGAATGACTTACAAGTCGTGTTTTGGCACTCGATTGATTCAAAAGCACTTGTAAGTAATTTAATTCAAGGCTTGCTCAAATGAAAGGCAATTGTGAGAAATATTAGGCATATTTCAGTTTAAAGCAACCAAGTATTTCATCTTGAGTTGGAGAGAACGAATGACTCACGAGTCCAGTTGCACACTCATGTGAGGGCTTGGCACTCGATTGAATCAAAAGCACTTGTAAGTAATTTAATTAAGGGCTAAGCTCAAATGGTAGGTTACAAGGATACAAGAATTACAACTTAGTATTTTAAATGGATTTCGAACAAATAGTTTTTAAGGTCCTTAAAAGCTTACAAGCTTTGATTATTTGTATTGAGTGAAATAATTGTATTTAAAGCTCATTAAAAGCTTTTAATTCGACAATCTGGTGTTCTAAAGTCTATTTGTTTTGTTTGTTCTACATTTCTTGTTCAAGATTCTTTTAAATGGAATTTTACATATTGTAGAAGGTAATTTCGAAGCACATAAAACCTTCAAATTTGAATTAATTGTTATAAATGAGCTAAAATAATTCAAAGTCATTTATTGCTTAAAGCTTAACCTGTAAGCTCAACATACGATTAACTCAACCTAATTTACTATATGCAATATCTAGATTTCAAGAGAATGTGAATAAGAAATTTATAAATGATGATAATAGATTTGAAATATGTTCAATTACAGGCTACTTAGGAATTATACTTTTATTATTCCAAGCAGCTTTAAAAGCACATAAAAGCTCATAAATGCTACAACCTTGTTGTTTTTCCGCTCAGTTCTTGTTCTATCCTACAAAAGTCTTGCAATATTTAACTATCACTTTAAGATAATGTCATCAAGAGGTGCAAAATACAGAAAAGCAATTTGCCCGTCAACTATTTGTAGCTTCTATATTTTTCGCATAAGTTGATGTTTGTATAATGTTCGACTGATAGGCATAAGTGCCTAAATGATGTACACCCACACCAAGGCTGTGCCAATATTTACCAGCTATCTATACTGTTATATGGCTGATTAAACTCGTAACCGGAACTAAATGCCCCGACAATATTGACACATTTTGTGTCTTTACAAATTTGTTTGTTCTTCGAACTGGGTCAGGCAGACGCGCCCATTACAAAGGCAGCGAAAAAAGCCAAATAACAGCAACAATAACAACAACAAAGGCTGTTATAATTGTAGAAAATGCTGTGTGTGAGGCAAACACAACAACAACAACAACAACAGCAACAACAATAAAATATTCACATAGTCCACATAATGGAAACAAATGTGCGACTTGTGTAAACATCGTGAAAAAGGCGACGTTTTAATGCCATTTTTGTGGCCCCATCAATTGTTCGACTTGAATGTTGCTTGTATATTGCCATTTGTGAGTATGTACTACATAAATACATACATACATACATACATACATACATACACACATACATGTGTGTAAGTACAAGTTGCGTAATTGATTTGGAGCTGTACTCGACTTGAGATACTTTTTGTGGAGCTGGCAGAGTGCCCACAGTCAACTATCGATAGTATCGACTAAATTCGAGAATAATCGGAATGCTTCTTTTAATATTTTTAAGATTTTATATTTTTGATAGCAGGCCATATAAAAATGATGTTTTCTATGCAAATTGGAATAAAATTATTATATTTTATATCAAAATAATCTATAGGAAGCTGGAAGAGTGTGACACCACTCAACTATCGATAGTATCGACTAAATTCGAGAATAATCGGAATGCTTCTTTTAATATTTTTAAGATTTTATATTTTTGATAGCAGGCCATGTAAAAATTATGGTTTTTATGCAAATGGAAATAACATAATTATATTTTATATTAATCATATCATAATATCATCACTCAACTTTCGATCAAATTCGTGAATGATCGGAATGGTTCTTTAAATATATTTAAAAGTTTACTTTTTTTGGATCACAGCCCATGTAAACATTATGTTTTCTATGCAAATTGGAATAACATAATTCTATTTTAGATCAAAATGCTTTATGTAGAGATGGAAGAGTGTGCCACCACTCAACTATCGATAATATCGACTAAATCCGTGAATAATCTAAAACTTTAAATGGTATTGTGTTGGATAATGGGCCCTATCAGAATTAAGGTTCTTATGCAAAAGGGAATAACATCTTTGTATTTGATGCGAATAAAGAGTGTGCCAACACACAACTATCGATAGTGCTTACAATATTTCTAAAATTATATTATTTTCGATACAATAAGGCACAAAAATATTGATATTTTTTAGGCAAAGAGGAATAATATCTTTGTGTCTTAATTTAAAACATTTTCTTTATATAAATGACAAGATAAATAACAGGATAAATAACCATAAGCACACCATAATTTTGAATCAATTTATTTCACTCTAAATTCGATAGTATCGATAGTGTTTCCATGGATATTATCGACAGTGTCAAAGATTCTTTTCCAGCTCTAATTCTTAGTTACTAGAGCTGGTAAAGTATCATCAGAGCAAACTATCGTCTGTTAATAAATGAATGAATTCAATTCTTAGCCAAACTATGTTAAGTACTCAGTAAAATGGTTAAGGAATTGTCAACTACAAGCTTAAACGATAGCATTATGGATAGTTTACTTACCAATCATTAGCAGGGCGGCTGTCAGATGGGAGTTCGGTGGTCCGGCAAGGCCGGTGGCGCCCAGGGCTGCACCACCGAGGGCGCAGGCCACGCCCCCAAGGGCGACGACGGCAATGAGGGCGCGCAGCGGCGGTCCTGCAAACCATTGGCCGCAACATCCTTTTCCGGAACGCTCCGAGGGGGATCTGTAAAGAATAAACCATTCTTTTGTTAGTCTCGGCTGCAGCTGGTAAAATTTTAAGAAAATGTTGGGAAAATCCAAAGAGAAATGCGCACACTTTTCCTCAGCGTGCGCAGGTGGGCAGCAAGGACACTTGCCAGGGCCAGGGCCAGCAGCAGGACCAGGCCAGTGGCAGAAGGACCAACTGGCAGCTGTTTTGTTTCGTGGCGCGTGCAAATTGGCAGTGCCAAAGGCAAAAGGCAAGCCAACAAAAGCGCAGCGAGTGTGCGACAATTGTTGTAATGTTTTTGATTTATGAGCTGAAGGACCAAAAATTTGCGCACCAAACACAATAAAACAGGCAGACGACCAGACGATGACGATGACGATGAGGCTAAGGATGAGAATGAGGCTGATACTAAGGATAGGGATGAGGTTGAGGTTGCGGATGCGGATGGCCAACAACGTAGAATATTTTGCGCATTTGCCAGGCCAACACACGAAAGGAGCAAGGACAATTTATGCGACGCAGACGCTACAGGAACAGTATCAAAAGACGACAACGCACAGTGGGCGAGAAATCTTTCTTCTCCTTATAAAATTAACAATATATTGTTAACCTAGCCATCTGGTTTAAGGGAAACTCAACAAATGTTGACTTCAACAAATTTTAAGAGATCTTTTTAAACTCATTCTCCAGTAGTTAATTGTTGTGTGAATCTTCATGGCAAAACTTCAAGAAATTCGCTACCAAAAGTTTTGAAATGTTTTTTAGATATCTAACTCCCATAACTGTATCATAGCTCAACCGATTCTTAATCGGATTGTCTTTGTGGTCATATTAGGATTTATTTGGCAATTAAATTTAGTTAATATTTGAAAATTAGATTTTATCGAAATTAATCGAATTTATCGAAAATTAAAAATACGAAATTTGCTTTTCAATCGATTGCAGATCTGAAAATTATATTATAAGACGCTATGCTTAGGTATTTTTTATTTAATGCATATCATAATCATAAGATTATGGACTCATTAAGAAAATATAAAATACTCTTCTCTTTTCCAACTCCCATAACTTTCATCCATTTTAAGGTAATAATGTAATAAATAAATAATGAATAAATAAAAGCATTGTCAACTGTCTTGCCATGGTTTGTTCTCTAGATTGATGTGGCATCTACATTTAATTAATTATAAAATATCAAAATCATTCTAAGTCTTCCCTCATTATAATCAAAAGAAAGTTGTATTTTTTTCTTGTATAACATTTTATGGGATTTTGGGAGTTGAACCACAGTGCGACGCTGACGACAAGGATGACGTGTGTGCGTAAATTCATTAGGACACTGATACAGATACAGATACTGACGCAGACACAGGCACAGACACAGGCACTGAATCGGAAGGAGAGAACGACACTCGTTTAAGGATGCGGACACTGGCAGCGTTTTCTTTATGGCCACAGACTCTTGTGTGCGTTGACAACTCCTTTGGGAGCGGGAGTGGGAGCGGGGCAGTGCCTGAGCTGGGAGCTTGCCAAACAATTAGACGCCAAAATATTTATAGTCGAGCAGCTGTGACCCGAACCCCAGCCCCAGTCCTTAGCCCCATGTTCCCCAAAACCCCTTCCCCAGTTCGGGGAATGGGACGCTGCCCACTTTTGTGTCATCGAAGCAATTTAAGCAGCCGAATGATAAATTGTTGGAAAATTACGTGCATAAAAAGGCAACCGGCTATGGCCGGAAATTTATGTTTAATAATTTGATGTTGTCGCCCGAGGATTTCGAGGATTTTTATGACGCGCCATTAAATGTACACAACTCTCACTCCGCTCACTGTGCATATGGCGGAGAGAAAAGGGTGTAGCATCCTGAATGTATCCTGCGGCCTCACCCTGTCGCCAACTTGGCCCTGTCTGTGAGCCAGCTCACATGGCTCACAGCTCACGGCTGACGGCTCTAGGCATTCGCAGTTCAGAGGCCGCGGCATTTATGTTTCATCAGCTGTCATCTCATGTCATGATAAACAACATCTTCTTAGCGCAGACCCCACAGGAAATGAGTGCGCAAAATGCTAACCAAAAGGTACACAGCCAAAAAAGTGTCAGTCAGTTCTCAGATGTTTGGCATTAAGTGAATCCAACAATAGAGAATTGTTAGGCCAACCGGTTTGAATGAATGGGGAAATGATATAGTACATTTCGTGAGTTCAAGTTGAGTAGAAGAGTAGGGAGAAACGGAGCGCCTAAGCATTATTTTTCAACTATAGTTTTCAATTTAAAACATAATCATAAAAGCCTTTTACTTGTCTTTTAAGGGTTAAATACTATCCGTTTGCATTCCACTTTATAGCAGTGCATTTTCCCAACATGTTCCCATTTTCATTGACAGGATATTGCGGATTTAATGCACTTGTTTTTGTTTCTACGCTTTAATTCACTTGCAATCGAAATTACAGATTTGTTTCTACTTTTAAATCTCATCGAATCATTCGGAATCTATATTTTTAGATGTTCTGAATTCCGCAAAAGAGTAAATATCGCTTTGAAAAGTTTTGCCATTGATTAAGTGGAATAAATATTTAAATTATCGGGAAAAATGGTTGTCATTTCATTTGAAATCGGGAATTCAAGAACGAAAGCGGTTTTACTCCCTGTACCCATAAAATGGGTAAAAAGGGAGTATTACATCTGTGCAAATGTATGTAACAGGCAGAAGGAGACATCTCCGACCCTATAAAGTATATATATTCTTGATCAGTATCAAAGAGATTTCGCTTTGGCCATGTCCGTCTGTAAGAGCTCGAGACACCAAATTTGGAATGTAGGTTTCTGTATACCATACGCAGGTCAAGTTTTTATCCAATTTAAGATAACTTCCCCCATTTCCCCGCAATTCGATAAAAACGTTTTATACCTACAATTTAAAAGATATAGCTTTGGGACTTGGCATGTATGATACTTTGGTCACTCTTATCCTACTGTCCAAGTTTTAAGTCGATCGGAAAATAAACACGGAAGCAGTATAGCATTGTTACTTGTTATAATATTGTATTTTAGTTTGGGTATATTCCGCTTTTCACTGTCTCAGCTTTAGTAGAAAAGTCTTAGAATGATTTTTAAGAACTGTTCATATTCAAGCAATTATTCTATTAAAAACCGTATTTCAATGCTTTAATTTCAATTTCAGCTAGTATCATTGGCGTTCAAGCAAACTACTTTATTTTATTTTTGGTACTTCGCCGAGTTTATTCACTCTTGCAATTGAATTTATAGTTTTCCATTTCAGCAGCCGTTAAATGTAATTCATTTTTTAGTAAAAGCTTCAATTTAAGATGCAATTAGAGATACATTAATTAGCCAGTTTGTGAGCAACCAATTTCAGTTATAGCTCTCGCCGAAAACTCAAATAAATCACTTTTGAAATGTTGTGGGGGATTTTGCTGAAAAATAAAATGTGCGGCCATTAAGAGCCTTGATTAGTGCACAGTCTTGAGATCCTTATAAATAAAAACAGCGCTTAATTGCTGGGGGCAATTTATGGACGGCTTTTACGACCCAGCATAAATTGGCAGTAGCCATGGCGATGCTTCCTTCCTACCCAGCAGTAATAGTTACAATCCCAACTAGTTATAGACAATATTAATCAATTATATTTTGAAAAGTGCTTATCACAACGAAGCTAACAACAACATTGGCATTGGCAATTGTTGTAATAAAATTGCTTAATCAATTGAAAACGATGCAGTCGGCTGGAAAAGCGCAACCGAGAGCCGGAAAAGCGGACATTTAAATGAAAATTGCTGCGGAAAAATGAAAGTTTTTTATTTCCATATATTTTTTGATTAAGCGGCGCAAAAATGTATGTCAATGCTGGCAAATTACAAATAACAAATTGCAATTAATTAATTATAATTTTAAATGCAGCGGCCTGTTAATATTAATGCAGATTGACGAACTGAACTCAACTGATTGACTGACTGACTGACTGACGGACTGAACTGACTGACTGACTGACTGACTGACTGAACTGTACTGAACTGAGCTTACTGTCTGTCAGTAGGTTTTTGATATACTTGTTTGCTAAGCTGCCCCTGAACTACTTAGCGCTGGACGGCAACACAGCAGACAAGCTTATAAGTAGCTTCTACTCGTAGATACTTATAGACTATATATACACATATATATATACTATATTTAGCTGTACTTTTATGGCGCAGTTCATTGATTACACAATGCAAGTTTCACCTGCCTGCAATTAGCTGCCCCCTCAATCCTCCGTCCATTTATAGCTGCATTTAGTTCAGGCTCATTTGCCAATGTATCTGTAGCTCAATGTATTGTATCTCAAGGCGATGCTGTTACTAATTTGATGTTAATCAATCATCTTGTTGTTGTTCTTGGTGTTGCTGTTGCTGTTGTTGTTGCAACAAGCTGCCAGCGGCTTCTTTGTTGTACTGGGGTCGTTGCCACCTCGACATGGGGCCCCTGCAATTTCAGTTCTTACAGAAAATCATTCACAGCACACAAAATCACAGACGTACTCGCTGCTTGGCGGGGGGGTGGTGCTGGTGGTGCTGGTGGTGCTGGTGGTGCTGGTGGTGGCACGGTATGCAAAACAACTGAAACTGTGGGAAACGGCAACATGCAGCGTAATTGATGAGACGCTTGCCACATCAAAGAGAATGACATCAATTCCATAAAGATAATAAAGTATTTTCATAGAAATACGCCTAACGATTTCAATTAGATAATAAGTTGGAAAAACTGAAACATTTTCATGATTTCAAATTGGATAACGAAGTCGGCGAAATTGAAATAATAATTATTTCGTATAGAGCAATCGCATTGTGCAAACTGGAGCAGAGAGCTTGCTTAGACTGCTCCAGAAATCAGCAACTGGCGCATAATTAACACGTCTAAAAGCAAAAGTGGCTAACAAAACTAAATGCGAAATGGGAAATGGCTAAAGAAAAACAAACAGAAAAGGCTAAAATGAAAAGTTTGCCAGCCACACGAAACTGTTGCTCTGCCACATAAGGGGGAGGTGTGTTGAAGGGGGAACTGCAGCAATGAGGTGCAAACAGAAACTAATTAAATAACGTCAAAAATGTATTCGCTGACTGAAAGCGAATTTTTCGTATTTAATTAATTAACATAAATATTTTATTTATTTGCTTCCCTCCCCCTTTCACTGTCTACCTTTCCTATGAATTGCGCAACTCAAATTGAATTCAATTCAAGAAATGCGGCAATCAAAAGCTGCAACGCCTGGAAAATTCCACAAATATAATAAGTACATGGGCTTTAAGATCATCTTTATCTCATATTTACGTGCAATAATGCGCTCTTGCTGACGTCATCAGGCACAGTGCATAAAGAAAGTACTCGCATAAGTCTTGGTTAAGGCAATTTGCTGTGAACATTTTCATTTTCATTTCATTTGTTGTCTCTATTAGATTCAACTGTAATTTAGTGTAGGCTTTTAACAAATTTCCATAAATCTAGGTTTTATATTATATTTTTTGATTCGTTCTGTTTTGCCTGTCTAAATAAATAAATAAATAAAAGGCTTGTTCACACTATATAAACTGGCTAGAAAGTAAAGGTCTTGACCTTAAGAACAGCGATTGATAATGAGAGAAATGGGGATGACAAAAATCAAAGCGAAAATATTCAGATTAAAATATAAATTTTATTTTTCGCTCATTTAATATACATTTTTTCAGATTTTTTGTTTTAATAGTGGAAAGTTAAAGAAATCTTTCAAAAATAAAGATTAAAGTATATGTAACAACTTTTATAATATACAAATGTTTTCTGAATGTTTGTTTTAAAAGTTACAAATTAAAGATAGTTTTCAATTTAATTTTTAATATAAATTTTGACATAATCTTAATTTTTGAAAATGTGTAAGGGGTTTGTGATCAAATTTCAAATTTCTTTGAAGTTTCCGATGCACTAAATAATGTCTGAAATCGATGAAGAATCAAAAATCAAAACTTTAATTTTTTTGAAATTTTGAAAATTGCAAATGTGTAAGGGGGGACCCTTGTCAAATTTCGAATACATGTTTTTTGTTAAATATCAAGTAAATTGAAGTGTTATATCAATTTAAAGTACAAAACATGATCAAAACGACATTCCGTAGGGAAATAGGTTAAGTTTTGACAAAGTTATGGGACTTTGTCATCAAGGAGGTAGAGCTACGAATATTCTGGCATTTAAGACTTTACAAGTACAAAATTATTGAATTCTTAGCATCAAATTTGACCAAGTTTGAATGCAAATGAATTTTTTATTCAATATTGTGAAAAGTTATTAGAAAAGATTAGATGTAAACATTAGATAGTGTGAACAGGCCTTAACCCACAACAGCAAGAATAACAATGGCAAGACGAATGGCGAGAATAAAAGGCATGGAAATAGCAAATTAAATAATGATTTTTCACAAGACCAGCCCACAGCTGGATGGATGGATACACTTTCGAGTTTTGGGCCGCTGACAAAGCGTTTTCCGTTTCTTTATTTTTTGCTGTTTCGCTATTGTTTGCCCCGAACCTAAACTCAAACTCTAACTCAAACCTAAACCCCAATCCGTACCCGTACCCGAACCCGAACCCGTACCCGAACCCGAACCCGAACCCGGAGCCAGTTCCAAGTGAGCTGAGCTGTAGGGTTTAGCATTAGATCGCCTCACTAAATGTAAGTGGGCGCTTATAGCCCGCAAAACCCAAAAAAGCCATTTTCAACTTTCAATCAAAGTTCCCCCCGTCTTACCCGAATGAGCCCCAAAAAAAACAACGTACTCCCCCCCTACACACCTCCTTCACAAAAGCGAGGGCATAATTACAGAGCGCTTTTTAACTTTACCGCAGTTCTGATTTGTAATGGAGTGTTTTTTTGCCTTTTGTGGTTTTTGTTGCTATTCATTGTTCTGTTGTGGGCTTTTGTTATTTGGCATGAAATTAAGACACCTTGATTTCTGTATTATACTCGCAACTGAGCGAATTTTGGCATTTAATTTGCCTAAGACTTAGCCAGGGTTTTCTCCGAAAGACTACACAAAGTAATTAGTTAAGCTAAGTTTATGATTATAAGTGTGGGTTGAACAAATAAGAGAATGAATATAATAACATAAATAGTATAACGCTGCTATTTAAGGTATAGATACTTTGTCTTTAAGAAAATTGCGTCCAAATCTTAGATGAAAAATGTTTAAGCGCTGAACAGTTGCGTGGGGGAGAAATGACATAGTATTTTACAATACTCGAAGCAAAAAGGTTGTGTTTTCACACCCTAGCAGAGGGTATTCTAATTTTCCGACCCAACAAAGTATATATATTCTGAATCAGCATGAATAGCCGAGTCGATATAGCGATGCCCGTCGGCTTCTATGCGAACTAGTCTCTCAGTTTTAAAGCTATCGTAATGAAACTTGGCACAGACCCTTCTTTTTGCTGCAGGCAGTACATATGTCGGAACCGGCCGGATCGGACCACTATAACATATAGTTGCCATGGCAATTTTCGGTCGACAAATATGTTGTTGTATAAAAAGCTTTTTGTTTATAAAGGTATCCTTACCAAACTCACTATAACCAAGGTCTTTAGAGAGCTTATACAATCTGACCAAATTTAGTCAAAATCGAACCACTATATCATATAACTGCCATAGGATCGGGTGAAAAATGAGTTTTTGTATGAAAAACTTTTTGTATTACATCCAAACTAAGTGAGAGTTTTATTATACTTCAAATAGTTTCCTATAATTTGATCAAAATCGGACCACAAAGGAGCAATGTGACGAAAATTGAGATTTGTATAACAACATTGCTGCTAGAGTATATAGCTTCGGCACTCCGAAGCTAGCCTATCTTTCTTGTTATTTGAGATATATGACAAATATTATAACATATAAAATGAAACTACGTCCGAGCAAGTTGCACGAAAAGCGCGCAAGAATTGCATTGTCTAAGAAGCGCTTAGATAAATGAAGCCTCACTTTCTTTAAGCCTCGTTTATAAGTTAGTAAACTCTTTAAACGTTTGCTTTGTTGCTTTAATAATCTTTTGATTTATGGAAACTGTTGTGTTTCCTGCTTGGCGCTGATAACTTCCCGCGTAAGGCCCCAAAAAACTGTCTTTTAGAAAGAGCAACGCCCAGGTAACCCAGCTCAGGTGTTCTATTAAATTTCATGACACTGCGACAGCTTTTAAAACTTCAAAGAAAAGGCAAAGATGGGGCACATAATGCCCAAACATGTCTGATGATGTCTGCAGACGTAAGTACAATAAGTATCTGTGCAGACCGCCAGCTACCTACCACTTATAAGTATCTGTCTATTTGTGTTTCCATCTCTGTCTCTGGTTCTTTGTGTCCCTCTGTGTGGGTTACCATAAAATGAAAACCAGTAGCTGCAAAGGGGGCAGGGGCAGGCAGGGAAGTCACAGAACATGACATTCACCCAGCATTAAGATCACAGTTTGTTGTTGCTGTTGTTGCTGTTGTTGTTCGTGTTGCATATAAAAATGAAAGCAAACAGACGGCTATAAAATATCCAAGCAACAGAGACAAAGTCACGTTGGCTTTGTGTACTTAAAGAGCGGCTAAAATATTAGAGTAAAAGTAACAATTTCACACATAGCCAGAACAGAAACTTCTGACCTACTAACTGAATGCTGAATACTGAATACTGAAGACACTGGTCTTGCGGAGAGGGGGGGGGGGGGCGTAGGGTGCTGCAAACTTGTGCAACATTTTCCCCAACTAAAACGTAGAACGCTTTGACGCTTGACTGACGCCCAAGCTGAGCGTCGAGTTTAGTTTAGTTCAGTTTAAATAGCTGTTCCCCCAGTTCATCCAGTTTACTATACCCGTCCTCCCCAGTGCCTGCACGCCTTACAGTTTATATTAAAGTGCCGGTGGGCGTAGCATATGAGCACGACTCTGATATGGCCCAGACAGAGAGACAGAGAGACAGAAGGACTGACAGCCTGACAGACAGCTGGACAGACAGACAACATCAAATTGAGTTGTGGAGTTGTGTTCTTGCCGCGCTTAATACTTGTAGTCAAATGACACTGGCCAAAGTTTGAACTCAAATGTTCACCAAGTGGTTAAAAACAGACAAGTTTGTTAGGCGAGCTTTAAGCTTAGAAATTAACCTTTGTGTTTTCAATTAACTCAATTCATCTCACTTGAAGTTTTCTTATTTATTTGCAGCCATCTAAAAGTATCAGTATTTAGAAGCTGGTAACAATAAGTGGGAGAATTAATCTATTCACCAGTCAAAGTTGTGTTCTTGAGTTATATAATAATGAAACACTCTATATCAAAATCACAACATCAAAAAGAAAGCTGTGCTTAGAGATATATCTGTTTTATATCACTGAAAAGGATAAAACTTATAATAAGGGAAGAAAATTTGACTAATCAGCGAGATTCATCTGATGATCAAAGGCCACTTTCAGTTGCTACCATTGACACTTCAATATTATCAAGTTTGGAGACAAACTAAAGCTTTAAACAAACAATTTTATATTCAATTTATGCAGGTAAAGCTCACTTAAGAGTTGTCTTGTTTAATAAAAACCAATCTAATCTATAATCGTAGTAAACAAACAAACTGAAAATGATTAATAATACAGCCTAATCTGAAGTTTAAGGGAGACTTTCAGCTGGCAATTGAAAAGATTTCAGTTTGGAGAATAATGTCAAAAATGCTGACAAGCTAAAGTTTGTCTCGAAGCTTCAAACCAACAACTTTGGATTCAATCTAGACAATTAAGCTCATTCACAGCTTGTTGAAGCTTTTATAAAGTAAACAAACTAACATCAAATGATTAATGATGCAGCTTAATCTAATGTTTAAGTTGATCATCTAACTTAATCTAATGTTTAAGTTGCTGTCATTGGCACTTAAACAATGTCTAGCTTAAAGTATAAAATGAATAGCTTACAAGAGAGAAAGAGAGAGAGAGAGAGAGAGAGGGGATAGCTTAAAGACTAAAGCTTGTTAGTCGAGCTTTTGGCTTGAATGTAACTCAATTGTTTTCAATCAATGCACTTGAATGCACTTAAAAGTTTTGATGTTATCAGCAGGATTGGGGCGACCTATAAGTTCTTTGAATGCAGCTTTCTGGCTGGCAGTGCTGAGTGGGAAACAGAGACAAGTTGATTAATCGACAGGCTTAATCCCAGGCTCTGAGGGCAGCTTTCAGCTGCTGTCATTGGACGCGTTGCGAGCTGCCAAGTGGCAAGTCTGTGTGACAAGGTGCCGCGGAGTCTCGCACTCTTGGCCAACTTAGTGGCAACATTGTCTGGCTATCTCTCTTGAATAGTCGTGAACTCGCTCGTAAGTGAGCTTAATGTGCGCGTAAAAGATTATATGGCAAAGTTGGCGCTGTCCATTGATCGGGACAGGGTGACGGGGTGACTGGGGGACAAGGGAACTGGGTGGATGGTAGATCGTAAATGCGGACAAAGTTTTGCCAGCAGCGAACGCGTTTATTGCCAATTTTTGAATGCATAAAATGAAATCGTTGCACTGCCAACAAATGACGTCCACCTACACACACACACACACATACAGATAGAGGGAGAGGGGCCAGGGGGCAGTGTGTGTTGAGTGGTGGCAGTAAAGTTGTTGGCGTATATAGGGCAGCATGCCAAGTGTAAACTGTGGCACTGCAGACGCGCAGACTGCAGCCAGCTGGCATCAAACTGTATATAGTATATGGCATATATATGTATAGTATACAATATATATACAAACATATATATATAAATGTCACCCACACGCCTTGCGGGCAGGAACAAGTGCCAAACAACGTGACCAGGCAGGGGAATAGGCATGGGCTGTGGTACTGCCACTGGGACTGGGATTGGAACCTGGAACGTTGACAGCGGCAACAAAAGCTGCATTGGGGTTTGAGGCATTTCTAATTTCAGATCCGTTTCTAATTTCTGGCTTTCATGTGGCACAGTCAGCGCTGGCAGCAGCCGTGGCTGCCAAGCATCCGGGTTGGCAATTACTTTTACATGTTGCCAATGCGACAGCAGCAACAGCAGCAACAACAGCAGCAGCAACAACAGCAGCAGCTACCGCAGACGCAGTCAGCACTCGAAAGAACCGCAGCCAATGTGGCGCACACACACACACACACACACACACGCAACGCGCTTAAGTGGCTGCGTCATTAGGCTGCAAACATTGTTGTTGCTGCTGCTGCTGCTGCACGCTGCCCGCTGTCAAATTGCAAGCGACATTTAGAGGCACAGCGGCTGGCAGCAGTCTTGCAACGCCCTGTGCATCTGTATCTGTATCTCTAGCTGTATCTGTATCTACGTATCTTTCAGTACGCTGTACATAAATTAAATTCTTAAATTGCTCGTTAGCTCATCATGACGCTGGCTCATTCATTCATGCAGTTGTCGTTGTCGTTGTCGACGTTTCTCTCGCAGCCAGCGCGCTCTATGATGGGCAACAATAACAATAATCATGCCGCCAACGACAGCAACAGCAACAACTAACAACAAACAACAACATTGCCTTGTTGTCGCTCTTGGCCATTATGTAGGTCACTTCAATTTGTTGTTGTTGTCGCTGCTGTCGCTGCTGTTGCCTGTCTTTGTTTTTGCTTTTGCGCTGGATCATAGCAGAGTCATAGATACAGTTCCCCCCCCCCATACACCAGCCCCCCTCTACACACAGTGATTTCACTTGGATTCTATGCGCTTTTAATATCGCTCGCTGGCATCTTCAAGTGATTTAATTTAGCACCAAATGGATTTTCTGTGGCATTCTCTTTTGGGGCATGCTTCAAATATTTATTCACGCTTGTGCACACTCACACACACACACACACACACACACACACACACACACACAGCACAGCTTGTGTGCCCAAAAGGGATATCATAATATAGCAATATACATAATTTAGTATTATTTAAAAACTTGATGTTAGCACTTAAGTCTTTTGTTTGAAACGAACTAAGAATATAACAACATTTCAACATCATTTCTCATAAATAATCACCATTTAATAGCGCTAAATTGTGCACATATTTCAGCACTTAAGACCTAATGTATATTCGACCAGCTGCCACTTAATGAACCGATCTGATAGGAACATAAACTCGCCTTTGTTATTCCAGATATCAGTCGTGAATCATCCGAACCTGGTGACACCTCAAAAGGTGTCAAATGTCGTTATAAGGCACACTTCGATTTACGAGATATTAAACATGAAACAAAGAGACAACCAAATCTTAACAAAGCTCTGATTTATATCCATGAGTAATTCGAAAGAAACTCAACTCCTCCACAGTAAGAAGAACCATAAAGAAGTTGAGCTTTCAAAGTCTGTAACAGCTGTAAAAGTTCATTAATGTTATATGATTTATGACCATAAGAAATCTTAAGGAACTGCAAACGAAGAACAGTAATAAAACACCCTAAAACAAGGCGTGTATTACTAAAGCGCATTAATACTACATTGATGTTTGAAAAGCTCATTAAAGTAGCTGATAGATTAGAATAGAAGCATAGTAATAAAACACCTCAAAAGAAGTTGAGCTTTCAAAGCTTGTCACAGCTGTAAAAGCTCATTAATGTTATATGATTTATGTACATAAGAAATCTAAAGCCATTGCAATTGAAGTACAGTAATAAAGCACCCCAAAAGAACTTTTACTTTCAAGGCGTTTATTACTAAAGCTCATTAATACTACATTGAAGCTTTGAAAGCTCATTAAAGTAACTGATAGATTCAAATAGAAGCACAGTAATAAGAAGTTTAACTTTCAAAGCGTTTATTGTAAAAGCTCATTAAAGGTTTAAAAGCTCATTAAAATAAATGTTAGAATCTTTGGTCAAGCCTAAGTTTGTAGCATTTGTTATTTGTGTACGACTGAGTTGCTTTTCTAATTAGATCAAATGTGAATCTTTCAACTTTTCAATGTCATCAGCTCCAATTAGCTGAGCATATGTTGCCATACCCATCCTCAATGCATCATTAAAAACTCTCATTAAAAATGCTCATTAAAATTGTGTCATTAATTCGAAATGCGTCTCAGCGTAAAATCAACATAATGAAAACTGTCTCTGGGTCAAGGACAGAGCCTATAGATGCAATTCTAATGATACGAGTATATAAAATCTATAATTTATGTATATTTTTTCATAAATGAAACTCTCCAAAGGCATAACATTATGATCGTAAGAATGTTAGAAGCAACAGACCTCAGAGATTCTACAATCTGAACTTCAGAATACTTCCAGGGAATCATAGTCCTCCTTATAGATTGAGTTAGCTTAGGTTAAGAAGGGGCTACAATTAATAGTATGTAGATACACAAATTTCTCATCCCAATAAAAGGAGCATCTTTTGTGTATGTATTCCCATATTTAAAATCATTTGCATTACATTAAAGTTGCTATAACACTTACCTAGTTTTTGTATACTTGAATTTTTGAAAGAATTTCGTAATTTGCTGAAGATTTCATAAAGCTCCAACTCATTAGTTAGTTTTTTTTGTTTTTTTCTTTAACCGGATGCCCCTTGCCTAAGTAATTATTTAATTTGTTGTGTAGTTGTCATAAAAATGTTTATGACAACTGCTGAGCTGTGGCTGGGGGCTGTAGACTGGGGACTTTTCAAAGTGTGAAACACTCTCAAATGGCCATCAAATGGATGCGTAGGGAAAACAGAGGAGGGGCCTAGGGGGGCGAAAGTGCGCTGTTGCCATATTTACAGACATTTATTAGATAGACGGCGGCCTAATGACAGGAAAATCGTGGTGGAAACAACAAACAGCAGGACAGCACTCATAAAGTGCTCAGAGTGTTGGGAAAATTAATTGCGTGGCACGCAAAAAGAAAACCCACAAAGGAAAAGCTTTTGTCCAAGATTATTTTGATATTTGCCAAGTAATTGCGGCTAAATGCATTCGCTTTCAGCCTCAAGTCCGAGTTCGAGTCCGAGTTTCAGTTTGAGTTCGAGTTACAGTCTGAGTTTGAGTTTGAGTTGAAGTTCGAGTCCAAGTTGGGCCCATTAACCCCATTTGCACAGTTGAGTTGGGAGTCGAGACTTTCGAGACTTTGAGGAGCTGCCACTGCAATTTACGGCACTCGTATATCATTGTGGCAGCCACTTGGCCCGCCAATTAAAGCAACTAATTCAATTCAGAAACAGAATCAGACGGCCAACTGTACAAATTGAATTTGCAATAAGCCGAGGCGCGCTACAAAAAATTGAGAAAAATTGAGAAAACTCAACACACAAAACCAATAACAGCGAACAATTCAAATTATGCAAAAACTTGGCTGGCGAGCGCAATTTATTGCGGAATTTGCCCAGCGAGAACAAGGCGAACAGTCCACACGACTCTCAGATACCCAGTAGTGTATCTTCAGCTGATTGTTTGTACCAGCACAAAGCTTAAAAGCTTTCCGTAAACTTTTGATTGTCGTTAAAGCTCGCACGAAATGCTCTAACACTCTCTCTTCTGTCATCACTGTTGCTTAAAAGTTCTGAAAGCACCTGAAAGCCTTAAGCATGATTAGTTGTGCTGAACACAAATATTCTCGCTTGAGCTTTGACTCAACAATATGCTTAATTCTTTCACTCTTTTGAAAGCTTTAAAAGCACATTGAAAAGTAAACGGCAATATTCTCGCTGATTTGACTTCTCGCAGCTTTTATAATGAGAAGTTGAATTATTTCAAATGAGCTGTAAATTAAGCAGAAAGTCAATTGACATTGTTTAATTATAACTAATTGCATCCGTAAACTTCTTCCTGATAGAGTCAGTCTCTCTTTTTTAAACAGTCTTTCTAAAATTCTCACAGTATTATCTTTTATCTTATTCTTTGAAAGACTTTGAAAATAACGAGAGCTTTGTATTTGATTAATCCTTTTTAATGAGTATGATTATGCTCGCTGGTGCTTACACTATTCTCTCTGTTCTTTATTCTCCTTAATATCCCTTGAAGAACTGATCTAGAACTCTTAATAACTCTCTATTGGCTGACATTATTCTCGTCTCTCATTCTAGCTGGAAACTTTGAGAACAGCAGATAGCTTCAAGTGTGATTAATTGTTTAGATTTGCTCCCTCTCACTCTCTCTCCCTGGAACAGCTGATCTGTCAGCTTGCTCGAATCATATTCATTCCCAAACAGTGCATACCCCTTTATAGCTCTGGTACAGGGCATTACAAGTATTCAGACGGCAGCCAAGTCTCAACTTGGAGACTTCTGCTGGCTTCTTCTGGCTGCGCTGGCTTCTTGTGGCTCTGCTGGCTCTGCTGGCCCAAAGGTCGCCCAAAATGGCCAATAAAATGAAATTCCAGCGCTTTGCCAATAAAAATGCAACCCATTTGAAAGCGTTGACAAATCGCACGGTGCGTGGGGTGGCCAGGCGACTGTAAAATCGAATGCGGCACAAGGAGTCTGTGTGGGGGTGGTGGTGGTGGTGGGGTGCATGGTTGAATGGGGGGTCAGAGGGCAGCGCATAAAGTTTGCAGCCGTCATTGTTCTAAAAGTGCTTTAGTAGTTTTGTGGGCGTGGCAGCGGCAACTGCAAATGTTATGCGTAACGAACAACAACAAAAAAGGAACTGAAATCCTTCGACTTGGATCTTTGCTCGAGTGGCGCACGGCGGATTCCAATTGAGTTTATCCTCTTTTATTTTTAGTTTCTTTTTTTTATACTCTCTCTCTCTGCTGGCCATAGCCAATTTGATGCGGCGGATTTGGCGTTTGTTTTTACGACACTCGAGGTGGGTGTGGCAGCTGGGGCGAAGACGAAGGCGTCCTGCCATGTAAAAGGACATTTTTGTTGGTTTCTGTTCAGTCGTTGCCGCTGCTGCTGCTGCTGCTGCTGCCGGAAATTGCTGCCATCGATAGCCGGCCTGACCCGGCAACGCCCCCCAATCCACTCCCACTCCTACTCCCACACCCACTTCCACTTCCTCACCCTCACCCCAACCCGCCATTCATCCGGCAGTGCAGACGACACTTTGGCAATTTATTTCGATTGGGATTCCAGCGTCTCGGAACTTGCTATGGTTTGTCCTTTGCGCCTGTCGTCCTGCCATCCCCCCGCCCACCCCGCTGTGACATTTGCATAAGCGCCAGTCAGCCAGCCATGAAAATGACACAGCCCAAGAAATAAAAAAAAGTAGATTAAGACCAAATACAAATCAGTGCATAATTTTTCTATTAAACATTCTCCGCTGCCCACTGTTAGGGCCAGCTGAGCGGGCGGGGGGAGAGTGCTGTAGGTGTCCACCTGCGCCCTATTTTGGAGCTAAGTCACGTCGCATATCCTGGCAGGCAGGACACGTTTCATTTGGCGCTCAGTTTTCAATCTGTGCGCGTTTTATTTTCAATTTTTGGCTCCGACTTTGTTTTTTTTTTGTTGCCGCTTTAATTTGATGGCAACGCTTAGAGCCCCACTCACGCCCCCGCTCCCCCCATAGCTTGTGGGGCACAGTAGTTGCTGCAGCCCTGGCTAAAAGCGACGCCCTCCATATGCAAATTGGAATTTTGGTGCGCGAAAGTCGCGCCAAATGAAAAGCAAAAGCCGATTGAAATGAAATACACGACAGAAATTAAATGAATACGTGGGACATTGTTGTTGTATTCTGTTGTATTTGTTGTATTTGTTGTGTTTGTGCTATTGTTATTGTTTTTGTCGCCGCGTCTGCGTTTTTTATATGTCATACATATTCAATAACAGCAAAATGCAAATTTGCAAATGTCTAAAATGGAAAGTGACGGCGAAAACCAAGCCAAAAAAAACAACAACGGAAAATATCACAAATCAGAGGTCCGCTAACGAAATGCATAACTCTTGCTTTCGAGAACCATATCAGCATATAGTACGTGTATAGTATAAAACATATACATATGTATATTTAGTTCGAATTTCAAACCTCAAATGACTGCGAAAAGAGTTTTAAAACGCTCGCTGAAAATCAAATGAAAGCGAATTTGGCGCTTGGGGGCAACGGGAAAGTGCTGAAAGCAAAGCTAAATCGCTAATGACACCAGCTGAAAGTGGAACTCTATCGAACGATTAATTGTAGAAACCAGAAGTCAGCTGGCGAGTGAAAACAACTCAATTAGCCGTGAAAGCTCACAAAAGCTTTAAGCTTCAACAGATTAATATTATTATTTTATTTTATTTTATTTTATTTATTTAGTTACATATTATTCAATAGTATACAGAAGAGAGAGAGGAAATTTTCATGCCAGAAAAGAATAAGAATAATTCCAAGGAGCTTAACAATTTTCTTGGAGTATTCCAGTTTTGGTTTAAATTTTAAGCAAATATTCCAAAAATTAGTGAAAATAAAGTTTTACACAAAAAAAGAATACAAAAGTTTTCTGAAAGTTTAAAAAATTAAACTTCTATTTTTAGAGTGTATTAAAAAGGATTAAGAATTTTTGTTTGCCTTGAAAGCTCACAAAAGCTTCAAGCTTCAAGAGATTAATATAATTACTTTATTATATTTAATTTATTTTTTTTTATTTTATTTATTTTATTTGATTTATTAAATTATATATTTGCTCAATAATATACATAAGGATTAAGTATTTTAATTAGCTCAGAATAGCTTCAAGAGATATTAGTCTCTTCATATTTATATATTATTTTATTTATTAAAAGAGCGAGATATTAATCTCTTCATATTTATATATTATTTTATTTATTAAGCTATATATATTATAAAATAATATAGTTAAAGTTTAGAGTGCTACAATGACTCCATTCCAGAGATTAATTTCAGAGATTTAAAACATGTAGTAATAAATATCCAACGGATTTCAAACTTCATACTAAAATATTTCTTGAATTTCAAATCAGTTATAATTTTGATTAATTATTTTAATGTAATTAATTATGCAGTCAACGCTGATTGGCTACATAAATCGCAGCAGTAATTATACAATGACACTTGACTACATAACATATATAAATAATTAATTACAAGTCATGAGTGGGATTCGAACCTGGACCTATACTAGGCTGTGCTCTGACACCAAATTGTTTTCAGGCAGTTTTCTTTTATTTCCTCATAAATGAAATACATTTTTATAACCCTGCAGAGCTATAGTTTAGTCTCAAAATGTGCTACGAATGGTAGGAGGCCTTTCCGAATCTACAAAGTACTAAATATATATATTCTTGGTCTTACATGCATTAGATCGATCGAACAATCGCTCGAAAATTATGTTCTTATGAAAAACCTCAATCAAGCTCAGTTATTTTAACTATAGTTTTACTTTTTGGAGGTTTTTATCAAATTCGGAACATTATATCTTGGGAATAATCGAATGAAAAATTAGTTTTTGTGTATAATAAAAAAACTTTTTTGCTTGTACAAATTTTGCAAGCAAACTCAGCAGTTGCGTGTTTTATTAAACTTTATACAGTTTGCTTAAATTTGTTCAAAATTGAATAACTTTATCATGTAGTTGCCATAGGAATGATTGGTCGAGCTTTTGTTATAGTTTCATGAAATATATTTGCTGTATTTATAAAGACGTATTTGAAATGTTAACTTTTCAGCTTTTTTGTTGGGTCAACTGCAACATGAACTTATTCAATTTAGAGTGCTTCGACGAATGGTGTTAACCATTACGAACCAGCTCTAAGCTGTGGCTCAAAGGAAACGCTCGAACAATAAATTTAAAACCAAATAAATTCAATGGCCGTGCACTTTGGCGAGTGGGGAGTACTTCATCAGCAGTATTCATACATATTCATAAATCGGCACAAAGGAAATGAAAAAGAAACGTAAAGAAAGAAAAACAAACTCGAATGTGGCTCGTTTGCATGGAGTGTCTCGATGATATCGAATATCGAATATCAAGTGCCGGCCATAAACAACTTGACCTTGTGCACGTACAAGCGAGCTGCTTTTTCCATTTTGGCCAACATAGTCAGAGCCAAAACCAAAGTCAGAGTCGGAGCCAGAGCCTGAGCCCGATTCCAACTCTGGGCCAGAGCCGTGTCCAATGCCCATTCCCAATGCTCATCGATTACCAGTTCACGTTCACACGTTTCGGCTTGGTTCACGCTTCGAAATGCTTTTCGTTCATGCTCATAAATGTGGCTAATTTTGCACAATGCACAATGGATTGTGACTCTGGACTATTGACTATTGACAATGGACTACACTCAGAAAAAACAGCTGCAACAGCCGACTCTCATTCTGTTTCCAAGTTCATGATATATGAAAAGCGTTTAATAGGTTCGATTACAAGTTCGATTACGAAACGTGAGCGGGATTCTAACTTGTTCTATCACAGCTTCCTTTTCATGTATTTAAGATAATTTGCTAAGCACATTTGTCTTTCTTAGTAGCTGAGATGCTTAAGAGACGGACTAACTTATGTAAATACACTAGATTGAGAGTTCGATGCTTCGAATCACAGCCACGAAATATTTAATATTGTATAGAGTGAGCACCCTCTTCAAAAGCCCACCCATAAAAATGAATAGATTTTATATATCATTGAGATATTTGAATGAAATATATTTCTCGAATAATCCGGTCAAAGCAAGGATTGATTAACTCCTTCAGTCACAAACCTTACTGACGATTATATTTTTGTGATTCTAACCTAATTCTAACCTTATATACGGTTCGATGAAAACTATCTCTACACTTATAGCTTCGACAGTATATAGTTGAATTTGAATATGACATTAATTCATCGCATTTCTCAACTTTTTGTTAAATGGAGTTAATCGATTCGTTAACTGACCTCATATAATAATATTTCAAGCTAGCAAGACTCATTTAAAGAAAGGATTTTCTTTGAAATTCGTAAGAGTAAACACTTTCCCTAAAACTATCTAAATAAACTCTAAATAAATATGTTTAAATATATAAGAACTATTTTATTTATTCAGAAAAAGGTTTCATTTGAGAGCATAGTCGATAACTTTGTCAAAACTCAAACGATTTTTAAGCGGAATATCTTTTTGGAGGTGTATTGTACTCAAGATTGATTTTGTTTTTGAATTCAGCGAATTTCCGAAAATATAATTCACTGAAGTTCGTAAGTTTCCTTCTATAAGAAAAGGGGGCTCGATTGATTAATTTTCGAAGGTTGTTTCTCTCAGTGCATGCACTAGTGAGTCGGGAGTTGAGAGCGGGTCTGAGTATGGAGTTATTTGGGTACCATCATCAGCAATAACAATTTAGCCATGGCACGTTGCTAAGCGACGAGCTGATTGAAATGCCTCTGTGGCTGACTTGGTTTCATTTCTTGCTGCATGCGGCCAAAAGAGAAGTCAATTTGTGGCAGAGTCGTGAGTCAGCTAAAGTGCCTGCTTAAAGGTTGTAGTTTTGTATTTTAGTTTCTTCTAACCACCTCTCGCTCTGTTAGCTTTTACAACCTGACCAAATATCGTTGGCCAAATATCTATAAGTGCTTTCAGCACGCAATTCAGCGTTCATATTTCTTATTTATCTCGGTGAATGTCGGGTGCGAAAATTGCAATTAGTTTTTGCCTTGTTCCGACCTCTCTTTTATTTTCTTTTTCCTTTTTCAAATTTTGCCCATCGTTAAATTGGTTTTTAGGTCTTGCAGCATCCGCTGCAAAATGCAACGCTCACAAATTACTCATTAAAACTGTGCCCCAAAGTGGGGCATTAAAACTGAGGTAGCTTCCCGCCCCTCCTCCGCCATTAAACCAGAGCATACGCCCCTTTATTATGCTCACATCGTTATATTTATATTTATATATTTTTTATTACTATTTTGATTTTTATAATTTGTGCAGCTTTTAAAATGCGTTTGGCAACGCAAATGGCTTTCATCACACTTAACAGCATAAATACCTGAGATTGGCCTATGCCAGAGATCGTTAAGTGTCTGTGCATTAATGTTGATGGTTTATTATAGACACACACACACAGAACACACACAACACACACACACACTCGATGTGCATCGACATACCTGAAACGAGCAGAGAAAAACAAACAGTTTTAATAGAATTCCCATAATAATGTGCATTATAATCTGTATATAGGTAGGTTCATATATGATTTAATGTCAATGAGCCAGCAGGCTAATAGTTAACAGACTTATAAATAATGTGCCACAGATTGGATTTACTTAATTGAATAATGCTTTATGTTCGCAGATTACTGAACTCTTTGTGCAATTTATATTTATTAAACACTCAACAAAGAAACTATTATGTTTGGTATCAATTATTTTCGCATTTATATTTAATTTCAAAAAAATGTATTTCAAGCTTGATGATCGACTTTAACCAAAATTAAAATCCTCGCTTATATACCGTCCAAAATCATAACATAACAATTGTTAATATAAGCCTTTATCATGAATCCAACCTATTTTCCTCTTTATAGGATGGAATTCGTTCAGGAAGTTTAACATAAATTCGACTAAGGATGAAATTTCTTCAGGAAGTTTATCATTAATTCGACCAAGTTTCCTCTTTATAGGATGAAATTCCTTCAGGACATTTATCATGAATTCAACTTAGTGTCCTCTTTATAGGATGAAATTCCTGCGGGAAATGTATCATGAATTCGACATAGTTTCCTCATCATAGGATGAAATTCCTTCGGGAAGTTTCTTAGTTAAGTAATTTTTTGTAGGGTGAATGTTCAGGGGGTTCACCCTTCTCTTTATCTTCTAGCACACGACAGCTGGTTATTGCTCTTTCGAGATTTCATGAAATTTTGGAGCGCAGCCAACTTAACAACGCGCTCCTGTTGTGACTTTCTGCGTTTCATGTTGTAAAGGTTGCCCAACAGACAAAAATAAACTTAATGGTTTCTGGATAAGACACTAAAAACTTAGAAGTCAGCTTAAAAGATGTAGGTATTATCAATAGAGGAATTCCTTTCCTTTTGATCCTGAAGGGGGTACTAATAACCCGCAGTACTTAAGTTCTTCAAGCATAATAATAATATATGTTGAACAAAAAGGAATACTTTTATGAACTAGCAAATTCCAACCCATTAACGAAGCTTATGACAGTATTACCAATACCAAATATATAAGTTATTCTATCAATATTTACTAGATCGTTTTAATTTGACTTATATGCGTATTTCACTCAATCTATTCTGTAAGTTTTCTTTTGTTATCTTTAGTTTTCTAACACATGGCAAGGCAATTACGAACGCCCATTACGAACTATGCCCACAATTCAAATTTATATGTTGTTCTTGATGTTGTTGATGTTGATGTTGCTGTTGTTGTGGTTGTTGTCGATGTTGCTAATGTGCAAACGAACTCAATTACGCAGATAAAATACAGTGCCAACCACCAACCAACAACCAGCAAACCACCACCAACAACAACAACAACAAAACACAAGTCATAAAAGTGCGCATAAAGCGCAAAACTGATTGAGAGTTATATAGAGATAGCACACTTTATATGTATATGTATGAGTGTGTGAGTGTATAAGTGTGTGTGTGTGTGTGTATCAAGGGACATCACGCCACAGCACATTAAAGGAAATTGACGCGGAAACGAAGCGAATAAAAACTACCCAAGCTAAGCGAGAGGAAGAAGGCCGGGGGTCTGAGGTCTGAGGTCCAGTTAGCAACAGCAACAAGCAATTGCCACACACACACACACACATACTCTGATAAGGACACAAACACACACATTGATAGACAGCTACACACAGTCATTGCCTACTTCATTACGCATAATTTCCTGGCTGCCTTCTTTCAGTTGCTTTTCTATCTACTATTTCACAATGACACATTCCGAGAGGGTTCCTCCCAGTTTCAGCTCTAGTATCTCCATCTCCCCGCTCGGGGTTGGACCTCTCGTATTCTGTGCCTTATCGTCTCCATGGTTTTTAGCGCTAAATGAGGAATGAGTGTGGGATTGGTATACGAGCATGGTATGGTCAGGGTCATGATATGCAGCCTCGGCCTCGATATGAGGGTGTCCGCGCTGCCACATGTTACTCGTACTTCAACTGACCCGTACTTAGGGATGGACAAAAGTTGCACACGAAACGAACACGAACTTGAACTAGAAACAACAGACATTCCGGATGACAATGTTGAAAAGCAACACGCAATGTTTCTAGAATGCCTGTTTCCATTTCCGATCAATCACAATCGAAATTGTTAGGTTAAGTTGCGGAAGGCAATTTAACACTCGGAAGAGATTCGGCTTTGAGCCAGTGGAGTGGACAGAAACACAGAATCGAAAAGATAAAAAACGAAGATTGAGTCCTCTAAGGACAACTATTCGGGAAGATACAGAAGATTGAGTCTTCTGAGGACAACTATTCGGAGAGAGATAGGAACGAAAGAGAAGATTGAGTCCCCTAAGGACTAAATCGAGTCCTCTAAGGAAAAAAAAAGAAAATTGAGGCGGATATAGACTACTCAACTATAATTATCTTCCTGAATTTCTTTCGATCTTTGTTTCCGACGAATGAAAAAGAAAAATGTGATTAAAAACTGTTATCTTGACTGAAGTTCGAACTAAATAACTTAAACTTTGAGGCCAATCACTTTTTTACTAAACAGGACTATTTTTTCAACGTGAACAACATTTTTTAAGTATTTAGTATGTTATTTTCCATTTAAAGAATGTGTATAATCATTCTATCTGTCAGTAATGATATAAGGAAATTATTTCTTATAATATTTATCAATATCTTATTATATATTTCAATATTATTTTTGTGCTTTCTTTGTGCTCCTCGTGCCGTGTCGTGTCGGGAAATAAAACACGACACGCGCCCAGCTCTACTTTGACTTGGACTCCGACTCGGAGCCGGACTCGAGCTCGAATTCAGACTGGGAATCGCACTCGCAAGTGTGGGGGATCTGAAAATTATATGCTGATTGCAGTTTGCCGATAAGCGTAACGAAAATTATGAGCCATGCGGGTGATTTCTGTTGACTCTGCTGACCAGCGGCCATAAAACTGGCAGGCAGAGAACCCAATGGAGACTGATGCCAGCTAAAATTGCAAAAAAATATCAAGTAGGGAACTGGGGGCCCAGGGAAGCCAAGGCTGCCAGCTGCTGGCAATGAATTGCAGAGGGTTGTCCACGGATGGGGGTTTGAACTAAAGCTGGGACTGAGACAGGCTGAGACTGAAGATTGCGGCATTTTCTCAAACTAACCGCAGCTGCGCGAGATTTGCTAAAGTTGCATTGTAAAATGTAAAATGTAAAATGCAAAAACTGAAAACTGAAAACTGAAAACCAAAAACTATTTACGGCGTTTGTGGTTCGCCTTGAGTGGAAGCCCAAAGGCGGGTGCGAAAACTGAACGCAAGTGTGCGTTTAATAGCCTTGTGGTGTGTGTGTGTGTGTGTGTGTGTGGGGAGGGGGATTGGTGGGTTGAAGACTGAGACCATAGCTCCTTAACTTACAAAGTACACACAGACGACAACAACAAGAAACAACAACAACAAAGTGGAGCGTTGAAGTTGAAGATGACGACGTTTAGCTTGGCGAGATCTCTGGAGAAGAAGGAGAAAGTTTCTATGTGGCTGAGCTGAGAGTTGTTGTGTGTGTGTGTGTGTGTGTGTGTGTGTGTGTGTGTGTGTGTGTGTGTGTGTGTGTGTGTGTGTTACCATAGCTGCTGTGTTTGCTTTGGCTTTTCTTTGTTTCACTTCCACTTGTCTATTACTTTTGCTGCCTTTTTTTGCTTTTCAGCTGATTTTGCTACGCTCTTAGTTATTATAGCAAATTATTTGTTTTGACTTTAGTTTTGCCGTCAACCTCAACGTCAATGTTGTTGTTGTTGTTGTTGTTGTTGTTGTTGTTGTTGTTGCTATTGTTGTTGCTGCTGCTGCTTCCCAGCTGCCTCAAATTACCGCCTTTTGTTTAATGCGGTTGCCGGGCGACGGCGACGTTTCTCATTTTTACAACGCTCGTTACTTCTGTTTTTTTTTTTCTTACCATTTTTGTGAATTTGGCCAAGCATCAGCTTCCATTAGTTTAGCTCAGGCTTATGAAAGTGACTTTTGGATCTGGCTTTGGCTCTGCGCACTCTCTAATTATAACCCATTGTGCCAACGCCGAACCCTTTCCCAACATTTATTCCGCGCTGCCGGCAGAGGGGCCAACAAATTTGGCAGCAATTATTTGACGCCCGGCTGCTGTTTATGACAGCAACGTGAAGGGATAAACAGCTCAGAACATCCTCCTTTCCACCCCGCACAGGCCCCACCACAAGCCCCTTCCTCAGCTCCTGCACCAGCAAAGAACACAACGCATTCAAAATCCTTTATGACAATAAAAAGCAAGCCTGAATGAGACTGTGGAGTCTGCTCGACTGCCAGATAGTCTATAAACAGCAAGGCTGAAAGCATTGTAATCCTTATAAGAATGTATGAAAGAAGTCTTTGAATCACATTAATTTTGCGGAGAACTTTTTCAACAAGATGTGGTGGAATCTATCCTAAACAAGCCGTACAAGTGCTCAGTTCATTAGGGCAAGTGAACAACAAGTTCCAGGTTCGAATCCCAGGCTAGTATTTGGATATTTCTATGTCGTGGTATCTAATGCCTTAAAGTCAGGTGGCAGAGTCTGTAACTATATATACCTCACCCACTTTGTCTAAGAACGTGACTTTAAGCATTTGTGGTACAATTTGTGTGTGTTTATCATAAGTTATTTGGCTTAACTTATGCATCGTTGGAAAGGCATTGCTACAAAGAATTGCCGAACTGGAAATTAACAGGGCTACAACATTATATTAATTATTTATTAAATAATATCGAAACAGAGTTGAAGGCAACGACGCTAGCGCTCTTCTCTTTTAATTGATTAGAGTATTATTTTTCTTTTTTAAATGTATTTAAAAAAAGAAAAAGAAAGAATAATATCGAAAAGCAAACACAAAAATTTATTATGGAAAATCTTTCGTACCAATAACAGTGAAATATAAATATTTAGTATTAAGAATTGCTGGATTCAAAACTAGTATATATTGATAAATATTCTTATTTTATGTTTAAAAAAAAGTTTTAAAAAATATTATATTTAAATTTTATTGTTAGGAAAACAATATATAAATAAATATTATTACAATGCATAAAAACGTGTAATAAATAAATAAATCAATCTTTTTATGTCATGTTAAAAAATGTTTTCAGAAAAAAAATAAAAATATAAAAAAAAACGTTCTAAAATTTTATTTAAAAAAAAATGAGCATATTAAGAATAACTAAGAAATATTATGCTTGTAAGATGAACAAAAGTTTGCAAATAAATAATAAAAACAATTAAGAATAACACTACAAAAAATGAGTTAACAAAAGTTGAAGAATGTGGAAAATGTTTGAAACAAAAATGGAGAATTCATGGTATTAATAATTGGTAATCATTAACTGCTATTACAGCTATATCCTTACAACTGCCTTTAACTGCATTATACAGCAAGTACTTGAAAGTTTTTTTAACGCTTAACAAATCTTTCCCAAAACTCAACATAACCTATATTTGATTTACATTTTCAGTAGGGTATAGAATAATACAGCGTGTCGCTTGAAAAGACAAATGTAACTGGGTAACTGTGACTGTGCTTGTAACTGTAACTGTTACAGTAACTGTTTCTGTTTCTGTTTATGTTTATGTTGCTCTTTCAGTTTCAGTTGCTGTTGCTGTGCTGATTCCCAGTGTGTGTGCGAGTGTGTGTGTGTGCACAGCTGTGCCATGCGTGTGTGTGTGTGTGTGTGTGTAGTCGTATAATTATGAGCAATCTACACGTAAAATTCTATAAAAACACAAACAAGCAACAAGGCTAAGAACAAGCAGAAAGTAAAGCAATAAATTTGGCATTTTATTTGTGCAGAGGATAACAGGAAAATTGCCAGGCAAGCCGGGGCAAGGATACGCCAAGGATACCTCAGCGCACACACTTTCGAATTTGTTGTTAATGTTTTAATTAATTTGTAAAATAAACGCGCTTTGGCATTTGTATGCGGCGAATTGCCAGATTACACAAAAAACTTCCATGGCTATAAAAAACTCCAAAAACCCAAACAATAACACGAGTTCGGCTTGTTTGGGCAGGGGGAGGATGTGCTAAAGGGGGGAATGGATGGAGTGGGTGAAAAGGGGGTACAGAGGGGTGCCTAGCAGCTGTGTAACTGAGTATCTGTAGTCGTATCTGTGTACAAAACAGATTTGCAGACGGGCGGACTAAAGACAGCAGACAGCGTACAAATAAGCTTTTGCAACAACTTTGATGGCGTTGCTGCTGTTGCCTGCAACAACAACAGCAACAACAACAACAACAACAACAGCAACAACAACAACAACAACAGCAACAACAACAACAGCAACAAAACTCATTGCACTTTAAATTGAAATCAGTGCGCGACAACGAAGAGGTCACATACAGCCAACACCAGTACAGCCTGGCTCAATCCACCCCCCACTACACCTCCCTTGCTGCCTAGCCATGTTGCCAGTTGATTTTTATACTCTGTTCCTGCAGGGAATAGGAGTATATTGGGTTTGCGAAATGTCTGTCTATCCCTCCGTCTGTCTGTGCGTCCGTCCGTCCGTCCATATGAACACAATTTGTTTCCACACCCTTGAAGCTAGAGCCACCAAACTTGGTACACAATATTGGTGTATACTATCAGTTTATAAAGTGTCAAGATCGCCCACCCACTCCTCCTAAATTTGGCGAAAACCTATATCTACCACATTTCTAAAGCTATAGTTATCAAATTTGGAATGCAGACTAATGTTAAGATTCCTGACAGATCTGCATCCAAAAATATTTGCCACCCACACCCCTCTCCATCCCCCACCAATCGTAAAATGCTATCCCCAGAACACGTTTTTCCCAGGGGTACATCTCCTGCAGTTTCATAGCATGAGTCATCAAATTTGGCACACAGACTAACGTTGACCCCCTGGACAAATCTGCATCCAAAAATATTTTCCACCCCTACCCCCTCCCCCGCAAATCTATATCACCCACACCTCTACAGATGGTTATCAAATTTGATATACAGACTACTGTTTTCTCCGCGTCTCTTTCCGAACCCACAAATAAGGAAATCATGCTGGACTGGGAACAGAGTATTCTGCTGTCGGATACGTCCAACTGCAACGTTCTTACTTGTTTGACTCGTCGTTGTTTTATTTTTCGCGCATTTTGCGGTTGACAGTTGACACAGTGCAGTTCAGAGCCGAGAAGAGGATTCAACTCTGGCAACTCTGTGGCCTGGCTTTGATTCCCAGCTTCCATCTCTCAGCCAGTTTCCCCCCCCCCTGTTCAGCTCCGAGTCTGACTGCACTTTTCTGGCAATTGGTTTTTTCGGTAAATGTTACAATGTTTAAGCTAAAATGTTGCCATTAAAACGCGCTTTTGGCGCGGCTCTTTTGGCCGCCTCGTTGTTTTTTTGGCTCATCTGCAGCGCTCCTCATTACAATTGCGCATTTTATATGGCAATTTGGTATTGGTTTTAAATATTTAAGCTTTGCATTTGTTGTTAAGCGTTAATTGAAGTTAAGCCAGACTGAAAAATTAGCCAGAAAACCAGAAAACCAAATAACAACATGCAATTTTAATGAAACGACAGCGAGGATTTAAGACTGTTTAAAACTAAATTTGATTTGTGCATGAGAAATGCGAAACTCTATTCGAGAACTACATCAATTTAAAGGATTTTAGGAAAAATATTGAAAATATTTTAATTTTTGACTAAGAAAGCTAAAATTGTCATAAAAATTAAATTAGAATTATGGAAATCAAGTCAATTTTGACAACTGAGTAGCTTTACAAGTCAAACTTTACATAAAAGAATAAAAAAAAGATATAAAGTTCTATACCAATGTTGAGGAGAAAAAACGTTATGTGATAGGTTTTAGGAAATAAAACTCAATTCTAATACAAATATTTCCTTTTGTTGGGATAATGAATGAATTCGCTTATTTCAAATGATTCAAGAATGTAATCAAATTTCAATGATTATCAATTTTGTAGTCAAATAAATGAATTCAAAATTTGTTAAGTCAACGCCCGAATGATTTGCATAGTCATTCAAAAATCAATCGTTTCCTTACAGCATTGAGGTGAATAAATTAGGCATTGAAGTTTAAATATAATAAACGATTATATATAGCAATAAACGAGTATTAAAAGTTCTAAAATAGGTTAAGATTAAGTTATAATGTTATTTCAACAAATTAATCACATTGCGTTACGAATTTCATCTACATTGATTTAAATTCATCTACATTGATCTAAATTCATCTAGCTGAAATTTGAATATTAATTGAAGAAAACAACAACTCAGCACGAGTTGTCTGTCATAAGTATCGCTTTAGTTTTGACAAAGTAACAAAGCTCTACAAATTGAAAAGACTTTAACAACTTTCTGCCCAAAAAGAAAATAACAGAATATAATAATAGCTTTTGATTAACTCATTTCCTGCAGAGCTCTTAGGGCTTTCTAATGCCAATTTGAACGCACAATTACACAATTCTACAAGATATCTGCGGCATATTGTCTGAATTGAAATTTATGCATGAGATTTTCACTCATTTCTCAAATGATTTGAGTAGCTGTTGCCCAACGCATCAACATTCAAATGATGCCCACCTACTGACCATAAGCCAGAGATGTAAATACTTAGAGATACAGATACAAATCAATACGAGCTGAAAACTTTCACCCCGAAATGTGGCTGCCACAAAAGGCAACAGCTACAGAAACTGGTTCGCCAATATTTCTCGTATTACCTCATGCCGGTCAACACTCAACGGGAGGGGGGCAGAAGTAGACAAAAACTTAATTATCGGCTGAATTTTATTTAAAATAGTAATCAAAGCTGGCGCATTATGAAACAGTTGAGTCCAAAACTGATTAATGTGCATTAAAAATGTAATCTACGAATACAAACAAATAAAAACAAAATACTTAACAGCAAAAAATCAAAGCAAATGAGTTTTAATTATTTTGTGTTTCCCGGCAATTTGTTTTATTGCTCGTTATAAAAAATATGTACGTTTCCTCTGCTTCTTCTCAACAACTCAATTTCGTTTTAAAGTGAAATGCGTTAATTCAGCTCAACGCCCACATTCATATCAAATAGTTGTTTAAATTGTGTCAGAGCCCACAAAATGCGGGTCAATTGAAATAACTTGAAGTAAGAAATAAATATAAATATTGCACTTGGGCCAACGAAGGTTAACTCTACTTTGAGTAGATCATTTAGATTTAAACTGAGTATGCAAGACAATTACCTATGAATTTAAATATCGCAACTAGACATGATTGAGAAATATCTGAATACAACTAAAGCGAGAGAACGATTAGTTTTTCATTTCAAAAAGGTTAGCAAACTTTTAGAAAGTTATGGAAAATGTAGTTGCAAGTTGAATATAATTAAATTTTAGTCTCTTTTATAAAGAAATATTGCATTAAATACACACAGGCTTGTTTCCACATTCAATTCAGATTATTCTGCCTCCACTTAAGGCTCACGTATACGGCACACAGACACAAACGTTTTGCGAGCTCAAAGCATAAGGCGTGAAACACACTAATACATGCACAACTTGCACTAATACAAGCGCGAGTAGATGGATTTGTTGTTGCTTAGCAATCAACTTGCATTTAAGGCCAGATTTCAATTAAATATTGATCCCGCAAGAAATATAGAATGTAGTTTAAAGTCGATTATAATTGTATTAATAACTATTGTATTAAGAACTATGGAATTAAAACGTTCCCCTTACTTGAAACTCATGCACACAGCACACGAATACGAACGTTTTAAGCTTCTAGCATAGCCTCAGCGAGAAACGCACTAATACATGCATAATTATCAACACATACACAGACAGGTAGATTGGGCTTGGTCTTAAAACGATTAATGCTTCGTAATTTACTAGAACTTGAAGCTTGATTAAATTAAATTTTGGCTTTTGCAGCTATTGAATGCAGCTCGAAGTCGATATTTATTTATATACCCGTACAATGGTCTTGCAGCAAACTGGCCTCCGGCCATGCCCCCAAAAGCCGCCGCTGCAAAAGCCAGACCAATGCCACACGCCCCGTTTTGAGTTCAGCTGAATGCACAAATGCAAAGCCACAACAAAAACCAGAAAAAAGTGAGGGTAAACAACAACAGCAACAACAAGAATGGCAACAAACTGTTCAATGTACAACAAACAGTCTCCAATGCTTAGCCATAACATAAATAATGGACTTTTGTTTAAAACCACAGTCGCCGCAACAAAAAACAAACAAACAAAAAAAATATAATAAATAAATAAAAATAAAATGCGAAATAAAAAGAAATGAAAAATCAAGGAGTGGGCAGTGGGGAGATTCATTTTGTTTATTTGCATGCACATATTTAATTATTTATATGCTTATTTCACAAATTATGCTCATCTGCCATTGGAAAAGGGCTTTTAAGCCTGGGCGAGGTTCTATTGTATTTGAGAAAATAATAAAAAACACAACAATATCATAATAATAATAATAATAATAATAATAATACTCATTTGTTTGTGAGCGGCTTTTGTGCGAAAAGTCTGATGCCAGAATTCACAATGAGCCGCTTGGACTTGGCCATTTGGCTTTTGGGGCTTTGTTCTGTGCCCAAATGGCATTGAACTGTAATGGCCAAAAGCCAGAGCCAGAAGAGAAAGAGGCCGGCGAGCCTCGTTGCCAAGTCTCTAAAAAGTCTCTTGAGTTTGTCTGCGCGATAATTTCTCAGCGCTCAAGGCCAGTGGCAAAGCAGTTAAGAAACTTATTAAGACATTTTTGGCACAGTCCAAAAACGTTAATTGCACTGCCACAATTAAAGGCAAACAAGTTTACCCAGCTCCGGCTGATAATGATTTGGGGCCAGGCAGGTTTCGTTGGGGTTTCTATGTCAGCCGACAGGCAGCTAATGGCCAAAACACAAGTCCAAATGTAAATCGAATCCCAGCCGTGGTGACAATTTAATAAACCCGAGATGGCCGCAGCAACAGTTTGTCTGAGAGTTGTCTGCCCTTTGGCATTGGCCCGGCCCCCCAACATCCCGTCTCCGTATAACTCTCTCCCTTTGTCCAGCCCGATTAGATTTGTTGGCAACTTGCTGGGGACTTGTGTCTCGAAGCGTTTCTATTTGCTGCTGCATTTTGCCGGCTCATTGCAACTTGGCCCGAATGCATTTTCTATACAAACAAACTGAACAACAACAACAAAAGCAGCAGCAGCCACCGCAGCAGACAACCGCAATTTGGTTTTATGCTTAATGCAGGCCAGGCACAGTGGTACCAAACCTATGCAAAAGTGGACAGATCTATGCATCAATTATTGGAATTTCAGTACTTGATATGTATACGAATATATTTCCCATTTGGGAATATTTTTCATTATGTTATTCATCGAATAACAATAGGTTTCAATAGGTTTTAAAATTTAGTACAGCTAGGTTTTAGGTTAGGTTAGGTAGAACCGGTTGACCACCACGTGGTGGTCCCCCATAGACCGAGCAGATCCTTAGTGATCCTGTAGAATTCGTGTGCGCTTTAGTCTGCAATCTTTCCTTGGAAGATATAGCAGGAAGTTAGTAAGTTTCTGGTTTCGCTTCTTGCACATAATTTTGTTTCTGCATCTGGTGGTGTTCCGCCACCTTGCACCAGCTGTAACCCAAGCGGATTCATCCAGTTCAGTATGGCGACTACAATGAGATTTGTATATTTGCTGCGTTCTCAAGAGGTAGCCCGACTCATCTTTTGCCAGGCAACACAGCTAGGTTTTAAATTCCGAAGAGTTTTGTCGGAAATGGGAACAGGCCCGATTCATTTCATGTATCTATTAAGAATGCCGATTTAAACTATGACATATATACAGAATGTGATTAATATGTTGACTAAACAGTATTTTGGATGCTGCCAAAGATGGGTTCTTCAGTGACCTTTCTTAGAATTCTTTTACTCACACTGTCCTAACATTCCATAACCATTCAGTTGATCGTCGGAATTTGGCCAAAGATCTGTCCTTTTTCAAGCGGATACCTGAGCCACTAAATCTACTTCCTTTCCTAAAACCATCCTTGACTCATCAACTCATCATCTACATCAACCGATCCTATTTGTATTTCTAAGCCTGCACTCAAGCCTAATCGATCTAAGCTAAGTTTATAAACCAAAATTCCTATGTTTCTATTATAAAATTTGTTTATTCTTAAAGATTCGACAGCGCACTAGTTTAATATTTAATAGTTTAATAGTAAATAACTATTTAAGAACTTATATTTTAATAACTTTTTTGATCAAATGATATATCATAAGTAATATATCATATCAGCGGAAATTTGTACTTAATAATTTTGCAGAAATGAAAGTAGAAACCCTTAAAATTGTAGTTCATTGATCAAAGTTCTTAACCCAACAAAGAGTGAGTGAAATTTTAGAGAAATTATTTATGTTTTTATTATTTTTTTTCCGCTTAAGCCCCAATGATATTGACTGATCGTTTCTAAGCAATATAACCTGAGTAACCTTAGTAATCGATTAATTAAGTAAAGAAAGAAACCAATTCAAACTCAATTCGAATTCGAATCAGAGTAAACCATTCAATTAAAAAGTGTAACCTTAAGGTGAAGAGTCAGGTTCAAGATATTTCATTTGAAATAACTTCAACTTTTATATGCATTTTAATCCCAATGACATTAGCTGAAACAGAACAATACTGCCAAAAAGAACCTTGGAATATACAACTAGTTAGAATACGTCAAGAGCGGAAACATGCCAAATAGTTAAACTTATATAAAACCCGTTTAAAATTCAGGAAATTTGATTAGATAGTGCTATAGACTGAGTGAGGTTTGGGACCAGTGTGCAGCTGATGTGACTTCTGTCCTCAGTTATAGTCTGCAGTTGGATGGCAACAACAACTTACCATTTATTGGCTTTATTGACTTTTGTTAGGTTCTCGTTTCGTATACGTTTTTTGTTGGCCTTACTGCGAGTATCTTTGGGATGCGGTTGCCGCTCTAGTGGCAAAAGTCGACAAGTTATTTAGCCGTTTTCTTTTTTGTATTTTTTATTTATTTTCTACAGTTGTGGTTTTGCTGTGTTTGTTCTCGTATAAAAATAAATAAAGCCAACACGGCCAAATCAGTAAAAAAGAGCGGGCGGTGCAACTCCAGCCAGCTCGCAGGACAAAACGGCTAAAACAACAACAGCAAAACAACGAAGAAGAAGAAGAAAAAAAACTGGAAAGTTGTTTGGTCAGTTGGCAGTCAGTTTAGCCAGCTAGCTGCCATATTTAGCTGTGATTGTGAGCCTTAGCCACATAATAAACTATATAGAAATCACTCAATTGGCAGCCGGGCCCAAAACTGTAAATTTGATCTAGCTAGAGAGCTTAGAGCAACAAAAACAAAAGTGTGTCAGTGCAGGAGATGCGTGTGGCAGGCAGCTAGATACAGGCACACAGCTGCAGATACACAGATACAAAGATACACGGATACAGATACACAGATACAGATACAGATACAGATACATAGCCGCGCAGATCGAGCTGCTGCTTGCTGCTCTTGAGTTCAGTTGAGGCAGCGTGTTCTGCAACTTGAAACTCGGTTTGTTTTCCGTTTCTGTTGTTGTTGTTTCGGGTGAAATCTGGTTTTCAGTTTTAGCTATATTTTTTCCTCTTTTTTAAGCGCTTTTGCATTTGCATTTGAACGCTGTAGCTTGAAGTTGAATCATCCATCGATTTCAGGCGCGTATCTTGCAGATACTTTTGCACTTTTGTCGCTGCCTCGCTTGCAAATGCTGCTTTTTTCATTTTATTTCTTTTTTTGGGTCTTTGGACTCTCAATTTGACACTCGCTCCCAAAACCGGTTCTTGGCGCGGTTCAGTTTTCAGTGTCATGCCTCACAACTCAACGCAGAGCGCAATTAGTTAAAGTGCCATAATTAATATGAGATACACTCGTCTAATGATCTTAACTGCATTACTTACAATTGATTTACGAGCGCGTGCGTGCGTTTCCTTTAAGCCAAATTTATGACAGCTGCTCCCCCCCCCTTTCCACTTACGTTGCCAGCTACGTTTTAACCTCAAGATACAAATGCGAAAGTGAAAGTAGCCGAAAACTTGCACTCCAAACAGCCAAACACTCGAACATTGTCTGTCTCCAGACCCAAGCTCAGATCTCAGACCTCAACTCCGAATCCGACTCCGACTTCGACTCAAACTAAGACTTAATATTTGTATCTGTATCTGTGTCTGTTGCTGCGCTTGTATCTGTATCTGTATCTGTGTCTGTCGCTGTTAAAGTGATTTTATTACTGGGCACGCTGTTTTCTTTGCTCTTTTGTTTCGCATGCTTCAAAATATAAATTAAATCCTATGCACAACCAAAAAAACAGGCCAACACAACCGTCTAACAAGAAATACCGAAAATTTAATACCCTCGCTTCAGGTAGAGCAGCCGTGCAAGATAACAATCTGGTAATCTGATCTTGTTAAATAGTAGGGAGTGTTAAGCCAGAGTAATTAAATTTCTTAGTTAACTTTAACTAGATATACCCTCAGTTTCATAATTCGTAGTGTATGAAGTTTACAATTGTTGGATAGTTGATTATAAGTGAATTATGATCTTCTTGTACTTCAAAGGATTTTATTCTTAGCTTGTGTAAGGATATACATTAGATGGATACATATATATTTATGTATACATATCTATTTCACGCAAAAAAAAATGTATATAGATATAAATCACATATTATTATTATATATACACATATATATATTATATATACACATATATCTAGCTATATATTTTATTTAAAATATAATTACTTAGTTCAAATATAAGCGGCATCATAAACAGTCGAACTATCAAACAGTCTGGCAACTTCACGCATTTTACAACACTTGAAAACTATCGTAAAAATATTTCGATAGTTGAGCGATATCCACTAACTATCGATTGTTTTTTTCGATTTTTGTATATCGAACATGGTTTTTTGCATGTATTTCAATATTTCGGCAATAAAGTCTTCCTCCTCCACCTGAAATCGACTCCTTAATTTGTTCCGCGTGTTTTAGAACCAAAGCCAACATACACAGTGCTTTTTTTATGCGAGAATTACCCAAAAATGGTACTTTAATCATTGATTTGTCATCTCATTCAAAAATCTATCGATTGAGTTTTTTAGAAAATGAATATCGCACAAAACGAATATTTCAGAATTTGAATAAAAGAAAAGTCCTCCTGATAAGGTTATTATACTTTTTCTGGAATGGGAAATGACTCATTCAAAGCTTTAAAAATGTGATTCTTCTGATATGATCTTCTGATCATCAGCATATCTTTCCCATGTAGCGACACGCTTAGCAACTATCAGACAACTTGCCTGTTTTCTTCACCCTGATCAGGAATACTAGACATAAAATCTTTATGTCATTCCTGCTTTGCTGCGTTACACACTTCGTAAAATATGAAAAATACCCTCGGCAAGGGTATCAAAATGATTACAACGATTTATATGTAGCCTCTGCCGGGCAACGTGAGTTCAGCATCACGTTTCCTTTTTATTGCTGGATGTTTTTATATTTTTGTAATATTTGTTGTTGTTTTCGTTGTCGTTGTCGTTGTTGTTTTCATTTTTCATTTTGGGAGCTGTTGTAATTTTTGTTGTTGTTATTTAATGATTTAAAGATTATGCACGCTCCGACAGGCGTCCAAGCGGTCGCTCGGCCGCCCTTTTCCCCGGCCCCGCCACACGGCCCAACTTCAGTTTTCAACTCCTGACGTCCCCAGCAAAACTTTCGCTTTTTACACCTTTTTTTGTTGTTGCAAAAATAAAAGTAAATGCCCCCCAAAAAAAAAAGAAGAAATGAGAGAAAAAATTGTGTAAGAGCATGTTAATTTGGAGCGAAGGTTGAAGGTGTTAAAATTGCAGATAACAGTCGCGGTTTGCCGGCTTCAGATCCGTTTTGGGTTCGGGATGCTGCACGGATGAGGAAAAGCCGAGGGGAAATGCCCGGATAACGGTTTGATGTGGGCGTGCTGCGGGAAAGCTCTATTAAGTAGCGACATTTAAGTCGGAATGAGCATAATATAAATATATTTATTTATTTACGAAGGCAAAACCGTGCTTAATCGAATCAAAAAATATGATATAAGGAAAAAACAGGGAGTAAGAATTAAAAGCCTAAATGAAATTACAATTGAATCTAATAACGACAGCAGACGTTGGGGAATATTAGAACCTAGTTATAGCAAGATAGTAAAGAGTTAGTTACAAAGAAAAACCTAAAAGAAAGACAGTAGGAATTAAATCTCCAGCACGAGGGGGGAAGTTTTAGTAGCAGTCTAACTATATACCATCCGGGCTTAAGCTCATTTGGTTCGAAACCGGAATGCCAGCTGTTGTCCTACTCCGAACCGAAGACTGAATCGAACCAATTGTCCAAAATATAGAAGAACCTTAGCCAGAACCGAAACATTTTATGCTCAAAAAAGGTTCGGTTCAAGAAAAGTTATTTTCCTTATCGAAAAACCAGATTCACAAATCGAAGCAAGATATGATACATTGGTTCGCTTCTTTATTTTTTTTAAAAACCTACATCTACATTATGTTATGTGGTACTTTATAATGTAAATGTAATATTACGGAGCAGGGGAAGACAGAAACTGACAGCAGACAGTATTGTTTCGCAGCGTTATGTATGTATTATGATTGAAAATATATAACATCCATTTGTAGAATGAAATAGTGAAGAAGATTTCCGTCTTTGTTTTAAAAATGCATGTAGTTGTCGTGATAAGCGAACAAGAGATCTATTTATTTGTTCTCCTCGAGCTGTATAAGTAAACAACAAGGAAACATATTTACTTGAAACATCAAGAACAGCAACAATGAAAATTCAGTTGAATGACGCACAAACGAACTCGTCTGGATAATTGAGCACAGTTCTAATGCACTTGAGCTAGTAAATATACAAACAATCATAGTCAGACACGGCTCAAAATTTGACATGACAGCAATAACAAAACCTAATTTGCTTTAAACAATAAGCCAAACAATTTAGCTTGACATAGTTTTGCAATTATATGGAATAGATAAAACACAATTAAAATTGTGAAACACGATTTGCTCTTGACTCAACTGGAAATCGTCGTTGTCAAATGTCAAATGCTCAGAGGCGTGCTATATATGTATGTAAGAATTTTATATAATGGAAACGTTTTCGAAAGATAGCGCGCATCCAGCCAAATACAGATACAGATACAAATATAGATACAGATACCAAGGCAAAAAAAATACAAAAATACAAATAAAGAGCTACAATAATTTTTGTGCAGTCATGAGAAAAACTGGTTCCTTCGTTCTGGCGCAACTATAGATAAATATTTATATATTTATAGTAATAAATGCGTGGGAAAATAACTAAAAGCCCATATAAAGTCGCCAGTAAGTACTCGTAGTACGAGTATCTCTCGGAAGAACAACAATAAAAACTGAACAGTCAGAGTGTGGAGAACAAAGGGCACAAATAGCACAATAGCACTTACACACTTTTGTACCTGGGCAAAACTGTGATTCAAGATCTGCAATTACAGATAAAGCGAAACTCATTATAATCAAAATGAGTTATAGAAGCGACTGAAGTAAGGCTAACCAAATTAACCCAAAATCCAACATAAAACATTAGAGATGAGCGATAGAATTATGTTATAGTCACAGTTACAACTCCGAGTGATTCTTTGATAAATAACTGTGGTAAATATTACTGAGAGTCTGCTCTATATATAAAATCTTTCTGTTTCCAAATTTTAGCATATACCTTGTAAAGATATCCAAGATATTTCAAACAAACTCACATATTCTAAGTTAGGTTATGCTTTTAAGGTGTTGACTGAATTTCATTAAAATCGAACCACTATATCTTATAGCTGCCATAATATAAATATAATACAATATAAGTACTTTCTGCAAGGTTATATAGTAGCTTCGGCACCCGAAATATAGCTACTCATTCTAGTTTTTTATAATTTTCTTTTCACACACCTGGCGGAACAGTCTTTCATAGATGATGAACATCTGAATATGCTCTGTGACTGTTAATATCGATATTGCACTGTTAATATTAACAGTTATTAATATGGAGGCTGTGATTGTTAATCCCACGACTGTAACTGTTATCAGGACTGCTAGTGTTGTCGGTACTGCAGTTGTTAATATAACATCAGGGACAGTCTTGTGGTCTGTTTCTGCTTTCGGGTCTGCCACTGTTAAAAGCTCGACTGTATACTGTTAATATCGATATTGCACTGTTAATTTACCAGTGATTAACATCGAGACTGTTACTGTTAATGAAACGACTGTAACTGTTATCAGGACTGCTAGTGTTGGCGGTACTGCAGCTGTTAATGAAGACAGTGACTGTTTTGTGGTCTGTTTCTGCTATCGGGTCTGTCACTGTTAAAAGCTCGACTGTACACCTGTTACTCTCGATATTTACACTGTGACACGATATTTGTCTCAGCACAGGTACAACAACGATATTGCTCATGTCCACTTGTACAACACACAAGCAAATAATGACTACGACCTTTTAACATAAACTTTAAATTAGAGCTCTTGTTTTATATATGTATGTTGTCTCTTGCTTTTCTTGGAAATGCTGTCAACCAACCTATGAAATGAATTTTTACACCAAAATGTTGGTGGTGATGGGCTCGGGTCACGTCTAGGCCGGAGACTACGTTGGGTTCGGTTGCTGGAGAGTCAAATCAAGCAAGAAATTTGTTACTGACATCAAAATTACCATCATTATAATGTCTGCCTGCCCGCCTGGGCCCCAGTCCCAGTCTCAGTCTCAGTCCCAGCCAGCGTCTAACACGAAACAGGAAGAGACATGGCCGGCAAAACGGCAACGAATGCGGCGCAAAAAGGCAAAAAGCGATGTGCGGTAATAGAAAATGTCGAAATAGACATGAGTAGCAATAACAACAACAACAACAACAGCAGAAACAGCAACAAAATCAGGGGCTAAGCCAAAAGCAAACATGAAACATGATGAAGTGAGAATTGTTTGGTGAAAATTGCTCGAATATGCAATACCCTGGCTTAAAGTACTTACTTACAAGTCGGTACTGCGTAGGGTGTTGCCATCTCATTGTTGCTGTACATTTAAGCTAACAAGACTATCGATAATAATCGATACATCTCTAAATATAATCTGTCCGAGCTACCCTTTGACACCCTTTTTCTCTTTAAAAGGTACTTCCTTTGTAGAATGGATTGATAGGTACATCTGCAACCTTTCTGTTAACTTTCGACTACAATAGATAGTCTTTCATCTAATTGTCGCAATTTAGAAACATTTGTCATATGAATCTTTGTCAATCCCTAAATAGTAGATCTATAAAGTGGGTACTACTTTGAGCGGTACCAGCTCGTGCTAACGCTTCTCTATCAATTATGATGGGTAATTTCTTACCAGCTAAGAAACCTATCAAAAACTGTCATAGAGATCTTTCCTCTCACATTTTAGACACACTTATCATAGCCCTTATCACATTTCTACAGGGTATATGCATGAAACACGAGCGCTGAGACAAAGGAGCGCTTGAATGGAAATGTAAATGGGGATTGGAGTGATCGATGATGCCAGAGGTGAGAGTTGAAGCTGAAGCTGAAACTGACTGACAGCCAACGTTACCAAGAGTTACAGTAACTGGAAATGGTATTGGAAATGGGAATGGTGTTGGAAGTGCAAGTGGAATTGGAATTGGAACTCACCTGCGCATGATGGGCAGCGGCAACGTGAAGCGTCCATCACTCATCAGCGGGGCGGCGCCGGGCAGTGGCACCGTCGATATCACGGGCGTTAACAGTGGCACGGGCACTGGCATGGGCGCGGGTGGTGGCGGCGGCGGCAGCTGCAGCGGCATCGGTGCGGCTGCCTGCGGAGGAGGCGGTAAGGGCGGTGGTGCGCCCCCCGGCAGGGCGCTGTACGGCGGCGGGTAGTGACTGTGCAGTATGTCCGGCAGCAGGGCGCGCGCCAAGCCCAGGGCGGCGGGATGCGGATGTGGGTGGTGCAAGTGGGGCGGCGGATGCCGCTCCACGTGATGGCGACGCGGATGGTGGGGCGGCAGCTGTTGCAGCTGCTGCTGTTGCTGTTGCTGCTGGCGGCGTTCGCGACGCTCGCGGCGACGCTGCTCGCGTGTGCGCAGCTGCTGCTGCTGTTGTTGTTGTTGCTGCTGCTGCTGCTGCTGCTGCGACTGCTGCTGGGCGCTGCTTAGATCATCGGTTTGGCATTCGGTTGAGGTGAAAGTGCGTGGGGGGGGTGTTGCATTCACATTGATTACTTTAACACTGTTATCAGCACTGCTCACTTTCACATTCACATTCACACTCGCATTATTATTATCATTGGAATTATTATGAATATTATTATTATTATTGCTCACACTGCCACTGGCACTGGCTGCAACATGTTGCACATCCACATGTGCATTATTATTTAACTTATTCTGTACACTTGCACTTAACACTTTGCCGCCTGGCACACAATTATTGATGGCAACAATGCTGTTGTTGTTGTTGTTGTTGTTGCTGTTGTTGCTGCTGCTGATGTTGTTGTTGTAGTTGTTGCAATTAACCACACAAACGCCGTTGTTGTTGTTAACAATGCTGGACTCTGCTGCTGCTGTTGTTGTTGTTGTAACTGTTGCTGTTGTGGGCGACGCGACGCAAACCTGCTTACCGTTATTAGTACCGTTATTGTTGCTGCTGTTGTTGTTGTTATTGTTGTTATTGTTGTTGTTGTTGTTGTTGTTCACTTGTATCGTTAGACTGGGCTGACGCTGACAGGACTTAGCAGGAACAGCAATGTTGCTGATGCTTTTGGCATTGTTGTTGTCGCTGTCGCTGCCGTGGCTGGCTTTCAGAAAGACGCTGCTGCTGCTGCTGGCGCTTGCAACTGTTGTTGCAGTTTGTGTTGCTGCCGTTGCAGTTGCTAGCGGCGTCTCTGCAGCCACATTTAAACGCATCGTATCGATATCGATATCGCTATCGTTATCGTTATCGCTATCGTTTGGCGCCTGGCTCAGGCGATGCTCAATGAGACTTTCACTCGCGCGAAATTCGGCATACAAACGTTCGAGTTCTGCCAAACATTTATTGGGCCGCAGCGCGTCGCTGCTGCCGCTTCTGCTGCTGCTACACGCGTTGCTGTTGTTGTAGCGCCCACGCGACAACCACGACGTCAGCGTATTGTTATTGTTGTAGCTGTAGTAAATGTTTGCGCTGCTGTTCGTTTCTGTTGTGCACGCGCCGAACGAACTAGATAGACTGATCGCTGCTGAGTGTTGCTCATTTGAACAACCACTGGCCGCAATGGCGCTCTCCGCTGGCGCTCTCAATGCTGTGTGCTGCTCTCTAGCGCTGGCACAGTGACTGCGACTGCGACTGAGCGTGCAGTTGAGCGCTGCTGCAGCACAGGAAACAGGTTGATTGACCTGCACTCCGGCTGCGGCTGTGGCTGCGACAGAGCCTGTTTCCTCGTTTATTGTTGTTGCCATTTCTTGCTCATCGCCAACGTTGTCGTTGTCGTCTTCGTCTTTGTCTTTGTCTTTGTCGTTGTTTTCATTGATAATGCAATTCGCGCTGTTGTCTCTTTGATTTTCTGCGCTTTGTTGTGATCTTGCATTCGTCGTTGTTGGCTTTTGTTTTTCACTCATTGCCGTTGTTGCCGTTTCTGTGTCGTTTATTGCTGGCGTGAATAATGCGCAGTTCTGCAGAGAGAAAGAAAGAAAGAGAGAGAGAGAGTAAGAGAAAATGTCAAGTTTGCATTAGCCAAATGACAAGATTTAAGTTTCAAGCGCTAATTAATGTTAATTGCTAGGAGATTAGCCAATGGCCAAAAAAGGTGACAGTAGCCACACAGTCTAAGCCGCCAGTAATGGGACCCGAGGATGTGGCACAGAGCACCCAACAGGCGCATAAATGTGCGCTTAATTGAATTAATTAAGCCAACGCATAAACATAAAATCGTCACAAGTAATTGTTACTCTTGTTGCTGTTGCTGTTGTTGTCTGTTCCTGCCTGGCGTCTGCATGTTTGCTGATAAAGTTATTGCCTTGTTGTTGTTGTGGCTGCATGACTTACTCTCTCCCTATCGCGCTCTCACTCTAATTCCGCACAGGCGACTGCCTCTGCGTTAGAGATGGGCGCGTGACGCAAAATATTGTGACCCCGATTGTGCCTAAAGCTTTGCGCCCTTTAAAGCACGAAAAAGCCCGTACAAGCACAAGCATACAATTTTTAAAAAATTTATCTCTCTAAAAATATTGCTAGAGATCAAATGGCAGGTTATATAAAAAGATCGTGACCCCGCTTGTGTTCAAACTGTCCTTAACCTGAATTTTAAGACTCCAAGTAAAACCTCTTAACAATTATCTTTTTCAGAATAACCAAAGAGCTCAATCGATATAGAAATTTAATTGTAAAAAGTACTAGAGAAACATGGTGACCCCGTGACTGTCTCAAATTGTTCGCCCTTAAACTGCATTTCCAGTGTACAAAAGGCGACACATAAAAGATTCTTGATTTATGGCTAGAATAAGCAAAGAGGTCAATTAGATAAAAGTTCCAAATTATAAATTACTTATTTTAATTATTGTTTTGACTGCTTTATGCCCTCTCTAATCTGCACACAGTAACGAACCCGAACGCCAGCTCGCCCCAAATAATCTCCTCATCTCCCAAAATGCTCATCCACACAATGGGGGGACTTATACAACTGTGTGTGCGTGTGTGAGTATGTGTGTGTGAGTGTGGGTTCTAATTATGTTACGCTGTGTTACTTGCATTAATTACGTCACAGAAATATAATGTGATTTACTGTTAGCCCCAACTCGTGCTGCTGCTGCTGCTGCTGACTTATTGTTCTAGTTGCTGGTGTTGGCTCTGTCATTGTTGTTCTTGTCGTTGTTGTTGTTGTTGCTGTTGTTGCTGTGCAGTCTTGTGCAATGTGACTGCGATTGCCGCTGATTGTTGCCGCTGGTTGCAATCAGAAAAGGCCCGCCCCACAGAGCCACAATCTCCAAGCTAACGGTGCAGGTCGAAAAACGTTAACAACTTCATCATAAATGTTTTGTCATGGGTTATTTTCTGCATGCACCATGCCTTTTGCAGGTTATGTTAGGCTTCTGACGGGCACTAATTAAAGTAGTGGTTGAATTAGGCCAAATGTTCAAGCGATCAACAGCAGATTTATAATGTGATCTTAAGAAGTGCCTAAAACTTTATTTTCGTACATTTTATTTTCTATATAATGTTGCGAATTTTAAAACCGGTAAAGTTCCGAATAGGTACTGCAACACCCCTAAGCTTTCATATTGCCTGCCGATTGCAACCCCTAAAGACTTCCCCCTTCGGCATCAACCCTACACGATCCGCACATATGGCAGTACATACTTATATGGCAAGGGGCATATGGCACACATACATACATATTATTTATTTAAATACATTTACAGTTCTGTCTTTGTTCTTTGTTTATCGCTTTGTGGTCAATTTTCCATTTCACTGGAAAACAACAAAAACACAAGTGAGAACGTTAAACAGTTACCGACTGCAATATATGCTGTTAATAGTAAATATTATAATAGTTTTACTCTTTTGCGGTGTCCTAAGTGGAGATGGCAAGAATGTTTGTGGTATACTCTTTCAGGGATATTAACAGTAGACCGTATACCAAATTTGCTGACTCTAGCGTGAATATTGTGAGTTTTACAAATATTTTCTTATTTTTGGGGGAGCATGACAATGAAATCTAAAACACTTGTCTACACAACGAGTCGTAAGAAATTAAAGTTAATACGCACTGACAGTCATTGCACAAAACCAATACACTCATTTTCCCTTTGGGAACAGAGTATAATTATGATAGGGGCATACAAATAAATTTAAATGCATATTTACGAGTATTTTGTAATCACTCGTCCCAGTGGCAACATAACGGCACGACCCTCAACACACACCCCACACCAATACCCTGCACCCGTTACCCCTACCCCGCTCCCGCACACTCTGCTTAAACCGATACCGATACCAATTGCGATGCTGATGCTAGGCGACATCTGGCGCTCTCTTATCGAACTCGCGGGTGGCACTCAAGGGCCTAAGTGAAACATTAGCTCTTATCGGTCGCAGAGAAGCTGTCAATGGGGGTCGATAAGAGTGCCCCGCCCCGGCCCCGCCCCGGCCCCCGCAACCGCCGAAAGCAGCCTTGACATCAAATTTGATGGCGCCACATTAGGCGTCTGAGTGCGTGCAGTTGGGGTTGTTGCGCCACAAAGGTGACAATTTTATGAGGCGCCTACAAGACACCAGGGATGGACATAAATCGTATGTCAGCCAGCAAAGCATCTGACTGTTAAGTCTACTAAACCTATATTTATATGGTGATAGAGTAGATGAATGATATAAACTATTTACGGGTATATAGTATTGAAATTCCGTATAGGTAATACTAAACCTATACTATTGATTTGGCGATAAAGTTGATGAATGTTATTAACTATTTACGGGCATATAGGAACCTTTTGATTTCTCTTCTCGTATTAGAGATATAATATCAAAGTATCGTGAAAAAATATCAATATTAATTGATAGATCTGCTGGTGTAGCTAGTAGCTACTTTCCCCGGCAGATCTTTAAGAATCGCAGTGGTCTATCAAAAAGGTTTTTATGTAATATAATTTCAGACAATTCACTTAATACCTATGGAAATCTGTTGCATTGATTGAAGCTATAATAAAAGTCGATAAGAATGTTCTTGTTGTGCTGTAAACTAAAGTTCTAAGCAGAATTTCATCCAAGCCCTTAGGAGAAAATAATCATTTTAAAATCTTCCTGACTTCGGCAGATTGATAATGTCATTTCGTAGCTAATTTTATATAGAGAATATTGAATATTGTATGATACTTTTAATGCAGAAGAACCTCAAGGAATACTCATATGATTTAAAATCAAAATTAAGTACTATCAAAAATACTCTAAGGCCTTTGGTCTTACTTCCTGGTATTCGCCAGACTTCTCAAATAGATGTTCTTCACATAACTTATTTTCGCTCTTTCCTGTCATCAATATGGGTATATTTGTTTATCGATAGCTCACCTGCGATATGTAATCATCCGTAAAGGAGCGCACCAAACGCTCAGCGGGAACATTTGCCGTTAGTTGAAGTTGGTCGTCGTCATTATCATTGTCATCGTCGTCGTTATCGTTATCGTTATCGTTATCGGTTGCTTTAGTTGTAGGTTCTGCTGGGGATCGTTGCGATCTATCACATTGAAGATTGTTCGGCTGGACACGAGCCAGGCTCGCCCGGGCCGCGCCCACGCTGGAGACGGCGGCCTCGTAGAGGGACTCGTACGAGGGCGGCTCCTTGATGGCCGTGACCGCCGAGGAACACCATTGGGTGAGTGTGTGGGCCGGACTGCCGTAGTAGGAGGGATACGAGTAGCGGTTCCTCTGGCCACCGACCGCCCCGCCCGTCCGGCTCGTCTTGGCCGCCGCCTCGAAGGCGCAAGCACTTAAACTAAAATTTGGAAAAGGCACGGGAAGAGCTGCTGACGCTGCTGTTGCTGTTGGTGGTGCTAGTGGCAAGGATAGTGGTGCTAGGTGGCTCAGGGCAGTGGTGCTGGTCTCGTAGCTGCTGTGCGACTTGCGCAGCTTCCGATTGAGCCGCTCATCGTCGTCCTCCTCATCCGAGGAGCTGGGCAGGGACGTGGTGCGCTCGTAGGGCGTCCAGAGCATTGAGGAGAGCGCCTCCTCAACGTCCGGCGGCCGATGCTGGCGGTTCGAGGGCGTGGCCATTGCTCCATGGCTGGGCGTGTTGCGTTCCGACAAGGACATGGCTGCCGTCTGGACATCGCTCACTGTTTAGGCTCCTTGCTGTGGTGGGCGGCGGGTGGTGGCGGCAGTTGGCAGCATGCTGAGCTGGCCCCCTGCAAAAACAGAAGACCAAAGAAGACGCAACTGTAAATTGCCGTTGTGTTTTGTTTCAGCCAGAAACTTTTAACTAAGCGAATGGCTGACAAATTAAACGCTTAGAAAATGGCCCAAATTGTTCGAACTAGCAAAGTTTTGCCCGGAGCTTGAGCCCTTTTATTTTCCAATTTGATAAATTGCGATTAAAGCATTTAAAAGCCAGCAAAAAGAAGCAAACGCTGCTAAAAATGCTGTACCGTAGACTGCTCGACTAGAAACTACCCTGTACTTAGTTTTAAAGTACTCAAACACATATTCAGTCTTAAGAATTAGATATGGAAAACAATCGTGTGGGGTATCGATAGTATCGATGGTTTTTCACTATCGATACACTCGAATTTCATGATAATCCAATAAGTTTACGTTTGTTAAAGAATTGATATAATAAAGCACATTTCTATCACCCAATTCTCATCCTGCCTTCTTTTGTATACAAAATTGTTCCATATTATCATAAATATAATCTGAAACTATCAATACTATCGAGGGGAGTTAGTGCGCTCAAATAGGTATGATTTTTTTCGAATTTGGTTGCCATTAAACTTCAACTTATTTTCTTATTTTCGAAGTAGCGTTCGGAGATATCTAAGATTTAAACAAAACTTGTTCTGCATATGGTATTCAAGAGCTCACATACAAAGTTTCAGGACTCTCAGCCTAGCTCTCCATGATCGACAGTCCCCAGTCCCCAGTCTCCCTGATAGTTTCAAAAATATCATTTTTGTAGATCGACAAGCCTTCTGTGTATCCATCCCTATACACAGAAAGACTTTGATGCTGATCTACAAAAGATATATTTTTGAAACTACCAGGAAGGTATTTTTCTGCTTTTACAACTTTATTGTACACTTTTGCCAATTTTTTTGACTATAGGTATTAAAAAATGAAAACCGAAACGTAACGAAACGAAATACGCCACCAGACATGAAAAACAAGCTTCCGTTTTGTGGGAAAAATATATGCAGAAAAGTTTGCGACGCAAAACTTTTTGGCAGCCTCTTTTGCCCGTAGGGGAGTGCCCCTTCCATGGAAAAAACTTTGGCCCCATACACACACACACAACATACACACACACACACATTCATAGATAGTTCGTATATAGGCTGCAGCAATGGCTGAGACTGCGTCTGATGCTGCTGCTGATTCGGTTATTCGGTTATTCGCATTAGAAAGACTCACTCAGCCAAGTTTAAAGTTGACTGCCAATTCAGTTTGGGCCCAGAAAATGGCTTAACAGCCATTGGACTAAACGGGGAGACATTGAAACGGAAATGGCTGCCCATAGACGTCACTTGAAGCCGTTGGGTGCCGTTACAGATGCCGTTGCCGTTGCCGTTGCTGTTGCTGTTGCTGTTGTTCCTAGCTGCCATTCTGCAGCCACATTGAATGCACACAGAATGCACTAAAAGCAACGTTTATGCGTTGCATATCCTGATAAGGATAACATCCATAAGACTGCTAACTCACCAGGGAATATGAAAAAGTCTCAAAAACGATTGCGTGTTTGTTACTGCCGAGGGAGGTAAATCAAAGAATTTATCAAGATATGGTATGAAAATTACAGTAAAGCCTAAGTTAAGGATCATTATAACGCTTCATCACCATTTATGTAGAAGAATGCGTCTGTTCTAAACTATTAGTGTAAATATAGAGATATAGAGAATATAGAGCGATTGAGGTTAAATAAAAGAATATTACGTTTAAGAGTGTTATATCTTGATAAGTCGAAGATCAAATACATATCCTCCTTCTTTAGTATTATAAGTACTAGTAGTTCATACAGGGATTATATGAGGTGCTTTCAGCTTTGACAGCACTCAAAATTAATGTTAAGACAATCCCGATCTCGACACTTCATAAATTGAGGGTATACACCAACAAGTGTATCAAGTTTGGTTGCTCTAGCTTCAAGGGTGTGGAAAAAATAACGTTAATACGGACAGACGGACACTTCGCAAACCCAATATAGTCTTTTACCCTCCGGGAACAGAGTATAATTAGAAATTATGTTTAAAGCACATTTATGTGGTTAAGACAAGTCCCACTCAAGTTTTTTTATAACCTTATTTTTAATTACTATAGAAAGAACGTCGATTCAAATAAAGAAATCTACCCAGTTGAGATTTGAAGATCCAGTTCAATCTGGTAACAATAAATAACAAAGAAAAGTTTTTTTTTTAAATTTCCCAATACGCGTTCCCTTTTCCGACAACTTTTCATTTCGATTCGTTTATGATTTGAGTTCATGTTTTTGATAGAAATGGCTAACGATTTTGCTACTTTGAAGAAATGTTCTTATAGTTTTCAGTGCACTAGCTTAAAGTATATACAATTTTAGATTTTTGGATTTTTCGCCGTGCGGAATTAAGAACCGCCTCTTTCGATTGTGCATGATTTAATCGAAAAATGTTTCCTTTTCCGATTGTGATTTAGGTTAAGTTCGTAAGTTTGAAGTTCTTATCGCGTTAGGGAGCACCGCATAAACCCACAAACTAGTAACCCACACAGAGACCACATCCTTTACAGCACTCTGGCTGTTGGCTGCCACTGAAGCTGAAGTTTTATGTGTTGCATATCCTGAGGCGCTTCGCTGTTCTAATTTTTCTCCTTTTCTGCCGTTTTTGTTGTTGGCCTTTCTTCTTCTTCTTGGCATTTTTTTGGTTTTGGTTTTGGCCGGCATTGAAGGCGATGTTTTTGTTATGCTTAAATAAAGATTTGTGTTAGTGTGTTTTATTCTTTGGCTCTGCTCTGCTCGGCTGTTGTTATTGTAATTGTTGTAAGTGTTGTATGCGGCGCACTTTCCTTGTGTTTGTTCACCAAGTTTATGTGCATTTCTGGCCTTCATTGTTGTCATTCCCATTGTTGTCGCCTGGCCAAAATGAAGAAAAGTGCCAGCCAAAGCCAAACACAAAAGGCGGCCACGTTGAAAGCCAGCGCACAAATTAATATGTGCAACAATTGAGTGTGTGTGTGTGTGTGTGTGTGGGTGTGTGTGTGTGTGTGTGTATCTGTGTGTCTGAGTGTGTGTGCTTAAGCCTTGTTATATGCATGTTACCTACTTTTGTGAGCTTTTAATTAACAACAAGCTTGCGCCCTGCCAAACCCTCAACAAAGAACCAAAGCAAGAGCCTTGAAATTCACACACAGAGTCCTTGTGCGACTTTCGTGCGGCATTTTCTTTGCTTTTTTTATGCCTACAAATATTATATGAAAATTATTAAAAGCAGCCTTAAGGATTGCATTAGAAAACGATGCCTAGATTTGGCCCAGGCTTAAGTGCGGATTATGTGCCTAAATCCTCTTTCAGCTGTCTGTGTGTGTGTGTGTGTGCCAAGGACCGATATATGTCAACTAAAGCAGGCTATTTTTGATTTCCTAAATCCTTTTTTAATAAACATCAAACTGAAGCAGAAGAAGAAGGAACAGCTTCGGCTTAAATATCCTTGCCAAAAGTATTTTTGTTTACAAAACAACTCACTTTTCTACAGTTTGTGCAGCTGTAGGATATAGGATAAAGATTTTAATCAAATTTATCCAGATTATATAAAAATATGAAAACATTAAATAACAAACAAAAAAGTTTTTCCCACAAAAGCTAATTTTTCTCCCAATTTCTTATCTGAAAACTATAAGATATAATCGTCCGATATTATAACTTTGATTTGGTATGTTTAAAAAGAATATACTCAGCAACAAACCAATTTTACTCACAACAACAATTGCTAGCAAAAAGATTATAAATATGATCTGAGCATATTTTCATTAAGTTTTCCTAAGCTAAAAAGCTGAATACTCTGGGGATCCGTATATATTACAATCTCTCTAATTGCTGCTCACAATTCATAAGTCTGTCAACGGAATCTGAGCGGACTTTAAAGACATTCCTTACAAGACCAACAGCTGAGGGAAATTTTGAATAGCTCCACAATTTAGGAGGAACAACTTCAACGCCAGCAAAGTGAAATTAATGCTGTAAATCACAAAAGCAAATAAGTAAACGCATAGAAAAGTAAAATAAAATAAAAAAGTAAATCAAATACAATTATTTTTGTGCAAAGTTTCTGGCAGCGCAAAAGGAAAATTTTCCGGGGAAAAACTCGCAGCGAAGTGAAAATGTCACGCAAATGAGCAAAAATGTTGTTAAGCATCTTTTGCAGCGCTGAAATTCAATGAAATTATATACGGAAATATTTTTCAGGGCGCCATTATGTATTCTATTCTATTTTATTTGTGTTTTCAGTTTATTTTTATGTTTTTTTTATATATATATATTTTATATTTTATTTTTATTTGACTAGACGTGCGTTTGTCAATCAAGCTGCAAAGTGGCGCGGGCGACGACGGGCGGGCGGGTGTCCAGGAAAAAAACTTTTCTCCCGCTGGGGAATTGTGAACGCAAAAAGTTGGTAGCAGGCGTTGCCATTGACAGCGTTTGTGCCACAGTGACGGGTAGAGGGGCAGCAGCAGTGGCAGAAGCAAATTGCTGCCAGTATGTTTGTAATGCAAACAAACTTTATCTAATTAAAGGAACACGTGTTACAGACACGCCCCCCTACCACCCTAGCGCCCAGCTCACAACTGAATACCCCCATTCTCTAGCTGAGTCTGTCTCCGTCTCCATCTCTAGCGACATCGACATCTTCATCTTGTGAGCTGCTTTGCATTGATGACGCACTCGAAATGCCTTTTGATGTCCTGTGCCTGCTCCTGCTCCTGCTCCTGCTCCTGCCCTAGCTCCTGAATTTGCATTTGCCGATTCAACATATTCGCATGCCGGCTTCCGTTTCCTCTCCATGAAAGTGCTTTGCCCCTAGGCCTGTCGTCTATCGTCTATCGTCTCTAGACTCTAGCTGCCTGTCAACGTCAAGTCCTGAGGAGGTCCTGAGTCTGAGCCGTAGTCTGAGTTTGTGACTGTCGAGTGCCTTTTGAGTTGTTTGTCAATATGTAGACCATTATTCAATCAATATATTGACACACATTTCATTTGATCCACCCAAACCCAGCCACTGCCGGCAGCCAAGTGACGACCCGCCACCCCGCACCACTTCCCGCAGGCCAGAAAGCGGGCCAAGTGCTAATCGCAAACAAAGTAGTTTTTGCTTGAGTTCCATTTCGATTTCGTTTGACGAGTCCTTTTCCCCCCTTTGGCTGTTTGGGTTTCGTCTTCGATTGATTCCTACACTTTGGCCCACTTCCATGTCCTGGGCCCCAGGGACGTTCATTTCCGCTTAACTATTGTGCGTGGAGCCTAGGCCAAATGGCCCCCCACACCCCTCAAATTGAATTTGAAGCCCTCTTGTATTTGCACATGCGTCTGGGCTTTACTTTTATTTTTGCTGCTCTCATTTTTCCTTTCTTTTCTTTTCGTTTCGTGTTTTTAATTTAATTCGACGCTTTTTGCCTGGCCACTTGAGAAGTTTTCTTTTGCTGTAACTAATACCAAGGTCTTGGAAAAGTACGCAACGCTTTTCCAGACAGAAGTCAATCGAAAAATCAACATTGGCCATGGCAACAGCAGCGGCATCAGCCTCATCATCAGCCAAATCGTTTAAGCCATTTAGGCTTTGTTTACATGCGAGTACATCTTCCGAGCCAAAGTCCTGCATCTAATAGAGCGCCAGGAAGCAGAGATTTGCCTTGGATAGGCAGCAGATATTCCCATCCTGATTAAGTCATTTAAATTCTCAAATGGGTTGTGTCTCTGTGACATCATTTGCCTTTATTATAAATCAAATCGTTTGGAAAAGGCATTTAAAATAACACTTAAGTGCACTTGAACTGCATCGAATCGAATCGAATCGAATCCCAGCTTTAATTCTTGGAAATAGATTAAATCAAAAGAAGCTTCAGCATATAAAATGAATTATTTACAAATTATATTGCCATTTATTACTGAGAGTAATCAAATTTACTCGACTCTGCTTCAATGACTTGTTGATTCTATATCAAAATAAATATACTTTATTTCTTGGTAAAAGAAAGAGCCAAGTATTAAAATTTGTTAAGTCTGAATTAGTCAGCAGAATATTTAAGTATACTGTAAGAAATTAAAAAAAATCTTAGAATTATTGTAATAATAATATGTTCGCTGTTAAATTCAATGTCATAAATATACATAAATAAAATAAATATTGTAATGAAACTATTAGCATTTATGTCATATATAAATACAAAATATATAAATATAAAATATATCAAAAAAGAAGGGCTATCTTCGGAGTGCCGAAGCTATATACCCAGCAGGAATTCATTTATATGGGAAACTATTTGAAGTATAATAAAACTTTCACTTAGTTTGGATGAAATATTTGTATGGACAAAAAGTTTGATATAGTGGTTTGATTTTGGCCAAATTTGGCCAGATTGTATAAACTCTGTAGAGACTCTGTTTGTGAAGGTTTGGTAAGGATACCTTTTTAAAGAAAAAAGTTTTTCATACAAAAACATAGTTGTCGACCGATCATTCCCATGGCAGCTATATGTTATAGTAGTCCGATCCGGCCGGTTCTGACATATGTACTGCCTGCAGCAAAAAGAAGGGTCTATGCCAAGTTTTATAAAGATATCTTTAAAACTGAGAGACTAGTTCGCATAGAAACAGACGGACAGACGGACATGGCTATATCGACTCGGCTATTCATGCTGATTCAAAATATATATACTTTGTTGGGTCGGAACCGTCTCCTTCAGTCCATTACACATTTCGAGGCAAAATTATAATACCCTGCTAGGGTATAAAAACATATGATAATATGATATGATGATAAAATATGATATATAATTTTATTGCCTTGTATAGCGTCTATGTCAGGTAAATCCCAATAAAGTAGAGAGTTACTATATACGAGTACTATATAATAGGTTAAAAATCGGAAATTGCAGCACGTTTGCTATTTATTTTAAAAATCACTGTAATAACAATAAAGTTATATACACTACAAGTCATTTGCATAGTAGTTTTGGAATTAATGGCTTAGCAAGAAAGTAATTAAAAGTTTATGATTTTTATTTGAGGAAACGATAATAATGAAAACATTTCTAAATCTAAAATGATAAAAGAGCAATAAAAAAATCAAATTAAATACATTTTAAACAATTAAAAAAACGATATATATTTATAGCTTCATCCCATTATCGATTCCGATCAAATCAAACGGAATTGACATTGTTAGCAGCTCTGAATTCCAAAAAGCGATTGAATATTTGCCGCAAAAGATTTACTTTGAATGAAAACTATTTGAACCAAGTTTCAAAGGAAAATCGGTTGGTATTTCATTTCAAAATGAAAACACAAAATATGAAAAGATGCACAATGAAAGAGGCCTCGAAAATATATATTGTATTGTCAAGTTGTTCAAAAATAACAGAGAGATTAAATGGCAAAAAGAGCACTGGTAGAAAATGAATTTGGTCTTAAGCTGCTCAAATAAAGGACACATTTTGTGCTCACTATTTATGCAAGCATATTTAATGCATTCAACTATAATAAATCAGAAGCTGAAACATCTGGGCTGCAAAGCAGCTTCGAATATGAAAAACTGCCAGAAAACACAACACTCTCAAATGCAATATTTAATTAAACCCCAAGCAGGCTGTCAGCTGGCCGCCTTCAATTAGCCAAACTATCAACAAGCTGGCAGCTGGCAGCTGGCAGCTGGCAAGGCTGAATGTGGCCAGTGGAAAGACACTTAAGTGCTGCTGCTCAACTTACCTGAAAATGCAGTCCAGGCCGTGGGTGGATGGTGGTGGGAAGGAGTACCTTAAAGCAGCTTTAACTTCAGCTGGGACTTGCAACGCGAAACTTTGTTATTTTTGGGGCGCTGCTCTCAACTTTCACTGACGCGGCGGCGGCTGCAGTTGCAGCTGCCCCCCAAAAAGGTGCTGGCGCCTGGCTTAATTATGCTAAAAGCTGGCAACAACTTTAGCAGCTAGAGAAATGTATGTTTACACAGAGGGAGCGCAAGGACGAGCAGTGGCCGCACTGGGACTAGTACGTTGTCAATGTCAAAGCCATTAAGTGTGGCAGGCGGCAAAGCCTTGTTAAGGATATGCCACTAGCCGGCAACTGCAACTGCGGCTTGTTGCTGATGCTGTTCACTGTTGTCAATAGCTAACACACGCACAACCACAAAAACACGTAACGCACAACAAGTTGATGGGGTTTTGTCACTTGGCCAACGCGTCGTATGCGTAATGTCGCAATTAACACGTCAATTGTGGCCAGAATTGGGAATACTCTTCAATTATTTGAGGAGCGCGCACTTGACAGGGCAACGCGTACGAACTGACTGGCCAAGCGGCCAGAGTAGAAGCCAACTGCGAACTTGGCTTGAATGGAAGGCCACAAAACCCAACAGAACTTCGCACATTTTGGTGAGTCGGCGCAGTGTGTTGCACGTGCAACGGCGGCAACTTCCAGCCGCTGTCTGTGTGTGTGCCGCTCCAGTCTGACTGTGCATGTGTGTGTGTGTGTGTGTGTTTGGACAAATGTTTGTTTACATTTTGCACTGCGCGCTGGTTTGGGGGCATCAAATTTGTTTTTGCCTACTTTTGAGCATGCGAAATTTGAAATGTGAAATGTGACTTGCAATCCTTGGCACCTTCAGGTGTATCGGGTATTGAAATACATAAAAGTCAACATCAATTTGACTTTGGCGTTGACTGCTGCCTCGGCTTAGGCCCATTTCAGAGCCTTCCCCTCCTTCAGCCGGCTCCGTTGCTGTGTCTGCAGTTTACCTGCAAAATTGAGCAACAAGCTTCTCAAAAATACGTGCAGAATATTAAGCAGTTGCAGGACCAACACCAAAGTCAAGCAGCCATGCGGCAGCTGCTCCTGTTGCAACTCTTGAGCCTGCACTCAAAATTCAACTGGCCTGGGCACACGCCTCATACATATTTATTGAGTTCTCAGGGCGTTGCTAGCCATGAATATTCTCACTAATTTGCTGCCAATTGAATTTGACTTTGCATATTGTTTAACGCATTTGCGAGCTGACTTCAAGACATCACTTCAATTTGTCAGCAGTCTACCTCAACAAGTCCTTAATACCACACAATGTTCAGCTGTCATATGCTAAAACTAATACTAGATTTAGACTCATCTTATAAATTGTATATAATCCCTAACTAAAACTAGTTCAAGCTCGTCTCAAAACCTTTTAAAGTTTGCTTAGAATCTGTGAAGTTGCTATCCTCAAATAATAATAAATAATAATAATATTCAAGCCCGATTGAATAAGTTGCTTCATAAAACTTAGCTTAAGGAAATATCAAAAGTGATTAGAACTCTTATTACAGGAAGTTTTTAAGCTATAATAATGAAAGTTGGTATGCAATCTCATATAGTAGTTATTAACTTAAGACTGCCTTAAATCATTCTCAAAACTAATCAAAAGTTCAGATATAATAAAGAAATTGGGTATACAAACTGTGGCTATAGTATACCTTGTTGAATGTATACCTTTTGCATAACTAGTACAATCTATTTTTTTTAAGCATATTAAAAGTAGTTTAGAATTATACAAGAGTCATTATATTAACAAGCAAATTTTTAAAAATAAATATATATTTTTTTAAAATTAATATTTTTATTATATTTTTTTTATTATTTTTTTTTTTTTTCAATAATTTTCCTATTAATAATATGACTCTTGCATAACAAAATATTATTATTCTCATTATCATAATAATTTGTATTAAAAAACAAAAAAAGATATATATTAATGATCCTAATTCAAGTAAAAGTATATTTTCTATTTTTATTTATTTGTGTTTTTAAAAATCTGCATCATAGTAATATATTTATGTCTTAAGTCTAGTTCAGACAGTCCCGAAACATTACAGAACTGGCTAAGAAACTTCTTTAGGACAATATTTGAGCTTTGACAATGGAATTTGGTAAGTTGACCTAAGCTATATAGCTGAGCATAGTCCTATAAGACGATATGCGAAGTTCACCTCTAAAAGTCACACCTTACACACACACACACAGACACACACACACACATACACGCAGTCACTCACACTTTAATTGCAGTTGTTAAACAAATTGAAGCTGCTGAGAAGTCGGCAGAGCAAATTTTTATTGGCAAAACTTTTTTAATTATCATTAATGAACATGAAGTGCGCTGTGTGGCATGTGCTGACCAAAGAAGCAACAACAGCAGCAACAACAACAACAACAACAACAACAACAACAACTACAACCTACAACAACTTTCGCATTGCAATTATTTTAATGTTCAATGATGTTGCAGCTTGGCAGCCATCGCAATGATTTATTGCCTGGGACCTCTGTGAAGTTCCCAGTTTGAGTTTGGCCTTAACTTTGAGTTTTGGGTTTGGGTTTGAGTTTGAGTTCGAGCTGGGGTTTGGGTTGCGAGCCCAGGCACACGCCATTCATTGTGTGAAAGTTTGCAGCACTGGCAATTAGATAATACCGGGGCTGAGGAGCATACGAGCAGGTTTAGGGTCCAAGGGAGGTCCATGAAACGGCATTTATGTCTAATGCGTTATAATGGCCAGGCCGAGAAGTGCTGAGAAGTACTTACGCACAAGTTTTGTGTGAGAGGCGTGAGAGATTCGGATTTTTGTGGCGAGACATTAATAAAATCTGTGATGTAATATCCAGTTTTATTTGTGAACTATTTAAGTGAGCATGAAGTGTAATTATTGCAAATACCATTAACCCTTTAGCTGGCTGAAAGCATATGAGAGTTTGATAGAAAATGTGTTGGGTTTCCCTTTACAACTATTGTTTCCCAACGCTTCGGACTTGCCCCTTCACCTCAAAACACGTACCCCACATTTAGCAACTTACATACTTTAATATTGCCAGCAATAAATTATGTATGTACAGCAATTTTCCATAATTTATGCGCACTTCAAAACAATTTGCGGGATTCCCCCAACACAGAAATGAAAATGCATAAAACACATCGATATCATATAATTTTAATATAAAAACCTAAGCGAGGGCAAGCAAGCAAACAAACACGCATGAATACCTACCCAATACACACGCACACCCGCACACACTCTGTCCTATCTGTAAATGCCACACAATTGCAGCGCACTTGCCGCAAAAACCCATTTCCATTTCGTTTTTACAACCCTGCCCTTGTAACAGAACCAGAAACAGAAACAGGCCGAAACCCTGAACTGGCGCCCGAGCAGGGACCGGTACCGCTATTGCGACCCCACAGCATTTATGACATATGCGCGGGAAGCAACCCGCACACCCGCACACACACTGCATGTTTTCATAGACAGGCCTGCGGGGAGACGGCTGGGCACCCATTGAACCCCATTGGCACGCGTTACCCACCAAAAAGGAGAAAAAACTTGGTTATAAGCGATTTTGCAAGCGTGTGGCAGCCACAACGCCGTCGGCAGCAGCTACAGGCCAAGTTTTTGCCTTTGATGGAACGCCATTGTTGCCACGTTGCCATGTTGCCGTTGCCGTTGCCGTTGCCGTAGCCTGGTTGCATGGCAAATGGCTGTATCTGAATCCGTAGCCACGCATCCAGATATCCACACTCGCATCCACACCTACGACCGGTACGGTCGTACGGTCTCTCCTCCTCCATTATGGCAAGCCATGGCGAATGCTGGAACTGCTCCGTTGCGGTGTTTGCCCGGAACGCGAAGGTAACCGTCGCGACGGCAGCCGTAAAATAGAATACGGAAATGCGGATACACGGAGAGCGAGGCAAATGGCAATAGGAGAAAATGAAAGCCAAGAATTGCAATAAAACATAAAATTGCTGACTTCAATTCGTTTGCCATTTGGGTCTCGTTTTCCCTTTTTTGCCGTGTTTTCCCTGGTTGTCCTTAAATGTCTGGGGCATTGTATGGGCCCAAGTGGTTCACGTGTATGTGTGTGTGTGTGTGTGCGTGTATATGGTTGTGCGTGGCTGTGGGTGTTTGCGGTGCGTGCTGCTGTCGGCAGTACCAGGGCCAAGCTGCGACCGCTTTTTTTATATTTTATTAGGTTTTATTTGATTTACACTTGTTTTGCGCTGAAATGCTGTGCCTTCAAGGTTTCTTCTGCGTGTTTGTGTGTCTGTGTGTGTTTGTGTGTGTTTGTGTGTCTGTGTGTGTGTGGTTGTACGGTTGCGAGGCGTGTCTGGGTGGGCGTAAGTGAGCACTTGCTCGCAATCTGTGTAGCAAGTGCAGCGCTTAGTAATTCTGAGCTACGACTACAAAAAAAAACAACACAAGACAATCAACATGATCTGTGGATAATAGAATTTGGGTCTCAATAGAAAATAGAATTCGGGCACTTTCAGACAATCTAATATTTACGTGCAATATTATCTGACATGCGTAAGAGATGCAACTATTAAGCTTCGTGTATTTAATAAGATATAGCTTCGAGTTAAAGCTAGCTCGCATTAAATTTGATGTCTGCCGCATATGTTGCACAACATTTATGACTCCACAAACATTTCACAGCTGGCGTCACAAGTTGCGCAATATTGCACATAAATATTAGAGAGTTTAAACGAGATTTCATCTAAATTATATGCCTTTAGGCATGGAAATGGTGTAGCTATTGCAGTAAAGCATGCCAAAACCAATTTATACAATTTTTGCTTATAATTCTCAAACAGTTAAAGCACTTTTCCATATAACTTTATTCTTTGTTTTATTTTTCTTATCTTTTTTTTTAAATTTTTTTATCCACCAGACTGATCTGGAGATTCAGCCCTTAACTGCATGGATTTCTCTACTTAAATCGCCGCTCTTAAAGTTAAACTCTGTAAATTAACACATTTCACTGCTACAATTCTCAGATTTTTGTTAATATTTCCTCTCTATTCTAAACATAATCCCACGTCCATGACCCCCAGCTAGTTTCCGCTAGTGTTAGTAGGATTTAAACTGTTTTAATTCTTGGTAAAAAAAACACTGCAGTTCGCTCGTAATAGCCTCTCGCTTGAGGTGACTTTTGAAATCCATTTGCAGTTTTTAAAAGCAGAGCTAACGCAGTTCGCTGCGCAAAGCTAAAGTACAATTAATTAAGCACGCATTGTGAGAGGGCAAAAGATTTTAATTAAAATTGTGTCGAAGCAGCACAAGTGCCTGTCTCCCTTCAACTCCCCCGCAATTGCCGTCCCTTTGCTCCTGCACTTTGTTTCATTATTTCATTTAATGCCTGAGCTGCAATTGTAAGGCTTTCAATTTAAGCCGAAAATTGGTAATTGCCAATATTGTGGCTGTGGCTTTGGCTGTGGCAGTTGCAACGTGCCAGCCAATATTCAATGCTTTTGACTCACAACTGTGGTTGGTCCTTTGGCCAGCAGCTGCCTCTCAGCTCAGCTCAGCTCAGCTCCAGGACTCTGTTTACTCTGGCATCACCTTGACACACTGAGCAGAGCTGCCCCACTTTGGCCCCACCTGCGAATGTTGTGGCTAAGCAGGCGAGATAAGCTTTATTAGTTTATGCACATCAGCCAGCAGCGGATGCGGATGCGGATGCGGATGCGGATGCGAATAAAAACCAAGTGAAAGCAGCTCATCAAAGTATGTGTGGCTAGCAGAAATTGTAAAGCCCTTTGACCCCGGGCACCAAGTTTGTTAGCCAAGGTGTTAATGAGTGCGATAAGCTCAAAATTAAAATATACATAATTTAGCTTGTTTGGCGCTTGCTTGGACTTTGTGGGGGGCCAATGTTTGCCTTGGCTGGGGCCCTGCCCACAGACAGGACCTCAAGTGTCAGGCCTGCCATTCAATAACAATAAATTCAGCTAACATATGTCCTGGCCCAGCAGCACAAGCCTCCCAGCTCCCCAAATGGCCCAAAGGCAACAAACAGCCAAGTTACGAGCACAATTTCAACCAGTTTTCAATCGATTGACTCTATATTGAAATCCAAGCAGCCGATATACATATAATTAAAGTCATCTACACTAGGAAAAATAAATGCCCTAAATGTAGAAAGTCAACATACCTTTGTAGCTCAAGACAGCTAAATTGATTTTATTTCGGAATTTAAGAAATACATTTCTTAAATTTAGAAATAATTTCTGGCATTTCTGGGTAACCTTTATTTTAGTGCTACTTTCTGAAGCTTATGTTTCTGAGTGTACAAATACAATTGCACGAAATGTGTATTAAATGATTTGATTTACTCCAAACACGCCTCAAAACAGCCATCCAACAAATAGATTAGAAATAATTTAACAGCTTGTTCAGTGACCAAAACCCATATACCATTTCTAGGTGTGTGTGTTTGCCTTTAAGCTTAATATCACAGCAGCAGCCCCAAAGACAAAACAACTTCACACGCCATACACACACACATATGCACATACACACACACACACACATATATATATATATATGTGACAGGACTCGAAGGTATTAAGGTCAAAACTATAAAACATGCAAAGCATTGGACCAAACAGGAGTCTGCAGTCCTCGAACCGTAGTCCATCACACACAGACTGTTGGTCAGGTGGCGAGAGGAGCTTAGTTTTCATACGGGCTTCCAAAAATATGCATACAGTGCCCGCAAAAAGTATGCACCCAAATAGAGCCAGTGGACGTGTGACAAACTCAATCAAGCGACACGAAAAGAACAAAGCAAATGAAAACAATGCATTTCTTGTATACATTTGAGTGTGAATGTATATTATCATAAATAACACAAGCATATACCATCGCATAATTTCCACCGATTTTTCTATGGCAGCTATATATATAAATATTGTCATATAGTCAACCGATTTGGATAAAACTAAGAAAGAAACTAAAGAACATACCGAGACATTTATCAAAGTTGCTTGCCATATGTTGAAAAACAAAAAATAGTTCTTACCACAACCCAAATTTCAACCGATTGTTCCTGTGGCAGCAGTATGTTTTGAGATGAATTTTAAAGTCTCCCAAATGCTCCGAAAATTTTGTAGCTCTTTCCAAAGTTTAGATTCACAAAATTTGTTTTTGAGCGACGGTTTCATTTCAATAAAGTAATTACAAGGCAAGCTAACTTTGACAAATTAACTATTTTTGGACATAATACAATAGTCAAAGATTAGATTCAATCATAAATAAAATACAGAGATTATTTATAATTTTGTAAATATTAGATAGATTTGATATTCGAAATCAAATTAACGAAAGTGGAGAAAAACAGTCGAAATTGACAAAAAATGACTAGAAATTAAAGTTTTGTTAATTTGGGGATGAAAATGAAGTACCGAAAACGGTGAATTGAACTCTTAGTAAGTAAAATTGTTTAAAATGTGTTGGAGTTTTGAAAATCACCAAAATTTCACATAACTTAACATTTTCTGTCGAAACAGCTGTGCTTAACAGCTGTAATCTTAACATCTGTTCGCAATATTAACATTTCTGTTATGAAACATTATAGTTTGCATTGTGCACCGCCCAAACTTAGGACCACACATGTTTGAAGGCCTATTCCCTTCTCGTTCGCACTCAGCGGCTCAGAGACTACGCTCAGCTGCAGTTCGATATGTCTCGCTCTTTCCAGCTTGTCTGCGTGCCATCTCTCACTAACCTATTGCAAGCATGTATGAAATTAAGGGCTAGGACAGAAAGCCAAAGAAGTTAGCAACAACTACTGACGCTTCTAGAAGGAATTTCCAATACGACATATGTATGTACATATATATTAATAAAATTGGGATAGTTGAAAGGTTAAGTTAAGATCAGGCAAGCCGAAAATCTCTCCTTATCCACTTAGTCATAGGAGGAACCCCAAAACAAACAATTATGTTAATCTAAACAAGAACTCAGCGCCATCCTAAAACATGCCATACAATTACTTTTATAACGACCGATCGTTCGTTATGTCAGCTATATGACACAGTCAGTAATCCGATCTGGAAGGTTACAAGAGAAAGGTGATGACATTGTCGTGATTGAAGAATACGTTCTAATACTCAAGGGGGTCAAATATAATTCTTTTAATGAGTTCCACATGCAAGGCTATAAAAACAGCTTCACACGTTACACACACACACAGATGCAGGAAAGGACTAGCCGGTATTAAGGTCAGGACCATAAAACATGCAAAACACTGGAGAACTGCGAACTGGCGAACCAGCGAACCGGAGAGCCGGCGAACTGAAGTCTGCAAACTTCGAACCGGAGTCCATCATACACAGACTGCTGGCCAGGTAGCCAGACGAGCCCGTTGTTGGTAGTTGGAGCTGTTGCCAGCTAACCTGGTCAGTTGGCGTTGTTATTAGTTTTGCATATGCGCTTCTGAATATACAGTAGATGCAAAAAGTATGCAGCCAAATGTTCCAATGTTCCCTTAAAAGCAACTTGTATTCAAAAGTTATTCCATGTTAAGTTTATTTACTTATTTCATTTATTCAATTCAAGTGTTTTAAGAGAGCATCCGTGTATAGAGTCGAACATTGCAGTTTTGTCGGTCCCTTTCATATAAACATAAGTATTGCAGCAACCCTACAATAGACAAGAAAATATTCTATAAAATTAGCTTAAAATAAATTCAATAAGAACTTACGTGGTTTGATTGATTTAAGCGGGTTTTGGTAGCCCATTCATGGATTCATTCTTCTTCAACAAACGGTCCATGTTGGATTTGAATTCCTTCATACTCGCATTATACTTCTTGACTATTGAGAGCAATGAAGAAGCTTTCGATTTCAAGTCAACATCCAAAGAGTTATTCTTCTCCTTTGACTGATCGCTAAGTGGAAAAGAATAGTTGTTAGTCTTTTGATTGTGCGCATATAAAAGAAACTTACACTAGATTAATGCTGACAGCCATTTTTGAAGTACAATATAGTATATGTATAAATATTAGTTTACTTTTACAGCTTTAGCACGTCTACTGATCCAAAGAATTCGAATAAATATGACTGGCATACATCTGATAGTAAAGTCGTAGACAAGCGATTGCAGACAGCAGGGTTGCATGTGCCGATAACTTTCTGTTATTAACAGACGCAGTGCTTGTGAGCATGTTAACCAACACTACTCTGTTGGCGTACACGTACTTTCCAAGACTGGACGATCAGTAACACATATATAATCAAAGCCGCTTGTATGGAAAGCATTTCATTTATTCACCCAACTGAAATCGGTTCTTGGGAGCAAATTTGTAAAATTTGGAGCTGCCTTTATAGACTGCGATGTTTATTAACACTACTCGGTTAACACATGCTCACTTACCAACACTACGTCTGTTCATAACAGAAAGTTATCGGCACACGCAACCCTGCTGGCTGCAATCGCTTGTCTACGACTTTATAATCAGAATGTTTGCAAGTCATATTTAGTCGAGTACTTTGGAACGGTAGACTTGCTAAGCCTGTAAGAGTAAACTAATATTTATATACCATATTGTACTTTAAATATGGCTCCCAGCAGTAAAATATTGTAAGTCTCTTATAAATGCATACATGTACAATCAAAAGACTAACAAATATTCTTTCGCACTTAGCTTAGAACCGCCAAAGGAGGAGAATTACCCTCAACTTTCTTTAGATTCTTTGGATTCTATGGATGTTTGCATAGAATTGAAAACTGCTGCATTGATCGCATTAGTCAATGACTATAAAGCGTGTCTTATAGACATCAAAACCAAGATGAACCGTTTCGTTAAGAAAGAAAAATCCAAGCGAAATATCCGATATCAAGACCAGGAGCAAGAAACCAAATGAATGCAGTTAAATGAAGAAATGATCACAACAAAAACGATGTTTGATGAAGAGTATATACTTATACGGAAATAATTCCAAGCCCATATCATAGATAACTTAATAAAATGAGTTTCCGTTTCAATTTTATTTTGATTATAATCAATACAGCCAAGTAAGTTTGGATGTTTGCATATTTTGTCGAGTTATCTCCATCTGTACTGCCTTTTAAATGGTACTGAACTGATTCTAAAATGGAATCCGGAATAGATCCGTTTGTATTTTCAGCTTTGACATTCTGTGCAGTTTTCGAAGGCTGTAAAAATGAATTGATAGCCAGAGCATAGGGGGAATCGCAATCCTATATCAAGCTTACATCCTGCAGCTGATGTCTAACAATTGCCGCCCACTGTCCTCGTGCTCGTAGCTAGGAGTTATATGGAAGACAAGTCTACTGCACACTCAATTGGGTTGACCTTTTCGGGCTCCCAGTGCCCTTTGCATATGGATGGCTGGATGGCTGGATAGCTGGATGTCTGGATGTGTGGATAACTGGCTAGTTCGCTGGCTCTTTGGCTCTTCACGCTGCGCCCATAAATATGCTACACTTTAATGTGCCTTCGTTGCGTTTCGTCCTGGCAACGTTTGATGTTTTTGCAGGCAACATATTTTAGACGGACACGAGCTCGGACACGGACTCGGACACACTTTCATTCCCTTGTCATTTGCGGTCGCTCTGGTTTCCGGTTCACACACACAGACACACACACATGCATATGAAAGTGTGCGTGTTTAGTAGTTTAGTTCGGCTTGCCTGTTGTCTGTTTTGATCCCCATGTTAATAATATAAATGATGATTTATGGCACTCCGAGGGGGCCCAGCGTTTGTCGGAGCTCCACATGCGGTCGCTGTTCTGGGCACAGAGGAGTCAGGCGCGGAGAGGGAGCGGTGCAGAGCGAAGGAGCTTTAAGTCAATCGGCTGTTGAATTATTGATCAAGTTAAAGATATCGCAGAGCATTCAAATTAATTAGCAATTATGCTTATTGCTTGAAGTTCACAGTAAACGCTTCTGTTTATTTGCATTTACTTTTACTGTTTATGCAAGCCACTGAGACACAGCTCCGCCCTGCCCTGTCCCCCTCTGACTCAACCAAATAGCTGAAATTGTTGTGAAGAAAGACAATCAAAACAATGGGGGAAGGAGCTGTGAAGGAAGCCAGCCGTCGCAATGCCAGCAAATATTTAAAACATTTGCCAGCACATTAAAATCGAATTTTGCATAGAAAAACAACATAAAAAAAGCACAAACCGTAGCTAACTCTGTCTCCTTATTCAGCGGGACTGGGGTTGGGGTTGGGGTTGGTGTTGGTTGGTTGGGGGGCGGTAAAAAAGCCACAGGGCCTTGGTTTTGTGACCCAAACAGAGGCAGACAAGCCAACCCCACGACGCCCCTGGCCATGCCAAAAATTTATGCAAACGAATTAAATTGGCAGGCTGACTGGCTGAATGGCGGCCTGGCAGGAAGCCAGGAGTCGCTGGCAGTCAAGGAAGCCAGGACATCATGCTGATTGCGCGCCCGGCCAAAATATAATTATATTTTTAAATTTAAACATTAAATATTTACATGCACACACACACACACACACACACACACACACACACACTGGCATTTTATGACGCATAAAGCAATTTACAGTTATCATTTTTGCGTGCCTAAAATAAAGTCACCAACGGCAGGTGAATGCCCATAAAAGCTGAACTTTAGCAATTAGCCAACACTGCCTGGCAGAAACGGGTGGCGAGGGGGCAGGGAGGTGTTATTTCGAACAACAAAGTCTTACAAAATTGGAAATCATAATTCACGATTTCACTTTTGTATCCAGAAGTCAGCCTAGAAATGCGAATAACAACTGGCGAACGCCAACAAACATTTATCATTGTTCCAGTTGAGCGTGAAACGGATGAAGCATGGGAATGGGATTGGTATGGGGAAGGGGAAGAGGAATGGAAACGGGACCGGGAACAGGCCTGGGCCTGGGCCTGGCAGTGTGTAGCACGGGTAGGTGCAGGGGTGGGAGGGAACTGGAGTATGCCAAATGCACTGAAATAAAAATAAACAAACTCAAAAGCTGACAACAACAACAGAAATTGAGCTGGCTTTTGTCCAAATGCAGTACTCATAAATAGATACCCTGTAATAAACATAAAAGTAGCTATTTTATTTAAGACTTTAAAAAATATCTTCCTATTTCATCCGAACCCATTATACTACAAATTAGTAGCAATATTCATGTACGCTATTATTTACATACAAATGTAAATAAATTTGTTTCTTTTTTTGTTGTTACCAGACTGATCTGGATCTACAGTTCTTAGGAGTGCAGAATAAGAGAACTCGAAATAATTGGAACTTCTTTGGCGCTCTGTGTTAGTGAGAGATGGCACGCAGACAAGCTGGAAAGAGCGAGAGATATCGAACTGCAGCTGAACGTACTCTCTAGAGCGGCTGAGTGCGAAAGAGAAGGGAATAGGTCTTCAAACATGTGTGATCCTAAGTTTGGGCAGTGCAATGCAATGCAAACAATAATGTTAAATACCAGAAATGCTGTTAAGATAACAGCTGTTAAACACAGCTGTTTCAACAGAAAATATCAGGGTTAACATATGTGCAATTTAAGGTGGTTTTTAAATTAATTTAAGCTATACTGTATAACTTCAAAATATGTAGCTTTTGGTGAAATATTTATGATTGAATCTAATCTCTGACTATTGTTTTATGTCCGAAAATAGCTATTTTGTCAAAGTGTAGCTTGTGTTGTAATCAATTTATTGAACTGAAACCTTCGCTCAAAAACAAATGTGAATATAAATGTACATATGCATATATATGTATCTTAAATTTGAATACAGCTATAATATTTTGGGAACTTGTGGGAGACTTTTTGCAATTCGTCGAGCCATCTATTTCGATTTGAAAGCAGTTAACAGTGCCAGGAATTAATTTCCCTTTTCTGTGTAATACAGCAAATTGATGCTTGAATAACTTCCCAGTAGTACGGATCACTCGTGAGTAATGGGTGATTCATGGGTGTTCGGTAAGGACCACCCATTACCGGCTGGATTACCGGCAATGCAAATCAGGCATGAATTTAACATGGGCATGTCATTGGCGGTAATCAATAGCTACAATCTGCATTACCGTTCAAAGGTGAATTCACCCATTACCATTCAGAAATGAATTCACCCATTACCATTCATAGGTGAATTCACCCATTACCATTCATAGGTGAAATCACCCATTACCATTCAGTGTTTATTATCCGATCGACTTGAAATTTTGACAGTAGATTAAGAGGGACTATAGTATTGTACATGCCAAATCTTAAAGCTATATCTTGAAAATTGTTGCTGTAAAACGGTTTTTATCGATTTGCGGGGCGGGGGTGATATCTGAAATATGAAAGAAACTTGATCTGCGTATGGTATACAGGAACATACATTCCAAACTTAGTGGCTCTGGCACTTGTAGTTGCTGAGATCGACGCGTTCATACGGACAGACGGACAGACATGGCCAAACCGAAATCTCTTTCGATACTGATCAAGAATATATATACTTTATAGGGTCGGAGGTGTCTCCCTCTGCCTGTTACATACATTTGCACAGATTTAGTACCCCCTTTTTACCCATTTTATGGGTACAGGGAGTAAAAATGGTGAATTTATATTTTAAATTTAAATAATGCCATTTTTCGAACCCGACATACTATATATGTACATATGTTATATTGCTCATAAGTTTCTGTATCTGAGTATAGTATAAAATTGTTTTCCAGCACTGAAACACACGATCCCTGCAAGCAGCTTTGAAAGCACATGAAAGCTTTAAGCTTTAATCAGTTTGACCCGTTTGGCTTTGGGATATGTTTAAAACTGTGCCATGCACATTATATAGTGCATATATGACAGCCAGACCAAACGAGGCTCATAAGCATGGGCTGTTACAGAGGGGGCGGGGCTGGGGAGTCTGTAACCATTCAGCTAAAAAGTGAAGTGCTGGCATTTGGCGAGAAATTCAAAAATGAATGAATGACAGCATTCTTATTGTTGTGTGTGTGTGTGTGTGTGAGTGTGTGTGTGTGTGTGTGTGTGTGGCATAGAGAGATGCCACCCGCTGTGTTGCCTGGCATTTTGCTATGATTCTGCCTCTCGCTCACACTTCCTGTTGCTGTCTCTGTTGCGACGTACAGCGAATTTTCATTGTTGCCAACATGAAAATATCCTTAGGCCAATGCATTTGATTGTGCCGTCCAACGTTGCCGTTGTAAGTGCCACACACAATGTGTATGTGTGTGTGTGTGTGTGTGAGTGTATGTATGTGTTGTTGTTGTTGTTGTCTTGACTTCCTGGGGAATTGCTGGCTGTAGCCCCAACAGCGCCCGTGTTACCCATTTGCATGTGGCGGGGCCGTAACACGGTTATTGCATTAAGCAAAAGTTGTAGCCTAGATTTGAATGCCCGACTCGTCCTGGCCTCGGCCAGAGACTCATTCTATAGTTGACAAGGCCCCCGTAACACCCCACAGCCCCCCAAATGCCCAACCCACCCACACGCATCGTCATTGTTTGGCATTGTCTACTTTTGCATCTCCGTCTCTGACATCGTCTGCGCCTCCGTCTTCGACAACGGTCTTGGGCTCTTTGTTTAAACATTCAACATTCATTATTACCTCCTGCGAGCCCGCACCCTCCTGCGCAATGCCTCCCCTCGGCTGCTGCATATTTAATAAAGTTTCAGTTAATTTTCGTCACTCGCATTATTTTGCGGCACATGCGTGTTAACAATTTATTCTGCCCTTAATTCATCTTTTGGATTTTGGATTTTGTTTTTTTTTTTTGTTTTTGTTGGCAGCTCAGCTCTAAATATTTATGAGGCAGTTGAACTTTGAAAGTGAAGCCTGCCAAATGGGCAGAATAATTTCCGGAATAAATTTAAAGCCCTCTGACAGCCGAAAACGTTTTTGGGAATTTTAAAGATGGCATTTAAATGCTTGGCAATTTGTAAGAAATGATGAAATATTTAAATGATTTATGATTTCAAATACGAAACGTTGCCCTACATTCCTTGTCAGTCGAAATTCAATTGCAGAGTTGTAGTTTTCATTTTAAGAGAGTGTTGATTGTAAATATTAAATTACGTATAAGTGTAATATTTTAAAGGCGTATAATAAAACATATATATTTTAAAATAATTGAATTGTATTTAACAAAGTTTTCTGCATGTAATTAAATTTTAAAAATGTACACACTTTTTAATTTATCAAGCTTACAAAACTGATTATATTAAAATGAAACATCGACTGCAATTTTGTTGCGACTTTATAAAGCTGTCAACTGTTTGCCAACGTGACATTACTGCAAATATATTGTGACATACACACCACACACACAACGCACAACACACAACGCACAACGCACAACACACAACACACTACACACACAACACGCAACAGGCCTTTATTATAATTTGTCGGGCGTATAATTCACCGATGCATAATTTGCCATTAAAAAGAATTAAGCCAAATACTCGCCACAATATGTATAATTAAAAGTGGCAATCTGCAGAGCCCACGGACAGACAGGGCGTGTCCCTGGCCCCATATGCTCTAGTTCCATTCAGCCAGAAATAGCCCCACAATAGCCAGACATCACATGTTGCCATGTGACCAGCTCCAACTCCAGCTCCAACTCCCGCCATGAGAAAAAGGGTCACAGACAGCCCCACAAATTGCCAAGGGTTAAACGGTAGCAACCATTTTTTGACTAACCCGAACTTGCATATCGTTCATACTACACTACAACAAATTACCCTATACAAACTATAAATCTGTTTAACAGCGTGATATTTTAAAATATCATGCCTAAAGTTCCTAACTGCATTGCATTCTTGGATTTTCAAATCCCTTAACTCTGTCAAAACTGTCCAGATTCTTATAAGGATTGTCGTTTTGATCACAATTTTTGTTCCCTATATTCCTTTGTCATTCTGATATTAAATTAAATAAATCAGAAAGTCTAATGACATTGGCTTAATAATTATAAGTAACTAAATATTTTTCATTCTAGAAATAATACAAATATATCAAACTTTTTTGAAATTTCTTCCTTTTTCCCCTTACACATTTTGGGAAAATTTGTTTGCTTAATTTCAAATTTTGATATCTTTATCCTAATCGATTTGGAACATCAGAATAAGCATGATACACTTATTTGAAACTTATTCTGACGCAATTGACTTTTGGGTCGATATACAAACCAAAAGTTTCACAAATGTTGACTCGTAAGATTTATGAAAATACATAAAGACTCTTCCCAGATTTCCGAATGCCATAACTTTGTCAAAACTCAACTAAATGCCAGTCTGAGTACAATTTTGTTTTTATTTTGTGCTCTAGACTCTATTTGCATTTACATTTTTTCGTATCTGCAAATAAAATTTCATCGAATTTTTCCTGACTTTCCCTAGAAATTTTGGAAAAACAAATTTTGAAAAATTTAAATTCGCGAAATTTATTTTGTTTAGTCAGTATGCTAAATTTTCGGGGCTCTAACTATAAAAATATGGAAGATATAGGCTTATGCGGAATTGGGGAGGAGGCGGCATCTCGTGGGAGATCTTAATACTTCACCCGATGTGGGCACATACTAGGAATAAACTACACAAACCCAGCATACCATGCTCATTTTCCAGATATTTTTGGTACAGAGTATTAAAACCAAAGCACAGGAGCCTACACTTTTTACTCTTTAATTAATAGGCTTTTAAAATAATTCGCATGCTGCTGGCTCGAATTCTGAATAGAATTAAAAGCTGACAAAGTCGTTGACGTTGACATAAACAAGTAAACTGTGGCATTGTTGTTGCCACTGCTGGTGGCGTCACAAAATCCCATTGAACACTTTGCAACGAAACGTGCTCTTCGGGCAAACGTGTGGAGCAACAAAATAAATTCGAAAATCGGGGCGCAAAAAATGCGGAAAAGCGGAAAAACGAAAAACGAAAACAATGTCAAACACATCAAAGTCGTGAAGGAGATTTTTATGCAGCAATCCAATGGGAAATGGCGGGCAAATCAACTGAAAAATCACACAAAAAAATATGTAAGAAATAAAAGAAATGCAAAAAAGTAGAAAAAATAAAGGAAAACAAAAAAGTTCAAGCGCACAAAATGCCAGCAAGTGGTGGGTGAAGGGCTCGCGGGCTTTGGCAATAGTAAAAGCAAAATGGCGGAAAAAACTGCAGTTTTGGCGAATAAAAAAAATGGAAAACGATGTCAAATGCAAATTGACAGCTTTCAATATCAATTCCAAAACAATCGCAGCTCACGCGAGGGAAAAGAAAAATCCATTTTTTTCTCCATGCCATGTCATGTGCATTAAAATGAAACCAAGTAAAGTTTGCACAAAAGATTCCTTCAAATGCCAGGACATGTCAGTTATCAACGTATCCGGCTTTAACTTTGTACAAATGCAATCAAACTGTTTGACAGGTTAAATTAATTAAGCCCGATTTATGCAGCAATGTGACTCCAACTGAGCCACTGGGCAAGGGTCAGGCAAAGCTTTTGATGTGGTCTTCATCTTGGCCAGATACTTTGCTGGCCAATATCCCTACACATACATGTGTGTGTGTGTGTGTGTGTGTGTGTGTAAGAGTGTGTGTGTGCATGTGGTTGAGTACATTTTGCAAATTACACTTGCGGTGCCTCAGAGATTTGCCTTTGCCTTTGCCCGTCAATGTTTGTTAATGACATAAGTAAGTATTTAATCTGAGAATGAGGAATTTGCATAAATTAACTTTGCCAGCTAATGGCAAAGACTTCACTCCCTCCTACACTCCCCCCCCCCCCCCCTTTTGCCACACGATGATATGGCATGATAAGGGCAGCAACTGGCAATTAACTTGCCACATGCCACAAGAAATGCAAAAGTCAGTTGGCAGGAAATCGCATTATCTAAATCTGCCGAGACCCGGCTGCTTTTCAGTCTGTGCAAACATATCGAACTGCCAGCCAAAGTCATAATATTTATGTATCAAGCACCGTATTTTATATATGTAGTATATAGTATATATATATGGCTTGTATATAGGCAATGGCCGATAAAATGCGCCACTTTTTTCCTCAGCTGCAGCTCAGCGGGCAAATTATAAAACGAGCAGCGGCAAATGCGAAGGGGCATAAATTCTGCGCATAAATTTCAATGCCCTTCGTATCCGCATTTTTCTTATCGGAAAATTTCATGTAAGACCGAACGTAACGGAGGCCAAGACCCTCAACAATGGGCAAATGGCAACGTTATGACAAGTGGGAATGCCCGACTATTGAGATGAACGACTTTGAGATAATCTGTTATATATATATTTATTTGTTTTGATACTTTCTAGTGCTACCAGCTAAAGCTTATCAGTTGGAGCACTATTCACTATAATTAAATCAAAATTATCGAACTGAATTATACATATGTAAGAAAACAACATGTTATTTCTTTCTCGTGCTTCAGATGGGATAAAAACGTCAAGTATTGATGGCAAGGAATCATACTTTGTTCGAAAACACCAATAAACAGATGTCATATATGACATATAAGTACTTTCATCATATGACTACATAAAAAGCGAGTAACTCGATATATGGTGTCACACATAAGTATGACACCGGAATCATATTATACCAAAAGCGTCATACAAAATTAATGTGCCGCAGCAGTAGAAACAGGTATGATGATTAGATAACTGATATGACGGTATATGGCAAGGTTATTTAACATACTATTTATCATAATCACAATATTTTGTTCATTATATAACTCTAAATAATATATATACACCTTAAATGAACACCACAAATATAAAAATGAAAAAACATTCTAATTTTTCGCCGTATTATGTGCTGCCGCACATATATGACAATATGCCAATAAAATATGACACAACAATACAAATGATGAATAATCATTTACACTAAGTGTAGTCACCTGAAAGCCAATTTCTTCGATATGACAACCCAATAGCATAGATATGGCATATATCGTCATATATAGTATATTTATGCGGCATAACTGTAGAAGCCTAACATAGTAAAGAAAATATTTCCTTTTGCAATTCCCAAACTGTTTAGGCGTCAACTGCTTAATATTGAAACATTATCATACCGTGCATATGAGTAAGTGCACTCAATTACAGGGTATACAAATTATGAGCGCACAAAAAGGGCAGAAAGCGACGCAGCGAAGCGCGTATTGATTTTTGCGAACCTTTTCCACCCCCAACCCCCCCGGCTACCCTTTGGACCAGCCACCCCCCGGCAAGCAGCCAGCCGTGGATTTGTAATTACGGGATTAGTCCTTCAATGGCAATGCGATTGGCAGTTTTTATGATTTGCAATGCCAAGCAACAGGGGATAACTTCGAGTCGATTCGATTCGAACTCAGATCGGATGAGGATGAGGATGAGGATGAGGATGAGGATGAGAATGAGAATGGGGATTTCCCAGTTCAACGCCGCACGTGAGCACCCCTCCACCCCTCCACTTCCCAACCGCCCCGCAGTGGTGCGTCTAATTTGCAATTAAATATGTTGTGGTTCGCTCTTTGCACAGATAACAGCAAATAAATGAGGGCAGCCAACAGAAATGATCAAGTTAGCAGTTGCCATCAATTTGTTCGGAAATCTTTCGAGCAAACCATCAAACGCTTCAAATCACACGATTCAAATGAACTGCCCGATTTGTGTATTAACAACAAATAAAATAAAAACCAAGAAAATTAGAAAAACAAATGCCCTACCCAAAAAATACAAAAATAAAAAATAAAAATATAATAAATAAATAAAAGCAGCGCCGCTTTACGTTCGAGTGCCTTGCGGGCTCAGAGGCGCACAGCCGCCCAGCCATGACGACTGTGGGTGTGGGGGGGTGGGGGCAGCAGGGGGCGTGTGTGTGCTTAGATGTGATGGTGTCTAAGCGGGGTAGGTATGCGGAGCGAGGCTGTTGACTACCGCTGACGACTTCCGCCTGCTGCATAGAAAATTTATAAAAAAAAAAATATAAAAAACTTAAAAAAATCTTTTTCTTCAACATTTTGTGGTGCGTGTTGTTTTTGTTGCTGTTATTCTTGACTCTTGTTATTCTTATAATTGTGCATATGACCCTGTTTAATACAGTTCGCCGCACAATTATGCGTTCGCTTTTGTTTAACTTTTTATTTGTTGCCGTTGCCGTTGCCGTTGCCGTTGCCGTTGCCTCTTAGCCTTGTGACTCTTGAGCCGCGTTTGAATTATGACTGCAAGACGCCTTCAGCGGGGGAGTGGCGGGAAGGGAGCTGTAAAGAGGGTAGTTGATGACTGTGCGCTAAAAGCTATATTAGATACTGGGTGAACGCGTTGATTTCACTGAACAAAATGCTATAAGAAAGATGAATTTATTATAGTAGATTTCATCTTCATCAGCACACTAATTTGCGTTATATCTAACCAAAAAATACCAATATATCTTTTCAAAATAAGACTACTATGAACGTTGCAGTCGGACGTTCCTGAATGCAGAATACTCTGTTCCAAGTCCGGTATAATTTGGTTACCAACAGCATACATGTATTCATAAGCACAAATCCTGCTGTTTCCATAAACCTTTTGGTGGAAAATAAAAGTAATTAAAAATCCTCTCAACTCTCTATATATCAAATTTTGTTCAAATAGTAAACATAGGCGATGAATTATTGGGGTTTCAGCGAGATTTTCACCAAATTTATAAGATGACTTTCCTCATTAGATATGGAAATTTCAGTTACTACAAGGAAACAATTTCCTTGGCAACCAAAATTTCTTAAAAATCTTGCATTAAATGTTCAGAATTGTAAGATTTAACTGGGGTCCTTAGGATATAAATAATCAAGAAGGAGTTTGCGGTGGCAGACTTCCTTTACATGAAGAGAATTCTCTAAAAAGTCAATCCAAACAATTTTATTGTTTTTTCTTCTTAAAGATTTATCTATTTATTTATTAATTTTTATATTCATACACAAATATCTAATTGTTTTTAAAGATAATTGATCACTGACAAAGGTATTGTAATCCCATTCATGTTAAAGTTGTCTTAGCTTAAAGTTTTTAAATTAAAACTTAAGATCAAAATGGAATCAAATGAAAACGCTGGTGTTGCCTTTTCTCAGTGTACGTTCTAAGTTTGTATAGTAATTAATTAGTTTTATACTTTTACTAAAGGGACATGCTTGGGTACTTTGCACATTTGAGGAGGCGCGTTTCAAAACGAAACAATTTGTTAATTGTCAGCTTAAAATTTGGCAGGTAACGTTGACAGCTGAGAGTTGAGTTAAGGATCATCAAATGACAATTGATGGCTAAATAAACGGCAATTAATTGGCATTGATGGAGCAGCTGAAACAACTACCTTGGCCAAATGTGTGCCGGCAATTTGGCAAATTACTTTGCGGCTATAAATCAAAGCATCAGCCCGGTCCTGGCCTGCCCCCTGTCCTGCCTCCTTTGGCCTAGCACCCAAGCAACTAACCAACTAAGAAGAGCAATTCGTCTATTGAAACTCTCCGGCTCGCGTGTTCCCTGGACAGCTGTCAAACTGCTGAGGCAGAAACTTACGACATCTCATTAAATATGCGGCTCAGGAGCTCCTGGCAGCGGGCAGCGGGCAACGAGCAGCGGGCAGCTGCTGCAGATCCTGCTGGATCCTGTACGGATACAGGTGCTCGCAGCTGTTTCTGGCAGAGCCTTTTCAATTTGGCCAACTCAACGGATATTTTTATTCTTGTTTTTATTTCTGTTTTGTTGTTTTGCTGTTTCGTTGTTTTCTTTTTAATCTCGTAAGTGTATGTGTCAACTTTTCTCACTTTGTTTGTTTGTTTGGTTTACGCACACCCCGGAGAGTCAATGTCGAGTCAATAAAGCACGGAAATTGCCAACAAAAGACCCCAAGACAACAACAACAACAACAACAACAACAACAGCAACAGCGACAACAACAAACAGCGAACAACCCAAGCTCATTTGTGCTGTTTTTCCTCATGATATTCTATTATTCATTCCAATTTATGTGTGCGTGTGTGTTTGTGTGTGTGTCTGTCTCTGTATAGAAGTGAATCCTTCAAAGGTATATTTTTCATCACAGTTCTCCTCCTCGACGGGGGTCAGTGAAAGTTTTTGCCTGGCCGAGCTTTTAGCTTTGGCTTTGGCTCGTTTATTAGATTGTCCTGCGGCCTGAGCACATCAAAAAGTTGCCAACGGCTGTTTTTGACAAGCTGCCCCTTCCCTCACCCTCGCTCTCTCCGCTTGCCATCAGAGTATGAAGTGCCGTCGTCCTTGCTGGGCAGGAGCGTGTCATAAATATGACAAAGTTCCTTTTCCTTTTTTTCTATACTCTCTCGTTGGTGTTCATTATGGCAAAGTTGCTTTTGCGCCAAAAACTTGCCATTGACGTTGATGTCCCTGTCGCATCTCATCAAATTTGTATTGAATACGGAAGTTTAAGTAATGTTTTAGCCCACAGCTTAATAAAGTAGTTCTGCTTATTATGGAATTAAATTTGTATTGACTGTGTTAGCGCAAGTTATGTTTGAGAACACTGTTGTGCTTATTATGGAATTAAGTAATTAAATATCAAAGGGAGCTGCCACACATCAGCTGTTAATTAAATAAGCAGCTTTGAGAGCTTCAGAAGCTCATTAAAGCTTCAGATATTCAGTTAATCCGTTTAGATTAACTCAAAGTATAAAAGGTTACTTGTCAGCTCGTTTTAGTGCGCTTAAAAAGCTCATTAAAGCTTCAGGTGTACTCAGCTAATCAGATTAAATTAACTCAAAGCATAAAGGGTTACTTGTCAGCTCATTTTAGTGCGCTTAAAAAGCTCATTGAAGCTTCAGGTGTACTCAGCTAATCAGATTAAATTAACTCAAAGCATAAAGGGTTACTTGTCAGCTCATTTTAGTGCGCTTAAAAGCTTTAAACAATAAAAAAGTTCATTAAATCACTTTATAGTGTTTACCCAAATTAAAATTCATGTCAGTCGATAAATACATATAGCTTCCATAGCCTTGAAAGCGTTACTTGATCGAATTTAAAGCTTAAAGCTTTTCTTTCTATATTTCTTAAAGCTGTCGTTTACAGCGCAGTCAAATCCATTTGATTGAATACAGGTTATCCTACAATTATTGCGACGTACGACTCAAAAGCTCGAGTTTTGAACAGCAAAGTATGTTCCTCTACTTTTCCAAACTAACCCAAACGATTAACGCTAGAAATATGATACTATTAGCTAGCCAGTAGTTCGCAAAAATAATTCTTAAAAATTCCTAGACGTTTTAAGGATCCATCATACAGTATCACTAAAGGAGGGACCTGCCGTCTTAACCTAACCTAACCTAACCAAACCTAACCTTACCTTACCTAACCTAATCTAATCTAACCTAACCTAACCTAACCTAACCAAACCTAACCTTACCTAACCTAATCTAACCTAACCTAACCTAACCTAACCTAACCTAACCTTACCTAACCTAACCTAACCTAACCTAACCTAACCTAACCTAACCTAACCTAACCTAACCTAACCTAACCTAACCTAACCTAACCAACCTAACCTAACCTAACCTAACCTAACCTAACCTAACCTAACCTAACCTAACCTAACCTAACCTAACCTAACCTAACCTAACCTAACCTAACCTAACCTAACCTAACCTAACCTAACCTAACCTAACCTAACCTAACCTAACCTAACCTAACCTAACCTAACCTAACCTAACCTAACCTAACCTAACCTAACCTAACCTAACCTAACCTAACCTAACCTAACCTAACCTAACCTAACCTAACCTAACCTAACCTAACCTAACCTAACCTAACCTAACCTAACCTAACCTAACCAAACCTAACCTAACCTAACCTAACCTAACCTTACATAACATAACCTAACCTAACCTAACCTAACCTAAACTAAACTAACCTAACCTAACCTAACCTATCCAGAATTCAACTGAACTTTCTTTCAACTGCAAGCATGTTAACAAAGAGCTTTAAAAGCTCCCTAAGGCCTTAATTGTCTCAATTCAATGAAATGCACAATGAACAATGCATTGTCTTGCATTGTTTTCTCTAAAATGTCCAGCATTAATATTGCAAGTTGGCCAGAGATTAACTAGGGAAGTACTTTAATATGTACGCATTAAGCTGTAGTAAGCTGAAAAGCACTTCATGGCATTTACTGGCTTGTAATATTAATTATAACATCGATTACTCGAACAGTGAACAACTTTTGTGCTGAATGTTGTGTAAAGTTGTTTGGGTAGCCTTTTTGGCCGCATTTGTCGAGGAAATGTAAGCCATGTTTGCCGGGCTCGTATTGTCGCTAATTGAAATGCAAATATTGATGAGTGTTAAGCAAACTCGAGCGCTAATTTGCACAATTCTCGTTTTGTCGCGCGCCGCATAATGCGCCGCAAAGTATGCCATAAAATGCAGTGCAGGCAGCTGCTGCTGCAGCTGAATTGAGAGTCAAGTCGATGCTGCCCCGCTGCCCCCTGCCACACCTAAAATACAGACAAATTGCAGACTGGCAAATTGACAGAATGGCAAACTGGCAAACTGGCAGAATGGCGGCTAAATGCTTCAAAGCAGACTCAGCAGAATTTCAAATTTATTCAAATCAACTCGTTGAGCGAAGGGGCTACTGCGTCTGTGGGCGTGTCAGGATCTCTCTCTGTGTGTGTGCGTGTGTGTATGTGTGTGTATATATATGCCGTGCAATGAGCAACTGAATGAATGATTCAATTAGGCATCAAATATTTACAGCAGACGTTTAAATATTGCGACAGACTCGATACGCCTTGGCTCTGGGCTCTGGCCCTGGCTCTGGTTCTGGCTTTAGCTTGGGCTTGATTTGAGTGCCATTAGATTTGCATAGCTCCAGCTGAGACTTGGGAGCAACTGTAAGCTGCAACTTACCAGAAACTTATCTAATTGGCCGCCAAGTGCATTGGTACTTAAGTAAACCAGAGGCAAATAATATTTCACAGCGGCTGTGCTGGCCAAAAAAGAATGTTGAAGAAAACTTAAGTTTACTTAAATTAAATTAGGATATAATATTTTATTGAAATAAAAGAAAGCGCGTCTATCTTCGACATGCCAGTTAATAAATAATAAAGTAATAAATATATAATAGATCTCTATAAATAAATAATGGGCGCAAAACTGTTGAATGAAACTTGAAAAATCTGAAAATGGAAAATGGCCTAAAAGTCAAATGTGTGGGAAAAAGTTTTAGTTAGAACGGTTTCTAAGTTATTTATACCCTATACGAAAAGTCATAAGGCACGGGAGAAAGAATAGTGGTGAATTATTTTTGTTTATTTCTTACTTTCTCTTACTTACTAACTCTGCTCTACTTACTTTGTGCGTTCTGATATTAATTTAAATTAAATTAAATAAGGAGTTCAGACTTCATAGCCTTTCCTGCCTAATACCAGAACTCAAATATCATTTAACCATTTCAAATTTGGCTTATATTTAAAACAAGAAAGAATGACTTTCTTTATTTATGCGCTCCAGTTTGATTTATTCCCATTTGGTTTATTTGACTATATTTGCCATAAGCCATTAAATTTCAAATACAATTTGATGCCCCCTAAATATCCTAGCTTAACTGAGTAAACTAAATATACATACAATCTCCTCAGACATTTTTAGCGAGCAACAAAAGCTTAAAGCCAGAAACGCAATCGAAGTGAAGTCAAATAGCACAAGGGGGAAAGACAATTGCAACAGTTGCAACAATTGGAAATCTAGCGCAATGTGACGAGTGCACGAATGCAATTTATTTATGCAGGTATAAATAAATAAATAAATAGCTTTGGCATTGTTTCGCTGGCATTGCAAATCCAAAGCCAAAGATAAAACCAAAACCAAAACCAAATCCAAATCCCAAGTCCGCAATGCCTTTCACCAATGTGAACTGCCAATAGTTTTTCCTTGGATTTATGAGTTTAGCCTGTGAAAATAGTTTCATGCAGTTCCTCTCTCGTGTGTGTGTGTGTGTGTGTGTGTGTGTGTGTACACAATTTCAATAGTTTGATTACAAAAGTTTTTCAATTGAACATTTCTGCATTTTTACGTGTAAGTTGGCAATTTGCAGCACTCTAACAGGCAGGCAGGTAGTGCGCATGTTGCACGTGGCGTATGCGCATTATTTCAGCTACTTTTACTTGTAGCTGTCATAATTTATTAAATAGAATATTTAATTTAACGCTATAAGATATAGATAACTGCCTTTTCATACTCTTGAAATAGAGTTTCATTTTATTTTTGGCTAAGCAAATTTCTTGCAACAAATTTGTTGCTGCTTATGCCAAGTTGTCGCCGTCGCAAGTTGCACACTCCAAAAATATTTTCATAATTTTTATCACGATTGTAATTCTCGCCCGAAAAGTTTTGCATTCAAAAAGTTTTGTATTCGAGCAACTTTTCCGAACGGGGCGGGGCGCTGCAAAACTTTTCATGCTGACAATGAGCTCACAACAGATTTCTGAGTTAATTTCCACTTTTTGGCGCAACTTTTCTCGACAATAACAATAACAATTTCGAGTACGAGTACACATTGCACGCACTGTTAATAAGCCTAATTATTTTGCAGTGAAACGTCTGATAAATGATATAACAGCCTGCTCTTAAGTGTTTTCCCCTCACACAGCCTGCTAATTGGCGCCTTGTGCCCTGCGCATCGAGCAAGCGAATATCTCAAGATATTTAACAGTTTATTATAAGTGTAAAGCACTCTGATATGGTTCTCTAAATGTTCACACAATTCTGCTGGCTGTGCTGGTTCCGCTGCTTATCAATGTCAGCCTCAAATGGATCTCGTTGACAGCCAAACAATGCCATTAATCAAGCTGTCTCAAGGTGCACTGCTTGTACTCAAGACAGCAGCAACATTTGCTTCTTTTTAGCAAATAAATTTCCACTTGCAATTGGCTGCTGAACTGTGAGCTACCCAGCATATCATAGAATACCCATTATAAATGCTTTAAAAAAATCTAATAGAACAAAAGCCCAATCTAGAACAGAATCTAGATGAAGAAGTTTGCATCATGAATTTTATGTATTAAGTTTTGGCTTGCAGGTAAGAGCTGTTATCCTTTCCCTACAAACAAAATTATAAAGGTTACTTCCATAGGGCACTTCATCTATCATCTAAACCCACTTATTCCATACTGACTTTAGTTTTAATTCCAGACATTAAAGCTGAAAAGATATAGATGTTACTATCCATAATGTAGATATTCTTAGGTTTTTAACTATTTGAATTGTTTTTTGACAATCGATATTTATTGAAATGTTGGCTAAGTACAAATAAGCATCGTATTTTCCTATGGGTTTGTTGTAGTGCCAGTAGTTCTGGCTGAAACTTCTCTGAATAGAAAACTACTTTAAGCTTCTACATAGGACTACAGAAAAAGTTTTAATACAACATCAAATGAACCAAAGAAGAATTAGAAGAGAACTTTGCCTAATAAGTTTATAATATCGATATTGCAATCGACAATATCGATATTTTATATATTTATTGAATTTGTTAAACAACATTTTGCCCACTTTAGGACAAAATCTTCATTGGCTTACTAGTACAAATATTATCCCAGATTGGGAGACTATTGTTTGTTTGGACAATCGTTTTATTTTAGTAATGTTGACAAAGCTTAACATGTCATCACTATTTGTTCTTTAAAAGTACCTCAGGTTAAGCTACTGTTAGTCAAATTATAAAACATGTAATTTAAATAAGAAATGGATGAAGAAATGAGGTTGCTTAATGTGTTTCTAATATTCATGTTACTATCATTAATATCTATATTTTGTTATTTATATCATTTGGAGAGTAAGATGGTTTCGATAGTCGATACTTTTAGAAATGTTAGCAAGGCATAAAATCTCTGCACTATTCCAGCTTTAAAAGTACCTAATGTTAAGTTACTCTCAGTTAAATCATAAAATATGTAATGTCTTAAGAAAAGGATGAAAAATGAAGCTTGCTTAATGTGTTTGCTGTCGATTGCTTAAAATTGTCAAGTGCCTTATAGCACATACAACCCCATCTTACTATGAGGATCTGTATAGCGAAGTATTCGCAAGTCAAACTGTGCACATGTCACCTACTATATCCCACGGGCAGGCCCGCCCCTCAACGCCGATGCCACAACCCATATTCCATATCCTTTTCCCACATGGAGCGACAGGACGACAGTTTTTGCACAATGCCAGCGACGAAAACAAAAACCGCCAACACAAAACACGGCGCTCTCTCCCATGTGCTGACAGCGATAAATTCTAATGCCGGGTCGCCAGGGCCACGCCTACGGAGTGTGGGCGTGTGGGCGGTGGGCGTTGCCCGGCTACGGGTATTATATGGTCTCTATAGAGTCTCCAGGAGGCAGCTGACCAAAGGACCGAAGCATGAAAAATGCTCGCTTCCGCTTTGAAGAAGAAATGTGTGCGCAAGAAAGGACGTTAACTGGCATTTTGGGTTTGTTTGCACAGGGAAATATTTTGAGCACGTGTTTGCGTACTTTTTGGTCAATTTCTATGGCTGGACTACAATCGCCGGCTACCAATCGCCAGAGCCGGCCACATTTGTCACTTTAAATGCAATTTGACTTGTGCCCAATGCGCATAAGTTTTCCTGCTTTCAGCAATTTGTCGTGTCCTGTTTTGGCCGTCGGGACAAAAGCCAAAAAAAAGGAAAGGCGGACAGTTGAAAAAAAGTGTAGCATACATTTGGGAGCGCTCAGCAAAATCAATTTTAAAGCGAGCGAGCTGAGAGACTGACTGTGTGTGTGTGTGTGTGTGTGTGTGGCAAATATTTATTGTCTGGCGCAGGCATTGGCAATTGTTTTGTGGCACCTCAATTCAATCTGCATACAAAATCAGAGGCTAAGCCAATTACATTTGACTGTGGATCTAATGAGCAGCTGCAGCCGCATTCAAGTGTTAAGGGCCCCAGACATACATACATACATACATACATACATACGGCAAAAATTTGCATCAATTATGTACATGCGAGTTGGCAGCCCTGTAAAAAGTTGGCACTGCCGCATTTTGTATAATGTGTTGCACTGATGGCTTCATTAGTCTGCAGCTTGCTACACCAGCTGCTGCTGCTGTTGCTTTGGTGTCCAATGAGCCGGAAATGTCTTCATTATGATTGCATATGGCACTGGCGCAAAACGGAAGCGGAAGCACACGAAAATTCGTTTGTTGTTTGTTGTCTGCCTGCCCTTCCTGCTGCTCGTTCCTGTTGTAGCTGTTGTTGCTGTTGTTGCCAGAAGTGCGTACGAGCGTGGTAATTTGCTCACATGTACACAATCTCAGCCAGCACGGCCATAACACGCCCCCCTCCCCGACCCCGCCGACCCCGGCCCCGTCCACGTTGCGTATGAGTGATGGCTGAATTCATATCAACTGACAGTTTATTTACACAAGCGCCATCATTACCAACGCCTGCACACCCGCCTGGCCCCGAGGCCAAATCACACATCCACACACACACACACACACTGACACTGACACACACACTGACACCGACACATCCTCCCCCACACACACACACAAATTATCGCAGGCAAGCGTGTGATATGAAAAATTGACTGTGATTTATGCAATTATGTTAACAAAATATTTACTTGGCCACAAAACTGATTGGCTTAGACACTTGGGCGCTGCGGCTGCTTGGCTTAAACGCCCTCGCATTAAAAATACATCAGCCTGTGGTATTAATGATTAATTAATGATATAACTAAGCCGAATCGGGCTGAAAGTACACACATAATGGTTAAACCACTTACTTTTGGCACTCATTAGGCAATTACAAATCCTGCCGCTTTTGTTTGCTGTCCTTGGCGAGTTGAAAAGTTTTTTGGCGAAACTTGCATAGGAACAGCATTTAAACGCACAAATATAAAATAAATTATAATTTTATTACAAAACGGATGCGAAAAACTTTTGCCATTTCCTAAGCGCTGAAAAAGTAACAAGTTTTTTTTGGGGGGGCGGCTTTTTTGTTGTGCCTCTTTGCTGGCCTGGTCCTGCTGGCTGAATCAGTTTCAGGTTTAGAGGTTCTTGTGGCAGAAAAGCTCATTACCTTATTGCTTTTGGCCACCAGCAGGCAGGCGAAGACTCTTGCAGGCCGCTGGCTGCTTGTTTGTGCCGCAAATGAACGGAAATGGTGAAACTTTTAATTGAAACCATAAATTTTCGCGTGGTTTTCTGTGCCAACGGAATTTGTCGTGCGGCGTTGCCTACTTAGCGGCACACCCACCAGCCTGCCCTTTCTTACAGCCTCCCCCTCAAAGCAGCTGAGTAGGGTGCAATTAGCGCCGGCCATGAATTGCATTTTTGACCAACGGGCCAATAAGCCAGCCAGGTAAGTTGCCAAACTTTGCCCGTCCTCTCTCCTTAACTGGGTTCCCTACCCAAGATAGACTGATAATAGCAAAAACGATACTGCCGCAAAACTATCGAAAGTATCGATTACAATACTTATAGTATCGATTACTATATTGATAGTATTGATAATTCGCTCTCTATTGTCTACATCTCTTGTTGCTTGAAACCATCGATAGTTTCTTATGGTACGGATGTAATGTAGACTTATTTCCGTTTTCAATTCCAATCAAATTGTTTGCATTCAACATTTTTAGCTGTTCTCAATTCCGAAAAATCATGTTTTTACTCCCTGTACCCATAAAATGGGTAAAAGGGGGTATTGGATTTGTGCAAAAGTATGTAACAGGCAGAAGGAGACATCTCCGACCCTATAAAGTATATATATTCTTGATCAGTATCAAAAGAGATTTCGATTTGGCCATGTCCGTCTGTCTGTCCGTCTGTCCGTCCGTCCGTCTGTCCGTCTGTCTGTCCGTATGTATGAACGCAAGGATCTCAGCAACTATAAGAGCTAGAGACACCAAATTTGGAATGTAGGTTCGTGTATAGCGGGAGCAGGTCAAGTTTATTTTAGATTTGAGATATCTCCCCCGTTCCCCCGCAAATCGATTAAAACCGTTTTACAGTAACAATTTTCAAGATATAGCTTTAAGATTTGGCACGTACAATACTTTAGTCCCTCTTAATCTACTGTCCAAATTTCAAGTCGATCGGATAATAAACACCTAAGTTATTCACGAAAGAAGATTCAGTGCTGCAGCAAGGAAGAAGAAGCACAGTCACAACTTAAAATGCCTGGCTTGCGCTGTGGCTCGTGCGTGTGCGTATCTGTGTATGTATGTGTAAGTTAACGAAGATGCGATCGGAAATTTTTGACCTGGGTACAGGGAGTTTCGTAGTCGGGTATACTCGACTATAGCATTCTTACTTGTTTTTTTTTGGTTTTATAAGATTTACCTGTAGGTTTTGATGGAATCAATAGTTATTTAAAAATCTTCAGCTAAGTTACATATTTATAATTATCCAAGTATTTATGTTCTGTTTTCAAAACAATTTTGAAATGGGAACAATTTTTTCGACACCCTTGGAGATAGAGCAACCAAGCAGGATACGCATCCTAGCGTTAAGCAAGGAAACCCGACTGGAAACAGACCTTTGCCACCGTTGGGAACTTCAGACTGCAAACTATATAAGCGTCAAAATTAGAACAGGCCTGCTTGAAGCATTGTTTAATATTACACAAAATGATCATCACTTCAATTTCCTAAATTAAGTTTCTGGCATGTAAATAAAGTGAATAGTTAAAGAATGTAGTTAGTTCTTCTTATATTTCAAATGAAGCTTTAATAATTGGGATTGGAATACCCCAGGGATGGTATTAAAAACTATATTTGATATCGCTTATCGAAACTATACAGTGGGGCCACTTGCGATATTACTCTCGAGCTAGTTACCTTGATCTTCATATGATTCATATGCTGGCACTCCAACGCACTTGGACGTTGGGTATTTATGTCAAGCAGCTGTCGCTGCCGGAAATGACGAATGATTAAAATGGGCGTGCCATAATTTCCGCTCGACTGATGTGTGGCAACAGGAAATTGCATACGACAGCACAAACCGTCAGGGGCAAACATCGCATATAATACTTACATACAATATGGCCAGTTTCGACTGGGGCTTCATTTCACAATTGCCGATACACACTTCACACGTCACACTTTGCTTTTTGGCATTTCTTTTGCCACTTAATTGAATGAGTCCATACGCTTTCCCTGCCAGCTTGCTGCTTGCAGTGTATCCATCAGTTAACGGCATTGATTCCCACAGATTCATATCCACAGTCTCCAGTGCTATTTCGCGCACAAAAAACTCGTTTCGAAAATTCAATTTCCTGCATTTAAATGGCTTTGCAGCAATGCTCATAACGACAACTGTTGCCACGTTTTGTTGCCACTTGCTTGTTGGTTATTGTATCGATGAAGCCCAATGCGACGGCAGCAATCAACAGCAAATTGATATTATTGGCTTTTGTAAACAACAACAATTAAACGTACATACAATATATGCCCATTAATAAGCAACAAACATATATAAGCAAGGCTTCCTAGCGTATTTTATGCAATCATGCCAAAAATTACATTTGGCTTGCAAAATTGCCAATTTGATGTTCCTTTTATTTATTTGTTCCTTACATTTACCAAAAATTATTGAAAAGTTTGAAAACTTTAAATTAAAATGTGTGATGTGTTAAAATCAAAATGAAAATTCAATGAAAATAATTAAATCCAAATTTTTGTAGCTCATTTTGAGGTCATCATTTAATTTAGAGTATTATGAATTTTATATAAGTAATTTAAAAAATATGTACTGCCAAATATAAGCTGCCAAAAAGGCACAAGTTACATAAAAATTCCAAATTTCAGCAACAAATAATGGACTTTTCCAAAACCTTATTGATTTCTATATCAAATTGGCATGTGGGCCCATTGCATGTTCTCTAAATTGATGCGGCATCTACTACATTCTATTCACCTTAGAAAATACACATTTTGTAAACATTAAAATAGAAAAAAATGCCAATTGCTAGCTGGTATCTTAGACTGTATGTAAAATTCCATTTGTGCGCTTGCCCAAAAAAGTATGCAATAATTTTGAAGAGCTCAGTCAGAGTTTGATTTAATGCGCTGCCGCAAAGTATGCAACGAATTTGTGTGCTGTGCATGCGGAAACGGAACTCTCACTCATTTCAGTTTAATAAATAAAAAGTGAACGAGAAAATGAATATTGGCCATAAAAATATTTGGGTCTGGCTAATATTTCAAATGTGAAAGCCTCTCCTCCATTGGGCTGCGTATATTTCTGTGCCACTTTTGATATTGATTTTATTTGGCATAAATGCGACGTGTGGTGCTCATTTTTTGCTGCCAGAGATTCCGCCTTGGTTACGTTTCATTCCTTTCTTGTTTTTGTTTGTTTAGTTTTGTTTTTGTGCACCGCAGAGCAGCAGCCAATGGCAATATTTTCAATTTGCTAAATGGCGCAGTCAGCCAACTGAAATGCCACATATATATAACTTAGTATGTAGTAAGTAGATGTGGCACACATTTAGATATAGATACCAGGCAGATATATATGCCATGCGGAAGAAACCACAGCAAGCATTTTAATAATTCTAATGCGAGTTTTTGAGCTGTGTGTGTGGGCTTGTGTGTGTGTGTGTGTGTGCCTATGTGGGACTTCTGTGTGCTCTGACATGAAATACGTGCCACAGACTCAACAGCAGTCCCATTGATAATCGATATTACCCGCAGCATTTCAGATGCGGCATTCATTAGCCAATGCCAAAAGGAAGTCGACTTTCACGCGTCCAAAATCAAATGATTTATGGCGGACAATGACTACGGCAACAACAGCAGCAACAACAACAACAACAACAAGTCTCTGTAGTTGACGGCAATCGAGTGTGCGCTTGTTTACTTCCGCCGGAAGCAGACGCCGAACATGGCGGCGCCGCAAATAAATGAATATAAAACCGCAATGAGATCAGAGCAACATGCAAGCCCATTATCATCATCTTCTTCTTCATAATGAGCTTCTCTTGGCGTCGCTAATGGCGCGAAAAATAGACAACTTTCTCAAATCAGCCACACACACACACACATACACACACACATGCGAGGGTCACTACACAAGATAACATAGCATCATTTATTATAACTTAGATGTAATTATTTTAATACGAAATTTAACCCTCTTTAGAAGTTGAACTTAAGCTATATTATAATTTAAGGAATGCGTTTTCACAGCACATAAAAATAAACATTTTTTTAAAATTAACTTATAATGTTTGATTTTTATTTGTTTTTGTAAAGGATTATTTTTAATGCTTGTTGCTGCCGGTACTCAAACTCTTTCTGTATGTCCGGTATAAGCCCGGCCAGCCGGGCTCAGACTATGAATTTAAACAAATATTATTAATTCTTATCACTGACATTAACTGAGTCTACTATATTTTCTCCTGGCACAGTAATATGCGGTGCATTTCTGGTATACCGCAGGTTCGGTCAATTGGTAGCCATCTCAGTGCATCCATTACTTCTCATAACTCCTGTGATTCCATCACTTGTCTAGCGGATCCTCATTCGAAATTGATAACATAGATATGCAATTATTTATACCACACTTCATGTTTTTTGTAAACAATTTTTTCCCTATCCTTTCATGTCTTTTAGCTACTAATTGCGACGACTATAATTCTATAAAAAGTTACGAATTCTGCGTAATTCCATTTTCTCAACTTTCGAGTGGAAGTGAAATTGGGAACAGCTAAAACGTTTCGTAATTCCATTTTCGCAACTTTCAAGTGGAAGCGAATTTTGGAACAACCCTGATTATTTCGAAACATGCCAGACAAAGTATAATCGTAATATACAAACTGTCTACAAAGCACTGTCTTTGAAAGCACTTGAATGCTGTAGGGCAGACAAAGTGTTTGAGCCACTCTCGCAAACAGGCTCATCATAAGATGCCACAAACTGAAGTAGCATCCTTTTAGTCTATATGTTTGAGTGCTCGATGATTTAGTGCGGTAAACGCTTAAAATTTAATGCGCATAATTTATACATTATTACCAACACTTCATTTTAGGCTTTGTGTCCTGCGCCCCACACACACACACACACAAACACACACACAACTCGCAAGATTTTTGGCAATAAATTCGTTTGGCAAACGACAAGAAAAGCATAAAAAAAAAGTATTTATATATGTATATAAAAAAAAAGATGAAACGAAGCGAGCGGGCAAAACTTTTGTTGCTTAAGTAAACTTGAAAAGTTTTCGAGACATAAAAGTTTCTTGTGAAAGTCACACGAAAGTTGAATGCAATAAATCTGAACGCTGCAGACCCAAAAAGTGCAATGTGTTTGGCTCTTCAGGCCAAATCCGTTAAGCCCGTTACCGAAAAACGCACACAAAACTTTCAACGCGCTTTCATGGCTGATAAATGGCCAGCAGAATCGCTAGATTTGTGATTCCAACCCAAAACAACGTAACCTTCTACCAATCTCAAACAGCAACTGCATTGCGCAGCCAAACAGCACTTGGCATTTAAATGCAACTGCATTTATATATACATATATATAAGTATATATATAAAGATGTATATATGGAGTACCTTTCGAGTGGGTGCAGCGCTTAAACTGTGCTAATTGAACAGCAAGTTGCAGCAGGCAACAGGGTCAAGTGCCCCAGGTAAATTAAAGAGCAACTCCGCATCCAGCAGCTGCAGCTAAAAGTGCCAGCAAAAGTTGCAACTCAGCTCAGACTGCGTGAAATCGCTAGTCCTGCGAGACCTAGCTGAATCCGACTATAATCTACCCAGAGTTTATAAAATGACACTCAGTTATGTTGACTACTTCAGAAACTTCTGTCCCCAGGCTCTTTTGTTCTACTAAAAGTCCTGTCAGCTTGTAACATTACAATATTATTTATATTCATTGAGAATACACAGAATATGTTCTAGGAAATGATTCCATTGTAGTTCTCTATATGAGATGTTCAGATCTGTTCCCAAATCCTCTTTCGAATTCTTAACACAGAAATCTAAAGGCTATACTTCTAGCATCGATTAAAAACTTAAAACTGAAGCTTACAATTTAGGTCTGCGCCAAAAAGTATGCTGCAAACATTGATGTGGAATTGAATCGCAAGTGGAATTCAGAACAGGTCTGACTAAGTCTGGAAACCAAAATTTGTTCAATGACTCATGATTATTCGTGTTGAATGCTTCGATTTCATATGCATGTCTGGTAACTATATGGAAATCATTACATCTACATATAAAGCACTACTTGTATACCCGTTGCAGGCATTTGGGTTCGGGTATAGGAGTGTGAAGAACTTGGGCACGTGAGTGACTTGAATGCTTATTAAAAGTTTAGTTAGTTCAGCTTAAATGGGAGTTCGGTTCGGTATCTGAGAAACATGTGTGCTTATGCTAATGCGAAGGCACAAAACTTATTTTCTTGCCAGTTAGCAAAGTTGGGAGCATTGTCAGCTAAGCCAAGGACTGCCAAAGGCATTGCAACTAGAGTAGATAGCCCAGTTAGGGCGCATATGGTATAATTTAGCTGATGGGTCACAAAAGTGTCCTTGTGCCACATGAGAAATAATAAAGGCTACGCATAAAAAGAGGAAAGGACGTGGCTTCGCCTTATTTTTGCGCAATATTATGTGCCACATGGTGGATTCCTTTTCATTATCAAGCTGTTGGGGCCGCAGAGCGCAGCTTAATTGCAATGAAAACGCAGTTTCCTTCTAGCAATTTGCAGGCGCCATGGAATATGCAATATTATGACCGCACAGCAGAGACCCAGCCGTGCAGCCTTTTTAAGCTCCTCGTTCCAGGCTCTTAATCACATGACCGACATGGCGGACATAAGAACTCAATCTGTGTGGGGCCAGGTGAATGATTGCAATTGCAGCAAGTAATAAAAGCTAGCTTCAGGTTGCCGAAGACTTAATACCTTTGCAGAGCTGCCCATTAAAATGATACACTAAAAGGAACCAACCAGTTTTTCATATACTCATCTTTTTCTAGTTATAATGGTGTTTATTATATATTTTTCTACATTAGACTAAGTTTGTCCTTGTATATTTAATTTATTTATCAAGCTGTCCTAATATCCTTTTGCTATCTTGTTAAGCAACTTTAAATACAAATAAATATTTTTTATATATTTAAAAAATATATAAATACTCATTTTGCAGCCACAAGTTGCGATGGAAATGGTGAACAGACTAAATAAAATATATAATAAAAAATATAACAAAAAGCGTAATTCCCAAGCTTTTACTTTTCTCTTACAGCCGCTACTGTCAAATATAAAGCAATTGTTAATAAGGCTGCTATTCCGATTCGCCCAGTTCCGAGCAAAAGAAGCATCTAGTCTCATCATAGTTCCAAAACAGAAATACTGCCTTGTATAGCATTCAAGCACAGAAAGAAGGCTATAAAGACTGAGATCGTTATTCTCATTCAGTAGAATATGTATACCTTATGGTGTTGGAAATACTTCTCTCAAGGCGTTACACAATTCGTGCCAAAGTCAACACACCCTCTGCAAGGATATAAAAAGATGAACAGGTGGAAAGCGGATGAACGGGTCGGGCTCAGGTTGAGGCTACCTTTTGAATGCATTGCAGTGCATTCAGTGCGCATATTTTATAAAAGGTGCTTACATATATGATGATTATTTTCATTATTATTGATGCAATTTGCAATGGCAACGTCCACTGGCACTGTTGGCACTCTTTTATGGCCATTTGCGTGGCAGCTTTAAGACAGATAAAAAGCGTTGCCTACTTTTCAGCGCAGGACTGCTTGAAGCGGCCAGAACTTCAGTGAGCTGCTTCTTTGGCCAATTAGCTGCATTTGAGTTACAGTTGCAAAAGTTAAACATGCTCACAAACGCAATTAGCCAACAACTTGGCGGAGTTAACCAAGTTAATGCCTAAGTTGGCGCTTGCAGTTAATTAATTTGCTTGTAACTCGTATTTGCAGGCAGAGATCCTTTAAATAGTTCTCCAAATTACATTTAGTTGCATAAAGTATTAAATATTAACAAGCGACATTTGTGCAATGGCAATTGTCCTGTTTATTGCTGCGGGAATGAGAGCTGGGCATGTCCCATTGCATTGATAATATTTGTGGTGCAAGGGTGGTTTTTGCTGCGCTTTAATTGGAAAAGTTTTTCAATTTTAATTAAAACATTTTACTTAATGCAAAATGCAGTCGAAATTATACACAATGTGCAGCATTCGCACCACAACAACAGGCAACAAAGCCGCATCGAAAGTTTCTCCGGGCCAGCAGCAAGGCTGCCAAAAACTAACGTAAAACTCTCACTCTCTCTCTCTCGCTCTCACTTGCTCTCTCTCTCTCTCTCTCTATCTGTGCCCAGCTAGTAATATCAGCCATTTTAATAGCTACGTTCTTTTTTGTTTTGAGCCACAATTCATTTGGTTGTACATCACTCATACGCCCCTTAGCACGCAGTGCGCCTAGTCCTGTGCCAGTTTCGAAGTTTTGGCCCCGAGTTCACTTCGTGGCCGCATTGCCGCCTCGGGCTTATGCGATTTATAGCAACAAGACAAATAGTTCTGTGTAATTTGCTTGTATGTCAAACGAGTCGCATATGTCAAATGTCAAATGCTTTGCGGATTTGCTTTCGTTTTATACCCTTGCTGCGGGGGCATTTGCATTTTCCAGCAAAATGTGCAACACAGCTATATGTTATAGTGATCCGATCCAACATAGGTACTGCCTGCAGCAAAGAGAACTATCTGTGCCAAAACTAACAGACCATTTTGCATAGAAACAGGCACACGTCCCTAAACCGACTCGGTTATTGATTCTGACCAAGATTCTACATACTTTGTGGAGTCGCAAACGTCGCCTTCTATGTTTTCCACATTTCGTGACTATATTATACAATAACATCCTCTGCAAGATTATAAAATCTACATTCTTATGAAGATATTCTAACTAAACACTAAATCGAAGTTTCAGTATTGTGTCGAGTTGCAGTGTGGAATATAAGTTTCTCTGGAAGGAAGAATATTGCAATACTAGGTCATATTAGAATGAAACTATGTTTCCTTAAAGCAATATTCTCACTAAATATTCTTCCTTCTGTGTCACTAGCCATCCAATGGATCTCCCTAACAGATTCCTCCATTAATATATTTCAATAATCTTTGCAAATATTGTAATAGATATTAGTCTATATATATATGTAACAATATTCCTAAATATGATCAAAATTTCTTTATCTCTTACATGTAAAACTAGGTTAAGTTGACACTAAAGGTAGCGGAAAGCTTGTTTAAAACATTTAACAAATAAATAGCCTTTAATCAAAGCAGGACATATGTATGTACATCAAAAGATATTACTCAATTGTATAATTTCAAAACATCTACTTAGTTTTTCACTTACCCTTTATAATGCCAGCTTATTTCTTATTACTTATTTCAAAGTGCTATCCTACGATATAATAGAAATCTAATGTAAAAATTGTAGGTTTCTAGCTTCTACAGTTTTGCCTGTCAGTCAGCTTAAAGAGTTTTATATATATCTAGATATGATTTAATACAAGCTGAGTCTTTGTATGGAAGGAAAACTTATCTCCAGTCCATCTTGCGGAAAGACATCTAAAATAAGCATAAATATTTACTTTTAATTCTTTTACAATTTATTATAATTAAATATTTGAATTCTTAAGTAATTTAAGAAACATATCTGCTAGGGTATTCGAACTTCGAGAGCTCGATGAAAGCTTTTCTTGCCTCTTTTTTTTCGCACTCACATTTGCAGCGCCTTCGACAGCGACATGTGCGGGAGAGGCGGTCAGGCGGGGCAGTAGGGCAAAGTTTTTCCAACAATAAATTACTATTACAATGACAATTTTCCCACACAGCGCAACGAACATTTTTTATGCTTTGGTTACATTTCCGCTTCCGTTTTGGGGCTTTTCCCATTCTTTTTTTTGCTCTCCCTTGTTTTACTGGCAGCTCTGCTGGCTGGCATTCGAGCTGTGCTAAGCATTTAAGTTCGAGTCAAATATGTGCAAGATTTCCACCAGATTGCTTGATTAATGATCTGCCCCTAACAGCGTCGCCCCCTCGCTGACATTTTGCCCATAAATCGAAGCACATGCTCGCCGCTGTCTCAGCTGGCTTTATCAAATCTGTTCCGTTTTAAAACTGCGACGGATTCTGTGTATATTGCCACAAACTTAATGCTAATCTTAGGGCAGATAAGTTTTGTGCAATTCCCTATATAAATCTACGAAAGTCCCTAATATGACATAATATTTTGCTAATCTGATACCCTGTAGCCGCTGGAATGGGTTAAGAGAGTATTAAAAACTATCACAAATTGTGTTTCACAATACTATTGCAAATAAACCAACGCTTAAGCTGGAAACCATATTACGTACAACAACATAGTAATGTAGATTGTATTATTAATTGTAAAAAAAATAAAAAATTAAGATTCGATATGAAATTATCAGTATCAGTTATATAAAAGCATTTAATTCAATTCTAAAAACAAAAGAAATTAAAATGCAGTAAAGAAAGTATCATAAAGTGTTATAAAACAATAAAACAATACAAAGGAAATATCTTTGACTATATAAAGAATATAAATTACATCAACCTCCGATTCCTTCCTGTAAGAGTTGAAATATATATTGGCTTCCATCTACTAAATACAAAACAAGTATATACTTCAAATTTGTAATTTAATCCATAACTATTGTGCAAACACACATACTGCATACACTTAATAACTAATTATCGCAGCAAAAGAGATATTATTCAAGAAACTATTGTTAGTTTTTCTTAGAACAACGTACAGGGTCATCTCAATAAAGCAATCTCAGCACGAGCATTCCAAATGTTTCTTATATAAATCTTTAATCATTTTATGTTATTCAAATGAAAATAAATAGAATATATACTATATATTTAGCTGATAAGCTTATACATGCGATAGAATCGACAAAAGCTTGTTTGCCAGAGAAGTTACTTCCAAATTATAAGTAGAATTATTATAATTACTTATAAATATAGCAATTTATTAATTGAATGTCATTCAGTTCTAGAAAAGGCAGACTTGAGAGAGATACTTTCTTGAAATCTGCTTAAGGAACGTAATTGTTTTAAAATGTTGTCAATTGTTCCGTAACCAGGATGAAACATCTTGAGCTGTTGCCGCCCAAAGGAAAACATTCCTTTGAAACAGACACCTGCCCAAACTCCGGTTGTCTGCTGGCTTTGGCGTAGTCTTAGCCGTAACCGTAGCCCAAGATGTCCTCCATACAAAACAAAAACAAAAACAAAAACAAAAACAAAACACGACTGACTGCTTGACAGACTGACTAACTGACTAACTGGCTAACTGACTGTCTGGGCAGCTGGCTGAATTAACACTTGAATCTTTGACTTGGCCGGCAGCTAAATGAGGGCAAATAGAGCAGGACTATAGCGGGGTGAAGCGCTTGGGTCCAGACACATCGACTTGCGCTAGACTGAGCAAAGAAAATATTGTTGGCCCCTTTGGGCTGACTGCTGCTGCTGGTCCGTCAGAATGTCAAAGCTTAAAGTTGAGAAAACCTGGTCGGACTTTGGTTTTAATCAGTCAAAATGTAGCCACAGCAGCTGCCACAACTAATTAGGTAGATGGTGCTGGCTAGCTGCTAATTAAATGGATTTGCTTTTCTTGTAATTTCATTTTGTTTCCTTGTTTAATTTATTAATTTGCAGTTGAAGCCATTTCCATTTGATTTAGGTCCAAAGACCAAAGAACTTTGCGTCAGCTTTTATTTACACAAACCGAAACATATTAAAAATTTACGGCTCGTTTACTGCGATTTGTTCAATTAAGTCGATACGTTTCCTGCTTTCAGACCCGAACACCGCCCCGCTCCCGCCCCCACCCCAAAAAGTTGACTGCCAAGTTGAGCTGAGTCTGGTTGCGGCTCTGGCTGTGGCTCTGGCAACGGGTCCTTGGGTTAGGGACTCCCTGCTCGGTTGCCACTTTTAATTTTCTTCAAGTTTATTTGCCCGCTCTTGGCTCCCACATCCGCTTTCATCGTTGGCTTCTCTTCTTTTTTAATTTTTATTGAATTGGCTCTTGTTACTGCTTAGACTTTGAGTTGAAATTAAACGAGCGTGGTTTATGCTTGCAGCTTCTCAAGTGCCACTGATTGTGAGACGGAGTGAAATTTAATCAAGTTTCCCGCTGTGGCAGCAAAGGGTTGCACGTGCTGGCCAAGAGCTTGGGGGCACGTTGGGTGCACATGCAACAAAGAAAACAAGTCTCAAGTGCCTGGCCATTGTAAGTGCCAGTCAAAACTTTGCAAGCCCCCACCTCACACCCCACACCCCACAGCGCCACCTGATCCAAGCTCCGTTCGCTCGTAATTAAAAGTCAGGCATATTGATGCATGAATGCTGTTTCCATGTTTGCATTTGCCAGCGCTGTCATTAATTAAATAGAGAGTGGAATAGAGCAGGAACAGCTGTCAGGCAGCCGGGACAGCGTGTAACTAATTGTGAGCAATGTCCATTGAAATTTGCTGACATTTCCTACCCGAATGGACGACTTGCGACTGATTGCCAGCTTGTGTTTTGCAGCCTTTAATATCAATAGTGCTGGGTCAAAGCTAATGAAAGCTACGACCACGAAATTGCGCGTAACTTGGCATAATATTGACCAATATGGCAAATTGCGTATACGCCACGTTGCACAACAATGAACGCACACAGTGCATTGAAGTGCACTCAGCAACTGCATCACAACAGCTACAACAAACAGGCAACTGACTCCGCAACCGCACACTGTACCGCAAATATGCAAACAGGCAGTACCAGCAATTGGCGCCCGAGCATGGACCGCCATTCCAGCAATTGGCGCCCGAGCAGGGACTCAAACTCTCACTCGCATTTCCCATGCCACGCCCAGCCGCAAAGTGAAGCTGTGCACATCAACGTAATAATTGTAATAATACGAATACCGACACTTGTGGCAAACAAACACCAACAACAACAACATCTGCTAGTCAATGTCCATGGCAATGCGCCCAAATGTATGCGATAGAACAGACAACAACAAGCACGTCAACATGGACACTGGCCCCTGTGGCTTAAGGTCGCTCAACCTCAACCTAAGCAAGACATCAGGCATCGGATAATGTTGTTGAGATGATGATGATGATGATGATTAGGAGGATGATGCAGCTGCCCGGGCACCAACTTGAAATGAATTTGCATAAACTTTTAGCACGGACAGAGCAGCAACAAACACCAGACTATGTCTAAGTTTGCCTTCAACGAGGGTCGTCTCTTAGTAAACAATTAGTAATGTTACTTGGTTCGATCTTAAGTTTCTTAATACATGAAAAGGCTAAACAGAACGCCTTCAGTATTATTTTTATTTGAATGAAGAGCGTTGGGATCCGTCTAGTGTATAAGAACAACGTGCTTTCATAACTGCCTGCACAATCTTAATAGATTTAAGAACAAAGATCGTATAAGAAATCGATTTATTGGACAGGGAATATCATTTATATTAGAAGTTTGTTGCATCTCAAATTCTTAAGAACTTTTTTGAACTTAAGATAATTTCTAAGATATTTTACAGAAGAACTCAAAGATGACAAAGTGTCTATCTACTTGCGATCTGCAACTCAATAAAGAACCCTCGCGCAAAGTCGACTTTTCGGCAACTGCCAAGGTACTACGAGTATATGCTCTTCCTCCAGTTCCCGTCAGTTCCTTGTAAATTGAAATATGCTCTTCCTCCGATTCTGCTGCAAAAACAAGGTGTGCAGCTGAGCAGCTAACGCCAAGGTAAAGGCAGCCAACGTTCAAGATTTTTGACAAGGGTTAGGACGGCGACTGCGACGGCGACTGCCTTGTCTTGGCTGACTGGGATGGCATGGCGAAATGACTTTATTTGCAATATGGAAATATTTTTCATTATGCTGCCTTGCCTGGACCGGTGCCGGTTCCTTGGCCTATCCTGTTCCTGCATGTCAATCGGTGTCGCTCAGTTGCCAAGCTCGTCTCTATCTGCGCCACTCGCATCTCTGCATGTCTTGCGGTATATTTTCAGCTTGTCTTGACATATTTTATGGCAATATTTTTGATATGCCATGTTAGACACATCACTCGTGTGTGGCTGTGTGTGTGTATGTGTGTGTGTGTGTGTGTGTGTGAATCACCCACTTACATGGCAATTTCACAAGCCAAAGTGAAACGATGGAACTCTCAAGCAAACAAATCATATTTTAAATGAAAATAACATACGTTCTTTTAAAGGTTAGACAACGCCATTCTTGCATGAAGGAAATTGCGTCAAAATCTGAGATGAAGCATTTCTTTGTGTGTAAACAGTGACTGCGAGAAATTTAACAGATCTCACAATAAACATACAAAATAATAGATTACTTGTACCGAAGAGTACATTTATATTTATGTGCAAGTTGCGTGAAATCTTACACGGCAGAAAAACTGTCGAATGCTAGTTTTGTAAATTTCTTAATTAATTAGTTAATTAATTAATTTTAGTTAAAATAATTCGCCATGCAACGCTGGAATAATACCAGCTGGTATAATATAAAAGTTCAAATTCCAGTTAATATACATATATAAATATTTTGTAGAAATTGATGTTCAATTCTCTAAATGCAAAATATAAAGACACTACTCAGCAACTATTTTTTCGGCTATCCAGGGAATAAAGCTTCCAACTTTTGTGTATACTCCCGGACTTCCATCACCGCAGTACGCCGATCCGAAGCTAACAATTCCAAATTGAACAAAGCGTTGAACTCCTAAATATCTGCTCACCAATATCAATGGACCACCAGAGTCCCCATTACACGAATCTCTTCCGCGTTCACCAGCGCAGAGTTGGGTAGGTCTTATATCGAACTTATAGGACTTCTGGCATTCCGGGCGATCCTTGCGGGGAACAAATGACTCCATTGGAACATCAGAAAAGGTAACGTGCTCAGTTCTGCCCCATCCAGCTACACGGTATTCTGTCAATACATCGGTTTTTTGTTGAAGTGTTCTATTCAGGGGCAAACAGATGGGCCTTATGTGTGCTGTGAAGGCGAACTATTGAAATATGCAATTGAAATTGTATTACAAGTAACTTACTTTTGAATTCCACCTCTCTTGATAACTTTATTAAAGCAATATCATTGTAAGTGGATGGTGGGGAGTACTCTTCATGTTTGATGATGCGATCGATGCCAATATTCTCAACTGGTGGTGCACATTTTTCTCGGCCTCTTTCCCAAACGCAATCTCTTTCACTGGATACTCGATGTTCCCCCAAACGCACTGATATACTATGTTTCGGCAAAACAATTTTAAAGGTATGCACTCGAATAATGAAATATAGGCTATACTTACAGCTCTTGATCCTTATTTCTAAAACAATGTGCAGCAGTTAGTACAAAGCCTGTGAATAAGATTACATTAAGGATCCAATGAACTGGTGAGATGGTTAGATTCGTACTTACGGTTTGTTATAAGAGTTCCGCCACATGCAAACGCATCGTCGTTGTTCTTTATTTTAAACTTAAGAAGAGCCATCCAGGGTCTTGACATTAAAGCTATTTCCTTTCCGCCGATAGTAAAGTCCACATCACCAAAGAAACCACAAGTCTGATTCATCAATACCCGCACTCCCTCCGATATCACCTCTTCTGCTTCACAGCAAACATGATTCTGTGAATGTAACAATTAAGTAATTGTAAATGAATAAATCTGCGTACTAACTTTAATGTGAACGGGGCATCTTGAGTTCCTTAGGTACGTTGTTTCCACAGGGGTTAATTGAATTTTGTTTCGAAGTTTTGTGTTGAGATTGAAAATAACTGGACAGTCTCTAATGTGCTTACAAAATCCAGGTTTACCATCGAGCCTTGTGCAGCTATTACTCTCTGTTCATGTGAAATGTTATGAAGTATTAAGTATTTTTGATACTGTTATTTCATATCCAGTGCATGTAAGTACTTACGGCTGTTCTCGGCAAAAGAATGCCGTAAAAATGATGCCAGGCAGAGAACAATTGTCAATGCACTTTTAATGTTCATCGTGAGTCAAGGCACAAAGTGATACTGACCAAAACTCTCATTCGACTGGGTTTAAAAGTATATAGCATACATTTCAATTTGTTGATAATCAAAAGCTTAGTTTTATATAGTACATACTTATGTATATACTGAACTGATTAGCCGCATTCTTTTGCGATCTCTCTAAATGCTACTTTGAGTTCCGGACACAGCACGAAGACACTACATAGATTATGTACATTATATTCATATACAATGTTTCGTTTTAAATGAAATATTTTCGTATTTTTACACCAAAAGTTGTTATATTTAATTAAATACATACATAGTATATATGTTTATATTAAATATATAATTATACATAAATATTTATAATGCTTTTTTATTTATACTTTCCTTTCCCTATTTTCAAAGTGATTTTAATAAAAACTTTTTATCATCAAAATAAACATTTCACACTAAATATAAAACATATTAGCGGAGATAATTACAAGTTTAACTTAAGTTTATCAACATGAAATGAAAACAGCTATTTTTCAATTTTCAAGAATATGTGGCTTATCAGTTCAGTATATAGCTGAATTCCCTATAAAACTGGAGCTTTTGATGATCAATAAATTGAATTATATGCTTGGTATTATTGCTATATACCCAGTCGAGTGACGTTTTGTACAGAGTCACTTTATGCCTTGAATTGAGAATTGCTCTGTGCATCTTTCTTTCCGTAATTCTTTCGAGAACAGCCGTACGTACTATAAAAACTGCACAAGGCTCGATGTGAACCTGGATTTTGTAAGCACATTAGAGACTGTCCAGTCATTCTCGATCTCAAAAATGCGAAACAAAATTCAAATAACTCCTGTGGAAACAACGTACCTAAGGAAGGATGCTCCGTTCACATTACAGTAATGCAGTTTTATTTATTTACAATTACTAAAGTCTTAATTTCCACAGAATCATGTATGCTGTGAACTAGAAGACAGCAGTAGATAAGAAGCGACCCAAGTATTATACATGCCAAATTTGAAGGCTATATCTTCAATATTGTTGCTGTAAAACGTTTTTATCGAATTCCGGGGGTATCTGATATGTGAAATAAACTTGATCTGATGGTAACAAGAACTAGAACTCTTCCGAACGGACAGGGGCAGATCGACTCTGCTATTGATACTGATCAAGAATATATATGCATACTTTATAGGGTCGGAGATGTCTCCTTCTGCCTGTTACATATATTTGCACAGATCTTATACCCCCTTTCAGCAGTTTTATGGTAAGACGAGGTATTTAAATGAAAGTGAAAAATTGTATATGTATATAATGTTGTTTTATCAGCGGCAAAATAATGCTATCAACGTAAGGAACTGCTAGCTATTCCCGGAGCGCATATTAGCATTAAAAAGAGTCGCAAGAATATGTGGCTAATCAGTTCAGTATATAGCTATATAAGCCCATTCAAATTACATTTTTGTTCAGTATCACTTTGTGCCTTGACTCGCGATGAATAAAAGAAGTGAATTTAGACTTGCTCTGTGCCTGGCAATAGCCTTCCAGTTATTCATAACAGCAAATAGTCGTAAGTACATGCAAATGGATATGAAATACGTTTAAAAAAGAACTTAAATCCATTTCACATGAACAGAAAATAATAGCTGCACAAGGCTCGATGGGGAACCGGGATTTTGTAAGAGGATTAGAGACTGTCCAGCAATTCTCGATCTCAACACCAAAATTCGAAACAAAATTCAATTAACCCCTGTGGAAACAACGTACCTAAGGAACTCAAGATGCCCCGTTCACATTAAAGTTAGTACGCAGATTTATTCATTTACAATTACTTAATTGTTACATTCCACAGAATCATGTTTGCTGTGAAGCAGAAGAGGTGATGTCGGAGGGAGTGCGGGTATTGATGAATCAGACTTGTGGCTTTTTTGGTGATGAATACCAAACGGTCGGCGGGTCGGAAATAACCTTAATGTCAAGACCCTGGATGGCTCTTCTTAAGTTTAAAATAAAGAACAACGACGATGCGTTTGCATGTGGCGGAACTCTTATAACAAACCGTAAGACCGAATCTAACCATCTAACCAGTTCATTGGATCCTTAATGTAATCTTATTCACAGGCTTTGTACTAACTGCTGCACATTGTTTTAGAAATATGGATCAAGAGCTGTAAGTACAGTATACATTTAGTTCTTCGAGTGCATGCTCTGAATTTGTTTTGGCCAACCATAGAATATCAGTGCGTTTGGGGGAACATCGAATATCCACTGAAAAGGACTGCAATGGTAATGAAATATGTGCACCGCCAGTTGAGAATATTGGCATCGATCGCATCATCAAACATGAAGAGTTCTCCACACAATCCACTTACAATGATATTGCTTTAATAAAGTTATCAAGAGAGGTGGAATTCAAAAGTAAGTTACTTGTAATACAATTTCAATTGCATATTTCAATAGTTCGCCTTCACAGCACACATAAGGCCCATCTGTTTGCCCCTGAATAGAACACTTCAACGAAAAGCAGATGTATTGACAGAATACCGTGTAACTGGATGGGGCAGAACTGAAAACGTAACCTTTTCTGATGTTCCAATGGAGTCATTTGTTCCCCGCAAGGATCGCCCGGAATGCCAGAAGACTTATAAGTTCGATATAAGACCTACCCAACTCTGCGCTGGTGAACGCGGAAGAGATTCGTGTAAGGGGGACTCTGGTGGTCCATTGATATTGGTGAGCAAATATTTAGGAGTTCAACGCTTTGTTCAATTTGGAATTGTTAGCTTCGGAGGAAGGTACTGCGGTGAGGAAGGGCCGGGAGTGTACACAAAAGTTGGAAGCTTTATTCCCTGGATAGCCGATAAAATAGTCGCCGATTAATTGAGTCATACTATTTTGCAAACATGAATTTCCATTTATACACATATATTTATTGAAATATGATATTATGTACGGTATATTTGAGCCGAAGGCCCCTCCAAATAAATAAATAATAAGAAATACTGTGTATTAAAATCAAGTATATTCATTTATATCGTCAGGAAAAATCAATAAATATAATAAAATTCTTTCTTACCTGACAGTAGTTCCACAGATCTTTCAATAAATTCCACTTTCACACACAGCAATCTACTTATTCTTGGCCTAAAACACTTTTTGCTATTACTGCATCTGGAAATCATCTCTCAGTTTAAGATTGGTCACCTTGATAGCAATATATATGCATACAGTATTTAGGACTGAGCCTCTCAGTTGCAATCTTGAAGGGTATATTTGTGCAATACAAAACATGAAGAGTAAGAATGCTTTCAAATTCTTACAACACATCTTCGTACATACTACACATACACCCACATACGCTACAAACACTTCTGCGGCAGTGCACGCAAGCAGTTCCTTTCAGGTGGCGACCGTAGTACTGAAATTCTTGAATAACTTCGGTATTTATTATTTGATTTAGTTTAAAATTTCACAATTGATCCAAAGTATTCTCATAATCAAGTGAATCAAAAATGTAAAGCATATATGTTAATTTGCTTTCTAAATTGTTTTCATAGGTTTCCAAGTTTGAAATAGTCTTGATCTGCGTATGGAATAAAGAAACAAACTTCGATATATTTAGCCTTATAATGTCTGAGACAGAAGGACACGGCTAGATCGACCTGGCTGTTCATCCTTATCAAGAATAAATACTATCCTTAATGGTTGAAGATGCCTTGCTCTGCCTGTTACATACATTTTCACAGTTTTACTACCCCTTTTTCTCCATTTCATGGGCACAGGGTATATCTCTGGGCATATGGCACATATTCGATGCTCGCAGGAGTAGAAGGCGCACTTGACTTGCCATGTTTGCTGTGACGAATGATGACTTTATCAGAATGGGGCCCACATCTACATAGAGCTTAAAGGGAACACGGAGTAGTACGGGGCCAGTACGGGGAGTGGGCATTGACCGATGTGTGTCAAGTGGCGAATAAAGAGAGCTGAGTTTCAAGCATTTGTGCAAACAATTTGCCATCTGTGCGCTAGGTTCAGGCTGAATGTTCATTTGTCCGCTGGGAATTGATTTTAAGTGCCATACACGAAAAAAAAACGGAGAAAACTTAGTTCTGCTTTTTAGAATTAGCTCATTTAATAAAAAAATGAATAAGTTGCTTATATGGCAAGCTTGATACTGCAAGCAATACCAATTAAAGTGTACAAATGTTTTTTGCAAATTCTTCGGAATGTTTTTTTCATTACAGCAAAGAATCAAGTTGCCAAAAACTGGGAATTGCTGTTTGGTTAAGCTAGGGACTGTGGGGGGGGGGGGGGGGGGGAATGCTGCATGCAGGATGCGGCATACAGACGCCCGGGTCCTGGGTTTAAGCGCACTGTTTTTATGGCCACACTTTTTACTCCCTGTACCCATAAAATGGGTAAAAAGGGGGTATTACATCTGTGCAAATGTATGTAACAGACAGAAGGAGACATCTCCGACCCTATAAAGTATATATATTCTTGATCAGTATCAAAAGAGATTTCGATTTGGCCATGTCCGTCTGTCTGTCCGTCTGTCCGTCTGTCCGTCTGTCCGTCTGTCCGTCTGTCCGTCTGTCCGTCTGTCCGTATGAACGCGTCGATCTCAGCAACTAAAAGAGCTAGAGACACCAAATTTGATATGTAGGTTCCTGTATACCATACGCAGATCAAGTTTGTTTCATATTTCAGATATCTCCCCCCGTTCCCCCGCAAATCGATTAAAACCGTTTTACAGGAACAATTTTCAAGATATAGCTTTAAGATTTAGCATGTACAATACTTTAGTCTCTCTTAATCTACTGTCCAAATTTCAAGTCGATCGGATAATAAACACGGAAGTTATTCACGAAAGAAGATTCAGTGATGCAGCGAGAGGGGGAAGAAGAAGCACAGCCACCAATTAAAATGCCTCGCTTGCGCTGTCGTTTTTGCCGCCTGTGTGCGTGCGTCTTTGTGTATGTGTGTGTGTATGTGTAAGTGGGCGTAGATGTGATTGAATGTTTTAGACCTGGGTACAGGGAGTTTCGTAGTCGGGTATACTCGACTAGAGCATTCTTACTTGTTTTTGTTGCCAATTGCCAGGCACGGACAACAATTACGCGCATTATCCTTTCGACTCGAGTCGAAGATTCAAGCACAGACAGAGATGTAAGCGGAGCGGGAGCGGGAGTCGAGTGATAACACGGCATTTGCTTAAACAAGCATAAATGCTAGATGCTAAAAAAATAAAGAAAAGTTCTCGGCCATTTTAATTTGGCTAAGTAGCGCCACTGACAGTGACATAGAGAGTAAGAGAGCCAAGTGGAGAAATAGTCGGAGAGTGGGGAGGAATGCGGATACAAATACCTTTGCTGCGCAGGCAGTCAGAAATAAGCAACAAACTAGGAAAAACAGCTATGTTCTGAGAGCCGAAGATTAAATACCCTTAGCTCTTCTGACTGCTATACAATATGGTTATCTGATTATCTAATGTTTATAAATACAAAATAAGTGTGGTTAAGTCGAGAATTGAAACTGTTTTCTATAAAACAGTTCGTTGGTCAACTGATTGGTGCAATGATAGCTCAAATATATAGTACGGTTTTATTTAAATTTTGTTATGTTAGGTCAGGTTAAGATGGCAGATCACCCTTCACAGGATGTCCTCACATTGAGCATCTGATCCTTTGTTGAAATCTCGTGATGTTTGGGATTCTTTAAAATAATTCTCGAGAACTATGAGAGTCGCTTGCCAATTTTACGAAGTCATTCTCAACCATATTTGCTCTATGGTGTATATAGTCATCCGATGCGACCCATTCCATCAATAACCGGAATAGTTGAAATGTTAATAATGACTAAAAAAACTATATAAGTTGTTCTGATCGGGAATATATATTACATATATATTTTTGTGGAGTTGAAAATGCCTTGTGAAATCATAAAATTATAATACTCTCCGAAAGAGTACATAAGTATAAAAAAACGCTAATTTAATTTTAACTTTGCTGGCGTCTGGGCAACTGAGGGGTTTTTCCTGCCCCCAACCCTTGGCCTTGTGTCTGTTGCCTTATTCCCTTTTGTGTTTGATTTCGTTGTCAGCGTCTTTTGGCGCTTTATGCTTGTGGCACACTTTCGCAACGCATTAGCCAACCCCCCAAACCCCAACCCCCAACCCCCAACCATTCCAAGGAAAACCTAACTGAGGCGAAAGAGTAAAAGTAAAATATTTGCCCGGCCATTGCAAGTGAGCAGCGCTGATTGCGGCACTAAAATGAAACGAGTTCCTGTGCGACGATAAGATTTCCAGCGCAGCCCCTTGCCTCCTTGCCCCACTGCCCCTTTGTCCCCTTGCCCGACACCCCCAAAGTCCGTTCTCCGATTTAATCACACTGAAGTTCGCCCATTTGCCGCTGGCCGTTTTATATACATACATATATATATTTTTTTTACATGTATACCCGTACCACCCAAAGACTGGAAGGGATAACTTGGTTTGTAACAAAAGACAACCATCAAAATCAATTCTTTTAGAATGGTTTTTACCCACCAATCTGGCCATAAGTGGTATTTATATTTGATTCATCTATGGCGCAAGCAAGAACGCAATTAAAACTATCTGATACTACAGATCACATATTTATTTATTTACGAAGGCAAAACAATGCTGCCTTGAATCAACAAATATAACATAATACAAAGATATTACATAGATCAGATTGTTGTTTAAGCTTTTCGTTGAGTTATCAATTGATATACATAGAAAGTACTTGGAATCGGCTTTATACCCAACTCCGTAAAGGAACAGTGGATTAAGCAAACCATGGGATCTTTACATCCCCCTTAGTTAGAGCGAGAGCACACTTATTATCAGTTCTTGTTTGAGCTTTAAACTTTTACTTAGGGCGCGCGCCCACGGAGAGCGGAACGGTGCGGAGCAGAGCGGAGAAAGAATGAGAGTGAGCAAACTAAAAGCTGAACGCACTCTCATTGCACACTCACAGCTGAACGCACTCTCATTGCTTTCTGTGTGTTTGTTTTATCGTGCTGATCAACTCCGCTCCGCTCCGCTCTCTGTATGCGCGCACCTTAAAGTATCATAAGCAGCTATTGGTCACAGCGTAAGCAGACTAGTCTCAAATCGTTGCTTGAGCTTTAAGCTTCAAGCTTAAGTACCAAAGTACCTGCTAGGTTTTTTGAAAATAGTGCTATACACACAATTCACTTGAAATCATTTTATGCAAATAGTCACTAGAGCTTTTAAAGCTTTAAGTGCAGGTATTACAAGGTCGGATACGCCTGATTTACTTGCGTCGTGTTCTTACTCCAGTTAAGTCTATCTTATGGCCAAACTTTGTGAGTGGCTTTAAGGCAGGGAGCACCTACGTCCTCAGTTGGTTAAGTTTGCCTGGGTCTGACAATCGACAGCAATTTGCCAGACTCCCCGCACCACCGTGCAGACGCCACAGCCACCCCAATACGCCATCATTGACCAAATTCGTATTCACAAAGCATCCGATAAGCATAAAGGTTGTCGTCAAGTGAGCCTCGTGCCGCTGGCACACACCTTACGGAGCATTTGCGACTGCAGACGGGAGCTGGAACTGGAACTGGAGTTGGAGCTAGAGCTGAAGCGAGAGCTGCAGCTGGGGCTTAAGGAGCTGGGGCAGCAACAAATTGTCGCCAGCTGCCAGCGACAATAAAACGTTTTACAATGTAACTAAGGCGACGACATGCCACTGCCGTAGACGGGAATCTCTGACAAGGGAGTCCGCCCCTGACTACCAAGTGGAGCCCTGGTCTTTGGTCTTGGATTGGGCTTCGAACTTAATTCACATGTGGCAATAATGTGCGAATTGGTTGCGCCAACTGCAACAAAGTTAATAATGGTTCCTTGCCACAATGCCAGCACTCACTCATACTTTGCAAGAGTCTGTCTTAAAAATTTCTTAGTGCCTAGAGCCCAATGCATTACACTGATAAAAATAACGCAATATGATATGAAATATTATCATATTTCTATTTTTCATGGCCGTTTTAAAGTATTTTGAAACGAAACTTACCCAAAGAACCCTTTATGATGGTGATCCATTGATATTAATGAGTAGACACTTGGGATATCAATGATTTGTAGTGATGGAATTCCGGGTGTTTACACAACAGCTAAAAGCTTTATTCCCTGGATTCATAGATATCGTTGGGAAAAATTAATTATAATAATATAATTTAGCCTTACCTGACTTTGTTTTACAAAGTATCACTCAGTTAATATTCCAGTTTCCCCGATCAACCTTAGAACCGGCTTTAAACACTTTTGAATCAACAACAGTACAATCTATATGTATGTATGTACATACATATGCACGATTTCTATTGATTTCTATGATGTAACGGCAAAAAACAAAAAAGGAAAACAACATACAGGCAAGAACAGAAGACGATAGGAGAGAGAGGGTAGGAAGATCGAGGTAATTATTTTTGTTTCACACGCGTTAACCACATAGTACTATGACTAATTGTCATCAACTGTCTGTGGTAGATACATATGTTAAATGTATTATATTGTAGTTATAACTACTTAATATCGAGAGTATAAGATTTGTACATAGATAAGCGTGCGTGAGAGAGCGCACAATAACAACAACAGCATTTGATTGCAATTGATCGCGCACCGAAAAGAAGAACCCAACGAAAACAGTGAGTATCGGATCTCTACTACAACAACAACGATTCGCTTGAACGCGACAGAGCAAAGCGGAGGGAGAAAAACGGGGAGCGCAACGCCGCGCTGAGCCGCACACTTTAAATGCCTGGCTGGCTCTCTCAGCTGAATGTTCACTCTTTCGAGCGTGCATAGTACATTTTAAGATTTTTGTTGCTAAAGATAATACCAAACCCGAAAAACAGCAATAGCTTTAATTATCACAAATTTATTACAATAGTCACCAAATTTGAAGAACTGATGATTGTCTGACCAAATACTCCAAACGCCCAATCCCTCCCCTACCTTGAGCATACTACCTTGTTTTTTACACATAACTTATTTCTCGCTTGGGTTAGGGGTTGACTGTGGGTGTAGTATACAAATTCAGGATTACCTAAGTTCATTCATTTCCTACTTGTTTATTAATGTATTAAGTTTTCAGTCAAATTTAAATCAATATCGTCGTCCCTACTTGCAGTTTCTGGCCTTGAAAAGGAAGAGCATTGAACTCGGCATCAGTCAACAGGCTCTTGCTGCTAAAAATAGATGCTACTCAGCAGAGAAACGGCTGTTTAGTTCCGCTGCGACTCCCAATCTGGCACTTCCTATGAAGCTATAAATACAACTGATCCGATTCCGCTGTATCCTACCAGCTGGCACATTTTATGTACGCGTATGATAGAAATTTCTGTATATTTAGAATATGACTAGACTACCCCGAAAACTCCACGTTGGACGCGGCGTCTATTGGCAGTCCAACGAACAGCGCCATGGAGTGCAGAAGTGCTCCCATTCTGCCAACCTATGCACAATCCTGGTGTGTATATGAACAATCAGAGAGTCGTCTCAAACTTCCTACATAACCGCGCCCAATTTGTTCTTTCGTAGTGCCTACAGCGACGACTCGAAGATGAGTTCCCTTTGTCAAAGACTGTTCGCCTATAAGACGCTCAAAGAACCCGATCCAGTTATTATACTCATAACATTGGCCGTCCTTATTGGCTCCTTTTGCCTGTTAAGCGGCTTTATCCTGCTCTGTGTGGTATCCAAGGCGTGGCAGGATGAAACATCCGAGGCCATACTCCTAATGGGTAAGTGCAGCATTGCTTCTAGCATGTATACATCTGCTCTAGAGTTGTACAAGAATCGAATCGTTACTAAGCTCCGAAGTTCGAAGCTTAGCCCAGCTCAGGTTTCATATTAAAGATTTCAAAATCTCTATTATGTACATAAATACATCAGTTATTATTAAGATACTCCATTATTTCAGGCATTGGGTTCTTCATCACATCTCTATCCTGTGTCACCTGGAAATTGACGAACGTACATCGCTTGGCTCAGTTACAGGAGACTTTTTCGGTTTAGAGAACTTTAGTTCTGTATGCAAATAATATATATTTATTAAAATTTTAAAAATATCACACAAACTATTCGCTGACTATTTTATCGGCTATCCAGTGAATAAAGCTACCAACGTTTGTGTAGACCCCCGGATTTCCATCACCACAATTTTTGGAGCCGTGACTGACTATTCCGAACTGAACAAAGCGTTCCGCTCCCAAATATTTACTTATGTACAGCAAAGGACCTCCAGAGTCGCCATTGCACGAATCTCTTCCGCGGTCACCAGCACACAGTTGACTTGGTATTAGTTTCCTTCCAGAGGACCCTTGGCAATCAAAGCGATTCTTGCTAGAAACGAACGACTCCATTGGAATATCGGACAGTTCCTCGTGTTCGGTTTTCCCCCATCCAGTTACACGATATTCTTTCAACTGATCAGGTCTTCGTTGGAGTGCTTTACTTACAGGCAAACAGATGGGCCTAATGCTTTCTGCAAAAGTGTAACTATTAAAATATGAAATTGAAATAACAATGATAAACCTACGCTTAAATACCACCTCCCTCGATAGCTTCACTAAAGCTATATCATTGTATCGAGTCCTTGCTGTGTACTTTTCATGTTGAATGATGCGATCGATGCCAATATCCTCAACTGGAGGTGCACATTTTTCTCGTCCTCTTTCCCAAATGCAGTCCTTCTCATTGAATATTTGGTGTTCCCCCAAACGCACTGATACTCTATGATTGGCAGACAACAATTTCAAAAGTATGAACTCGAAGAATCTCATACAGGCGGTACTCACAGCGTCATATTAACATTTTTAAAACAATGTGCAGCAGTTAGTACAAAGCCTGTAAATAATTATGATCAAATTAACTGTTCAGATCGGTGGATTCATACTTACGGCTTGTTATAAGGGTGCCGCCACAAGCGAAGTCTTTGTAACCGTCATTTGCTTCAAACTCAAGAAGAGCCATCCAGGGTCTTGACATTAAGGCTATTTCCTTACCCCCGATGACAAAGTCTTCATCATCAAACAATCCACACTTCTGATCCATCAATATCCGTAATCCCTCCGATAACACCTCTTCTACTTCACAGCATACATGATTCTATGGAATGTAAGAATTTAGTAATTGTAAATTAATGAATCAGCATACATACTTTTACATGAATTGGACATCTTGAGTTCATAAGGTACTTAACATCCTCAGATGTTAATTGAATTTTGTTTCGTATTTTGCTGTTGAGATCGAGAATTACTGGACAGTCTCTAATGTGCTTACAAAATCCAGGTTCCCCATCAAGCCTCTTGCAGCTATTATCTTCTGTACATTTGGATTTCAATGCATTTCAGATTCTTAAGACTTATTCCATATCTAAGTGCATGTAAGTACTTACGACTAACTGTGGCAATGGAAAACCGGAAAGCTAATGCCAGACACAGGGCAACACCCAATGCACGTTTTATATACATCGCCAGTCCAGGCACAAAGTGATACTAATCACAGTTCACAACCAACTGGGTTCTTTTATTGATTAAACAGAGCCCTACAATCTCTGCGTCTTCTCATAGCTTTACTCTCTCTTGCATGATGTCATACCCTCTACCTATAAAATTGAGAGAAGGATGAAAGCATGTAACTGGATGAATAAAGCACTAACAGCATCGATCGTCTATCTGCCCGACTGCCTGTCAGTCCATAATTCATTTTATAATCGGTGTCAGAGATCAATTTGACTTGTAGACTCGCGTATACCCTAAGCGCAGTTCCAGTTTCAGTACAGTAAACCACACTCTTTTAATACCTTTACTACCAGAAACCTAAGGAAAGGTCTGCATAGAGATACACAGACAGACCGAGAGAAATGACTAGATCGGATCAATATTATATTCAAATGTATACTATATAGGATCGGAAACGCTTTTCTTTCATACATTTACAAAGTGGTTTTTATTTTTTATTGGTGCTAGGCATAAGCATTATAAAAATGTAAGATCAATAGTTCTGTATGGAATCTACATCTATTCAAAAAATGTTCAATATATGACTTCTATCCAGTATAATATTAATAAATTTTATGATATAACGGGAACGAAGAGGATAAGTTGAATGTCCTTCTCCAGTTAATACTAGCATTGATCGAGACCAGTTGTCCGACACAGGACTCTTCAGGAGCTGTGGCATGCTATTGTTTAGGGTCCTGAATGGAACCTACCTCAATGCCCTTGATTTGTGCACCCCAAGAGCAATCTCAGCTGAATGAGAACAGTCGCAGTTACCTGGTTGTGCTATTGTACCTGGGCATAGTTGAGAATTGAGCTCAGTTTGAGGCGATCCTTTGACGCGGCCACAGGACGGTAGCTCCGTACTTCGAATATGCCGCAGTTGAGGCAGTTGCTGCTGCATATGACGTTGCACATGTTGCAGCTGCCGCATCGTTTTGTAACCAAAATCTGTAATTTCTGTCAAACGACCAATTTTCAACGTTATGTGCGGTAAGTGGAAATCGCACACAACTCAAACGAAAGATATAGTACAGTATCCGGTTTGTTTCTCAACAGATTTATGGAAAGCAATCTTTGCCCCGTTTGAGAGCAGCCCAAAATGCAACCAGTTTTATGCAATTGCAATTAAATGAGAATGACATCACTTACTGGAGTAGGTGGAATTGGTTAAAATCTATCTTGGGTGATAAAATAGTACTTGACTGCATAATAATTGCAATATTTAATCAATTTGTATAAATAATCCGCAATAATCATCATTTTGCGCAGCAGTCTTGGCCAGTCCGAGTTTTAAAAGTCGGCTCACGTAACTCCCGGTTGCCAAAAATAAGTGAGCCGAGAACAAAAATTTGTATGACTGTCAAGTGTTTGATTTGAATTTGTGGCACTTTTCATCTACAGAGCTACCGAGCTACAGAGTCTCATGAGCAACAGATTGTTAGTAGAGATGAGAACAGAACTCAGGGGTTTTTTCCGCAATTCTCTGTAAGTATCTCATCGCCTTTGGGCAAAACACAGAGCACGACGATTGCAATATATGTGTTCTGGCAGCGCTCTATTCAGTTAGTTCAGTTTCAACATTTGATAAGTGCACATCGACGTCTCTCGCAAAGAATTACTCGATCTACAATGCCCGATTACAATCGCAGTTATCGTTATCGCGCCTTTGCCGCCGTTCTACGCGCCATTGCAGCTGGCAGCCTGTTCATCCTGATGACGGCCATCTACAGGCAGGACGATGATCCTGGCTCCCACTACATACATCCCAGACGTGCGATGCAGTAATGCGCACCAAACTAGGCTTAAGTGTTAGTTTTAAATGTTCATTACCTACTTAGCTATACAAATAAATTTAACAACATTATAAGTACGTTAATCGAGCTAATAAATTACGTGACTTAGCTTCCTGATAAAAACAACCAAACCGGTCGATTACCATATGCCTACTAAGAAAATATATGTACAAGTGTAAGCGTGCCTGCATTTATGCTATTATTCATGAATATAGTATACTAGTAATTCTCATTAATTGTTTACTACAAGCTTGCATTTCCTATTAGCGGCATTGAAATTAATCTTGGGGTTTTGCGAGCTTTAAGTGCATCGATTCTGGTGATTTCCCAAGAATACAATCGGTTCGGATTTTATTTATAAAACAAGTTTCACTTTAATTAACACATACAGCTATTTAAACCATGGGTAATTAACTTATCAGCTGGAAATCCTCAGTTGAGCTCATTCAGCTGATTTCATTGACTGCTGAACATTCCGATCACATTCCTTGCATACATTTGCACAGATATGAGCTCTCACCTCTTGACCTCGACCTGATAATGTTTTTTCTGCCAGTTTTAAGGGACTCGCAGCGCCTTGAGCCTTTCTGGCATTGTGCCTGCTGCGGAGCAAAAGTTTCATAGCTCCCAAATGATTGAATTTAAATTATTATTTTGCAAAAATCCAAGCGTAATGTCATTTTTATAGCAAAAAGAAAAAGAATATCTGGTAAGGGTTTAACAATTGTTTAAACAAGTTCAGGCATGTTTCCTGTTGATATTTAACTGCACTCAACTCTCATCATTATTCGAGAAACGTAACTTCGTTTTCTGTACAATATACATTGTTTTGGAGTTCTTTCAACTGCCTCTCTAAGAATGCTGTCAACTCCCGGGCTTTTCAAGGTTACAGCCCCCGGGCCAAGTCTCAGATACTTATAAACAATGCGGCTCAAAACTCGAGCGTTTGGCTTTGTTTGTCCAAAATGTTTTGTTTATTTTTTAATATTTGATTATGATATGTCGCTGAGACCTTGACTTGAATTTCAACCAATTTTGTCTATGAATGACTGATATTTAGATATATGTATTAACATTATAAATATATGTACATACTTTTGGCGAATACCATCAGATTAATGTATGATAGACGTACCTTAACCTTAACTTTACTAAATATGGGATAGAACAAAGAAATCCTTTAAAGATCTCACTATATTTGCCTGAGATACATTCAGTGATTCTTCATAAAGCCTATCCTATAATAGCGTACAATAATAAAAAGAAGAGTTTCATTAACATATTTTTAAGGCTTCAACTCTCCATAACTTTGTCAAAATCGAAGAGATTTTATTACGGAATTTTTTGGGATCTCAAATTTAAATTTCGCCAATTTTGATGTCTTGTAAATCTAGCTTTTATCATTTACATGTTTAATATTTGAAATAAGCTTAAATTACGAAATGAAATTGCTGATTTTTGAGTTTAGTTTTGACTCTTGTGGATTACATTAGATCATGTTTTTTATAAGCCAATTTTTGTGAATTCTTTCTCTTAAACCCAGTCATGATATTGTGGCGCCATCTATTTGGTAATTTTTTAAAGGCCCGCTATCGAGTGAAAGCTGAACTACTATTGTTTTATAAACGAAACAGTGATTTCATTTACCGCTAGGTGGCGCCGTGATATTGGGCTTCAGTTTGCAACACCAGAGGCGACTTCAGTCGCCACTTGCCGCTAGGTGGCGCCAGCAGATTGCAACAAGCGAAAGTGCAAGTCGATCGGATAAAAGACACATAAATTATTCAAGAACTAGTTTCAGTACTGCAGAACGGCGAGAGGCAGCACTTGAAATGCTCTGCTTGCATGCACTGCCGCTGAACTGCTTGATATGTGTGTACGACGTTGTGCTTGGGTATTTATAGAATCCACTACATATGTCTTTATATAACACACACAAACACAACTGAGGTTGTTGCCCAAACTAATTAATTAAGTGTTTCAATGTTCCCTCGCCCATCCCCCCTTAATGACGCAGAATTCCAAATCGTTGTACCAGAGTGATAAGGGTATTGCCCAGAGATTAATATGGATTGAACTTAAGCTCGGCTGAGGTACATTTACTGATTACCAGCTATAAATTCGAGGACAAGATGCCAATAGAGCCAGTTGCTCTCTTAGCGTTCTTTCGACATGAGGTCTGCTGTATTTTTTGTTTGTGCGATTCTGTTGAATCAGACTCCAATCGGTATAGCTTTGGGTATGTAAATATAACCTGATAGATGGATGTGAGTGATTCAATTGGTTCTTTCATTGCAAAGGTGAGTTAAATCCGGAGGGCTTACGTATTTTGGAGCAACAGAACTGTGGTGTCTTTAATGAAAAGGAGAAGACTACAGATGGTGGTCAAGTTAACCCTGGCTCGAGACCTTGGATGGCACTGGTTAAAAGTCGTCTTCGCACCGGGAAAGAAAACTTTTTTTGTGGAGGTACCCTAATAACAGATCGTAAGTAGTTCCCCCAATACTGAACACGTCTTTATTTACAACAACTTAAATTTTTTGCATAGGCTTTGTACTCACTGCGGCGCATTGTGTATTTTCCAATAATGTGTAAGTATTAGAAATACCTTTTATGATATTCTTGCAGTCTCTCAGTTGTAGAGCTATTTATCTAGGTGAAACTTGGCACAAAAGTTTTCTTTTCCTGCAGGCAGTATATATGTCGAGACCGGTCGCATCGGACCACTATAACATATAGCTGCAATGGTAACAATCGATAGAAAAATGAGTTTTTGCTTGGAAAACTCTTTTATTTATACAGATATCTTATCCAAACTCAGCAAATTCGAGTTTTATTTTACTTTATATAGCACCTTTTTTGTTCTTATAGACTGTCAGTGCGCTTAGGGGAGCATAAAAAATCAACGGATCCAGACTGCAAAACATATGGGAACAATATCAAATGCTTGCCACCAGCTGAGGACGTTGGCATCGAACGCATCTTTACACATGAAAACTTCGACGGGTCCACTAAGCCCAATGATATAGCTCTTATAAAGCTGTCCCGAAAGGTTGACTTCATAGGCAAGCTAATTAATCAATTATGATAAGTTATTCGATTAATATAGATTTGTTTATTATCAGAGCACATCAGTCCCATCTGCTTGCCACTGAATGCAACTCTGCAGCAACAAGTGGAATCTCTGGAAAATGTCCTCCTAACTGCTTGGAGCGCAGACGGAGGTAATTACGATGAAGGACAGATCGATGTACTGCGTGAAACACATGTTGAATACTCCCATGCTGATCGAGAAAATTGTACATTATTATTGAAGAACAAATATCGAAATGAACTCGAGCAGACTCAAATCTGTCATTATCAGGGAGACTACTTGTGTAGAGGTACTTCTGGTAGCCCATTAATCAGCCCAGTTGAATATTTTGGTAAGCAGCACTTCGTACAGTTTGGTATTATCACTTATGGACCTCCAGGATGTGGCCGAGTTCCAGTTGTCAGCACAAACGTTGCCAGTTTTATGCCATGGATAACAAAGGTGCTGGGAGAGAGTGTTACGAAATAAACGTAATGATATTCTTAAATACAAAATTATTGTAATATACCCAATATTTCATTTAAAACTTAAATAAAGTTTCCATCAAGCTATACTTTAATCAATTCTATGTTTTCGAACGCGCAGTTTTGCAAATATGTCATCCAAAAAAAAATCATATTTCTCTTTACAAATTTAAAGTACTAAGTGTACCACTCGCTGGTCTGAAATATATACTATCAGTCATCAGTTTTACACCTATAGTATTGGATAGTAAAGTTTAGTATGCATGTAGATACTCGTAAATAAGTCTAGCAGGTTAGTTATATAGGGTATATTATGGATTGAACTTGAAATGAGGGGTGAGCTTCTTATACTGATACCCAACTACAAATTCTGCCAGAAGTTGAACTTAAATCTTGAATCAGCTTCATTAGTATATGATTATTAAAATAAGAACGGTGACTTAGAAAAAGACTAATATCCATATACGATCTTAAGATCTGGTTCAGTCAGGTAACAATAAACGCACTTTATCAGGGAGCTTGGGGCCAGTTCAGAGCTATAAATATTAGCCAAACATATAGTAACAATAAATCTTACTATATCTATTCAAACTCTCAGCTTTACTGGAGGTATAGATAGATGGTTCAACTAAATTTCCAAGCAAATGAATTTCAATTAAATATTATAAATGGGATTTTTATTAAATGACTTTGCAATTAAGCGACTACTGGCTAAACATTATAAAACAGTCGATTACAAACGTAAGTAGATGTATGTTTATGTATATTTAATACTAATTAGCTAGATCATAAAACATATATGTATATATTATACGTATATAAATATATATACAAAAAGTACAAAAGGAGGAAATTTATGGCAATTGACAGTTGCTGAGCCCGTCTACTTGTTGAAATTCTCAATCTGCTGAAGGACCCAGCTGCGGGATGCCGCCTGGCTGAGATGCGGTGGACACAGGACAGTGCCAGGATGCTGGCCGAGCAGCTCCTGGAGGACGGCCTTCGTTGGCTTGGGCGCAATCAGCGGCGGTGTATGACGCGGTGATCCTGTTGTGGGCGGCGGCGGCGGTGGTGGACTCCGTGGCCTCTTGAGCTCATAATCAACGCTGCGCTTCTCATTATTATCATCGCTGTAGATGGCCGAATCACGAAAATCATTCTCCAGGCTATCCTCCACCTCCCGCTCGTACTCAAAGTTCGAGGGCAGCTCGGCGGCGGAGCGTTTGCGTTGCTGCTCGCACATGCTATCACTGGATGTGCAGGAGGATGAAGTCAGCGAGAAGACAGAGTCACGCTGCAGGGATGCTTCCGAGCTGGCAATAATGCTGAAGAGCGTCTTTGGGTCCGCATAGTCGACATGGGCCATGCGCTCACCCACCGCCTCGCTGCCCTGCCGATGCAGTATGCTCTGGCGGCACATTTCGCTCACGTCGGAGACACGCCGCTCCGGCGGCCGATTGCTGCGTCCAAATGCCATGCTCAGATTGTCAATGGACTTGAGGGCACGCGGCAGCAGGGAGATCTCCGAGTGGCTAACATTCTCAAAGCTGGCCTTATTGCCGGGACCGCCGGCGTGGCTCAACAGACGCTTCATTAGGTTCTTTGGTATGGTACGTATATAGGCCGACTCGATAGGTTCGACATCACGCTCGGCTGAACCATTAGAGTCCAGGCTTAGATTGATGACAGTCGTTTGGCTGTCGCGCTTCAGCGTTGAACCGGAGCTGGATTCGGAGCTGGTGCTATCACGCTGCAGCACAGCATCCTCGCCCACACGCTGCAGCACACCCTCGGCGGAGTAGACCAGGGTCACATAGTCCGACTCGGGTCGCGGCGCCTGGGGACGCTTCTCGCGTGGCTTGAAGTACTGCACGGACTTGGCACGTCCCAGCACGGGCGAGAACTTGTACGGCACGTGCACATTGCGCAGCAGGGTCTCATAGATGGGCTCATCCTGCTCCTCCTGGGCGGCAGCGGTGGCCAGTGCCTGCGCCAGCTGCTGCTCCTGCTCGGCCTCCAGGGGTGGTGGTGAGCGCGAGGGTGGCCGTGGCGGCAACGGGGGCGCCTCCTCTGTGGGGCTAAGTGAGCTTAGCGGCGTGCTGGCCTGACTTCCTTCCCGACGCTGCTTCTGCTGCTTGTTCTTGTTGTAGATGCGCTCGAACTCCTTGTTGTTTTTGAGCAGATCCAGCACAATCTCGGCATCACGCTTGGACTTCTCGGCCGGCGACAGCGCTGTGGTGACGTAATACTTTTCCTGTGGCTGTGACACCATATCGGGCGTCTCCTGCGCCTCCTCAGCCAGCTCGAGATCCTCGGTGGACTCGGTTATCTTGAGCACCGTGCTGTCAAACTCACTGAGATCCATGTAGAACGTGGAGCAGCTCTCCTTCCGGCTGCTGCTGCAGCGCTGCTTCTTCAGCGTGGCAATGCGCTTGGGCATTGTCTTGTGATTGTACTGCTTGACCTCAAAGAAGCCCTTGCCCTTCGCCTTGCGCTCGCTCAGATCCGGCTTGCTGCCGCGCAGCGAGGCGGCGCTATCATCGTCCGCCTCCTGCTGCTCCTCCAGGCTGAAGCCGCCAATGCGGGGCACAGACTTGCTGCGCTCCTTCAACGCCTTGTAGCTGAAGACAGGACTCTGGGACTTGGTGCGACTGCGCTGTTCCCGCAGTATGCACAGGCAGTGCTCCTGCTCCCCGCACTTGCACTGCTCCTTGCTGGGACTGGCCTTGGACTCCGGCGTTTCCCGTTTGCCACTCCGATAGCGCACGGCAGCGGCTAACTTCTGCAGCGCCGTATCATCCAGGCTGTTGTTGCGTGCCAGCGGCTTGGCCGGCTTAAGGGACTGCTCCTGCGGCTGCTCCAAGGATTCGTTGAAGCTGTCAAAGGAGCTGGAGTTGGTAATGGTCTTGCGCTTGAACTTGGCATTCCGCTGACGGATCTCGCTGCGCCGGCACGCGTTCCGGCGCTCCAAATACGTGGGCGTTGAGTTGCTGCTGGAGTGCAGGCTCCACTTCCAGGTGCTGCGATCGGGCGTGCGATCTGCACAAAAGGGATAAACTCAATATTAGTATCCTGGCTGTGAGGGATTCGTGCAGAAGAAGAAGTAGAAGACAAGCAAATGCGGGGCATGATCCTGTGTGCGTTACTGTCGACAAACACCAGCAACAATCTAAGCACTAAAAAACCGGAACAACTTCATCAGCAATTGCACAAATCATAAATGAAAGCTCCCAAACACATGCACATTCAATGCAGAGTTGCACTTAGGAGCTATGGAATTAAAGCTCAATGACACTGGCTTCAAATGACACAATAATAAGAAAACAAATCAAGCGAGCCAGTTGAATCGAAAGCTTTAAGCGAAAGCTCAACTGCAAGCCATAAGCCATAAGCTCACTTAAAGCTGAAAGCTCGAGCTATTCAATATTCTGCTCTTCTACAAAATTAATCTATTGCTTATATCATTGACACTATCGCATTTAAATATTAATCGAAGATTAATCTGTTAGAAGAGCAGCTTTCAGCGCCCAATCAAAGCCATTTCTTAGTTGCATAGACTCGCTACAATTAAGCTTATTTAAAGCTGAAAGCTCGAGCAAAACTGTCTTGGAATTCAACACTCCGCTTTCCTACTTGATTATTCTTCCTTAGCTTATACATTTATCGAAGATTAAGCTGAGAAGAGAAGCTTTCAGCGCAAAACCAACCCAAATCTTAATTGAATAAACCGTATACAATTAAACTTATCTAAAGCTGACCTTAACCTGTTTGCAATCCAACATTCTGCTTTGTTACTGGATTCATCTCTTGCTGAAGTATCTCTTCAGTTAAATGACCCTAGCTCAAAAAGGAACTTAAGCAATACAAGATTAATCTTAGAGAAAAGAAGCCTTCAGCTCTCAATCAAGTAACCCAACAGTTTGAAGCAAGGGTTTACTTGATACAATCAAACTTTAAGCAGTAAAATCAAAGTGACCTAATTCTCATCTTCCTCCCTTTTATATACTACTATTCAACTAGATTAATCCATTGTTCAATTGCCACTTTGGCGCTAGTGTCATTGAGATATTATTAGAATTTTGGGTTAGTAGCTTAGCATACTTGCATATATAATGTGGGTTAGAATGCGTGCATGCCGGACACAAACCAGTGGAGCAGAAAGCCAATTGAATACAAGCCAAACAAACGTGGTAAATTTATTACTCAAGATACTTACGAGGCAGCGACCGGGAATTTCAGAGTAATTAGTCTACGCCAGCGCCGCAAATACCAGAAAATTACTACATACGATTACGAATACAATTGCAATTACAATATACGATAACGATAACGATAACGATTAGCAGTTAACTGGGAATTATTTGTAAATTATAGTTAAAATGTGAAACAGCTTGTGTTTCTTTTTATGGGGAAGTTGGGATAAAGTGGTAGCGCTTAGTTCAGTCTCTGGTGTTTAGCCTTAGGAACGCCTTTAAAACTAATTAAAGTTTCTTTTTCTTGTTTGGTTTGGGTGGTTTAGTTTTAGAATGCATCACTGGTAGTACTACAACGGTAAACATATAGCAGAAAAAAATAAATATATATATAAATACAAATCTGAAGTTAATTAGTTACACAAATAGCAAATTAAATATCCATTTTTATTAGTTAGACATTAAGAAACAAATATAAAAACACCATAACCAATTAAATAACTTTATGATGGAGACCAAAACACTAAGAAGCATGTAACTAGTACAGTGCAATTAAAATGTGCAAACATTAGACACACATAAATCAACTTGCCGCAGAGGCGTCTTGTCAACGGAAAAAGAAAAAAAAAACAGATATGGCACGATTTTTGGCACAAGGAAAAATTTGAAAAGCACTACAAAACCGAGCACTTACGAGGCTCCCCTTACTACGAGTATATTTGCGGTTATGTCACATGCGCTGAGTAGGAGCAAACAGCTGCAGTCTGTCAAGTGCCAATGCACTGCCCGAAAGGGCTATATTTAGTTATACTATAGGTTTGCTGGTTACTTGTTACCTATACTTACATAGTGGCAATTATTTATATGTATTAGTGAGCTTTGAAAGCTCTCCGCTGTGGTAGCACGCAGCGGCGCAATCAGGCTATGTCTGTGTGCCCTGTGCGTGAGTCAAAGCTTATTGTAAATGTTCAATACTCTCAGAGAAAATTCAGTATTAGAAAACTCCTGTCTCTTTCGGAGCTTGCTAGTTACTTTAGCATATAAGAATACATCTGCAATATTATGCATGTATTGGTGAGCTTTGAAAGCTCTCCACTGAAGTCGTATGCAGCGGCGCAATCGAGCTAGGCCTGTGTGCCATGTGATCGCGTAAAAGCTTTAGAAATTGAATATGCCTGGAGCTTTTTGCAGTGTAGACATGTGCAAGCAGTGCCCGCATAACTATAACTACTACATCATCATTCCTTTCCAAATTGTAATGTGTTTTGGTCGCCGTCAACAAACACAACAAGGCAAAACAAAACGAAATAATACAAACAACAAAAGCACACACACTTGAGGAGAGCTATGCAAAAAGCTGGTCTTTTGGCTCTGACTGACGCTCACCTTCCTCGTTGCCCAGCTGGTAGACAAGTTCCTTGGCGCGCGTGGGTATATCCAGCTCCTCCAGCATAACACCTTTAATGTGCTGCGTCCAGATACGCTTCTGGTCACGATTTCTGGCCGTCAGTTTAATTTGATTCCGCGGTTCATCGAAGGGTATGACATAGAAGCTGGTTGGCTCACCCGGCAAATGTTCGCTTAGCATCAGATTCTTTTGCTGTGGAGTGTTTATGCCAGAGATTAGAGATGGGGCTGAATGGGTGCATGCTGCCGGAGCAGACACTTACCGTTATGAGGCTCTTGAACTGCAGACGACCGTCCTCCTTCTGCTTGGTTATGATCAGCATCGTCTCAAAGAGCAGCACCTGACGCGGCTTGTTGTGCTGCTCCATCAGCAGGCCCTCGTGCCGCAGCTCTCGGAGCACGCTGAGATCTGCGAAGACAGTTGAAGTGGGTTCGTGTTAGACAGCAGTGAGTAGCGATGAAAGACGGAGATGCAATTTTAAAGAGCAGTTTAATGCAGTTTCGAAATTTCTCATTTCCAGGAATGTTTCACTCAGCAAATGTGGACCTTTTAACTTTACTACACAAAATTACTACTAAGTATTATATTTTCAATCTTTCATATGAATTTCGCACATAAAATAGATTTCTTGAGTTTTATTTAGAACATTTCTTTTGAGTTTCTTATTGGTATATCTTGAGTTATATTTACAAAATCCTCTAGAACTGTTAATGTAAAATATATTATTATATTATATTTTACTGTTAAGCTAATATTGTACAAAAATAAATCATCTAATTTTTAGAATTTTTTTCGATTGTTAAAAATTATAAGAAAAAGAACAAAAAAAGTTGATTTTTAAGATTACTTTGCCAAGAAAAAACCCATTTGCCATTTGAAACTTTTGGAATAACTCTACTAATTAAAAACTGATTTTCAGAGTATTAGAATTGCTTTGGTATTATTGTCCTTGGACTCTAAAAACTGAGAAAAACTGATTCTAGCAGGTTAAGCAATTGCATATCTTCGTCAGGATTTCAGGACTAGCACTTACCAGGTCCCATCCAGCCATCCAGTATGCCGGACAGCTCCTTGACGCGACTCTGCTGCTCCTGCTTCCGCTTCACTTGATCAATGTTGTGCGCCACCTGGCGCATGATGGCATAAGCCTCGGCCACCTCCTTGACATCGCAGTGCTTGCGCAGGCTCTGGAGAGGGAGAGAAGGATAAACGTCATTAATAGATGCGATGCTTGGGTCCCAGGAATGAACGGGGCACTTACGTCCAGCAGCAGATGATACTTGAGTATGCGTTGCACCGGTTTCAGCAAATAGGAGCCAAGGGGCAGGCGATGTTGCAGCAGCTTCTGCGTGGAGGCAAGCAGCGAGTTTGTGTGCTTGGCCTGCAGCAGTTTGGTCAACAGCGAGATGGCTTCCGGGTAGCTTGTGCTATAAAACAAAAGGAAAGCAAACATAAAAATAAGCACAAGCAAGCCAAACATACAACAATATAATGTAATAAAGCAGCTGATTTATGGGCACCAAAAACTTGAGCTCTTCATCAGGCGAACATGAAATTTGAATTTAAAATCAGCTGTAGGAGGATTCCAAACTTGGACTCGAACTGGGACTGGGTCTGGGACTGGGTCTGGCCTGGGCCCCATGATATATGCCCAGCTGTCAGCCGGGGCGACAAATCAAACTGCGACCATCAGCGGTGCACAGTTGGCTTCAAATTGACAGCGACAGCCACTGCGAGCGGAGCCAAATGTCAGTTGATGCAGCTTTTAAATGGAACATGGAACATGGAGCATGGTGCATGCAGCATGGTGCATGGCGTGCCTAGACTGCCAAAGACGCCACAATGCCACAGCCACAGAGATAGAGCCAATGCCAAATGTTCGTGTCCCGCTGCTGGCTAACTAACAGTTGCAATCGAGATCAACTTTGGTCAGCCCGTTAACCGTTCTTGGCCAAGAGTGCTCGTATCAGAGATTTGGCAGACACGCCAGCCAGGGATCTACTCAGCTCTCTTCTCTGTGACTTGTTAAAGTTCGTTTGGGAATTAACTAGGAATTCCCTGTGCACTAAAATCAGAATAATTCTCCATAAAGTGGATATCTAGTACTTAAGAACTTGGGGATATTACCTGTACGTAGTCTAGAATAGTCTATTGGGAAATACTAAACGCTAAAAGATGTCAATGTTAACTAAATAGAATAATCCTAGCGCAGAGTAACTCTTAATAGTCACTGGATTTATAGGAACTGATATTGTAATTCTTTGATGCTTACCAGTAGGTTGTCTATTATGGATTTGCAATAAAGAGTATAGAATTCATTTTGAACTAAATAAAGCACTGCTATTATCAGAGTAAATATAGGTACATAGACATTTAGGTATATAGACATTAATTTCAAGAGAAATTCGATTTCCTGATGCTTAGCTCTAATGAGTGTATTAAAAAACTGACAGGGAGTCAGTCAATGCTCTGAAGATTGAAAAAATCGCAAAGAAACAACTTCTGGAATTCATTGTGGGCAAATAGCATACTTCTAACTCTGAGTAACTGTTTTAAGAGTTATCATATAGACTTTAGGAACATAGGATTTCAATTCTTAGTCATTAGGACTCTGTGATATAAGAAATTACCCTGGAAATTCACTTTATTGTTAGCTCTAAGTAAGCAAACTTTGGGAACTTAGGATTGTAGTTTTCTCAAATGCTTACCAATAAGTTGTGTACACATCAAAACGTTCGCGTAAGTTTATAAAACATTTAGCTATTTTTCCTGGCTCCATACCAGAGTTGATCAGCTGCTGCAGTAGCATCGAGTTGAATTCGTAAATCTCTTCAATGTTGGCAAAGAGTATTTGCAATTCGTCCAGCCGTAGACAAGCGCGTTCCTTCCAGTCCAGCAGATAGCTAGAGAAACAGAGGTGGGGAATTGTTAGCTCAAGTTAGAGTATTATGAATGCAGCTTACCCCTTGATAACCTGGCCAAGATCCTCAACAAAACTGCGCTCCGAGTCCACAATTTCGAGGCAGGCGCGTTCCAGCACGCTCATTGCCGCTGTGTGGATATGATGATGATGATCGCCCAGCTCATTCTCGCTCTCGGCGAGACTCTCCACGCTGGCCAGATACGAGGTGGCCGTCAGTTTGCCATTTAGCAGCTGATCGGAGCCGGAGCTCGAGCTGGAGGATGTGGAGCAGATGGAGGAGGATGACAATGGCCGGTTGTTGAGACGCGTTAGTTCGCTCAAACGCGCTGCAAACTTTGGTTTTATGTCGGTCAATGTGTCCAGACTCTCGGCAGACAGCTTGTTGGCCTCCTCCAGCTCGGCCAGCTGCTCGGCGGTGGGCAGGCGTAGTGGCATGCCACCGCCCAGCGTGCTGGCCTTGCCGCTGCCAATCAGACTCTGATTCTTGAGCTTGGTGCGCGCATATGTCTGCAGCGGGCTGCTGCAGCTGGTGCGGGGGGCAGACACACTCCTTACCAGCTGCTTGTTAATCAGCGGCTTATTAATCGCCTCGACCAGCTGTGCCCCCATAATATTTCGCTCGCCCAGATCCAGATCACTCAGCGTTAGCTGCTCAATGTGCTGGGCCACCAGATCGAAGTTAATGGTGTCCACAAAGGGTTCAGGACTCAGTGGCTCGCTGGCGACTACAAATTCCTTGTGCCTGTGCATTGGGATAAATCACATTAAGATATGTCGATATTAGTGAAAGTTTACTAATAAAATATATAGTACGATATAATGGTACTATTTCCTAAAATATCGTCTTTGATTAATAGGATGTTTCCCATTTATGTGGATTTAATCCGCCCTGTTCCCATTTCCGAGCATTTTTAAACTTGAACCTTTTTCGATTTGGTTTCTCATTTCCCAATGATATTAAATAAAGACTATCCTCCTTTTCGAAGTTATGTTCAAATATTCTTCTTCCTCCAAAAAAGGCAATACTTTCCATTTATCTATCGGAATTCAAAACGATTTGAAAGATTTGATTGCTTTTAGAAATGGAAACTGTTCTATTTTAGAGTATTTCTGTTAAGTAAACTGAAGTGCAACTTCTTTGAATTATATGGGAAATTGAGCATTGTGCCCAGTCAGCAGAACTAATCGCTGACTGCTTTCCGCTGCTTTGATAAATGCTGACTGATTTGTCTTTCCCAAACGACTTATTAATAAGCGCACTTTTCTTAATTCAAGCTTTGAAGTCACAATAAACAAAAATGAGCGGAAATCAGTCAGCGATTAGTTCTGCTGAATGATCCGCTTGAACTTGATAGTCTTTGGAATTTAAAAAGAAAAACATTCATTGCTGAATCCGAATTAGATGACAATATATCAGCGCATATCGATGTTGCTTCGATGCTAGGGATATATTTTTAACAGGGTTATAAATTGCTGGATTGAATATTCCTACCTGGGCGTTGATGGTTGCGCTGCCAACTGCGTGCTGGTCATGGCCAGTTGCTCCATTTCAATCAGCTTGATGCTCTGCTGGCTCTCGTAGCGGGTCAGTTTTAGTTTAGCAAAGGGTTGACCCTCAAAGTGAAAGGGTGTCCCCGGTGCGGCCTTATTGGTGGGCGTTTTATCCTCATCCACGGGCGGGACCTTTCGAATGGAGCTGCTGTACTCGCTGCTAGTATCGAGGGTGGACACCAAATCACTGCCCGATTGGGTGGATAGCTTGCCCGTAATCTTGGAAAGCGGCAGATGCGATAGTTTCAGTTTGGGTGGTGTTGTTGTGGTTGCTTTCACATAACGCACTGGCGTGGGACTACGCTGTGCCGGCAGCAACTGTTGCTGCTGCAGTGCCTCAATGTCAACGGCATTTACGGGCTCAGCATCCGCGTGTGTGATGATCCGCTGCACGTTCGGCGACAACACGCGAATATTGTTGCCGCGTCGCAAGTTGGTGGCAACTCCTGAGCCACCACTGCAGCTTGAGGCAATGCTGTGACTGCTGCCCAGCTCCTGACGCCGCTGCACCACGCGACTCAGCTGCGCGCCATCAGGCTCATCACGCAGACCGGCAACCACCAGCGGCGGTGTTGGTGGTGGTACTTTCAAGTGGCACTTCGACTCCGCGGCGAGTGTATAGCTGCCCGACTGATTGTCGCTGCTGTTGTTGCTTGTGTTGCTGGTGTTGCTTGTGTTGCTGGTGTTGCTGGTGTTGCTGCTGCTGCTGCAGTTGCTGTTGCTGCGCTTGGGCGTCGACTCGCCGCTGCTTTGCTGCTTGCCTGTGCTGGGGGTATGCACCTCAGCCTTGGTTGTTGCACCACCGCCAACGGCCAAGCTGTTCGTCAGTGTGTCATAAAAACCCAGCAGCGAAGGTGCCAGCTCTGTGCTGCTGCCTGTAAAGAGTAAAAAATAGAATAAATCGATGGGAATACATTTGTGGAGAGTTTGGAAATATCAAAACTATCCGAATTAATGTATTCAAAGGAGTGGAAAGTAGAGAAGACACGTGAGAATAGATTTATGCTAATAATAAGTTTGCAGATATCAGAACCATCCGAAAAAAATTTACTTAAATAACTAATATTGCTTCAGCATCTCAGGTTTTTCATCCCAGTCTATTTCAATTAATTTCGGAAATTTAGTTTTCTTTGTGTAGATTACAAGTGTACTGACATGTTTCACAATTAAGGAGATAAAATGACGACCAAAAATACTGTCCGCATGGAAATCAGTTAAGTTTTGACAAAGTTATGCGAGATGGAAATCTAGGAAGAGGATGCTCTATGAACTTTACAAGTAAAACTTTTTTGGAAAGTTAACTACTCAGGATACGTTTTAAGCAAATAATATGTCATGCAGAGGGCGCCTTTCATACAACGACAAATGTTCTCTGGGGGTCCTATTCCTACGTACCCACACTTTGCCTTGAGTACGACCTTATATTCTTTTGTTTAAGTTAGCGTATTATACTAATTTAGAGCAATCATTAAATATTAAAATCCAAGAATTTCAATTTGATCAAATGCTACCAAAATGGAAGTATGCTAAAAAATGGAAGAAGGAAATAAAATAAAATTTTATTTTTATAAAAATATCAATCAAATGCTATTTATTTAAAAAGAATGAATTGTTGCTGCCAAAACCGGTGACTACCAATAAAAGCTAAGCTGACCAAATTTGATAACTCTTTTCCTGAATAAATACGATCTGACATATGAGTAATTTCTACCATACTCAAGAGCTTTGTGTATTCAAGAGTCGTCGATCTTGATCTGCATTCCAAGCGTTGATTCGTGCAATTTGCAGTATTTTGTTGTTTTTCTTTAGACAAGTACAAGAGTAATCATTAAAGCTATTGACTATTGACTTGCATGATCTATAATTTATTTATCAACTGCCAGATACAATGTGTGTGTGTTGTGTAACGTGGCGAATAATGTTATTAAGCTCGCAGTTTGATTAATTGAACCATTTGTGAGAAATGATGAGCAAAGCTGAGGAATGCCCATCTACTAGCATGCCAATTGACAGTTGTCTGTTGCAACTGGTGGTGCTCTTGGTGGTGGTGCTGTTGGTGGTGACTAGAGCGTCGTTTGCGGTTGCTGCTGCCATGTTGCGTTGGCATATCAATTCACATGTCAGGCCAGCAGGCAGACACACAGACAGAGACGCAGCTGAAGGCAACCTACTTATTTATGCAGCAAACTCAGCCAGAACAGAGTCCAACTCCAACTCCAACTCGAAGCCGAAGTTTTGACTTGTTGCCTTGACTGATGGCCGCGTTCTTTGGCTTTATTGTTGTTGTTGCTGGTGCTGTTGTTGTTGCTGTTCGCGTCCTGCGGCTAAACAACTCAATACATCAACTCGCCAGCTTTAACATATTTCATTGTACGCAAGAAAATTATGGCAAATATCACAAAATTATGTGTTGCTGATGCAGCCTATCAACGCGGCACGATCGTTAGAAACCCGCCAGCTCAGACAGTCAACATGAGAACGTGATATAAGGATCTTAAATATAAATATAAATATATGCATACCGATATATATATATATCGTATATTACACTACACAACATTCTCTATGCACCTCATGAGTTCTGCTTGTGTCCCTAACCTTACTTATTCCTTCCTTTTTAAACCCTCCCCTTGAATCAATGTTTTACGAAACCTGAAGAAACTTTACCAGCTACAGAGTCTTTTTAATTCATTTCCCCTTTCCTTTCACATATTTCCCAGATTTTATTAACGCCTATATTTTTCCCTACTCTTCAATCCAGCTAATACATTTAAGTCTACTCAATTTCCTTGTTGGCAATATAGCTCATTCTTTCCTTTCTTAACCTTTTCTTTCCTTACTCTGTAATTTCTCCCATTTTCTTGTGCTTACTCCTATCATATTCTTACCCTATAATCATGCTTTTATACTATTACTATCCTATTTATACCTTCTAATAAATTCTCTTACTAACTTAACTGATACTATATATTGCAATTATTATTTATCCTATAATTTACCTACTCTTTAATCATGTTTATTCCATGCCCTTCCTAACATTTCCTCACTCTTCAATCGCTCTAAACTCAATATTTCTATTTTAACCTTCTCATAATTTCCCCTTCTAGCTTAACTAATATCCAATATACTATCTATTCCAATTATTATTTATCCTATAATTTACCCACACTTTAATCATGTTTATCCCATGCCCTTCCTAACATTTCCCCACTCTTCAATCGTTCTTAGCCCTTCGTATTATTTACCTTCTAGTTCATTTTCACAGCTTATTCTAAAGTTTCACATCAATATTCCTTCCGTGTTTTCACATTCTTCGACCAGCCGCCTAACTTATGTGCGTGCCTAATCCCAAAGCATAATCTTTTAGCACATTTGCCTAACAGCTCGGAGATCTGCCCACAGTTTTGCCAAGGTAGAAACTGTGCCGAGGCGACTGCAGCAGGCTCAGCAAATCAGGCAATTAACTTTAAGACAGAGAACACAGAGAGGCACCGGCTACTGCAATTGGCAGCGGTAACTGGTTTTCAGCTATTTAGAATCAAGCATTAGCATACACAGGCAACAGCAGCAGCATCATCATCATCATCATCATCATCATCATCATCATCATTATCATCATTGGCATCCTCATTCCCAACCCCATGCCCATTGCCATCCTCAAGAAACCTCAGCACAGTAGCCAACGGGCCACTTTTTCTTCTAATTGCAAACGGTGTCAATGTGGAGCCGGCTAAAATGTTGTTGCATAGATTTTGTTGGTAACAGTTTTTCGCCGGGTCCAAGCCGCCACGAACAACAATTAGTTTTGCCTGAGTGCCACGCCCACTGCCAGTTGGCTGACAAAATGACAGAGCCAGTCGACTGGCTAACTAAACTGATAGACTGATGGAACACTCAGTTGCCTGTTTGTCCGTCTGTCTAACTGTCAGTCTGGCTGGCAGACTGACGACAAGTCGTAAACATGATTTGTACATTTAATTTTCCATCATTTTGCTTGATTATTTCGACGCTGCGCATGCGTGGGTTGCAGCAATCAATGACGAACCTGATGACGCCACAGATCCAATCTTCCTGCTGCATGTGGCATGCTGCAGCTTCTCTGACCCACTTTGGTGGCAAGAGCGTTTTGCAGTTTGCTTAATTGCCAGCCGTGGGCCGTGGCAAACTGCAGCGACAGGTAAGCAATAGCCAACTGGTTATAGTTATGTGCTCGGAAATGGCCATAAGACTTAACTCTTATCATTGTCACTCGTTTAATTAACAAGATTTGCCAAGTTAGTGCAGTGCTTAACTATGAAATACTCTGCAAACAGCAAAACCGCATCTTGGCGCCCATCGTGGAACAGTTTCACACGGAGATCGTCAGACAAATGCCATCCTGGGCCTGTTTTAGACTCGTTAAGCAAATCATATTTGTATGTAAACTGCACATGCTTATTAGACCTCGTTATAAGATAACAGGTTATCTTATAGTGTATGTCCAACATAATAAAAAACTTAATCACCTATCGTTTAATTTAAAAGTAGTAAATTAAAGAGCATCAGAAAACGGTACAGTCTCGTTATGGCGCCCAACGTGGGACAACTTATACGCATTTTCATACTTTTTACTCCCTGTACCCATAAAATGGGTAAAAAGGGGTATTGGATTTGTGCAAAAGTATGTAACAGGCAGAAGGAGACATCTCCGACCCTATAAAGTATATATATTCTTGATCAGTATCAAAAGAGATTTCGATTTGGCCATGTCCGTCTGTCTGTCCGTCTGTCCGTCTGTCCGTCTGTCCGTCTGTCTGTCCGTATGTATGAACGCAAGGATCTCAGCAACTATAAGAGCTAGAGACACCAAATTTGGAATGTAGGTTCGTGTATAGCGGGAGCAGGTCAAGTTTATTTTAGATTTGAGATATCTCCCCCCGTTCCCCCGCTATTCGATAAAAACCGTTTTACAGTTACAATTTTCAAGATATAGCTTTAAGATTTGGCATGTCCAATACTTTAGTCCCTCTTAATCTACTGTCCAAATTTCAAGTCGATCGGATAATAAACACCTAAGTTATTCACGAAAGAAGATTCAGTGCTGCAGCAAGGGGAAGAAGAAGCACAGTCACAACTTAAAATGCCTGGCTTGCGCTGTGGCTCGTGCGTGTGCGTATCTGTGTATGTATGTGTAAGTTAACGAAGAGGCGATCGGAAATATTTGACCTGGGTACAGGGAGTTTCGTAGTCGGGTATACTCGACTATAGCATTCTTCTACTTGTTTATTGTTACCAGACTGAGGTTATTCTGATCTTAACTCTATAGATTTCTTGCTTTAAATCGGCGTTCTTATTATAAGGAAAAGTAAGGATAGATCAACTTAAATAGATGTAATGATTATTTATAAGAGAATGTAGTATTGTTAGTTATTCTTCTCCACTCTGAGGAGTTGGGGAGTCTTATGAGGTGTTCGGATTCTTCTGGCCAGAGAGTTTGGGTGGGAGAAAAATCGCTCAAGGCCGATAAGTTTGATCCCCGATCTTGGTTAGATCTCTCGATGACACAGCTCTTGGCATATCAAAGGAGTTCAGAGATTTTCCGAGCTGAACCTTAGATTCTAAGCTTATTTCATTTGCATTGAAGCGTAGGTTCCCCTAAATACAATTAACACACATTGAAGTATTACAAGCATGCCCAATCTTTAATTGGCTCTGACCACAGTTCTCGCATATTGCATAAGGTTAAGGCATCCATTTTAAACTGGAAGATTAGAGTAGTTAAGTCGCAGCAGCAGCCGCGGCTTACAGTGATTTCTTTAATCAATTTATGGGTTAATTTGAGTTGACAGTTTTATGAACGATTCGAGGGACTAAGCTCGTGCTAAGTCGCCCTGGCAATCAGCCAACGGATCTGCCAGCAATAAAACTAGCTAAGGCAACAACAACAACAAAAATGTGCAACAAATTTGCATGTCGCTTTGTCGCATTGTCACTGAAAACAATGAAAAGCATTTCGCAATTCTACAATTGGAGTAGCCAAAAGCCGGCCAGGCTGGCAGGCTGGCAAGCTGGCAAGACATTGAGACATTGAGAGTTGGCTGCCAGCTTTTGGTTTCATTTTGCGGACTGGCCGTCACACAAATCCCCGCGCCTGGCAAGTCTTATGACGCTTGCCACATATTTGTTGCACGCTGCGGCCCTTTGTCAGCTCTGTCGTATCGTGTCGTGTGGCGGCTTCAGGTGTCAGAGTCGATGCTATCGGGAACACCCCCCGCCACAGCCGGACCACAGCCTCTGGCCCGTTTAAAGTGCGCAATTTATGGCACAGCTGACACAATTTCATAATGCCGCCGCCGCCGCCGCCGCCGCCGCCGCCGATGGCTGGCCAAAGATTACGCCATGTTTTTTTGGCTAAAAATAGCCGCTTTAACCAGCGTTACCAGACCCAAACAGCGTTGCCACAGTTGCCAAAAAGGTCAAGCAGAAGGTGTTGACAGCCAGCAACAACTAAAGTGCTGATTTATAAGTCGCCCATAAGTTGCATTTCTGACATTGAATTATGCGACACGGCCAGGGAAAGTCCTCCTCTGTTGGCGATCGCAATCGAATGCGGCGACAACTAAATCGATTGCTTTAGTTGTTCAACAGGCAGCAAGTTGTTCCCTGGCCCTACCTCTGCCCTAGCCCCTCGCCTTCACTCTCCTTGCCATGTTGACATTGCCACAGCAACTGGCACGCACCTTGGCCAGCCTTTGTCCGGCGTTCAGCGTCTTGGCCAGCTGTTGATAGCATTATATTAAGGCGCTTAGGCGATTTGTATGCTGGCGTCGCACAGTGGTACGCTGCCATATATAAAGGGAGATATACATAGATTTTGCTCATTTGCGGGAGAAAAGGTGGTGGTGGCAAAAGTTTGTTGGTGCAGTTTTGTCCAGGGGATCAACATAAGTCTGTATACTAAATTTGTTGACTCTAGTTAGGAAACTTTAGAAGATATACCCCTGTGAAAAACGTGTTTTGGGGATAGCATTTGCTATATGGGGGTGACAAATATTTTTGGATGCAGATCTGTCAGGAATCTTAATGTTAGTCTGTATGCCAAATTTAGTGACTATAGCCTTAAAACTGTGGAAAATACAAGTTTTCGCCAAATTGCGGGGAGGGGGTGGGGGGGCGATCTGGACACTTTATAAACTGAGGGTATACACCAACATGTGTACCAAGTTTGGGTTTTCCCTTCGGGAACAGAGTATTACATAGTCAACATTAGTCATAGTCAACATTATTTCATAGTCATAAAATTTCAAATAATTTTTTGTTACCAGCTTTTTTAAAACCTTATCAATATGATTTTCATCGTCTTCAATGTCACCATGCTTATAATTTCTATATATTTTATCGTCAGGATCTAATCCTAGCAGTAGATCGCTCAAGTTTGCTTCAAAATTTAAGATACTACTCGTAACTATTCTTTATCAATAAATAACCCATAATTATTAATCTCTTACATTCAATCTTGTTGTGTTTTCAATCTGTTTGAGACACTGTGCGTCGTCTGGCCAAGGTAGACACACGCTCCACACACACAATTGATATTTTAATCGGCATTTCATTTAGTCTGCTCTCTGGCGCCATTGGCCGTGTTTAGGGAAGTGACCAGTGGCTGCCAGTTAAGCACCACTTTGCCACTGCACCACACCACCGCAGCCCCACTCAACCCGTTCCCACTTACACACTGTTGGTGTTGTTGTTGCTGCTGTTGGTGTTGGGGTCATTAAAAAGCCATTGCCATACGCAGCTATCAGTGTAAACGTGTGTTAAGCCAAATCAACGCTTTTAACTTGGCCTTTTGGGCACGCATTTTGCAATTGCCATAAAAATTATTCAATGTGTCGCAAAATGCGCTTAAAACACACACACACACACACACACACACACACACTTACATACTTACACACACATTTGAGCCGATAAGAGCAGCAACAATAACGAATAACGGCTTTGTTTATTGTTTATAAATTGAATGCTGATTAGTATAAATTGCTAACCAGCCAGTAACTGTTTTTTGCGTCTTATGCCGACACCTGCAAGCTTTGTATAAGTATTATAGCATTATAACTGAACGTTATGTGTGTCTGTATGGGTGTAGTATATAGGTCCAACGCATAACTCGAAGCGGAAGCAACAACTACAGCAGCGAAACTCATGCGCCATTGGGCACGAAGAAAACTACAACAACAGCTCCACCTACTTGAAAATGCCACATGTAAAATCATTGTACTATAACTCAACTTTTATTACGGATGCAGCCAACACCTAAAAGAACAGAACGGAAGTCATTCACAAGTCGAATACCGCTATACACTAGCTCAAACTAAGTAAAACAAATGGAATTTATTATTCCTGAACTATACTCATACAAAGAAACAACTTAATATTCCTACAGGTTCCGGCGATCGAACCCTTTACTTACTAAAGTGAAAGAATTTAGAAAGTATAAGCATCAACCACCAATTATAGTAAGTATTAACTATAATCTTTCTTTATTTAAAAAGTATAAGAAAGTACTCCGATATTGTAATTCTCCTATATTCTCCCTATGTTCCAGTGCCCTGGTAAATTTAGTTATTTATTTATCATTTATAGTTTTCTTGTCAAAATATTATATTACTTAAAACATTATAAAATATTATATATTATTTAAAATATTATAAGATAATAACTTTTAACTTAAAATGTGTCTTTCCAGCTCTCTGGCAAATTTAGATATTTAAATTTATAGTTTCCTTATACAAAAAAAATACTTTACATTTTTATATATATATTATTTAAACTAATTAAAAATATTAGCTTTAATGGTCTCTGATAAATTTAGATATTTATATTTATAGCTTTATTTTTACTTAGGCTTGTTTCAATTTTCTAGTCCGATCAAATCATTCGGAACTCATAAATTTGGATCATCGGAAGTTCGGAAAACTGATGAATTATCCTTCTCCAACATCTTTAATTCTTAGCGAGAGTGGAATCAAAAGAATGCCGAAAACCTAATTCTAATCATCTGCCTAGTATTTGTACTGGGAAATGGGAACAGACCTGATTGATTCGAAAGAGATGCAATGGGTTTCGAACCCATGACCCAATTTTGTAGTGGATAAAAAGCGAATTAGAAAAATATCGTTATTTTGAATAAATAAAGATAAGTGCAGAAAAGTTATCTCTATAAGCAATGCTTTGCATTGTTCTTTATAAATTTGCAACTTCTTTTTAGCATCCGTTCGAAACTGATACAATAATCGCAATGTAATGCGGAAACTTCGAACTAGCAATGTTCTTCAATGTTCTTCAATGCTCCAGACACAACCAAACAGTTGATAAAAGGCTAATGTACTGCAAATTGCGAAAGAGCATAGGAAATTGCGGAGAAGCATAAAAATTCTTAAGATCATCTCCCCCAGCGGTGTTTAACTTCCTCCTCCGCGGCGCATATTTATTTTTAAACGCGGCAAGATCGTATGGATCGGAGGCACTTAAGCGGCTCTCCCACCAGAGGCCAATAAAGGGGCAAACAACGTGGCCAACTTTTGCTTTTGTGGCAGAGCCATACAATTTTTGCAATTCCAGCGAAAAAGTGAAATCCTTTTAAGCGTCAGCAAACAAAAATCTAGGAAAATGTCTCCTAGGCCCGGCCAGGCGGCCCCAAAATGTTATAAATCTCCCTGTTCATATTTGCACGTGAGCCATTCGACAAGTCGACAAAACTGGACAAACTGGACATGTGGACAACGTGTACGAGTACGCTGGGGCCCAGACGAAGCCATAAATGTCACGCAGGCGGACCAAGTGGATGTGTCCAGGCTAGCATATTAGTTTTCCACCAGCTACGTGCTAAATTCCATGGCTAGAAATCCATTAAGCGGCCCAGGCCAGCCAACATGCCACGGCCAAAGTGCTAAAATCTCATAAAACGTTGCCAGGCCAGGCTAGGCAGCTGCTTCTAAATTAACCCAACCCAGCCCAGCTCCTGCTGCAACTCCTCATACCCGACGCCCCACACCAACTTCCCACTCCGAATCCAGCTGCAACAGCGTCGAGGAGGCCACTCGAGGCATGCGACACTTGCAGTCAAGCGGCAGCAGCTGAATATTGTTGCCGACGGCTTGCACTTTGCACTTCAGCCCGGAGGAGTCTCGAGTGTCGTCAGCAGAATACGAAAGAACAATTTAGTAAACAACAAATGATCAAGTACAAGCTACCCTGTAACCACTCTAGGGTAACTGACACATGTGTATTGTGAGGTGTGCTTGTATTGGTGAGCTTTTTTGAGAACGCTCTGCTAGCCCTGCATTACTTATTAACGCTAAGCTTTGAGCTTTCAAAGCTTCGTGTGCGTGTACACTGTACGTGAGCAGAAGATCAAATAATAACCTAAGAACGTAAACTAGTTAATTATGCAAGTTTCAGTTCAGCTCTAGGTAAATTATTTATGCTCATACCTTAAATATCCTTGTGAAATATCTATCCTAACGTTCCTGGACTCACAGCATTAGTCTCACAAGCCCGTTTCATATTTTAAGTTGTCTAATATTACTTAACGATGTAAATACTCTCTATATTTTGTAATTTATATTTTCACAGTTGATGAAGGCATTGAAAGCATTCATCCTTTTGCAAACTTTGATCAAATGCAATAATTTAATGCAAAATTAAAAGGTAGTTCTAAGTATGCGTACATTTGGAGACACCCTTTAATGGAACATGCCCATTCAGTGCTTCTTTTACAGGGTATATCATAACATTGCCATGCAGAGACCATCGTTGACTTTGACATGACGAACTGAACTGCGTGACTCTGGCATTTGAACAGGAACAGAACTGAGGACCAGACCGTGCCCCTGAGCCATAAACAACAACATTACCGGCAACAACAGCAACAACATCGTCTGTTGCCTGATGAATTGCAAACATGCCGAGAAATGCATAAAAGTGTGAAGAAAAGAAAAAAATTACTAAAAATAGCATTGAAAAATGCGACGTCCTAAAAAAAAAAAAAAAATGTTGCATGCAACATTTCGTAAAAACTAATTTGGCTTGCATTTTGGCCAAATGGCGTTGGCTATTGGCCTTATGCTAATGCCATTATTGTTGTCGTCGTTTGTTGTTGTTGTCGTTGTTGTTGTCGCTGTTTGGCGGTGCCAAGTATGGACAGCAGATAGTCAGACATGGCCATGACCAGTTCCAGTTCAAGGGCTTTTAAGGCTGGCATTTTCGGGTGAAATTTGCAACATGGCCGCATGCCACATGCAACAAGCCGCATTGTGCCGCATTTGGGCAACTCTTTTACTTCTTTTCTTCGCTTTGGCGATAGCTGAACGCTGATAAAGACATTCAAAATCCCTGGCATTATATAAGTCAGGCGCTGGCGCTCTCACATTTAATTAGCCGATAAAAAGCGAGAAAATTACCAGCTTTTAGCGGGTTTTGCTTTTGTTGTTGTTGTTGTTGTTGTTGTTGTTGTTGTGTGTGTGTGTGTGTGTGTGTGTGTGTGTGTGTGTGGGAGCAGTCGCATTTTGACCTCGACCAAAGCCGCCCACACGCCTCTAATGCAATCGGACAGCCAGACAATGTTGGGGAGGGTTGGGATACGTAGAGGTAGAGGGACGGAGTCTCAAATGTGGCACTGTGGAGTTTTAGGTCAAAAAGCAATTGGAAAGTAGAGTATAAATAGAAGATACGATTTTTATTAATTTCTTAAGAGATAGATAAATTATGAAGTGTACTTTCGAAGAACCCTAATGGGACAAGAACATTTATTAACCTATATATACTATTATAGCAAGAATCTTGTTAATCACTTAAACAAATAAAAAACAAATTTTTTTTAAATAGATGAGAAAAAAGAAAAAAATGTTGCTTTTAGTGGCAAATTATTATAATTAAATTGAATACATGAATTATCATATAAAATATATAGTAACTAATTAAGAAATTAGTATACTATAAGACTCTAAACATCATCCAGTCATTAAGGCAACTAAACAACAAGTTCTTGGCTCGAATTCCAGGTAAGGGAATTCATATTGTGATATTTTGCTGAGAACTATAAAAATAATAATAATAGTAATAATAATATGCTTGCCTGTAGTTGCCATAGAAACAAACTAACAAAATTTGAAAAATCTCACCATAATTTAAAAATTGTATGCTTCATTGTTGTTTAAGCAAATATGATTATAACCCGAGTAATATCTTAAAGTTCCTATAATTAGAATCATTCTAAAAATGTCCAGGATCAGTCTTGTTTTATATACGAGTACAGATAAAATTCTTTTCCCTGACCTATCTACAAAACGATTAGATGAAACACTGTCTATACTTTCATAATATAATTATTAGCTTTTTACACTATTAGCTTTTCATCCGAGTAAGTCCGCAGAATCCTTGATGAGAAATCAACCGACAACCCGACGTAAGAATCTTCCTGATACCAAAAATGTCTAAGTTATAGATATGACCACATTCTATTTGGTCTAAATAATAGGTCATAAACAAGAGTTGTAAAATGTTAAGACAACCTTCCACTTGACATGAGGTTTGACTTCAGTCACAATAAACTGTTAGATAAGGATCTACTTAAAAAGTTGTTTCTTTAATTTTCTCATTTTTTCCATAGTTGTAAGTTGTATGTTAAACTAAATATAAATTAACCAGGAAGACCATACATATTGGTTATTAATTAACAAATAAAATGAAGAATACTTTAGAAATTAGTATAGATGCAGTTTGGTATAAACAATAGGTCATAGTTGGAAGGAAACGACTAATTTCATAGAAATGAAAAGCATAATTTACCAAAACACTTGCATTTTTTGAATTATCAATATTAGAAAAGAAAGAAAAAAAAGAATATAAAGTAATGTTAATTCTTTTGCGTATTTTTTCATCCTCAATCAATCAAACCCTGACAAGCCATTGAAAAGGCATTCTCCTATTTTTAACTCCTCCATTTCTAACAAAATTTTCATTGATTTAATCAAGTGCCCCACTGTGCGCTGTGGCAACTGCAGTGGCAAGCTTGTTAATCTTTGTGGACAGTCAACATTTTAATGCGGCTTCGTGTGTGTGTGTGTGGTTTGGCTCATTTGAGGCGCTCGCTTTCAAAATCAATTTTGTGGTATCAAATACGCATCTGGCGGAAAGCGAAAGCCGCAATGAGCAGGAAACGTCTGTCAATGTTTAAATCTACAGCTTCGATTGCGGCCGGCTCCGGCTCCGGCTCCGACTCCGACTCAAGCTCGGCTACGTGATTGATTGCCAGGGCCAATAAGTGGAGCAGGGATTGCATAATGCAACGCTGCTGCGTGGGTGTCGCCGGTTGAGGAGAGGAACTGAGGCACTGAGACTTCATCTAATAGTCAAAGTACGTGTACTCAAGTACACACTGCTAACCCAGTCAGCTGCTTACAAGCTGTCTGTCAGCCTCTCTGACAGAGAGACAGTTCGTCAAGTCTGGCCTCGTCAACGCTGCACTTTTGAAGGCCAAAAGACTAAAGGTGCACTACACGATAGTCAGTCGGACAGACACGACAGATAAACCCACAATATTGACTCTAGATACGCACTGGACATGCCAACACTGACTTCTTGGTAACGGCACTGCATCTGCCTCTGCCTCAGCCTCAGCCTCCCGGCCTGCCCCTTAGCCAGCACCTGGCTGTGCCTGCAGCCGCTAATGAGCACCATAAATAAGCCGCTGGGTATCGCCTTGGCTTGGTTAAATTTGCATTGGCAGTGGCCTGTTGACACGGGCCAAGACAAGATATCTTTGTTAACAAGCCTGCCAGTTGATTTGTTCTTCTTGTTTCTTGTTAACTGATTTGATGACAACTCAATTGAACAAAAGCCCAGTTGCTACTGACTCAATTTTCCAACTGCCTTATAAATATTTCCACCAAGCAAAGTTCATTGAATTTACTACGGGAATACGCACCAAAGAACCATCTCTTAATTATTAAAATGAATTTCTGAATACTTAAAATAATATAAATTTTACTTCACTTTGAAAAGTCTTTCTAGGTTAGGTTACGATGGCTGGGATGGAAAAACTGAAAACTTTCCCAGTATTAGCCCCTTGTGCTTAAAATCAAAAGTCTTTCTATAAAAATAAAATACAAAAATCTTATGTTTCAATAGCTGTGTTCAAAAAGGATGAACTGTGTTTAAAGTTAACGATAAAGGATAAAATAATAGCGCTAGAGCTGGCACTTACTTATATCGATAAATTCTATTCTAATCTAAAGAATTCTATTCTTGGGAACGCAAGCAATATTTAATTGTTTCTAACAAATAATATTTACTTCTCCGCAGTTTGATTTTGAGATAGAAGCTTTTGCTTTTTACTCCCTGTACCCAAAAAATGGGTAATAAGAGGGTATTAAATCTGTTTTATGTGGTGGTTTTGATAAAGAGTGTTTCATTATAATAAACATTGTTAAAAACAAAATTTTGACTGGTTTTGACGGTGAATAGAGGGATTTCTTCCATTTATTTAACTCAGGATCTAAGGATTTTACCAATTGGCAACTTCTTTTAGAAGTTTTAGTTCAGCATATTTCTACCAGCTTTGTATTTAATCTTATACAAACTTCTCAAACAACTCACGTACAGTTACATACTCAGAACACGGCTTTAAGTGTTTGCGCAAACATTCGCAGCTAATCAACAGCAATAACATACCTGCAAAGAGAAAGAGTTGAGGAAGATAAATTAGTAAGTTGGCTTGACTCGAGCTGTGGCAACAAATCCTGAGAATTCTCCCTGGATGGGGTCAGCCTAATAAACACTCAATAGATACAAGTCTACCCACTTGATTGATGTACCGTATTTAGCAAGGCCGCATGCGGAATGTGGTGCTACTTTCAATGACCATAATGGGCGCCAAATACCATATACCCAGAGCCATAAAGATGATGCCGTCAGAGACACAGAGTCGTGGCCAATGTCAATGCTATTAAAAGGCTTCAATTGATGGTCAATGCACCGAGCACAAAAGTGGTTCAAATGCACGCCAGTCCCCAGTAGAGATGGCAACAAAATATCGATGCCACCAATAACTATCGTTATAGTAACGATAGTTTTAGAATATTCTCATTATTTTATTGATTTTTTTTAAATATAGCTTAAGTTTAATTGAAGTTGTTCATAAAATAACAAGAAGGTTAAATTGCACAATTCAGCAAAAAAAACCCCTATAACTATTTTATTCTTATAAAATACGGAACGATCTGTACAACATTAAGTTGCATGATAAAGTTTATTGTTTTTCAATATATCACAATAAAAGTCAGAAATCATAAACTTTGGTATACTCTTTAGATAGTGCCAAACAAGTTATATCCAAATAGGATGATTATATTTTATAGCTGCCATAGAAACAATCAGTCAAAAACTGAGCTTGTGTATCAGAAACATTGCTGCAAGCTTATTTATAAAGTTAAGACGAGATTAGCTGTACTTTCTGTTTCATATATTTGCTTACAAGCAACTCAAATTGTTCGATAGTTCAATCGATAGTACAGCAAGCTAACCGCATCGAACTATCGATATGCTGCCACCTCTAGACCACAGTGCGCACATTTTCCAGTGAAAATATGCCAAAGATGCTGGTGAAGAGTGCAGATCACTTAAATGCCAAGTTGGTAACTGAACTGAGAACGCGTTTCAGGGGGCCATCATCCTCTCGGTGATCGTCCAAGTGTCTGGCCAGACCACCGGCGTTGCAGCTGCAGGCGATTGGCCAGCATTGTGTACGGACCGACCCGGTTCGGTTCGGTTCGGTTCGGCTTGGTTGGGGCTGCTGTAATTGGCAAGTGGAAAAATCTGTGCAGGCGAAATGAAGACAGCGTCATAAAAAGCAGGTCAGCGACTGCGACGGGGCTGCTGCTGTTCGGGGCGAAAAACAATCAAATTATGGCCACATTTATATTCCAGCATCTTTAATTGATGGACAGGCAGCGGCAATGTTCGCGCATTTGTTGCACAGCACATAAAAGGTGCAACGGTGCCACCAGAGCCCACTGGCCACAGCCTGCCCCAACCCAAAAGGAAATGTGGCATCATAAAATTTCACTGCCCATCGGCTGTCCGGTCAGTCCAGGCGGACAACCAACCGGGCAGCTGTCCATCAGTAATTTACAGCGCCGAACAGCCTAGACGACCGCCCATATGTTAATGAACCAGACAGGGGAGCAGCGGCTCCGCTCCGCTCGGCTCGGCTCGGCTCGGAACGGAACGGATCGAAACGGATCGGATCGGCATTGGACATGGACCTGGGACTTGTCTACGCGAATGCTCAATGCGTGATGAAAGACAGCAAAGAAGGCGCACAGCAATTTAGCGCTTTAATTTGATGGCAAACAGGCGACAAGCAGCCCATGGAACGACTTGGAATAACTGAGGAGCTGCAGCCCTACATTGAGAAAAATATTACGTATAAGTTTGCAAATGCAAAGATACGATAAATAGCAGAAATAAAGCATTCTAGCTAGAATATATTTTAAGATATTAACATTAAATACTTCGACAGAATTTTAAAATACCTTTGAATAATTTCTGTTTTAGAAATTCCTAGGCAATTTGAAGCAGGCAAACAGGACGAATATACAGATATGCTTATGTATATCCAGGCATAATAGATACCAAATTTCAGCAACCTAGCTCACATACTTTCTAAGATATGACTCAACCACTTTCGAAACGCATAATTGACTTAAGACAAACCCCATCGCTATAATTATTTTACAGTGATTTAAAATAGATTGTTTCACTAAATAAGCCTTTAATTTCAAGAAGTAAAGCCCCAAAAAATATGAGAAATATATTTGAAATTCAAAAAATACAATTTGGAAAATATTAGAAATATTTGAGCACAATACATACCAAATTTCAGCAAATACTTTGCAAGATATGACTGTGAACCATTCCCAAGCCAGTTCTTTGAATTGACAAACATTTAGTAGATGAAGTATTGACAGAAATCGAAAAACACACATGTGTATTTCTTTCAGTGTGTAGTCAAAGTCAAAGCTTGGGCGCAAATTCTATCAACAGGCAAGGATCGGGCGTTAGATGGCCAACACCAAGCAGCTAGCCAACTAGTCAGCCAGCCAGCCAGCCAGCCAGTTAGCCAACTAGCCGGCCCAGTCAGGCAACCAGGTACCAATTTATTTTAATTACTCGCCTTTTGCTTGTTTATATTACGAGCAGTTGGCCAAAAAAGCATACAACCAAAACATGAGAAATCAATTTTAGCCCGCTCGCAAAATGTTGTTCACAGTAATTTGCAAAGTGCATTCAACTTTGGACTGGAAGGCCCTTTAGGGCAACATTTGAATTGACTTCCGTCAACAAAAAAAAAGAAAAGAAACCAAGGCAAAACTTGACTCAACATTCTAATTGCCGCATGTTGCAAAGTAAGTGCGGACACTTGCAATTAATATGAATGCTGCGACAGAGAGGTGCAGGGCCCAAGGAGCCATAAAAGTGACTGCCACATTGTGGTCATGTTCGTCCATTGCAAGTTGCCTGTTTGCCTGTTGCACGCTGCCTGCTGTTGTTGTCTGGTTATAGCCAAAGGGCTGCTGGCTGGAATGCAGCGTAACGCCAGCAACATTTCACGCTTAATTATAGACGCCGCAGCGCTAGGAATTTTTCATAAAGCCTGGCCCTGAGCCTGGGCCAGCTCTTGGGGCAGGATGCGCGCATTTCCGTCTAATGCTCCGGTCGCAGCATTTTCTTTTAGCCGCCTCGCGTTGCAAGCTTATTTATGTGTGGGCCGTTTGTTTTGTAATTTAATAAGCAAACGCAAAAAGGGGCGAGACAATGTTGCAAGCACACAACAAACAGGAAAATGCATGTATATATTGTATATATAATATTCTAGTTGCCTTTAGACAGCCAGCCAGCCACCCACACAAGCGCAGCGCGGCAACTCACAGATACTTATGTATCTGAGGCAGGCACACGCCGTTGACGCCTCTGTCGACGTCGGCGCCAGTCGGTCGCAGTGAGCGCCACAAAGGCACAAAAGCCAGCAAAATGCTGACTCAGCCGGCGACGGTGGAATGCAACAGCAACAACAAGCAACAACAACAAGAACAACAACAACGCCGCATAATTCATATGCAATTAATAATTGGTTGCACATGCGCAGAATGTTGCAGCCCGCAGCATGATGCGCAACTTTGCTGCTGCAACATTATTGCTCTTACACTGCGCGAAAACAGTGCTCAAATATGCAAATGTGCTTGGTTTTGTTTGCTTTCGAAATTTTTACAATCTATTCACTTCAATTGCATTCAATTCTACAACTTAATTGATATTCATTATTTGATTAGTTTATTTTTCAAACGAAGGCTGATACTTCGTTAAAAGAAAAGGAGGAGAAATTGTTTAAAGGATGACTGGTGAAATATTAGAGATTTGCTTGATTAAAGATTACTTTCAAACTTTGCACTTTTCTTGCATTCTTAAATAGTTTAATCAAATTGGTTTTCAAAGTGTGTCTCAACAAAAAGCTTTAAAAATATCAAAAAGATGACTGGTGAAAAATGTGAGTTGTGCTTGGTTAAAGATTACTTTTAAACTATTCACTTTTCTTGCATTCTTAAATAGTTTAATCAAATTGGTTTTCAAAGTGTGTCTCAACAAAAAAGCTCTGAAAGTATCAAAAAGATGAGTGGTGAAAAATGAGAATTGGTTAAAGATTAACTTCAAACTATTTACACTTTATGCATTCTTTGATTACTTGATCAATTCATTTTCAAAGTGAGACTAGTCCTTAAATTTAAAATATATTGAGGTTTGTATAAAATGATGACTTTTAAAATGTTGCTTGGATTCAAATAACTCTTAACTCATCAAATTTGTTTTCACCAGTTCGATTTTCAGAGTGTTGTTAATCCTTAAGTGGAAAAATAAATGAAATAAATTCAAAACTTTTGCTGTTTTTCAATTGAACTTCAAACTCTTTGCATTTGTTGCTATAATTTCATAGTTTAACTATATTTTTCTAGGTGTAGCTGATCCTTAACTGCAAGGCGAACCTTAGGCTGACATTGAGCCCAGTTTAAAGCTGAAACAAAACTGTACGCTAATTATGACAAATTGTTCAAGCTTAAAACTGTCCAAATGTTGACCCTTAAGCAGGTAAGGGCAATTTGACAAGGAGGCAAAGACTTAAGACGCAATTTGTTCTCATGGTTTTCTATTGAATTACAATAGCAAATGTCTCGAATCATAGCATGTCTGACATTGCCACATCTCGTATTTTTGCTGACCATGTGCGGAAAATATATATATATGCATATATATAAATTAAAACACGCGACACATTCATCATTTTCAATTGACGCTGTTCGCATACTCACAGTTGTGAATTGGAGAAGCAACAAATTGTTGCAACTTCAATGTCAACTGAAGTGGAGTAGAGTAGCACTCTCAGTGGAAATATGAGTCTTCTTTGAGTAGAATACTACATGAAAAGGCAACAGCAATTTAATCCTAACGAATGAATAAGCAAAGCCATATTATTGCATGTTTATAGGCTAAACATTCACTTAAACGTGCTCTACTAAACAAACATTTAAGCAAGCAGCTTTCAAAGCACCTGAAAGCTTTAGGATGAGAGCTTAAGAGGAAACACAGCATATGAGAGCAAGCTCTTTGGAAAGCAACTTAAAGCGTAGCTATGTAAGCTTAAAGTTCTAGTTAAAAGACTCCAATTGAAGTGCAAGCTCAAAACATGCGAGCTCACTGCTTCAAAAGCACCTAAAACATAGCTATGAAAACTTAAAGTTGGAGTTAAAAGACTCCAATTGAAGTGCAAGCTCAAAACATGTGAACAATCAGCTTTGAAAGCACCTAAAGCGTAGCTATCAAAGCTTAAACCTCCAGTTAAAAGACTCCAATCGAAGTGCAAGCTCAAAACATATGAGTAATCAGCTTTGAAAGCACCTGAAAGCTTCGATATCGACTTAAAGCTTGAGTTTAAAGCAATTTTTGATTGAGAGGCTCCACTGTTCCCATGCTTATATCTCGAACAATCAAGTTTGTCAAAAGCTGCCCCTCGTTTATCTCATACCCATTGTCTGGCTTTCTAATTAAATGCCTGGGCACACAATATTAATTTATGGTAATTTAATACTTTATTTTGAAGCGACAAGCAGATTTGGGAGTTGTATCTGTGGAATGCGCAAGCAAAACAAATTGGTAGCAATTTGAAGCTATGCATTATTTTAATAGGCCCACAATCTGAAGATCTACAATAATTTGCGCCAATTAGACACATATTCAAAAAAAGAAGTTCTTTCGACCTCTCATTTTATGGAGTTTCCGATATTATTGTTGTTGTTCTTGCCTGGTTTTCTTTTTTCATTTTCTTCTTTTTTGGGTCGCAGATTGCAACAGCGGCCAGAAAGAACATTTGGCCCCATCGAATGGCGATCGAATGCATCTAAAAATAGTTCCATAGGCGCTTGCTCCAGGGTCTCTATGGCTAGGTCTATGTCTGTACTGTACTGTTCTGTTCTGTTCTGTTCTGTTCTGTTCTGTTCTGTACTGTTCTGTTCTGTTCAGTTCTGTTGATCTTCTCCCGCCCCCTCTGCCACATTCTGTGGCGTTCTTTTAGTCGCTGGCAAACACGATGTTGAAATTTTGATTGCGACATTCCTGTGCCGCAGCCTGCAAGCTGTACAAATTGAGGCATTGCCTGAATGGCTGACTGGGCTGACTAGGCATTGGCATTGCCCTGCTTGCCTAGACTTTTCTTGGCTTTAATGCTTTTGGCCGTCATTTGATTTATGGCAAATGCTTACGTTGACATGCCGCAAAGCATTTGCAGCCTTAATGATTGCATTCTTGGGGCCATTTCTATTTGGGCGCGCATGTGGCAAGCTATCATCACCATGTGGCATATATTGTACCATAATCATGGATACAAGCCAACACATGCTTATGCTTAATGCAAATGCCTGCAGTTAGCTGACCTGGAAAACTGTACCCAAAACATTTGCTGGCCCTGCCCCAGCATGTTGGCCAATTTCTTAATTAATTTTTCTACATTTTATTTGCTCGGCATCAGATTGCTCGCCTGCATTTAATTGAATTCAGACCCAAAACTTCATTTGGCATATGCAAATTTTATGCAATTAGCTGGCCGCAATGCAATGTGCAAAACTAGTGGAAAACTAGAAAAACGTGCATTAGTTTTTCCCAGGGCGATGACTCCTGGGCAAACAGATTTCAAGCTGCGCCTAATCAGCTGTTTAGCTGCCTGGCTGCATATTCCTTCACTCAAGCTTTTGCTGCCGAAAGCTGCTCAATGAGCTTTAATGTGCTTTAAAGCTGCTCAATGAGCTTTAATGTGCTTTAAAGCTTCACTTAAGCTTTTTTGTTAAAAATTAGGTATTTCAATGATGAGCTTGAAATTCTTGTTATTTTTTTTTTAGCATTCAATTAATAATACAATCAACATTATAATCTTGTTATAAGTATTATGGTCGCTGACTTCTTTGGCGGGTGTGTACATTTTTATGTATAAGTAATATTAGTGTGAAATTCGTTGTTCAAAATATTTAAGAAAAATCGAGCCAAAAGATTTCCTGTAAACAAGTTGAAGAGACTCAGTCAATCGCCTCAGTTGTGACAAAGTTAATCTCAAGTTCTTAGGAAAATCATGCTCTATTCGATATACGAAATTCCGATATTCGATATAAAATAATACGTATTTAAATCGATGCATTTTTAGCCGAGTTGGGCGAGTTGAAAGTCGAAGAAGATGTTACATGATGTCTATGATATTTTGTATAGAATATATATATGATAAATCCATCAAATGATACATGATCTTCTCTCATTTTTCCATAAATTTGCATTTCTTTACTGTTTGGTATTAGTATCATAATTTACTTGATTGATTTGCAACTATGAGCGTAAATAATTGTTTTTGAATAGAAGTTTAGTCAGCAGTTGTTTCCCTGGAACACGCTAGTTACAAAGTCTTTGGTTCTTGTGCTATTCGAGTCTTGCTGTGCTCTATAATCTCCATTAAGCATTTACATTGCATTGGCCAACATGATGCTCATAATTTTCACTGCGTGGCCCAAACGCGCTGCAATTTTGCAATCATCGAAATGCAATTCGAATGCAATCATTTATCTGACTGTCTGTCTGTCCCGATGTCTGTCTGTCTGGCTGCTCAGTCAGGCAGTGAGGCTCACAGTTGGCACCATTTTTCATTTTTTATTTCGACCGCATCCTGTGCCTGCCACAGCCAGCCAAGTTTAAAGCAAATATTGATGCTAGGCGCGGATCTGTGGGCATGGGATACAACAAGACAATCGATTATTTGCCGCCTGGGCGCAAACGTAATCAGACAAATTCAATTTACGGCAATTTGCATGCCGCATCGTACGGCGTCTCGGCCAGTTGCAAGTGGCTAGCTGCATGTTGCAAGTGGCCAGTTGCCAGTTGCCAGTTGCCATTTGCCAGCCAACCAGTTTTCTGCATTTTGCTGCATGAGAAATGACAATGGCTGCGGCTGCTGTCATTCTAATGTGACCAAGGCTGGCTGCCAAGGCTGTGCAACAGGCTGTTGCACCTCTTAGCCCCCCTCCCTCCACTTGCCATCGTAATGTGGCTACTGCTGGCGCATGCTTGTTGCACATTTGGCGCCTTATCGCCGCACTAACATCTGACCAGGTTCAGGCTCACCCACTCCAACCTGGGCGCAAACTTGGCTGGCAGGTAGTTTTTCCGCCAGGAAATGAAAAATAGCCAAAAACATGCCACGCTCTGGTCTCCTGTTATCCACACAACACACATGCATGTTGCACATAATTGGCGTTTATGCCACGAGCAACCTGCAACCAACAACGACAACTGTTACTGATGCGTTCGTTGATACGCCCCGTGCCAGTTGTGGCAAATGTTGCCCATTTTTGGGGTGTGTCGCCCCAAGCCAAATGCGCTCACTCACTTAACCTTTGAACTGGCAGCATGTTGCTGCTATTGTTGTTGTTGTTGTTGTTGTTGTTGCTGTTGCTGTTGCTGTTGCTGTTGCTGTTGCTGTTGCTGTTGCTGTTGTTGTTGCTGCTGCCGCCGCTGTGGCGTTGCATTGTTTGTCGCAGCCAAAATAAAACGTGATTAAATTAAATTAACGTTTGCTTCCTAGCCGCCAGCAGCAGCCCCAACAAAAACATTAACAATTTTTGTGATTTTTGTTTATACACTTGCTGTGGGTATTCTAATTATGTGACAAGTTGTGTAACGCATTCAAAAAATGCATTTCCGATGATCAGCATCCAAGACGAGACAATCTCTAGGCATGTCCTACTTTCTGACTGTTTTCAATGCAAACAAATCTTTAATTTTTTAAACGATCTTGATGAAACTTGTTGCAGGCAGTACATATGTCGAAACCATTATTCATTATTATTCCTGTGAAAAATTTGTCCAAAACGAAGTTTCTGTATGAACAACTTTTTTGTTTTTCAGTTAAGAACAACCTAACTCACCAAATCAAAGTTTTACTCAGCTCCACACAAGTGGACCGAATTTAATCAACATCGAACAACTATATCTTAAAACTGCCATAGAATTGATCGGTCGAGCATTGAGTTGTTATACGTGCAACTTTTTTGTTTTACAACAAATCGAATTTCCACTCCTTAAATATTGATTAAATTTGGTTAAGAGTTAAACTTTCTTATGATGATTAACTCCATCAGCCATAAAAAGGTTTTAACATTACTGACGATAGTTCTTTTGCTATTCTATCTTATTAATTGTATATATGATTAGATAAAAACTATCCCTGTTCTAAAACCTTCTACAATATATGTTTGAATTTATATTATACAGGGAATTTTAAAAACTATGACATTATTTCATCGCATATCTCAACTTGTTGTTAAATGGAGTTAATCAATCAATTTTAGGAACAAACGGTTGACAAATGCGTTGTTTTTTGCAGAAATCTCACCTAAAATCAACAACAACGTGTTTTCTTACATTTTCTATAGGTTGGTTAAATTTGATTAAGTTCAAAATACTATATAATATAAAAATAGCATCGATTGGACTTGAGTTTTTGTCCGGAAAACTATTTATTATTACATCTCTCTGCAAGAGTATTTAAAACTCGGCTATTCTATGATAACTTTTTCTTGACTGTGGCTTTTTTTTTTAATTTCTGTGTGAGGCATGTGAAATTTAGTCATTAGTTGTTGTTATAGCCAGGCCATTAGCGCACACTTGCCAGCCACGCCCACAAATTCGTGATGATGTTGTTGTTGTTGTGGTTTTTGCTGTTGTTGTTGTTGTTGCAAGTGTTTAGTGCAAACTTTTGCAAGCTGCAGTTAATTTTCGTTGGCATTGAAAATGCATTCGAAATGTGATATTGAGATATCATCAGAGATCGGTAAACGAAACTGGTTCACTTATGGAATTTTTTTAATCTCCGTTTTGATTTTATGGGAATTTCAGTAAAATTACGCAATTCTCGTTAATAACGCGCAGAGCATAATATTATATTAAGATTTTTGTTCATCTTTTATGTATTATTAATCATAAACTATGCATTTGAAAGCATCAAAATCTCTTAATATCTTACGAGTAAAACATTACATTATTTTTATCATTTTAAGATTTTTGTGCATCTTTTATGTATTATTAATCATAAACTATGCATTTGAAAGCATCGAAATCTATTAATATCTCAATATCTTACGAGTTAAGCATTACATTTTTATCATTTAAGATTTTTATTCACCATTTATGTATTACTAATCATAAACTATGAATTCTAAGGCATCAAAATCTCTGAGCTCTTAATCAATATCTTATATTTTTCTTAACTCTCAAGTTACTTGTAAACATATTCTCAATCTCATCCTGTGCTGAAATCGCACAGTTGCCAGTTTCTCATGCACTTCGATGGCAAGAGCAACAAAAAAAATTGGCGGATGTTTATCTCCACGGACAGGCCACAACAACAAACAAGTTCAGGAACAACAATAATAAACAACAACAACAAGACTAACAAGATATCAATTTACTGCACAATATTTGTGGTTTATTTTCACACGCTGCCGCTTGAGCCGCAGGCAGCTAAAGATTAAATATGATGCATGCCCATAAAGCCCAGGCAAAGTGACTCAGACCAACTGACCAATCAACTTGGGGTATTTTTATTAGGTACGGCTGGGAAGAGAACGGGAGGGAAACTTGGAATCTGTCAGACTGCGTCAGAATTTTTAGGGAGCTCCGCTGTGAACGGTTCAGCGTACCCACAGCAGCAACACAGCTGTTTATACTCTGTTTCCAAGCAGAGTATTGGGGCAAAGGGAGTATATTGGGTTTGTACAATGTCCGTCCGTTCTATAAGCGTCATTTTCCTCGACACCCTTGAAGCTAGAGCTAGCAAATTTGGTACACATGTTGGTATGTACCCTTCTTTGTTAAAGTGTTAAGATCTTCATCATACTCCTGCTACATCATCCAGAAATGAGCTAAATCTGTATCTGCTACAGCAGAGTTATCAAATTTGATATACAGACTACTGTTGACCCCCTTGACAGATTTGACTCAAAACATGTTTGCCATTCCCACCCCCACTTCCACAAAAATAAGTAAATTCTATATTACCCGAACCTCTATAACTAGAGTCAACAATTTTGATACACAGACTACTGTTGACCTCCTTGACAGATTTGACTAAACATGTGTTTGCCACGCTCACTTCCGCTCCTCTACGTAAAATAAAAACATCTCAAAACAGAGTATAACGCAGTGTGGAACATCGACTGGCACGTTCTTGCTTAACTTTTTTTGCTGTTCTTATTCTGAGACTTGTCATGCAACAGCAATGTTCAAACAGGAAATATGCGGGAAGGTGGCAATAAAACTGTAAATTGTAAATGAAAACCTTTTCATACCAAAAGAAAAAACAAGACAAAAAAGCCAAATGCGCTTTTCCTTTCACGAAAACGCGTGTCGCTGGCCAGCGCCAAAAGCCATTAACATAAAAATGAATTTCGCTTTTCTCAACGCCATATCACAGCTACCAAATCGCCTCAACCAGGCCAAATGAAGTTGTAAGCGCTGCAGTTGGAGCTGGAGCTGAAGTTGGAGCTAAAGTTGGAACTGCAGTTGTTGGCGTTACGTGGCCAAAAAGCGAAACGCAATAAATTTCACAAACGCGCGCAACAATTAGAAACGAAGCAACAAAAAACAGCAAAAACGCAGCTAACGACAACCAAAAAAACAGCTTAAAAATAAACATTTTAAAGCTATCGACGATTGGACGCCATCGACATCGACATCGACATCGACATCGATTGCCATTGCGTCGGTGGTCACAATTAGAGATGAGCGCATGTCGTGCTTTATTTCGATACAACGAAAACATACGACTAGTTTTGTCTATCTAGAATGCACAGCGATGTTTACCATCGCAAAATAAATATCGATAACAATCGCTAAAGCAAATATATTGATATATCGATGTTTAATCATAAAAACGTATTTTGTAAAAGAAAAATTGAGAACTTTTACTATGTTTGCTTAAAGTTTTTTAATATTATTACACAAGTAAGATAAGTCGTCATTATTAAATCGATAATGGTCATCAAGAACGTATCGGTAACAAAGTAACAAATTTATTTGTAATAATGAGGAAAAGTCCAATATTTTTAAGACATTACATGTCATACATATGTATTTATAAATATCTTATTATTTTTTACAAAATAACTATTATTTTGCAATCAAAAAATTATGGAATAAATTTTAAATTTTTATTTTACAATCATTATATAACTCTTATTTTCAATTATTTTATATTTTTTATCCCGAAAATGTGTATGTTACATTTTGCCATTCATCTAGATCATTTTTATCGGTATTGATTTTTTTTAACTCATAACTCCTATTTGCGATTCCAGATTTATTTATTTATTATATCACTGTACCACAGCCAGTTGGGAACTTCAATTAAGTTGCGACTTTGGTTTTATAATAGTATAAAGGTCTTCAAATAATAATAACTAAATTAAACTCTAAAAGAATTTTCCGCATCAGTAAAATTGGTGCTTGTGTCGTGTCGTATCGTAAACTTACTCAAATTTTATGTTCGTGTCCTATTTAAAATAAAATCGAACACGATGCCATCTCTAGCTGCCACGACGATTCGTTCGACTCGTGCGCATGCGCGCCGATAATTTCTTGTTATCGACGCGCCATGATCACGTAAATTATGTCGAGGACTGGAATAAAAAAAATCACTCGCCGGTGCAGACAAAATGAAAACCGACAACCCAAGCTCCAAGAGACGGTTAACTTAATATTGGAATGCATGCGATATGAATTTACAGCCAGCTTTGATCACTTCAAGGCATTAGACATGGGCCAGACATTTGTCTGTTCGATTAAGCCGAGTTACCAAACTTGGTATGTCAAAAGTACAGATGAGATGAGAATAAATGCCAAGGAAAATGTTTTAGTTTTAATTGTATATAGATTATCAGGCCTGTTTCGGTCTTAAACCTCAGCAGGATGTTCTGGAGGTAAAGTTCCCCTAAATGTTCCTAATTTGCCTTTGATTTAGGTAGGAATTCACTTGGAGAGGATCTTATACTAGCTTTACAATATATTGTAATTTGAAACATTTATGAGAATTCACTTCACCTTTTACCGAAAGTGAAAACGGGAACAGGTCTGCTGAAGAAACTTCCGGAATGTTAAGCATTTCACTATTTAAAAACTTGGTTAATATGTGAGATCATAATAAATGGTACAAACTGAAACTGTTCTAGAAATGATTATTGAATTGAATCATTGAATTTACTTTACTACTTTTAGATTTAGTTAAGCTTAAGTTACTTTAGGTCTTCGACAGAACAAACTCAGACCCGTTGGGATCAATTTCTTAGTCAAAGTAGCATAAGATCTTGTCGAACGGAACAAAGGAGAGATTCTTCTAAGGCCAACTGGCTGCAAGCCCATCAAACTGGAATTTATAGTTGCCTTGGCAAATTCTGCGACTGTAAAGCGAATCTGGGTTAATAAGATGTAGCCCACGAGTGAGGAGAAGAACCAACCAAAATTAGGCTAACCAGATAGAAATAAAGTTGTTGGGTGGTGTCAGGAAAGCTATAGTAAGATACAAATAGTTCAGCTGACCCAGCAATGCAGAAAATGAAAAACCCTAAATACTATTTTTAGACCTTTTGAAGTATTTACGGACAGTAGCCTCAAGTGCGGCTAATTAAGATAAATACAGAGTGAGAGATACATTGTCATGAGGCTGCTGTCATGTCAAGGCAGTTGAAAAGCTGGCAAAACGTGCGAGTGGCAAGAAACATTTCAGTTAACACTGTTCGGCTGGTAAACCGTTGCAACGGTTGTTAACACGCCAGTTGCAGTTGCAAGTTGCACCTTACCAGCTACAACAAATTGCAGACGACACAAAGACACAGCAACAAAAAAAAATAAGGAGGGAAAAAAACATTTCCTTAACGAAGACAACGCCTTCTGCTCCTTGTACCTCAGCTAGCGCCACCTACACACATGTGGAGGCAGCTCTGTAGGTGTGTATTGGTTGTGCTGTGTGTGTGTGTGTGTGTTCGTATCCAGAGATTTGTATCTGGCCACAAGCTGCTTGGCATTCTTTGCAGCCAACCACTGCCTACAGCTGCCGGTTCTGATACTTTGTTGTCTTCTCCGTGCCTCCGCCGGGCAACGGAAGTCAGTAAACTTTCAGGGTTATTATTATGCGAGGTTTGTGGGCTGCAGTTCCACTGAAGCTGTCAGTGCCACAAATAGCAGAGGAGACAACCTGAAAAACCTTCCTCAGCTGCATTGCCAGTTGCCAAAATCCAATGCGAATGACTAACAAGCCAGATAAGCTGCTCTCTTCGCAGCCGAAGATTTTATACCCTTGTCAACTATACTTAACCAAAAAGGTTATCTTGTCGAAACTCAATTCTCAACAGCAGCTATATAATATAGTCATCCGATTATGATAAAATCTGACCAAAAGGAAAAAAAATAAAATTTTATTTAGCTGCGTTTAATTAAGTTATCTTGAACAACAAAAAAGTTGTTCATTCGACCGGTTGTTATTATGATAGCTATGTGATATAGGTTGATTGATCAAAGCTTAACAGCTTGTATAGTGCATACTGAGATTTAGAATAGCTTAGATTATACACGATATCTTAAAATAAAAATAAAACGAAAAAGTTGTTCATATAACAACTCAATTCTCAACCGATTCTGCATAAGACAGCCATATAATATAGTCATCACGCTATGATCAAATTTAACCAATCAAATTTAATTAAAATATATTCAATATATCTTGGAAAACAAAAAGTTTTGCGTTAAAGAGTCAAAGCTTCATCGATTGTTTCTATGGCATTAATTCATAAGGAATATCTATATTTTATAGAGTTCGAAACTCATTTTCTGACAAAATGATAATACCCTTTGCTAGGGTATAAGAAACGACGCAATTCTTCAAATCTTTTACAGCATTTTACAGCTGTCTACAGTCTTCTGCAGTACATTGAACTCAGCCGCTCTCTATATACTATTTTATCTGTTCCTCATTTGACTTTGTTTTGAGCACAATTTGATTTGCAAAATAGTTCAACAATAAGAGAAACGACAACAATTGACCCAATTTGGAGCCGCAGTCAATGCCCGCATAATATCTTTGGCTATAGACATCCGTTGATCAATTCTACTATTTATCGCATATAGATATATAGCACATATATATTTATGACACCGACGTCAGCTCAATTAACAGTTATTCCTACAGAGGACAGATCAATACTAATTGGCCGCCAATCAGCTTCAAGTACAGCGTTCTATATCTTAATATTGATCTCAATCGATACTTCCAACTGTGCTAAATACAAATATTGCACGATCTACATATTTGCATAGTCATGAGCAATTGCAACCACAGCTGATATCATCTTGCAATTATGATATTATGCGGTTCTTTATGATGCACTTTAAGAGGGAGAAAAACTCAAGAAGAAATGGCTGTCCTCAGGATGTCGAGGCTATATACACTTTTGAACTTTCAACCAATTGTTTCTATATGATATAGTCATCATATTTCGATCAAACTTAAGAAAACTATATTATATAAGGTATTATTAAGTTCACAATGATGGCTGCGATTGGTTCAAATATATATAAATCATATAATACGAGTATAAATGCATTCTTTGTGATTCATAATTCTTCAAAAACAAAATAGTTGTTCATAAATAGTTTATTTATCATTTTGATATGTATGATTAGTATAAGATATAATATTCAGATTTTAATAAAATTTGGGGAACATTTAAAAAGTGCAACGAAGTTTAGAATTGCTGAGTTTGTTTCGGATATCTTGAAAAGCAAAAATGTTGTAAGGGGCATAAATTTTCAACCAAATGTTCCCAGGATATAGTAATGCGATTTTGACCAAATTTGATCAGCTTGTATAAAACACAATGAAACTTCGTTTTAATGAGTTTTGGACAAGTTTCATCAGGATAGCAGAAGAAATATGTTCGCAAACCAATTTTTAAAATCTATGTTTAATATCTGTATTAAATCATTTTATTTTTAATTTTCTTAAATAATAAAACTAATATCAAAAATAGATATTAGAAATTTAAACAATAAATTTCATTTTTTATAGTATTTTCTTTAAAATGAAGTTGTTTCTATTTGTTTTTCTGCAATCAGATCTTAATTTGGGCTCTTTTCTTTTTTGTGGTCGATTCTTATTGAAATTGTGTACGAAATTTTGCGGTTAAGCAGTGCGGCTGAATGAACTGTGGATCAACATGTGTGTTTATAAATAAATCTACATACGGATGTCTGTATGTGTGGCGGTTTTGTTTACCTGCCCTGTGGTTTCCAGCGCCCCGTACTTGTGCCCAATATCATATAACGCCTTCCCAAGCACATTCACATCTTGATATATATTCTTTTCAAATCTTCATTTTAGCTAAGCAGGTGAAAGTTTCAAGTGTTGATGATCACAGTGTGATCTTTAATCTTTATCATAAACAAAAACTTTTTCTTCACTGAGTTTCGAACTACAAAAGATCTGCGTGAGCTCCATAGACCTTAGTTAGACCTTAGTTAGACCTTAGTTGAATACTTGTACTACTTATAGTATACGAATCAAGGAAGCTAGTTATAATGGCATATTGAACGCAATGTATTCCGATTAGTCACATTTTTGTAGTATTATACAACGAGCATGTTCAATCATATAATACGAGTATAAATGCATTCTTTGTGATTCATAAGTCTTCAACACAAAAGTTATTGCAATGCGAATCATTTAGTGCGTTTATCAGCTTTTTTTATATTGTTGACTCGCCTTAGTTTCTACATACATATTGAAATATATACAACAAATATTATATATCTTTAAAATTTACTTGATTTTATGATATATTTTATTTTATGATATATTCTTTTTATATTCTTTATATTCCTTCTGTTGATTGTTGTTTATTATGATATTCCAGTTCCCTTTATTTCCGCCCTTTATTTTTTCCGAATATCATTAAAATTCGAATGCAAACAGATCAGCGCTTTCCAGCTGAGTTTTTCGGATGGGCTGGACTCCATCTGTCATATTTATGTTGAAATTTGAATTCGATTAGGTGGCATGCTGCATGCGGGTGTAGAACTTCCCAGTGACATATTTATAGGGTGAACCAAAATGTCAATGCTCCCAGCACATTGGCAACATGCGTGTGTGTCTGTGTGTGTGTGTGTGTGTGTGTGTGTGTGTGTGTGTGTGTGTGTGTGTGTGTGTGTGTGTGTGTGTGTGTGTGTGTGTGTGTGTGTGACAGACAACATGTTGTCATGGCCAAGTGCAATTGAGGCAACATTGTTGCAACATCTGCGGCACTCACCTGTCGTTCGGCAAACAAATTCCAGATACCCGAGTTTAATGCACGCTAATCCAATAAATTCCAATAAGTGAAAACAGAAATAGTTCAAGTGGAAGTCGAAGCTGAAGTCTGATTATAATGCAGCAGCCGACAATTCCACAATTCCACGATTCCACGATTCCAGAGTATCCACAGTGTTCGAAGCTGATAAGAGAACTTTGTATGGCTGCCGGGGCACCCTCTGCCCGGGCAGCGGCACTGAAGTTTTATGGCATGCAATTATAGTCTTCAGATACAGATACAGCCACAGATACAGATACTACAGTCGGTCGGTCGGTTGGTCGAGCGGGCGGGGCGGGGAAGTTCAGGCAGTTAATAAATGCATTTAAGTTGTGCGCTCAAGTGGAAAATTTTTTCTTATTTACTGATTTATGGTTTTTGAAGGGTAGGGTGTAGGGGCTGCAGGCACACTTAACTTTGAACTTAACATTTCATCTTTTTGTTCATCTTTTATTATTTATTCATTAGTTTTATGCACTTGCTGTTATCAGCAATTACGAATGCATTGACCTCGTTTTGGGTTCGGTTTTTGTATTCGGGTTGGAACAACAACAAATGTTGCCAAACATTCAACACGAGGGCACTGTAAACAAATTCGTTAGGGGGGGGCGCGGTCGCAATTGGTGCACAACGGAAGCTATTTGGATGTGTGTGTTTTGTGTGTGTGTGTAGATTTCTTCAAGCAACAACTAGACACACATTTAAATGCATCGCTGCACACAACAACAACAACAACTTTAACAATAACAATAACAATAACAACCACCAAGACGCGTTGTTTTTTCCAAAACAAAAACAAAATAGCAGCGAAAATTTGTCGAATGTTGTTGCTCGATTGTCGACTCGCACCGGTCAACGTGAGACTGAAAACTGACAAAACAAAAACCGAAACTGAAACCAAAACCGAAACCGAAACTGAGTTAAAAAAAAAAAAAATGAAAACAGTCGCTCAGAAGAGAGTGCGAGAGAGTGAGCGAGGGCTGCTGAGAGTGTGAGTGCGAGTGTGCGCCGCTCAAACTGAAACACACAGGGAGAGAGTGTGGGAGAGTCAAAAGAAATGCGACAATTTGTGTTCGAGTGCATGCGCATGTTGGGGGTCGAGTGCTGCCCCTCAGTTTGTTTTTGTTGTCTATGCCCTAGGGTTGAGCTGAGGGTTCAGCATTGCTCAGCCAGAGAACCTGCCAGCCGAATGCAATTAACCGACACGACACGAGCTTTGCTGCTGCCAGCTGTCCTCAATACACTGCTCCAAAAAGTAACAATACTATTTATATTGTTAGACTTTAGTTAGAAACTATCAAGCTTACTTTATTTAAGAGCACCATCAACTATGGCCTTCCCCGTCTGGCATTCGAGGTCAAACATCGTTGCTCATCGTTGGGTCACTTAGACAACTCATACACCGAGACGGCCCTACAAGCGACATACATACATACATTATAAATAAATACTTTCCTATTATACTACAATATTTAGACTCATCCTATAAAGAAACTCTTGGTAGTACACATTACACCCACTTTAAACTAACAGTTTTCTACCAAAAACAAAATCAATGCTACTTTGTGCAAGTGCATGCTTATAGTAGTATGTCACATTTGTACATACGGAAGGAGATAAGGTAATAGTTAACTTTTTTACAGTTGTCAGGTGTAATAATTATTATTTGTTATATGAAAAAGATAAGCTCACTTTACCTAAACAACAGATCTACTATAAGCAATTACTTAGTTTCTGAAAACAATGCTTATCTACCATATATTATAGAATGTACAAATCAAATATTACCATAGAAAAAAAAAACACTTTGTTATGAAATAGAATTTCAAGATATCCTAGAATCCCTAGGCATTTCTTAAGGCATAAAGCAATATTTACAAAACTTCATAGAATTGCTTGCTATATCAGATCATCTTACACCAGACTCCACCTACTCTGTCTGTGGACATCACTGCACTTGACGACACAACGCACTTGTAACTCCCAGATGTGAGTATCTAACAGATGCATTTTATATGTTCGGATAAATTGCATATTGTTCTCGTTATGAATACATTGCGCCGGCTTTTAGGGGTTGCTCCGTTTGCATTATTCCCCTCGATTATGTAGGGTAATAGTCGACTTCAGCTGAGCTGTTGATTTACTGCCACGGATTTTCACACTCCCGGCTCGAAATTGATGAGTTGTGGTGAAAGTGCTGTAATAGGTTTCCCATGATAAGCGCACGACTTTAATATGCGCAATCAACGCATCAAGAGGGTGGAGTTGAGGTTCATAAAAACTACAAAGGGATGCTTAAAGTTCATCAAAATATTATTCAAGCATTGTTACATATGGAACAGCTGCCGGCTTGAGTTTATTCAACTCGAGAACAAAGCGAACGACTTCAAATGTGTGGCACGTTTCCAACGCCGATTCACAAAGCCTGACAGGGTTGCGGGTGGCGGGTGTCGACAAGGGGTTGCGGGTTGTCCCATGGAAGCTGGGATGCACAGACGAACAAAAACTGTTGCGTGCTTTTGGGCGCGCCTTTGCCACGAAATTGGCGCACTCGTGCACTGGGCCAGCCTCATGAGGTGGTTGCGGTATGGGGGGAGGGGGGTTCTTGGGTGTGTCCACGCATGCATTATTACCGAGTACAGGCTGGCTTTCTTTTTGGGGGTTGGCTGGCAGGGCACATTTCAATTACCAGAACGTCGGCATATCCTTTTGACACGCACCAAAGGACGCAATCTGTTTAATTGAGCTGTTTAGCATGCTAAATAATTAAAAAGCCAAAGGCAATGCACATCAAGCATAGGTCAAAATAATAAATTAGACACGCGACTGACGGAGTGGCTATACAAGTGACAAGTGTGCAGGTTCATCAATTAGAGATAGGAATGCCAACAGCTAGGGATGATGGTAAAGTCGTAAAAAGAATATAGGACCTGCTCCTTTTTCACTTCCTAAGAGTTTTTGCGGCTGTGAAAGTCACTTTAATATTCCCATTTTCACTTTTGTGCAAGATTTTACGGATTGAATTCACGTGTCAATTCACTAGCTGAAGAATGTTTCTATATTCTTGTTAAAGTCGTAAGAAGAATATAGGACTTGCTCCTTTATCACTTCCTGAGAGTTTTTGCGGCTGTGAACGCCACTTTAATGTTTCAATTTCACTTTTGTGCAAGATTTTACGGATTGAATTCACCTGTCAATTCACTAGCTGCAAATATTTCTATATTATTCTGAGGTTGTAAGCCCTAGCTGTTGTTTGCAGCCCTAGACATAAAGAGATGCCCTGAATAGCTGTAGTATTGATAAGCTGGATAGGTAGAAATAGCTAGAGTTCTTAAGATATCAGAACTGTTCCGGTATACACTTTATAAAGGATTTTCGGAAGTGAATTTTCGAAAATGTTCCGATTTTCAATATTATTGTTGAGTTAGTGAATTGAATACTCTATCCATGACGAGTGACTTTAATCGTAGATTGTATAGAATTCTATCGAAAATGGAAACTGGAATCTATTGTAGTATATTGAAGTTGAAGTTAAAAGATTTGAGTTTTACAGAGTTCTTTAGTTCCAAGAAATGACTGAAAACTATTGTTTACTACACTAAGTACTCTTTAATTTAACTGTCACGATTTTGTACACTTATGCTAGGCATTACGTGTCCATTACTAATTTGAAGTGGTAGACCACCTCCACACATGCGGACGGCAGACAGAAGTCCGTTGATGTCTGTGAAAAGTGTCTGGCTTGTTTTAAATAAGACAAAGTGCCTGGCATTTCGTGCTCAGCCGCGTTCCCATTAGCCAGCAGTCCGAAAACAAACGATTATTTGCTCAGCGCTCCACAAAAACCCACACATAATGCCATACCCCAGAGTAAGTACTATAATTTAGTGACCCATTCGGTCAGAAGAATCGAAGAAGTGAAGCGTATACGCCGCAAACTGTGCCAAACTAGAGAAAAGCATCAAGTAAAAGTGCAATTACCAATATTTTCCGACGAAGCATGTCCAGAAAGCAAACCAAATGCATTTAAAGTTGGCTACCGTTTAAATAGCTGTCTGTTGGTAGCTGAAAAACGTCTGAAAACAAGAAAGAAGAGCTTTCTTCTGGCTAGAGGAAGATTTAATACCCTTGCTGACATGTTATTTAAACAGCACATATCTGATCTTAACTAAAAACTTAAACCGTAACTCTTCAAACAAAACAGTTGTTCTTATGGAAAGTCAATTATCAACCAATCTTTTCAATAGCACATAATATGGTTTACTGATTAATTGGATCAGGAAACTTGTCATTGATGAACTTGGTCGGCTTCCTGAAAAACAAAAAAGTTGTCATCCAATAATTCAATTTTAAGCGGTCGCTGCAATTACTTCTATGCAATATAGGAAATCGATTCGGATTCCAGAAGCGAATATAGATATATAAGTTTCGTTAACAGCCTATAAGCTAAGGAATATATCGAACTCAGATCATATATATGTACATATATGCTTTATGGGTTTGGAAATATCTCCTTCAGAAAGTTACACAATTCATGACAAAATAATAACACTCTCTGCAAGGGTATTATAAAAAAATTGGGGCTACGCATGCGCCGCAGCTTGCGTAACAGTTTGCACCGAAAGTAATGTGACAGGCGTTAAATGCGCAGCAATCGATTTGATTTGCAATCTGCGATGCGAGTTTACGAGTTTAATTGAAAAACCGCCGACTGACAATTAACAATGTGTGTAACATTGTGGGCGTGGCTGCAAATAGGCAAAGTCCCCGGTACATCAACTGGTGGTCTGTGATCATTGATAGAGCTGAGAGCGTGACACGAGTCAGTATTCGACTTAGTTAAATAAACTATTAGCTACCTACTGCCTCTGGAATATTCTGATCTGTTTGCATTACCAATACCGATTAAATCATTTGAAATCGTAATTTTCAGCTGTTCTAAATTCCGAAAAACGATTTGAATACACGGAACGCAAGGTTTAGCCCCCGGAATGAATTCTAAAATAGCCTCAAAAAGGTTCATCGATTAGAAATTGGGTAAGGATAATTTAAAAGGGGAGTACAATAACTATAACGATTAGGAATCGGGTAAAGATAATTAAAAAGGGGATTAGAATAACTAAAACGATTAGGAATGAAAAGTTCATGACCTGGATCCTTTCTTGAATCATTTTGGTATTGTTCTCCGTAGTTTTCTTTAGCTTGATCAATGAAATTTTATGTTATTAACACGAAAGCGTGGTATTGCGATGTGCGTGCTTGTGTCACGATGGGAAACACAATACGCGTCCCTCCCTAGGCTGTCCATCTGGCCTGGTTGTTCGGCTGGGTGGGTGTGTGGCATGACAGCTGTAAGGAAGTCAGTCGGTCGCTAATGCAAATGCCAGCCAAATGCAGGCAGCCCACGCAAATTATGAAAATTATGCACACCATGCGGCAAATCGATGGAGAGTCTGACTCTGGGTCTGACTCTGACTCTGTCTTTGGCTTCCTGGCCAAAAGGCCATTTCACGCCGCTAATGAAACAAATTGTTAGTGGCCACTGGACCCAGCATTTGACTTGACTTGACTTTTGCGGAAACATCAGCTGTACGAGTACGAATACAAGTCTGAGTATTCGCCTCTAAGCCTGCACTACAGTCCGTCTTGAAGTCTGTTTATCATTTCGTAAACGTTGCGTCTTTGCGCCGCATTGTTGTATAATGAAATCGTATCCGTTTCTGTCCAGACCGTCCATGGTAATGGGATATTTTGGTGCTACCTTTGCGTTCACATTGAATTTTTGTGTCTGCAACTCGTCTTCCAATTTCTGCTTATGACCGAAATATTTCTGTCTGCTGTTAAGAAGGGCACAAAAAAATAAGCAAAAACCCAAAACAAATGCATAAACAATGTTCACAACTCTGTAATTTAAATCTCATGCTTTAAGACAGCAACCTTTTCGTTTACCTTGTTATTATTATTGTTGTTCTTGTTGTTGTTGTTGTTGCTGTTGCTGCTGCACATACATACGTCACATGCGCATTTGTTGTTGCCACAAAAATACATCATTTAGCAAAAATATTATTTGCTTCAAGCTGTGCCACTTGAGTAGTCAATAAAATATGTGAATTTATTCAAAAGAATGTTTTAACTTGAAATAGATTTCAAGCAAAAAATATGTGACTAATTTTTAAAAAGCACTTTCTTTACAAACAAGTAAGAATGCTATAGTCGAGTATACCCGACTACGAAACTCCCTGTACCCAGGTCAAAAATTTTCGATCGCATCTTCGTTAACTTACACATACATACACAGATACGCACACGCACGAGCCACAGCGCAAGCCAGGCATTTTAAGTTGTGACTGTGCTTCTTCTTCCCTTGCTGCAGCACTGAATCTTCTTTCGTGAATAACTTAGGTGTTTATTATCCGATCGACTTGAAATTTGGACAGTAGATTAAGAGGGACTAAAGTATTGGATATGCCAAATCTTAAAGCTATATCTTGAAAATTGTAACTGTAAAACGGTTTTTATCGAATACCGGGGGAACGGGGGGAGATATCTCAAATCTAAAATAAACTTGACCTGCTCCCGCTATACACGAACCTACATTCCAAATTTGGTGTCTCTAGCTCTTATAGTTGCTGAGATCCTTGCGTTCATACATACGGACAGACAGACGGACAGACGGACAGACGGACAGACGGACAGACAGACGGACATGGCCAAATCGAAATCTCTTTGATACTGATCAAGAATATATATACTTTATAGGGTCGGAGATGTCTCCTTCTGCCTGTTACATACTTTTGCACAAATCCAACCCTTTTTACCCATTTTATGGGTACAGGGAGTAAAAAGATAAAAAATTTAAATTGATTTCAGATGAAAGTGACTAAATGTTGAATTTTAAGTTCTTCAAAATATATCAATTTTTAGCTAACTGTGACTGTAATAACCTAAAATAGACAACATTAAAGAAAGTGACTGATATTTTAATTAAGAGCACTTTAAAATTTAGCTATCTGTCACTTTAACTGATCAGAAAAAATATTAGAGGAATTTTCTATAGTTAAGTTTAACAGAACTGTGTTATAAATTATATGACTCAGTATACAAAAGAAGTAATATTTTTTTATACTATGTTCCCGAAGGAAACTTGGTACACCTGTTGACCCCCCACCCCTACCCACACAAATCGGCATATGATATCCCCAAAACACGTTTTTCAAGGGCTATATCTCGTACAGTTTCAAAGATAGAGTTACCTAATTTGGCATACAGGCTAATGTTGACCACCTGTGAAAATCTGCATCAAAAATTTTTGACCCCCCCACCCCTCCCCAGCAAAGGAGAAAAATTTATATCTCTAACACCTTTACAGGTAGAGTCACCAAATTTAGCACACAGACTAATGTTAACATTCTGGACAAATCTGCATCAAAAAAATTTTGACCCCCACCCCTCCCCAGCAAATGAGAAAATCTATATCTCCCACACCTGTACAGGTAGAGTCTGCAAATTTGGCATACAGACTAATGTTGACCCCCTGGACAAATCTGCATCACAAATTTTTGGACACCCCCACCCCTCCCCCACAAAGGAGCAAAATCTATATCTTCCACACCTGCGCAGTTTTTTCGCGTCTCTTTCTGAACACACAAATAACGAAATTATATAGGACTGGGAACATAGTATTCTGCAGTCGGGTGCGTCCGACTGCAACGTTCTTACTCGTTTAAACTTTTTTTATTATAATATTTCTGTTATTTTATGAACAACATAAATTGAACTTAAACTATCTTTACAAGATCTACTTTATCTGAAGAAAATACATTAAGTCTGGTAAGCTAAATTATATAGAAATTTTAGTGGGGCTGTTTACAATCATTGGTTAACCAGGTTAGTTGGTTAAAGATGAATAAATTGCAAAAACAGAATAAGTTAGCGAATTTTACTAAATATATAAGAATTCTTTTTACCGGCTTGGGTTACTCGCGTTGCCAACTACTTTTATATAAACTTTCATTAGTTAATCAAATTAAAACCCGTGAACAACCCCATTGTTTAATACTCATTTTGTCAGAATTCGTCATAATTCATCTAGTTCATAAAATGAGAAAAACAGTTTCAAATAGGTAGAGTATAAATGTGCATATATATTTCTATAACTAAAGAAGGAATGTGCATATAAATTTCTGATATAATTTACAGACTTCATGGTTATTTATTAAATGTAATTACCTGTTACTATGCAGACTGTAAGAAATACCAAAGACATTACATCTTCCCATAAGTAGCTTAGTAATCTGAAGATTTTACACGGCTTTTACTTTTGTTTTAAGCGTTTTATGAGTAAGTTTTATAATGCGCTTGAGACCCTTTTAACATTCCATTTCATTTCATTGTTGACTTAAGCTACTTTCGTTATTCTTCTCAGCTTCTTTCGCTTTTTAATAAAGGAAAAGTGTTGGCCAAACAGCAGAAACTCAAGTGGCTTAAAGTAGATCTTAATCGTTTTTGGGTTCTTCAGTTCTTTTGCTTTGGTTTCTTTTCAACAGAACCTTAACAAATGTGTCGATAATATGGGCTTTAAGTGTTTTTTGTGTTCTGCGAAGCTGCATTTGTTTTGCAGTTGTTGCTGTTGTTGTTGATCAGCCTGACAACGTCAACATTAATCACTGTCAGCAGCCTGGACTGGGACTGGAACTGAGACTGGGACTGGGTCTGGTCGGGCCTGGCCTGGTCTGGCCCGGGGCCACCTCATCGTCATCCTGGAGCTTTTATTTTGCTGTTGTCTGCATGTGATTTCATTAATTTCGCATTCCGATGCACAACGGCGCAAAATTCCATCCAGGCAGTCTGAGTTTCCCCCCCTGCCCGCATAGTACACTGTCCACCCCTCATGCCCAGCCAGAGCCATGAGGAAGTGCAAAGTGTTGCACATGTTGCACATCGCACTTTAATTTTATATACGTTTATCGTTGTTATTTGTGCTGCAATTTTTTTTATATCTTTTTTATTTTGCTGCAGCGCTCTGATCAATCAATTCAACTGGCGTCGCTTGTCTGCTCTAAGGTTTATTTGGTGCCCCCCCTTCGGCCGTAAAATATTTTAATTGAATGATCAAAATCGGATGCACGGCAACAACATCTTCAGCTGCACTCGCTTGAAAATGGCAAAAATAAATAAATATGAAAATCATTCGACGGACGACAACTGGGCGCCAGTTTCAATTCAATTCCATAGACCGCATGACCCACAAATGCTGCTAAACTCGTCGCAAAATTGCCAAATTGGGCATCAAAAGCGACAACAACAACAACAACAACAGCAACAATAACAACATAAACACCAACAACTTGGCAATTGGCATATATAAATTGCGAGGGCAGAAAAAACATATTTCTAACCATACTTACTAATCAAACTAGGAAGAACTTTTCAAAGAGGAAGGAAATATACTGAGGAATGTGATTATAAACAAATGAGACAGACATATACTTTATAATATTAAGAATATCAGTAGTTATATTAAGAAAGTATGTCATAAAAGTCATTTCACAATTGCCGATGCCAGTTGAATCTCACGATTTCTGCATTGATTGCTGTTCCCAGTTCCGCAAAACGTTAAAAACTTTCAGTTTCTAAAAGCCGAAAGCTGTCAAAGTAATGAAACAATTAATGTTTACAACTTTTTATACTGTCAATTGGTCTTTTCTCTTCTTTAATTTAATTACAATATCATCTCAAACTGTCTTCGGTCTGTATTCGAAAAACTAAAGCTAAACGGAAAACTTTCGAAAGACTTTCAAGTTTACTCTTCATAAAGTAAGAATTGCAACAGAACTGCGCGTTATCAGCGTTTGCTTTCATTGATAGATGTGCAATTGATATACTTATTAGAACTATTAGATATACCTATTAGAACTAAATAGCCAACGACACTACTACATACTAAATTTAAGTTGAAATAAGTCTTTAATTCTGATGACAACTAAAGGATATATGTGAACAAATTTCACTCATCATATGCCTACAAAAGTCTGCTAAAATATATATGATTTGATGAGCTTTCGACTAGTATCAATTTCAATTAAACGATAGTATGTACTATTGATAGAGGATGAATCCTTACAGCACATACTAGCATACTGCTTTAGCTAGAAGAAGAAAAAGGATCCTGGTTAGGTGTATCCTCCATACAGATGACATAGGAACACGAGGACAATTCTTGCATTCTTGCGGGAGATAGGGTGATAGGATGAGTAAGCCCTAGGCTCAGAAGGGGGCGCAATAGATCTTATAGATCGCAAAACACACGACCCCCCACTGATAATAATATTGTAATATTGATTGTTTTTAAGCACTTATATGGAATCTCCTATAATGTATGATTCAGCTAATATACTTTTAGGAGAGAAATAAGAAGCGGCAGGAAGTAGTCCGAATGCGCTGCTCCAGAACCCTAAATACTCCCAAGGACCTTCAACCTTATAACCTAAGCAAAGCTTTGACAGTTGTGATCTAAATCTAAATTGCCGAGTAGCTCATAAAGCACTGATTTAGTATGTTAGCTCTGACAGCTGACAACTTGCCAAGCGCACCTCGCTTGTGCTTATTATTATTATTTATATTTTGAGATTTATGTGCCGGCAGAGGCAGGCTGAGGCAGCCAGAGGCACGCATCTGCCATGCTTGGCTGCCCGGAGACGCCGCAACGCCGCAACGGCAAATCCAAATCCAAATCGAAATTCAACTTCAACTGCAACTTGGACTTGGAGTGCACAGCTGCGGCTTCGCTGTTGACGTCGCCGTCGACGTTGTCGTTTTGGCCATGTCACCTTGTCGGCTGGCTAAGTCGGTCGCACATGTCGCGGCATGCCATTTTAGGATTTGTGGCCGAAAAACCAAAAAGAAATAAGGAGAAAAAAAATTATTTATATATACATACATATATTTGTAACTGCAGCATGGGCCGCGTTATTTTTGGACAGCGTTTTTGCTGTAGAAAGTGCCGCCAGCAAACAGAAACAACAGCAACAGCAACAGCAACAAATCACAGACGTTGCAGCAGTCGCGGCTCATTATTTTTACTTTTTGCATATGGCCATTAGCGTTGACAAGGCAGAACCACAAAGAAGTTGCCACAAGCCACTCGCCACCGCTGCACCACTCACCACTTGAAAGTGAGCGCCAGCTGCTGTCAATTTCCGCATTTAGTTGCAACAGCAGCTCCTTCAGAATTCGCATTGGCCGACCCCGACCCCGACCCCAACCCCAACCTCAACCCCTATCCCAACTCCGATCCCGTTCCCGTTCCCGTTCCTGACTCCGACCGCAGTTCACTTTCATTCAACAGTTGGTAACACGTTGCGAAAGTCACATAAATGGCCAAGACATGTTGATGCTTGCCGCGGCACTTTTAATTGACCAACAAATTACATGCTGCATGTTTGTCTTTTGGCCAAACCCTGCAATAGATGACAAGCAAAACCAGCGCCGAATGACTAATTGGTCAGCATAATGGTCACAGTCAGACCCAGAGTCAAAACACAGGGACTGAGACGGAGACGGAGAGGAGACGGAGACGGAGACGGAGACGGCGACGGAGAGGGAAGACGGAGGCAGGCCAGTCGATCAGCTGCACAGTGGTTCAAGTATGCCAATCAAAGTTAATGACTCTGTTAAAATAAGCACAATTTCTTAACAGCGAATTCAATTTTATTTTATCAAAATTTTGGATAAAGAAAAATAAAAATAATTAAAATTAAAATGCTTTCTCACATTAGCCAAAATGAAATGCATAAACACACTCAAAAGCTACACATAGAAAGTTGAGCAATTTCCTAAGGTTTATAGTAAATTATAAAAAAAAAAAAAAAAAAATATAAAAAAAGTGAAATATAAAAAAAATAGGCATGAACATGAAATCTTTACAAGTTTCATTATTTTAAAATTTCTCCTTAGTCTAAGACACAAAATGGGAAAGGTCTTAGATACTTATACTTGAAATACTTATAGCCTTGAAATTTTGTTTTATATTAATGTTTTATATCATAAATCGGTTGAAAATTCATATAAAAGATTTTATATTTTAGGAAAAACATTTGATGTACAATATAAGGTAGAAACCATAACAAATAAGGCACTCCGCTTGGAAATGTGTAGAATTAAAACAACATAAGACGGGTTAAAGGAAATTTAAGAGTATTAAGGGTATTAAGGGTATATAAGGGTATATAAGGGTATATAAGGGTATATAAGGGTATATAAGGGTATATAAGGGTATATATGGGTATATAAGGGTATTCAAGCTGACAATTTAGTTCATAATATATTCATATAAATTTTTCCTAAAACAAAAAAACATAAAAATAGACAACACAAAATGTTTGGAATTGTTGCATTATACTAACTTTTAGTATCATATTGAAATTGAAGGAAAAATTCATAAAAAATCATAAATAAATGATAGTAAAGAAGAAATTGAGATCAGCATGGAACTTTTTTAACTTTTTGAAGTGTTTTTTTTTAAATATGAACTTTGCATATTTATTAAACTTGTATTTTAAAGTTATGGAATCAAGTGGACTAGAAAGACCATTTACTAAAGCCTTTACTCGTTATAATTTGCTTTATTGCTGTCTATGCCCCGAACCACTGTGCATCGCTTTTGTCCGGCTGGCGCTGCTGCAGTTCGTCAAGCCATTCACACACGATTTAGCGCCGCCGTCGCCACGGGAACTCATGTGATGAATTTGCCGCCAAGTCGGCGTTGCCGGCATTGGGGTCTGTCTTGGAGCTGCCCCCAGTTTGTGTGGTGTCTTTGGGTGGTCGAGTGGAGGCTGGCGCAACTCCTGCGGCTTAAATGCTACGACAAAAAGTTCGTTTTCGTTTTGCATGAAATGAGTAAATAATTCATTGCAGGATTTCTTGCTGGCGGCGGCAACTGTGGCTTTGGTCAGCTGAAACTCACTTTCGCTCTCATATGGGACACACCCGAAGCCGCAACAGAGTTCAGAGCTCAGGCAAATATGCCACAACATTTAATGCTCAAACTTTGGACTTGACAAATCAACGGAAAGTCTGAGCCCCGCTCTGATGAATGTGGCCAACCGACTGGCCTCTCATTAGACCTGCCAGGCGAGCACATTTATTATGGCCGCGTAGTCTAGTAGACGGAGATCGGGACGCCCAAGACCCGGGTGCCCATTGTTGTCTGGTAAGGCGCAACGCCTACCCGGGCTGCCGTTTAATAGCCCAGGCAAAATGGGCGCTACATTGCACTCCAGACGCACAGTGGGGCGAAATAAGCAAACTTGCTGCTTAAATGAAATATATTAAATATAATTAATGCTTTTCGATTATCAATCATCATTAAATTTGTTCATTTTTCCGCTTGCGAGGTCAAAAAACGTTGTCAGCGTTTCGTTTCGCGTTTCGAAACCATTTTTCACCAATCTCTCTCATCTCAAAGCACTCAAAACTATTAGTATTTCTTCTCAAATGCTATCAATTGTTGCCTATTATATAAGGTTTGCTTTAGAATAGCAAACAAGTTGAAGTTCCAGATGAAAAGCATTTTGGTCTATCGATTTATATCACTTTGGTTAATTTTTCACCATGCTGATTAATCTTCTGGCAGAGCTATTAGAAAATGATAAATTGCTGAATGTAGATTAAATTAAATGAAACAATTTATGTATTGGACATAAAAAGTTATTTAGATTTATATTTAATAAAATTTTATTTTTTTCTTTTTATTTTTTTTATGTTTTCTTTTTATTTATTTCTTATAGTTATTTTTTTCAACTCATTTTTAGGGGTGTATTTTGAATAAAAAGTATTTATGATAAGTTTTAAATAAGTTATTAATAACAAGAAAATGAACAAAATCTATTGTCACTTTTGGTGAGTTTTCTATTTAAAGAAACTTTAAATTATTTGAATAATTTTATAGAGGTTTTAGATCTTTTACAGAGCTCAATTCAGAGTCATCCTTTAGTTAAGTTTTGTGTATTTAAATATAATTATTTTTATTATAAGCTAACTTGCTTGTTTTGCCCACTGTGCGACACTGTCATTCATCGTCTTGGGGACCAGAAGCACGCGCCAGGGTCTCATTGTTTGGCTCTGGCTCTAACTCTACCTCAACCTCTACCTCTGGCTCTACCTCTACCTCCAACTCTACCTCTGGCTCTACCTCTACCTCCAACTCTACCTCTGGCTCTGACTGACTGACTGACTGACTGACTAAGTGAACGAATGCTGTGCAGGCGCAGTTTTTATTGTTATTGAAATAATAATATAAAAATATAAAAAACCTAAAGAAAAATAGCAAAATGGGCTGGGCGCTGAAAGGTCGAGGACGTGCAGCTGGGAATGGAATTTCTATAAGCAAAGTATTTAAATTGTTTTAATGCAGCTGCTGAAATAAGCCGGCAAAAGAAAGTGTTACACAAAAGGCATAAAAAGGCGGCCAAAGCTCGCTTATAATAATTATAGGTTTTCTAACCAGGCGAAAGTATTTATGGAAACATCCTCAATTATGAATTGCTTTGGGTGCATACATAACGAACTTCAGATATTCGCTCGTTTATGCCACATTTAAGTCAATCGCATTGAAATATCGACTGCAACATTTCGCTGGCAGCGTTTGGGGCATTAACAGTTTAACATACCCTATAATCAGGCAACAATTTGCCACAGTCACCCACAAAAATAGCGCAACATGAAGGTACAAACTCAAACAACTTCCTCATTGCCAAGGAAAAATAAACCAAAACCTTGCATAAGCCAGAAAAAAGAAAACAATTTTGAGCTTAAACAGATCTTAAACATAAACAGCAAATTGGATGAAGCATGTGTTTTGTGTGAAAATTCATGAATGAAATGGGAGAGAGAGAGACAAGTTTGCAATTCAAATGGAAAACTGCATTGCAAAATCAAAGAAAATGAGAAAACCAAATCAAAGAGCGGCGCCTTTGAGGGCGGACTGTGGCAGGCAGGCAGGAAGCCGCCTCAAAACGTTGATTGTCTGAAGTCTGCGGCTAAAATGAAAGGCCAAATGTAAAGCAAATGATAGACAGCCAACTGTCTGAGCTGACTGAGGGGGGGGGGGGTTCCACACTGCCCCTTCCCTCTCTCTGTTTACAGCCAACGGAAGCGCAAAAATAGAAAAAATCATTTTGAACTTTGGCGGCAGCGTTTGACTTATTGCCTACTGATTTGCAGACAAATCAGTTTGGCTCCAAGGCAATGCCACATGTGCCACATGTTGCATGTCCAACTTGCACTCTATCCCTCTCTCTACTTCACTCTCTCGCACCGTGTGTGGGTGTTGCATATAAATAAATTGTAATTTAGTTTGGCACAGGATGCACATCATGACTCCAAGTTCGCCTATGACGATGACTATGACTATGACTAGCGCCAGCTGCACTCCAAAGAGAAAGTGAGTGTTTGTTAAGTTTTGACAGGTTCATTTGACAACAGGCCGTTTCTTCAAGTACTTATCTACATATATACTACACTATATACAGATTGCGATTATAAATTATATTGAAAGCATTGCCAATAAATCACAATAAATCATTTGCATTAAACTGGTTTTACAGCACTTAAACTCATTATAAATTAAGAGAAGATTGGAGAACAAATCGCAAATAAACAAACGCTAAATTTGAAGATTTTTTCCTTATTTATCAGGCAATGTGACCATGGAGAACATTTTGGCATTTCAATTGTGAATAAAATAGTTTGTGACAGCTTCAATAACATATATTTATTTTTCTGATTAGTTGTTATTACTTAAAATTGCAAGCTAGGAAAGATTTAAATATGAAAGTGACTATGGAGGAGATTTTGTAATCTTAACGTAAGCATAAGGACTATTTAGTGCTGGTGAGATTGTGTTGTAAGTTGGTAAAAGGTTTACTATTGAAATCTACATTTATCCACTGAAGCATGATTTTAAACTAAAGCATATGACCATGGAGGACATAAGGTATCTTAATCGTTAATGGAGGGCGATTGAAGTGACCTGGGGTAAAAGCTTGTAAGGGTTTGAAACATGGCTGCAACAAATGACCATGGAGGACATATGAAGGTCTTAAAACTATGGTCAATAAAATAGAAATAGCTTTCGATAGATTAATTATGTGTTGTTTTAATTTAAACAATAATTTAAAAAAAGTGAACATGGAGGACATGTAAATTGTTAATATAGACACCTTATTGAATTCGTGTGATGGTGATTTAAGTAATCACGATGAATACTTTTCGATAGCTTATTTACATATTCACTTCTACAGATAAGCGTTTCTATTTTAAGAAAAACCAGAAATTAAAACAAATGTGAACACGGAGGATATGTTAATTGTTAACATAAGGGTATTATTGAATTTGTGTGATTATGATTTAAGTGATCATGAAGTATAGTTTTCCATAGTTAATTTATATATTCTCTTCATAGGCTAATTTTAAACTAATTTTAAAAATGTGAACATGGAGGACATGTAGTTCAGTTTAATTGTTAAGCAACTTATTGACTTTCTATGATTGTGATCATGATGATAACTTTGTGATAGCTTCAAAAAATGCCTTACTTGTCGACTCAAGCGTTGCACATAAAGTGACCATGGATATGCTGAAGTAAATAGTCCAGTGAGCGCTATCAGAGCGCCTGTCGGTCAGTAGCTGACAGTCTTCAATGGGAAATGCATTCAGAATCGATGAGCCCAAATGGGAAACGAGGTCAGTCTCATAAGCGTTGCATATAAATCATGTTATGGCTAAATGGCCAACGCCTGTTGCCTGTTGGTTGTTGGCTGCTGCCAGCTGCCACAGTTGCCACAGTTGCCACAGATTTCCGCCTGGAGGCAGCAGCGTCAACTGCATTTTAACCCAATTAGAGAACAGGTTGGCACCTCCACACACACACACACACACACACCTCGCGACATTTCACATTTCAATTTGTGTGCCAAATTTTGTGGAGCACTGTGTTGGTTTTTTTTTCGGTTTTTTTGTATTTTCTGTTTTTTATCGGCGCCTGTTTCGACACCATCTTAGCGATCTTATCAGCTGGCTGTCAATTGTGCGCAGGGCGTCATTAATTTATTTATTTTTAGTTTTATTTGATTTTTGGGAAAGCGCATAAAATAGAAACTCATCCGCATTGCTATCAGATGTGTTTAATTAGGTGCATCGCTTGTGGGCAGCCAGACCATTTGAATTAGTGCCATAATTCAACGAAAGTCGAAAGTCAGCCCCACAAACACCACAAGCTCCATCGATAATGTGTCACATATCAATAAAGAATTCCCACATTGACCGCTCTTTCAAGCATTTTCTGTCATGCTGCTTTTTATGTGCATATTTGTGCCTGCAGGGCACCTCTTAAGCCAACTGGCGCCAGCTGACCAGGCCAGTTCAGTTCGGACCAGGCCGGGCCACACAAATAAGTGTCAAGCATTGCCGCCAACAACTACACCAAGAAATAATACACTAGCTTCGGAATGCCGAAGATTTAATACCCTGTAGAGTTGCTCATTCAATTGAGAAATCTTGTTTGTTGAATAACTTCCGTGTTTATTATCCGATCCACTTGAAATTTTGACAATCAATTAAGAGTGACTAAAGTATTGTACATGCCAAATCTTAAAGCAATATCTTGAAAATTGTTACTGTAAAACGGTTTTTATCGAATAGCGGTGGAATAGGGGGAATATCTCGGATCCAAAACTAATTTGACCTCAAGACTATATACACAAACCTACATTCAAAATTTGGTGTCTGTAGCTCTTATAGTTGCTGAGATCCTTGCGGACGGACAGACGGACATGGCCAAATCGAATTTACTTTTGATACTGATCAAGAATATATATACTTTATAGGGTCGGAGATGTCTCCTTCTGCCTGGGTACAGGGAGTAAAAACGTCATAAGCAATTGAGATATCTGTAGTTTTGCAAACTATCATTGTTTTACCGATTGTTCCACTATAAAGTATAGTGATCCGATTTTGATTAAAATAAATTAACTTGAGTAAAATATAATCAGCATGGAAATCTTAAATATGGTTGAGATATATGGAAAACAATGAAATAAATTGTTTATACAACTACTGATTTTTCCCATGGCATTGAAGTACTATATATCCGGCCAATTCCAATATATATACCGCTTACAACAAAAGGAAGCATCTATACAAGTTTTATAATAATATTTCTTAGACTGAGGAACTAGTTTGCACAGGAAAAAAGGTATACACTCAAGACTATATATACCTTATGGCTTCCCAAAAGGCCTCTTTCAATGCGATACACATGTCTTGACTAGTCAGAATACCCTCTGCAAGGGTATTAAAAGCAAACACCCAATTCCCAGCACTTGCCTGGTCCATTGATGAAAGCCAAGTGCCGACCAACGACGTCGTTTTTTTTTAAGTGCACATAATTGGCCAAGTGGGTCAGTGTAACTTACCTGCAAAGAGAGAGAGAGGTAGAGTATGAGTAAGAGAGACAACAAGTGTGTAAGGTAATTAAACGGCTGCCATAAAGTCGCTTATTAAGATTTGGCCACATGATCATTAAAAGAAAGCTCTCTATAAGTCTGGGAGATTACTAGATAATGTTGGATTAGTCAAGCATTGCCACTTAATCTTCGGCCAATGAGTTCCAAATTAACTAAAAACATGTAAGAACGTTGCAGTTGCAAGCTCCCGACTGTGGTATACTCTGTTTCCGTTTAGTTTTCTTTATCGAGCATGGAATCTTTTAGGCAGGTCAACAACAGTATTCATATCAAGCCTGGGGACTCCTTAAGAGATGTCAATTTTGCTTTATCACGGTAAAGGGGATGAAACTGGAAGATAGATCTACATCCTAGTATGTATTCCAATTTTGAGACAGACCGATGAACCCAATAGACTCTTTTTGGCCAATTTGGAAGCAAGAGAACAGCCAGTAAGAATATTGCAGTCGGAAGCCCCCAACTTCTATAATCTCTGGAGCTGGGAGTTGTTAAATATACTTATTATATTTATAGTTTGTTGTTTTTCACGAGCTATTTATGCTTAAATCTTTCAAGGATATCATCCGTAGCTCATATACCAAATTTAAAGATTCTAACTTATAAATAAAAAAAAAGATAGAAGTCTTTTGCAGTGGCCATAACTCTTTTACTGACTGAGGTATGTACGAACATGCTTTTGTGGAGTTTATATCTTGAAAATAACAGCAATATTAGGGATTAGAGATTAATTTTGAGACTCTATTATATTTCCTACAAAATTCTATACAACTTCACACCAAAGCTCATTCAAATACATATCTAAAGACTTTCGTATTCAATTCCTGTGCCTGAACATAACAATAGTTAAATAGCTTTTTAAATGCCTTTACAACAAATTAAAATTACAACAAGAAATTAATTTTTAATGCCTTTCCGTATTAAAAACTTAAAATTAACATAATTTATGCTTGTATATGTATTTTATTATACCTTTATTGGCTTTTGTAAGTTCCATAATATTATTATTGTATGTCTGAATTTAATTGCTTCATTTGCGCCTGTATTTTTCTTACACATATTTCTTTTTCATATTTTGTGTGTTTCTTTCGTTCAGAGAAACACATTTCTTTTATAACTTTTGCCACACTTTGAGCTGTGTTTGTTTGACTGTGTTATGATTATATTTTGGCTTACAAACAAAAAATGCATTCATAAATTATGCATTTGAATGCAAATGCCGCGCGTCGGCTAATTGGTTTATGTAATAAACATTTTTTGGCTTTTTTCGGGCAGAGATTTATAAGAGTCAGAGTCAGAGACAGAATAACAATAACAATGTGTACTGCTCGTAATGACAACTGCACGACATTGATGAAATGAAAGCATGCGACATGCATACGCAAACGTTGTGAATGTTACGCATACGCCACGGATGCCCGTCGGCGGGAGTGTCGGAGACGGAAGCAAAGGATGGAGCGTCAGTTGCATGCAACGCCCTCGATTAACCACAAAATTGTGGACTTTAGAGACTGAAAAGCCATCCATAGTGCCGCCACTCGATAGTTCCCAAAAGTGATAGATTAAAACTATCGATAAGATTTGTAAGCAACGTAATTCAAGATAATTTAAAGCATAATCGGATACGTTTTTTAATCAATATAATTTTGGAAATTATAAAGCATAATGGGTATAAAGTTTCTTATATATCTATAAACATGTTTATTTTAAAAAGCTAAGTATGTCATTCAAATGCATAATTTGTACAGAAGCCATCATTGAATTGACCACATGTCGATAATATGGACTATCGATACAATAGACTATCGACTATCGATATAATTGGAATAAGCCTCAATAGTAGCTACAATTGATATAATCGGTGGGTTGAGGTTGAGGCTTCAGTTATATCAATGAGGCATAAAAAGCAATATTAATCGATTACAATAGATTTTTCCACTACGAAAAAGTGCTCTAATTGATGTTTCTCAGGGTTTCTTCGATTGCGCAATCATATATGTTTTTCAGAATCAATGGTTTTCTTTAGAATGATTATTTTCCACATTTTCGATATGAAAACTAATATTGAAGATTCGATTATTTCGAGCCGATTAATAGAAAAAACATCGATAGATTATTTTTTCAACAGGGGCATTTATCGATTACTCTCAGATTTACTTACACCCAAACTATCGATGGCGGCGTCGTTTGTTTGCCCAGCTCTAGCTGACTTCGAGTTCATTAGGGTCTTGACTTATTGTTATTGTTATTCGTGTTGCTTTGAAATTGGCTGCGACTGTATGTTTATTAGTTTGGCCTGGGTGTGTTTTGTTTTCGTTGTTGTGCCGCATTGACGCGTGAGTTTTTCAATTAGCAGCGCTAATTACAGGTAGTAAGTAGGACGTAGGTGTTTAGCAGTTGCCCCGGGCCCCGATTCACCATGCTCGAATCCCCGATTCGCCGATAAGACTCGGATGTAAAAGTTATGGGGCATTCGAGAGCTGCAAATAGGTAGTAGTAGTAGCTCCAAAGTCATTTCTGTTTTTTATGTTTCGTGTGTGATTTGTGTGTTAATTTGCTTGCCGCCTTTGGTGATGATTTTTATTTGATTTCATTTGTTTTTTAACATCATTTTATTTTTTATTTGCATTTTTCTAAAAGCAGCCGCCTTTTTTACTTTCAACATCTGCCAAAAATTTGAAATGCAATCGAGCCACCCTATAACAAACCTCCCTATAACGAATTTTTGCTATAAGACAATATTATCCCGAAGTTTTTGCTGAAATGTACATATGTGGGTTTCTATCTATGTCTAATTTATTTATTTATTTATAAGGTTTCCGCTATAAATCATAACTCAATGGCTTATGGATCAGAAAGACAATTTAGAGATTGTACAATTTTTAGGAAAAATATTTTAAATTAATTAATTATTCTCCTAAATAGTTAAAAGAGTTCCAATCCTTGAAAGAAATTCAACAAATTGTTTTTAAAAATGAATCAAGCTAGACAAACAAATTAATCTAAGGCAAAAACTATAACTAAAGAAGCTATTCGCATGTATGTCGATATATTTTTAGCTATTTTTAGCTATGACGATTGGAAGTCTAAGAAGATCAAGCTCTGTGATCTCTAAACAACTTAGTATAGAAAATATTCAAGAAAAATCAATCGAAAAAATTAATTAAAATGAATTTAAATGCAGAATCAATCTTGAAGCAGAAATCAGCTCAGTTTTGACAAATTTATGAGAGTTTAGGATCATTTGTATGGATTTGATCTTTATTAAAGTTTTTTCCGATCCCCATTAAGTTTGTTATAAGAAAGTTTGACTGTATTGTGCTAAAAACCAAACAAAAGACTGTTTTTTGCGTATTTTTGCATACTTATTACAGGTCTGTTTATATATCTACATAATTGGACAGCAATACAAAATACATATGATTTGATGTGTGTTACGTGTGCGTTTTTCTTTTACATTTTGATGGCCATCATTATTGTTGTTTAGTTTGGCTTTAACTCATTCCTTGACTATCGCACATTATTCATGTGTTTTTCCATTGCTAAATAACTTATTTAATTGCCTCGAGGCGCCAATGGAATTACAAGCATGTTCGAGTAGCCCTAAATCAAGAATATTGAAATGAGTTGGGGCTGTGCATGACTAGGAAGTGAATTTAATGACTCAATTCTAGTTGTAAGGTCATTGTGTGTAATGGTTTGTAAATTGATTTAATTCACCGCACAAATTATAATCATTTGCCGTTGTAGGCTTGAGCTATTTTGTATTTAATTTCAAAACAAAGTCAAGAACTTCATCTTCAACTTTTTTATAGCATTGCATTCCAAAGACCCGCCCATAAATCATAGCATCTATTGTGTTTGTTTGTACTGCTCGTTCAGGGGCTCCGGTTTTAGACATCCGAAAGTGTGAAGCTCTATAGAATTATTTAGATTTATCTTAACGTGTTGCTGTAACAATTCATTATGGCGAAAGCGTTGACCAGCAGAAATCAAAGCCTACGAAAAGCTATAAAGTCAAATAATTTATGCAATACAAAGCGGAAAACCAAATACCCTTTAAGAAAACCACGAAACTTGAGCTTATCAAAGAAAACCAGTATAATATATTAACATAGACAATATTTTGAATAAAAATTAAATATATAAAAAAAACTTTAAGATCAAAAATATCTGTCAAATATAAAAATAAAATATATAAGATAAACTAAAAGATCAGAAATATCTGTCAAATATAGATATTTCTGGTCTTAAAGTTTATTTTATATATTTGATTTTTATTCAAAGTTATTTCTGTGCACAGAGTTGCCACACATTCAAAAGAAGAACCTAGTTAAGTTGGCTGCGCCTCGCATTTCACGACTTAACGATGAGTTTATAAAGCTTAAAGTCATGTTTAATAAGTTCGTGAACTCCGTTTAAAAGCTGTTCTCATTTCCGCTTACTTCTCATGCTAATCACTTTAAAAAACTCTAAAACCCTAACTGGACTTAAAATCATCCCTTAATCCGTAATTTCTATCCTTAATTACATTTTGCCATGTACTTAGATATCATCTTTTCCATTTTCGAATGAATTAGCAACTGTTGATGCTTTTTAAAGTTATTTAAAATAATTTCGCATACTTTTCAAACACTTTAAAAAATAGAATTTTAAATTTAAGTCTTCCCAAAAAACATCTTCATTCGTTTATGCTGTAATACTTTAAACTCTCTCATTTTAAGCATTTGTTTACAAATTACACCAAAACGGATACACTCCAAATTATGCCAGTTTAATTTTTAAGCTGCCCAGAATGTTGTTAATTCTTTTGTGGAATGAAACGTTAAATTTACCCTCTTTATGTCGCCTCTCTCATTATTTAGACGATTTACTTTAATACTATTTTGGATTGTTTTATATACACAACATTAAAATGAAGACTATATTTTGAGAGTAAACTTAATAATCAATAATTTTTTCGGAATTGAGAACAGCTAATAGTTTTGTTCTGATTGGATTCGGAAATGGGAAGATTCCGAGCATGACGGAAGCTCAGCTGTTACTCTCTACTACTCATGTTACAAACGTCAAGACATAACTATTATGCTCGGTCTTCTAGCCAGTATTTTAACTACCTAGCCACACACTTAGATAGCCGCTGCAAGGCGGCTTGGCCAACAAAGTTTTCAAATAGGTTAAGCCACACACACACACACACCGCACAGCACAGAGTACAAGAGCCAAGCAGATTTATATGCTGGCCATTAAAAAGCCAACATGCCACAGCGGACTATTAAACAAAATTAAAAAAAAAAAATAGAAAAAAATAGAAAAAAATAGAAAAAAATAGAGAACAAGAGATACACAACCGAAATCGGAGCTTTTTGTAGAGGCACCTGACTTAAGAGGCGTTGTCGTACCGCCGTCTAAAAAGTGCTTTTCTGAGGAGGTCATAGACTGGCAGTGCCACCAAATAAAAGTGCAGCCAGGCAAGAAAAACAAGTAAGAATGCTATAGTCGAGTATACCCGACTACGAAACTCCCGTACCCAGGTCTAAAACATTCAATCACATCTACGTCCACTTACACATACACACACACATACACAAAGACGCACGCACACAGGCGGCAAAAGCGACAGCAAGCGAGGCATTTTAATTGGTGGCTGTGCTTCCTTCCCCCTCTCGCTGCATTTCTGAATATTCTTCGTGAATAACTTCCGTGTTTATTATCCGATCGATTGAAATTTGGACAGTAGATCAAGAGAGACTAAAGTATTGTACATGCCAAATCTTAAAGCTATATCTTGAAAAATGTTACTGTAAAACGGTTTTTATCGATTTGCGGGGGATCGGGGGAGATATCTGAAATAGAAACAAACTTGATCTGCGTATGGTATACAGGAACCTACATTTCAAATTGGGTCTCTAGCTCTTGTAGTTGCTGAGATCGACGCGTTCATCCGGACAGACGGACAGACGGACGGACGGACAGACGGACAGACAGACGGACATGGCCAAATCGAAATCTCTTTTGATACTGATCAAGAATATATATACTTTATAGGGTCGGAGATGTCTCCTTCTGCCTGTTACATACTTTTGCACAAATCCAATACCCCTTTTTACCCATTTTAGGGTACAGGGAGTAAAAACAGCTCAAATCTTAGGCACAGTCGAGTGGGTGTTGCTTGGCCCGGCTGTGTTTATCTGGCCATAAAGCCAGACGCAGACATGCCGCAACTCAAGCTGAAGCTGCAACTCAAGCTGAAGCTGCAACTCAAGCTGAAGCTGAAGCTGGAGTTTGCCTACGTGTTATCACGACCAATGCACAGTAGGAAATTGTGCAGTAAATGCAGCAAAAACATTAACTAAACTATGCAAAAGATCTTGAGAAAAATCATATTCAGAGCCCCAATGCTAAGTATAACCAAGTAATTTTCTTATAGCTCGTTTACATTATTCCTGTTGACTGAGCCAACTGCATATTCAATCGCTTTTCGGAATTCAGAACAACCTTATTTCAAGCTCGTCTGATTTGTTCAAAGTACCAGAATCCATTTCAGCTGGAACGCTTGAGAAACTGAAAGCTGCATACAAAAAAGTATAGGGTGTGCTATCAAATATAATTACAACATTTCAAATGAAATAACACTGAAAAATATATAGATATTAAAATAATATAATCTTAATACTATCTGCACTGGCATTTATTGCAATTTTATAACGTTTATGTCATAAAAATGAAGAAAAAAAGATCAAGAAAATAAACATTTTAGCAATTATCAAGAAAAGCTACATTTTAGATAATATTGATTAATCATAATCAAAAAATTATTGTTACCATTATTTCAAAAAGAATCTCTATTTGTTAATTTATTTTAAATATATTTTAAAAGTGCAATATAGTGAAGATGGTTTTTCAGGACAATATCTACAATATTCGTTGCTTTAGGACACTTTTAGGACGGTTTGCTTCTTTTAGTATTTAACAACACTTTTCATAACTCAAGGCCATTATAACTTTCCCTATAAGCCCCATGCCAATATTCGTATCATAAAACTTACTTATTATCGCAAAATAGATTATATAAAAAATTGAAAAAAAATAAAATTCTTAAATAAATTTAAAAAAAAGTCTTACAGAACTTCATGAAGCTGAAGTGGATAAAGGCCCTATTCAATTGAAGTACACACATTTTCTGCCAGTGTAGCCCGTGACTCTTTCACTTTTCTCACATGCGCGCACAATTTGCAGTCATATCGTTCAATAATCACTGAAATACTTGTTGCTGGCGAATATCTGGGAGTATCTGAGAGTACACAGCGGAGTGACCTTGGAATGCTGCTCAAGTTACAACAATGCTTTGGTTACTTTACAACATAAACACTTACACTGTAACCTTAGACCATGGCTTAGCCATTAAATCATACGCAATATTGTACACAAAGCAATTTGGAAGTCAGTAGAAATAATGTTGTTCAAAAAAAAAGGGCATCAATTAATTTGAAATTGAACTGAAATTACTGAGATCAGCAACTGAAGGTGAAGGTCCAAAGCTTTTGACGTTGACAAGCCGACCCATTCATATTATTTTTCAATTTTATTTCGAGTAGTTTTCGAAGCGTACAATTTTCATGTGGCAGTGTCATGGTGCTTGCCATTTTTTAATGACCAGCGAGTGCTTCAATGTGCTGTGTTAATTGTGAAAGCAAACAACAAAACTTGCCACAGGTCAGGGGCCTTTGCTGAAGCTATTGAAGCACCACAAGTTGAAGTCGTTCTAATTAATTAGAGCGACTGGATTCCGAACCTATACATACTTATGTATTATAGTACAACCATATATACAGATATAGACGTATAGATGTTCTTTGGGGCGAACAAGCCAAGTCTTTGTAATTTGGAGTTGATATACCGCACAGCTTGTGTTGGAAATTAATAAGCATGAAAAGGCAACAAACGTTTCATCATTATGATCATGCTGGTCGAAATGATCATCCCAGTATCATGGAGACTGCAGTCAATTGAAGAACAAGTCGCCGACGAACGACCAACGACGACGACGACAACAAGTTTCCAGTTTTTCCAATTTTCATGCACTAAACGCAATCAGTGCTCATGATCTGTACATTAGCGTCGTGTGCTGATCACACAGATTGCCCACATACAACCATCAAACTGAACATGGATGCATACACTTAGAAAAAAACACGGCTGTGCCAAAAAAAAGCAACACCTGTGTGCTCCTTTTATAACATTTTTATATGTGCTAGACTTGGGAATCAAAGCCAGACTCAAAACAACAGATCCAGAGATCCAAACTGTAACATAACAGACCATTTTGTTTCTTCGAATGAACTGTAAATCATTTAAAATTAACATAACTGCAACGATCGGTCAAATGATGATCCAGAGATGCGCCACACTGTAACATAACAGACCATTTTGAGTGTTCAAATGAATTGTATGTCATTTAACATTCACATAACATAGCAGCGCCCAGCCCTTTACATAACAGACCATTTTGAGCATAACAGCTCAAATGTTCGTTCGTTTCGGTTGAGCATTAACATTTGTTTTAAAGAAAGCACCCCATGTCCGGGTGTCCTGTACTTCCTGAACCTTTTTCTTGGATTTTCGATTACTTAACAAGTTTGAAATAATACTATAAATAAATAAAAAAGACAATGTTGATAAATCCTACTTGAGGCAACTTTTAGTAACGATATAGTGCTCAATTCGGTTTCCATTTAAGAACGATTTATTTCTAAGTGTATTTATAACAGCTGACGGATATTTCCATGGTTCGCAGGCTATGGCCAGTTTAGAGCTGTTTTGCTTTACACAGGCAACAACATTTGGCATAAATCTAACAAACGCCTGGCCAGGATGACGATGACTACAACGACACTTGGCCGATTACCACATCTTGTCCAAGCCATGGTCAGCTATGCAAATTTGAGCCTAGTTTTATGCCCAGCGGCATCAAGTGTTGGCTGAAACTATTTGCTTATAGCCATGGCTCTCCTGTGCACTTCCTATGAAGTCATCAGTCGAACGATTGACGCGGCCAAAAACCGTTAGAAATGTCATTACATAAACACAGTTTTTTAATTTATAAATTATGCAAATATTCAACAGTGCCTCAAGTGGCATGTGGGCGTGAGTGATGGGCGTGAAAGCCATATAAACATTAAAACGCCTGCTTCAATGACGATCCACAGGTTCCCAAGTCCGCAAGTCGTCAAGTCAACTCGACAAGTGCTCAGGTGCGCGGGGGCTTCAAGAGTTGCCGCAAAAAATGTAGAAACAGGTAAAGTCTTTGCAGATCCGACGGGCAGCGTCTTCATTAAGATTTGATCACAAATAGTTGGAAGGCAACGATCATTTCAATATTTTGATGACTGTATTTACCATATGATATATTACTGATAAGTTGTGGGAAGTTTTTTATTATGGCAACTAATTATTTTGTTGCTTATATCGCAAACTCCAAAGTGATCATAATTGTTTTACCTAACCTGATCTTAGGATTAGTTGATGATGATCATTTATTAACCAGTTTCGAATATATTTTATTTAAGCATTATCAACATTTAGAGAGAGAGAATTTCTGTATTAAACATACGAAATTTGTATTCTTAGCTTATGTACAATATATTAAGAAATATTATGGTAGATATCAAATAGATATCCTTCCAAATCCAACTTCTTTCAATTATTTTATATTAATGCTGAGGGATTATCTTAAATATGATTATGATTAGTTTGATCCTTCCAAGCAATACCAAGATTTGAAGAACATTTTGTAGTCAAGTGAACAAGAATCTGTGATATAGTATATAGAAAAGATTTACATACTCCCTTGGATTTTTAAAATAACAAAAAATCCAAATATTATGAGGCTAATATTAAAAATAATTTGCTCCTCTTAACCTCTTAACCTTTTGAAGATTCTGCTCAAGATTATTTTAGATCTTATGAACATTTGGTAGTTATGTGGTCAAAAGTCTGTTATATATAGAAACTACTTCTTTACTTAAGAATCCAAGATATTAAAATACGAAAATATTTAAATATTTGTATGCTTAAATTGAAAATGATCTAAAGTTCAGCTACCTAGGCTTTTGTCTTCAAAAGAATATAAGAGATTCTGAGAAGATTCTGCTGATGATTATATCAGATTCTTAGAACATTTTGTAGTCATGTGTTTTATATAGAATATATATTTGCATGCTTTCTTGGATTCTTATATTGAAAAGGTTAAGTTCAACTTCTTAAGCTTTTGCAGATTCTGCTGAAGATCATAATACTTATAATATGATATGATTCCTTCCATATGATCCAAGCATTGTCAACATCTAGAGACTTTGTTAGTAATCACTTCAGTATGATTAGTGATCGGTATGTTACCAGTATTAATATAATGTATAATCTTAATGTTTCTTGTGAGCTAAACGATATCTAAATATTATGATCCTTGTATTTAAAAGTGATTATAATCGTACTTCTTATTTTCTTCTTTAGCTGCACACCAACTATTTGAAGATAATTTGAGATCACAATGATGACGCTGCACTTTATCATGTGGCAGGCAGTATCAACATTTCGAGACACTTATGTAAGCAATACGTAAATTTGAATTTATCAGAGTTCAGATTCTTGCCTCTCTCATTGTTTACGTTTAACGTAGCTCACGTTTTGTCTGATTTCTGATTTCTGAGATGTCTGTGCTCAATTTGTTGAACTTTTGCGCAAAAAACCTGTTGAACAAGATCAGAGTCGGCCTCTGTCTCTTTTGATTTTATAATTTATTTATTTATGGTACGGTCTGTTATCGCTTTTTGCATTCATTTCAAATGGCAGCGTCATGAAAAATTATAAATAATTCAATTATAACTAAACGTTGAGTTTTTCGTTTTGTGTCTTGTTATTTTTTGTTTGCCTCTTGTTATTTTTATTTGCGTATTTTTTAGACATTCAACACAAACAGCTGTGTTTGCACATTTCGGTTGTTATTACTATTTGATTTGTGGGTTTAAGCACACAAATATATGCAAGTACATAGTTTTTTATATATTCAAATAGATGTTTTTGACAGCCGACTGTCAAATTTGAAGTGCTAAACCGAACCTATAGCCTTGCAGAAAGTTTGTCAATACAAAAGTTCAATTTTCTAGCTATTATTTCTATGGCGACTATATGATATAGTGATCAGATAATAATCTTCTTTCGCCAAACAATTTAATGTATGATAAAACTCCCAATTGTTGAGCTTGGTTCATATATTTGTAAAAACAAATAGGTTTTTCATACAAAAACTCATTTCTTATCCGACTGTTTCTATGACAGCTATAAGATATGAAAGTCCTATTTGAATCAAATTTAGTCAACACTTAAAGAGCATAATGAAACTTGGCATTGCAAAGTTTGGTTGCGCTATCTTGAAAAACAAAAAGTTTTTCATACAACAATTCAATTTTCTACAGATCGTTTATATGGCGGCTATATGATATAGTGGTGTAATATTGACAAAATTTGGTCAGCTTGTGTGCCACATAATGCAACTTCAATATGCTGCGCTTAGTCTGGATATCTTTGTAAGCAAAAAAGATTTTCATATGATAACTCAATTTTCGACCTATGGTTTCTATGGCAGCTATATGATATAGGGATCCGATTCAGCCAATTCCAACATATGTACTTCCTGCAGCAATAAGAAGCATCTGTACCAAGTTTCATTAAGATTGCTAATAAACTGAGGGATTAGTTTGCTTAGAATCAGACAGACAAATATTTCCAGATATACTGGACTATTAATGCTTATAAAGAATACATATATGTACTTTGTGGACTCGAAAACATCTCCTTCAATGCGTTACATACTTCGTGACAAATTTATTATGTAGGGTATTTAAAAAATAAAAATAAATAAATAAATACAAAAAATCCACAAAAATTGAAAATAAGAAGTCGTTGGCCATTGCATTTTGAATGGAATTTCAAGCTACTTCACTTTGATTTTGTTGTTGTTTTCAATTTATGCACTTACATTGAGTTACACACACATCTACACACACACACACACACTCACACTCGCTGTGTGTGCGGAATGTAAGCCAAGCACAAAATAATGTAAGAGAAAAAAGTCGCTGACATTTGAAGGTTGTCCGGTCATTTCATTAAACAATGTGAGCGCTTGAGGTAAGTTAATTACATATGCACATACGTGAATACATATCTATTTAGATAAATTGAGTTAACTGAGTAAATCATCAAGTATTGAGCATGGAAACTTAAGAACTTGGAGTACAATGTGCTCATAACAAGGCATTCATTACTTAACAAATGAAATACATTTGAAATATATCATTTCTTATTATGGGATGCGGAAATTTCATGCTCACAATGGAGAACTCACAATTTGTATTATATACAGACAATGATAGATCCAAACAATGAAAAGTTACAGCTGCCTTATAGAAACCCAACTTTCTTACTCAAACAATTCACTAAACTCACATTTTTTGTTGCTTAATTCATTTGTTTACATTTTTTTGGTATTTATTTATATGAAAAAGCGGAATTTTTAAGCATAATTATTGTATTATTTGCATTAAAGATGTTTATATTATGTATTTGTATTTATATCGTAGCAACACCTACAACATTTTCAAACTAATCGTAACCAAAAATAGCTTTTAAATTTAACTCAAGTTTTATCTTTCCAGGGCTGACACATAAGCAAAAATCTGCGACTTAAAAAAGCAAAATAAAATTGTTTATATTACTGATATGATATGTATACTATACGACTTTGATAAGATACAGGAGGGAAATACCAGGAAAATGTGGGCTTCAGTATGGTGTGCCAATTCCGGAAATTGATAATAAATGTGGAAAATATCAAGTAATCGATTTCAACTGGTCAATATTTTTATCATACCACTTGATATGATGCACATTCCACCAGCAATGTGGTCAAAACTGATTAGTTCATTAAAAAATATTTATAATTAATTTATTACATTCATTCAGATTAATAAGTCAAAGGATAAAGTTAATTTGTTTGATTAAATATTTTAAAATCACGAAATATTATCGATATCCTCGGTAATCGCTATTGAAAGGATGGATGTCATAGATATACTGCGGAAATTATAGATCACAATAGATATTAGATTTTCTTCTCTAATCTATCGATACTATCGATACTTTTATACTATTGTAGAAACTATAGCGTGTAATGGAATATGCATTATTTCTAGAAAGTATAATGGCAAATTTGGTTATTTCTAAACACATCAATGGGTTTATTTTTATAAACAAAACAATTAATTTACTGAATAGCTTGGATTAAAAAATCTTCACAACAATTCCGAGAATTCGCAGTTACTGTCGTTAACTTATTGGCTCCCATATGATATCAATTGTAGCGATAGTGGAAAAAAATACCTCGATAAAGGTATCGAATTAATTATTATTAAATCTTATTATATTAATTATCATTAAATCTTATTATATTGCTATCAATTTTGATTTAAATGGCGCCGATAACTTATTGGCTTACTACTGATATCGATTTATTGTTAGTGGTAAGAAAAACCTAGATAAAGTTATCGATATAACCATCAAATGAATTATTATGTCAATTATTATTATCAATTATAATGGCTTCGATAACTTATTGTCTCACTCCTGATATCGATTTATTGTTAGTGGTAAGAAATACCTCGATTAAGGCTATCGATAGTGCCATCTTTTGTTTTGCCAGCACTAATAGGCAACATTTCGGAACACACGCCCTGGGCAGATCATGCGCGGAAGATAAACTCAATTATGATTAAAATGGTTAAACATGGTGAAAAGCACACCTGCAAAACTGGCAGACAACACTCAACTTGACCTTCAAAGTGGCGCCGTTCGTGTTGTATTGTTGTTGTTGTTGCTACTATTAGTTATTGTGTGGAAATATTATTGATTTGATGCGCTTTGTTGTATTTCAAAATTGGCACTCTTAACGCCCAGGCAAAGGCTGTGAAATGAGGTCATCCGTCCACATCGCATGCTGAGTTCGAAATGCTGACCCCAAAAATGGGGAAAAAAAGCTAAATGCTTTCGAAATATGAACTCTGTGTAATTAATCAAAAACTAGAGCTTAAGTTTCACTCTCAAGCAGAACAACGGGCCGTCATTGTAAAGACGCAATATCAAGCCGATAAATAATCGTTTAGCATTAATTTCAATGAGTTTCAATAGTGCATTATGTCACGAGCGAGTGCAGCTGAGTTTCAAATGAAAGCGAAAGTATGTCAGCCCCAATGAAAAGAGATAGCAATGCGCACAGAGAGAGAGAGCGAGAGCGAGAAGCGTTCAAGATTCTGTATAACTGTCGATGAAAAGCCATTGGCATTGTAATAAGCCAGAGTTAACGCTTATGCGTGAGCCTGGGCTCAGCTTGACGGCTTTCCAGTCCACTGGCCAAGTGAAATGGAAAGGCAGTTGGAGATGCCAGAGACTCGAGAGACTTCACAGACTTCAGAGACTTCAGAGAGAGAGAAAGAAATGACAACCGGCGATCGCATGAAAAATAACTTTCACTAGAAACTGAAATCCGAAACTCGACAGAAAAATATAAAAAAAAAAGCTGATAACAAAAGCAACAATACAAAAATACAGCTGTAATGCTGCTCAAAGCTGTCGTCGAACCCAAAATTGAGATTCCAACTCAGTCTCAGCCTCAGTCTCAGCCTCAGATACAGATACTGTATCTGAGTCGTTGACTTTGTGTGTTGGCCCGTGACTCACGTCTTGTAAATCAACAGAAATAACGTAAAAATGTTATTCATATCGCAAAAATATTCTTTCGACAGCTTGTATAGCCAATAAGACACCCCAGCTCCCGCCAAGCACAGCCCACCTCCCCCTCTGTTGCCAAAAACTGTCACTCAGTGAGTTCTAAGCTGGGCTTAAGTGCTAGTGCCGCCCCCGCAGCACTTTTCGGGGTAGGCGTAAACTGTCTAAGCAAATGGCATTTGCCAAGGAAGTTATAAATTTGCTGCCAAATAGAATTGTGAGCGAGGACGGGCAACGAGTTGTAGAGCAGGGGAGGGGCAAGAGGGAGCCACGTCACGGGATGCCGCAAAGCGTTCATTAAAGTCAAAGTCCCACAACTTACGACAGCAACAACAACAACAACAACAACAAATACAACAAGAGGCAGCTGCGAAAAGTGATCGACTTTGAAATGTCCTGTAAGCAGTAACAGCTCATCATAACTAAACCAAACTGTGAATATAAGTCCACCAAAATCAAGAAATTTATGTAATACCAAGGTATTCCCTTATAAAACCTGTTTCTAGGATGTAAAACTAAGTTTGTGTCCTTATCTTGTAAACGGAACCATAACATTCATCAATAAAGATGCTATTAATAATAATAATAATTCCGAAAATCTCAGTTTAGTTAGTGATGAATCCCAAAAATCGATTCAATTTAAGAATTTTGAGCACATCAGCTGGAAACAAAATTATTAGCTGTTCTGAATTCCGAAAATCGGTAAATATAATAAACAAACCATAATATTTATCAATAAAGATTCTATTATTATTATAATAATTATATAATAATTCTTCAAAACTCAGTTTAGTTAGTTATGAATTCCGGGGATACATTCAGTTTAAGGATTTGTAAGAAATCTGTTCTGAATTCCGTAAATTGTAAAATATATAAAACATAATATAAAAGACAGATTCTATTATTATTACCATAATAATTCTGAAAATCTCAGTTTAGTTTGTGATGAATTCCAGGAATAATTGAATTCTCTGAATGGCTCTGAATTCCGAAAATAATTTAAGGATTCCGTTTGAAACGGATTGTTTTTTGGAATGAAAACTATTCATAAATAACATCAAAACAATAAACCCTTTACTAATTCCTTAGAAAAAGGAAAAACAAAATCTTATTTAGATTTAGAAAAGTAGTCCGAAATGAGAACAGACCTATGTAAAACTTGGTAAAAGAAAAATCATTGCTTTATCATTTGAAAATGAGCACACAAACTGAATAATGATTCTGATGTGCAATTGTTTTACATTAAAAATAGATTTTGAAACATTCGTAATCAACTCAATATGCATTTGGAATCGATGTAATTAAATATATTACTAAATACTATTTCTTCTCCATTAGACCCCATGACTGTCTGTCTACAGGGTATTAGCTGAGCTGTCTGTTGTGGGCTTCATTGAGAAAAACCTTTAGCGACGTGCGTGCACAATGATCGCTTGCAAGTTTTACGACCTTCTGCAACGCCCACAACGAAAGCGGCCAAGAAGTGCGTACACTGAGCGAAATGCGGCGTGAGTGCAGGCAATTAGAGAGGAACGATCAGGCTGAGACCTGAGACAGTCGTCAAAACATCAGTATCCCAGACAAACACCGACTCACGGCCCACACACGAAACGACACGACACGACTTGGGTCGGAGGCGCTGAGAGTACCTTAAGTAGGCAGAGGATCACACGCATACACACACAGAGAGAGAGAAAGAGAGAGAGGGAGAGAGCTTTAGCGCAATTAGACGGCAGCTCGGGTGAGGTAATATGCATCTGTATGGGAATTAATAATCATAAGCAATACTCGTAATGACTTGGCCAATGAACTCGCCTGATTATGCGTCAATTTTCTTGAACTTTTTCAATTAACTTCATTAACTCTGTGATCCACAATTGGGCAGCGGAAATGGGCGACGCAAAAACTGACCTTTTGATCAAGGGCTCTTGGAATTTTAATACGATCACACACACACACAGACACATAGGAGTAAGTATTTCATATAACTTTGAGTGCGTGACTTATCGGGCCTTTTTAGCCTTGTCGGCGTTATCAAAACAAAAGAGAAATCTTATCGGCGCACAAGTAAACCTACAACATCAGTATCTATTAGTTATTATATTTCATAAGGTATAAATAAATAAGAAATACCAAATAAATGTCATATGAAAACGGAGAGAGAGAACAAGTAAGAAAAGCAAGAAAGAAGGTCATGCCGAATATATATACCCTTTCAGCTATGTTTCTCACACTAAGAACTCAATTTCCGATCAACTGTTGTCAGCAGGTGATGATCATATTTAATCTACATCTAAAGAGCTTCTAGAAACTAAGAATTGCTTCATACAAGACCTTACTTTTCACCCGATGGTTCCCATGGCATCTATATGATATAGTGTTCCAATTTTAACCAAATTTGGTCAGCTAGTATAAAATCTAAGAAAACTTAGTTATGGTGAATTTGGTTAGGATAACTTGAAAAAAATAAGAGTTTTCTTATAAAAACTTAACTGTGAACCGATCGTTCCTATGGCAACTATATATTATAGTGATCCGTCCCGGCCGTTTCAGACATATATAGTGCGTGGAACAAGAAGCAGCATCTGAGCCAAGTTTCATCAAGATAGTTTCCAAACTGAGAGACTAGATGACACAGAAATTGCTCGATCAACTCGGCTATTGAAGCTGATCGAGAATATATATATGTTTTCTGGGGTTGGAAACGTCTGATTCAAAGCGTTACACAATTCGTTAGAAACTTATAATACCCGCTGGCCAAGGGCATTCAAAAGGGCAGGCCACAGTCACCAAAAAGGTTTCTTTACAGATTACAATCAAAACGGAGCAACAATATCAAATGCACTTCAAGACACAGTTTAGACTTGAGACTCCCGTGGTGTTTTGCGGTTTGACAGCAGCCTTAATAGATTATTTGTGTGTATGTGTGTATGTGTGTGTGTGTGTATTTGTTTGGTTATGAAAGGTGAGGAAAAATGCCGGTTCGTATTGGACTCCGGCTTAGGGATTTGACCTGCCCATAGGCAGCGCATGCGCGACGCTGTCATCGGCACTTGTGTCAATACTAAACTAAACAGACAAATTTTCTATTTGACTTTCAGTTTGGTTATTGAGGAAACAAACACAGCGCGCCTCATCCCACACCGCCGTCGTACCCGGTGACATTTGATACCACAAGCGGTCAAATGTTGGCTAAGCGCTTGCCAACGATATCATTTTTCCGCTTCCACTGTAAGTATACATATGTAAGTATACATATTTTATGTACTTGACTATCTGTTAAGTGGAAGGCAGACATGTGTCTGAACATGTGTTGTGTGTGTGTATGTGTGTGTGTGTGTGTGTGTGTGTGTGTGTTATACCTTAAACGTGCTTGATTAGACATTTTGCAGTACTCTTTCCAAAAAAAATGTTGGAAAAATTATTACATTGGATTTTATTTGTCGAAAACCTATATCTTACACGTTTTTATGATTGCAGTCATTAAGTTTTATATGCGCCCTACTGTTAACCTCCTTGATAGATTTGGCCAAAAGAAAATATGTTTGCCACGCCCACAAATAAGGAAATAGCATGCCGAGTGACTGCTCGTTAGCAATATTTTAATTATTTTCCTAACGCCTTCCTCTTAGGTTTCGTGTCTATAGTTGTTTTTAGTAAACATCTCCGTTACTTTACTATTTTTTAGTTATTTGTTAATCTCCGGAAATGATTGCTGCATAACCTGTTGAGGACGTTGTGTATGATAAGCATAGGTTTATATGCAGGGTGAGTGTGTGCCTGTTATCAGTAGCAAAGTTTTACTGTCTAAAAACACCTGTGCCCTTCTCAAAAAATGACTCTCCAAGGTACATAACGACGTTATGCAGTTGTCACTTAAAGAACATATATATAAAATATATATTTTACGATTACTGAAATAACAAATTAGAAAACTTACGCAAATTTGAGCCACCCACAGAGAGTTTTCTCTTAAATGTTACTGATTAACAGCGCCAATTATAGCACACTGTTAAAGCACAATTTACATACACTTAAGCAAGTGCATGTTAGCTAACATTGACCCCCTGCCTGCTCGGCAGCCCACTACTGTTATCTAAGAAAGTGAACAAAGGCGGAGCGACAATCTCTCGCATACTATTTATATAAAGTGCTATGACTAATGGCCAATTGTGTGATTATTGGGAGAGGAAACCCCTCTGCGTTTGATTACAAGCCCCGCTCGGCCGGCAACAAAGGCAGCACGAGCCAAAATCAGAGCTGCAATTGGGTCAGAAATGAGACGCAGCCAATTAACATAAATGTTAAGTTCCATGCAAAGGCAACAGCAATTGCTCTGTAGACTGTGGCTCAATCGTAATTTGGGTCAAAATTCACCAACGAAAAGAAAAGAAAGAAAAAAATTATGTATTATCATTAAATTTCATTACAAGCGAGAAAAAACAAAATTCGCCGCACGAATCAAGTAAAAACGCAAAATGCAAAAGGCGAAAAATCATGGAACTGGAACCCGTTACAGCAAAACGCACTTCACTCTTCAAGTGTACAGTTATTGTGACGACGCGACGCCAGACGCCAGAAGACTCCGCCAATTGAGTGTGGCATAAGAAACAAAGCCAGGCTCTGTATTCTCACATATGTAGGAATTTATTTGCCATTTTTGGACTGACGGCGGAGACAAACGAACGCTAAAACATGCGAAAATGCGTACGCCTACCTCCCCAGAACCTTACCACACCATCCACTAGAGATGGCCTCGTGTGGCACCATGCCCATAAATGATATTTAGATATTGCAGTTCTTGCGCAAGAATGTTGCATGCGTCTGTCAAAATATTAGATAAACATTTATTTGCATTTTAAAGGTGGTATATAAACATGTGTATCCATATAACACAGACTTGCAAGGAAATTCTTGCAAGCATTTCTCTTCCTTGCATCGAATAGCAATATTTTTAATACTAATGGGAGGTATTTTATTAGTTTTTCTCACTTGCATAAATGTATGTCAGCAAAGGCAATTGAAAATATGACTTTAAACTAGTTTTAAGAAGAAATTATAGAATCTTAGTCTTCATATAGCCCATATATCCCCGTACTTTATGGGATATCAAATCTTCCACCCGAGAAGAAATAGAATCTTCGTCTTCATATGGGCTATATATACCTGTTCTTCACGAGATATCAAATCTTCCACCCACCAGAAAACTTAAGCCAAAAAACTTAAGCTAGTTTTTAAAAGAATACATCCCTGTTCTTTATGAGATATCAATTCTTGCATCCTATGAGAACTTAAGCTAGTTTTTAAAAGAAGAAATATAATTATACTATAGCCATCATATAACCATATATCCCCGTATTTAATGGGATTATCAATTCTTCCACCCACCAGAAAACCTATCAGCTCTGTTTATACTATTATTATTTTATTTTACTATATTGTAGTTTGGAGACATCTGAAAATAAGCCTATTTCTTTCATATGGTTTCTGCAGAAAAGACTTTATTTCCAGCACCTTTCTACATTTCCGAGCCAGTTGGTGCTTTGCACAAAAAGGCGTGCAAGAATTGCCAAGCAAGGAAACTCAATATAAATCCTTGCTGATCGTGCTCTTATTCGCACAGAGCGTGGCACGCGACCATCTCTAATCTCTACGCTGTGCAGTCCTGCTGCGTTGAGTCATCATCATAATGATGATCATGATCAATTTGATTTGTGGCAAGTGCAATGAACTCGCTGGCACTTACCAAAAAAGTCCTCCCAGGTGTCTGAATCGGATTCTATGTCCATCTTTGCTCCTGTTGCGGCTGCTGCGGCGGCTGCTGCTGCTGTTGCTGCTTCTGCTGATGTTGCAAGTTGCAACTGCAGTTTGCAGTTTGCAGTTGATTTATGTGGCCAATGCCTTGTTTGGTATTTTGTGTGTGTCCAAATTTAGCCAAAGATTGCGTGGCTGGTTTTTTTCTCCGCACTTTTTCGCACTTGCCCAGGCAGAGCTTAGATATGGTATCTAGTTGGCGCTGCCGTGCTCAATAGACATTTGCTTAGTCGCTGCACAAATGACTTCACCCCGGCATTGTGTTCAGCCGAAAGGTAGAGGCAGAAAACGGCTCCAATCAATGGCCGTCTAACCACCGATAAGATAAACACAAATACAATTACGTTGCGGTCCGAAACACGGGCTGAGTTCAAGAGTTTTGCACAGTGCGATCGTCTTTAGTATCTTATCGCTGCCTTTGGCCAGAGCAAATACTTAACCCTAGAAAGGCAGCAGACCCTTAAGGCAAGTAACGTTGAGTTGCAGTATAACAGCTGATATACATATACATACACACACACACACAAGCTGTTAGAAATGTATCTAATACAAGGTGTATCTCACAGTTCGCGATATTCGTGACGTTTCCACTTGTAGAACCCGCCGCAGTTCTCAGAATTATGGCATGACTAAACCGGAACTTTGCCTGGGCTTGATTTCTCAAATGTATCATCAATTATTTATTTTATTTATTTGATTTGTTTGCTTCGTTTAGTGCAGATTGATATTTGTTATTGCAAACAATAGAATGGCGTTTTGTTGAAGATGCACTTTGCGGATTTACCAGTTTCACCTTCGCACCGTTACTTCTAATTGTAAATAACACTCACTCTCACACAAACACAAACACTTTGAAGGCGTTGCACGCACGCGCGTTTAACGGCAGCGACGACGACGACAGCGGCAGCGACAGCGAACGACGACGACGACGACTCACCCCACGACGTTTCGGCACGAACTAAATCGTTCAGACTTGGTTCGATTGAACTTCGCACACAATCGCGGTTGCCACTCAAAAAATCTGAGTGCGCCAAAAAATATTCAAAAAAGAGCCAAACTTTGTTTCTTCGCAAATCAAATTTTTATAATTATTTCATTTTTTTACAGTATCTTAAACATTTATTTTAAAAACATCTAAAAATTATAAATCATGCTAGTACATTTTCACTCCCTGTATGGTTAAAAAGGGGTATTAAATCTGTAACTGATAGATATGTCTCCATCCGACCCATCCGTCGTGTAGGAACGCGTTGATCTCAACGACAAGCAAAGCAAGACTGACAACTGGTTCGAAAAATTGTGAGCGCATGCTCTCTCATAAGTAAAAGTCAAATCGATCGGATCATGCACATCGTTCATTCGAGTCAAGTGAACCCCCAATTCGTTCACCGGAACCAGCCCACGGCCTGTCCGAGTCAAAACGGGAAAATAAGATTTTGCTCGGACGCCAGTGTAAACCAACTATGACGCACGTCAAAAAATTTACGTTTACATTTGACGACGCAGGTTAACATTTCCCTAACATTGCCTATTAATTCGTTTTGTTTTCTCTGCGGTGGGGGAGGGGGGACGACGGTGAGCCCCCATCGCATAAGACTTATTTTCCATACTAAACAAAATACAGATTATTTATAAATTTTTAAATATTAGATAAAAACTGTTTTGCTATTGAAATCAAATGAAATTGACAAAAAATGACTAAAATTTAAAGTTTTGTTAATTTTAGGATGAAAATTACTATGTACCGAAAACAGTGAATTGAACTTAGTAAGTGAAATTGTTTAAAATTAATGCTGTTGGCCCCAAAACCCCAAAACAAACCGGATCGTTCAAAGGAACTAATTGTCATAATGAACAAATTGAACTAACTATGTAAAATCGAGCTAATTTCAACAGGGGATATGTTAAATAACTAGCATTGCAACTTCGCACACAATTCAAATTGACTTTAAAAATGTAAACATGATTTTGTATAACTTTTATAAGGCACTTTCAGCTACTTGACTGTTATATGTTTCTTTGTTTTTAATTTTATATTTGTTATATTGTTAGCAAATTTAAAATTGTTGAAATCAACTTAAAAAGTTATTCTGTTAACGGTATGTTGCGCTTTTACTGATCTTACTGTTATTGCGACTATACTTAACAGTGCATGTTATATCTGTGCTACTTCATATACCTGTTTCGGGCTTAGAAATATCGATAGGCATCTTGTGAACATTGCCGCGCAACTTGAATTATTATTATATTATTATTAAAATACATATTCTGTGTCGTTCCTGCGGCTGATTTTAATTTGCTTAAATTTAATTAAAATCAATTCAAAATCAGTTGCAGGATTCCTCCATATCATATATAATAGTAATTACATTTGTGGGTATTTATAGTATTTAATACATGCGCATTTCTTTATTCATCCGGGCAACAATTCTTGCACACATGCCAATACGATATAACGATCCAGGCGTAGTACAGTTCCACTAAATTAAGGAATTTATTTATATTTGCTGTTGATTTGATCAAGCTAAGCTCACCTATCATAAAAATAAGTCCTAAGGCGGTGTTCAGAATGAGTCCTTGAACATCTAGTTGCCACCCGCACAGAATAGCAGCAAAGATAAGGGAGAAGATCACACAGAAAAAGGATATCAGCACACACCAGCAGCGCCCCTAAAAAGGTCAAACAATTCAAGCAGCATTTAAACCTACATTTATAAATCAAAACTTACACAAAAAATAGCAAAAAGCAACACAATTTTGGACACGCAATAAAATATAAGAAATATTAACGCAAGCACTACCCAAACTGTAGCGACATTCGGAAGCAAGCCTGCAAAGACAATTACGAATCCCACAATGGAGATCAGCACGCCCGAGATGCCAATAATCAGACAACCATAATAAAGATGTAAGCAAAACAAAAATGCGTTTAAGTAACACATTTTTAGCACGCGAGATATACAATTTAGATTTTAATTCAAACTATAACATTTGGCGCCAAGCCACCCAACAAGCATTTCTTACAAAATGTATCGATACCTTACTGTGCTGCGACGTCGAACGATATCGATAATCGATAGCATCGCGTGGGTGGCTGTGGTAAATAGTGGAAAATAAACAAGAACTTTGAGACATGCTGTCGCCGCCAGCAGCGAAAAGAGCTAAGCCAACGCCCACGGCACAGGACGATAGCTTTGACATTAGAGCTGTGCTCTCCGACGAGTACAAAAAGGACATAACGCTCATCAAGGTGCATAGTTGTGAGCTGGAAACCAAACAGCAGCTGCAGGCCGTCATACAAGAGCTCGCCCAAAAGCTGCCACATTTTCAGCATTTAAAGCGTGTACATGACAGAAACGTGCTAATATGCCCCACCTCGGACATAGAGGATACCCTGGAGCAGCATCTCAAGCTGCACAAAATCTCCGACCAGGTGTTGCAAGCACTTTGCCGCAATGTCAATGTGGTGGAAGTGCCCGCCAGCAGTGCCAGGCTGCGTGTGCAATACGAACAGATGATCAAATACTGGCCCTGCAAGTTTCATCCGGACAAATATGCCGAATCCCTGCACAATGGCAGCAATTTTACAATCAGTCAACGCATCTATCACAAGCGCATGGCACAGCTGCTGCGCAGCCTGTCCAAGGATCTAAATGGCAATCAGCCCGTGGGCATTTGTGTGGATCCGCGTCAGCCCAGCATTGTCGCCATGGCAGGTACGTAGCCCTAGGCAAGCATATCTATTTAGAACCTAAAACATTTACCAATTACAGGTAGCAGCGGCAGCGGTAGCGGCAGCAGCAGCCATCAGCATTGTGTCATGTGGCTGGTGGATCATGTGGCGCGCAGTCAGCGGGGCGGTGCCTGGCAGACGCAGCTGCAATTTGTCGAGGATAAGCAAACTGCAACAAGAACATTACGCGGCCTGCCCCAAACCTATTACGATTATCTGCAACAGCATGAAGCTTGCCAGGATTTGCAATGTGGTGCCGAGCTAACCAGTCGCGGCGACGCACAGCCGCCTGAGGATTCACACTTGACGGCATCTGATAATCTGGCCAAGTATGGACCTTATCTGTGCACCGGCTATGATGTCTATCTGCTGCGCGAGCCCTGCCTTATGTGCGCCATGGCACTGGTGCACAGTCGCGTGAAGCGCATTTTCTTCCTAGAGCAGTCGGAAAATGGCGCCTTGAAAACGAGTTTCCAGCTGCATTCAGTCAAGGAGCTGAATCATCACTATGAGGTGTTTCAATTTACAATATGATACTTTTAACTTAACAAACATTTCGTTTAATGCAATCAATAATAGTTACAATTTTATAATAATGTATCAATCCTGGGCGCGTTTACTGTTGTGTTTCTAGCCGTGCTCTGGCGCGTGGGCGTTGAAATGAGACCAATCAAATAGCAGTCTGCCTCCAAGATGGTTATATCCTTGCTTGAGCCCAAGAATCTGGTAGACAGCTCCAGGTCTTTAACACGCAGACGCACGCGTGCTCCACGCACATAGTCGCTAGAAAATATTATTAATTATTATTGATAATGGAACGATATAGAGACAACCTTACCTGCCATTGCGCGTTGGTCGCGTGCACACGCAGTGAAATTTCCAGCCAAAATCTATGTACAGATCATCACCCACCACGTGAAATATTTTGCCGCTCACCACCTTGCCCTCGGCATCGCCCAGCTGCAAAATGTTTATAGATTACATAAACGCCGGACTGTATACAAGTGTTAGCTCCTACTTACATCAATCAACTTGGACTGACGCAACAGCGATGCGAAGCTCTGATTGTCCACGGGCAACTCCTCCGGCGCTGCAGGCGCTGTATATTTATCAAAAGCACGGGCAAAGCCTCCTTTGCTTTGGTTTTCCGGCTGCTCCTGGGTTGCGTTATTGTTTTCTGTTGTAGTTTCAGTGCTGTTGGCACTAAACAAGCGCGTTGTAACCAATACCTGACGTCTTACGTTATAGCCATTGGCCTGTAGTGTGACTCTGCTTAGTTTGTGCAGCAGCGACATGCTTTTAATTCAAAAATATAACTAACAAATGTAAAAAGTTCATATACTTCCAAAAAAGCAACTAGTTATCGATAATTAGGTTGACCATCATACGTTATATGCCCACTAATCAGCTGCTTTTGGTTTTGTTATCGGTTTGTCGAATATATCGATATACGAATATTCTCATTACGAATTACAAAACACGCTGTCGCCGGGGATATTTTATTTTCTCTATTACGAAATCAATAGCTGCAGTTAATTTAAAGCCACATTATATTAAATATGATACAACAACAGCGCCAGCGTGTCGAGTCGGCAGTTACCGAGCTCATCGATGACATGGACAAGACGCATCTACGCAAAATGCAGGTGGGTCCCGCCAAAAACCACATATTCCAATCAGAAATCTCATCCTAATCTATTCCTTTGACAGAATGAAATGCATCTTTGTGCCGCAAAGTGCTGTCAGGATGGCACCTCCAGTGTGGACAGCGTGCAACGTTGCGTCGATCGCTGCTCGGCTCCCATGACCCGGGCACAGAACTACGTGCAACATGAACTGGGCGAATTTCAGGGCAGACTTCAACGTTGCGTCATGGCAAGTGATATTTATTACTAAGGATGGTTACAGAATAGCATATTCGAATCCAGCTTGTTTCGACACAGTATTCCTTTCCACTTCTGAATTTTACGTTTTTAACAAACTATCTTGCGACTCACGAATCTCAATCGAATTCCTCATAACATAAAAGACTTGATTGCAATTTCTTTTTATAGCCTTGCAGAGGGTATTACATTTTTGTCAACATTTTTAACGCATTGTAGGACACGTTTCCGACCCCATAACCGAACTCAGACATTCTAAGTTTTGTTATGCTCTTTAGACTATATTTTATCAAATTCCGATTATTGTTATGTCTTATAACTGACATAAGACCATCAGATGAAGAATTAACTGTATGAAAAACTTTTTTGCTTAAACAGCTATTTCATCCAATCTCAGCAATTGCGATTTTCTTATACGTTATAGATCATAGATGCCCAGGATCGCACTATGCGCTTTTGTTTTTGTTAGCTTTCATCACACACAATCTCGTAATTTTTACTTCTACTCCTCTTTCTGCGCCTATCTTCAAGATCTTCAAGATCTTCAATGCACATTTTGTTGTTGTCTAGCCTGTGATACTGTCTGAAAAAAGTTTGTGTTTATCTTTATATGTATTGGTAGGTGTTCTCCTGCAACAAGTGTTTGGGCACCCCTGTTATACATATGTAGATAGATATAACATTTTATTAAAATAATTTCCCCACATTTCACCTACAACTCTTAAAACATATTACATTTATAGAGCAACTGTATAATTTTCAGGCTTCATTTAAGTATGGGGACAAATAATTATAAAAATACATACACTCAGAAAAATAAATGCCCTTAAATGTAGGAAGTCGCCATACTTTTGTAGCCAAAAGCAGTAAACCTTATATTTTTCTGAATTTAAGAAATATATTTCTCAAATTTAGAAATTATTTCTATTAAACAGAAATTTTTTCTGGCTTTAAGGGTGAATTTTATTACCTGGCGATTTTCTGAATTCTATGGCATTTATTTTTCTGGGTGTAGGCTTGAATTTTAGCCGTATGCCTGAAGGTAAAGTTTACTTTATTATATACAAATATTGCGAATCTGTTAATTCTATACAAGTATGAATTTATTATAAGTTGCCTATACTGCAATGCTTCTCTAAGATAGGCAATGAGATATATATTATATAGTTTGCTTTCATTTTATTAAAATCGCACCGCTGTTAAAGAAACGATCGCTTGAGAACTGATTTCATGTAGGATTTATATACTCAAGGCCACTAAATCTCCAAGGATAACTTTGTTTTCTTGCTGCTACGTTGCTATATCATCTTTGTTTATAAATGAACTCTATTCTTCCATTACAGCAATGCAATGACGATGTCAAAGTGAAAATGCCACCCACTCCCAACGAGGACCAAGTTGCCAAGTTCACAGATCAGTTCGAAAGGTGTGCAATACAATGTGTCGATAAGCATGTCGGCCTTATACCCAGCCTCATGAAAACTATGAAATCGGTGTTATCCAAAGGACCCGAGGCTCTACCGCAATCATAATTAGAAACAAATTTTAAATGCATTTACATTTACTGAGTTGTACGATGATTATACTATACCTTATTGGTTGTTGCAGTTATTTTAATGTCTGGCAAGATATACTGTTAATATGGAGTACCTTGCTAAGCTTTCCCATTCACTAGAATATTGAATAAATTTTGAAATATTTAATCTTGCATTTTTACTCACTTTGTATGTAAAATTTCGAAAAACAAGTTTGCCTTATTATTACAATCAGCGAAACACTTGTAATTATATATGTATAACTTGTATACATCGGAAAGAAAATATTTAATTGCTTAGTACTTAAATTTTCTAAATTATAAATTCTATTTGAAATCCAATGGAACAACAGAAACGACGCTTGGAAAATGCCATCGGCGATATGATTGAGGATATGTATCGCTCTCATTTGCGACGCATGCAGGCAAGTCCATTGACATACGATCTATAGATATACCCATCCATCGAAATTTCCATGCCCAGTCCATAATGCATCGCTGTGCCGCCGGCTGTTGCGATGACGATCGTGGCACTTTGGATAGCGTACAACGTTGCATTGAGAAGTGTGCAACGCCTTTAATGGATGCCCAGGATTATCTACAGAACGAGCTGGGACAGTTTCAGAATCACTTGCAGATCTGTGTGAAGGTGAGTTAAGGCAACTATTATCCAACTTTTGATATAAATAAATGTTTCTCCTTTCATAGGATTGCAACAGTGATGCACGCTCCAAGTTGCCAAGTAATCCCAGCGAACGTGAAGTGTCGCGATCGAAGCATTTGTTTGAGATGTGTACGGGAAGTTGTGTGGATAAACATATCAGCTTGTTGCCAAGTCTGATGAGATCGATTAAGCAGACCCTGGACAAGGGAGTGCCCAAGAGATCGCATCTACGCGATCAGAGCAATGAGGATGCTTAGTTGGGGTATAGGGATCATCAGTTACGCAACTCACATTTCATGAGTTTCATTTCTAGAATTTTTGTCTTGGACTACTGAACAAAATCCCCAACGTGCCCCACAGTCACTGATAAGCTGTTGCCAGTTGGGTCAAGGCGATAACGATAAGACATTCCGTGAAAGTTTGTTAGTTTCTAAAAAGAAAACCCATGTATTCGTTTTTTCTTATATTTTGCATTTGGTATAGCTAATCTTAAATATAAAGTACATACAAGGAAAGACTTGCGACTTAACACTAACAACAACTAATAATAGGGAGCCTAAGGATTATATAATAACAAGTAAGAATGCTCTGGTCGAGTATACCCGACCACGTGACTCCCAGTACCCAGGTCTAAAATTTCCAAACATATCTCTTTATTATCCAATCGACTCGGATCAAAAAACTGAAAACTAAACCTACATTCCAAATTTGGTTTCTCTAGCTCTTATAGCTGCTGAGTTCAATCAACAAGTTCATCCGGTCGAACGGACAGGGCTAGATCGTCCCGGCTACTTATACTGATCAAGAATATATACACTTTGTAGGGTCGGAGATGTCTCCTGCCTGTTGCATACTACATTTGCCCCCTTTTCGACCATTTTATGGGTACAGGGAGTAAGTAATTGTATATTGCGTGCATCTATTGTTCATTCAGTTTGGTTCTCTCGCCATATTTACTCCAGAAGGTGACCTTGGCCGTGGTCTTCTTGCAGTTGTCCTGGAACACGCTGCACGCATCGAAGGGCGGACAATATAGATGCAGGGAAACGGACGTATCCGCATGACTAGGATTCTCGACGCGATGCAGGCCCAAGTTATCTGTGTGTGTGGCAAAAGAATACATGAAATAATGCCCGGGATTTCAGTGTATCCCAACTATAATTACCATTTATATAAGCCACGTCATTGACTGCTATCGGCGTCTCACCGATCTCCAACAGCTGACGATCATCGATCTCAGCGGGATGTTCCTGCTGTTGAACTCTCTCGGTGATCGCCGGCCGATTGGGATACTGATAGCGCTTCTCGCGCAATTCCCCCTTGAGCATCTTCATAAAGCAGTGCGAATCGGAGTGATCGTGCACCGAGGAGCTGTGTCCTTCACCCCAGCAGAGTATGAGTAGATTGAACTTGCCATTGCCGGCATCGACCAGATTCCTCGTGTAGGTATAACGATCGAATTTGGCATACTTGCGCCATTCCTTTGGATTGGACTTATATGTCAACATCAAATGATTAACCATTTCGATGTTCACATAGTTTGTCTCAAACTCCCGATGTAGGGCTGATATTAGATCCGGCAGGGTATCCACAACGGGTCCGTACTTTAATGGTTTCTCCAATGGACAATAAGATTGTGTGGCCTGTCGCAAGTATTTCTCCTGGCTGACTTCCTCGATTTCCGTATCGATTTTGCACAATGCCATCTTGCACTTGCTTTGATTAACCTACGAACAGACAAAGAACAAATATTTAATTCCTATAAATAGTTCAGCACTTTTTAGGGTTATGACGTGTTACAGGGCAGCACATGTGTCCCGCTTGAAGGTTCATCCTATAAGCTGATCGTTGAAGTGAAAAACAAACGATCTAAGTATAGATTTATAATCGCTATAACTTACTTTTCAATTGATTTAAATTAATTGCGCGTTGCAGCAACTGATAACTGTATCGAAAGCGATTGAAATATTTTCAGAAAGCCCGCTTCGAATTTATTTAAAAACTTGCGCACCTCTTAAGCTCGGATTACAAAACTCAACTGACTGATCATATGCCATCATCAGAGAATATATTAAAGATTCCTTATATTATATATATATATATATTTATAAGCTATATTATATAGTATATTATATATTATACGTCCAATTCAAAAACATTCCAAACAAAAGCAACAAGAAAGAACGGCTATCGTCGGAAGCCGAAGCTATATACCCTAGCTATGTTTTTTATACAAAACTCAATTTACCGTCTGATTGTTCCTATGGGAGCTATGTTATCAGATTTTGATCAAATTATACCAGACTATTTGAAGCATAATAAAACTCTCACTTAGTTTGGGTGTAATATTTCTATAAACAAAAAGTTTATCATACAAAAACTCATTTTTCATCCAATCCTATGGCAGCTATGTTATATAGTCGTCCGATTTCGACCAAATTTAATCAGATTGTATAAACTCTCCAGAGATTTGGTTTGGGTGAGTTTGATGAGGATATCTTTATAAACACAAAAGTTTTTAATACAAATACATAGTGTTTGACCGATCATTCCTATGGCAGCTATATGTTATAGTAGTCCCATTCGGCTGGTTCCGACATATGTACTGCCTGCAGCAAAAAGAAGCGTCTGTGCGAAGTTTCATTGCGGGAGCTTTAAAACTGAGAGACAAGTTGGCATAGAAACATACATCGACTCGTCTATTGATGCTGATTCAGAATATATATACTTTGATGGTCGGAAACGTCTCCTTCAGTCCATTACACATTTCGAGACAGAATTATAATACCCTCTGCTAGGGTATAGAATCACTTTTTTCGTTATCAGCATAATAGTATGCGAATAACGACCTATCTCCGAGATTGAATATGTTACCAGGAGCTGCAACAGCTGGCACCAGATTCAAGGCACACGCTTTTGGAACTGCGACCCGAATTAAGATTCGATGTTCCCCTAATCTTATTGATAAGGCGGCTAAACTCGGATGAATCTGGTTGCTGACGCATGGAGCATGATCGTGGACAAATAAATACTCATATATAAGCATAATATAAAAATTTAGGTGGGTATTACCGTCAAAAAAAATTACTTGCGATAAGGAGATTATTGTTTTTGCGTCATTTTAATGTTCTTGAGGGATTTTCTAGGAAGACACTCCCATTATTATATATGTATTTCATGAATTAAAATATTTTCCATTGTTCTTTTTGCATGGGCATTTTTAATAAATATACTACGATTTACAATTGTTGTTGTCGGTTCACAGTTCGATAGTATGTCTCATCTCTGGGTTTTTGGTTTATAAACATGATTTAAGATAGTATCCCAGAGCCCAGGACGACTTTGTTCAAACCTAGGTTCGACAGAGTCTTTTCCAATATTTAAATGAAACATTTTGATTTATTATGATTACAAGGATGTCTCCCAGGTCAGGTTTCTAAGGTCAGACAATATAAAATTGATGGTGGAAAATATTTTTTAAGAAAAAAAAATAGTTTGATTCTGTTTAAGATTCAGCTATTTTTGATTTACACTATAAATTTATATAGTGCATACTTATCGGGAAATTAGTGATTTTTCAAAATGTAATATAAGAAAATATAAAATAGCTAACACACCATTTTAAAAAGATATAGGCAATATTGTACAATAGTTTATATAACAGCTGAAACTCAGCTAAAACATTTAATTGGGCCAAAAAATAATAAAATCTTGAAAACGATCGTTCATTAGTTGAAAACTGAAATTCAAAAAGTCATCAAGCCAAATGCCAGACTTTATATTGTTTATTATGCTCCAAGCACATTATTTTGCAATATGTGATTATTTCAACTGAACTCAACTCAAAGTGAGAGCCAAAAATTTGAAAATGTTTTGCAATGTTGAAAACGATCAACTTTCGCAACAGGTTAAGGCCGTTTGAAAAACAACTATAACATGTTCGAAACAAAATTGAACTTGCGAAATTAAATTGCACAAATAGCTGGAAAGCATTTTCCGCTAAACAAGATTTATTGGGATGGAATTTCAGTAGTTAGCCCACTCACCATTTTGCTGTTTTTTGTTTTTCCTTTAAATACTTGTTAGATTTTCAAATAACTTTGTAATGTTTATATTGTAATATGCACTCGGTAACACTTGAAGTATCTGCTCTACCAGTTGAGAGCGCGTTCACTTGGTTTGTGTGTTCGTTTTAGGCATCTTTCACCAATTTATGGGAATCTGTTGGCCCATGCAAAACGTCATTTCTCACTCAAAACGCAATTTGAGTGACATTCGCTGGACTCGAATGGCATTTTGAGCGGTTTTTTTTAGCGGCAACAGTGGCAGCCGCAGGCAGCCATTGTCGCTTGTCGTTTTTGTTGTTGCTCTTTGCATATTTCTTTTTGTTACGCTGAGTAGTTTCAGCGGCTGTTGTTGTTGTTGCTGTTGCTGTTTGCATATTTCTTTTTGTTACGCTGAGTCGTTGCTGCGGCTGTTGTTGTTTGCATATTTTTGTTTCTCGTTTCTTCGGCTTTGTTGTTTGTGTTTCTTCGGGCCATTGAAAATTTATGTTGCTGTCTTCGGTCGGCAGAGTGGCCTGTTAATTATGAAGACGGTTCGGTTTTGTTGCTGTTGTTGTTCTTCGATATTTGCAGAAGAAAGCAGATATCATCGGCTCAGTGGGTAGTCGGACCTCATGAGAGTTGTTTTTGTTGTATTGCCTAGGGTCAAATGCTGAATTAGACGTTGAAAGATTTCTGTGTCAAGTGTTGTTTATTTTTGTTGACTGTTTGTTCTTGTTACGGCTAGATAAAATCCACGAGAAATATGCCACACATGTGCCAGGTCTCCTAACCTTACTTTTCTGTTTATCTAAGGGATTGCCCAAGCCATTTCTCAGATAAGTCTGTTGATTATATTTTTAACATTCCTCACTGACCTAAACAAACTTCTCATTAACATAAACTATTGACCTGTAGCTTTCTACATTCCATTCTTGAGTTGAATGAACTTTGACTTAATCTTTTGAACTTTTTTTTTCGATTTATAAAAGTTTATCAATTTCACAGGCCCCTTTTATTGTGTTTTATTTTTATTGATTGCACACAGTTATTATATTATCAAAAACATGGCGCTATAAAATTCTAGATTATTTTTGAAACAACACCAGGCAAAAACAATTTTTGAACGTATTTGTGTTTTTTTGCTTGAGCAACGAAAAACAAAAACAATTCTAAAATAGTCACCTATGATACGAAAAAAAAAATCGGCCTAGGTCTACGAACCGCATTTTAAATAATACCCTTATCTGTCGCAAATACGTTCGGTGTAATCACTAAGCACCCAGTAAGTAATATTGGGTATTGTAATCTTGAGATGGAAATCATGAACACGTGAATAATACTTGCATGTATGTATATGGTATCTCTGTGTTACAACCTCCAATATGTACTTGAAAAATATCGCTTACATAGGTATATTTTTTTAAAATGAGAACTAAAATAAAGTTTTGTAACAAAAAAAAAAAAGACTGAATACTAATTGTATTTAATTGTTGAGAAGAAACTGAAGGAAAGGTTTACTATTGTAATACAATACATATCAGATATCAGAATAGATACATTATTCATCACCCTTCAAAAGCATGACAAGCGCACTGCTCTCTATTCTTTGGATCCAGCTCTGATTACTTATGTTCCAGGGAGAATTATCTATAGATGTTGGAATATACCAAAGTCCCTCTTGTTTAGATCCAGGCAATGTTTAAATAGAAAATATCTTAAAATTAGTGAAACACGAATTCAATACTTGACATTTATTTGAGAATGATAAAAAATATACTTTGTCCAATATAACGCTCAAGTTGGTAAAGCCTTTTAAGAACGTATATTATATATCTTCCTAATATGGTAAGCTTACATTTGGGTTAGCTCTAATATTGCTCTATTAAATTCTTTTTGATTGGGCTCATACTAAAACTAAACTTTTATGCTGTGTTCTGAAGGTTCTAGTATGTCATAAACTACAAAATCTATTTGCCAGTTAATAGTTCCACTCTACTCTTTACTCGGAGCTGCACTCTTATTATTTTACATATGTTTTCATCTTAATGCTTTGGACTTACATGAAATATATATAATGCATTACACAAACAGATTAATACTAGACAGACAATATATGTTTTTGGTGTGGATCGCTTGACTATATATGATTACACACAAAAAATATTATTTAAATGCAATGTTATTGATAAACTTTGCTTTGACTAATCATCATCATCATCGGACAGCTCAAATGTTTCATCATCGAAGTCTATTATCTGCAATAAAATGAAATCAAATGTAGATTACGTTTATGAGGCAGAGAAACCTACTTACCTCACTATTTAGTCGCTTAAACTCCGAAATGCCAGTTAAATCCTCCAGATATTTTGCTGTTTCGAATGTTTTGAACAAAAATGCATGTGCCTCACTACGATAAGCAGCCAAAACACGCTGTAATATAAAAAAGAAATGGATTTAATTGTTGATCTTTTAGTTAATTGCAGTTCGGTTTACCTCAGAGCAGGCAATACACTGTGCAAACTTTTGGGTGGCAGGCAAAATATTCTCATAGTTGCACAGCATGCCGCGTATGGAGTGTGGCAAGATGCCCAGCAAGCCCTCAGGCAGTGGCGCCTCCAATTTCTGTTGAACGCGACTGTTGGCGTAGTAAGCAGGCGCCAGCTCTTTCAGTGGATGTTGCAGCAGTGCCACCAAAAGCTCCACCGCATAGCTGGCTGCAATGTTCGAGACGCCGGGTCGGGTAACAGTGCACTGTTGGTCCAGTGTGCGGTCTTTAAGCGACTGTAAAGAGAATAACAGAAAAGCTTTCAGCTGCATTCATAACATAGACAGATAACAGATTGCGACAGCAGAGTTTTATCATTGCAGGCAATAAATAAATATACTTAACTAATTAGCAGTTAATTTATTATGGCATGTCTACATATGTTAAGCATTTTTGTTTCTTGTTTGAACTTAATACGTGTAACCTTCAAATTCGCAGTTGATATTTTGATGCAGTTTTTATAACGAAGTTATAAGGAGACTTGGGGACCAGAATGGGAGAGATGTAATGAGATGTAATAGTCTATTTATGAGCATCTCTTATCAAAACCCTTTTACATAACAGACCATTCGAACATAACAGCTCCATTCGAGTGAGCAATAATCATTATTTTGAATATAAGACAGAATATAGTGAGTACAAAAGCTCAGCAGAACGATAAAAGCGCAGTGTCAGTCAGTGACGTCACAACAAAAACACTTTCGTGAATTAAGCTAGCAAAGCTGCTCAGAGTGCAATCTCTTCTTATAGATACATTGTTTACATTTATCGAGCCATAAATTAAAATTTTATTCTATTGTATATCGTAATAATTCATTTTACGCTACGACTCGCCGTATTAACAAAGCGTAATAAATATTTATTACTGTACATGATAAACAGCGCACAAGCTTTGAGCTTTTGCGAGCTTTTCAAAACTGTTTGTGCTTTTGCATTTACACAAAGGCAACAACAACAATGACTCCACCAACAATTGGTAAGCAAAGTTTAGCGTGCGAGCGGCAAGTAAACAATTAAAATTTTAAGTTAATACACAATTATCTGAATAATACTAGTACATAACCTGTGGCAGCAGAGTGGGAATGCGATCGGCACGCCAACAGCTACGCCCTGTCGCAATGCTCACAGTCCCCGCGCTACAGATAAGATAAACAAAATACAAATTCTACTGAGCGTACTAAAAACCCCACTCAGAGAAGGTGTTGCGAGTGCCTGGGTTCGGCAAGAAACCGAAAAAAAAGTATTATATTGTTTCCATTGAACGTTCCGAGAGATAATGTCGATTTGCCGTGCCAGCGCGTAGCTAACAACTTTGATAGTACAAGGCTTTAAATCTTTTTGTTAAATATCATATATCATATTGTATTATTATAATATTTGTTCAAATATGTTAACAGAATATGCTGGCAATTTGTCGCATCCGCTGGAGTTTGGGCATGTGGTGGAAATAGTGGCCAAGACCATCGATGGGGCCGCCAGGTAAAGTACACAGATATATTCCTAAACATGACTAAGTAGTTGTGTTGGATTCAGTCTTATCGGCAAATGACTAACGCACCTGGATAATTGTATAATTTACTTTAGATTCCACATCAACTTATGCACCGCCAAATCATCGGTGAATCCTGATGCGGACATTGGATTACGTTTCTCCTGCTACTTTCGCAACGATCTAATTGTGCGTAATGCGCGTATACATGGCATTTGGGGCGAGGAGGAGTCCCAGGTTATGGATAACATATCCCTGCCCAATCCCATTGTCAGCGGCGAGTTCTTTATGATTTACATCCTGGCATGCGAGGATGCTTTTCACATATCAATCAACAGTCGCGAGTTCTGCAAATTCCGTTATCGCGTGCCCTTGAACACCATACGCGCCGTGGAGATACGCGATCAAATACAGGTGATCAAACAGGTCGATCATCGCACAGTATTTCCCAATCCCTGGCCGGCCATACACGCCTCGGACTACTTTAAGGCCTTCAGCAACGATCAGCCCATACTCTTCAGTCCCGGCCATGTTATTGTGCTCACTGCACGTTGTTTTGAGAATAAACGTGGCCAGTTTATCATCAAGTTTATGGATACGGATACCAAGCGTGAGGAATTGCATTTCAGCTTCCGTTTCGATGATAAGGCCGTTGTGCGTAACAGCATGAACAAGAACTTTGAGTAAGTCCAATAATTTGATCAGTGATCACTGTTATAGCTCTTCTTCAACAATACAACACGCAATTAGGCAACTTTGAAAGCACGTTAAAGCTCTATGCGAACTGTCTTGTAATAACTTAATACACAACGTTCGCTATAAGCCTCTTAATCGGCTTTGAAAGCACATTAAAGCTCCTGTGGACTGTTTGATTGACAATAATAATACTATTATGGCTTTTCATTTGCAGTTTTGGTAACGAAGAACGACACGGCGGCTTCCCGTTTGTATTTAATCAGCAGTTTAAGCTGGCAATTGCTTTTACTGAACGCGATGTGCTTACCGCTGTGGATGGTTACAACTTCTTTAGCTACGCCTGGCGCACCCCAAATGCCATGACAAATCTGGTGGGCTTTAAGGTGACGGCGATAAAGGGACTGGTCATACAAATAACTGGAGTGGATCACCTGCAAACGGGCGATCCAACGTGCGCGGGTTTCGAGAAATACTCGCGACACGACTACGAGTGTGCCTAATACAAGAATAGCGTAAAACTAGCTACAGTATATACTTAAGTCTGACAGTTTGTTGAAACAATTGAAAGTGTGTTACAATTAAAACTAACTTAAATCTTAAATTGACTAAGCTGAAGTTCTTAAAACAGCACTTACATTGCCTGGCGCCGTGACATCATTGCAGAAATAGCAGCCCAGCTGCTGTCCACTAATGCACTTAAGTCCATCGATTTCTGGGTCACCATCGCCCACCAGATCCCGCGTGCTGCCATGACGCATTACCAGATAGCTGTCAAAGCCCAGCGCGGCATTTATAACAATCTGCAAATGTTAAAATGAAAGTTAGACAACTGCGCTAAATAGCAAGTAATAAACACAAGCTTCGATTGCCGAAGTTGAAATACCCTTGCAGGGATGTTAACCATATAACGCTCATGGCAACCATACAAAGTATTTCATTAGACAGACGTACAGATCGAGCGTTGCATGATAGTTATGATAATTATCTCAGCAAGGGTATAGCTAGAGGCAACCTTTTGGTGCGCCGCGCCCAGCAGCGTGGGCAGCCAGCGACTCTCCCGCGAGTCGGTTAGCAGAAAGATGACATCATGCGATTGCACTTGTTGCTCAATCAGTTGCAAATGCTGCTCGGTTTGCTGGCGCAATGCCTCGCCAATAGTGTGTCCCGGCATGGGGATTTCCAGCACATAGCCTTTGGTCACAGCGCTGGGATTGATCTCCAGTAAATGCGACGCGGCTGTGGTTGCCTTCATGCGATTGCCGGCCACTGCATCCGCGTGGGTATAGAGGCTCTGGCGTACCGGATTCGAGTAGCCCACCTTGCCGTTGTCCAGCAGCGTGATGTGCTTAAAGCCCCAGGACTGCAATCAGAGTTAGTATTAACATAGAAGCATCCAAAATCCAGTCTAACCCACCAACAAATTACGTGCCACAGCACAGCCAAGTGTGCCAGCCCCAAAGAGCAAGCATTTGGTCTGTGCCAATATATCCAAATTCAAATCAGGCACCAGACGCCACTTCATCAGCTTCAGATTCAAATTGATTGAGTTCTCGGCCAATCTGTAAGGTGTTTTGGGCATTAGTAAGAAACTGTTGGTTTTTTTTTGTATGCATAGCCAACTTACTTGGCTGGATCCATGCTGTCACGCATGCAGACCATACGTGGACCCATTTTGCCATTGCGATTCAATTCCCAGCCCACAAATTGCACCTGCTCGTAGTTGCATTGCTCTGCTTGCAACACCTGCCAAATTAGGCTGTTGTCCAATTGCATTTGCTGATCGTAGCGCAGACCCAGGAATTTGAGCGTTTTGCCAACAAGTGTGGGACTAAACCAGCGTAAAGCATTTTCATGTATTAGTAAAGTGTAGTTCTAGAAGTGATAAGATGCGAATCTTTCAAAAGTCAGCAATAATGCTGGCAGTATCGCATTTTGGACCCAATTCCAAATGCCGCATTTTATAATGCCTGATCGTGATTTTGATGTGTATGTAGTGAATGGGGTCCAAGAGGCTGTTTTCTGTTTTGCTTGCTTTCTTTCTACTTTGCACCCACACTGACCGCGCTACGCAGTGGTATAACCTCAAAAATGTATGATTAGCTTTGAGCTCTTGTGCTTTGCTCTGACGCTAGCGAAGGTCAATGTCAGGTTTAATGTGCAAAAGTATTTCAAAATATTTTCAGGAATGTACCGAAAAGAAACATTTACATGAATATTTCTCGCAGTGCGAGCTTTCGATCCCGCCAGAATATGTACCGTTAGAAAGCTCTTACCATTGCTGCAGCAAAAACGCAACATAATTGCGCATCAGCCAGGCTGGATTCTCGAATTCGCTGGGATCTGCAAAGCAGTAGTAATAATGCTCCGCTTCCTGTTCATTAAACTGGCTTAAGGCAACGTTTAGGCTGCGCGTTTCCAAAACTCCTTCCGTCTCATTTGCATACAAAATGAAAAAGTTTTGCTGCTCCGCAGGCAACCCACGGATAGCGGCCGCAATAGCTTCACAATTGGGCAGCTCCTTCAGCCTTAAGGGTTTGCATTGCAGTTTTAAGAGTGGCGTCAAGGGACAGGGATAGGCAAACCAATAATAATAACTGTGGCACTTGAGATCCGCAAAAGAGAGAACAAAGAAACGGGTCAACAAACTAGCATTTTTCAGAACACGCCCACTGTTTATATCAGCCAGCAATTGTCTGCCTTCAGCAGCCAGCAGCGCCGTTTTGTCTAGCGCCTTGAACTCTTCAATGGTGTTTTTATTGTATATATTTCCAACGGCTGTGTGGCTGAATTTTGGTGGCTGAGCTGCGCTGTAAAACGATCAAATTATTAATTTGCTGCCATTGTCTTGTTAATATTTACCTGTTGTAAGCGCTATAGTCAACCTCCAGCAAACAGCCGGATGCCTTGCGATTGGTATAGTGTCCAAATATTGATCGTTCTGCATCTGAGAGGCGATCGTAATCCAATTTCAGCTCAGCCAATTTATGCCAGAATGTGGGTGACACAAATGATTCAAATGGCGCAAATTGTAGAATGGTGTCGCTCATTTTATTAACGTGTTACTAGGTTTTGAACAACACAACGCACAAGATAAACAAACAATGGACAACAAGAAGAAGCACGAGAATGAAACAATCAGCTGTCCGATAGACAATAGCTCTGCAGCGCCAAAGTGCTATGTTATCGATAGGCAAATTAAGTGATCGATTTTGGGATTCAAATGACTCGAATGAACGATAAGATTTAGTTCATCGTTCACTATGGTGACCTGGCGTCCAAGCAAAACTTTAAATTACCTTATTCATGGTCCATTATTTTTGACTTTGACTGTTAACAGTGAAGGTCGCCGGCTGGATCGGTATACGTCAATGTTTCTTGTTGTGAACGATTTTGGTTCAAGTGACTCGAATGAACGAGAAGATTTAGTTCATTCGTTCACTATAAAGAGTTAGTTCAATCGAACTAAGTCTGAACGATTGGTACAACTTTTCAACGATTCACACTCGCAGTGTTCGTTTTGCCATACACAAGGAAATTTAGTAATATTAGAGGTTAGTAAAATTTTTGGCTACTACTTATAATAAAAGGTAGAGAAAGTAGGCGTTGAGTGTTCAATATTGTAAAGTGCTTAACGTTTTTTTGAATTTAATTACAAAGTGAAACCTGAAAACACATTGAAAATATTTCATAGCCTCAAAGTTTTTTCCCCCATGTTTGAGAGAAAACGTACATTCGTATGTACATACATACATATGTACATAATACGCATACTTAAACGTCCTCGTTTCAATGCAAACAGCAAGTATTCCATGCTGAAATCAATAAAAGTGAAGTATGCAAAAAGTGTTAACCTCTTTTTCGTGTGAATTTGTATAAATTAAATGAAACAAAAATGAAAATGCGCTGCATAAAATTGACAAAGAGAACCAAAAATGATTCACTCGAAATACAAAGAAATATATGTACATATGTACATATGTATGTACATGCATATGTAGATAGATAGAGTGAGAAGAGCAGCAGCAACGTCAAGTGCCAGCAAACAAAATGGCGGCGGCACACAGCGGAAAAACTCAATGCTGTTGACGTTGCTGTGGTGCTGCTGCACGTTGCTATCTCTCTCTTCTCTCCTCTCGTGTTTTTCGATTCGTTTTCAATGCAGCTTCATTTTGATTTTCCGTGTATACGCTTTATATCTTCCGAACTCACACAAACCCATGCATACAAAATACGTGCCGTGCCGTATGTGTGTATAACATACATATGTACATACATACATATGTACTTAGCAAAATATGCACTTTGTACAATGCTCTGACGAAAGCATTGGTATAAAGAGAAAAACTAGTTGCAGGGCATGTTAGGAAGAGGCCGGGTTATGGGCGGGTCGTTCGGTTTGGGGTCAAATTGTGCACTCTTGAGAGTAATTCTAAGCAATTCCAAGGTACATGTTAATACCAATTCAATTTCTACACTGCCCACAACCGTTTCATAATGTGGGTGCGTGCCATTGGAAACGGCATTAAGTTTTCTCTAGTGGGGTTTACTTGACGCTTGTGCACGACTCACTCGAATTGAGGTCAAAATCATCCACAACTGGGTCTCGTTGTCGTTGGTATCGGTTACCGTCGGGCCAGAGACGGAGCCAGGTCGGGGTCGACTTTTGCGCTGCAACGCTTTGAGGGAGGCAAATATGCGCACTTTTTGGGGTGGTTTTACAGTTGGACACGTTGGGGAGTGTTTAGAAGACATTAAATTGCAAGCAGGCAACCAATACATACATACATACATGCATACATACATACATACATACATACATACATACATACAATGCAAAAGATTCTGAGGGTTGCTTTGGACGGGCAGCTTTTGATATGCATTTTAAAAAGCCAACAATTGCTCATTCCATGTACACACTCTGTACATAGAAGCGTACATACATACATAATGGAGTTGGCAAAACATCGATACTATTGTTAGAAGGAGCATCTATGTATATAAAATCGTAATTAACTCGATAGTGAATTAAAGCAAGTAGAAGACTTGTTAGGAAATTAAACATTATCGATCGTGAGATGAAATGACTATCGTTATCGGATGCCATCTCTAGTATATATGTATGTATGTATCTGCACATCGAAGTTTTGTTTTGTTTTTGTAGGCAAATTCAGCAAACTGCAAGCATTTAGCGAGCAAATGTGAGTCATGTCTGCTGCGAAATAATTTTATTTGTGCTAAGCGCGCTAATCAACAATGCGACGCACCCATCTAGTACACTTTTATTGGGGTCAAGAGACTTTAATTCGATGGCGCAGAACGCCAACAGAGACCAACAAAAGCTCTAGCAGAGGCCATAAACCTTCTCACACACATATACATATGTATATATATACATACATACGCATACAAATACAGGACACTGACACTGAGAAATTTTGTGCTTGTGCGCAGCAGCAGCGTCTAGCAAAATGAGTACATTTTGTAAATACATACAAACTTACACACGCACAGCCTATGCATACGTATGGGTGAGATACGTGAGCATCCACATCCCAGTTTTTTGATTTTTTTTTATATAGGAGTTTTTAATCTGCCAACGAAGCGCGCGCAAACAAAGAAAAATACAAACAAAGAACAAAAGCGAACAAACTGAAAATCAGTTTTTGCCCAGACAATTTGTGCACTTATTCAATTGAAGTGTATTAATATATGTATTTATAGAGGACCTTTCAAGTAATTTCATTTGCATATAATAAGTGCACTTTAACTGCGCATTATATATATGTACATACATATGTAATTGTACCACAAGACAACTGTCGCGCAGCTGTACATCAACTTACACACACACAATCATGCATCAATTTCCCCAAGCTGAGCGAGAACGCATTCGTTGTCTCGGCGTGTGTGTGTGCGACGTGTGTGGGGGAAAAGTGAAATAAACTTGAAGGTGTTTTGCGAGGTTATATTCATTAAAATTCCAGTTTTATACTTATATTGTACGTTAGTTTCTCATTGCCGTTGGCCGCCAATAGTGATTAAGCAAACAACCGTTATGTTAAGCATACTTGAAAGTTTAACCTGAAAAATCTCGAAAGTTGCTCAAAGTATGAGATATTTTGACCCGAAATGAGTGACCATTTCGCAGCTTTAAAACTTTCGGTTAAGGATCAGCTGTTTATGTTTAAAACAATGTATCAGAGAGTTGAATTTGAATGCACTCATTAGGTTTAGTATTGTATCTTATATATAATTTTGTAAAATAAATAAATAATTATTCCGAATTTGTACGAGTGCATTTCCTTAAATGTTCTGATATTTATTATTGCCGTCAAGACTATGTTGAATATCAATCTCAATGGAAACTACATTTATTTCCGCAAAATCATGGCGACAGTGAAAACCGGAACAGGCTCATAACTCTGTTGAGATTTCGAAACATTTGATTTGAATTGTATGAAAACAAAGGAGCACATTGTTTGAATACGTTTGAATTCCGTATAAATTCATAAATATTTACATATTTTGTTTACATATACAAATTCATACACATTTGTAATATTTTAGACTAACATTTCTTCCTTGGAGAAGCTTCCAAGTGTGAATGGTTTGTGATATTTATTTTCACCGAGCATTTTTACATTTTTTATTTCGACAAAACATTTCATTCAAAGTGAATACACGAGCGGAAGCGGAAGCTTTTGTAACAGCTGCTCGGAAGCTCAATTACTCATTGTAATTGATATTGGAAGAATAGAGAAGAGAGGAAAAAGGCATTTTAAAGAAAATACATTTATTTGAAGTGTAAGGATATTTTTTGGCCATCTGAATATCAGTTTTCATTTGCACATTTGTCAGTATCCTGTACGTATATTATACATATATACAATACATTGTCTTGTCTAGTTTTTGTTTTGTAACTTTTCACCATTCAAACTCATTTTTAATTAGTTTTTCGGCACGGCTTCTTTCTCAATCCACAGGATTCCTAAAAGCGTACGGCAAGCAACAACGGAGTACTGGCAATATCCGATTGGACAGGAATCTATATAACTACAAATTACGTAATAAACCGGAAGAGCGCACGCGGAAAAATAAAGGAAGACGCTAAATCGGAAAAGACTTGGGATAAAGCAACCAAAGGGAGCCCCATCAATTACAGCTATATATACATATACAGCTTTCTATATATATATATATATATACACATATATATCTCTATATTTTGTTCGTGTGTGCGTGTTTCTCTGTGTGCGTGTGTCTGTGTATACAAAATTTTTGTTTTGTTTCGCGTCTAGTGTTGACTAACGCATAGAGATCCACAAGAGAAGCACCGTAACAACTTAACAGAGCTTCCAAAGAGCGAAGCATATCCAAGAGAGACCGAGAGTGAGAAAGAGAGAGAGAGCGAGAGAGCATCACGGTGTTAAACGTGACGCTTGAGAAGGAAAGAATTTTTTCGCTCCCCAAGTCGATAAGGAAAAGTCATCACCATTCCACTATCAACGTACGACGCCGCTCCCCTTTTGCACACTTACGACGATAGTCCGCAACGTTGGGCTAACGGTACAAGCAACGGGCATCAGGCAGGCGTCATCATAGATCAGTTTCGGTGCGTAAAAACGATCACCATTGAGGGAGGGACCAGTACCGGTGACACGACGAGCATCGGCGGCGGCGGCGTCAACGATTTGCGACTGGTAATAACGGCCCAACAAAACGATATCATCGAGCGCAATTACGATCAATTGACCAATCGAGGCGGTGGAGGCGGAGGCGGCGGCGCCGTTTTAGGCGTCACCAGCAGCAGCGGCGGCGGCCAACAAACACCAACACCACCGACACCACAAGCGACAACGGCGTCGACTGGACAGAAGACCCTGCTCAATACCAGTCCCAATCTCCTACCGATAACGACAGCAACCGATACCTTTAACAATCTCAAAAATCTGGTTAAAATCGATAAAGGTTCCACGACGCCATCAAATCACATTGGCAACTATCGCGCCAAGTCGGGAGGCAACAACAACAGTAACGAATCCTTGTTGGGTCCTCGCAACGGCAGTCGTCAGTCAGGCGCATCTGGTGCAGGAGCTGGAGTTGGTGTAGGTGCATCATCATCATCATCGATCGGAGGAGGTGCAGGAGGATCTATTGGTGGCCCAAGCGGACACTATTCCACTGGCTATAATAAAAATTCCGTCAAAATTCGTCAACACGATTCAGAGCTAAGCCCAAGACCTCGGCGATCATATCAAAACGATACGTCGTCGTCGCGTTACTATAACAAAAATAGTGACATTTTGGGTACAAGCGGCAATAACAACAACAACATCAACGGCAATCAGTCAACGCTGAATAACAACATCAGCAACAACACTGATAGCTCCTATAACGGCAACAGTGGTAGTCTTGGAGTACATCGTGGTAGTCGCAATAACTATCACACGAACTCCGATGGCGGCAGCTACAATCGCAGTCTAAACTCAAATACGGGCAGCAGCTATCGCTCCCAACAACAACAACATCATAGCAACAGCTCACGCTACGAGACGGTCAATGGCAATGGCAACAACATCAGCAGCAGCAGCAGCGGACATCAGCAGCAGCAGCAACGTCACTACGGCAGCAGCAGCAGCAACAACTCGGCGTCCAATCCAAACAAATCAAACTACGCAACGCAACGTGCCGGGCAGCATGATGGCAATCCAGGTCACAGTCTGAGTGGTCGCTATCGCGACGATTATACCAGCAATAGGGACAGAGACAGCTACAGGGAGCGGGACAGGGATAGCTACGCGGAGGAGTCGTCGGGACATCGTTATCAAAGCAACAACAGCAGCAGCAGTCTTGAGCGCAACAACGGACACAATCGCTACAATAATCGTGGCAACAGCAACGAGGAACGCTACGAGCGTTGCTCAAGGAATGCTGTTTTGAATCAAAATCAGCCACAACAACAACAGCAGCAGCCACAACAGCAGCAGCAACAGTTTGCGGCCAAGTCAGCAACACCACCACCACAAGCAGCAGCAGCAGCAGTTGCCCCACAACAACAACAGCAACAACAACACCAGCAACAGCCTGTTACTGGACGCTGGATACCACCATCGTTGCGTCCACAGCATGGACTCACCCAGAGCGAGAAAAATGATGCAGTCTTTCGACGTGTGCGTGGCATTTTGAACAAATTGACGCCGGAGAAGTTTCAGGAGCTGAGCGATGAATTGCTAAAGCTTGATTTAAATTCAATTGTCATACTTAATGGAGTTATTCTACTGATATTCGATAAAGCGTTGGACGAGCCAAAGTACTCGTCTATGTATGCACAGCTGTGCAAGCGTCTCTCCGAGGAAGCGCCCTCATTTGAAAAGGATCCAAACAATTCGTGCACCTTTCTGCGTCTTCTGATTGCCGTCTGTCGGGATAAGTTTAACAATCGTTTGAAGCGTGACGAGGCCAACGATAATCGTCCACCGCCCGAGAATGAGGCCGACGAGGAGGAGCGACGCCATTTGGCTAAACAGCGCATGCTGGGCAATGTCAAGTTCATTGGGGAGCTCAATAAGCTGGATATGCTGTCAAAGAATGTATTGCATGCCTGCATTATGGAGCTATTGGATAAGAAAAAGAAGCGTACGGCCGGTGCGCAGGAAATGTGCGAGGACATGGAATGCCTGGCTCAATTGCTCAAGACTTGCGGCAAGAATTTGGATTCAGAACAGGGCAAAGAGCTGATGAACCAGTACTTTGAGACGTTGGAACGTCGTTCAAAGTCAACTGAATATCCACCAAGGATACGCTTCATGCTAAAGGATGTCATCGAGCTACGCCAGAATCACTGGATATCCCGCAAAATCGGCGGCAGCTCCGACGGACCCGTCCCCATAAAGCAAATACGCTCGGACGATGACTCAATCATACGCACTCCATTCGCCAATCGTAATCGCGATATGCGCAACAATGACCGCGATGTCGATAACTGGATGAATCGATTCCAACTCCATCTACAGCCCGGCGGCTACAATGACATGTTTAGCGGACTTAGTGTCACTGGATCATCGCCCATCGTATCGCCGTAAGTAGTATACATGTCTATACCATTATTGAAAGGATTACTTAAGTAGTTACTGTAGTTAGTTATAGCCGATTTCCACCACGGTGCGTTTGTCATCGAATCCATATGGATTCTGACAAGCGATATTGTGAAGGGTTGGGCTGGAGGCTTTAGAAGGTTGGGAAACGAAGACTAAGAGGCTCAGGCCGTTCGACACGCTCCAAGAGCTTATTAAATAGGGATTTAAGGAACAATTTAAGAGCTAATTTCAGATTTTTATTTTATAAAAACAATATAAATATTTACATATTAGTACCAATTGCCTAATAATTTCAATTAATATTAATATTTCATAAGTTAAATGGATGTAAAAGTGATGAAAGGATGTACTAAAACTGTGCAAATGTATGTAAAAGACAGAATGAGACATCTTCGACCCCATAATTTAGGGTGAAGTGTAATCCGTTTTACAGATTTTAACTCATTAGCTCTCGTAGGTCACAATACTTCATTTACTGAATTAGAAAGTGAAGAGAAGGCATACAAACTATATGATTTATTTAGAGTACTTTGAAATATCCAAAGCATTCAATGCTAACCTTTTGTTTCACCCATAGTTTTGCAACTAGCGCGAACAACCGCGACCGGGATCGTGATCGCGACAATCGCCAGTACAACAATCGGGATCGCAATCGTGACCAGGGCGGCAACAGCGGCGGCGGCGGTGGCGGCAATTATAACAATCGCTATAACAACAAGCACAGCAACCAGAATGGCGGTGGCAACGGAGGTGGCGGCAATCGGGAGGATTCACGCGGCGGCAACGGAGGCGGCGGCGGCTCGCACAGGAACAACGATCGTAACAATGACGGGCAGTACGGCGGCAATCAGATGCTTTTAGGCAGCAAAGAGTTGGCACCGCGTTTCAAGCGCAATTTGATAACGACCAATCAGGATGCGGTCGAGAATTTACAGATGCGACCGGCGGCCAACTCGTTGCTGTTCCGTGCAGCCTCACAGAATCAGAAATTCCCGGCCACGCTGCCCATATCGACGCCGCCCAATGGCAATTCGTCGCAACAGCAAACAACGCAGCTGTCCAACTCGCATTATCCGCTGCTGGGCACACCCACATCGCATCTGATGAACCAACAGGGGCGCCCCTCATCCACACCATCGGCCGAGTATGGCGGCGAGAATCGCACGCTGCTGCACAGCGCTCAACAACAGGCGGAGAAGAGCCTCAAGGCGACATCATCATCGCCCAACTTTGGCACAACCGGACAGGCCCCAGGAGGCGAGTATAACGCTGAGAGGAAGACAACAACCAGTGAGGGCAAAGATCAGCAGGGTAGCGGCAAGAACGGCTCCGTAGAGCGACCCACAACACCCGCTGGCTCTGGTAATGGCTCTGCTTCCGGTTCCGGCTGTGGCTCCAACAACAGGCAGCAGAAAAAGGACAAGGGACCCAGCAAAGAGGAGCAGGCCAAGAAGGCCTTTACCTACTTCAAAGAGAAATTCTACTACGATCAACAAAATGATGATGATTTAATTGAAGAAACCGAAGAAACGGCTGAGAACCCAACTCCAGATCAATTTACAGAACTCGTTGATGGTTTCCTTGAGCTGAAACTGCCGGAGAAAACGTTGAAGGATGTCTGCCTCAATTTGCTAATGGATGTGTTGGACCGTGTGAACGATGTTTACTTGGAGCGTGTCGTACGCTTCCTGCAGACACTGCGCAAACAGTCCAGCATTAAGCCGAATATCATTGTTGAAATCTTCAAGCAGCTGGTTAACAAGATGAACGAACGGGAGGCGCTCAATCCACGCATAACAGCTCTGGTGGCGTCTGTACTGAGCAAAACGGTTTGTGAGCCGGCTCTGATTAAGTTGAATGACGTTGCGAACTATACGGACAACGGTCAGCATTATCCACTATTTTTGCTGGTGCTGCAGCAGCTGCACAAGACCATTGGCAAGGATTTGCTGGAGGAGAAGTTCCGGGCCAGCAAAATAGATTTAATGAACAGCTTGTCGGAGGTGGATCGCAACAAGGAGCGTTTGGCTGAAATACTGGAGGATCGACAGCTGTCGTTCCTCTATCCATTGCTCAAGGTGCAGGCGGAGATGCTGAAGCAGCTGCAAAGTGATCCAAATCCAACAAATTTCTACAAATGGGTCAAATCGAATGTGGATAACAAGTACTACAAGGATCCAGGCTTCATACAAGCCCTAATGACTGTTGTCGTCAAATATATAACCAAGGACACGACTCTGGCCAGCACTATAGATCCCAAGGAGCATCCAGAAAAGGCGCTCACTCAAAAAGAGCAGGCCATGCTGGAAACCTATAGTCAAATGCTGCAGACCTTCCTTGGCCAAAACGAGCTGCAATTGATGGCTCTCTATGCACTGCAGCTTTTCTGCTACAACGAGAACTTCCCCAAGGGTAAGTCACATTTATCTGAATCTATCAAGTTCTCTATATTCAATATAAATTCTTTGATCATTTAGGCATGCTTTGTCGCTGGTTCAAATATCTATATGATTCCGAAATAATCGAGGAGGAAGCATTCGTTTTGTGGAAGGAGGAGATTTCCGACAAATATCCGGGCAAAGGCTCAGCTTTGTTCCAAGTGAATGCCTGGTTGACTTGGCTACAAGAAGCTGAATCTGAGGACGATGAGGATTAAACGCCCAAATAACCAACCACTATATATGTATATCACTTCTATATATTTATTCGCAAACAACAAAAAAAAAATGAGAAAAAACAAAAAAAAAATAACCTTTAAAAACCAAACAAAAAACCCAACATCAATACAACATTATAACAAGATGAAAGTTGAAATCGCGGTTGCAAATGTTAGTCAAATTATAGTAGAAAAAAAGCTACAAGTTAATCCAAATTATTTGATATTCATTCAAGTTCAAGCAACTTAAATATTTAATCACCAATAAATAAAACGGCAATAGACGCAAACGTAATAAACATTATAATATTTATCTCAACTAAATACGAATAGCGATTGTAAAAGGATTCTAATAAATGTGAATTTCAGTCGACACGCAAACAGGAAACAAAACAGCAAAGAACAAACATGCACACATTATATACGATATATACTACAATATATTAATTAGTGAATTGAACTTCATTTCTTATAATTGAACCGGAACTGAGCTTTTAATCGAATTGTTCTCCTTTTTTTTAAAATATATATAAATTCCCTTTTTGCACTCGCACAACCCTGAATCACGTATTTATTAAGTAGTTCAAATCAGATTGATGACAACGCATCGTATATCAAAGGATCATAAGAAGAATCTGCTTCATTAAATAACCCATAAGTGTACTCTGCAAGGGCTCAATTATATCTGAGCTAGCATCGAAATCGTAATATGTATGTATTTTAACACAAATCAAAAAAAAAAACAAAAAATTTCGCCAACATTTAATACAGCCTTAATAAATGAAAAGAACACTGCGAACGGCGAACATTCTTGTGTATCAATGGGGTGGGCCGAATGAGTTATAAAAATCTAAAAAAAAAAAAAGTCTTTACTGATTATATCACAACCGATTGCTATAGTTTTAAATGTCACTTAATTCTGATTCGCTGACAGACATGTCTCTGAACGATTATTGAAAAGCTCACTTTTAAATACCTCCTTTCCACACCTCCGCAAATCGATGAAGATTTATAACAATCTTGAAGTAAGGCTTTGATTTTCGGCAACGATGGCTTATCCTTGATCGGATATACTGAAAAACTGATAATAAACACTGAAGTTATTCAAAAAACTATTTTCAAAACTGCTTGATAAGTATGAGTGTGCTTTGACCTGGGTACAGGGTGTCTCGTAGTCGATTAGAGCATTCATTCTTGTTGTGATTCAATAAATATTGAGTGCAATTTCCAAATCACAATTTCACTCAGGTAAAAATCATTTTTGAATTTGGCGACCTGCTTTTTGCGTTTTACACCACTGTGCTTAATGCTGCTTTGCAACCGTGAGCTATTACGCTCTTTTGCAACACTGCGACCAAACAAATAGTGTCATTTCATTCTAGTTCCCACCATTATTTTATAATTAAAAACAAATGGAATCCTGTGCAGCTATACAAAATGGAGTTGGCGATGCCGCCAAAGTGCAGCAATTGCCATCAGCTGGCTTGGAGGCCTTCACATCGCACGTGGCCCATCTGGACTTGGGTTCAGTGCAGTGCGTACTGCGCATCCTTAAGATGAACGGCAGCACAATGCTCTGCATCAGTGGCAAGGACTCGGATCGCTTGGATCAGTTTGCTCTGGCCATGCCCGCGCGTGCACCCAGCAAACAGATTGTGGGCACCACATTTATTGGGGAGGCGGGCATATCCGACTCCCTGGTGCTGGCCAGAAAGCTGAGCGCGCGCTACAACCGCCAGTTCTATGTGAGCTTGAATCTGGAAATGGACACCATGGCGCGTAAACTATTTGAGGACGCGCTGGTCAGCTACATGCAGAGCAATCTGAAGCTGTTTGTTTGATAGTATACTAATTATTATATACGTATAACAATAATTGTGATTAAAGCATTTAGAGCAAACGCCAGAGCTTGGTTTCTCGTGTCTATAAATGCCGGAGAGGGTCTTGCGGTCGAATGGTGAGCTCCGCTCTCTCAAAACCCAAGCGAATATATTGTGCTCAAGGCTTTTAAATGATACTATTTATATAAAGGTAACAAAATTTCATATTTATTTATGGCCTGCCCTCTCATATGCATGCGGCTCTGGGCACTGTCACACGCCGTGTGGGTCAACGCTATGCGTTTATTTTGGTTCAGGGACCCCACGGACAACACTCCAGACTTCCAGCTCCAATCCGCAGCCAGCGCCAGCTCAGACAGCATCGGGGACAGTTCGAAATGCATCACAAGTTCAAAACGTGCGCAGTAATAAGACAAATTTGAAATGATACATAAAGTTTCAATAGTTTTCTAATAAAGTAAACCCGCGTTTAACAAAGGTGCGTGTTTGACTAAGATCACTCGATATAGGTGTGTTGCCCCCCCCCCCCCCCCCCCACCCTCCATAATTCCACACGTTTTGGAACCGCCTTATCACCTTTTATGTCAATATCAAAGTGGCCTTCGTTTGCCCCCACCCAAAAATCGTTTAATGTCTGGTTGATAACTTTTGTGCGCGTGTTTGAACATTTTCCAAATGCAATTGGAAAGCAGATTGCAGCAGTTTCTTTGTCTGCGCAGAGCATTATTGGCTTAAGTGCTCAAAGATCGTTTACAGAATTTTAGGAAATGTATAGAAGAATGTTGGTTTTACAATTTTTAAGAAATTATCAAGAAATGTAGGAGACGTTTCCGAACCTATAAGTTATACATATTCTTGATCAGCATTCGTCTGCTTCTATATAAAGTAGTCTCGCAGTTCTTAAGCAATAAGAAAGTTAAGTTTTAAACACCACAGAAGATCTACCCCGTCGACTACCAACTCCCTTAACTTTATCAAAACTTAACCGATTCCATACGGAATGTCATGGTCATGTTTTGTTCTCTAAAATGACTTGGCATTGCAATTTTATTCATATTCCAAAAAATATATATATTTTGAAAAACAACTTGGAATTTAAATAAAATTTTATTTTTTTTTTTAAATTTTAATATTTTACATGATTTTGTTTTTTTTTTAAGTTGACAAGCGTAATCCCTTACATATTTTCAAAAATTTATAGTTTGATAAATTTAAAATCTCGAATTTGAACTTTTAATCGATTGCGAGCTTCAAAGTTAGAATAAAACGGTATTTCAAAATTTGGTCTTAGAAAGTTAATTTTCCTACCAAAATTCATGCTAAAAATTAAAAAAATTTCGACTTGCAAAGTTTTAAAAACCACAATAGCTCTACCTGCCAGATTACAAATTACCATAAATTTGTAAAAACTTAAACGATTTCCATACTCAATATCTTTTTGATCAAGTTTTGTATTCTTAATTGACTTGACATTTCAATTTTATTCATATTCCAAAGTAAAATGTCTGAGATATTTAGCAATATAAATTTTGGGATCTGCATTACTTGAGCTTCCTGTTTCTTATGGTGGAAACTTTTGGTATGTTACAATTTATGGCAAAAGAAATTAATAAATTTGTGTACTCTAATAATAGCTGTCTAGACGAGATATTGTCAGCAGTATCAGGCACAATAAAATAATAGCAATAGCAGCAACAGCAACCTGTATTAATAGCGCCTAGCACCAAATACGGGTATGGTACGGCCGGAAGGTCTACGGAGCTGGGAGCTGCCCAAAAGTCTGGAATGATATTTCATTTTAGCTCGTTTTTTTTTTGACTAGCTCATTTGTGATATCAAACCGTCTGCTGATTGAATGATTAGGCAAAAAATATTGTTTTGGGAAGGACGATGTCTGGAATCGTTGAACTTTCGAGGAGCTGCCTGCACTCGAAGCGGATGATTGTGATCCGCACTCATCTAAGGGTGGAGGCGTGCCTGGACTTTGGACGTCTGTTGTTGACCACCAACACAGTGATAGGACGCCGTCGCCAGCCATTGCAATTAGCCATTGAGAGTTCGCTGCTATCAGCAGTCGACGCGTCGTCCGACTCCCAGTGGGTTCCATAGTCTCGACAAGATAACCGAAAGAAGACTTTCCGACTTTTCCTCAGCTGTGTTGCCTTGATATACCCGAAACCGTAAACAAAGCCGAGCCGAGTCGAGCCCGTCTTGAGCGCACGCCCCAATGTTTCGAGGCACAATCCGCAATCCCCAATCCTGCTTATCACCCCAGTTGCCACCTTTGCCAGCCAGCCAGACCCCAAGCTTATCAGCTCGAGTATGTTGTTAATTTGATAGAAATATTGAAGATCATTATATGACAGTTCGGCATTACCGGTTCCAACCGGTTATTGTGTATTACTTGCATTATTAATTGGCGCATTTACTGCGGATTGTGTTTTATTTTCATTTATACCCTGCAGGGGTTATTATAGTTTTGACAGGAAATGTGTAACACATTTCCGACTTCATAAAGTATGTGCTTTTGATCGGAACGGGAAGTCGATATCTTCGATAATCACACGCCTCTTCCTGAAACTAGACTCTCAGTTGTAAAGCTAGCTTGATAAAACTTGTTAAAAAAGCTTCCCTTTTTGCATTTAGAATGTATACTTATATGTCAGAACTAGACGGATCAAATCACTATATCACATAGGAGCGAAGGGTCAAAACATTTGTATGAAATTCGGTTTTCTTTTTACATTTATGTTTGACCAAAAACAATCTAAGTAATAATAATATCCTTGGTCAAATTTTTATTATGAACAGGTCAAGTGTGATAACTTGTGTGAAAAACTTGTGTATTTCTAAAAATATATCGCCCAAATTTCCGATATTATATGTGTAGTTCTGTCTTATATGGTTTTAACTTTCGTAAAATTGAAAACCCGATCATATGTACTATCAACAACTCGTTAGATTAAGAACATTTTTGGTTACATTGAGATATTTTTGCCATAATAATTATACGAAACAGTCGAAAGACAATTGCCATAGTAGTAGTTGGGTATGGTGAACAACTTTGTCTTAAAATGGTTCAAGTATGTAGTATACATTCTATTTTCCCATATAGTTCTTGAACAACTTTATACTTACACGGCTTACTAACTGAAAAGATTTTCTAGTTAAGATTCGAAGTCTTATGCTCTCCTAGGATCAACTTAATAAGCATCCCCGGCGAGGGTATTAAGTCTTTGGCGCCCCAAAGAAGACGGGTTTCTTTTTGTTTTTATTTACTACGGGAATTTTGAAAAGCCGCTAGCGTTCACCTCCAAAAGATTTCTGTCGCTGCTGTTCTAGGCTAATCAGAGCCGATTAATCTCTGGACTGGACTTGGGATTGCTAGTGGGAATGAATATGCGAGTGGGAATCTAGAAAGCGACAGGCGACTATGTTTGGGGACAGCTGAGCTCATTTTATGTATATATTGGAGGCAATTTGCGGTTATCAGTCGACGCTCGCGTCATACAAAGTTCAGTTTTTAATGTTTTCATTTTATTTCTGGGGAGACAGAAAATCCGGATTTCTATTATGTTTGTAATTTTATAGTAGTATGACAAGCGCATGATCAGCAATTAATCTGGGTCACTTTTTTCGTTGCGAGAGAGCAGACTCCTTGATCAAAAGACAATAAACCGGAACTGGCGCTTTCTATACGATGACGGGACTGTACTTCAAGCCTGGAAAGGGGAAATGATAATCCCATGGGCGATTTCCCGACAGGTCCTATCTACAAATGAAGCGCACCTGCTGCACTCAGACTTATTTGATAGGATCTGATGTCATATTTCTGAGAATTGCTTTATGTAATGCGGGTTTGAAGACCCCCCGATTGGGTATTTGAGCCGTGGGGGGGTGGAACAGGAACGTGCGGAGTGGCATATAAATGTGAATCATTTCCTATAGATATGGCCAGAATGCGTCGCGTTTAACTGATAAGGTTAGCCACGCAGCAGAGATATCGCTACCCCCAGCCCTGTTGCCCCCTTGGCCTTCGCCCTTCAATGCATAAGGTAAACACAGACGAAAAACGTTTCTGTTGGTCATTTTGATAAGATGGCAAATGTTGCCGCCCAAAAGTAACAGCGTCATTCTCGGCGTTTCGGAGAAAGATACGGAAGGCATTCAGCTACGTTGTTGACTTGGCTTGGCGCTTGATAGCACCCGACGACTGCGTCGGCGTCGGCGTGAGCGACAGCGTCGACTTCGGCACACACACGTAACACGGTCACAGCTGGAGGGGATTTCACTTTGGCCCCAGAGCCCCTTGCCCAGATTTCTGGGTACGAAGTGCAATCCCAGCCGCAGCGACTGCCGATAGCGCCTGGCCCCCCCAAGAGCGGCTGCTTCGTTCTGCTGATCATTGGCCGCACACATGCAAACGGGCAAACAGGCAAACAGGCGGCTAGACCGATTTTCCACTTGTGCGTTGCCTGATAAGCCCAGCACCACCCAACCCCACCCCACTCTCCTTACCCTGTCACTCACTTCTGCGAACAGACGGTATTTCGCTCACGTACTTACGGTGTGCTCTTGTCCCAGTTACGCCCCACGGAACCTCCCAAACTATTTTCATATACTTATGTATTTTCGCTGTACCGATATTTTTCGGTGTTTCCAAACAAAATTTCAGATAAAATCATTAAAACTAACATTCTTGAGATTCCTTTACATACGCAACATTTTAACAAACAAAAATAATAATATTAAGTTAAAAGACTAATCAGTTTTATTATTAAAACCGCAAAATTATGGATATATGGATATAGGTTATGGATATAGTACGATAGTACAGATATAATAATAGAAATGCGAATTATAAAAAAATATATATAAGAAAAAGACTACCTGAAATCGGTTCTTGGAATTTTCTATCTGTGGTGGGCCTCAACGACATATATGTATGTATACCAAAAGACTTATTTGGCGATATTTAGAGACAAGACATAGTCAAAAAATCGTTCGTTTTACACCTAAACGCCCTTTAGGACTCTACAAATTCAAGCCTATTCCAATAAGACTATACACAACCCTTGCGAAACGTCCGCTAAAGTGAAAGTTTAGCGTACGTTCCATTGAAAATTCTAGAAACAGTCACTCTCAAATATATCGATACTTGTCGACAGTATCGATATTTGAACAACAGCCCGACCCCGTTACCATAAGAGCTTGTTATCATTGGTTGTTGTTTTTTATATTGTCACGTCACACGCAACTAACTTGGTCTATTGGAGTTGGCTCGGAAGTCCGCCGGTGCGGCCCCAGCTCGCCCACTCTGCGTCCCCCCCTGGGGCCTGTCTGGGTGCGCAGCCTTCGGGGCTGATAAGCGCTTGGCGCAGTCTCGTTATCGCGAATAAACTTTCAATAATACACGAATGTCTGCAGGCGAGCAGCTCATTCGTTTGGCAATCGCACTGGCGAACGCTTCGCACAAGCAAATAAAAACAGAAATAGAAACAGAAACTGAAACCGAAACTTAAACAGAAACCGAGCCAGATTAACACTACGCTCAGATCCTATAAGCAACTAAACTATATAATGGATATATTAGTACAAAGTCCAATCTTCTGCCCCAGCAGCGAGTATTACGAGTCGCCGCCGATTGGATACTACACGCCGTACCACACGCCGCCGTACATAACACAGACACAGACACAACCACACACAGGACCTGCCAGCTGGCTGGGCGAGCAGCAGTTGCCGCAGATGCAGTACCTCAGGTTTCCCACACCGCCCATAACACCGCCCCGCGCCGTAGCGGTGCCTCTGCCAGCTGCACCACACTCGGAGTCCAGCTTTAGCCCGCGCACACAGTCCGTCATTATGAAGTGCATTAAGAGCTCCGGTTCCGGCTCCGGTTCGGGCTCAGGCTCAGGCTCTCGCTCGCCAGCGGAGTCATGCAGCGAGCACAGCAGCAGCAGCAGCAGCGAGTGCGACTTTATATGCAATTGGCAGGATTGCGGCAGGTGGGTTTCAGCAATTTGTAGCATAGTGTTAATAATTAACAGAGATGGGATCAGGATAGAAAATTCGATTTGATCCTGGACGTCCAAAAAACCTTCCTTTGCCGGAGTTTATTTAAAATATCCTGCGTGGTTTGCCGTCCCAATCCCATCTCTAATCTTTGTACTAATTTAGATCTAAAGATCCAATAAATAAGCTATAAACTAATCTTTTTCTTTCCATTGCAGAGTCTTTGAATCCTTGGAGGCGCTGGCTGGACATGTTACCCTACGTCATGCCATTGCTTCGGTGCTGGATGGACTCTACTATTGTCGCTGGGGCGGCTGTCAGCGTAGCGAGCGCGGCTTTAACGCACGCTACAAGATGCTGGTCCATGTCAGGACCCATACCAAGGAGAAGCCCCATCGTTGTCATCTGTGCGATAAGTCCTTCTCGCGTGCCGAAAATCTCAAGATACACATACGCTCCCATTCGGGCGAGAAGCCATACAAGTGCCACTTTGAGGGCTGCCAGAAGGCCTACTCCAACTCATCGGATCGCTTCAAGCACACCCGCACGCACTCCATGGAAAAGCCATACATGTGCAAGGTGCCAGGCTGCCAGAAACGCTACACGGATCCCTCGTCGCTGCGCAAGCATGTCAAGACCTTCAAGCATAGCATACAGCTGATTGCCAGCCAAAGCTCCACCTGTCTGCTGGATGCCACCGATTCGCCCTATCCAACATGCCTGCCATTGCCCCTGTCTGCGCCCGTAACTGTCACCGTCCCACTGCCCGCTGCTTGCGTCGAGTCCTCCCCGCGCACTCGCTACTATTTGGATATGGCGGAGAGCGAGAACGTGGCCAGCGATTACACGCTGAGACCCAAGCACGATAGCGAGTATCCATCTCCCGACTATTGGCTAAACTCGCGGGAGCACAGCTATCGCTATCTGCACAGCGAAGACTTTTCAATGGATATGGATCTGGACACGCCCACGCCGCTTGATCTGCGCGTGCATAGAAGCTGAACCCCGTTTTGCATCTGCCCCTGCTATCCCCTCTAGTCATCAGGCTAAAACTAGCTCTTGTCATTAACTTTAGATTATTGTTTAGTTTTCAATAAAGACTGTCGAATGTTAATTATGTTAATCCAGATTTCTGGTCATATATCATTAATAGTCGAATTGCAAATAAAATGTCAGCTAGCAAATGAATATAAATAGCTGAAGCTTAAACTAGACATGGAAATTATAGTTCTAAAAAATTGCTAGGCAATTCATCTCTTCAATTTCGTTACGAATGGCATTTAAAAGTTGGCGCCGCCAAATAACGTAAGCAAATAGTGTTGCGAAAGTGGAAAAAAGCTCAGTTTTGTAAGTTATCGATTAACGATATATCTCCGTCTGTTGTCCCAATTCAAATAAGAATCTGTGATTTGCTCAAATTAAAATATTGATTTACTTTATTGACGTAAATGCGCATCTAGAAGAATTTTTACAACAGTGTTAATAATAGATTCCACCTTTTACAGATTATAGGAATGTTAGCTTAACTAATTCTACTACTCGTTTCCACACATAAACAACAAGCAAATGGTAAAATAAATAAATAGCAAAACTATTTCACACATTAAACACAATAGTTAATACACACTTTTGAAGTCGTATTCCCACATGCAACATACTTGGGCTTCTTAAAAGAAATTGTCATTTGTCAGCATAAAGATATAAGGAAACAATAAAGTTGTTATTATTATCTGAAGTTACTGAGCATTCAAATTTATAGACTCGAATAACGACGGTATAAATAGCACATTCTGTGCATGTATTTTTTTTTTTTTTTTTTTTTTGTACATAAATACATTCAATATGTATGTATGTACGTGCACAGAGCAGCAATCACTTGGCCTATCAATGCTGGTGGCCATCCCCCAGGTTCCATAATAAGTATATACCTAAGTTAGTAAGCAAAGCTGTGTGGGCAGCCATTTACAATTACGCCCTGAAGAATCTTACAACTCGTACAATATATTGTCGGCAAATCGGGCACTCGTTAAGCACTTTTCCACAGTTGGTGCAGGTCGCCATGTGGCCGCATTCCAGAAATACGCACTCAATGGGCGCATCCATGCATATCTTACACAGCTCATCAGTGGGAAGTTTCTCAACAGCTGTAAAAAGAACATAATATTGTATATGTTGTGCTTGGTTAATAGCAATTAAGACATGCCTGGCGCTGTGCGCATGGTTTTCCATAGCCTGCTAACACGATCGAGCAGTTCCTGTTTCTCACAGCAGCCTTTGAAGTCAACGCGATGCAACATCAGCACTTCCTTTAACTGTTTCACCGTCAAATTCTCCAAGTCTTTTCTGTGGGAGCATATAAAAAGCATATGTTAAAAAGATCATTAGCAATTTACCAGTTTAAAGTTGAATTGAAGTTCAATTGTTAAGTCTTTCTTGCTAGTTTGTTCATTTTGTTCATTTGATGCGTCTGCCTGTTCTTTCTGTACATTTAAGACATATTTTCAAGCATTATAGATTATATCATATATGCTAATTTAGTTGTAAAATATAGAGGTTGTCGAACTCAAACTGGAAAATGAAAAAAAACAATGCTAAAAGGTTGGAAACAGAACGAACCATAAACGGGCTAAGAGTCTGACTAAAACGAAGGACAATCGTTTAATAAGTTTAGTAAGTAGTTAGCTCGAACTCATTCTAAAGGGCAATTTACTTACGGGTCCTCAAAGTCTTCCAAGTTAACGAAGCGTGAATCAAAGCAGTTGGCGGGCTCATAGCCGAGCGGCGCTGCATACACATGAATACCCTCGTCATCATCCCAATGATAGGCATTGTCATCCTGCGTGGGTGAGAACTCAATAGTCGGTGTTATAGGCATGCCAGAACCACCGCCAGCCGCAATGCTGCCCACGTCTGCACCGCTCAGCGGCGAAACGAGATGACTGTCTGCTTCGGAGCAATCCATGGATTTTGTGCGCTGCTCCAGATAGGTGAGAAACTCTTGCAGCTCTCGCTTGATGTCCTCCTCGGACATTTGCGAGTTCTCCAAATGTCTGCGCATCTTTTCCACATGACGGCGTATATTTGTTTTGGTTTTGCCACAGCGCTGACAGCTGCTGGGCGTTGGTTCCGGCTCGGGCTGTTCACTTAATGTGCTCAACGGTGGCCCGCTGGCCGCCACGGGCGAATCATCATCGCTGGATTGATGACGACGATTATGAAGGTAGCCCTCTGAGCGACGCCTGGTGACCTTTTTTATGCGCTGCGGTGCCTGAGGCACTGTGACAGTGCGCTGCTCTATGTTTGGCGTTTCACCAGGCTCATTGCGCAGCGTCACCTCCAGAATCTCTTCAGTAGCTGCGCCAGCGGGTGCGGGCGTTGTATGCAACATCATTTGTCTGCTGCTGCTTGGGGCAGTTGGTTCGAGCACTTGCCACTGATCCAAATTGCTGCTATTGGTATCTGTTGCCGCTTTACTTTCATCGGAAATGCCACCAATGGCGCCCAGCTCCTCGAAACTGGACTGCGATGAGCCGTCTGCACCACAAGCGTCCACTTTGGAGTCAAGTGAGCCCTGCTTCGAGTGGCCTGGACTGGTGTTTGCTGTTGTTGATGTATTGGTTGCTGTAGTTGTTGTTGTTGCCACGCCCAAACCCGCCGAGCTGGCCAACAAGTGCGGCCTGCCTAGGCTAGCCTGACCGGCGCTGTTCTCGCTGTTCTTTAGCGATGTGCGCTCACTAAATGTGGTTATTATTTCATCATCCGAGCACTCGCACTCGGAGTTATCATGCTCCACATCGTGTGGCAGCCTGGCAGCTGCTCTAGCAGGCGCTGTGTCCGATCTGCGCTCCTGTGTCGCTGTTGGCGATGTTGTGTTCCCCGATGAGGTCGACGGACTGACATGCACGTGAGCAGTTTCCGTTGAGTTGCTGCTGGGTGTGGTTGCGTTCTGTGCATTGACTGCACTTGCGTACGTTGGTATCTCCCGTGTGGACACGCGTGGCTGCTCGAAGATGTGCGTGGGTGGCGACGGCGGCGGCGACGAAGGTGGCATTCCACCATTATCGTGGCTTGCTTGACGACAGCTTTCCGTTGTTGATTTATCAGCGGATTTAGTGTCAAACGACGCAAAGGAATCACTAATATTATCACTCAGATTGGTGAAAAAATTTTGGCACGTTTGCTTAAGACTATCCATTGGATTGGCTTGGCCACGTCCAGGACTATTATTGGGCGGCCGGCCCGCATTACCATCCGCCTCGGCGACATGTGTCAGCACCAGGCCCACCAGTTCCTCCTTCTCTGCAATGACAAGCCACAAAACTAGCTAGAACAGCTGACTTTACTGATCAATACGACAATGACTCACCAAGGCAGCCCTCTGTGGAAATGTGTTTTGATTGCAAATAAAATATTAAATCTTTCGGCTTCAGTTTCAATAAATCTGGACCCAACAGCGGACGTCGAGCAAATATTGAACAGCGCTGGCAGCGCCGCGCTGAAGTCGCCGTCAGGCAGTTGTTGCAGTAATAGCGCCTGTGAAAACAAATATTTATTATTAATATTAACGCACAAGAGCTGAAAAACAATTGCTACTAGTAAGGTATCGATACTATCGATATGCATGTAGTTGTTTTGGTTTGGAGACCGTCAATACTCTTGTTCTTTTAAACTATCAAAACTATCGCTGGTGGAACTATCGACAGTTTATCATCACTATTCTAGTTGTTTTTTTTTTTGTATTTCGCTTACCTGCAGTCAAAACAGCTACGTTTGCGGCGAAATACCGTAAATTCCACTCCACAACTCTCACAGGGCATGTTGTCTGATGTCCTTTCGATCGACCGATTCCGTTTCCGTTTGCTTATCCTTGCCCTTCGCTCTACGCCCACAACAACCACCACAGCATGGCATTTGTATTATTTTCAATGTCAAATTGTGAATCAATTCACTGAATACGCACAATTTGACTACCTACAGCGTTTTGGGTGGTATTTTGATAATGTATAATCTGCTGACAACTGCAGTAATCGTTCTAGATCAAGCTACTTACTCATCAAGGCAAAAAGAACATAAGCTCAGTGATTTTACAAAATTTTATCAATGCAGTAGTACATAGTTTATTTTTATTGTGGCAACTTGGGTCCGCAAAATTGAGAGCGTATGCCTCTCTCATACGGATCGTTCATTCGAGTCAAGTGAACCAAAGTCGTTCCACAACCAAAAAACAGTGACGTTAGGCGGAACCAGCCGCGGTCTGTCGAGTCAAAAATAATCGGCCATGTCCAACGGATAATAAGATTTTGCTCGGACGCCATTTTATCAAATGAACATCGCTTTCTTGGTGTTCAATTTCAGATATATTTTTCAATTTCAGGTACTCCAAAATATAGACGATTCCTTTTTTTTTTGGCGCACAAGGTCTTATCGACTTAAATTTTTTAATTATCTGGTAGCCTGAAATTGAAATCGGTATCGTTGTCTTGCAATAGTTGTAGTAGAGCCTCCGCTCGTCCTTTTCATCTTTTCGAATCTAAGCCTTAAATTCGTCGCTTTTTAGCCACTTTAAGTAAAGATATGATAGTTTATATTAAACGATTGGCAAATATTGAAAAAAACTACGATGAAGTGCCACTTTTGCATATTTTCATGTAAGCAGTGTCAGCATTAAAAAGAGCGGAAAACAGCCAAAAACATTACTAAAAAATCTAGAATTACGGCTTTCCGCAATTCCCAAATTTGTCCCGCAGTTGGCCATCAAAAACAGCCATATATGACGGAAAAAAAACGAAATTGGCAGCCGTGTGCAGTAGTACATAGTTTGTTTTTATTGGCCTTCTCTGTCTTGCTGTAGGGTTGTCGTCTATTAGTTTTCAATTGGCGCAAAATTGTGTAAAAAATTATTCAAACAGAAGTTGTTTAAAAAAGGCTTGACAGCTAAAACTGGCTCCAAGCAGAAATAGGAAAAGCATAACAGACACAGACAGCCAGCCTACAGGGCTGGCTATATATTTAAAAAAAACCTGAGTTACTGTTTTCCAAAAGGCCACTAATAAATATGGTTCTCGTCTCAAAAATTCAGAAATAATTGTCTTTCAAAAAGTCAATTATGACGAATTGGTAAAAAATCTGCACAATTTCAAATAAAAAGACTAGTATAAAAGTAGTATTTTTTAAATAAATACAAACAAAATTAAATATATATGCTATCTAGATTCTATTGCACAGCTATATTCGAAGTGGACAGGTTTCAAATATCCCACAAACTTTTTAAATACCTTATTTTAGGTATACGAGTTTACTCTAGCAGTATAAAGATATATGTATATAACAAAGAAGACAGTCAAATAATAGTGTACTTGCATTTTAGTTAATGTTTATTTAATTCACATCCACTACTTAAAACTAAGTATGTAATTATATGCAATTAAATAGTTAAGTGCCATAAAAGGTTGCAATCTTCTCAATTTAAAATAATACATCAGTTAATTGCTATATGTATGTACTATATGTATGTATATAGATACGATTTGCACACATTGAAAACATGTTTGCTCTTCTACTTGATCAAGTCATTTAGTATATACACATGTCGTTTCGTATGATTGAGCTTTTCAAAATTCTTGTTGATAAGTCTTTAAATTTATAAACAAATGCGTCCGTTGCCCTTTGCTACGCGTTAAATGTTTGCTAGGTAAATTATCATCTAGCTGGCTGACTGGCTGAGTGCATTTGTTGTTTTGTGTGTTTTGTGAATCATCAAGCAGCGCCAGCACCGCATCGTAGATCTATGACCGTTGGCCAGAACTGACTACAGGTGTTTAAGTAAATATAAACAAAAAACAAGCGTACGCTAAGAGAGAGAGAGCAAATGAATATCAAGTTGAAATATACAGCGTTAAAATTCTATTGGCGAGTTGAAAGTTGCTTGGCCCTAAACGGTTACATGTTTGGCTACTGGCTGCAATCTTAAACTATGACACGTGGCGCGTATCACCGCCGGCTTTCACATGGCTCTGTAATGGATCGTCATTGTTGTTGTCATCATCGTGGACGGCCAGTTCCAGTGCACGATTCTTTTCATATTCAACAAAGTCATCGAAGAGACTTGGCCACGCTTCGGTATCATCGTAATTTTCTATATCACATTGTTCGGTAAAATTGAGGTACATGTTCCATGTATCCTTGGGTATGCGGCGTATGTTCGGATGCTTTTCGAGGAAGATTACCCAGTTTGAAAAGAGATCAGGTGTTTGTACAGTGAACACAAGTTTCCATAAATCGATTGCCATTTCCAACGACAATACGCGCTGATCTGGCTCCAAGCCAAAACTAAAATTGATATACAAGAATATATAAAAAATAAATTGCAATTAATTAAAATCTGTACTACATACCGAAAGGTGAAACGATAGAGCTGCTTAAACATTTCAGCGTCCACCCTAAGCATTTCAATTGTCTGCTCAAGTCTTAAGCGTATGCTTGCAATTGTATCTGCCCGCATCTTATGCAGCCCATCAATGAATTCCGTTTTGGTAAAGCGGCACATTTGTGAGGCATCCAGGCACCAGGCAAGCACAAGAATTGCAAACTCATCGGGCTGATAGTTAAGATCATTGCACAAACGCTCAATGCCATCAGTGAGTATCATATCTTCATCATCAGGATCTTTGTACATTTCAAATAGTTTGTTCAGCGTTTGATCTGACACCTCCATTGATTCATTGACCGCTGCAATATAGATTTAATTTTTAATACATTTATATTTATAACTCCCAATCAAATTTGGTGAAAGGCAATTTAGGTTAATGTCAAAACGTCGATAGTTTGAAATTGTCTTTCACTATCGATGATTTGTGTAGGTTTGTGAATTGAATTCTATCTAATGACAAATGAATTCTATATCTATGACAAGCAAATTTTGCGAATTTTGAATGTGGGCCTCTATATATACATACCAGTTGTTATAATTTCGCTCATGGTGGGTGCACTTCCATTAAGCAAGCCTAAGGACTTAAAACTATTACGCTTAGTATCACAATTGTTAGCTGGCTTGATTGGAGGTCGATTAGAGAGCAATTCATCAGTTTCTGCAAATGTAAATGATAAATTTAATGTATGTGCCTGGGGCAGAGTAAAGGCCATTTGACTTACCGCGTGGCCTGTCGTTGTAAGTGGCACAACGTTCATTCGCATTTAGACCAACAATATCGTAGCAGTTGCCAATGCTTGTGGCCGCTTGGCAGCTGTTCGCGTTGTTCAGGTGCAATGTGTTTGGGGATGAGGAGCTGGTTGGCAACGTTGGTGCGGCAGACGACGACTGGAAGCATTTCAGGCAATTGCCCATAGTGCGTTGCACGCTCTCCAGCGGGCCCTTTGGGTATTTAATAGTTGTTGTAGCCAGCTACCTATGCTTTTGACTTGTGTGTGTGTGTGTGTGTGTGTGTAATGTATATTATTGTAGTTGACACTTGTTTTCAACTGACTCAACAGCAAGAGGTATCGTTATCGTTATTGCTATCGTTATGGGTATTGTTAAATCGGCGCCTTAGAATTGGTTGGCTATGGGTGTGGGGGCGGGGGTGGAGGTGTAGGCTATTGTATGATATTTATATTGATAATTACTTAGCTATCGTTAGCTCGCCTTGACTTTAACTGCTTTGCATTGGCACTGGAATATGCATGGAACGTTACCGAGCTGATGCACTCGCATCGAACATATGGTGAAGACTTCTTTGTTGCTACTGCTATTGCTGCTGCTGTTGCTGCTACTGCTGCTGCTGTTGTTATTTTGATACCTCCTACGCAAACTCATGTGTATGTATTTGTATGTGTATACATACATATACAATTGTAGTAGTCAGCCAACCACCACAAATGTGAGTGAATTCGTTAACTCAGTGGATTTCACATTTTACTGTTGTTCTGCACCGCACTGCGATAGTCATTCGACATATTTATAATAGTTAGTAAATGTAATTTGTTTTTAGTTGATGCTTCACGAGGCTGCTCTTTTTCTGCACAATTATTGCTGGCCCTTAAATAAGTATCGCACCGATGTATCGATAACATATTACCTGTGCAGGGCTGGCATTATCGTAACAAATTTATAAGTGTGCGTGCAGGGCTACGCAATGTTGAAGCTGGACTATCGTCGGAGGAGTGCTGATATTATCGCGTAGTATATTTTCTTCAATAAATAAATTAAAATATCCTGAAGTTAATTATGTTTTTAACACTTTGCTTTCGACAATGTACATTTTATTATAACTTAACGACAGTATTTGTAATCTAATTATGGCATACTGTTTGGTTTTTAGTTTTAATGTGGCTTGGCAACTCTAGACACAATTGCGCGCTCTCTTGGGCCATTCGCGCTCGCTCGTTCCCGGTTTTAAGCCAACTTCAGTTTCAGTTACCAACAAGCACTCGACGCGGCAGAAAGCGTTTACATTCGTTTATTCAACTGATCGCAAAAGAAAACTACAGCCAACTGTTGTTGCTTTTTGTGTTTGTGCAAAGAAAAGTGTCAGGTTGCTGGAAAACGTTACGTGTGTGAACCTTGCCAAAATAAATATTATTTGTATTTAATGTAAATGGTTGAGTGCCTCGAAGCGAACCTCAGAGGGGTTTTTTGGGCAACACAAAATCAACAAACAAGGTTGAGTGAACTTGTTGCTAGGTATGTAGAAACATACATACGTAGTACATGTGTAAAAGTAATTTCTTTGCCCAACTTTATGCGACCGTCTGTATGTGCAGTACGTGTGTGTCTGTGCATGAACTCCAACCGGAACGTAGCCCAAGCTTTTCCTTTTCACTTCACTGAAAGTGTCATCCACACATGATTTTTTTTTTTAAATTTAAAGCGTGTGAAGAGTTTGCTTTTGGGTCGATTTCTTTTTATGTGTACTTATGATCGTTACGTTCTTGGAGCTGCACATTATCCAGTCAGTTCTCTTGATTGAATAAGGTTTATCATGCAACTAAATTTTCGATGGATCTTTGATATCTTAAGATCCTATCCAGCCGATTCTGAGAGAGAGACTGAAATGTTCCCAGTTCTAAGAAACATCCTAGGTTTCCAACTCCCATAACTTTTCCAAATGTTTTATCCTCTAGATTGATTCTGCATCTAAGTTTATTTGTATTCTCACCTAAACCTTTTCAAAAAAACTTTTCTGAAAAATTTAAAATCTCGAATTTTTATTTTAAATCAATTTAGAATAAAACGCTTTTTCAAAACTGATTCCAAGTTTATTTTTATATACAAATTCATGCCTTTATATAATTTTTGACTTGGAAAGTTTCCAAATTGGTAAATAATACTCTTCCTAGTAAGATCTCCAACTCGCATAACATCGAAACTGAACCGATTTTCCAGAGGAGTGCCATAGTTATGACTTGTTCTCTGGATTAAGATGATGATTTACAATTTTGAGACAACCCAATTCCAAATATCAAAAGCAATTCGGGTTGTGATATTCGGAACCAGGATTATTTATCTTTTATATTTCTAGTAAATATACATTTAAATACATACAACACTTCTAACAAATGACAATGATATATGACCTTAACTGTACATAGTTTTTGCCATTTCAGACATTTCCCCGGGAACAAGTAAGTTATCCTCCCAGCAGGATATAAAATGGTCCATTTCATTGCTGGATTCAGAAAATTTAGGTGTCTTATATATGACATTATCGCATTCGCTTATTAAATCGTTCATGTTGTATGAAGTTTTTATATTAGTCTTCTTGATGTCTTGCAAATTGACCCATGTGAGCTCATTTTCCATTTCCACTAGGTTGTCTTGAAGCCAATTCAGATCCTTTGACTTCAATTTACTTTGCACGCACTGCAATATCGGCTCCTGTAATAAGTTCTTCTTCTTCAGTGGTGATTTTTTGATATGCATCGAATTATCTTCCTTCCCCCAGAGCTGCAGATTGGTGGATTCGTAGGATGTGATGAATGGATTCTCATTCTTAGGATAAAGTTCCATATTGGGCTGCATTGTTGATATTTCTAGTTTGTCAACCGATGAGGCCATTTCATGGTCTACATTCAACATGTTAGACATGTTGCTGGTTGAAAAATATATATAAAATACTGAAAAATATATTGTGAATTATATGCGTTCACCCTAGAATATTTTTGAAATGAATGCCAGCTAAAATGTTCAACTTGTAAAGGGAATTACAAGGTTACTAGGATCTGTATCGAACTTATATTTGTTTAAATTTAATTTGTGTTTTTTTCCGTCTATTTTTAGATATTTCCGCATTGCTCATCATAATTTGTAGTCTATGGAAATAACTAAAAGATAAGAGCGGTGAATATGTCTTCAGATCGATTTCACAAGTGAGTTTCTAACATGCAATTAATAATGCTACTCTATCTTATCTGCCCTGCACAAGTTTCATTAATTTTTCTATGTCACCAACAGAGCGGCCAAGGATGGACTGCTCGATGTGCTGAAGGAGGCTGCGCGCAAGGATGCCAATGCCAAGGACGATGACTCAATGACCCCAGTAATGTGGGCGGCGTTCGAAGGACGCCTCGATGCGCTCCGATTGCTCTGTGGCAGAGGGTTAGCGTATTTACACACTAGACTGGTATCAACGAGAGCTAGGCTGAAATAAATCGGTATTTGACCTAAAAATAACAGCTGAGAAATTTGAAAGTGGTCTGAAATGAACTGATAGACTCCAATAAGGGAGATAGAGTAATTTTCCGGCAAGAAATAAGTTGTATGACTTTTTCTTTTGTTTTTAAAGATATTTTGAGTAAACTCAGTAAATGCAATTTTCATTATTATTCTCTAATAAGTTGACCAAATGTAAAGCAAATTGGGTAACTATAGAAACGAATATAACAGACATTCAATTTGTTTTGCGATCAAAACTTACTATTTTTCTTACTTAAACTATTTAGCACTCTGGCGCTCATTGGTATCAAAAAATGTACAATTGGCAATCGAATTTATATATTTATAATTACATTCAATTTCTATTTGCAGCGGTGATCCCGACAAGTGCGATCAGTTTGGGAACACAGCTCTGCACCTGGCTGCTGCTAAGGGTCATTTGCACTGCGTCGACTTCCTCATCAAATTCGGTGTCAACATTTATGCCCTGGACATTGATAGACACAATGCCAAGGATCTGGCGGCCATTAATAACCGAGATGAGATTTTGCGCTACCTGGACACAGCTGCGGCCAACTTTGAAGCAAATGAAAAGTAAGTTAAGGCCAAAATCAACTGCAAACTTAGTCAAGGATAAAGGGTTCTAGTAGTGGTGCCAAGCTTTTGGCTTAGAGAACCAATTGATTGTCCTGAGCCAAAGACTGTTCATTTAAGCCAAAACAAGAAAACAAGAATACCCCTTCAGCAATGTTTTATCGTCCTATTGTTGCTATTATATATTAGTAGTTAGATCTCTACCTAATTTGGTCAGCCTGTAGAAAACATAATGAAACGATGAGTTCGTTCAAAATATCTTCGTAAACAAAGAAATTGTTCATACAACTTTCTTTCAGACCGATCCTTGCTATGACAGCTGTATAGTGTTTCCTTTGCAAGGGTTTAAATATAAAGCTGTAATTTTAGGATCGACAATTCGAGCTGAACAAGTAATAAGTTTATTTGTGAACATTTCAGAAAGAAGTCGAAGGCGCTCAAAGAACTTGCTGAGAAGGATTGCGAGAAGCGTGTGAAAGAATATATGAAACGAAAGCAGCAGCAGCGCCAGGCGCACGACTATTGCGATCTGAAAGCGAGCAGTGCTCAGAGCTTTGGCACCACCAGCAAATCCAGCAACATGCTCTCCACGCTAAAGCAGAAGATCTGGTCCAGTCAGGGCAACCTGAACAAGACGCCACGGGAACAGGCAGCGCTGCCAGTTGCACAGCAGCCTTCGCGTAGCTGCGCCAAGTTCAGTGATCTGGTGGGCAGCGGCAGCAGCAGCAGCGGGGGCTCCACCATAGCCAGTCGCGTGGGCACCGTCCAGAAGAAGCCACCCATGCAGATGGCTAAGAACCAACACTCCAGCGCCTGTCCACATGCAGGAGGTGTGCCCGATGGAGGGTTCAAGGTGCGCGAGCTGGAGCCGGATGGCAAGCGGACGATTACCTCGCTGACGGGCTTGCAACGCGACTCGGAGGTTCTATATGTGGGCACCTTCAGTTCCACGGATGACAGGGACAGCAATGGCCGGCGGGGCAAAATCGCTGATGTCTTTGAGGTGGATGATGGCACAGAGCGTAATGGCAGCCGACTGGGCTACAGCACGGCGCTGGCACGCTCCTTCTCCCAGCCGGATATTCTTGGGGATACGCAGCTGGCGCAGGAGCTGAGCGAGGAACTGGTGCTGCAGCGACCCGTTGGCCTGTTCGATCGACCCACAATGCTGGGCAGCATTGCCTTCAGACGTTCGGTGACAGCGGCGCTCAGTCAGCTGCAGCTGCAGACAGATGGCTTTGATACCATCTCCGGTTCGACCATGAGGAATGCAGGTAGCAGCAACAGCAGCAACAACAAAGTACGCACTGGCGGTGGTAAGGGGCGCTTGTATCTAAATCTGTCGGATGACTCGGACTCGGAGGGTGGCGGCGATGATGTGTACAGCGAGGATGAGGACGATCAGGAGGTGTTGGCCAGCGCCCTACAGCGCTTCTTGACTGTCTGGGCCTTGGAGGAGTATCTGCCAGTGTAAGTTAGTCTCGAATAGTTCAACTTCTATACTCAAACGATTTCTGTAGCTTTCAGAAACAAGAGATTGATCTGGAAACGCTGATGCTGCTCACGGAGGCGGATCTAAAATCGTTGAGTCTGCCGTTGGGACCCTTCCGCAAGCTCACCTTTGCTATACAGGAGCGTCGCAATGCCCTGGCCAATCCCGGACCTATGCTGGACAGTCGCCTTTAGTTAATATTAGCGTTTAGAGCTTTAATCAATGTACAACAGAATATAACACTAAAAGGCAATTGTAGATCTAAAACTAGTTAATTGATTGCAGAACGAGTTTCTCTAACCCGCCACCTGCTGCATCATGTAGAGATTGGCGTAGATGCCATTCAGGGCCATTAGATGCTCGTGCGTGCCCTGCTCCACAACGATACCCTTCTTGAGCACGCATATCAAATCCGCATCCCTCACCGTGCTCAATCGATGGGCAATTGTCACACATGTGCGACCGGCACGTGCCTCATCCAGCGCCTGCTGGACCACCTTCTCGCTCTCCAGGTCCAGAGCGGATGTCGCTTCGTCAAGCACCAGGATCTTTGGATTGCGCACCAGGGCCCGAGCAATGGCAATGCGCTGCTTTTGGCCACCGGACAACTGTGAGGTCTTGCCCAGACGTGTCTCATAGCCCTGGGGCAGTGAGCTGACAAAGTTGTGTATATTGGCCTTCTTGGCGGCCTCAATAATCTCCTGCATGGGCACATCATCACGGAAATTGTTGCCATAGGCAATATTCTCGGCGATGGTGCGATCGAAGAGCACCGGCTCCTGGGAGACCAGGCCCAGCTTGGAGCGCAGTGTGTCCAGTGGAAAGTCTGTGCTGGGCACACCGCTTAGATTGACCGAGCCAGAGACGGGATCGTAGTAGCGTAGCAGCAGCTGTATGCAAGTAGATTTGCCGGAGCCGGAGGGACCCACCAGAGCCACCGTTGTGTTCTTTTTAATGGTGAGATTCAAGCTGTGCAAGATTTGCGTATCCTTGCGCGTAGGATACTCAAAGCAGACATTCTCATAGACGATATCTCCCTCGGATTTCTGGAAGTGGTTAAGGAGCTTAGTAATAAATATGCAGAGGTACTTGGATGATACTTACATCTGCCGTATTATAGGGATTAAGTGGCGGATTGGACTGTGTTGGTGTTTGTTCGAACAGCTTCATCAGACGTCCGGCAGAGATAATGGCATCGTGAACATTTGGAGCGTATGCTAGGGCCTGGCCCAACATCCAGGAGCCGAAAATAAGCGCCTCGGCGACCTTGATAATGTCCTGATAGGGCAAATCATCATTAGCGACCAGCATGCCGCCGTAGTAGAGGGAGATGCCATAGGCCAGGAAGGGCGCCGCCTGTCCCAGGGCAAATACCAAGCCACGGAAGCGCACCTTCCGACGACAGGCTATGTCCACCTGATCGATCTGCACCACATAGCGCTCCAGGACCTGTCGCTCTAGCCCCAAACCATTGACAGTGCGTATGTTTGCTATGGCCTCAACCGCCACCTGTGAAGCCTGCTCTATGGCCGCCTTGGACCACTGCACGCTCTTGGCTATAAAGCGACCTTCCAAATAAACGGAGAGGCAAAGGAATGGCAGGGTGACGATTGTCAGCAGGGTTTGCTGCCACGAGAACACAAAGCCAACTATCATGCCAACGGCCAAGGTAACCACGGCCTGAAGCATGATGCCAACACGTGCTCCGGTTGCCTGTCAAAGAGCGGAAGTGCAATCAGTGAGTGATTTCTTGAAGTTAGACTGGAAGACTCACCCCCTGCACATTGGAACAGTCGCCGGCGAGGCGAGCACACAAAGCGCCCACCGAATTCCGCTCATCATCAAAGAAGGCCACCTCCTGTGACATAATCGTCTTGAAGGCGGTCTGTCTTAAGCGCGTGGTCATCTTAACACCCGCCGTTGTGAACATATAGCTCTGCAGCATTGTGCCCACGCCCGCCATCACGCCAATGCCGATGAAGATGTACGAGATGTTGTTGCCCTCGTGACGCACCACGTCCGGATCGCCGTTGGATAGAATGCCAAAGAAGTCGCCAAAGAATAGACCCCAGAGTGGAAAGGTTGTGCCATGCATCGCCGCAGCAAGACAGCCCCAAAGTATGTAGCGCCATTCGGGAGCGTTTAGCCTCATCAGCTGCATGAAGGAGATTTTTGGCTCATCCTGTTTCTTTTTCTTGCGACGCTGCGACCGACCTATAACATTTACATATGTTAGTACTCAGTAAGGATGCGTTTTTTTTTATGGCGGTAATAAGTAAGGGTAAGGGTTAGGACACAAGGGAAATATGTAAACCACTTACGTTTGCCGCGTGAGGTAACGCTGAAAACGTCGTCCTTGCTGTTGCTTGCCGCATAGCCGGGTTCCTCAACATCGTCGTCAATGTCCTCATCTTCCTCATCCTCATCCATGATATCTTCCTCCCTGTCCTTTAACTGCAAACGTTTGCCTGCACCGCTGGCTAAGTCCTTATCCTCCAACTCCGCATCCTCGGTGGCCTCTTTGCGCCGGGTAATGTTTACCAGTTCGGAGTACAAACCACCCTTGTCCATCAACTCGTCGTGTGTGCCCTGTTCAGCCACCACGCCGTCCTTAACAAACACAATTTTGTCGGCATTAGTCACAGTCGATAGGCGATGTGCCACAACAAGGGTGGTTGGCCCTTGGCTGGCCAGCTCCAGTGCATCCTGTACGTGCTTCTCAGAGGTGGGGTCCAATGCCGATGTTGCCTCGTCCAGTAGCAAGATCTGTGGATTGCGCACCAGCGCTCTGGCAATGGCAATCCGCTGCTTCTGACCACCGGACATCTGAGCACCACGCTCACCCACCTTGGTGTCGTAACCCTTGGGCAGCTTGGTGATAAACTCATGGCAATTGGCATTGCGGGCTGCCCGCTCAATGTCCGCCTGGGTGGCCTTTGGATTGCCAAAGCGTATGTTCTCCCCAATGGTTGTGGCAAACAGCACCGGCTCCTGACCCACAACGCCAATCTGGGATCGCAGCCAGGCCACGTTTAGTGTACGAAGATCGCGACCATCCAACTTAACGGTGCCCTGCTCCGGATCGTAGAAACGCTGCATCAGCTGAATGACAGTACTCTTGCCACACCCGGAGGAACCAACGAAAGCCACTGTCTGTCCGGGTAAGACATCCACCGTTAGACCCTTTAATATCTCGACGTCCGGTCGTGAGGGATAACGGAAGTGTATGCCTTCAAAGCGCAGCCGTCCCGTAATGCTATCGGGCTTGACACCAATTTCATCCATGGGATCTATGTAGGACTTGCGATCGATAATCTTGAAGAGATTTCTGGCGGCGCCTAGTGCGACTGCAAAGGAATCCACATGTGGAGAGGAGAAGCCGAGATTCTGAGCTCCCATAATGACGGCGAATAGGACTATAACAAGAACAGCTGGCGTATATTTGCGATCCTCCAAGTCGCGATCCTCCAAAATTAAGTTGACACCATACCAAATGGCCAGAGCCATGATGATGTAGATAATTAGCCACATAACGCCAGCACCGATACCCGAATAGAGACCCTTCTTGCGACCGGTCTTCTCGGCAGGTACCAGAAACTTGGAGAAACGTTCGTTCTCCTTGCGCTCGCCGCTAAACGCCAACACAGTGCGAATGCCGCTAAAGACTTCCTCGGCCTGATTGCCGGCATCCGAGTATGCTTTCAGCTCCTTTTCGGCCAGCGAACCCTGAATCTTGGCCACCATTGCAGTGGCTATCATAATAAAGGGACTGCAGCTCAGCACAACCAACGTTAGCTTCCAGCCATATATAAAGGATACCACAACGCCCATGACAAAGGTCGAAATCAGGAAAGTTACAATAGCGACCTAATCGAAAAGAGAATTTCATGAATACATTACCTAAGGATGTACCTTTTGGCATACACACCTTCTCGCCGATGCCCTCCTTAACCTTGTCCAGATCCCTGCGGAGCGTACAAGATGATTAGAATTTCCTGGTAACCTGGTTTCTCAAATCAGTTTTACTTACTCTGTCATTTTGCTGGCGAAATTGGTCCCAGATGCGGTGTCATACCAGGACATATCCTGTCGCAGTATAGCCTCCAGAAAGATCTTTCGAATGCGATTGATTTGATTGAGAGCAACACGATTTGAAACATCTATCGCAATTATAATGAGTATCAGCATTATCACAGAGCCAACCAAACTTGCAATGCCAAAGGCTATAGAATCGTCTATGATGGCCTGTTTATTTTCCTCCTTGCTGGCATCAGTGCTAAAGGAAAACCCAAGACGTAACCCTCTCTAACTCCAATTCTGGTCTATTTAAATAGTATGTTATACTTACAGACGCTTACCACCACCGAAGAGTGGTAGTATATAACTAGGGGTTGAAGTACCCGTGCCCACGGATCGATCGATGAGCAGGGATGTGAATTCTCCATAGATCAACATGAAGTATGGAATAAATGCCGAGGCAAATATAGCTACGATAATGCTAAATACGAGTAGAACGCGCTCAGTGCATGTTGAGTATCGAAACTAATGAAGATTGTTAAAATATAAAATTACGATTTCCACTAAGATAACAAATTTCACAACTTACCAGATCAAAGTAGCTATACTTTTTGTCTGGTTCTTCTGGGACATCACCGGTAGCTTTCTGTACCTGAAAGTCACCCAAATCGGGTAATTTCGGGTTTTGTTTCTTGGATTCGGTTGGGAATGCCTTTTCGCTGGACATTTTGAGATCGATTTGTTGTACTTTCGTATAAAGTTATTTCGAATCGAAAACCCGCTGCAGCCAGAGAGCTGTAAGAAATGAGATTGAATCTATTTGTAATTCACATTCAAATTGCCGCCTGCGGTCAGTTGCAACGCGGTTTTTATTTCAATTTGAGAGCACTCACGGATTAATTAGGTTTTGTTTTTATTATTTGTAATAAAGCGACAATTTAAAAAGAATTGATAAATTGAAAAGAAAAAAAGTAATTTCTCAAGACAATGTAACGAAACGAATGCAGGCAGTTACAGCTTGTTAAATTGAGATACTGATGATTACACACTTGTGGCAATTGAAACTGGAAAGCATCCATAAATTAATAAATTACAAACAATTCGAAAGTGAATTATGACAATCGATAGATAGACAACAATTGAATCGTAATCTGTTCTAGACTATTACCAATTAATATAGATTAAATGCGACGTCCGAAAACAAAACAATTGATCGAACCGTATGCTAATGATAACACCGAATCTGAATTTTTGTTTTTTGATTCCGTGTATATTGAATTTGAGAGCTGATTAAAGAACGTCGCGTTTACGGTTTGGGGTCGCGGTTTTTAAGTGATTTCGCGATCTTCCAGGAATTAACCAGCGTTTGCATCTCGACGGCACGCGATTCAAATTGAAACTGTTGAGGCCAGCGACGAGGTGCCACGAAGATACCTCGGTTCCAGTCGCGGTACTTCGCATGTTTCACGTCACACACGAGCTGGCTGTCGCTGGGCAAATACATGATATAAGAACAGAACTGAACTGATGCCATAATAAACACGATCATATAAATTTAATCGGTAAGAGCCGCCAATTAAACAAGACGACAATAACAATGAGCAACATTTATGTCTGGATTTTGTCAAAATAACCACACAAAAAATTACAAAAAATTATAAACTTTACTATATGTTTGCAAACAAGTTCACGATATGATATATATAGTAATCTTCAAAATTTATAAGAGACAACCAACCCACAATCCAGTCTCCAGTGCCGCCCCCCTTAAACAGGCCAACTACTCTGGCCCCAAGTCAAACAGGTAGGTAGGCATGAGTGTACAGAATTCTTGGAGCTCGTTTCCAGTTTCCATTCCAAAAGATTTCCCCCAGCTGCATTACTAATACAGATCACGCACATGGTAGAAAGTCAACTGGATAATTTACGGGAAGTACCCAACTCAAAGTGCATTCCCTGCGAATTCCTTGAAGCCAATTTTAAACATTTTTAAATACCTAACTAGTTCTCAATTGAGAACATCGGTCAATGGCCCGAAGCTAATACTAAGTCTATACTATATGATGACAAACCAGTTTAGTTCAAACCGTACATTAATATTTATTTATATGTCCTACGAATAACTGTGCATTAGGCAGTAGAACAAGTTTGAACAGTTTTGGATTATAAATTCGAATATACTATATACAAATCATAACTGCATAACTTAGAAATTATAGAATTTTCATAAGTTGTAATTGCTGTAACTCTGGGACGAGATAACGAGGAACCGGATTCGCAATATATCACCATATTGAACAACTACTAGTTCTCGATGTGCACGTGGAAATTTCGCGATTTGAAGACTACACGCGTCCATAATCAAGCATGGTATCTACACGCTTTAAGTGCTCTGAAATTACACACTCCAAAAGGGTCCCGAATAAATCTAAAAGTATATTTGATTTTTCCATTTTTTCATTCATACTTAATTTAATTTTTACTACTGAGCATTATCCTTAGTTGATATAGATTTGAAATAAATAAAGAATAATTGATTTTATAAGTAAAATATTTCATTTAATAAATTCAATTAAATATTGAAGAGGATAATTTCATTTATTAAACTGAATTAAATATTGAAGACGAGAATTAAGTACAAAATTTTAATTAATTAAATTCAATTAAATATAGAAAAGGAATATTTTATTTATTATAACACTTGAAAAACCTATAAATTCACATTGTATTGATTAGATTTCCTTGTGTTAAAAGGAAAACACTTGAAAAATCTGTCAGTTTTTTGGTGTATTGATCAGATTGTTATAAAAGGTCTTATAGACCAGACTTATACTGACATTTATTTAAGAAACTTAAGTCAAAATAATAATTACATTTCACTTGCTTAATTTCACAATGTTATATAATTTACCAAAGTATCTCATAAATCAATATCTAAATTTTGCATGCTAGTGTAATACAATTCGGTACTTATCTATTGTAAGTACCGTACTTTTATGGGGGAATACTATAATTTATAAACATTATAAAAAACACCATCAAGGTTGGTCTAGCAAAATTACGTTCGTATGTAGATAGATTCGTGTAAATATTAACCAACTCACGGTATGGTTATACCGAATCGTATACATTAATCGCGGCAATACACTCACCCAACCTGACGCTCAATAAATAATGATGAAATATGTTGTATAGGTTTGTTTTACTATTCGCGCACAATTAGACTGTCCGCTCGGGCATTGACTATTGAACTGCGATCCCATAGTAGGAGCCCAGATATATATAGATTCTATGGCTAAGGAAAGCAACACTCCACGTCTACGTCTACCTGAGAATAACTCGAAACCCACATTTGCTGATATGACTTACCTTACTCGAACTGTATTGTGATTGTAAATTGACTTGGTCAGGTCAAAACAAAGTTAATACTCTTAAGTAAGCAAATCCATTCTGTGTATAGGAAATTTGTTACGGTATCATTAAGTACATCCGGCGTCCGGTAGTTCCATATAGATGGCATTTAGCAACATTAGATGAGAGCATTAAAACTTATATGTGCTTAGCATAAACGCCTTCAGAACCAACCAGTCTTTTAAATATTAACACCCTATATTCATAAACTGGTTGAAGAAAGGATAGGATAGGATAGGATGGGATAGGATATATAAATATAATATGCAGAAGGAAACATCTATCAGAACCTATTGTCGATATAGACACGTCCGTATAACCGCGATGATATCTGAAACAATAGAAGCTAGAAATGTTGATCAAGTTCGTTTCAAATCTCTTATAAGTTCTCCATTTTTCAAGATACAGATTTAAGTTTCCTTGTGATCCCTGGGTCTTGTACACATGGATAATAAACAATCAAGTTTATTTAAGAATATATTATAATAGTTCTTGAAGTACTATATACTTCACAAAGAATACTTTAGATGACCTGATTACTGGGTAGGTACCAGTCGGGCACTCTCATTTAGAGCATTTTACTTGTTTTTTAATGTTATGATATAAAGTCGCAAGGCAGCTTTGTGCGGCTGCCAAGATTTTAATTACAGCATTTTAGCTATTTGTAATAAGTACGTGTTAGATTCATCAAATATTTGATTCATGGGTTGCATTTGACAACCTAGTTGAGATATATGTACTGTGCACAGATTTAGTTGATTTCTTATTGGTAAAAAGTATTCTATCTAAATATATTTGACCTTAGACCTATTAAAGCTGACAATGGGCAGTTAATTAAAACAAAGTCAAGAAATGACAGGTTTTTGCTGGAAAGAGTATTGTGTACTTAGAAGAAGGGGTACAACAAAGCATTGTAGTATCTATAAAGCCATTTTTCGGAGCTGGCTACAAACTAGAGAGGTTCATTAAACCCGTTCAAATCAAGGCTCTGTTCGCTGCTCATTATGTTTAATACCAAATGATAGGAAGTTAGATTTTTATGTGCCTCTTCTCAAAGCTAGGTCATATTCAAAACTTGAATTGAGTTGAGCACTTTCATGATTCACACAAAGAAGTTTCCCAGTGACGAACCCAATTAAGAACTAAAACCATTTAGCATTATTGCGTGTATAGATATGTTTCAATCGGATAATATTTTGTACAATAAATACATGCTATATATATAGGAGTAATAAGGTACAATAATTAACAAAACTTATTTAGAGGTAGTTGCTCAGGAATATACTGTGAGTGCTTGTTAGACAATGCAATTCTTACAAGCAGCTGTTGAAATATAAGATGTGTTTATGTTTACACTGTGCATGGTAGAATATTGATATGTTTGGAAAACTTATACCAAATGTTGCTCGGTTTCTTGCACCAACTGAAAGTGTTACTGTCTAAGGTTACAATGTCTAACAAACGCTGTAAGGGACTCGGTATGACTTAGTAGCTCAGATTGATGGTCTGCTGGCGATGGAAGATGTCGCTGCGCACAAGGACCTCATAGCTGCTGATGCGCACCTCCTGGCCACCAAAGGGTATGTGCAGGCAGCGATGGGACTGCTGGATCATGCCGGGTGTCTGGCTGCCACAATAGTGGGCACGGCCCACATAGAGCGGCTCACCATTGTGGGCGCGTCCGGCCTCGACGGCGCCGGCAGCAATGCTGCCATCGCAGCCGGGCACCCAGTGGTACTTGGACTGTCCGATGAGCACCTCGTAGCTGGACTCCACAATCTCGCGGCCGGCGTGGGCAATGTAGGCGCAGCCACGACTGGGTGCCGCCTTGCCAGGTATACGCATGCCTTCGTAGTAGGCGCGACAGACCAGAAGAGGCGCCATATCGCTGTCGTGACCACCAAAGACGGCGTCGGGTGGTGTATAGCCGGCACTGGCATTCATCCAGAGGTCAAGGCCATTGACATGGGTGGGGAGCATGCCGTATGCCGGCTGTGATGTGGCACACACGGCTGGAGTATAGGTAGAGCAGCTTGGGGCATAGGGATCCAAGGGTGGCTTATAGGTCTCCGCTGGCACGAATGAGGACGACGGTCCACCCATGGGAGGAGCCACCTGTGCCGGCTTGTAAAATGGCGGCAACGGTGGCTTCGGTGGAATGGGCACAGCGGCAGCCACTACTTGATACGATGGCAAGATCGATGGAACGGACACTGCGGTAGCCACTGCTTGATACGATGGCACGATAGATGGGTCTGGTGGTGGATAAGGATCTGTGCTTGGCATTGGCATTGGCGTGTATCTTGGTGGTCTATCATTCATTGGAAAGGCCATGGCATCAAAGTCCGGCGGATATGGATAGGGTTTCATGGCGATCGAGGGTGCAGTTGCCGCGGGCGATGGTGGCGGCGGTGGCGTTAATGAGCATTTCTCCATCTCCAGCTGCTCTGGCGGTGGCGGCAGCTGCCAACCAGGCATGGAACGCTTTTCCTCCACCAATATTTCATACGAGTCCAAACGGCGCTCCGCCCCCCGATAGGCAATGAACAGGGCTCGGTGTACTGAGGAGATTTTGCCAATGATCAAATGCCCCTCATAGTGGCCACGTCCAATGTACACAGGTTGATCCAGCGTGCTGCGTCCACAGAGCACCGCCGTCTCAGGTATCACATGATCGTAGCACTTGATCCAGGCCAGATTCTGGCCACAGAGCACCTCGAATACGTCCTTGGGCAGCGCCTCGCCGTGTTGTGATACGTAGCCAATCTGCTTGGAGGGCACCACCTTGCAGACGAGCATATCGCCCAAGTGCTCGGCCCGACCCACATAGATCATAGCGCCATCCTCGTCATTGCCGCCCACAACCGCATTTGGTGGTATCGACGAATAGGCCGAGGATTGTACCCACTTGTACGCTGCAATAGAAAAATATTGCTATTAATATTATTTTTATCTTTTGCGAATACCACAAATACGAAAGTTACCCAGCCATATATCTAATTCATCAATTACGTCAGCTCTGGCAATGCTTTGTTTGCTTATTATAAATTTTGATTCATATATATTTACTATATCAGTCACCTGCCTTCATAATTATTATTTATTATTGCAAAATGATTTGTTTAATACTAATAATATCCATCATTTTGTTTCACCATTATATATTAATCAATAAACTGATTTATTTATTAGTTTCATACCTATCCCATTATATTATTACCTTAATATACGAATATAACCCACCTTAAACATTATAATTTCGAAGACAGATTTCAATTGATGATAAAATGAAAGATAAAACCAAGTACTAAAGATATATGCATATACTATATCTTTAGTCTTTGATCAAATTATTATTATTATTATATCAATTTTGGAATATGGACTCCACAGACCATATAAATAGTAATGATGTGCCAATTGGATTCCACAATACTTATTAGAAAACAAATATATCTCATTGAGAGATTGCATAAGACTAGAAATTAATAAAGGATTTAAATATTTTGTATAAGAAGTCGCACCTTTATTGGAAAAAGTTTATTTTTTTTGGCATTAACAATGGTATGGCTTAAAGTCTATAAAGGCAATTAAATGAATAAGAAATATGAATAAGGTATAGCATTTATTGTCTGCAGAGCACTTCGTAGCTATCAACACGAATCTCCCGACCTCCGTAGGGTATATACAGGCAGCGTTGGCGGCTGGAGATCAGACCGGGCGTCAGACTGCCCTGATGGTGCCCGCGACCGTAGTAGATAGGGTCGCCATTGCGAGCGCGTCCTGTGGTCACCGCATTGGGTGGCATGCCGTGATGATGTGGATGGATCCAGACATAGCCGTATCCGGTCAAGACCTCGTATGAAGGCTTCTGGAACTCGTAGCCGCCGAAGCAGACATAGGCGCAACCCTTGCTGGGCACTACCTTAGCGGGTAGCATCTCGCCCTCGTGCATGGCACGTCCGGCATAAATGGGCGTTCTGTCCGAATCGTGGCCGGCAATAACGGCACCGGGGGGCGTGTAGCTGGGGGAGGCGGGCACCCAGACATCCTGCTGCTGATAGATGAGCACCTCGTAGGTGTTAATGCGCACCTCCTGTCCTCCAAAGGGTATGTAGAGGCAACCGTGCGATGGATGCACTTTGCCCACGGACAGCGAGTTCGAATAGTGACCCCTGCCCACATAGAGGGGCTCCCCGCTGCGGGTGGTACCGCTGCGCACTGCATTTGGCGGTGCACCTCCGCTGGAGCTGCCCACCCAGGCGAATCCCTGACCGGTCAACACCTCATAGTGGGTCTTTTGATGCTCGGTACCGCCATAGCAAATGTACGCGCAACCTTTGCTCGGTATGACCTTGGCGGGCAGATTCTCGCCCTCATGGAAGGAGCGACCGACATAAATGGGCGAACCATCGGCATCGTGACCACCAATTACAGCGAATGGAGGCAGTGCGGCGTATGGAGTCGAGTGCACCCAAGTGTGTTCTGCAACGAGAGGAGCGAACAACGTTCGGGGGGGTTAGTTCAGTCCGATAAGCTTGTCTAGCCTGATAAGATAGTATTGATAAGACCAGGCAAAGAATTCTATTTTAGCCACATGAGTTCGGTTGATTTGTATTCGATTGGCTGAATTTAGTTTGGTTGAGATGGGGGTTGGTAGTATCCCTACAAAATCACTTCTTGCACTCGCCTACCAATGCTCACAACTGCTCCAGATTGTACTGTTCCTAAGAGAGTGCGAAAACAGAGAAAACCAAATACACAAATCAACACTACTCCAACTGGCGAATGGATCCTTCAAGGATCACTGGGTTAATATAAATTGCCACTGATTAATACACATACTATATTATATGAACAGTTACAAGGTTATTTTTGCATATTCTATTATTGTACGATATGAAATTCTGCATGTAATACTATTTACTCAAAACAATTCTATATAAATGATAACTTACCCATGATTCACTGCTAAACTGATAAGAATGCGTTGGGTTCGAAAGGCTTTATTACAATTATAACTTGAATATATTATAATTTATTATAATTACAACCACTTTTTGTCGACTCAACCGTCGTGTACGGGGTTTGCTAGTTAACTAAACTTATAAACGACGACTGAAATGCTTTAAAGTTCTCCCGAGCACCAGCGATATCGTAGCTGGTTCGGTGGGTTCGCCTGGATCGTTTATCGGAGAGCTTTTGTTTATGGATGGTGCCAGAAGTGCGTATTGATATATATTCAGCTCGTTATCAATAATGTTGTTTATCATTTCCAATAGAATGTCTCACTTGTAAAGCTTTTCCAGTGCGTTACTCTTATCAATCATGATGACTCATGCCGGGGGTACTTTTGTAGTACGTGTCATTAGTGGTTGTGTGGGTGTAACAGGTGTTGCGCCTCAGGTTGCCCAACTGTCAGTTAGCTAGTCAGTTTACCTATAACAATTTCAACAGTTTACTTTACCGACCATTTATTGTGAAATTTAAGGAGGAAGTATCTGTTAAAATGATTACATCTGCGATATACTAATACTACGTGTCAGTGAAACCCTCTACCGTATAAATCTTCTGGAAATGCCTAAAAAACATCTATATTATAGATCCCATATATTTATAACAGCCAGTTTAGAACAGAAATAATATTGGTGCATTTACTTGACCACAATTACTCCTTACTTAATATTTATAGAACGCATAATAATATATTATCCAAGAAATTAATTTGAATATCCAGTCACTATGATTCTTATTTACAATAGGAATAATAGGAAATAATAGCTATATTCGGTGTGCCAAAGCTATATACTCTGATTTTTCCTGTTTACTTGTGCATTTGGGAAATAAATTAAATAATAAGAATTTATATGTACAGCTTCAACTTATATTTGTTGAGGTCAAACCTTGTTAAGCTTTATAAATGTTGCTTAAAAAGTTCACAAAAGATGATAAGGACGGTTAAAGTAAGGCTTATTTGTCAGTTCCAACAATAGTTTATTGCACCTCATCTTAAAAGACATAACCTCCAAGACATAACCTCCAAAAGTCTTTACTGCCGTCGGCGCATGTTCTCGCTCTGGCTTCCAGCTATTTCCATATCTGTTTCTCTTAATATATTAATATTCTTAGTTCTCAATTTTCCATCGAGTAATGGAGATATTCATGGGCCTTGCCAGGTGGACTAGACATCCGTTGCATACATAATAAGTCCCAAAATAAATTTGATTAAGAAAACTCGCACAAAGTCTTCTTTAAGTCTTCTGTTTTTTTAAGCATTCACAGTAAACTGTAGAGAATCAAATTTTCGCTGACTTTTGTTAGTGAATAATGGAATTACTTACTTTCGTACACCCCTGTCCATTACTAAGTATGAAGATAATAATGGTATCCAGTCATTATGATCGTCTTCAGCTTAGATAAGCCATAAGGTGAGATCTGAGATGGTATACGAGTAGAAGAATCTTATAATCTCATTTCGGACATGCTTAGATTGACCAGGCTGTATATGCTATCCAAGAATACATATATATACTTACATTTACTCGTAAGATAATAATATTATACTGTCGTGGGTTAATACTTGATTAAACAAGTCGGAATCTACTGCGATTATTATTACTAAAAGGATTCTGTAACAGAATCCATTTAATATTACCCAAGCAGCAGATCCAAACGTATTTAATCAAGTATTAGCCCGCAGCAGTATGATAGAGCTCCGAGATCTTCTAGGCCTTAACTTGATTCAAGAGGAACCCCGCATTGTAGAACTTCAAGGAAGACACCAACCATGCTGAACTGGCTTAGCCGGAAGGAGGAACAATACAGCTCCCAGAACTAAAACCCAAAAGGAACGTTTTTAAATTGCCAAAGTTGTATAGATTTTGTAAACTTTTATTGTAATTTTGGATGTGTTCGCTTCAATGTTTTCTAAACGAATAATATTGTTTTCACTGCGAGTATTATTGTGACTCGTAGTTGACTACTTTGTGCCTGGCCTACTTTGCACAAATTTGTTATACCTTTTCATACCCTTGCAAAGGGTACTATAATTTTGTCACGAAATTGAATACTTAAGTAAATAAAGTTGCATCCACAATGCAAAAAATTGTCTTTTTCTTATCACTTGGAACAACCTATGTCCACGTGAATGTAGATAGGTAAGATTAGGGTAGACCCATAATATATATATTAAACTACAAAGGTTCAGGAGAGCTTTTTTACGGGTAACTTGGTGACTCTAGTTGTGCATCAAGTCTTCGAAGATATGTTCGAAATTCCGAAGATTCTTTAAATAGCTTCGTATTGTTGTTGACTCAGCAAACCTATTACAAGGTGTAGCAGGCGTTGTTCCTACTATTTTAAATGAAACTTTTAAATTTTCGACTGACTCATTAGGGCTGAGCATTGCTGAAAGTCAGAACCCGAACCAGAAACAGCTGTGGCTTTCATTATCGACACTAATGCACTTGCTTGTGTAATTAAGGGTGCGGTTATTGGGTACAAAGACCTCCATAAATCGACAATCATCAAGAGCATAAAAGCCTAAGAATTTGCAATTATTTATTCAAATTGAAAGTGCAGTCAAGACTTCAAGTTCTATCCGCAAATCGGGACGTCAAGGATTAAAACTACAAAATGAACATAGGTAAGAAAGCTGTAAGGGGAATTTTTATGAGAAGAAAATGTTGGTTTGAATCGTTGTCCGAATTCCAAGAAGAGCCACCTAATTCGCACCATGGCTGTTTTTTTAGTATATGACATGTTTTTTATGAGGTTATTGATTAAATGTTTTTGCAACGGCTCGATAAGATTGAGCCTTGCAATCACTCAAAGATAAGCACGGAAAAAGTACAAACTACTTATTGATTTTTTATGCTGGCTAATTGTAATATTAGCCAGGAAAACAACTTGTTAGTTTGCCGCGTTGTTGCCAGTTGGGTTTGTCTTTACTTTAGGCTCACTCTTTGACAGTTAGCCTCGATGACGAAGTGCCAAAATGTATGAGACTGTCTATCCATACATATGTTTACGTGGAAAAATGCCCCAAGCTCCGATACGATATCTTATCGTTAACAGGGCCGAAACAGTCAACACTGTTGCCCGATAACAGCTGCGCAGCTTTATAAAACAACTGCCGCCGACCCGTCAGGTCAGTCACATACTACCTACGGCCAGAACAGTACGGTTATACCTCCGTCCGTCAGATTGTTCAATTTTTAGTTAAAACTTCCACACAGAAATATACAAAATGGGTAAGAAAACATTGAAAGAGCTACTTGGTGATATATTCGGGAGTCTAAAATTTTGGAATATACCAGTGAACAATCCAGCATGATAATTCAAATCAAGTGACTAATACGATAGGAAGATTCTTCCGTTAAATACGCATACTTGAATAACAAACTATATTGATTTGAGAGGAAATTTCTTACGATCGATCCTTATATATAATAAAGGAAAGAAAAAATCTTGAAACAAAAACACACGACTTCCTTATCAAAGGACACCAAATTAGAAACGTAGCTTTTATTTATAACTATAATTCAAGTGCAGAAAACTTAAGCAATCGTTCTATTTTCAGCTGTAGCTAAGTGATAGTACAGTTAGATAGGTGCTATATACATAAACAAATATATCAAATACTGTTTCATTAGTCGACAGTTGAAAGCTATGAGCTTGCCAGACAACTTAAAGCAAACTTATGAGCTTTCACAGCTCATGCCGGTATAGATAAGAAAAAGAATAAGGTTTGGTGTGATTAATGCCGGTGTCACCATATGAAACTGTACCTGATAACAGACTAGCACCTGCCTTGTTTTCGTAACTAAGATTGAGACACAGATATACACACATACACAAATATATATCGAACGTTAAAAGCGCGAAATATACGTTATAGCAAATGGAATTGTCCCCATTCGTGATAGATCAATATCGCACTCAAACAACTAAAGTAGTTTTGAAATCTTTTATGATCGAATTCGAATCAAATTGAAAGCTTCGTTTGCGGTCATTGAGTGTTTAAGAAGAGTAAAAGCTTCGATTTCGGAAGCCCTCATTTTGTACTTTATACTCAATGCATTCTAGCCTTCTTCCACTTCCAATAACTTGCATTTGTTGTTGCTTGCCAGCTCTTAGAGTGAAAGCAAAGCTCGTTGTGCTTATCAAAGTGAGAGTCACTACTGCATATGCTGGGTACAGTCTCGTAAAATGAATCGATTTCGATAATTAAATTATTGATTTTACCTATTTGTAGATCACACTTGGGTTGCCCGCAATGTGTACGATGCGCTGCCGCCTTTCGCCATTGTAGCTGGACACGATACGGACAATGATCCCATCTATGTGGGTCGCGCCTACCACAATGGCGACATGCTGCCCGCCAAGGTCATTCCCAACAAGCATCAGGCTTACGTTGCCTGGGGCGGTGAGGAGATCAACAAGCATGACTTTGAGATTCTGACTGGCCATCACTACTGCTGGATTCCGGCCAGCAATGGCGAGGTACCGCCCCACGCCCTGCGCGTAGGTCAAACCTCCGATGGCGAGGCGCTATTTGTGGGTCGCGGCTACTTCTCCGGTAGTCTGACACCTGGCAAGGTGCATCCTTCCCACGGCTGCTTGTATATTCCATATGGTGGCGGTGAACATAAGCTGGAAGCTTATGAGGTGCTGGTACAGCCCGAGACCTGGGTCAACTCTTCAGGCAACCATATTGTGCCCGGCACCATACTAGCTGGCCATGATGCCGATGGAGATGATATCTTTGTGGGCCGTGCCTACCACGAGGGTGATCTGCTGCCAGCCAAGGTGAGCTGACATGACTTCTTTCTCCCATTTTCAATACTAACTGTCATCGTTGCCCCTAGGTTATTCCCAACAAGGGCTGCGCCTATGTGCCCTATGGCGGACAAGAGCACGTCAAGTACGACTTTGAGCTGCTTGCCGGCTACGGCTACGGTTGGGTCCCAGACTCCTATGGCAATGTGCCACATGGCGCCGTTATCTGTGGCCGTACCAACGAGGGAGAACCCCTGTATATTGGCCGTGGTCACTACAACGGCAGCTTTACGCCCGGCAAGATCCATCAGTCCCATCGCTGCCTGTACATTCCCTTTGGCGGCCAGGAGGTGCGCCTGGACAACTACGAGGTGCTCGTTAGGTCCTAGACTGACTAATACAGCTGCAACTGCTTTTGTTCCGGCTTTATCATTAATTTTGTAAACATTTCTTAAAAAATTAAATTATTTGTATTTCATCAGCCACTAATCAATTTTATAGTTATTCCACAAACTACTCTACATATCAATCTAATGAAATCAAAAGTATTTTGCAATTATCTTGATTGTACCTACTTTTCGAGCACCCTAATATTTTGTATCAATCTTCAATCAATTTACTTTTGCAAAGCACTCGACAGCAATAACAAACATGGTAAACCTTAAACACATATGTACAGTCGTGTCGTATATTAGGTGTTTTATCAAGATGAAACAATAAGATAACTACCATTCCCGAAAACCCCCAAGACCTCATCAATTAAATTTGATATGAGCTTCGTGAACACGGTATACCAAAAAACCTACCTTATAAAAGATATTTAGAGAATCACCATCTGAGAAAACAACTTATAAAACAAGGTTTATTATGAAACCATCGTGATAACTTGAAAGACTATTTAATAATGCTACAGTTCACTTTCTAGCCGTAAATAAATTCAAACTATTGATGCACGACTGTGAAAAGTCAAAAAACCAACCGCGAACCCAAAAGTATGCTTCATAAACCGTTAAAGTCTTTTAAAGTTTTTTAAAGTCAGCTTACACTGCCCTATATCCCACTTTTAGTATGAAAACAGCAAGGCACAACTCTACAATGCTTTATTACATTAAATTTAGCTCATTATCTTTATAAATAAATATAGTATTTCTATAATTTAACCGAAAACTCAGTTTTTCATTAAAGTTTTTTATGTGTGTGTTTGTATGCATGCATTTAAGAGCTTTTGCAAAGCTTTTGTGCGCTGTCTACACAGTGTCGAGTTTGTAGAGTTGGCATGTCTCATGTTAAATGCGAACTCTACACATGCCAGCTCAGCTCTGCCCGCAGCCCATTGGTTCGCTGTTCGTGCCTCAACATGATTGGTGGACAGCAAGAACCTCGTCGGTTTTGATTGGTGGTGCAACCGTGCAACACATTCAGGGCGTGCTCAATGGCCTCGACCTGAAACAGATTGCAAAGAATAGTGGGCACTAATTATAAAATGATAATTAGTATTTCTTTTTCAGTCTTTTCTTTGTTGTTGTGCCTCAGTTAAGACACGCTTCAGGTTTTTTTAGGTTTCAGAAAACTGGTTTTCTGTGGTACACATTTTCAGCGCTGGTTGCAAATGCCGTCGCTTGAACAGCAACCATTGGACGTGACCTGACTTTGGAGCGAACTGAATACCTATGTGAACAATTTTAGAACATGATCTTTTAACTCAAGTATCTGGAAGATACATGCTGTCCTTGATAGTTGAACTGAGAAGAACGCAAGGCAACTAGGTCTTTGCTCTACTAGACCTATTTGCTTTTAATCAACGCAAAGCTTGTGTCTTTTCTTTATATCCACTTCTTCCTGTGAGAGTACCCTGAAACTAGACCATTCGAAAGTATTTGAAAACTTACCATACGCTCTAGTTTGGAGTTAACCGGAACTTGTTCCACAATAGTTGTTGTGGAACAGAGAAGAACCTATTCTTTCAGCGTATTGCTTACAGTAGTGGAGTGGAGTGTTGATCAAACTTGGCACAATAGCCTCTTTTAAAGCCTTCTTAAGCCTCATTTTGTTATTGGCTGGATCGCATTTCTATAACATGAAGCTGTGATTGGAAGGATCTGTCGAAAATTAAGACCTTGTATGAAAACTTAGCTGTACTTTCTGACTTTGTATGTTGTAATAAAAAATTTATAAGTAGGCTTTGAAAAGTACAAAAGTACAAGGCAAGCAACTACGAGTCACAATAATACTCGCAGTGAAAACAAAATTATTCGTTCAGAAAACATTGAAGCGAACACATCCAAAATTACAATAAAAGTTTACAAAATCTATACAACTTTGGCAATTTAAAAACGTTCCTTTTGGGTTTTAGTTCTGGGAGCTGTATTGTTCCTTCTTCCGGCTAAGCCAGTTCAGCATGGTTGGTGTCTTCCTTCAAGTTCTACAATGCGGGGTTCCTCTTGAATCAAGTTAAAGCCTAGAAGATCTCGGAGCTCTATCATACTGCTGCGGGCTAATACTTGATTAAATACGTTTGGATCTGCTGCTTGGGTAATATTAAATGGATTCTGTTACAGAATCCTTTTAGTAATAATAATCGCAGTAGATTCCGACTTGTTTAATCAAGTATTAACCCACGACAGTATAATATTATTATCTTACGAGTAAATGTAAGTATATATATGTATTCTTGGATAGCATATACAGCCTGGTCAATCTAAGCATGTCCGAAATGAGATTATAAGATTCTTCTACTCGTATACCATCTCAGATCTCACCTTATGGCTTATCTAAGCTGAAGACGATCATAATGACTGGATACCATTATTATCTTCATACTTAGTAATGGACAGGGGTGTATGAAAGTAAGCAATTCCATTATTCACTAACAAAAGTCAGCGAAAATTTGATTCTCTACAGTTTACTGTGAATGCTTAAAGAAACAGAAGACTAAAAGAAGACTTTGTGCGAGTTTTCTTAATCAAAGTAATTTTGGGGTCTATTATGTATGCAAATTATAGTTTATATTCAAAAACTTAGTTTGAAACGGATGTCAAGTCTGCCAAGCAAGGCCCATATCTCCCTGACTCGATGGACAATGAGAACTGAGAATATTGGATGCTATGTTATGATATGTGACACAAACAGATATTGAAATAATGGGAAGCCAGAGCGAGAACATGCGCCGCCGGCAGTGAAGAATTTTGGAGGTTATGTCTTGGAGGTTATGTCTTTTAAGATGGGGTGCAATAAACTATTGTTGGAACTGACGAAGAAGTCTTACTTTAACAGACTTTGTCTTAATTTAAGCAAAATTTATTGTTTTTGAAGGTCTTACCGCAACAAATATAAGTTGAAGCTGTGCAGCCAATATAAATTCTTGTTATTTAATTTATTTTTCTAAAGTAGACAGGGTCTGGAATGGAACATCCCGCTGCCCTCCCCACCAACGGCGAACCCCACGCAGCCGGCACACATGCTGGGTATGGGACAACATCATATCAGCTTCAATATCCATTTAGCTAAAATGTATTAAAAAGTAACTCAGATGCTATCAGAGGCCATCCCAACCATTGAAGCTTCCCAGACACAGAACAGACACGCCATCCCTCAAATAACTTTCGAGAAATGCTCGAAATTCTTGCCCAGAGCAACGGTAACAGCAGCAATAACAACAACAAGAGCAACTGAGTGGCTTTGGAATATCAGTTTCTTCTGCAGCAGCGCTGTCAGCGACGTCAGCAGCGGCAAAGGAATGAAGCGAATGACAAAATTTGGCCTGTGGGGCTGTCGCTGTCGCTAGAACCTCACGCACACACACACAGAGATAGACAGGCAGACAGACAAACAGACGCACAAAGTAAAAGTGGAGAAGGAAGTGCGTTGAACGCAAAGACAGCGACGAATGAAGGCAGCAAAACAAGAGGAAACACACAAAAGCGACCAGCAAAAGGGCAGAGACGAGAAGTGAACGCATATTTAACAAGCAGCAACGACTGAATGGATGATTGTTATATACGTATGTATATACATATGTATGTATGAATGTATGTATGTACCAAGCGGACTTATGTACATGCATACTTAGTAAATGTACATATGTATATATAAAACCTGTGTGTGTGTGCAGTTACAATTAGTGACAAGAGCCAAAAAGAAAGGAACAATAAACGCGCACGATTCGGTTTTGAGTGTCTGGTATGAGTGTATGTGTTAGAGTGAGTGAGTGCGGAGCGTAAGCGAGTGGAGTGAGTTAAATGTGGTGGGTTTGTTGTTGTTGGCTGTGCTGCTGCTAACGCGGCGACTGCCAAAGAGAAAATTGCTAACAGTACACGCTGTTGGGCATTAAGGTTGGTGGGTTTGGGGTTGGAGTGTGGGTACAGCAGCAGGGTTGTGCCCTGGCTTAAATATTGAAACGTGTCGCATCAGATGCTTCAACTGCAAGCGATAACACAAGCCACACACACACGAACACATACATAGCTTGCACAGTGTGCGTGTGAGCGAATGAAGTGAAATGAAAATGCAAAGAAAATAAATTGTGAAACGAAGCCACAAGCAGAGCGCAAAATGAAAAAACTTGTACATAAAAATGGAAATGCGACAAAACCAACAACAGCGAGTAGGGCAACGCATTGAATAACCCTCGCCAGGGGCAGCAACAAATACTAGGGGCGTGGAGTACATAAAAGCAAAGCCGAAGAGCATTCTCTATGTACAATGTACATACATATGTACGTATTTATGTACTTTGTATATAGCGTATAGTGAAGTAAACTGAAACAGCATTTGGTTTTGGTTGCCAGCTATGAAATTGCGGCAGCGTTGACGTCGCTAACGGTAGCGACGTGGCCCCGTGCTCAGAGGGCGGCAGTCTCTAAATAGAGATGAACGCGTGTCACGAATCTAATCTTCAAAACGCACACACAGGCAAGCAAATGCTAAGTCCGCATTTAAACGATGATTTAAGATCGCGAGTATTTTTTCTACTTCTTAAAAACTTGAAAACAGTGAGTTTTAAATCACACAATGCAATTGATTTTCTGTGGCATTGCAACTCTGATTTAAGTTATCGCTAGCCAATTTCATACAAACAAAGCAAAAATGCGCAAAAAATTCAAGACAAGGCTGTTTATGAGTTTTTGTACGATTCGCTTGCTGCGCTACCCCTCTTCCCCAACAAGCAAAAAACTCTTGTTAAAATCGTGAGTTTAAATCATCGTCTAAACGCGGACTTACTAAAAATAAATAGTAGTCATTAATATGCCACTTTATCTACAGCACGAATTGTTCTTAATGTAGTGTTGGTCTCACGACACGCTCCCATCCCTAACTCACAACCACTCGCACTCAGTACTCTAATTAGTTTTCATAGCAAAGACCAGTGTCTAAAAATAAGACAAAAAACACACATAAATATGATTATTACAGAATTGTGGGGTGGGGGAGGGGTGAAGTGGGAGTTCGATCTGCTTCACTTGGCACCTAACACAGCTCCAGGCCTAAACTCATCCCATCTCTCATCTGGCTCTGGCTGTCGCTTATGCGTGATAATTCAATTAGGAATGTGTGAATCAGGCAGCAACAACAAAAACAGCAGGCACTCCAAATGCAACAACAACGCCAACAACAACTGCAGCAGCACGAAAAGCAACAACAACAACAACAACAATGCACAAGCGGAAACAGAAGTAGAAAAAGAATTGAACAGAAAAATACTCTTTCCCAGCAGCCCAAAAACAGAGAAACCAAAACGCCATGTCCATATGCAGTATAAGAAGAGAGTTGTGAACTTTTGTTCAGAACAAGTTCCATTGAACGGTTCACTCAAATGAACAACTGAACTAATCGGCGAATCGTGAAAAACACTGTACAACTTGGCTGTGTTATTATCCTAATATAATAAAATTTAAGTTAGATTTTGAATATTAATATTATAAAACCCCAATGCTATAGAAGGTTAATTGTCTTTTTATATTTAATTGCTAGTTTAATAAGCGTTTGTTTTTATTTTGTGTTATAAGCCCCTAACAGCTGAACAACTGCATCAAATTACTGATGTAGTTCACGATACAAAGGTGAACCGTTGAACTTGTTCATCAGATTAAACTAGAAATCGCAACTCTACAGCAGACATCGCACAGTTGCATGCAACCCTGTTTCTCTTCTGTGTGCCACAGGAACAGAATCACAATCAGAATACACGGCCTCGGCTCTGGCGGCCTGAAACAATTTATGTGCCATGTATTTTGTACATAAAAATAGCGGCTGTGGCAGCAACAGCAGCAGCAGCAGAGACGCCAGCACTGGCTGCGGCCGGAGAGACGGGGCAATGGACATGGATGGTGCCTGGAGAGGGGCTTATGTGCGCAGCTTGCCTCGAAAATATTTCAACACAAGCATGCGACTGGGACTGGAACACTTAATGTGCAGTGGCGTAAGTGTGTGACTTTAAAAGGGGGTCAGCAGAAAGTGGAATACATTACAAACACTGCGTTTATGTAGATTCGTATACTCAATTAATGAATTGTGATGGGAAATGCGTGTATAAACACAATTTCGTAAATTTGATTTGAACAAAGGTAGACAAAATAGGTACGTTTATTTTTTTTTTTAAATTTGTATTTCTGAAATTTTAACTTTTATCTGTATTTCATTTTATATGATCTTAAATCGCATCATGCATATTTACATCATAACATTTAACAGTTGCCTTCATTAACTACTACTTTTAAACTTGAACGCCTTTTAGCGCTTGCAACGTAAGCCACTGTATTATATCTTGAATCTTGCTGTACATACAAATACAAATACAGTCATACAAACATACATAGCCATGTATAGCACTACCTCTTTCTATGTGTGTGTCTCTGTGTGTATTCAAGTGTGCGGCTCTGCGATAGCAACGAATATCAACAACAACAACGAACAGCGTCGACCACGAGTTGGGCCTCGTCCCATTACCAATTTAAATTCCCATCCAATGCCCGCACGTAGCAAAAGAGCCGGTAAGGAATAAAACGACAGACAGGGAGACGGGCAGACGGACGGTGGGACAGACGCAACACGACAGACTCTGAAAGAAAGAGTATTTAATGAGCGCTACTGTTTTGCTTGTTGTTGTTGCTGTTATTGCTCGCAATGCCAATTCGATATGTTACATTTGTGTTGTTGTTTTCTTTTTTGCTCTCTCTCTCTTGCTCGCATGCTTTGGCTATTGCAGTTGTTGTTTTTGTATAGTCTATCAAATTAGGTTCATTTGCCAGTGCAAACGGCTGCCGCTGTCGACGTCGTTGCTGCCTGCCGCTGCTGCTTCAGTAGCTTTGGCCAAAAGCACCCTCTTTGCAGTTGTTTTTGTTGGTGTGTCAAGTGGGTTGTGCGAGCGTTTCAAAGTGTGTGTGTGTGAGTGCTTATCGACTATGTGTAAACCGCACGGCTCACTGGCTGCCCGGTTGCTTGGCTGCAGCGTCGCCGTCGCTTTGACGCCGTCATCGCGGTTATGACTGTGTGTGTGTCATTATATACTACGTAAAGGTAGCGTTTGAGTGGTGTACATATGTATATACATACATGTACTACATATGTATGTATGTACCACCAACCCGTCTCAAACACCACCACCATCAGCTGCTGAATCTGTGGCATGCTGATAATTCAATAAGCTGCAAAAAAATGCGTAATATTTTGATGAGCTGCGACTGCAAATTGGCATTGAGTAAGTATGCAATGCACATACATACATACATACACACATACTATATACGTACATGTGCATGCGAAATACATACTAGATCTGGCCAAACAACGATGACACTATCGATAATAACGATAGTTTTCAATTCTCTGACCTATATGTACCTTGATGAGCTATATTGGTACTGCTGTGAATTTTACTAACATAAGACAAAATAATTGTTTTGAAAATAAAATTCGCATATTTATTTAATTTTCTATGCATTTATATGTTACTAATTTGTCAATAGTATCGATGTTTTACCTACACCTTTAATAAACTATCGAGTAATGGCACATCGATGTTTTGTCATCTCTAATGTGTACGTACATACATATGTACATATATACTACAACGCAGTATTTGCCCTGTTTTTTGCACTCATTACAGGTACTCAACGTTATGCAAAACCCACTCAGCTAGCAACTGGCAACGTCATGCAGCTACACACACAGATACATACATGGGACCGCAACTGTTTGCTCTTATTCAACAGCATCATCAACTCTACAACTCGCCAACACTCGAACTCCAACTCCAACTGCCACCCAAAGGCAGGCGTAACTTCATTTGCAATGCAAACGCAGCGCGTGAGAGTAACGAATGAGCAAGTGGAGTGAGAGAGCGGGAGAGTGGGTGAGTGGCAGCGAAAGCAGCGAGTGTAGCTTGTGTAATCAACTAATTACAACAGCCGCCAATGCCTGGCACTGTCTAAGCCGACGTCTACGTCGACGCCACCGATGCCGACACCCGTCGTGCCAACACACAATTTATCTTGTTAAAGTAACTTTTAAGCGTTTGTCCCTCCTCCCCCAACTTCAACTGCTGTTGCCGTTTTATCCAAAGTCATCAAGAAGAGCTCATCATCAGAGACAATTGAGTAGCACTCAATCGCTACTCAAATCAATCAATGTGCGGCAACTGGGAGAAAGAGATGTTGAGGCAGAGATAGAGAAAGAGAGAGGGACGCAAAAGCTGTACAGTGCTACGCAAGAAAACAGCTTTACCGTTGCGTTCTGTCGCTGCTTTAGCAATTCATGCAGTTATTATTATTCTTATTTCCGGTTCAGGATTTTCGTTGATTTCGCCTTCGTCGAGTGCCCCAGGACCGGGCAGGCAGCTTCTCGTCTCCTTGGCTGCCCGCACCCTAGAATGCCGTAGCATAAAATGTGCGCTCCTTCGTCTCTGTAAATTGATACTTTTTTTTGGGTTTCGTATTTTTTCTAAAGGGCATTTTGATATGATGCAAAAAATATATAACCCAGCCAGAGAGATGGACAGAGAGAGATGGGAAGCAGAGGACACAATTTGGGACGCGGGGTTCATCTGGTCGACTGCCATGCATATTAATAATGGTGCACTAATTGGATCTTAATGCTAGGGTTTCATTTCATTACAAAACTGAATTATGTCTGATGAATGAAATTACAATGATATTAAATCAAGCCAAGTGTTGCACAGATTCCCTCAAATAAAACAATTTGATTTATATGCTGGCACGCAAAGTGACAAAAAACTGGAATATATACATTTATTAAAAAGGACAAAACTGAATTTCAATTTGCAGATATGCAAATGTATCAATAAATGCAAATCAAATACAAAATTTCAACTTAATACAAGACTATGCAAAGCGGATTAAAAGGAATTTAATAGCCTTGGTTACCATCGCAAATAAGTGAAAATGCTGACTTGTGAAATAGAGAGAAATAATTGATATTTTATCAATTGAAAGGAAACCGTAAAAGATAATAAAATACATGTATTCAACTTGATCCAAGAATCTACCAAGATGTTAAGCTTACCAGCGATAATTGACACCTTAAGCAGAAATTTAAAGTTCTGGTGAATGATCTTAAATTATTTAAGTGGATTTTTAAAGTACACTCATTTGAAATCAAAGTGGTTAGGGTCGTGTTAATTTGGTTTTTATATTTCTAAATTTGAAGACTTTGAAAGAACTTTTCAACCTCTAATAACAAGGAAAATAATTAACCTTTCGATGAAATTAAAGGATGTAATGGATGTGATTAACCTTCGATGAATATAAAGGATGCAATGGAAGATGATAATTCTAAAGCCAATTCTCGTTTTATAAGAATAAATGAAGGAATATGAATATTTTCTAATGATATAAAGAAATGTACTCATATTTATCCATTAAAAGTTGTGCTCAATAGAAAATATAGAGATTAGTGTCCACCAAACTGTGTGCTTGACTTTGAGACGAAGAAAAAGTTGATAACCTTTCGATGAAACTGAAAGAAATAACATAATTATATAGTTGTAATGCATTGAAGACCTTATTATAATTTTCCCTGATAACTTTTTGATGAAACTGCAAAAAAAAGAACTCCCGAAGTAGCTGTAATGCATTCGTAACACACAAATGCTAAGGAAAATATCTGTTAATACCTCTAATTAAAAGCATAACATCCATAAGTCATACTCCTTCGCCCGGATAATGTCGCAATCAATGGCACTTAGTGTGACGACAACCGTAAGATTGCTAATTAAATTTTGTGCCGTGTACGGGCGCAACTTTTCCGTACGGAAAGTCGATAACTAATTTAACGCCATTCTGCAACACAAATGCTAAGCACATAAATCGTCATTAAAGCGCCAAAGTATAGGGATATGAGTACGGCTGCGAGTCCTGGATACGACTATAACAAATTGCAATTAGAGGACTTTAGCCGGGCGTTAAACTTTTGCCACCCACAGGGCAAATGCACACGTCGAAACTTTCTGCTCCCAATTCAATTAAAGTCCTTGGTGGCAAACTTTGATGTTTACTTGTGCCGAGAATCCAGTATGGAACTGGCATCTGTAGCTTCTCGTCGAATACAGGTGGTTATTTCAATAACTGCTTGTAATTCAATACAGTTTCATTAATTACAATTACACAAACATAAACCAAAGCAAGACGAACACACGCAGCATTCAAATCAAACTGGATGGAAATGGCAAGGAGATCGGAAGATTTGTTGTAATGGCCCGAACAACTGATAGTTAAGCTACTATCCATTAAAAGTGAGTAGAGCATCAATTTCTTAAAATATCTATAACTTTCTTATTTAGATTTAGGAATAACAAGTAACAATGCTTTAGTCGTGTATACCCGACTACAAAACTCCTTGTACCCAGGTCAAATATTTCCGATCCCGTCTTCGTACACTTACACATACACACACACAAACACACACGAGCCACAGCGCAAGCGAGGCATTTTAAATGGTGGCTGTGCTGCTACTTCCCCCCGCGCTGCAGCACTGAATCTTGTTTGTTGAATAACTTCCGTGATTATTATCCGATCGACTTAACATTTGGACAGTAGATTAAGAGAGACTAAAGTATTGTACATGCAAAATCCCAAATCTATACCTTGAGATTTGTTACTGTTAAACGGTTTTTATCGAATAGCGGGGGAATGAGGGGAAATATCTCAAATCGAAAATAAACTTGACCTGCTTCCGCTATACACGAACCTACATTCCAAATTTGGTGTCTCTAGCTCTCATAGTTGCTGAGATCCTTGCGTTCATACATACGGACGGAAAGACAGACGGACATGGCCGAATCGAAATCTCTTTTGATACTGATCAAGAATATATATACTTTACAGGGTCGGAGATGTCTCCTTCTGCCTGTTACATACATTTGCACAGATGTAATACCCCTTTTTAACCCATTTTATGGGTACAGGGAGTAAAAATGTAATCTTTGTTGCACCTTTTGACCGAATATTAAAACACATACGATGATGAACTGAGAAGTTAAACACATGGCTAAGAATTTAATGTTAACCCATAGTTTAAGCTGGGAGTTATCATTATATAAATAAATCATAAAAATCAGATCAGTAATGGCAAAGTTATTAGAGAGGGCTATATAGAGAGACCATTTTGTCAGAGTTTCGGAAATTTATTTATTTATTGATTTTTTTTAAATGTTGAGCTTATATCTTACCAGAGAAAATGAGAATGAGATTTAACGATATAAAATAGTTTTGAATAGAGCCATGAGATTGAAAATATAATTTATTTTCGAAGAATGGGATACCTTTATAACAATTTCAGATTGAATATATTTTTATAAATAAGTATACATAGATTAGATTTTAAATCAAACTGGAGATCAAATAAATTAGATGAGAAATCAAAGTAGAGAATAAAACGAGTTTAAGAGAGTAATCTGCTTGGAAAGTGGTTCAGGATTAATATAGTTCTGGAGGAATCTATAGATTAAAATGTGCTCCTTAACTGAATTGCATTTGAAATCTTATATGCTGGGATTGTCTGGTGAATGTAATTGATTGCTATTAATATAGTGGAGTATGCATTGTTTAAATTGCATAATTGCGGAAGTATTTAAGTACAGATATTGTGAAAGTATAGTTCAACAAATAGACCATCTGTTAATAACCCAAAGGAAACAGTTGCTCAACTATTTAATAAGAGTGTTATGACACTCCGCCAGTCAAAATAATTGTTTTCAATATTCATTTAACATTTTGTGTTTGTGTGTGAGTGTGAGTGCAATTTTGCATTTCTAATTACCTGAGCGAGTATCTGCTGGATACCTGTATCTTTCGGTTGTGTGTGTGTGTGTGTGTGTGTGTCTGTGCGGCTGTCTGTGTGCTTAGACGAATGATTTATAAATGCTGAATTAATGCGCTAAAAGCCAAGCGCATTAAACTTGTTTTCACATGGGCCCGAGCACAACACGCATACGAGCACTCGTATGTGGCTTACCAAAGACTCCAGTAAGTACTCGGGGTGTAAGTTTTGTTTTTGCGTTAGGCTAATGGTCGAAGGGAGCAGGAGGAGCAACGTGGAGGCAGGGGTGTTGCCTGCTTAATTATTGTAATTGGACTTTTCGCCCAAACCGCACAATTGCATAAATAATTCGTGGCGAGGTGTGGGGCAAAGCATTTTGGTAAGAGTTTATGAATGAATTTGAAATGAATGTGTGACTGGCAAATGTTACCATAAGATTTAGAATATATATAGATCTATATAACTATAGAATAACTATAGATCTATATAACAAGCAAAAGAGTATAGGTTGCTATAAGGAAACAGAAACAGAAACCATATACTCATATAATAACTTCGATCTCAGCTTTTATAGTAGCTAGATTTCTTAAATTTGGAATATCGGTTCTTGTATACATCACACAGATTAGATGAGTTCAAAATCTTTGATATCTAGCCGCATTCGTCCGAAAATAGTTAAAAATAAACCATAACCTAAAATTTGTAGCTACAGGGTGTCTCTCAGTCGTGCATGCTCGCATTTTATGGCCATTTTTCTTGCACATAAATCTTTTGATTTTCAGCGCCGTCAAACCAATTCGCACCTAATCCACCCTTAAAACACTACGCCTATCAAGGATACTCTACCCTTGTTTCCGTTTCGCAGCCCAAAGCATATATTTATTAGATGTATGTCCTGACAGGACGCCTCTTCAGCTAGTCTTTTGGGACTCATTCCTTCAAAATTGCCAATTTTCGAAATCGGAAACCTGCAAAAAAAAAGTAAAAGTAAAAGAAAACCAAATGCCAGAAAAACAACAACAATGCGCCTGAATTTCCAATGGTTTTATTGAATTTCGAACCAAGGATGTCAGCCAGAACCAAAACCAAAGACTGAGACGTAATCTTTTATTTTCTTTGTCTTGGGCATTTTTCACTTTAAAGACGCGACACGCAGACAAAGGGACAGGCAGCAGGATTAGGAAAGGACGAATAGTCCGCAGCGACCTTCTGGGACAGACAGCATTGACCTTGTGACCCGATAATGCCCTCCGTCCCTACGTCCGTCCGTCCGTCCAGCTGATGCTGCTGATTAGCATTAACTCCCAATTTTCAAAAGACATTTCGTTTGTACATTGATTCTCATATAAATAGGTTTTTATTATCGATTATCTGTTATTTATGGAATACTTTTGATACTTAAACATTTAAAACATATTTACAATTAATTCGATATTATATAATATATATATATATATATAATTTTGTTTTTCGCTAAATTAGCTCAACTTGGCCTTGGCACTTAAAACTATGAATTTTCATATAGAATAGCCTGCAAATTGCAGTTGGTTGAGCTTTAAAGGAGCTTGCTGAGAGCTAGTTATAAGTCGAACTTGCAGTGAGCTTTATGGTGTAAATATGCTTTCGAAAGCTTTAATGTGCTTTTAAAATTAAGTTGTGCACAATAGATTCGTTAAAGCTCGCTGAATGCTTTCTATTTCTGTAAGTCGAGCCTTATTGTGCAATGAAACTAGCTGAAAGCTTTCAGGTGCTTTCAAAGCAAAACCTTTTGGTTATTATTACATTTCAATTACAGAAAGTTTGCTTATCTGGAAATGAATTGAATAAATATAATTACTAATTAGTTACGCGTACATTAACGCGTATTTGTATACAAATGCTTATGTTTAATGATTCTGAATCGCTGTCTTGCCCAATATATATACTTATATATATACTATATAGTTATATGTACAACTTATATACAAAAATGAAACGAATAACGGCAAGGGTAGGGTTTCTTAAAGTAAGGACTTGGTATAACAGCTAACAACTAAAAACAAAACTCTTTAAATATTAATTAGTGCTGCTCACACCTTTTCCCAGGTTCAGGACATTTCGCTGGGGTTGCTTTTTGCGCTACATTTTGGTGGGTGGTAGGTGGTTGACTTGCTGATTATTTTTCACTTGCTTTTGCCCAGATTCAAACCTCCATTGCTGGTGGCTGCCGCCTGGGGACGCGGACTGGCGCTGTTTTTGGTCGCTGCCGACTGCAGCTTGCCGCCAGCGGATGCATGGGGCGAGGTCCTTGGACTGGCGGCCCTAATGGGCTGGCTGGGGCTGGGCAGCGTTACGGTGGGCAGCATGGGCATGATGGCTTTGTTGTTGTTGTGACCATCACCGGCACTTGCCTCACTCTTCAGCTTCTGGAGATAATCGTTGAACACCTCGTTGCCGGCACGCTGCATGCGGGATAGCTGATCCATCAGATACGCTTGCTGGTAGTTGTACATGGCGGCGGGACTGAAGTTATACATCAGATTCGACTGATTGGCGGCCGCCTGAGCCACCTGGGCGGCCTGGGCAGCTTGGGCCACTTTCAGGAAGTTGCTCAGGTCAAGGTTGGCGGCAACGGCGGCAGCGGCAGCGCTGCTGGCAATGCTCAGCGGTGCATTCACACTGGGCAAATGCGGATGATGCGGCTGATGGGGCAGCGCGGGTGGACCCATTTTGTGGGACGACAACGGCGGCGGAGTGGGCTGCTTGCCGCCCCTCTTAGCGTTTGCTGCCGACTTGGGCGGCGTGCTGGTCGGCTTGGACGCACCTGGGCTGGCATTGTTCAGGCCCAGCTTGGCATTGTTGGTCGCGTTGCCAGCGTTTGGTGACTTCTTGCTGGCGGGCACCTTCTTGTTGGTTTGGGCCAGCGTGGCGGCAAAGTTATACGCGCTTGGCAGCACGCCCGGCAGCTTGGCCGCCAGCTCTGCAGCGGCATTCTGGCGCGGCAAAATGGCACGAAACTTCTTGGCCGCAGGATCAGCATTGAGATTGCCCGCGGCGACGGCTTGGCCAGCCTTGGGTGACTTGTTCTCGCTGGAGTTGGGCGAGTGGCTGCCCTGCGTGGCGGAGGAGGCGCCACCAGCGGCGACGGCAGCGCTGCGTTTCTCCGGACTGGGCGTCTTCTTCTCCGCCTGCTGCGGCTGCAGCACGGGTTTCAGGGGTGGCGCGGGCGCAGACGTCAGCTTGGGCGATGTCTTGGGTGGCGTTATGACACGTGACGTCGCTGCTGCCACTGCTGTCAGCTGCTGCGGCGGCGTCATGCGCGCCAGCAAATGCTGCGGCGAGGGTATCGTCTTGCTGGGCGGTGCGGGCAGCTTCAAAGGCTGCTGCTGCTGCGGCGGCGGCGGCTGCTTGGGCGCCTCCTTCTGCTCCAAGGCCGGCTGATCGGGCAGCTTGACAATCTCTATGTAGTTGTTGACAGGACTCTTATGCTTAGCATGCGCGCCGCTGCTGGGCGAGGAGGCGTCCCCATTGTCGCGGGATATGGTGATGGACAGCGAGGAGGGTATATTGATGTTGCAGGAGTTCAGCAAGGACTTGACCTTAACCTGTTGCTTCTCGGGCGCATCCTCGCTGATGGCAGCAGGACTATTGCTGCGCTGTGCGGCAGGATTCGTATTCTGATCCGTTTTTGTGGGTGGTGAGGGAAACAGGCTGCCCAGCCCTCCACCTCCGCCTCCAGCGCTGCCATTTAACATATTCTGCAGATAGCTGCTGGCATTGTTAGTTGTTGTTGTTGTTGTGGTTGTTGCCCCCGCTGTTGTTGTTGTTGTCGGCTTGGGCGTGTACTTGTAGGTGGGCATGGTGGGTATGTTGTAGTTGGGCACATACTGCGGCGAACTGGGCGAATAGATGGGCGAATTGGGCGTATACATGGGCGTGCGGCAGCCCGGAGGCGCCTCCTTGCCCTTCGATTTGCTGGCATTGAACAGGGCCAGATTCAAATAGTTGTTCGACTTGTTGTTGTTGCCGTTCGAGCTGTTGTTGTTGTTGCTGCTTGTGGCTTGCTTCTGAGCTGTGGCATTGCGCGGCGGTGCAGGAGGCGGGCCCATCTTGTGCTCCGACGTCGTCTTGGGGCCGTAAACATGCGGCTTGGCCTGGCTGGCGCTGTCAATGGACTTGATCTCCGTGCCCGCATCCTTGAGCAGGCGATTGACATCGCTGGGTATGTTGGCAAAGGGATTGGGACGCGCCCCCTTTGGCAATATGGGCTGATAGCGTTTGGCAATGGGCGTGCGATTGCCAGGAGCGGCCAGCTGCAGTCCTTGATGCTGCTGCATTGGGACGTGCGGGGGCGTATAGGGCGGCAATATAGGCAATGTTGCGCCAGCTTGTGGGGCCTTGTGACGTGCTGCAGCAATTGGCGCCTTTGCAGCGGGCGGCGGCATAAGGGGCTTGTCGGCAGCGGAGCTGGAGTTGGTGCTGGGCGCCGTTAAACGTATCTTAAAGTCCTCGCGCGGCAGCGGCGGCGATAGCTTTGGTTTCTTGGACACCGCCTTAATGGGCTCCTTGCTCTTACGCTTCGAGGAGGCTATGGATTTGGGCGGCATGGCGCTGGGCGGCTTCATTAGCAAGCTGTCATCCAAATGGGAACGGGACTTGGCAGTGCCCACATTGCCGCTCTTCTCGGGCGACTCCACCTTGACTTTGATGGGCGTCAGCGCAAAGGATTTAAGGAACTCCGATTTGGGATCCTCCAGGCAGGCGCCGCTAGTTATGCGCGGACTCAACACGTGGCTGACACCATTCGGACTGAGGATGCGCTCCGTGCGTATGGTCAAGGGGGGCACAGTCAAGGGGCTGGGACTCTTGCGTTTGCGCTCACTGGAGGATGAGGAGGAGGAACCCTTGGGACTGCCGTCCTTGTCCTTTTTGCTCTTGGAGCGTGACTCCTTTTCGGGCTTGAGCGGCTTAACAATCTCCTTGCGATCCGGATCGGACATATTGATAATGGTAACGCTATTCTGCTTGGACAGATCTATTTTGAGCTTGATGTTGGGCTCCTCCTTGTTGTGATGGTGATGATGATGATGGTGGGGGCTGTGGCTGTGGCTGTGGTTGTGAACTGTGGGCGAGTGCAGGTTCTTGGAGGCTGACGATTTGGGCGAGTGATGTGATCTCTCGTGCGAGGACTTCTCATGCTTCTCCAGCATATTGCGATTGATGACCAGCTTCAGTGGCTGCGCTGTGGGAGAGTTTAGTTTCGGCGCAATGCTGAACTCCTCTTGGAGCGAAGGTGTCGGCGGTGTTAGTGCCTGCTGCTCCACCTTGATGGGGCGGACAGCTGGCGGTGGTGAGGGCGTCTTGATCACGAGCGGTGGAACTACTGGAGCAGCAGCTACAACCGCCGTAACCAGCTCCTGTTTCAGCGGCATCACCTGTGGCTTTAACATCAACGGCGCCTTTGTCAGCTTCGGCTTTGCCGACTCGTAGACACGGAAATAGAATCTCATTGGCGCATCCCGCTTCCACGTATAGATGTACGCAATGTCCATCAACGTATAGTAGTCGAGCAGCACGATCGTCTTCACCTTGTACATGATATCAATGCTGAAGCGCTGAGCATCGATCTCAAACTTGTCGTAGACGAACTTCTTCAGGTGGTTCACCCGGCACATGGCCGGACATTGAAGATAGCGTGGACGCAGCGTGTCCCCGAATTCCAGTTCCGTTTCATCGCTCAGCTCGCTGTTCAGGGGAGAGGAAGAAAAGAGTGGCGGAAATGGGAAATTAGAAAGTGTTGAAAACTTGTTTGTTTGCTTCAAATCTCAACATTTCAATTGCAGACATCAAAATTAACATGCAACTTCATTTTACAACATATTCTAGGAAGTTTCTTTAAAAATTATCTTCCTAGATTTCCAACCTTCCTAACTTTAGCAAAAGTGAACCGATTTATGTCGGGAATACCTTTATGTTCTCGCTTTGCTTACCGCATTATTTGATTTTCAAAATGTTATACATTTGAACATTTTCTCTCTCTTTAGGATCTTGTAACTATATAAAAATCAGTTTCAACCCTCTAACTAGTAACCCACGAAAAACTTTTAGTTCTGCCTTATAACTAGTTATAAGATTCGATGAAAACATAAAGAAAACTTACCCAAGCTCAGCGTACTCCAAGGATAGAGACATATCATCCGAGGGACTGAAAATCAAATGCTCCGTATCATCGCCACGCTGTTCGGGAGTGGCAAGGGCGGCCTCCTGCGGACGATCCTTATAGAAGGCGCGCTTGCGCATCAGCTCCCGTTCATAGAGTCCTGGCACGAGCTTGTAGACAATTGCCTGCAGTGTGGTATCAGATCTGTAAGCAGAGAGGGAGAGGGAGAGTGGTTAGTTGAGGTGTTACATAATGTTGCTGCCTAGGGGCGGACATGTGTGCTCAGTCAAATGGAAAAGACAGACAGGGCGAAGGATCAGTGGAGACAGACGGCTGCAAGCGTTGTCTCGAGTCTCGAGTATGGGAAAAGCGGGAAAACTAGTCAAAATAAAAGTCAGCAGACTTCCTTGGCGCGGAAATGAGCGCATGACAACCCACAAAAGGCATACACACACACACACACGCACACACACATATATATATATACACAGGAAGAAAAAAGAAGTACAAATTAGACGGCAGATGCAATTGCTTCAATGGCAATGGCACGCAACAATCGCCGCTGAAGCCAGAAAAGGAAGAGAAAAGGGCGACAAAGACAAGACGCAAGCAACTGTGTGGCATGCGCTGAGCCTGATGGTGCCACTGCTGGTTAGTGGTTGTTGTTGGTGGTGCTGCTGGTGGCGCACAGGAACTCGCATTAAGTCGCATTTCATGGAATAGAAACTCACTCGCAGGCGCTCGCTTCAATCAATTTTCGAAAGCATTGAAAGGAATTGAACAAAACAGCAATGAAAAGAAACCGAATTAAGAGTACAGCAGAGTAGTAGTAGTCGGGGAGGATAGAAGAGGAAATAAATTTTGTATAGGAACCTTCAAATCAACAGCATAAGATCATTTACATGCGGCACAAATTAAAGCCGTAAAGATTTAAAGATCTGAGCTCTGAATAAAGACATTTTTAGATGGAGAAGGATTGATTCTGATGAATAAAGGATGATAATTGGATAAAAAATAAAAATATATAGATAGACTAAGATTGAATTAAGTAATAGTTAAATTCTAGTGAATGAAGGATGAGAAATGCATTGATTGTTGTTAAATTCTTAATGGTAGCCAGTTTGAATTAAGTTATAGTTAAATTCTGGTGGATGAAGGATGAGAAATGCATTGATTGTTGTTAAATTCTTAATGGTAGCAAGATTGAATGAGGTAATAGTTAAATTCTAGTGAATGAAGAATGAGAAATGCATTGATTATTGTTAAATGCAAGGGAAATAACAGACCAATAGGAAATACTGAATTTAAGATACAATTCAACGGGTTTTTAGAATTATAATCAAACTTTTAAAGCCGTCGAAGCTTTTCAAAGGAGTACAATTGAAAGAAGAAAGAGTTTAAAATCAAGTTTGTAACATAAAATAGTTGAATTCACTAAATAAATAATGTTTTTGTGTTTCTTGTATGCAAAAAGTATTAAATAACTAAATCTATAAAACAAAACGATAAGTTTTGTGAAACAAACTCAACCAATCAACTGCTTAAATCATGAATAGTCGTACATAGAAAGCTGATTATACATTATTTTTATTAAATGTTATCTAATCTAATATTCTTGAGTGTCTGTATCGCAACAGGGAGCAGTCTATAGAAAGCTGACTCTTCTATATAATACTAGATAATGACAGTTCTTAAGAATCAGATTGAAATATAACAGAATGACGTGTCTTTTACTGAACACATGTTGAAAGATTTTTTGTTTACTACATCTAGTTTTAAATGGGTTGATGCAGGTTTCCTAACTAGGAAACTGAGCTATAAGTTATTTCTTTTACTTTTCTACTAACTATTTCGATAACTAAACTGACCAATCAAACTATATAGTAAAGACACTATTCTTAGTTGTGTCAGGTTCTAACTTCTATAACTTCAACGCTATCTAAACGATTGAAATTCTAGTATTCGCCCCCGCTCAGTACAACTCAAGTTTCTAAGGGGGAAACAGGAGCAACAATCAAGACCCAGGCTCAGTTGAATGAATCCGCAGAACTTTCGATGCGGTTATTGTGGTTTGGGCTGGAAAACTTGGCTCAAATTTGGGGCAACAACTGTGCGCACCTTGAATTGAACTTTGACGCTGTCTGAAACTTAGTCGGTGGTTAACTTTATTTGATGCCTGCCAAATATTTGGAGTGTTCTACCTCCACAGCTCCCCCTGACCCTCTCTTTCTCCCTCTCCCACCCCTCTCTATAGTGCGACCAAGTGTTTCGACTGTCTGTCTGTCTAGGTATTTGTACGCACGTTCTTAATGAAAAACACGTTCGTGCCAGTCGAATCAATTTAAGGTACAGCTTTAATGGTGCTCCCCGGCCGTACAGAGACTGAGGAAAACCACCCGCTGCCAGGGTTGCCACCCCATGCTATACAAATCGTGAAGACTCACACCACGGCTAAATGCCTTTCGCTGTTCATGTTGATGATTTTGTTGCTGCTCGCTGTAATCTCTGGCTGCAACACAAAAAGATAATGAATACAAGCTCCAAAACGATATGGAGAGGTGGGGCGCGAGGGAGACGAGACGAGACCCTATGAATGAATGAACCTTTTGCCATTTGGTGGAGCCGCCGCACAGTCAAATGGTGTGAACTCACCAGAACTACATTGAAGAGCGAGATAGAGCGAACAGAGAGTGCGAGAGGGGAGACAAGTGGTTTTTGTACGTGGTCGACGAGTCTCGAGTCTCCAATTAAATTTATTGCAAAAGTTTATTGTTTAACCCACAAAAAAGTAGTCAACAATTTGTGTGGAGGCTAAACAAAACAAAAGCTGCGCCAGTTTATTTATTTATTTTGCTTTTATTATTACTTCATTTCTTTGCAAAGGTAAACAAAGACGAAAAACAAACTGAAAAGCTCAACAATTTGGCTTTGTCGCCATGTTTTTTGTAGTTTTTGTTTCTTTGCTTAAAGATTTTTACGTGGCGCCCAGCCCCAAATGAGAGTCGCAAAATAAAAAAAAAGAATAATAATAAAATAATACAAAAACTGCCCAACTGATAAACTGCAAGCAACGGAAACTTTGCAACGCGTTTTTCCAAGAAACCAAATCGAAAAACGCCAGAGATAATTAACGGGCGGGTCTTGAGCTCAGAGCTCTGCCGACGGCAACAGGCAGAGACAGAGACAGAGGCAGAGGCACAGGCAACAGTTCCAACAGCAGCTGGAAGCAGTTCATGCCACAAACCCAGAGACTCAGAAAGGACAGAGGACAGCCAGACAGACAGACCCAGGCAGACCCTACTCCGAGCTGAGAGTGCTGTTTTCATCCTTTTGGGTTAGTTCAACGCGAATTTCAAGCGAGCAAAATAAAGTAAAATAATTTTCTCCTTTTTTTAATGGTTATTTCCAAGTTCCAAGTGCGAATAGCTGAGCAAGTTTCGTTGTGCGACTTTAGCGGAAGCTTGTTTTTTCTCCCTTTTCGGATGAAAAGTGTCAAATGGTTAACTTGTCAATTCAGCAGCTTCAATGTATTACTTTATTCTTTTATAATGATGTGGAATTGATGCGTTCTTCAATTTATTATCAAGAAGTTCATGTTAGACTAAATTTTAGAGCAGGAAGTTCTCTTCTGAAATTTCTTTGTATGTTAACTCCACTACAATTCTTTCCTAAAAGCAAAAAGCTAACGAAGACACTTCTTGAAGCAAACAACAAACGTCTAAATCTAGTCTAACTTGAGCTGAAGTCTTCTCAAACTTTAATTAATAAAATATCATTTTTTTTTATATTTTCTTAAAAAATAAATTCAATTTTTAACATGTTAATCAATGAAATGTTAAATTTTTTGTATCTGTATTTATTTTTATAGAAATAAATGCAATATTTAACAAGTAGCGGAGTTGCTTGTTCAATTTTGACAAGCGCATTACAAGTGACAACGAAATTAAGTTTGACAAGATGTTAAAGTGGTTGTTAAGTTTGACATGAACTCATGTCAAAAATCAATCTCAGAGCGAAATTGAAAGGTATTTCAACTATGAAAATAGAATAACTATGCTAGATGCGATGTGCAAAAATGTTGTGTACAGTTCCTTCGCAAAAAAAACCAGATTAGTTTGAAAGTTTTGGCTTTTCAACTTTGCGAAATACTTTCCGGCACTGTTCCCAATCAACTATGAAGCCAATTTCCAAATGTTCCAAGCTTATAAAGACCATGAACACTTTCAAGGCCTGACAAATGAGAATCTTCTGCGTTTAATATCATCTAATTGCAGCTGTCAATGACAGTCTCCACTTTCTTGGGGGCCAGCTCTCTCCTTCTCCCCATCGAGTGTGTGCTCTAGAATCTAGATTGTTGTGTTTGCATTTACTTACTTGATGTTGGGCTTGGCATTGTTGATGACCATCTCGCAGCGTGGACAATAGTGCTCCTTGCGCAGGTGATTGATGAGGCAACTGTGACAAACTGCAATAGAAAAAGATAGAATGAGCAAGAGAACAGTTACAAATTTGGCACACTACAAAAAGAACAAATTATTGGGAAATTCTACTGATTTGGGCACCTCCTCCACAAAACTGAACAAAATTTATGCAAAAAACAAGCAAGACTTGATCTAATCAAGTAAATCCGACTAAGAAACATCCTGTATCCAGATCTATATATTCCCAAACACATCTTTGTAAGCCTACACATACGCATCAAGCAGTTCAGCGGCAGTGCCAGCAAGCAGATCATTTCAGGTGCTTTCCTGAGTTCTGAACATGACATAGTTTCTTGAATAACTGCAGTATTTGTTATCCAAATGGATTAACATTTTTACTGCTGATGAAAAGTTAGATGAGTTTTAGTACCTCCTTTTAGAAATTTTTCATGGGTACAGGACAGGGTGTACGAAAAAAAACCATTCCCTAAGCGAAACACACGACAATCCCAAGCACAAATCTTTCACAAGGCTTATTCCTCGTCCCACCGCAGCGGAAAGTCCAAATAAAAGTGAAGGAAACTAAATCCAGCCATTCAATTCTGACCAAAACCACCCACGGGCCAACAAAAATGCCCCAAAAAGAAGGAAAATAAAAGCAAACAAGGAGAAGAAAAAAATTTGTTTTGACTTTAATGTCAATGGCAGTGTCTGGTGCTGTCCGTCCTGCAGCGGTACAACTGTCAACCAGCGACAAGAACAGAGAGTGGACCCTGGATCCAGACATGAGTTGAACAGGACTGGACAGGACAGAGGAGGGAGGTTAGGCGGCGGAGGGTTCTGGACACATTCGGTTCGCCTGTTGTTACGCTTGTCTGTCAGAGTTGGTACGAGACACAGAACACAGTAAAAAAAGAAGCAGGAAACCAACTGGAGCGTATGCTGGGTGTAAGAGTGTGTGTGTGTGGTTAATGGGGTGGTGGGAGCTGGTGAGTTGGTGAGTGCTGCCCAAATGGCCTCGAGTAACTACAACAACTGCGAATGCAACAAAGTAAAACAAGCCAGCAGCTGTTGCTGGCATCCATTTGCGACGTTAGTGACGCCATCAGCCTGCCCCGATTCCACGATTCACAGTTGAGTACTCCCGGGAGAGGTAGAGGTGAGGGAGGACGAGGCGAGTTGTAGCCATGTTATGTGTCGTTCTGGCAACAGATTTAAATGAGCCTCAGGACCAAATGACTGCCATCGACACATTGCTTTCAGATTTACTGACCGCTGCACAGAACGAGGCCAACTGCATTTGGATCTGATGAAGTTTATGGTCACTTTGGTCTTTGATTGGATGTCGCCAACGATGAAGTTGCTTTCTAATTTCCGAATGTCTGGTACAAATGCTAAACATTGACTAATTGCTAAGGACCACTGACCAGCATTCAACACGTTGAAATGAACCGTTCCTTGAACGATCTGGCAACACCAAAGAGTTTGAAGTTAAAGTTAAATGCGCTTGAATGAAAGTATGACAGGAAAACTTACGACTACCTTCATGAATTGGGTTTCCTAGACGATCTGGCAACAATATTTCATCTGGCTTGAATATTTCATTAAGTAAATATGAATATTCGTATTGCATTTTGAAGAAATCATAAAAAAGCTCTCTAATTTGCAAATACCATTGCAAAACTTTGATGAATTGTTGAATTCCACTGACCATTATTCATCAAAATTGGTTTCCATTTTTAAAGAAGTTCTGGTCAGTTCAGTTTCCTGAATCTTTCATTAAATCAAAGTGAACAATCGAATTGCATGTTGCAGAAGACTCAAGAGTAAAGTGTGACAACAAAAATAAAAGAAAGAAGAGCGAGACTAACCGGAAATGAAGCAACGAATTTCATAGAAAACTGAAGTTTTTCTTTATGTCTGGTTTTTGGTATTCACATTGAATGGCAACAACGGACAAGTGCAGTTTAAAGCAAGTCTGACGGGGCTAACAAGAGTCTGGTTTAGCTTGAAAGTTGTCTGATTTATGGTTCAGTAGTTATTAACCCGTATCCCCCAGACACCAAAACCCAGAACCATTTGTAATTATTTAGTCTGACATATGTACCATACATCTTTCCATACGTCTATCCTCCCTATCGCCCCCTCCTTCCCCTGTCGCATTTAAAACGGTTTTTCATCTTTTGCCAAGTACTTGGCCTATACTAAGTATTTGCCCGACGTAGTATATGCAAAAGCGAAGGCTCATTAATGGTACCCATTAACTTATCGCCAGGCAGCATCTGCGTGTCGTCTGTGGCGTCTCGCTGCTCCCTGCCTCAATCACCAGACACGGGAGATAGAGAGAGAGAGAGACAGCCCAGGGGCAGGGGGCGGGGCATTGAAGGCTTTTTGCCAGTTTTCTAATTAGCCACAACTCGAACTCTGGGCCCATCGTCTGGAGTTGCATCGAATCGTTCGATTGAACGACTCAGTAAATGAACTATGTTCCTGCTTGTTATACATTTATTCCTTCGTTCCAATTCCATGCTCTTCTACTCTGTTGGTTCGAATCCCATTCTCGTTAATTCTGTTGGTTGTAGTCCCATTCTCACTCGTACATTTAAGCTCCTTTCTTGATCGTTTTGTTAGTTTTACTTACTATTCTTTTCTCGGACGTTATGTTCGCTTCAAGTTCAATTCTTGTTTGATTGGTTCTTTTGAGACCCCCCTCTCCTTCGTTTGAACCCTTACGTGTTCTCTTGAGTGCTATTCTCGTTTATGTTTGTGGTAGTTCCATTCCGTTTCGATCTGTTCATTCGAGTTCCAAACTTGCTCGTTCGTTTCGCAGGAGTTTTAGTCCCACTCTCTTAAGTTCTGTTCATTTGAGTACCATTCTGATTCAGTCCGTTCAATTAATTACCATTTTTGTTCATCTAAGACTTATTTTAGTTGGTATATTTGTGTGAGTTTTATTTCAGTTCGATCTTATCTGTTCTTTTTACTCCCTGTACCCATAAAATGGGTAAAAGGGGTATTACATCTGTGCAAATGTATGTAACAGACAGAAGGGACATCTCCGACCCTATAAAGTATATATTTCTGATCAGTATCAAAAGAGATTTCGATTTGGCCATGTCCGTCTGTCTGTCCGTCTGTCCGTCTGTCCGTCTGTCCGTCTGTCCGTCTGTCCGTCTGTCCGTATGAACGCGTCGATCTCAGCAACTACAAGAGCTAGAGACACCAAATTTAAAATGTAGGTTCCTGTATAGATACGCAGATCAAGTTTGTTTCATATTTCAGATATCTCCCCCGTTCCCCGCAAATCGATTAAAACCGTTTTACAGTAACAATTTTCAAGATATAGCTTTAAGATTTGGCATGTACAATACTTTAGTCTCTCTAATCTACTGTCCAAATTTCAAGTCGATCGGATAATAAACACGGAAGTTATTCACGAAAGAAGATTCAGTAATGCAGCGAGAGTAAGAAGAAGCACAGCCACTTTTGCCGCCTGTGTGCGTGCGTCTATGTGATGTGCTGTGTATGGGTAAGTGGACTTAGATGTGATTGGATGTTTTAGACCTGGGTACAGGGAGTTTCGTAGTCGGGATACTCGACTATAGACTTGTTTTATTAGATTCTGATAGTATTATCTTAAAAATCAATATTTCGAAATCATTTATTTTAATGTGGCTTTTCGTGTTTCATTATAATATAACTGAAGAACACACTTTTGACTGGCTTTGACGGTGCATAGATGGATATCCAGTTACCTAATTTATCCCATTTATTTTGACTACCTCCTTATATACTCTTCAATCCTTAGTTGTGTTTATCAACCAAACTTTTATTTATTTGTAATTTTTTCTTTATTTATTAGAGAAAAAGGTAAAAATGTTATTCAAACGAACGAATTGAACAAGAAATGAACTAATTTAATGACTGATTCGTTTGTTAATCGGAATAAGGAACAACTGAACTTATAGCTTAAATTGAACGAGAGTTTGCAACTCTGTTAGGCAGTCAGGGAGGGTGTAGGAGGTGTGGTACTTACATGAGTGCAAACATTCGACGATAGTCGTTGCATTGATCAGATAGCCATGGCACAAGTGGCAGATGATGTGCGGATTGACGGCAGTTAGGAGCACGGGGCGTGGCGTAGTCATTATCATTGCTGCTGCGGCTGGTGGCGCCACCTCTGTCGCTGGCATCTCCTCATCCGCGGAGGCGCCACCGTTGCTGTTGGCATCCTCGGAGCTAGTCGATGTGGTTGTCGACCACGAGGATGACGAGGATGATGATGAACTGTGCGGCGCCTCGGCTGGCCCGCTTGCAACTGCAACTGCAACTGTCACGACGGTTGTTGTTGCTGCTGGAGGTGTTGATTCCTTCTTAATGTTGCAACTCTCTAGCATTGCTTTTGTTGTTGTTGTTGTTGTGCATTGTGTAAATGCATTTGTTGCTGCTGCTGCTGTTGTTGTTGTTGTTGTTGGCTTTTCACTTTTCACTTTTATGTTGTTTGCAACAAAGTTTTGATGTTGTTGTTGCTGTTTCTGCATATGCATTTGCATTTTATCCACATTAGTTGTGAGCTTTTTGTTGTTGTGATTGTTGTTGTTGTTGTTGCTACTATTGTTATTATTGTTGTTGTTGTTATTTACATTGCTGACGCAGCTTTTGGCTGCCTTCGTTTTATGCGCTGCCGCTGCCGCTGCCAGTGCTGACAATTGCAGCGACGCCGACGCTGACGCTGACGCCGCTGCTGGCTTTTGTGTATGCGCCATTGTGTTTGGCGCTGCTGCTGTTGTTGTTGTAGTTTTTGTTGTTGCCTTCGACTCCGGCGTCATCATAATAATAATAATAATAATAACAGTCGCGCTGTATTCGCTTTTGTTTCTGCAAAAAAGACACAAGCAAAATAAATAAAAGTGAAAATTTAATATGCAGCCAACGACAAATATCATATGCAAATATATATAGACACACACACACACACACACACACACACACACACACACATATATATATATACACATATACATATGTATGCTTGTTTACACCATCTAATATTTATGTGTAACACTTTTTAACATCATTCTCTGCCAAAATATTACTTTGCGTTCAATTTAAAGCGGAAAAAGTTGAACGAATGCTCTCTTAGTATTGAAAGACTTTTACAACACTGTTTTTTTTTTAAATATATATATTTTTATACTTTTACAACACTTTTTACTACCCATAAAATGGGTAAAGAGGGGGTACTAATTCTGTGCAAATGTATGTAACAGGCAGAAGGAGACATCTCCGACCCTATAAAGTATATATATTCTTGATCAGTATCAAAAGAGATTTTGATTTGGCCATGCCCGTCTGTCTGTCCGTCCGTCCGTATGTATGAACGCAAGGATCTCAGCAACTATGAGAGCTAGAGACACCAAATGTAGGTTCGTGTATAGCGGGAGCAGGTCAAGTTTATTTTAGATTTGAGATACCTCCCCCGTTCCCCCGCTATTCGATAAAAACCGTTTTACAGTAACAATTTTCAAGATATAGATTTGGGATTTGGCATATACAATACTTTAGTCACTCTTAATAAACAGTCCAAATTTCACGTCGATCGGGTAACAAACACGGAAGTTATTCAACAAACCAGATTCAGTGCTGGAGCGCAGGGGGAAGAAGCAGCACAGCCACAACTTAAATGCCTCGCTTGCGCTGCGCTCGAGCTGTCGCTCGTGTGTGTGCGTTTTTTGTGTATGTGTAAGTGTACGTAGATGTGATCGGAAATTTTTGACCTGGGTACAGGGAGTTTTGTAGTCGGGTATACTCGACTAAAGCATTCTTACTCGTTTTTAAATACAAATTTAAATTCTTTTTAAATAGGCATTTTATTTTTATTTGGCTTGTAGAATATGAGGGTCTGACACGAAATATAAACGAAGCTATCAAAATTTCGCATTCAAGCAAAGCATTTTTCGTGGTTAAACTTGAATGGGTCAGAAGTCGCGCAAGATTACAAGAAAATATAGTATTTATCAGATAAACTGTTGTGCAGGGCATGAAAATCTGAGTATAACAAGGGAGTATAGAATTCAATCTCCATTTTTACTATAAAAAGAAGAAAGGGTTTGTTGCGGTCCATCCTAAGCTTTTTCAACCTAACCTGTAATTTGATCGTCATTTTTATTGCTCTTGTTTCTTCGAAAACAGCAGGATTCTCATCAGATATTAAAGGGATTGTTCCTTGGGAGTTTCTTTACTTTGCTGCTCCTAATTCCGCTCTAACTTACATTGTGCACTCTCCTCTCTCTCTTCATTTAATAATCCGTAAATACCCTATAATACAATAAGTAAACACAATAAACCGCTCAAGTTGCGAACACATCTTCAATTTCCACTTGAGGCACTTGACAATTTCGGGGGAAAACACACACACAAAGAAACTCCACAATTCTCAGTAAAGTCTTTGGCCTCGGCAAATGCTGATTATGGACTTCGAATAGAAAAACGTAGAACGGCTGATTAAAAGAGTTAACTAACATAGTATATAATTTGATATAAGGAACTTGAACTGAACTATAGCACATACATAACCTCAATTGCCAGCTCATGTTATATTTATGGCCCCCATGTTTTTTTGAAACTCCATATAATTGCCGTCTACCGAGTAATTGAGGGCCAAACTGTTGAATCACTGGCCAGGCCAAAAAGGCTGCAGCTGAGTTCCTTTTTGGCCAGGACACCATAAAACGATAGGCGGGATTGGGGGTGGGGGCGCTATTATATGCAATCAGTCGATGGATAATGGATGCTTGTAGCCCCGCCCCACTGACCACCCGCGCCCCTGGCCAATATTGTTGCCATGGGAATGTTAACGACTGCCAGAGACCCTGTACACATATTGAAATGCACGGCACTCGGGGGAGCGTGGGTGGGGAGTGGAAGTGAGTGAAATAAGTTAGGTTATGGGAAGAGGGAAGTGAGTGAAATAAGTTAGGTTATGTACGCTTGGGCAAATGAAAATGGCTTAAAATGAACCAAAAATGGGAGTGTGGAATGAACAGAAATGAAATGGTATGTTAAATGTATTTCAAAACAATTTCAAGTTGTTTTTGCATCAACGCGCCAGTAAAAAGTCGACGCAAAAAACTTTTTGCGCAAAAACTTTTTAGACCAGCAGCAACAACAACAACAATAAAAAAAACTCACGCACACAGAGCAAATGGAAATATGAATGAATATGAAATGTATTCAGGCACAGGCAACGAACGAGCTTGCTTTAAAATCCTTTTTACATAAAATTTAAGTCAGGACACTCAAAAACACACACACACACACACACAACAGTAGCGTACCCAAGTTTAACCCTTCCCCAGGCCCAACGCGCCAGGGACACAGGGGCATACAAGAGGTAGAGGGCAAGAGCGCGGGCAAAAAAAAATATGTGAGTACGAAACATGAAAAGGATAATACAAAAAAAAACCAAGCAAGCAGCGGAATTTCACGTGAGCAAACGAGGAGAACGAAGCGCGGCATGCGCTACAAGAGGGCGCAGGAAGGCATGAGGAATGCAGCGCTGCCTTTGACGTGTAGGGTGACTGTGACTGCGACGGCGACGGCGACTGCGACGCGGCTTTATCTCATGTATCAAACACACACACACACATACGCAGCGACTGCTTTCATTCAGCAAAAACAGCAGCGAGGCAAAAGTAATAAGTATTACAAGATAACTGTGCATTTTTTTATATACACGTATTCTTGATTTTAATACTCTGTTCCAGTAGGGATAAAGAGTATATTGGGTGCGCGAAATGTCCGTCTGTCCCTTGTAGCTAGAGCAACCGAACTTGGTACACATGTTGGTGTATACCCTCAGTTTATAAAGTGTCAAGATCGCCCCCCCAGCACCAACTTGGCGAAAACCTGTATCTTCCACATTTGTAAAGCTATAGTCACCAAATTTGGCATACAGTCTAATGTTAAGATTCCTGACAGAACTGCATCCAAAAATATTGCCAGCCACTCCCCCGCCAATTGAAAAATGCTATTCCCAAAACGAATTTCTCCTACAGTCTTATAGCTAGACTCCCCAATTTTGGCATACAGACCAATGTTGGCCCCCTGGACAAATCTGCATCCAAAAATATTTGCCACCTTCACCTCCTTCCCTCGCAAATGAGTAAAATCTATAACTCCCACACCTGTACAGGTAGCGTTATTAAATTTGACATGCAGACTACTGTTATTTCCGCGTCTCTTACCGAACAGAGTATTCTTCTGTCGGATACGTCCGACTGCAACGTTCTTACTTGTTTTGTCTCTTAACTAGAGGCGGCAAAATGTTGATGACGTTACTGATAATATCCATAGTTTTAAATTGCTGTCACCATCGATGATGTTGTTCTTTTTATGACGTGTTTTTGATGAGTGTTCTTTGAAACTATTTTATTTTTTGTATTTTATGCAGAAAATGTTGTTTATAAAAAGCATATTTTTAATACATTTAAAATCAGTTACTATTTTGAATGGAATTAGTTTTCTTAACGTATAATGTTGTGGAAATTTTTGTTTTGAGCTATTTAAACAAAATATTATTTACTATATTATACTTCTTTTATTATAGCAAACAAAAAAAAAACACTTTTTTTCTTCATATTTTTTTAAATTTTTCTTTTAAATTTCTATATTTATTTATTTTTGATATGTTTTTTTTTGTTTTAACATTGAGCATTTAATAATGTTATAAATATAAAATGTTAGTGTAAGGGTAAATATTTGTCTGGGGACGTGGGTGGGGGATAGCGATATTCGAGAATGTTAAATATGTATGTCTATTCGATGGTATTATCGATAGTTTCTAACTATCACTATCCAAACTATCGATTGTTGTTTTGCCAACTCAAGTGTTATTTAGTCTTATTTTTAATTTAATTTTTTTCTTGATATTTCAAGCCTAGTTTACATAATATACATATAAAGTATTTAATAAACATATATGTATAACTCTCTATTAAATATAGTATATATGTATGTATGTATATCTCCTGTTGGTATGTATGTATGTATGTAGTTTGGGAGCACACGAGGGAGCAAGTTCGTTTACCAATCGCAAACTTCACTTTTGGGGGAATAAAGCTGTTGCTCTTGCTGTTGTTGTTGTTGCTTGCTACTGTTTTGCGTTCTTCTTCTTATGCTCTTGCTGCTGCTTCCGACTTTTTCTTATTGTGGCATGGGCAACCAAAGGCGGGAGGGGGCGGTTCGCTTATGGAGGCAATTGTTGTTTTAGGTTTGAGTGGAGAGTGTGAGAGCGAACTCGCTGTGAGTGGGAGAGATTTATTTTATTGGGTGGGGGCCGCAGCGCAACAGCTGTGCGCTGGCTGACATGCCGGCCGCAGCAGTGTTGTAAAGTGTCGCAAAACAGGATTGATAAAGAGAGAGCGCGCGCGCTTGGGAGATGCATTTGAAATGTCGCTCTGCTTGCTATGTTCTTTACCTGTAAACACTTTTCTACTGCTAATCCAGATAAATGCGCGGCATTTTGTGATGTTATTGTTTTTATAATTTGTATCCAATTGCTGCAAGTAGTAAACGTAATCCAAAACGCGTTGCAGTTGTTGTTTTTGCTGTTGTTGTTGTAATCCAAAGTGCAGTTATTGGCATATTTACACAAACACTTTCACAATTTCAACACACATATGTATAAATATTCCACGCTTGGTTTTAATTAGATTTTCAACTATTTTTTCTTGTGCCTTTCTTTCTTCAGCTTCAGCTTCAGCTGTTTGCGTTGCTACGTTTTATTGCTTGCTTTACACTTTGCTTCTCTACTTCTCCGCTTTTGATATTTCCCAACACACACACACACACGCAAACACACACAGCGCCAGCATAGAAACTCGAGCGCTGCTGCTGCGGCTGTCACTTTGGGTTATTTGCTTTCGTGAGCACCTTTATTGTGTATTATGCTTTGCCTTATGTTTTCTGCACACATACACACACATCCACACACGCTGCTAACGCGCGCAGCGATGTTGACTGCGACTGCGACGTTTACATAGACGTCCGTCGTGTATATAAAGCGCAGGCTGCTCGCTGCTATGGTTGTTGTTTTTGTTGCGGCATTTGTCACACGAGACACAAAGGAAATTTCGAGCACTGCAACAAGCAATGTTTTTAATATTTTATTGCTTGAGTGTGTTTAAATTTGTATAATTAAATATATTTTTACATATATTTATTGTTAAATTATTACACTTAATCCATGTATTATGTATTTTAGTTGAAACACTTAATAAATTGGCAATAAAATTGCGCGCACATCCGTTCGTCTCAACGTTTCGCGTTCAACTGACGCTGCTGCTGCTGCTTTGCTGCCAGCGTTCGTCTTATTTACTCGTGGACACATATACACACACACATATGCAACGCCTATTTACATTGACGGCGGCCAACTGCCTGCCCTCTGCTGCCTGTTTTTTCGCTTTTCCTTTTTGACTACTGCGCGCTCAGTGGCTGCCACAATACTATCTCGCTCGCACACAAACTCTCACTGGGCGTGCAACTGCTGCGCACTCGCTCTCGCATACATACACACGTCGTGTACTTCGTTCGCGTCGTCTGTGTTTAGTTGCGTTGGTCTCTTTTGCGGTTCTCATACGGTGGCAGCGACGGCTACTTCAATTTCTCATTCGCTGCTTACGACCGAGCTACGAACCGTTCTCGTTCGAAGTTACTTTTGCACTGAGTGTACATATCTGCGCTTGGCGCTGTCGCTATCGCTGCCTCTGCAGTTGCCTTTTAGCTCTTTTGCTGCGCCCGCTGTTTCTTTGTTTCTTCGTCGTGCCACACATTTGTGTGTGTGAAAGGAAAGGGCTGTCGGCTGTCTCACTGTCGACGTCGGCGACGACGACCGCGACGCGTCTCCGTACTTCGCTTATGTACAGAATGTGCTCGTATGTATTTGCTCAGCAGAAGAAGTGTGTACACACATTTTGATATTTACAAATTCTATATGAGGTTATGCACATACAAATGTATCTACACATATAATTGAGTTGGCGAGGGCTGCCCTTTAGCTCGAGGGTGTACACATACATTCATGCATATGTACATTACTCTATGTACTGCAGTATAGAGTAGAGTTGTGGTTTTAAATGCCAATTTTCCAGCTACAGTCTTTTAAAAATGACGTGGGTTCAGATAATGTGCTTACACATGTACATATGTACATATATGCATATGTACATTAATGTATACGCATATCCGAGGGTGGTTGGCTCTTATACATACTGTACATATGTACATACACACACATATTTACATTGAATATACAATTGTATCTACATGGATACTCTTAGTAATCCCAGCTGTTTGTGCAGTAATCATTGGCTTCAAGTACATAATGGCTCTGCGTTTCCAGTGATACCCCCTCACGTTTTGATTTAATTTTGACACGTGACAGAAATTTGCCAATTAGGCAACTCAGGAAATATTCAATATCTTCCACATTCTTCTATATACATATATCCAGATACTTCTGTATGTATGTATGTACATATCTTTATAAAGATACATGTTTTGAAGTTTATTAAAAGCTATTAATAAAGATTGGAACTCTACGGATGAAATGTTTGTTTTATAAACTTTGTCTTTAATGTTAATAATTTGAAAGATTGTGGGACATTAGTTCTTGAATGAATGACTAGGCATACACAGTACTTTTTTGCATCATTTTGTCATATTCCCAAAAGATTTTCATCCTAGGAAATTACATTTTATAAAATACATACATATATCCAGTTAAGGATATGTATATTCCCTGAGTTTTAGAGGATTCTGAGCTAGGGAAATGGACAGCTTTTCAATGACAAGAAAATTGTTAGTTTTCTAGATGGAATTGAAGGTATTACCAGAACATTTTCATAGTTTTTTTTTTTTATAGGTGATGTACAGAAATAGCGCTGGAAATACATTAAAATACAGGAAATACATCCGTTGTATTATCCATTAAAAATAATGCCTTTTATGCAAAAACCAATGTGTTGTCTAAATTTACAAAACAATTTAAAATAAAGTTGTATTTTTCTATAACTCAATCAATAAAACTCATGGCACAAATACAGTTAAGACCTGCGCAAACTATCGATAGCTCTAGCATCGATTGCTTAAAAAGTTTAAGAAAATCTATCAATGAGTACTGAAAGTTATTACCAATGATAGTAATCTCGAATTAAAACGGCACATGAAAGGCATTTTTACTGCAAAATGTGGGAAATATTCTTTCTCCTTCTTAGGACTTTTCTACTTTCCGAGTACTTTTAATTTCGGATCGTTTTCATTGCTGTGTTCCAATTTTCGATTGAATTAGCAACTGTTTTGCCTTTTCGAAGCCATTTTCGAACACTTTACATTTCAATTGGTCAAAAATAATACTTTTTATACAGAAAATTCGATGGTTTACCGGGGATCAGAGTAGCCTACAATATAGTTTCCGAATGATTTCAACGGGATTTGAATTGGGGAACAGATCTGAACATAAAACTTGTTCTTTTTAGGCCACACATATCATATTAAAAACAGCAAAAACTTTCGTGTCGAGCTCAGAAACCTATTATCGAAAGGTGTCAAGCTAGTGACAGTACCGATAGTTTTTAAATTCGATACTATCGATGGTGCCATTGATTGCAATAGGAAAACCATCGATACTATCGATAGATCCATCGTTTAAACCATTGTGTTCCAGCTCTAAGACATATGATCTAGTTATACATTGTATGTAGTTCAAGTATTGTATAGCTTCTTTATAAATATACATACATGTATAGTACTTACTACATTCGATGCTATTGTGCTTCATAGAAATCTGCCCACTTGGCAATTTGTTTCCGTAGATAGAAATTGCATTTTTGCACGTAGGCGTGTAACGCGCACAGTTTTAGATAAAGATACAAACACACAGATACACAGACACACACACACAACAGTATACCACTGTTTATACATACATATGTACATAAGTGTGTACACACTGTGCTTTTTTCACATCTGAATCAACAAAGAACAATCAGCATTTGCGTTGAGTTTGTTTTCCTTTACAAGAAAAAAGAAGAGAGAAAACTGTTGAAAGCTCTCCAATCAGTCGACGTTTTGCACATTGCACACTCATTCGTTGAGTGTTTTTGCTGTTCCTCTTTGCTGCCGCTTACAGTTCTCTCTTCCTGTCTCACTGGCGATCTCCAAGTAGCGTTGATTGCACCAGAAGATGCCAGAGATCATTAAACCAACACATTAATTCATCTCAGTTGGAGGAAAACATTTCTAGAATTATGATTTTCCAACGAACTTCATTTTTTCTCACCTATTTTCTTTTTCTTCAATTAAAGAATTCAAAAAGAAGAAGAAAGTGGCGTTATATTCAGTTTTCTAAAGATTAGATACCCTTGTAGGACCATTTATGAAATACTTTCTATTCCGGATGTGGAATATAGATATCTAAAAACCCAAACAAAAATTAAATCGCAACTTAATGACGAACTATTCCTATTATTCCGATTATTCCCATGACTTATGGATATGATACCATATCTGATTCTAATCAGATATCTCAACAAAGCTTACCTCTTATGAGGTTTATAAAGAGAAAATGGTATACAAATATTATTTTTATGGTAAGACTCGTAATTGGTGAGTTTGGTGAAAAAATCTATAGTTACAAAGAGCTGGATTATACAGCAACTCAATAGCTATAACATACATAACATTTCTTCAAATTTGAATACTATTTTGTCTATATTCACCTCATAAGAGGAAAGTTTTGTGGAGATATCTGTAAAAACAAGAGGAAATGCTTATAGAATAACTCATTTTAGGGATGATTGTTACTATGACACATCGACTTGGTTAGCAATATATATATTTATGTACACAAATACATGTATTATAAGATATAAGGGTCGGAATGTCTCTATCAATGGGACAAACTTCTAATGTCTTCTCCAAAGTAAACTTCCTTGCTTCTAAGCTTGGAACAAGCTAATTTATTAGTTGTTTATATTTTTACTCCCTGTACCCATAAAATGGGTAAAAAAAGTGGTAATAAATCTGTGCAAGTGTATGTAACAGGCAGAATTAGAGATCTCCGTCCCTATCTTTATACATATTCTTGATCAGTATCAAAAGAAAATTCGATTTGGCCATGTCCGCCTGTCTGTCCGTCCGTATGTATGAACGCAAGGATCTCGGAAACTATAAGAGCTAGAGACACCAAATTTGATATGTAGGCTCATGTATACCATACGCAGGTGCCACGATAATCCCCCCACACCCCCGCAATTCAATAGGAACGTTTTCCACCAACAATCTTAAAGATAAGGCTTTGGGGCTTAGCAAGTATAATACTTGGGTTACTCTTAATATTTTGTCTGAATTTCAAGTCGATCGGATAATAAACACGGAAGTTATTCACGAAAGAACATTCACAGCCGCAACTTAAAATGCCTCGCTAGCACTGTTGCTTGTATGCGGCTTAGTTGTGTATGTGTGTGTGTACGTGCAAGTGTACGAAGATGTGTTTGGAAGTTGGTATACACGACTAAAGCATTCTTACTTGTTAGGTATACTATTAAAATAATGGAAGAAACCGTCCAAAATATTAAATTATATAAAAGAGTTGAAGTTGAATTTCCTGTTGTAAACAGAGATAGGGCACCTAAGCCAGTTAATTTTCTTATTGATAAAATTATAATGCATTTAAGTTTTTTGTATGACATTTATTGGATTAGCGAACATGTTATACAAAGAAATTATCCTAATATGACATCCATAATAAATTATCAGCGTCGAGCCGTGGCACCAGAAAACACGACTCTCCCATGTAAAGCATCAATAATAATGAATGAAGTTCTTAACATTTATAAAACTTTAATGTAGATATGAAGGGAGTTCCGTTCATATAAAATAAATGTGATTCAACGGACTCGTCATTAAGTTAATTGAATCCTAAGGCATGGGAAAACATACTAAAACATTTACGTAGATCTTAAATATCAGTTTACTATAGAGATTGTCTTAGATGTTCAAAATTAAGTATCTTCAGAAAGTGTACTACAGCACACCCATAAAAATTAAATACAATCTATCATAATTGGTAGTTACTTCACTTTTTTTTTTTGGAAATATTAGATATTTGGGAGCTTTAGCTCTCTGTGTCGTTTAAGACATAAGTTCCTTAATCTGGTATACCTTTTTTTCCTTAGAGCTTTGGACAAACTTTTCTCGGACGTGTTCTGGTTTGTAAAATGAAAGATAACGACTTGACTTTTTAGATTGAGCGGCTGCATGGTAATAGCCAAGAAGAGTACAGATTATATATACACTATATATAACAAATCTGAAGGAAATTCTCGGACATACACCCTGAAGAATATTCTAGATTCGACACTTGAAAACAAAGCTTGAAAAAAGAAAATAGAAAAGAAAATTTCAATCGAAAACGGCAACTCAAAATCGAAAACAATTCGGCATGAATAATACTCGGATATGGAAATAGATTATGGTAAGATACATATATAATATATGCAGCTGTTTCTCTGGGAAATTAAGACTATACTATTGATATTCAATGTGCTTAGTTTAATACTGGACCTTGCTGAGTATAAGCATACAAGTATAAAGATTATAGCTGCTAGTTTTAATTTTACAAAATTCAAAATTCTTCCGAGAAACATTGGAGCAAGAACTACGCTTCGAAAATTGGTAAGGAAAGAAAGAAATACCAGCTTCCGGAGCTTATATCTTGCCCTATAGCTCGAGAAAGAGCTCCCGTAGCTTTCTACGAGCTCTACGAATATACTTCACTTTTCAGATCTACGTAAAGTTTACAAGATAAGAGAGGGGTTTGTATTATGTAATTAAAAATGGATCCAAACGCTGACAGTAGAATTTGGTAAGACGGAATGACGAATCCGTTGTTATAGATACATATGTACATATATCTGCCTATGCGATCGCTTTTCGTTCCTAGTTCGGTCGATATCGAATACTCTGATAAGAGTATCAATTTAAGGACTGTGTCATATTCTTTGAAATTGTGAAATGTCTACTGGAATTTGTTTATCCTAACTCGAGTTTCGAGTGGGAAGAGTGCCTTGAAAACATTTTTTGTTCATATCCCGGGATATGATTGTGGAATATTTCTGGAAATTCTATGCAACATTAATTGGATATTCAAAAGTTCTTTCAAATTTGCTGTGTTTTTGGAACTACCGTACAAATTAGGGATGTAATTTTGTAGTTTTTCCTGTAGTTCAGCTCTTTGTTCCCACTGGTTCCATCACCATAGGCCGGCTTTAACAGCCGTTTAGCTTGCAACTGCAACATGTGAACGCCATTTTAAGTGATGTGGCAGCTCTGGTCTGATCTGTGACCCGGTCTGTGCCCCTGCCCCCTTAATATCCCTGTACGTTGATTGAGCTCATCCTGTCGGCTGGCTTGGTTCGGTTTCAGGTTGCAACTGCATCAATCGGTCGTAAATTATTGATTGGCTTTAATTTCGCCGATAGATTGGCCTCAACTGGTCTTAACAGCTTAATTGAGACCCCATGCAGCAATAAATGCGATAAAGCGCCACCAACAACAACAACAACAACAAGAAAGAGAAACTAATAATGTGCCCAGATGGATGACGATGACGTTGCTGTTGCTCTTGCTGCTGCTGCTGCTGTTGTGTCTGTTGCTGCTGTGCATGTTGCTGTTGTTGTGGCAAGCAGCAGCAACTCCGGTAGCAGCCTCCAAGTGAATGGGGGGCATTTAAGTTTAATTTGTGTTGTGCCGACGTCGCGTTTTTTGCTCTTCTCTTTCTCATTCGCTGCTGCTGCTGGTGCTGTCGCCGCTGCTGCCGCCTCCTGCTCCGCGCATCGACAAATCCCGCAAGCAATGACCGAGCTCAGATTCAGATACATTCGCCGTCGTTTGTAGCTGTTGTATGCAGCGCGCATGCCGAGGTACACACACACAAACAAACAAACAAACACACACACACACACACACGCACACACGTATATAATTGTAGCTGCCAGTAGATTTTCCCAATACGCACTCACGTGACGTCACAGGCAGCATCATTCAACATCATTCAGCATCATCATAACCATACTTATGTGTGCCTCACGACTCATGCCGCTTGCCCCATGCCTCATATACCCAGTCCCAATTAACAGCGACGCGACGCGACGTCAGCAGCAGCAGCAGCAGATGTTTATGTGCCCTCACAACGTGTGTGTGTGTGTGTGTTTGTGAAAAGGTGCATTTGTATGTGTGTGTGTGTGTGTGTGCTCGCCTAAGCTGTTGCTGGCGGTCGTAGCATGCAGCCACAGGCGTGCCAGGGTTGCCAGCGCACTGCAAACTTAATTCAAGCTTGTTAAAGATTAAAACAAAAATAAAATATTTTAATTTACGTACGTAGCTTGAATTAAAGCTACAAAACTGCAAAATTTAATCAACTTTGAAGCAATATTTATATAAATCTTAGAGTACTCTCTACGGAGTAGAAAATAATAGGACTTATATTACAATTGACATATTTAAGTCTGTAAACAATTTAACGACAGTTTTACAGCTCTAGCTTTATTTTTCTTTTTTTGGTTTAATTTCCTCATTGTTACCACATTTATCTGATTCTTCAGAAATTAATTGTGTAGTTCTCTTTTATTTGAGCTCAAATCAGAGTTAAAATGCACTGAGAAATTGATTTCTAACTTTGTTGTATATATTATGAAGATAAAAATAGTTATTTTCAAATAAAATAGAGTTTGCCAGCATTTTCTCAACAGCATTTATTCAAACACTAAAGTTTACTGTTTTTAAAATTTCGTTTATTAATAGTAAGCCTAAGTAATTCTAGTTATTTAAGGGGATACGAAATCTAAACAAATAATAATAATAATTAACCGGTGGATTAAATTAACTTATAGTGGTCATTCTTCAAGATATTATTGATGAAATCGTTTTAAAAACATACAAAATATTTTTTATTAAAGCTGGTTACTTGTGTTATCAATTAATTAATTAAAAAATATAATTGAATACAAGATTTATGTAAAAATTACATTTGAATCTAATAATATTGAGACTATAGAACTCTTGGAATCACAATGAAATGTAGCCTTGTAGCTTAAATAATAGATTTCTATCATCATATTAAAATACAACCCTGCTTCTACTTTCGCTTGTTTCTATTTCTATTTTATACAAGTCTTGCGGAATTAATTCACCTGTCTTTGAGCTGGGCTTAAATTTGCAAGCAATAATGAAAATCTTTTGAAATTGGAAGCAGGCCTGTTAGTGACAGTTGTTTTGTGCACTTGACAACCCTGTTTTTTATTATCTACGCGTGCACAGAGCTACAGACAGCGGGCAGAGGCAGCGGCAGCGGCAGAGCTCGAGCGTCCGCTGCCGCTCAGAGCATATTAATGAGTTTTCTCACTGTTGGCTTCGTCCTCATTTTCCATATAGTTTCGGGCACTTTTGCACACATATGCATACATACATACATACACACAGGCAGAATGACAATCGTCGTCGGGGGTAGGCAAAAAATAGTAAAATAAAATCATGCTGGCTGAATAAGTTAGGCAACGGGGCTGCTAACTGTCCAGATACAAGATATGCGCCACGAAACGAGCATGCGAATGGGCGAAAAGGCACAAGCAGAGCCAGAGCCGGAGCCAAAGCAAAAGCCAAAGCCACAGCAAACTGGTTGCCAGTGACAGCCACAGCCGCAGCAGCAGCAGCGAAGATGTGTGGAATGGAGCAGGGCAAAACAACTGAAATAACTGACAACTGAAGCAGCGACGCCGGCAGCGGCGTCAACAGCGAAGCCATATGCAGCGGCCAAGCCAAGCCGAAAGCAAACCAAAAGCATTAAGCGAAGCGAAGCGAAAATAACAACAAAACAAAAAGCAAAAGGCAAAGGCAAAGCAAACGAAATATGTATGTATATGTATGTACGTGAGGGTCGCTGAGAGCAGCAGGCAGCAAGAGCGGCAGTTGGGCACAAGCATACATAGAGAAGCGAAAGGCAATTGACGAAAACTGTGTGCGCTGCGAATGAGCGAAGCAAAGCGTAAGGCCGAATACATAGCGCAGACCCGAACTCAATGCATGTAAATACGAATGTTTGTGTGAGTATCTTGTGACAAACGCAAGAGGGACAACGACGCCAGCGCAGGGGTCCAAAAGGTTGGGCAATGAAGACAACGACGGCTACAACGCTGGCAGCGACGCGAGCAGCGCTCAGCATGATACCGAATACCGATTGCCGCACAGCCTTGAGAGAGGCAGCAGCAACGCGGGCCGAGCGGCGCTTCGTGTGCCGACGCCGCTGGCTTTGCGCGTAGATTGTATGAAAACAAAAGGTTTCTGGCGCTGTCGCTGCCTCAGCTTCGGCCGTTGCTGCTGCTGTTGTTGCCTTATAATTAATCAAAAATATTTTAGTTTCAATTAAACGTGTGCGGCGTAGCCGATAATAAATTATTTGATTAAAGTTGCCTCCTGACAGCAACGGTAGCCGTAAGATACACACACACACACACACACACACATGCACAGCTTTCAAAAGTCTTGATTCTGACAAGTTAGAGTCCAAAATATGCGAAAAGTTGATATGGACTTATGGAAACACCGAACTTTCAACAGAATAACGGCAAAAGTTACCCAAAAACTTGAACCTCAGTTTGTGCAAGCGAGACAGCAGGCGTGCGAAAGAGAGCGTCTTTGCAAAAGTTCGCCCAAGTCGCGCACAACTTTTTTATGTTCACGCCAATTTTATGCTTAGCATTCCGAAAGACACAAGAAACAACAACAAAAACTCAAGAAGATGTAAAAGGAAATCCGGCAGCGGATCAAAGTTTGACAGTCATGGGCATAAGTATTCGCACATTCAATATTAAGGTGTTGCCCCCCGATAAGGAGCACAAAAAGGTCGACTGTCCGAATGTTCCCCCAATTCCCATATTGAAGGCGGATCCAAAGATCTAAATTGAATTTCATTTGTGTCTGTCAGTTAACAGCATCATCTTGATATGTGGCTTGGGGGCCTTCAAAAGCGGCTTAGGGGCATTTTTTTATGTTTATTTTTATAAAGTAGGCTCATCAAAAAAGCTTAAACGCCAAAATCACTTAAAAATAAACCTGAACTTTGTGAAATCAACTTCAATTTATCAGATATTAATGATATGTTAAAGCGTAAATGTTGCAACCTAGTCGACATTCGATACGATTAGGATTTGTTTTTTGAAATACATGTGTGTTTATGTAAGTTACATGTGGTATGCCTCATTTTATCTCCCGAAAACGTTTAGTTTAGTTACTTTATTATTTAATCAGGCCTGCTACCGATTGCGAGTAATTTTCAAAACTGGCTTGATTGAAGATTGAGTTAATATAAATACTACTCTGATAAAAGTAGGTACTAGGTAAAGTTAATACCTTAAAGTCTATGGATGGGCCGCTTTCATACAGTGGCCTATGAAAACACCTAGCAGGGTGCTACAGTTCTTGCGAGGGAGCCATAGGATATGGCGGGAACAATAATATCAAGTTTTCTCGATTATGTATGTATGTATCTAACTTTTAACTGCTAACTTTAGATAGCTTTCCTTAAAACATAAATTCAATCTATAGAATGAAATTTGACTTCGAACGATTTAGTGAAAATCGGAAATGCTTCACAAATTCTCAAGATTATAGATTGTATTCCTCTTGTTTTCATATTGGTATGTAATAGTTATAAGACTGGAGTTTTGTTTAACCGTTGATGGACTAAATGAGCAGTACATTCAAGTGGGCTAACGATACCAAGTACGGGCTTGTTAACGCGCGGACACAAGCAAAATGCAACCCACATCCCGCCCAACCGACCCACATCCCGCCCAACTTACCGAGGGGCACGCCGCATAACATCCGGTAAGATTAAGACGGAGTAGTGATTGAGCTTTCTTCGCTAAATTTGTGTCCGCTTAACAGGGCGACAGGTCAAACCTCATCCGCACAAACAAAAAGAAAATTCATATAGTAGACATCCTTACCTACATCCCGTCTTAATTTCTCAAAACTGGATACTATATCCTTTTGCTAGCACATCCCAGTATCTATAACCTGTCTGGATTTCAGACCCGGAACTACTTAAACAGTTGCTATAAAGATTAGGTCACTTAGACAACTTATGTACTAAAACTACAGTGTTATTTTGAAATGCTTCACAAATACTCCGTTCAATCAATATTGCTTTCATTTTTAATAATCCGGCATTTTGTAAACGAATTAAAAGTGTACAAATCAACAGATATACTCGTATACATACACACATATAAGAAGGTAGCTAATTTTTTCCATACACCCCTGCAAATGCTCAAAACACTCCCCCATTTGAAGCGATATCGCACAATGACTGGACAGTTCGCCTCCTGAGGCAATAATTGAGATAAGCCTCTTAAATTTGATGCCCTTCGTATCTGTTCTTGTCATTGAACAAAGTTCAAAACTGTGGAAAACCGACCTTAAGTAGATACTAGCACAAATATTGCAGAAACGTTTCTTTCTCTTGTTTTTCGATAATGATTATACCGGAGATATTACGGAAATAATCATTATAAGGAGTACAAAGTATTGTTTAAAGAACTTTGTTTATAGAACAATTATATAAATGTTTTTTCGAATGATATTATGAAGAAATGAAGCCTCCCTAAGCGCTACAGAAACATTATCGATTTAAAGACGACATCTTAAGAATTTACACACAAAAAGATACATTCGTGTAGCTATGAATTTCTATATTATTGTCGAGAACCAGCCAAGCAACTCTTTGGAGGAGTGGGCACTTTAATGACCTCATGTAGGCGTGATCGATTGCCATCCAATTAGGCGAAGATTAGGGATTCTTAAAATAAAAATGCTGTCAATATTTATGTTTGACTGTAGAATACGCTTAAAACTTATTTCACGACTTGTTGATTTGGAAGAATAAAGAGTAACTTGTTAACTACATATAAATAGCAAACAAAAATGTAGTTTAAGATATTGAATCAATCTGGTAAACATACCGAGTTAATAAAGGTTTTTCGCATGGTATTCAGTTTGATAAAGTAACTAAGTAAGCTTGAAAGAATCAGTTGCTATGAGTTTGGGAAGTTGGGAAGTTGGAGGTCAGCCCAAAATTTAATGATATTTGGTATTAAATAGCACAAAAGCATAAAAAGACCTTTAAAAGAGATTTGAGGGTCAGAAATCGCATTAACATTTAATATTATGATACTAAATTTCAATCTAGAGGACTAGCTATGTCCGGGTAGGTTTTAACATAGGTAGGAAATCTGGGAACAAAATTTACTTTAAACATAGAAAGTATACCAGTCCAAAATTATATATGTAAGTCTAGCATAAAATCTAAATAAAAGAAGCCCTTCGTAGGCAGGTTTAATATAACATTGCTTATAAAATTTGATTCCAGAAATGATAAATAGAGATTTTAAACATCAAAGAAAACTGTAACCCAAAATTTATAATGGCGATAAAGTAATAAAATCTATATATTAGTATGAAGTACAGTTTCGAAGGCAAGTAAGGTTAGAAGGTTCAAGTACTAAGAAAGGGAAATTTTTGTGCATAAAATTAAAATAATTATAATGTAAAGATTGAAAGGCAATAAAAGTTAGAAGGTTCCACTAATAAGCACTACAAATGTGAAATTTTTGTGCAAAAAACAAAAATAATTATAAAGTACAGATTGAAGGGCAATTAAGGTTAGAAAGTTCAATTACTTTGTACTAAACAAGTGAAAATTGTTGTGATTTATTACAGGAAAATGCAAGAGCTCTGAAGTAGATGAAAAAGAGCGTTTATATATACTAATTTTGGTGTCATAATTCACTGTAATTCAATTTATATGATCGAATTTAGATAAGTAGTTAGTGTAGGTAAAAAAAACAAAATAGTCGGATAAGTTTTGGCATATCTATGGGCCTGGAAAGGAAGCATTTACTTTCCGTAAAGTTGAAAACTTTAAAGTGAAATTGTGTAAGTTTTGGACATGAATGTGGCTGCAAGGACGGCAGGGAGATGTAGTTTAAAATCAGTCGAAATATGGCGAATTACTTGGCCGCACCCTTCCGCAAAAGATACAGACTTAAAGTTAATCGGATTAACTTTAAAATAAACACATGTAGGCAGTGTAAATATGTATACTTATGTATGTATTCTCGTATTTAGTTCCGCAAACATTCTTGATATAATTATGCAAATTTGTAGCGCCGGAGGCATTTGCGGAAGGCTCTTGGAAATCATTTCGAGCAATTTGAATTTAATTTTAACTTTAATTGGAATTTTAAAGTTCAAAGATTAAACAACAACAATAGGAAGAGCAACAAGAGGATCAACAATGAGGCAACAATTTAATCTCTTAAATTGCACATTTCGCAACATCCTAGGGGAAAAAGGCTGTCGGTCTCGCCAACTGCCAACTGCCACCCGTCAGCCCCCCTCCTCTCTCACTCTCGCTCTCTCTCTGCTGTTGGCCTGCCAGCAAATTGGAATTTTTCACCCCCAACCTGTACAAAAAGGCGTCGGCGTCGACGGCGGCGTTGACGTCGGCGTTGGCATCGACGTCGCGCAATATTCATAAACTAATTAGTGCCATAATTTCAAAAGTCGCGTATTATTGTATAGCCAAGGGGTGTGGCGGTGGCTGCGGGTGTGACAAATCCCACAGGTCGCAGAAAACCGAACACCCTGGGCCAGGTATTACGTAATTATTATGAAAAATTACTTTGACATTTTCAATCAGGCGGCCAAAAAATACCTGAAAATAAGTAAGAATGCTCTAGGCGAGTGTGCTCGACTAAAAGGTACTCTGTACCCGACTGTGTTGTACCCATACACATCTTCGCATACACTTACGCATCAAGCAGTGCACTGCTTGCGTTTTAAGCAATTCAGCGGCAGCGCAAACAAGCAATTCTTGTACTATATAGTTTTTCGTGAATAACTTCGTTGTTTATTATGCTATCCTTATGAAATTTGTACAGTAGCTAAACAATAAGCCAATAATCATATGTGCTAAGATTCTATAATATAAATATGATTACTAAGGATATAAATCGTTTTTATTGATTTGAGAGGTTGCGGAGGGAAGTATACTTGAATATGGTTTCCCTTATTTACGCTTTCATACAGATGGACAGAAAGGCGAATATTGCAATTTCGACTCGATTGTGAATGCTGATCAAGAATATATATACTGTATAGGCTTGGATATTCCTCTTTTTGATTGCACAACTTTACACTTTACCCCCCTCTTCCCAATTTTCAATGGGTATTCAATTGCTGTGCCAAAAATACCTGCAAAAAATACTGCTTTGGTATTAAAACTAGCGAATTCGGCCAAGCGGATATCTAAGCATATGACAAATAGTTTGGCGATTGTTTGGAGATTAGAGCTTTTGGAGGCTTTTGTGGGTTGTTCAATTAATCATATGCCGTTCTCCTTGTTGTTGCTGCTTGTCTCAATAATGTCGTGTGATAAATCGAAACAAATTATAATTGGACAAAGCAAAAAGCAGCGACAACAACAACAAATACACAAAAAAAGCTTCAAAGGTATGCGTGCATGCATGTATGTGTGTATGTGTTTGTGTATGGCGAAATAAAACGAACAAGGCACGGCAATAACAGCAGCAGCAGCAACAACAACAAAGGCAGCAGCAGGCAAGCAACAACAACAACATGTTAAACTACACCCACGAACGCGCCGTTAAAATGCGCCTCAACAGTTTCCCAATCAAAATGTAAATATGCCGCAGTCGCTGCCAACGTCAGCGTAGCCGCTGCCGTGGCCGCCCAAGTGGTGGTTATGTGTATGCGGGGTGCGGTTTGGCACTGGGGCTGGACGACGAGCGCTCAACTGCTTGGCCTGCGCCTGCAATTTAAAAGTAAATATACATACGTACATATAAAAATATGTACATATGTATGCATTAATATATCTGTAGACTGGCCAAATGCGAAAATAACAAATGCAAACGCAACGCCATCGCGCCATGTTTGCGCACAACGTGAAACTTGCCGCTGTCGCTGCCAACGTCAGCAGCAAATTTTGTACGCTGCCAGGCCAGGCCAGAGCACGAAATGAAGCAGCGCACAACAAGCGACCCACTAGGAAATTGAGCAATGCATGCTCGCAGCGTGACCGTGACTTGATTGTTACAACAATTTAACTTCATGTGGTTCATTATCTATTAAAGCACATATTAAAAAAAATTCAAAATTTTTTACATTAACATTTTATTATTTATTTACTTAAACTAAAAACAAACTATGGAAAAACATGTTATGTTATATTTTTAATAAATAATTGCGGCCACTCCTTTCTATATATTTTCCTCTATTTTACTCAGTAGAGCATTCTCTATACAATAAAGTTTGTAAATATACCATTTTATACAATTCAATGCATATGTACGTGTATATTCTGTATGCTAGCCGCTGACTAAATTGGGCGCTGGGGTTCTGTGCGCGGCGTTAAATGGGAACGATGAACGACGAGTCAAAAGCAATAGCAATAGCAGCAAGAAAGCGTAGCACTTGCATGTGTCTGTATGTATGTATGTGCGTGTCTGTGTTTGCTTGTGTGCTGTTGCTGGCAGTGGTGAGTGAGCAGCCGTCGCTGCTGCTGCCGTTGTTGTTGTTGTTGGTTTTCGGGCGCACAAAGTCTACGTAGCTGGCTTTCAGCTTTAGACGTAGTGCCACATTACGTGTACCGCAAGTGCTCATTACGTATTCGAATACAGGCACACACACACACACACGTACACGTACATCCAGTATTCATACACGAATGCGCGCACTGCGTTTTTGAGGGTTAATATGAAAAGATACTTGCAGAGATTTTTCTGCTGCCTTTCAGATATCCGCACACAGTCCGCAAATCTTTCATGTTTGCTCGCTTGTTTATACCCTTAATTTTTCTCATTTCAGTATTCATGTTTTTTTATTGCACGTTGTGCATATTTCTTGTCGCTCTCTCCCTTTCTCGCTTGTATAGAAGTGTGCCCGTCTCTGTCTGTTTGTGTGTGCGTACTTTCCTAATAAATTATGCGCCCTTTTGATAAATGTCACTTTGAAAGTACATTCCGGCTAATTGTGGCGGGACCGTGAACGAAAACGAAAGCGGGAGACTGAGAGACAGTAATTGCCACAAAAGTGCTAATAAGCGCACCTGTCAAAATTATTTTCATATTTAACGGTACATTGTGTGAGCAGAGGAAGAAAGTGGGTGCCCCCAATTGCATGGAACGGAACGGCATGGCAATGGAATTTGATTGGAACTTAGCATATTCCAATTGATAGTTTAACGCATGGAACGGAAGTGCAATGAAACTTGATTAAAATTAGGTAAACCATAGCTAATTCCTATGGAATAAATAAAAAGAAATGAAACACTTTATTGCTCGCTTGGAACGCAACGGAAGGGCAATGAAACTTAATTGATATGAAGCATATTCCAAGCCATTAATAATGGTATAGTACGGAACGGAACGGCAATAGAACATTATTTTTGAATCAAATTAAATTGAAATTTTGCCGTTTTGTTCTAATGCCCGTGAAAATGAAATAAAACAGTTCAATGCTTGCTAGGAATGAAACGAAACGAAATGAAAGGAAACGATTAAAGTAAAGCATATTCCATCCCGGTAATAAATTGTATATTATGGAACGGAAGGGCGCTTGAACTTCATTTTAAGCGATCAATTGTTCTAATACATATGAAAATGAAATGAAATGAAACAATTAAATGCCTTCTCGAAACGAAACGGTATGGAAATGAAACTGGTTTCAAATGATGCATATTCTAGTTGCTATTTGTGGAACAAAATGGAAACGCAATTCAAATTAAGTAAGCCGGTTCTAACTTCTATCACAATTATTTATCTAACAGTGCAATTCTCAAGCATTTGAAATGTATCTACACACACACATACACACACAGACTTGTATCTAAAGATTGCTCTTGCGGTTCTCCAGCTCTGTAAATATTCAACTCTTACCTCTAACCGTAATATGCAACCGCACAGACAAAACCACAGCCAGTTGCTGCACACACATTAATTATGCATTTTGCCAGAAGGATTCCTTGCCAGCTGGGACGCAAGGACACACACACATGTATCCACAGTTGGGAGGCAACTGTAGTTCACTTGGCAGCTCGGCTTCCGGCCCACACGGCTTCTGCATTAGTCGAGACTCTAGAGCAGTACGAATCATAATTACTTTTGCCTGAAGAGTACTGCGGTGGTTTCTGATAACTCACTCAATAGTCTGGCCTGCGGGATGGGTATTCCCCCGTTCCAGGTCTCTCTTAAGCCATCCGGCGGGTTCTGAGTACCACCCTTTAAATGAAAACATAAAATTCTGTTTTTGAAATTAACAAACTATAGCTACCAAATGAATACAGAGAACAATCCGTGACTAAAAAAGCATTTCTCACGAAAATCTACTCAGTTTTCATAAAGTTAAAAAGTTGAAATTTAAGTAGCAGAATCGAGGAACTTTAAGGTTAGGATGTTAACAATTTTTGTTGTTTTTGCCATGAAATACGAAAAACGTATTTTTTTTTTAATTTTAGTCCCAACAATCAGTTAAAACAATAATTTCAAGAACTCAATTTTTAATTTAAAAATAGAATTGCTTTTTAGACTTATCTACAATTTTTAATAAAAAAAATTTGTATTAAGACAATTTTTTCCAAAAAGTATAAAGGAGTAAGTAAAAAATCTAAAAAAAACACCAAAATAATTGAATTTTTTACAATGAACTAACTAAGATGCCGAATCAATCTAGGGAACAAATTATGACCAAAAAGGCATTCCTTATGAAAATCTAGGGGGACCATTTTCGGGAACTGTACATCTTTTGAACAGGAAGGTTTCCAAGCCAATAGGAAACTTTCCAGGTCACAAGATATAAAGTTCCCGCTCAAACCGAAGATGTTATTGAAACCATCGGAGATTCCCGTGCTGCGAACAGTTAGAGTAATAATTCTTACGAAGCGTGTATGAATCGGGTCAATACTTGGATGATAATAAGTCCAAAAACTCAATCCAAATTAAATTATAGCTAAAAGACGTTTTAAAGACTCTGCTTTAATTTGTTGCATTCTTTAATGATTCGAAAACAACAATTTACTGGAAAAACTAATAATGATTATACTTCCGGGTGAGGAAATGCATTTCATTACGCTTTGTAGCCACAAAAGGCGTAACTGGAGGTCTTTAAACTGTACTGTTACAGGCAGAAGGAGGCATCTCCGAACCTATGAAGTACATAAATATACTCTATTCAGTATCAATAGTCGCATTGAGGTGGCCCAATAAATAAGAATTATAAGGATAATTTTAAATATAATTAAATGTCATCCGAAATCTATTGCACGGATTGGATAATAAATACAGAAGTTATTTAAGAAACTAGTTTCAGTGCTGCACAGCGGGGAAGGAAGAAACGCAGCCGCCACTTGAACTGCACTGCTTGCTTACAATGCCGCTGCACTGCTTGATGCATATGTGAGAGTGTATGTGCATGTGCACACGCATGTGTAATAAATTAAAAGAAAAATATACATAGAATCATAATCACATGAAGATGAATCAATGAATGATGAATGAATAAGAAAACAAGTTTGTTTGCTAGATTATCCCGGAGTTGTTTTGATAGAAACGCAGAAAAGACCAGTTGAGTGCACTTATGTATGAATTAATAATAATTAAGCAATTGTTAGACCTTACATTTCCGTTTAACTTTCATCCTGCATTCTGCGCAACTTGCACAGAATTATAAACATTTCCATTCGGTGCGAGAAACCGAGTAATATTTGGTATGAGTATTGTCAGATGTGTCAATTTCTCTCACGCACCATCTAAGTTTTTCATCTGACAATTTCAACGTCTGAGAAGACGGATATACAGAGATATCCCTCTGAATATGAGGGAATCGCTTATCTGCATCATTTGTCAGACTGTTTGCAAATGAATATGATTTGAAGCCATTGCCATGCATATTAATGTCTAACGATCCTTGAAATCAACGCCGAAACGTGCAAATATTCAAGGACATTCTTATCCTGCACTTGCCGATAACTGCGTGCGTCCTTTGATATGCAAATTTTTTGCAGGCGCTGAAGTCGTTTTCAATTGAATTGAATAAAAAAATGCGCTGCCTGCGTAGCGAGAGCATAAATCTTGATTTTCCCTTCGAATTTCCCCCGGCGGCTGTCAAGTTGTGAAAAGCGTGTGCAAAATCAAGTAGGCTTCATATGTCAAGTGGTGTCAGTGACAGGCAGAGATACACACACACACACACACACGCAGATTGTGACAGGAGAGGATGTTACCTTTTGCATATGAATTGAGCATGTCGAACGGCATATTCATATTTAATACAAAATGCCCAACGGACAGAGAGTGTGAGTGAGCGAGAGACAACAACAATAACAACAGCAGAGCAGACGGCCAAACGAGAATTTGCAATATGTAGCATGTAATTATAAACGCCAAGGCCAATACGTTGACGGCGCTGCCGCTGCCAACGTCAATGCAGCAGCGTTAATCTCTCATTTGACAGTTGAATTCAATTAAAAACGGCACCCACACACGCACACGCATACCCACACACACACACACACACAGGTACGCAACGCACAGCCACCCCAAAAAGGTAAAGGCAGCGCAAAGCAACGCAACGCACGCACACACACATGCTCACAGCAACTTCGTGTCAAAGCCGAACAGCCGAGCGTAGCACATGCAGCCAATCAAGCCGCACGACAGCCGCAGGGTGGGCGGTACAGCAATGGCGCGAAACGGCAACAACGTGTCTCTTTGTCTCGCTCTTGCTTGCTCTCGCTCTCGCGTGCCGTGGACTCTCAGGCGCAGACGCAAACAGCGACAGCGCGGTGCCGCAATCGTTGGCAGGTCTAATCAGAATCAGTCTTTGAACAGTTTTCGTGCCGTGCACTTTGTGGACGGAGAAAAGTAAAGTTTTTTCGCTGTCAGCAAAAGAGCGACAGAGTGAGAGCGAGAGAGAAAGACAGAGAGCAAGAGCGCTGTAAATCTCAGCCGCTGTTCGTGATAATAAAAACGTGTGTGAGAAATCGATAAGAGCAGCAGCAGCTGAAGTGAAAGAAGCGCGCACACACACACAACGCTTGTGTGTGTGTGTGTATGTGTCGGCAAGTGTTATAAAGTAAGAAGAAGAGTCCATCATCATTTTGCTTTGAAATCGATTTATGCTTGTGCGTAAAATTGATTTCAATTTGACTGCAGCCTCTTAACCGGCAAGCCATAATTGTACGTTCCAGGGAAATTGTGTACGGTATGCAGAATTTGCGTCGCAGTTAACAGAATCTGTGCAGAGAAGTCGAAAAGTTTGTTGTGTGTACATTTCTAATAGGAAAATTTCACTTTGCATTTGATTGCGCGGCGAGCGCGGCGAAATGTAACGAAAAAGTATAACCGTGCTGCTCAATGTGTGTGAAAATTTTGTAAACACACGTACACGTGACAAGTGCGTTGTGTGTGTGTGTGTTGTTGTCGTATTGGAATTTTCGTCGCACGCGGCGATTTCGAAAAACACCGAAAACCGAATTACGGCGAAGGCGAAAATACACGCGCGCGCAAATTGTAGAAAGTTTTGTTTTGGCTTTTGCCTTGTTATTGTTTTTGTTGTTGCCCGCTCTGCCCACAGGCCCACTGGGCGCACGCTCTCTCTCGCCGCGGCGAATAGATACAAATTTGTGTGCCGCCGCTTCGCTATCGTAGTCGTGCGCTCATTTCGCCTCAATTGCACGGCGAGTACGAGTACGAATGCGAGTACGAGTACGAGTGCGAGTACGAGTACGGATACGAGCACCAATACATGCATAGCATACGAACGCAGCGTAGCCGCAGTTAGCATTTGTATTTCGTGCATTGCTTTTAGTTGTATTTTCAGCGGCTGCTGTTGTGGACACACCGCACGTTATTTTAACGAAGTATATTTCACAGTTTTATATTCGTTGTAACAATTTCTCGTGCCTCGTCTCTCGTCGGCAAAGCTTGTTGCGTGCGCGTCGTGTCTAGTGTATGTGTGTGTGTGTAGCAACCACCCTGCGGGTCGCTCGTGCCGGCGCCAGTCGCTGCTGTATTTGTTGTTATTATTGTTTCGTTTCGATAGCGATAACAGCGCGGCAAAAGTCTCTTCCCACTTGCCTCTTTCCCCCACTCCACTACCCACTTTTGCAAGCTGTGGCCATTTCGTCACTGTCAGTGAGTGTATCTGTGTGTGTGTGTGCGTGTGAGTGTATTGGCATGAGCCTTTTCGAAACTAAAACGTCAGCGACATTGAAGACGTCATCAACGCTGTCAATTCGCCACTACGACTCCCCCCAAAGCAAGCCGCCCCCCTCTCCGAAGACCGGCACAGTGGGCCACTTTAACGTGCCATTTTTGTGTAAGTGGGCGTCAAGGGGCAAGGAGTAAGGGGGGGGGCGTGGTCAGCTGTGATGAATGAATGTTGTGTTTACTTGGGCTCCACATTCTCATTATGCTCATACTAAATCTCATCATCAGCAGCAGCAAAGTTTGCACTTTCCTTAACATCTCCTAAGCTTGCTTTCCTCCCCAACCCGAACACCCCCACACCCTACCAACACCACCCACAGAACATTCCTTGTGCCCCCACTTTGCCTGTTGGCTTAGTTTTCAGCCGTAGAACGCTTTTGTTTTTGTTATTGCCTTCCTTTCACGCTGTTTGTTTTGTTTTTGTGTTTTGCTCGCCGCAGCTTCTCTTCGTTTGTTGTCACTTCTGCTGCCGCCTATTCCGTCTTCCCTTTTGCCCAGCTGCTTTCGTACCAGTTTCGCGTGAGCGTGCGACGTACAAAGCGAGAAACATGTCAAAGGCAAACGGGGCAAAAGTGGGCAGCTCGCTTGGGCCAGGGCGACTTTTATTTGCCCTACAGCTAAGCTTTAAGCTTGGGCTGGGCTGGGCTGGGCTTAGACGAGGTGAAATCCTTCCTCGGAAGTATACATAAGAAAATCTAAATGCCAATTAGAATACATTTTGCATCAATGGAAACTATTAGTTTCGGCTTAAGAAAAACAAAACCTTTGGCTTAAAGATATCAAAGGAACTTGAAGGGAGGAAAATGCTTTGGAAGGATATGAACTTTTAAGAATGCTGGATGGAGTAGCTGTTTCTTAGCTGGCAATCTCGGGATACATTTAAAGTGATCTGCGTACAATCTATGTTTGACATCAAATCCATTCCATTACGATCAAATCAAACGAAAATCGAAACACAATGAAAAATACGGACTTAAAACATTTCCCTTTGAGTCAGTTGGATAAAAACTAGGCGAACATAACTTCAAAAAGCAGAAACTTATTGTGGTTCATATAAAGTTATTATAATAAGAAGGAAAGAGTGATAAAGATCAAGATCAATCTGGTTACAATAAAAACCCTTAAAATAGAAAGCAAATACGCTTGATATTCCATATTATAAGGACTAAAAACTACTCGAAAATGGAAAGATTCCTTACAGTCTAGTTTAAATTCAAGTATTCAAAGAATATCTTCAAAAAATTACATTATTATTGAAGCAAGGGACGAAGAGGGAGTGAAGATTCACTCAAATATATAGAGATATAATGTAATATAAGAGATATATATAATTTAATGAAGATATATAAGTACTATAAAATAATATACTAACACTAATTTACTTACTTTAACTAATGTATAATTATTAGAGTGATTAGGTGATTGACAGTAAAATAACTCTCTAAGTTATAAGTTCTGAAGTTCCAGCTAAATTTGGTAACAATACTGAACGAACTGTGAAGCATAAACCCGAAGAACTTTATCCATAAAACGTCTGTACTCTATAAATTTACTTCTGAACAATACTTAGGATATTATCCTATCGTTCAGAGCTAGGACTAGTTGCTAATTGCAAATCCTACACAATCTTCATAATTAGTCATCACGACATTTGGCTTTCCATCTCGAATCTCGTCATCTCTCCTCTGCTCGAATGTGGCATACATTCATTCTTCAGGCAACCTGCTGATCCAACTCGCTGCCCACATAATAATCATAATCACAATCATCATTATTCATCATTATGAACATCAACATCATTATCATCAGCTCGCACTGCTGTGTGCGAGGAGGGGAGGGGGGAAGGGCACAAGAGCGTAATTTTCGTACTTTATTCGTTTGCACGACGACGACGACGACGACGACGAGGCAAAACCTAAAACTAGATTCAAGTACAAACGTCGAGTGCACAATCGTTTTCTCTGTGTGTGTGAGTGTGTGTGTGTGTGTGTGTGTGTGTGTGTGTGTGTGTGTGTGTGTGTGTGTGTGTGTGTGTGTGTGTGTATGAGGTTTGTAGGGTGCCCTCTGTGTGACACGAAGGGCGTCGCTTGTGTGCCGAAAGCCCAGCAGCCTCAGAAGAGGCTCCCTTCTGCGTCCCCTCCCCGCTTCACTCACTTTGGCTGACCCGCGTATGAGTTACTTTTTTGTTCTTGTTTATTTTCATCTTTTTTTTTTTTGTGTTTTTTGTTCTCCTGTTCATATTTTTGTTTTCGGCATTGTTCCGATTCATGGATGGCTGACTTACTAGTCTAAAGTTTTCGTGTCTTGTGTCTAGTGCCGCTGACGTTGCCATATCTTTGCGCCACAATGTTGAAGATAGAGCGAGATACAGCGATATATGTACGTAGATACATATAAACAGATACATACACTTGAAGAAAAGATCAAGCATGAACTAGAAACGTTGTCAAACTCAAATTTCTTAATCTGAGTAAATAATTCTCATTTCAAGCACATTTTACTTAAATCTGAAGTTTTTAATATAAGACTGTTTTAGGAACGGAATGGTCTCGTATTATAAGTTAAGAACTTGATAGTCGAAATATTTGGTTTTCTTTCTGCTTATAATTCTTACATGAATCTTAAGTTCGGCTGTTCTTAGTTTAAGAAAGAATTTGCATGCATAAAATCTGTTGAATATTAAACTTAATACAAGATTGTAATCCTGATTGATAAAGTACTTCAGATCTTAACAGGTTAAAGGTTTTTTCTTAAATCTAAGTTCATATTATATGGTTAAGATGGAGAAATCCCATGAAAAGAACCTTTTAAATTGCTTTAATGACGCCTGTTTGATAAAGTACTTCAGATCTTAACAGGATATAGGTTTTTTTCTTAAATCTACGTTCATATTATATGGATAAGGAGAAGAAACCATATGAATAAAACCTTTTAAATTGCTTTTAATGATGACTATTTGATATAGTACTTTAGATATGATATGATTTATATGATTTTTCTTAAATCTACATTCATTTAATATGGGTTTAAAGAAAAAACCCCTATGAATTTCCTTCCTGTAATGCAAGAACTAACCCGGATGACTTTTTCTGAGTGTAGATTTCGCATTCACAGTCGATGTGTACGGTCTTATATGTGAGGTATCTATCTGTGGCTTTTGTTGTCGACAGAGAAGAGACCTAGAGACCGACGACCGACGACCGACGACCAAGAGACCGAACGACCACAATGATGTTGATGGGTGATGGGTGATGATGTTGATGGTTGATGGTGATGGGATTTAGCTTTATGTTGTTTCTCACAGTTAGGTTTTTACTACTTTTTGTTACCTTTTGTTTGGTTCGCTTGGCTAGATGTCTCTCTCTGTGTGCGATTGTGTGTGGCGCTTTGATTGTATTTTTCCCGTATGTTTGTTACATATTGTTGTTGTCGCTGACTTTGTGCTTTTTGCGCAGGCGCAACTGATTGTCATCAGTGTTAATTTGTCATCCTAAAGAACTGCTTACTTCCTTATGAGCGAACCCCCACTCACCAGCGCCTCCGCTCTTTGCAGGACATGCAAGCATCTTGAACAAACCATAAAGAGGCTAACCAAACCCAAAATGCAACATAAAACTGAGACAACGCACAACAAGCTCCGTACCGAGATGGATAAACCGCGGACAGGACATCCTCGGCATCTGGGCGAGTTGAATAACATGATAACCTGTCGCATTTGCCTGGGCTATATGATAGACCCCACAACCGTCGACTTTTGCTATCACACATGTAAGTGGGGCTAGCCCAGAGCCACAAAACCCACAAAACCCACACACAACTCCAATCACAATCTGGGTACAACTTTCTTGCAGATTGCCGCAGCTGCATTTTGAAGCATTTGCTGCGCGATGTCTACTGCCCACAGTGCAAGACCAGCGGGGGCAAGCATATCAGCGAGGATAACCTAAGGTAGGTGCCACAGCGTGCCTCACCCGGCTGTTGATCCAACTAAAACCCCAACTAATTCCATACAGATCCGATGACACATTGCGTGCGCTGATTTATAAGCTGGTGCCGGGTTTGTATCAGCGCGAATGCGAGGGACGTGTAGAGTTTATCAAACAGCATCAAGAGCTAGACGTGGAGGAGCTGCTCAAACCGGAACAGGAACAGGAGTTCTTTATGCCCGCAGAGCCCATTAGGTAGGTGCTTTAACTAGTTCTCGTCTTCCAAGTGCTCCTTTCGAAATTAAAGCTATTCCCAATTCCTATTTAGGAAATACTGACTCTAAATAATGTTCTAGGAAGACAAGCCCTCTATTTCCTATTATGATTTAAGTTAATTCTGATTTGTATGTATAAGATTGTTGCTCTTAATCAAGTCTCCGATGTTTTTCTCTTTCAAGTGCGAAATATCCTTGTGAAATTAAAGTTAATCCCAATTTCTAGAATTACTAGATAGTCTTATTAGTGATCTAGTCTTCCAAGCGCTCTATTTCCTATTAAGATTTAAGGTAACCCCGATTTATTTGTGGTAGTTAGATGCTCTAAATCAAGTCTCCAATGTTTCTTGTCTTTCCAGTGTTTTGTTTTCTATTAAAAATGTAAGTGCAATTTTCAGTCGATAAGTTCGGTTTCCTCTCCGAAGTTGAAGGTTTTTAACTATTAAACATTTTAGGGAGGCTTTTTATGTCCCTTTAAAAAGCTGCTCTTAATTCAAATTTCTACATATTTATGTCAGTTCAAGAAAGATGTTTCAATAACAAGTTCTTGGGATAAACTCTCCTAAGTGGAAGATATTTTCCCATTGAAACTTTCTATTTGAAACCTTTGCGGTTTTCCTTGGTAGGGTTAATTTGCGGGTGTTTTTCTCTACCACATGTTTAATTTCTTATTGAATACTTATTTCTATCTATAAGACAGTTTCTCTATACGAAGTTCTTGTTCTCAACACTCAAACTTGTAAACCTTGTCGTCAATTTATCTGTATTTTTATGTTTCTGCTGTCAAATAGGATATTTTCTCCTCCAAGTGGCTTATGTCTTATTACCACATTATAATCTCTTTCAACTCTCCGAAAAGGGGGAGAAAACCTTTGGAAACGTGGAGTAAATGCTATATATAAATATTCTCCTGTAGGATAGTTGATTTGTAGCCAGTTTCCTGTGTATAACTTCATTTCTAATATCCCATTTATAACTTAAGCTTAACTCTTAGTCTTTTGTTTTATGTTTTCTTACAGTTTATCCCTAGAATATCATCCTGCAATGCTGAGACACTGCGGGGCGACCGATAAACCGCCCGTTTGCTATCTACAGTGTCCCGCTGGCCTGAGGATTGCGCATCTGAAACGGTTTCTGTGCTCCAAGTACGGCATCGATGCGGATAACGAGCAAGTTGAGGTCGAGGTGACGTATGAGGACGAGGTTTTGCTGCCGAGCATAACGCTCATGGACGTGGGCTATTTCTACCAGTGGAGTCGGGTGAGTTGAGCACTTATTTGTTGGGTTCCTGGGGGTGGGGAGGGGTCGGGAAGGGTTTCTGTTGCCCGTGTTCGTTAACCGCTGGCAAATCGGATTGTGCCGCTAGTTTAGTGTCCTTTAATGTCCACTCTATAATTTATACAATGCCAACCCTGTTTTTGTTACCCCCCCTCTGCAACCGCAGCACGCGCCCATGGCCTTTCGCTATAGGATTCTGCTCCACGAGAGCAGCACAACAAAAAACGATGAGAACAATTTATCAAAGGTTAATCAGGATATTGAGTTAAGCCACGCCGCTGCCGCTACACTCATCCCCCCTGTTGTTGCCACCAAGAGCGGCAAGTCTGTGACCTTTGCGGATGATGTGGAATCGCAGCAGCGCCTGCAGGCGACCAAAACCCGCAGCAAGTCCACAACCAAGCCGGCCAAGGGCAAGCGGCTGGCCAGCGGCAAGCGGGGTGAGGCTTCAGCCGAGGAAAGTGCCCCCTGTGCCCCGAGCAGCTTCAAGAGCCTGCGCAGCAATGATATGCGGTACAGCGACTACGGCGTATGCTCGACAACGACAACAACAACAACGGTGGCGCCACTGTTGCGGGTGAAGAGCGAACCGGAACCGGAGGAGCCATCCGGCCTGGGCGCGGGCGTGCCCAATCTGAACATTGTGGTTAGCATACCGCAGTCGCAGCTAAGCAAGGCGGCGGGCTACGGGGACGAGGGCGGCTTCGAGCTGAAGACGGCCAAGGATAAGAAGTCGGCGAATAGCGTGGTGCGTAATCTGCCCAAGCTCAAGATCGAGTTGAGCAGCATGAAGGCGAAGCTGACGTTGCCCAAGTCGGCGGATGCGCGGCTCGAGGAGACGGGTGGACTGCAGCAACAGCTGGATCTGGAGACATATGCCAAGAACATTGGCCTAAAGCCCATTGAGCCGGCGCCCATGGTGGCTGTGATTGCACCGCAGGATGCCAGCCTTAAGTACAGTCCGAATGCCTCGCCCATGTCCTCGGGCTCCTCCTCAACAAACGGTTCCAATGGCACCGCCGATGCCAGCACCTCCACTAACGCCAGCTCCTCCTCCTCGTCGCATCGCAAGCGCAAGAAGAAGCACTCCAAGGAGCCCAAGGATGCGAATGGCAAGCGCAAGAAACTCCATGCGGAAATCTCCTCCCAGACGGATGGCAAAATGAAAATGAAAATAACAACAACGCACAATCACAAGGCCCACAAGCTGGAGCTAAAGCGTTCCCATTCGCTTGCTGGCGGCGAGCTGGCCGCTCTCAATCAGCTGAAGCTGGCGGAGCAGTCGAGCAAGGATAGCAGCGAGTCCTTGAACGCCTTGAATCGCACACTGGGCGAGGAGGCGCGCAGCATTACCAGCTTAATGACTGCGAGTGCCAACACTACAGTGGAGAAGGCCACGTCACGCAGCAGCAAGGAGCTCAGCCTGCCCGCCTCACCGCCGCTGCCGCCCAGCCTGTTTAAGGCCTTTACGCCAGCTGCGCCAGGAGCCGCCGTCGCAGCAGCAGCAGCTAAGCCCAGACGGCAGCGGCGCCGCTGCAGCCGAAGCCGGTCAAGCCGCCGCTAAGCAACAACAATCGCAAGCCCACGCTAACGCCCTGCGTCTCAGCCTCCGCCGCCGCCTCCGCTGCCTCCTCCAGCTCCTCGAAGGTAACTAGCACGCCCCACTTTGCCGTGCCACAGGCGCCCCTGCGTCAGGCGCCGCATCAGATGCAACGTTACCACTCCACGCCCACTTCCATTGCCAGCGCGGCCAACAAGCAGCCCAAGCGCTCGCTCTCCCTGGACGAGTCCCAGCCGCAGCTGGGCAAGCATCCGCGCCTGGATTACCAGCACCACCCCCACCATCACCACCATCAACAGCAGCAGCAGCAGCAGCTGAGCGCCAAGTATGCCGCTGCGGCCAAGCTGAAGGCTAGCGCCTATGCGCAGCCGATGCGTCTCTACGGTCCGGAGATGGCCAAGACCAACAACAACAACAACAACAACAACTTGCCCATGCTGTGCCCGCCTGGACTCAGCCTGAGCCTGCCCAGCACCAGCTCGGTGACCATAACGCCGCGCCCCCGCTCCAGTCATGGCCTGAGCTATGGCTATGCCGAGGGCAGCTTGAACAGTTTGCCCGCGCTGGAGATTGTGAGGCTGGCGGGCAGCGGGACGGCAGCAACGGCGGCGGGAGGCAGTGGCAGGCTGATGGGACCACCAGTGAGCTTGCCCAAGCAGCCGCTGAAGCGTTCAGCTGCGGCGCAGTCGCCGCCAATGCCGCTGCCCATGCCGATGCCGGCGATTGTCAAGTCGCCGCCGCTGTCAGTTGCGCTGAGTGCGCAACGAGGCAGCAGCAACAACAACAGCAACAAGAGCAACAGCAGCAACAACAACAACAATGCCGCTTATCGCACATCGCCGCCTGCATTAATAAATCTGCGCAACACCGTGCCACTCGCGTTCCCATCAAAGTCTGCGGTTGCCTTGGGTGCCACAAAGGCTGAGCTCAATTCAAAGAAATGCGCCACAGCAGCAGCAGCAGCAGCAGCAGCAGCAGGCGCAGCGGGAGCAGCAGCAGCAACAGTTAACAACAACAACAACAGCAGCAGCAGCAGTCAAAGCAAAGCCAATGGCGCAGTCGCGCTGGACAAGTCCAAAACAAGTTTGCGCGATTTTCGGCCGCCAATTGTGGCAGCAACAACAACAGCAATAGCAACAACGGCGAAGGATGCCGACATACTTGATTTATCAGCGGCAGCAGCACGCAGCAACAGCAACAGCAACACAACAACAACAACAACAACAACAAGCAACCTTAACAACAGCCACAACAACAACAACAGCCTGGAGGCAGCCTTAAACAAAATCAAGCAAAATATTAACGCCAACAGCAACAGCAACAATTGCAGCAGCGCCGCCAGCAACACGCCAGGCACTGCAACAGCAACAGCTGCTGCTGCTGCGGCTGCTGCTGCTGCTGCCGCTGCTGCTGCTGCTGCTGGCGGCGATGATCTACAAAATCTGCATATGCTCTCCGAATCGGCAACGGCGCGCGAGAAGATCTCGATAAAGTCAGCTGGCGGCGGCAACAACAACAACAGCGGCAACAACAGCAGCAACATCTACGAGAACAAGCCAAAGAATGCGCTGGTGCGGCCGCAGAATGCCTCAGTGCGCAGCATACCCAATCCCTCGGCATTGGCCTTTCGCAATCAGGCCACGTTGTTGACCAACAACACAACAGCAACAACAAAGTCAACAACAGCAACAGCAGCAGCAACAGCAACAAGCACAGCGGCAACAGTTGCGGCCAAGCCGCTGGCTGTTAAGGCCGAGGAGAAGTCCAAATTGTGCGCAACAGCAACACCAACATTGCTGAGTCCCAACAACAACAATAACAACAATAATAACACCAATAACAATAACAATAATAGTAGCGGCGCCGCCAACTCGCCACGTGCCACCAAAAAAGCCACCACCATCGATCAGGTGGCAGCCAATTTGAACATTCGCGCCGAGGCCAAGGCCGCCGCCCTCGCCGAGGAGGCGCCCCCAGTACTGGAGAAGGCCGCCAGCAGCAGCAACAGCAGCAGTACTGGTATCACCAAAGCAGAGGTGGAACAGGTCGCACCTGCTGCTGCTCCCACTGCTGCACCACTTGCCGTCATGCCGCTGCCCAAGGCCGCACCCGCCCCCGCCCCCGCTGCCGCCGAGTCGATGTCAAAGCCACCCGTGCAAATTGCCGCTACCGACACCCTGGCATCGGTGGCCAGCTCCGCTTAGTCACAAGGTAAGTGCAAATACACACAACTAAGTACAGTTGCCCCTGCCACACTAAGCTGTAGGTTCGATTCCTAGTCCCACTATACCTTGCATCTATAATTTATGCTTACATTTCCATGCAAAGTCATTGTATAGCTAAAAAGTACAGCCAGCCCCTGTCATACTAAGCTACAAGTTCGATTCCCAGTCATACTATACCTTGCATCTATCAATTATGCTTATATTTCTATGCAAATTCATTGTCCTATAGCCAAAAAGTACAGCCAGCCCCTGCCGCACAAAGCTACAAGTTCGAGTCCCAGTCATATACTACCTTAAATCTATAATTTATGCTTATATTACATTCATTTTTTATATTTTTTCTTTAAGTAGTTCTTGTTTATATATATATTACATGTTTAATTGAAGTTTTTCATAAAATAACAGAAAGATTATACAAAAAAAGAAAAAGAAATCATTGTAAATCATTCAATGTTGCAAGAGTATCATCTATGCTTTTGTACATTCAATAGTTTTGAAAGCAGCTTTTTCTGATGACCTGAAGATTATAAAAAATTAGATTTTAATACGATCTAAGATAGTAAATATTGTCACATGTTGTTGGCATCTTTCTAGTTTATATTGTTGCAGTTGTAATTGATGTTCTGTGAGTGAGAGATACTTCCTACTTATGACCTTTAAAATATAATCTACATGATTTCTCGAGAGTAGTATTTTTAAACGTTTAACAAGAAGAGATATCTTAGAGATGTCTAGGTAGTTATTGTGCAATTCTTCGTGCTTTGAAAGTTTATTCTCCCTAATAGTAATATTATAGTTTTATCATATTTGCTAACATATTATATATTTATTCATTATTTACTATACTAATCATCATTTCATTTGGTATATGTTTTATTTATTTTAATCAATATCATGCACCTTGTTGTAAACATTTTATATGAGCATGCGGAAATCAATCTTAAGTATTCACCTACATATGAAAATTCCTTGCGGAATTAATTACGAAGTACAGATTTTTGCCATTGTTTGGTATAACATTTCCTTAAAACACTATAAAACAGCCATAATGCCCAGCTTAATCGTTCGTCTTCATCAACTTCTTAGGGGAATAGCTTTTTACTTAAACAAGCAGATGTGTTCCCATTTCCGAGTACTTTTCATTCCGCATATCTGAATGAAAAAGACACCCTGTTTTATATATGGTCTTATCTTTGAATAGTTTTCATATCCCCTAGTTTCCAGGCAATACTTTTTAATAATTTTTCGAAATTCAGAACAACTAAATATTTCAATTCTGAATGATTTGGTTGGAATCTAAAATGGAAGCAGGCCTGTACTATTTGCAAAATATGAGTTCCTCACAAGATAACAATCCCATGATTCGGGTGAACTATAACACCGGAAATACTTTTGACCTATTTATTCATCATTTATTATTTGGTATAATATTTCCTTTCACATATCATGCACCTCATTATAAACATTTGATACGGGCTATACGGGAAAGTTCTTAAACCGATCTTAAGTATCCACTTAGTGTCTACCTCGAATGGGTTTCTTTTCTATTACTTTTGTGTGTCTTTTTTTTTTTTTTTGGCTGTTGCTCAACTTCTGCTTCATCTTCTTGTTGTTGTATGTATATTTTCTTTTTTGGCGCGTTTCCCACACTCACCACAAACAAAAAAAGAGACTCAAATTATACAAATTACATTTCGTGTTTGCGCGTTGAATGTTGCTTTTCTTGTTGTTGTTGTTGTTGTGTTTCTTTTTTTTTCCTCCTCTTTCGGTTTTTCTCAAGTAGTCATTATACACAAATTTAGCGGGGCCCGCTCGTCAACGTGTGTCTTCCACGTTAGCCTCTCCCCCTGCGCTTACCCCCATCTCTCTCCCGCTCACTCTGTCTATCTACCTCTCTCTCTCGCTCCCGCTCTCGCTCTCGCTCTCTGGCGTTTCACGGGCATTCGGTGGTTCGTTGGGTCGGTCATTCCTACGAGCGCTGCTTTATTTTTGCCGTTATGCCAAACAACAACAACAACAACTCTGACTCTTTGTTGTTGTTCTTTTTGTGCAGTGAGTTTTGAATACCCTTGCGGAAGGTACTCTAATTTTCCTACTAATTGTGAGACGTTTTCGCGACTATAAAGTATATATATTCGTGTTCAGGCGCGTCGAACTGGCGATCTTCTGTTTGTCTGTCTGTTTCTATACAAACTACTCTGCTTTAAAGCTATCTGGAAGTTATCTTAAAGCTATGTCGAAATCAAGCACATTGAATCACTGTAACATATAGCTGCCATAGGAACGATCGGTCAACAATTATATTTTTGTATGAAAACCCATTTTGTTTATAACGATATCCCGACCAAACTCACCCAATTGGAGCCTTTATATAGTTTATACAATCTGACAAAATTTGATTCAAATCGCATCTCTATATTATATAGTTGTCGTAGGAAAGATCGGTCGAAAATTTAATACTTTCTTGTTTATAAAGATATCCTAACCAATCGCTTCAAAACAAAGTTTTATTACAGACCTACACATAAGTATTTTTTATATATTTTTCCTGTATAAATCTATTAATTTCCTATCAAATTCAGTTAACATTTTGTAAAAATAACATAATTGTAATTCTATTGATTTAATTCAATAAATAATTACACATTTTCAAGGCACAAAAAGTATTAACAAACTTAATAATAAAATTTAAATATTATTGATTATATGTATATTTAACATGATTAACATTTTGTGGGCAAGCTTTTCGGTTTTATAACAGCCTCAAAACTAGTTGATTTAATTTGATCAAAATCTGACCATTATTTCTTATAGCTCCCATAGAAAATATCGGATGAAAAATAAGTTTTTGTAGAAGCAACTTTTTTGTTTTTCCAAATATTTCAACCAAACTCAAACGTTGCGAGTTCTATAAAGTATTTTACATACTTTGTTCAAATTTCATCAAAATCTGACCATTTTTTCTTATAGTTCCCAAAGAAACAATCGGATGAAAAAAAGTTTTTGGATGAAAAACTTTTTTGATTTTACAGATAGCTTAACTAAACTCAGCACTAGCTAGTTATAGAATACATTATAGGTATTTTTAAGATATGATTAAATTCCGATGAATATATCATAAAAAGTCGGATGAAAATAGTGTTTTTAAATGAAAAAACTTTCCGCAGGGTATGTAGCCTCGGCAACCCGAAGATAGACGTTCTTTCTTGTATATTTGGTTTTGTTTTTTTTGTGTTTTGCTGGCCTTTTAATGAACCGCAGTCACAGTCTCTCATTCTCTCATTTTCTCAGTCTCAGCCATTACATCATTTGTATTTTCATCCATGAATAACAATTTTCATTTGAGTGCCTTTGCTGCGTAGTCTTTTATTGTGGCCTGTGCTAATAGTATATTTGTATCTTTCACTTATTCCCGATGCCTACATCGACAACTGACGAATGCAGCGTTTCTTTGGATGTGCGGCGAGCAAATGTATCTGGTGGCGCCACTGGAGAGTCTACAGGGCAACAACAACAATGGAATTTAATGCCCGGAGATCGCCCAGATTCGGAAATTGGAGTTCCAGTTCTTCAATTAGCACTGCGAGAATTGCGTCTGCTCGATAATAATCCAAGAAAGAAAAAAGGTGTCATGAGAGTATCACTCGCTGGGAGTAAGCCTTACAAATAAACCATAAATACCTTCATTATAAAGCAATACATGGCGTAAGCCACATAGATCGCAGCTGCGATTCGTACCAATGCCTAGAAAGATACAAGATACAAGATACATTCACCCATACACACACACTTCTCCCAGTTACTGATGGAAAAGTTCACACACATATGCAAATGTTTGTGCAAATATTTGCGCTGGAATTAGTACGCGTCTAAATAAATTATTAACGTAATGCAAATATATATATATCTATATATATCTATATATATGTCTGTTCAAAAGACAAACAACAAAAAAGCTGACACAAAAATGCGAAATATAAATAAATAACAGCGAGAGCCGTTGTTGTTGTTGTTTTTGTTGCTTGGCGAACGAAAATTAATTATAAAATATCAGCAAATAACAAATGCAAAAGCAACAACAACACTGACACTGAAACTCGTACGTGTCGACTACACTGAGCGAAATTAACGAGCGAGTGCTCCAAATGGGGCAGCAGAAGATAATGTAAAGTCAGCTTCGGCCAGCCGAATATTTAATACTCTTGCAGACAAACATAATGGACATTTTTCCTCAGTCCTAACTAAGTAGTCTGGTCTTCAAATTATGCAAAATATAATTCCCATCCGATCGAACTTTTTATAACGATTTTTTAAGATAAGAACAAAGATTCATCATCGTAACTTTATAGCTTAAAATCTAAGAAACAGACGAACGTTTTTCTAAATTAGAATATGGAGTTGCTAGGAATTGCCTAGAAAGCTAAGGAAGTAATATCCATTTTGGATATAAGCAATATATTGGAAAGTAACATCAATATATGTCTGATATATAGCCAGAAAAATATTAAATATATATAGTATATAGAAAATGTTTAGGGAAAAACGCGTTTCTTGCAAAATTGCACAGAAATTAATACTCCGAATTTTGAAGCGCCGATATTTTAGAATATAGTATCAATATAGAGACCGATATATTAGAAGCAATATCATGCTGGGTCGGGACGATGTTTTTTATTGATATATCGATGAAACATTGACATCATAAGCAGATAAGAGCGTAGAGTAATAAATAAATAACTAAAATAAGTTTAGTACCCTGTTTATTACTCATATTGGATTGGCATGATCTTTTCCACATTAAATATCGATAAGTATCGATACATTTTTAGCATACCAAGTAAATTAGCGTAAATTAAAAGAAAACTTAAAGCTGATGTTCAGGCAATATCATATTGGGTCGGGTTGATATATTTTATTAAAATATCGATACATTTTTGGACACCCCAAGTATCTGCAAGAGTAAGCCAAAGAACTGAGGAAAGAAATTGAATGTTTCTGTAGTGTTTTGTTGCGCGTAGCTGAAATCAAAACAAATCGCATAAAGAATGCATAAATTATGGAATATGATGTGAAACGTGAATCGTACGAGTTTATCGGAAGTGTTTCGCTGTTTAATATATTTTCTGATTTTATTTTTTTTGGTTTTTTTTTGATTATTCTCCGGGCCTGGCCAAGTGTGAAACGCGCACTTAGAGCGGGTTGTTGACGAGCACTTGGGGTTCGGCTTTTGGGTATTAGATATTTCGATGTTTTAGTTTTTGGTGGTGTGTGTGTGTGTGTGTGAACGGTAGCTAACACACACCACACACACACACACACAGTTAGAGCAGCACACGCACGTTCGTTGAGGCGATAAAATTTTAACGATTTTGCGCCGTTTGAGGCGAGCGTGTCAAGCATAAAGATACAAAATACAACAAATACATCTATATATACATATAAAATACCTATATATATACATATATATACATAAATATCTTGTAGATACTTATTCGTATTAGTTATTTAAGCGCGTTACGTTTTATTGCAGCACGAACTTTGTACATAAATTAAAAAATCGAAGCGACAACTAAAAAAAAACAAACAAAATATCAAGAAAAGATAAACGAATGCACACAAAAGAATCATTTTTTTCCAGCTTCGACCAAAAATGCAATATTTATACAAAAGTTTCCTTAAACATCTTTATAAACATATCGAAAACTTTTACTATGCAATATGCGATAAAATTTATAATCATGTTTAAGGATAAGCACAGCAATTAGATACTTATATGTATATCGCATGTATATCGATAAATATATCGTCATGGAAAGCTTTACGTGCTATAATCTATAACTCTCTTGATGTCTAACTTTAAATCTTTTTTTCATTTTTGTTGTTAACTTGCGTAGTTTATTTATTTCACAATTCGCATTTTGTGTATACAAATTTATTTGTTATTTATATATATGTACATAATTAATCAAGTTCGAATGCCGAAGCGTTAATCAAAGCGTTTGTTATCGGCATAGTTGCGCAGTTTCCAATCGTTATCGTTATCGATATCATATCCTCCGTAGCTATAAATATTAATATAATAAAAGAAAGGCAAACAACCCCTTCGTTGATGGAATCTTGCAACCACCTTTTTGGTTAAATTTGTTGAAATTTACATAAATGAATCCCCCCCCCTAACACGCCCCCTGCTAATATCGATATGGTTACGTAACTATGGAAACTGTAGCTCAGAACTTTCAATTGGGGCTCGAAATTGTTGTAAATTCCTAAAATTCCTGCAAGAATTTTATATTTATTTAATTTTACCGAGTACTGTCTGTAGCCTTAAAACTCTGGCTATAAATCCGTGCAAAAACTATAATTATAATTATATTATTTGTAAGCTGATATTAATGTTTGTTCCGAGGAAATGTTTAAAACTTAAAGCTGAAGAAATTAACTAAATATACAAAACATAAATATGAATATATATAAATATAATTATTATATTTAGAAATCTGAATGTGTGCACACATAGTACCACATGCATAAATCTTAGATACATATTATTGTTAGAACCATTTTGGCAAAACTCACATGTAATCCACACAAAATTCTAAGTTAAACCATAAATTAGCTGATTTTCAAATAAAAAACAAAATATACATACATATATAAAAAAAATATATATAAAATAAAAACAAATACACTCACAAATAGACAAATGCGTTTTTTACTTTTATGGCAATGATAAATCAGAGCGGCGGCGTCGACAGAAGGTGTCGTAATGTGGCCAGGAGGATGCAAACCAACGAAGATATAAAGATACTCGTACTCAGATACGCATACGAGTATCAGGTTACGGTCGCAGTTACGTTTATGGGCTCTACTTGGACCAGAGCTGGGCGCGTGTCGTGCTTATCACACACAATTCGTATTCAAATTTCACTCGTGTTTTTCCCCCATTTCAATATTATCTTCCTCGAAATCCTCTTTCCTAAATACAGGTTTGAAAACGTGACTCTGTTGTTCGAAATTTGAAGTACATACGCTATACTTATACTATAGCTTTGCTGGAAAACTATAACTAGATAGTTTCGATGAGTGCTGAGCTGTCTCCATTAATTGTCTTATTTTTTCACAATAGATCGTTTTTTTCCGAAAGGATTGATGTTATTACAATCGTATTTAGGTGCTACATAGCTGCCTGTATTGCTGGAAGAAGTCTATCCTTAGATTTTCTTATATTATTTTCATTAATGCTATAGTTAGGAGGGCGATTTCAAGCAAGATGAGATCTGAAGGACTGGTATAACTAAATCCAATTGAAAATAAAGATGAATTTCCTGAATTATTGTAACCAGATTGATCTGGATCTTCAGTTATAAACTGTGTAGATTTCTTTATTTTAATTAAATACTTCAAGTGAATAAAGTGTGGAAGTATCGTTTAATCGTATAGGTCTGCGATTTCTGATTTTTTTTATGAGCAGGCCTTAACATTAAGATTAAAGTACTAAAACGAAAAAAATTTGTAAAGAAGTGATAGTATCGATGGGTGAGTGATAGTATCGATAGCGCCGACTATCGAATCTATCGAGTGGAACCACTATCGATAACTTTACATTTAGGTATTCTTACATGTAATATCGCTTGATGCTCGTGCAATATCGTGACACGCGCTCATCTCTAACATATATTGCCAAATGCCATTGCGGCAAGAAGCATGGGCGGGGGACGGGGACGGAGACAGAGAGCTGACAGTGGGCCCCTGTCAGTTTTACATTTGAAATTCCAACCCCCGCGCTGAAAAATTGCACACCAAGTGTCAAGGCAAGGTCCTGGGCCAGAGAGACACGGCCTGAACCTGGGCCGGCAGGGAGTGCTGACTGGGTGCCGTTTTACTTGTTGGCATTGCAGATTTCAACGCTTTTCATGGGCTTAGGAGGAAGCGTTGGGGGTGGGGAGGGGGTCAGGACACTTGCCGGAAACATATGGCGGCACGTTAAAACCAAAGTCGTCGTCGTTGTCGTCACACACCCACACACAATGGCATGCACACACACACACACACTGTCAAAGCCGCAGCCGCAAATACGTAACAACTGGCACGTGCCCGAGCCCGTGCCATAACCTTCAAGGCAATGACAAACGGGGTGGAGCGGGACGTTGGCGTGGGCGTGGGTCGACATCGAAAAGAGGGCGAGACCAAGGCACGAGGACGAAGGCGAGCGAGTGCAAGGGGCCGAAGCTTTGGCGACGCGCTGCGGCTTGTGGGTGCCGGTCTATGGCTGTGTGTTTGTGTGTGTGTGTGTGTGTGTGTACAGCTACTTGTTGTGTTTTATTTGTTTGTCGTACTTTTATTAAAAACGAATGCTACTTAATCAGCAGCAAAATGTCGCACTTTATCGCACACAAGAGCTGAGTCGCTTCGTTCAGAATAAGTTCAATTGAACGTTGTATTAAAAATGAACGAAGAATAAGTTCAATTGAACAGCCATTCAGTGATTCATTAACGAAACTTTTCAACTGTCTTTCAGTGCGTTATGAAAACACAGTAAATAATATAGAATGATTAATGCAAGTAACACCGGCAAATGTTTCAATTACCAAAACCGTTGAAGGCTTACAGCTGTCTCAGCGGCTCGAACAACTAAATAATAAATGAACTCATTTAGTTCAGCAGTCAAAAATGAACTGAACTTATTCCACCAATTGAACTAGAAGACGCAACTCCACTGCGAACACACATACACATACACCCACAAAGGCGTACAAGCGATAGAGAGTGGGAGAGCGCGGCAAACGACATTTGGCTCTATTTGTGCTCCCTCGCCCCACGCCCCGCACGCGTTGCGCCTACTACAAAATAACAGACTTATCAGCTTTTGTTTCTGGCCGCTGCCTTTGCGAGAGCTTTGCTAAAGTCGCCGACTGCGGCAGCGGCTGCGGCTGTCGCTTCATCCGGCCTTCGTTCGCCTGCAGTCAACTGCCGCCCCCACTCCACCTACCGCTTTCAGACAGCTTTGTTATTGCTGATAAATAGCATTTAACATTTCTCGTTGTTATTGTTGTTGTTCGGCATTGGAACGTGCTCAGCTTTGCGATTTGCGATTGGTAAATTGGGTAATTGAAAACACTTAACCGTTATGATTTATTATCTATATTATACGCCTGATGCATGTACTTGAGTATTAGAGCTGCCCATGCCTGCCCCCTCACCCACTCTCCCACCCCCAACAACATACAGTGTTTACATTTAGCCATAAATTGTGAAATCATTTGACTCGCTAAAAAGTTTTCATTTCATTGGAAGCTTCAGTTATCTATGGGGTTATTAAAACTCAATCAATCATGCTTTTCAATTCAGTCTGATGAATGTTTTTGCAAACGCTTCAAGCTGAATTTGGTGCACAAAATAACCTAACATATTTAGTACAGTTATTTTTGTGGAGCTTTTTAGTTTTAAATGGTTTCCATTGCATATATTCAATACAATTAATATTGCTTAAAGCTCTCAGGTGCTTTCAAAGCTACTTTTGCAGATATTTGTATTTAAAAGTATTTGAAAACGCGTTAAGTTTGTATAAAATAAAATTTGTAATGTGTTAAAGTGTTCCTAAACATGTGAAATAACAGCATGAAACAAGTAAGAATGCTATAGTCGAGTATACCCGACTACAAAACTCCCTGTACCCAGGTCAAAAATTTCCGATCGCATCTACGTACACTTACACATGCACACACACATACACAAAAAACGCACAGCGCAGCGCAAGCGAGGCATTTTAAGTTGTGGCTGTGCTGCTTCTTCCCCCCGCGCTCCAGCACTGAATCCTGTTTGTTGAATAACTTCCGTGTTTGTTATCTGATCGACTTGAAATTTGAACAGTTTATTAAGAGTGACTAAAGTATTGTACATGCCAAATCCCAAATCTATATCTTGAAAATTGTTACTGTAAAACGGTTTTTATCGAATAGCGGGGGACGGGGGGAGGTATCTCAAATCTAAAATAAACTTGACCTGCTCCCGCTATATACGAACCTACATTCCAAATTTGGCGTCTTTAGCTCTTATAGTTGCTGAGATCCTTGCGTTCATATATGCGGACGGACAGACAGACGGACGTGGCCAAATCAAAATCTCTTTTGATGCTGATCAAGAATATATATACTTTATAGGGTCGGAGGTGTCTACTTTTGCCTCTTACATACATTTGCACAGAATTAGTACCCCCTTTTTACCCATTTTATGGGTACAGGGAGTAAATATAAAAATCTTAGCAAAATCATTTTAGATTAAGTCTCGTCGATCACTTCTCTCGTTTAGGGAAACGGAATCTGAGCTAAAGTACATCGAAGTGTTTATTATAGACGTAAAATACAGCAAACACACGGAATTCATACAGAACTAATCCCATTTCCACTCTTGGCAAGCTTTTGAGGAAGTAAATTTCCTTAAATGTTTGTATTTTTATTATCGCCGTACTGCTAGAGCATTTAGTACTAGTTAGTTCTCAATGGCAGCTCTAATAAATCCAAATCCTAGTTGAAAGGCAAGTATATTCAATCCGGAAATTCATCATCCGGAAAAATCACTTCCGCAAAATCTATGCAAAAGCGGCAACCGGAAATGTTTGGTTAGTATACGGTTTTTAAATACAAACGCACAGCACTTTATATTTCCTGACTCATTTACACCATATTTATTTTATATACGCAGTATTTTGTGAGGCAATCCTTACACTTTATGTCCTAGCCTTTACGGGCTGGCTTTTATGTACTGGCCAAGTTTAGCAAATTCCTGTTTGCTCAGTCATGAACAAAGCCGCAACATTTGTTGGCATGAGCTCACAAAACTATTTTAAAGTTCAAGTTATTCAAAGTTATTTCCCAAATTTATAAGCCGTTTTGCTTCCGTATTTTGTGGGAAGTAAATCTGCTGAGTAATTGGCAGAAACGTCAATATCATCCAACTAACAGGGCTACTTTAAGCCAGAATAGTGCTGTCCTTTGCCACACGTAGTAGAATAAACTTAGTTGAATTTTCTTTGGGAATTATACAACACTATAGCAATACAACAATACTTATATTTTTGAACTCTGTCAATAAACGGCATCCATAAAGTGTTCAAAGATGGTGAAAAATATTATATATTCAAGAAGAGAGATAAGCTCTAGATGTCTCCGACAAACTTTCAAGTCGTAGATTTATGATGCTCACTTGTTTATCCAATGTGATGATAATCGGACTATCATACATATCTTATAGCTGTCATAGAAACAATCGGGTGAAATATGCAATGTATGGAAAACTTGTTTCTTTATACATATATCCAGATATCTGTATAACAAAGATATTCACCAAATCAGAAATTCCGAGGTATGGTAAAAGCTGATTATGTTTATCTAAAACCCCATATTTATACCGATTTCTATTGAATGCTTGATTTATTACTTTGCCATAAATTAACTAATTAGATTTCAGATGAAATTCAACAAAAAAATGTGCCAAAAGTTGGTACGAGAGGAAGTGTGAGTATAAAACAAGAACTGACATCTGAAAGTAATCATGTTTTCTAACATTAGGAATCATGTATGCAATTTATATGTTAAATTTTGTTAAATACATTCACATTTAAAAGAAGATCTTTCCTGTTCTTAACTTCAATGAATTTCATTACAACAAACTCTCATTTTTCAGATATTTTCTTCTCAATAAATGTCTTTTTATAAGCCTCTCCTTATACTTAAGTGCAGATTAATGTTTTTGATATATTTCGACTATTTTTGGGGTCTTAAAGTACATTTGAAAACTGAAATATGAAAAAAAGTGTTTTCTTTAATAAGGGAAAAGGTATTGAACTATCGAGTTTGGTAATTACATGCAGTACTTAAGATTTGTATTTAATTTTTGAATTAAGATATTTTCGGATGATATTTTTTTGATTTCAGATAACCGAAAATGCAATAAATTAATTCAAGAAAAAACAATATAGCTGGTTTTTCTTTTAGCAAATTATTGAATTTATTGAATTTTGTTGATTATAGCTAATAATTTCTAAATTACAGATGACTATACTTTTTTTTTTGCAGAATTGTAAGAATATAATTACCCTTAAGAGCTGAAACAAACGTGTTTGCTTAAATCATGAATGAAGTAAAAGATATAACTTTCATATTTGGTAAGTAAACACACTTAAATACAGAAACTTTACTTAATTTAAGTATAGCTATAGTTTATTTAGGGGAGTTCTTGAATATTACAGATATTCTGGATTCTAGCTCATTTTTCAGCACATGCTGAATAAATATTTATGATATCTGTTGAGTATTATCGGAGTTGAAATTACGCTTGAGCGCTATAAATCAAACTTAATTTGCAACGCGTTTGCTTTATAGAGGTCATAAAAGCTGAAGCAGTGCTGTAGGAAAGTTGTTCCCTAGACATAAGCTGGCCAAATCTTATCTCCATTGTGAATGCTTTCCATGGCTGCGCAATTACAGTAAACTGAAATTTGTGGCGCTATCTGCGGGCAGTTTTGTGAAATTTTTCAGAGATCTGTGGGCGCGATAAGCGCTAAAGCAACTGCAGGAAGAAAGCTATGGATAACCAGTACCCGGTAACGGGTAACGGGTACCGGGTACCGGGTACCCGGTAACCAGTAACCAGTAACCAATTTCGAATCACGTTCCGCTGCACGTTTAAACTTTGAACTCTTTGCTGTCGCTTGGAATTCGACGGCAATATTTTGTTGCGATTAAAACTAATGAAAAGGTCAGAAAGAGAAAGAGCGAGCAAGGAGCTGCGGCCAGGTCTAGAGCGAGAGGGGGCGAGAGCGAGACGAGTAAAAACAACAAAATGAGCGTTAACCAAGCGAATCCTCTGCACGTTTTTATGAAACGCGGGCGTTCAAGGTGTGCCCCTGGCCCGCGACCCCCAAAAACACATACACGAAATGCGAAAAACACGCAAAGCGAATTCGATTTCGTTGTTGTCGTTATTGTTGTTGTTGCTGTTGCTCTTGTTCGCTACTCTCCGTCCGCAACCGCTCGCCGCAGCTACTCACCCCTGGCTCGGTGAACAACGATGCTAGCATGGCAATTTGCCATTTTGAACAACGTAGGAGCCAGCCACAATTTTGCGGCTTCATTGGATGCCCCGTTGCCAAAGGCAGGCGCAGTTGAAACACTGCATTGAATAGTGTGATGGTGGGGTAGCGAGGTGCCAGAGGGGTAAAGGGCCGCCTGATTTAACAGATGCCTCTGCCTTTTGCCTTTGGCAATTGCCGTGCTTCTGATTCTGATTCTGCACGTCGACTGCTGCTGCAGCTGTGCGATGTGTGGAACGTGCAGTGGATATGATGAGAGTGAGCGATTGTCTGTCTCTCAGTCTGTGCCTATGTGTGTTTTTGTGTGTGTGCGTCCGTTTTGTTACTCTTTACCTCTGCACCTGTTCTGTGCGCTCTTTGCTGTTTCTGCTTTGTTTTGAACTCTTGCAGTCTGTGCCTTGCATTGAAAAAGCTTTGGCTTTTGTTGCTGGATTTTGTTTTTGTTTCGTTGTCAGTTCCATGTCGCTGGCAGTCTGTAGGCGGAACTCAAATAAAAGTTATATTGCCGCTGCAGGGGGATTCGAGTTAATCGAATAATAAGCGCGCGCACACACACAAATAAACACACTCGCACACACACAGGCACACAGAGAGACCAGGTTGCAGTCGCGCCGAGGTCGAGACATGACCAATTGGCGTGTTTTTCAAAATACTTCGTTTCGTTGGAATGGAAGATGATAGCCTCCGCCGACTCTCGCCTTGTTATGTTTTGCGCCTCGTTTTTGATTTTCAGCACACACACAAACACACACACAGTTTTTATTACCGCTGCTCTCGATCGGCGGGGGCAAACGGGGGGCATGAGCATGGGGAGCCCATCAAAATTATGTGCACTCATTTGTGAAGTGCGCGGCAGCAGCGACGGCGACGGCGACGGCGACGATGTCGGCGCTTTGTGCGTGAGAAAAAAAGCCAACTTGGCATGCACTTCCTTCCCTCCCTTTTGTGGTCCATCTTCCACACAGCGGTGCTACTTGAAAGCGATTCTCCAAGTTCTTCAAATTCATTTCTAATTGATTCGGAATTGCTTTCAATTGTGATCCGGCGCTGCTCTCTGGAGTTGAAATTTGAAGTTCCACTCGATGAACGATTTCAGTCGATCATTTCTGACTCATGAACTTAATCGGTCGATTTATTCGGTTTTTAGAAAAACTTTTCCGAAACATCGGAGATAAAGTTTATTTCTTCGGTAGCCGATACAAAGGAAGCCCAAAGGAGTCTGTAAAGTCCTGATGAGAAACTCGTCGGCAAAAGGAGTTGAGAGAATTCTTCCCATCCAGGAAAATCATCTCAAAATCCTATAGATATCTGAAAAACTACAGTTTTTACACCATGCTGATTGTAAGCTAGCAAATACGACACATACATCATACATATGTATGATTGTACGTATAACACACATAATACTAGTTAAAATAAAAAAAAACAAGCTTACCCCGTTTTTTAAATGAGCTATCAATATACAAGTTCTTTTTGGCGTGTTCTACCGTGATAACTTGTAATATACCTTAAAAAGAAAACGAGAAAAATTTGCTTATCGTTCATTTTTTATAACAATTGAACTTATTCGGAACGAAACGACACAACACTTCTGTTCTCTGGAACTGCTTCTGCTTCGACTTCGATTTCTTGTCAATTTCAAGTGAAAAGATTGGTGCATACTAAAGATATGCATATTTGACCCCATCTGACCCACTGATATCTGAGTTACTCGACTTTAACAGGAATTCAATTAAGGACAGCCCTCGCTTACAATATACATATGTGCATATTTCTACATAATACTAAATTTCTTACATTGTGCCCCAAGGATTTACATTTGGATACGTATCTATCTACAAATGATATAATAAAGTCTAGAACATTTAATTAAGTATGACTCAAATTTACGTAATGAGTGTACCGATATGCACATTTTAAGTATGTATAAATATTTATTAAAGCACATCAGGATTATAATGAAATTCTTATGGGATATTTAATGGTTTAAAGTTTTCATATGTAGATATTCATATCTAGATTAGATTGTAGATTGATTGATTAGATTGTCTTCTAGTATATACTCATACAAAATAGTAGGATTATTGTGCAATATTTATTGGAATGCAGCTGAAAATGCGTTAATTTCATAAATTAACTTAATTCTCTACTCTTAACGTATATTTTTGACCTTATCGAGTTGTAGATTTCATAAATTATACATAAGCTGGGACATTTTTACTCCCTGTACCCATAAAATGGTTAAAAAGGAGGTACTAAATCTGTGCAAATGTATGTAACAGGCAGAAGGAGACATCTCCGACCATATAAAGTATAAATATTCTTGATCAGTATCAAAAGAGATTTCGATTTGGCCATGTCCATCCCAGCAACTATTAGAGCTAGAGACACCAAATTTGGAATGTAGTAATGTTCGTGTATAGCGGGCGCAGGTCAAGTTTATTTTGGATCCGAAATATTTTCCCCCATTCCCCCGTAATTCAATAAAAACCGTTTTACAAAAACAATTTTCAAGATGTAGCTTTGGGATTTGACATGTTCAATACCTTAGTCACTCCTGATCTACTGTCTAAATTTCAAGTCGATCGGATAATAAACACGAAAGTTATTCAACAAACAAGATTCAGTACAGCAGCGCGGGGGAAGCAGAAGCACAGCCACCACTTAAACTGCTTCGCTTGCGCTGTCGCTTGTGTGTGTGCGTCTTTGTGTATGTGTGTGTGTGTATGTGTAAGTGTACGAAGATGCGATCGGAAATTTTTAACTTGGGCATTAGCATTCTTACTTGTTGAATTTGTTAAATGAAGAAATCATGAATTTCATAGCATAAATGTTGCTAATATTATAATTAGAACATATGATATTATTCTTATCCATTTATTATAATACATACCAACTAGCACACTTACAAAGTCTTCCAATCTTACATAAAATAACATTGTGTATAAGAAATTTTCCCAATTTTTCTTGGCCTTGCATATATATCACATATATCAACTTATGAGCAATGTCCACAGATATGCATGTCTAGAATATTGTTATTTATAAATGTGAACTTAATGTTCAAAATTCTATCTATTATAGTTAATTTTCAAGCAGACTTTCAAAAGGTAATTTCTGGCTTAAACCTTATGAAGAGAGTTACTATAGTTGCTATTTAGCCTTGCTTTTCAGTCATGTTTACAGGTCAAGATAATTGTAGAACATTTACTGCTGATTCATATGTGATTTATTCTATAGATCACTATATCCGCTTGTTACACTTTGCGGATTTAATGAATCAGTACAAACTTAAGGGGTTTTTCGTGTATATCATTGCAGCATCCGCATGTTGGAGAATCATTTGTCTTAATCAACTTTTATGCATATTTATTCTTACATACTGTGTGGTTTTCCTTGCAACTCTTTAGACGATTTTCCGTGAATTTAACTGAATTTATCTACAGAAAACGAAAAGCGAACTTTGCTTCAATACGATGTAAATATCTTTACTAACGTTTAGATTCAATTTAAAACAGAATCTTGTATCTGTGTTTTTGTATAGCGCATTACATATCAATGTTTTCTGAATGATATAAATCCGAAAGACTGACTAATGAGAAAGCTATGGACTTTTATCAATGTTTCGGATGCGTAGCAGGAGGAAAGATTTAATGAGTCATGCATTATACAAACACAGATTGCAATTTCTGTGTACAACAAAGTTTTCCCAAATGAAGTAAGTTGGGTTTGTGACATGTCCTTCCGTACCCTGTAGCATCTACATGTTTAAAGCTAGAGTCATCAAATTTGGCATACAGACTACTGTTGACCTCCTTGACAAATATGGCTAATAAAAAGTTTCCCACTCCCACCCCCTCGAGCGCAAATGAGCCAAATCTATATCCTTCAAGCTATAGTCACCAAATTTGACAGACTTCTGTTTTTGTCACGCCCCTTCCGCCTCAGCATAGCTTGACCGAACAGAGTATACAGCAGTCGGTAACTGCAACCTTCTTACTTGTTTAAATAAAGTATCTTTAGGCAATAACAATATCTTTCTATGTTTGTTTAAGTATGTGTGTGTGCACAGTTTAGTGGAGCGCAAATAAAAGATTGAACTTGCAATTTAGTGTCGACAGGGGCACCATAAATAAACAATAAATTTTAAACATTTTTCCTTGCTCAGTGTGAGAACAGGAACACATTTCAAAAGCGCCAACAAAACATTCATTTTGTTGCTTTTTATACAACAACAACAAAGTTTTCGGTCAAAATTCCACAGCGTCTCCGTGCCCACAGCTCGCCTCTCTCTCTCCCCTGTCGTTCTCTCGTTGCTCGACGCTTTCGTCTCGTTTTGCCGACAAGCGATAAATTCGTTGAACAAATTGAATGTACGCTCTTGTTGTTGTTTTTGTGCTTGTAGTTGTTCTCGTTGTTGTTGTTGTTGTATCTGCTTTTTTCGCTGGCGTATTTCATTTCATGACTGACTGCCTGACAGCAATTTTAAATTGCACTGCGCGGCGCCAAAAATGGAGCACATTTTTTATAAAATTTTTGACTTTTCACAGCTCAAGGTTTGCTTTTTGCATGCACACACACACACTCACACACACACAAGCACATTTCTAGCTCACCCTTGTATGCAGACATTTTACTTTTTTTATGCTTGTGTTTTTTTTTTACATGTCGAGCTCTGCCGCTACAAAAGTTTCGCTGCTGCTGCAGACTAGTGCGCCATTTGTCATGTGTCGGGCTGCGGCGGCGACGGCGGCGGCAACGGCAACGTCGCTTGTTTTTATTTGCTCTCTAGCATGCCCGCCCGTCCGCCTGCCGTTGCTGCTACCGCCCCATTTGCCCCATTCATCAGACAGTTGCTTAGCTCGCTTCGCTTTTTCTATTCCTATTCCCTTGTCGTTCAGTCCTGTAGCGTTTCATTTACAGTCCCTTTGCCGCCTCCTTGCTCACTACAGCTGGCCGCAATCTTCACTCAACACAAGCACACACAAACACACACACACACTCTCACACAACTGAAGGCTGCAAAGTTTGCGCTTATTCTCCGCTTCTTCTTTAACTGCTTGCTGTTCTTCTTCTTCAACAACATTCCCTTGGCCCCAAAAAAGTGCGCCCTCTCTCTACCCATTGCCCACTGCCTGCCGCTCTCTACACAGATCTCTCTCCACGTCGCCTGTGCTTTGCAATTTTCTAGCTTATTCGCCTTGTTCGCGTGCAGTTCGTTGGTCGTTTGGGTTTCTAGCGGGGGTGGTAGGCTTCATGCCTTTCGTTGTATGTGTGGGCATAGTTGTGGGTCCAACGGACTACGAACTTCGTTTTATTTTCGCATTCATTCTCCCTCTCTCTCTCTCCGTCTCTGTCTCTCTTTCGCTCACTCTTTGCCTGCCGCTGCCAACTTTGCTCTGTGCAAAATTTCATTTTAAATTTCATGGAAAATCGTTTTAATTATATTCGTACACTTTTTTTTTACCCTGCTAAAAGTTGGTCCCTGTTCGGAATTTGATAAAAACTTTGTTGCCTTCATTATTTGCATATTGCGTTGGCAGCATTTCATATTTTCAAATGAATGCCAAGTGTTAATGTAATTAGTGGCAGCTCAGCTGTTAAATGATGCTTAATTAACAATTTTAATGTTCACGCCAAAACACAGAGAAAAGTTCTTAAAGTCCCAGCGCGCTGTGCAGTGATTGATTTTAAAATGGCGTCATAACAGTCTCAACTTTGCCGCACACACATGAAAGTCCTTGTCCCTGGTCCGTGCCCGTCCCTGACAGCCATTTGATGACTCTGTCTCCGACACAGACACCGATGACGCCGACGCCGCCGCTGACGCCAACGCCAACGACGACGCGAACGCCGACGCCATGCGGCGCGAGGTGCGCCAATTTGATTGGCATTCACAGCAGCAGCAGCACTCGCAGCAGCAGCAGCAGCAGCAGCAACCGCTGCGATTTTGCATCAACTTCAGTTTCAGCCTCAGATACTCTGGCAGCAAGCAGGAAATTCAATTACGCCATTTGTTGTTGGCTGTCATATAAAATGCGAATAATACGTGAGTCGTGACTCATTTTTCTCTTTTTTACATATCCTACATTGTAACAAGCAACAATGTTGCAGTACTCAGTTCCCGACTGCTATATGCTCTGTTTAATGTTTGCTTATTTGCGGGGTCAGGAGTAGGCGTGGCAATATTATTTTCAGCTCATCTAGCAAAATAATTATCTGGAATGCGTGTACCAAATTTAGTGATTCTAGCTGTGTAATTGTGGCAGATATAGATTTTGAAGATTTCCGGGGGCAGTAGTGGACGTGGTAAACACTTTTTTGATCTAATCTTTCAAGAAGATTATCAGCAGTTCTTATATTCAATTTGGTTACTGTAGCTCAAAAATTGTGGAAGATAGAGATAGGTTTCTGTTGATGTTCGGGGAATGGTGTGGACCACGCCCAATACAATCAACCAAAACTGGTAGCTTTAGTTTTAATAGTGTCGAATAAAATTGCATTCATATTATAGACTAACTTCACACAATCATAATATACTCCTAACCCTTCAAAACAGATTATTAATATGATATTTGACTGACTTTTTCATTAACATGCACATTTTGAGTTGCCTGAAAATTTCAGAACGCAGACTTTTATTAAGTTTGTAAAGCTAGGCCGGATAGTCAAATTTAAAGATTATTCAACCAAACCTGAGCTAGACTTTGTATATATTATTGTCATGAGATTTCAGGAGGAATATTATATTTAAGGAATATTCTACTAACGTTCGTAAGAGCTCCTTTACTTAATATAGATGATAATAACATTTTATAAGGTTACCTTCGGAAAATTCATTTAAAAATAAACGCAAATTATAATTGGATACAAACTTTATTAAAGGAACACATACGTTAAAGGATGTATTCTAATTATTTTGTAATTGAGTTTTTCAGGGGTGCATATTTAAAGTGTTTGTGATATGATAACTTTGCCCAAAGGGTTAAAAGGAAACAGTTAGCTGCAATATAGAAGACAGGTTATAAATACCTTATGGTATATACGTATATAATAAGTATGTATGCATAAATTCGGACTTAATTCTATAAGATCCTATCGCTGAACAGACAAATAGCATTATTTAATGAGTTTTGGAAAGATTAATAATGAATTTTATACCCCTCAGAGAGTATTATAATTTCTGTATTATAAATGTGTAATCTAAATCGAACCACCATATACTATTTTAGCTGTCATAGGAACAATCAGATGAAATATGAGTTTTTGTATGAATAACGACATAATTTCAAAGCTTCCCGGTCAAATTTCTAGCTTGTGTATTAATAAATATTGTTGTCTATATAATCTTCGGGAGTTATTTCTACATATTCCCTTTAGAATTTGGTTTCCGATCTTTAGCTCAAGCTTCTTTCTCCGTTGTTTATAAGACAATTACTTTCCGTAACATGTTCCCATTAATGAGCACACTAACACATCTTCATAATTACGCTTATATGCACATTCATATGATATCATAACTATAAAAAAGAACGCTTTTTCTACTCCCTGCTGGGATATTATCGAATTTCGGCAAATGTTGAATGAAAACAACGTTCCCCCAAACATGTTCAATATTTGTGGATACTGCGGCGACATAAAAAAAACAGAAACGAAAACGAAAACCAGCTGCGGCCATTTTGAGATATTTTATTGCCCATAAGTCTCGAGTTATGACAAATATAGAAACTGAAAAGCATTAAATTTGGCGACAGCCAAATAAAAGTATCCATAAAAGCGAGCCCAAATTGATATTCAGCACGACAAGTTGGAGGGGCCTTCAATAAGTACATCTACATATATGTGTGTAATATAAAATCTATAGACATACCGACTGCCATATAAGCTAAGATGAATGTATAAGGCGCGTGTGCGTTCATTACAGACTTGAACTTGAATGAATGCTAAATACATACTTAAATACATATCATACATACAGTATAATATGAATAAGGTATCCGCTTTTATTCAGGTGCTAATTAGTAGTCTGCCAAATGATAAAACAGATCGAATTTCGTGATTATAAACAAGTATTTACAGCTTTATAGAGCACATACATAAATTGACTTAAGTTGATAAATAATAATCGACGTTTTTGCCCAAAGTTAATGAATACAGCGAACCAGCTAATCCAGATATAAATTCCTTGAATAAATACATACATACATACATATCTAGATTGTTGAGTTCGAAAAACGAAACTAGAATTTTGACTATGATATGTTACTTTGATCGACTATTTTGTGGAATATGTTTGAAGACTTGCAATTATTAGCAACAATTCTTTGGGAAAATCTTCCTGGAATGGAAACACAAGTTCTTTTGTTAATAAATTCATTGAATTTGTTCCAAAAGTAAGAAACTTTACCTTGGAATCATCATTAACCTTCAATATTAAGAGGAAATAGGCCTTGTGGTAATATTTCGGTTGAATTTATGAAACGAAGCTCTAGGAAATGGGAAATTATTGCAAACTAAGCGGGGCTACCTTCAAAATAAGGACATATTTATTTAAATTATTAAAATTTTATTCAGTCAGGATATTCTCTGCTTAATTCAAGAATATATCTACAAAATGTTCTCCCCTGTTTCTGTCCATTAAATTCTTCAGCAAAATGTTCAAAACGTTTCCAGCCCATTTTGAAATGTCTTTATTTTTGTTCCGTGGCTTAGGTCCAAGCTAATAACACTTTTAAAATTTGAATGGCACTTAACACGTATTGACAATTTGAAGGTTTGTATGAATATCTGGCAATGTTTTCACTCCCACAGCGTTATCTGGCTAACTTAATTCCAATGACAATTGCCATAATATGCTTAAATATGTATGCCGTGTGACCATATCCATATCCCCATATCCGTATCCGTCTATACATATTATTAGGCAATGTCCCTGCTCGGGCGCACACAAAAAACCCGTCAATCGGCACGTTTCAACTCCCACACAATGTGCGGCAACAACACAGCAGCGTCGAAGCTTTTACGGCAGACAATTTCAGGAAATTTCTATATACAAACTGACAAGCGACGGCGACCTTAACCATAAAATGGCGGCGGCGGCGGCGGCCCAGATTAAGCTGTGCCCAGGCACAGTGGCAACGCTGTATGCCGTACCGTCGATGTTCTTGTTGTTGTCGTTTTGTGTTGGCTCGCATGCGAGATAAAAAAAAAATGATGCCATAAAACGCCGCCGCCCGCAGGTAAAACACGCAGAGACCGACAAAGTCAACAACAGCAACAACAACAGGAGCAGCAGCGATAACGAAATGCACACAACATTTGCCCATTCATTCATACCCACATTCATTTATTCATTTGGACAGCAGAGAGGGCAGCGGCAGGTAAAGCGGACGCCGGACGGACGCACTTGTGGGTGGGCTCTGTTTCAACGTGTTAAGCGGCATAAAAGTAGAATAAAAACTCGAAAACGAAATGAAGCGTGTTAAAAAGGAATATGTAAAAAGCAACAAAAAAGAAAACAGAGTCGGCATTTATATTTTCTCTACTCCTGCCTCTCTCTCATTCGCAGTCGGTAGGATTCGAACCTACGCTCCCAGAGGGAATCTGATTTCTAGTCAGACGCCTTAACCGCTCGGCCACGACTGCTCTTGGCAACCGAGCGTCTAGTTAGCGGCTTAACGCTCGGCATAGCGGCGACGGCGACGTTGACGTTTACAGCGACGTCAGCGGCAGCTAAAAATAAAACATGTGAGTGTGAGTGCACGCTGTTGCTGTTGTTGGCGCTGCTGCTGTTACTGTTGCCTTCGCGTCGTTTCTCTTGAGATGTTTCGTCGTTGCTCGCACTAAAGATAAGATACTTTTTAGACTTTAAGCTTCACATGCAATAAAAGCAAAATAACCGTATTAAAACTTATTTACGCTTTAGAAACTTTTGTACTCTCTTGCTCTCTCCCTTGCGCTGTTTTTAGTTCTGTGCTCGCCTCAGTTTCGTTTTTTTCGTTTTTGGCATTTTCATTTCCATTGTTTTCTCGTCGCATTAGCGCTGCCTTTGCTGTTGCTTCTTTTTCCTAAAGTTCTTTTTATTATTGTTGGTTTCGCGCAAAAATGCGTAGAAACAATTTGTTCATCTTGTCTGACCTCTCAAAGTCATCGTCCGTCCTCTCCGTCGCCGTCGACGTCTTCAACCGCTTAGCGTCACGGCATGTCCAAAGTAGAAAATCTCTTTGTTCCGTGTGTTAAATGCCATGAGTTTGCAGAATTTTCGCAGCTATTTTGAAAATACACATGTACATAGCATTTACATATGTACATACATATGTACAAGTGTATGTACGTAACTTTGGTTACGGATAGAAATGTACTCGTGTATGCATGTACATTTGTTCATAACCTCAATCAAACGTGTGTTCTCAATTAAGCTTTCTTTTCAAAAGCAATTCCGCTGCAATTTCGCCATATTTTCATTCTTGCGTTCTCACACACAGAAGCTCAAATGCTGTAGCGGAGTTGCCAACACTCTCTAAGTTCTCTGCTCAAGTTCAAATGTTAACTTCAAATTTAAGTTGCTCTCAATTTTGATCTCTCATTTTTAAGCCAGCTGAGGCTGCCTGAAGAACTTTCCACGTACCTTTTCTACATTATCAACAAAAAATGTAGCTAGAATTGCAGTGTTGCCACCCGGCAATGTATGGCAGATAACAAATTGACAAAATGTATCATCAAAGAATTTTTGTACACAATATTAATATGTATTAATCAGTCTGGCCAATTTTTTTCGACGTGGCGTTGCCACTAATGCACAAAACTTAAACACAAATATGTTCTTTTTTAATTCATATCAAATTTAATTCCAGGAGAACTTCAGAACATGAGAAAGCGTAATAAAATATACATATATTTTCCGATATGTGTTTTTAAAGGCCATTTCCATTTAAAATATCAGAAAACAACAACGTATTCTAGTTTAGCAATGTGTAAACTTCATATTGACTTACAAAAAACTCCAATTCTATCCAGATAGTTTTAATATTCTACATTCAACTTTAAAACACAAAATGTCCATGCTTAACTCTTCCTTTCTGTGGGCGCAAAAGAATATAAATTAGAAATAGACCAAATAACAGATAAGATAGTTGTAGTCTTATCAAAACGGGGAAACTTGGTACTATTTCATACACCTATTTATACCTGATAAGCACTAATGAAGTTTTGAAGTGCGAACATCTGCATTCCTTAAAGTTTTAACAGATCTCTAATACTTTGGTTTTCCCCAAGTTTGTTTGGAATTGAAATTCAGAAATGGACTTTATGGGTCTTTTAATTTAAGAACATACATATTTCCATAGTTGTGCTTACTTTAAACAGGTTCAAGTGGCTTAGGTTGAGTTTTAGGCCAATTTCAAGGTTCTGCCAACTTTAGTTCCATTTAAAATGTGAAGTTTCAAAACGCTTGTTCGCTTTTAAATAGGCAAATATGTGCACAAATGTGTTTGCAACTTCCCATCCGGCAAGTTCGGCAGTCCCAGGCCCCCTCGAAACGAAGGGGGGCGAGTTGCGGGGCACATTTAGCCTCCGTTGTGAACTCATTAAGAGCACATTTTTAGCTCGAAAAGCAGTTGACTTTACTAAACTGGGCAAACAATAACAAGCCCATTAGATTAGTACAAGTATCTGGAGTGCTTTGAGTTCTCAGTAGTCGTCGTTATGCCAATTTGCTGCTTGTTATCCCCTTGAAAGCGTTTTTGCTTATTGTCCAGCGTATAGTTTTTATATCCATATTCCCCATATTTGTTTGGCAGAGTGTGCAAAACTAATAAGAAAGTGAAATTCTATTCAGAAGAACCTTTTCGTTGACTGTGCAAAGTTCAGCGTTATTACTTTTGGTAAACTTTGAAGAGGTTTACTCACAGAAAGGAAACTCCCTTACCTATTATACGGAAACTCTTGAATGAATTTTCAACGGTTCAAAAAAAGACTTTGTGTTTAAGGAATTCATTGAAGGTTCTTATAATGTAAATACTGAAGTATTTTCCGGTAAATTTTAAAAGCTGAGCTCTTCTTAGCAACTCTGTCTAGATTATTTGAGCTGATGTTGAAGAACAGTCCTACAATCCTAGATTATTTGAGCTTATCATGAAGTACAGTCCCACATTCAGTTAGTTTTAGGGAAACTCCTTTTACCAACATTCTGTAATACAAAACTTCTTATACTTTAAACATTTTTATGCTGTAAATATATATTTTTTGGCATCTGAAAAGGAATCCCTCCTTAGCAACTGTAGATTATTTCAGATTATGTTAAAGTGTCATCCTTACAAATCGGATTTGCATAGTGGGGAGAACATTTTTCATTTTGGTTGTTTCTTACAATCATTTGAGGTCCATCTAAACATGAAGTGTGTTTGTCCTTAAGTGATATAATCAACAATGGCGGCTAATACTCGCATTCCTGGATTCAGTATTGGGTATCGAGTGGAGAGCGATGGTATCTAACATCTTAACTTTCGAATTCAATTCTCATTGTTGTCGATTCGAGAAAAATCAGTTGCTTGGTTGCTTGGCGATGACCGCAAATGGGGGATGTTCCTGATTACAGCGATTGCCCTTTTTGGGGTTGGTCCCAGGTCCTTGAGTCCTTTGTTTGGGTCTGAGTAAACGACGTATAAACGATGTGCCAAATCCATTTCAGATATGACCAATGAAGCATATTAAATTTTGATTTGTTTTCGGGGGGTATTCGTAAACGTTATAAAGTGTTTAAAGGATTTGTGGCCACAACTAGGGACACTTTAGTTAAACTAGCGGTGAGCTAAGGTTACCTAAGGAGCATCCAATTTGTAAAAGAGCTTTTCAAGCTTTTAATCTTCATGCTTTGCATTTACATTGCACACACATACACACACGTACACACACATCCACACAAACTGTCAATAAAAGTGGTCATGGGAAATTTGACCCTTCCGTTGTTTGGGAAATTGCTGGCAAGTCAGCATTTTCCTTTCGCATTACCTTGGCTGCAATTGTATGTGGAAACTTTGGCACTCAGTAACAGATACTTGTACACATTGGCAGCTGCTAGAGCTGGAAAATCATCGATAGTCTTAGTTACAACAAGTAAGAGTATCGATAGTATCGGCAAAATACACTATTACAATATTTTTATAGCTGTTAATTATAAATCAGTCAATTCATTCGTTTAATGAGTATAAAATTTTCATTTTATGCTAAAAAACTATCGATAATGGCTAGAGTAGATAATTTCAAAAGTCGACGCCTTCGATGCTATCGATAGTTATTGAATAATGTCAAAAGTACGCGCATTCTAATTTCTATTTTCTATTTTTACAGTTTGTTTGTAATGATATTTTTAAACTTGATTGTAATAACTTGGAAGAATAGGCGCTTCCAGCTATATATCGAAGTACTAATATAAAAAAATAGTAAGATTAAAAACTATCGATAATATAAAATAATCGATTGGAAAGTACACTATCGATAATATCGATAGTTTTGAAACCTTACTACAAATCACATCGTCGAAACTGAATTACGCGCACTTATTTGCTTATTCAGGCCGTTTCGATAGTATCGATAGCGGCTCAAGCAATTAATCATCGATACTATCGATAGAGTCATCGTTTGTGTACCATCTCTAGTAGCTGCACACACACACACACACACACACAATGCAACAACAAATCTGCAGCGCAGAGACATTGCCATGCATCTTTCGACCGTTCGCTTGGACGTTCGGACGCTTGCCGCATGCCGCAAGCCAAGGAAATGAAATAAATTGCAAATAAATTCAATATACTCTCGCATGGGTGTGTGTGTTTGTGTGCTTTTACGTCTGTGTTCGCATTAGAGATCCAGTAGCAGAGATACATAAATCAAGGCCATAAATGGCAATTGCGCCCGACGCCGACGTCGACGTCACTTTGATTGGGAGCAGGCAGCAGGCAGCAGCAGCAGTAACGACTGCGTCGTCGTCGTCGCATTGTGATTGGAATTGTACACATGTGTGTATGTATGTTTATATGTATGCATGCTGCTTGCGCTCTCCCGCTCCTCCGCAGTTTTGCCATTGCCCTGTGAACTGACACTTGAGCGTGTCTTGCACTCGTCTGATTTCGAGTCGAAGTTGAAGTCTGCGAGTCTGAGAGATCGACACTTGAGCTTTGAGCGTTGCGCGTTGAGCTTTTGAGCTGTTGTTGGGCCTTTGTGCTTTATGTGCCGCAATTTTGGGCATTATTTGCAGCCCATTAAAGCTACCCAGCGGACAGCAACAAGTATGCAAGCCACTGTGTGTGTGTGTGTGTAAATCAATCTTTATTAAGCGCGCTCGCTCCCTGCAGTGGCGTCGCGCAATAAAAAACCAAATTGCAGTGCCGGCCACTGTACCCAGCAACGACAACAACAACAACAACAACGATCTGAACCTGTTTAAAGTGCAACTTGTGGCAGTTGCGCCTTGTCTGTGCTTCAGATTTCTCCATCACTTAACTCTTGTTGTTGCTGCTGCTGCAGCTTTTTTTTGCGTCTTCGTGCTACAAAAGTCGAGTGGGCTCTTGTGCTCAATTTGGCCCTGTGTAGTTGTTGTTGCTGTTGTCAACTTGGTGCCGGCGCTCGCTTATACGCCCCGTGCGCCCGTGCGCTCCGCCTCTGCCGGCTTGCCACTCAATTGCTGCGCCAATGCCCGACGACGACAACAACGACGCCAGCAGACTCGCGACTCACCGCTGCGCATATCGCAAATGCAATCGCAATTAAGTTTTATTTTGTAGCGAGCGCATTTTTTAATTAGCAAACGACGGCCGTATGCTTCGTGTCGCCAGAGCAGCTACTACCGCCCGCCCCAGCCAAAAAGCTCCCAAGGCAACTAACGATCCCCGCTGCCGACGACGCCGCTACTGCTGCCGATGCCTACGCTGCCTACGCGCGCGCCGCTGCTAATGATGATGATTGCTCTCCGACTGCCGCCGCGTCGTGACTCTGTATTAGAGATGGGAGAAAAGCTCAGCACGAAGCAAATTGAGAAGTTCGACACGCGCGTAAATAGTTGTGTAAAGCTTTTGAAACATTTTTGTTCGAAAATATGCAGTAAGTGAGATATTAATTAAATTATACAAATACGGACATACTGTTCAAACGATCTGATATTTACGTGCAATATTGCGTGGCACCGAACGCAACATTTTCTAAAGTAAAGGAAGGTTACACTGCAATCGATAAAGCTCTTCTTGCATGAAAATAGTTTTATTAAGTATTTTTGAACTTTCTTGTTCAAAAATAAAATTTTTCTTCGAAAATATGTAAGTGAGATATTATTCAAGTATAAAAATACGGTCACACTGTTCAAACGATCTGATATTTACGAACGCTCCAAACGCAACATTTTCTATACTAAAGGAAGGTCACACTGCAATCGGTAAAGCTCTTCTTGCATGAAAATAGTACTATTAGACATTTTTGAACTTTTCTTCTTAAAAATTAATAATTACCCTATAAAAAACGGTCATACTGTTCTATACGATTAATATAATTTACATCCTGCTTTATATCTAAGAGAGATTGAGAGAAGTGAGAAAGCATAAGCAAGAAGCAAGCTTAATAGTTCGACACCCACGAATATACCTGAAATATTTATTCAATTTCGATGGTAGCTTACAGAACTTCGCTCGCACTTTTACCCTAAGTAATACAGCTAAATACAGTTTGTTGGCACGACTTATAAGCCATATCAATGAGCCCAAGACGCGCCCATCTCTAAGCTGCATCTGTATCTGTATCTGTATCAGTGTATCTGTATCTGCGCACTGCATACGAAAAGTGCATGAAAATTTATTCGCATTTCGATATTTAGCACCCATGGGGGTACAAATAAAAATCAACAGCAACCCGATTGTTGGATCGTTGCTATATTTGGCACGCGGCCCCCAAACTGTGGCCGCCACCTCCTCCTCCTCCTCACTGGCCAGGCGTCTTCTACGGCGTGGCAAGTACAAATTTTCATATTTATTCGATACAATTTTTCAGTTTTATCGCTCGTCACTTTGCGACTGCATTTTCGATAAACATGAGCGAACAAAATTTGCATTTGACTTTTATTGACATATTCGCATTTTTATTGATCGTTTTAATTTGCATTTCGATTTCAATTTTGTCTGTACTCGTCTGGCTAAATAAACCAAAAGGCCTTTTGCATTTATATTTATACAATTTTTGTTGTTGTCTGCCCATAAACTGGTTGCTGCCACCACACGCTGTGTGTGTGTGTGTGTGTGTGTGTGTGTGTATGTGTGTGCAACAAAAACACATTTGCAATATTTATAAAATTTTATTGCATTAATTATTTAATTTACGACTTTCTTTTAGTTGATTTTACGACTCGAATTTTGCATTCCACTTATTGTTGCCCCATAAAATGCATGCACAAGCCCGATAAACAAATACATTAACATATACGCATACTTATAAAGCATAGCTACTGTATATATGTTTGTATATAGAAATATCAAATGTGATTATTGCGATTATTGCGCATTACTGATTGCCTTGTTGATTATTGTTGCCACAGATTGATTAGGTAATTTTACTATTACTATATTGAATAACATTACGAATCTCGATTACAAACAACTGCAAGTTGATAGCCACTCGATTATTTGCATTTGTAATCGAATTCGCTTCGAAGGGCATTAACTCATTCCCCCCCCACAACTCTCACGGATTGATTAATTGCACTTTTCAGTGCATAACATTTGTCATTCAGTGTCAGTTTGAATAATGGCCGTTCCCCTGACGATGTTTACAAGACAATTTGTCTCGATCTTCTCCATTCCAAATGACAGCCATTTTGTTTTAAAGGTGTCCTTTTACTCCCTGTACCCATAAAATGGGTAAAAAGGGGGTATTAAATCTGTGCAAATGCATGTAACTGGCAGAAGGAGACATCTCCGACCCTATAAAGTATTTATATTCTTGATCAGTATCAAAAGAGATTTCGATTTGGCCATGTCCGTCTGTCTGTCCGTATGTATGAACGCAAGCATCTCAGCAACTCAGCTAGAGACACCAAATTTGGAATGTAGGTTCGTGTATAGCGGAGCAGGTCAAGTTTATTTTAGATTTGAGATATCTTCCCCCGTTCCCCGCAATTCAATAAAAACCGTTTTACATGAACAATTTTTAAGCTTTGGGATTTGGCACGTGCAATACTTTAGTCCTCTTAATCTACTGTCCAAATTTCAAGTCGATCGGATAATAAACACGGAAGTTATTCACGAAAGAAGATTCAGTAATGCAGCGAGAGGGGGAAGGAGAAGCACAGCCACCAATTAAAATGCTCGCTTGCGCTGTCGCTTTTGCCGCCTGTGTGTGTGCGTCTTTGTGTATGTGTGTATGTATGTGTAAGTGGACGTAGATGTGATTGGATGTCTTAAACCTGGGTACAGGGAGTTTCGTAGTCGGGTATACTCGACTATAGCATTATTATTACATCACAAATGGCAAGTTGACTATACAATCAAATTGCTTAAATATTAAGCATAGATTGTAGTTCATAACATCATACAAAAACATTGGATTGAACATTTAGCATGAATTGTAGTTCATTACTGGATGTCGAACCCGAAACTTGTTGTGTCAGGAGCTAGTTTTCCATAATTTTTAAATAAAGCAGCAAGGTCATGCGTGCATTCACTGAATGATGTCAACATTCTAAAATCAATTCAAAACAAAAGTGAGCGCTAAAGATAGCTAAATATGTTCTAGTTCCACTGATTAGTCTGATATCTAATCGAAAGTTGGGAATTGAGATACAATCACAAGAAGTTGTAGCTTTTTCAATATAAAGCTAAGCTTCAGCACCTTTAGATCAAATTTTCCCTTTTTAGGAAGTTTATATGGCCTTCATATCTAAGAAATATGATTTAATTTTAAGTTAAAAGTGAAGATTAAACAATCAAGAACGGCTATCTTCGGAGTGCCGAAGCTTAGGGTATAACTATAATAAAACTCTCACTTAGTTTGGATGTAATACAAGAAGTTTTTCATACAAACGATCATATGGCAGCTACATATGTGATATAGTGGTCCGATTTTGTCCAAATTTGGTCAGATTGTAAAGCTCTCTAGAGACTCGGTTTGGGTGAGTTTGATAAGGATACCTTTATAAAGAAATACGTTTTTCTTGCAAAAACATAGTTGTCAACCGATCATTCCTATGGCAGCTATATGTTATAGTGATCCGATCCAGCCGGTTCCGACATATGTACTGACTGCAGCAAAACGAAGGGTCTGTGCCATGTTTCATTGCGAGAGCTTCAAAAATGAAAGAAACAGACGGACATCTCTATATCGACTCGGCTATTCATGCTGATTCAGAATATATATACTTTGTTGGGTCGGAAAAGTCTCCATTACACATTTCGAGACAAAATTTAATACCCTGCTAGGGTATAAAAAAGTGAAGGAGTGTATTATAGTCTTAATAGTTAAGTTACCTTGAAAAAACTGCTCGGAATTAGAATCTATATACAGTATAAATAGTCGTCGGCAAAACGGGTTAGTATCATTTAAAAGCCTCAGACCCACTCTTGAGTTTTAGTTTGGTTGGAAAGCTAAAATAATGTATTTTTTGTTTTTAAGTAAGGTAAGACCTATTAAGACCCATTTAAAATACGTCTAGACGTCTACTCAGACCCAGGAATCGGAGTTGGTAGTAGCGGGGAAATATAAATATAAGAACTGCAAGAATTCTATCGAATACGTCGTTTTCTACTTATTACATTTTGGCAATACTCATTGTTGAAGATTGTCACAGAAATTGAGTCCTAATGGCAGCTGGGGAAAAGTTAATTTGCTTTCCGAGCTCCACTAAAAGCTTCTGCACCCCCTAGTAATCAGACTCTAATGGAAAAGGTTCCAACCTTAAAGTTATCAACATAAAGTGAAGTAATTGGAATGGTTTGAGTCTTTTGTGCCCGCACCCAGCTAAATGAAAGGGAATTGAATAACAGACACGCAGCAGTACCCAGAGCCTTGGGCCACATAAGAACCCAAAAACTGAACCAAAAATAATAATAATAATAGCGATAACCGAAAACAATATTATCGTACTCGTGTACAACAACCATCACTTCGATGGCCGGTCACTTCCTGGCAATGGACAGAAGTTAATAACTGTGCCATTAAAGTAACGCAGAGGCCTATTATTATTTCATGACTTAAAGCTAACCTCTAAAGGGCCTCCGAACTAAAAACTCAAACTCGGATTCGAACTCCGACTCCGACTCGGACTCGGACTGAGAGTCGAACTTGTTCGGTGGTCGTTCGTGCGAACAGAAGACGATGTTAGAGCAGGGCGAGTGTAAGTGACAAAAGGAAACCTTTGCGGTTAATTGCACCACTACCACCACCACAAACTGGGAAGCCCGTGAAACGAGGGGAACAGCGGCAGCATGGACAGCGGGGTCAAAGGCAGCGTTAAATGTCAATTGGGCCATTCTGGGGGTTGTCGTCGCCGGAACGCCGTCCCATTGTCTGTGTGAGCCTGACAACCTGCAGTACCGACTATGTTTACACGTCATCGCAATTAAGCTAAGACGGAAGTATCTTCAAGTCAAACTATAACCTCATATAGCACTATTTCAAGTCAAATAATACGAGGTTTTTCAAGGTATAGCTACAAGCAAAAAACCTTGTGTTCCTTCACACCTTTCACCAATCGAATGATAAGTGCTAGATCTCAACGACTACAATAGCTGGAGTCATTAAATTTGGTATGCGACTTCCCAAATGCCAAATCTACATAAGAAGCTTGCTAGTATGTTTAGGCGACTTGATTTAATATTGAATTTTAGCTTATGAAGCCAGCTCTGCGAGTCAAGAAAGGCAAACTGATGTGTTTAGCTATACTTTTACATTTAGACAAATCTTTTACAAGCTGTAAACACCAAAAACAAACTTCTGTTCCACATTCCAATACACTATGTGCAGTATATCACGGTACTGCGACAGCAGATAAATCTCAGGAACTGCAGACATTAGAGTCATTAAATTTGGTATGTGGCTTCTTAAAAGTCATACACAACTAAAGCTTGCTTTAAATTTGGAATATTTTACTCGCTCGCTAAAAACAAGAGTTAAATAAATATCGTATAAACATGCTAACAAAGCGAATTTCTATTATACAATTGTGGCAGCCCACAGTCAGGGAGTCAGCTCGGTTTAATAACAGTAACTATAACTGTCAATATGTTGGGGACTGCCTCACTGAACCCGGCCCGCCCTGGCCGCAAGCTAATTAGTTAGCCAAATGTTTTTTCGTACGAGTATTTTGCAACGACTTTTTATGGCTGGGGAGCAGAGGCAGTGGCGGGTTCAGGGGCGGAGCGGGTGCGAGAGGCAAATAAAAAGCTCTTGTTCACATTTAAAGCGAGCGAACGGACGAGATTTAAAATAAATTATATCGTCATATTCCCAGGGGCGCTTTAGCTCTGCTGCTGTTGTAGTTGTTGTTGTTGCCGTGTTGAGTGCTTTACGCCGCCCCCTTATGGGGTAACCAGGCGCACAGAGGCAGAGAGCCACCCAACCAAACAAACACACGCACACACACACACACACACACACACATACTACGATGAGTAGAACTCGTCAACGTCGACACGCCAATTCCATATGTTCGTCCGTCGCAGCCCGCAGCACCCCGCTGTGTGTATGTGTGTGTGTGTGTGTGTGTGTGTGTGTGTGTGTAAAGGGTGTGCATGGCATAAAACATCAGCATTGCATGAATTTAACTTAACCCCAAACCATTTTGGGGTTCTTTCTATAGCCTCTCTGGCTGTGTGTGTGTACACACGCACACACACATGTGTATTGGGGTAAAATATAGCCAGAGCAACAACAACTACAACAACAACAAAGCACTTGGATTCTGTGATAATTGAACATGTTTCCTGGGCCCCTTTAGCATTTTTCCAAATTGCTTTTAGCTGCTTCTTTTTGTTGGATTTTGTGCTCGCTGCGAGTCAGCAAAATGAACGAGTGAATGAATGAACGAATGAACTGAATGCGAACCAAGCCCTTCCACACACACACGCACGCACACACACACACACACGACTGACAGGCAATAGCTACTCCATTTTGTATGCGCTGTTTTAGGGTGACCAGCTGTTGTCAAATACCAATAACAAGTAAAACATTGCACTCAAAAGCTCCCGACTGCTATATGCTCTGTTCGCAGTCTGTTTTCTATATTGCGCGGGCGGTAGTGCATGCTTAAAAGAGTGGACCAACAACAACATATCTATGGTCCACTCTTTCAAGAAGATTCTAATTTGGTGACTCTAAGTGTAGAGTTGTTGTCTTAACTTTCAAGTTTCCTCTTATTCAATTTGGTGACACTCATGGGCATATAAATGGACTCGCGGGAGTGAGGACACAATCTATGGTCTCAACTTTCAAAAAGATCATCAGTAGGTTTCTATCACATTTGGTGATTCTGTTGAGTATATCAAATTGGGTGATACCAACGTGATACTAAGACCTGTTATCCCGAAAATATCATCGGTATTCATTGCATTATCAAATTAGCTGAGACTTGTTTTAAATTGTGGGTAGTGGGGGTTTTGCTTGTACTGCCTATGATATACATACATATATGTACGAACAACCCTACCAAACTCGACTACTTTACCCTTAATAGAGTCGTAATACGGGCGACAGACGTACCTATAGACTGACATTGCACAAACGCAATAAACTCTGTTTCTCTTTAGATCACAAAGTATAACAACAAACTTATTTGAATGACTTTGAATTTGATTTTGATTTTGTTGCTCTCGTTTATTTGAGAAGCTTTTGCATTTCATTATCTTTACCGTGCGAGTATACTATATACTTTTAAGTTAGCAACAATTTTGATAAAGCTCGCCTTGCATCAACTGAATTCGATTTAGAATATTGGATTTATTGACCTTCGATAGCTCAGTTGGTAGAGCGGTGGACTGTAGATGGTAGCACATACATGTGTAATAGACATCCATAGGTCGCTGGTTCAAATCCGGCTCGAAGGATTCAATTTTTTGATGAATATTTTATTTTAAGATTGTATATTGTCTAATGAGTTTACCTTGGGTATTTTATATTCTTTTACTTATTGAATACGCGTACTTTATTTTATAATTCTGACTAGCAAATCTAGCTAGTAATTACTTGAATAATTCAGTATGTAAAATGCAATTACTGTAGCAATTGAATGAGACAGCGTTATCCCTGCGGACATGGTCACCCTAAACGGCGTAGTCTAATGAATGGGCTGGTAACGCATGCATTGTAATAAACGTGGGGAACTTAATACGCAGTACGCAGGACACGCACTCTAAACAGGATACGGGCAAGGACAGGGACACGGACAATGGCAGGACAGTTGTATAGAAGCTGAAACTGAAATGTGAAACGGCGTGTAATGATAGGCCCATTTTCGTATGCATATTTTATTAACAAGTATTACCAGCGACGCGGCAATAATTGATGAAGGTAAAAGCGAGGCGCCACACACACACACACACATACATACATTTTTAAAATGCCCCCCAGGGGCCGTGCTACTGAAACTGGCCGCCTTTCCAGCTCATCCCGAGCCCGAACCCAAAAACCGACCAACATTGCCAGTCATAAAATGTGAGCTTTATGCGCGCGCGTTTATCCTTTAATATTTTTAAAGCTTTGGCAAAATGCTAACTCACACACGCACACGCACACACACACACACACACTTAGAGCGTCCCAAGTGCAGAGAGCATGAAGGCTTTATAAAAATTAAATATTTGCTCAGGAGAGCAGCCAGCTGAGTGGGCGAGAGAAGCAGAGACACACAGCAGGGCAAAGCCAGAGCAGCCAGCGCAAGGTGTGGGTGGAGTGGGTTGACGTGGGTGGCGGGGGCTTACTTGTAAAGAGCGCAGCAGAAAAAAGTTTGAGCGTAAAACTCTTCTTTCTATTTTGATGCGCTGTCCTCGTTGTTGTGTCGTTTCGTTCAGCATAAGTTCAATTGAACGTATGATTGAAAAGAACGAGTGAATTGATTCATTGTTTCGTGAACGAAACTGTTCAGTTGGCTGTCTTAACTGATAAAGTGTAGTTAACCTAATTATTATATTTTGATATACTTGCAGAGGGTATTTTAGTTTTGTGACGAAATGTGTAACGCATTGAAAAGGCTTTTCTGGCTACATTAAATACACATGTGAATTCTTTAACAGCATGACAAGATGAGTCGGTATAGCCATGTTCGTCTATTCTACCGCCTGGCTGTTATAACTAGATTATGTTATTTTTTTAATTTAAATACTTTTTATTGAATTTAGGTTTTTTAACTTCAAACTTAATTATATTATAAAATCAATCATAATACACAGCTTAACATACAAGTATAATAAATAATCTAGTTCAGAATACAAAAATGAACGCCTGAACTTATTCATAAAATTGAACTAGCGATTCCAACTCTAAAGTGCTGTCCGTCTTTGCTGCTGTCTCTGCTGCTGTCCCCGCGGCCGCTCGCCCAGTATAGTGGGTGGTCCACAGCGCCTCTCCCAACTTTCTGGCGCGTGCTTTACACTCGTTTGTATACTCGCTAACGCTTCAGGCGGCACACACACACACACACACACATGCACACAGACAAACATAAATTGTGTTTGCTTTTGACTTTTTGTGCTAAGGACATTGCATACACTCTGTTGTTGTTGTTGTTGTTGCATTTTGTGTGTGCGTCGCTTTCATTTTGGGGTTGGCTCACGTTTTTGGGCCTTGTGTTGTTGTTGTTTTGTATCCTTAGTTATTTCCGGCCACCCTCTGGCTTGTTCTCGTCATTTCCATTTTATTCGACTTTTTATTTTATTATATTTTCAGATTTCGTCTGTGGCCGTCCTGCCGATTCCCCAGAGCTTCAATTATGCCATTTAATGATTGGTTCGGGTTGTTCCAGCCCAAAAGCCTTAACTTGATTCATAATTTTGCCGAGTGCTTTTCTTCACTACTCGACGAGGTGAGTCGACATATGTGTGCATATATCCCATAAGTTAACTTATTGCATATATAAATAGTATATCATCATTTATACAAGCTGACAAATTTTAAATTCCTTTCAAAACAAAAAAGAGGCTAACTTAAATATGGAAAACTGAAGTTGTAAATCGTTTTTATCGTTTTGCGGGGTTGTGTTGCTGATAATCCAGAAATGAAGTGATTCCTTTCTGTGTTCAGTATGCAAGAACCCATATACCAAATTTTGTGTTTCTAGATCTTATAGTTCCTGAGTTAAATGAGGTTGTTCCGACGCAAGAACATGGCTAGATTGACTTGGCTGGTATTGCTGTTGAAGACTATACTCACTTTTTAAGGGTATTTTAAGGGTAGATGCCCACTTCTGCCTATTATAAGTTTATTTACTTAGGTATTACACAATTCTTAGTGTTTTTCAATGAATTATGTTAGCGGTATCCAAAAAACAGACCTTGTGGTATCAATTAAGTCAGATACTAAAGTTATTATTAGGAAATTTCATAAAATGAACATGAATATCAATAAATAACTAATTTCAGATGGTGAAAACTAGCTGAAATATTAAAATCAAATGATTTCTTAGAGAAATATCTTCTCTATAAAACCAGATGTTGAGGTACAGCAGAGTGTATATATTGCGAACTTGTAACTACTTTTAATCTGGTTTCCTTGACTAATGTTACTATCTACCATAACTCTTCTAGTATTCTTAGATTAGATTAATTTTTTGGAGCATTCGAAGGGTCTTGAACTGATTAGTGACTTCGCACATCCTCTCTAACAACTGATTATTTTCGGAAGCATTCGCCAACAATTTGCTGGTGGTATTCCCTGAAGAGAGTTAGTTCGAAAGAGCTTTGGAAATCCACTTCAAATTCATCAAGTGAACTTCAATTCCATTTAATTGACACGGACTCGCATTAGACAAGCGGAACTGCAAGTTTCCCCAACGGAGGCATCAGCTCGCAGTTGATTTATGACCATGTCCTAACACTCCGCACACCTTTAACTACATTTACGGGGTTCGGAGGTCGGGGCTTCGGTTTAGAGCTCGTGCGTGTTTCGTGCGTTTTGGTGTTTGCCGACGGTATGATGTTTGAGCTCCATTCCCGTTCCCGTTCCCGTTTCCGTTCCCGTTCGCGTTCTGGGACTTAATATATTAATCAAAGGCATGAAATCTTTATCAAGTTGTCAAGGCGTACGACTGACAATGAGTCTGGCGAGAGATGTATGGAAACCCGTTTGATCCTTAACACGCACGGATTCCTTGTTGTTGCTGTTGTTGCAGCTGTTTGGTCGCATTCTCATTTGCAATTTGCAATCGCAATCGCAGAATTGCACGAGCATTTCTGGGCCCCAACTTAAGCAAATTGAAATCCAACTACAAATTTATACTCACCTGAACGAGGGGCACTCTTTGTGTAAGGAGCACATTCAGTTTCTAGATCAGATGGTTATAATCTGTGTAATCCTCCTGATGCGAGCTTAATTTAGTATAAATTATGATAGCAGAAGAAACTACAACCTTATTCACAGCAAGTATATCCTCAACTTACTGTTAAAGTCCCAAAGACTTAGGTAGGATAACTTCTGTAAACTGCCAATATGCATATTAAGCCGAAACTTCTATCCTTAATAGGCCAATTCGCTTGTAAGTCGATGATTCTTTGTCAAAGTTGACATTTGAAAGAAAATGCTTAGTAATCCAAATTTTTTGCAAAAATTAACCGTGGAATATATCTAGAGCTAAAAACATGAGCAGAAATTGAAACCGTTTGTCAGTCGATTCATTTTTCGCCCAGCTAAGAACGTTTAAAGACGTTTGAAGATCGTGCTTTATAATATTTGTTTCCCCCATACCTGAAACTACTGAACTGTCCTCAATAAGCGACAATCGTTTATAGTTTGCCTAGATTAATGACAAGTTAGACATACAGGTTATACATGTATTCAATTTCTTATTTTCTTTGGTCAGAGTTATTCTTTCCCCTTAACTACAAATATATTACACTCTTCCCTGTCTAAACTGAACTTTCTCATTAAAGTACATATTTAGTTTCTCGAATCGGTGTAGTTATTTTTCTCTAGATATATATGTATATGTTACCCTCATATCTTAGACAAAAGTTGTCTAATCTGATCTTTTCTCCTAGGTTAAGGATAAGTTCGTATATATCGTAGATACATACAGCCTAGTTCCCCAATTCCCTTTTTCCACTTAACTAAACGACCTTCGTTTATATTTTTTCCAGATTAAGAAAGAGTTTAGAAATACGAAATGTACGTCCCAATTTCCTGATAAGAAGGTTATTTTCTTCCTTTATATCACCTACTGTTGCTTTGCCTACACTGAAATATCCCCTATATTTAGATCGAGGTTAGACTTGCTACATTTTCTTATATCGGGACTATTACTTTGCTGGACCATGTCTAGGTTGAACTTTAACTTACCAATCGACCCTCGCTTAGGCTCGTCCAAACATAACTACGTAGTGCGAATAATTTTGCAAGCAAACTCTGAAATTGTCACAAGATTTCGTTTGCGTTTGAGTTTGAGGTTTGAGTTTGCGATCCGTTTCCAATTCGTTTTGTTGTTGGCGGCAAACATTAATATTCACATGTCGTTCGTCGGTATGCGCGACCAGTTAGGCCGGGGAAGGGTAGCGAGGGAAGGGACTGCGACTGGGACGGGGACGGGGACGGGGACGGGACGGGCTTGATACCCAGCTCCCAGTACCATACCCATACCCATAACTATACCCATACCCAGTCTCAGTTCCATGCCCATTCCCACTCCCATTCCCGTGCCCATTCTCCTCTACACTCGCTGTCTAAACAGGCCGTTCCCCGTGTTCAGTTTTGGTTGCTCTGTCCGTACGTCCGTACGTCCGTACTGTCTCCCCCCGTGCCCCCACCCTCTAGTCCAATATGCCGAATGGTTCGGGCACAAAACGCGCTTTAGGCTGCATAAATTTATTCGTCGCTGTCGCTAACTAAAGCCGAGTCGGCTTTGCACGGTCTCCAGCTACAGATACAGATACAACTACAGCTACAGCTACAGCTACAGCTATAGCTACAGCTACAGCCTCAGCTTTAGCCTCGTCTCCGTCTCCGTCTCCGACTGAGCCTCAAAACTGGTTCCATTTATGCAAGTTGCTTTGTTGTTGTTGCTGCGACGACGCTTTTGGTATTGTGCTAGTTGTTGTAGTTGCGGCTGCTTTCGCATTGAATTTTGCACCTCGTCTTTGCCGCAGATACATTTTACTTATCGGCATCTAAATTCAGACGCTGTCATGCAGTTCCCCCAGTTCCAAGTTCCCAAGTTCCCCAGTTTCCAGTCGCCTGCCCCCCTACCTCCAATTTTCAGCTGCCTCGCGACTTTTACGCGTAAGTCTGACTATGTTTGTCTGTGGGTTCGGGTTCGGAGTCGGATTCGGGTTCAGGATGAGCAAACAGCCCAGGCACACTGTATACATCCGAAATATGCACCGAAAAGTATCAAATTTCAGAGTTGAGACATACAAAAAATCATCCCACATTTCGTAAAATGGTTGAAACTATACAAAAAACTAAACTGCACTAATCGTTTTTGAGTTAAGTCGACGGCGGCGTCAAATTCCATCAGCATCATTATCATTATCATTAGTTTCATTTTCATAACCAATTCAATTTTAATTTCAATTTGAATTTCCATTTCAATTTGTTTATTTCATTATGCATATTTTCATTTCTCAATTCATAAAGTTAATGAAGTCGACTTTCGTCTGATAAAATTGCTCTCCGGCCAAGTAAACATCCGTCGATCTGTCGATCTTTTGTTGCCTTGAATGGATTCAAATGATTTCTTTGTTTACTCTAACTCGGCGGCTCTTTGGCCAGCAGATAGTAGTATACTCGTAGTCTCCAAAGAGTACGAATATGTACATATTATATGTATGTATATTTATACAGATGCAGACCTATACACACTATACACTGATAGACTTATTCGATGATTGTTTGTTTTTGTAAATAACGCAAATGAGGGCCTTTGTAGATGATACACACATCGCACATTTTTAGATACACACACTTACACAAATACTTAAAATCTTGTATATGATTAACTTTCTATGCTGGACATTTAAGTTAATGAGCTTTCGTTTCGTTCAAATGTTTATCTTTCATCGAAAGTGACCAGCTCACCTCAGTTTTCGGTACCCGCAGTAAATCTAATTTAAGCTATGAGTTAAGATAAAACTCATGGTTAGATCTTGTCGGTAGACGGGTAGCAACCTTGGAGTTAAGGTTTCATTTTCATGTCATCTTCAACCACAAGGGGCATTCAAACTTCGGCCAGTCCAAGGCATAACATTTACATTGGCTGGCAAATTGACAACTCCATTTTGTGCTCTAGTTTTTGGTTGTCTTGAATGCATTGTTGCACCCTGTTCCAAACAAAACAGGTAAGGCGGGTACTAAAACTACAAATGTATGTAACAGGTAGAAGGATGCATCTCCGACCCTTTATATAATAGTATCCACAGCCATGTTCGTCCAGATGAACTCATCGATCTTAGAGACTCTAAAAGCTAGAGACACCAACTTTGGTATATGAGTTTCTGTTTTAACATATGCAGATCTAGTTTCCTTCAAAATATTGATATTGCCGCCAACACCCTCGAACCCTAGTGTTAATTTTTGGCAATCATGATTCTATAGTCACTCTTGAACTACTGTATAATTTTTATAAGTTTCAAATAATTAACATCAAAGGTTTTTAAGACAAGCAAGACGTGACAAATGGATAAAAAGGTAGATTTTAATGTGTATGCGTTTTCTTTCATTAGTTACACTGAATATAGGGAGTTAATTTCTGTAGAAACAGCATACATATTAAGCTATCCAATCTGATTCGGTACCTTTTCTGAATTATGCCAACATTTGTGTAGTGAAATGGCGACGAGTCTCCGCAATTTCATCTTTGTAATATCCCCATCTCTGGTTTAGGGCCAGAATAACCGAATCTACTACTATATCTTTATTAAGTGGGAGAGTTATACTCATAACTCATCACCCACTTAAAACTCATCTGCAATGCACGCTTGATTTGGGCATGGTATACAAAAATCTTTATAGCTTATATGTGTTTCTAGCTCTTATAATAAGTCCCTGTAATCTCGAGGTATACGTGCACTGGGATTGATATATGTACATATACTTTATGGTGTTAGTAATACATGTTTTTAGACATATTAAATGGGTGAAAAAATTGCATTTAAACTTTCCGTTCCAAGCAATTTTTAAACTATTTACTTTACTTCTTCGTATATTAATCTACAGTTATTATTATCTTTTCTGGTTTTACTTTATATCAACACTTTATCAAAGATAATACTTATTTGTATTAAGAAGTTGATTTCGGTGTAAGTACAATGATATTATTTTGATGTTTGTTACTGAATGTATAACCTTAGAAAACCCTACTAATGCTGAAGTTCTATAGTTAGTATATACATATATTCATTTGTAACTTTTTCAATTCTAGGACCATTTATCGGGTCCAATCGTTTCATCATACCACGTCTTTCACTTGAATGCTGGTGAATACACAATGTACTTCCTTTATTCCCAACTCAATATCCGCAGGTTGAACAATTCCAATCCCGTCGAGGAAAACGAGCAGCGACGTGGCAGCGTTGCTTGTGGATAATTCGCTTTGAAACTTTTGTTCAAAACTTTTTCGTAAAAGTTAATTGATTTATATTTTGACATTTTCCGAAAAGCTGCAAAAAAGAGAAGGTGCACCATAAAACTTGCAGCTCCAGAGACCTTTTCGTGACAAATGCCGGAAAGTCGTCGCCGTCGTTGGCGTTGTTGGCGTTGGGTTTTTCAGTGTTTGCCTTGGTTGGCGCTGCGAGAGACGAGACTTCAGTTGCAAAAGTTACTTAATCATGAGCTTCAATTAGTGCAGCGAGTAGGAGCTGTGGAGCCATAGAGCCATAACTCAGGGTACTCGGTACAGGCCATAGGTTTCGTGCCAAGAGCATATTGTGTGCGCTGGGGAGACGTCAATGAAGCGAAGTAAAATAAAAATGGAGTGTCACGGCTGCCGCACACAACTGGCTGCAGTTGGGCAAAAGGGAGGAGTGGCAGCAGGAGAAGAGGGTGTTTGGAGTGGAGTGTGCTTCGGCGATGGGCCAACGGCACCCAGACACAGTTGCGCTCATTGTTGCTGTTGCTTTTGTGCGGCGCTTTGTTGCCCGTCGTCTCGTCTCGCCTCGGTCTCGGTCTCAATGAGCTGCTTCCGCAGCTGCTTTTGCTGGCCCGCACTCAGTACAGCGACACCCACTCGCCGACTGGGACTGGGGACTGGGGACTGGGAACTGGCACTGGGACTGGGACTGGCAGTCTCCCCAATTGCTCACTGGGTTGCTCTCTCTTGCTCACTCTGTGTCTCTCCCTCGCTTTGGGTGTTCTCTTTGCGTGAGTGACTGTGACTCCACCTCTGGCCCCTTGGGAGTCCCACACTCTTTTTACTCTCTGGCGTTCGTGCTCGTCGTGCGGCGGCGTTCGGCTGCTGTTCGTGTGCTCTCTGTTCGGCGTCTTTCATCAGCATATTTCGTGTTTATCGCTGAGTGATGAAAATTATGTTGATGACGTTTGCACACACAGCTCTGGCTCTGACGCTGCTGCTGCTGCTGTCTCTCAGTCGCTCTGTCCGTCTGCCTGCCTGTCTCTGTGCGCTTTGCACGTCGCCACCTCAGCACTCCCCTCGCATCCACCCTGGCGTCATCGTCGTGGGGCCCCAGCGGCGACAACTAGCGAAAGTTGTGCTAAATTGGAACATCAGCGTTTTGCTTCTGTTTATTTTCATGTTTGCTTTGCGCCAACGCCATCAAAAGCAGGCGGCAGAGGCAGCCACAATGGCAACACCAACAAAATTTATAAACAACACAAAAATTCATTTACAGCAACTTATTTATTTCTTTTCATATGTTTTTCTTATACATGTTTTCTTCTCTTTATATCATGCATTTGCTTTTTGTGCACAATTTGTTGCTCAAGCGTCGGAATTTTCAGTTAATCTACTTGTACTCATCGCCTATTGCCGCCTTCTTTTGTGCTTTGTTCTCGTTTCATTTTTCAATTCGGTGGGTGGATTGCGGTATTATTCTAGACATGGAAAAGAATAGATAACATTATCGATAGTTTTTCAATTCACTATCGAGGTTGTTTCTCTGCAGAGACAATCGAATATCAGATAAACCGCTCTTGCCTATCGACGCCCTTCTTTTCTGCTCTGTTCTACTTTCAATTTTCAATTCCGTGGGTGGATTGCGGGATTGTTCCAGAGCTGGAAAAGAGTAGATCGCACTATCGATCGTTTTTCAATTCACTATCGAGGTTACTCAACTGTGGGGTCTATCGAATATCACATACGCCTTTCGACGCCCCTTTTTGGCTACTATGTTCTCGTCCGTTTTTCATTTGGGCGTGTGTGGATTGTGGGTTTTTGTTAGAGATGGAAAACAATCGATAACATGATCGATAGTTTCTTAATCCACTATCGAATTTTTTCATTGTCGTTATACTAGTAATTGTGAGGTATATCGTTCAAGCCTATCAACGCCTTCCTTTGTGCTTTCGTTCCTTTTACAATTGATTGTATTGGCGCTGAAAAAGTCGATGGTATCGATAGTTTTTCCACTATCGAAACGGCAAAGAAGGGCCAAATAGTTTACGCGTGTTAGTGTCAATGCTTTGAATTGATTTGTAGCCTTATATCTTGATATTGGTACATACATACACATACACATGGATGTATGTATATAATCTATAAACTACGAAAGCGTCTTTTATTTTCGAATTTCGCCGATAGTTTTAACTATTACTATCAAAGGTATCGAGTGGCGGCACTCCGATGGTTAACTTGATCAACCAGGTACGTCGATTTCTGGAAAACTCTATGTGCGAACTTGTTTGAATGTCATCAATTGTGGTGAATTGGCCCGTTTTTCCTATTCCCATTAACGTTGAACTCAATGTTAACCTGCAAGCGAAGTTGATTTTGTTTTCCCATGTTCACCAATGCTGAATCTGCCGGAAAAGCTATCGCGCAGCTTATCTACATTGTGGAAATGTAAATACATAGGATTAAAACCGTTTTGTGTCATAGAAAAACACACAATACCAAAACATATAAGGTTACAATCTTAAGTTTTTAAGCAAATACCACCAGTGACGGAAGAAATTGCTCAGGTGACTTATTGGTCTCTTAACTGGGAAAAGTAGCATGTGGAATCTGTAACTTTAAGGAGGAATCTTTAATACACATTCCGACAGAATTTATCGTTCTGGCTTTAAGAAAAACGGGGCTCCAGATGAGGTAAATATTCCTAACAAAACATATAGAACCCATCAATCCAATGCGTTCAGCCAACAATTGGGGCTAATTGAGCTCAGATGGGAACATCATAGATCAAAGTACTCAAGCCCCCATAATTATAATAAATATGTACATATTTGAAATATAAATAGAAGTGGAATGTTGCCAACTTGCAACACATTTGCCGCACATATGAAAGCAACATAAATTCATAAATGTGCAATTTGTATCACTTTTCGACAAGCTTTGCCAATTTTCATAGTAAGTTAATGTTAAATGAGAACACAAATCATAAATTTTCCACATGTACAGCTTGCTGAAGCTGCCACGATAGAAACCAGAAAATTTTGTGAATAAAATTGTATACAAATTGAAAAAAACATAGATAAATAAATTATACACAGGACAAACTTAACTAAACTTGAACTAAGCACTTTTTGAAACAGAATCTGCCAAATGACATTGAATTTCCATCATTCTGAAATAATGGATACACTTAATCAGATTAGTTTCTGCTTGTTTTTCTGTCATTGTCAAGATTTCTTCACTGAAAACAATCAATAATCTGTCAAAATGGCGGCCGAACTTTCATTTAAGAGTCCACCTAAAATTAGTATTGAAATGTTGTTTGTGGAATATTTCTCTTTCAAATGATATGAATGTTCACAAAAATAAATTACAATTCACAGGATTTCAAAACATGTTCGTTATTCAGATTCTGAATTTCAGAATGCCTTTGATAAAAGTCATCTAAACTGAGTTCTGTAATAGCTTACTTGATAGAATTCAAATTTTTCTTCTTTATTAGTCACCATTTTTAGTGTTTTGTTATTAGTTAGGTTATGCTTTAACTTTTATGCAATTTCAATCAATGTAGGATCTAGTGTACTCTCTTCTGCGTCCAAAGCTCGCTCATCTGTCATATCTCCTGCACGAATACAAGTATTTTGCTTAGGTTGAGAGTTCCAACATCCACTATTGGGAAGAAACGACCTCCCAGAAGATCACTGCTTCTTCTAGCTAGGAAAGGGCATTCTGTTGGTATGCGCAATGAGGTGTCATCCTTAAGTTTGCAGAATCTTAGTTTTACTTAGGTGACTTCTGAGCATTTCCGTTAAGAAACCAGTGAGTATTTTGAGTGAATTCTTTCCTATTGGTATAATTTGCCGGCAAATTTTCAGAATATAGTTTGCTAGAAGTGACTTGGCTTGTCCCCAGCTTTATAGTTTCATGTTGTCCTCCTCTAACATTAAGAGTTATCTTAAAGTGTAAGATGCCTATGCCAGAAATCGGCTCTCATCCGACTAGGAGGTTCTTTGCTCCTATTCTAGCTTGCTTATAGGTTGTTTCATTTTCGGGTATATTAGTTAAAGCATAAGAAAGCAAAATAAAGCTCGAAATATAAAAAATACAACTATTGTGACTTCAATTAGCGCGAAATTGTATTAAACTGAAACTTTAAGAAACCAGAAATGGTTTTCGTGAATTAAGTTGTTATTATGGCTAGTAAACAGATATTTTATATACTGTGTAGATTTCTAGAATACAGAATTATCGAACACATCACAAAAACTTTGACTATAATAACAAGTAAGAATGCTATAGTCGAGTATACCCGACTACGAAACTCCCTGTACCCAGGTCTAAAACATCCAATCACATCTAAGTCCACTTACCCATACACACACACATACACAAAGACGCACGCACACAGGCGGCAAAAGTGGCTGTGCTTCTTCTTCCCCCCTCTCGCTGCATTACTGAATCTTCTTTCGTGAATAACTTCCGTGTTTATTATCCGATCGACTTGAAATTTTGACAGTAGATTAAGAGAGACTAAAGTATTGTACATGCCAAATCTTAAAGCTATATCTTGAAAGTTGTTACTGTAAAACGGTTTTAATCGATTTGCGGGGGAACGGGGGGAGATATCTGAAATATGAAACAAACTTTATCTGCGTATGCTATACAGGAACCTACATTCCAAATTTGGTGTCTCTAGCTATTATATTTGCTGAGATCGACGCGTTCATCCGGACAGACAGACAGACGGACAGACAGACAGACGGACAGACGGACAGACAGACGGACATGGCCAAATCGAAATCTCTTTTGATACTGATCAAGAATATATATACTTTATAGGGTCGGAGATGTCTCCTTCTGCCTGTTACATACTTTTGCACAAATCCAATACCCCCTTTTTACCCATTTTATGGGTACAGGGAGTAAAAAGAGAATCTTCAATAACCAAAGCACAGATAAGGTGGCAACCCTGATCAGAAGTTCACAGCGAAAGGCAAACATGCAGAAAGTGAACTTAGATCGGTTCAGTTTAGTTCAGTTCAGTTCAGCTCATTCCAGTTCAGTTCCGTTGAGTCTTCGGGCTGTTTTTTGCATGTCGTCTCTCCGTCTACCGGAGACTTTCTTTTGTGTGCGAAATTGCATTCGTCTAGCCGATTTGTGCGACTTATGGCCCAAACAAAAGAGTTAGCCAACTTTTCAGACGCAAAAAAAGCTGAAAACAATGGAAATCCAACTGATGCGATAAATGAGCAAAGCGAACAAATTTTCGTTTTTAGCTGCTGGACACGTAAGCAGCAGGCGATAAACAACAACAATAACAATAACAACAACATTTTGCTGGCCCACAAAATATGGTATGTAATTAGTAGAGCCCGTGATAAAAGCAAATATAAAATTAAATATTTTAGAGGCCTGTTTTTGCGTCGTAGTTTTTGTTTGTAGTTGTTGCTGTTGTTTCTCTTTTGTTGTATTCTTTTTTATGTTATTGCTTTTGGCAACGAACGAACGTTCGTTCAATTATAATCGGCAGCGGCAGCGGCAGCGGCATCGGCATCGGCAAAACGAAGCCGAACGCGAGCTGCGATTGAGCGAACGACAGCGGCGTTGCGCTGTTGCCGCTTTTCAGCGCGCCAAAGCCAAAATGAAGCAACAACAACAACAGCCGCAGCAGAGCGGCAAACCCAAAACATAACAAAAACTGGCGCGCTTATAAAATTTTCCGCGCTTTTCTGTTTTGAATCAAAATCCGCACTCATACAGGCACACACACACACACACACGCATACACATATACAAGCACTCGGGCCTCGTATTGCACGCTCTCGTGCTCACACTCTCTTGCGGCGAATTCATCTACGCTGCTCTCGTATTCGAAATTCGAATAAAATATTGAGTTCGAATTGGTATATATCTTGTCAGTTGCGGCCGCTGCCGATTGCAACGTCACGAAAAAGGTCACAACAGCAACAAACACACATACACATACATAGATACATACATACACATACATTTTACTATAATTTACGTTTGCCTTGGCTGCGCTGTTGCCAAACTTCAGCATTACGTAGCATGGCGAAAATTCAGTCGTCATTGTGGGTTGTTTGCTGGTTGTGTTGCTACAGGGAGGGAAGGAGGCAGGGCTGCGCTGTTGCGAATGGCGCCATTTATGGCGATTATTAAGTTAACGCTGCCTGGCACATTTGATGAGCTTTTTATGCCATGCACTCTGCCCCTCCCCCTCTCGGGTTGCTGCTGTGTCGCACACGCCCCTCGCCTAAAACATAATGAAAAACTGTCGCCTATCAAAAGCGCAATTACGATTTCTCTCCCTCTCTCTTCCCCTTTCCTGCAGCCCATTATCGTTAGCAGGCGCTACTTTTATGGCCCTTTCATTTAATTGTATTTTCTTGCTGAAAATGCGTTTGTTTATGGCGCTACCCCCTCGTCGTCCGCTCCCTTTTCTCGATCATTTATTTATACATTTTTGCTTCGTTTTGTGGCCACGCTAAGTGAAAAATTTAATTATAGCATATTTGCGTGTCGCTTTGGCATTTTCGATTTTCGTGCCTTTTCGCTGTGTTTTCAATTAAAACCAAAATAAATATTTGGTACACCGAAAAAAATGATTGCCTTGTGGGCCAACAGCAAAATGCCAATTAAATTAACTTTGTGAGTTTCTCTCTGTACTGTGAGGACCCCGCACACCCCCCGTACAACCCGTACAGGCCATACAGCATCAGCGTGACGTCAATGCATGACGCTGACGCTGACGCTGACGTTAACGTTGACGCTGTTTCTGGCTGACGACGCCATTTTATATGGCGTGTTTTTGATTGCGGTACAGGCGAAAGAGCAAGAAGAAGAGGACGCGTAGGTGGCGCGAGGAAGTGCCGTTACAATGAGTTTTTATGGTCCAAGTAGGATAAATAGGAAGCTTTTGTTCGATGTCCGTCCGTCCGCTTAAAAGCTATTTCTTTCGGCACTTGAAGCTAGATTAAACAGATTTGGTAACATAACCTTACTTTTTTGTTTAATTATAATAAGAAAGGAAAGAATTATACCCAGTTGAAATCTGAAGGTTTCAAACGCGCTGTCGAAAGCGAAAATAACCATTCAGGCATGCGATATCAAAATTGTTAGCTATTCGGAATTATGAAATCCGATTGTAAATGCGGTTTGAAAAGAAAACTTTACGACATAGAAAGAAAAAGTCTTTTACATTTTCGAAGTCAACAAGGATTTGATTGAAAATTTCGCGGAATTGGGAACAGTTCTGTATATTTCTAACAAATTAAAAGCTAGAGTTACCAAATTTGATGTACGGACTATTTAAAATCCTTTATATTTACATATTTTTTTTTTTAGTATTTTTTATTTGCGAAGGCAAAACAATGCTGCCTCGAATAAAGAAAAATATTACTTATTGTTATTGAAATATATTGAAAGCCTACACGAAATTATATTTGAATCGATTTTGAGAGATTATATCAAAAATATTGTAGACAAGCGCACTTTTACCACACTAATGAATGTTTTTTTAGATTGTGTACAATAAAAAATAAGAAATGTCGTTATATGTAAGTTTTCAATGTATAGTTCATCAAAAGAACTTATAATATTATAATAATAATATAATGTACCTTTGTTTATTGTATTATAAGGTCTTTGGTTCAGTGCTGGATGTTCTTGTATGACTCTCATTGTCGTTCTCCTCAACAGAACCTGTCGGACAGTTTTATCACCTGTGTAATACCAACGATCTCTGTACAGTGTCCAGGATGAGGAGTCTCCGTCGCGTCATATGTACATATATGTTGCATTCCTCAGCGATTTAATGTGGAGCAATACTTTTATACGATATCCGAACGGCTTGTTCAGTCACACAAGGGCTTGGATACTTGGCATCCGTTGATGAAATTAAGTGCTATTGACTACAATTTCGTCTAAGAAATTAAAGGAAAATGTCAAATAAACGCAGCATCATCAATTTTATGAAAGGGTAAGTACAATAATTATAAATATTTATGATGCAAGAGAATGTTGAATGGAGAAATTACCGAACCAGTAAAGAATAAGTATGTGGGTTTTAGACGACCCTGTAGAGAACCTCTTCTGTTCTTACCGGTCTCTTTAAGGCTGAAACATATCGGCAGCTCTTTCCTATATAATATATCAGCGTTAGGTAACATTAGACCCAGATGGATCGCAGATTTCATGCGGGTGGAACCCGCTTAAAGTGGAATAGGAAAACAGATTCTACATTTATGATAATGTGCCAAATTTATGTGTCAGGCTGTGTCAGGCTAAGAAAGAAGCCTGATAGCCGTTCTAACCTAACCTAACCTACATATGTAAGTAAATTTCCCCTAAGGAAGGTCAGATAGGTCTATATAGACTCGACCGCCAGCTTGTCTTTTGCTATGCAAGCTAGTCTCACTGTTTTGAGGTTATATTGACAAAGTACAGTTGTGTCAATGTATTTGCTGACAAGATTTTAGATTACCAAAACTGTCAAAGCAACAATATAGTTAGCACATTTGCCAGGGTATTAGTCTTGATTCCCTCCTATTTTGAGCTGTCTCTGACTAAAACTAGAACTACCTTTTACTTAGTGCCACATGGGGCTATTACTAAAGTGTCCACAACTGAGCCGCTAATAAAGTGCTGTAAAATATGAAACTAGCCACAAAATAAATGTTTTGGCTACTGGGAGGCGGCGGGTAACGGCGCTTTTGACAGCTCGTTTAATTAAAAATGGTGATTTGTGTGGCAAGCAAGAGCCGCCGTGCAATAAACTAAGCCCAAGCAGACTCCGAGTGCGACGTGTGGCAACCTACTCGGACAGGGAAAGGGACAGGGGCAGGGACAGGGACAGGGACAGGGACAGGGGCAGGGGGCAGAGACGAGCGCTGTGGCAGTGGCAGAGTCGAAGCCATTTTATTGCCTGACGGCAGCAACCAAAAATGGGGAACAAAGTGAAATTGATGGAGCGCCGCTCGGGACGGGGGGGAAGAGACGAGCAGCAGCTGCCGACGCCTCTGCTGATGACTGAATAATTGACTGATAACTGATTGATTGTAATGGCAATTTCATGAACTTTGTGGAAATTTTTAACAAAGAATTCAGAACTAACTTGAATTTCGACCAGCAAGTTTCATTAGGAAGTTTTTTGGTTAGGTTTGTTGGCAAGGCGACCCTCTATATCTATTCTCTACTTCTCTGAACGAGGCAATCTTAATTGTTTAAGTCTTGTAGAAATATCTTTATGTAGTTGATATTCAAGTTCTGTTCCTTTTTGCGCTGTGGATTAATACATTCGAATTCGAAATTCTTAGCTGTTCTCAATATCGAAAATCTATAGAATTAATTAGTTTTATTATTTAAAAGAAAATTTTCAATTAGTCGCTAATGTAACTGCTTTTCACCCGTCTAGTATTTTTACTCCATGTACCCATAAAATAAGTAAGAGGGGGCTCAAAAACAAACAGAACCAGAAATTTCCGACCCTATAAAGTGCATATATACGAGTAGATCTTGCTCTGTCCGTCTGTCTGTTACTTCTAATGCTTGTCTTCAATCGGGTTTTCTTTTAAGAGTATTTGGAAACTGTAATGTTCCTATAAGAATATGTGATAAATAAATAAAAACAAGAAAGAGCGGCTATCTTCGGGTGCCGAAGCTATATACCCTAGCAGCAATGTTTTTTATTCAAAACTACATATTTGTCTGATTGCTTCTATGTGTTCCGATTTTGATCAAATTATAGTAAACTATTTGAAGTATAATAAAACTCTCACTTAGTTTGGATGAAATATTTGTATAAGCAAAAACTTTATCGTGATATGGTCTGATTTTGACCAAATTTGGCCAGATTGTATAAACTCTCTAGAGACTCAGCTTGGAAAAGTTTGGTAAGGATACATTAATAAACAAAAAAGTTTTTCATACAAAAAAATATTTGTCGATCGATCATTCCTATGGCAGCTATATGTTATAGTAGTCCGATCCGGCCAGTTCTGATATATGTACTGCCTGCAGCAAAAAGAAGGACCTGTGCCAAGTTTCATTACGATAGCTTTAAAACTGAGAGACTAGTTCGCATAGAAACAGACGGACAGAGGGACATGGCTATATCGACTATTATATCGGCTATTCATGCTGATTCAGAATATATATACTTTACTTCGGTCCCTTATACCCTGCTAGGGTATACAAAAACTTAATGTAATATGTCTGTCAAGTTTTTTCGTGCGACAATTGTTCAATTGTTTTACATTTGAAAAGTGTTCGGGAGTTTATAAGTGAGCGATTCCATGGGATGAGGGTACCGAATCGAAACTTCTATTAAATTTTGTGCCCGCAATTAAATCTCGCACAGAATTCTCTCGCTTCTAAAGCGTTACTCATGAAATTTGCTACAGATCCACCATAAGTTATCCGGCTGGATATTTCCCTTCTAATGAAATCTGATTTATTATGTATACAAAATGTATTACGTATTTATTATATACGTATGTATATAGAAAACTTCTCTTAAGATATATTAAGTAAACATATCTTCTTCTTGCATTTAAGAAGTCTTTAAGTGCCTAACATTATCAACAGAAACCCTATAAACTACCTAACTCAAATATTTAATGGACTACTAATATCTATTGAATATCTTTTGGATTTCCGGTTCCGTTTGATAGGCATCAACAATCTAAGTAGCAAATTTTGGGTCTGTCATAAGGTTTGGGTCTGTCATTATGTAAATTTTCCACCCAAAGAGTTTGTAAACATTGAAAACCGAAAATTATTAATTCGGGTGTACTCCCAGTTTTCTCCCATTGGATTTTATCTGCTCTCTTGCCCGCTAGCAGCGAAAGAGAGTGAGATGAAAAGCGAAGAGAGACGACGAGTTTATTTTTGGTTTGCCTGCAACAAATATTCAAGACGAAGAGAGCGGCTAACCGGTTGCCGAACACCAAGAAACGAAGAGCAAACGAACGAGCGCGGCACGATTCGTCGGAAATTTAACGAAAAATGTGCACCAATCAAAAGCAAGCCGAAACAGTCAGCCGAAGTGAACGAGCGACGGGCGATTGGACAACGCTGAAACGCTCTCCGATTCGACCGAATCTCTCGGGTTGTTCGGGCGGGGTTAAAAATGCATTTCGGGGCGACTTTTTAGCGGCGGATCAGGAACAGAAGGCAACACACATATTGATTGATGGATGGGCCGGGTCGGGTCGGTGGGTGGAAAAACTTTGGCATAGAGTACCTGAAAAGGTTTGATTTGATATTAATGAAGAATGGAAAAAGGTGATTGTACTAAAGGAAAACGTATATTTGATATTTGCAAGCTAGTTACAGTCTTTGCTAATGCAAATCCAGGTACAGTTGCTACCGGAGAATTTCTAGATTGTCAATGCTCAAACCGTGGCTGAATATTAAAGTCCGAGCATTATGGCAAAGTTCCCATCCGAAACTCCAAACACTTCTTCCCTCATTACTCATTATGAAAATGACAGAAAAAAGTATCTAACCATTCAAAATCAGCCATATGGAAAGATATCTTTTCATGCGCTGCACAAACAAGGCGAGAGCGGAAAGAGGCAGAAGGGAAACGCAAAACAAAGGAAAATGCCACAGCGCCTATGTATATGTATGTGCGTGTGTGTGTGTATATGTGTGTGTAGTGGTTGCGTGTATCTGTTGAACGAGGAGAAAACTCGAGTATTTTTCGGGGTTGCTGTAAAAATTTTCAAAGAAGCAGCAACGCTGCGGTGGGCGTGGGAGAGGTGGGGGGACTGTGCTATGTACTTGAACAAATTACGGGCCTGTTTTATGTAAATGAAATGAGTTTTGTTTAACTTGGGGATTTACAAGGGCGCTGGTTGTATGCACAAGCCGAATCTGTTTGCAGTCGTTGTCCTGTTTTGGCTGAATCATCAGGATTCCCAATACAGGAGGTTTTGCGGCTGAATCGTATGATAACTGTACCCAAATGTGCTCTTACTATGCCTACATATAATATTGTCTAACTAACTGTAGTTTTCTTTTCTGTATAGTTGAAATAATTGGCGCCATTTTCGATAAATATCAGCATGCAATCATGGCGTACATATTTTGCAGCTAGTGCATGTATTTGATAAATAGTGGCGCCATCTATCAGAAACAAAACGCACTAAATGGTGAATAATCTAGCTGAACGGTGTGTTAAACGGGTTGGTTTGTGTCTTGGCTGAAGAGGTTGTGTGTCTATGCTAAATGCAAAGCTGGACACACGTAAAGTTGGCTGCGCTTAAGTGTAACACTTACGTTAAGTTGCAGCTCAACGAAAGCCGCCATTTATTGAATTCAAAAATGTGTTTTCTTGTAAAAACGCAGCTAAATTGGAAAGTTAGTAAAAGACTGGATTTTTAAATTAGTTTATGATTTTTGTTTGTTAATTATTGCTTGTAGGGAAGAAGTGAAGAGTGAAGAGAGTAGTAAAGAAATATAGGGAAGATGTAATGTAGGGAATGTGGGGCAGAAGTAAAGAGTGAAGAGAGTAATTAAGAAATTGGATTGTCGTATTTAGTATAAGTTGTTATATTGTTTAGACGATAAATAATATAAAGATGAGAAGATAATGTTGTTGGTAGGAAGAACCAATCAAAAACTCAACGAAAAAAACAGAGGACCTAACTTCATCGTCTAAATTCCATCTTATATAAGATTTAGACGTTGAAGATCTTTCTTAATGTTTCCTATTGAAGATTGCATTATGTCCTTTTTTCTTAATTATAATAAAAACGGCGATTTAAATAAAGGAATCCAACCAGTTAATCTCTGAAGATCCAGATCGATTCGGTAACAATACCAAATAAAAAGGAAGTTTCCATCCTGAATTTCACTTCCTAAAGTTGTTGTGTGAAAGAGTTGAGTGTGATCAGATATTTCGGTTCAACCTTTTCCTACAATCGAGAACTTAACGGAGTTTTATTCAGGATGAAAACTTCACTCTCTAAATTCAGTCCAAGATTTGAAATTTATTGTATAGAATACGTGGTTTTATGTTTGTTTGTTTTATCTTTCAATACGAACTATAGAATTCTACTTTCTGGTCCTGTAGTTTTCTCCCTTCTATCTAAGCAGGGCTTTTTAATCTTTGGCGTTCTTAACTTTCACATCTCCCTAAATGTATTTGTGGGTTGAAAGGTGCTCGATAATCCCCGGTCTGTCGAGCTCTGTCCAATGTTTCAATAATATTTGTTACAATTAAATTCACACAGATCCGAGTAGATTGTATGGGCGAGTTAAGCACTCGTATTTGAGTATTTTGGTATTAATGCATTTATGGCAATTGCAATTGCAATTCAATTGCAAGGTATTATTGTAATCTATGCAGTTTATGTTGAGGATTACCAGCAAGTAATTGCCTTTCGATTCACATGAAAATTGATTTCATCAGCTCGCTGAGAAGCCCTCATGCATGCAGAGAATGTTGATAGAATGTCAGAGTTGAGAGCCAAACATTATAAATATGGCAAACAGTTGAGATAAGTTGACTTAATCACTTTTGGCATGCAAATAAGCTGCAAATGCCAAATGTGGCAATAAATATCGATGCCAGTGGTAGCCTCTGATTAGAGAGAGAGAGAGAGAACGTTCCAGGCAGATCCTGTGGGCTGCCGCTGCTGGCCGATTTAGAGTTTGGGCGCCAGAATGCCCAAAATTGTTGCCACTGCCACTCATCAATATTGATTGCGGCCTGTTGTTGCTGCATGTGGCATGGTGTATGCATGGTGTAGCACGCTGTGTGGCTTCGTTTGGCTCGGTGTGTTCCAGGTGCCATGTTATTTTACAATTTTCGGCACGAATTTGTTATGCCACAAATCCCCAGCAGCGCTTGTCAAAACTGTTGCCACTGTTGCCACGTTTGCTAGCAGCGCAGCTACGAATTGGCCAACACCCGAGCAATCCGGCAATCCACCAATCAGCCAATCATAAATACTTCATTACATTTGCACTAGCAAAGGGGCCAGCAATGCACAGTGCGGCTAACAAATGGAAAACAGACATGAAAAACGAAACTATTTTTAAATACAAAGTAATCCACTTGACTTATGACACCAACTCCTTTGATAAGGACATCACAGCAAACGTACGTTGGACTACGAACCCAGTAGAGCTGTCAAAATATTGATAGTGCCTCCACTCTCTAATTTCGATAGTTTTTGTCCACACCATCGCTAGTATTGCAGTGCTAACTTAAAGGGAGGGAAAAATATATATTCAAAAGAAAATACTATAATAAATATATTGTTTCTTAGACGATTTTTCATTATATAACAATCTATAGTGAATTTTTAGGCTACCGCGATAATGCGAAAACAATCGATGGTTGCGGAATTTAGAAAAAAGTCAATACTATCGATAGGTTTTCCAGTTTATGAGCCCTCAAACTTGGCTTATTATTTCAATTCTTCTTTTTATATAAAACGATAATTCAAAAGTTTCCGAATTTTGAATAATTAAGAGAAAATTAACAAAAGTACTTGATTTAAGTAAAGGGAAAAGAAAACGTTAAGTTCACAAAAATTAAATTTGTTTAAGGACGGCAGGAAAAGGTTTTAAAATGTATTAATCGACAAATTAGGCGTGTGAAACGAATCATTTTAACAGAGCTTTAACGTTGTAATGAGAATCTTAAAGTTTAAAGATTATATCGATAACAGAGTAATCGATAAACTGCGGATGAACCTTGATGCTATATTTCATATCATATTTCATAATTTCAAGTAAAATTTAGAATAGTGCTATACATTTTACACTTTCCGGTACACTGTGCGGCGGAAATGGTAATAGTTTCCGATTTGAGGTAGATGGGGCTAAGCGGGTGGGCGGTCGGGTGTGGTAATATCCAGCGCATTAGTGGCCTGCTTTCAAATCCATGCTCTGGCATTAATTTATCCAGTTTTCCAGATTCTACTCCCAAAACTGTTTGGCTTGTTGCATATTTGAAGTGGTTTTTGATGTCGTCCCTTTGGGTTTGCTTTGCAAAGGGGTAAGGATGTGGGAGTGTCTGTGTGTGTGTTTTGTGTGTGTAGGAATTTTGTTGTGGCGTCAACTCTTGTTACCTGCACGTAAACAGCTGAAAGCTGATTGTGAAACGTGCGGCTAAAATAATAACAACTGCGATTGGTTTGCCAAATTGCTATTTATTAAAAATCAATGTTGCCAGCAACAAAATCAGCAATTTAACCAGCCTCAGAGCAGCATGCAGCGTGCGGCATGTGGCATGTGGCATGTGGTAATGGCGGCAACTCTGTCTGCGTCTGTGTCTCTTCCAATCGGCTGACGTCTACGGTCCCCATGGTTGAGCCCCAGGGCCGCACTGCGGTCGGTGTTTCTGCCATGCTCCAATAACTGTTGTAGCAACACTCCCACACTCCCCCCCCCCCGCCCAAACAGACACACACACACACGCAGACACCCACACAGTTGCCTACCAGCACGGCACATATGCCAGCGGGGTTGGGGGTTGGGGCTGGGGTCCGGCATCTGGTCAGCCAGGCGACATTTCCGGGTAGTTTGAAGTAATTGCTTTGCAAGCTGTTGCCAACGTCGCCTGGACATTGGCGCAAGGATGGCGCAAGGATGCCGCAGTCTGTTGCACAGTTCAAGCGACTGCTGTTTGGTTGAAAGGGTGGCGGGGCGGAGGTGAGGGGGACGGCTGTGTAGTGGTCAGCTTAGCCAGCAAGCGGCTTAAGTTGGGCATTTTACCAAACGACAGCAACAGCGGCGGCGGCCCACGCGGCGTATGAGAAATTTGTCAAGTAACTGCGTCCGGAAGCAAATTTTGGCAGTTTTGGAGCAGCTTGCAGTTTATGCGAGGGTTGCTTGTAAAGTAACTAAGCGCTCAAGTATTTGAATGCCATCTTTTCAGCCTTTCAAGTCACAAAACGTCAGGACTAAACGCGGAAAGTTTTGTTTGGAAAATGTTCTTCCTAGATTTCCAAGCCCCATAACTTTGTCAAGACTGAATTGATTTTCATGAGGAATGTCGTTTTGGTCGTGCATTTTTATCTTAATTGATTTGACATTTAAAATTTACTTACATATATCGAACAAGAATTTTTTTTTGACTTGTGTCCCTAATTTCAATGTAAATATTCTTCCTAGATTTCGGATTCCCATAACCTTGTTAAAACTTAACCGATTTCCATTCGAAATGTCTTTTTGATCATGGATTTTCATCTAGATTGATTTGGCATCTAAACTTAATTCGTGTACGAGAACTGTTTTCTCGGATATTTTTTTTGAGAATAACTTATTTAAAAAATTGATTATCTCCGGTTTTCATCCTTAATCTTTGGCGGATGTACAACTTTTCATAAAACGATATTGTAGAGCTCTACCTTGGGGTAGTTCATTTTGGATTCTTTTTCTTCTTCTGTCACATCTATGTTTAATTATTTTATGCAAAAAATGGGTGTTTCAAAGCTTTTGGAATTTATCGTCCTGCCTCCTTGAATATTTTGCACATCCGAAAATGTATAAATTTTTACGTGACTTTGGGTGCAATTTTTTGAACCTTTGTTCGCTGCAGTTGTCACAACTCGACGGGAGGTACAAGCAGGGAGTTTTCTCTTCAGATTTCCCATTTTTTTTGTTTTGTTTTTCCGACAGTGAGTTGTCGGTAGAGCGGAGTTAGCAGGCAGCTCGACCGTTAGCCCTGTTGGCCCCGTTGGCCAACACATGGCGTGTGTATCCGTAGCGGCATCCGTAAACATATCCGGCTCCGGATTTGCATTGCGAGTCTCGCGTTTTGCATATTAACTAAGTGAAGCATTTCGTTGACAACTTTTCAAACATTTGTGCGTCCTGTGCAAATATTTACCTACATGTAGACAAATACACACACACTTTGCCAGCAGGAGGTTCCTTTTTGGGGCTTTTGTCGCCTCAAGACGTTTTGAATTGAAATTTAAATTCGATACAAAGCGTTCGGGAATGGGCAAAGGGGGAAAAGGACCTTCGGCCTTCGTATCCTTTTGACCGTATCGCTTAACATTTTCATTTTCTATCAGTCGATTTCTTTTTTTTTTATTTATCACGCTGCAACATTTCAAAGACAAATTTTCCACAGCCCAGTCAAATGAGCCAAGGCCAATAAGTCCCCACCATGGTCCCCACCTAGCATCCTTGCTTGGCGGCCCCTTTTGCATAGTCTATCCTGCCAGGATTTGTGCAAAATAGCTAACAGAAAAAATATGTGTTTCAGGCATACATATTTATTAAATATTGAATGTTTTCCTTTGCCAGCTGCCTGCAGGCGAAACGTTTCCATTTTTTTTCCCTATTTTTGTTTCCTTTTGGTCCTTTGTGCCGCTGGCAAGGAGCACCCTTCAAGCTACCCAGAGACTGCAGCCCCATGGGAAGCTTCCTGGCTGGCTTGGGGTTAATATTTGAATATATATGCAGATGATAATGCTGATGTTGATCAATTTGTTTCCAAAATGGCAACCATCATGGAGCATTAAAGAAACATTTAACCAAGGGAAAGGACATTTATATGATGTCAATGTATCTATAAAGGGTCTCTCAATAAGCATACGATGATGCCAGTAGCTTGGTAATAACTATAAACACTCCTATAGAATGGGACTCTTTACTTTCTCAAGTATTAGCACAAAGCTCAGCTATTTACAGGGGAAGACCACATCAAAATATGAAATGCAGACATGTTCTTATTGCCAAGTACTTTTTATACTCTGTTCCCGAAGGGAAAAAGAGTATATTGAGCTTGTGAAATGTCCGTCTGTCCGTTTGTCCGTATGAACGCAATCCACACCCTTGAAGCCAGAGCAACCCAACTTGGAACATATGTTGGTGTATACCCTCAATTTATGAAGTGTCGAGATCGCCCTTTGATTACCCTAGGAAAACTTTTCGGATTGAAAATTTCAACTCTTTTAAAGATAGTCGGATAATCTTTGAGCTTAAATGTAAATGGGAACAGGACTGTTTAATAGAAAATCTATAAACAAACCCTGTACGGAATTTCACTATCAAAAGCATATTTTTGGACAAAATAGAACCTTAGTTTCTGTGGACTAGTTTCAAAAGAAGAATTCAGAATTCATAATTCAGAAAATAGTAGTACTATATCATTGTCATATAATCGTTGCTTAGCTCAAGGCCCTGCCAGCCATTGCTGATACACAATTATCATATAGTTTCAAGCATATGATTAGTTTTTAAATAAGTAAATAAATCATAGCTTGTTTAAACATGTCATAGCCAGTTTTATTTTTAAACAATTATTGTTTTTTTTTTTAATTTTTATTCTGATTGTTTATACTCGAGTATTATAAGCGTTCCGTTTCGATGAGTCATGCTATGAGAGAGTTATGGCTTAACGTCCCCAGAACTCGATGGTTGAGTTAACACCCTGGCTAACCAAGCCCTTCAGGTTGATTTGGGCAAAACGAAAACCGGGGCCGCCGGACCACAGCTTGGGGGTGGCTCCGGAGTTGTTGCGGAAGTTATCGATCACATTGATGAACGTAATGTTATTGGGATAGGCGGCGCCCTGCAGTTGATAGAAAAGTTATATAGGATGAGTTGCATTCTAAGGTTAGTAAGGGGCTTGAAAGCGACTTACTGGACGGGGGAAGTCCACATTTATGTTCCAGTAGTTGTTCTTCTGTGGTGCACGCACCTCCGTCGAGCGGGAGAGCAGGAAGTCATTGCCGGTTCTCTTGCCCCAGTGGTCGCTATAAGCCTGGCTGGCAACGAGCACGGCCAGAAGGAGAACGCAGCTGTACAGGAATTTCATTGTGAATACTTGAAGACGCTTGAATTGATAGTGTGCCAGTTCTGGAACGATCGTACCTTTATATAGGAAAATCACAGACCAGCAATCGCATGAGCAACCTTGTTTACAAACGAGTGCTTTTTAATTAACTTTCCGTGGCTGCAGGTACTTTTTTGCCAGCTTATCGTAGAAAGCGTTTACCAGGTGAGACCGCCACCCCCTCCCCTTTCACCTGCCACCATCTACTCCTATGCAGAGTTCCGTATACTAATCAGTTGGCTTGATAAGCGGAGGAATCGTTATTATGTATAATATATTATATCTTCAATTCAGTTGACTCACGGCACTCGAGTAGACATGTGTCCGTTATGGCTGGGGCCTCTCCAAATTAAAATCAGAGTGCTTAAATTATAAAGAATATTCTTTTTTTAGCTGGTATCAAATTCGTGGAAGCTGCTTGGCCCATAATCGCTGCGATGACCGTACAATTTTCTTATCAACCTAATGTTTCCGGGAATTTTTTCCTGGAGGTATAATAATAATAAATAATTCTAAAGAAAATATATTTGGAACTGGGCGCAAAATTAGGGATTCTCTTGAGCTGCCACTTAGCAAACTTCATAAAGACTTTTACGGGGAGAATTTTAGAATACCAAAATTCGAAACATTTATTTGTCCAAGTCTTCCCAGTGGAAATTAATTTAAAGATTGTTTCTTTGAATTCGGAACTGAATCAAGGGCAGCTTCTACTTCTACTTATTCATCGATTATTCATCAATCAATTACTTAAGAGGCTGAAGTATGATTAACATCATGTCCGACTCTATGAGCCATCCAAACTCAAAGACTTTAAGAGCTATGAACATTAAATTTGGTATGCAGCTTCTTGAATATAAAACCGATAAGATTTGTTTATATTTTTTGCTCATTCCGTCTTCAGACATGTAAAAATAATATATTTTGAACTGTTCATATCGTTATCAGCGGTCGTGTGTAATTAATTATAGTACGTGTGATATGTTAATCAATAAAGAACGATGACTTTTGCAGTATTTGCACTGATTATTTAACCTGCTTAAATGTGGGTACATTTTATAGGGTGCTTAAGGGTGAAAAGTAGATTTTTAAAGAATATGGCATGTGATATTTGTGGTCTTCAAGCGGAACTTAAAGTAGTGTAGAATAAAAAGTTGAAACGGTGTAATAAAACTATATTTTTAAGCCCTGTACACAGAAAATGGTTTAAGAGGTATTAAAAGTGTTCAAATGTTTGTAACAGGCAGAAGCTTAAAAGCACTTTATGCCATACAAAATATTGTTATGAATAATGTTAATCTTGTAACAAAACTGTGGCTTTTAAGTGTAAAACTAGAAATACAATTCTTAAATAAATAGACTTTAAATTTGCAACCGCATTGAATATATCAACTAGAAGGTCATTCACACTGGCACTTGCTGAAACTCGTATGAAATGCATATTGCATATTGATTGCTGGCATTTGGGAAAACAATAAATTTGCGAGCTTGTGGATTGCAAGGCTGCAAGGCATTTTAGCCACAAACTAACAGTAACTAATGATTGCTTTGGGGCTATCATCGTCATTTGTGGAATTTGTTTAATTATGCTGAAAGTTTTGTGGGTTCATTAAAATGCTGATGACTAATATTTCAAATAGCTATCTGAGCAATGTCTGTTTGCTTTGGCAATTGAGTTGACTGAAGTTGCTGAAATATCTGTGTGTGTCTATCTGAGATATGCAGCATTTACCGCCCGGGGCGCCCCAAAATGAGGTCTTCAGCTCCACTCCCACTCTCCTGCTTATCTGTAGCTGCTGAATGAAGTGACTCTCGGGCTGGTTGACTGCATATTTATTGCAAATTACAAAACCCAAGCTACTTGGCTTGAAATAAAATCTCATTACTTGCAGCGCACGCTCCTGATAAGGGTGGACAGGGACAGGGACAGGGACAGGGACAGGGACAGGGACAGGGAGTTGTCCTGCGTGCCTCCCTGGCTTCTGCTCCCAATTGCAGTTCAGCAGACATATTTGTCACTTATGAAAGGGATCATTTGCCACGCTTGCCAGCGACAACGTCACAACAGACACAACAGAGGCAGGGAGTTCGGGAGGTGCTCTGGGATTTGAACAAAGGAAAAATGCCTGCGGACGCTGAAAAAATAGGGGTAGGAGAGTGCAGGGGTAACGCAATTGCAGTAGACTGTCGGCATTTTTATGCAAAACTTGTTAATCACATTTTATTGACACATTCGACGGGGAAACTGAAGGGGGGCTTGAGCCGTCACTCGGGGGAATCGATTTCCATTTTTAAATTGGCCAAATTAAGGGCGGCTTGCGTCCGGCTCGGCCCCCCTTGCTGCTGTTGCTGCAATCGTCGCCTGATAAGCAATTTGCAGCTGGCAAGTACCCTCATTGGGCACACACACACAACCACCCACACACACTCACCCACACACACCCACACACATGTTAAACGAGAGTCGACAATTGCCAAATTTAAAAGCAATAAACGTACGAGCAAATTTCTGGGTTTATGCCTCGTTCTTTATTTTTTAACTGTTTGACAAGCAGGGGGGCGACGACGACGCGTGCCACAGTTCACCCTCCACAAAATGTCCAGCTGTGAGTTTGAGTCTGACTGGCATTCCGGTGCTGGCTGTGCCATTTGCCGCATTCACATGCAAACGCTTCCCTTTCATTTGAGCTTTCAATGCCAATTGGAGCGCACCCCTAGGAGAAAATTCACCCGCCATCCTGCACCCCGTCCATTACAGGGTAGAGTTCAAAATGCGCTTTGGAAAAATGTCAAGTGCGGAATGTGCACTTTTGACAGTTTCAGTTCATTCGCCAGTCACTCACAGTCGTACTCACACACACACACTCACACTCACTTAGAAGGGGCTGCCCTTCGTCTGGCGAACCCTGACAATCCAGTCTTTAACCCTTAAACATCCCTCACACACTCACACACATATTGCCTTCCAGACACGTAGCCATAATAAAACTTGCAGCCTGCTCAAAAACAAAACATTGCAAAGAATGTGATTATCGCAGCTGTTTGACTGACAGATACCCTGTAATTAGCCCGTTCACAACACAAGTTGACTGTACCTAATGACTATCGATACTTGGGTTAAGAGTGCTCAGCGGAGTTGTCAAACTTGCGATAGCACCCTCTTCGGTAGAGCAGCTTCAATAGTTTTCATTACTATCAACAATTGTCTTTAATAGTTCTTAATAAACTAACAACACACATTGTTAAATAGATAAACTATCGATAATATGCATAGTGCTATCGGTTTTCAACGATTTTTTGTTGTATTGTTACCAGACTAAAATGCATCTTCCGATCTTAACTGGGTAGATTTCTATATTTAAATCGTAGTTATTATTAAAAGTACAAAATAAGGCTACAATAAATAAAACCTGGAGATTCAATATACATGTAGTTTTCAAGGACCTTAAGTCTGAAATATCAAAGTCTTTGCCTTGAACTATTTAAGTCATTATTGAACTTATTAGCTTTTCTCTCAGAGTATAGCTCTCCAATAGGGTTGTCTAACTATCGAAAGTATTGAAAACATAGCTGTTAATACTCGCTGGTTTTCTCTAATCAATTTGGTTTATCGATATAATCGATAGGTTGACATCTCTAGTAGTTAGTGGGCTATTATATTTGTAAATTAAGACTAGAGCTGCCGATTGTTATCGATACTTTTAGAAATACAGATAAGAGTTGCTAGGGAAGTCTGAGGTTCTGGATGTTACAAAGGCAACTGTTGCTCAATTTGGAAATACCCGCTTCGGAGTTGGCCTACAGGGTATAATAAACAAAATCAAATATTAGAAAACCGAAGGGCAACAGCTATTCTCATTCTCAGCGTGTGTTTTTTATGTTTTTAATGTGTTTCTTTTTGTTGCCGCATTTTTGCTGTTGCCAGTTGGGGCGGCAGCGAGGGATGCCCCCCCCCCCATTGGAATTAGTTGCTGCTGCTAACAAAATAACAGTAAAAAACTTAATGCGACAACAAACGGCAACAAAGCGAAGCAACGACAACCGGAAGCAGCAGCAGCAGCAGCAGCAGCGGCAGAGGGCGAGGCAGAGCAATAGTCTAGAAAATAAGCAACAAAAAGAAGCATTCAAAGCGCTTTTTGTTGCTGCCTCTTGGCAAAGCTCAAAGCAGCACAAAGTTGCCACCAACAGTGGCCATTGTTGCAGCATTTTGTTGTTGCTGTTGCTGTTGTTGTTGTTGTTAATTGCTGACTTAATGGCGCTTTAATTAAATCGCAACACTGCAGGCGCTCTTAAACCAAAACGCCCCACAGTTAAATGTACATGGGAAATGCAAAACGCTATACTTTATACATGTGTGCACTTCCCCTTAGATTTGTTAACACCCCCTGCTGTTAGAGCGCCCCCTTGCTTAACAATTTGAAAAGTTATAAACTGTTTTCGCCATCAACTCGTGCCAAAAGTTGCAATTGTTATCAATAACAGCAAATAAATTTACGCTGACCGCAGACAAAGTATAATACTTTTGCGGTCTTGTCAGCTGATAAGTTTGTATTGTTGTTGCTGTTGCAAGTGATTCATTTGGTGGCAGCCCCAAAGCTATGCAACACTTTTCTGCAGCTTGACTCGATTTTGATCTTTCAGCCAGCATTTGAGGCTGCCCCGCATGTCTGTGTATTGTCTGGCTCGCAATTGTAGTTTAATTGCCATCGATTCGATTCGATTCGACTTGAGTTATTGTTATTGTTATCCTTGCGAGATGCGCACTCCAAATTTGGCGTAAAATTGCAATTAACGCGGGCACAAAGCAACCACAAACTGACTGTTGACTCCCATTTATATCCTGTATCCTGAAGGGTATACTGAAGTTGTGGATAAGTGTCTAGCAGACAGAAGCAGGCTTCGTTGAACTTAAAAAATAAATACATATGTTCTTAACCAGCAAGGACAGTCATCTCTGACTGTATGACCTCATCGATCTCAGAGACTACAAGAGATAGAGTCATCAAATTTGGTATGTGTGCTCTCTAATAATTAATACATACATTTACATTTTTGGCAACTCCTCTGCTGTCTCCCAATTGGGGAAAAACGCATTCTTGATTTTTCGCGCATTTATATATTAGCTTGTCATCGCTGCAGCCTAAATTCGACCTTCAAATGTAAACACATAAATGTACATAAAATGTACAATACAATGTTCTCAATCAGCAAAAACAGTCGAATAGTAGCCAAGGTTATCTGTATGACCTTATCGATCTCAGAGGCCAACAGAGCTAGAGTCATCAAATTTGGTATGTGTGCACTCTAATACTTTACATATATCAAACTTACTTTATAGTTTTTGTTAACTTCTCCGCTGTCTCCCAAATGAGGAAAATTGCAGACTTGATTTCATATCCATTTATATTTTACCTTCTCATCTCTTCAGCCAAAATTCGACCTTCAAATGTAAATACATATGTTCCTAATCAGCAAAATCAGTCGAATCTTAGCCATGTTTATCTGTATGACCTCATCGATCTCAGAGACTACAGGAGCTAGAGTCATCAAATTTGGTATGTGTGCTCTCCAATACTTAACACATGTCAAAATAACTTTATAGTTTTCGGCAACTTCTCCCAAATAAGGAAAAGTGCAGTCTTGACTTTTGGTGCATTTCTATTTTTGCTTTTCATCTCTGTATCTTAAATTAGAATTAGATTTGTTTTGGATGTCCCTTTCTATTGCGAGTCTGGCTATTTTTTAGATCAAAATGTTTCGGAAAAGGATATAATTTTACAACTCACGTTTGAAGAAAGTTATTAAAAATTTGTGGTTCATCTGTAGAAAAAAACATACACACACATGCCGTTGAAAATATGTTAAATTGTGTTTTTTGTATACTCCTATAATATTTACGTTTAATCAAATGGAAAAACTGCTGCAATAACTGAAACTGTAATAATAATATTGTATCATAGCTCAGGCGAGCTGGCCCCTTGTGAACTCTATATGTGTATATACACAGATATATATGCATATCTCTGCAAATCTGTGCATGTCTGTGCACGCTTATATCGCTCTCAAATTGCAGTCAACATAGTCTCTATTGGGCATTTGTTTTTCTTATTGCAACGCATGGAAATGTATTTATTTTGTGGTTGCAAGCTTTACAGTTCGCAATCAACGGCATGCTATAAAATATATATACATCATTTTAATTAAAGTCGCAAAGAGTGTAAAAAAAGGACACACACACACACACAAGGCCATTTATAGCCACAAAATTCATTATAGTATTCAGAGCGTTCCACAATTTGTTTAATTAACATTTCAAAACAATTGCATAAACAACAGATTGCACATAAAACGACAACAAAAAAAAACATGAATTTTATTGTATTAAATTTGCCACAAAAATGAAAACAAATTTGCTAGTTTATTTTGATACCAGCTTTATTAAAATTTTTAGATCAACTGTAGATATTAATTAAACACAACATGGCAATCGATATTGCAATATCCGCAAATCATTAAAAGTTCATCAATTATAACGGCTCGTAAATGATTTACAATCGTTTTGCATACTTCATGTTCAATTTTGGTAGCTGCCAATCAAATGCAAACCGTTGCGATAAGCTCATAATTAGATTTGAATGTGCAGGGGGCATGCAGATTTCATTAGCATGCACCACGGGGCGTATGTGTGATGCCAGAGCGCATGGATTACTTTAAACTGCCATAAGTCTATGAAAAATCAATAAATTATTGTGTGACATGGCATTTGAAATTTGTTTTATCTACTCTTTGCACCATCTCAAATTTCAGCAAATTTCTACACTCAGAAAAATTAATGTTCTAGAAATAATCCATAAAGAATTTATATTTTGTGGGAACGAGTTCTTAAACTCTGAAAGAGTAGTCTTGAAAATTATATTCTCTTTGCTTTTTAGAAAGTAATTTCTACATTTCTACAATACATAAAAAATCATATATTTCTGTATTTGAAATTGGTTTTATCCGCTCTTTGCAGCATCTTAAGTTTAAGCAATTTCTACACTCAGAAAAATGAATGTTCTAGAATTTAGAAAATCGTGCTAAAGTAAAAATTGCTCTAAAATCCAGAAATAATTTATATTTTGCGGGAATGAGTTCTTAAAGTTAGAAAAAGTAGCCTTGAAACTTATATTTTGTTTGCTTTTTAAAAAGTAATTTCTACATTTATACAATCCATAAAAGTCCGTAAAAATAAGGAAAGTATATATGTACATATATCTGTATTTAAAACTGCTTTTATCCACAGTTTGCAGCATCTAAAGTTTAAGCAATTTCTACACTTAGAAAAATAAATATTCTAGAATTAAAAAACCCGGTTTATTAAAAATCGCCCTAAAATCCAAATCCAAAAATCAAAAATGACTTCAATTAAATAAAAGTTGCTTTGAAAATGATATTTCTGCTTTTTAAAAAGTAATTTCAACATTAATTAAACACTCATTGAAACATTTTTATAAATTTTTTAAAGATCTATTAAAGTCTGGTAAAAAAACAAACAAAAAATAAAATAAATAAAGAACATTCTGCTTTATATAAAGAAATGATTGTTTTACTTTTTAAAAAGAAAAGCCATGTTATTTAAAAATACATTTTCTGAAAAATAAAACCTACAATCGGGCATTTACTTTTCTGAGTGTATCTATTAGTCTCTGTTTAACTTGCACATAACACATACGAGCTGTTTGCCCCATCAGTTGTCCATTTATTTTTGTGGCACACAGTCCTTGGCCCTTGTCGAGGACTCTAAATGCACACACGTCATTAGTGTCGACAATTATGAGAGCGCATAAAAACCCGTTAAGCATGCAGCTTCCGAGCAGCCATTGTTGGGGCGTGGGTCAGCTGCGGATGCTGATGCTCTCATATGTGGCACTTGATTTTGGACACGCACGGCAAACAGCTCCGACGGCATTCCACGCCCAACACCAAAGTCCTTTGGTCAACTATGCGATGTGCCCATTTTTGCCAGCTCAGCGAACAAACACACACAACGTGGCACTTTTTATTTTGCCACTTGCCACTCAACAAAGTGCTGCCGTTATGAAAACGAAAAGCGAATGTCCTCTGACTAGCACAAAAACCAAAAAAAAAAAACAAAACACACAAAAAGTATAAAGGAAAAAACGAAAAACTGACAGTGATTTTGTAATTAGAGCGTAGCCAGTGGGGCATGAGGCTGTAAATGCGCTCAGTTCAGAATTTGACACGCACAGCAAATATTCCCTTGAAAGGACACAGTGGAATCTAACGGAGGTGCAGCGCATAGCCCTATTGTTCAGCTCCAGTCGTTACAAGCATGCCAGACGCACATCTCACGGCAGGGAAGTTGGCATGCTTGGTAAAATTTAGTATGACAAGAAGTTAGGCTAGCATGGTTACTCTAATTGCTTTACACTTTATCAGCAGAGTTCTTTGAAGCACTGACATTTCTCTGTTTCCATAAAGAAATCTGTCAAATTGGTCTCAGTCTTCATATATGCCAGCAGTACTGCTCATAGAAGGGAATATTTCATGATTTGTAATATTTAATATGACAAAGCATGGTTATTTTTATGTGTTACCCTAATTGATTTACACTTTATAAATAGAGTAACTATCATTCCTCATAAGCACAGAAATCGGACATATTTCCGTCGCTTCAGTTTTCATGCATGCCAGAAATACTGCTCCAAGAAGAAAAGATTGCATGACTTGTTACACTTGGCTTAATTGCTTAAAATTTTATATACAGAATCCTTCAAGGAACTGGCAGTCCTGTTTTAATACAGAAATTTGACTGCGTTAACTCAGTCTTCATATCAAGGGATAATAGAAGGGAAGATTGCATGACTTGTGGTATTTGGTATGATGATTATTCTGTTGTAGTTTTGTACTTTAGAAACAGAATCCCTCAAGTAACTGGCATTCCTCAAGTATTCTCCTTAAACACAGAAATTTGACATGTATCCGCCGCTTCATTTTTCACGCATGCCAGAAGTACTGCCCCAAGAAGAAAACTTTGCATGACTTGTAAAACTTGTGACAAAGCTCGGCTGGCATGGTTACCCCAGTGGTTTTGTACTTTAAAAAGATAAATTGTCTAGGATAAGATCCCTTACTTTATAACGAAGTTCCACACTGCTTCGCCAGTTCCTACTGGGTAGCTGAGTACGTGCCGCGGCATGCACAGAACGCATAGGACGCGTAAGCCAGGACAGGCCAATCAGGGTATGAACCAACTGACAATTAACTGAGCTGGCAGCTGACTGCAGTCCACGTCCTGTCAGGATGCTTGGAGTATCCTGCAACAGTTGCAACTGTGTGATAGTACTTACTTAGAAGTTTGCAGCCACTAAAAACAGAACCTATTGATACATGAACAGAGTGAGATAATAAAAGAGCTTTGTGTTTTTTGTTGATGATTCAAAAGGAACATTTATTTAATTTGCTTTTGTTTTTGTTGTTTGTTTTGTTGTTGTTTGTTGTTGTTGTTCATTTAGTTTGTTGTTGTCCTTAGCACAAAAATTGAATTTCTGTTCTTTGCTTCAGCCACCACCCACAGAGTCAGTTCCCAACAAAAAACTGTCGCACAGATGATACTACGGTTGGTGTGTGTGTGTTGTTGTGTGAGTGTGTGTTGTGGGGTGTGGGGTGTGGTGTGTGGTGTGTGGGGTATTTTTAGCAAATATTTATCAATACACATACATATATACTAGGGTACATATAGCTTAAGTTAGACAGAGACAGTGAATACATCTATATAAAATTGGGTAGTGTTAAAGAGTGAGACGTTGAGAATCTGAATGATAATTTTTGTTAGTTTTGTTTTCTTTGATTGCTGTGTGTGTGAGGGTGTGTCTGTGTGTGTGTGTTTGGGTGTGTGTATGTGTGTGTAGCTTGTTATTGAGTTGTCTTAAAAATACACAGAGAAAACCTAGTTTATGCATGTATTAGTATTAGTCATTTATCTTTTCAGTTTTTGTATTTTCTTTTGGTATTTGCAGCAATATTCCTTAAGGATTTGCTTTTAGATTTAAGTTCACAATTTGATGACAAAATATACATAGATACATACATACATTCAGGATACATACAAGTACAAGTTAAGATCTATATAAACATGAAACACATTCAGTTAGTTATAGTTGGTTGTGCTGTGTGTGTGTGTCGTGTGTCTGTGTATGTGTGTGTGTGCCAATTATCATTAACTATTTAAAACGCTTTTACACTTAGGTATGCAAAGTTAAGGGACTTGAATCGAGTGTTTATCTTCATCTGTTCCGAGACACCATTCAGCTGAGATTTATTTACTAGTTTTAGTCATTTTGTTTTAGTGAGTACTCGTATTTGTTTAAAACGCATTAGTAACATTCATATTCATATTCATATTCATATTCATATTCATCAGTGTTTCTTGAGCTTGAGCTGGCTGTATTTTTGTGTCTATGCTTAAAAGTAAAACATATATATATCAATGTAGCTTACATAGCTAGACGAATAAGCAGTCGTTAGTATTTCGAAGAATGACTATTTTTCTTTACTTAGTTTTTGTTTTGTATTACTATTTCGCACTCGATGTGCATTCGATTTATTGCACTTTAAGAATTGTTAATCTTATGTTGTATTGTTGAAGTTGTGGTTTGATTTTTAGTTTTTGCTTGCATGAGTTATAAGCAACTTTCAGTTGCTTTTTGCTAACAGAAATGCAAATAAGTAATAAATGCGACTAGAAACGGAAATAAAATCAGAAATGGAAACTATTCAAGCAATTTAAACTAAACTAAGGCATAAATAACAACAATAATATCTTTATTTAAGCTGGAAACAGGACGAGCAGTCGTAAATTAATGAAATACAACAGAAACTGAGCACATAGAAAGTGTGATCTTTAAAAGATGTGTACACTGAGCGAAATCAACGGTCGGGAAAAGTATTTGGAAGCTTTTCGTGGGCCAGCAGCTTTGAAAGCACATGAAAGCTCTAAACAAAATTAATTGAATTGCTTAAAGCTCCAAGCTTGTCACAACTGCAGCTCACAAAATTCGTATTAAAACTATCGTAGATTTCTCTTGATTCAGACAGGCTGAGTTAGTTGAAGAACTTGTCAGTGTTATAACTAAATTAGTGTGAAATTTATTGCAGTTTCTGTGTGTGTATTTGCGAGTGTGCGTGTGTGTGTGTGTGTGTGCGTTGTGTGAGAATTCAATTAAGTTTTAGTGCGCTCCAAGTCATGGAAGTAATTTGCACATAACTTTTAAGTTTAGCTCGTGACAATGACAATTGAGTTGGATTTGCGTTTTATTTAACATTTGCTTCATTGTGTCTGTCGTTTAACCTGATTCGGATTCTGATTTGAACTTCAGCTCTGACTAACAAAATGTCAAATTGTTGTCTTATAAATACTTTAAGTACTGTATGTGTTAATAATAATATGTAATACTTGTAATAAAAAAATGCTCGTTGGTAAATAAATAAATACGTATATCGTATCGATAACAATTGAGGACAACATTTGAGAACAAAAGATTCCTTATTTTGTTGTCGCTTCATTCCAACCTCCCTTTATCTCTCCCCCTCTCTCTCTCTCTCTCTCTCTCTCTCTCTCTGTCTGTCACACTAACTATCTCTCTATTTGGATACACATTCAATAAAATATGCATTCTTAATATTTCACAATCATTTATCTTTTATTTGTTTGTATTTGCATACCGCAATCTGAAGTGTGCACACATACACATATACATATAAATATGTGTGTACTTATGTGTATTCAATTTCTAGCTACTTAAATGCTCAACTGTACTTACTGACATGTGCTCCAGAAAAGGTTTTCGCCTCAGTTCAAATTCAAGCCAAGTTATTGAAACTAGTGTTGTAGGTTGAAGTTCATTTGAATGAATAAGTTCAATAGTAGTTCCATTTATGCTGAACGAATTAATCGTTCGTTTAGTTTCATCATTCGTTAAGTTCGTTCGTTCGTTTAGTTTCTTCATTCGTTAAGTTCGTTCGTTTGTTTAGCTTGTTCGTTTGCTTACTTGAGCTTCTTTGAGTCATTTTATCCTTCATTTTGTTTCATCTGAACTCATTTTCGTTTCTACAATTCGATTAAAAGATCAAAGCAAACGGACGAACTAGATGAGGCGACAATCAGGTTCAAGCAGTTCAAAATAACTTATTCAGAACCATTTATTTCAGCTCTAATTAAAATTAGCTTTAATTTTTATTTATTTTTGATTTTTACCAGTTTGAACTGGATCTTCAGAGCTCAATTGGGTACATTTCTTGATTTAAATAACCTGCTGTAAAAATGTTTAATTGTTTTTGCGTGAATTTTGAGGCGAAAACGTTTCTGGGAACACTTGCAACTGCAACTGTCTCTGCTTGCAACTCTGTGCTTTTGTTGTTTACGTATAGTATTTGAAGTGCAATTGTTTGCAACTGTTGTTAATTTAATTGGTTTTTGTGTCACTTAAACGCCTTAATACTTACTTAGACGATACTCGTTATGTACATTCAAAGGTTACACACAAGAAATCTAACAGGTAATTCACATAAAATCTCACATTTTAAATGTAAAAGTTTTCAATTAATTTAACTTAGTTACTCGCATGCATTCAGTTATAATCCACACTCCAGACTCCGTCTCGTCCCCTTCAATGCTTACCCTGCAGTGCTTTCAGTCAATTGATCCTTTCTCTTAGATATACATGCCCAGATCCACGTGAAAGTCCTGCAGATAGGACAGCAGCTGGGAGGGCGTGGGTCGCTGCTTTGGCTCACAGTGCCAGCAGCAGTTCATGACAGTGAAGCTGTAACCGGAAGGGGGGATTGAAGGGTTGTCTTTGGGTTGGACTCAGTTATACTTACAATTCATCCGGGCAATTGACGGGCTGCTCCAGACGGTAGCCGGCAGCCAAGTAATTGGTAAGCTCAAATATGTCCACCTCCTCGTGTGGCATCTGGGCCAGTGTGACCAGCTCCCAGTAGAGCACGCCCAAAGACCAGACATCGCCCTGCGTGTTGTAGACCTTCTTCTGCAGCGACTCCAGAGATAGCCACTTCAGTGGCCGGTTCTCATTATCGCCCAGACAGTCATAGTCATCCGGAAAGAGATCTCGAGAGAGTGCGCTATCGCAAATCTTCACATAGGCCTCCTCATCCAGGCTGCAATAAGGGAAAAGCAATTGTTGCAGGAGGACGATGGATTTGGAATAAACTATTAAATCCCGTTCTCGCTCATCCTCAAAAATGTATTCTTCCCCGAACTTATAGTTCTTGCGATTTGCCCAAACTATCCCGTGATTTCCGATTTTCTTCCGAAATCCTTATAGTATGAACCATTTGATTGTTGTGATTTGATCCCGCCCTCCCTAATAATGTTTTCGGGAAAGGGGAGAATCCCGTGTAGGGAGAAGTAGATTCCCGCGGAGGGACATTCCCCTTACCCTCGCCCAATCCTTGTACTTACTAGCAATTTCGGGTGGCCAGATCCTTGTGCACAATGCCCAGTGAGTGCAAATATGCCAAAGCCTTGGTAATGTGCAGTCCAAACTCTACCAGTTGTCGGGTGCTCAGCGCTGTGCTAGACTCCCGCGACTTTTGCAAATAGCTACATACGGACATAAAAAACTGAATTAGTTTCCCGTGCATAGTTGCCATCATAACGAAACTCACATCTTTAGATTGCCCTTGGACGGATAGGGATAAGCTATCTCTGGTGGACCGGGTAGCTCTGTGTTGGCCAGCAATGGCGCTAGGATGTGTTGATGACTGACGCCAATCAGCAGAGAGGCATCCTGCAGGAGGCAGGCCACCTGGGTGAGGGAGGCGCCATCGATGACCGTCTTGACCAGCGCATCGCAGGTCTCGCCCAGTTTGCCCGCATAGATGCGACCGAAGGTGCCCTCCTTGATTAGCTGCTCGTAGTTGAGTGCGCCTGGCTGAACGCTGGGTATGCGTCGCAAACGCTCCTTGGTCTTGTCACCGTGTCCATGGCTAGCCAGAGTGATGGTACTGCCGGTGGCAATGCCCCCAAAGAGGCTGCCACTGCCATTTCCACGGCTGCTCTTTGGTGTCGACATGCTGCAGGCCTGGGGGAAGAAAAACAGTACGGGTTTCCTTGTAAGCTTAAAGTTTCTTTACGGGCTCGTAGATGATATCCTGTAAGTTTAACAAGCCACCAAGTATAGAACAAACAATCCGATTTTTGCATCACTAACATTGATACTGGAAGAAAGGGGAAAACTTAGATGTCGGCTTTCTGGGGTGCCCTTACAAGATAGGACGATTACCATCGTATAATTACTGTCCTTCTCTTACTGCACAGCTGATACTCTCTCATCCTAATAAGTTTTGTTGGTGTGGTGAGTGGGGGGAGGGAGCAAATGTTTCAAAAAGGGCAATGGAAACTCAATTTCAGCTGCCGGATTTGCATCTTTCAGTTTGCATCCGTTTACCGTTAGTCATGCACTTGGCTGCGCTTCGTTCATTCATTTTAATGAATTGAGTTCCGTTTCCGCTTGAAGGAACTGCTGATGTTGCCAACTGGCTGGTTGGGAGTTGGTTGGTTTGTTGGCGTTGCCAACGGCGTCAAAGACTCACTGCCTGCATGCCTGCCTGCCTGGGCCATAATTTGTGTATAAAGTAGGGGAGTCTAGGCCAGCCCAGCCCAGGACAGGACAGGACAGGCCAGGCCAGGGTGGGGTAGGGTAGGGTCTAGGGCCGTGTGCCGTTTCCGCCAGGACAGCCGTAGTTGTCTTACGGCATGAATAATTTATTGGTTGGCAAAAAGCTTTAATTCGTCGAGCATTATGTTTGCATAGCCCTGTGCCGGGAGCAGGAGAAGCTGGAGTCAAGCCCAAAGCCTAAAGCCCTAGACGAGCACTGACAACAACAATGGGGAAATGTGGAGCGCAGCTGTAGGAAATTGCGAGCTGAGTTGTATAAACAAGGTTTTTTGGGGGCTTCCACGGAAGTTCGTGGGAGGGGCAGGAACAGGAGCCTGGTAAGCATCCTGGAAGGCACTCAAGATATATACCCAAAGCATAGGGAGGCAACTTCCCTAGCCCGGATAGCAGCTCATTTATTTTCATAAAACACACAGCGAAAATCATTTACCCGACGCCTCGGTAGGAGGGGCGGGGGTAGCAGCGGCATCTGCTCTATGGGAATCTCAATTCGCTGGGCTAATAAACTCAAGAAAAATCTCTTCATTTCTTTCTTAATTTGGTGTGGAAATTTACATAAATGTGGCAAACGGATGCGCAGTGCCACATTTGGTGGCAATGTCCAAGTTGCTGGCGTAAATCTTCATGAGCAGCAAAAGGAGCAAAGGGAGGGGGTAGCGCCACCTGAGACCGGACAACAATTTCGCTTATTAAAAGTAACAGCTCCATTTCAGGCGACAATATGCGTGTTTTCTGTGGACAATCACATTGTCTGGCTGTGCGCGGTGTTCTCCACAAAGCAAGGACCCTTGCAGCACACAGAAGGACAACAACTACAAGAACAACCACAATAACATTGACAGCAATAAAAACAATAGTTGTTTGCCTTTTGTTAGTGCATTTCATTCATTATTGCCTTTATTGCCACTTTCCCCAGCGCCGCCTGTCCGCTCTCCTTTGTGATCTCAGCTCTGTCTGGTGTCCTTTATTTAGCTTGTTCCTGCCAGTTGTTACTGTTTGTTGGTTGCTGTCGCACAAAGAAAATTCAATTAAAACGCAACAATATCGCACTCTATCATCAAAGCTCCAGCTCCAGCTCCTGGTCTTGGTCCTGTTCCTGCAGGTTCGGCTTTGGCCAGCTCATCAACACGCTCCCCTCAACAGCGGCAGCTCGTGAATGGGTCGCTGGCGATAAATCCTTGTCGCCCAACTCGTCGTCCAACGACATGCAAAGCGCCCTACACACACAATGCCGCAGCTGTAGTCAGAGGGGGGGTTGGGGCATTCAGAGAACAACAACAATGTCACCAGCAGGGGACAACAAAAATGTCTGCGGGCTGCTCTACCGGCTGCACCGGCGACGCTTTTATGGCCCTACCGGGAGGATAGGGTAAGCTCCCCATCCGACGCTCCTCCTTGCGAAAAGTATATGTATAAATCTCTATGTTTATTGCTTTTTTCGCATTATCGGAGATGAGTTGCCTTAATGAGCACAGGTCAAGTGTAATTAGATTTCATGTAATCGGCTTAACATTAAATGCAGGGGGTGACAGAAGTCCAGCTTAGCTCGCTCTAAAGAAATTGCGTTTAATTCTATACAGAAACGGAGTCTAGAGCTGTTTAAACTGAATAAAGCATGAGAAAAATGTTTCAGCAGCAATCTTAGCAGATAGTTTAAGCCTTTAAGAGGCTACCTACCCTATGTACAATACTTCCTCCCTTTAAACTAGTTGGGAGCTCCAAGAAAATATGTAGCAGCTTGAAGTCACAACCTTATGACTGAGACTTAAGCTTGGATTTATTGCCATACTAGAGTTGCATGTTGAAGTTCAATTGAAGGCATAATCAGTACTTAGTTTTTGCGGAACGAACTAGTCGCTCATATAGTTCATACGTTCCTTTAATTCGTTCGTTTTCTTCCTTAAGGTATTTGAGTCTAACTCCCGTTCGTTGTGTTAAATCTAAACAGATTTAGTTCGTTATATTATAACTAAACTACTATGCGTAATAAAACACTCTACGATCGAACTTAGATGAACAAAAGCCAACGATCTAGATGAACGAAAATCAGAGATGAAGTATGTGGTTTCAGTTTAGTAAATAGTTCAACCCAATTTATTCTGAACGATGAAAACAACTCTGATCGAAACTGTTGATTCTTTCTCAAAGGAACTAGTTAAACGAACAATCATGAATATTGTATGTTCGTTATTCTTATTCTGAACGAACTGAAACAACTTTAATGGATATATTTATCATCATCAGTATGTGCGTATGAATGTGTTTTATAATAAAAACTCGCAGTAAAACTTGCCAAGCTGCTCATAAAAATGAATAATAAAATATATCATGAAAATAAAAATGTTCAAGAAGCCATAATTTGCTGCTCCATCAGACTCAGAGTCAGAGTAGTCATGGAGCTTTGAGGCACATTACGCTGGAGCTGCATCCTTTGGCCCGACTCTTATGCCTCTGTATCCCATTGCAGTGAAGCTCATATGTATCTCATTCCTTTCTCAATGTAATTGCTAACGAAGCAAGAATCCAACTGATGACCAATTTCGACTGGAATAGCAGCTCCTTTCGGGCTTGCTCTCTTCTGGTTATCCTGCTCCTTAGACGTGTCATCCCCTAGCCCCCATTCCCCATCCACGTTTAAAAGCAAAGCTATTTTCGTGCGGCATATTAAAAGTGCATGTCAAATAGACAATATTGCTCTGGCTTCTGGCTGTTATTGTTGTGGTTCTTCCGAAAATTGGAAAGCATCCGTTGCTGTCAACTGTCGACTGGTTCGCAGTTCTCATCTCGCTTTGCATTGACATGAGATGAGCAGCAGCTACCAAAAATGGTAGCACTGTGGTGGAAGGGGTCGCCTGCTTGTTAGTATAAATTTGCACAAATTTAAAGTGTATGTGGCAGGGTGGGCTAGGGGTTGAGTTTTTTTTTTGTGTTGCTTGCTTGCCAACGAGGCGACACTTGGCAACACATAACCAAAAGCAACAGCGGCAACAACAACAGCAACAAGACAGGCAAGGCAACAACGTGCCTCAAAGCGTTGGCAGTGTTGTCGTTGGGTTTGCAGCTGTTTGGCTTTGTTGTGACATTTCTAATGACAACACAACATGGCAGGGTGTGCGGGGCTGTGCGGGGCGTGGCGTTGGCCGCGGGGCTGCTGTTGGCCTGCAAATGACACTAACACACACACACGCACACACACATACAATTTGGCATAGACACAAATTTCGGCACACACACTTGACAGGCGTCTGATTTGTTTATGTCACTTGCAGCTCTATGGCTGCCCGCACACACACACACACACACACACACACACACACACACACACACACACACACACACACACACACGCACAAGCATGACACCGCCCACCACCCTTGCAACCACACCGTTGACTTGCCCTGAAACTGGCTCGTAATTAAAAACGCTTGATGACAATTTTGCCCACGTCTCATGTCCCTGGCAGCATTTGCCTGCAACCAGAACGCAGCACAAGCTTTCAGGCAACACAACAGCAACTGCAACAGCAACAACAATACACCCCAGCAACAACAATTGCAACAGCAGCAACATTTTTTGCACAACTTCAGTTTGATACCATGGGACAAGGTTGTAAAAATAAAACATAGGAAATTTTATTTCTAATTTGCATTTATTTGAATTTATGCAAATTGTTGGGAGAGCGATGTGAACATTTCCGACTCTATTTTGACTTTGTTCGGGTTTCCGAGTACTTGTTTAAAGTACATCGATTTAAGATTGATTTAAAAATTGAGTATTGAGAATTCTGGCTATCTTGTAGAACTATTGAAAGGTAAATTAAATCGGAATTCAGAACAGCTGTGAATTTTGAATACCTTGTTTTAAATAAGCGAGCAATTTTAAGGCTACTTTTAATTCCAAATACCGAATAATTCATTTATTTTTCGGAATTCAGAACAGCTTTGAAATTCGATTTCAAATGCTTTGAACGGTTTGGAAACAAACCTGCATATCTTTTATATTTTATAACATCTTGAATGATAACTTCTATTTATTTTTGAGAATTTCTTTAATAATACGATCAACATTTCATTACTCTTATAAATATTATATTATTATACGAGCTAGAGCAAAAAAATGTAATATTTAGGTGCTCATATAGCCTAAGCGGACCACTTTACTTTAATACTTTGAATCTATGCTTCCATCTACCCGTAAATGGATTCAATCAAATTACATTTTAGCTCAAGATTCGCTCTTTAGCATTTTAAGCAACTTACAATTCCACAGTGACTGCTTCAAATTGCTGTTGACTTCGTAAAAGACTGAAATATGCAAATGGCAAATGGCAAAGGGCTGATGCTATTGCAGTTACACAGAATGCCACAGGCATCTGTGGGGCAAACTAAAGCAACAAGAATAAGTACATATTACGTATAGGACTTGTCACCTTGGCATTACGTGGCAAGCGGGCTGCATAATGAACCCAAATTAGTCAGCTGGCAACGTGAGGTTTGCTTTCTAGTTGGAAACCGGAGCCTTGAGCTCAATTATATTTCAATTTACCTGACAGCCTGAAGTTTGCGCACACCTTGTCCCCTGGGCGGAGGCCTTTAATCATGCCTGGATGCTGTTGCTTTTTCGTGGAATTTCAAGTTTTTCAACTAAGTAAGGAAACTGTCATTAATTTCGCATTTGGCTGTTTCTGCCAGGACAAACTGTGAGCCTCCTAATTGGTTGGGAAACTAATTTGAATTTTCGTTTGATTTATGCCTGATCGATTTGTACGCCCAACCCATCAGAACCCCAATGACTGTCCGCCCACCTGTTTCCCCCCTACTGATTCATGGCAATTTGATGAGTTCCCCAGCTCGTTAGACTTGAACATTTAATAACAGTTTGGCAACTTTTAGGCGCCTTTGTTGGTACCACAAAAATGTGGTCTAAAGCATCTAATGCATAATTAAAAGGCCCGACAAGCCAAAGGGCCTAATTAAACGTGGCGCCTACTTAACCCCTTTTGCCGCCTACACACGCATTTAATTACAGGTAATTGGCTTTCAATTAAGCATCGCGTGCCACCGGCCACGCCCCCAGGCGCCTACTAAGGACTGAGGACTGCTGACAATTGAAATTCAATTTTCCCGCGGCTTCAAATGTTAAAAATATTTACGTCAGAAGCACATTGCCTATCAAAACTGTCAGCGTCAGCATTTTGTAACGTGATTCCCATTAAATGGAATATGATTTAAATATGTTCGTTGTATCGATTAGCTATCGACTGTATTGGAAATTCATTTGAGTATAACAGGAGACCAAATGCCATTCTGCTTTAACCTGAAAAGCACTTAGCCAAATATAAAATGCAACTATTATTGACATTCCACTAAAAGCAAATGTAATCCAAATACTTCTAAGTCCATTGAGAGCATGTGAGATGAAGTGGAATCGAATAGACTGAGTGAATTAGCAGAGGTTGCTCTGATTTCTTCGCGACAAAAACTATGCAATTAAATATTGAGTTGGGTAAAAGAATATATCAGGATTTGAACATTACTAGTGTTCTCTCTTTCGACAAGTCACCACAGTGTAAGAACTTTAAACTTTGAACTTAAACCTCAACTAACTGGCTACAGCCTGACATTACTCTCTTCAAAATACTTATCCATTTATACTTCTGTGTTATGTTAACTGATACCTTAAGCTAATGTCTTTGGGGCATCAGTAGAAGACTACATGAGTTATTGCTGTCAGTAGACCTCAACTCATCTTTGATAAACCAATTCTAGTTCTATGCTTCTCCTTCCTGCCTACTAATTCCTCCCTAGATTACGCAAACTGACCGCAATGAAATCAACAGAGAATACACGCATCCACAGGCTTTGCTGTCCAACAGTGTTTGGTCAAGTGGGTGGTGTGAAAACCACAAAAGCCTGTGCAACGCTTAATGCCACAACCTGCAGCTGGCCAAATCCCACACAAAGCCCATGTTGGACAGCCAAGCTACATCCTGGCCAGGCTAACGTCTAAATAGCTAACCGGGTAACAGGGTAACAGGCAACAAAGGCAACATCCGGCAGCGACTTGCGTTTGTCTCTCTGCGGCTGACAGGAAGCAATCAATAGTGTAATAGCAGACAAAAGCATCCGCCGTCGTTTGGCACTATCCTGACAGAACCTGGACCTGGACCCGAACCTGGAAAAGGCAAAGGAAAACTAGAAAAAAAAAGGAAAAAGTCAACGAAATTGTCGAGCAATATATATGCAAAAACTGAACAAGATTCAACTGCGCAATTTGTCAACTTTTGCCAACGGCAACTCTCCCGGTTCTTTACGTCCCCCACCTGACCAGACGAAAACCCCAGGACACATTAAATTTTCCTCCCTTTCCCTTTGTTGCTGTGTCGCAAATGTAAATAATGCGTTTTAATCAAAAGAACAACACTGGGAAATCCATTAACGGCGTACGTGCCAGCACCGAGTTGCCCCAAAAGGGGGGGCAAGCCCCTTTCCTTTTCTAACCCACACCCCTCTGTTCCCTTCCTAGGCCTGGGCTTAACTTTTCGCATGCTGTGCGCGTCATTTGCAGGTTGATTTACAAATTTCTTTAATGAGGCGACGACAACATTTTTAATTAGCACCTGTTCATGTCGCACGAATCTCTAGTAATCTCCATAAAGTACCCGTACCAGGGCGTGCTCCATGGAAATTAATTTCCAACTTTGCGCTGGCTCTGCTTTCCTCATTGCCTCTCCCTTCACACTTCTTCTGTGTCCCGCTTCGCTTTCCCTCGCACTTCTGCAACTTTACCTCTAATGATGGCATTCAAATGCGTCGTATGGCGTTGAGATGGATCCGCCTCTTAACCCATTTGGCTCCTCTTTCCCTTCTGGTACTTGTTCGACATCCTCAACCGCAGCAGCCACTTACTCCCTTTATCCTTCTCCTCATCCCCACCTGATCCAATAGCAAAATGCTATTGCTTTGCTTTGTTGCTGCACATGGTGTGTAGCCTGCCTAGGAACCAGCTCCGGCTCCCCCCGTTAGTGGTTTCCCCCCGACGCGTCGGCTTTTGTTGTTGCTGCTGCAATAATATTTTGCAAGTGTTTCTAAACAAGCACAAAGTCATGTTTCAACAGCTGTAGTCTGGCTTCTGTTCGCTGCTGTTTTTATTGTTATTTACCCTCTGCCCCCCTTTATATCTGCTGTAATTGTTGTAGTCCCCGCTGCCGTTTGCTAAACTTTCGCTGCACATTAAAGCAATTTGGCCAACATTTATAGACTGATTTAATAGAATCCAAAGGGAGTCGTTGGAAGTGTGTAGTGTAAGGGAAGGGAAGCTCCACAGAAATGAGATATTTCCACACAACTGAGCAGATCAGGGCGGCAACGTTTCAGTGTGTGCACTTGGATATAATTGTTTGACTAAATGAGTGCCTCTGCCTCTCCCTTTGTGCTTGCCACTCCCTTTGCCTAGAGTGCCCTTTACTTGGCTTAATGCTCAGAGTATGTTATGGTTGGGGGGTTTGTAAGTGGGGGCTTTAACAAGAGAACAGCAATAATTATGGCAAGCTATCCCTGTCCCCGACTCCAGACAGAGGCAGAGGCATATGCAACACTCGACTCCAATTTGGGGCTTCACTTTTGTTGAAATTCATTTAATTCCCAGTCGTCTGCTTCAATGCGTGCGTCCTTCCAGCAGATAGCAGCAAATGTATATGACTCTTGGCGTTATGTGTAGATATCCAGATATCCATGTGAGTGCCTCGGATAGAGTTTGTGGCTGCTCCCTCCTGAAGCCATCTCCATAATGAGTATGAAATTGAAATCTAAACATTTAGAAATTGTAGGGCAAATAGAACATAGGCTAGGCTGAAGCCAGTAAGAGGCCAAAGGAGACGCTAGAATGTCGAGAAATAAGCAGCAAAATAAAAATGAAAGGAGTCTCCATGGAAATTGAATATTTAATTATGCGTCGATGGAAATTGCGTTAGAAGATGGTGACGAAAATGGCCAACAATCATGATGATGGCGGAGGAACAGACGGAGAGACAGAGTAAGGAGAAGAACGGAATCTTGTTGCCTAGGAAAAATGTAACAGTTGGCGTCGTTGGGTCTGTGAAATGTTTACAAAAAACAACAAAGAAGCTGCTAAATAATTTATTCTAATTTGCGACAGATTTACCAAGGCCAAGAAGTTAAACATCTTTAGAAACAGAGGCAATGCTAGAGTTGGAGGGAAAGATACTCCTAGTGGAAATGTGTAAAAAGTTTTATAGTGTCTCATTAAATGAACTTGAGGGTTTCGTGTTTATCTGCTAAGGATAATTCTTGAGGTTTGTTGCCTGCTTTTGCGGCTTTAAATATAAGTAGTTATGGGTTAGTTTAAAATGAGTTCGCTAATTTTCACCCTGCCATTCTCTCGATTGGAAAAACAACAAAAGTGGCTAGGATAATAGAAAGATACAGAGCGAGAGTTGGGTTTCTGTCTGTGTGGGTCTGGGACGGCGAAGCACCTTTCGCTTATCTAAATAGACTCACACACTCTCCCACTTTTTGCTTCACTCACATATGAGCACTCCTATCTACATAATTTACCTCTGCCGGCAGTGGGTTTATGGGTCGCTGTCGCTTTTCGCAGCACGAAGTACGTGAGCGCCCCACAAAACTTGCCCCAACCCCTAGGAAGCGTGGCACCCTGGCATGCGGCACTCGCTGGGAATGAGAGTCGCATATTTATGAATGGCTCTTGTTTCGAGTTTAACGCACTACGGGAGCTTTATCAGCTCGTAAATATAAATTAGAATTTAATTTTTATCGCCGTGGAAAGGTAGTTCGAGTTTGGCAATGGATATGGAAGCCGCCCTGGGAGCAATCGTCTGGTGAGCGCCACAAATTGGAATTGAAGTAGATCTGGTGGGCAAGGCAACCATACCCAAGGATGACTGAACTTCAACGGGATTCATTTCCATTTGTGCCTGGGCACATGGCACGTGTCGCAACATTTCAAAGGCTTTGATTTACCTGAGGGCAGTTGCCCTGCCCAATCAACCCCCCCAGATTCAAACTCACCTGGGTTAGCTGTGACGAGGCATAGTAGGATATCCTCGAGGGACATACCGATTCTGGCTTCGAGTAAATGGTCTCGGCGGTCTGGTCGCCCATTGGCAGCAGAGCAGTGGCATAAGGTGTGGGCGTAGGGGAGCCCCGGAACCCTGTGGAGAGTTGAATAGTTTGTGTTCGATGAGTAGCCGATGGCATAATACGTTTGGGGTGGAATGACTTACGGTCGAAAATGCTGCACGACTTTTTGGTGTCCGCCGGATATTTGTTGAGGCTGGCGATGGTCGCGTAGGAGCCAGTGGCACTCGGTGGTCGTCCGAGAGGATCAAGGCGTATGAACACGTTCTGATGACTGCCATAACCCGCAGTGGTGAAGCTAGTGCTAAAAGGAGTGAAGTAGGAAGAGGGAATTGTGTAATAAGCGGGCTGGTAATTGAATTGATGGGCCAATCAATTGGACTTACTGCAGTGAGTCCTGCCGGAGTTGCTTGCGAGCCCGAACATACATCATGCTAGCCACAAGGCCTACGGCCAGAACCAGGCCTAGTGCGCAGGCAGCAGCGCTCATCAGTGCAGGCCCTTGGGAAGGAGCGTGGGCTGGGGCCGGTGACTGGTTTGGTTCGGGTGAGATGCCTGCGATGGCATTGGGGAATTAAGGGATGACATTGACGGTCAGATTGTAAAAGAGACTCGGCTTACCCTTGGTGCAGATCTTGTTACGCTTGAAGTGGAGCCTGGTGTCGTTAAACCGGGGAGGTCCTTGCACCACCATGTTGACATTGACCGGCAGTTGAAGGCTAGCGTTGCCCGTACAGGGCAGGTAGACCAGGAAGGACTCGATCTCTTGTGGCACCAGGCCCTTGTGGGGAATGCTTAGCGTGGGTGTACCAAGTGCGTCCTGGTCATTGGCATACTCGATGGTGATGATGTAGCGCAGCTGCAGGAATAGCCAGTTAATGAAGTGCAAATCAAATTTGAAGTGATAAGGAGAATATGAGGTTAAGGGGGTTGGTGAATGAGGTGACTTACCGGATAAGCTATAAGACTCTGCCAGGAGAACTCCAGCTCGTGCACATCTGCCGGGACAGGGACGGTGAAGTGCATCGCGTATGTATTAATGGCTCCCTCGTGCACGTAGAACAAATCCGCCTCCAGCCCTGCATGGGAGAATGGAATGAGAATTAAAATGAGGATGAGATTGTGATGCGGATGCATTTCAGGCATAAAGAGAAAGTTTATTTCACAATTTGCTTTCTTACAGTTTTCACCCGAAGTCTCTTCTACAGAGTTCTTAGGACTCTCCACCGTCGAGCAAACTTTCTACATTTTGTGTTTACTTTCCACGCAAGTTGACAGCACTGTTCCCTCTCCCACTTGTTTTAGCTTTCAACTTCACCGGAAATTGATTTTCTCGAACACGGTGAGGGGTTGGAAACGATGAGTAAAGTTCGGTAAACAAAACCCAAGACACAATAATAATCGAAATCGAATCCGTCACCAGCAGGCGACAATGCAATTGGTTCTCGCTCTTGGGTTGCCTCAAATGACGTGCGACAGGCGTCCAAAGGGAGGGGAATAGATTTCGAAATATACGAAATATTAAAAGGTGTCAAGTGTTGTCTAACTCAATTGGCAACGAGACTATAACACCATCATCATTCTCATCTGTGCTTTGTGTAACTCTAAGTAGCTACGGGTACGTCATAATCTCTGACCCCGGGTATGGGTACACCAACCCCCTCCTAACAGTGAAAGACGAGCTGTTCGAGTTAAAAAGACGTGAAATTAAATTTCTTCATCCGCTTTTATTGTTGTCCCCTGTTCCTTCTTCACTTCATCTTCCTGCTGCTAGTGTGCTTTATGTTGCATCATTTACTCCCCGGGATCAGGCTAAGCCACGTTTGCGTTCGTCCTGGCCTCGCTTTTGCATTGAAAGTCGCAAATGCTGTTTACTTTCTTCAACTTTACTGCCAGCCCATCTCCCCTCGCCATTCCTTTGACTGTGCGTCTGTGCCGGATGTTGAATGTTGCGTTTCCGGTGAAGGCTGAGGCAGTGAGCGTATGTGAGTGTGCGTGCATTTAAAATAGAAGAAAGCGCTCGCTCGATTCTTAAAACAATTTGAAATCCAATTACAGAACAAGAAAAAGCATTTTTCGTTAGCTTTTATCCGTGCCTCGACTAAGACGTTTCTCAGACTATTCCAATTCTGTTTCCCTTTACAGTTTCATTTTGTTTTTGAATTCCAAATTGTTATGCACCCCGCTGAGCTACCATCCCTCAAGCTACCCGAACTGTGCTACTTTTCTTATTCGTTTTCCGCAGACAAACTTCACATTTCTGTGCAAAGAGAAACTGCAACTGCCTCCTCGTAACCGTTATTCGTGATTCTCCCATTAAAGAAATATACCGCAGACTAAACAAAAAAACACAAACATAACCTCAAAGTGACTCACATTAAATATGCACAAACACACGAAAAGGACAATGTCACTTAGCACGAACTCCTCTGTCTGTCCTAGGGCAGGAATGATAAAACGACAGGTGATACGGGGGGTGGATGTAAGGACTTGTAACTGCAAAGGATAAGCAAATCAGAATGGGTATGCACTTGTGACAACCTTAATTAATTCAGTTCTGATTCGAAACGGATGTGATTCACTCTTTCAGCTTTTCAATTGGCCTACCGAATTTATTCACCATTTGAAGTATTTTAAATTCCGTCCTTGTTTAAGCACGGTTTTCTCACAGATAAAGACGACACCCGAGTCTGATTCCTACACCGTCGAACTTTGGCTGTCTTTCATATCACGTGCCTTGCACAACGCCAACTTTGCCGTCGCCTGGGAAAGTTTTGACTCGTTTATGAGTCTGCCGTGCCCAAGTAAATTTCCCCAACTATCGTTGCCTGCATTCCACCATAATTATAATACCTGCGATTGTCTGAATGGCTTCGCCACACACACGTGACGCTACTACCACAAACGCCTGCTAGCAGGGAGGGAGAGGTGGACTAAGACGTAGCACTCGGTGGCTGAGCAGGCAGCAAGAGTGCCAGCGACTGGTTTGGCGTCAGTTTTCCGCTTTGACAATGGCAGCACACAATTTGCATAAAAGATTAAGAGGATAATTAGTGTCATTAGCTGGCAGCCGCTTTGAAGGAGTGCAACGTGCAGTGTGCATTCACTGAACTTTTCAAGTGCCCTCCTGTTCCCAGTCTCTTCTTCTCTCTCTCTACCGACGTTGATAAGGCTTATCCCTTTGGGCTGAATGTAGGTCTTTTAATTGTCTCTACTCCTTAAATCAACGTCGAATTCGTAATTTAATTGGCACAGTTTAGAAGTCCCCCTTACTTTCGTCTGTTCTTCCATCTTTTCTCGCATTACTCAGCAATAAAAATGAATCGACACCCCAGAAAAGGGACAAGGGTCCGAGGGTTGGTTTATTTATGTGGCGATTTTCGGACTGTTTTCTATTCATTAAAAATAATTTTCTTTTGCATTAACTTTTAATTTAAAGGGAAATTTCCCAGAACAGCAGCACAAGGTGGGAGGAAGGACCTGTTCCTTGTGGGGTTCAGCCTGTGCACATCAAAGTAAAACTTGTTGAAATTGCATTTTTACGCGCCCTTGCACAGCAAGTTCTTGGAGAGGGTAGGGTTTCAGGTTGGGGCAACCCTCCCTGACTGCTGGACGAAAATTGCTTGTTGCTGGGACAACGCGGCGAAATGGAAAGCAGAGTGGAAAATCTTATACAATAGCGTAAAAAATATTTAATTTTAATGTTGTCGTCGTTCCATCGAAGGGAAAAAAATCAAAATACTTTCGAATACAGTTAAGAGTAGCATAGATCGGTGGAGCGTTAAAAAGAAATCGCTTAACTCATGTTTACAGTGCATAACTTGCATTGTGAGTCGGCATGCGAGGAAAATAGAATAGCAAAGGAACTATGTACCGGTTTTTCAATGCATCACGTCAATCACAGCAATGGAGGAACTCACAACGAGTGAAGTTATTCGAGAAATGCGTGCGTCCAAGTGGGACCGTGGGATGGGCACTAGAAAAGGGAGAGGAAAGGAGGTTGGAGTTGGGTCATGGAGCCGTGACGCGCCTTCCACATGAATAAATAGCCATAGAGATATTAGCGAAGGGGGGTATAGATTGCTATAGGCGAATCATGCAACGGCATGTCACAATAAGAGGTAGGGTAACTGGTGCTCTGAGGGTGCTGGTGAAATAAGGGAGGCGGGTCAGTTTGTTTGATTTCATGCTGCTTGTTAATTTTAAAATGGAAACAGCCTCGGGGGTGGCAAATATCATGGGCCGGGGGTGTTAACTGGTCGATGAAAACATAACGAGCTCTGTGGGTGGGGTACAGAAGACGAGGAAGAAGGGGGTCTGAAGGAAATGCGAGAAGGAATCTCCGGCTATTGCGCAAAGGAGAGGAAATTACAAAGAGCAACAAGCAAAGTGGAAGATTCTTTGAGTTGTCGCTAATGAAATCCGATTTACATTGAAAGATGAGGGGGAGAGGAGTGGCTTGGTGAAGTGTCAATTGCCCGGGAGTGTTTTATGCTTCGGCGAACTCGAATGCACTGGTATCCGAAAGTGCAAAGACAGCGATAGGAGAGCTACAGAACGAGAACGAGGACTGAACCAGGGAGTTGGACGAGGAGCTGACCTAGTGACGTGATCGACAGCTGCAGCTCAGAGCTCAGAGTCATTCATCAATCTCGGATTCGTGAGCCACTTGTGTGGATTATTTTTATGCTGTTAACTAATTGAAGTGCCGTGATTCGGCGACTAGGATTGAGCCTGCATAATGAGATGGAAGCATTTTGCTCCAATTACAGTTAAGTGCCGGAAAATGCTGTGCACAGCTAACGCACTAATGATGGAGTGGCCAAGGGTGGTCGGAGACGGAAGTGGAACAGCCTCGACTCACATTTTGGAGCCGTGCACCATTAATCAACGGGAGGCAAACGACGGGCACGACGTCATTCCGCCTTGGCACGCCGAATGAATGCCTATTACTGTAACTATTTCATAGAGGTACAAGGCGGGCACGAATAGGAACTGGGATTACGTAGGGAACAGGGGAAAGGACCTGACACAAGGTCGATCTGGAGGCACTTGAACGGTTGGGCCCATCAATAACAAACGCTCGCGTGGAGCAACAAACGGGAAAATAGCTAAACAAACAACAACAACTGCTCCATTGGGCTGTGAAGTCGTTAGCAGCGAGGAAGTAGGAAGAGGTCGGAGGGGTCATCTACTTGCAGCTGTCAACAGGGTGGTGAAGGTGCGAGGGTGGCTTCGGACGGAAATCGATTTGTGTGGATTTGTTTTGTCGTGTTTTCGCGCAACTTTTGTGGTCGTCGTCGTCATGGTCAACAATTATTTTGAAACTATTAATGACTGCTACGTGGTCTACGCCTTGGCCTATGCCCTCCATCCCTCCAGATCTGGGCTGTTTGTTTTTCCTGTTGAGGAGCAATGAATTTGTCCTGTCGCACTGTGCCACTCAGCTATTAATCATATCTATTGGGCGGGGAGGTAGGCGTGGAAGTTCAAGCAACTGTCCTAACGATTATTTTGAATCAAAATGTTTTCCCCATCTTACAATTAGGGAGATTGCTGGACTTACCCATCAGTTTCATCACCTCGTGGTGACTGATGAATATGTTAAGATATCCGCTGACCGAGGACATCTGCCAGGCGACCAGATAGACGCACAGCAACAGAAAGTGGATGAGCGCCATAATGAGATCTGGTTCTCCTCCTTCTCGTTCTTCCTCTGGTATGCTGACTGGACAGGCTTATTGCGGCTCCAGACGAGCAGTTAATAACTTGTCAGTGCATGTGACGCCACAATCGACGCTCATTTCGAGGGATCTGTTCGTGGGGTTCCCCCTTTGCTCTGTGACAGCCAATTTCAGTGTGTGACCATTGAAGCGTTCCGGATACGCAGAATGCGGCGGCCCTCACAGGCGCGGGAAATGAGTTTCGGGGAGACTCTTCCGCTTGGGGGCGAAACTTTGATTTGGTTGCCAGTTTCCAAACAGGCGATGCGTCTCCCAAAGAAGCGTTAAAATCAAATTCCGAATTCCAGCTTCAGCTTCAGCTACGCCAACTGCTGCTAACAGCTCCGGATAAAGCCACAGAGCAACGAGCAGCACTGCGAGGATTCTGTCTGCCAAATTTAGAACTTTTCAGCCGCTGCCCGACTCCCGCTTCCAGCCTCTTCCTCTGCCTTTCCCCTTTTGCGTACTGGGTTCAAGTTTTGGAGCTTTGTTTTTGTTGCGGTTGCCTATGTTGCTGTTGGATTCGCCTGTCGACTGCAAGCGGAATCAGCATTTTCGCATCTGACTCTCCGGGACTTTCGTTAGCTTTTTTACTGGCCAGTCTTTTCCACCCGTCGGCTGCTTCCCTTCTCCTTCTTCCCGGCCTGTAGTTCTGGTGCTGCTGGTGGTTTAGCTCGTCACGTTGGCAACGTCTCGCCTGCTGGTCAGTGGCGGTGCCAGTCGTTCGTGTTGAGCACGTGTCCTGGTTGTCCTGGTCGAACTAGTTGTCCTCGTCGTTTTGCTGGCCTTTTTGTGTCGCTCGCTCGTTCATTAAAGAGTCCTGTTGAATAGAAAGTGATTTAGTTTAGTTTCGGACAGGAGTTGAAGTTGAAGTTGATGCTGGTGACACTGTGTGATGCGAGAGTGGGTACAAGAGTGTGTGGTGCTGTGGTTGTGTGGCTTTGTTGGAGTTTCTCTTGCGATTGGCTTGTTTCGAAAACAATTTGTAAATGTGCTCTTCGAGTAAAGTTTTCTGCCTGCAAAAGTAATTACAAAGTTGAAAAAAGATTAACAGCTTAGGAACTCGCACTTCCTACAATTCCAACAGTAAAGAGGGAACTCCCTCCAGTTTCTAACTCACATTCATTGGTTTGACTGTTGTTTTAATAAATTTGACGCAATATTTGTGTGTTTCTCGGGTTAAATTTATGCAGTGGGTAGTGGGAAAAACATTCAGGTAAATAGGAAAAACTTTTAGCTAGCAAAAATGTCTGTGGTTCAAGTGGTTGCCCCTTCGTCCTGCCTTTCGCTGGTTGCGTGCAGCTACACGAATGGAATTCCAAATGCAACTAGAACCAAAACAGTTGGCCAGGTGGAAAGTCGTGAGTTGGCATGGAAATGGATGTGGAAATGGAAGTAGAAATGGAAATGGAAGAGCGGCAGTCAAGTGCCTCCAAAATGAAACTGTTGCCAAGAAACCTCCGATTCCACCTGCCTGCACTTAATTTCCCGCTCCTCCTCCAATCTCCATGGCAGCACATTGGAAATTGTTTCTGGGTTTTTGGTCGCAATAAAAATCGAAATCAGAAAACTTTGTTGCTTCTTCCTCTTTCCCTTTTTATCAACATTTTTCCCGCAGCTATGCAAAAGTGTTTAAAGTTTTGCACAGCGCGGTCAAGGATATTGGGAGCGTGGCAGTACCAGGACTGTGGTTCCAGCAGAGGAATGTGCCTGCGATTTAATTAAACTTATCTGCGATGAAAGCCCCCGCCGCAAGGCTGCGCCAGGCGACTCACTTGATTAAGAGCCAGATCATCAGGAGCTCAACTGCAGCCAGGAGCTCGCAGAAGCTCACATCCCACATCCCAAGCTGAAGCCGAACCATTCAACAAATTCATTAATAATTCAAAAGACAAATAACAAAATGTAAGTGCACATATGTGTGTGTCTCTTGTGTGTGTTTGTGTTTACATTGCGAGGAATGTAACTGATTTAAATGGAGCAGCAGACAAACAGCCCGCAGTCAAGCCAGGATCCTCTTCCTCCACATCCCTCGCCGCATCCCTTACAGCCGAGTCGCGAGCGCGTGGCAAACACTCGCAGCGGGTTCTGAGGAGTCCCCACCAATAGAGCAGCCCGTCATCGATAACATATTAACGACGTCAACTCAATCATAATCACGTTGGGGAATGAGGAATGTGGCGGGAGAGGGAAGAAGGTCTGGCTGGCGACATCAGCCGTCAGAATCCGGGAATTGGAGACACATTGCTGGAAATTTTCTGCTTAGTCACACGCATCATCAGTCCCTAGACCTGGCCCCAGCTGCCACGCCCGCTGCCCCTCTTTCTCGACCAAGTGACAAATTGAGCGACGGGCTTTGTCTTTGGGATGAAGATTTCGCAAAGATAATGATGATGATGATGTGAGTCCTGGCAGTTGCGTCAAAAACTTTTCAATTACATGATTCGGAGTCTAATAAATAATCATCTTTCTCGCCCCCTAACTAACCATTATCACAGCCCTCTTCCCCTGCTCCCTTTGCTGATTTGTTGCACACAATATGTATTGATGTTCATTATTGTTTGAGTTCCGTCTGTATACATCCGTTTTCCGTTTATTCTGTAAGCCAAATGAAAAGGCAGAAAATGGAGGAGGCGACACCGCCTAGGGGGGCGTGGCAGGCTCGTTTCAATTATAAAATGGCTTTCGTTTCTAATTGAATCGTGAGTTTGACTTAAGCAAAGTTAATATTTTATTTCCGCCTCGTTGTTGTTTCAATTGCTTGCCGAACCCTCCCCCACCGCTGCCCTCATCCTGTGGAATTCTCTCCTCTGGGGTACTCCACTCTCTACTGTTTGCTAAGCGCTTCGCTTCGCTCCCCCTCGACTTTAAATGCCAGTCAGAGCTGCTCCCATTTCCCATTTGCCATTTCTAGACTTGTTCCAATTGCTATGCCATGTTGCCAAGAGCCGCGAGGCATTGCTTTTGCTTCAATTGCAGACAGAGGGGGATTGGGCACCGCTCCAGTTGTTGTTGTTCTTGTTGTTTTTGTTACTGATGATAAACTGGCAACAGATTCTGTTGCTGGCATAAATAAGGCAGGAAGACAGCCCATGTCCTTGGTTATTAAGCTGCTCCACAAATCTATTTGCCCAGCCGACAGAAATACTACTAAAGCAAAATTGAGCTCCGAAGTAATTCGAGATTTTCATATTCGAGAGCCATTGCATTGGCCCGTGGCAATTTGCTCATTTCGCAAATAGTTTGCCCTATCAAGTTGCAGCTCCAGTTTTATGGGTTGTGCCCCCCGGTCAAATGTTGCGTCAGTTGCCTCATTAACTTTAATGTGTGTCCTGCACAAAATTCAACTATTTACCAGTTCCTATCAACACAAAGGCAAACATTAATATGAATAGCCAGCAGTCAGACAACAAAACTCGGCAGGGGACTTCATTAAATTCGCGTAAACATTTTACAAAAAATCCGCGCACAAAATTAAAATTTCACTAAAATTACACACAAAGTGAAAAATGCTTCTTTTTTTTGCAATCACAATGGTCTAGGTAAATTTGCAGCCATACATTTTGATAGCTGATTAAAAATAACGAGCGACATTTGCATCTGTTTACCTAGACAGCTGGGCAATGCCAAATTATTGGCTTGATACCCGAACTTATTGGATACAAATGGCAGGGTATACTCCAGACTTTCAGATGTTATACCCTTTGCATAAGACTCCAACATGGTACCTCCACTGACAAATAATCCGCACCAATTTTAACATCTATATAATTCTAAAAGGTTGAAAATAATCATGAACATGCGTTCGAATTATTGAAACCAACATTGACAAATCTAAAGCTCCTTCACATACTCTAAATGCTAAAAATATCATCCTAAAATAATTTTCATTATTTAATAAATTTAAATATATGAAAGCACATTAAAGCTGCGCGCAAGTATATTTGTAAGCTTTGAAATGAAAGCTTGGAGATGAATTTTTTTACCTGACTAAAACTGAGCTCAATTAGAGATAAGAGCTTGAGACTATGCTACTCTCGCTCTAATCCGTTGTAGCTTTCATAAAGCACGAATATATGTAAGATGAGCTTTGAAAGCTTATTAAAGCTTCAATCTGAATTGTACTGCCTGTATACAATTTAGCCATTGTAGCTTTCATAAAGCTTTTATTGCCTTAATATTTATTCTGCAAGATTAATCGAATGGTATCCCAATCTTTGGTGGGATCTAAGAATACAGAAAGAGGTTCGGGTAAATTGAAGTTGTGTCTTCGATTAAAATCTTCCTGCTGGTTTCAGCTGGGCAATTATTTCATATAGGTATATGGGGGAGAATCGCTTTACACAGCCCATTTATACCAACATTTTGTGCTGGGCCTAATGTTCGAAATGTCCGAAATGTTCGTCGAGCTGGCTAATTTGTACAGGCAATTAATTTACATTTGGGTTGGGGGAACGTCGGCGCTGAGTATTGAGGGGGGGATGCAGGCCATTTGTGCGATTTTGTTACATTTCGGCGCTGCGCTGCCCAGGACAACAAACTGGACAATGGGGAGGGGAATATGTAGATGGGTCAGGGAGAGGATTTGTCGTTTGTACGGCGTGTTGTAAATATCGCAATTCCATGGCCACTAATAAAGGCTGAGACCGAGCCTGGATCCTGCAATGGTTGTCCTGGCTCTGCCTCTGTTTAATTTGTGCCATTTAATTTGTTGCTATCTAATTGACAATTTGTGAAATTTTCAATGAACACGAACAATTTATTTAAGGCTACAATTGTGGCTTTTATTGGAATTGTTCTGAAATCCATCAGGTCTGTAACTTAAGCTTGACTAATTATAATATGGCTTGATTAGGAAGCAATTAAGAAGAGATTTCAGTGATGGTTACAAATTGAAATTGAAGCGAAATTCAATTTAAAGATAGATTTGTATGGTTTCTGTGTAAAGCAGATAATCAGGCCTATTCCGTATGCTAATTTAGTCTTAAAACAAATGAAACGTTTTGTTATTTCATCCTGCTCCATGAAGTATGCAACACTTTTTTTCTGTGAAATTAATTCGAAAGTGAAGTTTGGAACATGCATTTCGTTCAAAATATAGCTTCATTGAAATGCGAACTTTATTTTAAACTGTTATAAAAATATTATTATACTGAAATCTAAGTGATTTTTTACCCACTCATCCTGGAAAATCGTAACATTTGACATGAAAAACAATCTCAATTATGTTTTATGAGTATGTACTTTTCGATAACTCGAACACTGTGCGCTCCTCTGTTGTCATTTCTCAACATTATGTGCGGCAAATTTATTGTTATAACCGTGTTTGCGATAGAATTGCAGCTAAGCGACGACAATTTTAGGCTGCCTTGCCACACCCACTCGCCCAGTCAGCCACTCGATGTGGGTCCTGGCTGGTGCTTTTATCTGGCAAGTGTCATAAAAATAATTCGACTCAACGACCCATTTTAAAGCTGTGAAATGTGAGCTTGGCAATCCCCAGGACAATGGGCAATAATCATTGATTTATTATGGCTGTCATTTTGGTTATTAAAATGATATTTTCAATGCGCCGACAAAACTTCAGACAACGGATCATATTTATAACTAGGTTCTGCTTAACGACTGTAAGGAGTTCGAGTAACGGAACTCTTAAGGGATACATTAGGGTGTAGTGTATAAAACTCAACTTATTTTTTGCCTTTTTCTTTTTACTTTCATGTCTTGGCCTTTTTTAACTTTTATAGGTGGGAGCTAATTGAAACATCGAGTCGAAAGTCATGTCACAAAGTAAGCGCTAAAAGCGTGCCTAATCTATGCATATTTCTCAACTCGGGCCCATAATCAGAGGCCGTCCACTTAGGTCGCCCAAAACTAAGGAGGGCGTAAGAAAAAACTGTAGCATACTTTTTGGGGCAACATTTAGTTTCACTTTGGCTGGCCATTGTTGTTCTTTATGTTTGCCCATTTATGAGGCCGAGCGTGTCCTGGCCGAGCACTTAGGCATTCTATCAACGTTTGCTATGGCGTGTCTGGGGCGTTGGCGTGCGGAAATGTCAGCGGAAAGGGGGGCTGCGAGTAGGGGCTACGAGTAGAGCTGGGCTCCATTCAGAACTGTCCAAGCGCAGCCCAAGATTTGCATAACTTAACGGATTTTCAAGTGGTTGTTGTTGTTGCTTTTGATTTGAATGGATTTTGCGGCCATTTACTTTCGCTTATTTAAAATAGGATACTGGCTAGGATACCTCGCCTAAACTGCCTGAAGAGCGTAAGCTCTAATCAGCTTAGGAAATAGGACATTTTTTAAATCAGTTTCAACGCTCGTAATCTAATGACAGGGTACTTTCTCGTCGTTCTTTATTTTCTATATTGATTGACTCCTTTAGAGTGTTGCTAAAAAGCTTTTAATCTGCCGCACATTGCAATTAATGTCAATGCTTACACAGACACTACTCAAATAACATACACTGAGAAAAACAAAAATAACTGCCCAACTTTATGATGCACTGACTTTTCGATATTATGAGTTGGCTGCGAAGTTGCAGTATTAATAGGATTGATATTATAAAATTATGTTAACAAAAAAAAAAAAAATACATTAAATTATGGAAGTTTGGCGGCCACAGTTTGAAAAGGTTATACTTAATATGTTTGGAATTGTTTTGAAACTTCGTATACTGTGAGGGCATCTTTATATGGTGTTATTTGTAGACAAACAAGCCCACAACTACGAGTGAATTACAGTAGGAATTTCAGTCACATTGTCATAGAAAATTTCAACAATGTTCAATGTTCTTTATGATTCAATAAATAAATAACCATTTAAAGAGTTTTTTTTCTATTTAATTCAAATCTTGCGTTAATTTTGGGACAACCTTTACAAACATATTTAAGGAAATTAAATGTTCATGAGTGATTTTTGCTCAGTGTACGCACACACATGTCCCAGCCAAAAGGAACGAAACGGGCATGTAAAAATATTTATTTAGTTTCAGTTTGAAGTGGGTCGTGCGTTGTCTGTCCTGGCTGGTTAGATCAGGTTCGAGACGGGTCTGGTTGTGCTGGTGTTGTTGTTGTTGTTGTTGTTGTTGCTGTGGGTGTTGGTGTTGAGTGTTGAAAAAAGTGTTTAGCAAAAGACATTAAATGCTTACTTATCAAAACGCAATCAGCTTAAGGGCTGTCAGAGGACCTGCGGCCTGCGAACTGTCAACTGATATGAAATGTTATGCTTTTAATCCTTTCATTGCCAATTCGACACAGAGCGGGGCCTTATGGCCATTTTACACGCACATACACACGCACACGCACACGCACACACAGGCACAGGCACTTCACTTGGGGGCGAGGTTAATCCTTTTTGGCTGCCTGCTCCTGCAGAGAGTGAATTCGCACTTTTCGCAGACACTTTTATTTGCTTGGGTGTAATATATCATTTCACAGGACACCGACAACGTACAGGACAACGACTCCGACTGCGACTCCGGCCGCGTTGACAAGAAGACAACAATGGGGGTAATGACAAAAGCGCCTTGAAATTTAAGCGCTTAAAACCCCATTTAAGCCTGTCAACATGGCTCTTGGGGCTTGGGGCACTCGGGGCTCAATATCCTTGAAGCTGGTTGTCACAGCACGCGCGATGAACCACGAAAGGCAACCGCTAACCGCGCACAGGACGAGCGCGAGGATTATGTGAATAATGATGATGATGAGCACGTCCCACAAAACTATGCGTTGTCGCTTACAATTATTAATGATTTCTGGCTTGTAACAGGAACTGCTGCATTTTTGTATAGGACTGGACGGAGATTCGTCAATTCACGAGTTGCTGCGAGTTCTGGCCGAACTGCCGGCGATTGCAACTGCTCGAGTCCTTTCGCGTTCCACGACCGACTGACTCTACCGGAAAGCTGTAAGCGACTGAGCACAGCAGGACCTGACAGAAACCAGAAAAGCCAAAAACTGTTTATCCAAAAAGCCGAGCATTCACCACATCCACGAAGTTGCCTTCGTCTGTGTCCTTTGTGGGCACATGCGCAGCACTTGATAAAATGCCGGTTGCCCCCTGGGAGGAAGGGCGAGCTTGCAACAGCGGAAAGGACAATTGTTTGCTGCTTTGTTGTTGCCACATGCAACTGTTGCGCATTTTTTCCAACTGAGGAGCGCTTCTTGTTGTTCTTTTCAGTTCTGGGCTCGCTGTGTTGGCTGAGATTAGTGTGGTATTGATTAACTGATTAGGCTTATCAAGCCATTTAATTATGATTGAGAAAAATGTCATTCCAAGCATTATAACGAGTCGGGGTTTCATGTAGCGCATAAATTAGTCTGGAAATCATGTTAAACCTATTACAACCAACACCTGGTTACAAACTATTATAAGATATGTATTATTAGCTATACATACATACAAAGAAAACCTCATACAGTAATGTTTTATTTAATTTATTTATAACCTGTTTACTTGCAATTATTGGCAATTTAGGTATATTATTTACATTAAGGAGTATTATTAGCTAGACGTATTAATTTCTAGACAGCTAATTTCCTTTTAAGCGTTCCTTGCCAACGTATTTTATAAAGATGTGCGCTAAAACCGTTTGGGAATTGTAAACGAAATTTGACATAATTAAAACTCTTGCCTGAATACTTATAGAAATTAAGGTAAGCTTCAATTTCATGTTCAACAATTATCAAAAACTCAAAAATTTAGACATGCTTATGGTTGAAAATGAAATTTGGAATTGCTAGCAGGAAAATGCAATATGGGAGGAGAAATGCAAAGGAATTGAAAGAAACTTGAGCTCCTATATGAGCGCTTGCATACATTTAATTGTGTTTCTATAGTATGTGTGTGTGTGTATGAGTGTGTGTGGGTGTGGGTGTGTGACTTTGACAAGTAGCCGTATTTGTTGTGCTGCAAATTTAATTTGTCACTCAAAAGCTGTCGAAATGAAGCAATTTCCTGCTCGCTGCCAACAACAGCAATAATAACAACAACAACAACAACAATAAAGCTACGCCAGTAACAAGCCCAAGCTAAGGAAGAAGAAGACGAACTGTTGGGAGCAACATTTTTCAAACTAATTAAATGAAACGAACTCAACGAACTTGGCCCCGAACTAAGCAAATTGGGCAACTTGTCGCAGTAATTACATCAAATATCTAAAATAAAAAAAAATAAACGAAAGAAATAAAAAAGTAAACGTTGCACAAAGAATATATATATATGAAAACTGTCAGTTTGATTCATTTGGCCCAAAAAGTTGTTTGACAGCGCCCAAGCGCAGGACCAGCAGGACCTGTCCAGGGCGGGCAGATGGCCGGAACTGTCGGAGCCGTCAGGACTAGCAAATATTTTAACGACACAAAGTTTAATTTGCTGGAAGAACGAATGTCAATTAAAATTTTTTTAATGAAATAACTTTCTTTGATTTTGCACTGAACAGAGAAGAGAGGAGGACAAAGGAGAAGGCGGCTGCTGTTTGCCTTGCCAGCTGCAGAAATTCAATTAAAAAAGGTTGATTAGTTCGCAATTACACTGCCAAACGCCTCAAATATGCCTCATTACCAGCAAAAAAAGGCCCACAAAAAAGTAAATTCCACGGGTTCTTCCAAATTGTGTGACAGCTCCAACAGGGAGAAAACAGGCAGACTTTGGAGTTTTAATTAAGGAAAAAGTTTAGGGTAACAGTAAAAAATATCAAATTAGAAATCACAACAAGACCTTAGAAAATAATTGAAAATTTCACGCTGAGCAATAAAAACCCTTTTTCCAATCTCTGACATCATTTATGATATTTACACGTGCAACTTTAGAATAAATTGGAGATTGGTTGTTGCAGCATTCCAAGAAGCAGACACGTGTCCTGTGTGGCCATTAAGTGGAAACTGGCTAAGTTTGCTCAGATTTGAGGGCAACAACAGCTTTAATCAGGGGGAGTTGCCAGGCAGAGCACCTTACAGCTTTGCAAACACACCCACTGATAACTGATAAAGGAACAGAACCACCAGAACCACTAAGCCGCCAGACGTGCACTTATCAGCGGAGCAACAACACTCGGGGATATGCCCACTTCCCAGTAATGAGTCCAGGTCGATCCCAACACACAGAAGGGAGTCAAGGGAGGGGCAGATGAAAGGTTAAGTTGGCCACCCCCCGAGCAACAAATGTGAATGCCAAGCTCTGCAAGGCAGGATAACAATAAGTAACAGCAACAACAACAACTGACAAACGCTTAAATAGTTGCAGGAGCTGAAAAAAGCTGCAGCAAAGTGGCAAAGTTCACGCCAACCCCATCGGGGAGGAAGGGAAAAAACAGAGAATAAGGATAAGCAAAGGATAATAATGCGAATGCGAGAACAAAAACAAATATGTGAGACTCGATCTGTGGCTGTGGCTGTGACTGGGTGAGTAAGTGTGTGCAAGTGGCAGGCACGCGAGGCAGGATAACAACAAACAGAAAATAGAATCAAATCGCAATAAAACGAAACGGAATCCTCTTAATGCGGCATGTAAACAAAATGGGCACGTGACCCGCAGGCGGGTGACTCCCCGAACTCCCGAAACTACCAAACTAGTGTCCTGCTGGCGCCGGACAAATCGCCGCGTGAAAATAATCCTGACAGGGTGAAGTTGCAACTGCAGATGGCGGCTTGTGGCGCCATCATAAAGCGCAGCAGAACTTTGCACATTGACAACGAGACTCAAGGAGTCCTGGAAGACTCTCAACTGCCTCGGGATGAGTGCTGAATTATTCACACTTGACCAGACACACTGGGATAGGACTAGGACAGTTGTCAGCGTCCTTGAATGGCTGTCAAACTGTGGTCGCCTTACAAATCGTTGCAGATTCTCAAATCAAATATTTTAAGGCAAAAGTGTGCAACAATATAAAAGATGTATCTGATGGGTACAAGTAGTCCGTTGCAATCTGCAATCCTTTGCCGCAGTCCGCAACAAAAGCAGCTCCTACTCGGACACATCCTGCCCCCTTCCCCAACACAGCCTGTTGAACGATTTGCTGCCACATTTTGGGGTATTTCCTTCATTGCTTCAACGCTTTCCACTCTTATTGTCAGCCGGTTTCCCTTGTCATGAAGGAACCAGGAAATACACAAAGGGGGTGCTGAGGGGAGCTCTACTATTTGCAGTTGAAATGCCTTTAATTTTGATATCTCTGGCTCTGATTCGTTTTGGCCAGCTGCCAGGTTTCCATTGCCTCACGTAGTGCTCACTTGTTTCCAAATGGTTAATTACCCCGATAAATGGAAAATTACAGCCAGGCAGCGTATGGGGGCAATAGCCTCCAAATTGGCACCACAAAATAGCCAACTAGGAGTGAACTTCTTTTTATGCATCACAATTTGCTTTTAGTGCTTTCTTTCCACATCTTCGCATCTTCGGAGGGAATCTCTGACAGGACTAAGACCCAAGCACTTCTCGGAACAATCAAGATTTTTATGAGTCAAGTTATGAAGTCCGAAGGATAATAATGGCCCAACACTTTTTGCTTGGCACTAATTCAAAATCCGCCAACAAGTTTCAGACGCGCCTTAGGCCAAGGCCAAGTTTGCTTGTAGTTGGCAGCCGCAGCAGCCATAAACAGAACTACACTGGGAGAAATTTAGTCCAATCTGTCATAGAAATAACATTTTGGGATATTATTATTCTTGGGTAGAAGTAAAATCAAAGTCGCACCAAACTTTCAGCACCCACGAAAGTCAGGCGAGTAAATTGTTTGATGCTTTGAGGCAAACTCAGTCGCATCCACTGCCTCCACATGGCGCCAGGGGAGGAAGAATGGGAAGGAGGCTGTCGGAAGCGACGGGAAACTTTGCTTGCCAGCAGCAGTAGCCATCAACTGTCAGGCACCACTTGGAAGTCGGCAATCGGCCAAAAGGATAGGCAGCGCCGCAATATGGGAGATCTGCTCATGCACAGGACAAAGGTCGAAGGACTAAGGACAATTTCTTTCTCGACGCTTTTATTGCTTCTTACTGTCTGGAAAGAGGCTGCAAGTAGTGCCAAATTTGTATTATTGGAAGAGCTATAGAAGCAGACACCATCCTGGGAAGGATGGGGATGGATGGAGGTTGGGGGATGTGGATGTAACTGTGGGAGCACGCTGGGGCTCAGTTCTGGAGTAAATGAAGCGTGTCGCTTTGTTTTCCTTTGATTTAGTTTTATGGGTCTACATCGGATGTAATTGAATTATGCAACTTGGCGCCGACGCCCAACGGCAGACGACTTTATTAGCATTCGATCGTAAAAGCGTCGGAGCTGAGAAGGGAAGAAGGGGATGATGACATCGATGATGATGAACAGAATGCATAAAATGGCTGAGTGTGGCCAGGATATTATAACGGTTATGGACAGGGATAGAAACATGGTTACGCTTTTAAGCGGTGATATTTGAATTTTTGATGCCTCATTCGTGCACAACTCGCTATGAAATGAGTTGGAGAATACGTCTGCGGTTGCCACCACTGTAATATCCTGCAATATCCCGCAATATCCAGGAGCAAACTCAATGAACACAGGCAAATTTCCATAACTCAATAAAGCGCCACATTAACTGATAAGCAGCCGCCGTTACAGGACTCATTGGACTCACTGGGTGAGTGACGAGATAGGCATATAACCCACCATTCGATAGAGTCGACTATAGGATTAGGCAATTGGCAATAAAATGGTTGCTCAGCCAGACAGAAAACAAAGTAATGCATATAGCCTAATTGACTTGCATGTTACCAGTTGAAGGTTGCCTACGATCTGAAATTGAAATGAAACTGAAACAGAGCCGCAGTAAAAGTAAGCAACATGCATTTGCTTTCAGGTCAAATCTCCGAAAGGAGCTTCAAAGAGCGTAGAAAATTCAACTGAGTGAAAAAGGGTTCTACTTCAGTATTTTGCACCAGACTCTGAACCTGCCCATAATTAATATGCGAGTTGCCATAGAGCAATCTGTCATTTCGGGTAAGAAGTGCAAGCGAAAGTCACCCCCACACCCTCGGATGGTCCTTGTAACCATAACAAGCTCATAGACAGCCCATGTGACATGTGAGAGGATGAGAGATTCAGACAACCCCCCTCAGTGGCTTCCAATTACAGCTTCATATACTGTCAGAGCAATTCGAGTTCCACTTCCACTTCACGCCCATGACTTCGCTGGATTGTCGATGTCAGTGGGTGTGCAAGTTTAAAACTGAAACCCTGAACCATGGACAAATTGAAATCAAAGACATCCGAATGCATCGCAGTTAACTCTCCCTTCTCCTCGATCTCCCCCGCGACTGCAATTGGAGTCCCGATGCAATGTACATGACTTAGGGAAGACCAATTGAGAGGTCTGGCACTTGTGTTGATTGTGTTGGTGTACTGTTGGACAAGGACTAAGCTGTGTAAATGGCGGGTGCAGCAGAGGTAGCTCACGCACTGACACGGAGGCTTACATGGCTCGAATGATATCGTAATTCCCATCAACACGAGTGGACTGGAGGATTGCCGAGTTCGCACAACAAGTTAAGGTCTAAGCTGCCAGGAAGCAGATGACGTTGGTCATTGGCTCTAGATTGGTGCAGTCATCGACTAGCAATGCAGTTTGGTAAAACCCAAGGCGAAGGTTCCTCCTCGGCTACTCACAACTTCAGCTTATTTGTCTTCATGGCGCGTCGCAAAGTTGCCCAAAAATGCTCACGTCCCATGCACGTGACCAAAATGTTTGCCCATAAATAAGGAAAATATGAAAATGAAGAGATGAAGCCCACAAATAAATACAGAAACTTGTGCGTTGCAAACTTTCCAAGTCAGTTAGCGAGTTCATATGTTTTCCTGAAAATGGAGTTTCCACGAAAGCTGTGAAAAATTCATCAATGAGTCGTAAGCAGCTGAAAGGCGTTGCCTTGCCATCCTCTTCCTCCCACCAGACATTAACCCCAATTGGCTAAATGGCTCATTAGGTCAGTGGGTGAGTCCTCGGCAGTGTCTGGCTGAACCTCATCCACGAGGTAACCGGCAGAAGCGCTTTTGTAAGTCACTCGACTGCCATTCAGAAGTTTTCCCCATTCAACCAGTCGGTCGTTTGGGCATTCATTCGCTCAATAGAAACGGAAAGAAAACGCAACCGAGTTGCACTGCTGCGTGGTCAGTTATAATTAGGGGGCGCTTTTAGGGTTTTATGGGCTAAGCGATTAGCGCCAAGAGCTAAAAGCGAATAGCGAATCGCGAAGGAAAGTGAAGGTGACTCGTAAACACTTTCATGTTGACCCACTGGGAAGGATTGCACTGGACCTTTGGGGTTTCTCCTTCATTCCCCCAAATTCAATATTGTTAATTGCCGACATGGATCCAGCGAATTCGAAGAACCCAAGCGACCCCTAAGCCATAAACATATCGGTTACAGCTGTATATCAATTTGAAGCAGGTCTAAGTTATGTTCGAAATGTTCGTCTGGAGGGGGTACGGCAGGAATAGAAATGGGCGCGGTTGTGGATATGCATAAGTCAATGAAAATATACGCTTTTGCTGCACAGTTGATGAATTGGCCATAAACCAAACGATTATCATACTAATTCTCAGAGCAGGAAGGCTAGACCTAAGAAAATCCATAGATAAACCGGTTTTGGAAGGGTCGTTTTGTTCTATGTCGAAAGTCTCTTGGGTAGAGTTGGGCCAAGGGAGAGTATAAATGCCACATGGTCCAAAAGGAGCGTTATGCCGTTTGCGAGTTCACCATTTGCGTAAACATCGTTTACCTTTATGATTGTAGGGTGCAACTTCCGCACTTTCCCCCTGCCTACATTCCCGGCGAACTGTTGATTTTCCCTTGAAGTTGCGCGGCACTCACAGAGTTGCCCCATAATCAAGGGGATATGGATGCGGTGCCGACTGAACTGGCCGGCAGGAGGGGAAGACGCTGGGCTGTAATTGCTTAATTTGATTACGTGCCGCCGTAAAAAGCAGGACAGGAAATTTGCGCACACACTCTGAAACACACACACACAACCACACACACACACACACACACACACACACTGCACTCCGTAATGAAGTTGATTGGGTGTTTGGATGGATAGGTGGATGGATGGATAAATGGATAGGCAGTTAGCAGGCAGTCGCACACGGGTGGTTCGAGCATGTTTTCCCCCAATCCCCCAGCCACAACCCAGCAGTCTAGCAACCCCATCCGCTTTAAACTGTATCCCATATCCCAAGGAACTTAATTTATGTTTCGGCTAAAGCTGAAACTGAAACCCTTTGCCCGAGTGTCGCCAGCGCATTTGCAGTAAACAACAGTGTGTACAACAGCAACAACAACAAGAACAACAACAATGGAGCTAAGTACTGCAAATTCAGGAGCAATAATGGAGCGTCAAAGGCACGAAATGGAAAACCGTTAGGTTCGCTCGGGCGATAATTAGAAGCGACCTCCGCACGCTCAATTAGAAGCTTGTAAGCATTACACCGTGGTAGGGGGTTACGGGAAGAGAGGAGAGAATTGGGACAAACACGACTAGTCGTGTATAAACACTCTCTAACTTAGTTGCAACAACAACAGCAGCCACAGGAGCAGGCAAAATGGCCGCAGTGTTGAAGGAAAACACGCGACCAACTGCAGCTGGACATGGGATGGGGCTGGGAGGAGAAAGAGGAGAGACGGGGGATTTGGGTGAAGCGGAGGTTGGTTGTACACGCCGTAAAAGCGGCATAGAGTCATTGTTAGCAGAGGGGTGGGGTGAGGCGGTGGCTTGAATGTCTTAATTAACTGTTAGCTGCACTCGGCGGAATCAGCAGGGGGAGACGCAGTGGGTGGGGAGTGGCGAGGGAGAGAGTTACTGCTGCTGCCTGTCGCCGTTGTTGCCACTAAATAATGTCGAGGACTCCGACGCCGACGCCGAGCCTCAAAATATTTATGATTTGCAATTATTTTAGAGAGAGGTTCGGTTCGCTTCGGTGTTGAATACAACTCTGGGTAGGGACGAGTGAGGAGCTAGGTTCGCTTATCTGATTTTGGGATACACGAAGTGTGCATAAACGTGAACACGTCGCCTTCATCAGCCCACACACACACACTACACACGCACACAGACAGGCAAGTTGGTTTGGCTGTTGTTTTATTTTCCTTTTTTGGTGGCGGCGCCAGACGAAAGTGTTTGCTAGACAAGTGCCAAGGGAAGAATAGCTAGGGTGGAGGGGATGGAGTGTGAGAGGGAAAGGGGTGGCTGGTGGGGCAGAGACTGGGCTTACATGTCATTTGGCCATAAAAAAAGTTTATGTCTGACATGAGCCAAAAACAATTTGCATATTTTTCCACTGGATAACAACTTAATTTAGGATACATTCGAGCTGCGACTGAGACGGAGACTATTGCGTAAGCAGCTCGGGGGGAGGGGGCAATGACTGTGGGTAAACCTAAGTATACACACGCAGAAGTTAAAGGATGGTGATTTCGATTGGATAGTTGGCTGGCTGCATATAAAATTTAATATCCTTGATGCCCCCGAGGGTGGGAGAAGAGTTGAACAATTATTTGACAACTGGCCTTTGGCGCTTATCCCATTGCTTAGCTCTGGGGAGCACTCTTCCTTGGCATTGTGGAGCTGTTGCCTGTCGGTGGCTTTCACCTGGAATGCAATTTATTTGCTGTCGTCGGACTGACTTTTGACTGACGCCATATTTTCCGCAACATTTGCAATAGCCGTGAGCTCATCCGCTTCCGCGCCACTTGAGAGCACTTAGAGAGAGCTGCACTTGCAGGACTGCAGAGTCCTGACAGAGATGCATGCGGAAAGTGGCCGGGCATTGATGCTGTGCAGCTATTTCTCAAAGTGTCCCGACTTCAGTCAGTTGAGACGGCGTGGTATGAAAATGAGCCACTAACTCCGACGGTTGATGTATTAGCATTATCAAACTGCAACTAGACAAGACTCTCCACAGGACTCTCCTGCTGGCAATTAGGCGTCCTTAAATAGCAACGAGTCGGGCTAACTCAATCTATAAGACATTTGATGGTAGGCCAAAGCCAACACGTTTCAAAGATGGCTTTCAACTTATAATGGATTCTTTTCCATTTTGCCTTTTCTAGTCCTTATACTTATACCTGGCCAACTGGCTGCCTTTGAAGTGCGTTTTGCTAGAGATAGCTGTAAATTATATGATTAGAGCCAATTTCAGATGCATTTACAGTTATGAAAGTAATCCTCTAATTTAATAGCGACTGCCGACTGGCGGGCTCGTTGAGGGTAAAGGCAAAGCCAAAGGCGCCCAAAATTAAATCGGTTTCATTCACTTTGTGTAGGGCACAAAGTGGATTTCACTTTCTAAGCCACTTTGTGGCTTGCGCTACCATAAAAAAAGAATAAAATCCACTTACTCCTGGCCAAGAGTTCAGACAGGGCAGAGGGAGAGGAATAGAAAGGAGGAAGCTCAACTGTTGGCGCTGTGGGTAACTTTAAATGCACTTTGCGTAGCTTTCACCTTTGGCTTTATGGGCAAACGCTTACACTAGTGTCGAATAGGAGGATATTTTTTTTATTTGTATTTTTTTTGGCCTTGTCTGCAGCTGGTAATGGTAATGGCATCAATTTTTTTTTCTATTTCACGTGCATGCACTTACCAACACTGCAACACTGCTCAACACTACGCTATGCTAATAAACTTGAAACTTTTGCAAATGCTCCAAAAACGAGTGGAAACTTTTTCATTGCCTGTCGCCGCTTTCCAGCGTCCTTTTCATCTGCTTGCCACTGATACCCCTCCCTCCACCCTGACCCTCCTCCGCTTGCTGGCCCTTTTTGTGCTCAGTGTATGTGTATGGGCGCCAACATGGCGCACGTTGGGCGCCAAATGAATTTCATGTTGCAGACGCAACGCGCAATTTTATTCACTGTCAAACAGAATTTGCTTTTGTTGCTCGTTTGCTGCATGCAGCTCCTCCATGGGTTCCATGAGCTGCAAAAGTTTTCCCTAGTGCAAAAAAAAAAACACATCGCACAGCATTGAAATTAATTTGCCAGCTTCTTTCTCAGTTTTTTCCTAGCATTGCCTTTTAAGCTAATTTGCCGGGTCCATCTCCAGCTTCAGTTACTCTACCATTTGCCATTTCCACTTCGAAAATTCAGCAAATTTGGCACACACATAGAGCATTTTTAATCCCTTGCCAGCGGCTGGACTTGCCGAAATTAGAGATCCCGAGAAGTCACCTAAATGCTCGATGATAACTCTGATGGAGCTGAGTGCCTCCCACGCCCGCACGTTTCCCGGCAGTCCAAAAACTGTTTTGAAGCCGTTAACAAGTTCTGCCTGCTGCTGATTGCAATTGGGACTTGTTTGGTCATCAGAATTGGACTGTTGCCTGTTAATGTTGCCCCGGCAACAGCAACACGCACTGACGGACAGGGAAACACTTTAGCCATTTGCAATTGGCATATCGAGAGCTGAGCCGCGCCGAGTCGAGTCGAGTCGAGTCGACTCCGGCAGAGAGTCAAAGTGCATTCATGCATGCGGACAATCCACGGCTCGACGCACTTCTATGCGAGCCAGAAACACTGGACATTGTTGGCATGGGTACGGTGCGGTGGTGGGCGGGGAATAGCATATCAGGAATGTTGCTATAAATCACGCAACGTTGCTTCCATTCGTAAATTTGAATGTAATATTTAAGGTTCAACTTAATTCAGCATAATTCACAGTTTTTATACGCCATAAATATGGAAATAGGGCCATGGAATCGCCAGAAAGGGCATCCCTTTACATTGTAAATTCTTATCCGAGTCTCATAGTCATAGTAGTGTTAAATTTTCACCGAATTCATGATCTCAAATTGTTCTTCAGGTTTTTATGCTATCGTAACCAAGTTGCACAGACCCTTGTTTTTTCTGCAGGCAGTACATTATATATGTCTGAACCGGCCGGATCAGCCACTATATAGCTGACATAGGAATGATCGGTCGACAACTTAGTTTTTGTATGAAAAACTTTTGTTTATAAAGATAAAACTCACCCAAACCAAGTATCTGGAGAGTGTACAATCTGACCAAATTGAACCACTATCATCACATAGCTGCCATAGGATCGTGTGAAAAATTTGTTTTTATATGAACAACTTTTTATATTACACCCAAACTAAGTAAGAGTTTTATTATGCTTCAAATCGATGTTACGATTTATGGAGACAGCTATTGGTGTGGTATTTAGCATCATCAGCAAAGTTAATATGGTCTAAGTGGTCGGATATGTTAGATAGTATAAGAATATCCTCATATATAAATGATGCTATATGGGGTCTTATGATGATGAAATTGTACCAAGATGACCATGTAATACAAATCCAAATCTACAAGATCAAGTATTCATCCAATGGAATCAAGAAAATTTGACTGCAAGTGGATGTAAACTAGAACTTCAATGTAATTGGCAAGGACTTCAAGAAGTACCTGGTTCTAACAGCTCCAGTCAAACTCTGAAGAAGAAAGATATTTATATTCCTTCATTTGATGATTCCGATCGACATGATTGATCATATTATTTTTGTCTCTATCGATAGAATAACCAAAAAATATATGTTAATAAAAAAAACCAAAATAAAAATAGTTTCGTATAATTTTATCAAAATCAGATCACATAGGAACCAATCAGACGAAAATTGAGTTTTGTATTAAAAACATTGCTGCTAGTTTATATAGCTTTGGCACTTCGAAGATATCCGTTCTTTCTTGTTTTTTATATTGCTGACTAAGATAATAAAATGATTATTTTTATAAAGTCAAAATGAAAGAAGAAACCTTTGCTGAATTTGCACCAAATTCGTGGTCACGAATTGTTTAATTTTTCATTAGAATCTTAGTTTTAATCGCTTATATTTTTTTTAATATATTGCTGATAAAGAAAATAAATTGATTATTTATTTTTGGAAAGTTATCAAACTTTCTCATATTTTTATTTCATTACTTCAAAGACAAAATGAAAGAAGAAACCTTCGCTGAAATTGCACCAAATTCGTGGTCAAGAATTGTTTTATTTAGAATCTTAGTTTTAATCGCTTATATTTTGTTTTTTAATATAATGCTGATAAAGAAAATAAAATTTATTGTTTTTTGGAAAATTTTAAAACTTCCAAGAATTATTGAAATAAACTCTTTAAATTTTCGATACAGAGATTTTATTGTATATAGGTATTTAATTCTTTTTGGAATTACTGAAAAGTAATCATTGATAATCGTTTTTCATTTTTATTTGAAGGCTTATTACAGGGAAAACTAGGTCGTGGTATTACCATATCTTTTTTTTAAATATTAATACTTATATACATATACATATATTATTTGTCAACAGTTCGTTAAAGCAAGAATTATCAAGTCCACAAAAGACGATAATTAGGTATCACAATTTCACAATTCATTTCTAAACTTTTAATTGCCAAATACTTTTTTAAAATAAAATGAAAGAAGAAACCTTTGCTGAAATTGCACCGAATTCTTGGTTTTTGATGATGATTAAAAAAATGATTACGACTTTCGTTGAAGTCTGACACTTAAGAAATAAAAATAAAAAGTAAAACAAACAATGAGATATCAGCCGCAAGGCTTGATTCTAAAAATTCCCTCGCATTAACAGGCACTCCATAAAGATTATGCTAAAACAGGTTGGGAATTATAAGCACACAATATTGAAAAAACTGGCAGTCTATTAGATTTGTTCGTAAACTAGTTGAGAACTAAATAAATCAAACCGTATGAGCTTGAACTCTGAATTTTTGGAAATTCGCGGAAAACGGTTCAGACATTAACTGGCCTTATGAAAATGAAATGTTTTCCCATTTCATCACGAACATACTCAGCACAGTTTACAGCAACTTAATTTCCAACAGATTAAGGATCTCGTAAACTTTAACAATGTCAGAATTGTATAGTTCTAACACCCTCAACATACTTTCCAACTTTGCCCAAAGGGCGATAACTTCGCAGCATTTCGAAATGTTGTGAAACTCTGATAAAGGTCAAAACGCATTTGGCACTTAATAATGGTTTTTTTTGTGTCGAATTTAAGGTTCATAGTGAACTCAACAAAGCAGTGAAATTAATTTCATGGCTCAAAAAACACAAATCGTAAACAATTAGAAGAAGGCTGTTGAAAAACCCCCACAGACCACACAATGCACACCACAGCAATAAGCCAAATATTAGGAATGGCAGCAAACGAAAGAATTTTGTGCAAAACCAACACAAAGACATGTGAAAACTGGTCAAAAGAAGCCAAGATAAATCTTGGAGTTTTTCTTAGACTGGGCAATAAATGTCAGTTCATTGTCGTGGACAGAGCTCCAGACACTCGAATAGATGGAACACTCACCAAAAACACGCAACGTTAACAAGTGAGTTGCCTGCAGTCGAGTGTTTGACTAAGAGATACCCTGTAGTCAGTATACTGAATTACTCAAGCACCCTCTGGTACTTAGCACTTAATAAACATTATATTACTCAATTACTTGGTATTTACTTAGGAGTATTTCTAATCGTTATGAATATTTGTATGTTACATAAATAGGGTGATTAAATATACATGTACCGATGGTTAAGGCTACTATTGTATCTGAACATTTAAGATTCTGATGATTTTTTAGGGTGCTAGGTAGGGTTAGTAAAAATTGTAATACTCTTGATCTGTATATGGTGTAAGAGAATTTTCACACCAATTTGAATGTCTGTAGATATTATTGTTTCTGATATCCGGATGAAAAATCAAACATGGCTACATGGAAACAAAGTAAATACCTTTCTTAAACCATTTTATGAGCACAGGGTATAGGTGAGCACCTGACACGCCGCCTATGAAATCACAAGCAATTGTGAAAGTTTGCAACTCGTTTGATTGGGTCAATTGTCCTGTTTGTCCTCACTTTGAGCTGGACATGCAATTAAAGTTTGCGGCTGTCTTGACCACACCACATGAAGCCAAAGGACAAAGCCAATCTCAACCGCCCAGTGGCCGGTGAAACACTTGAAGTGTTTCAAAGTGTTTTCGAATGAAAAGTGCTCTCCAAGCTGCAACTTCGATACTTTTAATTGTTGGACAAGTTTCAAGTTGACTTTGCCTTATCAAAGATGCAACCAATGTTTGCTCATGTGGACACGGACAACCAACTGGCAACGGCCAACGGCCAACGGCCAACTGGCAACTGGCAACTGGCAACTGGCGACATGGCTAAGTGAAACGTCTGTCTTGGCCAGAAAACCTTCGGCTGGCTAAGGGTGGAGTAGTACACAGCGATGATTCAGGCAGGACTCGGCTTGCGACGCATTGGGAATGTAAATACATGTGCGAAAGCGAGCACCTGAGAAATCAGCACGCCAAGAAGGTGTCTCCCTTAGACAGTGTCTCCCCCAGTTGCGGCTTGTTACCAAATCGCTTTAGCACCACCGCAACAGTAACAATAAAAATTGTAAATGTTACGAGAAATGCCGCCCACTTATTTTCCGGTTATATTGAACTAAAATTGAATGTGAAATTGCGTGGCAGCTGCTGATGCACGTGGGGAAATCAACAGCTGACACTCGCGAGACTCTCAGCTAGCTCAACTGGAAAACCTTAGATGAATCATGCAGTTCCTTAAACCTAAACAAGAGAGAATCGCTTTCATTGGGGTGCCGAATACTTAATACTCTTGCAGAGTTCCCAATTTAAATTGCTATACAACTCTACAGAAATCAAGAAGGTTTTCATACAAAACCTCGCTTTTCGACTGATTTTTCCTATGTCAGCTATATGATATGGTAAATTTTGATCGAATTCACTTAGCTTGTGAAGAGCATAATGAAACCTTGAATTAGTTTGTTTTAGATATCTAGAAAATCTAGAAATATGCTTACATATTTCTCTGGAACTGATACGAAAGTGGAGTTTGGAACCGGCCTATTAGTTATCCCATCTGGCGTTAAGCAAAAAGAAGAAGCCGAGAGACTAGTTTGCATAGAAACAAAGACCGACTGTATATAAACAACTGTGAATGTGGCCAGGATTGCAAGGATCAACCATCAAAGAGCAGCCAGCAGTTGGAGAAACCCTCCTGTTGGGTTTCCCTCCACATTTGTGGGCCTGTTTCGCTTAATGTCTTCATATGCGTTGTCCTTGCGGCTGCGCCTGCTGCTGTGCCACAGATTTTTATGACATTGCAGCACATTCAATTTTACAGCTTATCAAAACAGTTGACACTTCCACAGCTTCCGCTCCCGCACCCGCACCCGCTCCCGTCCCCCGCTTCCGCTTCGGCTTCAGCTTCAGCTTCAGCTTCAGCTCCGGTTTCACCTCCAGTTTCAGCTTCAATTTCAATGTTGGTTGGCAGCTGGCAACCACATTGACAGCAACATCGACGGCATCAGGAACAGGTTCAGGACAAGCGGCTCCCTTGACGCCATTTACATTTTGGTTAACTGTAAATTGGCTTTGTTTTCAGTGTATGTGTGCTGTGTGTGTGTGTGTTAGGGGGGGTGTATGTGCTACAAAGTTTTTGAAGCTCATTGAGCGCGTTAATTGATTTTCGCGCCAAACAAAGGCAAAGTTTGAAGCGGCGGGCGGGCGGGACACACTAGCAGATTGCAGGCCAGACGACAACGAAACAAAAGCGACAGCACGAAAAGGACGAAAAGGACCAAGGGACCGAGGGTCTAAAAAGGCCAATTGTTGGCTGCGGCGTCGGCGGATTCGACATTCCGCCATTGCGACACAATAAAAGCGGCAAATGTGAAGGAAGCCCTAAAAAAATATGCCAGCCATCCGGGGCGATGGGGTTGGAGGGGGTCTGCTCTGCGGTTCTGGGTATGTAAGGGGCGCTGCGTGTGGGGTGGGGTGTGGCGTGGGGGGAACGCAAGTGAAGCAATTTACGAAATGACATTATTTGAACGCAAAACATAAAGAAAAGCGACTGCACAGAGGAAAATGGGAAAAAATTACGCCAACAACTAAAATAGACAGCCATTCATATAGCCGCACCACCCCTCGCCACCCCTGTTCCACTTTTGCCACATTTCCCCCACCCGTTGCCATTGTTATGGCTGTTGTTGCTGCTCGGTTTACATTTTTTTATATTTATTTTCAAGCAACAATAACAACAACGGCTGAGAGTTTTTGCTGCAAGTTTACATATTTTTACAAGAGGGCGAAACTATTTTTTTGCCACCTCATTTTTTCACTTTTTATACCCTGTTACCCATTAAAATGGAGTAATAAGGGTATAATAAAGTTGTGTAAAGTATATAGGGTGCTAAAGGAGTCGTTTTTGATCATATATAATCTTGATTAGTATGAACATCTTTGTCGATCTAATCTTGTTCATCGCAGGAACTATAACAACTTGTGAGATCAAATTTGGTATGTACACTCACAAAAATTAGTGCCATAGAATTCAAATCGCCCTGTACTAAGGATCTCCCTTAAACACAGAAACAATTTCTGTTTAATAGACATAATTTCTAAATTTATAAATATATTTCTTGAATTCCGAAACAAAACTATGGTTAGCTGGCCTTGACTTTCTGCATCTTAGGGTATTCATTTTTCTGAGTGTAGGTTCTTGTATATCATAATTAGCTTAAGTTCTCTTCTTTCTATTTCTTATAAGAAAGCAGCAGATTGATCTAGATCACCAATTCTTAACTGTGTAGTTCCGAAGTTTGTTTCTTGGATTTTCACCAGGAAAAACAATAAAATTGATTTAGAATTATAGTTCTGAAGTAATATATGATATGTATATATCGTCAGTATTTAATAATGATCGGATAAGAACCACACGGATAATCTTTCACAGTGTGGACGAAGAATAAGGATACTGGGTATCACCTAGTCGAGTACATTCTCCCTTAAAACATTCTTCCTTGTCTATTTTTGTTTTGTTTGGCTTCGTTGTCCTTTGGAAAACATTTTATAGCCTCTTGGCCGAGACGAGCAGAGGGCAAAGGGCGGGCGAGCAGGCGGGCAGGTCAATTGCAGGCGATTCTCAGAATTTTTTTCGTCCTGCCATGTTGCATATGTGTGGGTGGCAGGCTCTTGCAGTAGATTGGGACATGCATGAAATGATAATAAAAACGAAATAAATTTCATGCAGCGTAACGGGGGCGACCGTGGGGGCAAGGGGCAGGAGATGGTAAGGAGCAGAGTGACTAACCAAGTACATGCACATTTAAGGGATACAACGCATAAAGTAAATGAAGTGCACACACACAATAAATACACCCACACACACAGCCACACACCCACACACACACAGACACACACACACACACACACACACACACACACACACACACACACACAACCCTATAGAAATTTAAGGATAAACTGATGAATATTATCAGGAATTTCTCAAAAATAAATGACTCAGCTGTTAATAGGGGTATACACTTTAGTTATCCTAACAACGAATTTAACATTGTTTATTGATTCTTTTTAAATTGGGCAAGTTTTCATCAGACCTTGTGTCTGCATAGAGGGGTAGGGGAAGCTTTGTCCTGTGTGCTCCTCTATGTGTGTAGACTTAACAAATTTTTGCACAAAGCCTTTTAATTAAAAATCTGAAATCATCTGCAATGCAAAATCAGGTCCAGTGTCTGCCCGGCCTTACCTTTGTGCAGTCAATATTTGCTCGCACCTGATATGATTTTAAATTTCTAGTCACTTCCCCGCACCGCACGGCTCCGCTCTCCACTGGTATTTGAATGTCCTGACCCTATCAGCAATTTTATTTGCCCATGTCATGAGTGTGCAGAGTGCGAAAACAAATAAGAGCACACACAGCTCTTTATAGATACTCGCTTGTATGTGAGTATTTCCAAATTTATACATATTGCACGAACACTAACCAAAATGCAGTTACGAGTGCATCCATCAATCATCCATGTTCCGAAATTGTTCACATTTGTATTTGCTTATTGGGTATTGGGAGAAGAATTGATTTTCCCTTCCTTGAGCTGTGGATTTCTTTAAAGAAGCGCTGCGTATTTAAAACTTGTATGCAAAGCTTCTTTGAAGTCCCAATATCAAACTAGAATGTCCTCCATTGTCACTTGATATCATTAATCAAACAGCAAACAGACATATTTAATTTGTCCTTAAGTCCATGTGCTTTTAAATCCAACTTCTGAAGAGCTAACAACCTCCATTGTAACTTATTTCTTCTTCTTTTATATACTTAACATTTGCTTAAACGTCAATTCAAAATATGAACATTATATAAATAAATAAATTCATACTTCTCTTGTCCTAATTATTAAAGGTTTATTAGCTAAAATGTCATCCATTGTCACTTGATATCATAAATCTTTTCCGTCCACTTTATTAACATCAAACAAGAAGAGTTTAGGAAACATGAACATTGTATAAATAAATAACTTCATACTTCTCTTGTCCTAATTCTTTGAGTTGAATAACTAAAATGTCCTCCATTGTCACTTGATAGCATAAATCCTTTCTGTTATTCCTTTATTCCCATCAACTAGCAAACACAGTTACGCATAATGTGTGTCTAAATTGAAGTGCATATACATCCAATTCCTAAAGAGCTCACAACCTCTATTGTCACTTTTTTTTGCATAATATGTACCGTTCGATTAAGTCGAAATTCTAAATTCAAAACGTCTTCCTTAAGTCTTATAATAAAAATATCATTTTCGATCAGTTCATTCCTTTCAAACCGCAAACACATAATTTGTGGATAATATATATTCAGTTTTTAAAGAGTTTACAACCTCCATGGTCACTTTTCAGTTCATAATATGTTTAACTTGGCTAAACTTAAGGATAACACTTCTTGTGCCTTAATTCTTTAAATGTAATAATTGAAATGTCCTCCATTGTCACTTTATTGTCCTTTAATGCCACTTAATGCCCATCAGAAAGCAAACATATATTTTGTGTCAAAGACAATGTACATTTATACAGAATTCCTGAAAAGTTGACAACCTCCATAGTCACTTTTTTGTACATTATATGTTCGATTTGGTTAAACGAAATGCAAATTCGGAACATCTCTGACCATTTTTGCTGTGTAATGTAACATTTTGCTGTTAAACATATTGAACACAAAGTAAAATGGTTCAATTTATACCAGAGAAATATGTAAAAGGGGAGGGGAGAGCGGGGCAATTCGAATGCAATTGTTGCTAGAAAACCAATGCCAATGACAGACACAATTATGCAAATGTGTGTGTGAGTGTGTGTAAAAGCAACAATGCATAATGAATGCTCCACGATGCGTGGGTGTTCGATGTGTTTGTGTCATGTTGAATATATATATACACACACACACACACGCACACACACACACACACACACACACACACACACACAAGACAGCAGCCATTGTTCAGTGATGCGTGCATCTGAATCTGAGCGTATGTGAATGTGAATGTGAATACGAATGAGTGTGTGAGTGTTTGAGTGTGAGTGCACGGTATTGTTGTTGTTTGTTTGCATGCCATGTTGCACTGACCCTTTGATTTATCAAATGAAATTGTTAATTTGCAGCCAAAGCCAATTTAAGTTGCACATGTGACAATGCCACCTCTGACCCCCACTCTCACCCGCCAGCCCCCTGTCTAGCTGGCCATCTCGGCAGTTGCCTCGAGCTGTACAGTGTCGTTGGGAAAGCCACAGAACGTGTGCAACAACAACAGCTGCTGCTACATTCAGAATTTGCCTATAATTGACTACAGAGACAACAACAAGAACAACAACAACAACAACATTTAATGCAGTTTCAGTTTCAATTTCAGCTAAAGCTTCATGCGGCTTAAACGGCAACGAGTTTCAATTAAATTCTACATTGGGGCAATTAATCGATTCGCATTTAAATTTTAATTTAAATCAATTGCATCGCAGATTTGTTGTTGTTAATGTTTGCATTTGTTTGACTTGCGGTTTTAGGGTGCAGCGTGTATATGGAATATGGAGTTGAATATCAGACATAAAAATGCATTTGCCATAACCAGAATAATGGCCATTTTAATTGGCATTGATTGCGAAATGACAATCGCATTTAATAACCCGAAACGCACAGAAACACAACACAAAATATTATTATATGCATACAAAATACACACACACCTACATAGGTGTGCATACATAACCTCAAACAAAGCAACACACAAACACATATCGAGCTCTCAATCAAAATTGCTTGCATAATTCTCCCTTACTCGCCCTCTCTCTCTCTGTCTCGTTGTCTCGTTCTGTCTGCTTCAATGTGTGTTATGGCTAAAACAATTACCACTCTTGTTAGGAAGGGGCAGCTGTTGTTGCACCAACCTGGCCACACAATTTCCGTTGCATAACTGGGGGCTTCATACAGTTGAGAGTTGAACTGAATAAGAATCAGAACTGGCATGTTATGTAAACAAAAGAACTATAAACAAGAAAGATGCCGAGGGACCCTTGCAGCAATATTTTTTATACAGAAACTCAATTTTCAACCAATTGGAGCTATGTGGTCCGATTTTGATAAGATTATACTAAACCGCATAAAGTATTATCAGACTCTCAATTGCTAAGTTTTGATGTAATATTTGTAAAAAAAAAATGTTTTTCATACAAGAGCTCATTTTTCATCCTATTGTTCCTATGGCAGACTTTTACAAAAATATCACAAATTTTACTTTGGAATATGCATAAATTTAAACACCAAGTCAATTTAGAGCAGAAAATTTGATCAAAAAGACATCCCTTATATCAATCAAATAAGTTTTGACAAGTTAGAGTACGAAATATGATGACAAAAGCTTTTGATACAACTTAATTTACGACCGATCGTTCCTATGGCAGCTATATGTTATAGTGGTCCGATCCGGTTCCGACACGGACTTCACTCGACTATTGATGCTGATTAAGAATATATAAGCTTTATAGAGTCGGAAAAGTCTCCTTCAATGCGTTACACATTTCGGAAAAAAATTATAATACCCTCTGCAAGGAAAGTCTTCATCCGACTCATTGCATTGATCATTTTGAGCAGTTCAAAGCTGAACCACTGTGTCACATGCTGAACTGGCTTGTATCAAGTCAATTTCATCGCATGTCGTAATCAGAACCCAGACGCAAATCAACGCAAATGGGAATCATGTGTGAGTATCTTTCCGGAGAGTTATCCTGTTCCTCATGTGACAGGCCACATTTCAGCCGCAGAGTCTTTTGTTTGATGCAAAATTCAATTAACGCGCGACGCGCACGGAGTCCACAGCCAATTTACAGTTAACCAACATTTAAATGACTTTCCTGAAAATTGGCGTCGTGTTGGGGGGGTCCCTGCTCGGGCGCCGGGTTGGGGACTCTTTGATAAGTTATAAAATTTAATGTGCCATCATGGTCGTAAAATCTGTGTGAGGCAACGCCGTCGACAACAACTCAATGAAGTTGCCACATACAATATAAAGTCATAAAACGGGGGCAACACGACACGCTGCGGGCGGGGGTAGGGCGTACAAAGAGCATAAACCAGCCAAATATGCATGATGTACGAGATGGAGACAGTCAGCTAAACACAGGGTAAGTGAGGTGGAAAGAGGAACGGAAAATCCACTGTTTGTCTGGCTATCGTCGCTATTTGCAACTGCTTTAAGGGAATACTTGAAATTCCATTGGCCAATGTTGGAGCACGACAACGGCCTCAGCAATCGGTGCTACCTCTAAGAGGGGGCACAGCCCGTCAAGTGTTGATAGGACGGCATTTTCACAGGTGTTGCTTGCAGCTGATTTAAATAATTCGCATGTTTGGCTTTTGGCCATGGCCTGTGCATAAATTCCGAGTTGAGAATGGGAATGGAAGGACATTCCAGCGACCACAGACGAAAGCTGACCGAAAGCAATTGGCCGAGATAAGTTGTAATGGCTTTTTATGGTTCGGCCCTCATAGTTATCTGGAGGAATTACGAGCGAGGCCACCGCCTGGCTGACCATCGGTCGGTCTGGCCAGCTCCTGGCAGCTTTTTACAGCTTTAAGTTTCATCGAAGTCAATGACACTTGGCCAAGTGCATGGCCAGCAGCCACCCACAGAACTTGCCAGAGTTTCTAGTTGCCAGTCTAATGGCCGCTGAATGATTTAGCAGAACGCTCTGCCGACTCAACCGGCTGCTCGGAGTAGCTGTCTCTCCTCTCCTTCCTCCTAGTCTCCCCCTGTGTTTGTTGCCAAGTTTTTAGCTCCAAGTGCCGTCAGCTGCGCATTTCCCACGTGTATCAGGCCACGTTCGATTCATTTGATTCATTTGAGCTGCGCTTTGCAGCGCACGGCCGCAATTTACATTCAATTTTAGATCAATACCACAGCGCATAATGGAGAGACCCCAAAAGTCTGGCCACAATGCGCTACTCCGCCGGGGCGGCATTTTGTATCATTTTTATTGTTGCCCGTGCAAGCAACCCCTCAGCTCAGACAATTGCCGTTGATGTGGGCTCTGCTCGGCATGCTGATTTCTCAGGTGCTCGGTTTCGCACATGTATTTACATCGCCAATGCAGCAGAAGGAGTCTCGTTTCCACCCACCATAAGCACATCCTTCTCCGCGCATTGAGTGTTTTGCCCTTCCTTATTCTTACCCAACACAGCTGCGGTTGTCCTGCCTTGCCTTGACTTTCCTCGCACAGTTTGTGCGACATTGCTGGTTCATTCTTGGTCCTTGCTCATGTTCAGGGACACACACTTACTTGCATCTTTGATGAGTCCAAAGTCGTGACGGCCCATTTGCTTGGGCAGTACTTGAAACTTGTCCCACAATTAAAAGTATCAAAGTTGCACTTTAAGGCACTTTGAGACACATTGATATTGTTCATGAAGTGCTTAAACCACAAACTTTAATTGCAGTATAGTTGAAAGAGAACGCAAATAGTTCGGAAAACCGAGTCTAATATGGCTTGGAAGAGGAAGGTACAATCAGAAATTGATAGTCAAGAATCCTCACAACCAAATTAAGCTTCATCTACAAGTACCAACTGCAATATAGTTATTGCCTTCTCAACATGATTTATCGGATTCAAAGGAAGACTTCTTTCTATAAACGTATTTTCTCACACTTAAGCTTATTTTGCCCATACTTTATTTTTGAGTATTCATAAAACTTGTAGTACACAACCTTAAAAAAATAAAGTAATCTCCTTAGCGAGGCTTTCAGATTACCTTTTCCACACATGTCTGAGTTGTTGAGGGGTTCATAAATGAAGTCTTTCTTTTACTTTCTCTTACAAATAGAACTTTATTATGCGCTTCATTCACACCTTTTGGGGCTTTTCTTTTTTCAGCTTTTCATCAACATGTCTGTGGCTTTATTTTTGCTTGTTTGTTGGCTCTTTCAACAACAATTATTTTCAATTTGAGTTCTGCGAGGCATGAAATTAATTTCGTTTGCTTTCAAAGTCTGTCCATTAGTCTCTATAGGGAGCACATGTAGGAGCTCCTAACCCCATACTTAAACAGAATATCTTACAATGGTGGGGCCAAGTGTTGATTTGCAATGAAATCAATCTTTGTTGACATTTGGAGGCTTTTATTCTCCAGTTTTGGGGTCTGTCACCTTCGTTCTTTGTTGTTCATAATTGAAGGTTCTATTGTTCAACCAATTGTCCTTCAGGACAATGGCAAACGTTGTGGCCTTCGAACAACAATTGAATATTTGCAGCTTCAGTTGGGAATCTCTTTAATGGCAAATTGTAACGAATACGAATACGAATACATGTATATTATTCCAAATTCATCACATCTGGTTGTAATTTCTTTATTATGCTATTCATTGTCATCCACTTTATTTCAAGCTTATCTCAATTTGAGGCAACTTCCCCCAGCTCCCCTGCATCTGCTCTGCACTTCATAAAATACGATTACTAATCGCTTTGTCTACTTTGCCCTGTTTGGCTTGGGTCTGGTCTAGTCTAGTCTGGGTTGGTCGTGGTCCTGTTCTTGCTGCGGGCTCTTTCTGCAATCTCTTAGTCATCCATGCCAGCCATTCCCTTCTTCGCAAGGAGGACACGCCCACTGCACAAGAATTTGCCAGCTCATCATTTGTGCAACGCTGTGTAATTAAAGGCGCTCCAAAAAGCTCGACCACAGCTGAGACAGCCAGCCAGCTTGGATCCGGCAGAGCCCAAGGCCCAAGGCAGTCAAAAGGACTCGAGTGAGTTGCTAAGTCCTGTTCTATCCTAGCCATGACTATGACTGTGTGCCGCCTTTTCATGTTGATTATGCTAATTTCAAGTCTGACTCTGAACACGAAATCCTAGTGAACATGTTCACCATGTTCACCACTGGCTGTGCAGGAGCTAGAGCAAAAGGAGCAGCTGTAGACCTGTCAGCTACACAAATCCATCCATGGACTCCCGTTACAAAGGTTTGTCGATGTCGACGTCTTACTTCCGTCGCAGTGCCACTTCCGCCGCAGGGCACACTTGCCACTTTAATGAAAAATGCTGCATAATCCAAGCTCGCTTCTACCCGTGCCTCTCCCCCTGCAGTTAACCACTTAGATGTTGTTGCCTTTTGTGTAATTAAGGCCTTCGAGAAGTGAAAGCAATGCTCATGTAGTCACAGCTTTGGCCATTAACTCCACACTTCGATGGCTAAGCACAAAGTGCGACACTCGCACAATGAATCCCCCTCCTCACTCCGAGGAGGGTGCAGGATGCAAAATGAATCCTGGCAATGGCGGATAGAGAATGGATCGCAGAGAGTTATGGGCTATGGGCGCCACCAAAAGGCAACTTTGAATTGTACGCAGCTGACAGTTTTGAAAAATGAAAGCTGGCAGGGCTTGTGGGCGTTTGGGCGTGTCAGCAGAGCCATAAACAGCGGAAGCGCCACCGCCGCAAATGTGGCGGAAAATATGGCGTCAGTCAAAAGTCAGCGCAGCGCGTTTAATGCGCGCGACAGCAAATAAATTGCATTTGGGTGCAGTGCACCTAGCTCCGCGAGGAGAAGGACGGAAGGTGAGGCGTATTCCTCCCGCCATCGTCACTTAAACAAAAAAGAAACGTGAGAAGCAATTTCAATGCCGTTGGGCCACCCGCGGTGGATGCCAGAAAAAGGTGCAAAATTCGAAATGAGAAAAAAGAAAAACCTTTAAAGGTAAAGCACAAAGAATAAGAATTTCCCAGTTTGAAAAACTAATAAAAGCAGCACAGCTCACTGAAGACCATAAAATACTTTGGCCAATATGAATGTCCAGATTTCAGAAAATAGTAAAAAGGATTCGGCTAATAAAGCGGATGAAGTGAATATTTTATAAAGCTAAGATATAACTTATTTTTTAATATACAACAGTCTTTGGATGAACTCTTTCAACTGGTTGTTGAAAGTTCGTTTTAATTGCTTGACATCCAGACAACTAGTTCCGTAATTTGTTCCCAATCCTCCTTCCTGTCTCCACGCACTAGTCTCAGTCGCACTCGTATCCTAAATTAAGTTGTTATCCAGTGGAAAAATATGCAAATTGTTTTTGGCTCATGTCAGACATAAACTTTTTTATGGCCAAGTGACATGTAAGCCCAGTCTCTGCCCCAACAGCCACCCCTTAGCCTCTCACTCTCCATCCTTCATTTGGCATTTGTCTAGCGAACACTTTCGGTTGGCGCCGCCACCAAAAAGGAAAATAAAACAACAGCCAAAACAACTTGCTCGCTGGTGTGTGTGTATGAGTGTGTGCTGATGATGGCGACGTGTTCACGTTTATGCACACTTCGTGTATCCCAAAATCAGATAAGCGAACCTAACTCCTCACTCTTCCGTACCCAGAGTTGTATTCAACACCGAAGCGAACCGAACCTCTCTCTAAAATAATTGCAAATCATAAATATTTTGAGGCTCGGCGTCGGCGTCGGAGTCCTCGACATTATTTAGTGGCAACAACGGCGACAGGCAGCAGCAGTAACTCTCTCCCTCGCCACTCCCCACCCACTGCGTCTCCCCCTGCTGATTACGCCGAGTGCAGCTAACAGTTAATTAAGACATTCAAGCCACCGCCTCACCCCACCCCTCTGCTAACAATGACTCTATGCCGCTTTTACGGCGTGTACAACCAACCTCCGCTTCACCCGAATCCCCCGTCTCTCCTCTTTCTCCTCCCAGCCCCATCCCATGTCCAGCTGCAGTTGGTCGCGTGTTTTCCTTCAACACTGTGGCCATTTTCCTGCTCCTGTGGCTGCTGTTGTTGTTGCAACTAAGTTAGAGAGTGTTTATACACGACTAGTCGTGTTTGTCCCAATTCTCTCCTCTCTTCCCGTAACCCCCTACCACGGTGTAATGCTTACAAGCTTCTAATTGAGCGTGCGGAGGTCGCTTCTAATTATCGCCCGAGCGAACCTAACGGTTTTCCATTTCGTGCCTTTGACGCTCCATTATTGCTCCTGAATTTGCAGTACTTAGCTCCATTGTTGTTGTTCTTGTTGTTGTTGCTGTTGTACACACTGTTGTTTACTGCAAATGCGCTGGCGACACTCGGGCAAAGGGTTTCAGTTTCAGCTTTAGCCGAAACATAAATTAAGTTCCTTGGGATATGGGATACAGTTTAAAGCGGATGGGGTTGCCAGACTGCTGGGTTGCGGATGGGGAATTGGGGGAAAACATGCTCGAACCACCCGTGTACGACTGCCTGCTAACTGCCTATCCATTTATCCATCCATCCACCTATCCATCCAAACACCCAATCAACTTCATTACGGAGTGCAGTGTGTGTGTGTTTGTGTGTGTCTGTTTCAGAGTGTGTGTGCAAATTTCCTGTCCTGCTTTTTACGGCGGCACGTAATCAAATTAAGCAATTACAGCCCAGCGTCTTCCCCTCCTGCCGGCCAGTTCAGTCGGCACCGCATCCATATCCCCTTGATTATGGGCCAACTCTGTGAGCTCCGTGTAACTTCAAGGGAAAATCAACAGTTCGCCGGGAAAGGGAGAGTACGGAAGTCGAAGCCGACAATCATAACGGTAAATGCTGCCTGGCAAACGGAATTTGAAAACGTCACAAGGGTCTTCAGCTACCAGACGAAGTAACATTAATGTCCTCCCTTGATCCAACTTTTGAGACCCTCTATACAAGTGATTGTGACCCTTCCCAAGCCGGGTTATCTATAAACTACTTTCTGGGCTTCTTACTCCCAGAATTACTATGATAATCGTTTGGTTTATGGCCAATTAATCAACTGTGCAGCAAACGTGGCTCCAGATCTAGAAACAAATTTTCATTGACTTATGCATATCCAAAACCGCACCCACTTGTATTCCTGCCTCACCCCCTCCAGACGAACATTTCGACCATAACTTAGACCTGCTTCTAATTGGTATACAGCTGTAACCGATATGTTTATGGCTTATGGGTCGCTTTGGTTCTACGAATTCGCTGGATCCATGTCGGCAATTAACAATATTGAATTTGGGGGAATGAAAGAGAAACCCCAAAGGTCCAGTGCAATCCTTCCGAGTGGGTCAACATGAAAGTGCTTACCTTCACTTTCCTTCGCTATTCGTTATTGGCTCTTGGCGCTAATCGCTTAGCCCATAAAACCCTAAAAGCGCCCCCTAATTATAACTGACCACGCAGCAGTGCAACTCGGTTGCGTTTTCTTTCCGTTTCTATTGAGCGAATGAATGACCAAACGACCGACTGGTTGAATGGGGAAAACTTCTGAATGGCAGTCGAGTGACTTACAAAAGCGCTTATGCCGGTTACCTCGTGGATGAGGTTCAGACAGACACTGCCGAGGACTCACCCACTGACCTAATGAGCCATTTAGCCAATTGGGGTTAATGCCTTGTGGGAGGAAGAGGATGGCAAGGCAACGCCTTTCAGCTGCTCACGACTCATTGATGATTTTTCAAAGGTTTCGTGCAAACTCCGTTTTCAGGAAAACATATGAACTCGCTAACTGACTTGGAAAGTTTGGAACGCAGAAGTTTCTATATTTATTTGTGGGCTTCATCTCTTCATTTTCATATTTTCCTTATTTATGGGCAAACATTTTGGTCACGTGCATGGGACGTGAGCATTTTTGGGCAACTTTGCGACGGGCCATGAAGACAAATAAGCTGAAGTTGTGAGTACCCGAGGAGGAACCTGCGCCTTGGGTTTTACCAAACTGCATTGTTGTCTAGTCGATGACTGCACCAATCTACAGCCAATGGCCAACGGCATCTGCTTCCTGGCAGCTTAGACCTTAACTTGTTGTGCGAACTCGGCAATCCTCCAGTCCAGTCCACTCGTATTGATGGGAATTACGATATCATTCGAGCCATGTAAGCCTCCGTGTCAGTGCGTGAGCTACCTCTGCTGCACCCGTCATTTACACAGCTTAGTCCTTGTCCAACAGGACACAAACACAATCAACACAAGTGCCAGAGCTCTCAATTGGTCTTCTCTTAGCCGTGTACATTGCATCGGGACTCCAATTGCAGTCGCGGGGGAGATCGAGGAGAAGGATGAGTAGAGTGCGATGCATTCGCATGTCTTTGATTTCAATTTGTCCATGGTTCAGGGTTTCAGTTTTAAACTTGCACACCCACTGACATCGACAATCCAGCGAAGTCATGGGCGTGAAGTGGAAGTGGAACTCGAATTGCTCTGACAGTATATGAAGCTGTAATTGGAAGCCACTGAGGGGGGTTGTCTGAATCTCTCATCCTCTCACATGTCACATGGGCTGTCTATGAGCTTGTTATGGTTACAAGGACCATCTGAGGGTTTGGGGGTGACTTTCGCTTGCACTTCTTATCCGAAATGACAGATTGCTCTATGGCAACTCGCATATTAATTATGGGCAGGTTCAGAGTCTGGTGCAAAATACTGAAACAGAACCCGTTTTCAGTCAGTTGAATTTTCTACGCTCTTTGAACTTCTCTTGGGAGATTTGACCTGAAAGCAAATGCATGTTGCTTACTTCTACTGGGGCTCTGTTTCAGTTTCATTTCAATTTCAGATCGCAGGCAACCTTCAACTGGTAACATGCAAGTCAATTAGGCTATATGCATCACTTTGTTTTCTGTCTGGCTGAGCAACCATTTTATTGACAATTGCCTATTCCTATAGCCGACTCTATCAAATGATGGGTTATATTCCCATCTCATCGCTCACCCAGTGAGTCCAATGAGTCCTCTGACGGCGGCTGCTTATCAGTTAATGTGGCGCTTTATTGAGTTATGTAAATTTGCCTGTGTTCATTGAGTTTGCTCCTGGATATTGCGGGATATTGCAGGATATTACAGTGGTGGCAACCGCAGACGTATTTTCCAACTCATTTCATTGCGAGTTGTGCACGAATGAGGCATCAAAAATTCAAATATCACCGCTAAAAAGCGTAACCATGTTTCTATCCCTGTCCATAACCGTTATAATATCCTGGCCACACTCAGCCATTTTATGCATTCTGTTCATCATCATCGATGTCATCATCCCCTTCTTCCCTTCTCAGCTCCGACGCTTTTACGATCGAATGCTAATAAAGTCGTCTGCCGTTGGGCGTCGGCGCCAAGTTGCATAATTCAATTACATCCGATGTAGACCCATAAAACTAAATCAAAGGAAAACAAAGCGACACGCTTCATTTACTCCAGAACGGAGCCCCAACGTGCTCCCCACATCCCCCAACCTCCATCTATCCCCATCCTTCCCAGGATGGTGTCTGCTTCTATAGCTCTTCCAATAATACAAATTTGGCACTACTTGCAGCCTCTTTGCAGACAGTAAGAAGCAATAAAAGCGTAGAGAAAGAAATTGTCCTTAGTCCTTCGACCTTTGTCCTGTGCATGAGCAGATCTCCCATATTGCGGCGCTGCCTATCCTTTTGGCCGATTGCCGACTTCCAAGTGGTGCCTGACAGTTGATGGCTACTGCTGCTGGCAAGCAAAGTTTCCCGTCGCTTCCGACAGCCTCCTTCCCATTCTTCCTCCCCTGGCGCCATGTGGAGTCAGTGGATGCGACTGAGTTTGCCTCAAAGCATCAAACAATTTACTCGCCTGACTTTCGTGGGTGCTGAAAGTTTGGTGCGACTTTGATTTTAGTTCTACCCAAGAATAAAATGTTATTTCTAGGACAGATTGGACTAAATTTCTCCCAGTGTAGTTCTGTTTATGGCTGCTGCGGCTGCCAACTACAAGCAAACTTGGCCTTGGCCTGAGGCGCGTCTGAAACTTGTTGGCGGATTTTGAATTAGTGCCAAGCAAAAAGTGTTGGGCCATTATTATCCTTCGGACTTCATAACTTCACTCATAAAAATCTTGATTGTTCCGAGAAGTGCTTGGGTCTTAGTCCTGTCAGAGATTCCCTCCGAAGATGCGAAGATGTGGAACGAAAGCACTAAAAGCAAATTGTGATGCATAAAAAGAAGTTCACTCCTAGTTGGCTATTTGGTGGTGCCAATTTGGAGGCTATTGCCCCCATACGCTGCCTGGCTGTAATTTTCCATTTATCGGGGTAATTAACCATTTGGAAACAAGTGAGCACTACGTGAGGCAATGGAAACCTGGCAGCTGGCCAAAACGAATCAGAGCCAGAGATATCAAAATTAAAGGCATTTCAACTGCAAATAGTAGAGCTCCCCTCAGCACCCCCTTTGTGTATTTCCTGGTTCCTTCATGACAAGGGAAACCGGCTGACAATAAGAGTGGAAAGCGTTGAAGCAATGAAGGAAATGCCCCAAAATGTGGCAGCAAATCGTTCAACAGGCTGTGTTGGGGAAGGGGGCAGGATGTGTCCGAGTAGGAGCTGCTTTTGTTGCAGACTGCGGCAAAGGATTGCAGATTGCAACGGACTACTTGTACCCATCAGATACATCTTTTATATTGTTGCACACTTTTGCCTTAAAATATTTGATTTGAGAATCTGCAACGATTTGTAAGGCGACCACAGTTTGACAGCCATTCAAGGACGCTGACAACTGTCCTAGTCCTATCCCAGTGTGTCTGGTCAAGTGTGAATAATTCAGCACTCATCCCGAGGCAGTTGAGAGTCTTCCAGGACTCCTTGAGTCTCGTTGTCAATGTGCAAAGTTCTGCTGCGCTTTATGATGGCGCCACAAGCCGCCATCTGCAGTTGCAACTTCACCCTGTCAGGATTATTTTCACGCGGCGATTTGTCCGGCGCCAGCAGGACACTAGTTTGGTAGTTTCGGGAGTTCGGGGAGTCACCCGCCTGCGGGTCACGTGCCCATTTTGTTTACATGCCGCATTAAGAGGATTCCGTTTCGTTTTATTGCGATTTGATTCTATTTTCTGTTTGTTGTTATCCTGCCTCGCGTGCCTGCCACTTGCACACACTTACTCACCCAGTCACAGCCACAGCCACAGATCGAGTCTCACATATTTGTTTTTGTTCTCGCATTCGCATTATTATCCTTTGCTTATCGTTATTCTCTGTTTTTTCCCTTCCTCCCCGATGGGGTTGGCGTGAACTTTGCCACTTTGCTGCAGCTTTTTTCAGCTCCTGCAACTATTTAAGCGTTTGTCAGTTGTTGTTGTTGCTGTTACTTATTGTTATCCTGCCTTGCAGAGCTTGGCATTCACATTTGTTGGTCGGGGGGTGACCAACTTAACCTTTCATCTGCCCCTCCCTTGACTCCCTTCTGTGTGTTGGGATCGAACTGGACTCATTACTGGGAAGTGGGCATATCCCCGAGTGTTGTTGCTCCGCTGATAAGTGCACGTCTGGCGGCTTAGTGGTTCTGTTCCTTTATCAGTTATCGGTTGGTATTGTAGTAAGGTCCTAAAATGCTCTGCCTGGCAACTCCCTCTGGCTAACTCTGTTACACTCAAATCTGAGCAAACTTAGCCAGTTTCCACTTAATGGCCACTCAGGACACGTGTCTGGTTCTTCGAATGCAACAACTCCAATCTCCAATTTATTGTAAGGTTGCACGTGAAAATATCATAAATGATGTCAGAGATTGGAAAAGGGTTTTCCACAGCACAGCGTCATAATTTCAATTATTTTCAAAGGCCTGGCTATTAGTTTTAATTTGATATTCTTGGTGTTGTACTTCACCACTTTTTACTCCCTGTACCCATAAAATGGGTAAAAGGGGGTATTACATCTGTGCAAATGTATGTAACAGACAGAAGGAGACATCTCCGACCCTATAAAGTATATATATTCTTGATCAGTATCAAAAGAGATTTCGATTTGGCCATGTCCGTCTGTCTGTCCGTCTGTCCGTCTGTCCGTCTGTCCGTCTGTCCGTCTGTCCGTATGAACGCGTCGATCTCAGCAACTACAAGAGCTAGAGACACCAAATTTGAAATGTAGGTTCCTGTATAGCATACGCAGATCAAGTTTGTTTCATATTTCAGATATCTCCCCCGTTCCCCCGCAAATCGATTAAAACCGTTTTACAGTAACAATTTTCAAGATATAGCTTTAAGATTTGGCATGTACAATACTTTAGTGTCTCTTGATCTACTGTCCAAATTTCAAGTCGATCGGATAATAAACACGGAAGTTATTCACGAAAGAAGATTCAGTAATGCAGCGAGAGGGGAAGAAGAAGCACAGCCACTTTTGCCGCCTGTGTGCGTGCGTCTTTGTGTATGTGTGTGTATGGGTAACTGGACTTAGATGTGATTGGATGTTTTAGACCTGGGTACAGGGAGTTTCGTAGTCGGGTATACTCGACTATAGCATTCTTACTTGTTTACATTAATTAAATGTCCAAGCCCCAAAGTGTCCACCATGCTGAGGCTCCCACAAAAATTCGAAATTGTTCGTGAAATTTGGCCATTTGATTTGGGCCTTTCTGCCAATGAAGCGTATTTTCAGGCATTTTTCAACTAAATTGAGAGCTGTCAAACCTTTTTTAATTAAATTTTCACTAGGCGACAAAGTTTTAGCAATATCAAATCAAAGAGAATTGATTTGATGAAATTACATCGTAGAGTATGTGACGGAAATTGAGCTGACAATTTGTCCAATTTGTTTGGCTGAAAGTTTTGGCCTAATCAAATTTTCGCCGACTGTTGTTTGACAGCATTTGAGCTCGCAATTAGTTATGCGAATACTCGAAATGTGCCACGTTTCAAGTTGATGCCAACCGATTGGATTAGTGTGCATTTGCATGCCACAGCCAGGATAAAAAAGGCGCAACAGTTGCAGCAAGGGTTTGAGGGATTGAGACCGGCACGGAGAGCGCTCACTGCGCAGGTGCCCACACTCGGACTCGAACCAAGACTCTCTTTAAGGGATTCGGGAATCAGGATTCGGGACTCGGGATACCTTTTCGGTTGGGTTTGTTATGTAAACAAATCGGCAGTTGTTTGCTGGATGATGGGCTTTGCGGTGTGTCTGCGACAACTTGCAATTTGGCGTGCAAATGTCCAAGAGTTTCGCTTTGGGCAATCACGTATATTTCAGAGCCTTGGGCCAGACAAGGACGAGACGGTCAGCGACAATCGATAAGCGCTCAACTTTAAGCGCATTAAAAAAGACCCATTTTGGCCCTTATCCTTTTAGCCTGGTTTTGCTTGACAAGCGTAAATGTTAGTTGATAGATTTGGGTAATGGAATTAAAGTAACCCATTTCTTGCACCTTCGTGAGTTATTTAATTTACTTAGCTAGTGTTCCAAATGTAATCTGCAGAAATGCCATTTAGACACTTGAAAGTAATCATCGAGTCGGATAAACAAGGGACTAACACACATGCCCATCCTTCTCTCCCTTTGTCAGCCAACTGGTGACAACAAGGACAGCAAAAACAGCATTTTGAGCTGATTGCATTTTGATAAGTGCGCATTTACTGTGTGTGTGTCTGTCAAAGTGTTTGCCCAACACACCCAGCAAGTCACCAACCCACCAGCCCAACCATCCCCTCCTAACACACAGTTCTCGACCCACTTCACACAACAAGTAAACAAATATTTAATACTCTGCAATTTCAAATATGCGAAGAATATGCTAGATATGCCTAGCATAAAGTATTAACAATATATCGTTTCATTAGGGCATGTCCCTGCTCTAGAAATTTCAAATGTAACTGTTTTAAATTTAATTATATTAAAGTTAGTATTTTTTTGAAATTGTTAACTACTCAACAAATACTGTTTTTGGTATTGGGATTTCTGAATAAATACTGATATTGTGATTTTTAGTATTTCTATTTGTATTTTTGACTTTCAAAAACTTAACTAATGAGATAATCCCTTATAAAAATCAACTTCAGAATTTTCCAATACTTGATATTTTAACATCTGAAATAATACGGATTTTGTTATTTTTACTTCTGAAAAATACTAATATTGAGATTTATAGTATTTTTTGGTATTTTTTTACTTTTCAAAACTATTAATGAAATAATAAAAATATGCTTCAGAATTTCCAAAAATATTTGCTACTTTGCGGATGGTTGAATACTAAATACTGAAAATAGTATTAAGTAAATTCAGAATCGAGTTTTTACTCCCTGTACCCATAAAATGGGTAAAAAGGGGGTATTGGATTTGTGCAAAAGTATGTAACAGGCAGAAGGAGACATCTCCGACCCTATAAAGTATATATATTCTTGATCAGTATCAAAAGAGATTTCGATTTGGCCATGTCCGTCTGTCTGTCCGTCTGTCCGTCTGTCCGTCTGTCCGTCTGTCTGTCCGTATGTATGAACGCAAGGATCTCAGCAACTATAAGAGCTAGAGACACCAAATTTAGAATGTAGGTTCGTGTATAGCGGGAGCAGGTCAAGTTTATTTTAGATTTGAGATATCTCCCCCGTTCCCCCGCTATTCGATAAAAACCGTTTTACAGTTACAATTTTCAAGATATAGCTTTAAGATTTGGCATGTCCAATACTTTAGTCCCTCTTAATCTACTGTCCAAATTTCAAGTCGATCGGATAATAAACACCTAAGTTATTCACGAAAGAAGATTCAGTGCTGCAGCAAGGGGAAGAAGAAGCACAGTCACAACTTAAAATGCCTGGCTTGCGCTGTGGCTCGTGCGTGTGCGTATCTGTGTATGTATGTGTAAGTTAACGAAGATGCGATCGGAAATTTTTGACCTGGGTACAGGGAGTTTCGTAGTCGGGTATACTCGACTATAGCATTCTTACTTGTTTACTTTGAATAAAAACAAAAACTATAGAAGTAAGTCTTAATTGCAGAGAAAAATATAAAACTCAAAAAAAATAGTTGTTTGTTAAATAAAAAAGTCAAGAAATAATTTGTATTTCTGATCGAAAAAATATATTCAAAGAGCCTTAAATTTTTGGTTTTGTTATAATCTTATGTATGGTATCATATAGTCGATCACATTCGAGCGTAATCAGTGTGTCCTGCTCATTTTGTGAGCTGTCACCCAATAACCGCAGCATTGCGTGACCAGCCTTCATGTGTGTGGTTTTAGTTTGCTGTTGTTTGTTGTGGGTTGTGGACCCTGGGCTATGGGCTGTGGGCTGTAAATTGTGTTTTCTCTTGTTATTTTTGTGTGTGTTTATATAAAATCAAAAACGTTGACACTAATTGAAATATGCCAGAGATTAGCAGGCCCCTAAGTAATGCCAAATAAACGAGCGGCCCTGGGCCCCCGGTACGGCGCGACCCATAAAAGAAAATTATGCAAATTTATCCGTTGCGCTTGGACACTTTTCAATGGAGGGCAATGTGTGCCCGCCACTCCCCCTTGGCTTTATTGAATGGCCACTAAGTGCTTTGGCTTCGATGCGGCTCATAAACAGCAACAACAATGGAAACTATGTACATTGTACAACCAAAGTGCAACACAAATGTGCGGCCCTTCAAGTGTATGCTGATTATTATACCCTGTACCTACAAAATTATTAAGCCAGAGTCAGACATTAAGTCTAAATATATATCTCAATCAGCATCAACAGTCGAGGCCATCTAGACATGTCTGTTTATATTTCAGCGATTATATGAACTCATATACCCTACACATATGAATTTTGTATGAAATATTCGATATCTCCCCCACTTAATAATAGGTTCAAGTTATTTTGGACTTGGTTGCAGGGTATCTCTCAGTCGACCGCTCTCAGGGGCGGCACTCTTGCTTTTTTTGTGGTCTTAGTTCCATTGAGTGAGTCTTGGAAAGGGAATTGGCATAGATTAGGCACGGACACGGCTTTGGAACATTTCAATTTGCATCTTAGTCGGTCAAGAGGCCGTGAAAAGGACATAAGCCTAAGTAGGCTAAGTCTAGCAACATCATTCCCAAATAATGTTGAGAGTTCGTTGCCTCGACCTACAATCTCACAAGTATTTGGACTATCAAGGGGGTGAGGGTAGGGCTACTGCCAGTAGCTGCCAGCACAGATTTCCTTTCGAAAGAAATTTCAGTTTAATAACCAAAATGACAGTCATAAATCAATGATTATTGCCCATTGTGTGTGGGATAGGGAGGAATGTTTGGGAGAATGGCTCTTGGCTCAAGTTGTTTGGCGCTTTAAAGTGGCTGCGTTGCCGAGCAGAAATCCGAGATATTTTTATGGGGCACTTGGCAGATAAAGAGACTGGCCAGACCTCTCTTCAGTCTGAGCTGAAAGCTGGTGTCGCTTAGCTGGGATTCTGTCACTTTGTCGCTTTGTGCACAATAAATTCAGCCACATAATATTGAAAATTCCCAGCTGAGGGACCTGGCCACACAGTGTTGAGTTATAAAACGTAATTGAGGTTGTATTTCATGCCAAATGGCTGCTCAGTTTGGGCCACTGGCAGCATTGGCAGGTGCTTTTGGGCCACTCCCTGAGAATTGTGGACTATGGTAATCACATTTACGCTTTTGAAATCCCATAAGCTGCAGCCAAAATATGCATGATGGCCCAACATATTTTGCTTTAAGGCAAAAACTGTAAATGCTTTTAATGTCAATAGTTCATCATATTTATTCTAGCAAATTTCGCATTAAAGCTAAAATTTGCATTTTATTTCGCATCATTTGCTGATCTGGCATGTGAAACTAGCTCGATTAGTTAGAACTGAAAGCCCCTGAAGCCTTCCCATTCAGCTCACGTACACTGCACACACAAGCTGATGCTTTGCAAGCTTAAAGCTCAACATAGACGGGTGCATAGCGTGCTGAGCTTTTCAGCGAAAAGTGCACGAATACATATGCATTTACTAATACACATACGTATGCATGCTTCGCACTCATTTAGTTAATTTTAAATGTGTATTTAATATTGTTCAGCTCAATAGCAATAAATATAATCATTAAATATTAATCGGTGTCTTATTTTAAATTCGTTTATTTCGGTCTTGTTTTTAACACAACTGATTAAATATTGGTGCGCTTTAATCCGGTCACAAAACGGCTATTAATTTCCCATTAATTGAAAGGCGTAAATTATATTTTATCGCACTCTGGCAATTGTGTGCTTATACGCTCTATATATCACCTTTTATATCACTTATATCATCTTTTATTGAAGTCATGCATGTGTACAGTTGCCATTGTCTGTCCCTCTCACTCTCCCCTTAGGTACTGGACTCCCTTCCATGACTAATGTAAATTAATTGGCCATACAAATTAGCCAGCCAAACAAAAATATTTCGATTTAGGCAATGCACAAAATGTTGGTACAAATGTGCAGAGCACCAAATAATTTTCAATTATTTATCTGGAAACAAAAATTGATCGAATATTAGCTACTCTCTACGGTTCTTACAATACAGTTAAGAGAGGAATACTTTGCTTTTTCGAAGCAGCAAAGAACCCTTAACAGTTCGGAATATTTGTTAGAAGTTACACAAATTGTAAAGTGCTAATATACCCCATTAAAACAAGCTAAACACTTTGCTGTGGCAGGTAAACAAAAGCTCGAATGTCGCTCGTTATTTTTAATCAGTTATCAAAATTTATCGCTTAAAATTTGTTTGGCCGTTCCGGGGCAGGACTAACCAAAGGACCCACTCAAAAAGCGCGTTGCTTCTATTTTGTGTTCATTTTAATTTTGTGCGCGTAATTTTCGTTCAACATTTTAATGAAGCTGCCCCCTTGTGCTGCAATTTCCACTTGTTTATAGCCGAAAATGTGTAGAACACATTAAAGTTAATGGGAAAACTGACCCGATAAACGCCCCGAGGATATTAACGCACATTTGGCACATGCCAGCAATTGCAAAAATGAAAACAATATGAGAGATCATAAAACTAGTTGAAATGCTGAAATGCAACTCGATACTTTTGCCCGAAACTGAGCCAAAACTATTTGCCAAAACGAACAAATAGCCCACAGCCGCTCCACTGGAGTGGAATCTGCCCCAGCTTCTGTTTGCCAGCTAAGTGGAGTTCTCTTATTTTTCGCATTTTCATATTGTATTCTGTTTTTAGTGCTACAAATAGAATTGAAGCACTTTAATAACCAAGGTAATGGAAGATTTAGTTAGCCTTTTCTGGCCAACAATTTAGACTGTTTCCATTTTGTACTGTGCCACGACATTCAGATATCCCTTGAAAATTGTTAAATCCAGTAAAAATGTTGACTTTAAGCCCTGGTATGTGCCTCGTCAGGTGTCATTTTATACAGGGCACAGAAAAAGCAATTGAAAGCAGAGACAGCACCAACACCACTCCCCTGCGGCACTGGAAACGTGGTCTGCCTCGCAATTAAAGTCACCATGGAACCAGGTGCTTAAACACACAAGGAGAGAGAAGCTGCCGGCTACATTTACTTAGCTTAACTCTCCGACTCACGATTCAATTAGAAACGAAAGCCATTTTATAATTGAAACGAGCCTGCCACGCCCTCAGGCTGAATCAGCCCTTCCACTCCCTCAGCCTCATTCATTTGGCTTCCGAAATAAACGGAAAGCGGAAAATGGATGTATACATATTTACGGAATCCGAACAATAATGAACATCAATAAATATTGTCAGCAACAAAAATTAGCAAAAGTGGGGTAGGGGTAGAAGATTATGATAATGGCAAGTCAGGAGGGAGAAAGATGATTATTTATTAGAATCATGTAATTGAAAAGTTTTTGACGCAACTGCCAGAACTCACATCATCACCATTCTCATCATCATCATCTTTGCGCCATCTTCATCCCAAAGACAAAGCCCGTCGCTCAATTTGTCACTTGGGCGAGGGAGAGGGGCAGCGGGCGTGGCAGCTGGGGCCAGGTCTAGGGACTGACTGATGATGCGTGTGACTAAGCAGAAAATTTCCAGCAATGTGTCTCCAATTCCCGGATTCTGACGGCTGATGTCGCCAGCCAGACCTTCTTCCCTCTCCCGCCCCATTCCTCATTCCCCAACGTGATTATGATTGAGTTGACGTCGTTAATATGTTATCGATGACGGGCTGCTCTATTGGTGGGGACTCCTCAGAACCCGCTGCGAGTGTTTGCCACGCGCTCGCGACTCGGCTGAAAGGGATGCGGCGAGGGATGTGGAGGAAGAGGATCCTGGCTTGACTGCGGGCTGTTTGTCTGCTGCTCCATTTAAATCAGTTACATTCCTCGCAATGTAAACACAAACACACACAAGAGACACACACATATGTGCACTTACATTTTGTTATTTGTCTTTTGAATTATTAATGAATTTGTTGAATGGTTCGGCTTCAGCTTGGGATGTGGGATGTGAGCTCCTGCGAGCTCCTGGCTGCAGTTGAGCTCCTGATGATCTGGCTCTTAATCAAGTGAGTCGCCTGGCGCAGCCTTGCGGCGGGGGCTTTCATCGCAGATAAGTTTAATTAAATCGCAGGCACATTCCTCTGCTGGAACCACAGTCCTCGTACTGCCACGCTCCCAATATCCTTGACCGCGCAGTGCAAAACTTTAAACACTTTTGCATAGCTGCGGGAAAAATGTTGATAAAAAGGGAAAGAGGAATAGGCAACAAAGTTTTCTGATTTCGATTTTTATTGCGGCCAAAAACCCAGAAACAATTTCCAATGTGCTGCCATGGAGATTGGAGGAGGAGCGGGAAATGAAGTGCAGGCAGGTGGAATCGGAGGTTTCTTGGCAACAGTTTCATTTTGGAGGCACTTGACTGCCGCTCTTCCATTTCCATTTCTACTTCCATTTCCACATCCATTTCCATGCCAACTCACGACTTTCCACCTGGCCAACTGTTTTGGTTCTAGTTGCATTTGGAATTCCATTCGTGTAGCTGCACGCAACCAGCGAAAGGCAGGACGAAGGGGCAACCACTTGAACCACAGACATTTTTGCTAGCTAAAAGTTTTTCCTATTTACCTGAATGTTTTTCCCACTACCCACTGCATAAATTTAACCCGAGAAACACACAAATATTGCGTCAAATTTATTAAAACAACAGTCAAACCAATGAATGTGAGTTAGAAACTGGAGGGAGTTCCCTCTTTACTGTTGGAATTGTAGGAAGTGCGAGTTCCTAAGCTGTTAATCTTTTTTCAACTTTGTAATTACTTTTGCAGGCAGAAAACTTTACTCGAAGAGCACATTTACAAATTGTTTTCGAAACAAGCCAATCGCAAGAGAAACTCCAACAAAGCCACTCAACCACAGCACCACACACTCTTGTACCCACTCTCGAACCACACAGTGTCACCAGCATCAACTTCAACTTCAACTCCTGTCCGAAACTAAACTAAATCACTTTCTATTCAACAGGACTCTTTAATGAACGAGCGAGCGACACAAAAAGGCCAGCAAAACGACGAGGACAACTAGTTCGACCAGGACAACCAGGACACGTGCTCAACACCAACGACTGGCCCCGCCACTGACCAGCAGGCGAGACGTTGCCAACGTGACGAGCTAAACCACCAGCAGCACCAGAACTACAGGCCGGGAAGAAGGAGAAGGGAAGCAGCCGACGGGTGGAAAAGACTGGCCAGTAAAAAAGCTAACGAAAGTCCCGGAGAGTCAGATGCGAAAATGCTGATTCCGCTTGCAGTCGACAGGCGAATCCAACAGCAACAGAGGCAACCGCAACAAAAACAAAGCTCCAAAACTTGAACCCAGTACGCAAAAGGGGAAAGGCAGAGGAAGAGGCTGGAAGAGGGAATCGGGCAGCGGCTGAAAAGTTCAAAATTTGGCAGACAGAGTCCTCGCAGTGCTGCTCGTCGCTCTGTGGCTTTATCCGGAACTGTTAGCAGCAGTTGGCGTAGCTGAAGCTGAAGCTGGAATTCGGAATTTGATTTTAACGCTTCTTTGGGAGACGCATCGCCTGTTTGGAAACTGGCAACCAAATCAAAGTTTTGTCCCCAAGCGGATGAGTCTCCCCGAAACTCATTTCCCGCGCCTATGAGGGCCGCCGCATTCTGCGTATCCGGAACGCTTCAATGCTCACATACTGAAATTGGCTGTCACAGAGCAAAGGGGGAACCCCACGAACAGATCCCTTGAAATGAGCGTCGATTGTGGCGTCACATGCAATGACAAGTTATTAACTGCTCGTCTGGAGCCGCAATAAGCATACCCAGACAGCATACCAGGAGAACGAAGAGAAGGAGGAGAACCAGATCTCATTATGGCCGCCACAAGATTTCTGCTGCTGGGCGTCTCTCTGGTCGCCTGGCAGATGCCCTCGTTCAGCGGATATCTCATCACATTCCTCAGCCATCACAAGGTGATGGGTAAGTCTAGAAATCTTCCTAACTGTAGGAGGGGGAAAACATTTCGATTCAAAATAATCGTTAGGACAGTTGCTTGAACTTCCACGCCTACCTCCCCGCCCAATAGATATGATTAATAGCTGAGTGGCACAGTGCGACAGGACAAATTCATTGCTCCTCAACAGGAAAAACAAACAGCCCAGATCTGGAGGGATGGAGGGCATAGGCCAAGGCGTAGACCACGTAGCAGTCATTAATAGTTTCAAAATAATTGTTGACCATGACGACGACGACCACAAAAGTTGCGCGAAAACACGACAAAACAAATCCACACAAATCGATTTCCGTCCGAAGCCACCCTCGCACCTTCACCACCCTGTTGACAGCTGCAAGTAGATGACCCCTCCGACCTCTTCCTACTTCCTCGCTGCTAACGACTTCACAGCCCAATGGAGCAGTTGTTGTTGTTTGTTTAGCTATTTTCCCGTTTGTTGCTCCACGCGAGCGTTTGTTATTGATGGGCCCAACCGTTCAAGTGCCTCCAGATCGACCTTGTGCCAGGTCCTTTCCCCTGTTCCCTACGTAATCCCAGTTCCTATTCGTGCCCGCCTTGTACCTCTATGAAATAGTTACAGTAATAGGCATTCATTCGGCGTGCCAAGGCGGAATGACGTCGTGCCCGTCGTTTGCCTCCCGTTGATTAATGGTGCACGGCTCCAAAATGTGAGTCGAGGCTGTTCCACTTCCGTCTCCGACCACCCTTGGCCACTCCATCATTAGTGCGTTAGCTGTGCACAGCATTTTCCGGCACTTAACTGTAATTGGAGCAAAATGCTTCCATCTCATTATGCAGGCTCAATCCTAGTCGCCGAATCACGGCACTTCAATTAGTTAACAGCATAAAAATAATCCACACAAGTGGCTCACGAATCCGAGATTGATGAATGACTCTGAGCTCTGAGCTGCAGCTGTCGACCACGCCACTAGGTCAGCTCCTCGTCCACCTCCCTGGGTCAGTCCTCGTTCTCGTTCTGTAGCTCTCCTATCGCTGTTTGGGTCTTTGCACTTTCGAATACCATTGCATTCGAGTTCGCCGATGCATAAAACTCTCCCGGGCAATTGACACTTCACCAAGCTACTCCTCTCCCCCTCATCTTTCAATGCAAATCGGATTTCATTAGCGACAACTCAAAGAATCTTCCACTTTGCTTGTTGCTCTTTGTAATTTCCTCTCCTTTTCGCAATTGCCGCACTTCCTCCAGATCCCCCCATTCTTTTTTTTTCACCCAATTTACTATTCACGTACCTCGTTATATTTTATCGACCAGTTAACACCTCCGACCATCATATTTGCCAGTACGCAAGGCTCTTCCTTTTCTAAATTAACAAGCAAGATTATATCATACAAACTGACCCGCCTGCATCCCTTTCCCCTTACAGCACCAGTACCTCTTTCCCTACCCTCTTATTGCGAAATGCCGTGGCATGAAACCCTTATTCCCTCCGCAAATGTCGCTTTGGCTGTGTGTTCATGTGAAAGGCGCGCCACGGCTCCATGACACAACTCCTATCTCCTTGCGTCTCCCTGCTTCAGTTCTCATTCCCCTTTGGACGTACGCATATCTCGAATAACTCCACTCAGTGTCAGTTCCTCCATTGCTGGCTGTGATTGACATGACGCATTCCCGCAATAAAAATCGGGTACATAGTTCTTTTACTATTCTATTCTCCCGCATGCCGACTCACAATTCAAGTTGTGCTCTGTAAACATGAGTTAAACGATTTCTTTTTATCCTTCACTGCTCTATGCTCCTTGTAACTATACCCGAACGTATCTTGATTCCTTTCCCTTCGATGGAATGACAACAACATTAAAATTAAATATATTTTACGCTTTTGTATAAGATTTTCCACTCTGCTTTCCATTTCGTCGCGTTGTCCTAGCAATAAGCAATTTTCAACCCAGCGTTGCTAGCGACACCAGTCAGGGGGCTCCCATCACCCCTCCAAGAACTTGATGTGCAAGGACGCGTAAAAATGCAATTTCAACAAGTTTTACTTTGATGTGCACATTTCTTGGGCCTGAACCCCAACCCCAAAACGAGCAGGACTGCTCTAGGTATACCTCCTCTCACCTTGTGCTAGAATTTTTCCCATTAAATTAAAAGTTAATGCAAGAGAAAATTATTTTTAATGAATAGAAAATAGTCTGAAAATCGACACATTAATAAACCAACCTATTTCCCTTTTCCAGGGTGTCGACTCATTTTTTTATTTTGCTGAGTAATGCGAAAAAAGGTGACTAAAAAGTTAGCAAATAGTTGGAAGTGAGAGAGATTTTTAAACTGTGCCAATTTATTTCCCAGCACGATTTCGATTTAAGAAGCAAGGACAATTTCATGAGCAATCGGATAAGCACTGTTAAAGTGTGACAAAGACAGGGAGACAAGTTGGCGGCGGAGGGGCTATAATAATTTCTGGGAATGCACGTTGCACTCCTTCAAAGCGACTGCCAGCTAATGACACTAATTATCGTCTTAATCCTTTATGCAAATTGTGTGCCGCCATTGTCAAAGCTTAAATCTGACGCCTCCTCAGTCCTGTTAGTCCTCAGCCTCACCCACTGAATTCCCCGTCCAACCACTGCATCCTCCCAGTCTACGGTTCTTTCTCTGCCAGGAAGCGTCTGCGGTTGCAGCGTCACGTGTGTGTGGCAAAGCCATTCAGACAAGGTATTATAATTATGGTGGGGTGCAGGCAACGTGGGATTGGGGAAGTTACTGGGGCAAGGCAGACTCATAAACGAGTCAAAACTTTTCCGGGCGACGGCAAAGTTAGCGTTGTGCAAGGTGCGTGATATGAAAGACGGCCAAAGTTCGACAGAGTAGGAATTGTACTCGGGTGTCGTCTTTATCTGTGAGAAAACCGCAAGTTCCTAGACAAGAAGGAACAAATACAAATAAAAGCTGCTTTAAGATAGTTCAAGTTAAGGAGGCCAATCGAAAAGTTGAAAATCTTTTCGAGAGTAGAATCACATCCCTTTCAAATTAGAGCTGAATTAATTAAGCTTGTCACAAGTGCATGTACATTCTGATTTGCATTCCCTTTGCGGCAACAAGTCTCCACGTCCACCTCTCGTTGCAACTGTCCTTTTATCATTGTTGTCCTCGAACAGACAAGTAGAGGAGGTTAGGTTGAGTTACATTGTGCTCTTCGTGTTTGTGCATATTTAATTTGAGTCACTTTGAGGTTATGCTTGTGTTTTTATTTAGTCTGCGGCATCTACCTTTAATGGATGACTATTGATGGGAGCGAGGAGGTAGTTTCAGTTCCTCTTCTCTTATTCTATTACTAGGCAGATAACTGTGCAGTTTGTCAGCGAAAAACGGAAATGGAAAGTCGCACACTTCGGGTGGCCTGAAAGCTGGAGACTCAGCGGGGTGTATAACAATTTGGTATTCAAAAACAAAATGAAACAGTTAAGGAAAAAAGCATCGGAATAGCCTGAGATAGGTCTGAGGTAGGTCTTAGTCAAAGCACGGATAAAAGCTAACGAAAAATGCTTTTTCTTGTTCTGTAATTGGATTTCAAATTGTTTTAAAAATCGAGCAAACGCTTTCTTCTATCTTTAATGCACGCACATTCACATACGGTCTCTGTGTCTGCCGTCGCCGGAAACGCAACACTCAACATCCGGCACAGACGCACAATCAAAAGGATAGGGCAGGGAGTTGGAAGGATGAGAAGTAAAGTTGAAGAAAGTAAACAGCGTTTGCGACTTTCAATGCAAAAGCGAGGCCAAGACGAACGCGAACGCAAACGCGGCTTAGCCTGATCCCGGGGGGTAAATGATGCAATATAAAGCATCCGCCTAGGAAGGACATGAAGCCAGGAGGGGTAGGGAAATGAAGCAGAGACAACAATGAAAGCGGATGAAGAAATTTAATTTCACGTCTTTTTAACTCGAACATCTCGTCTTTCACTGGGGCTTGAAACTGCCAGGGTCGGGGTCAGGGATTAGGACGTACTCGTAGCTAGTTAAAGTTACACAAAGCGAAAGATGATGATGATGTTGCAGTCTCGTCTCAAATCGAGTTAGACAACACTTGACACCTTTTAATATTTGGTCTCGCCCCATCGAAATCGCATCCCCTTCCTTTGGACACCAGTCGCGAGTCATTTGAGGCGACAACCAATTGACGCCCCTTGCATTGTCGCCTGCTGGTGACGGATTCGATTTCGATTATTATTGTGTCTTGGGTTTTGTTTACCGTACATTCCTCATCGCTGCCAACCCCTGCATTGCCATTGTCGGGAAAATCAATTTCCGTTGAAGTTGAAGGTGGAACCAGGAAGGGCGGAAAGTCAACACAAAATACAGAAAGTTTGCTCAGCAGTAGAAAATGCTAAGAACTCTGAAGAAGAGACTTCGGGTGTAAACTGCAACAAAGCAAATTGTGAAATAAACTTTCTCTTTATGCCTGAAATGCATCCGCATCACAATCTCACCCTCATTTCAATTCTCATTCCATTCTCCCATGCAGGGCTGGAGGCGAATTTGTTCTACGTGCACGAGGGAGCCATTAATACATACGCGATGCACTTCACCGTCCCTGTCCCGGCAGATGTGCACGAGCTGGAGTTCTCCTGGCATAGTCTAATAGCTTATCGGGTAAATCACCCCATTCACCCTCCTACTTCACCTCATTCCCTCATTATCACTTCAAATATAATTTGCACTCCATTAACTGGCTATATCCACAGTTGCGTTTCACAATCAGCATTGAGTCCACCAACGACCAGGACGTACTGGAAACACTCACACTGAGCATGCTTGATGACACAGGAGATCGAGTATTTGCTTGTCTACCTACCCTGCACTGGCAAATGTCAACAAGGTTTCCGAATTAACGACACCAGGCTGCATTACACGCGCAACAAGATCTGAAACAAGGATAAGCCGTGTTCCTTCCACCATGAACCTATTCCCTAATTTCCCATTACCATTGCAGAAACCTCATCCAAAACAAATCATTCGGTTCTCTCAACCCACATCCCTTCCCTAAGACATGTACTGATGAGCACCGCTGCCATGAGAAGATCAAAAGTCGCGCAGCATATTCAACCGTATGGCCAACCTTCTCCTGTTAACACCGACTATTACTCATCGAACACAAGCTACTGAATCCAGAATTAGTCCCCTGAGGACATTCCACTGCACCTCGCACCCGCTAGCTCAGGTGAGTCTGAACCTCCACCTGTGTCTGATTTTGTGATTTTGTGGCCACAAGATAGTACCTTGGGGGTTGAGTTGGCAGGGCAGCTGCCCTTAGGTAAATCACAGCCTTTGATATGTTGAGACACGTGCCGAGCAGAAATAGAAATGAATCCCGTTGATGTTCTGTGCTCAGTGGGTTGCCTTGGCCGCCAGATCTCCATCACCAGGCTTACCAGACGATTGCTCCCAAGGCTCTATCGATATCCAATGCCAAACTCGAGCCACCTTTCCACGACTATAAAAATTAAATTCTAATTTATATTTACGAGCTGATAAAGCTCCCGTAGTGCGTTAAACTCGAAACAAGAGCCATTCATAAATAAATTCCCACCCATAGACTTCTGCCAGGGTGCCAAACCTCCTTGGGGTTAGGGCAAGTTTTGCGTGGCGCTCATGTACTTCTTGCCACGGGAAGCGACAACGACCCATAAACCCACTGCCGGTAGAGGTGAATTATGTAGATACGAGTGCTCATATGTACTGGGAGCGCCGAGTGGGGAGAGCGTGTGAGTCTGTTAAGATAAGCGGAAGGTGCTTCACAGTCCTAAACACAGACAGAGACCCAGCCAGTGTATCCTTATTCTTAACACTTTTGTTGTTTTTCCAATCGAGAGACTGGCAGGGTGAAAATTAGCAAACTAATTTTAAACTAACCCACAGCTATATTTAAAGCCGCAAAAGCAGGCAACAAACCTCAAGAATTATACTTAGCAGATAAACACGAAACCCTCAAGTTCATTTAATGAGACACTATAAAACTTTTTACACATTTCCACTAGGAGTATCTTTCCCTCCAACTCTAGCATTGCCTCTGTTTCTAAAGATGTTTAACTTCTTGGCCTTGGTAAATCTGTCGCAAATTAGAATAAATTATTTAGCAGCTTCTTTGTTGTTTTTTGTAAACATTTCACAGACCAAACGACGCCAACTTTTACATTTTTCCTAGGCAACAAGATTCCGTTCTTCTCCTTACTCTGTCTCTCCGTCTGTTCCTCCGCCATCATCATGATTGTTGGCCATTTTCGTCACCATCTTCTAACGCAATTTCCATCGACGCATAATTAAATATTCAATTTCCATGGAGACTCCTTTAATTTTCATTTTGCTGCTTATTTCTCGACATTCTTGCGTCTCCTTTGGCCTCTTACTGGCTTCAGCCTAGCCTATGTTCTATTTGCCCTACAATTTCTAAATGTTTAGATTTCAATTTCATACTCATTATGGAGATGGCTTCAGGAGGGAGCAGCCACAAACTCTATCCGAGGCACTCACATGGATATCTGGATATCTACACATAACGCCAAGAGTCATATACATTTGCTGCTATCTGCTGGCAGGACGCACGCATTGAAGCAGACGACTGGAAATTAAATGAATTTCAACAAAATGAAGCCCCAAATTGGAGTCGAGTGTTGCATATGCCTCTGCCTCTGCCTGGAGTCGGGGACAGGGATAGCTTGCCATAATTATTGCTGTTCTCTTGTTAAAGCCCCCACTTACAAACCCCCCAACCATTACATACTCTGAGCATTAGGCGAAGTAAAGCACACTCTAGGCAAAGGGATTGGGGGAGGCAAGCACAAAGGGAGAGGCAGAGGCACTCATTTAGTCAAACAATTATATCCAAGTGCACACACTGAAACGTTGCCGCCCTGATCTGCTCAGTTGCGTGGAAATATCTCATTTCTGTGGATCTTCCCTTCCCTTACACTCCACACTTCCAACGACTCCCTTTGGATTCTATTAAATCAGTCTATAAATGTTGGCCAAATTGCTTTAATGTGCAGCAAAAGTTTAGCAAACGGCAGAGGGGACGACAACAATTACAGCACATATAAAGGCGGGAGGAGGGTAAATAACAATAAAAACAGCAGCGAACAGAAGCCAGACTACAGCTGTTGAAACATGACTTTGTGCTTGTTTAGAAACACTTGCAAAATATTATTGCAGCAGCAACAACAAGAGCCGACGCGTCGGGGGGAAACCACTAAACGAGGATAGCCGGAGGAGGAGCCCGAGCTGGTTCCTAGTCCTGGCTACGCCATGTGCAGCGGCAACAACAAAGCAGAGCGAAGCAAACATAGAAAGGCATTAGGATATTGGATCAGGGCTAAGCTTAGATGAGGATGAGGATAAGGCTGCGGGGAGTAAGTAGCTGCTGCGGTTGGGGATGTCGAACAAGTACATGAGGAGGAGACGGCGTATGAGCTAGAAGGTGGCAATGGATCCACCTTAATGCCATCCGTCTCATTTGAATGCCATCCTCCAAATGGGGTAAACTTGCAGAAGTGCGTGGGTAAGCGAAGCGTAACTGGGAATATTAGGGAGAAAAACAGAGAGAAAAGCAGAGACAGCACAAAGTTGGAAATTAATTTCCATGGAGCACGCCCTGGTACGAGTATTTTATGGAGATTACTGGAGATTCGTGCGGCATGAACAGGTGCTAATTAAAAATGTTGTCGTCGCCTCATTAAAGAAATTTGTAAATCAACCTGCAAATGACGCGCGCAGCATGCGAAAACTTAAGCCTAGACCTAGGAAGGGAACGCATCGGGAGGGGTTGGCAATGGCAAGGAGCTGGCCCCCCTTTTAGGGGTTACTGGGGGCACGCACGAACACCGTTAATGGATTTCCCAGTGTTGTTCTTTTGATTAAAACGCATTATTTACATTTGTGACACAGCCCAGCAGAAGCGGGGGGAATGGTTTAAGTCTAGTCAGGTGGGAGCCCTCCCTTTGCTCTGCAAAGGTTGACAAATTGCGTAGCCGTCAGTTTGACTTTTGTTCCGTTTGTTCAGTTTTTGCATTTTTTTGCTCCACACTTTCATTGGATTTTATTTCAAGTTTCTCTTTGGTGGGGCCAGTTCCGGATCAGATTCCGGAGCCGTTAGGATAGTACCAAACTACGGCGGATGCTTTTGTCTGCTATTACACTATTGATTGCTTCCTGTCAGCCGCAGAGAGACAAACGCAAGTCGCTGCCGGATGTTGCCTTTGTTACCAGTTACCCGGGACCAGTTACCCGTTACCCGTTACCCAGTTAGCCTGGCCAGGAGAGAGCTTGGCTGCTGGACATGGGCTTTGTGTGGGATTTGGCAAGCCACACGGTGGCACTTCACATAAGCAGCTTCAATTTCAGCTGCCGCTTCCTGCTACCCCCCATACCCAACCCATGTGGCATTAGACGGTTATACGAGCAGAGATCCGGCAACCAATCGCGGTTTTCGCACCACCCATTTGCCCGTTGGGAAGTTCGCTCTGTGTTGGCCATTGATTTCATTGCGGTCAAGTTGCGTTCACTCGGAGCTAAAAGGGGCCATTAGACGCACTGCTGTCCGGCGGGTGGCAGGCGGTCTGTGTGCACTCAATGGGATTGGGATTGACAATTGTAATGAGCCAGAGGCAATGATTAGTAAGCTGTAATTGAAGACAAGAGTTTCCGATAAAAGGCAAGTCAACAAACTGGGTCAGCCACTGCTTTCATCCATCGAATGGGGTCAAAACTTTAATCATGGGTTTCGCTTTCGAGTATTTGAAAAGCTCTTCCATTAAAATGTCAATTAGAAAATGAGCTATTGAGTGAAAGAGGGAACGAGGGAACGAGTGAACGAGTGAACGAGTGAACGAGGGGAGGACGGTCAATTAAAATGCGAGCATTAAACTCAATTCTCGATTCATTTGGTTGAGCAGCAATCGAAATACGATTATGACTGCCATGTAATCATTCAATATTCATGAGTGTACTCGCTCAGTATCCAGTATACACGGACACCCATCAATCAAATGTGAATTGCCGTTGAGTTACATTACGCGCATACGGAACGTATCGGATATTCAAACTAATTGCATTAAGGTGTTGTCCCATCCACCCGTGCGGAGGGTGCGCGGAAATTGGAGTGGACTCCGACCGGATATGCAACAAATTCTGTTATGGCAGCAAGTGAAGCAAAACCCAATCAACGTCCAACTATTGATAGCGTGAGGGCTGGTAAAACTGTGCAAATGGAGTAAACATATTACAAGTCAACAAAATGGTGCTAACCATCTGAATAGGACTTGATTTAATATATTATTGTTGTATCCAAATTGGGTTAGGGTTGGGGTTAGTATTAGTACACTAATATCTTTAGTTAGGGGTGCTTAGATTGTGGAAATGTATGCTACAGGTTGAAATAGGCTTTCCGACTCTATAAAGTGTATATATTCTTGATAAGTATCAATAGCCATGTCCGTTTGACACCAAATGTGGGTCTGCAGGTTCCTGTGTCAAATCAAGTCTGTTTTAGATTTCAGATATCTCCCCGACATTAACCACTTGTGAGCAGAAAAGTGACCAACTGTAAAATATGAGATGAATTATGCTCAAATAACGTTCTGATTAAAGACCTTTGCACACAGCAAATCTCCGAGGTGACAACAAGAACAACTAGAAGCACAGTCATAGTGTCCAAATTGAAATATAAATGCGCGGAGTGCCGTAACTCACCCCCCTGCCACACCGCCCACCGCCCAACACCCACTGACACGCCCACCGTGACGCAGCGACACCTGGTGACTAATTTATGTTCATTAAGCAGGCGTTAAGTCGCCTTGAGAGCAGCTGGCGTCGTCATCCTGGTTGGTCCTCATTTGCATACAATTGGGTAGGCAGACGGAGGCGTCCACGCGCGCACACACACACACACAGCTGAAAACTTGCATGTGCCGAGGTGACAAAACCAAAATGTGTAGTTTCATGTAATTTTGGGGTCGTTGGAGCTGCTGCTGTCGGCCAGATTAATATGCAAATGCATGTGGGGCGGAGAAGGAGCATGCGGAGGCGGCAGAGAAACGCTTTGAGCACAGATTACGTGCGGCAAGCGGAAAGTGGCAAGTGGCAAGACGCAGCAAAAGGAGCAGACACAAAAAATCAATTTACAACACGCGCTAAACTCTCCAACTCTCCCGCACTCCCTCCCGCCCTCTGGCCCTCTAATTTGTGCGTAGTGCATTTTCGTGTCCACGTCCGGAAATGGCGACTATTAAATCCGAAGTGGAGCTTAACCAGAGACACACTCTGCCAGAGCCGGAGCTGGTAATCAGCTTGAGAGCTCTGGTGCCTCGAAACCCATTTGCCGGTCGCATTGAAACTCGCGCAAATCCCATCAAATCTATCAAAATCATTTACGCAGCGGAAGAAGGCCCTCTCTCAGGGTTACAGGATTTCAGGATCTCAGGTCAGGCTCCATCAGTGTCAGCTGCATTGGATTTGATCCAATAAGGCGCTGCGAAACTTTATTAAAATGCTGCAAAGCTGTTCGCACCCAAAGTGGCGCCAAAACTGACAGCCACAACGACTCCCATCTTCAGACTCAGCAGCTCCTCCTAACTGCCGACTCCAGTCTGCCTGCCAGACAGTCAGCCAGACGGTCAGACAGACAGGCAGACAGTCTGGCAGTCAGTCAATTGTAGTTGTAGTTTCGTGGCTGTTGCTCAAAGTTTTAATTACACGCCCGCTGTGCAGGGACTGGGAATTGGGTATTCTGGATTGGGGAATGGGAATTGAGGATTGGGAATTGCTCGCGGGTACAAGGCCACTAACATTTTTGGCATGACTGCTTGGCCAGGCAACGAGGCAGGAGCCGGGTGCTGGAATGTTACGCCTGTTAGCCTTGGCTGTTGCTTCAACTCACCGCCTCTACCTCTGGGCTGGAACAGGCATCCCTGCCACAGTCATTGCAGCAGTTGTTGTTGGTGCTGCTGCAGCTGCATGCAAAGTACCGTGTTTCGTACTTACTTGGCGACAAAGATTTATCACCCAGAACAGAACGGACACGAGCAACAGAAACAACAAATCGACATCGATGGTTGTTCACAGAGTTCAAGGAATCGGAATACAAATAGTTTACCAATGGAATCGGATGAGAATATTATAAAGCAAACGTTAAGAGGCATACCGTGTGGAAATCGGTTCAGTCTTAACAAGATAAGGCCTTAAACATACATAACTCAGGAAGTAGTTGAAATATTTTGATTAAATTTTGAATGCAGGATGTTGATAGGGTGTTAAACATATTCCCAGCTGAAACCCTATAAAAGCGTTTACAAGTTAGTCTGAACCTGCCTGCGACAGAAATTGAAACTGCTTTAAGAAATAATCAAAGTTTTGTCTTATTGTCAATAGAGTATGAACTTTTGTAGCAGCCCTCTAAAAGAGCACCACGCAGACAATTTGGAGTTGCAGTTTGAAGGTTTTGGATAGCGGGTGGGTGGTTGGTCTATTGGTGGAGCTGTCGGAGGGGAATGTGCGCGGTTTGTCAGCCTGGCGCGCTGATGATGGAGTGCGGCATTGTTGCATTTTAATTGAAATTTCTTTGTGAACTTGGTGTGGCAGCAACAACAACGGCAACAACAGGACTAACGAGAAAGCAGAACGGCGACACCAACATCAACAACAACATGTCGCCTGCAATCACAAAACAAACAGCGAGAAAACAACGCGAACAACGCCAAAGTAGCAATAATAATGAATGAATAAAACGAATAACAACAACAACAGCACAAATTGCTATTTGTTTTTTATAGTAAGTACACTTGCAGAGGGTATTATAACTTTGTCATGAAATCTGTAACGCATTGAAGGAGATGTTTCCCTAGGAACGATCGGGCGACAATTACATATGTGTTTGTAAGAAAAACTTTTTTGGTTATTAAGGTACTATTCTAACCAAACTCAAGCTCAATTGCAGTCTCAGTAGCTTATATAATCTCACTAAATTTGATCAAAATCGAACTACTATAACATATAGCTGCCATAGAAATGATCGGTCGAAAATTAAGTTGCATGAAAAACTTTTTGATCATATTATTTTGTACTCTAACTTTGTGAAAAAATAACCGATTTCCATACGGAATATCTTTTTGATCATGTTTTTTACTCTAAGTTGACTTGGCATTTCAATTTTATTCGTATTCCAAAACAAAAATATTTTTGACATTTTTTCGAGAATGGTCAAGGGTCAATTTTAAACGATTTCCGATATCCAAATTAGTATTAAAAAATATTTAAAAACTTGTTGTGAAGAAGTTCAAATATTTTCCAAAATGCATGTTTAAAATTCTAAAAATTTCGACTTGTAAAGTGTTAAACTCCACAGAACCTCTTCCTTCTGGACTACCAACTCCCATAGCTTTGCTAAAACTTAACCGATTGTCATACGGAATGTCTTTTTGATCAAGTTTTCTGCTCTAAATTGTCTTGGTGTTTAAATTTTTATTCCTATTCCAAAATAAAACTTGATATTTTTAAAATAGCCTGCCATAGTAACAATCGTATGAAAGATTAGCTTTTGTGGGAAAAACACTTTTTTTATACAAATATTACATCCAAACTTACCAATTGCGAGTTTTATTATACTTTATGTAGTGTAGTATAATTTGTATAATAGACCAAAATCGGTCTACATATTATATAGCTGCCATAGAAACAATCGGTTGAAAATTGAGTTTCTGTATAAAAAACATTGCTGCAAGGGTATATATCTTTGGCACCTCGAATATAGGCGTTCTTTCCTGTTTTTTGTTGTTATTGTTGTTGTTGCTGTTGCTGTTGCTGTTGTTGCCGTGTTGCAGCTGCCCATTGCCGTGGAGCTCAAATGACAGCCAACAGCAACCAACTGTATCGAGGTCAGGGTTGGGAGCTGGGGTTGTTGCCGTGGGGGCAGGGGTAGGGGCTTAACGTTCGCATTTTTGCGGCACAACGCAAATATAATAATAAATTTCGCATATTGCTGCTGCTTCAGCTATTATTTTTCATAAATGAAACTGTTGTCAATGGATGCGTTGTTGTTGTTGTTCTTCTTCTTGTTGTTGTTGTTGTTGCTGCTTCCTGGTTGTTTGGTTTTTGTCACCGCTTTATTGTTTTACCACCCACTGGCTGGGTCTGGCATTGCGGTCACTTTATTGTTTACCGGATATGGACGCCACAGTTGCCAGTTGGAAAAGTGGCCTAGCTCGCTCGGGGCTAGAGGGAGGGAGGGAGGTAGGGGCCTTGCGGTAAGAGTAGTCGGCTGAGCTGGCAACCATGTAATTTGCCGTCTGATGAAGATTTACGACATGAAAGCCGCAAAATAAACGCCAAACACAAAACACATAAAGTAAAAAGCCAATAGACCAGGCTCAGGTCGCCCATACCCCACCCCCTTGGCCCCAACCCCCCACCAGCAACCTCTACATGATGGATGCGCAGTGGCGAGCAAGACGACAACCCTATCGGGCTACCCTAGCTGCTGTAGGCAGCCTTTGCAGCTGGCCATTTATGTAAATTAAGCAACAAAATGAACAGATTTGTCTTGTGTTTATTAGCCAAGATGCAAGCCTAACTTGGCCATAATTCACACGCACTGTGCCCAGGAGACAGGCCCAAGCCCAAGCTAGAGAAAGTTGTTACCACTTGGCCAAGAGATCCTTATGAAAACAAATTGTGAGTGCGCCCACTGCACGTTAACGAGTCCTCGACTCTTGGCCATCAAATGAGTGGGCGTGACAAAGGCCCTCCCCTTCCCCCACCCACACCACACTACCCATACAATGCACACATGTACATGTGTATATATTCAAGTATCTGCTCTTAATGGCAGTCCTATTAGAGGAGATAGAACGGGAGAGGGCGAAGCTGATTAGGCCCAGCATAGGACGACAACTGCTACTCCTTCTGCTGCTGCCCCTTCCTCCTGCGTCACCTGCTGCTGCTGTTAACCCACATTCTCTGCTTATGAATACTTTGGGAGCTTCTAGTACGTCTGTCCCATAAATAATTCCTGCTGCAAGTAAGTTGTCTGCTCGGAAATGCCGCCCAGTTGAAGCTGGAGGGCCAACTGGGCGTGCACCACACGGATGTGGATGATTGTGAATGATTGTGGGCGCGGATGCTGATGCGGATGCTGATGCGGATGCGGATGCAGGCAGGGACTCACTCGAACAGACATCCTTAAACCGGAAATCTAATGCAATTCACGAAAGCAAATGAACGGTTTAATACTTGAACAAGGAGCCATATGGTTGCAGGACTACACACGCCCTGCACTGGACACATAGGATCAGGTTAGGGAGAGATAAGTTGTTGCATTTTGTATAATCCTAGCGTACAAGGCAACATTAATTCAGAGATGTGTGTGTGTGCTCAGTTCTGGTTAAAATATTGCAATTAGATACCAAGCCCCTAATTACAATTGTAAGATAATCTAATTGTCTATTAAAATCATTGAACTGAACGAACTCACATGGATATATACATACATACATATGTGAACATTTATAATCAAAATTGAATGATACTTTGTAATAAAAGCGGCTCTTTAAATAATGCAGCCAGGTTTGGAATTTTTGTGTTTTTTTATCTTTGCTGGGTAGATTTATTTATTTAAATCGCCGTTCTTATTATAATTCGAAAATAGTCGTCTGACTGACGACTTACGAGCTTATTTCACAGAAAAGTGTATAGAATACTTGAATAGGATAGATTTAAAAACTTTAGGTTCCTAGTACTTTTAAGACGTTCCTAAAATGTATCCTTTCAAATGTATTTTTTTTTTTGTATATATATTTATTAAACAAGGTTTCTGCTACACATAGTATAAATAAGTTAAGATACCATACTATAGTATACTATAGTAAGAAGATAAACATAGTGGCTCTTGATAGTGAATTCCAGGTTTTTACTAATCAAAACAATTCAATTTAAGGATTTCTGAATTTCAGCAAAGCCATACCTTTCCTATAGCTTGTTTGAAATTCCCTAGAGAAATTCAATTTTTTTTTCTTTGATATTTTTACCTGACCTATCTGGATCTTGAGATCTTAGCTGGTTAAATTCCTTCAATTAAATCGCCGTTCTTGAGAGATTCTGTGAATGGATATATACTGACTGACACATTCATTCATTTATTATCACACCAGGATTATTGGCTAACTATACATGAGTTAAATGTCTATAAGTACATGGGTAAAAGGAGAGATCTACGTGTACATTTGGCTAGTTCGATAGTAGTTAATAGATTTGAGCAACTTGAGGGCTTAGTTGGCTAAAGTAAATTCAATGAGGTAGAACACGCTGTGTGTTCATATCGAAGGACTACTGCAGTTTGGCGAGGACATGGCGGGCATGCTTCTTGTATAACATTAGCGATATGTTGACCAGGAACGGGGCTGCCAGCCAGAAGATGCTTGTGCCAATGCCCGTTGCCTCGCGATGGAAGATGCCCGAGGCGGCGCCACGTCCCGTGTTGCAGAAGGACTCCTCGCAGCAGGATGTGCAGGCATAGAGCTTGGTCCGCTCACCAATAACAATGCAGCCGGGCTCACAGTTGGCAGTACACCGACGATCCAAGGACCACATCTTTGGCGGACTGGTTGAGTTCTCAGTGCTGGTGGTGTACGAGAATCGCTTGACCTAAATCAGAGCACAGTTTGAAACAAACCAAATGCTTGTCAAACATTTGTCAACTCACCATGCAGATGAACTCCTCGCCCTGGCACTTCTTGATTAGACCCGTACCATTGTGCGCCACCACATCCACGCAGGCCGGGCCATCGTCCATGGTGTGGCAGGCATAGCACCACAGCCTGTTCACCCGCTCAATGGCCGCCGCAGTGCGATGGATGTGCCCGCCGCTGGTCAGGGAGGTGCTCAGACTGCTGGATGAACTGGATCCAGGCAAGCTGGTGCCCGTGCCAGTCACTGTTTAATGGGTTTAAATAATGGCATCTGTATTGATTTTCCGCTAGTCGAAGGTCGCTCACTTACCGTTGTTGATGCAGGCGGTAAACACAATGGAGCAGGAGGTCAGCACAAAGTAGGCGAGCGTCAACAGCACCCTAGACATGATCTGGTCGCCAACTGGTCCACTAAACAGCAAAACTTCAAAATCTGCAGTCCCGAGCAACCGATGCCAACTTTTGTTTATATGGCAACCAACGATGACACTTGAAAGCGAATGTCAGAAAATTGCCAGGGAAGGACATGCGCACTGCGCACCTTAGCGGAAGTTAGCGGTGACACAAACCCAAGCATTTGATTATTTGGCGGGAAGCTAAAAGCCGTTGATAATAAAAGACCTTTTTTCAATACAATAGACACAGAGTACTTTGCATCAAATGATGAAGAGGCGCTTTTTTCCCAATATAATATATCGTTATATTTCATTGGGCTAACAAGGAAATTTTGAATATTAACAGTAACAATAAAATGGATATCAGTACAGACGCAGGTACTGTAGTGCCTGGCGGCTCTGCATGGGGTAGAGCTCGCCTATGTTGTACATGAGATCCACAATATGTGTGGGACGCAGCATGCGCCAGGGCATGAACTTGAGTGTCTTCTTGTCGCAGTGTACGTCCTTTTCTATCTCCAGCGGCAGGGGCACCTCGTTGTAGAGCATGCGACCGTCAACGCTGCGCTGCAGGGTGCAGGGTAGTCCAATCTGGTCGGCCAAGCCCTTGAAGAGTATGGCACGCTCGAATTGACAGCCGCTGTGCACCATGCCCAAAGGTATGAAGTTGTTGTGGTAAATGTGACGCAGCTCCTCCAGATGACAGCGCACCGTGTGGCGGGAACATTCCTCGGTGGTGTTGAGATCGAGAATCTTGATGTCCTCGGACATTACGCTATTCACGGCCTCGGCAATAATCTTGCTGCGCTTGGCCACGTTATCGAAGTCAATGCTGCGTCTGATTTTGTCGGGATTCTCCACAAGGCCATGCATCTGGGGATTACAGATGGTTTTCAGTTAAATGAATTACTTCCAGATTATACCCACCTCTAAGGTCTGGTTGACTGCCTCCAGATATTCGGGCAACTTGTGGTCACCCGGTCGCTTGCAGTAGCACCAGTTTTGATCGCCCGCGATATCGATGTCCTGCAAACAATAAGTGGGCACCGCAATCACATCATCCATATCGGGCTTGGGTCGGTCAAAGTTCACCACCAGCACAGAGTCCAGGGGAGAACAGTCCACACGCAATAGATTTTGAAAGCTTCGAAAGTCTTCAAACTTGCGCTTCGACACATAGAAATCCTTGCCGGCGGTTATATCCGTAAATCCCAGGCAGTTCCGTATGCAGAACTTCATGGTGGGGCACTTGGCCAGAACACTCTCAATAGCCGGACCCCAAGTGGACACACAGAAGGCGTGCTTCTGGAACTGCATTAATCTGTATTGTGAACAAAAGGATAACTATGAATTATTGCATCTTTCGGCACTCATTATTCACTATCCTGAGTGGAATTGATAACGGACAAACATAACATGGCTTTAACAACATAAATGTTCATCCTGAGATGTATTTTATAGAGTTCAAAATGCTTCCTTTAATAACACCCTATTATATCTATTACTTACACATCTAGAATGCCACGATCGATGTACGCATCCACGAATTCATTGAAACGCGTTGTCTGGAGTATAAAATTTGTAACTGCGGTTTTCACCAGATTGGACAGAGATTTGAGAGCGCGCTTGATGGAGGACACTATAAAATTATTGAGCAGGACCTCACGCACGGGCTCCTCGTCAATAATTGTGCACAGGCAACGGAAGATGTTGTGAACCAGGATGGAGTGTGCATAGGAACGCTGTTAGGAAGAAAAATAAGAGATCGATAGGAGATTCGATAGTCTGCTGGGTATTACCATGAGAAGCTGTGCTATTTGTTCGGTGAGTGGTGTGTAATTGCCCATAATTGTGCGGTACTCATCATTGTGGGCCAGACTCTCAATAATCGTCAGCAAGGACAATATCAGATCTATGGAGAGTTCCGGCAAGCCCTGCATTATGGTGTTGGCCATGCTGCTGGCTATATCAATGTCTATTAACTGCTCGGAAGTAACACGGAAAGATTTGGTCAACAAATTCCCAATGAACTCCGCCGCCTGTTCGCGGGTCTTGATAGAAATCGTCGAAGATCGCATCAGATTAACCAGGTGAGTCAGTGCACCGGAGTCGTACTCGATGAGGAAACTACGCAGCGCCTCCGGATGTTCAATCATGCGATTTAGGCCCATAATGACAAAGGGAGCTGGTTCCGGCTTACTCTTCATAAGGCATTTGATGAATATTTCTATTATATTAGCGTTGTAAATCCGTCCTAGGTAGTGTTGATATTTGGCCGCCTCGGCGAATATAGAAATGATAGTGCAAATGACGTCAGCGGGCAGGATTTCCATGTCCTCCTTGAGGTGCTCCACCATCTGGTCAAACAAATTCTGCTCGAAGAAAAGCTTGGTCATTTTCTCGGAGCGCAGAGCTGTGGCCAGCACCTCGATGATGCCCAGGGCGTCGGGCGCCTTCGGATTGTCGCAGAAGGCCTTAACCAGCTGCTGGAGCACAAAGAAGCAGCGATGCAGTGGCTCAAAGACGCTCTCATCGCTGGTGTCGGCCAGCAAGGTTTTAAGGACCTTCAGTGCTGCCAGGCGTATCTCCAGGAACTCATTGGTCAGCTCACAGATAATGCGATCGACGGGAAATCCCGGAGCGTTGTAAACACCAACATCTCCTCGGCGCTTTGGACCTGTAGAATTTTGTGCAAAGCCTCAATCGAATTAAAAACTGTATCCGGATTATCAGAGTTAACGAAGATGTTCTTGAACTTTTCCAAGAACTCAATATTGTCGAGAATATTCTGAGCCACTTGTGGATCGCGCAGACACATGTTAACCACATAGGTCAGATACTCAATGCAAAAGTCATCATTCTCCTTCAAATAGAACCTATAGGCCACATCCAGCAGCTGAGTCGTCTTCTCTGTCTCATACTCGCCCAGATCTGTGCCGTCTATTAGCATAGTAATCAGATATAATGAGAATCGCCGGACAATCACACTATCTGCACTGATGAAGAACTCCCTCGCCAGTAATAATTCCAACAATCCTTGTTGCTTCAATTCCTGCACATTGTCATCCCACTTGCGAGCAAATTCCGTTATGTGATTAAGGACAGTCTGGAGGACAGCTTCCTCCTTGGTGCTAAGCAACAACAGAGCCGTGTCCAGTTTGCCAATAGTCACATTTAAAGGCAAAAACGAGTTTTCATTAAATTTGGTGCGATCTGGATATTTCGAACGCGCCTCATAGATGCGCTTTGTTGCGGCCGCCATTTTTGTTCGACTATGTGTATTTTTCGATTGAATATATTACGTACTAGTTATCTGAGAAAAGACAAATAGACAGATTCAAAAATTTTGTTTCAAAGTGAAACACACGCTATGATAAAAACATTATCAAACCGATCAAACTTTAAGCTGCGGCTTTTCTTAAAAGAAACGAGTTTATTTTGAAAATTACAATGTAGTATATAGTAATTATAGACAGATTTTGTGCATTTAACGATTGTATATTAACTGGCTCAACAGCTTCTCCGAAATAGGCATGCCTTGGATGAATGAAAGTGAAGATCAACAACGTTCCCAACAAATTGAAAGGAGAGAGAACCTTCCCATGTTAAACTGTCCTCATTCCTACGATTCCAAAGATTCCATTTCAATTTAATGAATTTCAATTCCGGACTCGCGGCGCTTTCAATCGCGATCAAGAAAACACAATCCGATTAGAAACTTGTGTCCATTGCCAGACTGAGCCACGGCAACGAGTGTACAGATAGTTAAATTAATTGATTTTTTATTTTTTACTCATTTTAAATGTGCAACAATTTGTAACAGGGTCGCGCTAAAATTTTTAGAAACATCTTAAATCTGGCAACCCTAAAACGTTGATCATTGCGTATGCGCCAGCTTTTGTCACGCAGCACTTCGAACGCACTTTTGATCGTCGATCGTAGCGTGCACTGAATTAAATCATTAATATTAAATTCGTAAACGCTTTCTTTTAACTTCTTGGCCCTCTTATACCAAAACAATAACAGTAAATATAGGAATAAAAATAGGAATAATGCTTTTATTTAACTATTAAACAGTTATAACTAATATGTTGTACAGCACTTGCTCCGCGTTGGCAGCACCAAAGCAAACGAAATCATATTAACGGCAGAAGAAGCGAATGGGGTGGAAAACGCAATGCACAATAACTCGACGCTTGTTTGTTCGCTGGCATCAGAAAAAAAAAATAATTTAAAAACTGCGCTGTGTATTTTTTTAAGAGCTGAGTGTGCAATTTAAAAAGTTTCAAATAAAATAAGGAAGAAATAACTAATTAAAGCCAGTGGGCAACGTAAGATCAACTCAAATACAAAATTCGCAAATACAATGGCCAAGACAAAACCCAACAAGAAGCGCAACAAAAAAGGTACAGAAAAAGAAAATGACGAGAAGCAGATCCCCGGAGCCGCTGCTGCCGCCAGCGTCAGCGAGCGCACAGTGGGCCAAGGGCCCATGTACACAATCCTCTCCAGCGCGCAGCAATGCGAAACCTTCCACAAACGCTATATCAAAGAGCTGAAGCAACTGTACTCCGAGGTATGTGCAATATGCGATCGAGGCTACAGTCGAGGGCTCTGCCTAATACGAATGATTTTGCTTTTACAGCTGGATCACGATGCCTTCATGTTCACATTTATCAAGATGTTCAAAACTGTGCTGGAGGCTGATGAGAATAATGAGTATGGCACTACGGCGCTCGCCTTCTGCGCCAAGTTTGTCACCAGCTTTGAGTCGGAAAAGACGCATCCCATACTCGCCGAGACATTTTCCTGGCTGCTATCGGTAAGTGCCTGCTGTACCACAGTGTAATTATAATAGCGATCCTGCTTATGAGTAATCAATTAAGCACACGCAAGAGATAAAAATCAAAAAACATCTTACTATCTCTGCCTCTGACTGATCGCGTGAGCCTACCTCACATTATTACACCATGTACTGTACTTTCTCTTGCATTTGTTTACATCCTCTGCTTCGTTTCGTTTCGTTTCGTATCTGTCAGACAATTTCAAATAACCCGCACATACGCTATCGGATATGTTTCTTTATCAATCTCATACTGAAACACTTGGGTCTGAATGCGGCACTCGATGACTCCCAATGCGATCAGATACTGTACTATATGCTGGATCGGCTGAAGGACATGTCGGCCAGCGTGCGAAAGGAGGCTGTGATGGCCATGCAGCGGCTGCAGATGCCGGATAATCCCAACGATCCGGTTGTATGCGCTTATCAGTATCACCTGAGCTCAGATCCCTCTTCCAGCGTGCGGCAGTGCATCATTTCATGCATGGGCCGCAATTATCTAACAGTGCCACACATACTCCAACGTCTGTGGGATGTAGACGAGAAGGTGCGACGGCACACATACATCAACATGTGCAACTATCCAGTGCGCTCCTACAAGGTGTCGCAGCGTCTCACGCTTCTCGAGCGTGGACTGAACGATAGCTCCGAGAATGTGCGCAAGAATGTCATCAAGTACATGCTGAAGGCCTGGATCGAGTCGTACCAGCATAACTTTATCCAGCTAACAGCCGCACTCAAGCTCGACTCCAACGAAGAGGAGATCATACGCTTTCGACGCGTCGCCCGCCAAATGCTGCTCGTCATCTTCGAGCAAAATGACAATCTTGAACTGATCTCCCGGCTCTCTCTCAGCGAGGATTGCGATCTGCACCGCTGTGTGCCCCACGAAGCGCTCACCGTCGAACTGGTCCTCTACTGGCAAGTCCTCAGCGGCTACTTTCAGCAGACGCAAGCCGACGAATTTGAGCTGGTGCTGCCCGAGCTGAGTGTATTCTGCGAATACGTGAAAAAGTAGGTGAACATGAGAAAACAACAGCCATAGGTTTAATTTCTCTTTCTCCGCTGCAGATTCTGCCAGTTCCAGAAGCCGGACATGGACAAGTTTGCACAGATCGAGTTTCAGTGCATGCTGCTCTCGCTGGTGGAAATATTGCAAACCTTCGATCTGGGCGATGAGATTGGGCGTGGCAATCTGAAGGACCTAATCACTCATCTGCTGAAGGAGTGCCTGCTGGATCACAAGATTGTTTGCGTGCTGGTGCGCTGCTTGGAACAGCTGGTCAGCGATGTGGGCGCGCGAATGCAGTACTTCATTGAGATCATCTACGAGATTTGCGAGCTGAATGCAAAGCAAAATGATTTGGTGCACGACCGCAGCCTTATTGACAAGCTGCTGGGCGATGTGGACACCTCGCTGGTGATGCAGATCAGATCGCTAAAGGTGAAAATACTTGAGCTGGAGGAGCAAGAGGAGAACTATGTGCGCCAAAAGGAGTACATTCGAGCGCAGGCTGTGAACGATGATAAGATTGCCGTGACCGAGGAATATACGGAGCTAATACAGCCGCTGCTCGAGAAGCATGGCGTACTGGAGCTGCCCACACGCCCTAAGCTGTCCAAGCTGGAGCGTGTGCTCAAGGGCCTGTATATAGCGTTTCACATGGTCGCCTCCGAGCAGGTGATTAGTCTTAATCCCAGCATTTGCAAGCTCTACAAGGTAAATTCAAGCCCAATTCTCTCGACTTGTGCACTTTTAATTCTTAAATGTTTGCAGGACTTCATATGCCGCCATTTGGCGTCCACGGAAGTGGACATATTCGAGTGGGCCATCAAGTGCGGTACCACCTACAGCATGCTGTACGAGGCGTACACGAAAGAAGTGTTCGATGTGCTCGTCGACCAGTTCTACAAGGACAACAATTTGCGCCTATGCGCAACGTCGGCGCAATGCATCTTTGAGCTGATGGATCACTACGGTGTGGACTATTTTATTGAGCTGAATCAATCGGTGCCGGGGCAGGGACAGGCGCCGAAATCAAAACGTCGCCTGCTGTACACCATGCAGGACTTCTTTGATAGCGAGGATGACAGAAATCAACTCCAGGGCAGCGAGCAAAACACAGATATTATTGGCATGATGGGTTTCTTTGTCGAGAAAGTGGTCGACAAGGGCATTCTGGTGGCCATTGTGCGTGGCCTGTGCCGTCTGGTGTTGCGCGGGCAGCTCGACAGTCGCACCGATGTGCTGGAGAAGCTGCTGAAGCGCTACTTCAATTCGAACACGGGTAAGTTATCAACTATTCTAGACAATTTTCAATTGGATATTAACTGAACCGCCTGCAGAGCCAATCATCAGTCAAATTCTGGGCATGTTCTTCGAGAATATTGTGGCGAATCACATGCAGAATTTACTCCAGCCCTGCCTGCTACCCATTGTGTGGTCCATTATGAATAGCAGCTACGATTCGCCGCTGCACGACGTGGTGCCCGATCATGTGACCAAGTTCTTTATCGATTTAACGATGCAGGAGACGAGCACGCCAAAGAACAATATACACAATGAAATCGCGCTCAGCTTTCTTCACTACATACACAATTACTACACGGAGCGTAAGGATATGTGCCGCCTGCTGGCCAAGGAACTGGCCACACTAAAGCTAAATGTGCCCAGCAGTGGGAATTTGAAAGATGAGCTGCATGAACTGGCCGATAAACTGATCAGCGTAAGTAGAGCCTCTACAAGGCAATTACAATGCAATGCTAAGTTATAATATTTTTACAGAGCGAACTAGAACTACGCATAACACGCAACATTGTTGACTTTAAAGGCATGCTTAACGGCAGCTTCAATCCGCCCGCAAGTAAGCCCAATGGTAACGAGAGCGACGCTGTTGACGAGGAATGCGAGAGCGTCGCAACAACAGCAGCGTCCACATTGGATTGTCCAGCGCCAACAGATGCAGCGCCTGAGAGCGAGCCAGTAGCCAATGCAACAGCTGCACCAGCAACACCCAAAGCAGCAGCTGCACCAGCAACACCCAAAGCAACTTCTGCGGCATCAGCAGCAATAAATGAAGCCACAATCGAATCCAACACAGAGACGCCATTGCCCGCGGAGCCCGTGCTGACCACCTACGGTACAAATAATCAAGTGGGCATTCGTTTCCTGCGGCGTTCGCTGCATAATTCTATCAGCCACTCTGATGGGGATAGCATATGCAGCCCAGAGTCGCCAGAGCCTGACGCAGCGGAGCAGCCACATGAAGATGTCAGCGAAATAAGTCGAAAAACTCTGCGTAGGGAGAAAACGAAACAGCGCCCTGAGCAGGCCCCAAAAACGCCTGAGAAGCGAACTAAATCCCAGCCTGAAAACACAGTAGCCTTAGAAACAACAGCAGCAGAACCAACAGTTTCAACAGAACCAGAAGCTTCAACAGAACCAGCAGCAACTGAACTAGCAGCAGCTGCTGCCGTCGATCATAGTCCTGTCAGAGAGCAAGTGGTAAGTTGTCTAAATAGGCATTACTTTATGCTAATGAGGCCAATATTCTCGTTAATTGTAGCACAACGACTCCGAGATAATTGAGGCCTCGCCCACAGCCGCATCACCAATTGCCACAACCATGCAAAACGCAAGTCGCCTGAGGTTGCGCTCGATGCGCAACAAGAAGGTTGTTGGCGACCGCAACTCGCCAGCGAGCAGCAGTAAAGTGAGTACCAGGCGCTTGCGCTTGCAGCTTTAGGAATCATCTAACCATCAGGCAGGCAGGGAGGCAGACAGTAGCAGTAGTTTCCAGACCGAATTTCACCACGTCGAAAAATTTAATGATAGTTCAATAAGTAGCCTGTAATTTTGAAATACTTATAGAAAGAAAACATTTATGCATTAAACATTGTCTAGCTTAAGCAAAACAGTTGCAATTTGCATTTACTAAAACAAAAATACTTGACTAACAAAGAACAAAAAAAAGAACAGAACGTTTTTAAAACTTACAACACCCAAAACAAAAAACGTTGTTTTCTTTCTGCTTTGCAGGCTAGTTAAAAATATGCTGTAATGATAACGTCCAACAATAATTAATACATAATGTATTTTTTAAGAAGTTATTTATAGAACTTTGTAATTCTACGTGATAAGCGCTAGTTCAGATCTTTACTTTTTGCGTTACTTCAACTATTTAATTTTTGGTTTTGTTTCTCCTTTTCCTTTTCTGTTTTTTTTTTTTTGTTTTCTTGTGTTTCTGCAGCGCAAAGTTCTACACCTCGAAATACAGACGCCGCTGCGTAATGGACGCAAACGTGTCCTGCGAAAATCCGTGCGTGCGACCCCAGCAGCAATCCATTCGCAATCCTCCGATTCGACACCGACACCGCGCATCTCGCCACTGAGCAAGCAGCAGCGTCTAGATGCTGGTGCGCCGAGCAGACGGAATAATGCTGTGGAGGCGGCGGTGGCAAGCGAAAAGAGCACTAGCAGTCCCACAGGCAGCAGCACCTCATCCGTCAAGGAAAACAAGGCGCCAACACCAAAAGCAATCTCCAAAACGCCACAGCCCAGCAGGCGATCCGCAAACAAGTCGATCAGCAATACGCCTGTGCCCAGGATAATGACGCGCCATTCAGCGCGAAAGCTGCGCATTAGCGCCACGTGCATGACCCGCAAACGCCTATCCCTCGAAATGAGCCTGACCGAAGGTCACCTGAAAGTGTCCACCCCGAAGCGCTTGCGGCAGGACAAAGCGGCTCGAACGAAGTCATCGTCCAACGATGCCAACACCAGCAGCAGCAGCGCTAGGAGGAACCCTGTCAGGACCGCTACACCGCGCACCCGGGCGAACACAGCGGATAGTGCAGCGGGGCCAAGCCGCACTCGACGAAAGTAGTAGTTAACACCCTTACAAATTGACAAGCTAGCAGTAATTAGATTAATTATACTTTGTTTATTTTATAATGTTGTGTTAAGTTCTATTTTAATAATGTTCGCATTTTTTATGCTCGTTGGAACTTTGTATATTTCATGTATATTGCGTAGTCATGTTTAAATATACTTATTTAAAACATACAAAGTCCGACTTCTATGTATATTTACCGGGTTCACTGAAAAGGAGTATCCTTAAAAAAAATCCACTGGTTTGACCATAGACTCATATTTTGCAATGTCCTTTGGTTAGTTGATTCTTTCCATCGAGACGCGTCGGTTGATGCTAGACTCGTAAGGATCCGAAAGGATACGGCCTAGATATGGATAGTTTTTGGTGTACGAAAATGTCATTTTTTCTCGGCTCCTTGAAGGACTTTCGTCCTTTGAAGTATTTGTTTAGACTTGGCAGAACAACAACTATCTGTTTGCCAAAGGACATCAAAATCGTCCTTAAAATAGCCGATATATAGACGATTTTGTGATTTCAGAACATTTTTTCATGAAGTTACTTTCTGCTTATTTCTGTTCGCCTGGTATTTTTCCAATTTGTTTATAAGATCTTGAAACAGAAACCGGTTGTGAACCGCAAATATTGCTGCATACTTTCAGGTTGGGGCTATTCCCTTAAAATAGCTCTAACTCAGCCATATCCTTGCAGATTTTGGAAGGACTCGGTACGTTAGGATCGCAAGGATCACTTCTATCGATTGGCATTCAAGGATATTGGGGTTATATAGGGCCCATCAACTTAGAAAATTTCAGTCTGAGGGCGATCAAAAACGGACCGAAAACACTAAATCCTTGATAACTCAAAAACTACGAGGACTATTTGAATGTCCTTTGGCCAATTGGTAGTTCTAGTTGAGACTAGTTGACTGGCACAGGACTCGACAGGATTTGCAAGGATACAGCCGAGATATGACCAATTTTCTGTATATAAAAAACTCCTTATTTCTCGGCTCCTTCAAGGACATTTGTCCTTTGGAATGCATGATCTGATACGACAGTACAAGGACTATCTGGTGGCCAAAGGACATCAAAATCGTCCTTGAAATGACCGAGCTAAGGCCGATTTTGTGATTTTGGGACAATTTTTCTGAGCTACCCCCTTGCAAAAATTTTAGTTGTTTATTTCAATATGAAAATTTTAATGCAGCCACTTTCTGCTCATTTCTGTTCGCCTGGTACTTTTCCCAGTTTTCTGTAAATTCAACAAGACTCGGCCGACAGTTGGGGCCCAACAATTTTGTAGCATACTTTTTTGGGCTTTTCCTTTTCGGATTATCTTATCTCTAATTTGGCTATATACCTGCAGATTTTGCATAATCTCGGTGCGTTAGGATCGCAAGCAGTAATACTATTGATTGGCATAATAATACAATGATTGCATACTTTTGTAAGATGTATTTATTGCGTAAATGGTATTTGATCCTTTGATCTAATTTGATTACATGCGAAACTGGCAATATCGGATTACATATATGTAATTAAGAACTAGAAACATTGCATTATTAGATAAGTACATGCTGAGATTCATTCATACACTATGGGAGAGTATGAATTAGATTAGAAACATTTTGAGCAGTGATTGAGTTAAGTTTAGTTTGATAGATGTCTTATGTAATATCCGAGGCGAAGTTTAAATGCTTAAAATACAATTATGTAGAAACAGACGATAAGGCCAAGGAGGTTGCTTTAAACAGGCACATGGTTTGTGTGTGAGTGTGTTTGTGTGTGGCATGCCACATCCTTTATAATTTAATTCCCTTCAGCTTGACGGCTGTCGTATGCAGATCCCATTCCTGTTTCTGCAGCGCCTCGAACGCAGCGGACAGGCTGAGATTCGCCTCCGAAAGTATATTCTGCAGCTTAATCAACTTTATCGACTTGTGCACATCCCAATTGATGAACTCCAGGGCCCCCAGGCAGCGTGTGGGCGTGCTCTGTGGGCAAATTGTGAAAGTTAATTAGGAGGAAAACTGTAAGCGAATTAATCAATTGACTTACATCCTTGCCAAGCACTTTGACCATGATTCGAACCTCATCCGAGTCGACGCCGCGCTCGCAGCCTCGCGGCTTCTTGTCCGAGAACTCGAGCAAATCCTCGCAGCTCACCGAGTTCGAGTCGGCAAGGCGCGCCGCTGTGGCTGCAAAATATTCTGCCTCCGTTTGGGGCTTAGGCGCGGGCGCAGACGCCAAAGGTGTTGAGCTGGCGCTGACCTCACTTCCGCCGTTGATAGGGCTATGGTTCATAGCCAGATTAACGGATGCGCGCACCTTCTTGAAGAGCGCATTGCCCGACAGCTCATTGTCCGCGCTGGCAGAGCGTCGCGAACTTGTGCTCTCCACGGGCGCATCTGCAGCAACTGTTGCCGCTGCCGCCGCTGCTGCTGCTACAGCTGACGCTGCTGTGGGCGCCATCTCCTGCGGAACTGCAGCTGAGTCCAATGTGGTTGAGCTGCTGCTGGTCGCCAATGGTTTGTCTAGATTGCGCAGCTCATCGTCGTTTACATAGAGACCCGAGATTTGGGCGGGCTCAAAACCTACATCCTTGCTCTTGTTGTAGTGCTCCTTCTGTATGGAGAAGTTGTAGAAGCCATCGGTTACGTCCGGTGACTGCAGTGCGCCCTCCTTGCCCAGGTCCGCCTCCAGTATGGACTCAAACTGCAGCGAGGCACTGTCCGTCAGCCCGGCTGCATCGGCAGGCGCCAGTTTGTCCAGGTTCTGGTAAGTGTGCGACGCTGTGCCCTCGCCCACAGCAGGCATATTCTCGTATTCTCTGGCCTCTGACCGCCGACGCACGCTGCTGGAGCGCACGGCGGCCACCACCTCAATGGAACGCGAGGACTGAGCCTGCTGTAGCGGCGATGACTCGGAACTTCTGCATATAGACTCCTCGCCAAAATCTGCCAGCTTGCTGAGCGTACGCTGCACGCCGTTGGCTGGTATAATAAGCGGATATTTGCGCACATGCCGTTTGGCGCTGGTCTTCACCTGCTTCTTGCCCTCGCGTGACGGCAGCGGCAAGGCATTCGCCTCCTGCGGCTCGGGAAACTTGTAGCTGGCGTGTGTCATGTAGCTGGGACTCTCGCAGGACTCGTTCGGGCCCAACGAGTGGCGGCTCTCTTCGCTCTGCCGCTCAACGCTGGCCTGCTCAGCCCGGCGCACACGATGCGCAGCTCCACGCGTGGGCAGTGTCATGGGCCGCGGCGGCTGCAGCTGCTGCAACGGTCGCGCACTCTCCGGCGAGGCGACGGCTGCCACTTGCTCCACCGCAGCAGTGCCAGGATGACTCAGCTGACTGCCCAGGCGACGGGGCAGGGTCTTGGAGTTCATCAGCTCGAACTCGTCCGTATCCATGTGACGGAGCAGCGTCGCTGCTGGACTGCTGCCCATGTCCAGGATGCTCTTGCGCTCAATCAGGCTGTTGTAAGCCTCGCGACCCTCCTCGCCAATCAGCGACTGTGCGGGGTGAACGGGGATAAAATAATAATATAAACAGGTAAATAAAACTTGATAAGCATAACATACAAATGTTAGTAACAGCGCGCCGTTTATTAACAGCTGTTAAAGCGTAGATAAAGCTGTTAGTAAATAAAACGCAAACTTTTGATATATATAGAGAATATATATATATCGATTTCTCTCAAACGCAGAATTATATTATAGCAATATCATTTGAAATATATTTCTCGAGGGATAAGAGACAATTCCTTGGATTAATTTCCTTTGCTTTATTAAATCCCTTTAGATATACACAACGTTTTTGATTACCAATTGGTTTTTGTTTGGTTCTTAGAATGCAAACTTGTAGGTTTCTTTTGTTTAATGTATAATTTTTGGAAAAAGTTTTTAGTTTTTAGTTTTAGTTTTAATTTTAGTTTAGTTTTGTTTTCATTTTATGTTGTAAAACGCTTTGAACGCATATTTTAGAATATCATTTTTTTGTAGAGTAAATTTTTGTTTGGTTTTTGTTTTTGTTTTTGCATATGCCATATGAAATAGATATGAATATATGAATTTGTAATTATAAGTATGTATGTATATAAACATTGTATATAAGTAGCTTTGTGTTTTGCTTTTCGTTTGGTTAACATTATGAATAAATGCATAGAATGCGACAAATCTTTTAATTCGAGAGCTCTATAAAAAAATGTAGACACGCTGGAAGTTTAGCCAAATCGATCAACTTTGATTAGACTTCGTATTCATAAGAGAAGCGTACACCCTTTTCGTTTTCATAAATATGGTTTCTTGCACGGTTCGCTCAGTATTATAAGGTATAAAGTATATATTATTAATATATAGTAAAAATGCAAGCGTAAGGATATGGCACATAATACACATTTGCTTATGCACGAGTATTAATCAACTGATTCGGACAATATTCTTCTTTCTAATCATTATATTATGGATGCTTTTGTCGGCGAAGGATTGTCAAAGGTTGTGTGTGTGTGTGTGTGTTTATTTGTGTGTCGATGACTGTACCGTGGCTGTGTATTGTTGTTCTTGTTTATACCCTGTCCAAAAATGAGGTGTTCTCGGATGAAATGCTAATACTGACATCTTATTCTGATTGATTCGGTTTTCTATCTGACTTTTAAGTGCGACGACGCCGACAACCAAGCTCTGTCAAGGATGATGATTATATCTGTAGGAAATAGTATTTGTTGTTGCCGGCGCCGTTCGGACACGACTTGAGTTGAGTTTCTTTGGGGAAGCCTTGTCTTGGAAGCCTTTTCGAGAATATGCTAAGTGTTATCGAGTCTTTTTGCAACTAATTAATATTGCTTTAACATTATTGAGCTTTAATTCATACTGGGAATTCCATTTTCATTGGCCCTGAACTAGTTTTCGTATTGCTTATTGCTTATTGTTAATCTCAATTGAATTGAACTGCATTTGTATCTTTATCTTTATCTGTATCTTTATCTGTAACTGCAACTGCAACTGCAACTGTAACTGTATTTTGTATCTGTTTCCGAACAAAAGTGCAACTGCACATTACGATTATTATTATCATCCGTTCTGAGAGGTCTTCCGTGTTTCCAAATAAGGCACGCCCTCAAATATGCAAATCCAAAAAATATATAATACTAATATTACATGGGCTGTAAATATTTCTACAATTTACTTTTCGATACGACACCACACCACAATACACCACACCACACCACACCACACCACACACTTCTGGGAAGGAGGGGAAGTCCCCTAATCCGACAGCACATGTCCGAAGAGTAAATTGAGAACATATTTCAGCATTTTCCTTAGTTATGGAGCCGGGCTGGGCGGAATGCGCGGCGCAACGAATTCACGTTGAAACTGAAACTCATCCCCGCTCTCCGTGCTCGAGGATGAGCTACTGTCGCTGGAGTCACCAGCTGTTGTCACCAATGGCAGCGGTTGCTGCTGCGTAAGCAGCTGCTGTTGCTGCTGCTGCTGGAGTTGCCGCCAGTGCATCTCGTGCTGCTTCACCGCCGAGACGTGTATCTTCTCCGGCCAGTGGAACTCTGTGGGTCGCTGCGGCTTCACGGGCAGCTGGGAACTGTTGGAGAGCTGCCGCTGCTTGAGCTCGTCAGGCGAACTGCCCACAAAGTTGGTCGACGTGGGGCTCTTGCCCGTGAGTCGGCTTATGTCAAATTCGTGCAGCGTTGCACCGCTTATGGGCCGCGGCACAGGGGCAGAGGCGGTGCGATATGTGGCCACTGCCGAGGAGGCCGCCGAGGAGGAGCCCGAGCCAGAGCTGAGCTTCTGCGACTGCGTGGGCGCCAGCAGCGCATGCTGAGCCAGCTGTGCCGTATAGTTGTTGCCCGGTCCACGTCCGCCAAAGTCGTAAATACGCTCATCGTAATGGAACTGCTCGTAGCCAGCGCCAGGCCGATGGAAGCTGCGCCTGTTGCCGCCCAGGTTGTAGTGTGGCGCCGACTTGATGCTCGAGTTGGAGCCATAGAGCTGACGTGGCGATACAATGGTCTCCCGCTCGTCCTGGCAGGCGGACTGCACTTGTCGGCTGAGACCCGCGCGACGACGACGACACAATGAGCTGCTCGAGCTAGCAGCAACGCGAGCGCGTATGTCGCACTCGGAGCGGGCTAGACTGGGCTTGGTGGCCTCCTCGCCGCCGCTGGAGGAGCTGCTCGAGTCGAGCGTCATGGGATTGTAGCTGAGCCGGCGCAAAGTGCGCGCACGTATGGAACGCGGCTTGTAGGAGCCAGCGCGTCGTGGCAGTGGCACCTGTTGCAGCTGCAAGTGTTGATGCTGCTGCAGCTGCAACTGCAGCTGTTGCTGCGTCTCCGCACGGAACTGGCGCTGCTTGGTGTCCGACAGTACCGGCGATATGGGCTGGAAGCTCTCATTGAAGGAGGTGGAACGCTGGCGATAGCTTTTGGCTGCCACCGCATAAACGGAGCTGCTGCTGGCATTCAGGCCAGACTTGACTGGCGAGGCGCTGGCCAGGAGCTGCTTGGTGTGGCCATTGCCAAATCGCTCGTAGCCGCTGCTCATCACCACAGGCGGCGCACTGTAGAGCGCCTCGCCCTTCATCGGAAAGTAGCTCTCCTGGGGACTGTAGCTGCTCTTTTGGCTGCTGCGACGCGACAGCGAGATGTTTGTATCCCGGGAAGCGAAGCCCGTGTCAGGCGTGCTGCTGCGCTTGTCCTCGAGCTTGTCCAGCTTCTGATCCGTTACCCCATTGGCCAGTTGCAGCTGGAGCTGGGCCTGTGCCTGCGCCTGATTGTGCATGTACTGCAGATGCTTGTCCAGGTGACTGGTCGCCGCATTGAAGTCGAACATGGTCTGCACCCCGTTGCTGTAGCTGTACACAGCCGACTTGAGGCTGCCGGTGCCACTGCCAATGCCATCGTCCAACGAGCCCAGCAGCTGCGGCAGCTGATCGTTCAGAATCGTGTCATTCGAGTCGCTCTTGTCCAGCTCCGTGTATGTGTGCATAAAGTCCAGATTGAGCGCCTTCAGCGTGTTCTCAATATCCATGATGTTGTCATTCATGCTCTTTGGCTCCTGATCGTGTTCGAGATTGAGTTCGAGATCGAGATCTCGCGCCTCCTCGCTGCTGCGTTCCCGGTTCAAAGGTCGACTGAGTATCTCGCGCGACTTCTCGAACAGAAAGTCGGAGCTCTCCTTGTCAAAGATGGGGATGCGCAGGTCGGAGCTGTTCTTGATCTCGCTCAGCGAGCGAAAGCGCTGCTTGATGTGTGGGTAAACGAAAGGCAACCAAAAAACGAACAACCAAAACAAAGCCCACAACGTGGGGGCAACCAAAAGAAAGCAAGGGAATGAACGGAAGCACACAACGCGAATGAAGAAGAAAGAGAGCAAAGTGTAGACAAAAATACTTCTTAATTAGAAACTGAGATTAACGGCAACCAATTTCTCTAGCTCTACATAGGTTTGGGACACTAATTACTCCAGCTAGAAAGCAATCGATAGTATCGATATTTAGTCGGGGCCACTATCAGAGTTTTTCGATGCTATCGATTATTTAAGCGATAGTGTTATCGATGGCTTTCCAGCTTCACTAAATAGTACATACATATTTGAATTGTTTCTTTTGCCCACCTGAATATCGGGAATGCTCTGCAGTTCCTCGGTAAAGTTCTTCTTCTTGGAGAAGGGCGAGGAGTTGCCGTGCGTGGGAGTAAGGGCGGAGCCGCCAGCAGCGCCTCCAATGGCACCGCTTGACTTATCGCCACCGCCGCTGCTCAGATGGGGAAAACGAAAGCTGAACTTCCGCTTTGGGCTGTGCGTAGCTGGTGCATGATCAGACACCAAATCGATCATTGATCTGCGAATGGGAAATCAGAAAACCAATGAGTCATTTTAAGACTTGCAGGCTGTGCGTGGATTACTCACCTTGCACTAATCTCATTGGCAATTTCGATGGCATGATTCAGAATCTTCTCTTCCTTTACCGAAATGGCCTTCACAGTGACGGTCGCTGTCTTTTTCTTGGACAACGTGGGCAGCAGTCCGTGTCCATGGCCGTGGCCGTGCTTGTTGCCATTGCTGTCGCCAGTTTTGTGGCCAAACTTGGCTGACATTTCAGCAAATTCGTTTTTCGTGTTCACATGGTCAAAATCGGGTGACTTTGGCTGGCTGCCAGAGGCACCGCTGATCGAGCCAAACATGGAATTAATTTCATCCAGCAGCGAGGGACCAAAGTCCAGCTTATCGCCGGTGATTTCATCGTCGGATATCTCGTGATACTCGTGCGGATCATCGGTCGTATTGCGCGAACTGGCGCGCCAATTGGGCTCCGAGTGTATGCTCTTGCCATCGAGGCCGTAGTTGTTGTTCTGCAGGGCGTAGGCAAGCTGCTCCTCGTCCAGTTTGTGCGAGGCAAAGGGATTTGTGGAGCCGGCAAAGTCAAAAGAGCTTTGCCCATTGCTGGCTATCAGCTTGGGCGTGTGCTCCGTGGAGGGAATAAACGTGGGATTCATCGAGGTGCCAGCACCACCCTCCGGAAAGTAGCCGCTCGCCGTTTGTAGCGAGTCGGGGCTGGTGGGTGTCGGTGGCTGCAACAGCGGCGTCTGCTCAATGTCCTCCGACGGCTTGTAGGGGGTCACAATTTGCTTGGGAACATGATTATACTGCAAACGAAGAATGATGAGTATATAGTGGAGTTTGGGTAAGTTATTGTTTGGCTTACATTCTGAGAGCTTCCTAGGAAAGCAATGTCGCCGAAGGTGGCGCCATCGATGCCCACATGTCCCGTGTGCTTGAAGTCGTTCTGTGGCTTGGATATCATCTCGGTGCGCAGCTTGCGCTTGCTAATGCGATGGTCGCCCACGCGACTGAAGGAATCGCGGTTGGAGCACGGCAAACCCTCTAGAAATGCCACCGTATTCGAGGGATTGAAGTAGCCCGTCTTGCCGGTGCTCAGCACGCCCTTCCAGAAAGGCGTGCCCGTGTTGCGATCGAGCACACTAATAATATCACCCTGGCGATAGAGCAAGTGATCCTTCTTCGGCTCTACACAGTTTACAACGGCCTTGAGCTGTTCGGGCTTCATGTCGGGAAGCTGTTCGTATATTTCGCTAAACTTGGGCCGCTTGGCCGCATCGTCCTGCCAACACTTCATCATGAGGGTGTAATATTCGCGCGGACAGCAGTCCGGCTGCTCCAGGCGCTGATAATTGGGCGCATCGACGGCTGCCAGTATCTGCAAACCTGTCAGCGCCGCCCAGGGCTGAAAGCCATAGGAGAACATTTCCCAGAGGCAAACGCCATAGGCCCACACATCGGAGGCGTTGGTGAAACGCAAGTAATTGATGCACTCGGGCGCACACCAAGCAATCGGCAGCTTTAGGTTTACATTGAAATTTGTCTTATAGTAGTCCTTGCCCACGCCCAGCGCACGCGACAGCCCAAAGTCGGAGATTTTCACCTTGTCCTTGCTGAAGACGAGTATGTTGCGCGCCGCCAAATCTCTGTGGATGAGCCGCTTCTGTTCCAAATACCGCATGCCATTGCATATCTGCAGGGCGAACTCACAGAGCGTGGGTATCGTGAGGAAGCTGACACGCAAACCGGAATCCTTAAGGCACTCGAGTAAGGAACGTAGATGCGCCAGCTCCGTAACAAGCATCAGTGAGTCTGTGGCCAGGACGACGCCATAGAGTCGCACAATGTTCTCGTGCTCAATTGAATGCATTATGGCTGCCTCCTTGAGAAATTCCATGGGATTCGTTTGCATGCGCTCACGGCACAGGCACTTGATGGCCACTTGAATCTGTGCAGCAGATAAAAATTAGATTTTAAACACTTAACTCAGTTGGAGGGGTTGGGGGGGGGGGGGGGGGGAGGTGCCTCACCCTTTCGCTGCCATTCGTCCAGACGCCCTGCTGCACAATGCCAAACTCCCCAATGCCCAGCTGCTTGTTAACGCTAATGGAATCAGCGGGAATTATGTGCTTATTGTTGGGCACCTTGCTGCCCGGTGAACCGGCGCCATTCCCAGCCGCCGCTGCAGCTGCCGCAGCATTGCTGCTCTCGTTTGTCGCTTGCCCGGCGAGGCCATCCTCCCGCTTGCCTATTGTGGCGGGCGCTTGGAGCAGCCGCTTGATTTTGCTGAGGTAACTGTGGGGGAAATGCTTTTCGTAGAATTTACGCAGTCTTCGGATTTCCGGCCGCGACAGGCCAATGAAACGCAAATCCTCATCCGCTGCATATTTAAATTGAGCTGCATTCGTTATTTTTAATTCGTTTCTGTGTGGGGCGAAGCGGAAATGATTCGAATTGAGTTCAGTTTAGTATAGTCGAGTGGTTGGCTAATTGCGGTATGCTGATCACAGAATATGCGCATAAAAACTTGAGCTTGAAAACAATCGATAATATCGATGGTCTTTTTGCTGAAAAAACATCGGAGGCTTTTCCAAAAGTTGAAAAGCCAATAAATCTAAATTTGAAGCTATTTTCGAAAGTTTGCTATGCTATTGTATTGTTTGGTTTATGGAAACATAACATACTGTAGAAGTTTACAAATTAGAATTCTCTGAAATTGGAATCTTCCAGAAAATAGAATTGAAGTTTGTAAAACATTAAACGCGAATACAAGTGAATCTTTGTTTTGTTGCAATAGTTTAAATAAAAATACAAGCCACATGTATTGCACTGGATTGTGAAGTTTCGTTTAATTATTTTTATTAAATAAAATAAAGTAAAAGAAAGAAATTATTGAATTTTTTAAAGTAAGTTTTCTCCATTTTTTATTTATATTGGAATAAAAATATTGTCCAGAAATGTAAATTTTTCAGAAATTAGAATTACTTTAAAAACAAAGTGGTGCTAATTTGCGAGCGTCTGCTGTATTTATATCCATAATGGAGCTTATATTTTCGAACGTTTATCGATAGTATCGATAGCTTCAACAGTATCGAGTAGCGGTAATATCTTTGGTATTCAGTAAGAAGAGACACAAATACCAAGACGAATAAAATGAATTAAAAAATACTAGTTACTAGTGAAGTGGCCGTTACAACTGTTACAATGCAAATTTTACTTTGGTCGCCATAGGCGTGATCAGCATACTAGCCATATGGTCAATTTGGGTCACCCTACTTACTTGATGGCATTGTAGTATTGCTGCAGTTCGGACTCGGTGAGGAATTCATATAAATCAATTTGTGGGCACTCTGGAAGATACATATAAATATAAAAATAAATACGAGTATATAAATGCTTATTTAACTTAAGTATGCATGCGGCGTATCAGGGCAACAACAGCTGCACTCCATATTAAATGTGTATGTGTGTGTGTGTGTGTGTGTGAGTGTGTGTGTGTGGGTGGTATAGATTCTTTTACCCACAACCAAAGACGCCAACACATTTGCCCAACTTTGATTCCCATTCATTGGCAGCGGCGCCCTCATGGGGCAGTCTTAAAATATTTTCATTTCTTTTATTTCAATATCTTTATCTTCCATTCCCTGCACACACACACACACACGCACACAAGATTCTGATTGCCGCTGCTGCTGCTTCTTCTTCTTCCAGCTGCCTCAACCCGCATTTGTCATTGTCGTGTTTTGGTTTGCCTTGCCTTTTGGAAAGGAAAGAAACAACGCAACATGTATACACACTATATACATACATACATGTACACATGTTTGTATATTGTGTGTACACAGATTGCCTGATAATGCCCGTTAAACCCCTGTATTTGCAATTTGAGTCATCAGTACGGCATTCGACATTCATTGAGATAATAAATTCCATGGAAACCGACCACATCCGCTTGCTTGTTTGTTTGTTATTGCAGTTGCACAAACTGTGACATGTGTGGCTCTCTGTGTGTGTCACTGTATTTTAGAGTTAACAGCTTGGGCTGCAATTATATGGGCACAGGTATCCCGCAGGATTTGCAGTTGTCCTTGAATTTGCAAAATAAAATCGATCGGCCAATACACACGCACACACACACATTGACATAGCACGCACGGAAGGTACTTCTACGTAGCAGACAGACAGTTTTTTCTGCATTGAAAACACTTGCATTTTTCATTGTTTACATTCTCTTCTTACTAGACCGCAATTTTCACTTAATTTGTTTACATTTTTGATACGATTTTTAACACATATTTGCAATTTTTAACTCAATCTTACCCATTTTAATTTTGCGTGTGCATTGTTTTACAGTTGTTGTACGTCGACTTCGTCGAGAAAAGCTGTAACAACAGGGAGAGGAGAGAGAGCGTGCCCTGTTGTATTGTTGTATTATGCAGTGTGACCAAATCTTGAACCAAGATATATACCGCGTCTTTCCTCCACTTAGCGCATTTCTTCTTTTTTAGGAACTGTCTGTATGCGACAGCACCTCAACCTGGAAAACTTTCAGGTTGTCGTTTTTGCACTTTCTTTATGAAAGTTCGGTGCGAAATTGACAAAAAAGTTGTTTTATCTAAAAGACTTGTTAAAGACGTCTCCTAGTTTCGCGGCAAAACAGAAGAAACTAAACGTTGTTGTAGTCCCTGTTCGCCGCTTATAACGCTGTAATAATGTAATGAGCGACAAGTCAGAATTGGATAAAAATCGAAATTCTGGCAGACAATTTTCAAATTTCAGTTATCAACTTCTTCCGTTTTTTCTCTGTGCATTTCTAACATTCTTGGTCTGGCCACACCTAATATCGCAAATTTAACAGCGCTATTATAAACTTAACATGTAAACCGTTAAATTGTGTTTCGAATTCGAGCAGCTGTTAACATCGGACTTATACTATACATAATTTAAATAATCTAGGTTTGAATGGGTTAAATTAAATAGACGCTTGGCTCTTAAATTGAAAGCAAAGTGAGTTGATATACATAATATATAATTGATTACTTCACGGCTTGCAATACAAAGACAACAGTGATAAGATTAAAATGTGCATTTTGAAATATTCCAGTGCCGGCTGCATTTAAAAAGCCGAACATTTAGAACAAACGGAAGCTAGTTGGAAATGCGGTTACAGCAATACGATCAATAGCTGTCTTGGTGTGCTCATAACCCAATGCGCTATTGATGGCAGCCAGCTCCTCAAAGTGCTCCCGGGTGCGTTTATCCTCAATCATTTTTGTCACATATTTGTGCATACGTCCGTAATGATTGTGCGCATAGGCGTGCCATAAGCCGAATTGGATGGCCTTGGAATCGTTAGCATCAACGAATTTGATAATTTCCGTGTACGTATTGTTCAGTTCGGCCAAATTATCCTTCAGATTGTCATCCAGCACACAAAGCTTGGCGAATGCAATGCCCTTCTTGCCCAATGCCTCGATAAGGTTGTTCTTCTGCTTCTCCATGTTGCTGCAATTGATATACAATCAAAAATTGGCTTCTTAAATTCGCTTTCCTTCTACTTACGTCTTGATCTTGGCTGCATCTGGACGCGTATCGTTCTTGATTCCAAAGTAGCCGAGCAGGGCATCGGCATCAGTTTCTTTGATTACAATATCTGCCAGCTTGATAATGCGCTCCAAAGCGCAACGCTGCTTCTGCTGTTCCTCCTTTTGCTTATCCACGGTTGCGTCATCGCCTTCGTTGCTTCTTCTCTTCTGGGCAGCGACAAAGGCCAGCGGAAGCTGAGTCTTCAGCTCGCTCGATTCAATGTTTTGGATCAACTGCAAATGCGCTGGCAAGTGCTTGGGATGTGCGGCAATAACCTCGTTATATATCTTCTCAGCCTTTTCAAGCTCTAAACGAACAGAAGAAAATAAAATGAGCAGAAGCCAATAGCAACTCCGCGGGATCAGGAACTTACCACACTTGGCAATGTGCGTGCATTGGAAGTCGCGCAGGCTCTCGGCGTAGTCATCGGCGCTGGTCTTGCCCTTCTGGGGCGAGCTGAGTGAACCGCCAGGGTTGGCAGATGCTTCGCTCGGCAGCGCGACACCATCGCCGCCAGCTGAGTTAGCAGCGGTGGTTACACCTTGGGGAGTGGCTGGTGCCTTGGGTTTGGCCGTATTGGCGGAAACAGCGCCAGCCGCCGCTGGGGCGGCATTGTTGGAGCTGGCACCATTGGATGCGCCATTTGTGGACATTTTCTTGTCGGCCGGGTTGAGTATGTAGTTGAACGGATGCAGGGCAATGCGACGGCTGGAATCATCCTTGGGGAATACCAGATTACCACTGAGCCAGGCGCACTGTGGCGGCAGGCTGGCCTTGTTGAGCCGCTCCTGTGTAAAAGGCGCTATGTAGAGCAATCTGGTTGTCTCACGAACCTTGCCGGACGTAAACTTGCGGCCAGCAATAATGCATTGATTATAGCTGTCGTAGAAGTCGAGGGAGAGCACGCTAGGCAGCTTGTAGGAAGCAACTAGATTGGCTTCTGAAATCTTCTCGAGCATGTCGCGCTTCTCGTGCCGCACTTGCAACCGCACCGTATACTCGCCCTTCTCCAACTTCGTAAAGGAAGCGTGCGAGTGCGCATCGCCAGTAGCCACCAGCGACTTGTTCGCATCAAACAACATCCACATCTGTGACTCGAATTCCGACTCGTATAGAAAATCGTTGAACAGTGGCGCATGTAATGCCACCTCTGCCGTCTTGGCCACATTCAGATTGTAGACGAGCAGATTCTGATAGACTTGTCTACCCTCCGGTATAACGTCGCGTGTGGCACTCAATGGCGAGATCTTTGCCTCGCTGGGCTTGAGCACAACGACGGCGTTCTTTAGCTGCAGCAGCGGCTGAATCTCCTCCGCCACCAGCGCCTCAATCTCAAGCTTGTGTATGCCTCGCCCAGCATGCATCACGTCTAATAAAACAAATAGAATATGTTTGAGCAATTGAAGCAGTTGAATTCGAGGCGACATTTACATGCATTAGGATTATGTGCAGCCACGCCGTGAAACTCCAGGCTGTACTTCAAGTGGCTCTGGCCGTGATTGGACCAGTACTTGGCTATGCACAGCTCCAGTATATTGTTGCCCTGCAAGTGCAAGCGATGTTAAGTAGTAAACAAGATTCTGAATTGCTGAAATTCACCTTGACCCGGATGGAAGTCGTTGCCTCAAACTCTGAGTTGACGCCAACTATCTTCATGGTTTCCAGTTTCCGGCAAGATAGCTTCGGCAGCAGCTGATTCGTGTGCAAAAAGAACTTGCCGATGTCGTTGCCTCGGTTGGGATCGGTAGTACGCAGACGCAGGACTAAAACATAAATAAATAATAAGAAAATTATTTGAATTAAGTCTCTCCACAGGCACGCACCTGCCCAGGTGGCCTTCTCCGGCACGAGAATGAAGTCTCTTTGTATGGTATTGGGCTGAAACTCAACGCTCTTGTCCGGCCTATTGGAAGCGGGCTCAAAGATGGGCGTGTTCTGGTCGTTCTCCAGCACATGGGGTTGCACCACTGTGACGGGTATCTCAAACAAGGGACCCTTTTGCACGCAATCCGTGTCGTAAGCCCGGATCCTGCATTTGAGGAGTTAGTTAAGGTAAGATCGCAAATATAAAGTTGGAGCCACTTACACCGCACTGTGCACGCCTGTCTGCAAACTGGTCGGATCGATTCTGACCACAATGCCGCGTACGCCGTAGCTGAGGTCCAGGAATGCGCCGCACTGTACCCAGTTTTGAGAGGGTATGAGGTTCAGGCGCACATTGAAATTGAACTTGTCCTTGGGATCTGTACAAATACAACAGGTTGTTAATGCCGACAATTTTGGGGATTCCTTTGAAGCTTACCCGCTTCCTTATCATTGAAGAACACGGGCTCAATGTTGACGTTGTAGTCAACGAACTTTCGCTGCACGCCGTCACGCAGGTGAATGCCCTTGGCATGGCTAACGCCCACGCGCACTGAGAAACTGTAGAAGAAAGGGGCTGACAATGGAGAATTGCTGTGTACGGTATTACGCTCTTACCGCAACATATTTTCCTTGGCCTCGCGATGCTCCACCAAATGCTCGAACGCCTTCTCCACGTTCAGCAGGCCATGGCCCTGGGCATAGGGATCCACATAGCCAAGTTTGGTGGCTGTGACGCTAATGGCGCGCTTAATACTATAAGGCGAATACTCAATGTTTCGCTGCTTGAGTCCGGAAATGAGCAGAGCCACCGCGCCGGCCACGTGCGGTGCCGCCATGCTGGTGCCGTTCATCAGCTGCGACTTGCTCATCGTAAACTGCGGCACGGAAGTAATGGCGCCTCCAGGCGCGCATATCGTCACGCCCTGTCCTCCGTCGATGCAGGGATCGCGCGACGTCCAAGTGTATACATTACCAGGCAGCTTGTCGCGCATTGCATACTCCGCCTCCATCATCTGTGGCGAAACGTATGCCCCAACACCAATCAAGCTCGGCTGACTGATGTCCGGCGGGGAGCCCACAGTGCTGAGCGCCGGTCCGTGATTGCCCGCCGAGGCAACCCACACCACGCCGTACTTATTCACGATCTCATTCATCAGCTCACCAATACGGCTGCAAAGACATGATACAAACAAACGTAGTCAGTTACACAGCGCCAACAGCTCAAAGATATCATTTGCTGACTCGTGTTCGTATGCGGACACTTTATAAACAAATACGTTCATTGAAGCTTGTTAATCAGTCGAATCAAGGGTTTAATCAAATTGTTTATGCTCAAAGTTACCATTATATAAATAAATAAGGACAGTGGAAGATTTGTCAGTTACGCAGAGTCAGCATTTTCGCTTCGACATCTTCGATATTCAGCTGCAGCCTGAACTTACCCGGAATTCGACCAGTTGGCGTGCTCGCCGTAGCTCATGTTGATCACATCGATGCGGCGTCCCTCGCGACACAGCTCCATAACCTTCATCATGCCACGCACCAGTGCTGTGCCCGTTTCCATGGATCCCAAACGGCCATCGCCAATGGTTATGGATACGATCTTTGCATTGGGCGCCACGCCATCAATGTCTCGGGAGCTATGGTTGCCACTGGCAATCGAGGCCACGTGTGTGCCATGAGGGGCTATAAAGGAATTGTTATGTAGCTGTTTGAGCAACTGCATCGATTCTACTTACAGCACATGCCCACCACTTCCAGCACGTTGCCATCGTCGTGAACATTAATCGAAATGGAAAGAAAATCGTCGACATTCTTGGTCTCGTGCGTCTTGGAGAATTCACCAATGCACAGCGCCTGCTCTAGGTCGCCCTTTTCCGTGGTGTCGATGATCGCTAGCCAGCCCTTTTCTGTTGGAAAGAGCACGCAGTCGTAGGAAGTTTTGATGTCGCTGTACAGCTTCTCGTAGGTGTTGAGCATTTCCAATTCCAAGTCTAAGTTCTCCTTAACAATCTTCTTGTCCCAGGGCAGCTTGGGCGCCTCTCCTGGGTTCTGAGATTCAAACTCAACGATCTTGCGGCTGGCACTCGCTGTGGCCGTCTTGTGTGCTTTGTCCCAGTCTTTTAGCTTGGCCTGGGCGACAATGTTGTCGCGCACCTTGGCAGGCACCAAGTCATTAAAAGACTTGAGGCCCACGCGCACTGCGCGGTCCTTTTCTGTGTTGAGTGCCAGCAGATCGGGGCTGAGCTTCAGCGTGCGACCAGACAGGCCCTTGAAGGTGCCTTTGTCATCCGGCGTTAGCTTCTTGGTCATGTCCACATCGCCGCAGCCGGAGCAGTCGAAGCGCTCAATAACTTTCAGTGTTTTGCCATCGCAAAGTGTCTACGTGTAAGCGCAAATAAAAGTATATATATATATAAATAAATATGGAAATATATTTGAAAAATGCCGCAAGTCGCACCTCCAGTCCAGTGGCCCGTGGATCTACGCCGGAATCGAAAATTGCTATGGTCACATCGCGGCCATCGTACTCCGGATACTTTTGCAAGAAGTTCAGCACCCCCGTCTCCGCTTTGGGTACCTGGCGTACAGATACTTTTGTTAGCAACTTTTTACAGTCTATTGCATATTTATACGTACCAGGGCAGCCGTAGGAAACGATGACTCGACAATGCCGCTTAAATCGCTAGCCATAATTTCCGCAAATTTATTTTCACTTTTCGTGTCTTTCTTTTCAAGTATTTTTTCTGTCTTTTGTTGAATTTCTTCGATGCGCACGCCTAGTATAATATCCTTTTGTCCACGTGGCAGATTTGCGGCCTGTGTCCTGCGTTCTGGGTTTGATGCACCTTAGAATAGAATGATTTTGCGGTAATTCGTCTTCTCCTTTGCATACGTATGTATATATATATTTGTCGGATGTAGCCACAGTTTTAGTTTTCAGCTGCTTAAGTCAACGATATGGCAACACCTGCCAAAATATTATCGAAACGAAATCGCTTTGTTTTCAGCGTGAATATTTAAATGATGAGAAAACAAAACGTGCCTGAAATACTACTACTCATCCATTTAAACTCTATTCTTCCATTATTTTTGTTTGTTTTTCAACACAACAATACAAATATCGTAAATTAAGTATACACCTTTCGATATATCGATAGGCGAGCAGCTACAACAGCTGTCGGTTCATTTCCCATCATTTGGCCGTGTTTTTTTTATTGCCAACCAAATAACAAGAATTTTTGTGTCACAGTCAAAATGTGGTTCGAAATAATACCTGGCGCAGCAATCATCACCGTGGCAATGTCCGTGCCCATATACGCAATGTACGGCTTGCAGAAGCTGACGTTGGGCAACGTAAGTGTTTGGCTCAGCAATGCAAAGTTCTTATATAATAATCTTCGTTGATGGGGCACCAAATGAATTTTACTAAACATGATTTAAACTAGCAAAACAATAACTGTCAAATGCATTAATTTTGTACTTTAACTTTGGCACATTTTACACTATTTTGATAAAATATTTGATTTCTTTACAGGCCTATCGCCGGAATATGGACGAACGTTTCGATCGTGTCATGTACCAACGCGATTTCCGACTGACCAACAATCCATACATCATGAATGTGAGTGATTATTTAGATTGTATTTAATTATGCATGCGACGTATCAATAGAATTATTCCATTTACTTTGTTTAGTTTCCCATACTCCCCATTACAATTTTTTTTTCATTAAAATCACGATTTAACCCTTATGTGTAACAATTAATCGACTTTTATTAATAAATTAGAAATTCTTCCTCATTTTATCATTGCCTTGCACTAATGTGGTGCAAATTTAGAAATTGTTTTGTTGCTACGTTGCACTAGAATTATTCTTTTCGATTTGCTTAGTTTTAAATATTCAACATTAATGTCTTCATTTGTAACGTTTTCATGGTAATATGGCCTTCATTTAACCCCTTGTTGTAAGCAATTATTAACCATTCGTTGGCTCATTTCAAAAACGGGAAACATTTCATTATTTAACCCTTATGCTGCACGAATTTCCCAACCCACTTGCAAACATTATTTTTGCTTGAATTTTCAAAAATTGAGAACATGTCTCATTCTTTTACAGGGTCTCCACGCTATTCCAGATGAGGGCAAAAAGTAAATGTAACGTAGTTGAAATTTTATTAAGCTTAAGTGCAAAAAGTGAATAAATTTACTGTACGAAATTAAAAATTGGACATTTTACGTGATATACTCTTGATAGGTTTTGTTTACAGATCCCTTGGTAGTTCGCTAGTATTGTAGAATTTTGCGTTTGCTACATATTCTGAAGCGTATTTTATTCCAGGGTCTGGAAAGTGTTGAAGATGAAGATCAAAATAATGAGAAGAAACCCGAAAAGGCCGAAGAAGACAATGAGTAGATTAAAAGAATTTGGTTAATTAGTTCAAATGATTGTAAACAACTAGAATAAACTCGACGTTCCCATGCGTGTGCCGCGCTACAAACAACCCTGTCTTTGTATTTGTATGGAAAACCACCCCTATGGGGACGCTTCCCCCAATTGGGTTGTCAACTTTGTGGTATTCTGAAAAAGGCGTCGACAGAGGCGAGTGCAGAGTTCGATGCGCCTGTATTTTTGTAACCAAGTTCTGCTTCAATTTCACAAAAGAAAGTGTTTGAAAATCTTCGAGCTGCGCGTGAAAGACAACTTTAAAATGAGTGGAGTTTTGTTGAAGGACGCCTAAAAGACGACCACAATTATTTCGGTCAAACAAAGCGCAAAACAGAAGCTGCTCCATAAGTATTTACATATACAGACACACACGAAAAGGCAGCCATGGCGGCCGGGTTGGGGGCTGGCTGGAACTTAGGCAGGGGTAGGGGCAGCCAAACTTTTGTATACATAGCTGTGGTTGTTGCCTTTGGGCTTTGCGTGTTATTGTTTACATGCGAAGCGAACGCGAATTCGCTGAATGCCATCGAAGTGGAGGAGCCGGCACGACGACACCATCAGCGACATCACAGCGATAGCGAGCGCGAGCGCGAGCGGGAGGAGAAGGGCTACTGTGCGCCCTACAATGGCAAAGTGTGCAAGCAATTTATTAGTGGTCCTGTGTGGTACAGCCTGGAGGATCCCAGTGGGGGCTGGCGCAACGAGCAGGTCACCACGGCGCTCTGGGATGAGCTAATTGTCGACTTGACGGGCCTGTGTCGCGAGGCGGCTGAGGTAGCAGCAAGACTCCTTTTCATGCTTTGAACTCCCTTATTGACACATTTCGTATGCTTGCAGAAAATGCTTTGCGCTTATGCGTTTCCACGCTGCCATGTGGAGAATGGACGCGCCATCAAGGCGCCGCTCTGCTTTGAGGACTGCCAGGCCACCCATCTGCAGTTCTGCTACAACGACTGGGTGCTGATTGAGGAGAAGCGGGAGCGCAACATGTACCTCAAGAGTCGCGGTCACTTCAGGCTGCCCAATTGCACAGCGCTGCCGCATTACGATGCCACCATGCGGCGTTCCAGCTGCTCCTACATTGGCCTCACAGAGATCAAGGAGTCGGAGGTCAGCTGTGAGTATATCCAAAAGAATTCTGCTTGCAGCAGCGAGTAATGCTACCTGTATATATGTTTATAGATGACTGTCGCAATGGCAACGGCCGCTTTTATCTGGGCACCATGAATGTGACCAAGTCGGGCATACCCTGCCAGCGTTGGGATACACAGCATCCACACAAGCACATACAACCGCCGCTGGTCTTTCAGCAGCTGATCGACGGCGAGAACTACTGTCGCAATGCGGGCGGCGAGGAGCCACATCCCTGGTGCTATACCCTGGACGAGTCCGTACGCTGGCAGCACTGCGATATACCCATTTGCCGTAAGTTTGATTGAAATCCAACAGCAGCAACAACTTAGCTCAACTCTTATGATTGCAGCTGACTATGTGGATCCCAACGCCAAGGATTTGAACACACCCATCAAAATGGAGGAGTTCTTCACGCCTTCAATGATATTTCTGCTGGCGGGCCTTGGCTTCATTGGCATTGTGGCTCTGCATCTTATTATACTGCTGGCCTACAAGCTGTCCAAGCACAAGGATTACACGCAGCCCACACAGGCAACTCACGGCGAATGCAACGCCTCCACGCGCGGTGATTGCAATCTATCCGCCAGTCGCGAGACGCTCGGCTCGACCGCCTTTGGCCCCACGAGCGGCAAGTGCGGCACCATACGCAGCACAGCGACCATACACAGCAACTGCGTCATGCTGACGACCACAGCGGCGGTACAGGAGCCGAAGACAAAGCTCAATGCACGGCTGGAGAAGCTGGAGTATCCGCGCGGCGAGATTGTCTATGTGCGCTCGCTGGGCCAGGGCGCTTTTGGGCGCGTATTTCAGGCCAAGGCGCCGGGGCTGGTCTCTGGCAACGTGGACTTGCTTGTGGCCGTCAAGATGCTAAAGGATGATGCGAGCGATCAAATGCAAACTGATTTTGAGCGCGAGGCCTGCCTGCTGGCGGAGTTCGATCATCCCAATATTGTCAAGCTACTGGGCGTCTGCGCCTTGGGCCGGCCCATGTGTCTGCTCTTTGAGTACATGTCGCCAGGAGATCTAAACGAATTCCTGCGCGCCTGCTCGCCATATGCGACACACCAGCCGCAGCAGCCCAATCGTCAGCATCTGGACGAGCTGCAGCTGCTGCACATGGCCTCAGACGTTGCCTCGGGCATGGTGTACCTGGCCGAGCGGAAGTTTGTGCATCGCGATTTGGCCACACGCAACTGTCTCATCAACGAGCAGATGACAGTGAAGATTGCGGACTTTGGGCTCTCGCACAAGATCTATCTGCAGGACTACTACAAGGGCGATGAGAACGATGTCATACCCATTCGCTGGATGCCCATTGAGAGCATTTTGTACAACAAGTTCTCGCTGGAGTCGGATGTGTGGGCCTTTGGCATCTGCCTCTGGGAGATCTTCTCCTTTGCACTGCAGCCGTACTACGGCCTCACACACGAGGAGGTCATCAAGTACATCAAGGAGGGCAACGTACTAGGCTGCCCGGACAATACACCGCTCTCCGTATACGCCCTGATGCGCCGCTGCTGGAACCGCAAGCCCAGCGAGCGTCCTGGCTTCGCGGAGATCAATCACTGCATACAGCACAGCATCGCTGAGTGCGAATGCAAGGCGATGCTCTAGGATACACATCCGTCTCTGCAAATCGAAATTATTCCGTCACGTTTCAGCCATTTTAAGTGAATCCGTATCCGAAATCTGAATGCTCTCCAGTTGTCTTCCGGAGCATACGCACAAAACACATACTCAAAGTAGGGGCTGCCATGATCTAACTACCAAGTGAATGATGAGAATCTCAACATATTTAAAAAGTTATTTATGTTATTGTTGCATCCTATTGTCTCGAAGCCATTTTCCTTTCGGAACTTTTCTTTTGGCTACTATTTGAATTTCCAAATATTTCATTTCGTTTTGTTCACTTCCCTTATAGGTCGGTAGTTATTTCGTGGTGTCCCGAAATACTCCGTAGTTATTACTCGTATATACAAACAATATTATTATTATTATGATTATGATTATGATTATCATATTACTTTCCACAACGAACGCAAGTCAGCCATTTTATTGGTATTTGTACTCATATCTAGTCCGTAGATGATATATGTTTAATTACTGACAAAACTTATATATACATACATATTATCGTATACATATATGTATTTTGGATTGTATTCCAATCGGTTTTTACTAGGTTTAAGCTTAGCAACGCCGGCAAAACGGTGAGCCGGACTCGGGATTATCACTAGACATATACACAGAACACTCTTGAACACGAATCACAAACACCGAAGACCATCAAAACAATAAGGAATATTAAATATTTAGAGAACTGTCTACAGCCTCAATTTCTTAGGACATTTACATAATAATCTTGTAACTAAAATGTTGATGTAATTTGTATAATATACTTTGCATAATCAAAAACAATTCCCTCAGCTCATTTCTTAGCAATAATATCCGTCGTTATAGTCATAGTCATAGGGGTATGGACGTCGACATGGGTAGGAAACGGGCACGGGCACGGGCAGGGGCAGGGGTAAGATACCAACGCCTATGCCACCGTAGCCATACGTTCTGTAGCCACCATAGCCGAAGCCTCCCCTTGGTGGTCCAAAGCCACCTCTGTGTGGTCCCCCAAAACCGCCAGGACGTCCTCCAAAGCCGCCGGGACGTCCTCCGAAACCGCCAGGCCGTCCGCCGCCAAAGCCATGGCCGCCTCCATGGCCGCCTCCATGGCCGCCTCCATGACCTCCTCCATGTCCTCCTCCATGGCCTCCTCCATGACCACCTCCGTGACCTCCTCCACCACCATGTCCGCCTCCTCCACGCGCCACTGACAGCTCCAGGAAACTAAGTAGCAAGGCAATCAGCAGCAATATCCACAGATTCGACATATTAAGAACTGTTCCTTCGTGATCAACTTTCGAATTGCGACTAAAGACGATTCTGTCAATTCCTAGATTGTTTAAGTCTAGATATACCAAATTAATTAGAGTATCCATAATAATTAGCAATGACGTTGCATATATGAACGTGAACTGATCTCTTCTAAATAAAATTCCCCATATCGTGCTCAAATATCATTTTTCACATATTTATATGTATGTATATATATATATATTTGCTTGAGTGCAATTCGTTTCGCAAAACAAAACAAAGCTCTACTTCGCGATATCACAGCAACCTAAAACCTAAAATCTAAATTCTAAACAGTTAATTCAATATTATACTTAAACAAACAGCTATAAATATGTGTGGGCGTAGATTCAGTGCAGTTTGGGACAGTTGGTGTTTTTGCTGAGCACCAGTCTCTCCGGATCTAGGGAGAGTTTCTTGAGCACATCATAGATTTTCTCTCGAATCTCCACCACAAAGTCCGTCTCGCGTCCCAGAATCCAAATTTGATCCGCATAGCCCAAGGAGCCGATGCTGCCGCAGGACCACAATATGGCAAAGTTATCATAGTCCGTGTAGAGCACCTGGTATTTACCAGAACCGGGCAACAATCGGGCGATGACCTCCGGGTAACGTGTGTTAAACTGAATACAGTATTGAATTTGAATAGTGAGTGGAGCTTGTAATGTCCGGATGACTGATAGACAGTACCTTAAAGTCCATAATGGAGGATTTGCTGTTCTCTGGAGTTGCATAGCCAAGATTTACATTGGGATTACCGGTGCTGAAAGGATTTTAGAATAATAAGATAGTTATGAAAACTTACAATTCTTTTACTTACATGCGATTGACGGTTTTTATAGACACCTCCAGCTTAAAGTTGTTGAACTTGGACAAATCGGCTTTGTTGTAGGGCTGAAACCCGAAAGTGGTACAGCCCGATGCGATCTCGGGTAAATAGAATGAACGCTCCACCTCAAACCAGTGGCCGAGTACCTGAAATTGTCACAGTTGAATGGATGCGTAGATTAGCAGCTCTTTAAGATCGTATACCCAACGCAGCTGCCTGCGTTTCTCCCAGTTGTGAGTAAGCATTTAACTGGGTTACTATTATACGCGGCATACAAAACACCAAAAGAAAGAAATATCTACTGCCTTCGCTCCCTGCGTGAAACAAAAACATTTCAAGCACTTTTTGGTAAACTGGTTTCACTGCTGGCACATCCACATCATCATCACCATCATCATCATCATCAGCATTGCCCAGTGGCAGATCTCACTAGTATCTGGTAGTTCACAGTCGCAAAGCCCCCAGCTGGTAAGTATTCTTGGGGTCGGGGTCTTTGCCCCCCAAGCGAACGATGTCAAAGTGTTTTTATGCTCGCGCTGTCAACAGCTCAATTGGACCAACTACTCGCACTTATTCAATTAAAGGCTGTCCGCAGCCAGCTAGGAGATCATTTAAACGCTGCACTCCCCGCTAGAGATGAACGCGTGACGAGAAAACATTTCCGTCGAGCATCCATCGAAATTTCTATTTTCACAACTGAATTAAATGCAGTTGCCAAGTCAATCTAGCTGGAATTCTATCACCACAAAGATATTCAGTTGGAAATCGGTTCAGATTTGACAAAATTAGGGGAGTTTGAAGTTTAGGAAGAACATCTACATTTGTGGGATCTTTACAAACCAAGAACTTTGTCAATTTTAACATGAAATTTGGTCGACAAATGAACTAACTCAGAGTAAGTCTTAAAATAACGTTTTATACTAATTTTGGAGTTAGCAAACAATTAAAAGTGAATTTCAAGATCTCAAATTTTAATTTTTTACATTTTTAAGGGGAGACCAAGGTACATTTTAGTTAAAAATGAATCGAAATTTGTATATTCAAAAATGAATTGAACTCAAATGCCAAAATCTATTACCAAAAGACATTCCACTTGGAATTCGACTTAGTTTTGACAAAGTTAGGGGAGTTTGATGTTTAGAAGGTTGATTAACCAAGAATTTTTTTAAGTCTTACGATCTTGAACAGGTTTTCTTTATCGTGTCGATGCTTGTTCTAAATATCGGATGGGATAGACGTCTATCTCTAATGCTAGCTCTCACCCACTTATGAGTAATATGATCATTTGTGTGTTCGTTTTCGTTTTCATTTAGCGCAAATGGAAACTGAGTGGTTCCAAGGCGGTCGGCCAAACGCGTTTTACCCCCCAACATGGTAAATGTAATTGAAGCTGCTGATTGATTAAGCCAATTTTCTAGTCTGGCCAACTGCAGCAACAGCTCTTGGTACGAGTATCTGTCCTTGGCGTGCCAATGACATCGGCTGGTTGGACATGGCTTGGAGTGGCTGATGGCTGATGGCTGATGGCTGATGGCTGATGGCTTCTTGAATGTGAAGAGAAGTGGATTGTTTGCTGCGAGACAAAGAGCAGGTCACAATGTTGCTTTGTCTCCTTCGCTGTAAACTGGTTTGCACTTTTACATTGTTGAAGACCCCAAATTAGTTCAAGTTCATCTTTATGCACAATCTATAAAATGTTTTAGACGACGACGCCTTGTGCTAATTAATGACAGCTGTCCATAGTTTATTGTTGCGGCTGTTTAACGATTCACTTTATAGTGCCAAAAATAATAAAAACGCATAAATTTCAAATGTTGTTTCACTCATTTCTAGTGTGCACTCTGGGGATCATTTATGAACACTGGAACTTACCCGACTCATATTGAACTTTGGCATCGATGGATACTTTGGGCAACGTCCAAATCCATAGGCGTTTGTCTGGTTCACGAATGTCAATAATAAAACAGACGACAACAGCGAAATTCGCAACATTATGCAAAATCTTTGTTCACTCATTTTGCAAAAGGTTCGGGTGAAAATACTAGATATGGGGAGGGGAATTGGCACTGATTCCCTGACTGTATTGGTTGTATTGGGTGCTGCGAGTATGCTGTATAGTTCTGTGTAGAATTTCTAATTTCAATTCACTTAGTTATGCACAATGGAACTTCCGTTTTGGATGTCAGTTGGGCAATGAACGCAGCCGTTGAATTTCCATTTCCTCAAAGCGATGCGTTTGTTGGAAGTTTTGTTTTGGTTTTTTGGCAGTGTTGCTTGTAATTGTTGTTTGTTGTTGTTGCTCGGTCTACCTATTAATATTCCACATAAGAAATGTGCGATAATAAAAACGTGTTTCGGGTCTCGCTTGGTTGGGTTGCTTGTGGTTTTGGCTTTAAGTTTTGGGTGGTTGACTGCTAGCCAAGTGCACCGAGAGAGTGAAAATGAAACGGGCTCTGGCTCTGGCTCTGGCTCTAACTCTGGCACTTGTCGGTCTTCAAAACATAACGTTAACTAGGTTGGCTCGTGCCCAGCTAGGCGTTATGTAAAAGAAAAATCCGAAACCAGAGCAGACTTATCGAAGCAAGCTCCAGTTAACCGGCTGCCGCATAGATAGATTCCCAAAGCCCGTTCCAAGATCCATATCCCACATTCCACATCCCACAACCATTCGAATGCAACTGCAACTGGTTGGCTTTCGGTGAATGGGTGAGCGAATTTGTGGGCAGCAGCAGCAAAATATTGCGCATTCATTCATAAACAAAAGTAAAAGGTCTAATAAAGGAAGTTAGTTGCAATTGCAATTTCACTGGCCCCCAGCCCCCGCTGAAACTGTTACGGAGTGCCTTTGAAATATATTGCAAACCAGATGTGAACAAGATTGTTAAGTGTTGTGTTCCAAGTTCAAGTGAACGGAAACAGCTTTGGATGATTAGCCAAACAAAGTGCAAGGCACACGTGTGTAAATACGAGCAGGTACAGGAAAAATACAAGTTTACACTTGCATGCCAGCGAATTGCTCATAAACGGAGGAAGTCAACAAACGTTTTCTTTTATAACACACTTTGGGATTTTGTAATAGCGCATGAGTTATTACCCATTTAAAGCCATTGAAAATCGGCAATTGGCCCGCCGAGTTACCCGTTAACCAAAAGACCAATTTGCCATCCCAAGCCCCGAGAAAAAAGTGTTAATTTGCAGACAGTCAAGCACGAAACAAACAAAAAAGCGCAAAAACGATTCGTTCAATTACAAATATTTAACACAGTCGCCAAGGCAATTGCAAAATTGATGCTTGTTTTTAATATTTGTAGTGACAACTATGGGTTGTAAGCGTCTTGTTGGAGATTGTTGCTTTATTTGTTATCTCTTTGTTTACATGTTTGACTGCTGCACGCGCTTCGCGTTCTTTTCATCTGTTTGCTTTATGACGCTCTAGAAGAAAGTCTTTACTTAAATTACGTCGCGCCTGTTATTTTTCCGCTACAACCACACCGCACGACCGTTGGAAACGTACTGATTTTATCGTATCGATATTCAAGATATTTGAATTGAGAACAGTGTGACCGCCAGTAATAAAACTCACTCTGTCGATTATTGGGTACACACTGGCTGGAAAATCGATAAGACATCGATACTTGTGGCATTATCCGGCCACCACAAATCTGTCGACTGCCAAAAACACAATTTTTTTACACCTAAAACGGAAACGTGTGTAGGAAACAGGTCCTGGCGTACCGTAAAGGGTAGAAATTGAGAAAATATAGTAATAGAATAGTTGCAACAGCGCAGATCATAAAAAAAGAGTAAAACGCCAAATAGCAAATAGACATATCCCGGTTTCAAGATTCGGTCACACTGCATAATAATAACAAATACAACAGGGGACGCTCTCTCTCCTCTCCCTGTTGTTTACAGATTTTTTTTTCAACAATAACAATATTTCTAAACTAATTTATTATTGGCAATAACAAATGACTCTCAAATAGGCGTTTGCAACGTAAAAACCTTAAATAAGAGGCCATGGCAGCCTGTGTGCTTTGTTTTGGCTGCTGCAAGATTGGAGAGTCATATAAAATATTTTCCGATGCAGGTTTGCGGCTCAACATTTGCAAAACAATAAACAAGCATTTTTGGCTAGAGGTAAGCGCGAGATTTGTTGCAATTCGCAGTGTAATTTATTGACAATTTTGCAGCTGAGCAGCGCGAAGGGCGAGCGGGAGGAGATATGCCGCCAGTGCTGGGAATGCGTGAGCAACTTCAATGAATTCTATCAGCGCGTCTACAATGCACACCAGGAACGACGCTGCGATGTCAAGAATGTGCCCATCGAGTTTTGTGGGGAGACAGAGGCAGCCAATCCTCTGGCCTTTGGTGCTGAAATGGATGCACTGGCCGAGGACTTCTTTGCGACTGGCGATGTCAAGGTGGAGGTAAACGAACTGGAACCGCTGCCCAAGCTGGAAATGATTGAGGAGCCAGTGCTTCTTCAGGAATCGAGCACTGCCACAAAGCGCGTCTGTGACGATTACCCCATCAGTGCGAAGCGCCGTGTTAAAATTAAAAATGAGCATGTGACGGTGCCAAGTGACTCCGATGGGGACATACCGCTGGCCGAGTTCCTGGACCTCAAAACCGATCCTAAGCCAGCAGCATCAAATAGTAAACAAACGCCAGTCAAGGGCCGACAGCTGCGTAGAAGCTCGCGACGTGGGCGGCGTGCGAAAACGCCACCAACATCTCCGTCGACCAGCCTTAAAAAGGAGTTTGAAACTGATGATGAGCATGATAATGATAACGACATAGACTTTGTGGCAGCCGAGGCAGTGCTGGGCACTGATGATAGCGACAGTTCCAGTGAGAGCAGCGATGGCGGCTCTGGCGGCAGTTTGCCCGACATAGAGCCAGAGGAGCGGTACGCAGAGATACCCAAACGGGTGATAGTCAAGCCCAAAAAGTATCGGAAACGCCCAAAGCCGCTGGTGCCGCCCGTGCGTATGACTCGGGAGGAAATAGAAAAGCGCAAAGCCCAACAGAACGAGTTCGATAAGATTATATTTGACTTTTTCAAGAAGCTGCCGTGTCACGTTTGCAACTTGTTGGTGCCCAATTTTGGCGATATGCGACGCCATCAGCGCATGTCCCACAACATGGAAAGTGGCTTCATAGCTTGCTGTGGCCGCAAGTTTCACATACGCAAGGGTCTAGCCGAGCATGTGCTGGTGCACAAGAATCCTGAGCACTTTATGTGCACGCAATGTGGCCGCGTATTTCAGGACTCAAAAACGCTCGAAACGCACGAGCAAACACACGCAAATCCTCAGGGTGAGGGAAAGGATAAACGCACCTATCAGTGCGACAAGTGTCCCAAGGTCTTTACAACCAAGGCTGCTGTCGAGTATCACAATGTATCCAAGCATGTGCCCAAGTCGGACTTTAAGTATACCTGCCCCGAGTGCAACAAGAAGTAAGCACAAGCAGAAGCCTAAGCCTCAAGTCTTACAAGCTGAGCCCAATTCTAAAACCTTAAATTATCTTACAGGGTGCCCACAGAGCGCAAGCTGAGGGAACATTTGCGCTACATGCACGATCCGGAGACTGCCATCATCTGCGATAAGTGCGGGAAAACTTTGCGCTCTCAGGCGAACTTGAAGAAACACCACGAACTGGAGCATTCCGATACGCCACGCCCTAAGCCTGATCCAGTGCAATGCGAGATATGCGGCACTTGGCTGCGCCATTTGTCCGGCCTCAAGCAGCACATGAGCACCGTTCACGAGCCACCCGGCGGCGAGCATCGCTGCCACATCTGCGACAAGAAGTCGACTAATTCGCGCGCACTCAAGCGACACATTTACCATAATCATCAATGCGAAAGAAAGTTCCGTTGCACCATGTGTGAAAAGGCCTTCAAGAGGCCACAGGACTTGAGAGTAAGCATATACCTTATAGTATAGAAGTGGGAACATACTTGCTAACCCCATGTACGCTTTGCAGGAACACACATCCACGCACACCGGCGAGGTGCTCTACACCTGTCCCAACTGTCCGCAAACGTTCTTCTCAAATGCTAACATGTACAAGCATCGCCAGCGACTGCATCGCGCCGAATGGGAGGCGGACCGCAAGAAGCCGCTGCCCCCAAACATAATGCAACAGGCGGTGGGCGCCACGACGGCAATGAAGAAACGTCAGGCTACCAATGCTGGTCCGTCGCTGTTCAACCCATCCGCTGATCCTGCCACGGACGCCCAGAAGCAGGAGCCTCAAATGCGATAGTATTTAATATTTATGACATAGTAGGATAAATAATGAACTCAATAAATATACTTTACATAAGTACATTCATAGATAACAGACAGATTCATGGAATTTATAATTATCTAATGCTCGTCCTGTGGTATGCGAATGGTTCCACAGATGCCCTCTTCCCGGTGCACGCTGGCCCAGTGGAGCGACAGCTCCTGGCTGATGGCCTTGCGGAAAACCATGCAAGTTATGTGTGGCAGCTTCTCGAAGCGAATGCGCAGCAGTCCCAGATTGGCCAGGGCAAAGCGCCAGTTCTTCATTATGCTAGCGTTCTTGCCCACATGCTGGGAGTCGGGTGTGATGATTATCAGTATGCCTTCGGGGCGCAACAGCTCGTACGCCTTCTGGCAGCACAGCATGCGCAGCTCGGCACTGGGCATGTACTCCAGCAGGAGGCTGAATATGACGCAGTGGTAGCCAGTGGGTAACCTGCCCAAGGTCCCATCGCTGATCTCGGGCTGCCGCAATGTTGCATCAACGCCAACGGTTAGAAAGTCTGCCTGCAGTACTTGAGCGCCCGGTGCTGGGCAGAGATCAATGGCTGTCACCTCCAGGTGTGGTGTATTCCCAAAGGGATTGAAGCAGCTGCCCACATCCAGCACACGCAGCTTGTCCGGCAGCTCATCCATGTAACTGCATTCGGCAGCCGCCAGTTCAGTGTACGAGGCCAGCAAACGCTGCTCCCGCTGCCGCTTTTGCAGATAGATAGCCTCGGTGTAGAAGTACTTGGTTATATAGTCTATGGTCCACTTGATGCGGCTACGCGCCTGTAGCTCCGTCTTGTTGGTATTTGTTTCCCATATGCCGGCCAGTTGCTGCATTGCATCCGCATATTCCACCAGCTTATCAGCATTGTGCGGTCCAGTGTGCTCCTGCCAGGCACGCTCGGCCCCGTGCAACTTTGTGAGTTGGCGTAAATTATCGTGGCAGCTCTTCACAATGTTGGCCAAACGTTGATGCTCCTCCGTGGCCATGTTTTGTTGTGTATCAATCCGCCAAAGCCCAACAAATATGTGTGAGCAGAGAAATGTTTACGAACCTGTTACTTGGCTTAAAGTATGTATACTAAAGTTGTACCGAATCGTTCAGACTTAGTTCGATTGAACTAATCTTCAAACTGAACGACTGAACTAAATCCCTGATTGTCGTTCATTCTAGTCATTCGAGTCATTTGAGTCCCTTTCGTTCAGTTGCTTATCGGATTCAAATCAGTTGAACGAGAATGGGTCTCAAATGACTAGAATGAACGACAAGCAACTGAACGAGAATGGGACTCAAATGACTCGAATGAACGATAATGGGATTCGATGACTCAAATGAAAGATTAGTTCGTTCAGTGAGAAATGAACGACTGAACTAAATCATTGAATTGAACTAGAAAGTGCAACTCTAATGTATACATATTGACTATGATATGAACCACCACTGTAGCAACATTTCCTATTATTTTTACCACCAAATGTAAACAGATGTGTGAATAACTGGTCACATTAATTACATTAATACCAAATGAAAAATTGGTATTTCTACTGCTGGGCCATAAGGTCACACTGAAGTAAAGACACTCAGCCCTGGTATAAAAGCTTGTTAAACGGGCAGTTTTTCAAACCATCAAATAAACCTCTAAAAAGGTTCTAAAATGCATTTAAGAAACTAAAACTGTTTTAAATTATTAATTTAAGTTGTTAAGCAACAGGTGAGTAGCTGTAATCAGTTATTATAGCTGAACTGTTGAACAAAGAACTTACATATTACAAACTTGCTTTAAATGAAATGTTTTGTCACACAATTGCTTGTGTGCTCCGCATTTAATAAAATGCATGAGTAATGGGATGTAATACCTTAACTGGCTATCACATCTATCAATTGATAGCTGGGGAATGCATTGTGTAAGCTACAATCGGTTGAGGTGTATGTCAAGTACAACTACGAATATATCAAGTGCAGCCAGTATGATAAAACAAGTCGGGCGAGAAAAGCTCTACAATTATATGCAAATACACATATAAATATTGTTTACTTCAATGATTAACGTGTAACAGCAGGTCGTTCGCTGCATGAGTAAGCAACTTATGGGATTGGCGCGTAAATAGAGCAGAGCAAAGCGGAGTATACTCGTACTTACCACATAAGTAACTGATAAGACTAGAAACATCACATTGCCAGACAGAATTGGCAGAAACTATGCGTTGGCCTGGCCCTCTTATCGGGGCACATTGACCACTTTCATTCAGCGCTCTACTGTTGCGAACTATAAAAATAAGCGTGTGCCAATAAAAGTATTCTATTCTAAAGGTCAAGAATGAGTTGAAATACATGCAAAGAATAAGTGACGCATACATACAGACATAAGTACATATGTATATATTATGCGCCGCACACTTTGTACCCTGTACTCGCATACATAAAATCCATTATGTCGAAATTTATATACAGCACTAATAACAAGCCTAGATCCAATCAACAGAATAGTTAATTGACGTGACTGTTTTATAGTCCAATTGTGTATACACAAGTCCCCAGACAGATAAGGCCTTATTAATATAATCAGAAAAGTTGGAATACAATAAAACAATAGTTTTACACCATTACACGTGTAAAGGCATAGAGTCCCCTATACATACATATACAAACTTAAGTAGGTTTAGTCCATTCTTTATCAAAAAAGACTGAATTGACCCATAGTTATAGTAGTCTTGTTCTTCTTTATCAACATGAACTTATCGCACAGTAATCACAGAATTTAGTTCTTAGACTGTTAACAACGATTTTGGATGGTTGCTGCTCAACGGGTGGAACCAATAGCGATAAGGATAAGAACGCATTCGGAATTTGTTCGACTGTTCAGTCGTTGAAGGGTCGTTCAATCAGTCGCTTGTTCTGTTCTGGCTCCCTACACTCAGATATCTATAGTTTCATCATGAAAATCGAATGGGCCCCCGCAAAAGTGCCGCCCAAGCGGCGTTTGGAGACTTTTGTGACTGGCATCTTCACGCTCTTCTTCTTCACGTTACCCATAACATCCTTTTTGGTCGTATCGCTACTGCTGGTAAGGACTTTTAGATAAGCATACATCAAACAATTTCTTTAAATTATTAACCTTATCCAATGCAGTTCTTTGGAGGCTTTTTAATACGCACGCTTCTGGTGATCTATACGGTCTATATATACGTGGTACACAAACGGAATTACTCCGCCATGGATGGTAATGGGTGAGTTTGACAATTACCCCAAGATAGTTTATTATTGGAAAGCTAATACAATTTTTATATTATTAGCTGGATGATTAATCGCACAAACTATCTAAATCGCATATACCGTAATTATTTTCCCGTAAAATTGGTGAAGACCGCCGATCTGCCGCCCAATAAAAACTATATACTAGCCAGCTTTCCTCACGGCATTCTTGGGTAACTTCACTTATCTTATCGATCGTGTAGACGAAATAATTGCGTTTTTTACTTACCCACAGCACGGGCATTTGCATTAACATGGGGCTTGAGATTAGCAAGTGGTTGAAACTGTTTCCGCAAGTGCGTCCTAAGGTGGGTACCCTCGATCAGCATTTTGTCATACCCTTTCTACGGGATTTGTTGCGCTGGTGGGGCTTGGTATCGGTCTCCAAGGAATCTTTGGTTTATTATCTCACCAAGTCCAATGACCCGAAACATCCAAACAATCGCGATGGATTCACATCCAATGCAGTGGCCATATTAGTAGGCGGCGCTCAGGAGGCGCTGGATTCGCATCCTGGCAAATACATACTGACACTTAAGAATCGCAAGGGATTTGTGAAAATGGCCATTCGCACTGGGTAAGCGTCTTTTATTTATATTTAACACTGTTCCAAACTGTTCCTCTTTTGTGAGTACTAAAAAACACTTTTTCGTACACAGATCCTCCATTGTGCCCACCATTTCGTTTGGCGAAGTTGATATCTTCGATCAGGTGGACAATCCGCCCGACTCGCTGCTGCGCCGCCTGCAAACGCTGGTCAAGAAGCTGACTGGTATATCGCCGCTGATACCCGTGGGTCGGGGTTTCTTTAACTACACTTTCGGCTTCTTGCCGTATCGCCGATCCATTGTACAAGTTGGTAAGTACTCAGTCACAGCGTCAGAAATTATAATTCCAAGTATGAACCGGTTCTTTTCCCTCATAGTTGGCGCGCCAATTGATGTGGTGCAGAGCGCTGAGCCGAACGCAGAGTATGTGGATGAGTTGCACGGTAAGGTAATGGACGCTCTGGAGCGCATGTTCGACCAATATAAGGATAAATATATGCCAAACTCAACGAAAACGAAGCTGGTTATAAACTAAACACACAACACGGCTGTTCGCGACTGCCAACTCTTTACAAAAAGAGTCACTCGTGGTATTTAGAAAAGAAGCAGATTGGGTCACACTGAAAGCACAAGGCGCTGCTTTTGAAATTTGTTGAGCTGCAAAGTTTTGAGAGAATAAGGCAAACAATAAGAAACAGAAACTACATTGGTGAAGCTGTAAACTAGGCTAAAATAATAATATACAAATACGATATTCGCACACAATATCTGGTTGCAACTGTTAACAGGGCAGAAGTGATTTTAACTGATAATTTAACTGAAATGTTTTATAAGCATTTGAATATGTTTAGTAGTTGTTAGTTGCTTGTACACAATAAAAAAAATGTAGTTGTTTAATTTTAACGAAAGCGTATGGTTTTTTATTATTATTATTATTCATTTACCAATTAAATTTGTTACTTCGTACATAAATATTATATACAAAAGGAAAAGAGGAGTTGAATTTCATATTGGAAAACTTAACTAAATGTTGCTTTTGTGTTTGTGCCATGATCTTTAATCTTTTTCTTCTTCTTCTTCTTCCTGTTTTTAAATTTTTTCATCAAACTTCTCGTTTGTATATACTATATAGAATTTGGGTTTAACAACTATGTATAAGGAATTTTAAAAATACAATATTATGCTACACTAAATTCAATCGCAGAATTTTTCGAGTAAGGTACAATTAATTTTTTTTTTTTTTTTTTTTAGCAACAAATCACCTTTTATAATATTTTGTAAAGCAATATGGTGGACTAAGACACGAAACAATAAATAAATAACAATTTAGGATATTTGCCTAATTAATTGTAGTTGGCTTCATTATTAAATCATACAGTTTATCTACAAATACGAGTATTTCAAAAAATACACAGAAATGTATTAGGAATTTCTGCAACAGTACGGATACAATACAGAAAGGAACACTTGGCATAACTGGGTTGGGATTGGGTTATGTGAGAGCCGAGTTCTGTGTCCGGCATATGACACCAAACGGTTCACCTACAGCTGGTTATAGAAAATGCATCGCTGTCATATGTGAAGCGTATTATTCTTGTACGGGTCTCCATTGGCTCTGTAGTTGAACAACAATAGTACTTCAAGAATCGTTTACTTTGTTCTAAATAACACATGTACACATGTTTATGATTATCTTTTGTAATTGTAGTAAAAATAATATACTGTGGGCTTTGCTTAGACTTGTATATTGCGGCTAGTTGAACATTTCCTTGTTTCTAGTATAATTCTCATCTAAATATGCTTGTATAATTCAGGGCCTAGTCGGGGTACTCGAGAGAGGCCTGCGTGGGTGACAAAAATATATATGTATGCAATTGGATTGCTATACACTTCAACTATATAAATATACTTTGATTAATTTGGTTAAGCAATATAAAATGTTTTAAGTTAGTTTTTGGCATAATTATATGATGTATGATGATGAAGTTACATAGTTTTATTTGATTTCACTTGTTTTGTTTCGTTTCAAAGTTTTATCAATTAATAAAGAGCCTAAAAACATTTGCTAATTATCATATCATATCGTATCATTTAAATGCTAGCTCTTTGATTTATCTCTACGTTTTTAGGTACTAGCCAGGCAGCCGATTTGTGAATGGGCGCAATAATGCAAAAAGGTTTACGATATATTTGCAGTGGTTCCAAAAAGCGTATGTCTTTTATCTAAAGTTGTTTTGGTTGCTTTAAATCAATCCCTGAGTGCATTTTTTTTACATTTGAATGTAACATTTAAATGTTCTGCGTTTTGTTTTTTGTTTTGTATTATTAATATTGCTGCCAGATTCATTTTTGGTGTTTTGCTTCTTGTATTGTAATTGTTCATTATATATTCAACTGTGGAATTAGTTAATAATACTTCGGTTGAAGGATTTAGTTATTCAGCGTTTTAGAATTGATTCGGTGTCAATTATTAAGTGTTGCTTTGCGAGTGCCTTAATTGAAAAAGTTATTATCATTAACTACATTTAGATACGAATTTGATACATTTCATTTTTGTTACCAATTTCAAAAGTGGCTTGTGCTTTAGTTAAGTCGAAAAAACGTTTAGTAATTTGGTAATTTGATGGTTTCATTGAGCGCAAAAGGTGCATGGAAGATTAACAAGGACTTGGTGTGTGTGTGTGTGTGTGTGTGTGTGTGTGTTGTTTTGTATACTCCTCTCAACTTCGATATTCTCCCTTTAACATTGAACGTTTATTACTGGTTAGGTTGTTCATTTATTGGTGTTTCAATTGCGGGCCTTACGGTGAGCTCTAATTAAGTCAATATCATTTATTAATTATGTAAGTATGTATCTACAAAAGGTTTGATTCATATCTGTCTTTTACGTTCACTCCATCCTTTTAACAAGTTCAAAATATATTATATTTTGTTGGGTTTATATATATATATATATATACGTATATGTATATATATATATTTATGTATATTTGTTACTTTATTTTTGTTTTTAGTGTGTATATTTAATATATATATATATTATATGTATAATATTGTATTTAGTTTTTTTGTTTCCATTTTTGTATAATTACAATTGAATTTATAGTATGTACGTATTTGTGATCTGGGGTTTATTCTGCAACTTCATACGCTAATACAATTTGAGAGATGGCATATATGTTCTATAAGGACACTGCCTGTAATACAATATAGTATCTGAACTGTTTCGATTTGTCAATTGTTAATTGCATGGATAACTACAACAATGCTTCTTCTAGTCATCAATTTGTTTTCTTTTCTTTGCTTTTCTAATCGCAATCTTAATTTGTTCAGCGTGCTGGGAATTTAGCTCCTCAACTGGCCAAGAATGTTTGTTGCTAAATTTAATATTAATTGTAATTGTAGCAAATCAACAATTTGTAGCTCTCTAATTTCATGCACTTCATAAGAATGTTTTACATTTAATTTAGCTATCAGGTTGCTTTCAGGTTTCTTTCGAATTATTAATTTTTGTTTTTTTGTTTTTTTGTTTTTGTTTTTTGCTCTACACAGGATCAGCTCGCGTTCCACACGTTCAATACTCAATTTAAACCTACACAAATATACTATATATTTCAACAATTCTTGCGTTGCGATATTTGCGCGCAAGTAAACAAAAATTACTTATGATTAACAAAGAAAACGGGAATACAATTCTATAAAATTTATAAAAATTTCATATAAGTGCATTGTGTATTTGTGTGTGTGTCAGTGTGTGTGTGTGTGTCAGTGTGTGTGTGTGTGTCAGTGTGTCTGTGTGTGTGTGTGTGTATGTGTATATAACTATGCATGTATGGTGGTTTCACTGTCTAGACAGCTACAATGGCCGCCATCTACGAGGCAGTCGGCACTGGGTTAAAATAATGCAGGCCATTGGTCTATAAGAAAGTAAAGAAAATCCATTTTTAGTATATGAAATAAATCAATATATATTGTATATTACGCACCGCCATATCGTATTCTGTAATATAGGCGGGTATTTCCAACTGATCCTTTGTTATGGCCGAATACAAGTGCTCAACGCCGGGCAGAGAATGCACTTTGGCCTTGATGGCTGGCGCCATGAACGTGGTAAACCACCAGGTCATCATTTTAGTCCAGAACGTCGGATGCACTATATAGAAGGCCTTCAAATTCTTCTTGTATCTGCAGTAGAGGAAGTTAGTATTAGGTTTTGTTCATCTTAGGATTGCTAACTCCCACTCACTTGTATGGCAAGACACTGTAGACCTCACGCAGCCAATGCAGCGATGGATAGTTGCTTGTGGACGTGAGTGTATGGAAGTATGCAATGACATAGTCGCCTTTGACAATCGGATCGAGCAGTTTTATCAGATACAACAGCGCCTGTAATGCAAACAAAATATAGATAATTAAAATTGAATACTTTATGATCAGTTGTTCAGCAGCTTACCTTCTCCAGGTCAATATTCTGTGCTGGAAACCATTTGCCGCAGAACACAATCACAGGACGTCCCAGACGATCGACGCCGCTCTGATAAAGACAACCAATGCCAGATACCTCATTCAGATCCTCAACTTGGGCGCGCTGCAGTAGACGCTCGTATCTGTAAAGGAACAAAGGAAAATGTCAAATAATACATCGAGTTTTTCCGAGTACTCTTCAGAACTTTCAACTCAAAGGATATACTTTTCAATGCCAACATTCAAACGATCTACGTATGGCAGAGGAGCTAACAAATTTCAATTGGAACAAACATACGAATGTTTACTTACAACTGATTTCTGTTGCAGCCATTAGCCAGATTCCCATGCCCCAATGATTCTTATTGATTGAACTAATGTGCTAATGGCCCGCTGCTAATTAGATCATGCGAGTTCTCGAGAAATTGCGGCAACGAAAACGAACCAAAGCCATAATGTTTATTGTTATTTATTGTTGATTTAACTGTCAGTCAAATGCAGTAGCTGACAGCAATGAGGAGCACGAGTGGCCGTAATAATTGTGTGTTTACCTCGCTAACTGCTTAAAATTCGCAACACATTCATATTTATTTTACTGGGCTCATTGTTGTACTATATTTTGAAAGGTCCCCTAGATATACGAGTTTAATTTGTATGAGTTACGCTGACTTTTTGCTTTATTATTGTGCTAAAATAAGCGCAAATATTTGTTAGATAAGCCTTAACTGAGCAGCGCTATTTCATTCTAATTAATACATAATAATATTTCAGTTTTTACTCCCTGTACCCACAAAATGGGTAAAAGGGGGTACTACATCTGTGCAAATGTATGTAACAGGCAGAAGGAGACATCTCCGACTCTATAAAGTATGTATATTCTTGATCAGTATCAAAGGAGATTTCGATTTGGCCATGCCCGTCTGTCTGTCCGTCTTTCTGTCCGTCTGTCTGTCCGTCCGTCTGTCCGTATGAACGCGTCGATCTCAGCAACTATCAGAGCTAGAGACACCAAATTTGGAATGTATGTACCTGTATAGCATACGCAGATCAAGTTTGTTTCATACTTCAGATAACTTCTTCCGTTCCCCCGCAAATCGATAAAAAACCATTTTACAGTAACAATTTTTAAGATATAGCTTTCAGATTTGGCATATTTTATACCTTTTTCATTCTTAATCTACTGTCCAAATTTCAAGTTGATCGGATAATAAACACGGAAGTTATTCACGAAAGAAGATTTAGTGCTGCAGCGAGGGGGCGGCGAGGGGAAGAAGAAGCACAGCCACCATTTAAAATGCCTCGCTTGCCCTGTCGCTTGTGTGTGTGCGTCCTTGTGTATGTGTGTGTGTATGTGTACAAAGATGCGATCGGAAATTTTTGACCTGGGTACAGGGAGTTTTGTAGTCGGGTATACTCGCCTATAGCATTCCTACTTGTTTTTGTTGCACTCCAAATTTAATAGAATAGCTGAAATAAGTCTATCGAAAGTACTCAATTGCTGTTAATAATTCTCCATTTGTATGCAGTCTAGCTGTTTGAATTGATTTCTATAATTTTCATTCATTTCAACTTAAGTTTTTATGGGGCAGCTGTTATTTTCATAACATTTTCGCTTGCCGAAGATATAATACTCTTGAAGACCTTAAGTTCGCTGTACAATATGTGTCTAAATTGGAACCTTGTTAACTAATACATTTATATTGCAATGTTTTGATTTTATCGATTTAATTTATTACGCAGTCATCGATAAATTGGCTAAATAAATCACAGTATTGATTCTACAAAGCATTTAAATACGAATATAAATGATAGCATATGACTGGGATTCGAACCCAGACTTTATGTGTGTTCTCAAAATGTGTATAATAAATTTTGCATACAAAAATTCAATATGCGAATGAACTTTAGTATGAGTTCTATAAGATATAGTATTCTGATTTTCCTAAAATGTTACTAAGCTATATAAAATAAAATAAAGCTTGGAATTTGTGAGTTTGGTCACGAAATTCCTTGAATAACAATGTTTTTTTTGACAAGTACTCAATTTTAGAAGGCTGCTATTAGTGTAACTGTGTAATACGGTGCTCCGATGCGACTAGATTCAAGATATTCAACCGCCTAGAGTCAAAAGTAACATCCGTAGCAAGTTTTATCAATATAACTTCACAACAAGTTAGCTTAGGTATAGAGGGAGGCAATTCAATTTGTCATCCTGCTATATATACTCAAGTTGCAATAGTTTAAAGAAGAAACAGCTCCTGGGTAGGTACTATCCTTCGAACCAGGAACATAGAACCTCTCTCAATCCGATGAAAAGTCTTGCATTTGTGCAGGAGATAGGGCTGATGACCTATACGCTCCGCAGAAGGGTACAATAGATCTTACAGTTCGCAGTATACTTGCCCATCCGTTGATAATAATAATGTATTATATTATATATACTCTGGCCCAGCTGAAGGCCCTCTTAGCCATTGCTGATACACACTTATCATATAGTTATGAGTATATGATTAGTTTTAAATAAAAAAACACAGATATACTCTAGAGGGTCGCAATCTGTTGAAAAACCTATAATACCCTCCTGTCGGTAATACCCTCTGCAGTCTGTTTTCTTTCTTTTCAGCTATTACCTTTTTAGAAAGCACATATTTGGCTAAGTGTAGGAAGGCTGACTGAGTCTGAGTCTGAGTCAGATGGTAAATCGTTGACTCGGGCATAAATGAAATACTACATGTGCCAAATTGTGTTAATCAACCAGTTTTTGAGGCTGACACACGCCGTGCCGATTGTTGATGCTGCATCTGTTTTGAGCATGTGTGTGCCTGTGTGTGTGTGTGTGTCTCTGCCACTGCAAAGTGAGGCAGTAAACGTAACTCAAGCAGCAGCTGGCAGCGATAAGCCCAAATCCCCGATAAGCCGACGACAGCATCTGCAATGCAACCCCGAACCCAGAGCTGAGATAAGGATAAGAATAAGAACTTCTCCCGCATCCATTCCCCGCAATAAACATATGTTATAAACCAAAAGTGACGCATTGCGACGCAGTCAGTTAATCAAAGATACATGTACTTGTATGATCTATATAAGCCAGGTATACCCTATAATTGACTGAATAGCATGTACTCGCAAAGCTGACTAACAATTTCCGTGTGAATTCTGTTCGCATTTCTGTTTTATCTTATTTCACAAATCTCTTAAATTAACATGCTTAGTTAATTAATTCAACTAAGGCTCGTGCGCTTTTCGGAACACAGTGCAAATCGCTTCGGATGAACTTTGTATTAAGTTTATTAATATTTCGTTGGTTTTGATTCATCAACAGCTTTCTAGCTGTGTATTTTTAGTCTGGCAATTGAGATTTTATTTTTATTTATAAACAAATGTTGAAATTCATTTTCCGGTTTACACTTTCCACAAAATGATGCGGAAGTTATCCTTAAACGAATTTTAGTATTAAAGTTGAGCTGGGGAATTAAATCCCTTTCGAAAGCAAATTCTTGAAGGAAAGTTCTGTCCGTTATAAGCTATATTTTATATACATATTTTTGTTTAAGCATTAACTATTTAACTAAATATATAAATTATTGGTGTAAGGGGGAGGATTTGACTGGGCAATTGAATCCTTTTTAAAGGTTGATAAAAACATTCTTGGAAGGAAAGTCCTGTCTGTATTAAGCTATTTATTTTTACATATATTTTCGCTTAAGCAGCATTTATCTAAATAAATATAAACCATTGGTGTAAGGGGGAGGATTGAATCCTTTTTAAAGGTTGATAAAAACATGCTTGGAAAGAAAGTCATGTCCATAATGAAAAGGGATACATTTAGGCAAATTCTGCTCCGCAAACGTGGAAACCAGAACAGCTCTGAGATGATAACGATTTCTTGACTAAACTTCTAGACTATGCCGAACCTCATTCTCCTACCAATCCCTAGTTTGATTTCACAAGAGTGCAGCTACTGTACCCCAATGCTCTTTAGCTTCCCCCTTCACCCAGACTGCCCTACCGCAAATTGCATGCCATTGTTCAATTGACGGCTGGATTGATGCAGGGAGACGATTCATTCCCAGGGCCGTAAAGGTCTTCAACTAATGCATGACTGCTGATGAGCTGTCTAAAGGACTTTATCGACATATCGGGCTATCGCTATAAATAGACGACAACTAGTTGGAGCTGTTTGCAATTACAACAATATACACTTGAAAGCCAGTGGGTCACAGCAAATGACGTCACGCCAGCAATAACAAAAGTGGAAAGAGCTGTCAAACGTCATCAAGAAAAAGAGTTTGTTAATGTGGGTGGTGGGTGGCTGGGTGGCTGGGTGGCTGGGTTGTGGGTTGTGGGTGGCTGGGCTGAGACTTTGATTCAATTGATTTCTTCACAGTGTTTACCTCTCTTCCGGCGTCTCAATGAGCTCATCGGCGGCCATCATATCCCCAGTGGTCTCCTGCATGGGACTGGAGCCCAGGTCTATGGACGTCATGCCCTCGAGCATTGTCATTGTGGTTGTTTGGTGGGTGGTTGGGTGGTTGGGTGGCTTGCCCGCTTGTTATGTTGTTTTCCCTCTAGTTCTAGTTCAATTATCTTGCTGTGTTGCCTTTACAAGTTTATCGATCGGCCAAAAAGTGCACACAAGAACTACTATATGGAAATTGTTGGCCTGTTTTGCGAATGTTCTGGCTAGAATTGTTGTTGTTGTTGTTGTTGTTGTTGCACTTTCCACAATTGACGCAAATCGCGCAGACCTTTTGACGGCTTTCAGTTTTATATGGATGTTTATAAATAGATTTCTCAATATTTTTGATTTGTGGCAGCTACTTTTGCCAGACTTTTGCGTTTCGGAACGGAAGCCGCGTGAAATAATTGTAAGTCAAATATATATAACGACGATTTGTTGAGTATATATGTATGTATATATAGGTGTGTATATATATATTGTATAAGTATTGAGTTTATATAAATCAGTTGGCCAATCTATTCTAAGCGTTATAACGAACACACGACCGTTCGCAACGAGCTGCGTTTCTCGACTGCGCGGCGATTGCTCCGAATGCTCAATCCGAACGCTCTGCATTGCCTCAGTTTCTCAACTGCCTTATGATTCACACATACATACACACGTATGCGGGCGCCTGTGTATGCGTATGTACACCCAGAGACCCGCAGCAGGAACTGCACTCCCGCTCTTACTCGGCCGCTCGCTCTCGCGCTCTCTCTCTCTCCTTGTGTATTTCTCTCTTGAGCTTGCGTCTGCGCCCTTTTGACTGTACAATGACATCAACATCGGCGAATAATAACAACAACACAATGGCAGCGCACAGGATATTACACCAAGGACATGCCAGGCTACACCTGACAGCCGACAGCCGACAGCCGACAGCGGGCAATCGCATAATGCATATGTCATGTCTGTCCAAAGAATCAGTTGAGCCCGTCACATTTTCATGCAACTTTTTGTGTACGGTGCAACGTGGCGTATGCGCAATCCATATCAACCAATAAACAGGCAGCCAACCCCTCGCAACCCGCTCCAAATGCACTCAACCAATTCAAATCGTGCCTGCCCACATACTCCGATTACTCACATACTCGTATTAATTTGATTTAAGATTTAAATGCCTACAAAATGCATTGACACTTAATATCCCACAATGTGCAAACGAAACAAACTGTGCGCTTGCATTCAATGAACTGCAACATTCAAGTCTTAATTACATACATATAGAGCTGGGAACCAGGGGGGGTCCACTGATCATTGGCCCATAATTAATCTGACATGAAAGTGTCATCGAATTGGCATTGAAAACAGAGAGAAACATGATATATACGCTTATAGCAATGTTTTTCAAACAAAAACTCAGTTTTCAAATGATTGTTCCTATGAGAGCTATAGTTATATATATAGGGAATCGATTAAGACGAAATTTAGCCAAACTATATAAATCCTAAAAGAAAACCGATTTTGTGTAAGAACAAATAACTTATTCAAACCAAAACTCATTTCTTGGGCACTCATTCCAAAATACACAATTGTATTGGACTACCATTAGTTCATGAGAATCGCAGAGAAGAGCGATCATCTTAAGACCTTCAAAATAGGCAATTGTATTGAACTACCATTAACTTTTCAGAATTCCCAACAGAAGACCTGCAAAGTAGGCTACTCAACTTTCAACAGATTCTTCCTATGGCAGCTATATGTTATACTGATTCGATCGGGCTAATTCCGAAATAAGTACTGCAGACAGCAAATATAAGCACCTGTGCCAAGTTTCATTACGATAGCTTCAAAGCTTAGACTAGTTTGCATAAGAACAGACGCACTTGGCTAGATTGACTCGTATATTGATGTTGATCAAGAATACATATATACCCTTTAAAATCCGAAACTTCTCCTTCAATGCATTGCACATTTCGTGACAAAATTATATTACTCTACGCCACATTGACTTCCCAAGTTGAAAACAATTTTATACGATTTATTTTTAGCAATATGCTCTGCATACTAAGGATTGTACGGATTGGGATTGGTTTATAGTACATCGAATGAAATGCAAATTGAGACGCAATAAATATAAAAGCTAACTGTGAATACAAACTATTGCGAGGGTGGGCCAATGAGTTAGCGAATGTTTCGTAGGTGAAGCATTTAATTTGTGAATTAAGTAGAAAAATGTTAAATTCTTTATAATTTAAACAAATTAATCACTGCTTAAATATTTGATAAGAAATTGATTCTTATTTTTAGTCAAATTTATAGCAGCTAATGATTGCAAGCAAAGTTTTTCTATTATAAACACGTCTTCTATGTTAGATAGGAAGTATATAAAAATGGGTAAAACTTTGGTACTTTATATACTAGATGTCTTTATCGAAACTTTACAAGCCACCCACGTGATGAGAATTTATTATGTTGCTATTTGCTATCTATTATACAATATTACTCGGTATGCTTCGAATGATTTCTAAAGGTTCTTTCTGTTGTCAGTTATTTCAAGCTGAATTATTCAGTATTTTTAGCAAGTGCCACTAAAAATGGATATGGTATTTGAATTTGGACATGCAATTGATGACGTAGTCAATTAGGGACAATGACGTCCTTAGAGAAAAGGCGTGAGGGATGAGCGTGGGGTTAAGAGTGGGGCTTCAATAGCACGGTTCGCGTTCGCGTGCCAATGCCCTGTAAAATTTGCATAGGCACACGAATGCCAGCCAGGGAGGGGGTTCAGAGGGCAGCCAAGGGTGGTCGGTCAAAGGAGTCATTTGTCCGGCGGTTAGGAGATATATCCGGCACGTGCACGCAAACGAATCTATTTATTCAGCCGTATTACGAGTATTTAAAGCGTGTTTACGGGCCTGCCCAGCAAGTGTCCAGCTAAAGAATAAGTTTTATGAACTGCAGACGGCCCAGTTAGAAATGTGAGTGTAAATGTAATAAATGTGGTTGGGGAAACGAATTCAGTGACGTAGGACAACATCTGATACGGCCAGATATGACTGCGGCTGTTTACGTGCCTTGTTGACACTTGGCCTACTACACAAAAGAAGCAGCGACAACAAACGGACAAAAGACAGTGCCAGGTACGCTCTAAGAGTTCACAGTTAGGCACAACAATTGATTATTAATCTAGCATGTTTGTGATGTAATGTGAAGCAGCTGTTACCACCAACTTATGTAATGTCTACTAGAAGCAACTGTACTTGGCTAATGATATCAACAAAGTTTCAATACCTTTAGGGACTGACGAGTAAGGTTCTATGGCACCTTTTGAACAAAGCTATTTCGTACTTCTTTCAATTGCAATTTTCCATGTAATCTTTTCATGCAACTTGCGTAGGAATAGCAACGTTTTGGTTTACTGCTAGAAACTAAAACACATTTTGGTATGAGAGTTGATATTTTAACTAGAGCTGCAAAACAATGTATGCTACTATCGATAGTATCGATAGACATTTCCATTAACAACGCCATCGATTCTTTTTTTCAGTTTGTCGATTACTTTAAAATCTACCATATAACAAAAGACTTACAATCTTTTATTAGCTTTCTTAAAACCTCTCAATTTATCTTATTTTTAAAATAAGATAGTATTGCGATAGTATCGAAACTATCGAATGGTTGAACTATCGATATTTCTGCAGCTCTTATTTACAGTGTTTTGAACCTTGTCTATCATAATATTGATACTAGAGTGTAATTCGGAGCTGTCTCCCTGAATGCCTTAACATATTCTGAAGATCTGGGTAAGCTTCCTCAGCTCTTACCTCTCTTGATGCTCCATGCCCTCAATGCCCTCGGCCACGACGCTTTCATAGACGCCAGTTCTGGGACGATCGCTCAATAGATGTTGCCTATCCAGATCGCGCTGTGAAGAGGGGTAAAGGGGAGTTGTAGTAAGTAGTAAAAGGTGAATTGTTTTATAATAATCACCTGCAGCTGCGCCTGTAGACCGCTGCTATAGGAATTGAGGCTTAGGCCATTCATATCCCTGGCGCCATACTCCAGATCCGAGCTATTGCCCTCCATATCGTGTGGACTAACGTCTGAATCGTCGTCAGCTGTGGGTAGAAGGGAGAAGGAACATCTGTTACTTATATGTGTATAGCCAGGAGGAGTATCTGTTATATGCCAATGCATTTACATGAGAACTCAAATGAGGTGTTTATCATGTTTGTTTTTGTTTTTGTCTTGTTGTTGGCTATTATCTATTATCAGCTGGTGGGCTATTATCAAAACTCGGCCTTCAATGCGTTGATCAGCGAGGCAAACTTTTGTTCGCATCCCAACTTAAGCGCTGCGAAATTTGATATCAACTGAAAGCGACGCCGACGCTGTCAGCTTTTGCAAGCAGCTTCTGTCAACTGCAGCAGCAGCAGCAGCAGCGACGCCGACGGCGACAGAGAGCAGTCAACGGAAGAAGGCGCCGAGACGCCCCTCCATGCCAGGGAGCGGGGTGTGAGCGAGGGGGCAGTGGCAAGGGGGCAGCGGCGAGGGGGCAGCGGCGAGGGGCCGCAAGATGACACGATAAACGAGCTGCGTTGTTTTCAAACGCTGACATGATTTAAGCGGGTCCAAAACGAACTTTGCCAAGACAACAGACAGCAGCGGAAAAACAACAACATCAGCAACATCAGCCTGGCTGACACACATCTTAACTAACTGTCGCGATAAGCCGCCACAGTTAATTTAGATGTTTGCCTATGACTTTTTGATTAACTTGCGTAGTGCCACCCACAGAAGCTGCTTCCAAGAATTGGCCATTAACTTCCAGAAAGACCATCATAAAAGAACAATACTTCAAATATGATTGGCTTCGATATGCCGAAAACTAAAGTGATAATCTTCCTAAACAAAAATGTAGTTATTTTAATAATTAAATACTAAATCTTCCGAAAACTTCTTCCTTATCTATGGGCATCAACTTACACTAATAAAGTTTGATATAATAGGCTATACTAATCTTCTATCAACTCTATCTCTATCTATCAACTCCCACAAAGACCAACATCTTCGAAATTTCAAATATGATTAACATTTTACAAAAGATTATAATGATAATCTTCCTAAGCTTACCCACACATAAGCTACTTCCTAATGTTGGCTATCCAACTCCCAGGAAGTCCATTAAAACCATAACCTCAAAAGTAACGAGTTTTAGTATAAGTCTAACTAAAGCTCTCAATTCCCATAATATTAATATACATAAATATACATATGTTAATTAACACTAGTTGTGATATTTAAAATCTTCCTATTTTCAAAGTTATTTCATTTTCTGATTAAACTGATTACATTTTCCTAAGTTTTACAAATGTATCACTCATAAATATAAATTTCTAGTCTTTTGCATTGTAAAATCCCAATATTTATCGATTTCTCGTATAAGTAGTATAGTTTTTTTAAAATCTTAAAACTTTCTTTGTAGTTTCAAGTTCCTAGTTAAGATAAAAGGTTTTATCTTTACAACCCATAAACTCGACAAATCTTGTTTATCCTAAGAAGAATTGTTTTGAATATAATTAAATGGTAACTTAAGTCGTGGTATTGATTATAACTATATACATTTATACATTTGTGTACAGAATAACAATATAAATTATAAATTAATAAGTTGTGACTGAGATTCAAACCCGTGTCACCACGCTCAAGGCCTGCCGGACAGGATCTTGACTTAAAGTCCCTGCATAAATAAATAATTATCTCCCTAATATATAATACTAGTATCCTGCAAGCCTCCTCTAATAATAATAATATTCCTCTAGCACTCTCGCACTAGAGCTAAATGATTTTGTATAACTTGTGATTAATATAAGTTGCCTCTAAAGTAACAAAACACACAAACAAGGATACGAACCCGAAGCTTTGTGTGTCATGGGCTAGTACTTTTAGACGAAAAGAAAAGAATGATTCACTTTTATATATTATATTTCCAATGAATAATCAAATGTTTCGACACCTCTAGATTATATTAATGCATCTCTGTAATTTTATAAATTTTCTTAAAAATTTCTTGAATTTCTCATTTATTCCTATTCCTAAAAGTATGCAACACTTTTTCTTAGCACGCACTGTAAATGCGACGTCAGTTCAAAGCAATCACAAACAGATCCAAACTTTCATCAGATTTATGCATTATTTAATGGCCATTTAAGAAGAACTGAAGACCACTAAATAATTAGAGCGTTATGAATAGTTGAAAGAGAGATAGAGAGAGCACTTATTTATAATTTAAGCACTTTTAGCTGACAACTCAAACTTACTTAAATTGTGCGTTAAATTGTTTGAACGAACGGTAATTGGCGTGAGTTAATTAAAACGCAATTGCTTAATCAGTTGTGAAAAATGGAAATTGATTGAAAATGCAACTGCCGCTTGTGACCGCACGAAGGCGTATTTGGAACGTAACTGAATCCGTACAAATGAGTATGGGGGCAATTTCGCGAACTTGAATTCGAATTGGAACGCGGCAGAACGCACAGGTCTATATATCAACAGTGTGTGTGCACACACTCGTGTGTGTATAGTCTAATCTTATCGACATCGACATTATCGGCAGCTGTTGAGGGGCTAAACAAAGAACTGAGACAGTCCGAGGGAAGGTGTTACAGACATCGAATGATATCTAAATCACAACGAACAAACGGAGAGGAATTGGCTAATCTTTAAACTGATAACCGATAACTGATACAACTGCAGACGTCATCGACTTATCGATAGGTGACACTCACCTTGATGATGACGCATGTGCACACTGTGACTGTGCTGCGGATTGCGTATGATACGTATTTGCCGATCAGGATCAGGATGCTGAGGCTCGCCCAGCTCGCCGCCAGTGTCCTTGGGCAGCTGCCACAGCGCACTGCGCTCCTCCAGCTGATCGCGGGGGAAGTAGAGCGGCGCCAGGACCTCGTACGTGCCACGCTCGTTGCTGTTCACGCACAGTATCACAACCTGCAGTGTATACTTGTCCAAGAAGCGGCGAATGGTGCCTGTGTGTGTGGAAGAAGAATGGAGAAGACATGAGTTTAAGATTGTTAATAAACACACTTCATAAGCAAAATTTCCATGCTCTTTTATATACATTTCTGATATGATCGATTGTAGCTAGATAATGGTCAAGTACGAGTGGAATAAAGTATGCTTAGCACTAAAGTATTAAGTAATTTGATACTAGAACTGATTGGGAATTGGAAGAAGAGCAGCAAAATTGTTATTCTGATTAGGTAAGTGCTTTGATTCTAACTTTTCAAGTCTTAAGTAATTAAACGCATAAACTGCTTGGCTATGTATGAAGAATGTAGAATGTAGCCTAACAACGTAAGTTATTCATATATCTAATGGCTGAACTTGAGCATTCCAAAAAGAAGTGATATCTATGCAATCACGTCATTAAAATGAACATCCTCTAATATGAACAAAAGCAGAACTGATGACTTTCCAAACTAAACTTAGTGCAAACCTTCCGGGTAAACAATATGACTAACAGATAAAGAACTCATTACTTTGAATTCACATGAGGTCTTATAATCAGATCTATCAGATCGGTATAATCAAAGTGCAGAACTTGGCTGGTAGATTACTCACGCAAGGCAATGTGCGCGGCCACGTCGGCTGGAAAGCTCTTCTGATTGCCACTCACATTGCACACGGCAACAGTGCGCAGGTTCAGCTCCTTGGCCTTGCAGAGCACGTTTCTAAAAGAAGAAGATGCATTTAAGCTGTGTACCAAATTTCAGCTATAGCGGTGCTCACCTGTAGCAACAGTGAAGCGCATTCTCGGCGGCCGTCTTGAGCTTCTCCTTGTAGGCAGGTGCAACCGTGTGCAGAACATACTTGGCTGGTAGATTGTATCCACGCGTCACACGCACATCGCCAATGCGGCACTCTATAAAGGATTAAAGATTATGTAAGTGTTGGAGTCACGCAGGATATACGTCAGACTTACCCCTAACAGTTGTGCTAAGTTCCTCTTTGAGCTGATTGCCCGCAACGGCGATAATGCGCTCCGATATGGTATTGCTTTCAGTCAGGGTTTCATCGCTGCTGTTCGTGATGGCGTCCACCTCCAGTGTGGTCATGTCGCCATCCCTGCGTAGTTAAGGAAATTGTTTGATTCATTAGCTAGTAAGTAGTGCCAACTACTTACCAGATCACTAGGCGATTATTGACATCTTTGGATAGGGGAAAGGGGCTGCAATTGTGTCTCGGACCGCCGAGTGTGGAATAGTCCGTTAGGGGCAGCCGTGTGTCCGTCTTTTGTGAGCCACCCCAGGTGGCCAGGTTGTCCAATTTGACGAGCTGTATAAATTGAATCAGTTCAAGTACTATACAAGTTATATATGGGGTATTCACTACCACTGGGATAACGGGTTAACCGGTTAACCGGTTAGATAATAAAATAAATAAGAACCTGGTCAATGAATTTTGGTTATAGCTCGGCTTAACTGGTTTTCACCAGAGTCTTCCGTAAATATTCCGTTCTTTATGAAATTTTTTGTTCATCTTTAACCAGTTAAGCGGTGAACCCAGTTTCCATGAATACCCCAATTGAATATTATTTGTTATTCCTTTGAATACTTACACATGAGCTGGAACTGGAACTGGAACTAGAGTCGAACGCTTTGAAGTCCACATTTGAGTTCGTGTCGAGACGCATTGCGCTAAAATAAAATATCAATATATATATAAACTGTATAACATTGAAAAGCGGAAGAGATTAGGTATAGCTCGGTATGTAATGAGTTAGGAAGTTAGTACACGGGTATTTGTAGCTCGGATAAGCAGCGATAAGAAATAGGTCGGAATGTAATGAGTTAGATAGTTGAAATGTTTGTAGATTAATTACTGTATATCAATTTCTTTGGGAAGATATGTATATCGTGCTGAGAGTCTACGAACTTTGTTCTCCAGTGCGTTAATTAGCACACATTTCAAAAGAAAAGTTGTTAGCTTCGTTTCAGCTGTTTGTTAGCTGCGGGACAGGCCGGGCCAAGTCAACTGCCTGTTGCCTGTCAGGCCTTAGCCAGTTCAAACTGGTCCAAAGCGCTACGAAGTCTGCGGATTGCGTTATCTCAGACCGATCAGACTGTGAATCATACACAATAGCCTACACTTTAATTATACAAATAAGTGGAACGTGAACGTCAACGAACTGTTATTCCCCAGTTAGTGTCTGCGCTCAGGCCATTCAAATGCGAAAACTAAATATTTACATGGCCTGCACTGTATATGGCTAAGAAAGACGTTAAGAGTCAGTGCCTAATTTGGCAGTAAACAACAAAATAACTCTTGGCCAATTCAAATTGATTCATTTCGGTAGGGGTAACTATATATTTAGTCTTTATTCCAGTCGAACAATTCAGTGTCTCAGTTTTTGTTCATGCCACATTTCATATCTCGTGTGTGGCAGCCTCCCAACGCACCCGCCCCCGCGCCCTCCCCTGGTGGCTGCTTCTATTTACGTCATGTGCGTCACGCGTTGAATGGCAGGTGAAAAACAAAAGCAGAGCCTAAAGGGTTTTTTTTTCGGGTAGTGCAACAATTTCAGCTGCAGTTGGCTGCCTAATTGCCACATCCAAGCTGGGTCCGGAGGCTGCCCGCCCTGCTCACCCGCTGCCCAGATCCACCCCAGATCCACCAGTTGAACTTTGCCATTTGGCGTTGCACGGACGGCAGGTAAACAATGCTGCAGGTGTACATAGGCATACTATATACAACTATATATACTACTATGTGGCATATGGCTCCAGCGCTGGCCTAAATTGGTTTCAGTAATCTGGCTCAAGGTGTTATTTTCGAGTGCTGATGATAACAAAAGCGCACCACAATGAACATCTTTCCACACACCCCACACCCAACACCTCTGGGCCCACAATCAACTGTTGTTTATGTATATAATCTATATTATATCTATGTATAGCATACAATATAAGCATACTATATAAGCACATTGACAAATTCTGCAAGTATTTGCATTTTAATTTACAATATCAAACGTTAATTTGCAATGTAAACATAAAACCAGCTCTCGAGGAGAGTACTCAACTGGAAGGTACCCTATAGCCGGATATAGTACGCTAAATTTATTAACTTATTATCAAATTTTCAGAATAACTGAATAATATCTAAAATATAAGTTCTTAGTTAGTATATATAACAAATATTAACAGCAGTTCAATAAAATTACAGTTGAAGTTCGTTCTAATCGATTTTAGGAGGTGTTGGGAATACCTCAAATGCTTTGGTATTCTTATTGTTTCTATAGTATTACCATTTTGATCAGTTACTTCTTAAATATCTTCTGTGATTTATATTAAGTCGATATCGTTTAGTATGCGATAGCTTACATACCAAATTTGCTGACTCTTGCACTTAAAAATAGTTCCTCCGATGGGATGAAAAGATGGACATAAAAGAATATGTATATATATATACTTTATACAACGTAAGTTGTCTCTTGTCTGTAACATACATTTATGATGCCCACTCTATAAGCACAAGCTATTATAAGAGGATTAGCTATACCACATAGAAAAACAATCAATTAATTACTGTTTTTTTTTAATCATACACGGGATTTGTTATTAGAAAGGTTTTGCGGATCTGCATAATAATTATTCTTTTATTATAATTATTTTTGTAATTTGTTTGTGGATTATTCAACAGCTTAATTGGAATTTCACTTTAATGTCTTATAAATATATAATTTCTTTGTATTTAAATATATTTGACGGGGTTTTTCTGTTGTCTCATTGGCAATTATCCACTTTATTATATTGGAGTTTCATTAATTAACTCCCTATAATATTTAATAATAGTTTTCCAAGGCTTCCCAGGCGGGTTCATTTGTCTTTTCTGATCTGTGAGTTCCCATGGCTTAGTTAACATATTTGGGAGTTCCACAATATTAACATTTGCTGACACTGTCTGAAGCAGTAGATTTTCGTCACTGTCAGCCGTGAATAAACAAGTGTCTCTCTGACTTTATTTTATGTTAATGCTAACTGGGGCACATCTAGTTAGTAAGGAACGCTTTTGGACAAATTAAAGGCCAAAAAACGACACTCACCCAATTCTCAATTGGTTTAAGCATCCGAGAACTACAACTGAGTGAAGAGCACTGCGCTCAAAGTGAGATTTGCTTGAGGGAATATCATTGCTACGGAACCAAAGTCACCCTATAGTAAACTCAAATATTATCAGTTAAAAGATATATTAAAAGTTACTATTATTATGCCAAAAGTCCATCAAAGTTGAGAGCTAAAAATCGTTTTTTAGTGTGTTCCGCCAGAATATTCCCTCCTTCCTTTCTACTATAAAAACTAGTTCACAGAAAACTAAAACCGTATCAGTAAAGGCTCGTACAGTACAGGCTCGACGTCAACAATTCAGGGTGAATATAGAAAGGTAGATATGAAAAGTATTGGCTGGTCATATAGCGCTATTTCGGATGCTGCCAAGCATCCTCATCAGTGACCTTATTGTTAGAAATTTTTGTCCAAACTTGTCCGTATATGAGTAGTAGTCGGCTAGATTCGAACCCGAGTGCTCCCGTCTGTAAGGCGGATGCCTTAACCTCTGACCCACTTGCTGTCCGATCCCGGCTTGAACTAATTACTGTCATCAACAGGTCCATTTGAAATTCTAAGTCCGCACCAAAGCTTAATCCCTTTATCTAAGTTTCTAACCCTTATAGTTCTATTTTTATTATTATTAGAACCACTTGTATTGAACTTTTTATCACTTTGTAAAAGCTTCGCTTTAATGTCCCAGTGTAAGTTCGGTACAAGCTGATCTATGCAGATCAGTCAGTTGGTTTTTGTTTCAATATGATCCCTTATTGATAGAATGTGTGTTTAAAAAAATGACGAAGCATATATAATAATATAATTTGTCAACTAAAAGGAGAGAACTAAGAGGGAAAAGTACTGCGAAGTAATGCATTAGGAAGTCTGATTCGTCTGAAAGATTATGATTTGTACGGAGCCAAAACTATCTACAGTAAATTCAAAAGGTATAAGTTCAAAAAAATGACTAGACAAATATATTAATTGACTAATTTGCCAACTAAAAGCCAAGCAAAGTTGCCAGTAAGTGTGACAAAGCCATTCATTTACTTGAGTATTAGATGTCTATATTATAGATATACTATATAGTACAGTACTGTTGCCCATTACGTGATTTGTTTGTGTTATTTGTTTACATATGTATGTAAATTTGTCTCTGCGGCACGGCACACCCTGTATACAGGCTGAACTGGTCTGGCAAGCAATCAAAATTGACAAGAAAAAAGAGGCAACGCGAGCGGGCAGGTGTGCGGGCAGGTGGGCAGGTATCCATAGTTGTAGCTGTTAATGAGACCCACTGTAATTGCGAGAGTCGCGAGAGTCCGCCTCCCTCTGCCACCCCCCTATCCCCGGCAAGCATATGTGTTGACTTTTGAATGAATTACGTCTCAACTTGGCCGGAGACACTTAATTGCTTGGCACTTGCCTCCGCCTGATAAGCGTCGCTCCGAAAGACGGCAAATAAAGTCCGTAAAGAAAACTTTGGGCGTAATTTGCTAGCTCTCAGCATGTGGGTGTATAGGGGTGTGTTTGCCTGTGTGTGTGCGTGTGTGTGTGCGTGTGTGTGTGAATGTGCGTCAGACGATCACATCATCGCCAGCCAACAGTTTGTTAACTAAACTAGCTGAGATTTAGCTGGCGTATTTACTATAGTACTACATAGACGAGCAGAAAGGAAACATAACGTATACGCACGGTGGACTCCAGTCAAATGTCGAAATGTCTGGGTTATTACTGGCAAATGCATTAAATATGAGCAATCGCAAATGCCAGTGCACCCCTGAAAAGCCACCCTCCCCACATACCCGTTGTTTTCTACTCCCATTGGACGGAAAGTTTAGCGACTTTAGCTGTAGTTTCAGCTTTGACTGACGTTCAAAGGTACTATGACATGTGTTGTTGTTGTTGTTGATGTTGTTGTTGTTGTTATTATTGTTATTGTTTTTCCTTGGCTTGTTGACGTTGACGTGCTTTAGTAAATTATATTATTCTATACGAGCTGCATGCCATGTCATATCTTCTTCTTTCTCTACTTTTGTTGAACTTTTCACTTGGAAAATGCTTTGGCCGTATTACATGCAATTAGGCACTGAGGGAAAGGATACAAGAAAATTGCACTAAATATGTATTTGTTGTATAGATTTATAGTTGTTGTTCATTGATTGCTTAACTAAAAAAACAAGCTCAGAAATTAAGTAGAGAAGCTTGTAAACGATCGTTCTTAATCACAGCTCATTTACAGGGCAGCTGCTGTGTCGATCATAATTCTCTTCTTGGAGTTTAGCCAACCGTGTTGGCCGTCTTGTAGTCCCTGCACGAGTTTTTCTACCTTCTTTGCAGCTACTATTTTATGTGAATTTTCTTTCTTTCATTTTTTTCTCGTGCTGTTTGTCGCCTTGCTCAAGTTTTGTTTACGCTACATGCTCAATCCGCCAAACTGTTGCATAATCAATGCGAAACTGTCGCCCACATGCCAAGGTTTGCCAAGGACTCCTGCTGCCTGCTGCCTGCTGCCTGCTCCCTGCTCCCTGCTTCCTGGGCCAGTGTGCCGTGGGGTCATATGAAAACCTACATGGCTATAATATATGTTCGTTGTATATTATGGTAACTGCGCTTGGCACGAAACAAACATTCCGTATACGTTTCTTGGCATTGTCCTTAGCTTTCTGATCTCTGGCCGAAACACTAAAAACCATGGCCATAAAGAGACGACGAGAACGTAAGCAGATATGAGAAGGAAATCGAACCAGAATGACAATGCCAAGTTTCAGTACCAGTCAGCGAGCGGTTCGATTTGTGTATCTTTAAATTCAACGTTTAACGTCAACATTAACGATATAATTTTGTTGTCGATATTGTTGTTGGTTTTGTTGTTGATTTTTCGTTGTTTATATTTATTTTGAATGCGTCATTCGTCGCGCTTTGTGGGCTCGGTTTCAGTCGCCAGTCGAAAACAGTCTGAGAATTACGTCTATCTCAAAAACTGTCCAAAATCCAAATGCATCATCGTTTTGTTGTTCCCAGTGAGGCCTCATTTGTTCTAACAATTCAAATTGCAGCAATTTGTGTGCGCATTTAATCTATAAACGCTGTCGAGTTACACAAATTGCACTTATATAATGATAGACAAAAGCATTCAAGCCTTCATTTGTTTATATGTAAATTCTTTATATGCAATGTACATACATATAAATATTTACTTTCAGGTCACAACAATGGTGAGGACTCCCCCCATTTGCAATATCCGATAATTGATATTAAAATTACTCCCACATACTGGTAAATTCCATAAATTTCCCTCTTAGCTGCTTATTAATAATCATTATAGCAATCATTTGTATTGAGCGCGCACAGTGGGCATTACAGAACAATTATATATAATTTTCCTTTTTAATTATTGCGATTTCTTGGCTGCTATTCACGTGTTTGAAATATTCACTTTGAGTCAAATATTCGTCATGAAATTTCTTTCCACCGAATTGTAATTTAACTAAAACACGTTACTAAGGGAGTTGTTAATAAGTTTTTTGGTGGAATAACCAGTGTTAGACTATGCGCATATCCTGTAAAAGGATACAAGAGATATGCTTGCTTTTATTTTTGTATATTTTTCATTCCAACTAATGAATGAAATTACAAAGGGTTTTCCGCCGCAAGGTTATGTTAGAAAAGTTTCAATTCCATATATTCCAACGGTTTTCGGAATTCAGAACCGCTGACAGTAACGATTTCGAATGGTTTGTGCGGCATCGGAAATGGAAACAGTGCTGACTGCCGCTTTATATGGTTTACTGTTAAAATTTAAGGGTAAGGATTAGTTTTAAATCTCATAGAAGTGTCAATCTGTAAACATAGCAACTAAGTGCTGCTAAAACACCCGAGTGGTGGGGGCATTGAGTGCATTTGATGATTGAGCAAAAGCGCATTCAACGGGGGAATAGTTACAGGGTAAACAATTGCATAGTGTCTCTGGAGGAATATAGTTTAATGTTCGTTAATGGCATTGAGGATACGAATAAAGGGTAAGGACGCTTGTCTGACTGGGACAATTAATCAGCCCCCAGGCGTGAGTTGAGCTGCGTGGTCTGCACTCTGCACTTTGCCCTGACCACATGCACTTGGATACTAAATGTATAGTATGTACAATATGATGGCATTAGATAGGCCTTGGTGGGGTTTTGGCTTGAATGTGGCAATGTTTAAAATTCTGCTCACAATTTCACCCAACTGGCGCATGTGAAAAGTAGGGTTCTCTATGCCACAGCAACAGCATGTGGCTATTCAAACTGGTTCCATACTCGTTTATTTATGTATATTCGCATAAATTTCTAATGCACTTTTCGTTGCAGCTCACTCACGTACGGTTCTGAAAGCTAAAGGCATTTTTGTGGCATAGAAACGTATGAAAAGGTGTTCGCTTCCTTTTGTTCATCCGCGTCCTCATTCGCATTCTCATCATCATTCTAATCATCATCATCGTCATCATTATCATCATCATCATCATCATCATCATCATCATCATCATCATCATCATCATCATCGTCATTCATAGTTTCGCATCAATCAGCTTTGCGGCCAATAATGAATAATAACAAAGCTCTGTAACGGCGCCCACTTACAGTTAGTTTGTTGTTTATGTCTCTCTTTCTGATGCTGCTGTTGTGCTGTTTCTGTTTCTGTTTCTGTTACTGCTGCTTCTGCTGCAGAGTTTGACAGCCAAACGTTGCACAAGCTTTGAAGGTTACGTTTGATACGTTACCGACACAGATATGTACATATGTATGTATGTGTGTCTCTCAGTAATGTGTAAGTGTATGTATGTGTGTGTGTGTGTGCTACTCTCTTAGCTCAAGCTAAGAACGCTTTTGCTTTTGCATTTGACTTTGGCTTTGGCTATTCGCCTATTGTGCCCAACAACCAAAATTCGTATTGTATAACTGAAATTAAAGCACAGCTGGCTGATAGTATTATTGGCATAGTTCCGTTACATACTTCAAAACTTGGTTTGAGTTTTTGGCGACTTTTTCAAAATGAAAACACCAAAGAAAACCCAGCGCCATCAAAAATGTACACTCACACTGGGACGGTCACCTACACATACACAAGAACGAATATGGGGGTGTAGGGGGTGTGGGGGCAGGTTAAAAAGAAAATGCGGTAGTTAGTATTAGGCGCGGTGTGTGTCAGGTAACTCTACGAGTGTGTGTATATGTATGTGTACATGTGTATGTATTGGTATTGTTTGAAATGAAAACCTGAATGCTTGGGCTTCTTTACGCACTTTTCTCAATGAATCAAACTTGATATGCAATTTACACACTTCCCAGCACTTAATGCTTAGCTGCTTAATAACTTTTTTCGTTTGTTTCTCACTTTTAGTTGGGTTTTTATTTGCTTTATTGCTTTAACTTCACTTTGTGCACTTTGCTGAATTTTGTGTTGATGTGTGTGTTTGTGTTTTGTGTGTGTGTTGCAAGTTAACTGGCTCGCCAAGCTCGTCGCTTCTGCCCACCGCTTGTCACGAATCCACGTTCGACACTAAAAAGCTCGCTTTTGGGGCTAGAGGCTTTGAAGGCAGTGCCAGGCATTAGGTGCTAAAAAATGACAACAAGTGGTGTGGCCGTTACATTTTGGCACTGTTCGCGCGCCACTTCTAATTTGGCACCAAAAAATGCCAGCAGGCTAGGGATACTGAAACTGTTTCATAACAAAGCTAACAGCTTTTGTCTGCATGCAGCGTAAAAGCTCTCGCTTGTGTCAAAATGATGGCGCGCATATTTGAATCGTTTTGAAACTAGCGTAAATAAAATATGAGATAATACCAGGAAATTTACTGCTCTAGCTCGGCAGGCATATGAATATTGTGCAATATGTAACTAATGCTTGTCACCAACATTTTCGATGTAAGATAACACACACTTGTTGCACATACTCGTAGAAGACACCAAAAAATATATGCGAGCATGAGCACATAATTTAGTGGCCAGTTTGAGCAGTAACAACTTAATCAATATGCATAAATCAAGCCCGCGGCATCATCAGATTTGTCATAATTTATATTTACGCGTACTTATCAACACAGCCGGGTTCGAGATGAGGTCCGGCTTCATATGATACGGACATTGCTGTCCGCTTGTTGTTGTTCTTTGGCCAAACAAAAACTTATACAATAAAGCCAAAAGCAAGCGCCTTAAATGTTGTACAGAGAGTGAAACCAGGCGAAAGCAAGTTGCAGTCGCCAGTAGCCAGTCCACAGCCCCCAGTTCCCAGTTCCCAGTCTCCAGTCTCCAGCCTTCAGCCTTCAGCTGATGTTGAAGATGAGGATGCAGCTGCAGTTGTGTTCATAGAGTTGTTCAGTTTGTTGTCTCTGTCATAATCAGCAGATGTTTGCCCAAAAAACAAAATGGAAAGGAGGAAACGCAATGCCGTGGCCAATGGCCAGCCGGAGATTGTAATGTTGACCCCCTCGATAGATAAGTAATGGAGGCGGGGGGGAAGCGGGAGAAATAAATAAAAATAAATACAAGGAAATTATATTTTGTTTTTTGTTTTTTTTTTGTATTTTTCGTTGGTTTTATACTTTTTAGGTATTTTTTGTTTGATTTTATTGAAATTCCTTAGATCGCAAGAAGCGCACAGAAGTAATATGTATATGGTAAATTGTTGTTGTAGATACATAATAATTAAGATTATTATTTATATAATGTAATATGTAAGTAATATTTATATATTGTAGGTGTGTATGGTGTATTTGGGCGTGTGTTTGGGTGTATAGTGTTGTGTGTGTATGTGTGTGTGTGTATATGTGTGTGTGTGTGTGTGTAATTGTATATTAATTAGGTATACATACATATATTGTATAGTATAATTATGCATAATTATAATATTATATACAAATCTCAATAGATTGTTGATTGATTTGATTTGATTTCATTACACTTGATTTACATTTACATTTATAACTCTTGTATATCTGTATATGGTATAAATTTAAGATTACGCGCTATTTGCTTTATTTTTTCAAAAAATGTCCACGTTTTTTTCTACACACTTACAGACTATTCGCTCTATTTATCAACTCATCAACATTTTCATCAGCTTCATCATTCTCAATCATTCTCAATCATTCGCTCTTCTTCTTTCGCTTTCTTATAGCTAGTAATATATGTGTATATGTATGTATATATATATATTTATATACACTTTATAAGTATATCAAAAATCATGCAGCCAGTTATGAGCAAAGTTTAAAATGTTTCGTTACTCGAGAACTTTTTGAGTTATCTGGTTATGTTTCTTTTCATATATTTTTCTTCTAGAAAACTTTGTTTTTGGTTTGGAATACATAGGATATACACATATGTATACACACACATACACATCGACATGTTGATAACAATAATGTCACAATCTAAACTAAAGTTAATACAATACAAAAATTCAAGCACAATTATCAAGTAATTGCTGACACAGGAGGCTATGCAAAAAGTTCAATTAAAGTACACAAAATCATAAAAAGTTACAATTGTAACGGCGTTTACAATTACAGTTAACAGTTACAGGAAACAGGAAACATATGTAGTTATATAATTTTGCATTGGACATCGGATTTTGGATTTTGTTTTTGTTTTTGTCTTTCATAACATATATTGAATTACACATAGTATTATTAATATATATTTATTTAATATATATGTTCTTTACCGAACTAACATAAAACGAATTCTCTTGTTTAGGATTATAAATATATTTTGTTGTATATGGTATAATTGTAGATAGATGTATATATAATATGCTTTATATGTATATCAGTTGAATCATTCATAAGTTATCACCCAGCAGATTTAATAAACAATCAATCCAAACCAGTCACTCAATTAGATCACATCTCATCTCAATCATGTTCAATCATATTCACTAGATGCATACAATAAGTTTTATTTAGATATACATCTATATATAATATATATATGCTACAGTTTTACAGTTATTACACGCATTATTATAAAAAAAAACTACACTGAAATTTGATATTGAAACAAATTATTTTCATCCTTCATCCTATCAATCAATTTGTTGTTCTTTATAAATGTGTTTAAGTAAAAAATGTGCTTTCTTTTTTTTTTCTTACGAGATTTTGATTTGCGTTTTTGCTGTTTGATTCCAAGTTTTGTTTTGTGAACTGCGTGTAAAATTCTTCCCAATTTTCTTCATCCCATTGAGCAACGCCTTCCTACGCTGAGATACATTTTGTTTCAGTTTCAATATCTGCACTGCTTTCCCGATTTGTAGCATGATTGTACAGTTCTTAAGAGTGACACGGTTACGGTTAAAGAGTTACAGTTAAATCATATACAATATAAATACAGTTTTACATTTATATTATGTCAATTTTGACAGCTAAAATTTGACTAATATATATTTATATTTATTTACATGTCATCATTTCTGCCATTTCAATATTACTTTTTACTTTTTTTCCACATTTTTTTCTCTTTTGTTGATAAGTATTTTATGTATTTTTTTTATTTTATTGTTTTTAAATATATGTATGTAGTATATTGTAATTTTTATTTTTATTTGTTTTTTTTTTGTTTTGTTTTTATATACGTAGATAATTTGCTTGGAATTTCTATGCCGCGGAACTGAGGCCGCTGCGCTTATAGCATACGGAAAAATCCAAAAATTATAGTATAGGTTAATGGTTGGAGGGGGTTCTATTGGAGGGGAGGGACATGGCTGAAATCAAACTTCAAAACAATAATGAAATTAGTTTAGTGTGGTTGCGCCGCAATTTTAACAAGTTATTTTTTATTACAAAATCAATCTTTCAAGTGTGTGTGTGGGTGTGTGTGCGGAGTGGAAAATAAATTTCGAAAAATCAGACATTATAATAAGAATATGGGTTTGGTATACAAGTTTCCTTTTAGAGGTTATACAAGAAAATTTTTTTAGCGGCGCAAAAATAAAAATATTTAAAGATCCTTTTTTGATATATATTTTTGTTGTTTTTGTTGCGGTCGATTATGTAGTATCGATATAAATACGATGCCTCCTTTGTGTCTGATTGTAGGTCCTTAGCGGCGGTGTATCAATAAATTTGCCAGGATATCAACAGTTGCACAATTATCAAATGGCCATAGCCCATTGTCCTGTGCCCGTTTCCAATACCTCCTAACAGCGGCTTCAGTCAATTAGTTCAAACATGTCTTCCGTGATACATCATCACACATCATCATACATCATCATACTTCATCATACATCATCATACATCAAACGTGGTTGGAGTCGCGATAGTCTTTTTCTTTTTTAGGGATCGTAGAAAATGTGTAGAAAAGGAACAACAGGAATAACAAGTTATCTTTTTTTTGCTTTAGTTTCTGGTTTGTTGCTTTCGTTTATCGTTTTTTGTTTGTTTTGTTTTCTTTTTTGTTTGTACATCTAAATCCGAATGTTCTAAGCCCAATTTCAATTAATTTAGAGAAATTGATGCCGCTGTTGTCACATTCAAATAGGAGTCCTCGCCCAACAGCAGCAAACTGGGCGGAGAGCCATCGTGCGGATAGAAATATGCAAATTGGCCGCTATATGTGCCTAATACCGCCGTATTCTCCTCATGTTGATCCTGTTCCTGATCCTTGGCCCGATACTGATACTTTTGATGCGGATTCTGACTCTGATTCTGATTCGGTGTCCTATTAAACTGTTTCTGTTTCTGATTCTGTTTCAGACTGTAAACGGGCAAATTGTTTATCTGTTGCTGTGTCAGCACCAAGCTGCCTGTGGCTGCCACATCCTTGCCGCTGCATCCCTCTGGTCTTCTATTGCTATTGTAAGTGTTTCTATTGTTATGGTTGTGGTGGTGGTATTGCTGTTGCTGTTGTTGTTGTGGGTCGAGTTGCTGCTGCTGCTGTTGCCCCTGCTGCTCCTGCCGCGCCTGCTGCCCCTGCTGTTGCTGCTCCAATCACGTGCTCAGCCAGGTCGAGTTGCACGTGCAAATGGTGCTGGGAATCACAGGTGCATAGTAAACGCCATTGGCATAGATGAGACCCGGCGGACCCGCCTGGATTTGTATGGTCTGCGCCGTCTGCTGCTGTTGCTGCTGCTGCTCGGCTGTTGTTGCTGTTGTTGCCGTGTTGCTGCAACATATGGGCGCATTGGCTGGCGCTGCCTGTTGCATATAGATCGTCTGCGTTTGGGGCGTTTGTGACGGCGAGGAAACAAGTGCCAGTACTGGCGACTGTGTGTCTAGTTGCTGTTGTTGCTGCTGCTGCTGCTGCTGCTGCTGTTGCTGTTGTTGCTGCTGCTGCTGGTGTTGTTGCTGCTGCTGTTGCTGGTGTAGGTATTGTTGTTGCTGATGGTGGTGATGATGATGCTGCTGCTGATGATGATGATGCTGCTGCTGTTGATATTGATGCTCCTGTGCCTGCTTCACCTGGTTGGCCAGCGAATGTATGAGCAGCAGCGTCTGGCGACGCTCGTGCCCCATCAAGCAGACGGTGGACATTTCGACAACATGGTATAAATGCATCAGGTACTCATATTGCAGCGGCTCCTCATCGACGCCCCAGAAATGATTACGCAAGTATGCCTCCAATTTGGTTGTCTGCGTATTGATATCCGGAAAATCAATAAAGAAACGGGAGCACATATACCGCTCCAATGTCTTGATCAACTGCGAATCAACGGCCGTATAATTGCGCACCAATAGATTACAGTATTTGAGCAAACCACCGCCGCGTATCTCCTCCGGCTGGCGTGTTGAGATCAGTTTCTTTTGCAAGTGATATAGCGCCTCCTGGAAATCACCATAGACAGACTCACCCACCACCGTGGGATAGAAGTTCTCCGATATCGGCAAGGCGGCACAATCGTAGAACAACAGCAGCGAGTCCAATACTATTTGGAATGAGTCCACTGAGAATTCAAACTGACGGCGCATTGTGTCCACAAATTTGAGCTCAACATTCTTGTGGCCCGGCGAGTTGCCCAGCGAGATGAGGGACCAGCGATCCCCATCATTGTTATTATTGACCTTAACCATTTTGCCCACATAGGCCTCCTTCAGGGAGCACGTGTAGATGCGTCGCTTGCAGACGCCCTCGGGCATCAGATCGAGCAGTGTGTTCAGCACGGCGGTCTTGACGCGATCAAAGACACGCGGCGAGCTTAGCTCAATGGCAAATATCAAGTCCAGATCATTATATTGCTGATCCTCGTTGGCCAGCACATGACTAGCTGCACCGCCGTTCAGGCGTATGTCCTTAACTAATACACCAGCACCGCCGCTGTTGACATCCGCCTCCAGCTTGCGACGCACCAGATTCACCAGATCCTTGAGCGTCACCTCCAGCGTTGGGAAATTGCCCCGCCCGTGTATGGCCACCTTCTCGTCCATGACATCGTGCAACTTGCGCACCTGCTCAAAGGACAGCACAGCCAGACGCTGTGTGCCGCCCGTATCCACGCTCTCCAGCGACCCATGGTCCGAGGTCGAGGCTATCGAGGAGCCCGAGCTGGGCGATGGCGGCGGTGTCTCAGTGCCCCCATCCGAGTGGAAACCATCGTCGATCTGGTAGACGTCCATTCTGTTGTTGCGCTGCTGATGAAATAACGGTTCGGCGGCTCCGTCTAGTGTCCCGCACTGCAATCAAAGTAGATCAAAAGAAAAGTCATCAGTAAGTTGAAAAGTCATTTCAAAGCACAGTCAGAGCTTTCAGCTCCTAATCAAGCTGCATTCAATGCAACGAAGCTCCTTTAAAAGCTCCCAGGTGCTTTGAAAGCTGCTTGTTCGTGTGTTCCAGTGTATAATTATGAAAATACTATAATTTTTATATATGCACGCACAAATAATTCAACTTTTTTCAAGCCTAATATCATATTAGGTACACATTTAAAGTCATTTTTGCTGAATCTATTAAATATATCTGACTAAAATTCTGAATTTTCACCCCGCTTGCTACTTTACATTGACTCAGCTCAGCTCGCTGAGTATTTACGAGCATTTATTTGGTTTTTGGCATTTTGTTTGTTGTTTGTTGTTTGTTTTTTGTTTTTTTGTTGCCCCAATGCCAGCAAATTGCCGCCCGGGGGCTTCTTTAATTAATTAATTTGCTTTAAACTCGCTCAATGTTGTTGTTGTATCTGTCGCGCGTCGCCTACGTTCTAATATACTATAATCATTTAGTTGTTGTTGTCTTTTTTCCCACATTTAATACGTTGCTTATTTCTTTTAGTTGTAATTTATTTGTTTATTATTACCACATCACCGTCCAATGCTTGCCTACGCTCTGTCTAGGTTCTTTTATACCCTCGCCAGCGGGTATTATAATTTTCCTACAATATTTGCTCACTTTGCGACCTTATAAACTATATACTCTGTATATTATTGATCATCTACGAAAACAGCACTGTGTTTTCCTATTTGTTTCAGGCAGTATAGAGTTGGAATTGGCTGGATCATATCCCTTTAGGAACAATCGCTTGACAATTGAGTTGTTGCATGGCAAACTTTTTTGTTTGATAAGTTATTCTATTCAAACTCACCAATTCTTAGTTTTGTTAGGCTCTTTAAATGTGGATCAAATTTGATCAACATTGGACTACTATATCTTATAGCTGCCATAGCAAAAATCGGAAAAACTTTTTGATTTGCTTTTCATTTATTTATTTATTTGGCTGTCGCCTAAAATATGAAACATATTAAGATAATTAATTTTAGAAGAATAGAATAGCCTTATATTTGGTTATGCTCAAAATCTGACTACTATATCTTACAGGTAGATTATGTTATTTATAATTTTTACGTGGCACAATTTGGTAAATACAAGTATTGTAAGAGTATATATCTTCGATATGCCGCAGCTAGCTGTAATTTCTTGTTGAAATCTATTTTGAAGTAAAAATTTTGGGCCTCCTTGGTTAAAATTTCCGCATTGTTATCGACGCTGACGTCGCGACGTCGCGACGTCGCTCTGCTTCGTTGTTGGCTCTTGCTCTATTCTATTCTCCCCTCTCTTTCTGCGATTCTTTTGCTTCTTTCCTCTGCTGTGTGTGGTGAGTGTGTGGTGAGTGGCGCTCGCGGTGGCGGTGGCGGTGGCGGTGGCGGTGGCGGTGGCTGCGGCTGTTTCTATCGGTATCGGCGGCATATGGGTCTGGGTCGGGGCTATGCCTATTTTATATCTATCGCCCAGCTCTATCTTTGCCCCCAGCACTCGCACTCGCATTTGCTTTTCTTCTTCTTCTTTTTGTTTCGTTTCGTTTTTTTCTTCTTTCTTTTTATTTTTTGTGTATTTGCATTTGCGTGCCTGCTTTTATTTAATGTGTGTGTGTCGCTTTTTATCAATTTGTTTGTGCGTTTCATAAAAAAAATTTAATTTTCTGGCATAACCGGCTGAGCATATGAAAGTGTACATATGTATGTACAGATGTATGCTTGTATAAAATATGTACATTGATATATACTATATACATATATAGTCTTGTATAGTCTTTGTGCAAATATTCGGACAGCCATAAAACAATTCAAATAGATTCTTTGCGTGCCTTTATTGATGCACATGATTCAGTCATAGTATACATTCCTATATACTATATATAGTATCTCTACAAGCCTAGTAACAGATGCTATAACTGGATTTCTCAGTTATTATCTTCAGCTTCCCTAATTTCAATCTGTTTTATCAGGGTTATAGCACTATCATAAAGTCACTTCCGTCTTAAAATACTTTTGTGAGCACTCTTTCTGGGTTATCGTGATATACTACAGCCATAAAGGCCTACGTAGATACACTGTAGTGTGGGAATGATAATGAAATGCAGCTGAAAAGCGAAAGGGCAAACAGAAAAACGCAAAACAGATTACTCATCGCAATGTTTAATTCATCAACTGCACAAACTAGCCTACAGATCACATAAGCTGTTAAGCACTCCTAGATAACAAGGTCTTTGGTACGGTTCAAATGAACACTGTTATTTCTTGCTTATAATCATTAACAAGTACATAAAAAGTTCTCTGTATATTATGATTACTGCCTGTAAAAAACTCATCCTAACTTTAATTACACTTTCCTAAGGAAACCCAGCAAGTTTTCAACAGTTTTCCAGCTGAAATTCAATTGTTTAACAGCTTTTCAACTGAATTGACGACTTCATTTAATAAATATTTCTTATTAATTCTTGTTAAGCTTATGTCTGTATTCTGAAAACTTCCTTGTACAAACTCATCACATGTTTAACCAGACTCTACTAAGGAATGTCAGCGAATTTGCAACAGTTTTTCATTTGAATTTGCTTTATTTATGCTTGATAAACTTCTCTTCATATTCTGAAAAGTGATATGTACTCATCACAAGTTTAACCAGACTTTACCAAGGAATGTAAGCAAATTTCCGACAGTTTTTCATCCGAATTTCCCTCAGTTGACTAAAGTTGGTAATTTATACTTCTTAAACTTCGCTCTATATACTAGAAAGTAACTTTTACAAAGTCATCACAAGTTTAACCAGACTTTACTAAGGAATCTCGGGGAACTTCAAAGAGTTTTTCATCCGAATTTCCTTTATTTGAGTAAAGTTGGTAAATAATTCTTGATAAACTTCGCTATATATGCTGGAAAGTAACTTTTACAAACTCATCACAAGTTTAACCAGACTTTGCTACAGAAACTCATAGAATTTCCAATAGTTTTTCATCCGAATTTTCTTTATTTGAGTAAAATTGTTAATTAATACTTGATGAACTTCTCCTTAAATTGTGATTACTGCCAGTGTACAAAACTCATCACATGCTTAAACAGACTCTACTAATGAATGTCAGCGTTTTTCCAACACATTTTCATCCGAATTTCCATCATTTTATTTGCGCTCATCTTGAATAACGAGCCGTGAGATTTGTGTATGAGTATGTTGTTCAGTTTTAGCAACATTATTAATGTGGTTAAATGATTTGTGGGCTGGCATTGTAGGAAGGAGGGGAGTTTTTATAGACTTTTTGTTTGTTTGTTTGTTTGTTTGCTTTGGCAATTATTTATTAATTAATTGCCTTTGCAAATTGTTGCGGCTGTGTCTGGCAATCATTTATTGTAATTGTAATTGTAATTGTAATTGTAATTGTAATAATTGTTATTGCATTTTCATGAAGCAACACAAATTTTCCAATTTTTTTTCTCTTCATAGTTTTACTCTTTTTTTCCAATTGCAGTGTTGCACAATGTTTTTTAATACTATTACAATAATTAAGCAAGAATTTCAGTTTTTTGTTGTAATTTTCTTTCGTAACTTCTGGCAATATATATACTATATCTTATATATATTTTGTCATGTTTTATTTGTGTCAGCTGGCAGCAAATTGGAATTTTACTTTCACCTGTCCCCACACACAGAAATCACAAATCGCATACATAATTCAATTTAAACTAAATTAACACAATAACTGAAATTAATACACACATTTTTTATATATTTTTTATAATTTTGATCTCTTTTTTTTTTGTTTTTTGGCACTTTTCTTAGTTTTTGGTGTAACAAATTTGTTGCACATCAAATCTATAACTATAAATAAGCACATTTTTTTCAGTTTTCTCATTTTTCAACAACATTATTGACATAGTTTTCTTGGGCTTCTTTTTTGCTTTTTTTTGGCTTTTTTTTTTGCTTTTTTTGTTTTTCTTTTGGCAAATAAACAATTTTTAATTGAAATTCATTTTATTTGCATGGGCCAATTTGGTGAGGCTTTTATCGAGATAAGACGCTAGTTGGCCAAAACACACTTTTTGCTTTAATTGGCCAAGTGATAAATATATTTATTTAACAGTTTATTTATTTTGCCACTATTCGCATTTCACAATCCAACGGTACAATGTGCGTATGTATATTCGTTGAACCTTTGCTCAGCTTTATATATATACTAGATATATGTGTATATATATATATATGTATATACATATATCTACAATCATATGTAATTTTTGATACGTGTGTACTTTTTCCACAAATAATAAATTAACGCTGCAATTTTCACCAATTTCTACTCGGCATTTATTTTGTTGCTCATTATGAAGCACAACAACAACATGTGTGAACTTCATTATGTATTTAACATGATGATGATGATGATTATGCTGCCTGGCTGCAGTTGTTGCATAGCGTTTCCACACACACACACACACGCAAACAGGTGTATCGGTAAATGGCGTGCCTGGTGGCCTAGACAGACTTGGGACTGGTCTCAAATAAAAGTGAAAATCGTCGTTTTTCTTTCTACCGCAGCAAAAAAGAGAAAAACCACAACAACAACAACAACAACAGTGGCAGAAAGTCTTTGCAAAGCAAAGCTCAAACAAGTGTAACTTAGCAGCTGGCTATGTTTGTATGCGTGTATGCGTGTATATGTGTGTGTGTGTTGTCCAAAACGCAAAAACAAATATGGATTCCGTGTAGAAGAAGAAGCAGCAGCAGCTGTACTCGCATAAATTGTTAATGATTGATAAGTTTGTGGTGTGGTAGGGGGGAAGTAGTAGTAGTGGAGGCAGGCATTACCGTTAAACAGGCGAAGACGACGCACCCGCGATTTGTTGCTTTTAACGTCTTTTTTTTTTCAAATATTCGGTCTTTTTTTTGTTGTTGTGTATGGCAACTGCGTGTTTTTTTTTTTTAATCAAGTTTGAATTGTATATATACTATTTAGTTTTTTTTTGTGTTTGCTTTTGCACTAGATTTGATATATATGGCTATATCTTATTATTTTTTATACAATTGCCACACGCACACACACACACACACACTGACACTGCACACTTAATGCTTGAAAATTTGGTAGATAATGCGACGCGCGCTCCGTTTTGCTAGCGTTGCGTTGCGTTGCGTTGCGCGTTTGAAAACCAAATGAATTGAAATGCTTACATATTAGAATATTCGCGAGTGAGCGGCGGCAGCAACAGCGCAGACCGCACAAAAAAGCTTTGCCAGCTGACGTCACGAGGCTTTTGGAGCGCGCTCAGCAGCGCACTGAGTGTGTATTGAATTGAGTTAACTTGAGTTGAATTGAAATGAGCTAAGTGAGTGAGTGAGCGGCGAGGCGTTGTTTGGCCGCTGAGCGTCAGTTTTGAGTGAGTTTGAGTTTGATTTTGAGCATGTTTCGTATGTCTGTGTATGTGTGGTGCTTTTTAGAAGGGCAAGCAAAAGCATAGTTGCAGGTAATTCTGACGGTCGTTCAGTCGGTCTGTCCGTCGCTTGGCTGCGCTGCTCACTGCTCGCTGCAATGCGGGTGCGCTCAGCTCGCTCGCTCAGCTGATAAAGCGATCATGCACCTTCTGTTAGGTGTGTGTGTGTGTGTGTGTGTGTGTGTGTGTGTGTGTGTGTGTGTGTGTGTGTGTGTGTGTGCGTGCGTGTATAGGAGCGTGTGTGTGAGCTGCTTTTATGCCATATTTGTAATGCATTTTTTGTTTGCTGCTTTGCCCGTTTTCGATTTCATTATTTGTACATTTATTAAATTTTCATGCACTTATTTGTTCAAGCCGAGAAGCAAAGAAAAGAAAAAAAGCTATATGTTTGTGCAAACAAGTTTTGCTTTTTGCCTTTCTGGCTGTTACTGTTGTTGTTGTTGTTGCCACAACGCAAATTGCTTGAATACTTCTTTTGCTTTGCTTGCTTTTGCCTGAGTGTGTATGTGTGTGTGTGTGTCCCTCTATTTTTAGACTGCTATATTTTACTAATTACCCACTGCGGCCGCTTGCCGCACTTGTCTTGTCCACCAGTCAAAGATAAGAATGTAATTAAAAATAAACAGTGCGCTTAGAAAGAAAATTCTTGAAAGCTCGCTGTTGGAATATGAAGAAGCAAAAGAAGAAGAGGGAAGCTGCATAGCAGCGCCCACCCACAGCTGAGCTTTGAATTCTTATGCGGCCCATTCACGTCAATCATGACACCAAATACCACAAGCTTCATTTCATCCAATTTGGGGTCCATATGTCAGCTGTTGATCTCGCATTAGCACGATTATGTAATGATAAATGCACAAAAGCTGCAGCTCAAGCTTTATCAAAATGAGGCGCCAGGCGTAAAACGAAAATAGATTAACGGCACATCCAAAACACACACACACACATAAGCAGCATGTATTTAACATTTTTAATTGCACATTTAATAATTGGCATATAATTCATATACATACATATGTATGTATGTGTATATTTATGTATCATAATTTAAAATTTGCCTCATTTAAATGTTGGCCTTTCAATTTCGCAGGCATAATCATAAACAGTGTGTTTTTATTTTCGGGCCAGATACAGATACAGATACAGATACACATATATAGCATGTACCGTTACTTTGGCATTTTGCACAGAACGCGAAGATCGGCATTTATTGCTGCTGGCTGCTGGCTGCTGGCCTGTGGTTCAATGTTAATCAGCAGCTCAAATCGAAGAAAAATAACACACACACACACACACACAACTAACAATAAGTAACGCAATACGACTGTCAGTGTGGCCAAAAAGATTAATGTTTATTTTTGCCTTTATGATGGGCTGGCAAGTGATGGATGCCCCTTACGAAGCAACTAACCAACCTACCAAACTACCAACCAACAAGCCCAACAATAACAGCAGCAAACTTCTGCTTTAGCTACACTTCGCTAATGTATCTTACAGATACACTGCATTACACAAAAACAAAACCAAAAACAAGAGAAAAAAAAGAAAGAAAAATATTTTAAAAAAGCAACTGAAACTTTTGCGTGCGCTCCCTCCCCCTCCTCCTCCCCCTCCGCCTCTTGCCTCTTTGCCACTATTATTAATGCCATTTATTGTATCTGTAACTATGTATCTGTATCCATAGCCACTTGTAGCTATTGCAGATGATAATAACCATAATGATGATGATGTTTGGCAAGACTCGCTCAGTGTGGCAGTCAGTTAGACAGACATTCAGTGTGACCCTGACCTAATAAGTACGCGCAAGCGCAAATTGTCCATTTGCCGTTTGCCGTTTGCATTGTTTTTCTGCATTTCTGTATATCACATGTATCTGTATCTTGTTTCTTGTATCTGTATTAATATATAACTGCTGCGTTCAAGAGCAACTCCACAGCAATAATATGCGAATTAATTGGGCGCTTTGCTTTGTGCGATCTACAAATAAACATCCTATGATCATTGAATTTGAATTGTTAGCTTATCTATAATTAATTATTCATCATTTTCACCTCTAATTCTCACAGTTATCATTGAAGATGATTGGGTTTCCCAAAAATAGAATGAAATAACGGCTCATGATCATTTAATTTGATTTGTCAGCTAATCCAATCATTTTTCATCATTTTCACTTATAATTTTTAAGCGATTCATCAAAATATTGTCGAGAGATTATTGGTTTGATGAGAAGATCTAAAGGTTAATAGAGCTGCATAAAAATAGAGTTTGATAACCGTCATGATCAGCTTTTGTGACCATTTTTACCAGTTTTCACCAATAATTCTGAGTTAAGCGAATCTTTTTACAAACTTTGTTTCTAAAATTGAAGTAGAATAACTTCAAGGAACTTGAACTTTCGTATGTGATAAATATCTATCAAATTTTCATCTCTTAGAATAGTGAGCGGGTAGTTCTTAAAAATATATTCACCAAATACTCCAAGCTTCATTCAATTATCTATAAACTTCTATAAAATAAAGAATGCTATGCCCAAAATAGGAAATTGGGATACTAATAGCTGCTAAGGTCTACAAATCTTATTTCATTCTCATTCAAATTTATTTTTGGACATGGACTTTCAGCGTAGTCAGTCTTCACCTCCCACAAGGTTGCTTTTTAGGCTGGCCCAAAATTGTCGACTTTGTCGTGACTATTTTAGTTTCATTATTTGTCGTATTATTTCTTCTTCTTTTTTTGTTTCTTTACAAAATGTCAACGAAAGTGCGATACAGAGTTCCAATTTCAATATGAATACCAAAATCAAGTCGAAATCCAAATTCTAGCGCGCCTTCAATGCAAATGAAGCTTAATTATTATGCCGGGCCGAGCACTGAACGCCAAGTGCCAAATTGAAACCGGTTCGACCGACATTTCAAATACGTAAAGCGGCGACTACAATTCAATTATACAACTACAGATAGACAGATAGGCGGACGGACGAACGGACGGATTGACAGACAAACCTTGCTTGGCCAGGCCAACAACAGATTCACTTGCGGTTTTTGGCATAGTTTCACATACCGAGCGGAGGCCAGCGACGCTTCGGGCAGGGGTAAGGTAACGGGCACGGGCACGGGCACGGGCACGGGTATATGGGGCCGGACACAGACCCAAACAGACCATAGACCAAAGACCGAAAATGAAAGTACAGCGCAGCGAGAATATGGAACCGTTTTGATGATGACGGAAATGATTTTCTTTGATAGTACGAGTTGTATGTATCGCCATTCCATTTCTTTCCGAGGGCGTCTTACGAACTGCGCTTTAGAGTTGGACAAAGAAAAAAGATATAGACATTGAAAAAGTTGATGAAACCAACATTGTTACAGTTTGTAACAGTTTGTTTGTTTCAAAGGAAGTTTTTTTAATCAAAAGCTCTGCAATCAGGGAAAGAAAACCCAAGAGGATGTAAATTTGAAAGTAGAAAATGCTGTTTTACAGTGGGAAAGATACTTATTTGTTTCGAAATCATTCAAAGGAAGTTTTTTTCAAAAGGGTGAAAACTCCTTCAGCAGCCGAACATTAAGGAGGAAAAGCTAAAAAGCAGTAAATTTGAAAGCAGAAAATTTTGGTTAACAGTAGGAAAGATACTTATTTATTTCGAAATCATTCAAAGGAAGTTTCCTTCAAAAGGGTGAGAACTTGTTTAACATCCGAACATAAGGGAGAAAAATGTTTGACACTTTACAAAGAAAAACCAAAAAGCAGTAAGCTGTTGATTTACAGTGGGCAAAGTCGTGCGTGTCGTGTCATGTTTGCGCTTGTTTGTTCGTGTTGAAACAATGCCACACGCGACCATCTCCAGTGGGTATATCGATTTTCAACTGTGTGTGGCTTTCCTTTGACGTTGCCTCATGGGTTTGCTTTGATTTTTGGTTATTGGTTTTCGTATTTTCGTATTTTGTATCTCAGTTTCAGTTTTAGTTTCAGTTAATCTTGACCCGCAGGTACAAAACGTGACCGCCGTATAAAGGTGACGCGCCAGGTGCGCCCCAACGTAATATGTTTGTTGTCTTTTTGTGTGCAACTGTACCGATAAATGGAACTAAAGACACGAGTCTATTTACGACCAAGCCACGACACACAACAACAACAAATTTGAATAATTAAATTACTTTTTTTATATATATTTTTATTTTATTTTTATTTTTGTGTTGGCCTTTCATTAGGGTCGCATTGTCTGTGGGTTTCTTGGGTCATTGCGTTGTTTTTATGCCTATTTTTAGCTATACAAAACTGGTACCCAAGACTGTTATGCAATAACCAAAAAAAAAAAGACTCTCTAATTGATACGCACACAGACATAGAATACTAATTTTGTTTAGCACTATGCTAAGATTTCATTTGGCCAATTTAATTGCAGCTCATTAAAACGGGAAACAAAAAAACTGGCGTTTATTGTTATTAAATGAGAAAGTTTAAACTGATTTTGAAATAAATATATAAATATATTAAACTGCAACGTTTAATTAACGTATTATACGCACTGTGAATAGTCCAACTGTGTTATGGTATTCTTTTATGATTCCCCCTTAACTCAATGACAATCGTTTGTCTGCGAAAATGTCAGCTTGTATCTGACAGATACGCAAACTGATTCTATGCAAATACAGACTGGCGTGCAAATTGTTGTCACATTTGTGCAAATATTATGAAGCCTTGTTATATATTATTATTATGTCTTTTCAACTTATGTATAGATACGTTACCAACAACAGCTGAATCTGAGCTGCATAACGAGCATATTTACCTGAAAATGAAAACAAAGCGAATTTGTGTATAAGTAAAAGAAGGGGTTCCATTGAAATGTGTATATTAAGTTAATAAACAAAGAACTTAAGCAATAGAAATAGGATAGGTATATGTTATAGCTAGATTATTATACTTATTATCAACTGGAATTCGAACCCAAAAGATCTTTGCTTATTTATTGTTCCTGTTTTGACAAGTTAAGAATATAAAAGTCAAATAATTAGTAGTAAGCAATTGCTTAACTGCTTTTCGTTTCTAATTCCCAAGCAGTTTAAACGTTTTAAGTGTTGATAAACTGTTTAGGTTAGGAACGTTCACATAGAAATGATTCAAAATTGGATTTTTATGGCTCAACTTTATAATGTCTTCGCTTTATATGCAAATAAACAATATCAGAATTCAATTTCTAAGCAAATCTGGCCGCACGGATGTCTTGTTGAAACAGCTGTCTGGTGTTTTCAGAGCATTCTTATTAACATTAATGTGCAATATTCTAGAAATAAACAAATAAACAACAGCTGTTGTAACAACATGCAGCACTGTGAAGAAAGGTTTCGGATTCGATTTCAATTTCGGCATAAAGCTGTTACCCTAACCAAATGCAAGAGTTGAAGTTAAGGAAACAATCTGCTAATGGCGAAATATAGTTGTTATAGTAAACTATGATGATAGTTATCGTGAAGAGTTATCATGATCGTGTTTTATTAGGCCTTTTACACGTGCAGCATGTTTATAATTGCACAGAGGAGCTCTCTATGCCTAAACAAAGCGTCGCATTTCATTCAGCGAACAGTTGAATGGGCGAGTGAGGTGGCAGATAGTTACAAAGTGGAAACCCAACTCTATATACTCGAATATATTGTATAGTAATATACATATATGTATGCCAAAGTAAAACTACGTCGTTCTATCAGCTCGAGCGGCGTGTGGCGCAGATGTTTTCTCAGGATGTAATTGATAGCAGCGCAGAGAACATTTGTGGCACGACATCATTTATCAATTTTAATTACAATTCACCAGCAACTTCGCATGACAATCGACATGAACAATAATAATAATAATAATAATAATAGCAACAACAACAGCAAACAAAATTGAAGTAGCAAATATGACCAAAAAACGACGAAATTATGAAAATTTATGAAAAACTAACAAATAAGTATGCTTCAAAAGATACCCTGGGTATACCGAGCAGGTCTCAAGTTCCAATTGTTATAACTATTGTGATTAATATGCAATTGTGATGAAAATTTAAGGATTTATAAATAAAGGTCCCACATGTATGTGCACCAAAAATTAAAACTTTATCTTGAAAATGGTAGAAAAAAAAATTTTTTAATTTTACAAAATAAAAATAAAAATAAAAATGTTGTTTCAAAAATAAAATTTAAAAAAAAATTGGATGGACTAGGCTGCCAAAACTAATCAAAAGCATCATTTATTTCTAAAACTAATTAATATCATAATTAATTTCCGCTTTTCCGTTTTCACCACATTATCATAACCTTTTTACTCATACCGTTTACGCGGTAACTCAAGCAAGATACAACAGCTCAAATATTGATAGGTTTGCCTTTCAAAATAATATGTATGTTTGTCTGTAGTGTTTGTAGCCAAGGTCGGCCGCATTCTAGGCAACGCATCTGAGCCTTATTTATAAACAGTTTTAATTGATTCCAATAACAAAATTGTTATAAACCTAGACAACAATAAAAAAAAAAAAAAAACAAGCACTCTGCAGAGACTTACGATACACATACATATGTACTACTATGTGTGTACACATGTACTTATAGCTCTTAACTGATCATCGCTTCACAGATACAGATACAGATACTCATCGCCATCATATTACTGTAATTACAAGTTGCATAAATTTTCGTAAAGTCACGCTAGAAAACAATGGGAAACAAACGCGTCCAACACAACTGAAACCGAACCGTATAGAACAACACATCAGAATTGAATCAAAACCACAACGTGCAGTACGCAATTAAAGTAAAAACAAATGGAGAACAAAATAAATAAATACTAAAGAGTTTTAGCAATAAAATCGCTTAATTGAATTCAGTTGATACGCAAAACGGATTAACTTCAAGTTTCAGTTGTAGTTAAAGCTAAAAACGTGTCGTAAATTCGTATAGAGTATTTTGAGCTATGTAGACGGAACTACAAATAGATCGTGCATATCAAAGTTGTCGAACTATCGATGGTATGGAATGTGTTGTTGTTAATATTTTAAGCTAACAACAGTTAAATGTAAGCAGCTCTAATAACTCTTAAAATAACTCCACATGGGTCTCCATCTTCTACTAGTTTGCGCTAAAACCACTTGGGAATTCTAAGCGGTAATTTGAAAAATTCATCGAAATGTCTCTTCGAGCATTTATATAGTATTATTTTCTATGTACAACTAATTTAAACTGCCAAAAAGGTAGGTAGTACACAAGTTTAACAAATATGCAAAGTTTTAACAACCAAAAGATATTATTTTCTATGTTAATTACTTTATGATAAAGAATTTCATATCTATTTAATAATTACCCCTATAAGCTTTCTTTATTCAAGTTAGTCAGCTCTAATAACTCTTAAAATAACTCCACATGGAACCCTATCTTTTACAAGTTTGTGCTAAAACCACTTGGGAATTCTAAACGAAAATTAGAAAAATTCATCGAAATGTCTCTTCCGAGTATTTACATCGTATTTTCTAAGGTAATTACTTTATGATAAGAAATTTCATATCTATTTAATAAATTTATCCTCCCAGCTTTCTTGATTGATTCTGAATAAATTGGAACGCCAGCTAAGCTTAAGTTTTGTGCAGTTTATGAACGAATACAAAAGAAATATTAAAAATAATATGAAAGCTGTTGTCTCAGCTCGTAATCGTTTAAAAACTGCAATTGTATCAACAGAATTCGAATGTGTGTGCTAGATTCAGTTGCGGACTATAATCGTATTATATATTTATAAGTATTATAATTGTATATATAAAGGTGTATGCATATTTTGATTAGTCGTAATATTGTCAGGTGTTTTTGCGGTTTTGTTTTAATTGCTGTGCTGTGCTGTGCTTGCATGTGTATAGATTATTGACGAAGATGAACATTATGATGATGATGAGTATACATACATAAAACTATATTTAGTGCTTGAGATTGCGTTTTTTTTTTCATTTCCTACACAAGAAATAATTGAGAAATCCCCCACGCAATGTTTGTGTATGTTGTTGTTGGCATATGATCTATGGATCTATTAATAAGCAAAAGTATTTCTATAAATATAGCTAGAGATATGCAAGGCACAGGTGACTAATGCCACAAAACTTGGGATTGTCGCTTGCAACAAACAGCAGCAGGGGCAGCAGAGCCAGCAGCCAACACGTGTCTCTTTGTGATTTATGCTTTAGTGCTTAAGTGCCTTTGAATTCGAATGTAAATGTGAATGTGAAACTGAAACTGAAATCAAGCTAAGTGGATTGTCAGAGCTCGGCTTAGGAGGCCGTCTCTTGTGCTCCTTCCTTCTCTCCAGAGCTCGCAAATTGTGCCATCTTTGTGAATTTATTGTAAAGCGTTGCGCGATTTAAATAAATTGTTTAAATTTCATTTTATAATTTAATTTTTTTCTTCGTTTTTTTTGCAACATGTCAGCGCAAATGTCAAGACGAGCCGTGGGTTTATTGAACTCGCCGGAGACAGAGAGGGGGCATATGGGAGAGAGCGAGTGGGATGGAGATAGGCGGCAACAGCTTTCAAAGTCTTTGTATATAGGGCTATAAAGTGCTTGCACAAACATATTTTCTTAAATAAATGCGAGTTGACTTATTATATTATATATATATGGTATATATATATATAGCATATGCATATAGAACTGAAATCTGGCGTGCACATTTTGGCTTATCATCATCAATCACAGCCAAGACAAGGTCCACTGGCAAAATCATTTGAAACACGAAGGTTGATTTCAACCTGCACGTGCTTAGTCCCCATCCCAAATGGGAGCAACGTTCAATGGCCCCCATGCCCCATTTGTGAGTGGGGCATACTACTATATTGCACACTCCACACTAATCAAAACTAGTACTTATATATATATATAGTATAAAGTACGAGTATATTATACAGTTTTCATTCAGCAAACACTTTTCTAATCTAGCGTTTTTTTTTCTTAGGTGCGGAGGTCAATCGGAGGGCAGACAACAATTTGATGAACGTGCTTGAATTTGTTGATTGTACAATCGAAGTGAACTGCATTATAAATTTATGTATTATCATAATTTCGACAATTTCTCCCTCTGCCACTCTCCCCCCTGCTGCTGGCCCCACGTTCTCCAACAAACTCGTAACTATGCAATGCTATGAATTTTGTAATTTCACTTTCTTCGACGTGCCCGCTGGCTACGTGCCATTAAAAATTGGCTATGGCCATCAACTTATAACCAGTATTATGCAATCCCGTTGAGCTGACAGTGACGACAATAAGTAAGTGCATCTAATTATGTTGCATATTACGTCTATAACACAAACTGTGGCACACACTTCCATTTACAAAGTTGTTATCTATAAGATTACGTTGATTATTATTAGTCCGGTTCCCATTTCCGATTTCGTTCAAATCAAACGTTCGCTTTATTGCCTTTTTTAAAAGCTTTTCCATTCATTCAAATGTATTTCAATAATTTCTAGCTAATGTACCTATATTTATTAGCTGCCAAGTAGAGTTATTTCAATTGGCAATTGTAATTTTGTAAAAAAATAAAAATAAAGAACAATCCTGAATTTGAGGTTAGGTTTTGAGATTCTTGTTTTCAAAATGTTGCTTTCCACAAAATTTCAATTAATAGTTTTTGATCTAGCGTGGTCTTCTTTTAAATCTTTCGGATCATAACACTTAAATTCTTTATAAAAAAAAAAAACTAAAAAAATTTTTAAAAAAATAGAAACAAAAATAATTCAATTTCACAGTTTAAGAAAGTGGAATCAATATTTATATCCAATTTTTTCAGTTTTCAACTGCAAAATATAGTATATATTACAAAATGCAATTATTTCTTGTTTTTCTAAGTTTTAATCTTTAGAATCAAAAAATATGCAATTATTTTAAAGTTGATTAATTGGCATTCTAAAGTTTAATATCTAGAATCAAATAAAGGTTTTCTTTTCAAATTCAGAAGCAGTTCTAATAGTAATTTATCAAAACTCCGACTGGGATAGTTTCTGTAAGACTAGCCCAGAACTATAATCAATTATAATAAAACACATTGTTTTTATGACGTTTTTCCGTTTTTGAGTTAGAACTTTGCGGCTTGCGTATAATTAGAACCAAATGACAAGCGAAGACAACATAAAAGGCAAAATCGAATCGAAAACGAAATCGAAATCGAAATTGAATTAATTAAAATAAAAAGACGAACAACAACAAATTCAAACAATATTTCAACAGCACTCGAGACTTCAAACAAGAGAAGGCGATTACGTAATGCCGCCTATAAAAAAGGGGAGAAAAAACACAATATATATAAAAATAAAAAATAAAAAAAAAAACAAATAAACTTGAGCATTCTGTTTTTACTGAAGTGTAACCAAATATCGAAGAGGCTGGCCTGCCCACGGATTTCAGTTTCAGCTTTCGAGTATTCAGTTTTAGTTTTAGCTTGTTGTCAGATCGTTGTCGTCCACTTGAGGAAACTAATTGGTTCTCCTGGATGTGCTGAAAGTGGGCTGCTGTCATAATCAGCTTATTGAGGGAAGTGAGGCACTCGTGCGCTAATCCCACGCATATTTAAAATAGAAATTCAATTTCAATTATAGTTCTGCGAACTGAACTTAAGCCACTTAACACAAAGTTGCAAAGTACTTGAGTGCATCCATGAGATACACAAAGACAGAGACAGAGACAGCGACAGCGAGAAACAGAGAGGGAGGGAGCGAGAGAGCGGACACAGCGTTCAACAAGTGTGTTCCGCTTCGCTGTTGCCAAGTATTTTGCATCTCATGGATGATTTACAACAGACTATAAGCAATGTCTTAGTTTAGTCCGTAAATGCTCTATTTATATTTGAATCTTTAGATTTCAGATAGCAAAGTTATGGATTATAATCTTTTTATAAAAAGGCGGAGATAAAACAGTTAAGAACCATTTAAAAGCCTTAATATGAAAATATTCGCTTGGTTTTTGTGTTCTTCGAAAGGTTAGGTCGCGGAGCAGCGTAGAATTTAAGTTTTTCTACAATGTGTTTTGGTTAAGGTAGATAAAATAGTAAGGAAAAAAGAATAATAAAAATAAATTAATCCTCGCAGGGAGACTTAAGCATAGGGGCAGCTTTGTAAATACTAGAATTCAGTCGAATTCAGTCGTTGCCGCAAGGCATTCTCTAGTTCTAAGCATTCTCATCATTTGTTTTCATCACATAACAGTTTGCGGTGAAAGATCTAACCAAAAAGAACACATAATTGATAAGCGTTTCTTGTCTAAGAACTCACATACCAAATTTGCTAACTCTAAATCCAGCAGACTTTGAGTTAGATGCATTCATACAGGCAAAGATAAAAGGCAGTTTTACATACATATATACATGCATGTATGTACATATATATTACAGTTTACAGACTCTCTCGGCTAAAAGTTCATTAAACGCAGCTCGTCTTCGGCTTTCGCTTCGGGTTTGTTTGCCTTCGTTTTAGCGAGTTTTGCACTTCGGTTTGGTTTCAACTTTTGCATCGCATTTCGTTGCGCTTTAGTTGGTCTGTGTGTCAGTGGAACTTTGATAAATGTATCTGTGTGTGGCAATGTGGCAAACATTCTACACACACAAATGCAGCCACAGCTGAAACTGAAACTGAAACTAAAACTAAAACTGCGCTTCGTTTGCTTCAACGACGAATTCGTTTCAGCAAAGTGAAAGGAGTTTTTTCAAACATTTTTTTTGCGATTTTTCTTATTTTTTTTTGGGTTTAATGTATTTATAAATTTTATTTATTATTATTATTATTGTTGGGCTGCATTTTTTGTTTTTTGCCAAATTGGAATTAAGTTTTAAGACGTTTAATAATTTTTACCAGCAGCTTCCTACAATTGAAAAATCGTGCTGCAAAATTCGCAGATCAATTGGGTTAGGCAATTTGTGGGCGTTTGCTGGTTGGGTGAAAGGCAAACGAACAAAATTAAATATCAATCCCAAAAAAAAAAAAAACCGAAGGAATAGCCATCCTTGGCCTAACGAAGATATACACCCTTGCGGAGAAGTTTTTCATGAAAACTCAATTTCTAACCCATTATTTATATAGCAGCTATAAGAAGATTATAGTGATCCTATTTTAATCAAATTGAATCAAACTAAGTACATAAACTATATTGAAGCTGACAATTACTGTCTTCGTTTTTCACACAACAACTCATTTTCAATAGATTGTTCTTATTTTCCTAACATGGAGAACAACTGTTTTGGCATCTATAAGATATAGTAGTCCGATTTTAAACATATTTAACCAAACTTATAAGGTATTTTATTAAAACTCACAATCGCTGAGTTCTATTTAAGAATATCTGTAAAATTCAAATCTTACCAGAACTCAGTTCTCAACCGATTGTTCCTATGGAAACTATAAGTTATAGTGATTCGATTTTTATAAAATTTGTTCAACATACAAAAAGCATGCTAAAACTAAGAATTGCAAGGTTTGGTTGCAATTACTTGTAAAACAATATAGTTTTTCATACAACAACTCAACTTTCGAACGATCGTTCCTATGACAGCTATAAGTTATAATGATCTGAATTTGATGAAATTTTACCAAAGTATGTGAGGTGCCATAAAATAAAAAATATGTGAGTTTGGTTGGAATATATGTAAAATCCAAAAAGTTTTTCATACAACAACTTTTTTTTATTAATATATATAATGATCAAATTTTGGACAAATTTGTTTAACATTTTAAAAGCATAACAGAACTAAGAATGGGTGAGTTTGGTCAGCATAAATTGAGAAACATAAAAGTTTTCACACAAAATCTTATATATTAGCTGATTGTTCCTGTGGAAGCTATATGTTATAGCGAACGGATTCGGCAGCAATAAAAGAGGATTCTCTGTCAAGTTTGCTTATGGTAGATCTAAAACAGAGAGATAAGGAGACAGACAGAAGGAGCTCTGTGGATCAACTCTGTCGTACTTTGGGGAGTCGGAAATGTCTCCCCCAAAGCGTGACTGTTATAGTACCCTCGGTCAGGATTATGCATATTATAATGACTGCTGAGCAATCGATATTTAGCCTGGTAACAAGAACCAGGCATTCTTAATAAAACTAAAATTAAAATATTAAAATGTTAATATTCTTGTTGGATTGCGTGTCATATCAGCGCGGTCATAAAAACGCTGCATGAAAAGCGCTTAACGATGTTTTATTTTTGTTGTTTTGTTCGCTGATGATGATGATGCACATGCAAAAAGCATATTGAACCTTTGCGATAACGACAACAACCACAGCAATAATAATATATTAACAACAATGGCAGCCATAAGTGCAATAACTGTTGGTGAAAATGACTGGCGAGTGTCCACAACAAAAAACGAACAGCGCTTTTCACTTAGCAAGCAAACAAACAACAACAAATTAGAAAGAAGAGAAGAAGCAAAAAATAAATGCAACCAATGCCCAACCCAAACCCAAACCCAAACCAAAACCAAAATCAAAACGAAAATCTAAAAAAAAGACTCAGCCACAAAGTTGCTGTTGCAGTTGCAGTTGCAGTTGCAGTTGTTGTGGCAATTGAATGCCTTTCCACAAGCAAAAACTATGAGCATGCACACACACTCTGTATCTGAGTGTGTATGCCTGTGTGTGTGTGTGTGTGTGTGTGTGTGTGTGTGTGTGTGTGTGTGTGTGTGTGTGTGTGTGTGTGTGTGTGTGTGTGTGTGTGTGTGTGGTGTTACAATGCCCCCAAGTCATGCACATGCACATGCCAAACCATTGCGCCACCATCAACAACAACCACAAGCACCGCAGCACCACCGCACCGCAGCACCACCTGAGCATAGCTAAAGCCACAATTGCAACTGCAACTGCAACTGCAACAGCTCGTGAGATTGTTGAGAGATTTTTTGGTCTGTGGCATTTGTTGTTATAGGCCAGAAGTTATTGCACCGCACTATGGGAATTTCGTACCCTTCTTCTGGCATTAGCTCCATTTTTTCAAAGTATTTCAATGAAGCATTTCTTTAGAAATTGTTTAGAAATACTTTAAACTATAATCTTACATACCAGAAATATTAAACACAACTGTTAAACACAACTGTTTCAACATATTTTCAAATGATATGCATATAATTTCAAAGCATATAACTTTTGGTGGATAGTTCTTAATGGAATCTGATCTCTGTTTATTTTATTATCTCCGAAAATAAGTTGTTAAATTTTCATTAATTTATTTCTTCTAGAGCTAACAAAGAAACTACACTCAGAAAAATAAATGCCATTGAATTCAGAAAATCGCCATATAATAAAATTCACCCTAAAAGCCAGAAAAAATTTCTGTTTAATAGAAATAATTTCTAAATTTGAGAAATATATTTCTTAGTCAGGAAAAAAAACAAGTAAGATCGAAATTCCCTGGATCGATCCCTGGATCGATTTGTCCAGGGAGTTAACATTAGTCTGTATGCCAAATTAGATGACTCTATCTTTGAAACTGTGGGAGATATACCGCTTGAAAAACGTGTTTTGGGGATATCATATGCCGATTTGCGAGCGAGGTGATGCAGATCTGTCAGGAATCTCAACATTAGTGTATATGCCAAATTTGGTGACTATAGCTTTAAAAATGTAGCAGATACAGGTTTTCCCCAAATTGCGGGGGAGGGCGGGTGGCGATCTCTACACTTCATAAATTGAGGATATACACCAACATGTGTACCAAGTTTGGTTGCTCTAGCTTCAAGGGTGTGGATACAATGCGTTCATACGGACAGACGGAAACCCAATATACTCTTTTTCCCTTCGGGAACAGAGTACAATAAGGCCTTTGGCTACAAAAGTACGTCGTTTTTCTACATTTAAGGGCATTTATTTTTCTGAGTGTAGAACCTACACATATCAGTTATTAATGCCACAAAAAGGGTCCAACGTACCCATAGTGCAGTGCAACAGATTCGCATTGCGCACTTTGTGTAGAATTCGAGTTAATAAATTATTTTCTCTGCGATATTTTTTCACATTTTTTTCGTCTCTATTAACATATTCAAATTACATTCAACAATAATAAAATAAGGTGCATTCATTAAACTCTATTATACAGCCATTTAGTCACACAACAGAGCCGCATTATGACTAGATCTCGTATTAAAGTCATTAATAGAGCTCGATAATATTTCGCTTATTTTCTATGCACACTAGATTAATAGATCCCAATTACGTATAACATTTTGATGATATAAACACGAAATTTGGTAGACTTAAAAGTATATATATATATATTTAAGTGATCATCCATTTAACATAATTTTATAACAGTTTAGGCCCGATGATGGAGCTCAAAGACTATATAAAACTCAGCTGTCTTCTGAACTGAGCTAACAGATCGATTATCATAAGAAATTAGAGATGATTTCTTAGATATAATGCATTCTAAATCAATTCATTCTAAATTTATCTAAACAAAAACTATCGATAACACTGAATGGAGACTCTGATAAATGAAATTGTTAAATTTATTAATTTCCAAAATCACAAACAATAGGAGAGAAAGATGTAGACTGTTCAGAGCATTCTCAATCAATTTATTCTAAATTGATCTAAACAAAACCTATTGATAACAGTGAATAGAGGCTCTGCTAAAAAACAAAATTCTAAAATTATTCGATTGTAAGAATTACAAAGAATAAGAGAGATATTCTTATATATTCCTTGTCATAATTTCTGAGCATTGAATTCTACTTTCAGCTGTCCAAAATCTATCGATAACATGTTGCAAATGCAACACTGTACTTCTGACAACTGTCGGAGACCACAGCGCAACTATGCGGATGACTCCGGATGATCTTTAATCATCATTTGCATTCGCATTTTGCCGCCTCTTTGTTGTTAGCGGCGTGAAAGTGAAAACTTTGGAAACACGCGCTTTTCCTTGCAGTTGTTGGCCAAAATATTTTACAGCAGCCATAAAAAAAAAAAACAAAAAAGAAACGCATTGCAGAAGAAGAAAAACACTTTGAGATCATTAAAGTGAGTTTTTGTTGCCATCTCAATAAGTGCATATATACATATATGCTAAAATATAGTAGTCGTTAAGTTGTTTACGCGAATGTTTACTTACAATTGTTATTGAATAACATTCAAGTGATTCAGGTTCAGTGAATTTGCTTACCTGCAAATAGAAGACAAATTGCAGAAGAAGCGTCAATACAAATTTCAAAATAATTCAAATTGCGTTCTAAATCATTCACAACAATAAAGATCAACAATTTGCGAGCGACGAACATTAAATACTCTTTATTATAAGTGATATATCAACATGATCTGAGGCTGATACTAATCTACCAAGCCACAACTTAATGCAAAGTAAATCTTTTCCTTAGGATCAAGAAAAGCTTTACTTTTTCGAACAGGTTATGATATAGTAAACAGACTCTTACTCATGTTGGCTTAATTTGGTTAAAATATTTAAGTTCTTTTTAATTTTAAACATTTTTGGAATCGAAATTGTTAATTTTTCAGAGTTCCAATAACAAATCAATAATAAATTCGGATTGAGAACTCTAAAAAACGGGAAAATATAGTCGAAAACGAGTGCGAATGAAAAGTTCTTGAAAATGGAAACAGTTTTATGATTTCAAAAGCAAAAAGAAACACCTTGACCAAGTTTCATCAGCTGAGATATCAAGAAACATGGCTATAACATCTGATTGGGTTGTCCTAGTCAAGAATACTTATAGGAAATGTTTCTAGCCATATGTTACACATTCTAAGACAACACTATAATAGCCTTTGTTAGGGTATAAAAAGGCGCCACAAAGTGTCCCAAATCGTGATCGTCACTCAAATCATGTAAGAGTCAAACTGCCAACAAAAAACCCACAAAAAAACAACAACAAAAAAAGCAACAAGAGTGGAAAATGAAAATAAAATTATTTACTCGGCGTCTAAATGTGAAATGGTATTTAAAAATATACACAATAACAACAACAACAACAATGCGATGAGGCTAAAATAAACATCTTGAGCGCTTGACAACTGCCCGAATTGAAGTGGACGCGAATTCAGAATTTGTGGCAGCTGCGGGGCAAGGAAGAGAAGCTACAAATTTAAATAAAAATTTGCAAATTTGTTATTGTTGCTGTTGCTGTTGTTGTTGTTGTTGTTGTTGTTGTTGTTGTTGATGTGTTCAAGGCAAACGAGCAGCAACAAAAACAAAAAATAAATAAATAAAGAGTTGCTCTTTTAATTAATTTTGATTTTGTTTTCATTTTTTTAAGTATACGTAAAATACGAAACAAATAAAACAAGAAGAAATTGTCGCCTTTTTTATTGAATTACTTTTTTTTTTTGTGAGCTTTTAAATTCTCGTTTTGGGCATCAATTCAATTGAGTTCAGTTCGTTTCGGCAACTGGTGCTCTACTCTAGTTAACTTAAATGAACAATTGTGTATACTCTCTATATTTTTATAGGTTCCATTTGCACAGCTGCAGCAGCTGTTTCCGTGGCTCAGTTTCAGTTTCGTGTTGATCGAAACTATATACTCAATATTCATAAATGTGGAACACAGCGAAACTTTAAGATACATTTCAATAATAAGCAAAAATAAAAACAGCTGTTGATGTTTTTGTATTTCTTTTTTAGTTGTTCAATTCGGCTGCAACCTCATCGAACTCGTCAATAATAAAAGCTAGAGTCAGCAAATTTGGTATGTACATTCTCATAGGCTAAACCTAGATCTAGCTTTGTTTTCATTTTCGATTATACTTTGCTTCTCAACAGAAAATCAGTAAAAAGGAATTTCATATCACACATATGGGTATGTAAATTATCCATAATAAGAGCTACAGTCAGCAAATTTGGTATGTAGATTCTTATTGACCATAGTTAGAGCCAGTTTCATGAAATTTTCAAAAATTTGTTGGTTTCCCACTGAAAAACTTACAAAAGGAATTCAATTAAAATACTATATGGGTTTATTTGGGCAAATTATTTATATCTTAAACTTGTTATAGAGTAACTCCTAGTCATGTTTTATAATATGGAGCACTCTTAAAACCTTTTATTTATACTTTTCATATATTTGACATACTTAAAAATAAATGCACTCTTGATATGATATTTATATTTTTAAATGTTTCTTTAAGTGGCTGTTTTAACGCAACCGAAAATAGTCATTAAAAAAGTATCCAAAATAAGCATTAACTCTTAGCCAGCGGCAGCAGATACAAATGTATCTTCAAGTAACTTTTGCTGTTGTGCATCTCGCGCCTGAGTCGCCTTTGGGGTCATTGCTGCGCCTCTCTTTCTCGCTCTCTCGCTCTCTCGCTCTCTCTCTCTCTCTCTCTCTCTACTACCCTCTCTCTCTTCCTCTCTGTGGGTATCTCAACACAGCCTTGGCTGCGAACGTCTTCGTCTTTTTGACCATTTGAGTGTGTGTTGTGCATGTTCGTCTTAATTAAATTAGCATTTGGTTTTCATTGTGCTCTTGTCCTTAACTGGCGCTTTGGCTTCTGCATACAAAAACACAAAAAACTGCGCCCATTTTTAATTAGAACGCAACAATGCAAATTTGCTGACGCTAACAAAACACGCTCGAACTCGTATAATGTAATCAAAGTCAAATCGCGCTACATATGTTAATGCCACAGCCCAATGCATTCAGCTGACAAGCGGCGCAAAGTATGTGCATACAAATATACATACACAGTTACATATGTATCTACAAGTAAGTATCTATGTATCTACTACGAGTATAGCTCACAGCTATTTAGCTATTTAGTTTGTGCATGAAATACCCGACGGACAACGCACTTGGCGACCTTCGCCGTGTACGCTGCGGCATACGTAGCTCAAGGTTAACAATCAATAACAACAACAACCAACAACAACACTGGCTAACAACTACAACAGCTACAACAACCAACAGCAACAACAAAGATAAAAGCGCATTAACTAGAGCAAGAGCCGCACTGATAACTATTTCGGCTCTCTGTTGCATTTCAAAAGCTCAACTCCGAGGCTAAAAGCGCTTGCTCCGGGTTCGGGTTAGAGTCCAGGTCCGAGGGTCCGAGGGTCCGAGACCTCCAATCGGAACTTAAATTTCAGCTCCCCCAAAACTCTGGTCGAGCCCATTTATAACTATAACTATATCTCTATCAATATCTTTATCTTTATATGTAACTGTAACTATATCTATATCTCCATTTATATCTACTATATCTCCATCTATACGAAGAGATATATCCATCTTTATCTATATCTCCACCTATATCTATACCTCCATCTATATCTATATATACATCCATATCTATAGCTCCATCTATATCAAGAGATATCTCCATCTTTATCTATATCTCTACCTATATGAAGAGATATCTTCATCTATATCTCTATCTATATCTATATCTCTATCCATATCTATATCTCCATCTATATTTATATCTCCATCTATATCTATATCTATATCTCCATCTATTTCTATATCTCGCATCTATTTCTATATCTCCATCTATTTCTATATCTCCATCTAAATAAAGAGATATCTCCATCTATAAAGAGATATCTCCATCTATATCTACTACATCGCCATATATATCTACTATGTATATAGCCATCTATATAAAGAGATATCTCCATCTATAAAGAGATATCTCCATCTATATCTATATATCCATACATATCTATATATCCATACATATCTATATCTCCATCTTTATCTATATATATGTATATCTCAATCTCTATCTATATTTTTAACTTAGTCTACAGTAAGCGCTCTACATAACTTTCCCATTTTTCATTTTCATAAAAGGAAATGTGATTAATTATCAGGATGATATCCTTGAAATAGTAGACCAAACTTATTTCTGCCATACCCACCTTAATTTCTCTCCACTTTAGAGTTACCCAATTTGAAATTCTTGTACTTAATTTTAAGGTAATATTATAAAAATAAATAAATAAAATTCTTGTACTATAAAAAACATGTATAAATTATACAAATTTCGACTTGTAAGCTTAGAAATCCTAGAATAAGTACTTCTCCTAAAGTTTCAGCTCACCTTATGATAAAAAAATCATCCTATACCGTGTCAAATAAATGTTTGCTTCTGATATTTACCCTCTAAAAACTTGAACATCCAAAATAAATTCACTTCATTGCACAAAGATAAAGATGTTTTATTTTCTTTTTGTGAACTTTGTAAATTCCAAAAAATTTATTATTTTGTTATTTATTTCCCTTAGCACATTTTTATTGCAGTTTTATAGCTTTATTAGCAACACTTTTTACACCTTTTTATGGCTACTTTACACATGTACTTAGCATATACTTCGGAGAAAGGCGCCTATATTCGAGTCTTGATAGTTGCCCAACCCAAAAAGCTACTTACAACTTGCAACGGCATTGTTTGGTGTTTGTGGTTTGTTGTTTTTTGTTTGTGGCACTGCTGCGCTGTTAGGCCAAAAACTTAATTGCATATTGCCCCAACACTTTGCGTGCGATTTTGTACCCGTAATTTGGTTGGTTCGGGCTTCGTGACTTGCCAAAGAAATAAAAACCTCTCAAACAAAAGCAAAAAAAAAAACAAAAAAGGTGGACGCTTTAATGACAGACTCACACTCACACACACACTCACACTCACACACACTGCGTGTTAATAGTTCTTTGGTGCGATCTTTATTGGCTGTGCCTGTGGGCCTGGCCAGCACGAGCTCCGTTATTCCGTAATCCGTAATCGGTAATCCATATTCAATATTTCATATAACAGCTGTCTCCCCCACACTGCACACCCGTTTATCTCTTATGCAAGATCGATTAAATGTATCTATCTCTCTCAGCAGTTTGAAATTATTATTACAGCTCGCATCTCGGCTGGCAAACAAAAACAACAACATCAAATTCAAATTGTTTTAATTTACATACGAATTTAGAGTATTATCAGCGTTCCACTTCTCGGGGCTGCATTCGTTTGCATACATTTGGGGACCCTTATAAATATTTCAGTTTTGTTGGCCCGTTTACTAATTGTTTGCCAGACTTATCAGCTAATTTGGCACAATTATTTAACGAGTGCACACAAATGATATTCATTTTGTGTTATAGTTTCAACCGGGGGTGTTTTCTTTTCTAAGAATCTATACTCAGGATTTGTTTATAAAGTCTTAAAGCAAAATCTTTGTAGAATTGCTCACTAAACTAATAAAGTAAACTCGTTAATTCTACTTATATTTTTGCTTGCACCTTAAGTACAGTAGCGCTTTAACCAGTTGGGAATTATAAGCTAAAATGTTTAAAAACAATGTTACACATATCTAGTGCACATATGAACCTTATGATCCGTCTTAGTCTTGAGCTATTTAGCTCAATCTTAATCCTCAAGTCCCGAATTGGTTCTACACGCGCTTTTGCTATATGTAATTCAAATTTTGTTGTCAATCTTAAGTTGAGAACAATACCCTCCACTGACTCGGTTTCATGCTGAATGACAATACAATGCGTAGGCCATTTACCTATCGTATCCAGATGTAAGTCCAATTGGGCCCCAGGCACGAGTGAAGATTATTTATTTGCCATGTGCCAGCTTAGACAACAAGAACAACAATATGACTTTGAATGGGGTCAGAAGCCAACAAACATCGTAACGGAGCGTGTGCCACACTCACAAAACAAACGCGCAACACATTCATCAAAGTTTTCAGGTAGATGCTGCTTATAAATTTAAAAAAAAAAAAAAAGAAATACTCAAGCGATTGGCTAATTTGCAGGAAGGTTATTAACCTTCTAGAGCAGTAAAACCAATAAAAACAAAAGGCAAACACCGGAGAGAACATCTTGATCTATCAATCTATGTTATGAAGATGAAAGACTGCACTCTGCCACGGCTACAACTAAGAACAACTGCTCCCTCCATCTGGTTTATAAGGTTGTTTCCCTATAATCTAGTCTATACATAGTATGCATGTTTGTTATTTTCTGTAACTTGTGACAACACACGCAACAACAGCGGACAAACAAACGATCCAGAACTATGGAACGTGGCTGTGGGCACAATCGATATTATCAATTGATAGTCGTGCAGAATGTGCAGTATAAAGGTGAACAGGAAAAAACAAGACTGAAATACCCCAACACAAACCAATTGTTTACATAATATGCCCGGGTCTGTGACAACGAATGCGTAAGCAGACTGAACGAAAATTTCATATTATATGATTGGGGAGAAAAATAAACTATAGTCATGCAATTTGGTATTAAAGCACAGAAAGTTCTTTAGTTACAACACATATTCCCAGTATTACAAGCTTAATCTGTAACGTAGTGGTCAGTTTTTGACTGAAGATATAGTCATGAAATTATATATCTAAATTTCAGGGCATTATAGATACTCTGCTGTAGAAGTTCGTGAATCACATCCTTGCAGTTTTTACAAACTCATTTATCTTCTGTAGTTTATGATCTCGAGTCAGTTTTTGGCAAAAGATATAGTCATAAAATTTGATATCCAAACTAAGCTATCTAATTAGCAGAGAATAACAAAATTGTGGCTGGGATGTTCTACAATTAGAGCACATCCTTGCGGTTTTTACAATTAAGTTTTGTTGTGTTTAGTTTATATATGCTCATATATGTAGGTAGGGCCCATTGATAGTCCAATTGGGCGGTGTTTGGCAACGTGCATTGCCTGCACAAGTGACACAAAAATACAAAAAAAGGAAAGAAAAAAACAAAGAAAGAAATAAAAATACAAAAAAATAGGTGCAACCATTGTGCCAAGTGTTATACACACATGTATAAAGTATAAAGAGCAATGTAATGTAATGTAATGTAATTAGTGAGGGCTAGCAGCGTCAAAATGTAATTTGCGCTTGTGAAATGTGTCTGGGCCTGAGCTAGGGGCTAGGGGCTAGGGGTTTCGGTTTCGGTTTGGGTTTGGGTTTGGGTTTTGGACCTGGGCCTGTGCCTCACACGTGACCAAATGCTTATCCCACCTCCCCAATCCAAAAACCTGCCAAATGCAAAAAGTGACCAAGTCATTAGGTTTCACTGCGCGCTACGCTAATGAACCCGGATATATGTACGTATAGCCGTCCGACATGTAAGAAAATGTACGTACTATGTACATTTGTGCCACGCATTTCGTATCGAACTGGAATCACAATATCGAAAATCGAATTGGAATTGAATTTGAATTTCAATTCAATTGCGTTGCATAAATTTGAATGTGTCTCGATTGAAAGCGTCGTGTTTTTGGTTTTTTTTTTTTCATTTTCATGGTGATCGGGAGAAAAAAGAAAACGTTGAGACAAGAAAATTCTTGGCATTTAATGAGCCACAACAGCAGCAACAAATGCCATAAACGCACTTCAAGGTACATAAAAGAAGCATAACTGAAAACAAATATACAAATAAGTTCCCGACTGTTTTCTACTCACTTCTCATTTTGGAGCGCGGAAGTAGGCGGGGCATGGTTATAATTTGTCAAATCTATTAAGGAGCTCTTTAGTAGCACTCATATTAAATTTCATGACTCTAGCTTTAAAAATTTAGAAAATATACCTTTTTATCCCAATTTCAGGGCGGGTGAAGAAAAAATCTTCAAATCTTCGATGGAGGAACTTTACAAAAACCCAGTATACTCTGTTTTTGTTTGGGAACCGAGTAAGTATACTATATGAATAATGTAAAACAGCAAGAACATTTTTATCGAGCTACGCATTGGAAACTTTTTAACGCCATATGCTACAGTTGAAAATGTCTTGAGTGTGTGAATGTGTGTGTGTGTGTGTGTATGTGAATGTGTGTATGTGAATGTGTGTGGGTGTGGCTGCAACTTGTGGGTGGTTGATATAATGGGTGGCTTTGTAGGGGTAGAGTGGGCTGGTGAAGGACTAAAGGGGCGTTTCGTGGGCGTGACATTTACCTTTGCATTGTACGTCGCAGCTGCTGCAGCTGCTGCTGTTGAAGATGATGCTGTTGAAGTTGATGTTGATGATGATGATTCGAGCCAATTTTCCGGTTTCATATGAATGCTGTTGTGGGCGGCAGAGTCCGCACAATCTTTTACAAGAGTTACAACAAAATTTCAAGAGTGCACTTCAGTTACGACGCGTGGCAGGGCGGGGTGCTGGTGCGGGTGCGATGCGGGCAGCTGTGACAACTTTTCAATTGCACTTGCACTCACTATTGCGCTCTTCTGCTTCTGTTTCTGCTTCTGCTTCTACTTGTTGTTGTTGTTTGCTTATTGTTATCTTGATTTGTACACTGCACACACACGAAACTCGCGAGCAGAACAAGACGCAAAAACTCTTTTATTTTGATTTACCTCTTTTTGTTGTTGCCTACTATTTATACGATTTTGGCACACACGCACACAGCTGCACTTTTTGAGCAGAGCGGCCTCTGGCGGCCAACATATGTTAGTTTTAACGGTGGGCGACTGAAGCTTCAGGTGCAGTTGTTATTGTTGTTGTTGTTCTGGCTGTTGTTGTTGCGCTGGCAAACATATGTTTGGGCAGCCAGGCACGTACGCAACTTTTGAAGAGCAGACAGAGAGAGTGGATGGATAGAGAGAGCGAGCGCCGTGGGTGGATAGAGAGATAGTGCAGGAGCAGGAGTTGGCTATGCAACGGCTGGCAACTATTTTCTAGAATGTTCTTGACTCGATTGAGCGTACGTTTGCCTCCTCTTGCTATTATACGACAATATATCGTGCTACGTATTAAAATATGCAGGCTGGGCTCGTCTGTTATACAGTTTATATATCTTTTTTTGCACAAATTTAATGAATTTAACTGCTGCGTTATCGATATCGATATCTATGCCTCACTGCAACAACAAGTACCTATGTATGTACATACATATACATATGTATATTTCTCACTCTGTGTGTGTGTGTATGTTTGTTGCTTTATTCAATTTTTGTTTTGTGCGGATCCGCTGTGGACTTGTTGGGGTTTCGTGCGCGGTCACTCTCGTTGAACGACTGAATTCAACGGCAATCGTTGGTGGCATGAAACTTGACTACGCGTCGCCAAGCCAACAGCAATTGAGTGGAAACACTGTCGCAGTCGCCGCAGCTACCGCAGCGGCAGCAGCAGCAGCAGCAACAGCACCAACCGCCGCCGCCGCAGCAGCAAAGCTCTCAAAAGCACAAGCGACTCCAAATTGAGTGAAAAAGCACAAACAAAAAGGAACAACAACAAAAAACTTGTCAAGCATTGCTGCGGTTGCTGCTGTTGCTGCTGCTGCTGCTACTGCTGATCCCATTCGAAAGTTTAATTATATTTGCGCCACCGACACTAGTTGCTATGCTGCGTGATTGTTGTTGTTGTTATTTGGATTTTCGAAACCGGCAAGACGCAAACAGCGGCAGCGACGTCGATCAGCAGCAGCAGCAAAGAAGCAACAAATTGTACACGCTCAATTGTTATGCTGCTGCTCTCAGTCTGAGTATGTGTGTAACTGCGCCTTGGTATTGGTGCGTTTTACGATTTGGCTTGGCGGCAATTACGTCAGAAATGCTCACATATACACACATGCACACGCGTGCAGACCGCAAAGCTTTTGCACTAAAAGTTTTCTTGTACGAATTTCGTGCGCCGTTCTTTTTTCAATTCATGCGCGACCCAAACACACACACACTAGCACGCAGCCAGCGTTGACGCTGCGGCCCCCACACTCAACACACACATAAAGCTGCACCGGCGAACAAAAAAGGCAAGCAAAAACAAAAATTAAATTAATTAGAAATAAATATTGTGCACACGCACACACACATAGATATGCACTACATACAAACGTTTGTATATATGTATGTATGTATATACGTTTCTGTCAGTGTGCGTAATTAATGCAATTCACTTTAAAGCGTATCGAAATGGCAGCCACAAAAGCAACAACAACAACCTCAAGTCATCGAAAAAAGCTCACAAAAGCAACTGTAAAAATTGTAATTTAAACATTTCTTGATCTTTCCATTTGTTGATTTTGTTTCATTTTGTCGCCTGCACCAATATTGAAAATATTATTTTTTAAGCATTTGTTCATACAAAACTATATTTATTTCTTTTTTATAAAAATTGCAAATTAAACTTTTAAAAACTTTTCTCGCCTCGAACAATATTGAACTTTTTTTTCAACTATTTTTAATATTATTTTTGTAAATATTGCAAATGAAACTTTTGTTGATTTTTGTGCTTCAATATTTGTTTATTTGTTAGTGTTATTTAGTTTTTATAAATATTGCAAATTACACTTTTGTTGATCTTTTGATTATTTTTATTTTTTTTGTTATTTTTGGCACCGATTGCAATACGCCAACTATTTTCATTTTGCTATTTGTAAAAAATCTCAAATTAAACCTATTGTTGACTGTTTTATTTTTGTCGCCTGTACCAATGTTGAAAATTGTTGCTGTTGTTATTTCTGGCATTGTTTATTTTCGCACCGACTGCAATAAGCTGACTATTTTTATTTGTTTTTCACAAATTCAAAATGTTTTTATATTCCATTTTCCCCCTTCTTCAAAATCTTTTTAATCGCATTGAAAATCCCCCTCCCCCCATCACGTATACGCAGTGTGTACATCTTATTTTCAAGTGCAAAGACGACACACGATTTTATATTCGATTTGGGAGCATTGAAATATTGTCACACTTAAAGAGCATTAAACATATGGTCTAAAATTAAGGGTAGTCCTGTAGTAATAAAGCAAATTTTAGTTTCAATTAATATTTAAAGTCAAATATGGTAAACCTAGCCAAATATGGAGTTTCCCGCAATTATGCCTAACTAACAAGTAAGAACGCTATAGTCGAGTATACTCGACTACAAAACTCCCTGTACCCAGGTCAAAAATTTCCGATCGCATCTTCGTCCACACACATACACCAAGACGCACACACACAAGCGACAGCACAAGCGAGGCATTTTAAGTGGTGGCTCTACTGCTGCTTCCCCCGCGCTGCAGTACTGAGTATTGTTTGTTGAATAACTTCCTTGTTTATTATCTGATCGCCTTGAAATTTTGACAGTAGATTAAGAGTGACTAAAGTATTGCACATGCCAAATCCCAAAGCTATATCTTGAAAATTGTTACTATAACACGGTTTTTATCGATTTGAGGGGGAACGGATATCTGAAATATGAATCAAACTTGATCTGCGTATTGTATACAGGAACCTACATTCCAAATTTGGTGTCTCTAGATCTTGTAGTTGCTGAGATCGACGCGTTCATACGGACAGACGGACAGACAGACGGGCGGACGGACGGACAAACGGACAGACAGACGGGCATGGCCAAATCGAAATCTCTTTTGATACTGATCAAGAATATATATACTTTATAGGGTCGGAGATGTCTCCTTCTGCCTGTTACATACATTTGTACAGATGTAGTACCCCCTTTTACCCATTTTGTGGGTACAGGGAGTAAAAACCCTCGCAAAAACACGCAAATTAGCCAACATAATTAATAGGTAAAACTTTATTTAACTATTTCCCATGGCTATCAGTTAAAAGTTTGGTGACATGCCTCGCCTGACTGTCAGCATTAACAAATTTATTATGCGCTACCTGCTAATTTACCATAATTAAAGCCACATAACTATAGTATATGGTGGTTAAAACTTTAAATGACTATAATCAAAAGTCAAAGTCAATGGCAATGAAATGGTATTGTATAAAATTGTTAACGAATTCTTAACTTCGTTGCCTAAAGATACAAGTTTTGTAATTATTGTGTGTGCGTTCATTAGTTAATTTTTGATTGGTGATTACTGATTACTGCACTGGTTAACTGGGGAGGGAATTCTTTTTGCCAAAGCAGAACATAAAATAGTATCAGATTGGCATTTGATGATATCTTAAGAGTTGGTTTAGTATGAGCACTATAGATAGAAAAGGAATTCACAACATAAATAAATAAGATATCGTAGAAACATTTATAAAGAATAGTTTGATCAATTTCAATTGTAAGGCTGTAAATGTTAGTTATCTACAATTTCTTTCATCATTTATTTAGTCATCAATCAATAATTTAACCAATTCGAATAGAAACGATTTGAAAAAGGGAAAACAATTGATATTTCAAACGCATCCGAAAATGGGAACATCCTTAATTAACTATATATCAGTTAGACTATTGTATATTTCATATAGTAGTAGCTTCTGTTGCTATCAGTAAGCAGCACAAACACGGCAAACAAACAACGACGTAACAAAATGACAAATACAAGCAAACAGGATGCATTTTCATTTATATTTCGTGATGAGGTGGGGGGGAGGAGGTCGCCTATCGGAGTTTCGTTACCCAACGCCCTTGACAACAAGAGTGTCGTGACCGCTTGTTGTTACTATCTTCTATACCCTGTACTTATTGAAAATAGCTTAAAAGTAAGTAAGCAACAGGCAAAAAGTAGGCATTTTAGATGCCATAAAGATTCTTGATGTTCTATATGTATCTCAGATACTATATAACTTAGGGATATTAAATTTAGTATGTAGGTAGGTTAGCAATACATTCAAATAAACTTTATATTTTGGATACATTTCAACTCGAATTACCATCAAAATTTTGTCAATAAAAGCTATTTACAATCACAATTTCAAAGATATGATCTTGAATTTTTGAACACCTAATGCTAAACTAATTCTTGTTTAGCTGTACAAATTTCATGATGATTATAAAACAAATACTAAAATTATTAAGGAAAGTACTTTCTATTAAGTTTTTTGACTGTCTTGAAGCTGCCTTGTTTTGAATACAGGATATATTTTAGTCAAGCATACTGGACTCAAGCATTATTACTGTATTTTTTCACGCTAATTGCAATTAGGCCGCCTGAAAAGAAAAAGCAAGAGAAATGCTAATCGAAATAGAAACAGAAACAGAAATAGAGACCGAAGTGCAACAAGGCAAACAAACATAACTTGAGACCCGAGACGAGGAGGGAGAGTGAGAGGTAGAGGGGGGCTGGGAAAAGAGACAGAAATAGAGGGACATTTGTTGTGTTTGTATAAATAGTCATGGCTTAAAAGCCAAACAAACGCAGATTCCTTTGTTTCAGGTGTTGGGTGCATGTGACTGGGGCGTCAACTAAATATTATAAATTGCGTTCTAAACTAAAACTGGAGCTTTAAGAACAAATACATATAGATATATGTATTGTATGTATGTGTAGAAGAAGTCAACAACAAACAAGAAAGAACATTTATGGACGGGTCGAACGAAGTTTAAATACCCTTTCCTTTATAAGGCATAGTAAAGCTAGCTGTTGTTGAATTTGTTGAAGATATTGGAAAAACAAAAGATTTTCAGATTTTTTTGTGAGTTCTGTTAGGATATCTTAAAAGAACAATTAATAGCCCATTTGAAACCATTTTTTAGTTACAGGAAATAAAAAGGTTGTTCATTTAGCTCATTTTCTAAGCTGTCTATAACTGTTCCTAAGATATAGTGCTACTATTTTTATCAAATTTGTTTAACTTAACCTAAAATACGTAAGGAAACAAATAAATTTTCAAAAGACTGTTCTAATGTCAACTAGAAGATATATAGTAATCTGATGTTTCTTCCGACATATCTTCTACCTAGAGCAAAAAGAAGCATCTGTGCCAAATCTCATTGAAATGTGATACCTACAAAACTGAGAGACTATATAAACTCAGTTATTCAAGAATATATATAGGCTGTATAAGGATTCAAAATGCATCCTTCAGTGGCTGACAAATGCATTATACTCTACTCTGCTAGGGTATAAAAAGCAACTGGCCAGAGAATTGTCTGTCCGTCCGTTTGACTTGTCTGAGTTGTTGTCTGCGTGTTTGCGCAGAAAAAAGACCTTGCTTTCGATTTTCAAAAACGCACACACACCACACACACACTCACACACACACACACTCGCATAGCGCAAAACAAGAAACGTTTAAATTGCTATTTTATGCACTGAAATCTGACTATGGAATACCAACAACCAAAATTGCAAATAAAAATTAATATTAACAAAAAAAAAAGAATTTAAAAACAATAACAACAACAATATTAAGCACTTTTTGATAGATACAAAGCAAAGTCATTTATAAATTGTATCAACGCTTTTGCGCCAGTGACGCCCCGCTCCACACACACACACACACCGCTCCCCCGCCACTCTAAGCGATCCCCATCGTCACGCCTCTGCCGTCCTCCCTCTCGCGCGCTCTCTCACTCTCTTTGAGTCAGTCCAAGTCCAAGCCCAATTCAAGTCAAAAAGCACTACAACAAGCGACTGCAGCGTCTCGATAGCAGCACGCTTGACTGCGCTGACGTCGACGTTGACGTCAACGTCGGCAGCGAACGTCAGCATCGACAGCAGTCGACGTCGTCGTCAGTTGTTGTTAGTAGAACTTGTTGGCCAAAATGTTTTAGATATTTATACCCTGTAAAACTAATGTCTGCCCAAGGTATGCCACAACTAGAGCTGGCATTATTTATAGCAATCGATAGTTATCGATAACAAATTTGTAGAAATATTTAAGATTAAATGCAAAATATAAAAATTCAGCGCTGACTAAAGATGCGCCAAATCTATCGATATTTCAAAGTCAATCGATTATCGCCTCCACATATATCGAACTGATCTAGTAAAGCCTTTGATATAAGGCAGATTTCCACTGCATTAGAATTCCATGATATACATAGTACATGAAAGTATTTATATTATCGATAATCGATTATAACGATATTCTTGCTTTAAAAAATTATGCGACAAGTGTCTCTCTCTCAATTTTCTAGATAATTCATTGTCGAAAACAAATAATATTTATTTTTTGGAATTTATTTAATAATAAGCTCAACTTTTCATTCTTCTTATAAATATTATGTCTTCTGACCCTTTCTCCGGGTTTGTACATACATTTGGACATTATTACAAACTATATAAGAATTTTTTTGTATTTTATACAAATTGCAGGGTATGTGGCAGTTGAGCATTGTGCTTCTCGCTGTGCTTCGCATTTGTTTAATTTAACTTATTGACTTGGTTAAATTGTTGCGTTGCTTGGAGTTGCTCTTGGTCTGCCCTGTTCGGCCTATGCCAGGTTAAAAAGACACCTTTCAAGACTGGTTTAGTTATTGCCTGCACACACACACACACATACGCACACACACACAATACACACACTCACACACACTGTGTCTTTGACTGGCTTCTTGTTACAGCTCATTTGATACAGACTTCTAAAAGGCACCAACTAAACACAACAACTAATTCTTAAATGCAGCGTGTGTACATGTGTGTGTGTGTGTGTGTGTGTGTGTGTGTGTGTGCCTAGTTGGGTGTTGGCTGTCAACTGTTGTTGTTGTTATTGTTGTTGTTGTGGTTACAATTACCAACAACTTAGAAGAATGTCGTTTATTGCTGACTGAATGCAAAGTGAATTGTTGAAATGCTTCAAGTTGCTAAGCGACTCAGTGTCTTAAAAAGGGAGTGTATTTCGAGCTTTTGGGGAGTGGTACATCCATAAAACACCTTAGAAGAAAGCTTACAGTGAGATCCCAAGTCGGTTTTAGCCAAGAATCCAATGCCACAAATGCCCGCAGCTGCCAAACAGTCGCCTCGCTCATTGTTCGGGCTTTAAGAGTTATGTAACACACACGAGAGATAATTATATTGGCTTTATGCAAGAATTTCAATTGCAAAAAGTGAAAGTCAACAACACACACACACTCAGACGCACACACACACTCAGGCACACACAGTCTCTTATAAATTACGTATACGCAGTCGTGTATTGCTCGCTTGATGTCTGCGATGTCTTTTGGGGGCGATGCTTTGGCCTCTGATAAGGTGCATCCTGAATTCCACGCACGTTGTTGCCACACAAATTTACGATCCAAGAACAAAAGGCCACAAACGTGATACACAACGAAACGAACACAACAACAACAACAACAGAAACAGAAACGACCTTAATTCTGTGGCAGCAGCAGCTACAACATCGTCAAGAAACGACTCCAAGGGCAGCTACAATGCTGCATGCACTCCACTTATAACTATATACACATAAACATATGAACTTATATACATAAATACTGCACTAAGTATGTATAACTCTTGCTACACTCGAAGAATTCATAATATAAAAGGAAGTTCTGAAAGTTCATCCAAATGAAATTGATAAATAAATATAATAACTAAATATCTTTGAGAGATTAGAGAAGATAAGCCGATTGAAGTAATTTATAAGGAAATATATACATCTTAGAGCTGCAATACAATCCAATTCAATTCGGCAAAAGAACATATCTATAACCAATTCTTATACACCTCAAATTGAGGAAATAGAATCAGAAACGTCTATATTAAGGTCTGTACTAAGTTTCAGAGAAACAGACACGAGGGATGAAGAAATACCTAAATCAAAACAATCCAATTCAATTCGGCAAAAGAATATATCTATAACCAATTCTTATACACCTCAAATTGAGGAAATATAATCAGAAAAGTCTATATTAAGGTCTGTACTAAGTTTCAGGGAAACAGACACGAGGGATGAAGAAATACCTAAATATATGTATATATGTTTTCGTTTTTGAAAAATAGCATGTAGTATTTTAGTATAAGAGGTCATCATCTGAAAGCAACATAAATCACAATTAGGACAGAAACATTGACATTGACATAATAAATAGGAAGAGATACAAAAAATGTCCGAAAAACAGGGGGAAATCTTGGAAAGGAGCGGAAGAAAGAAGGGTGGCATGTAAGGAAAAATGTATTGTGATGTTTATTCCAGATGTGGCTATTAAAATTAGAAATATATGTTCAATCTTAATCCCACAGCAGGAGAGTTAGCTGCCATACTGAAATATAGGGTCAAAATTTGGTCTTCTATTTGAACTGTAGAATTTCTGCGAGTGTAGGAATACGCTCACTTTGCAGGCGCATTAGAATGTAACTGGTTGCAGCTGTGTCTGCTGGAGTTGCCGTCTGAATTGTGTCCTAACACTTGGCGCAACGCCTCCGTGGCATGCAGCCTCCGTTAGGCGGCGTTAACGAGCTCGTGCGGCTGCCACAACGCACAAGAATTGCCATGAACCAATTTGATAATACACACAACAAAACATACACACACACACACACGCACAACAATTATTTGCTGCCGTTTTTTGAGGCTCGACAAAAAATAAATTGAAAGTTGCCGTCAACGTTTTGTGGCGTATTTCAAAACTTGGCGATGCGTGAACACAGCCAGCACAAAAAAAGGACGGCAACTGATGCCCCAGACTCCATCCTAAGCACCCACGCAACCTGCCCTCCCAACCCCCAAGCAAAATTCACGTGAAATTGATGTCCTGTGGCGTTGCTGGCGTCAAAGCGCGACAGTTAAAGATCCCAAAACAATGGGGCAGGAAAAAATAGGATGAAATGCTGCAAGTGCTCGAATAGCATATACCCTAGGCTAATATATACTCAAAAGTAATTATTACTCATTTTATAAATGTATAATATCATTGTATAATATTTATATATATTTAATTTTTAAATAAAAAATTTAACAGGCTCGACGTCAACAATTCAGGGTGAATATAGAAAGGTAGATATGAAAAGTATTGGCTGGTCATATAGCGCTATTTCGGATGCTGCCAAGCATCCTCATCAGTGACCTTATTGTTAGAAATTTTTGTCCAAACTTGTCCGTATATGAGTAGTAGTCGGCTAGATTCGAACCCGAGTGCTCCCGTCTGTAAGGCGGATGCCTTAACCTCTGACCCACTTGCTGTCCGATCCCGGCTTGAACTAATTACTGTCATCAACAGGTCCATTTGAAATTCTAAGTCCGCACCAAAGCTTAATCCCTTTATCTCAGTTTCTAACCCTTACAGTTCTATTTATTATTATTAGAACCACTTGTATTGAACTTTTTATCACTTTTGTAAAAGCTTCGCTTTTTTATCCAAGTGTAAGTGCAGATTAATTTTTATTAATTGTGGGCTGTGGATTGATCATATCCCAAATTTGAAGTAAACATCAACTGTATAGAATATGGAAGAACCCAGGTACCAAATTTAGTAGCTCTAGCTATTATAGACTCTGAGTTCCAGCAGACAGCATATGGCGCTTCCCCTACAGAGTATATAAGGGAAAGCAATGCGTCAGCTGAAAAATCATGGCAACAATTTCCTGTCTGCATTTTGCGTGGGCTTCCAATTGCAAAAGAGAGCAAGAAAATTGTTTGCAAATTGTTGATAAGCATTTAATGTTTATCAGCATGAAACACACACAACCCACACACAAGAACACACACAAGCACACACAGACACACACTTGACTTAACTTGATTGAGAGTCCCCCCTTATTGCCAGTCTATTTGCAAATTGGCATCTAAAAATAGAATAACTCGCCTGCATTCTAGCACTTTTTATGGCGTGGGCAGCTCAACGTTTTGGCCAAAGAGAAATGCGCCAAAACGAGAGCAAAAATAGAAAGAAAAAGGAAAGTAAACCATTTTTGTTTTTGGTCAAAAAGAACGAATATTAAATGCACTTTCGAAGCGATACAAAATATCATCTATGTCGGTAGGTCACCATTATATACATATGTAACAAATACTTACAAATACTTATCACATAACTCACTCAACTGAAACAATCAATTTTATTGTGTAATTATGATAAATAAGCAAATTCAAATGCAATAATTACAGGCCAGACCATATATAAGACTTGACTACAAGTTTTTTCTTGCTTTTCCAGCTAAACACACATAATTTCCAGGTCGCTTACATTGTAACAAAACTAACGAAACAAACAAAGAAATTTGCATATATCATTTACATTATTTTAGATTTGCATTTTGGTTTCAAATGATTCAAATTCCCAAATCTCTAGCCTAATGTTATGCACGAGTAGTAAAATAAACCTGATTTCCAGTATTGTATACTGGTTCGTAAACAAAAGATCGTACATCCAGTTAAATCAATTTCGTTGCCTAAAAACGCAACCAAACGAAATAATTAAAAGAAAGAAAAAAACAAATCTAGACAACTTAAAATTATAATTTTGTGAGCTTATGTCTGGACTATTATTAGACAATGAAATTAGAATAAATATTCGAAATCAAGTTGGACTTAAAGCGACAAATAATCTTTACGATCTAATTATCTGAAGTTTAGTTTTTAACAACAATTGCTTAAACTCACTTAACTTTGTCAAAACTTATCCGATTTTGGTGAGTGAAGACTTTTCTTTCCTAGATTGATTTGGCATTCAAATATTATTAAATTTAAAAGAAATAAATTTTTTTGATTTTGTGCCCTACTCCTCCTTACATTTGGGTACAGAAACTGTCCGAAAAAATTAAAAATTTTTTTGTAAGCGGTTGGCAGCTGCCAAAAAATATTTTTATTTTTTTATTTTTATAGTTTTCTTTTTTTTTTTTTTTGTCAAAAGTCATGCCAAAATTGCCAAAATTTTGGACTCTGTTCCTTCTAGATTTCAAATTCCCTTAACTCTAGCAAAACTAAACCAATTTCCATGTTGAGTGTTTTTGTTCATGGATATTCATCTAGATTGATTCACATTTTCTTTTCTGAAAGTAAAATGATTTGAGTTTATTCGGTTGCTGAAAGGGCGAAGACCAACAAGTGAATAGTGAATGAGTGTGGCACGTGAACACAAAAAGGGTAGGAAAAGTGGCACTCAGCTCATTAAGCCGCACAGCTCAAGGCACAGATCCTTGATGCTGACGTTGATGACGCCAGCCAGGCAGCCAAGAGAGCTCGGAAAAGCTCCAATGACGCTCGCTGTAATGAAAAATCGATGTGCTGGCTACCTCACCGTTTCCACGTTTCCATCCTCAAGCAGCGCGGCTCAGTGGAGCGAGCTCGATTGACTGCCACAGCAACAGTGGCAGTAGTGGCAGCTGTGGCAGCAGTGGCAGCCACCGCAGGGCAAGTGGCAACCAATGGGATAACCAACGGGCAGCCGACAGGCGCCCACGCTCAGTCGCCGTAGCAGACGTTGGGACTGTTTTGTGGTTAGGATATGTGTAGCATTGAGTTGAAGTGTGAGTTGTACGTACATATGTGGCATGTGGCAAGTGGCGCCTGAGGCCTGAATTGGGGCGTGGCTAGTTGGTAGGTGGCCACCGTGCTGGCGCCCCTGGCTTCCTCGTGGGCGTGCGCATGGGACGTAAACATAGCATTCAATTAAGCGTAATTTAAGTTAAACTATTGAATGTTACGTAAGCACGAAACAATATAATCAAAGGAAGGGGTAGAAGGTAGGGGTGCCGGGTAAGGGATTGTAATTGGAAATACAGTAAACAAACGAGACAACAGTTGCCATGGCTTTCACCAAAGGGCGCATTTCATATCAAAGTCGTATCTTATCTGGCACACGTTAGTGATTTGACAGTTACTATATACATACGTATTAAACGTACAGGATTACGTTACCCACACACATATTTTGGGAGCCTGTGGTTGTGTGGGTGTGCGAACGCCGACCCAAAAAGGTGCTTAGGAAAATTACGCGTGCCTGACGTCATTGTGAATGAATCGCAAAGCTTTCACAAGCCGCAAACTGCGTCATTCATTCATCCTAAAGTTCCAATTGTGGTAGGTTTGCTTATGCGCAGCGCGGGGGTCGGGTTGGGAGGGCCTGTGCGCGCTGGCCTGCATTTCATTCATAAAAATTTCGTGAGAGCGAGAGAGCTCGCAATGTAAAATAGAGAGAGACAGAGTGAGCGAGTGAGTGGTTGGGCCAAAAGCCGAGTCCTTTATTGACCTTTGTCACTGCGCACGCCTTGAGCGTGTGTGGCTGCAGCTGATTTGAGTGAAAGCTCAAAGCTTAGCTGCGCAGCGCACGCACTAAGAGAGAAAGAGAGAGCGCTAAGGAGCGAGACAGTTGATGAGAGCACCATTTTGTGCGTGTGTGGGTGTTGTGTGTGTGCAGCGAAGTTGCAATGCAGACAGCGGCCAAATGACCTTTAAGGTAAGCAAATTGGACACAGGTGCTAAGCAGTGCTGCAAAATTAGTGCTGCCTATCGATAGTTTCGGTTAAACCATCGATAACATATCGATAGAACTTTGTTAAATATGACAAACCTGGTCTTCAATCAATTTATTTATACCAGAAAACCAATGGTGTTTTCTATATAAATATGATTTCAAACAATAATAAGCTTTTCATCAATTCAATTTCTGGTGGTTTCTAGAGTAATAAGGGATATGTGAGATCAATCAATACAGGCGGCATATAAAAGAGAAAACAATCGATACTATCGACAGGGGCATCGATTGTCTTGCAGCTCCAGTCTTTAGTCTTGGCCAGACCATCTGGCCCGAACTTCAATCTTTTAATATCGTTGCATGGTAATCAGCTTATAAACCTTGCAATTTACGAGCTGGGCTAACGACGAACCACAGAATCGCAGAGACATCAATTGAAATTGAAACTGAAACTGAGACTGTGACTGTGGCCGAGACTGTGTCTGAGGCTGAAACTGAGACTCTGGCTTATATCGAGTTGACAAGAGGAGCTGCTGAAGCAGAAGCTGAAGCAGCTCGCATTTGATTTCAAGGTTGACTCGAAATGTCAAAATTGCAGATGCGACGACGCAGCGTTGCCAATGCGAATCAAGTTTGCACCTTGGTTGAAAACGAGACATAACAAAACAAAACCAAATGAAACGAGTTCCCAAAGAGCATTAGAACAGACAAACATACTTACTATAATGTTAATTTAATGACAATCATCATCATCACGATGATGACGCTGATGATGCGCAAGCAGCAGGCATTCCAAACCTTTCCGATACATGGGAGACTGACTGACAAACCCGTATTATAATTTATTGTGTAATGACTGCAATGACTATCAACAAAAAAAAAAAAAAAAGCAACTCAAGCGACAATATGAGGCAAGAATTCATACAAGACAACAAAAGCTTGACTTGAAAATACCCGCACTCATTTGTTGAAAATCATAACACGTTATTTGGGGTATTCACGGTCATTGGGTTAACGGGTTAACTGTTTAAAGATCAATGAGATAATTATTATTCAAAAGCGAAATGCTTGTGCTTAAGCAAATATCGACACAGACCTTCGCTCTTAGGGTATTTGGCTCACATTTCAATTTCTAATCAGTTAATCCGTTAATCGAGTTGTCGTGAATACCCCAATAGTTATAAAGTTGTGTAAGCTCGAGAATCAAATCAAAATCTATCAACTTTCAACTTCATTTCAGACAATCTATTACATATGTGATCACACACCGCGCATACCCGACGTCCAAGCTATGCCTGCGGGGTATAACGAGACAAGTGTGCTCGGCGGCGGCTCAAATGCAATAAGTAAAGCATGCAAATAAACACAAAAAAAGCAAACGCAAAATGACAACGACGACGACGACGAAATACATAAATACAAATACAATGTACCGTTGCTTTTCAAAGCAGCAGACCCCACCAAAAAGAACACAAAACAAACAACCATAAAGTATTACTTTCAAATAAAACAAAAGCAATTGTTAAGCGCCCACAAAACACTTGAGAGCTTGAAGATTTAAAGCTTTAACAGAGCTTGGAAGCTGCCCAATGTCTGCACTTTCCCAAAGTGTGTTAGCGCGTGTTAGAGCTGGCAAACAATCGATGGCACTATCGATTGTTGTATAGTATATACAGAAACTATCGAGGCTATTTAATGTTAGAAAGCGGATGAGAGCTTGAAGATTGAAAGCTTTCACAGAGCTTGGAAGCTGCACAATGTCTGCACTTTCCCAAAGGATGTTAGTGTGTGTTAGAGCTGGCATACAATCGATGGCACTATCGATTGTTTTATATATAGAGAAACTATCGAGGTTTTTCAATATCAGAAAGGGGATTTACCCTAGTTAATGACAATATATCGAGATCAGCAATAGTTTCAGATTCGGACTATCGAATGACAGCACAATCGAGGTTTTTATGCAGCTCTAAGTAAACTTTGGGCCCAGGGCTGGTCCACTTAGGCTTATGCAAATTCTCTATGGGGCCTGCACAAGTCACAAGCTTTTGACTTTTGTTAGGGCTGTGCAGGGAGTTAAGTAGGGAGGAGTAGGAGTAGCTGCCCATGCGCTGCGCTCGTGGTCCACAAAGCATTCGAACGGCATAAAATGCGGCTCAGTGTGCCAGTCAGTCAGTCAGTCAGTCAGTCAGTCAGTGAGTTGAACTAGTCGTCAGTCAGCTTTGGTAGTGGTTCTATGCACCACTCGTTGCTGCTGGCTGGCTTGAAAAGTGAATGTCCACCAAAAGTCCTTGAAACCTGAAACCGATCTTTCCAGTTTACGAGCTAAGTGCAGTCGACTGCCGCTGCCGTTGCTGCTGCTGCTACTGCTGCAACTTGCCAGACAACGAACTCAAAACTTGGACTTGCTGCCAAGATGCTGTTGCTGTTGCTGTAGCTGTTTCTGTTTCTGTTGCTGGTCAGACCAACCCCAAGCAATCTAATCCAATAGAACTCAGTTCAAGACTACTGTAATCCTTTAGCAAGCACCTGAACAAATTGCAAGTGCTACACAGCAAGAAATTAAAGGAAGGAAGAAAGGAAAAGGTATTTCGCACATAACGAAAGCAATCTTGGAATAATAAACACAACCTAATCTTAGCTGAAAACAATACTATTCAAGTACCAAATTTCATAAGGATATAAGAAGCCTTACATTATTTATCAATGATACAGTTTTGATCACTGGTGAATGAATGGTGAATTTTTGGATCACGTGACTTTCCATCTCATATATTGAACTTAATTCTATCTATTAAGAATGGCAAACTATCAAAAAAAAACAAGATCAAATCAGAAGATTGATGTGGTAATAAAAGACTTTGAAAAAAGTTAAGCAAAATCAGAATCTGGAAACAATAAGGTCAGTATCTTATGGAAAACTTATCAAGTAACAATGATCAAAATCTCATTTCGAAATCATATTCAGCTGTGTTTCTTTTGGCTCAGTGTAGGCAGCTACTTGTCAAGAATTTGGGTTGATTTTGGGTGCGGTTCTCGCTGGAGAGCATAAAGTATAGACTGAATTATAAGTACAATATATAGATTATAATATTGACAAGGCATATATATGTATGTACATCCTTCTCAATCTGTCAACACAATGTTGGTAACCGGATCTCAATGCGAAGAACGCCCCATGATAAATCGATTTAAGCGTAAGCATATTGCACAATGGATCGTCAGAGCTGAAGGAGAAATACTCGCAAGTACGTCACACGTAGAACCTGACCATAAACCAACGTAATGCGATTACAAAACACCCAAAGCAAAGCGAAACAATTAAGCAGCAGCACACACACCGAGAGAGAGAAACCGAACAAGTCTGCATAGAGTTTTTGTATCTGTAAAACACAGTTTTGTATCTGTATCTGTGTTCATTTAACGAGCGTTACAGATAAATCAAAGCGCCAACGTTTTTTTGACCAAAAACCGAAAGCTGGGGCGCAGTCCGCTGTCCGCTGTCCGCTGTCCGCTGTCCGCTGTACGCAGTCCGCTGCTCGCAGCCACCTGCATTGGATTGACATTGAAGCTGTTTGATTATTGGATTGTATTGTTGTTGTTGTTGTTGTCTCTTTTTTTCTATATTTTATTTTTTATTTGTATACATTTTGTTGTACTCTTTTTAAGACCAAACCTACAAGTGTCTTGTTGTGGCCTGCCTTTCATTTCTTGCAATTGGCGTTTTAATTTGCCCGCTCGACTTAGGCTAAGTCAACTGCATACCTGAATATGCAGGCAAATTTAATCAGCTTATTCAACAACTAAGTGCACCAAGTTTTATTAATCAAATCATTTCAATGCAATTGATAATATCATATGCTATTTAAGATAAATGCAAAACTTATATCTTACTTTGAGTAATTACAAGCATTCAGTAGGGGTTAGAATGGATTAAGGTGAAAAGTCAAAAGCTTCTAAAGAGTTGTGCTTTTAAGCTACACTCCAATGAGCTTACTGGGCCAAGAGCACACACCCTGATGAAAGTACAGATTAATGAGAGGGAAATGAGCTTGCACTCTCACTCTCAACAACTTAAGATTTAATTAAAGATTCAAGACACCAAAAAGACCGCCGGATGTGCTATAAAAAGACTAAAGAATGGTCTCATTCAGCAGAACTAATCGCTGACTGATCTCCGCTTTGTCTTTTCTGAGCGATTTATAAAAGCAGCTTAGCTTGCTTTGTTGACAGATATTTATATAAAGCTGAAGAAGAACAATCAAAAGATATTGAAGAATACGTTTTCTTTACTGATCGTGCTGTGTTTGAAGTAGACGCCGATGGTACTAGTACCGGTTTGGATTGATTTCAGGGGTTCCTCTGGATATTATTATAAAACTCTTATACCACAGAACACTGCTTGGTTCAGATCTACAGAGTTAAGAAGCCACACAGCACTTTATATCTAGGAAGAATTGAAAAACCACAAGGAATTTTGCTCAATATCGAAAAGGAAAGAGACTTGAAAAAAATGTTAATTATTTAAAGACATTTTACTGTAATAAAGTTCGCCGACTTGATAATATATATCCTTATATCTTTATATCTAGGAAGAATTGAAAAAGGCACAAGAAATTTATCTCGGAATCGAAAAAGACCTTGAAAACAAATGTTAAATATTTAAAAAACATTTTACTGTAATAAAGTTCGCCGACTTGATGATTTATGCTTGATTTGCAATCAGTACGCAATTAGTTCCACTGTCATATCATTTTATTTTAATGGAATTACTGCCAAAAGCTCGAATCCTATCCGAACTATCAATCAATCCATTATTATAATTACATTACTTTAAGTATTACAAGTTATTTGCTTGGTTCCCTTAAAGAGCTGCTAAAACTAAACCCAAATAAACTAGGGTTAACAGGTGGCAGTCATGTCTTAGGTATTTACCTTTCAAAAAAAATATATAATAAAATAATAAAAATAAATAATAAAAAAAATATCGTTATAAAAACCAATTAGAAGCCTGAAATTCCAAGCTGCAAGGCACTTACTCGTAAATACCCGCAATAAAGTAAACCTTAATTGCTTGACGCCGCTTTGGCAAAATCAAAACAAAACATAGAAGAAAAAAAAAATTGGTATAAGGTCTTTTAAAGACGCATACCAAGCCACCACCATAGCGAACCACTTGGTGTTGTAACCCATCAAAAAATAACTCTATAAAGCTTGTGTAAATATTGCGTGTTTGGTGCTTTTTGCGCATTAGGCCACATTAGTTAAAGAAAACGCTTGAAAAAATGCCGCAAGGCAAACGAAAATATAAACAATAAATTAATAACAAACATGGACTCAAATATGTGCTGTATATATATATATATATAGATATACGTGCCAGATTATGTACCTATAACTACTTTGTGTGATTATTGTTGAGGCGACGCTAACAAGTTCCGAGAAATGATCCAGTAGATTGCAAAACACACATAAATACAAGAAAGAACAGCTATCTGTGGCATGCCGGAGGTATGTATATACCCTATACACGAAACTATATATAGTCATCAGATTAGGAAACTATATATTGCTAAGTTTATATTTGTATAAATAATACAAATTAAAACAAAGAAGTTCTTGGTACAAAAATGCATTATTCAACCGATTGTTGCTATGGCATGTATATATATATGTATATATAGATATATAGTTAGATATTGTAGTCTGACTATAATCAAATTTAGTTCACATCTAAAAAAACAGTTTAGAAAACGTAGTTGAAATATATGTAAGAATAGTAAAGTTTTTCATCCGATTATTCATCCTTACATCCGATTATTCCTATGGCAGCTATAAAAGAGTCGGATATTGAAAATATCTCCTTCAATGCGTTGCACATTTTGTGACAAACTTATAATACCCTCTGCAAGGGTATATAATAATACTGACACTTATTGCAGCATACTCAGGTGTATATACGAAACGACCTTGCCAAAAGCAATCTTCCGAACTCTTTCAGCTCTTCCAACTATTCATGGCAAAGCAGTCGCAATAAAAGAACTAGCGGCGCTTAATGCGCAAGCGTAACTGAAAAATTGCCAAAAAAAATAATAATAATAACAATAATAATAAAATGAAGCAAGAAAGAACGGCTATATATATACCCTTCTTGTTATATAAAAACTCAATTTTCATCCGATTGTTCCTTTGCTCAAACATTTTATTATGGAATATAAATGAAAATATAATGCCAAGTCAATCTAGAGTACAAAACATGATCAAAAAGACATTCCATTTGTAATTTGGTTAACTTTTGACTGAGCTAGAGTACAAAACATGTTCAAAAAAATCTCCTTAAATGCGTTACAGATATTGTGAATAAATTATAATACCCTCTGCAAGGGTATAAGAAACCAAACTTTATTTGGTGTTTTTTGTCGGTTGGTTTCTTTTTTCTCACATACTTGTAGAGGTTTTTCAATAGAAGACAACAATAGCGGAACTAGCCAAATGTTTTTGGAGTAAATGCGCCATTCATAAGTGGATGCCACACATGAATACCTATAGATACATGCTTATGGGTACGTATAGATGCATAGATATATAGATACACAGATACTAAACTGCGAATATTTCAATCCTTCACATCCGCATTCTACGTGGCGCTCTAAATAGCTAAACAAAACAGAATAGATGATAATAATATAAAAAAAAACTCTTGATTAATAGTTTGTTGGGCCAAGAGCTGAAGTTTTATTTCAATGTTAATTGAAACTTTGGATCGTATTAGCACGTGATTTCCCCCCTCAAAGATGACTCAGTTAGTTCGAATCGCCCTGACGTTTACTTGAATAAGATTTCAAGCGTTGGAAGCAATTAAAGCAGCAGCGTAATTATAATGAGATTCGATGAAATTGAGTTTAAATTGAAATTGAAAATTGCAAAACTGACAACTGACTTGTGTATCTGTCAGTTTCTAAATGCTGCTATGGGCAACATGTTATTAAGTAGTATAGTAACTCTTCAAAATAAAACGCTGACTATTAACAATTATCAGCTAACTCTACGTAGACAAGCACACTTTTAAAACAGTTAAGTATTTTTATTGTGTTGAAATAGTGTCAATAAAACAACTATGAGCTATTTATAAAAGTGTTCCCAACTGTGTTTGCATGTATGTGTTAGCTGTGTATTAGTATTAGTGCGCTTTTAGCTTAAAAGCTTTACTTGCTCTCTATTTTACGCCTACGCTGTGCCCTGAGCTTTTGAAAGCTAGCGTCCGTGTGCACTGTGTGTGTAGAGAGAAGCCCTGGAAATAGCTGATTTTAAGGGGTTATCAAATGGAAAACTAAGTTAAAATTTCAATAGAATCATACTATGTGCTAAGAAAATATCTTATTTCGTAGCAGCAAGAAGCTAAACTTTCTACAAAAATATGCAAGTTAAATGTCAAGATATCATTATGGCAATGATAACAATCTGTACAAAGACCAGTTTGATTACGACTAATTATTATATTTATAAGAATTTAATGCTAATCAGTTTCATATCTATATACAATTATGGGATTAGACAGTACAGAGTCCCTATACAGGTTACGGTCTGGAGCACACAACTGTACTTACAATTGATACGATCGACTGGCCCAGTTCGTCTCGTAAATAATAAAAATTATTTGGTCACATTTGCCATGTCATAATGGTTTTTTGAATTGCCATCAATTAATTTTAAATATAGTGTTTACGAATTTGGTGCGACTGCTTTTCTGCAAGTCACAAAAACAAGCTAAAAATACAATAATATCCACACACACACACATACATACAGGTATTATTGTTGAAATATTCGATTTAACCTTTAATTTTTGAAGTTTCTGTTTTTATTCGCTGTTCGCAGCCACAGAGACAAAAACACCAACTAGAAATAGAAACTGAAAATTTCATAATTAGCGGAAGTAACTTGTTTCACGCACAGACAACCCCACCACACAGCCCCCACACCAAAAGACGGGCAAAGACACACAAATATTCGGCATTTTTTGGTCGTTTTCAAACAATAATAGATAAAGAACTTTATCAGGAACGTTGTTGACTATTAGACGCAATTTGGCACCACTTTTGGCATTTGCTTCTTGGAAATTCGGTTAACAAATTACAATTGGAAGTTTCTTGTGGTAATTGTGCTATCAGCGAAAACTTCACAATTAGTTGGACACAAACAACAACAACAGCAGCAGTCCAACTGTCAGCACTTAAGACCTGATAAGCCCTTTCACTGATAAGCAGCCACAAAACCAAACCTCTGGCTAAAAGTAAAACCAATCAAAAGTGTACTGCAGCTGAAAGGAAGAGCCCTTGACATGTGCTCCGATAAGTTGCAACCGAGTGTGGAAATTCCAATTCAATAAACCTGCCCCGGACTTGGCTGAAGGCAGACGAGCTAATGGTTTGGATGCCAATGATACTGGCTTAAAGCATATATCAAATTGCAGCTAGTAGATCAAGCTTCAGCTTCATTATAAGCTGCAAGCTTGCTCAAAGCTTTGGTGTGATTTTGAAGCTGTTTTCTTTGCAAGACATTTTGAATTGTAGCCAGTTGGTCGAAGTTTGCATAATTGTACAGTCCAAAGCTTTTGTAAGCTCCTTAAGCGTAAGATCTCAAATTGTTGTCAGTTAGCTAAGCTTTAGCTTAATTGTAAGCTTGTTTCTACTACAAAAAGATTAATTGATTGCACTAACTTACATTTGTAAGTGCTTCAAGTTGTAATATGCTCTTGAAAGCTTTTCCTGTTTCCTGTTTCTAAGATAGCAGCAATTTAATCGAGCTTTCAGCTTAATTTTATGCAGTAAGCTGTTGACAATGCAACATAACTCAAATTGCTTTCAGAATAATTGATTGCATTAAAATCATTTAGGTTTCATTTAGGCTTTAATGTGCTTTTAAAGTTCCTTCCACTGCCAAAAAGATGCCAAATGATAGCCAGTTAGTTGGATTAATTGTATGCAGTCAATAAAAGAAAATACAATACAATACTCAAGCTCTTTGCTCGTGCCAAAAGCTCACTTATTCACTGCTTTGAAGCACTGCTTGTTGACACTGCTTGACGTGGTAGATATTTAAGCCGCTTCAAGTGGCACTTGTGGCTAGTGTCATTGAAGCTAGTGCCATTCAGCTGCCGCACAGCGCTGGTTGTTTGGCTTAAATGTCAGCTAAGCCGGCTAAAACACGGCAGCCGTGCATAAAATGTTAAATGTCTTTTAAATACCAATCGCAGCGCCTCTTTTGGGGCTCGTGTTAGAGAAGCGCCAGACAAATCTTCGATTTTGAAAGTTTATGCATAATTATTAATCGTTTTATAGCAGCTAAGTACTATAATATGTAAAAAAAAAAAAAAACAAAAAAAAACAAAAACAACAAAACACATTTTATACAATTTACCAATTTGCTATCAAAAATAAAAATATAAAATACATAACACGGCCTTCTCGCCTCTGCTTTATGGCAACTTGCAACAGCGGCAACTACTTACAACAACAACAACAACAACAACAACAACAACAAGACGATTGCAAGTCGAACTCAGATTAGGCGAAAAAATTTGAAAGGTGCACACACGAATGCATTGCAAGCATTTTGAACAAAGAACTACAACAACTCAGTACTACTACGTCCGTCTCTCTGTCTCTCCTGGTCTGTCTGTCTTTTGGTTTATACGCCAACAAACTTAGGCAAACAACATCAGCAACAACAACAACAACATTAGCAACATTGTATGTGGCATAGCTTGCATATATTTGCAGGTATGTGATTAAATTGAGTGCTTAACTTGATCTTTACATCCTTATGATGAGTATTTTAGGTGAAGAATTTAACGGTAAGACAACCAATCGATATACATAGTATCGATAGTCATATTAAGGGTATTCCCTGGAAAGCTTTATCTGTTCATAGGTGATGAGTATTATAGGTGAAGAACAAATTGGTAACGTAACCAATGAGTATTTTAGGTGAAGAATTTAACGGTAAGACAACCAATCGATATAGTATCGATAGTTGTATTAAGGGTATTCCATATTAAGCTTTACCTTTATCATAAGTAATAAAGATGAAAACATGATGAGTATTTTAAATGAAGAACAAACTTTAAAGGTAACCAATGAGTATTTTAGGTGAATAATCTAACGGTAAGACAACCAATCGATATAGTATCGATAGTCATATTAAGGGTATTCCATGGTAAGCTTCATCTGTTCGTACGTATTAGCAATTATTAGAGAAATATGATAGTAGTTTAGGTGAAGAACAAACAGGTAAGGTAACCAATCGATACTTTAATAGTTCAAATAAGGGGATTCATTGGTAAAGTCTCGATTAGTGATGTTTTTCATAAAAAATATCGATTTTTGTACATCACTAGTATCAATTGGTTACTTTACCAGTAAGTTTTTTAGCTAAAATAAAAAGCAGAAAAAACATTGACAGTACTTGCAATACTTTCGATACTCGATAACGAAAAAAGATATATCATTAAAAGAAGATAATAGTAAATTGCAAAACCAGAAAACTATTATAACCTAAATCATGTGAATTCAAAGAGCATATTATTAAATTCGAATACTTAATTATATTTACATATAACTTGTTTAGCTGAATATAATTATAAATTGTAAATTCTTCGACTAACATTTGAGTATCTAGAGAGAAAGAAGTCGTGAATTTAACTTGCGGTATTACTGAACAGAATCCAAAGCTCTGCAGAAATTATGAATACCTTTAGAGGAATATAATAAATTATAGATTTAATGTGTAACAACAACAATATCAGACTTATGTATATAATGCAATCTTAACTACATTGTATAATCAATAAATTGTTGTTTGAATAAATATTAATTGAGTCAAGTGGTTAAAAGTGCTTTTTTCCATTGAAGAAATCTTGGTATGTATTGTATTTAAAAATAAACCACTTAAGAAACTAAAAGTTTCAATCAAAAACTTGAGGTAGAGACAGTGGCAAGTAAATATCATTAAAGTTGATATTTTATATATGTATGTACATATTTGAGTACGCGTTGTCTATATGTGAGGTTCCTATTCTTATCTCAAGACCGCAAACAGTTCGAGCTGTTTGAATTGTGGTATCACATTCTTTTGGCGTTATCAGACATACCCAAGTCGTTGCATTTTTAAATGTTTATGTACTGGCATATTTATTTATTATTATGCTTCTTTGATTATATTATTTGCCTGGCTTGCAAATATTTATATACCTGTACTCTGCTTGTTAATGGATCTATATGCGCGGTCTTATCAGCCGAATGACTTGATATACATAAATACAATGTTGTTTAGACGCCATGTCAAGTCGGGTCAAATGGGCGACTCAAACTCAGACTCAGACTCTGTCTTTGTCTTTGTCTTTGTCTGTCTCCCGCTTTGTCTTTGTCGCGCTAATGGCGCTAATTGGGCTCTCATTGTGTGGCCACACAATGTGCAAGTCTTGAGTTACAAAAGGGCCTCTAATTAGTTGAATTTTGGTCAAAGGTCAATTTGTGGTGGCTTCCATTGAAAACTCACTCAAGCAAGCATCATTATTGTTATGGCTGTCATTGAAAGCTTTTAAGCAGAGCTTTCAAGTGAAGCTCTTGAGAAATATGCTGCATAGTTTTAGGCTGATAATAAAACTTTAATACGCAGTGTTCAGCTGATTTTTAAGCACATACTTTTATGCTCTAGTTTTAACTTCATTTTATTTATAATATTTTATAATTCATTAAAATTGAAGTGTGCCTAATAGGTAAACGCTTTTTAAATCTAATCATTTCAAACACTTCAATCTTTGTTAGTATCATATTTAAAAATATAATTATAATGAAAGTGTTGATTGAAAACTTATCGATTGTTGTTGAGAGTTTGCCAAAGTGACAAAAGTTTTTTTTGCCCAATTAATCTCTATTATTATTTCAATTACTACTGAAGTTGCCAAATAAAATTAACTTAATTCTGATTGTTATAAATTTAAGAGTAATCGACACTATTATTTTGAACGCAACTGTACATGGATACAGGGGGAATCCTATGGTACATAGTATATCCGAAAGTCAAAACTTCCAGCTTGTCTAATTAATGCCTTGTTTGTTTTGTTTTTGCACCTTTTTAAGACCGTATGCTGTCACTTTTCGTTTCTTGAATAACAAGTGATTGTACTTATATTATTTAAACAACACAAAGACATTTTAACAGCTGCCTGTGTGTGTGTATGTGTTTTAATTTATTTTTGTTTGTTATGGCACTTTCTCAGCCAGAAATTTGAAGTCACATTTGCCCAATTTGAAGAGTATTTATAATTTTGATTAAATATTTGTATATTTTTTGCACGGTTTCTATTGCTGATAATGCAACCCGCTGCAAGAACGTGAAAAAAGTGATAATAAATTATCATAATCATTATCATTATCAGAGTTTCTTCAATTGCTCTGCTGCTGAGATTAACAACACACACACAACTGCATTTTGGACAATCTATTAGCCTATTTTTGACCATGTCAGCAACAATTTTAACGACGCAATTCAAATACATTTAAATAAATGCAAGTTAAAATTGGCGCAAAAGCAATTACCAGGGGGAAATCAGAAAAAAACATGGCTCAAAATTCAGACAGGCGCAAACAAAATATATAATTATTGAGGCTTGAGTCGTGTATTCGACTAGGGAGATACCTAAAGACCCATTAAGTACAAAGTATAGTATATAAAGTACTTTATAATCAATGCTAAAGACCGAAGATCTATTCAGTGTGTCTAGTTGAAGTTCTCGTTTTGAAACTTAGTTAAGACATAATCCAAAGGTTGTTGAAGTGTCTAATAACTGACAAAATGTAACCCAAGACATGAACCATAAGCTGCATAGTATGCTACACAAACTATTGCAACTATCGATATTATCGATAACTCTAATGCATCCAAACTATCCAAACCATCTTCTGCAAACAATATATATTTGCTGGCCAAATATTTAATGGGAGAAAGAACACAAGCGAAAAATAAATAAAGACGATTAATAAATTAATTAGCAAGTTTGAAGCGGTCATAAATTTCATAATGTTTATTTATGGTCTACTATATTTAAACATGTATTGTATATAATTTATACTTTAGCAGCAACTTAGCTTAAGATAGAACAAGAAATAAAAGCTCTCTACGGACTGCCGAAGATTTAATACACTTTAGAGAAATCATAATTAAATTGCTCTAAACCAAAAACTTAATTCTCTACCGATTGATTTATAAAATTTAGGCTCATTAATAGCATATTTAAATTTGGAATTGATGAGTTTAGAGCAAAAGATCGTAACCATGTTTGGTAGAGCATATAATAAAATATATAGTATTGTGTGTGATAGATATAGTATCTTTAAAAACCAAAAGGTTTTTCATGCTACAACTGACTTTATAACCGATAATTTCTATGGTGAATCGACGATATTTAATAAAATAGATAGCTTACTATCAAGATATATTATAACTGTATATACAGTCTATAAGAACGGATCCTCCCACAAAGCGTTGCACATTTAGTGACAAAACTGTCATACCTTTTGCAAGGTTATAAAAAGTGAGAACAAGATATGAAGCATTATATGACCAAGTGTTATACAGCTGTGTGTAAAATTAGTGAGCGACCCATTAGAAGTGGGGTTTTCTTTTGTAATACTAGCTGGCTCCATTGAAGGGCACCTTAGAAATAGTCTTATTAGCTTCTTAATTAGCGCCTAGTTCAAATCACTTATATGTATATATGTATGTATGCCTACATACTGGAGACAGATGTACATATGTATGCACATCTATATGTATATATGTTTATTATCATTTCGAGTCGTTTGCTTGACGTAAGCGCCAAGTTTCAATATTTGCAATGCCTACAGCCTGTGCTACTGTATTTTATTTTTGTTTAATAATTCTGTATTTACTTGTTCCTTTTTTATATTGTTCAGTGTTTCATTTTGTTGTTGCGCTGATAACCACCAGTAATAACATCGTAATATACAGAGCTAGCGATGCATGAATCTCTCTACTCTGCTATGGCTTAGATCAAAATCGAAATAAAATAAAAATATCGTCATGCAGTCAATTTTGTATCTAAACGTACATTTTACATTCATTATATATATATATATATATATATATATATATATATACTGTAGTATACATTTTTTGTTTAATGGTGACAAGTTTCACCTATCTTATCTACCGTCAGTTATTTCCGCTGTCCAGCTCTGCCACGTGCTGTGCAGCCTCTGGGTTTCAACGCCATTTGCCCCACTGTGCCCCGCACTTGAAGATAGATAGTAATAAAGATAGAGAGCGTGAGAGAGAGAGAGATCACGTTCCCCCCCAACAAGATTGACGGATTCACGAAAATACTAATAAAACAATATACTGTTTGTAGACACGACTCTGTGTGGTAAATAAGCCAATGAAAATGTGTGTTAAGTTTGTTTGAAAAACGCTTTTGAAGGTCAGCTATTGTATTGTTTTTGTTTTTCTTTTATTTTGTATTTAATATTTGTTCTAGCAGTTGTTTAAACGTTATTCTTAGTACTATTATTGACATGTTTTGCCTCATGTCAACTTTTTGATAATCAACTGAAGTTTATTTTTAAAGTTTCGCTTTCTAAACGAACACGGAGATAATCAATTGGCATTTTGGATTCTTCGTTTTTGTCGTTTTTATCTTGGTGATTATCGAAAATGTATCTAGTCGCAAAACAAGTTTCCCTTTCGCATACATTTAGAACAAGTTTCAGGTCTCAGGTTTGGTCTTTAAAACAACCAACCAAATGATAAACTGACGCACATGCTAATCAAAGCACGCCTCACACCCCGTACCCATTGAATGAGCAAATAGGTTAGGTTAGGTTGAGACGGCAGGTCATCCCTAAGGGTGGCCTCACATAGGAGGTCTAGGTTTCTTTGAAGATCATTTTCGCAAATTTTAAGAGTTGGTTCAGTGATGTCCTCCAGGGAAGTGAAGGTATGGGATCCCAGATGGTTGAGTCTGCGTGTCATGAGCGCTGGGTTAGTACAGAGGAGGTGTCCTAGGGTTTCGGATATCCCCGTCTCCCTGCACGTTATCGTCATTTGTGATGCCAAGCATCTGCGCATGGGCAAATAGGGTTATCAAAAATCTATGCAACAGACAGATGGAGGCATCTCCCAGCTGACAAAGTATATACATATGTATACTCTTGATCAGCATTAACATCCGACTCGATCTGTTATGTGTATGATGATGTGTTTTGGGAATCATAGATCGCGAACAGGGTGTGGCATAGTCGAGTATACTAGACTTGAGCATTCTTACTTGTTTTTTGTTGGCTATACAAATTTTCCACATATGCAGATTTATAGATTTGAGGAGACTTGAATAATTAGCATAAACAAAATACATATGTTGTCGTTTCTGCCTGTGTTTTAAGTTTTAATATATGATTTTACATTTTCTGTGCAGCAGACATACCAAATTACGTTTTTATTTTAATATATGTATAAACATTTATGTATTTTTCAATATTCCAAGGCTGGGCAATTTCCGCATTAAACGCATGTACATATCTTGAAGTGTCATGCTCATCTGTCAAAGTCAATATAGAAATCGAAATCGAAACCAAAACAAAGCAAAACTGGTATTATGGCCAGCATGTCGTATACATAATGTATCCGTGGAATGCTCAGGTTTGGAGTCTCGAGTCTAGTGTAAACAGCAAAGTGCAGTGATAACAATGTCAACTACAAAATCAAATAAACAAGCGCCTTAATAGTAGTAGGTAGGTACAATGACAGCTAATTACACAAAAGTTAAAGAGAAGATGGGGAATTTCCTAGTAAACGCTGATAAGGTTTATATATACAGATGTAGTATAAGAAATATGAAATCGTGTTACATTTCGTGATGCAATCTGTATTGAAATAATAAAGATGACTAATTCACGAAGTCAACAACAACACTCACTCTACCTCTCTTTATCTCTCTTTTCTATTCTCTTCTGTTCTCTTTGGTAGTCTTATCATCTAAAGTTATTTTGCGCCATTAATTAGAACTGCTTCCTTTGGTAGCGTTGGATGTGCTGATTAGAAAGAACTTCTTCAATTCTTTAGTATGTGTGTGTGAATGTCGCAACAAACTATATAGTACAATACTTTGTTGCCCAACACAAATGGAAAGTTACGAAAGATTATGAGGAATATTGATACAATTGTTATATACAATGCCGTGAAGAGCTGTCAGCTTTCAGAAACCCCCGTCATCAGGTTTTATAACCCTATCCTTTGTATTTGTGTACTACACTTTCTTTATCATTATAGTGTGGCGAATCAAACAAATGTACTTTTTTCGGATTTTCTAAACCCATGAAGTGAACAAAATTTGATTTTGGGAGTCCCACAGTAGGCGAATACACCTGTCTCTATGCTGACAAACGATAGAGTATGTATTATCGGTATCATAATCAATTTTGTTCCGCTTTCCACTTTCAGAAAATGGTCCCATTTTCACTTTTCACATTATTATGTGAATTAAATGTAATAGCCTAAGATCTAGGATTACATTTTCACGCCACGACATCGGAACACTTAAGGAAATTCTCCTTATCAACATTATGAATCAATAAGATGAATTCTTTAACAAAACTACCAGAACTGTTCTCAACTTCACTTTCACCTTGATTTTGCGGTTTAAATTCACCTGACATGAAACTGAAAATGAGAACACATCTGTCTGTAAGTGATTCTTTGACTAAATTTCACCTTAAAAGATTACACCAACTACAAAATGATGAAGACTTCTTTTTTTTATCACCTAGTAAATAAATAAGTATCCAAATGGGGTAACTCACCTGCATTATGGGATAGGCGACGCGTCCTTTGCCGAATCGTTCAATGATGGTCAGCTTGCTGGCGCTGGCAATAACTCCCGCAATGTTTGATGAGGAGAGTACGGGTCGCAGAGGCTGTACAATGGGCACAAAATCACGATTACGCTCGGCGAATGTGCGATCAAAGGAATTACGTCGATCGCTTTGTGACCGTCTATAAGGTACATGATTGCTGTTGTTGTTGTTGTTGCCACTGTTGTTGCTGCTGCTGCTGTTGTTGTTGGCTGCTGCTGCTTTGCTTGCATATTGTGAAACGCCCATATAGGATTTGGATTTACGATATTGTTTGCTCGTGTAAATGATTGTGTTCAACTGTGGCTGATCGCTGCTGCTAATGCTGCTGTAGCTGCTGCTGCTGACGTCTGAGCTGGCGCTGCTGCTTGTGGAGCCGAGGGACGAGGGCAGCAGGCCGGGCAAAATGGAGGGCTTTGAGCACTTGGCACAAGGCACAGCCAAAGCGGCGGTCAATAGTTCGGCGGGATTTACTTTCTCATTTGATGTTGTTCCGGTTGTTGTTGTTGCTGTTGGTATTACTGCAATGTTGCTGCTGTTGGAACTTTTTCTGCTGCCATCTTGTGTGGAGATTTGACGCTGCAACTGCAACTGCTGCTGCTGCTGCTGTTGGTTGTTGTTGTGGTTGTTGCTGCTGCGCGCTAGCGGCTCAAAGAAGAGCTGCTGCCTTTGGGGTCTTGCCTTCTTGCTGCTACGTTGCTGCTGCTGCTGCTGCTGCTGTGCCTTGTTGTTGCCATTCTTTGTGCGCGCTGCAACATTGCTGTTGTTGTTGTTGTTGTTGCATTTGTTGTTGGCATTTTTGGTCTTTTCATTAGTTTTCTGTTGATTGTTGTTGCTGTTAATGCTCTTGCTGCTTTGCAACACCTGTTGTGGTTTCTGCTGCTGCTGCTGCTGTTGCTGCTGCTGCTGCTGCTGCGTCGCCGGTTTGTCCTTGTCCGCCTTCGCCTGCTTACCATTGGGTTTGTTTACCATGTTCACAACGCTAACGTCGTCGTCACAACTAAAACTTTTATTTTGTTTTTGCTTCGTTTTTTTTTGTAGCCTGTTTTTTGGTATTTTATTAACTTTTATATTTTGTTGGCTTTCTGCGCTTCGCAAAAGTACTTCTGTGCTTGTTCTATGCGCAATTGGCTTTGGCCGCTGCTTTGCTTAACTGCTCTGCTTATTGTTGCTGCTGCTGCTGCTGTTGCTGCCTAACGGCGCGCGCGCTCTCTCTCTCGCTCTTGCTCGTTCTCACTCAAACACGTATGGGCACACACAGAGACACCAATACACTTGCACACTCACTGGCGCTTTATAATTTGTATTTTTTGTCGTTTTTGCTTTCGTTCTTTTTGTTATAGTTGTTGCTGCCTTGGCGAAGCTTTCTGTTTCTGTTTAGTTATTGCCACGTTTGTTGTTGTGCGTTTGTTATTTTTTTTTCGTTTCTTTTGGCTTTTTGTTGTTGTTTTTTTGGTTTTGCCGTTGGCGTTGTGATCGATGCCGCGATTTTATTTTTTTATTAAATGAGCTTTTGTTGTACCTTTGAAATATTTATAATCACAAAATTCATTAATTTTTTTTGTTGAGCTCGTTGTTAGCTGTTTTTTTGCTGGCTCACTGTCGTTTTATATTGTGCATACACTCCTTCAACTGCGTCTTCTCAACTATTAAATGTATTACTCCGTTGCTTGCTGCAGTCATTTACCGTTATTTTCACATATAGAAAAGAGTAGAAGAAGATAAAGAATAGTAAGATTATTTTAAATTATGTAAATTTGTTAGTACTTTGTGCCTTGTGCCCTAAACGCTGATTGTTTATCTATTTTAAGCAAACAACACTTACATACATACTATATTTTGACAATTATTAATGCGTTTTTAAACTTCTCTCGCTCTTGCCTTAGCGGCTTAAGCTTAGCCCTTCTCTTCTTGTCGTTCTGCCGACAAAGGGAAGAGCGCCAAATTGCAAACCATACATATCTTGTTGTTGTTTCTTGTTTTGCCCACGTCGTTTCCAATTCCAACGCGCAATTTCTATTACTTTCGCGTCCACTAATACACAAACAACGTGAAGAAGAAGAACAACAACAAAATATATTGCTTGCCATTTTTGGCGTTCTCGCGCTTCTTCTCTCTCTCTCTGTCTGTCTCTCTTTTACTGCGCTCTAGCTTGCTCAGGTCTTCAATAAGGTGATGTAAGTTTTTTAAATGCGAACTGTACGTTCATTCATACATACTATGTATATATGTACGTACATCTTGATATGTATTTATGTACATACATTTGTGTAGCGTTATCTGTTTGTATTTGCAAATAAGTAGGTATGTATGTATGTATGTACATATATGTATACATATGTATGTATGCGCGGACCCACAATTGATTTAGTTATGGATCCCACAAAGCGCTTAATTAGTGTGCCATTTAGAATTGGGTTTTTTTATGCCATAAAGTGCAATATTGTTTCAAATTTGCATACTATGTGCATAGTGTGTACATAAACTAATACATAGTATAGGTCATTGAATTCTATACATAAATACATATGTATGTATGTACAGATATTATAATCTATACAGTTTGCAATTAAAAGGAATTTGTCGTTCCTTCATTTGTTTATTTGTGTTTGTTTTGTTCTGTTTGTTCTTAAAGTCAGATTGACGCTAAGTACTAAAAAAAACATTCAAAATAAACAAAATCCCCAAAATGGGGAATTGAATTAGGAGTCAACCGATCGATTGTGAATGGAACTCAGATACATGCATTTATTCAGATACATTACATTGGGGCTAGAACATTTTTGAATGGTGCAACACGATAACAAAATATATCAATATTATATTTTGTTATTTAAGGGATTTGTTAATAAAAAGTAATCTTCGTTTGAAATAATCGAATTCAAGAATTCATTTTGAAAACAAGACGTTTTCGTATAAAATGAAGGTTGATAAGACGAATAAATCGATTGATAGTTTGGTCACCTTTATTACAAACATACATACATATATATGTTTGTAAATAGGATACGGTAAATCATAAACTTATCTATTCCTAGAAATTCACTCTATTTATTTAGATTTCCATGTGTTTTTACTATATGTACACACAGTGCATATCAATCAAATCAACATGGATAAGTTTATATATAACTAAGCAATAAATGAGTCAAATGAATATTTAAAGAAATAATCAGGAACTGATGAAACACTATATCTGGATGACTCAGTTGCAGTCACGAAATATGTACATATGTATGTACACATATTATATAGATTAATAGAAATAATCCACAAAGTTTCAAAATACTCTTTAGATACTATGACATTACCTCAATGAAGACTGTTTGTTGAATATTTGAAATCTTTTCCTTATCTCCTTGGTTGGACAACTGGATCTTTAAATATCTCTTCATGCTGTCTGTGGTAAGTTGCAGATAATTCGCATTTTGCGATTATAAATGGCTAGAAGCCTTCTTATTTCTTAAAAGCCGGACAAAAAATCTTAGCGGCCTCAAGGTTGTCCAAGAAATCTCCAATCAAAACGGAATTTAAAAATTTTTGGTTACATGTTGGTTAAACTTACTGAAATAAATATTTTGTCATAAATTGTGTATTGAAAAATATTTATTTAGCCTGCTACAACATGAAATAAGAACGTTCTGACGATACTATTTCTAACGCGAGAATTCAAACAAATACAGGAAAGCGTTCTAATTTCCGTCATGGCCGAGATCGTTAAGAAAAGGCCCGAAGGTGATTTTTAACAAAGCCGGAAATAACAGAATCCCCCAAACAAAATACACGTGTGAGATAGTATGCATACACTATTACTTATATACATATATACTAAAGAGATTCTGAAAGAGAGAGTGCGTTTCTGGGTCGCTTCTGGTAGGTTTCTTTGGCAACCCGAAACCCGGCAGCATAGAATGCAGTGCCGTCACGTAGCCAAATCATGCAAGATCAACAATTTAACAAGAATGTTGCAGTCGGAAGACCCCCGACTGCTGTATACTTAGTTCCCACTCTGGAGGGCGGAAGTCGTTCACATTTTTCGCTACCCACATAATGAAAAAATACCGAATGTGCCCTTTTCGAGCGCTAACTATTTTAGGAAATGGAAGCTGCCCTTATGCCATTATTTTCTACTCCGTTGCCCATCTTGTAGTTTTTGGTTTATCTGATCTAAAAATATACTATTTAAACATTGTTTTTCGTTTTTTACAATTTTTTTCGAGACCCGGCAACATTTTTCTACGACCCAGTACCGGGTCGCAACCTACACTTTGGGAAACGCTGGTATAGACAGATCTTGGCACTATCTGACCCAGTTATAGATGGACTGTCTGTCCTTTGCACAAATCCAATACACTCTTAATCCCTTATGGGAACCGAGTAAAATAATCTATTGTCATATTTACCTGAACAATGGGGCGACAACTCGTGCTTAAATGGCCGTTATCCAAATTCACAGTATACAAAAGACGCGATATCGACGATTGAAGAACTTTGCGGCAACTTCTGTGCTTTGCTTTGCTTTCTTTCTTTATTTCAAACACGTACACAGCGCTGTGAGAGTGAGAGACTGGGGGAAAGCTCTCTCAATTGCACCACGGCCACGACGAGGACGAGGACGATGAATGCCAAAGTTCGCGGACGGTAGATACACGACGAAAGGGAAGTGGGCGATGAGCGAGATGACGTTAGCACAAGCACGTAACAAACTGACCGTTAGGATCGTTTGTAATGCGTGAGCGAGGCGGGGAAAGGCGGTATGGCCCGTTATTCTTGTTACTCTGACGTTATTGGTTACGGTTACACGCTGCCCACACTGTTGTTGTTGTTGTTGTTTTTGCTTGTCTCACGTGTATAAGCGACACTAATGTAAATGTTTGTTAGTATGTGTATATAGAGTATACACCCACAATCTATTGGTTGGATATGTATAGAGAGCACAGGCACTGTATTAAAATAAATTAGCACGAAGAATCAACAAATCGACAGCACAAGAGCGGAAGCACACAGAATGCAATTCGATTTTCAGCTGCAGCGTGTGACGACGAGTGACGACGAACAGCGAGCGGCGAGCGGCAGATCCGCCGAGTTGTGATTGCTGGTCGGGTGGGGGTCGGAGGGCGAGCGATCGATCGTGAACCACCGTAACAAAACTCGAAGATGGTAGATGGTTAATTTGTGTTGTTTGAATATTACGTGAACGTGAACCAACAACCGAACCGACTGCAGGGGTTTATTTCTACACTACACTACTGACTGACAAATAAAACCCTAATTGCTATACTATGTTTTTGCATTTCCCTTAGCTATTTCCTTTTATTTTTATTTTTTGTATATTTCCACTCAAGAAACACAACACACGCGTGGACAAAGCACGTTGCTCGCGTATCGCCGGAAAGCTTCGAGAATGTTGTGGGCGACAACAACGCGTTGGCAACTACTTAGCTTTTAAAGTTAACAAGTCGGTAATAATCGCACTCGAGAACTTTCAGCTTTTAACTTTCAATCAAATCGGCACTTTCAATTGCACAATGGGCTAAGCAGAACTTTGTTTGTTTTGTGTGGTTATGTTGTGAATTGCTTTAACGTTTTGTGGGTGGGTGGTCGGTCACAGAAAAGATCGTTGGTCCAATTTTCTGCACAATTTTTATTTCTTGAGGTGTCTACTTGAGTGTCGAACATGTGACGAGCAACTGATGGCCGTTGCTTAAGCAAAAACGTATGTTTGTATAAATCGCGGCAACTACGCGTCGTGGACGTCGGCTACGCACCGTGGTCCAAACGCAATTTACTTTGCTTTAAATTTATGTGATTATATGAATAAAAGAATTTGATTTTAATGTTAGGTTTCGAATATTATACGAATGGGAAAATTTAATCAGTTTTATACAAATAAAAATATTATAAAAAAAAAAAATATGTTCACACATTTCACTCTTAAATTTTTTCTTGTCTTTTTGAAATCTCAGAAAATGTTCTATAGATTTTTAAGTCAATTTTGAAAATGAAATTTTGTGTTTATGGTTAGGGCTCAATATTTATGAATGTACATTGAATATAATTGGAAGACTCAAGTGAATCGCGAATTAATACTTCAATAAATCAAAAGAATATATATGTATGTATATATTGCTAAATCGAACCACGTGAAAAACTTTGTCTGTCTACTTAATTGCTTTATAATTGACCCACTGTGCGACGGCAACAACAATTCTAGAGAGCAAGAAATGAAAAAAAATTCGAAATAAAAATTGAGCAGCGAAAAGTTCACAAATAATAAGTATGTATGTATGTCTCTTTGTATGTAGAAAAGTAGCCGGTGGCATATAGCAACAAAAGCCAAATGTATACATGTATGTATGTACCAACACATTTACATAAGCACTTTTGTATTATATGTACGAATCCCTGCATATGTATTTATATATGTACATATGTACATACATACACATTTAATCGCTGCAAAATAAATAACAACAATTAGTTGATTTGAGCGCCGAATTTTCGAGAGTGCTTGCCGCTGCTCAACGGTCTCGCTCTCGCAGCTCTGCTCATTTCAGAGTAGTGGGTCAGACGACAGCAGCGGCCAATCCATTGTTTTGGCAGCGTTTTCACTTTTAAGCCTAGTTATTGCGAAAGCAACATGTGGCTGCTGCCACTATTTTGTTGCTGCTGGCAACTCCGCACAAATGATCCAGCAAGAAATGTAGACAGAGAGCGAGAAAAACAGAGAGTAAAGCTTTAAAGCTTTGTTTTCAACATCAAGATCAGTCAGAGGCATTTTGTGTAATTGTGAAAAATGTAGTTGTTGTTACGAGTCATAATGAAATACCGGCCGGCGTCGGCATTGAATTCATAAAGAGAGCGCGCGCAGCCAGAGAAAGCGCCGACCTTGCTTAGCCGGAGAGTGCTGTCACTTGTAATGCCATTTTGTCATGTCAAGTGGCAAAATAGTTGGGTTAATCATAACATCAGTTTTTGTTTATAATATCATCAATAAAAACATACGATCGCACGCGTGACAATGTGAATGTAAATGTGTATGTTTGTATGTAGTGTTCTATAGTGCAGCGTACTTTTAATGCAATTGTACATTAGCGTGGCATATTTTTGGCTATGCACCATAAATTCGAATTCTTAAGCGCCGCAAATAAACACAAATAAATAAAAACATACATATGTATGTATGTATTTAGATTGCCAAATTCGATGCGTAGTATGAAACCACATGCTAAAATGATGTGTTTTAAATACGTACGGTATCTACATACATATGCACACTAGTGTTGGGCTGTTCATGTGTAAGTGAACGAAAAAGAGTTGCTCAATGAACAAGTGAACTAGTTCTTTTTTGTTCTGGCCTCCGGCTCATTTGATTTACTCTAAAAATGACACTAGCAGTTGCAGTAAGTGACTAGCTGACCGAAGCTGATTGCTACGCTAACCGAAACTGATTTAAAATTGGAATTAGTCGTTAAAGACCAGGTGTTGAACATTCTTCCAAACGCGGGGGTAGGCAGGATGACTGATCAGGTGAATCGCCAAAAATTGCATACATATACATAGGTATATGGGTTTTTGTATATTAATACATATATATATGTATATTATTGTTTATAAGGCACGGAAGAGAGAGATTCCGACATATGTATGTACTAAAAGAGACATCGGTATAAAAATCATTATTAATGCTTTATATCCAAAATAAAAATAAAAAAAACATCAACAAGTAAGAATGCTCTAGCTGAGTAGTATACCCGACTACGAAACTCCCTGTACCCAGGTCTAAAACTTACAAACACATCTTCCTACACTTACACAGACACCCATACACAACTACGCACGCATACAAGCAACAGAGCTAGCGAGGCATTTTGAGTGGGGCTTCGCTTCTTTCTCCCGCAGTACTGAATCTTGTTTTTTGAATAATTTCCGTGTTTTTGATCCGATCGACTTGAAATTTGGGCAGTAGATTAAGAGTGACCAAAGTATTATACATGTAAAATCCCAAAGCTATAGTTTTAAAATTGTTGCTGTTAAACGGTTTTCATCGAATTGCAGGGGTGTGGGGGGATGAATTTTATATGTAAAGTCATGAAATCCAGAACATTCCGGATTTTAGATATTAAATATATATATTTTTAAACAATATATTTTATGAAAACAATCAATTGAAGTGTAAACTAGAGCGAGACAAGCCAAGACAGAGATTCTAGAAAAAACGTCTTAAATACTTTAGAAATACTAAAAAGTGCTGTGAGTCTGGAATGCAGATCTATGTTTAGCAACGGAAACAAGGACCATGAGGAGCGTCGCGCATAAAGGACACCGCCAGCGAGGACTGTGCCGAGGAGCGTGAATCCTAGCACCCTGTTCAGCAGCTTGTCCTGCCACGCACGATTGGCAATGCACTGGCTGTAGGGCATGCTGGTGAAGGAGACGCTGTTGTAGAGCGGCACCCAGGTCCTGGGAAACAAGCGGAACAGTGTCGTGTCCAGCCACTTGCGACAGCGAAAGGATAAGCGCTTGGTCAGATCACGCATCTGCAAGGATACAATTAAAAGTAGATTAAAACGGTACTAGCTGGCTGTGTTTTGGCTGGTACTGTACCTCCAAGTAGTTGTACATGGCTAGATCACAAATGGCGAAGGCATCCTGCCAGCGGGACTCGGTGAACTTTTCCAATGCCACATCCAGTGGCAGCTGCTGGCTCAGAATGGAGGTGAGCAGCGTGAGGTCCTCCATGCCCGCATTCAAGCCCTGGCCATAGTAGGGCACCATTGAGTGTGCCGCATCGCCCAGGAGCAGAGCCTTGTCGGCAAAGTGATACGGCTTGCACTTGACGGACATCAAGTGCTGTGGCCGCATCTTGAAGAAGTCCTTGATCAGCTGCTCCTCGCCAATCAGCGGCAGTGCGTCCACGAAGTGTTCACGAAAGAAATCCAACAGCTGCTGATGCGTCTTGAGCTCGGAGTACAGCTCAAAGGGCATGGATAGCGTAACAGTAAAGGACCTGTCCTGATTGGGCAGCGCTATCATCATGAAGGAGTTGCGTGGCCAAATGTGCAGATAGTTGCCCGGCATCTGGAACTCGCCATTCTTGGCGGGTATACAAAGCTCCAAGTAGCCCGCATTGATGTACTCCTGCGATATATTGATATTTAATATAATAATTTAGTATATTCTGATGAAACGATATTGTAGAAAGCGATATTGCGAGATAATATTGGGAAATACAAACGGCTCCTTGAAATTTCATAAGAATCAGCCGATAAAACGTTTACCATATTGCAAGATATTATCAGGGAAGTCAAACAGAACCTTGAAATATCATAAGAATCATCCCATAAAACGTTTACCAAAGCGGATAACATATAATTTATCGAATGGTCTATCGAATTCTTTGAAATTTCATAAGCATCACCCGAAAAAACGTTTACCATAACAGATAACAGATATTAGCCTTAACGTACCAAACGAAGTATGGTGAAAAAACTATATTATATTATGTGATCCAATAGTTTATGTATGTCCCTAATTGGGCATTAGCTTAAGAGCGAACCCATCCATATTTAAGGATGAAATATCGATTTGTTGCGGATGATATTTGAGATCAGCCTTGTTTGATAGTTTCATAAGGACCCTACCTGTGAGTAGTTGAAGCCTGGAGTGCGAACCAGGTGCTGGCGCAACGTGCTGAAGGCGCCATCGCAGCCAACAATTAGATCCGCGCTGGCCGAGATCAGTTCCTGCTCTTTGGGACACTTGAACTGCATGAGACCCTCGTGGATGTTGGCCATGGCCAACTTGTGCTCAAAGTGGAATTTAATGTTTGGATACGCCTCGCAGGCATTCAAAAGCACCTCGTTCAGCTGCTTGCGGCCCACTGAATAGAGGCACTGTTGCGTGCAGGGATCGTAAAGGACGATGCTGGTGCGACCATGTACATCGTGCAACATGCGTCCACGCATGGGTATCGCTGTCGACAACACCTGCTTCTCCAAGCCAACGGCAGCGAGCGCCTTTCGACCCCGTGCCGAAAGCGCCAAATTGATGCTACGTCCTTGAACCAGCTCCGCGGTGCGAATGTCCTCCCGATACTCATACAGATGCACCTCATTGCCCATGCGAGCAAAGTTCAGCGCTGCCAAGGAACCCACCTGTGGATTGGTTCAAATACAATTAATCTTATTAAATAAGCCAAGTCTGAAGGTTAAAATTTAGCACAAGAGTAGATATATAGATAGATATCTGAGACTCATGGTCTTTTTAGAATGTTTGTTCCTTCTAGTCTGCCTGCAATAGTTGAAAATCCCCTGCATCGCTGATAAAAGACACCTTTCTATCACCATCCATGGAAATATATAATATCAACTCTCAATACATATCGAAAAGTTGTGAATTAATGAAGTACGGCTTTTCTAGATTAAAGATCAACCTGTTGATTAAAATTTAACACTATGTGTCTCTCCTGAAATCCGTGATAAAGCCCTAGAAAAAGATTGATAAATAGATAAGCCAGTGGGGAAAGCGCTGAATGCTCCAATTTCTAATATCCGTGTCTGTTTACTTTTCCGAATTATTAGCTTGTCTAAAGTTCATTATGTCTGTCTACTCCATCTGGTTTAGTTACAGCTGATATAAAAACCTTTCTAGGTACAAAAGTCACCATCTCCAACTGGTCCATGGAAACATAGAATATCAACTCTCAATAGATTTCCCAAAAGTTGTGAATTGATGAAGTACAGCTTATCTAGAATAAAGATCAACCTGTTGGTTAAAATGTAACACTATGTGCTCTATAAAATGATTTAAAATGCACCTTGAATCACCATAAAAGTTATGATAGGGTAATCCGGCGGTGAAAGCAATGGATGCCCCAATTTCTGATATCTATGCATGTATGTTTACTCCGGCGTGGTTATTAAGTACAACTTGTCTAGATTAGACTTAAAAGTGCTTGTAAAATTTACCATTATGAGCTTCACGAGTTGAATAGCTATAGTTTTCACTAGGCTGGTAACAACACAAAAGTTTTAATCTTCTAATCTCAGTCTAGAAATATGCGTGTGTCAAGAAATACATCTCTATAAAAATGTATTTAATTTACTTATGTCTGTCTGCTCCACATAAAGTGAGTCTAGTCTGCCTGGATAAGTTGAAAAATTCCAGCATCGCTGATAAAGATCTATGCCAATGATTCCCAAACTTTATTGGTCACGACCCGTTATGAGTTTCAAACACTTTTCGCGACCCACATAATCAAAAAATACGAAATGAAAGCTGCCCTTATGCCATTATTTTTTACTGTATTGTCCATCTTGTAGTATTGTAGTCTTTGGTTTATCGGATGTAAAAATTTAAAATTTCTCTACGACCAGGTACCAGGTTGCCACACTTTGGGAAACGCTGATCTATGCTATTGATTAAAATCCCTAAAAATCTCTGAGTAGTTCTAGTATTCACGGGTGCCTACCGCAAGCCTCCTAGGCTCGATATTCTGTCTAAAAATAGTTTTTTTTATTTACAACTTTTGATGAAAAGATTATCATAAAAAGCTATGATATGCACTTTACAAATACGGTGTCCCATTTTTAGATGTTTGTGGCTGGCATTGTTTAAATATAGCACTGATAATAGGCGGAGATCTTTCTATTTACTTATTTAGATAAGCACTTACCAGACCAGCACCTACGATGGCCACTTTCCTTCTCACGGCATCGGTTCCATTAACATCGGAGAGGATATAGCTGATGGTTTGTGGCATTGTCTTCTGGACTTCTTATGACTGTACGGTTGGCGTGTTGGTCGCGGAATGAGTTTCAAATGGGACTACATAGCCAGCAAGTAAAGTAACGCATATTGATAATACGGAAAAGAAAAGGTTATGCTATCGCTTGTAGTGGAAACAACTAAAGTTCATACACACCGACTGGGGAAGCCCTACAGCTGCAGCCGCAATTCCCTTGAGTGGGACAACCGCCAAATGCGTTTTCACTTTCAATTGCTAATGGACGCAACAGTTATCAAAGGGCAATCCAATTTAAAGAGACTTGATCCTAAATATGTCAGATTAAAGTCAAGCAAAGACTCATTTCATACCTTGTTGTTACAAGTAAAATATAATAATATGATAATATTTAAAGGGTAAGTTAATAAAATCTTATATATGTTATATTTTCGTTTTTAAATAGAACACTGAAACAACTAATAAAGATTTTTAAGAACTTTTTAGTTTTGGATTTGATTAAAATTAATTAAATTACGAATGTCAACAATAAAATGACAAAAAAACAATTTTACATATCTATTGTCTCAATTTAAACATTTTATATTAGCTCACGAATAAATACAATTTTTTTAATGTGTTTGTTTTTATTAAACGTGTTTAAAATTAATAATAGTGCACGAAATGCAAAAACCGTTTCAAAACAAAGAAAAGCTCTGACGTACATAAATCGATATATGCTGGATTAGTACCTCTGTTGGTGTTATCGATAACAATCGACATAGCAATTCAGCACGTTAGCGCATTTTTGCGTTCTAGCAGCGCTTTATGCGCTACCCAGCGTTATGTTAATCAAATTCAAGTAGTTTATTTAAAATGCTCATTAACTAACGTCGCAGCAGACGGCAAATCAAGAGGCAAATTCACGAAAATTTGAATAAAGCGCCGAAATGCACGCAAGATATAATTTGGAGCCTGGTCACACTGTTTTCAAAAACAGCTGGCTCTCTGTGTACGCGAAATCTGTGAATGCTCAGACGCCATTGTGTACAAAAGTGTGTCGCTGTCGCCGTCGCTAAAAAAAAGTCAAAAGTCTCTTATAAACTGCCAAAAAAAAGGTCGTCGTTGTTAGTGTTTATACAATTTTAGCTGCCAAGGATATCGACCACAAAAGGCAAAACACAAAATGGTAATAAAATGCGTGCGCGCAACTAAAGAAACCTTCATTTTAGTGAAAAAAAGCTGCACGAAAATACGCAGTTTTAATAGCTTTTTAGTTAAAGCAATTTTTAGAAGCATATCCATTCATGATCTCGTGTGTTACTATTTTAAACTTAAGCAAATTATATACATATATTAATTAAACAATCCGTTTTTCCTCTGGCAGGGAAATGAATCGTCGCTGCCCATGGAAATGTGCTCCAATTGTAAGTAAATTAACATGCCAATTTATCATCCTATAATAGTCAATGTCATTTGAGTGGAATTTGGCCAGCTGTTTATGAATATGCATATTAAAACACGTAGCTAAATATTTCAATTTATGCAGACAATACGAAAACGTGCTATCCACTTTTAGCCATCCTCTGCACATGTTTAAACAAATATTCCTATCTTTACACTTGTGCTTTGCTTTTTTTTATTTGCTGTAACAGCTTCACGGGCCATTTAATTGCTAATGGAATATGAATTATGCGGGCATGACACTTGTTATTTATACACGTTTCATATTATTAGAGCAAGAGGACAGCAGTGCTAAAGAGAACAGAAAATCATACGTTCAGTTCATTGAACAAGTTCTAATTTCTAAATTTTCTGATTCAAAAACTAAATACGAGATAAGATATAATGAAGAATCATTGAAAATAGTGAAAGATGTATTTATAATTAATTAGGTTAATTAATTTACTACTAGATGTTCTATAACGGGCATAAAACCAGGGACCATAAATAATGATTATTTTGTTTTTTTCTTAATCAATAATAATAACTTTGATAAAGCGGGAAATATACCAATATAGTCCTTTAAAGATAATCTATGCATTTTCAACCTGATTTCAAAATTTATAAGTGTTTAATTAAAAATAGTCATTATTTTGTAATATTGAAAACTAAAACTTATAATGATTACAGTCCCTGGATAAAACATGTTAGTAATAAACGCTTCATTTTTTTTTGCGATGTTACGATACGTTAGGTGGTTCACTTTCAGTTCATTGAACTAGTTCTATATGTAAAGATTCTATATCTTAAAAGCTTGCGATGCAAACAGTCGATACAAACCGCAAAAATATGATCAAAAATGCTGCTGTGATAGAATACTTATATTTAAAAAGATATATACAGAAAATACTACCCGTCTCTTCTCTCAATTTCAATTATTTAACTAACAAGTGTCATTAGCATTTTGTGTTGCAGTCTTTATCGTGATCTACATACTTATGCACCGTGTGGAATATCAATACAAAATACAATCTCTTTGTCATCTAGTTGGGTCTAAAAATAAAGCGATCACATTTTGTATACATAAGTAGAGGGCGCACACTCACACGTGCAATTCGAATAATTAGCTTATGAAATCACCTTGTACCAAATTGTTAAAAGGCTAAAAGCAAAACAAAAACAATGCTAACCCAAGTTTTTATTTGTAATTGTCAAATGCAGTCGATGCGGATGAGATACGTCGACTGGGCAAACGTTTCCGGAAGCTGGATCTGGACAATTCGGGGGCGCTGAGCGTGGATGAGTTTATGTCGCTGCCGGAGCTGCAACAGAATCCGCTGGTGCAGCGTGTGATTGACATATTCGATGCGGATGGCAATGGCGAGGTGGACTTCAAGGAGTTCATCCAGGGCGTCTCCCAGTTCAGCGTCAAGGGTGATAAGTTATCCAAGCTGCGCTTTGCATTTCGCATCTATGACATGGACAACGATGGCTACATTTCAAATGGTGAACTGTTTCAGGTGCGTAAATGCAATCAATCTATATATAACAATAACTAATTGTATGGTTTCTCAGGTCTTAAAAATGATGGTAGGCAACAATTTGAAAGACACGCAACTGCAACAAATTGTGGACAAGACAATCGGTTTCGCGGACAAGGATGAGGATGGCAAAATATCGTTTGATGAGTTCTGTTCGGTTGTTGGCAATACGGACATACACAAGAAGATGGTTGTTGATGTTTAGAGCATGATGGTTGGAATACACAGCATAGGTTTACGAGTAACGTGTACTTTTTTATATGCATATGCAAATATTTTTCACTAGTTACTATTTATTTAATTCTTTTTTATATATATGTTTGTTTTATCTTCCCTATATTTCGTATTATTATTATGCTCTTCAAAACAGTTTATTGTTATCAAGCTGTGAGTCAGAAAGTCAGTTACATATTTACACAGCTGTTAGTGAGTTCAATTTCAATCACTCGCTTAAATGCTCCTACAATTATATCACATTTTCTAAAAGAAAACAAACAATTTTTGAAAAAGTTGTGTCTCTAAGTCGTCAAGTCAAATGCAATACAAAACATGATTTACAAATATATCCTATACTACATATAGGCAGAGATATAGAAAGAAATGAAGAGAGAGAGAGATGAATATGAGAAAAGTGCGCCTCCTACTTACATACTTCTTAAATATATAGTAATAATTTATTATACAACAAATATACACGTAATGAATTGAAACAAACCACAAAAAAATGCAAAAACTACGAAATATTGAAGTGAATAAGCAAATAAAGCAACAAGTTGAGCGTTTTTTTATTCAACAAAACTTGAATGCTGTTTCCAATTACAATGAAACGCAATCTTATAAGTACTTATATAAACATTCATCAAATGAGAGGCCCAAACATAATGTTCAAGTTGAAAATGCACAAAGAAATGCAAATTTGCGTGTTCATAAGCTTTAAAAACGAATTCTTATTAAATCAGTGTGAATGTGTGTGTGTGCGTATGTGTGTGTGTGTGTGTGTGTGTGTGTGTGTGTGTGTGTGTGTGTGTGGTTTTATATAATGTGCTATGATATGAGTTTTTACACTCTCTTTAATCTTGACTTTTGAAAATACTTACATACTAAATGTCTTGTACTTACATTTTGTTAATTACTTCTAATTCTCCTGTGATTTGGCCAAAACGAAATCTATACAAGTGTGCATGAAAATGAATAAAAACTCCGCTAGCCTATTTATATAATATATACAATATATATATATATATAATATATATTCATATACTATTAATGAAACTCTAATTTATGGAGCTTTTAATACACAAAAACTGTGCTATGTTCTTAACTCTTTTTTACTAATATTTAATGCCAACTCAACAAATTGTTTAACATGAAATTATTAAGGAAACAACTAAATATGATGAAATATATGCATAATAACATTTTTCAATTATGATAATTATATTATATTTAATATGCATATGGATATTGCATAACAATACTTACAACTAATTCTAATCAAGTTAACTTAGTAATTACATAAATCAATACACGAAAATCGAATAATTATACATATGATGGTTGAATAACAAAATTTTATACTTAACTTATATTGAAAATGAAAAGAAAGAAAAAAACCAAAACAAAACTAACTCTAGTTAAAAGAATTAACAAACAAAAAAAAACAAACGCATGTTACAAATTTTTACAATTAGCAATTTTTTGCACAATCGCCATTCAATTTGTTAGCTAATCCTAATCAATTTTTCATAACAACGTTTATAACGAATGCAATTTGTAAAGTCAGCCAAAGATACGAAATGCTCTTTCCTCAGCTGCACCAATAAAACAAAAAAACAAAGGGAACTCAGTTAGGCGGCTCGTTGAAGCAATAAATAAATATATATATATACATATACTACTAAAGAACATAGTTTCAACATTTTTATTGGTTATTAAAGTGGTTGTGGTGGCGCACTCTAGCGGCGACAGACGCAAACACCATTACCGTTACAATGGCCACCCTTGCGTCCCATGACCAGACAGTGGGCCGCACAGGCCGAGTGGTTTACATTGAAATAGCTTAGAAGATCGCAGGTGGCGCGTTTTTGGCGGCTATACAGCTCGTCAGCAGGAGCTAACGCTTCCTGCCCTATATCCTGAGCTTGGAACAGTACGGCAGAGTCCTCCTTATCTTCGAGAGGCTCTTCGAAAACAGGTAGAGCTGCCATCAAGGACACCAGCAGCAACAGCACGCTAAGACACAGAATGAACTTCATTGTAATACTGTCTGTTTCAGATACTGCTCAATACTGATAATGCTCTACGTTGTATCAGCTAGTTTTTATACATCCCAGTTGGCTTTTGTCTGCGATAAAAGATGGGACTCCCAGCAAGTTGGTAAATTTGCATTGTATTCTTTGTTATGCATGATCACGTTCGAGGGGTTTTTTCGCGGCTAGCTTGGGGGATGGGCAGGTTTTCCAAATATTGGAACAATGAATGGTGAACATAATCAGTATGAAGCTCTGTTAAGTTTGACCTAATCTTTTGCTGAAAAAACACAAATTTAGATTACTTTAAGTTGGTATAAACCAGGTTGCAGAACTAACATAAGATTTGATTTCTTTGTGCAATTTTGCGTATTTATTTAAAACAAATAGGAAATCCAGAGCATTCCTTTATTTCATTTGAAGCGGACGGGAGTTGTTTTTTTTTGTTTTAACAAAATCTGTGGTCTCTTTCAAGTAGATCATTAGTATTTCAATATATTTCGGGCTTAAAAATTGTGGAAAATATAGGTCTCTGGTAATTTGCGGGAGCGTGGTAAATTTCATACTTATATTGCCTGTGATTTATATACACATGCATACCTAATTTTGTTTTTTTTTTGAAACACAGTAAAAATACCTTTAATTTATAATTATGTCCCTGAAAAGCGCGCCAACAATTTGAGTTTTGGTACTCACTATCCGGTACTTGTAACGAGTCATTTACGAATTTCACAATATTGCCGAAAAGAGTTTCCCAGCCCTGGCAATTATCAGCCAAAAGGTAAATAAGTTGATTTCAAATAAATTTACTGCACGTTCTCAATGAATTTTGGACATTTCTGGACAATAAAAAGTGTACAAAATGGGTAGCATAGATGGCATTTACTCCTTGCGGCTGGTAATTTCAGATTTCTATATGGAAAAGCCAGTGTTTGGCCTAGATCCGTGCTACTCCGAGTTGCGCGGCAAGGAAATCAAACGTGTGAGTAAAACACAATTAGCGCGAGAATTTCTGAATTTTAGTAATAATGCTTGTAATGTTTTGTTGAAAAGGTGCCCATTGTGCGCATATTTGGCGCCAATGCCAATGGCCAAAAGAGTTGCATGCATGTGCACGGTGTATTTCCCTACTTTTATATACCCTACGATAAGAAGGACTTCGAATCCTTGGATCGCGGCATATTGCAAATAGCGATGCATCTGGATAAAGCCATCAATATATCACTGGGACAGGGCAGCTCGAATGCGCAGCATGTGTTTAAAATACAATTGGTAAAGGGCATGTAAGTTAGGGTATTAACCATATTTGATAATTAGTAATCCTAACTCATATCTCTAGTCCTTTCTATGGTTACCATCGTGCCGAGCATCAGTATTTAAAGATTTATATGTTCAACCCGCGCTTTGTGCGACGCGCTGCAAATCTACTCCAAAGCGGCGCCATACTTAGCAAGAATTTCAATCCCCACGAATCGCATGTGCCCTATATACTACAGTTTATGATCGATTATAATCTATATGGCATGAGCTATCTCCATGTGCCGCTTGAGGTGGTCAAGTTTCGACGCAGTACAGAGGAGGATGGTAAGCTGAAATGCATCTTTTCGCTTCAGCTCTATATCAATGATCTCTTCCAGTTGTGCCCTATGCGAATGTAAAGCCACAACAGCTGCTGGATACATCGACTGTTAAGAAGATGGCCTGCAGCCCATTGGAGCTTGATATAAGCTCAAATTTTATATTGAATCGGTTTCAATTGGTCACCAAAAGCAATTCAACACACACAAATCCAGGTATTGAGGCCATTTGGCATGATGAGCACGTGCGGCGACAGAAACTGGCTCAGAGCTTTGGCGCTGATGAGCAGAAACTAAATGCGGTAATAATTAGGATTAACCCAAATAAGTTTAACCATTTATACAACTCAACTTTCCCCAGCTGCCCGTGCTGCAAGTGCCGCCAACACAGGAGCGCCCCAATGTCCAAATAGCCGAAAGCGATAACTTCTATCGTGCAGCGCTGGAGAGCAAGCTGTTGTCTCTGGAGCAAACGTTGAGCTCCGATCAAACTCTAACGGACCAGACACACGTCAGCAGTGGCAATGTAACGCTACAGACAAGCGCCAAGGAGCAGCGTCGCACCTTCAATCTGCAGAAGCTGCTGGTGAACTTAGTTTATCCGGAGGAATGCACACAAGAGGCACAGCAGCACCTGGTTAATGCTTCGTTCATTCAAAATCATTTGTCCGGCAGCAGCAGCCTGCAAAGCGTTGTGCAGGATGCAGACAACGTTGAGGCTGCCTATTTGGATGATACGATTATCGATGAGCAGCTTACGGAGACACAGGGCCCTGTGCCACATGATGCCACCTGTGAGCTAATTGTAATTGCTTAACTTGATAGAGTTACTCATCTTTTTTGAAACAGTGCGTGAGGAGGACTTGGAACTGCTCGAAGTGCTGCAGCAGCTGGAGGAGCAAAGTGCAAACGAATCGCATATCGATTTGGACAGTTCGCTGGCGCCGTTGTCACAGCAACACAAGAACTGTAAAGCGTAGCTTAATTCTTGTTTTTTGTTAACAAATTATACAAATGATGCTTGCTTGCAGTTGAATTAACGCCTGAGCTGCTGGACAAGCAGACGGCAGCTGCTGCCGCACAGCAGCCGCTTTCAGATGGCGAGGACGAAAACTCGGATGAGGACACCGCTGCTAGCCACATGCATGACTTCTCCGTTGCGCTAGATGACATTGATGAGCTGTTGCTTAAGCTAAGCCAGAGTCAGCCCAAGCCGACGCCCAGTCAGCAATTGAAAATGCCACAAGTTGATGGCGCCGATGATCAGTTACCGCGCACACCCACCAAAAGGAAGGCTAATCAACAACGCAGTCCACCGCGCACGCCCACAACCCCCAAAAGTCGCATCAGCATGCAACAGCCACGCACGCCCAAGTCCAGTGCAGCCAAAAAATATGCACCGCTGCCGCTCATGATTGTTAGCAAGTCTGCACAGAGTAAGTGTAGCGTCTCAGTGAGTAACACTCCAACTCTCAACTACTCTTTTTAATTGCAGAGCATACAGACGAAGTAGTTGGACTGCCAGCGAGCAGCAGGCTCAGCCAACCTCTTGAATCTGCCGTTAAGAAGTATTTACTGTAGTATCTTCCTTAGTTTTACCTACTATACTGTGCTTTCCTTAAACAGACCAGCGCTTACGCTGCGCAAGAAGCTGGCTATGACGGAGCTGCGGCGAAAAAGCATATCGACCCCGACGACCACTTCAGATTCCAACAGCGTACCCCTGCAGATTGAGTCGTAGGTTGATTTAAACATAAAATTGTAGCTCATTTAGTTAAGCTTCCTCCGTTTCAGTACTCCAGTGCGGCGTAGTTTGCGGAATCGTACGCGAGATTTGGACAAAACGCACATCATTTGCTCATTGACGCCTCGTCAGAAAAATGCTCGAATTGACGATGTGTTTGAGGCAGCAACCAAAAACACAGCACCCTTAGTTGAAACTTCAGTTGAGCCCAAGAAGCCGCGTCGCAGTGCACGTAATTGCGCCAAACAGAATGCAGTGCAGCAAGCGGAAACTGAAGCAGCGCCCAGCTCGGAAACGCTCAACCAGGCAACGAGTTCGCCAGCTGCAGTTAGCGATGATGAAGCTATTGTATCTGATACCGAGAGCGATAGGTCAGTGGCTAAGCTGCGTAGAACGCCGAATTTGAGGCGCTTGCGACGCAGCTTTCGTGATTCTTTGCTGACAAAGAACGCGACACCAAGGACCAAGGAGCTGGTGAGTCCGATGACAGAAAATAAACCAGCAGCGAGTCCTTTGTGTCGAATCTCAGACAGTCCTATAAGATCAAGCTCAGCGAAGCCAATGCCGGCGGAAAAAGCTATATCGAGTCCTATGAGTCGAAACGAAGCGAGTCCAATGCCGGCGAATAAACCCATGATGCAAACCTTAGAAAGTCCATTGGGTCGAGCCCCAGCAAGTCCAGTGAGTCACGCCCCAACGAGTCCATTGCCAGCAAGTCAAACTGCAGGCAGTGAAACGCCAGCAAGTGTAATGCCAGCAATAGAACTTGTCAATGAAGTAAAAGACGCACAAGAAGCTGCAATGGAATTAACTAACACCCCACAATGCAGTCCACAGAGCAGTGAAAGCCATACACCCGATCTAATGAAGAGTTTCTATGAACACTCGTTGATTATTAATAGTCCATCCGTGTTTAGCGATGATTGTTCCAGTCCACAGTCCTCCGCACAGCCGAAAGTTGTGCCCCAGCAGAGTAGCAATTCGAGCAGTTCCGCTGATCCCAATTCGTTTGTAATAGCACCGCTTGAGCTGCCACCCAACTACGAAGAGGTGCTGCATGCCTGTCGAAAACTGGATATACCTGAGTACGTTTTCCAGGAGCCCTTTTATAGCAATCCTGCGGATGTTAGCAAAATGACGGAGGTGGGTTTCCTAGTGCTGCGCATACCGGGCAACAAGATCAACGATCTTGAGCCTTTTCAAAGCAGCATCCTGGACACCAAGAGAGGTCTAGCGGCCTGGCGTCGCAGGCAGCTAATTGGCATTGGTGGACCAGCCATGTTGCAACGTTTTCGCAACGAGCAACAGATTCGGGAGTACTTCAGCAGCGAGCAACGCATGGTCATGGAGCCAGCACTGAGTCCACCGAGCAGGCAGGATGCCAAGATTTGGCTGAAGGCCAGAGAGCTGATCAAGCAGCGACAGGGAGAAGAGGAGTGCCCACAGGGCCAGGACCTGGATAGTCCCATTAAAATAAGGCGTCAAAAGATAACAATGATGCTAAACGATGACAGTGCAGCTGGAGCTGGCAGTGGCGATGAGGCAGCCGAACTAAACTGCAGCGGCTTAACCTTAACGCCCATGTCCATGACACCAGCAACGCCACAGCTCACTGCAGCTGACAAGAAGCTAGCCAAGGGCACACCGCTGAGCAGCAAGGCACGCTCGAGGCGCGGCACAAAACTGCAGTTTGAGATGGCTCAAGATGAGCCACCCGGCAGCAGCCAGTCCAGCGAACAAAGTGTCGCCAGCAGCGCCGCCTTGGATGCCTTGGAGCGTAGCTCATTTGTGCGACAGCTGGAGAGCGTCAGCAGCGGGCGCAACAGTCACGAGCTTAGCTTTGGACTCAGCCATGCCACGCTGGACAACACCTTTGGCTTTAAGGTTAATTTGGAGAATCTGCAGGAAGCCAAGGCGGATATTGAGGTGAGCTCCACGCTTTCAGTTGTAGCCATGTCTAATATATTTATCTATCTTTGGGAGCAGTGTAACTATTTGACCACCATGACACTGGAGCTGTTTGTGCCGACGCGAGGAGAACTGCAGCCGGATCCGTTGCGCGACGAGATACGCTGCCTGTTCTATGCCATAGAGCACAGCTTGCCGTCTGTTGAGGCTGCCCCAGCCGAGAACTCGCTGCCCAGCAAGGCCTGTGGCTATATTATAGTCAGCGATGCAGCCGATTTGGTCAGTGAGGGACGACACCACGGCCTGGATGCGGACATTGAGCTGCAGGTGGTGCAGAGCGAGGCGGAGGCTTTTGAGGCATTGCTGGCACTCTGCACGCGTTGGGATGCGGACATCTATGCGGGCTATGAGATCGAAATGAGCTCTTGGGGCTATATCATTGATCGCGCCAAGCATTTGTGCTTCAACATTGCGCCGCTGCTGTCGCGTGTGCCCTCCCAGAAGGTGCGCGACTTTGTCGATGAGGATCGCGAACAGTTCACCGATCTGGATGTGGAAACGAAGCTCTGTGGTCGTATATTGCTCGACGTCTGGCGTCTCATGCGCTCCGAGATTGCACTCACCTCATACACCTTTGAGAATGTCATGTACCACATCCTGCACAAACGCTGTCCCTGGCACAGCGCCCGCACTCTAACCGATTGGTTCGCCTCGCCGTGCACACGCTGGATCGTACTGGAGTACTATCTGGAACGTGTACGCGGCACTTTGGCCCTGCTCGATCAATTGGATCTGCTGGGACGCACCAGCGAGATGGCCAAACTAATTGGCATACAATTCTATGAGGTTCTCTCGCGAGGCTCGCAGTTTCGTGTGGAGAGCATGATGCTGCGGTAAGTGGGATCTATTCTCTTTGATATGTCACTTTATTGTCATTGGCTTCCATTCCAATCCACAGCATTGCCAAGCCCAAGAACCTGGTGCCCCTCTCGCCGAGCGTTCAGCAGCGCGCTCACATGCGAGCACCTGAATATCTGGCGCTGATCATGGAGCCGGAATCCCGTTTCTATGCCGATCCGCTGATCGTGCTCGACTTTCAGAGCCTGTACCCGAGCATGATTATAGCCTACAACTACTGCTTCTCCACGTGCCTGGGCCGCGTGGAGCATCTGGGCAGCAGCACCACCTTCGAGTTTGGCGCCTCCCAGTTGCGAGTCTCACGACAGCTGCTGCAGCAGCTGCTGGAACGCGACCTGGTCACAATATCGCCTTGTGGCGTTGTCTATGTCAAGCGGCAGCTGCGCGAGGGCATACTGCCGCGCATGCTAAGCGAAATTCTGGACACGCGCCAAATGGTGAAGCAGTCGATGAAGCTGCACCGGGACAGCTCCGCGCTGCAGCGTGTGCTGCACTCGCGTCAGCTGGGCCTGAAGCTAATGGCCAATGTCACCTATGGCTATACGGCGGCCAATTTCAGTGGCCGCATGCCCGCCGTCGAAGTGGGTGACTCGGTGGTGTCCAAAGGCCGCGAGACGCTGGAGCGCGCCATCAAGCTGGTGGAAATGAATGAACAGTGGAAGGTGCGCGTCGTCTATGGCGACACGGATTCCATGTTTGTCCTGGTTCCCGGACGCAGTCGTGCAGAGGCGTTTCGCATAGGTGCCGAAATCGCAGAGGCGGTAACCGAAATGAATCCACATCCGGTCAAACTGAAGCTGGAGAAGGTGTATCAGCCGTGCCTGCTGCAAACCAAGAAACGCTACGTCGGCTACATGTACGAGACGCCCGACCAAGAGCAGCCCGTGTACGAGGCCAAGGGCATTGAGACGGTGCGACGCGACGGCTGCCCGGCGGTGGCCAAAATGCTCGAAAAGGTGCTCCGTCTGCTGTTCGAAACGGCGGATGTTAGCCAAATCAAGCAATACGTGTGCCGGCAGTTCACCAAGCTGCTCTCTGGGCGCGCCAATCTACAGGATCTGATATTCGCGAAGGAATTCCGGGGCCTCAACGGCTACAAGCCCACAGCCTGTGTGCCGGCGCTGGAGATGACACGGTGAGTAAGCTCGACTAGGAGATTTGCAGAAAATTAAATTATTTGATTTTTACAAGTAAATTAAACTTCTAGCTACTAGTGGACCAAAAACAAATTGCTTGATTGCCAAAATTTCGGTATCGAAAAGGTTAAAAAGTCTTATACAGACTCAAACATATCATATCAGTATACTATAATTTCGAAATTAAGTCAATCGGTTCCAGGAATGACATCTTCCTAGAAGTTAGGAGTATCACTTGCCATGTTTATTAAGTTTAGCACTTATACCGATAACTAACCAAGCAATACAAATTTCTATCGCCAGCAAATGGATGCAGAAGGATCCCCGACATGTGCCGCGTCGCGGAGAACGGGTGCCCTTTTGCATAATCAATGGACCACCTGGCGTGCCGCTGATACGTTTGGTGCGCAGTCCCCACGAGCTGCTGGCCAATGACGGCTACAAGATCAATGCCATATACTACATAACCAAGGCGATAATTCCCCCACTGAATCGCTGTTTGCTGCTCATTGGTGCCGATGTAAATGACTGGTAAGCAAATGAAAAAACACTAAATTTCTTAGGAAATCCTTAAAATGTGTGCTTCGCAGGTTCAGCAATTTGCCAAGGAAGCTGCTGATGACACCGGCGCTGTCAACGGCCGGCGAGCTGATGAATCGTGGCAGCGCCAAGTCCACCATTTCACAGTATTTCTCGAACACCAACTGCATCATCGAGTGCGGACGCCAGACCAAGGCGGGCATCTGTCAGGATTGCTCCAGCAATGCCTCCAAATGCGTTGTCACGCTGCACGCCAAGCTGGCACAGCTGGAACGTGGCCATAGGCTCACCCAGCAGATATGCCAGGCCTGCTGCGGTCGCCTGGGTGATCTGCAATGCGATTCACTTGACTGCCCGGTGCGCTACGTTCTGGAGGTTAAGCGACGCGATCTACTTCAAATTCCACATATACGCAAACAGCTCGAGGAGCGGTTTTGAGTACATCCATTTGGATTATTTGTATATAGGTATAGAGTGTATTTAACTTTTGGCTGACTATAAAAGTTAAAATATACTTAATGTACTCGTACATTCAATATCCGCAGTTCATGTAAATAGCTTATACACTACATGCTTGTTTTGTTTTTTTGTTTGTTTGAGTGTATAATACTACATATTATAATATGCATTGTTAACTATTGATATTGTAGTTTGAAATTCTTCAAAAATTGATTTTGCATTAATTATATTTCATTACATTTAGGTATGTGGGTGTGAGTGAGTCGTGTATATAGTATTTGCAATAATATTCAAATGGTAGGCGAGATTGTATAATCTAAAATATAATTACGAATGCTGCATTAACAATTTCCAATGTGTTTAACCAAATTAGATAACAGTTATGTATGTATGTATATAACCATGTACATAGGTATATGAAATTTTGTTCTTTTGATTCTTGTTGTTGCCCTGATTCTTTTATTTTGCACCTAAAAACAATTTGCAATTGTATTATGGTTATTAAATTGAGCGCATGTTTGCTTATAAACAACGTTTACAATTACAGTATAAACTTTGTGTTCAAAAAAAAAAGATTGTTTAATAAAAAGTAGTTTCAAAAATTGAAAACATGCCTCGAAAACTTGCTTTTACATCTACTACTTTTACATATCATCGTCATCCATTTCAAAAATCATGGAATTCTTTGCATCTGCATCGATTCTCTTAATTTCATCTTCGTTGTTGTAATTGTTGTTGTTGATATTGCTGTTGTTGTTGTTGTTGTTGTTAGCGGTACCAACAGTCATATCCAGGCCGCTATCATGGAGCGAGTGCTTCTTGTTGTCCTTGTTATGGCGATTGTTTTGCTGCTTGAAATACTGTGCATTGACAGCGTTCTGGAAAGGAAACAGAAAACGAAAACAATTAGAAATTGTAATAATTATAATTATGTATGTGAATTCAGTTACGAGTTCTTAAACTTAAATATCTTCTGGATGCTCTTTTTCAACGCCGTCGTCTTCAAGTTAACTATAGATAAGACAACAGCAGACTCATGACCTAGTCTGGGAATCTAGCCCAGAACCTCATTGTTCGCAGATAAGATAACAATTGATATTGTGTTTGTATAAATATTTACCCTCATATTTCTATATCAACTAATTTGATAGAGATTTTGAACTAACAAATAAACTTTGTTTCATTAAGTATTAAAACAAATGAGGAACGAATATTTGAATCCAAATATTGCGCCGTTAGACAAACATGGAAATTTACGAAAATTTGTAACAAATGTACTAATAAATAATGGGATGAACTCATACAACTTGACTGCTGACCTTCAAATAATAATAACTATGTGCTGATTTAACTTAAATCGCAATTTCCACAGTACAAACCGGAAAAATGTGGTACAATTGCTGGATTTACTTTAGGCTAATTCGCAATAGCTTGCTCTGTTTAACTAGACAAATTCTAGACAAATTAGCCAGTGGAATACAATAGAATTTTTACACTTTGGCTAGATAATCAATATTTATTTACGTCTACCAGAAGAATTTGCCGTCTAACACTAATTCAATTAACTAATTTGGCATACAAAGCAGCAAATTAACAAGCTGACGAGATGAGCAAATATGTCGCAGCAAATCACAAGATTACCTTGTGGGCGGACTGCTGTCCGGCGGTGTGATCCGGCTCCTCGTAATCGGCGGAATCGCCCTCACTGAGGCGACGCTGTTGAGCGCGCAATTTGCAATCGCGACGCTTCTGATTCTTCTTACGCTGGCCCAGAATGCTCGAGTCGAGTCTAAAAATAAGAGATGATAGTTAGATAGACGCCTAATTGTGAAATTGCCTTCAATTGGAATGGCGGGCTATTTTAAGACGCACCTGAACACTTGCTTCATAATATGATCATTAAATCTAACAGTCTTCTTGCAGCTCTCCGAGAGGCCCGCATCGTCGCCATGCTCCTCGGGTATGCCGCCAAATGATTGTGAGAAACCTGCGCCAGCTGCATCCACCGAGCACGAATAGGATGAGGAGCAGTCATCAATCGATGAGTTGCTGTCCGATATAGAGGGACGTGGTCCATAGCGACTGTTACGCTTAAGGATGCCACGTTGAACGCTGCTGTCGTTGCACTCGGAATAACTGCGCGCTTGCGCTGTGGCAACTTCAGCGTTGCCATGGGCTGCGTAGCGCTCTCCAGACGCACAGGGGAGGCGACTTGGGGCTGCTGCTGCTGCTCCTGATGATACTGTTCCGCCTTTAGATCCTCACAGGCGGACTCGGAGAGCGAACGATTGTTACGCTTGCGCTGCTTCTTGTTTAGCTTCTTCTGCTGTTGCTCTTGATTCTCATCCTCATTATTACTTTGTGGCATTATGGTCACCTCCAGTGCGTGCTCATTGCGTTCAATGCTAATGTGCAGCGGCTTTTCAGACTCCTTCAGGCTCTCATTCTCATCATCATCATCGTCGTTATCATTGCTGTTGTAGTTGCCAAACACAGCGTACTGATTGAGATCATTGCCATCGGGTCCAGCCAGATAGCTTAGCATCGACTCGCAGCGCTCATTCATATACAGCCTCAATACCACGTTGTCATCGGAGGCATCCACCTCGACATGCTCGATATGCAGCTGTGGCTCCATATCATCCGGCAACTGCACTAGGAACGCATAGTGGTGGGATAATACCCACTCCCCATCGAGGCGAACTGCACATGCACGCTGCGTGGCTGCTGCAGTGTTTCTATTGAATCCGGTTGAACGTTGCGTACACGCAGCACAAAGGCCATCACATTGTCCAGGATATTACAGTCAAAGTTGGCGGGCAGCTGATAGTGCAGGTTGCACTTTAGGAACGTTCGGGGAGTTAAAACAACTGTGGGTGGGACTGAGGGAGAATTATAAAGTGAGTAAGGTTTTACAATTACATACATTGAAAATTCTACCTCTTTGCTAGTTTTACACTATGACCTCGACATTATTATACTCTGTTCCCGGAAGGTAAAAAGAGTATATTGGGTTTGCGAAATGCCCGTCTGTCCGTATGAATGTAATTTTGATCCACACCATTGAAGCTAGAGCAACTTAACTTGTTACACATGTTGGTGTATACCCTCAGTTTATAAAGTGTCAAGATACCCCCAATCTTCCACATTTTTAAAACTATAGCCACCAAATTTGGCATACAGACGACAGATTCCTGACAGATCTGCATCCTACAATTTTTGACACCCCCTCCCCCGCAAATGAGCAAAATCTATATCTCCCACAGGTAGATAGATAGATAGTCATCAAATTTGACATACAGACTGTTTTCTTCGCGTCTCTTTCCGAACCCACATATAAGCAAATTATACTGGACTGTGAACAGAGTATTCCGCTGTCGGATACGTCTGACTGCAACGTTCTTGTTTTCAATTGATTTTGCGAGCTAAAACCTCGACAGATTTGCGTCACATCCCTATTGGCCATATTGGCAGTACATTCAGCTACTTACATGCATTGGAGTCGTCTGATTGGCTCTGCTCTGTCAATTCAAGGATGGCATCGACGACTTCAGCTTCTGCTTCTGCTTCGGTTTCAGTTTCTTCCTCGGCAGGCGATTCGATGTTGGAGTTAAGCTCGACGCCGCTATCCTCGCGGCTGAGCAGACGTACAGTGTCGTGCATTTGGCGCTGTTGATGGGCTGAGGAACGCACCACGGGCAACGTGATGCAGAGACGCCTGCGTTCGGTGTCGAAGCGAGCGTTGCCCGCCTTATCATCAACCGTGTAGGGCAGGTCCAGCTTGAGGCGGTATTTGGCACCCTGACGCTCACTGAGCAGATAAACCGACTTCTCCGTTACATCCAGCTGACAGTCAGCCGTGGAGCTGAGCAGCGGCAATTCGATTTCAAGGATGAGAGCACGCGGCACAGTCACCTGCAGCTTGGCGTCCAGCTCATCAGTATACTCGGCCATGTCCAGATCATGGCTATGCTTGATGCTGTACTTGGGCACCGCAAATGTGGGAGCGGGCGTCAGTACTGTTTTCATGGGCAGCACCTTGGGCTGGCCGGCGTCTGCCTCCGGTTTCTTTGGATACATGTGCTCCAGCGGGTGCGGCTCCTGCTCTTCGGCTGTGGGATTCTTGGCCAACTTACGTATCACAGTGGGGCGTGCTGTGCCCTTGTAGTCGAGTTTTGGAAACTTGAGATTGGCACGATCCAAATTCACCTGATACTCGCGCTCCACGCCATCCAAAGCGGTATCAATAAGGCATTTGCGGAAACGCTCATTGCGCTTACCCAGATGCAATGCATCCGGATGAAAGACAACATCAAAGACTTTGCATTCCTTATTCTTCGCATCAAAATCAACACGCGGCGGCGTCTGAGCCATGGGAATTGACCAACTCAGACCTTTTTCTCCCGTTTGAGAGTTAACGGAAACCTCATTGTTGGGTCGTTCCACTTCTGGGCTGCTCGCAATGTTAATGAAACATTTAAGCTCGCCATCAATTGCCGTCTTTACGACAAAACCCGGGGTGGGATGTATAAAAGTGCATTCCACACCGCGCTCCTTTTCCAGCTGCTTGATCTCCGCTTCGTAGAGCTTACGATTCTCTGGATCTTGTACTTCGTCAACGTAATCGAAGAAAAGTTTACGAAACTCTTCGTTGTTGAGTGCTTGGCGTATACGCTCAAATTCGTCCTTGGTTATGTCGACCTTTTCCTTATCATTATTGAGCGTTGAGTGTTTATTACGTGTGGAAGCGGACATTGCTTCAAATGCTCAAATTTACACTCACTATCAAAACTCTCACTCTCACTGTCACTGTCACTCTCGGTTAAAAAAAATGTACTCAATACGCGAATTTAAAACACTTGGTTTTTTTATTAATAATTTTATAGTTAGTAAGGAACACGTTGCCGTTCAAAATGCTGTTAGAGTTTTGCTTGTTTGTTATTTAAACACGATTTGTATGTTCTAGTAGTTTCTGCAACGAGAAGAGGGAGGGAGAGAGGTATACATATGGAACATTTCACAGCTGATGCAATAACACTCGAAATTAATTTCCAATGGAAGCCGTATTATGACACACACACACACACACATATACACACAGGCGTAGACACAAAATCGATTAAGTTATCGCTCAATATAATTGTCGTAGGTTTAAGGCAATCCCTCCTTATCAACAAAAAGACGCCCACAGTCATACAAAAAATGTATATATTCTATACAAAAATAAATCAAATTCAATATTAATGAGAGCAGTGAGCACATCGCTCTCACTCTTGCGCTCTCTCACAAATTTTCCACCTCATGGCACAATTTGCCGGTAGCAGCTTCATTTATATTTTGGCAACTCAATAGCGAAATTTATAATTACAAAGATTATGTAACAACACAAATACGAGCAGGGTGGGGCTGGGAGGTGGCCAGGACAGACAGAAAAGAACACGTAGTGAGACCATGCGTTTTTGTTGTTGTTATTGTTAAGCTAAAACGGAATAACAAACGTACTGCGTAGTTTGCTGTTTTGTTTTGTCCGTTGCTTCGTGTTTGCGACGCGAGTGAATTTGAACGAATGAGCATGAAAAACGCCGGCAAATGCTGTGGAAGCGGAGGAGGTCGTACTCTGTTATTAGGAAGAAGAGTGCCGAGGAGGTGGCAGCGGTGCTTGATAAGCAAAAGCAACTAACCAACCACTTGCCCTCAATTGTTTGCGTCTGCTGCTGTTGTTGTTTATTAGCGAGCCTCTACATACATATGTATGTGTATCTGTATGTGTATGTACACATGTATGTATGTAATTTGTGCATGTATTGCGCAGCCCGGACAAGATGGGCTGTCAAAACAACATGCATACACACGAAATGTGTATATAGAACCAGGACGATAAGTTAAGGAAGGGACAATGCAGAGTTGAAAAATAGAGGGACAAGCAAACACACATTTTAGGCGCCTTGGTGATGTGTGTGCGTGTTTGTGTGTACACGCGCAAATGAAAATGTGGGAAAATTATTACAGTTACGTGACCAAGGAAAGCACACGTGTATATGTGTGTGCTAACATGCGGTGTTTGATCAATATTGATCCCTGCCCTGGAAAATTCGATTGATTTTCTGGCTTAAGCCAAACCGGTCGGCATAAATTAGGCAGACTCCTAGCACACGCCCACTTCGTTACAGAAAATTGCAGAGACGTGAACTTGAATATAATGAGGAAAGTCAATGACCAGTCAGGTTTTCCCAACAGCCTCCATTAGAACAACAATAGAACCAGCCTCTTTACTGACTGCATTTTCAAGTCTTCATACACACACATGCACATGCACACACAGTTCACACTTACCAGAAATATATACATATATAAAAATATACATACGTTTGTACACTTGAGTGTTATTAAATGCACAAAGCTCTTTTTTTAGTTATAATTTTTTTCTGATAAAACTGTGACTTTTTTATTCAGAAAATCTAGAAACTTTTCAGCTGATCAATTTTTTCCAGGCAAGCTGAGGGACCGGCTCAGTGTGACCTAAACGCAGTGACGGTAAGTGCCTTAAATAGTCAACTCAAATCAGCGGTGGGAATTTTAGTATTTATAGTTTGTCTGCTTAAACGCACATAGCGATACGTATCGGATGAAAACTATCGATATATTGTTATGCCATCCCTAATGTACTGAGCTATTATTAAAATTATATATATGTATACAAAATTATTATATTCTTAACTGTCATTAAATGTGTGCCGTGGTTTCAACATTAAAAATTTTCGATAGATTTGGCAAACTAAAAGTGTGGAGTACCCTAAATGGTTTTGTTTGTGTAGACGAACGAGCTACATATTTAGTTCATCTGAACTACAGTTCGTTCGTTCTAGAGGTGGAGAAACACCGATGTGTGTGTCCATCGATGCTTTCGATGTTTTAAAACAAGCATCAAAGAAAAAATAAATTTTCTAAATAAAAAACCTTTACAATTGAAACAATAACAAAATTATCAGACTTTTTTTTAGATCCCTGTTTTTGTTGTCTACAATATTAAGACTAAGTCTTGTCTTGCGATCCGAAATGGTTTGTCCAGCTTTGCTAAAAACTCTCAGTTTCGCAAGATGCTTGAACACATAAAAAGTGTTTGGAAATGGTTTTTAACGCTATGTCATCAGTACTCATGTGTAAAAGCGATAATTATTAAACATATTTCTCATATTATTATTAAATTCTTACCTCCCAATATTTTCGATAGTGGCCTACCAAACATCGATGGTCCCAATGTTTTGCAAACATCGATGACATCGATGTTCTCCACCTCTAGTTCGTTCAGTTTAATGAGTCGTTCAATCGAACCTATTCCGAACGATTCGATAAAAACTCTACAATGGAGTCTAATTTATTTTTAGTTTTTCTGTTGTCATTTTTTCTATATAAAAATGCAAAAGGTGTGTAAAATCTGTTTAAAAGTGTAATACAACACAATGTGCATGACGTGCGTGTATATTTTAAAACATTTATGTAGCTTTCATATCGGCAAAAGACGCTGAAAAAAGCTATGCTAGTGTTGCTGCTTATTTGTTTGTGTGTGTTTGGGCCACAATTTGTTTTCATATGCTTCTGTTCTGGCCAATTGCGCCGCGTACAATGCCAAATGTCTGACAAAACTGCTGTTGAGTGCATTAAATGGAATGAAAACAATACGCAAATTCAATAGTATGCGTTATATAAACGCATTGCAATGCTTATGTGGGCGAGTGAGAAGCATAAAAGTGCATTTAATAATCAGTACACACACACACACATGAGTATTATTTGTGGATACACAAATGACCGTGTGTGTGTGTGTTGAGTATTTCTAGCTTATTTGCATGTGTGTGTGACTGTTATTCTCTTGTTGTTCCTGCAGCTGAAATAAGTGGACTTTTGCTGGATGATCAACAGGAAATGGACATGGAAATACCGCCTCACATCAATGGAAAGGACTTTCCAGCAGTACCACAAAACTCTGTGCTTACACATCCCAGGTAATTTACTGAACATTGTATATTTACTTCACGTCCTGTACACTCGTCATTAGATATACATATGTACATATGAATATGTAATTACAAAAACTACGCTTGCAATCTTAATCATTTTAAAAGAGTAGGCAAAGTTATTGTTTTTCAAATAAGAAAACTATGCCAGTAGCCAAAATGCTGGAGTGTTATTAAGAGCTAACACTAAATCGTTCCTGGAAAACTGCCGGTATTTGACTCCGCTTTAATGTTTATCAAAAAGTATATTTTAATTGCAATTTTATCGATGGTAGAAAATCGACAAAGAGCATCGAATTTGATTTTTTCTAATGTTTTCTATAGTAATCATTTTTATTTTGATCAATAAAAAAAAACATGTTTAGTCATAAATATTATAGCTAATTGCTGCTAACCCTAACCCCAACTGTTTACCACTACTTGCCCCATTTCACACGCTGCATTTCCAATTAGGAGACATGTTAAGAGTAAGCGACGCATGAAGAGAAGGTAAAACCTTGAGCATTTGCCTGCCTGTACTCATTAATATTAGCTATTTAATGTACTAAGTTTGCATATATTCTAATTAAACATTTTTGCATGCACAGATTCAAGTGTTTCGCGTGTGAGCCGCCCTGTCTCGATCCCAATGAACACGCCCATACGTGCCAGAATGCCATACAGGTGAGCATTTCGATTCTGAAGATGATTAGAAAATAATTTTGAAAAATTTTCCATTTCATTTGCAGTGCTGGAAATCTCGAACACGCGATGCCGTTGGCCAGGAGCAAGTCTCGCGCGGTTGCACCACATCGCCGGATCAATTGCAACTGATTTGCAATCAGAATTCGCTTAATAAGCTCAATGGACCCACTAAACGAAATACGGCGAAATTCATAAATGTCTCCTGTTGTGCCAGCGATTTTTGCAATGGCGGCGAATTCCCCGAGTTGCCACCCTTTGTCAACGGTGGCGAGGTGGCAACGGTCATCACCGCCGATAGCAGCAACATTAGCAAAATGACCGCCGCCATATTGGGTCCCTTTCTTGTCATAACACTGATGGGCATTGTCGCTGTATTCTTTATGCGTCGCAGTCATCGCAAGCGTCTGGCGGCAACGCGCATTAAACAGGATCCCGAATCATACTTGGTTAATGATGAGCTGCTCCGTGCTACCAGCGCCGGCGATAGCACCTTGCGCGAGTACCTACAGCATTCTGTTACTTCCGGTTCGGGGAGCGGCTTGCCGCTGCTGGTGCAGCGCACACTGGCCAAGCAGGTGACCCTGATCGAGTGCATTGGCCGTGGCAAATATGGAGAGGTGTGGCGCGGTCACTGGCATGGCGAGAGCATTGCTGTTAAAATATTCTTCAGTCGCGACGAGGAGTCGTGGAAGCGCGAAACGGAAATCTACAGGTGACATTTCAAATAAGATCTCCAACTTTCGTAACTTATGTATATTGTTCCCCATTCTTAGCACTGTGCTGCTGCGTCATGAGAACATACTTGGTTTCATTGGCTCCGACATGACCTCTCGCAACTCGTGCACGCAGTTGTGGCTAATGACGCACTATTATCCGCTGGGATCACTATTTGATCATCTGAATCGCAATGCCCTCAGTCACAATGATATGATTTGGATTTGCTTGTCGATTGCCAATGGACTGGTTCACTTGCACACTGAGATTTTTGGCACTGAAGGCAAGCCGGCAATGGCCCATCGGGATTTGAAGTCCAAGAATATATTGGTTACATCGAATGGCACCTGTGTGATAGCAGATTTTGGCTTGGCCGTTACACACTCGCATGTTACGGGCCGTCTCGATTTGGGCAATAATCCGAAAGTGGGCACCAAGCGTTATATGGCACCCGAGGTCTTGGATGAGAGGTAAATGCGCTCACTTTAAGGATAATTGGACGCAAGATTTAACATTTAATACATCTCCTTTCTAGCATTGACATGGAGTGCTTTGAGGCCTTGCGCCGCACTGATATCTACGCCTTTGGCCTGGTGCTGTGGGAGGTGTGTCGTCGCACAATTTCGTGCGGCATTGCCGAGGAATACAAGGTGCCCTACTATGATGTGGTGCCCATGGATCCCAGCTTTGAGGATATGCGCAAAGTGGTCTGCATTGACAACTATCGACCATCGATACCCAATCGCTGGAGCTCAGATTCGGTAAATAAATTATAGATAACAATCCCCTCTCAGCTGGAAACTAAATTCTATTCTTACTTACAGCTACTGGCTGGCATGTCCAAGCTAATGAAGGAGTGCTGGCATCAGAATCCGAATGTGCGTCTGCCAGTGCTGCGCATTAAAAAGACTATACATAAATTAGCTTCCTCTGATGAGAAAATCCGTTTAGACTTCGATGAAGTTTGCGTTTAGTAGCTTTTGTAAGTTTAGGCAGCTAAGTTAATATTAACTATCATAAGCGACATTAGTTGAGGTTCATTTTGCTAGCAGCTAAGTTTCATATACATTGAACATATTTTTTTTGTCTCTTCTTTTCATTAGTTTTGTAACTGCATTACTCAGATTTAGTTTTGTGCCTTTGAAATTGCCTTAAATGTAAATCAAACTTTTGACTAGAAGTATCATCTGTATAAGTTATGACATAACGCCTTCATCTGTCTGCCTTTCGGCGCAGCCAGGCTTTCATTATCTTTTCATTTCAAGTGCCATTACAATTAGGAATTGTAAAACATTTTTACATTACATTTAAGCTCACTTTTTACATCTACACCTAAACACAATCAGCTATACACTTTCTTTTCTTATCAAGCTATGATAGAGTTATAGAGAACCTAAATATATTATAATTGGCGCCCCCCACACACATACTGTGCACCTAGTTAAAAGAATATGTATGTACATGAATAGTTCCCAATTACATATAAAGGATATATATATATATATACATATATGTATATACTAACGAATATACTTTATATATTGTACAAATGCGCGCTAACTTAGATGTATATGTAGTTTATAAATTACTTTAAAATACTATCAACAAATAAAATACACTTTTTAATTGTTAAGTAAAAGAAACCAAGTTTAATATTTGAACAGAATGATTATGAGCTCAAAAAGATTATAATTTTTAAGAGTTATGAGTTTTTAGTGCTGATTGATTAACAACATGAATTCCATTATCAATAAGCTCAATCTGGGGTTTATGAACTTACAGTCTGTGTAATACTTACGTGCAATATTTTCTGACAACAACGTGAATATATTACATTGCATTCAGGAAATACCCTTTTAAATGACAACAATCTTTGGTTAAATAACGAATATTCAAAATTTATGGCTCCTTCTCCAATCGGTGGACTTCTTATCGAGACAATATATCATATCTAATTGCCATTTGCTGTGAGCAGCCTGAACGTCTCATTGTTTTGTTCATCGAGAAACAGCAGCTTGAAGATATCATTGAAAAAGTCAGGATAATAATCGCATGCGCGTTTGCAATCGGGCGTCCAATTGATCTCCAGCAGCTTTGGCTGCATGTTTCGCTGCTCAGCGCCGCTGCCCGTCCAGGCCAGCATAATATCCGCTGCGTAGAGTGCGCGGGACTGGGCGCAAGGCGCTAATCCACAGGGCGGCGGCGCTTGACTGGCGCATTGCAGCACCTCGTACAACATGCCACAGATTTGCTGCTCCATAATGTTCCAGTCGTGTTTGGGATACTGCTGCTGCCAGAGCTCAAGAAAGTCATCACATTGAATGTGATGCAGCTGCGCCTGCTCCTGGTAGTTCATCACCGTATAGTGCTTCTCATAGTCATCGAAGTTGTCCAGCGAGAAAGGCCGATTGGCAAAGCGCAAGTAGAACTTGCGATGCACGTAGGCCTGCAGCGGCCGCACGCTCTTCAGCAGTATCACATAGCGCACATCGAATTTGACCTGGGCATTCAGCTCCTGGCGGTGGAAGAGCACGGGTCGCTCGATATACTTTTGTGCTATCTTGGGACCCGTGGCCGGCAGACGCACAATCTGCTTAATGTTGTCCGTGATGTGCGTGTCAAGGCCGCGCGCCAGGTTCCATGGTTTGATAATCCAATGGTTATCCAATCCCTTGGCCGAACGCTGCTGATAGTAGGCGGCGAATTCGCGTAGTTCCGTGGATAAATTGTAAGTAGTAGGCAGCCAGGCAGGATAGGTCTCCAGTGTCTCAGCATTGTGATGCTCCTGCGCTGCGCGTCGGCCCACAACGCTCAGTAAATCCTTGATGGTAATAACATATTCAAAGGGAAACTGATTTATGAACTTGTGTGGCGTCTCCAGTGCTAACTCTGCGAAATTCTTATAGTGGCAGGTAAGCCAGAGCACATCCGCCTCCTGTTCGTTGTCAACCAGCACAAATTCGGGCGCTGTGAGATGCGCAAGCAGCACATCATACTGAGCGTATACCTTCAGAGGATCACAGCGAACGGGCAGGGTGCGGACAGCAGCGCAGTCATCCTCCGGATAAGTTTCGGGTATGTGTCCGCTGGTAAAGTATTCAGCGCCCGGTTCCACCTGCAAGAAGCTCTCGCCGCTTAGATCTGTCTCACACCACGGCAGCAACAAAGCAGAGCGCTGCACCGCATCCTTGGACACATACTCGGCAAAGTCGCGCGTGACGGCGCTACCTTGGACACAGTCCCGTGTGGGAAACAGCAGGCTGTATGTAGTCTGTGTATTCAGATGGAGCAGCGGCACCAAACGAAAGTTCGGATCATCCGAATGATTGACAGCCGAACCAACCTCATCCATGACATACCAAATGGGCATGCGCTCCTCATCCGTCAAGCCATCGGTGGCAATGGAGTAGGCATGACAGTATTTCCACAGACGTTTCAATATCTTGTCAATGCGCTGCTCATGCTCCAAGTCCACGCCGGTGATGGCGGACAAGCGATCTGCCAGCTGCGGATATTGTTCCAACTGTTGTCGCGCGCTGTTCAGGCGATAAGTCCAGGCATGATCTATCAAATATATGGCCTGAGGATCACTTGCCTTGATGCCCTGCTCGCGTGCTACTTCCAAAGCAAACACCGGCCTGGCATTGTTGTCATCATTATCATCAAAGCCCTCATCATCATCGTCATAATCAATTAGCAGCAGTTGCAGCGCCTCGCCGGCATCAAAGGTATCCGTGGTTAGTTTGCGATAGAGTGCTGGCCAGAGATGCACTGGCACCGCCGACGATTCCAGCTGCGGCTTGTGCAGCGCCACAAATTCATTGTATTTGTTAATTCCATCCATTTCGCGTGCCGGGTGCAAAGAAAGCAAGTGGTCCTGTTCTGCCTCACATGGTCGGTAGATTTAGGGTGGCAGCATTTTGAAAAACCAAAAAATATACTAGCTTTTAAATGTTTGTGATGCGCAGTAGCAGAAAAACTGTGACTGACAAAAGGCTTCAATATTTATGGATCTTCTATAACGAGGAGCAAAATGTCATTAAGCACTTTGCTTGGATCAGGGCCACTCTGACTTCGTATACGGTCGTGTGGACATGAGAATGCGAGCACGCTTCATGCAGATCCACCCGACAGAATACGAAGTCAGAGTGATCCTGATTTGAAGCGCACTTTCATTCTCATGACTTCGAAAGAGCGCGGCTTGGATGGAATGAGAGCCTATTCGCCGCTCCGCTCTTGATATATGTATGTATGTACGAAGATAGCATATATATATGTACATATTTTCAATAAGCTTATCGCTAATATAATTTAAAAATCGTCTTTTACATACAGTTCTAAGCGATTTTTATTGTTTGATATGCCATAATTATTCCATGTAACAACAAAATTAACTTTTATTATTTAAAAGGAAAATTGAGCGCTAACAATATTTGAATATTAAAATCTCCCATCACTAGCTTGTATTTGGTATTTGGTATTTTTAATGTATGGCTGTATTTTGTTTGCCCAGCAAAACTAAATACCATATGCATAACATATGTCCAGGGCTGCCTGTTGCGGCAAAACAGCTGTTGCGCCGTTCTGGTTTTGGTGAGCAAATTCTAAATAATGACAACAATATACAATTTCACCATTAGAAAGATAACACATAAGAAGCAGGCGTCACGCTGTTAGCTGGTCAGCTTAAAACAAAAACTCATTGTCATCACAACTCGACATTAACCGAAAGGGGTATAAATTACAAATCACTTTCGTACTCTTTGCCTTTATGTGGAATGCAAATCGCGCAAATGCTGCTACGTCTTAGCTGCTTGCTAGTGTATTAAATTATTTGTTGCTCTTCTGGCAAACATTCAAAGGAGAGAATAAAGAAAAATTAAGATTCAATGAGCGGCACACTTTCATTGCCAAACAACGCTGACGGCACTGCGACAAATGCTGCGCTAGAGGCTCAGAGCATGGACGTTGAGGTAAGCAAAAGGCATAAATAAAAGGGTAATCCTTTCAAATATCATTGATTTCAGCGCAAACTGAACAAATTGCCAAAGTTTAAATGAAATTTAGCTAACTGCGCAGTTTCTATGCACGCGATCTGTTGCCCATTAGATAATCCACGCCCATTTTGGCGTTACTTCCGGGTTGGTTAGAGCTCAATTTGAGACGCTTGAGCAATTGTGATCTAGTTAGTTTGTGATTCATACATACATACATACATACATAGTTTTACGACTGCCATTACAACTAACCTTTTAACCATGGTTGCTATGACACGACAAAGCTATTTTTACATATCGATTTTGTAATTTTGATACGCTACTCATTAAAATTGAGTAGAAGTGTTTGATATAGTTGTGCACATGTATGTAACAGAATGCACCTACATATTAAGTATATAGGTATGTATATGTATACATTCCTGAACAGCTGTTCCGATCGTTGATCTCAAAAACTATTAGAGCCAGAGCTTATTTCGAATTTCAGATAATTCCCAGCCCCGCTGATAATCGCAAAGAAATCAACAACAGCTAGAATTGAAGTCAGTCCTGACTTTTGGCATATACCATTTTAACTTACTGATTATAATAAAAAACAAGAAAGCGGCTATCTTCGGAGTGCCGACGCAATATACCCTGTTTTTATATAAAACTCTATTTACGTCTGATTGCTCCTATGTGGTCCGATTGTCATAAAATTATAGGAAACTATTTGAAGTATAAAAAACTCTCACTTAGTTTGGATGTAATACCAAAAGTTTTTAATACAAAAACTCTTTTTTCACCCGATCCCTTGATTTGATTTTGACCAAATTTAATCAGATTTTATAAACTCTTCAGAGACTCGGTTTAGGTGAGTTTGGTAATGATATCTTCATAAACAAAAAAATTTTCATACAAAAACATAGTTGTCGACCGATCATTCCTATGGCAGCTATATGTTATAGTGGTCCGATCCGGCTGATTCCGACATATGTACTGCCTGCAGCTAAAATAAGGATCTGTGCCAAGTTTCATTACCATAGCTTCAAAACTGAGAGATAAGTTAGCATAGAAACAGTTGGACGGACGAACATTGCTATATCGATTCAGAATATATATACTTTTCGGGTCGGAAACGTCTCCTTCAGTCCATTACACATTTCGAGACAAAATTATAATACCCTGTTAGGATATAACTAGTTATTTGGATATCTCTAAGTCTAAAGTATTCTTACTTGTTTTTAATTTGACAACCTTGACAACAGCACTTCAATTTACAATTATTGAAAGCTTAGCCCTTTTGTTAAAACTTTGTAATCGCGCTTTTTCGATATATAAATATAGTATATAGAAGCTTGTAACTGTTTATGGATTATAAACCCAGTAATACATATACCAATGTATGTCATTGTTTAATGTGTAAAATGTGTAAAATTCTCGTATGAATTAAAATAAATTCTAATTTCAGGTCTCGAAAAATAACGGTTTCTGTGTCTGGCAATGGTTATTTAACTGGACATCCACATCACCAACAATGCTGCGGGCCGTTGAGAAAAAGATACTATCATATCTAAAGCTGCCCTATCGCGGCTTCTTTGTGGACATTGGACCAGCTGTGGGCGATGCTGATAAAATATGGACGGTCAGCATGAACACTGACTCAAAGGAGGTGCCATTGGTGTTGCTGCATGGCCTGGGCGCTGGCGTAGCCTTGTGGGTGATGAATTTAGACTCGTTTGGCAAGGATCGTCCAGTTTATGCCATGGATGTGCTTGGGTTTGGTCGGAGCTCTAGGCCGCAGTTTGCCAAGGATGCGCTGGTGTGCGAGAAGCAGTTTGTCAAGTCTGTCGAGGAGTGGCGTCGCGAGATGAACATCAATGATATGATACTGTTGGGTCACTCCATGGGCGGCTTCATTGCTTCTAGCTATGCTTTGAGCTATCCAGAGCGTGTCAGGCATCTAATACTTGCTGATCCCTGGGGCTTTCCCGAGAAGCCCGCAGATTCGACCAACACCAAACAGATACCCTTGTGGGTGCGTGCCATTGCGCGCGTTCTGACGCCACTGAACCCGCTGTGGGCATTGCGTGCTGCTGGTCCATTTGGTCAGTGGGTGGTGCAGAAAACGCGGCCGGATATAATGCGCAAATTCCAACACACAATCGAGGAGGATATCAATCTGCTGCCCCAGTATATACATCAATGCAATGCACAGCGGCCGAGCGGTGAGTCCGCATTTCACAGCATGATGCAATCTTTTGGCTGGGCCAAGCATCCCATGATCCATCGCATTAAGGATGTGCGCAGCGATATACCCATCACATTCATCTATGGCTCACGCAGCTGGATTGACTCGTCCTCCGGTGAGAAAATCAAATCGCAGCGCGGCACCAACATGGTCGACATCAAGATTGTAACCGGCGCCGGCCATCATGTCTATGCGGACAAACCGGACGTATTCAATCGCTACGTCAATGAGACCTGTGATATATACAAAGTCAGTAAAGGACATCTGCCAGCGCCACCATTGCAGCTTATACGGGATGCCACCGAATCGGATGAAGAGCACGAGCTGCCCAATATAAAGACGGCGGAATCGGTGGAAATCAAGCCAGACGTTAATGTTGGCCAGAACGTTGCAACGACTGAGCCAACTGTTGATCCAGCCGTTGATCTGGCCAATGTTAAGCGAAAATGAAAAATGCAACAATTTAGCGGCCTTAAATTATATATATATTTAGCTCTACTAACTTTGTGTCTATTCATTAGCGTTTTTGCCTAGTATTAAATGTTGTCTTATCTATGTCTTAGTTTCTATTTTAATTGCTATAATTTACACAGTTCAACCTCAACGACTCTTAGACTGTGTGATTCAGTACTTGCCTCTGATATGTTCAGCACGCTACAGTACAAAGTGCAAAAGTTCTGTCGCTCCGTTATAATTGATAAAAAATAACTGGATACGTCATATATTAAATCAAGCCGCCTGAAAGAGCGCAATGCCATCCATGTTCATTCCGGCTCAACTGGAATCAGTTTCTGCTGCTGACGTCTTTCGACCACACGCGAAAGTCATTGACCTGACCCAGTGGCCTATACATCTATTTGTTTTGATTTGAGTTTCTAGCTCAGCTAATCGCAATTAATCATAAATGAAAATCAGCAAATACAGGGCCAACAGTTAAGAACTAAACTATAAAATAGTTGGAAGCTCTTGCTACGAGCCTTTTTAGAAATCTACGCGCTTTCGATGATATTTCGAAACTGTTTCATCTTCTAACCATTTTCGATTCGGATTGAAAACTACTCGGAAATGGGAACAGCTCTGATTATAAACAGCGAGTCTTAATCCGAATCGGCAGTCGATAAAAGTGCCTATTTCTCCTTGAAAAGGTTGAAAGCTCAAAGCGAAAAGGAAACTCGAAACGGGCGTTGAATTTCAGTTAAAGCTCCGATTATACTCATTAAAACTGAAGCTTAATATAAAGTATTTGTAGCACAGCGTAAGTGTTAATATGTATGTATATATTGAACACTCTTTTCAAGCTTTTCGCTATCAACGAAGCTCATTTTACACATGTATTATATGTTTAAAGTAGAAATAAGCCACCAAACAATTAAGTTCATTATATTATTTATGTATATAGTAGTATATACGTGTAATATGTATATTTGTTTATATCAGATTGCGGGCCGTTGGTCATGCAATGCGAGCTGAAACAGTGGATGGGTCTCTCTCAGTTAGCAAAATAAAAACAAGTAAGAATGCTATAGTCGAGTATACCCGACTACGAAACTCCCTGTACCCAGGTCAAATATTTCCGATCGCATCTTCGTTAACTTACACATACATACACAGATACGCACACGCACGAGCCACAGCGCAAGCCAGGCATTTTAAGTTGTGACTGTGCTTCTTCTTCCCTTGCTGCAGCACTGAATCTTCTTTCGTGAATAACTTAGGTGTTTATTATCCGATCGACTTGAAATTTGGACAGTAGATTAGGAGGGACTAATGTATTGGACATGCCAAATCTTAAAGCTATATCTTGAAAATTGTAACTGTAAAACGGTTTTTATCGAATAGCGGGGGAACGGGGGGAGATATCTCAAATCTAAAATAAACTTGACCTGCTCCCGCTATACACGAACCTACATTCCAAATTTGGTGTCTCTAGCTCTTATAGTTGCTGAGATCCTTGCGTTCATACATACGGACAGACAGACGGACAGACGGACAGACGGACAGACGGACAGACGGACAGACGGACAGACAGACGGACATGGCCAAATCGAAATCTCTTTTGATACTGATCAAGAATATATATACTTTATAGGGTCGGAGATGTCTCCTTCTGCCTGTTACATACTTTTGCACAAATCCAATACCCCCTTTTTACCCATTTTATGGGTACAGGGAGTAACAATTCGTAAACAAAGACCTTATCAAAGTGAGGAAAGTAAAAGCAAAAATAATTGGCAGCTTGATAAGCTAAAAAGCTTGTCGCATGACTAACAATCAAAAACAAAGGGAAATTTTTATAAATACGATGCTTTGTCTATACTACTCGTACATATATGTATATTCAATAATAATTATTTAATTTGATTCTTAATTGCAAGAAATTTTACATTTCAAAGATCATATGTTATGCAGTAAACTTGTACAATATAAATTCAAGTCAGCATATTTGATTACAATTGTTTAGTTTGGCTTATAGCTCTACTTGGCATTTGCAAAGCCAACACGATCGTTGCCCATGTCAAATTCGGTGTAGTATTTGCCAATGAAGACATCGCCCAGAATCCAAATCGGTCCGTTTGGTGGGGGTATATCCATGCCCATGAAACCGGACATGCAAATGGTTTTCCCCATTTGAGCGATACGCAGAATGTAATCCTTGCCCTCCAGCTCAAAGGTTTTGCCACCGAACACAAACTTGATGACTGGCAAATTGGGAATCATGTCACAAGAGACCACATACTGCAAAAGAATATAGAAAATGGTTTTTGTATCGAATTGTGAATTGTGTTTTTGCCTTGATAAGACCTAAGATTATAATAAGCTTTAACCTTACCTGACCGCCAACAATGGGTGTGCCACCAATAGCCTGATTGATCGCGGTGGCCTCAGCGACGGGTGCCGCAATTAGCGAAGTACCTGTATCGGCAATCACCTGGCAGCCGCCCTTGCAGAGCTCCAAATTGTTCATCTGGGCCGAGTCCATTTTGATTTGCCAATAGGCCTTGCGTGTGACAGGCAAATAGGTGAAATCACCCGTATAATGATTGGGATCCGAGCCACCGAATATAATCTCGCCACCCTCCGGCGCCTTGGGATCACGATTCAAATAAAACGAGAACACGGGCTCCGATATCAAGCCCTGTTCGTACATGGCATAAAATGGTGGCTTAACCGCATCCACAGATATGGAACTGTAGCCCAGGCCGAGAATGCCATCAAATTTAGCTGCAACAAAGACCAAGCCTGGCTCGCTCAGTGCCTCGGCGAAGGTTTGACCCTTAATGTCCATGCCGGCAATGTTGACCGTATCGCTGGACAGATAACCCGACAAACTGCCGGAGCCGTAGTGTATAGCGAATTCGGTACCGTTCTTGCTGTATGACGACGACTTGGTGGCATCGTATTTGTTGTGCATCAGGCAGGCAATGTTGGTCAGGTGACATTTCTTCGAGGGCACCCAGAGATTGGAGGAGCCCGTGTCGAAAACTACTTTGAAATTCTGCGGCGGCGAACCAATCGATATGGGTCCGTAATATTGAGCATCCAGATAGTTGGAAAGGGGTTCGGGTGAGACGCTACCGGCGCCGCCATATTTGATGCGCAGTTGCTGCAGTTCGGTGCCCACATCCGCGAAATGCCGGCGTGCCGATTGAAACTTATTTAACGGAACACGCAGCAGTTTGGGATTGGTTTCGGCGGCCCAGGCCAGTGCCAGGGACACGGCAAGCAGCAGCAAAGATTTTTGCATGTCGATTAAAACGTAATTACTTGTGAAATGTTTAATACCACACACTGATCGATTCAACTGATTCTTTCGGTCTGTTTAATTAAATAAATATTGCGGCGCAGCGACGAAAATGATTCAGCATTCTAAAATGTGCTAAATATAACCAAAGCGCTTTGGACATTGACTGCCAGGGCTGAAAGTGTTGGTTCTTATGTGGATTCCATTCAGTTCATTTTAATACTCTTGCAGAGAGTAGTTCTATTTTGTCACGAAATGTGTAACGTATGAAAACGTTGGCACAGATAATAATTTATGCTGCAGGCAAATTATATTTCGGAAAGCGGAACGGATCCGAAAAGAATGATCGGTCGACAATTGAGTTGTATGCACAACTTTATTGCTTATAAAGACATCCTAACTAAACTTCAAAGTAACATTTTGCTCCAAATAACACTCTGAAGAAGCACGAGCTGTCCAAAATATTTGGTTTTCGAGGTATCTCAACCAAACGCAGCAATTTTAAGTTTTGTTATACCCTTCAAATGTTGATCAAACTATATTCCTAAGTTCAATCTGACCGGTTTTGAGATATGTACAAGGTGCGGTAAAAAGAAGCCATCTATCCCAAGGTGTTTTATATCCCTACGTGGTTTCTTCAGTAGTTTTAAAATTTGTATCATTGTACCATGTTGTATATCGTTTTGTTCAAAAGGCTTAGTAGTTGTATATTTCGCAAATAATTGATTAAAATTTAAGATTTACATTTGTGTTTATGTATTTTTATCCAAGAACCATAGCATATGACTTATTATTACTATTTGAAAATGTGCATAGTAATAGCTTTGCAACAATAGCCATCTTTATAAGCAAATAACTATAGTTTCCAACATTAATAATTTTGCGTTATGTATGTATACCGTTTTAAAAATGCATTTAGTTGCTTAAGTTAATCTGTAGTTCCAATTAGGGCACTTCACCCTTAGTACTTATAGCGATAAATGGCCACGCCAGCGACACCAATCAATATAGTACCCATTAAAAAGCCAAGAAGTTTTAGCTATAGAACAAAAAAATGTTAATAATGTGTTAATACAGTCAAGATATTTAGGGTGTCCTTTTCATACCTTTGAATTATCCACCAACGGCGCTTTTTGTCTAACAGCAGTCTTCTGTTCCATTTTCTTGGCCTGACCCAACATCTTCTGGTACATTTCCTTTTCGTTGTGCTCCTCCCGGCGAGCTTTGATAAATAGCCTGGCCAAGTCCGATTGCACGGAGCGGTTGTCAGGCTCCAATATGGCCACTTTCTGCAACAGTTTGATAGCACCCTGCGTATCTTTCTTGCCCTCCTCGAGTACCTGATAACGAGCCAAATAGTTTAAACCCCTCAATTTGCCTCGTGTCTAAATGGCACTTACTCTGCCCTTGCGATATAGAGCCTTGGGATTGTTAGGCTGACAACGCAGCACATGTTCCACGGACTGAAGTGCGGCATCAAATGCACCGATTTTGATTTGGGCCATGGCCAGGTTATTGTAAACAATCAGCCGATCGTCCAAAAGGTTTTGCAGGTCACTGTTAGTTAGCTATAAATATATACAAAGGCATTAAATTAGAAATGTGTATCAATAAAACAATAGACAACACTTATAAGAAACGAAAAAAGGTAAAAACGTAATTCATGCATTGAATAACTAAATTAAGAAACGAGGCTTTAAATTATTTCATTAAAATTGCTTTGGTATTATCGATTTTAAAGGGCACTATCGATTCTATCGTTTATAGATACTATAAAGCCGCCGATGATACTATCCAAACTATCATAGATTGTTTTGTAGCTCTAGTCAAAATCGCACTTACCTCTAGATCTTCTTTACCAAACTCGGCATCCGGATCGCCATCACGATTATCTAAATAGTCCAGAGCGCGTCTGTACAAATGTATCGCATTATTGTATTCCACACGTTTGTAAAAGTAATTGGCGCGTTCTTTTTTCCTAGCGCTGCAGTTAATACAAATTAAAGTTAGTTAGCTCGCTTATAACTATTATTATCATCGCCTAAACGAGATATATAACGCACCCATATTTGCGTAGCACATCAAATGACTTCAGGTCTGCAAAGTCTTCGTACTTAGTATCCAATAATTCTACTACATAGGTCAGCTGCAATAAGCAAACATATTTAAAATCAATCTAGAATGCAATCGATTTTCGGCCTGTTCAGGTTTCCACTTTTGGCAAAAGTTAACTTTCTTTAAATATGATGTTATTCAGCATCGAATCCAATGTTAATGAGAATCAATTCTAGATCATATGCAAACAGTTCTAATCCTAATAGTTTGTGGAAACGGGAACAGGCCTGTAAATAATTGCTTACCTGAGCATTGGGTGGTATGACGGGGTCTGCAGGATTCTCAGTTTTAAGTCCCATGGTACCATAGCCAAAGCGTGGGTCGATGTTTACTTCTGCCACCTCGCCCACATGCATCATTGGTAGCACCATATCCAAGCCTTGTACCACTTCAAGGTCACCCACGTGGTATTGGAAGAGCTTTTCCGTTTCCACAACGGTGCCATCTTCCAGCTTTCCGGTATACGTTATGGTAACCAAATCCCCGCGATTGGGACGCTTTCCACTGGCTGGTGCCTTTTTGATGATGCGTTTTATTAGCTGCTTATTACCCAGTATATCACACTCGTCCTCCTGCCCATCGTCCGGCTGCTCTTGCTTCTCTTCCTGCTTTGCGTCATCGTCATCGTCATCATTGTCATCTTCAACTTTTGCAGCTGCGCTTTCAGTTGCTTCCGTGTCGTTTGTAGCTGCCTGTGCTGCACGTATGTCCTTGGTGTCCTCGGCATTGGTTAGATCCTCAAAGGAGCTGCTGCTAGATTTTTCCATATCCATATTGAACTACATGACACGAGTGTAAATCGTTGAAACATGGAACAAAGGGCAACTAAGTAAATGGGGCAATACTTACGCCAAGTTAGGCAAAGTGCAATTTGGAACTAAATGTGGACAGACAGCAATAAATAGCTTAACGTTCGAAATTTTTCAACGGTTACCACACCGTTGCTATTTGACAATTTTAGACACTAATAAATTATTTGAACAAATAATGTAAAATAAAGATTAAGAAATTATTACTTTCACAAGTACTTTTGACATTTCACAAACAGAGTTGTCAACGCATGCACCGAATTAACGTATGTATGTTGTAAAGTGGCTAAAAAGTTGATTGTCGCTGGAGTGGCTATAAGTTTGTATTTATTATTTAATCATACGTAGCAAGCTAAAATTGCATAGTCTAATTTCAATTACCTGAAATGGTTTCCACACAAAATTAAAAAACAGTTTCGATACTTTCGTTACCCATGTTATAATGGCTGATTTGTGCTTCAGGCACAGCAGCTGTTAAATGCATAGTATCCATAGTGTTTTTATTGCTTTTTAACATAGGTAACATGTACAAAATTCATATATTAATTGTCATTTTAGAAAAGGACTTCAATTCAAATTATCTTATCGATACCTTATTTCTGTTGACGTGGTGGCAACGCTGAGCGCTGATCAGCTGCTGCGTCATTTTGGATTGTTTGGTCTGGCGTAGAATTGGGCATATTGTATTTTTAAATTAGTTTTCCGCGTTTACTTCCATTAAAACTATGGCTAAAAAGAACAAACATAAATCTCAGAAAAAGGGCATGGTGCATAAGCATCAGCAAAAAAAGGATAAGTTGATGTCCCCGCGCAAATGCCACAGAGCGTTGCTGCCTAACCCTGAAAAAAGCACATGCCCGACAGAACCAGGACTTGCTGCTCCTCCAAGCTGCAGGAACAAAGTAAGTATGCCTTAATTATAAATATTAATATAATAGTTTTACATTAAATGTATCGCGTTATTTGGGGGTCGTAATTGTTTTGGGGATGCCGTTTTGCCAACTGTACAGCCTCGCAATGCGCAGACGCTCGGCCCCCAAACACCAAAAAAGAAAATTGTGTGAAAAGTGAGCGAGTTCCAGTTAAAAGTTCCAGCAAATTCAATCACTGTGAAAATTGTCGCAACGTTAAAGTGCCCAAAAAGTGTAACTAGCCCCACCAAATAATACTAATAAAACATGGAACAAATCTGGCGTAATGTTTGCACACACTATGATGTGCCAGAGGATGTAACTATGGCCTGGTATGCACGCATTGAGCAGCATTTGAGCGACGACAGCCCGACGCGCGCCTATCACAACTGGCAGGAGATGATGCAGCGCAAGCACTCCCACCTCTCTGACTGCCCACCCAGCATTGCGCTGGCCGCCTTCTTTCAATACTATCACTTTGATGGCAATCGCAGCTGCGTGAAGCAGAACTGTGAGGTATTCGAGGAGTTTTGCCGCGATGCCATGATCGAGGATGTGAGTAATCGAAGGGCTAATGCTGTCAAATATCAAATCTTCCAATGCATTTGCTCGTAACAGGAGCATGCCAAGTCACTTGTGTGCACTCTGCTGGGACGTAAGACTCCAGACAATGTGCTGACCTGGTCGCATGATGATGAGGCCGATTTGCTGCAGGATGTGGATCTAGTAGTGCTTGCGTATGTAATAACTAGAGATGGGAGCGGTATGGAAAAATCGCTATCGATTCCGCCCGTTCCGATAAATTATCTCCTTTCCTGTACCCGTCTTTGGGGTTCCGAAGCTTACTCGAATTTCTTTTAACATGAACAAATTTATTAAAATATTTCCAAATACATATTCAGTCTATAAAACATGCAATATTTCGAGACCTCAGAGAAATATCGTCAAAACCTCTCGATCCTGCCCGTTTCGAAAAATTATCTCCTTTCATTATAACATGAACAAATTTATTAAAATATTTCCAAATACATATTTAGTTTATAAAACATGCAATTGTTCGAGACACCTCTCGATCCCACCCATCTCGTGGATTTTCTCCTGTCCCGATCCCATCTCTAGTATCTATGAAACCCAATCTGTATATGTCTAATGTGTTACATTCTGTAACGCACAGTTCTCCGCCAGAAGAGTATAAGCACTACACACAGCTGTTGCGCCACGAGTACGCAAATCTGGATGATGAGACTTACAAAACAATGCGTGTCAAGGTGTTGGAAACCTTGCTGATCATACCATGCATTTACGCCACAACTGAATATCATGAGAAGTATGAGGAACTGGCACGCACCAATATACGCAATGAGATTCGAGAGCTTAAGAAGTAAACGATTTAATCGCAGTAGTTAATCAAGGGCTCGATCATCTCTATGTTCTTTTCTCTACTATTATAAATTTAACATTTTATATAACATTTGGGTCTTCACGGTCACTGGCTAAATAGATGAACTGGTAATTAAAACTCATTCTTTCATCCATCCGTAAATTGAGAACAAGGTCCTGACTTGAGATATATTGCCCATGTATCTTGCTGTTGGGCATGAATTCTTTTAATCTCTCAACCAGTTAATCCTTTTAATCGCTGACCGTGAACATCCCAGATATTTTCATTAAACTACATCAAGTAGTTAGAATATGGCATAAGAGAATTCGATGAACTCTTTGATTAGCTAACGAAATTTGTCATCTAAATGATATGAAAGAACTTAGCTAGCTGAATTTACAAGCAAAGCGTCATCATAATCTAGTCTATTGCCGTTTTTACGTCTTATAAATGTCTAAGTAAATAAATAAATGTCTACAGTAAATGAAGTAAAATCATATGTAATCTCAATTGTATCAGCTTTGATAGATCATTCATATACGTAAGCTCTTGGCCTGTCAACACTGCAAAAACTAATAAATTTGATGTATATTTAATCAACAATATTAAACACTGTAGTTTTATTCAAAGAACCACAATGAAACTTAATCTGACTGGAAGCGCAGTAAGTAGGAAAAGTAACTTGTTTACTTTTCAAACTGTTAAGAAACTGAAAGTACAGATATTAACATATATATTTCTCATTTGGCATTAGCTTAAAAGAAACACAGAGGACATATCCACTAAGGCGCCAACATTCCCGCCATTTAGGAAGTTCAAGGATCCGAGAGCTAAGGTATGTATTAAGAAATCCGATGCCTATAAGGTTGAGCCTAATATTGTACTATTTTTAGAAGCCGCTTAAGCGCTTAAATAAAATAAATAAAAAGGATAATAACTGCAGCTACACACAGAAGCTCGCAAACTCTATAAAACGTCGCGCATTCAAAAACACATCACCAGTGAAGCCTAATCGAAAATTGGCCTTCACACCCCATAACCAGGAGAAGAAACAGCTCCAGCAGCTGCCAAAACCAAAATTTTATCGCAACCATCAGGTAATCAAGAGCTCAATTGTTGTTCACTGCCCAACTCACTTGCCCTACAAATGCAGCAGGCGGCAATTTCAAAGGTGCCTCTCAACGATACGATAGAGGATGGCGAAATCATCGAAGAGATATGTAGCAGCGATGATGACGACTGTATCGTATTGGAGCCAGATGTGGCTAAAATAAATCTATCAGACGATTCAAACGACACGACTTCAACGGAATCAACACCCAGCAAACTGGAAAGTGTTCCAAACGATAATCTACCAACATGTAGTCGTTTTGTGGTGGACACAAAGCGTGATATTAAATTGTCGTGGGACTCTCAGTCAACAAGCTCACACCGTCGCTTAGTGTATCCCTCAAGGAAATGCCTTTTGCCGAATGACGATATGTGTATTGTCATAGAAGATAGCTTTGAACAGCTGAAGAGAGATGATAGTCCTGTGCGAGTTATTGAGGATCGAAAGGGCTTAGCAGTTGATAAACTGCCGCAGTTGCAGCTCACCGAATCGTTAGACGATAGTGTAATATTTATTGAAGATCACAAGGACAGTCCGGATTTTATACCTCTGCCAGCAGAAGAAGAAACGACAAGTCTGAAGCGTAATCGCAACATCAAAAAGGGCGAAAAGACACCAAAAGTGGTCAGACAGCGCATGAATGAAAGTCTTTTTACCTCAACGGAACGCAAAAAGTTGGCTGATTATAATAGCAATACATATAATCCGGGTACGCAAGAATCCGATGCGCCCGTCACACATAAGCGTCCCATCATCATAGATGGCAGCAATGTGGCCTTTGGGTGAGACAAATCCAGCTGAGAGTAACATTATATTTATATCAGAACATTTATTTTTTGTAATTCAAATTCAACAGTCATGGCTGCTCGAACTTGTTTTCTGCGGAGGGCATCAAATATTGTGTGGAATACTTTCAAAAAATGGGGCACGATGTGAAGGTCGTCATTCCGTTGTTTCGCCGTAATGCGAACAAGTCCTCCAATCCGGCGTTGCTTGATCAGCTGCATAAAGATGGCAAAATAGTCTTTACGCCTTGTAAAAATCTACCCAATCAACAAAGCATCAGTTATGATGATCGGTGCGTTACTTGACTATCTAAAGAAACCAAATTTATAAATTTAAAATCATCTCCATTGCAGCTTTATTCTGCAGCTAGCGTATGAGCGCAATGCTGCTGTTGTTTCTAATGATAACTACCGTGACCTGATACATGAAAATCCAGCATTTAAGAAAATTATTGAAAACCGTGTTATTGGTTATTCGTGGTGCGACAACATTCTCATATTGCCAAAGGATCCCTATGGCAGATTTGGCCCACCATTGGGCGAAATCTTACGTTGCTAGAGTTCATTCAGTTAGTTTTTTCTTTCAATTTAATATTTTTCATCACCTTATCACCTTTAGTATTGTTTTTCTGTTCATGTATAAAGTGTTATTAAATAATTTTGAATTAAATATTATATTTATAAGATGAAAAACACTTTAATGCTGTGAAATTAGTTTCTGGGCAGAGTGCCATTGACAATAACCGTTGTGGTTGTAGTAGTTGTGGTGGTGGCTGCGGTGCCCTGTTCATAATCTGGTGGCGGCTCATTTAAGGCTGCTGCCAGATTTGGATTGCTGCACTCCAAATCGGTGTCTATGGTGAGCATGGAGGCGCCAACGCTGCCTGGTAGCTTTACATTGTTGCCGTAGGCTAGCTCCTCATAACTGGGGGGCAGATCCATGCCCTTGGGCAATATGGTCAAGTCGTTGTCAGCTTCAATGCAAACGTTGACATTTTCACCCGAATTTCCAGTAATTGTGCTATTGTTGGAGACGCTAATCTCCATCTGTCGTCGTGCTGATTTGGGAAAAGAGAAATTAGATATTTTATTAAAACTATACAAAAATAATAATTTTATTTATTTAAAAAAAATTATAATTTGCAAATTGAAAAAGATTAAGCTCTTGATATCTGTGCGGCTGAAAAATCAAGCCAAATTTGTTCTTAAATTAAATGTGGCATTTATTTTGCGGTCAAAGTATTATTAAAAAATGCATTCCGCAATTAATCGGTTCGTCATTGACAAAGTTATTGAAATTAAAAGTCTAGATATTTTGTTTTGCTCACACCAACGAAAAAACTTATGGCAGCAAAAACAATATTAAGCGAATATCAGTTGACTTCAAAATAAATGAACATACGGCTCTCGATAACTTTTCGATAGCGCTTTTCCACAGCAAAAGCACTAAGCAGCGTATGTGCCTTGAACAGCTGATTGCTGCTTAAGTTGCGCGCAGCTGGCCAGCGGCAACAATATTTAAAGCTGCCTTTATAATTTAGTGTAAGTGTAAGCAACAGCTACTAACAAACGCCCAAATGTGCTGAAATTAACTAACACACACAAGAAGCACACAGATTGTAAGTGAAACTGTTTACCCAAGAAGTGCTTAGACCCCAAAGTTGAACTGTCATTTGGACTTTTATGTAATAAAAGACAAATAAATGCTGACGTTGTTGGGCCAATATAAGGTGAAAGTGACTGACTAGTTGACAGATAAATAAATATGCTATTTGTGACTCAATGTGGCTGCAACAGGTATTTGGGTCAAGCAATTTTAGGTCATTAATTAATGTATTGAAGTTCAACCAAGTGCTAAATGCATAATTAATAACTTTTTTTTTGGCTGGGGTCTTATAATTTGCCCTCAATGTTTGGCACATCATTTGTGGGTGAAAGCCCGCAACCAAGGTCTTAAATCGAAATTTCACAAGTCTGCTGCCAATAAATGACTACATTTCGTTGCTCAAACTGTTAACAGTTGTAAAAAACATGCTTAATTCCAACCATTTGTTTGCGCGCTCCGTGCCGTTCAGAACCAATATTTCCTTATCTGTCCAATTGGAACTTTGGTGTCAGCGGACCTTAATTAGGGCTTAATTAACACTAGCATGGAAAGACAACCTGTTGACTTAACGGTACTTTACCCACAGCTGGGCCATTGAAACTTAATTCCACTTTGCAGCCAATTTGTTGTTGGTCATAAAACAACTTAGTTGTAGCCGAGCTGCAAAGCGCGCTTTGAACCGAATCCGAAGTCCAACTCCAATTATTTTCAAATCGACGCGAACCTTGAACCATGAACTATTAATAAAATAGTTAAACCAAAGTCCGAATAGATATTTTTTCAACACAAATTCGGTTCGTAGGAATTAGTAATTAGTAGGTATTACAATTTTAGGCTATTTTATATTGCTCTTTTAAAACTTTGTATGTAATTGCTATACAAGTATGTATGTATTTAATTTCAAATTAAAAAAGCATTTTAAAATATCCAATTTATAACTATTGTAATAGTTATGCATTGGCAATATACATACATATATGTTTTTTTAGTTTTAAGTTACTTTATGATCGCAGGTATAAATATTTATTTATATTTATACATACATTTTTTATATTATTTATTTATTTTTTTTGTTACAAAATTTGTATATTTTTTTATGAAACGAGTTTTCTGCTAACTTCTGTGACAGTTTAAGCATGTTTGTACACATCATACATATTAAAATTGGAAATTGGAACTAGTTGGCCAGTGAACCGTGAACCAAACGATAGTTCAGCATCACTAGTTCTAGAGCAAAACTGATTTCCATGCGGTGCTTTTGGTGTAAGCCGAAATAAAGTTAAAAAGGTTAATTGAGATTAACACGTAATGACAACCTGTTGACTTAACGGTTCAATGCTTTCAGCTTGTCTATAAACAAATGGAAATGAACTCAATTGTATCTTTGCAGCCGAGCGTGCTAACACAGTTCCTTCAACCTGCCATAGATGCTGCGACGCGTGCTTGGCTATTCCCTGCTGGGCACAGGCCTCGTCAGCACCGGACTGAGCCTGCGTACCAATGATTATGACCTCAACTCGCTGGGCATAGTGCGGCTGTCGCGCTCGGCTTGTGCCGTAGTGGACGTAGCGCTGACATATAAGCGGGAGCTCTACTATAAGGAGTGGGACAAGACGACGCCAGAGTACAAGGCCGAGAAGAGTCGCGTGCACAAGATAGCCGCTGAGAAGCTGCTGCATTTGATATGCACAAACAAGGGAGTGTATATTAAGGTGGGACAGCATATTGGCGCACTGGAGTATCTGTTGCCCAAGGAGTTTGTGCAGACAATGAAGGTGCTGCACTCGGATGCGCCACAAAATCCCATTGAGGATCTGTACAAGGTCATCAGACAGGATTTGAAACGCAATCCGGAGGATTTATTTGACGATTTCGAGCGGGAGCCCCTTGGCACTGCCTCGTTGGCTCAGGTGCACAAGGCGCGCCTGAAGACTGGCGAAGTTGTCGCCGTCAAAGTGCAACATCCATATGTTAAGGGCAATTCGCTGGTGGACATGAAGACCATGGAATTCGCCGTCAGAATACTGGCGCGCATATTTCCTGACTTTAAGATCCAGTGGCTGGTCGAGGAGTCCAAGAAGGTGAGCTTGAAATGGACACTTAATACTATAAACTCTAAACTTCTTTTGGCTTTCATCTGCACAGAATCTACCCACTGAACTGGACTTTCTCAACGAGGGCCAAAATGCCGAAAAGGTGGCCGGACATTTTAAGAAGTACAGCTGGCTGCGAGTTCCAAAAATCTATTGGGAGCTGAGCTCATCTCGTGTGCTGGTCATGGAATATTTGGAGGGTGGCCATGTCACCGATTTGGACTATATAAGGCGGCACAAAATTGATGCCTTTGAGGTGGCCAACAAAATTGGCCAACTCTACTCGGAGATGATCTTCAGCACGGGCTTTGTGCACAGCGATCCACATCCGGGCAACATACTCGTGCGCCAGACGCCCAAAAATAATTTAGAAATCGTACTGCTCGATCACGGCCTTTATGCCAATCTGACCGATAAGTTTCGCTATGAGTACTCCAAGCTTTGGCTGAGCATACTGAAGGTCGACCGCAAGGCAATGCGCCAGCACAGCGAGGAGCTGGGCATTAAGGGTGATCTGTACGGTTTGTTTGTGTGCATGGTGACGGGACGTCCCTGGGAGACGCTCCTGCAGGGCATCACCAAAGTCAAATATTCCAAAGAAGAGGTGAGCAAACAATCAATTAACCAATTGTATGGGTTCTTTAAGTGCTTCTCTATTTTGCAGAAGAACACGCTGCAAAGCAACACGTCCCTGGTGCTGCCACACATCTCGGACGTGCTGGAGCAGGTGGATCGCCAAATGCTGCTCATACTGAAGACAAATGATCTGATACGTAGCATTGAGTCCACGCTGCGCACACAGAATCGCATGACCGCCTTTTGGGTAATGTCCAAGTGCTGTGTGCAATCCTCCTATGCGGAGCAGCGGGCACAACCGACAACGGCTTCAATACGCTGGCGTTTGCAGCTGAGCGAGCGCTGGGAGATATTCAAGCTGAATATCTACTACCTCTACTTGGGTCTGATTAACTTTGGCTTTCTCGCTGCGCTTAAACAGATGCTCTAGCCGGATGCAGTTGCTCGTCATTGATTAAAGTACAAATATTTTTGGAAAAGTTTACCTCGTTGTCTCTGCAGGATCAGCCTGCGTGCGTTCTCCTGACGCTTACGCTGCATGGCACTCTGTTTGTGATTGTGTGGAATAGAGAATATAAGCAGTTAGGCATAGTCTAAACTGAACGTTGTGGTTGACATTACCATAATCACAGCCAATGGCAGCAGGAAGACAAACAGAAATACCATCACAATATAGAAAGCGTAGCTGGAATAGAAGTACACATAGCCCGGTGATACCCCAGGGTTCCAGCCATGATCCGCATACGGGGTGGTGCTGGTGGTGCTAGTAGTGCTCTCAGTGCTGTTGGTGCTGTTATACGAGTAGCTGACAATGGTGGTCAGCAAATTGCTGGCCAAGCTATTTGCTGCTGCGGCAGTCGCCATGCGTACCGGAATTTTGTTGGCTGCCGTTTAGGAAGGACGCTCTTCCGACAAAAAATAACCAAAAATATGTAGTAACGTTTCTTGTATCACTCGATATGTTCGCTCAAACTGAACTGAACTGAAGCCCAAAATTGAGGAGAGCTATGCCCAGTCATAATGGGTTATACACTCGCCCAGGCGAAGCTCACATATTTGCTTTGTAATCATTAGCTGATAAAAGCTGACAAAACCAGTGCCTAGCCTGGGCTTAAGTTCAGTGTGCTTGGTTCCATGCCATATCGGAGTAGGTGTTCAGGGACGGGGCAGGGTGACATCTTTATCTAATGAGGCACTATGATAAATGTGTGCAAATGTCACGCAAACTACGAGCATGTACATATGTCCACAGATATGTGCATACAGATATACATATGTATCTATATTTGTGATTTATAGCTAGTTTTTTGTAGAAACAACCTTTGCTCGTACTTTCAGCTTGGAGATGGACTTCCGTTTCGGAGAATCCCAGCCAAGAATAGTTATTCAAAACCCAACACAGCACTGTGCATAAATATAAGCTTATAGATCATTTTATATCATAAATTTGTACACAGTATCAAGCTTTATACTTAAGTTTGTTTATAAAGACAAATTACCTGAGTACTATGGCCAGTCTTTACAAACTATTGAAAGTATTTCAGTCTATAACAACAAATTAATTGAGTAGTTGGGCCTTGATAGTCGAATTACTTGAGTAATTAATGCCGATGCTTAATTACAATTTAAGAGTAATTCAGTTATTGTTTGCGATTTTGATTTATATTGAATTTCTTATACGGAACAGCTATCTGAGGTCTTCAAAATTATATAAGCTGCTAGAATGTAGGCTGGAGAGATTATTTAAAACAACTGCCAACCTATTTATACTTTAGTATACCTTTTATAGGTTCTAGATATTTTCAATCTTTTTGAAAAAAGAACGAATATCGCGCTTGAAACTTGATTTCGTGTCTGAAAAAAGCACGACACGCGCCCATCTCTAGTTTTGTTGTCCAAGTGTAAGAAACAAGTGTAAATATTTATTATTATGTTTGCTCACCCTGCTCGGCCCTTGTTACCTCCGTCTTCAACTGCTTTAGCATATAGAACCGATAGGCAATCATGGTGACCTGTCAAGCAGGGGAATGTCGAACGATTAGCGACTAAATAACAATAATAATAAGAATAAATGCAACTAACTCACGCGTAGAATGAACAGGCAGAATAATATTATGGCCAAGGCAACAAAGTAAGGTCCCGAATCCATTATTATATATAGTTAATTATTTGTATGTAATTTTCTATTTGTAGTTCCTTTGTTTACGTTTTTTAATAGGATTATTGCGAACTTCACGAAATGAGTTCAAAAAATATTTTTGATTGTGATGATTCACAGTAAGCTCTGGCGCATGTTCAACGATAAGATATGAATCGATCTACCCGAATATACTATGTATGTATAAGGTCTGTGATTACATTTTAATCAGTTTTATCGAAATACGCAACAAACCCGATTCACATTATGTGCGTAATGCAACTGCTTAGAGCCCCGAGTTAACCGAGAGACGACTCCCAGTGGCTAACCGAATGCGAATGGATTTCACTGGCTGTGCGCGCTCTTTATGATTATAATACTCTTATAATACCTCCTTTAATACTTACTTAGTTATGCTGTGAAATGTGTAACACATGAAAACAGACATAACTGATCCATAAAGTATATATACTCTTTATCACAGGCTAAGTCAATATGGGCATGTCGTTGAATCTTTTTTCTAGCTACAGACGATACTTATTGCTCAGCCCCCGGATCCCATCACCCTATCTTGTAATTTCCATAGAAAGGATAGGCCAAAAACATAGTTATAAGATCTTACCAAGTCTAAATTGTGTTAAGGAATTTGTGCTGTAAGGAAATTGAGTAAGTTTCAATAAAATCGTAAGCAACTTTTCGAAAATTAAATTGTTTTATGAAAATTTATGTTTTTTTTTCATTCAACCCGACTAAATACTAGTTTCATTAAAGAAATTTGTTAACAATCGAATTATTATATCTTATAGCAACCCTAGAAATAATCGTTAGTATATTAAATTTTTGAATGATAAGCTGCTTGACAAGATTCTAGCTTAGACCAGATAACCAAATCATCTATCTGTGATAGGCCTTATTTAAATTTAGGGTATTTAGTCTTCGGCACCCCACAGATAATCGCTCTTCATTGTTTGATTTCCTCCGATTTTCTTCTTCTTTTTTACTGTCATTGCCTTATCTCGGTTGGTATACCCTGCACCCATAAAACGGGTAAGAGGGGCTACTAAAACTGTGCAAATGTAGTATGTAACAAGCAGTTGAAGGCATCAGCGATCCTATAAAGTATATATATACTCGATCAGAATCAACCGTCGAGTCGATATACCCGTTAATAGATTCGTATGTTCCTCAGAGCCTATTAGAGCTAGGAAATTCAATTTAGATGCACGTATACCAGTCGTAGATCAAGTTTATTTTATATGACAGTTAATCTCCACCGCTATAACTGGGCATAGGGTATCTCATAGTCGGGTATACCCGAGCAGAGCAATCTTACATGTTTATGACATTGGTTATCACTGTGCAAGCCCGCCTACAAACGAGACGTTCTGTCTGTTTGCACCACGACCCCAAAGGGCCTAGACTCCAGGCCCCCAATCTGGCCCAGAGCCACATTCAGTCGTCAGTCGTTAACCGTTAATTAAAGTAAATGGCCGCTTGGCTTTGGCTGTCAGTGCAGGGAATGTGCAATTCTCGTTATGCACCTTGACCCGACACAAACACACACACACACACACTACATATATGATTATCGCTCTTTTGTGCATTGCGTTGAGAGACTTTTTGCTCATTTGCATAAAGCGCGACTCGAACATAAATTATAGAAGAGAGCCTCACACATTTGCGAATTCCTTTGTTGCTTTTATTGCATTATGCACACACACCTGGACTCAGTTAGACCAGGTGTGTTCTGTGTGTGTGTGTTAGTGTGCTCTCATTGTAGCTAGGCATAATGGCAAAATGCTTTATGATCTAAATTTGCATTTCAGCATTTTGAAAATCGTTTAAAAATGAAATTTATAGATTATTAATTTCAATAAAAAGAAAGTGCCATGATAGATATTTTTGCAGCAATTATTTTATACAAAAAACACAATTTTCGACCGAATACACCTATGACAGCTATAAGATATGGTGTTCCATCTATATATAGAGTTAAACAAAAACTGACAACTACTGAGTTTGGTTGAGATATCTGTTAAAGCCAGACATCCTAACGATTATAATATTTATAAAACTCCACGTAGCTCTACCTAATAGATTGCTAACCTCTATAACTTTGTCAAAGCTGAACCGATGTCCATACGGAATATCTTTTGGTTATAGTTTTTACTCTAGATTGACTTGGCATTTCAATTTTATTCAAAGTCTTAAAGATATATTCATTATTTTTAAAAATAGTTTAATTGCGGACAAATTTGTCGTTTTAAATTTTTCGCCCACATATTTGGGATCCATGGTAAAAACAAATAGGTTATAATTGCAACTTATTTTTGATCCATTCGTATCGTTGGCAGATATCGAGAATATATAACTTCGGGTCGTTTCCCTCAATGCCTTACACATTTCGTGTCAACTTTTCTCCGGTTATATACACAAAGTCTAATTTAAACTTCATGATCATGCAAGAATTCAATTTTAATAAAAGTTTTTCAAGTAGAAAGTTTGGAAACCACTTAAGAACTTCAAATATATTTGAATAATATTAATTTTCAAATAAAAGACAATTGCGTTGAGTTTTCAAACGTTCATAAGTATATATATATATATTTTGATTTGAAATCAATTAAACGAATAAAAAGCACCAGACACGAAGGATTTCTTAAATGTAATATAACAAATTGAAATGTTTACATTTATATGACTAACATCAACGTTATATTTCAAATACCAGACAATTGTTTTGTTATTTATTACATACTATATATTGTTGCTACATGTTTTGTTGTTGTTAATTTTTGCTATTTTAACTTTCATAAGTTTGGGGAAAAGATATTTAATAAGTTGGCACAGCTTTTGCATTCATTTGTTATGTTGTCAAGGAATATAATTGAAAGGATATTAAACGGCAATTGAGAACATGTAATTATTATTGTGGGTATTTTGTATAATTGTATAATTGTGTTTCTGATGGATTCTGTTTGATTTGAATACTCTTTTATATATATTTTTAATTTCCGCACACTTAACTTTGGATCTGTTCGCTGACTGTTGCCTTTGGGTTGTTGCAATTTAATTAAAATCCAAATGAAATGTACACACAGTGTGTGTGTGTGTGTGTATGTGTGTGTGGGTGGGTGTATATGTGTGTGTGTGGGTGTGCGTGTAGCAATTGAACGCACTGCTTAAGTTGTCACATACAATTAATGTCCTTTATTCAATTCGAATTTAATTAGCTGGTGTTTTATTTACTTTGTATATTCCAGTTGATTTCCTCGTCATCTGTTGAATATTGAAAATGGTAAATGGTTTGTTGTTATTCATTGTTATTCATGTTGCAATCAGTTAGCGTAAGAATCACATATGTATAATTATTATGTACATTCATTTGTGTCCCCTTGTATGTAGTAAAAGCAAATATTTAAATATTTTATACTGCTGTCTTTTAACTCACACACAGAGGCCCTCACTTTGGCTCATAAAACATTCATAGATTCTTTTTGCCTTAAATCATGCCTGGCTGGCTGCTCCCAAAGAGCTCTTCCCCACAGTTGGTATACCCTGCACCCACAGCAAATGACAGACAGGGTATAATAAAGTTGAGGCTTCTCCAAACACAGAAAGTGTTCATATTCCTGATCGGCATTAATAAACCAGCTGATCTAGCTATAGTATAAAAGCTGTCTATATGAACATATCAATCTCAGAATAATAATAATGTTAATAAGCCTACTCTCACCAATACACATAGAATTAATAATAAACTCCCAATTAAAGATATCATTAATTAAATATAAAACAATTTGTAATAAATATTACAGAAATACATTCTACATTTCTTGCACTAATCTGCCAAAGTAGGTTTAATAATAATAATAAAATTAATATTAGGTGCAGAATTTGTAAAACAAAATAGTTTTCCATAATAAGAAGCAGTTGAAAGCAGCAGTGGTGCCACTGAACAGCAAGTAGTAAACTGCTTGATGTGTTTGAGGATTGAGCTGACTTCAGAATTGACTACAGGGTATCTGCTGTTCGAATTAGCTCGACTAGGGCATTCTTATTTGTTATATATAGTGCATAGTTTTCAGAAATTGCCTTATTTATGATCTAGGTTAAAAATCCACTAACATTTTTATCTATTTAAATTAAATTCAAATTCCATTGTCTGCTTCGCCTGAAAGTATGCTATAATATTTGAAAAAGAGCCAAGCGGAGGCTTTTTACTAAAACACATTTGAAATACACTTTAGGATCTTGACTTAGTCCCTGCACAACTAAATAATAAGCTCCTTAAAACAGTATCCTGCAAACCTCCCTTAAAAATACATAATATTCCTCACTAGACCTAAATGAATCTATATTATAACTTCTGATTATACAGATAAACAATGTATATTATACATAGGTTTTTATATACTTTATAGAATCCGAAATCCACACTTAATGTAAAAATTGGACTACCCCATTGGCACAGGGTATAAAAACGCAAATAAACAAAACAAAATATTTGTTCTTTACTTGTCCCATGCTTAACCAAAAAAACAAAAACATAAATTTGCTTACAGAATTCGGAGAAAATTGTTTTGAATGGCAAAAGATAAAGCCAAGTGACATTTTAATTAATTTAAATGACAATTTCTTGTTAATAGTTGCGTGTTGATTTTCAGCTTACAATGTAAACTGAAATGTCTAACATACATATAAGACCTTTATCAAATACGCACCAACACACACACACGCACACACACACTCACACACGCATACACACACTTACAACAAGATTGTAAGGTAAACTGCAGAAATTGTAACAGAAACACGAGACACAAATCAATTTGCATAAGGATAGAAACTTTGTAACTTGCCGCAACGAAACTTTGTGTGTGTGTGTGTGTGTGGGTGTGGGTGTGTGTACGGTTTGGGTGTGTGTTAAATTTGAAATTCAAATTTATGGAACTGCAGCAGTTGTAGAACGTAGATTTTTCCCAGCGCGCGCACACTCACACACAAAACTAATACATGTATAACGATTTTTGAGCCAACACACACACACACACAGGCACACATAAATTTTGTGGCATTTGCTTGATGCCTTAACAATTAGATAGCATACTTTTTGGGGCAGCTCACATGCACATGTGGCAAGAGGTCGTAATAAAAAACCCTTTTTGGCCCGCTTTTATGTGGTGCAAATTTTGAAAAGTGCCTGGCAGGCTCCTGGCCTTGACTTTGTGGCCATCGGCTCGTGGAAAGTCGTTTAGCTGGAATCAAGTTGTTAGCACAATTAGTGTGGGCGTGTCTACGCCCTTTACTGTGGGCGGGCCAATGTTGCGGCTTTCATTATCGGCTACGTGCCTCATTTTGTCCATGAATGTTAAGTAAAATTAATTGCGTACCCGCTGGCGCAAAAGTGTGCGGATTGTTGCCGCTTTGTTTGCTTACTTTCAAAGGCGGCAACAACAACAGTTACAACAGTTACAACAACAACAACAACAACCGCAGCCAAAGCAAAGTTTTTTGCATAATTTTATTATTAAATTTGGTAAGCTGGTTGGTTGGCGCGTAAGAAATGCAAGTAATTTTCACACACACTGCCTATTATAATTTATAATTAGCTCGACTAAAAGTAACAGCCAAATCGCTTCGTTTGTTTTGGCAATATTTACGAGTATACCCAGTCTAGTAGGTAAGGGTAGAAAGGCTTTAATAAAGCCATCGTCGACTTTAATACAGTCAGTAAATTTGGTACGCGTTTACTTAAGTAGGTTATCTAACCATTCTACAAATTTCAGAAAGATTGCATAATAAACACACACAATATTTAGGAAAATATTTTCTTAGTATTTAGGTGGAATGGCAATAATAATAAAGATGCGCGACTAAAATACACAGAAGAATTTCAGTATACGTAAGCATGAATATCAATTCTAGAAAGGATTAAATAAAGTCCTCGTCGACTCTAATACAGTCAGGAAATTTGGACAACTAACAAATATGTAAATTTCAGATTACTATCACAATTTAAGAAATATTTTCTTGGTACTAAGTTACTAAAATACGAGTATTCAGAGGAATTTCTGCAATGAAAATATGAATACACCAGTTCTAAAAAAAACCTGTAAGGATATCATCTTCCAATACAGTCAGGAAACTTGGTACACGTACATATAAACATGTTATCTAATAATTCATTTTAATTAATTTTCAAAAATATCGGACAATATACACACAATATATTGAGGAATACAGAATTTAAAATCCTAGTTTCGTTGTAATAAGATTATTCTGATAATAAATGTATATTTAAATGTTTAATAATTATTTCAGTAAATATTTCAAAAATATATATATATATATATAATATTATAGGGTATCGCGTAGCCTCTACTCACAATTAAAGCAATTTAAATTGTTTGGTTTAACAGCACTGAGTCAAAAATTTTTAATTATACTTTTAGGATATTGGGAAAAAGTTTCCACTTGAGCTTTGGACCATATTGAAACATAAGTGGGGCCGAGTGGTAGACCAGGCCCCAAAACAGGTCAACGAAAATGTTGTACAATAAACTTTAATGAATTACAATTTGCGCTGGATGGAAAAGGGAGTGGTGGGGCTGGCTGGAGCAAGGCTTGCTGTAAATCCTTGAGCAAACAACAAAAAAAGAGCGAAAAAAAAACAACGAATCGCATGTAAAAGGAAATGAAAATATGTCGACGGAAATGAGCATTGACGCCGGCTCTGGCGCTGAGCGTTGTGGATTGCGGATTGGGTATTGAGGATTGGAATTGGACTTGTTTCTGGTCAAGTTTCTAGGCGCTGATTTCACTCCAATTGGGCGTGTCCAGGCCAAGGAGGGGGGAGCACCATTAAGTTGCCGTTTCATCATTGTCAACAGTCGCAGTCGCAAACAATAAATATTGTAAACAATTTGTTGTGTGCCTTATGCCAGGCCAATACTAGAAATGCCAGTGCAAATATTTGAGCACGCTCAAAGAGGAAATAAGGTTCGAATGCGAAATCCGCAAACCCTTCGGCCCATAAATTATCATCATCATCAGCAAATGGCTGTGGCTGCGGCTCTGCTCGTTGCGTTTACAATTTCCAATTGCCGCATTCCCAATACCCTTAGAGCCCAACCCCTTTACCCGCCACCTCTTCAATCCCAAGTGTCGTCCACGTGGCCAATGCGGCATTAATTAAATCAAGCATCATTAAGCACCGACAGCAGCAGCAGCCCCAACGGTGGGACCCTATATGGGCGTGGTTGGCTTCCTGGCTGCATTTGTACTTGCAGCCAATGTGCACAGTGGAAACACAGCATCAATTATATCGAAAACAAATGCCTATCGCTTGTAATACTATCAGTGATCGATAGTTGCTACATATTCTGGTTGAGATACGCGCGTGTGCATTGAAATCAATATAAAAACAGCTTAAGCTGTTTAATCGGTGTCAATTGTGTGTCTATATCCAGCACCTAATTCTGTGATCATTGTGCATATTAATTGTATTTATGAAAGTAATATTTAATTGCATTAATTAGTATTTTAACATCGGTTCAAAGTGCGCGTTTGATTAGTTGTTGCTGGCAAGCCTTTGCTCTAATACTTGCTATCTTGCTCGCACACAGTGTATGTTGTTGTTTCAGAGTGCCGTTTCTCGCTGCTTATTTTCGTTAGTTCCTTTTGTGCGTTCGCTTTGGAGTTGCTTTCTCGTGAGTTGCAGAGAGTCGGTTTCTTTGATGCTTCGTCGCGTTATGCGGCCCATTCACGATACATAAAAACTAAAGGTCGCTATCATGATCATCGTGAATGGTCGCCATGAGTTTATTTATTGATCATTATTGTGTGTGCTTGAATAATTGCACTGTTTATGTGGCTTGTGCTCTTTAATAAATCAATATGCGTTTTAATATATATATAATTATTCAATTAATAATGATCAAAAGATGATAATAAAGAAAATCAGTAATTAAAGGTAAGTGTAACATATTATGAATATAAACATTTTTTATTTGCCAATCTTTAATGCTCGTAAATTTTGCAATATTTTACTTCATTATCCTTTTACTTATATATTACATACAACCTTTATGGCTTCTTTTGAACATAAAATTCACTGACAATAAAGCGTAACAATTAATTTAGTCACTAAATTTAAATTCGAGACACAGTGCAGTCCTGTAATTGAAAATTCCCTCACTTGTATGGGTTGCGGCGTAAAATTTCATTTGGTGGAGTGTAATTTAATGGCATCGGCTGTTGGTTTTATCTAACTGAATGATTGTGAGTTAAGTGCTCAATTGGTCCTTAAAACCAAAGGGCGGAATCATTTTTCATTTTTCATTTTTCATCATGCTTTACAGAGTTGACAGACGATACTGTCTGGTCTTAAAAACATATTAATTTAATATTGTCTGCATAAAATAGAAACTGTGCTGATAAATTGGTTATTTAATTTACCATAAGACTTGAAGTATTTCTCTTCAAATCTAGAAACTCTGCCCTTGAGTCTGCCTTGAAAAGTTTGAGTAAAACTTTCAGTATAGGAACAAGGACATTTTTGGTACTTACATTTTAGCACATACTTATAAATTATATGAAAAACAATTTGATACATTCTAACATTACGTGTTTTATGTGTAAAAGTGCATTATACTTCTGTCCCTGCAGTTTTCTGAACGCCTGGCAGCTGGCCAAGTCCAGAAAACAAAAGTCAAGCAGCCGCTGCCAAAGGGGTAACTGGAGCAGGGGAAAGGGAAGCGAGTGAAATGGAAAGAAGCGCCAGATGCGCTTGTTGGTTTAAACAACAGCAAATGCACTTGGACGAGGCTTTTAGCTGGAATCCACACACATTCACACACATACTACACTCCCAGATACACACAGAAAGAGAGAGAGAGAGGACTCAGGGACTCAGACAGCGACATAGCTCCCTTTTTCTTGGGCTTAAATGGGCTTTACGTACACACAACGTCTATTTATTGCCCAGCTTGTAGAGGCCATTTTTCACTTGCAAGGACTTTGCGCGAACGCTTGAAATTTCATTTGCTAAATGTAATTCGATTTAAGTTTAGGGCATTCAACATTTGCCATGTGCCTTTATTTCCCCCTTTCCCCTTATCCTTTGCCATTTGCTTTTTGCCATTGTAATGGCAATGAATTTTTCATAGTTGAATATTTTAATTTTATTATTTTTTTCCAGCACTTGGCTCTTTGTAAGGGCACTGAACATAAATAAATATTGCATTCTTTGCTGATTTTATTTGTCGCATTTAAACATTGCATCAAATGTGCAAAGTGTTTGTCTGTTTTAATTGAGTGCGACTCGCATTCATTATTTACATTGTCTAAAAGGAATTATTGAGAATTTCATTCAAAAGTGAAAGCACTTGAAAGCTCTCAGCTGGATTAAGTGCATTTACTAATGTGGTAGAGCTCGTTGCTTACAGAAAACTCTGCTTCTAAACAGTTTTTTTATTCAAACATTGAAGATTTCCAAAGAATGCTTTAGAAACTCAGCTGGTTATTTGGTTGAAATCATGCTGGATTCCTTTGAATTGTGCCTGTGTAGAGAATTTTGGAGGTTATTGCTTGTATTTTTAGCAGAAACATTCGTTCGGAAGTATTCAATTTGCCTGATTTGGCTGCTCTCAATTAAATTGAAAATGTGGAATTGCTTTTTGGCAAAATGCGCAGCAGCAGGCACCACAAACACAAAACACAAAACACAAATATACAAAAGTGTTTTGCATATTGCTTTGTGGCCCCGCACAATATGGGAATTGCACTTGTCCATATAACTGTGTAAAATCAAATTTGCTGACCTACCTCCCGGCCATGGGGGCGGCCAACCAAAAAATGTTGCGCCAGCGCATTCGTATATAACAATCGGCTAACAATAACAACAACAGAACACAACAAGCAATAAACTGGCCAAGTGGTTGGCATTGCCACTGTTGCGGTTCCGTTGGCCATAAACGCCCACCACCGCCAGCACCGCCAGGACCACCAGCATTGGCACGCCCCGGCACTCAGCATGCCGGTTAAGGATGAGGATGAGGATGAGGATGGCAGGATTTGCCAACTCAGCAGGCATTTAGTTTTGTGTAAAATGCAATTTGCTGCTTTTGCATAAAATCCTATTGTTGCCGGTCTGCTCTTCAGATGCTCTATAAAGTATTTGGGGCTACATGAATTTTTTGTGAGCGTAAAGAGAGGAAGGCAGCCAGATTGGACAGGAAATTATAATAGGCTCTGTATGAGAGTGCTTATATTTTCCGAGCCTGTTTGAGTTATGCTGCTGAAATTTGGTATGTAGGCTGGTATGATGTTAAATGTGCCAGAGAGTATACTAAATATGGTCTAAACAGTGAAGCTTATGCGAAAGTAATATTCAAAACTGAACATTCCTTAACTTTCGTTTACAACTAAAAGGTTTTTCTTGGAAAACTTTCTATTGAATGACGGGTACGTTTAATTACAGTATTTAAATCTTTATGATACATTATTTAAGGTACACACATTTTTGTGAGAGTAAAGCAAAACTTATAGGTGGGTTAAGGTCAAAATCTAGAACATATGGGAAAATTTTAACTTTTTTAAAAATGAAAATGAAAATAAAATGACAAATCAATCTAAAGGACAATTCAATTTAATTCCGCATGAAAATCTTTTCGCTTCTAACAAAGTAATGAGAGTTGGAAATCTTGGAAGACTATGGCTCTATAGATTGGAGAACCATAAAAGTCAATTTTTTTTTAGATTTTTGGAAAGAATTTTCTTCAAAAAGTAAACTATCTGAGAATATTTTTTAAAATAGCTAGGTGTAAAAGATAAATGGAACGAAATTATTATGATCTTCGTGTATAAGCGTCTAACAATATAGCTCTTGTTTTGCAGTCTATTTGAGTTATGCTGCTGAAATTTGGTATGTGGGCTGCTATGAAGTCAAATGCCCTAAAAAGTATGCTATAATAGTATTTAAAAGTGAAATTGAGACGAAAAAGATGTTCAGAACATGCACATTCCTTTCTTTTTTGGTTAGTTTTTCTTTTTTTTTTTTTTTAAAAAAAGATTTTCCATTGCAGTTGAGCTCAGTTGGATTAAAACATGTTGTTCTTAATGAAGTAAGAGATTGAACACACAAATTTGACTAGAAATGGTTTCACCTACCGTAAATTTACGTAAATGGCTCCACTTGCTGTTCAGCATCCAGCAAACTTAAATCGTTGAATGTTGCACAATTTTGCAGTACTTGGGTGCTGGTTGCATTAATTAAATCAAAGTCAAGTTCCAGGCGATGCTCAGACTTGGACTCGGGCTCCGACCCGTAGTCAGCTGCAGTTTGTGGCTGTCTGTGGCCATCAATCCCGCCCTCCAGCCCAGAGTGCTCAACCTTGCTGCAATTGTGCTGGCAATCAACTGCATAACATAGCACTAGTTCCTGCTCCTGCTCCTGCTCCTGCTCCGTGTCCTGCTCCGGCTGTGTCATGGCTGGCTGATTAGGACCAGCATGATGAGCACTTGTCAAAGGCGACGCCTGCTCTTCGTAACCGTAGCCATAGTCGTATTCATCGTACTCATCCATGAGTGATTGCTCCGAGTAGCTCTCATCGTCATCGTCGGCACAATCAAAGTAGCCACTCTGTGGGTTTTGATTCACGCTTAGTGTGTGGTGCAAAGGTATACCCCCGTGGGCAGCGGAGGATTAGTAAATACGCACCTGACAGTCCAAGCAGCGGCAATTATCACAGAGGCTGCAGCTCAGTCCCAAAATGTCTGCCGCCTCCTGGTACAGCTCATAGCTGGACCTTGACGATTGTTTATTCCTCTCCTGCTGCTGTTGTTGTTGTGTGTAGTTGGCCAGCTTGTTGTTGTTGTCATTATGCATGCTCCAATTGTTCAATTTATTTTGCTCAGCTCCAGCTGCCTCTTGACTGTTGTTGCCACTGTGATTTTTCACGTTGCTGTTGTTATTCTTGCTGGCTGAGTGACCCGCAAATGATGATGCGCCTGCCACAGCCACAGCCACGGCCATGGAGGTGGACGTCGACAGGGACGTGGACATGGACGTCGACGTCGACGTCGATGCGGCATAAAGATCCGCCTCATTGCTGTTGGGCGAAAAATGTAAAGTTTACTTGTATTTTGCTTTTGGTTGACTAAACTAAACGTGCGACGGCCCAATGAGCAGCAACTCGGGCACACAGGAAGTACTACTACGGAGTACATCCAGGTCCTCGAAGCGGACGAGGCAGCGGCGGAGGCAGGGGCAAAAAGCGTATGCAAATTGATATAAAGCTTAGCATATCCCACAGGTAACAATTTCAAATGCTAGCTTTAAAAACACACTAAAAATCTGTTAAGTTAACTGCATTCTGAAATCAAAACTTTATTCTTAAATGCAGAATAAAAACTTTTGTATTTTATCTTGTCTCTCTTTCGTATTTCATTGTGATATCTAGTTCTACACATTGAGAAAATTTAAACTGCATTTCGATCTTTGTTTAATCTCGGAGCTAAATAAATCATTTGAGGTTTTACCCCGCACCCCCTGCAAATCAATAATATCAATTAACTACCACAATTTTAAAGAAATAACTTTGATTTTTGCTGCACAAATAGTAAATTATGCTTTTGATTTAATAAGAAAATTTCATAGCGATCAGTTCATAAACACCAAAGTTATTCAAGGATATATTTTCGAAAATTACAAATATTATTAGATTTAGGCTGGATTAAGACAATGATATCATAATTCACTGTGGAATTGAAATTAAAGTTCTCGAATTTTGTTAAGCCGAAAATATCCTTACTTGTTTCGGTTTTAGTTTCAGTGGTTCGGCGCTCTCTTAATATTATTTCAATAATTTCAGGGGTCATATATTTCTTGTAACTGACAGGACATTAAGGTGCCCCTAAAATATATGCAGGCCGCCTGCATGAAATCTTTTTATCACTTTCCAAGGAGGGGCATGGAGCGGCTTAACAGGAATGCAAATAGTTGCAAAGTGAGCGACAAACTTTTTAAAAAATATTTTGCAAGTTATTTTGCTACACTTAAGGCAACTTGATGGAATTGTCCTCACGCAGTCCTTGTGCCTCCCTGTACCCCATTTCCTGTACCCTGTGCACAAAATACTCTTGTAATCAACTGCCAGAAGAAGAAGTAGACGAAAAAAGGCCGAGTGCATTTCCCTGCTGACGGTTCTTAATTAAAGTCGCTAATAAATCAAAGGAACGTTGCGGGCCCAGTTGCAAATTAATGAAATATTCAGCGCTGCGAACTTTGACAACATTATTACAGGAGGAGTCCTTCCCTGAAAGAGCTTTTCGCAAAGTTAACAGGAATTTTTTTTGCGGCCATTCAATGCAGGAAAGGCCTTTCGGTGGGGCTAGGAAGCTGCAAAAATGCAACTTTGGCATTTAACAAAGGGGATAACAATTTTGCTATGTAATATGTAACGCATGAAAAATGGCCTTTCCGACCCCATAAACTATATAGGACATTCTTGAACGGAAAGAAATTAATATAACATAAGAACGCTGTGAATTTCATCTACTATGTGTTTTATGACTATTGGTTGGGATGTAAAATATAACTCAAAATTAATCATTATATTGTGAGAAATCAAACTAAAAATAATCATTATTTTGTAATTTTTAAAATAAAATTTATAATTACTGTCCTGGTTTAATCTGCAGTGATATACTTAGCTGCCAAAGGAACAATAACCCGAAAATTCTTTCTTTTAATTAACAACCTTTTTGTTTTCTTGAGAAACCTAGTCTCATAAATTTGGAGTTTCGTTTAGTTGTACTTTATACAAGTTAAACAATTTTGAGGAAAGTACAATACGATTAAAGTAGCTTAACCGAAACATATAGCTACGATATTCAATCGAAAATGATGTTTTTATGTGAACAACTTTTTTGTTTTTTAAGAAACCTCGCAAAGTCTCATCAATTGGAAGTTTCGTTTCATTGTACTTTATACAAGTTAAACAAATTCAAGGAAAATACAATTCGATTATAATAGTTTTTATAGTTTATAAGAACCAAATCATATAGCTACGATATTCATTGGAAAATGAAGTTGTTATGTGAACAACTTTTTTGTTTTTTAAGAAACCTCGCATCAATTTGGGGTTTTTTCGTTGTGCTTTATACAAGTTTAGGAAAATACGATTATAATAGCTTATATAGTCGAAAATTGAGTTTTTGTATGTTCAACTTTTTTGTTTTCTTTACGAGTAGCTTGAGCACTTTTATTAGCAGCTCTGCAAGGGTATTAAATCTTCGTCAAGCTTAAGTTGGGTTGTCTCTCTTGTTTTTTGGCGTCGAATGCGTGTTAAAAGTTTCGCATGCAGCCACGCCCGCTGGCCCCCTGCGTCGCCTCCATTTGCACGTGGTCGTTAGCTATTGAAATATGATTATTGCACTTCAATATGTATGGAAACACGGCTGCTGTTGCCGTGTGTGTGGCATGCATTTTAATCAACTTTATGACGCTGAGGAGCAACATGGCAACGGTAACCAGGGGCAGCCCACCACCCCACAAAAAGGGGGTGGCAGTGTTGAGAGCTTCTGTGTGGAAGCGACCTTTGAACGCTGTGCGCTTCACGGAGTTCCTGTTAGCGCGTTAATTTTTCAATTTCGCAAATGGCTGAGCCAACTAAACGACTAACCGTAGATACAAAGTTTGTCCTGCTAAGCGCCTGGTGATCAAAACTTATGACTTCATGAACAATGCAACGAACTTGCACAGCTAAACGGGTGGCTCCTGCCAGAGCAGGACCGTCCAAGTCCTGGCCAGCTAATTGAATGCGTTTAACAGTCGCTGGGCAGGCAATGCGGCGACCACAAAACAAGTTCCAGCCAAGTTAAGCTCATTTTGTGGCGTGACTATCATAAAGATACGGCCCAGAGCACTAAATGCCCCGATGAGTTAAGATAGTACACATCAAACTGAATAATAAATTGTTAGACTGGCATGAATATTTAAAACCAATTTTATGCTATCAGCGAAAATGCTATTAAAATCAAGCAAATTGCACTTAAATATTTGATTAATCTTGAAAACAGCATCATCTTGAAATAGTAACATTAAATAATGTTGTCTAACAGTGTTTGTTAACACTATTTTTACATACTAAAAGCTTATGCAAACAGCTTTGAAAGCACATGAAAGCTTAGAGATCGATTATGTGTGTTAGATACGCAAAATGAGGCTAATTTAAAGTTGGAAATGAAACTAGTAATGCATTAGTATATACTAATAGGTGATGCCATTGAAAAAGCTTTTAAAGCTCCTTAAAGCTCATTACTATTACTATGCACTAATGGATGGTTCCATTGAAATAGCTTTAAAAGCTTGTTTTTATTACTTTATAGTTCCATTGACAATGTTTTGAAAGCTCATTAAAGCTCATTACGCGGAATTGAGCTCACGCATATACAAGTATTATAAATAGAGTAATATACTACTCGAAAGTTCTTTATGAACAGTTTTGAAAGCTCATTTAAGCTTAAGGCTCTATTTATTAAAGCCCACTTGTAGTTGAAAGCTTAGTTACATACTTCCACTCAAAGTGTCCTTAAAACCGCTGTACAAGCTTATTCAATTTAAGAAAGATGACCGCAAAACAATAAGCATTAATTAAAGTTCAAAGCTCAACCAATTTAGCTTCCCATATACTACTTTCATAAGGACTTCAATTAATATTTATAAGTAATTATTTCGATTAAACCATAAGAGACAGTGCTAATCTAACGCATCGATAATTTTTTGCCCTCAATTATGTTACTTGTGATTTTCCTCAAACCGAAAACTGCATCTAATATGATTTTATTTAGCCTGCTTCGCCAAGTCTCATATCTACTTGGCAAAGTTAATGACAAAGTTGTTGTCATGCCAGCGAATACTTGCTGCTACCGACCAACCTCCTGCCCCATTCCCACCCCGTTTTGGCGGAGCCAACAACTGACAAAATTCCGTTGGTCCAATAAACTTGTGCCCCATAAAAAGTTGCCCACAATTTTAGCACCGCAATATGCCTTATAACATTTATGAGAATTTATAAGTTTTGCCACATAGTAGTAAGCTGGCTATAGAGGGGAGGGTGATTTGGGGGAGACAGTGAGTTGGGGGGGGGGAGACTCCTACCTGCTGGGCGGCAAGATGGCGCCACAGGATTCCGCATCCTCCGTTGTCAACAGTGCGTTGCGGCTGCGCCATTTTTCTTCTTCGAGAAATTTCAAAAACTTTGTCTTCTTGGCAATAAGCGTTGATTTGACATTGGTGCATTTCTTCTTGTTGGCCACGGCGCCAAGCAGCGGCAGTGCACCTGCTCCAACAGTGACGCCCACTCCACCCACAATGCCTGCTCCTGCTCCGGCTCCTGCGCCAGTTCCCGCTGCGCCCTCGAGCGGATCACAGAGGCTTCTGTGCGGCCCTGTCGCTGACAGGCAGCTATTGTTATGGCTCCCGGCTGGGCAATTGTTGTTGTTGCTGCTGCTGTGGCTGTGCTCCTGATTTCTGTGGCTGACATTTTGGCAGACGCCAACGCCGATGCCAACGCCAACGCCGACGCCAACGCCGCCGCCGCCGCCAACGCCGCTGCAATTGAACAATTTCTGCAGCGCTGCGGTTGCCGGTGAACACATTGTGGTTGACATTGATGTAGCGACCGGGCTTACATAGTTTGTTGTTGCTGTTGTTACCAATGTTGTTACTGCGGCTGTTGTTGCTGTTGTTGATGCCACTGCTGCTCCTCCAGCTCCTGCAGCTGCCGCTGCTGCTGCTGACGAGCTGCCAAAAGTTTTGAATTTATGCTGCAAACTGCATGCGGCACTCGAACAACTTGCGCCAATTGAATTCCTTGTCCTTGTTGTCCTGCTGCCATCCATTTCACGCCCCATTGCCGTCGTCGCATGTGTGCCAAAGTCCTGCAAAAGTCAAGCCTTGAGAATGCAAGAGAATCTTGACAATGTTGGTTACCAAACTTACCCCATACGCTGGATTGTAGCCGGCATTAAGCACATAAATGGAGTTTTGATTGCTGCACTGATAAACCATGTCGTCCATTGCTTGAACTGTTCCAGTAACAACAGTAAGACAAGTTAAATGAAACAGCTTTAAATATTTTTGTATTTTACAACGAGAACTTAAACAATTTACAGCGAAAATGACAAAATGAATGAAGATAATGAGAGCAGTTCTGAATTACACTTTGCGTTTGAAATCACCGAAATATGTAAAGCATACTTTCAGGATTAACTCAGACATGACGGAATGATGGATTTGAGTTCTGTTTCGCTCAAAATAAAGACTTTGAGGAGTTTTCAGTAGGAAAAATGCACGCCTTTCAAAATGCACGAATTACCAAATTAAAGACTGAAATTCTTGCCTGTTTTTCCTTTTTTGTGGATTTATTTCACAAGCAAAATTTGGAAAAGGTCTTAATCACACAAAATTACATAAGAATGCCTATAAATTTTTCTCAAGGTATTGGAAAACTTGTTCAAAAAATCACTTTTGAATAAAAAAATTATATAAACTTATGTAACTTCTTCTATCTACTAATATAGTTTTAAAACTAAGAAATAAATAAATGTTTTCCTAAGATTTATGATAAATCTTGTAAATATTTCACATATATTTAAGGATCTTAACTAAGTTGGCTCGTATTCCAAGTTTTGTTGGTCAGCTAATAAAATAAAACAATAAATAAAAATATAAAATTTAATTTAATTTAACTGACAAGAGATAAAATATATCCACACATTCCCAACACTTTTTAAAACCTCTATCGAGTATCTTCAATGAAAAAAGCTAGCTGGAAAAATGTTTTATAATAAAATGTTCCCTATATGTATGTTTTATTTATCATTTATAATTTTTATTGTGATATTTAGTAAAGATATGCCAATTTATTTATTGGATGCCGTCCAAAAATTTCGAATAGCCAGCTATAAATATTTTATAGGCTTCTTGTCGGTGCTTAAATTTCATGCAGATTTTGGTTACATTGAAAATTCACTACAACTTTTTACCTTGCAAATTCGGGGCCTAATTTAATCATTTCAAATCTGGCTGCCTACTTTTGGGCTTGGAAACTGAAAATCCATTTAATATGCATGCAAATAATAAAAGTATGCAAATTTTCTTGCCCAAACATTGATTTTGACTCTGATTCTGAAAATTATCGCCCGCTGTCGGTCTCATTTCAACTTTTGGGATATGAAAAAATAAGAAAATAAAGAAGAAAATATGAAAAATTAATTTAAATTCTGATTGATGGCAATTTGGACGGGGCGACGGCTGTGATTTTCTTGTTTTGAATTACCCGCTGAACTTTCAATGAATTTCGTTTCGTAAATCTCCGATGAATTACTCAAAAATCGCTGCTGTTTCCCCCTCTTCAGTTCCAGCTGGCGTTGTATTGAAAGTGTTGATTGCTCTTGAGCTGTTGATGCTGCGCTCTGTAAATGTCCTTGTTGTCCTTGCTGTTGTTGGCTCTGATAATGGCCGGATGGCTGCTCGTGTTGCTGGTAATCAAAGCTGCAATTACCGCCGTACACGTCCAATTGAAGCGGAAATTTATGCGGCTGCTGTAGCGTGTAAACGCCAGCATCGACAGCGCCGAGGTCCTGTTTCTCCCTGCCGCTCCTGTTGCTCTTGCTCTTGCTCTTGTTGTTGTTGGAGCCCAGCCAGCTCGTTAGCCACAAGGATTGGAAGTCTAAAAAGAAATGAGCGAAGCAAATTAAAGGAGTATGAGTTATTGAAGTAAAAACACTCGTAAGCAAGTTCTGCGCTGCCCAATGAAATGTAGACCCAGATTTGTTTAATGCACAGAATAAGCATTCGTACCATGTTCATAGTTGTTATTTTCTGCCGCCTCAGTCGACACGCCGAAGGACTTTTTGTTATTCATGTTCCTTGGCTGGCTTTCAGCTTGTGTGGTAGGCATCAGAAAACATATAACAAGGGGTCTAAGTTTCTTTCTATACGACGCGAGCATACCCTGTATTTATGAGTACCTCTGAAAGCACTAGCTGAAACTTTTGCTTTTCTATACTTTTTTTAACAGAATTGTATAAAGTGTAGAGGCTTTTGAATTTGAAGCTTTCACTTCTTCATCCAATACAATTAGGAGCTTTCAGGAGCTTTCAAAGTTGTAAGATTTCTTAAAATCCTTTTTCCTTAACTGAAAGTTAACATTATTAACATTATTTTGCAATACAGAACTTTTGGGACCTATATTTTTTTAGATTAGGTAGTTCTTGTGTACATAGCTTAAGTTTCATTTAAATTGTTCATAAAATAAGTGAAACATAAAATAAAAAAGGTTCAGCTCTTAACTTTTAATGAGCTTAATTGTGATCACTGATCAGTCAATACAGTTATTATTGCTTGAAACTTTCAAGAGCTTTCAAAGCTGTTAATTTTCTTTTTAGTATTTTGTTCTTAATAAAGTTTTAAGTTGCTGATTTCTTTTATTGCTGCAATTAAAGAGCTTTAAGCTGCAATAAAAATATTATAGCTCAAAACTTTCTTGATTTATCAAAGAGACACTTTAATATTATTTAGCTATTAGGGATATTCTTAAGACACTTTTAGGATTTTAATGACCTTTAATACTATTCATTAAGCTTGAAACTTTCAGAGCTATTAAATGTCTTAAAATCGCAAATAGTGGCATTGACATTTGAGTCTTAAGCATTTGCAGAGATTAATTGGGCTAAGGTTATACAATTTATGCAACAATATCAACAAATTTTTAAATTTTTATGAGCTTTCAAAGTATCCTTTTCTTTAACGGCTTTGTCTTCATTCTATTTGCAGTGTTAGCTAATACGTTGCGTTTGCAACCATTGTTGACTGTTAGCCAACACTGATTTAAATGCAATTACTGTGGCACACTGACTTCTAGTGTTGGTAATAGTATTAATAGTATAAAAGTGCTGTTGTTTTCCTTTTGACCGCACTCAAAGCGCAACAACCCTATATATAAATGATTATTTAGTGGGTATAGAAGAGAAGTGTGCCCTGTCTGTCTGGCCATGATAAAATTACGTTTGAAAGGCAGTTCATTGAAATGAACAGCAGCAGGTTGTGGCTCGTTCATTTTGCCTGTTTGCAGCTCCATTAAAATCCACACTTGGCAGTATAAGAGGGGCAGGGAAAAGGGAAAAGGAATGCGTTTGTCGGTTTCAATGTTATCACTGCTTGCTTTAACCAGCCGGAGAATACTAACAATGAAAAAGCCACCAGTTTGTTTTGAGCCACGCAAAATAATCAAAAATAATCCTTTGCCTTTTTTTCGGTTGTTGTATTTTATTTCTTTTGTTTTTTTTTGTGTTTTTTTTGTTGCTTTGGGGTGAGAACGTAGCTTAGTTATGGAGATGCCATTGTCGGTTTGTCTGACCATCGTTTGGCTAAGCTCGGCGATTGTTTTCATACCAGATACGAGCTGGTTGGCCAAATTGCTTTTAACAATTGTTTGGACGTGGCCATATGCGTAATAATTGCGCCTGCCAGCTGAATACATTCACAAGTCAGCAGAATTCACTCATTTGACAGTAACTTCAATTGTCCGGCTGAGCAATTTGTATGCATTATATCATTTATTATGCAAAATCATGTGTCAGAATTGCTGTTGGTTATTCTTTACTGCGGGGTCAGGCCCACATACATACCATATACGGTAAGTCCTGTGTCAAGGCAGCAGGATTCGCTCACGACTGATTCCATTCATCAAAATGTCACAGTCGTTTCCCCAACTCCTCCCCATCTCCTTGGTAAACCCGAAAAAGCCAACCAGCAAAATCTTTGTGATGTGCTGTCATTAATCGCACCTAACCCTCTGTGAGGCGGGCTTAAGGTCAAATTGAAGCAAAACTAATACGTGTTAAAGCCAGAAAATGGATAAGGCAAACCATACACTGAGCGAAATTCGGCTTGTCTGCTGCACAATTTCGATTAGCTTGCTCTGTTGAATAAATCACAAAATATGCAAAATTGTGTCAGCCTACATAAGTAGTAAGGTAGTATGTGGTGGAAGGTACATTTCTAAACACTTTTGCACTTATAATTCCCAAATGGTTTAAGCACACACTTACTGAAAATGGCTGGCGTATTGATGAGGGTTAGGTCGATTGGTTGTTATGGAAATATCAGTTTGATCTGTCAGTCCATTTGTCAATTTTCATATTACAATTTTGTCAGGAAATGTGCAAGGCATTTAAAATTGCCTCCCCGAGTCCCGGAAGTATATATACTCTTTATCTGGACGACTAGAAAAGGTGGAAACTGTTTCAGGTCTAAGAGAGGACAAGGAAATTATGAACTAAAGAGCAAATAATAGGTATGGGTAAGAATTCACTTAGAGTAGTCGCTAGCCTTTTAAAGGGGCACTGTAAATTCTGCGAACTGAAGGATGAATCCTCATTGCACATACCTCCTCCTATATTATTCATACAGGCGGCATAGGCGACTATCAATCCAATGAAAATTCTTGCAATACTTGGTCGACAATAGAGTTTTTGTACGAACATCTTCTTTTGGTATTACACTCTTTACATTTTGACTGAATTTTATCAAAATTCGACTATGATGTTCGGTAAAATCGAGAGTTTTTGTATTACAGATATCGCTTTTATTATATCTTATGCTTTATTTGAGCTGATATATATTTTACAAATTGGACCACTATATCTTATTGATGCTAACAATTTTGTGAGAATTGAGTCTATGTAAAAAGTAAGAGAGAAATGATATTAGCATCTCTGCAAGGATATTATAACCTCGAAGCCCCCAAGAATAGCTTTAATTGCTTGTTTTCAATCTATATCTTAAGGTGAAATTCCCAGATTTGATGTTGAGTGTTTTATTGAAGTGTATTCGAGTATTACACACATCAGCGAAGCAGCTATTAATGGAAGGTGTCATTGTTGTCATCTGTTGTTCTTGTTGTTGTGCGTGTGTGTGTGTGTGTGTTTGGGGTTTTTTTGTTTGGTATCCCAACTAAAGCTGCTCGCTGAGCATTTCTAATGAGCGGCAATAAAGCAAATGTGGCAGGTGACATACATCAAACAATTTGCACATTATAATTGTTGACACGCTATGCGACCGTGTGGATTTCCCAGACAATCTCTCAGCTCACAAATTGGTGTGTCATTAGGAGTCCTAAATCGAGAGGGCGGTGTGTAGGGGGGGGGGGCTATAGATCCTTGTGTTGGTTTTCAGTTCCTGGCAGAATTTGCTTGGCTTTTATTTTATTTTATTTTACTTTGGTTTATTTCATTTTATTCTATTTGTTTGGGGCGCGCCGTGTCCTGTGCATGCTAATAATAAAACTTGTATTTATTTTGGGATTTGCGTTGAATGCCTGACCAACCAAAAAGGCAAACAAGCCAACCGAAACACAATAAGCGCTTTTCTGGCTCGGCTTTCAGGGTCGGCACACACACACACACACACACGCACACACGCACACACGCACACCCCAGCCAGCCCCCTTCCTGCTCGCGGCCGTTGAAGCGTGGCATATTTGTCATAATCAGCGCTTGGGCATAGGCATAAATTTGAATGAGTGTGCGCACACGCACACACACTATAGACAAGTGTGTGTGTGTGCGTGTGTGTGTGAGATGAGCCTGTCAGGCACTGTGATTTGTGATCCTAGCTGCCCACTTCGGACCAACTAGCGATTAGTTTAGGTAGGCTAACATATGGCACCATTCAAGCCTACAATCAATGCTTGCCAATAATAAAATTGACATTTATCGATATATATCGATGTTTTAATGTCACCTCAATCCGACATGTTACTTCTTGTGATAAATGAACGTATGATATACACATTTTTGTTAGATATATTAATATTTGATTGAAAGATATTGTCCCAATCCGATATTGCTACATTTATTGATATTTTTGAAGTATTCAATTAAAAACATCGATTATTTGTATGGAAACATCGAAAAAGAACGAAAAAAATCGATGTTCCCATACAAATTATCGATGTTTGTATTTCAATAATTCAAAAATAATCGAAAAACATCAAAAAGATTGATGTGACCATACAATGCATCGATGTCTTAGCATAATTTTAAAATATCGGGCTTGATACTTTGTATAATACAAGATATGTATCAATGTATGCACATATTTGGACATGGACAAATAAGGACATGGACTATATATATAGATGTTTGAATGTAAAATCTAGTCCCGTCTAGTAAAATCTAGTTTTCTACAATATTGTCTTTGATATTGTATTATTTCATCTTGGAGTAAGTAACGCATTGAAGGATGTTTCGATCTCACAAAGTACATGTTCTTGATCCTTTTATCCATCTGTCGTTAAAAAAACTTATTGTTTTTCAAGCTATCGCAATCAAACTCAGCAATTCATCGTTTCGCTAGACGCTTTAGAGGCTTATAAAGTTTTATCAAAATCGGGCTTCTATATCATAGGAATAATCTTTCAAAAATTGAGCGTTTTGTGGAAAAAACTTTCTGTAATTATATTAAGGATTCTAAGTCTAATTGCTATGTTAGAAATTTACAGCTCACATGCAGCTTCATTTTGATATAATTTTAATTTCAGTTTATAGAGAAAGTGCAATACAGAACTCATTTGACGATTCCCGTATAATAAGCACGAACATTCACTCCCCAACCCGCCCCGCCCCAATTCATTAACTCAGCTCAACTCTGGGCCTGGCCATAACAACATTTTGAGCCTGGTGGAAAATTCGTTATCGCCAGGGCCGGGAGGCAAATATTTGTCAGACAAATTTCGATAGCTGCAGGCGAAACGCGAAATCGAATTCAGCCAACAGGATGAGGGACATGGGAGTGTGCGGTGGATGGGGGATGGGGGAGGGGAGCCAGCACACTTATACGGCATGTCCATATGGGAGCGGGGCAGTGGGTGGGCGGCCCTGGGCCTGGTCATAAATTTAATGCGGGCATAAAAAATGTTTTCGATTTGCTTCAATGCTCACATAAATTGAAAGGTCACGTATACGCAGGTGTGTCCTGAGGCTGAGGCCCAAAAGAACGCAAGAAACGCAACAAATCAATAAGCAACTCCAAAATATACTTCTATAAATTTAGATTTTGTTATTTGCATGCAGATGTTTGCCAGAGTTGCATTTATTTATTGCATGTGAAGGATTTAGTAGCTCGATAAAACTTTAAAACAATATGCGGTCAATCATATCGCATAAAGCTTTTGTTTTCACCCATAAATTATAAGCATGAAATGCATATAAACATTTTAAGCGGCGTTGTTTCGGTTTTATACGATATTACAATAGCATATTTCCTGAAAATTGGCACAAAAGCTATAAATTAACATTTTATACACACACAAATTTTTCGTTTTTTCCATCTCTCTTCCTTTGCTGGTGTAAAGGATTTACCCAATATGCAGTTTGTAAGCCTTTTATGGCGTGATTATCATTGAAATATTTTTTTGGCATTCCAATAAGCAGTTATTCAAAGCGGATTTGGATTGGACGTTGCCATCGGCATTGCCTTTGGTCAGCTTCTATTTTATTTCTTATTTTGCCCTAGCGCATAACTTGGCGTAAACGTAATGCGCTTAAGATTATAAATAGCATAAAAAGTGAGTCGATTCGCAGCATTAACGGCTCAAACAAGCTCCAAACTTGCTGAATAAAAAGCTTTGCATTTCGATAAGTCATTCGTAATAAATATCAATAAAATCATCATTCTGGCAAGCTTAAAACTATTCACTGAAACGAGCTTATAGCTGGCGCCCGAGCAGGGACTCTGTCTAGGAAGTTTGCTTTGAGTTGGAGCATTGGCGGTTTAAACAAGCGCCAAGCTGTCTGTATAAAGAATGTAAAATAAAATAGTCTGCATTTTGAGTCATTTGTAATAAACAGCAATAAATCCATCATTCTGGCAAAGTAAAAACTAGCTTACTATTGGCGCCCGAGCAGGGACTCAGGGTAAGAACTTAGGTTGGGCAAGGTTTTAGTTGGAAAACTGGCAAAATATTTATAATTTTTATACTATGTTCCCGAAGGAAAATAGTATATTGGGTTTGCGAAATGTCCGTCTGTTCGTCTGTTCGTATGAACGCAATTTTTTGCCTTTATCTTTAAGCTAGAGCAACCAAACTTGGTACACCTGTTGGTGTATACCGTCAATTTATGAAGTGTCGAGATTGACAATCTATCTATATCTATATCTCCCACACCTGTACAGGTAGAGTCACCAAATTTGGCATACATACTAATGTTGACCCTCTGGACAAATCTGCATCAAAAATTTTTGGACATCCCCACCCCTCCCCCATAAAGGGGGAAAAATCTATATCTCTATATCTCAAACACCTGTGCAGTTTTTTCGCGTCTCTTTTGAACACACAAATAACCAAATTATATAGGACTGGGAACATAGTATTCTGCAGTCGGGTGCGTCCGACTGCAACGTTCTTACTTGTTAAAATCTGTTTATGAGCAAGTTTGAGTTATTTGCACACTTGTAATGAAAATCTAACAAATAAATTCTCCAAGGGTCTCTTTAAATGCTTAGGCAATCAAGAGAGCAACTAGAGAGGCAGGGGCGCACTTGAAATGTGAGGCATTTATGTTTAAGGCCAGCTGGCACTCCAAAGGAGATAAACATTATTTAAGAAATATGCCAAGTGCGTGTTTATACAGCTACACACACACACCCACACACATACCCACACACACACAGACATTTAGCCAGGGGCAAATTTTACATGAAGCTAAACAAATGTTTGCACTGTCGCATGCTCCGCTGCTGTGGGCGTTGTTGTTATTTGTGTGGTTTAACGTGTTCTCATATTGGAGAGCAGTTATTAGTGGCAATTAATTAAAGCAAAACATTTTGACTAATTGGCAGAAATGTCATAACATTTGCTTTGATATTTGACTTGGAGCAGAGGAGCAAACTGAGCAAACTGCGAACGATATAAAAGCGAGCACAAAAAAATCAGCTGAAAGCGCATATCAGCATCAGCATCAGCAATGTGGATGAGTGGCTCCAAGGAGCCGGCCAAGACAAGGACCTTCAGGGGCAGTTCACTTTCAAGTCTTGCGGCACTTAAACTGTAATGGAAATGGCACATAAAACAGAAAACCGAAAACATCACGACAACGAGAACAGCCAATTCAAAATGCCTGACCCGAGGACAAGGGCGGCAGTCGGCAGCCGGCAGGACATGGATATGGACACAGGACGGCAGGACATGGCGATGAAGTGAACAAAAGCAAAAAAACAAAAAACAAAAAAATACTTGAAGTACATGGCAAATTTTTTGTTTGTTGTTTTTGTTTTCTTTTTCTTTTCTGTTTTTCCAACTTTTCATTCTCTTTGTTGGTTTGCTGCCAATGTAAACACATTAGATATCTCTCTGCTCTATCTCTCTATGTGCATCTCATTCTTTCTATAAAACTTGCATGGTTTCTGGCTGCTGAGACGTATTATATTCGTAGAGTGTCGCTTCGTTCTGTTGAAAATATTTGCTTAACAATAAAGGCATCTGGTGGATGCCTTCACCACGCAACACAATCACTCATTGACGATGTGTTGAGCACACTTACTTTGCATTTTTCGCTTTTCAGTTTGAGATTGAGATAAGCACGCTTCAGCGATTCAGCTAGAGAATGGGAATAAGATTGAGAATGAGAATGAGAATGAGTTTGGGAGTTTCACTGGCATCACAAATCAAATGACATTTGCATTTTTGTAGGTTGTCATTTCTTTGCTTTTCTCTCATGTCTATCCAATTTGGCCCAGAAAGAAAACTGCAATAATTTCTCATTTCCGCTACTTTCAACCGCTTGGCGCGTGCCCAACGACCACACACAACCTACACACACCCCACACCCGCACAGTCGCTCATATTATAATATTCACTAAATGCAACCAAATTTTGTCATTTGTTTCAGACGTGATTTGATTAAACAAATACCTCGAGTCCAATTCGTGGTTCTGGTCATAGCCTTCTGCCAAGTTGGCTCTGACTGGAATTAGTGCAAAGGCGTAACCTGCGGGCAGCACTAAAGTTTGGCAGTTGTTAATATAAGAGGGCTGTTTGAGAAATGTCATATGAAAAGACAAGAAAATGCCGAAAAATATAAATAGAATAGAGAAAAGTTGAGACTGTTGTTATGAGCCAGTAATTATATAAGATAACTGAAACAAAATGTATTCAACCAGTTGTTAGATGGTGTTTTAAGCTCTACTTCCATTAAATATAATAAAAGAAAGTATATTCCTCTCTCCACACAAGGAAAAACAAATACGCATATTTATGCTCGAAACTTATGTCATTAGGAAATTATCCTTGAAATCGAACCTTGTATAATTAATCATAAATAATGTTATGTTTTACGCCGAATTTATGGTTATTTAAAACCATAATTCATAAATTGATAATCACATTTTATGGCCAATAATTGTAAATTAATGGCAAGTAATTTATAAACAGATGGAGGTGATGGAGATGGAGGCAAAGTATAATCAGGACATTAACGCGTTTGCTTTTATTCCTAATCATTTCCAACTTTGTATTCCCATTTTGGAATAAAATAACAATTGTTCTATCTTTATCAAGTTTAATTCGACTAGCTTTCATGACGTTTCTCAACCGAAGATTTAATTGGTTTTGCGTAATTCATAACACGCTACAATTTCGATTCTAAATGGTGACTATCAGTCTGGGTCTGAGTTAGAGTTTCTTAGTTCTAAGTTTTCCGATGTAGATTTTGTTTAGACTTACTGAACTGCCCTCCTAGTTACACTCAAGTATTGGATCACTTTCAGAGTATGGCAAGTGACAGAACTTTCATTTCATTTCAGTTAGCAGGTCGCTTTGACAACGGATTTGGATTTGGTACAAGATTTCGGCACGTAGCCACCCGGCGGTGCACCTGCTGTCGTCTCTTTGCACTCCTTGTGGTTGTGTGTGTGTAGTTTGTTTGCTCCTTGCTAAGTCCTTTATAATAAATAGTAGAGTCACTTAAGGGGATTAATGTTGAAATTAGTTTATGGGAGTGTTGGCGGGTTGGAGACAGTTGCGATGACAAATCAGTTGGGACTGGCCCAGCATAAGACGACGCATGCTGAATAGAAGATTTGCCAACGACTTACGAACTAATTTGAATTGATATGTGTATTTGATGTATAGTGTCTGTCATCTGCATATTTCTATATATTAAGGGATTTTCTTTGACATGAACTTTAATCGATGCAAATATAATTGAATGAACCAACTGGTTTAAAAGCTGTCGAAATAAGCTTCGATTTTCCTTGTAGCCCATAGGTTCCTTGCTAAATTTTTAGCATAGCACTGACTGAGTTATACAAGTAGTAACTTATTTTAAATTGGAGTCCTTAATAGTATTAGTAAGAGAGAAGTTTTCCTTGCACTTTCATCACTTTGATTATATTAATAACCCACATTTTGTTATTACGAGTCTTCCAAATGTAATGTTCTTATTTCCTTGGAAAATTTTGATTTCATTTTCTTGTAATATTTAATTACGTTACACTTTATGTTGGGAACGTGTAAATAACATTCTTCAGAGCAATGTTTTAAAAAAATAGGACATTTGCGGATGAAGTCTGTTATGTTTCTAAGATTAAAATCGCCCAGATCCGAGGGGTTCCCATGAAAGAGTTACCAAGGAGCTTTCTTCTACAGCAGAGAACTGTAGAAGGAGCACACGATATTAATTTTATGAAGAAGAATTGGCTATCTACAAATATTCCAGTTTTAACGAAACTTATTGCATCATGATTATTATCTGATCTACCACCTGACTTCCACTTTGGCTTTTCACATCGTCACGCGCCGAATACTAAGAGAGAACATAAGAGAGTTGAATTTTGTCAATGCTCACGCATACATATGTACATATTTATATGCATGTGATGCATATTGATTCTCGCTCAAAATCTAAATATTGATAAGAGCAATTTAATGATTAAATTTTAATCCTTTGCATTCATATACTATGTACATACATACATATATGTATATGCTAGTTATATAGAAATATTTTCAGCTACTGTTCTGCTACGCTTCCATTATCATGTATTTCTTACTAATTTATTATGTCAATAAACTTTAGTTTTGTTATTTACTCGCAACTTAAATGTTCAAGCAATACAAAATTTGATTTTTTTGCTCGCTTTGTGTCGAAATTTGTAAACTCGTGAGTTGTTTGTTTGCTCTCTCGCTCTTTCTCTGTCGCTTGCTCTTCACCTGCTTGCGCTCTCACTAAGCCAAACATTTGCCGGTTTGGGCTCTCTGTGGGGTGTGCGGAGAGCAAGCGAGGGCGGCGTTTAGTGACGTTTCAGCGGTCGGCTGAGTAAGACGTAAACGGAATTGTTTGATAGACAAGAACTTGCTTGCGCTGCTGCCGGTTCCTCCCCCCTCACTGCCACCATGGAGCTCGCTGAATTGTTTTTTGTGCTCATGGTACTGGGTGCGCTGCTGTACAAATGGTCCGTCTCCAGTTTTGGTTACTTTGCGCGCCGGGGCGTGGCACATGCGCCGCCCCTGCCGCTGCTGGGCAACTTGCCGGTGTCTATGATGCTTGGCAGCGGTTCCTATTTGCGGCACAGCATTGAGCTGCACCAAAAGCTGAAGCAGCACAAGGTCTACGGAGTGTACAGCCTACGTGAGCCGCTCTACTATCTGGCCGACCCGGAGCTAATACGTCAGGTGGGCATCAAGCACTTTGACAACTTCTCCAACCATCGCCAGGGCATCGGCGATGACAATGCCAGCGGCGACAGCTCGGTCTTCTCCAAATCCCTGCTCACACTCAGAGATCGCCGCTGGAAGCAGATGCGCAGCACATTGACACCATCCTTCACAGGCGTCAAGATACGCCTCATGTTCGATCTGATCCATGCCTGCAATGTGGAGGCGGTCAGCTACATTGAACGCCGCCAGCAGGCCAACAACAACGAGGGAGTCGAGCTGGAGCTGAAGGAGTTCTTTACGCGCTACACCAACGATGTGATTGCCACTGCCGCCTTTGGCATACAGGTTAGAATGAAGGCTTTGAATTAGTTCAATTGAACAATTTAGTGAAATAATCGAACGTTCAGTCGTTCAGCTAGTTCGTTCATGGCATCCGTTCGTTTTAGTTCTATTATCGTTCATCCAATGAAAGATGAACTGAATTTAGTGAGCGCATCATCATTCATCTAGTTTGTTCATGACATTTGTTCCTTTTAGTTCTTTTCTAGTTCGTATTGTTTATTTGAGTTCGATTATAGCTCGTTTTGATCATTAAAGATTAAATAGATACGATTTTAAGATAGGGATTCAAAGGAACTAAACGAAAGAACTATATGACTGATATTTCTAATTCACCAATAATTTAAGAATGGAACTTCTTTCCCCAATTGAACTGAGTAAATTTGAAATACAGGTGAACAGCTATGTGGATGAGCAGAACGAGTTCTTCACCCTTGGACAGCGAGTCTCGGAGTTCAGTTTCTGGGGCAGCGTTAAGGTTCTGCTGTTCATACTCGTCCCGCGACTGATGAAGGTAATCCTGGTTTTTCGGGTGTAATTTTGTGCAATTTTCCTCACTTTATAACTACCATTTTAGGCGCTTCGTGTGCCAGCCATGGACCTAAGCAACTTGGCCTATTTTAAGCGTTTGGTCTTTGGGGCCATTAAGTATCGCCGGGAGCAGAAAATTGTGCGTCCGGACATGATTCAGCAGCTCATGGAGGCGCAGCGTCAGTTTAGGGAACAGCAGGAGAAGGAGAAGGAGCAGGACAAGGGAGATACTCCGGCCAAGGATGGCGCAGAGTTTAACGATGAGGATTTGCTGGCACAGTGCCTCCTCTTCTTTACAGCTGGCTTCGAGACGGTCTCCACCTGCCTCAGCTTCACCACCCACGAGCTGCTCATGAATCCCCCCGTGCAGCAGAAGCTCTACGAGGAGATTCAAGATGTGGAACAGCGGCTGGCGGGCAAGCCTATCGACTATGACACCCTGATGGGCATGAAGTACTTGGATTGTGTCGTCTCGGAATCCCTGCGCAAGTGGCCACCAGCGATTGTCATCGATCGCATGTGTGCCGCGGACTTTGAGCTGCGGGACGAGGCGGGCGAGTTGGTGCTGAAGCTGCGTAAGGATGAACTGGTGCATATACCCATTGTAGCGCTGCACTATGATCCAGATAACTTTGAGCAGCCCGAGGAGTTTCGCCCCGAGCGCTTTGATGATGAGCATAAGCATGAGATTAGGCCATTTACGTATTTGCCCTTTGGCCTAGGTCAGCGCAGCTGCATTGGCAATCGCATGGCCTTAATGGAGGTCAAGTTGCTCATCTACCAGCTGCTACTTCGGTTCCAAGTGCTGCCCGCCGAACGCACAACGCTGGACATAATGAACAGCATTTCTGGCTTTCGTATGCAGCCCGCTGGCCTTTTCTGGTGCCGTTTTGAGGCAAGGCCAAGCACGGTCAGCAAATAAATTAAACACAAATACGCCAAAGGCTGTTCACAGCTGCTTAATCATACATTTTTCATCAGCCTGTAGAAAAGTGCTCATTCATATATCAAATGTTTCAATGACACTAGCTGCCATCTCATAATAACCTGTAGAAATGAGCTTAATTAATGCAATCAAGCTTTCAAAGCTTCTGTCATTTGAACATGTTAAGCTTACACTTTTATGTGAGCTTTCTGCTGAAAATACAATTAATACCGCTTGAGATATTAATGTGCTTTCAAAGCTCGTTTCATTTTAACGTTTTAAGCTTGTAGCCTTAAGTGAGCTGAATTGTGCTTTTAAAGCTAGTGTCATTCAAACTCAATTATAGCGTATAAAATAAAGCAAAAATGGAAAAGCTGAAAATCAGGCATTTTATTATTGTTGTTGCCTCTCGCGTCGCGATGAAAAGCTGACAAATTTGGCGTGGCAAATGTTTCACTTGGCAGGTGGCAGGCGACAGGCGACAGGCGACAAGCCACGTCATAACACTGTCAGGGCATAATGGCCAAAGCAACAACAACAACAACAACAAGTTATAGTATATATATACATATATATGACTGGGCGACTGTGGTTACAACAATAAAAGCCACAACAGAAACAACAGACGTGTAAAATAAAATCACACGGGGCAACATACGAGCGCAATATTCCAGCAAGCAGTGGAAAGGGGTATTAAGGGTGTTCGCGGGTGTTGGCGGGTGTTCGCGGGGAGCGTAGCGCACAGCGTGTTGTGCGACAGGACATGGGATACAAAGGCACATTAAGGATTATTTATTGAGCGTTATTTTTCAGGCGGCATTAAAATTTTTGCAAAATATGAATTATATTTCACTTGTGTCATAAACTGCGTAAAAAATGTGACGCCAAAAGCGGCGAGCCAAGGGGTGACGGGGAGGGCAGGGCAAGTTACATATAGAAAAAACTGATATGAGTCCAAAAAATGTATAGCATTTTGAACTGAACCACCGCAGACTGTAGAAAATATCTGCATTTGTAACATTTATGGTTATAGAAAAACTAATTCTTGGTATATGTCGGCAGCCAAGATATCCTATCACTGTGCCATATTCTGCCAATATCAATACCAATATCTGTTTTAAGAAAGTAAATGGCCTTATAATTCTCTAACATTTACTCTCCTGACACAATTTTTCGTTTTCTTTTGTTTCGTTATACTTAAACGTTTCAGTTTTAGCGCTGCTATGGAACAGCAGTGGGATTTAACTTGTGTGTACATATTTTAAAGATTTTATTCGTTATAATTCTCTCACATTTAATCTCCTGATACAATTTTTCGTTTTCTTTTGTTTCGTTATACTTAAACGTTTCAGTTTTAGCGCTGCTATGGAACAGCAGTGGGATTTAACTTGTGTGTACATATTTTAAAGCTTTTATTCTCTCACATTTAATCTCCTGATAGAATTTTTCGTTTTGTTTTGTTTTGTCATCCTTAAACGTTTCACTTTTATCGCTGCTGTGGAACTGCAGTGGGATTTAACGTGTGTGTACACATTTTTAAGCTATATTTGGCTATAATTCTCCCACAATTACACTCTTGATAGAATTTTTCGTTTTGTTTTGTTTTGTCATCCTTAAACGTTTCACTTTTGTCACTGCTTTGGAACTGCAGTGGGATTTGACTTGTGTGTGCATATTTTTTAAAACTATTTTAATACACAGAAATGGTTATGCTGAGGTTAAATTACAACTTTCTCTGCCAAGTGTCATGAATACTGTATGTAACACCCCCGATTTACAGTCCAGTCTTTGTACATAGTAGGGATACGCTTGGGGAAAAGTGCTTTGCATATGGCCATTAAAGAGTCGTATAACGCGATAAAAAATGCAATTAGCTTGTAAATACACACACACACACACATGCAGAGAGTGTGTGAGCCACACTCGCAATTATTCACACAAAGTAACACACGTAATTAGCCGCAAATATTTAACTTTGGCCCACTGGTTCATAAAACTTTCAACGCGAGTCAAATTAGTGGCTGTGTTTTTTTATTGGCAACCTTTTCAAGTTGTTGTATTGTTGTTTTTATAGTCAACAACAACAACAAGAACAACAGCCAGTAGATGTTAATGTCCTTTGGGGCCTAGCAAACGAGCCTGGGCCCTGGGGCTCCGGCTCCGCACATGTGAGAGTCCTGCAGCAGTGTAGACAAATGCGCTGAAGTACTTAAATCCAGCGTCAGCTGCTGCTGCCGCCGCTGCTGCTGCTGCTGCTGCAAGGATAACTCTAAAGTCCTGTGGCTGCTGTGGTTTTTTTGATGTGCCAAACTCATGCGAGATAGCCGCTGGCACAATTTACTGTGGCAGCCGCTTCAAGTCAACGCGTCGTATGCGTAATCTCTGGAAATGTATGCGTAAACATCATAAAACTGTGCGAGGGGACGCGCCAGGACGAGAGACAGGACAACAAAAGTCTGAAAGTCTGCGACTGTTTTTCCAGTCTTCACAAAAGCTTATCAATCAATTCAGTTACACAAACAGCAGGGGGCTGGGGGCGGATTGGTGGGGAGAGGTCTTCTATCTGACAGAGGTCATAAAGAAAACTTTGGCGCCGCGACTGCTAGACGCCAGCATAGCCTCTACCTCGCCCCGCGCGGTCCTCTTAACGCCCGCATCGCTGCATGGCAAAAACAAGGACCCCGACTCTAGGTACTATAATAAAAATTGCTAAAGTCAGCTGGCAGGCGTGGAGGGCGAGGGCGAGGGTGAGGGTGGGGCCAGGGCAAGGACGATACAATGATAATGCCAAGCATAATAACAGAAAAACGGCGTCATCACAATAACAACAACAACAACAACAACGAGAGCAATGGCAACAATAATAAGAAAAGGGAAAACTCAAAGGGAAAGGGAAAGGCAAAGGGAGGGAGGGTAAGGCGCTAGGGAAAAGCTGAATGGACGCCCAACGCTCGTCTCTGACAATTTTGGCACAATGGAAACTGTCGCTGATTCCCCCCCTCGTCTGCCCCCGCGTCTTCGTCCTTGCGCTTTGCGATGCGTTCGCGATAAACACGAAGTGATAACATTTGCTATATGTGTGTCGATAGCTTTGTGTGTGTGTGTGTGTGTGTGTGTGTGTGTGTGTGTGTGTGCCAAGTGTTTGTTATGCCATATGCGTGGTGTGTGTGCCTGTGTGTGTGTGTGTGTTGTCATGGGGCGTGCCGTAGTAAAGATGAGCATGTGATCAATGCCTTAAATTGTAAATTGTGACGTATCAAAATAAACTTAAGATGAAATTTATAGGTTAAGCATAGATACATCCCACGCACTACATAGTATGAATACTCAAATTTGGTCTACTTATTAAGAATTCTTTTTGTTTATTTTAAGAAAACCTGAGAAACTGAGCTAGAGTTATGTTTTCTTTTCTTTTTTTATGAACTGTAAAATATTTACAAGCAGATGAAAGCGGTGAATATGATGAGTGTGATTACGTTACTTGCAGAAGTTTGTTTATAAAACTGTCAGGTTTTCAGCAAAAACTCTTAGTTATGATTATATTGATGCTAGTCAAAATAAAATGTTAATTAAGGATCTGCTTAAAAAGTTCTTTCTATAATTTTCACATTTTTCTCCTGAGTTGTAATCTTAATCTTCAGCATGTTAAACTAGATTTAAATAAAACAGGAAGTACAGAAGTAGGAAGTAATTAAACAAGTAAACATACTACAATCCTTTTATTGGTAGAAGGAGAATTTTTTTTTAATTTTTGCTGTTTGGTAGATGTTGACTATTATAATAATATTAAAGAATATTAAGTGATATGTAATAGTATAACATTTCTATACTATCGATAGTGCTCTTTGTTGTCTCCACTGCCTTTTTTTTCACAGCTTTCCTTATTTTTCATTACCATTATATCAAGATTTATTGCAATTTATTATTATATTATTATTATTTTTATTTTTTAAAAAAGTGTTTTCTCCAACAGAATTGTTGCTTGTCAGTTCGAGATCCTTGTTAAATTGTGTTGAAAAGATAAACACAACTAAAGTTTGTTATTTCTTTTAATCCGATTTAGTTCGAGATCCATCGGAATGCGTCTTCAGGAATATTCTTAACTAAAATGGCAGTTAAGTTTTATATCTATAAACTATTTAAAAAGCAATGCCAAAAGTTCTCTTACCAAGCAAAATAAAGGAATTAAATAAGAGAGTTTTGCAATAATGCATATATAATTTGTTCTTAAGTGGTTTAGGTTAAGCTGCCCAATATTTTTATGCAAGCTCAACAAATGTATTTTGTTCATTGTTAAGAATCCTTTTTATATAAAGTGCTGGCAATTGCAATAAATGGCATGAGCTGGCACACAAAAAATAATTTCTCAGTTGGATTTGAACAACAATTGTAAGGGAAAGCTGGTATACAAAATCTAATCTCGCTTTAAAGGTTTAGAAAAAGTGCACAATAGATATAGACGGCATAAGAAAATCATATAAAAGCGTAAAGTCAAGTTAAGTCTTACAAGGCTTAACGTTTGAGACGACAAGGGAGGAAAACATTTCGTTAAGAACCCATAAAATGAATTGTGATGAAAATTGCGCTTAATATGATTAAAGCAGCAGTTCGAAGTTCGAATCACAGCCCAGGGTATAGTTGTTATGATGTCTTGGGATAGTTTCCAACCTATAATCTTTACATTATATTATGCTATGTGTATTCCCAAGTCTGTCCATGTCATGCCTAGCAACTGCCTCAGATTTGCATGCTTGCTTGAAGCATTTTATTTAACTTAAGGAACTTGGCAGTTTCCTTTTATATTTCAGCTGCTTTTCTGCTTATTGTATAAATGGTATGAAAGCGAGTCCTGTGAAGTTCTTTTAAATTTCTGCATTCAATAAGTAAGTACAACTACTAAGCATACATACTCGCAGAGAAACAAGCTGAACGAGCATAATTTGAAGTATCCTTGAGGCGCAAGTTTCTTTACAAGTTTTTCTTGAAAAACCAACTTGAGTCGTGGGCAACAAAATCAACATAATTTTATTTACGACGAGGTTTTTATTTAATGCACACACATTTCAAATGTTGCCAGCTTCTGGCTGACAGATTTTTGAAGCGCAGTCCTCAGTCTGATTGTGGTTTTGGATGCTGTGTGCTAGATTCTGGCTTCTGGCCGTGGTTTGCTGCATTTGAAAACAAATATGAAAGCTTAGATTGCAACAGGTCGACTTACAGATACTCTGTACTAGATCTTTCATTAATGCTATGTCTAGTATTGTTGTGTTTTTTGAGGAGTTAACTATCTATCAAGGCATACATTGGGTTTGTAACTGATTTTTGGCAATTTTCAGCCTAGCGGTAATAGAGATCTGAACTTTGAATAAATCTTATACTGCATAAAGTATACAAGAGTCTACATACTAAATTTAGTGTGTCTGTCTCTTATAGCCTCTGCGATAGAGGCGTTCGATATGCAGGAATAAATATCAGATCTGCATTGAATTTCACAGAGAAGTTGTATCATATTTTATGAAGGGGGATAAGCTTGGAAACCTCAATTTTTTGGTTAGTTCTAAAATCTATTTTTGGTATTGATGGCAAAGTGAACGTCAGAAAATTCTAGCATATCGCCCTCGTAATACCCGTAGTAACTACAGGGTACAATTATTATTGTCTAATGCACATTGAGCCTGACCGAGCATAAATTTGTTTGTGTGCCTGTCATTGTCATAACAGCGAGAGCGATGCTCCACGCTCCTGCTGCTCCTGCACACATAAATCCTTTCCGGCCAACCATGAGGCTGATGGCTGTTAAGGGCCAGGGTCGGCGCGGGGTGGGGCTGGGGCGCTTGTGGATGTGCCACATATTTGTGTGACATTTTTTGGTTGCATGGTCACAGAGCTATGCTACAAATTTGTATCATCTGGGCAGGCAGCTAGGAACTTTTAATATTTTTATTCTGGCAGCCATAAGCTGCCTTAATGCCACCTGCAGCAGCTGTTGTGCCCGCACCTTTATGCATCAGCTGCTGTGGGGGTGTGTGTGTGGGTGGGTGTGTTGCAGGATGCGGGGACTGTTGTGTGATTTGTGTGGCCCGCGGTATTACGCCAAGCGAACAGGCAAACTGCATTTGTGCATCGGTTTTGCTTACGGCGCAGCCGCAAAATATTCTACAAAATACCATCAAACGTTTATAACTGCGGGCGACAACGCGGCGCATGAGTAATGGCGCTTCAGATACAACAAAATTAATTTGCTCTTTTGAATATCAAACAACTGTAAACGGGCTTTGAATGCCTTTGAACTGTGCATATAGAAAGCAATATATCTGGAGCCTACTACCCAAATTTCAGCACTATAGGTCGCTTTCTGAGTAAGAGTTAATAATAATAATGAATTTTCAATTCTTAAATTGCACAACAGGCAGCGGGTTTTGAATGCTTTTGAGTTGGGTGTATATAAAAGACTATGTCTAGAGACTGCATCCCAAATTTCAGCACTATAGCTCAATTAATTTTTAAGTTTTGACAATGGCTGCTTGAAGTATATGAAAAATGAAGCTTCTTTTTAGAAAAATAATTAACATTAACCATTTTTGAGCCGCTTTTGAGCTGCATATTTGTAAATAACCATATTATCTGACTGCATACTAAATTTCAGAACTTAAACTCAGATATATTCAATTTAAAACCGGTTCAAGGAATTGAATCATAAGATTGAAGCAATGAATGAATGTGTATCATACCATTTTTGAGTGGGATATCATAAAACAGCTTACATTTCAGCGGTTAATTTTACATACTTCACTAATGAACCGGTTCAAGGAATTGAAACATATAATTGAAGCGTGTTCCGAGCTCCACTCTCGAATGAAGCAAACTAAAAATGTATAGCATACTTTTTGGAGCAGGATATAATTAAGAAAAGCTTGGTTGTTTTGGTTTTCCCAAGCGTATTCTTACAAATTGATTCGTGTTGTGGAACAAGCCTGATAGTTTAGTAGCTTAAATTGAAAGTTATAATTTCTTTGGAGAACTTAAGCTATGATAATTGAATTTTCGCTGTGCGTTTAATGCCAGCGAAAAGTTGTGCGTTGCATACTTTTGCTTAACGCCCAGCAAATTGCAATAATGTCAAGCATTTATGGGCAGCTAGAGCGGGGGGACGAAGGCAGGGTATTTAAGGAATTTGCTGAGCTCGAACTTAAGACACTCGGCACATCCGGCACAACGGTCACCGTTAAAGTCACCGTTACCGCGTGCCGGAAGTCAGCCGAGTTGTTGTTGTTATTGCTGCCAGCTGTCGCTGCTTTTTAACATCATCCACGCCCCTTTGTGGGCGGCGTTAATGAACAGCAGCCGTTGGCAGGTGAAAGAAGCTAACAGAAAAAAATAAAAATAAAATAGCAGGAGCAGAAAGAAAAGGAAGCCCAAGAAATCGCTCGGGCAGGTGCTCAACTTACTTTTTAGCAAATCCGCCAGTGTCGTAAAGTCGTTTATTTCAACTGTGGCGAGACGTAAATGAAGTTAATGTCGACGTCGTTTTACGGTTGTCCTTGCTACTGCCACCCAGCCACCGCTGCCGCTCCTGTTGCCGCTCCTGCTGCCGCTCCTGCTGCCGCTTCAGCTGCTGTCCTTCACTGCGCAGTCCTGTGCTTATCGTTTCTCACTTTGCATTAAGCTGGACGAGTGTTTGCTGTTGCTGTAAATGCCCTTTTTTTTTATATTTTTCGGCTGTGCGCCTCTTTGACAATTGCCTTGTGGTGTGTTGTGCGTGTGTGTGTGGGTGTGCCCAATAGCAAGACAGGTGTGATAATAAGTATAATGACTCTATGTGCGACAGCTGAGCGCTGTGACCTCGTTTTGTTTAACTACGCATATTCTACGGCATTTTGCAGTCGCTTTTCATTAGGCCCCCTCTTGATTAGCAGCTCAAAGTGATTGGATTAATCCTGCAGCAGAGTACAGCTGAATGCATAAGCCTTGTCAAGTATTTTCTTGCTTAGAGTGAGAGAGAGAAGGAGTACGTTGAATAATGTGAAATTAAAGAGTTAAGTGAGCCTTTTCTTCCACTTAATGGTATTCAGTCAGTTGCTCAACTCCACCCAAGCTGTAATGTGCTTTGAAAGCAACTGAGCTTGGCTTATTAAACTGATGAATTTATGATTTAATGCTAGCCAATATTTTCTATGTTTTTAGTCATCCTTATTAAGGAGAGAAATATGAAAATATTTTCAATAAAAGTACAATTGCAGGATTATTCTTACTGTTAAAAAAAACAAATCTGAGAGAGCAATTTTCTTTAAATTCATAAAAACAAGGAAGATTGAAAAACCCTTAGAATAAATAAAATTGAATATTTAGACCGATTATGATTTCCAAGTACTTTCATTCCCAAACGTTTAAGATTTTGTGATCCCATTTTATAACAAAATATAAATGGTGTTACACTTATTTATAAGTTAACAGTGAAACGTTACAATTTAATATTATATTAAATATTTTATTTTATTTTTACAAAATATTTTATGTAAATATTTCAGCTTTTATCGGTTTCAAAGCAAGCAACCATTTCGATTCATAATATTTGCTAGGAATTAAATGTGAGCTTGATGTTTTTGGGAAAGTTCATTCAAAAAGTGTACAAGGCCTGTTCTGTGTTCCACTTTCGAAACAATTCCACAGAAAAGTGCGTAGCCTACTTTTAGGAGCAAGAAGAAATTCGAGTTTGAAAGTGGAACTCAGAACAAGCCTTTTGTTTAAGTTCTTAATTGTGGGTAGTCAGGGTAGTTCTCGTTCTGTTAAAGCACATTCTTCTTGTAATAATTATTATATATGTAGGTATTAAAATGAGTAAGTAGAACAGGCCTGATACTCATACTGTTTGGTGTAATAAATAATTTATTTTCAATTTCTCTCTCTGTCTCGCAGTAAAATACTTTTATTTGTGGTGCTTAATCTTAGCCATCAGTGACATTTTGAGTCAATGTCATTTGGGCCAACAGCTCGACTCGGAGACTCAGATAATTATGCCTGTAACATGCCGACTAACTGATATCGTCTGACTTTCCCAGCGCTGCTTTATTAAATCTAATGGCCGCTGTGGTCGCTCCAACTGGCCAAAAGGGGGAAAGGGGTGGCAGGCGTTGTGTTATGGCTGCTGTGGCATTACAATAAATAACAAACAGAGCCCCGGAACACGCAGCCCACTTAATAGTTGCTCTGCGCACCATTATATAAACATGACTCTGACTCTGACTCTGACTCGGAATCGGAGGCGAATCTGACTGCGGCTCCCAGTGCCCGATTTGACTTTAGTTGTTGGCTCCACAGCGCAAATTTTTGGCACAGATAATCAGGCAGTCAGCCAGCTGAATGGGTGTGTGTACATTGTATCAGCCTGGCCACATTGTCAATATATACACACACGCTCTTGGCATTGGGGCTAAGCTCAGCGGCAACAGCTACAACAGCAACATCAACATCAAAGCCGCCCGCCAGTCGCCAAGGACCTCCATGGGCCGGAAGAAGGACGAGTTTGAGCGAAGTAGAACAAGACAGGCATACGCAGAGATTTGCAGGAAAGGCGCACGAATGCGTATAAACGTTGAATATTTAATAAATGCAAAAAGGGATCACATAAAAAAACGTGAAACGCGCCCAACTAAAGTCAAAACAAATGAAAAATGGCAAGACTAAAAGATATCCTACATTCAGCATAAGAACAACACAAGGAAAGTAAAACTATGGCAGTTTCAAATTGAAACTGAGTTTCTATAATTTATCAGTCACTTTAAAAACATTAAAATATATATTTTATAAGCAGGCCGACACTAAATTTCATTATAATTTTCAATACACATTTTGCTGCCCCAAAATGTATGCTACACAAATTTCTGTGAAATGGATTCGCAAGTGGAATTCGGAACCTGTCAAAATATTTCAAATTAACTTTTTTCGGCACTTTTATTCAACAAATATAAATCATTTATCTCAGAGAGTGCAAAAACTAAGCTGGCGATTAGGTTTTTGCCCAAGGACTCTTTTTTAACATATCAGCATAAAAATAAACCGAATTAGTAAACAAACTTTTACTTTAAGAACTTAAAGAAAAGTGTAAGCTCAGCACAAGGAAAGGTTCTTAGCTACCCGAAACTCAGCCTTATAACCTAATTCATTTGTTTTGGCAGTAAACTTTAATATAATATTAACAAACGTAATGATTCTCAAGGGTTCAGCATGATTTGTTTGCCTACACTGAGCGCAAAATGTAAAGATAATTGAATATTTTATTCTTAATCGTTTTTTTAATTCTAATTGAAAACTGTATTTTATAAAAACAGACAGGATAAATATTTAATTAACTGCTTTTAAGATCTATCTAAATTATTTTGATAAATTAATATGCATGGCAGAGTGCCCCCCGCAGGGAGGAAGCGTGGAGTGCCTCAATATGACAGGCACCAGAGAATTGTTTATTGTTTCATTCTTTGTTTTCCCTGGCTGTTTCCCTGATGATAAGAACGTGAGACCGTTGAGAACTGAGAACTGAGCGCGTTTTAGTGCAGAGTTTTGTTGGCCAAAATGCTTTTGATATTTTATTCATGGGCTGTGGCGTCTGCTGCTGCTGCTGCTGCCTCTGCTGCCGCTGCTGCCTCTGCCTCTGCTGCTGTCAATTGGCATTAAGCCATTATAATTTATTGATAAACATCAAATGGAACTAAGCGGCTTTACATATTACAAATCAGCCAGAACAGAGGCAGTATTTTCAATGTCTAATTGGCGTCTGTAGGGGTAGAGTACGCAAGGGCTGAAGGCGCGCAATTAACGTGGCCTAAAGCAAACCACGCTCACTTTGAGGCTAATGCGTTTACTGTGCACACACACACACACATACACACAACCATACACCTCGCGTAACGTTAGAACTTAAGAACGTAAACTATATACCGTTAGCCGTTAACCGTAACGTGACGTAAGCGCATTACGTGCGTTGCCTTTGGCGTGCTGCCTTCAACTGATTGTGGAAATTATGAATCTGGATGCTGGCGCTGCTGCTGGTTTCAACTGCCTTCAATTGCCACAGAATTCGTGGCCAGTTTTTCGGAGTCGCGTCTCGTTTCGGTGCATGCAACTCGTGGCACTGGGGCACTGGCACAGCCACATCCTGCGCATGCCCCGAGAGCGAACTCAGGTCTCCTTGTACCCTTTAAAAGGGCATACGAATTCTTTCATGAAATGTGTTACGCATAAAAAGAGGCGTTTCGGACCATTAAGTATATATATTCCTGTTCAGATCGATCAGCTGAGTCTATAGAGTCTTTCAGTTCTGAAACTATATGAACAAAACTTGTCATATGCTGCCTGTCATACATACCTCAGTACATACCTCCCTGACAGTCGGATCAGATCACTATATCATATAGCTGCCATAGCAAAGATTTATGGAGAATAAGGCTCTTGCAAGAAAACCCTTTTGTCTTTTAAAATATCTCAATTAAACCCACCAATTGGAACTTTTATAATGCCTCTTGTAGGCTAAAATCTTACTTATCGTATCAACAATCGTTTGAAAAATGAGTTCTTTTATATAAAACACCTTTCTTGTTTTTAAGATAACTCAATGAAACTTATCACTTTTAAATTGATGTTATATTTTCTAAAAATTGGAAAACGTTGATAAAGATCGAAACATTAAATGCCTGTCAAAGGAACGCTCGGACGAAAAGGAAGTTTTGTGTGAACAACTTTTTTGTTTTTCGAAAGAACTCAACAAAACTTACCAATTAAAAGAGTTATAATGTTTTCCACAAGTTGACAACCACTGATCAACGTCGGATTACTATATCCTATGCGAGCAAGTATAAATTGAATTGTTTTATAAAAAACTTGTCAAGGGAGCAATTTTATTAGCATCTCCATAAGGGTATTCAATATTCTTCAACTGCAGACAGCTTTTCTTTCCTTTCAGTATTAATATGCGAGAGTTGAGGGAAAAGGAAGGGAGATGCAGGGGCATATATACGATTATCCATTGATATATTATAATGTAATGCAAATTACTTGTAAATATTTTGTTGACTACATCTTTAAGGCTGGGCTGAGCTTGAGGGGCTTGGCAAGGATTTTACTTAAATATGCATATGGCCAGATATCAAACGAAGTGCATATTCATTTGCATAAAAACTCATCAATAACCGATTTGCGCATACCCTGTAAAAAGGACTAATTTCATATTTCATTTATATATTTATTGCGACTTTTTAGTGCTTGTTTGGCCCACTGTGCGCTTTGATTGTGCCCATTTCGGAGTAAGCGACCAGGGCTACACACACACACACACACACAACCACAGTCACACACACGCCCACATATACATATCCTGTCGGGCACACACTCACGCAACGTCGTAAAACTGTCGTTGAAGTTTGCGCTCAGTTTGAATGGTGTTTGGCTTAAAAACGCATCAAAGCTGACATTTAAATGTCAATTGCTTGCCAGACAATGTGAACTACTCGCATAGCTAGTCATCAATTGAAATGGCGCCCACTTTCAAAATATCCATCTAGTTAAGTCACAAGAACCTCCTAAAATCTTCCATAAACTTTGTTTCAATTTCAATTAAATGCCTGCATACTCTCACTTTTTGAATGTTTGCAGCTGCACAACCCTTTAAGGATTCGAGGACTCGATCTTGTACACAATTATTTCCTGCAAGTTACTTATGTCAACTAAAATACCTTCAATGGCATGTACTTTAGACGTTACCGCACCAACGTCCTATCAAAAAAATAAAAATATAGTTGGTCTTCATAAAATCAAAAATTAACTATAATTCTTATAGGTTCTCTGCTATATGATAGGCTAATTTTTTTTTAAAAGATCTCTATAATCAAAAATTCACTAATTTATACATATTTTAACAATAAAACAAGTAAGAATGCTATAGTCGAGTATACCCGACTACGACACTCCCTGTACCCAGGTCTAAAACATTCAATCACATCTACGTCCACTTACACATGCACACACACATACACAAAGACGCACGCACACAGGCGGCAAAAGTAGCTGTGCTTCTTCTTCCCCCCTCTCGCTGCATTACTGAATAACTTCCGTGTTTATTATTCGATCGACTTGAAATTTGGACAGTAGATTAAGAGAGACTAAAGTATTGTACATGCCAAATCTAAAAGCTATATCTTGAAAATTGTTACTCTAAAACAGTTTTTGTCGATTTGCGGGAGAACGGGGGGAGATATCTGAAATATGAAACAAACTTGATCTGCGTATGGTATACAGGAACCTACATTCCATATTTGGTGTCTCTAGCTCTTATAGTTGCTGAGATCGACGCGTTCATACGGACAGACGGACAGACGGACATGGCCAAATCGAAATCTCTTTTGATACTGATCAAGAATATATATACTTTATAGGGTCGGAGGTGTCTCCTTCTGCCTGTTACATACATTTGCACAGATTTAGTACCCCCTTTTTACCTATTTTATGGGTACAGGGAGTAAAAACTGCCAGACCAAAAACCATTTCTACTCCCATGGATGTTGGTTCGTAAACCCAGTTTTAGAGATTAATTGCATCCAGATTTTAGGGTAAACTTTGATTCGGCTTAAGTTTTCTGATAACTTAATAATTTTTTTTAATAATTTCTTTAATTTAATAAGAACTTTTTGCCTAATTTTACTTTAACCTATTTTGTATAAACTTATATTGTGATTATAATAAGAAGAGCGAAATCTTTAGTTCAGAAGATCGAGATCAGTCTGATTCCTATTTTCTTAAATTAATGGTTCTGTTCGGGCTTAGGTTCTTATTTTTTCTGGGTGATTGGTTCGGTTTAGAGCAGCATAATGGTAGAGTTCTCAGTTCGTAATGGTTTAGTTCAAAAATAAAACATGTACACTCTAGAGAAACTTCTCTGCGCAGCTTAACCATAGAATTTTATTTAAATTTGGCGTCCTTCATGGTGCTTTATGTTTATAATATACATAGCTGTAGATATAATCTCTTGCTGCATAAAAACTTGAGCAGGAAAAACTTTTCGCATGAAAATCCTTCGCTTAGCCCATCGAGGGAATTATAGAAGGGTATGTACAAATTGTTTGGTTTAAAGAAATGAAGCTTTTAATTTGTACTTAAACATGAGTTGTTTTTTTTGTCGTCAAAAGGAGATATTCATTGCAATAATTGCAATACTGACATCAGACATTAATAATTATTATTGGCACTCTTATTGTTGTCGTCGAAATTTATTTATGCGCATTTCCCACTCGGCAAGCTCGTAAATCTTTTCAGACGACCCCTCCCGACTCCCTGACGGGTTATATCCTTGGCCAGTTTGGCTGCAGATCGCATTTTTATGGGCAACAGCATTCAAAACTTTATTATTATTATTAATATTGCGTTTCATTCGCGCACAATTGACTGAACTCGCAACATAAATTGTATTTGTTTACTGCTCTTGAGTACGATTTTTTAATTCAATTGGATTTCATTGTTGTGTTTGTTACAAAAATATATTTGTTGACGTGACACAGGATCAACAATTTGTAAATCAATGCGATACAAAATGTTTACAGCGTGCAAACAAAATGTTATTCCATAAATAAATTATCATGAATTCTTTACAGTGGACACATAAATACAAAATGTCCAAACCAGTAATAACAAGAAAGAACCCTTGTCTTCGAGGTGCTGAAGTTATATAGCCTAGCAGGAAGTTTTTTCATATAAAGTCTCATTTTTTGACCAATTGCTCCTATAGCAGCTATATGATATAGTGGTTTGATTTTGACTACAATTTGTAAGCCTATTTGGAGCATTATGATTGTTTAATTTCTTTAGTTTTATAAGGATGTCTTTATAAACTAATTATGATTTTCAGAAAACTTAATTTTTGCCCGATTGTTCCTATGGCTGCTATATGATATAGTGGTCCGATTCTTGTCAAATTTGCTCAGCTTGTATAAAACATAATGAATCATTGATTTGGTGAGTTTCCTGACAATATCTTCATATCTTCGTCCTTGTAGTACAACTCAATTTAGGGGTTGGAAACGTCTCGTTCCAAACACATTTTGTGACAAAATTATAATATTTTGTGCAATGGCATGAGATGGTATACAAATCAATCAACCGAGCAATTAGTTAAGTATTAGAAACCATCACCAAAATGCGAGTACTTATAGACAGCTTAAGACTCATGGACTCTGCCTGACCAGACAAAATCCCTTATCATGATTTTGTTCTAACAGTTAATTTTGCGATTCATTAAGGTCGTCAGTTTTTCGTCCCTTTGGCATATCTCTTGAGCTGCAATATTACCTGTAAATAAATATGTAAAGTAAGAAATGCTACCCCACGTTGGGCGCCAATCACATGCCAAATTTGGAGCATGCCTGAGACGTAACTAATTTAATTATCTATGGAATAAAGCAATATAGTTCTATAATATTTTCTTCTACACATCATTTAATCATTCCATTTTATTTTAGTTTTATTGTTTGAATTGTATTTCCTAACCCAAAATCCAATCCATTATGTTTCCAATGGAACCTGGTTTGCCTGGTTTCCTTCTTGTGGTGTGTGTCCATCTTGTGGTGCTGGTCCTTCTGGTTGATGTGGGCCTAAAGTCCTCTTCCTCATAGTCGTCAGGAATGTGTGGATCATGGAGGCTGCAATCACCTACGGTTTCTTGGAGTTTGCATAGATTCTTGAACTCCCTATCTGAACCACATTCGCATCTTTCGCCGGGCACTTTGCCAATCGCATACGCCGTGTGCTCTAATTTCTTATAGCAGGCATATAGGCAAACCATTAGCTGATACTTCCATTTATCCTTTTCAAATTTGGCTATTGCACAGCCGACACGATCGCTCAGACCAGTAATAAGTTGCAAAAAGTGTGAAACTTCCTGGCTGAAAAATAGATTGATATATAAAATATAATATTAATTGATATAGTATATGTGCAAGTTGGTAATACCCGTTGTCGCACGGGACCTATCTCTGTATTAAAATTGTTACTTGTTATTTGGAATTCACTTTCAGTACAGTTGTGATGAAGGTTATTCGTTTTCCACCAAAAAGCTGATCGTATTATAAAAAAAACTGTTTTATACAACAGTTTTCCAATAATTTTCCGCATTTGTGGGTGGAATTTACCAAAATTCATCCTCTGTGGTCACTTTATCATGTTCAGATCTATAACTCTTATTCAATCATTCAGGACGAACACGTGTCCTACTTTCAAATCGATTGAATTCGAAAGTGGAGTTTGGAACATGTGTAAAATGGAATTGCTAACTTACCCGCCCGGGGGCTTCTCCGTCTGCAGGCTTTCGACTGTGATGTATCTGTACTCATCATACCAAGCCTTTAATTGGGAGGTCAATATTTTGGTCTCTTCCTGTTTCTGTTCCTTTTCAAACTTGTTGTACACCGCATTGAAGCCCGGATTTGAGGCCAGTGTGGTGCTGAAATCACTATTGAGGCGTTCGATGCCGCATAGCTTCACCGCATGATCGGCCATATCGGCCAGATTTTCATCCCATTTCATCTTTAGCATGCGTGAGGCAGCTGGCAAATCACGTAGGGTGCCCTTTGCCACAATGTTGCGATAGACATTGTGTTGCCTCACTATAAACTTTCTTATTTTCTCCGTGATTGGCACTATTTCCGGATTCTTGCCGCATTCTGCTCCCCACTCCTGCGAATTGTATTAGAGTTAAAGAGTCTTCTTTTAAACTTATATTCGCATCCAGTCCAGACTTACAGCGGTATTGTTGCAGCCCAAATGTGGCTGCCCTGGTTCTTTGCAATAGTCGGGTGGGGCTAGTTCTTCAGCATTCTGATTCTTCTTAAAACAGTAATTTGGCACGGTATACACTCTTTCCAAGCCGAGGACCACAACTAATGCATACAATAGGCAACGGCCTTTCATTGCTGGGCTTTGTCTTAAACTGAAGCCAGAAATTATTGATCTATTCATTAATATCTGGAAAATGTTGTTACAGTTTGTTAATACAGCTAAATGCATTCGGTATGGCTACGCCAACTAACGAAAACCGTTCTAGCTTCCAATTATTTATTATGTAAAGTCAACAGAGCATATAAGCACATCCATACATATTCCCAGAGCTCTGTCAAAACTTAAATGATACACACACATAGGCCTTGTTAAGTATTGTACAGGATATTTGTATATATTTGTATATCAAAAGGTTGTGTCGTGTAGCAGAGCAGGTTGTGATATTGTCTGCAATCTATTGTGTCTAAGGCTGGTAAAAGTCAGGTTAAATATATTAGCTGCTATTCAAACACAGAGAGTGGAGTTAAGGATAGCATTAATTCGGTTAAATACGTCGACCCCAGGACGTTCTTTAGTAATGATAATGTAGCCTGTGATATTTCAACATTTTTCAAACATTTAATACAGTCTTACCTTGTTATAACCAATGCATTAACAATTTCCCAAAGCATAACGTGGCCTCTCGTATTTATTTCATTTATGAACATATTTATATCTTGAACTTTCCTTCCTGGTTCATCAGACTGCAACCAGGTGGCAACTCTTCCAACCACAATATAAATACCAAATTGATGACTATTTGGGCATAAAGTTCAATATTTGCCACTTTGTTTACGTTCTGAACTGAATATCATTGAATTCTGAATAATTATCAAATCGCCATAGTCATCGCTTCAGAAGATAAGCCAAGGGTACAGATAAGCTTCTAGTTTTTATAGTGGGTGGCTTGAAAAGTTTCGCATATGTCAAAATAAATTTATATTGCGGAAGTAAAATTCCATAAAACATTCCCATTTTTACTTATACATGATTTTGTGGATTTCATTTGTTGATCTCTGATTGAATTCATTGAGATAAGAACGACAGACCTATGATAATACTGAAGTTCAGAAGAGTTACGAATATTCATTGCCGCAAAATTTAGCTGAAAGTGGACACCGCAACGTGTCTGATAGAATTCTGAGTCCTTAGCTTACCTTCCATCACATAATGATATGTTAAGTTAACATAGTATGTTAATAACAGCGCGCCACTTGCTCTTCTTAACATAACAAACAGATTTGAAGAGATAGTAATCTCTTAAATGAGATGTTAAACTAACCAGCATGTTCATAACAGCTCGCCATATACTCACTGTTGCTTAACATAACAAGCAGCCCACGTGGATAGATAACAGGGAAGATAGCTGTTAACTGTAGTCGTGACTAATGAATCAATATATACGCGGTATGGTTTATAAAATATTCATTTTTTTCACTTTGTTATATAAAAAACTAACACAGACTTAAGAAGTATCCCAGACATGTTCTTCGGCTCAGTGAATGTTCTCCTGGCGGTTGGGTTCGATGGTAACGCGTGCATAGGGACTGCTCGCCCCCACCTTTCTCCGCATGGTGACCCCTCGGTGCGGTCGCAGGCCCATGACAATTAGATAAACGCCGGCGGCGCAGAGTCCAATCAGGCCTAGAATGATCAGTCCATAGGCCCAACGGGGCCATCTATCGCAGCTGAAGTCTTCACGGCGCACGGAGGACACCAGCATGCCGCGTACCCTTGCAGGACGCAGGCAGCGTCCGTTTGTTTGGATGGTCAGATCCTTGAGCCAGACTAACTGGCAGTCACAGTGAAGCGGCACACCATTGAGATCCAGCTCGGTAAGTTGGCCAAAAACAGGCAACAAAGTGGCATTAAGAGTGCGCAGCAAAGTGCCACGAAAAATCACGGTACGCAACGGCGGTAGGGTAAGATTCCCAGTCTCCAGGACAAAGGTTTCCCCATCCACGTAGCTGAGGCTGCGGCTATTCTGGAAGCTGATCCATTCGAGCAGCGCAAAGGGGGCCAGCGCATGGGGGGCAATACTCTGCAGCTGGGGCATATCCTCCACGGTCAGATGACGCACCTGGGTCAGCCTGGAGGTATCCTCCGGCAGCAGCTGCTCCATCAGATTCTCGCTTATGTCCAGGCGCTCCAGCGCTGCTGGCAACTGGCTGGGCACTCGCTGGAAGAGATTGCGACGCAGCGAGAGCTCACGCAGGGGCGCGGAACGGGGCAGCTTGAGCTCGCTCAGATTGCAGGCATCCAGACGCAGTGTATCCAGTTTTTGGTTAATGCCGTAGCTGCTGTAGAGCTCGTCCGTGTTCTTATTCAACTGCTTGTTCCAGCTGAGCTCCAGTGTGGCCAGCACCAGCAGCGGGCCAAAGATCTGGCTGGGCAACGTTTGCAGATTGTTGTGGGCCAGACTGAGCACCTGCAGATGGGGCAAGCTGGAAAAGGATTGCGCCTCCAGCTGCTGTATGCTGTTCCAGCCCAAATACAGCTCCCGCAGGCTGCTCAGACGAGCAAAATTGTTGGCCGAGATGACGCTAATGTTATTGTGCATCAGATTGAGCTGACGCAGACTGTCGCTATTAAAAGATGGCACACGATTCAGCTGATTCCAGGACAGGTCCAAGGTATCAATATAAAGTGGCAGCAGCTCCGTCAGTTCCTGCGCCTTGTAGTCCTTGTAGCTGCAGTCAATGTGCAACGCACGCATGCCCCAAGGCGCCGCACTCACATTGCTGCACTCGCAGGAGAAGCGCGTGTTGCGATGAGCTTCCGGATAGCAGAAGCGATCCACTTCCTCATCGTTGGCATCTATACGCTCCGGTTCAGTCCCTCCACCAGCAGCAGCAGCAGCAGCAGCAAGAGGAAGTAGGGTTTCCGAGCAAAGTTCATTTTTTGGGTCGTCATTGGCGTCGTCATGGATTTGGAGTCGGAGTTCTTGCTATTTACGTGTTGGCCAAAAGACTGCTTTTGAATTCTTTGCTGCGACACTGGGGTCTGCCTGATATGGAGTGTCTTATCGCAATTTCTGAAAAGCTCGCATGCTTTGCTCCACCTAGAGATCGGAAAGCTCAGAGCGATGAATGCTTATCAAACTAAAGCAATAAGCGATATGTGTAAAGCAGCTTATTGGAGGTTCAGTTCCGAGTGTGAAAACAATTGATGGCAATATCGATAGTATCGATAGTTTTACTAAGCGACACAGACCTGTTCCCAGTTCCGAATACTTTTCATTCCGAAACGGTTTTTAATATTTGATTGAAATAGCAAAGGATTTGTTCTTTTTGAAGTTATGCTTGTTTAGTTTTCAATGCTATGCCGATACTTTTCAAAGCGAATTCTTAACTTATTTGTAATTTAGCACAGCTTACAATTTCGGTTTCTTATGATTTTTTAGCTCATTTTTATTGCTACCAGAGTGATCTGGATCTTCAGATCTTAATTTAGATTTCTTTATTTAAAAACAATAGTAGCTAGGAAAGAAACAAATATAAACACAAACAAAAATAGGACGCATCTTAGTCAGTTTGGAATGATTTGATTGGAAGCAAGATATTTGCAACAAGTACCTTTTCCTTGAACACCATTTATATTGTATCCCAATTTTACCGATACTATCGATAGTTTAAACTATTACTATCGAAAGCATTGCGTAACGGCGTTATCGAAAGTTTTCCAGCTTTAATTAAGTCATAAAGTTAAAGTAAAGTAATGTTCTATTACATACTGATTAATAACCGACTTAAAGCGGGTTGAGTAATAAAACTTAAATAATTTTAAAGCAGGTATTATCAATCTTTCATTCCTTCTTTTTCACTGTTGAAACTTATTGTAATTTACATTGTTTTTGATTTTGTGTACGAATTATTTCCAGCTCGATAATTTCACGTTGTTCTCTCTAATTCGGAGTGCTCTTTGATTGTGCTCCATTACAATTTATCAGCCTTTATCCCGCATTCAGTTGGACAGTTGGCCGACATATGTTCACATTCATTTCCACTCATCGCACTCATTTATGTTGTTAGTCATGAATTTTTGTTTCGGAAAGGTGTGTGCATTCAAATGTTTGATAAGATAAAAGCGAGCTTTTTCTCTGTACTCTCTCTCTCTCTCTGTCTCTGTTGTCTGTCTCCGTTTCGGTTTCTGTGTCAGTCCCATATCGTTTATCTATTTCATTAATCATGGCCCGTTGCAGACATAAGCTCTGGCCTAAGCAAAGGCAAAGGCAAAAGGCATTCGCTGACATACATAGAACCGCTCCGAATATTGATGAAAGTTGTTTGCCTCGCCTAAGGCGTTGACTTTACTAAAACTTGATACTTTTTTAATTCCCCCCCGAAAAGTTAGGGCTAATCCCTGACAGCGATTTACACGCTGACTTGGCGCTGCGCCCTTTTCAAGGGATTTATGCGGCTCTGTGGAACGTTAACTGAACACAGAAATCAGGCGAAATTCTAATTACAGCTGCTATTAATGGGGATTTTGGCCAGGCGCTGTTTTAACCTCTGCTCTATAAGACTATAGCATATCATAAATCGACATGTCAAAGCCCTGTAGCAAGTGAAATGTTCTACAATTTAAATCAATAAATATATCTTGCTGTAAAATTAATAATATATCAGTTAACTTGAAGCATTATATTATTTATATATATATATACTTTATATATTTATATTAGCTACAACTTTAAGCATAGAACCCCAATTTCAATCACTTTGCAGCTGTTCGCTTTCAGCTACATTTTTCTCGCATTACAAATAACAACTATCAATTTCTTTAACAGCTTTTAGCAGTCAGCTTGGCAATGCCTGCAACAAATGAACAATTGATTTCAGTCTATAGACATTAAAGGTCTATGGGTACTAAATTTCATAAGACGCCCACAACATCTGGACATTTTCCGTTGAGTTTTCCCAATACTCAATTGCAAATTTGCAGCTGTATTTAAATGACTTTTGGCTTGTACTCGTATGTTATATGTGAGTTCGCTGAACAAACTTTTCATTGTGTCAATGGTAAATTGATGAGACTCGCAGCCATAAGTACAAATTTCCACACACTTATATACACACACACACCACATACACACACACACCACATACACACACAACACTGCCACACACACACGCAAAATTTACATAAATTAAAGACTTTCATGCAAAACTGTTTCCCGCTCTTGACTTTTGTGCGTAGACAGAGCATTAAATTACATGTGAAGGGGGCGGCGGGTAAGGAAATGTAGGGAAGAGGAGAAGAAAGCATAGGAGTGGAGCGGAGGGGGCCAGCGCTGAGACGAGAGCACATGTAAAGCATTTAATGAGCTCTGTTGCCAGCTGTCATATATGCGAGTGTGTGTGTGTAAGCATGTTGTTGTATTCTGAAAATTTTAAAAATGCTGTGCACATGTTTCAGCCTCTACTCCAGCCCTCCTTCCAGCCCCCAAACCAAGGCGAGTCATTATTGCAGGCAAATTTATTTTCAACTAAAATCTCATTAATTACATTGAAAAGCTGATTACGTGTGTGCGTACTTAACAATAATTATGCGCAATTTAATTAAAACTCAATTTGGTGACCCAATTCGATTGGGCCTAATGGCATTGTTAATTACGAGTGTGGGCCGATCCGCATTCAAGGCGACTTCCAACAGATTCGGCTGAGAGCAATTTCCGGCTTGCTTTATGGTCAAGCTGAAAAAATTGAAAAATAAAATCAACGCTAAACGTGCAACAGTCAAAATCCACACACCACACATACACACACCGACACACACACACACACACACACACACACACACACACACACACACACACACACACACAGACACACAGACACACTCAAGCTGTGCGCCGAAACGTGCTGAATATTTATACAAATTTTAATATTAAATTGCTGCGTTGCGGCTAGCTGGCAGCTTGTGGCAGCCTGCAAGGGGCAGGGGGTTGGCTCATTCAGGCCAGCTAAATGATCATATGGACGCGCAGCATGCAAATCAATGCCACAAATGGTGGCAGCCAGTTGAGTTGCTCAGTGCAGTTCAAATGCGGCGAAATATTGAAGGAATCAGTTTAGTTTTCCAACTTTTGGGTAGTTTAGTTAGTTTTAGTTCGTTCGATTGCTTAATTCGCTCGTTCTGTTCATTTGTCTAGTTTCGAATGTTCAGTTCACTCATTCGTTTGGTTCGTTTGTTGTAGTTCGCTCAATCGTCCTTTAGTTCAATCGATATGTTCGTTCGTTTGTCTAGTTTGTTCAAATGTTCAGTTCATTCGTTCGTTTTAGTTCGTTCGTTCCTTCTTTAGTTCACTCGATTAGTTCATTCGATTGTTAAGTTCGTTCGATTAGTTCCTTTGACTGTTTAGTTCGTTGGTTCATTGAGTTTGTTCGTTTGTTTAGTTCGTTTGCTTGTCTTGTTCGCTCGCTCCTTTCGTTTCTTCGATTAGTTCCGTTGATTGCTTAGTTCGTTTGATCGATCAGCTCGTACAATTGTTTAGTTCGTTTGATTTTTTAGTTCAATGTGCTCGTTGGTTTCTTCAGTTTGTTTGGTTTCTTCGATTGTTTGTTTAATTTGGTTCGTTTAGTTTCTTTGATTACTTAGTTCGCTTGGTTCTTTCGCTTTAGTTCGTTTGTTCAATTGATTTGTTCATTCATTTATAGATGATTCAATTAGTTTTTCATTTGTTTAGTTCATACGATTGTTTGGTTCGCTCGTTTCTTTGTTCCTTCGATTAGTTCATTTGATTGTTTAGATCGTTTGATCTATCAGCTTGTTCAATTGTTAAGTTCCTTCGATAAGTTCGTTCGATTGTTAAGGTGGACTTGTTTGTTCATTTGATCAGTTTGTTCAATTGTTCACTTCATTTGTTTAGCTGTCTAGTTCGCTTGCTTGTTTGCTTGTTTTTATAGTTCGCTCGATATGTTCCTTATGTGTATCTGACTCATAAAGTTGTTTGTTTGTTAACGAACTAGTTGAACGATAATCAGGTATATAGTCCCTTGCTTAAGTAGTTCCATAGAACTAATGCGGAACCATTCGATGCAACTCTGGCAGGCAGGCGGGAAATGCAAATGGATATTGAACTGCAAATGGAAATGGAGTCATCATGCGTTCGTTAGCCTGCTATTGACTTTAACGGTCTGCTGCATGACAAGTGACGCCCCGACAGTGTTGTATAATGCATAACTCGAAAGTGTCGGCTTTTCACACACACCCGCCCACACACAGTCACACTCACGGCACATCAATTGTGCACTATTTTGACTAATTAAATCTCTTGTCATTCATTTGTCTAATAATAGCGCATTAAATTGCAAATTACAATAATGCGTTGAGGGATTTCAGCATTGCTGATGTATGCATTTCCCGTTTACCGGAAGTGGCAGGCATTTGCGGCAGATAGCACTTGAAACATTTCAACAGCGGCAGCTGCAAGTGGCAGAAATGTATGTGTTATGCACACGACCTGCAGCTTACCAGCTGCCACAGCTGCCCCAGCAACGCTGCGTATGCGTAATATTTTTTTTTAAATGCCACAAAGTATGCAACAAAGCATGCAACGGACACGCACACACACACACAAAGGCAGGACTTTATTTAATTGGCTTTGAAAACGTTTCTGTCATGCCCTGCAACATTTTGCAGTTGGCTCACTCTCTCGCACTGCTTTCTATCTCGCTCGTTAGGCACTGCTTAGTTAAGCACTGGAACAGCTTTAAAGGAATGCCAAATGAGCTCAACGAGCAACTAAAAAGGGCACAATTCACACACACACAGCACACACACACACACTCTAACATTATTTCGACCTTGCAGAGGGTCACATACGCAGGCATTTTTGAACCCATAAAGTATTTCTGTATTCCTGATCAGAGTGATAAGCTGCATCGATAAAGCCATTTCCCTTATGTCTGTCTCTTACTCAGTTCTTAACCTATGACGCTAAAACCTTGGTAGACATAACGATACTCGATACTTCCGATAGTGGATTAACAACTGTTGATAGGGGGAAACAATTATTTGGGATGAAAAATGACAATACACCCTCGAAACTACCGATAGTGCTATCGATAGCACCGATAATGCCATCGCTGCTGCCGATTAAGCCTTCGATACTACCGATAAAGTCATCGCTACTACCGATATTGTCATCGATACCACCGATAAAGCCATAGATACTGCCCATAATGTCATCGCTATTACCGATAAACCCATCAATTCTACCGATAGTGCCCTCGATAACACCTATAGTCATCAATACTACCGATTGTGCCATCGCTACTGCCGATAGTACCATCCATAGTTCTTCCAGCATTATTTTTTCCGGAGTGATCGATCAAAATTTAATTCTATTATAAAAAGTATGCTACTATGCTACTATTTTCACAGATTTTGGCTAGAATCAAATTATTACTTTATCGTACATAGAAGCCATATCAAAATGATGCCTGCAAGGGTATTTCAACTTCGACGCAGATAGCTGCTCCTTCCTGTTTATTTACTGCGCTCAATTAAACGGCAAATTTAAAGAAAATGATTCCGTCTAATGGCGAAACGTGCCACAAAACGACCTCGTCCCGCACTTTAATGTTCTCATGAGGCCTTAACTAAACAATAGGGCAAACCTACTCGTAAATACACAAGTACAAGGATGTGTGTGCTTGTGTGTTTGTTAAGGAGAACAATTTAATACATTCATTTGATCAGAATGATAAAAGCCATGAAGGAAACACAAACCCACACACTTGCAGTTAAGTTGGGTTAATGAATAACTTGGATAACGAATCGTAAGACAAATTTATAAAAGAATTTTCTGGCTATCAATAAAAGAAAGCATAAGAAAAGTTATTAAGAGATTAAGCAACAATAAATTGAAAAGAGATGGGCATCAAATGATTTAAATATTGAGTTCATGTTTAAGGTTTATATGGGTGTCTCATTGTCTGTGATCTGTGAAGCGATTTCAAAGGGGCTTTAAAATGTCACATAACCTTAAAACTATTGCAGTTATGATGCTGAAATTTGGGATGTAGACTGGCCAGACCAGTCTACCAGTCTACAGTATAAATCGTTTGAAAGATGATTCAAACTTTAATTAAAACTGGTTCAACAGCAAACTCTTTATTGTCGAAAACGTATAGTGTCAGGTTAGAATAATAAGATGAGAAGGTAAGACAGCTAAAGTTGAACACAGTCGAATTCAAGACAATTGAAGACTGTCTAAATAGCTTTAGCTAAATATATACTATATTTTATATGAAATAAGTTTCGTCTTTTAAATATTCAGCTGACAGGCGAAAGTATTTTCCTTATTTGCGCATATTTCTTCTCTCTTAGACCACAGCTCTATAAACGAATTATATATATATACGAGCTTATATGCCATGTATGTGTCTAAAAACTCTTCGAAGCTACTGTGCTTAAAGCGTAATGAGATTTTCAAAGCTTTGACTGCTTTTGCGGTGCAAGTTGAATGTAAATACTTGCAGCACACCCAAAGAGCGAATGTTTTTGACTACAGGCGAAAGATTTGCCAACCATATAAGTTTCTCAATGTGTGTGTGTGTGTTTTGTGTGTTTGTTCGAGTAAACCTGTCTGTATAAAATGTCAAATATTTTGTGTTAATTCTCAAATTTACTGCTGCAGTTTCGGCTGCTTAAATAACTGCCAGAGCCAACAGCAATAATATTAAGCATACGCACTGTGGCGTTTAATTAAACTAGCAAATAGTCAAGTGCCTAAGCTTTGTTAATCACTTATTGATGACAACAGCAAAGCTGTTTAAAACATGCATGTATTTCTTGCCAATGCTCATGGCAAGTCAATGAAAATGGGTATAAATAACTAGAGCAAACAGGCAGAAACAGGCAGTCCTAAAGCCATAGGGTATATAGTACATATATTTATGATTAGATTGAACAGGCGAGCCCATCTATAGCCAGGTTTGACAATCTCAGAAACTATTAGAACTTTAGACACAACATATGCTCTCTTGGACTGTTCCAAATTGCATAAGTCTTATTAAAACCATAATTTAACAAATATTGTCTTTATATTCAATACACGATTAGTATATTATGCTGTCTATCAATGCTGAAAATTTCCTAAAGAATCGCTAATAAATACATTAGTTATTGCTATAGTTATCTTCGAAGGGTTCCTTATACCTCTTTTAAGGATATCTCCTAGTTCAGCACATTCGACTCTCTCTTCTTTGTTGAGCTATATTGCAGTTTCTCACATGAAAGGCAATTTGCTGGGTAACAACAACATTTGTCCCTTGTCCCTTAGCCTGCCAACAGTTGAATCCTTGTTTGTATTGACGCCTTCACATTGGCCAAAATGAGAATTCGGTTTAATTTGCAAATGCTGCCTGCCTCGCAGCATCGCAGCCCAGTCTGCCGGGGTTTTCAGTTTGTTGTTTTTCCTGTCCTGGTGGCTGCTCCAAGTTGAAAGTGCATTTCATTTCGTTGTTTTTATACCCTTGTAGGGAGGGTATTATAATTTGGCCACGAGATGTGTATTCTGCTCCCTAAATAACCGATATAACTGTTATTTGACACCCATGGGGAGGACACTCACTGGACTCCTGACAGGACATTGTAGGCTGAAATGTCACTATACATTTGTTATGGTCAGAATTGAAACATGAAGATTCTACAACCTTTGGGGAGGAATCTTCATTTCAATTTCTAACCGCATGTGCTACAGGAAGTAGTAGGCCTGTTGGGAGTCTTATACTAGAAATATAACACAGCGACTCGCAACCCAATGAAAATTCTTGAATTTATTCAACAACATCGGCTTGAAGGATAAGCCTTGAGCTCAGAGAGGAGCACAATAGATCTCTTAAGTCGCAGGACATTGTCCCAGTATAATAATAATAATCTGTCTGTTTCTAATCAAATAAGTTTCTCAATTTTGAAGTTGAACCGGCAGGATCGAATCACTATATTATATAGCTGCCATAGATATCTGTCGAAAATGGAGTTCATGTAGAGGCATAGTTTTCCTAGACATCTCATCCAAGCTCAGCAATTTTAAGTATGATTGTCCTCTATTTAAGTTAATAAAATGTGATCAACATGGGATTACTATATAGCTTAGTTGCCATAGGGAAAATCAGTTGAAAATCAAGCAGGATTCAGGTTTAGAACAGATTAGCATACGAGTGTTGTTCTGTAAGGGTATTAAATATGCGGCATCCCAAAAATAGAGTTTTTTGTTACTTATTTCTGTTGTTGCTACTGTTGCAGCTCGGCTCATGCTGTAATTTGATTTGTTTGCTCCATTTTGTTGCTTGCTGTGGCAATTGTTGCAGGCATTTTTTTGGACTCGCCCTGTTTGGATTGTTGCCTGAAATGTGATGCTCTGTGGCAAGTCGAGCTCGGTTTGTTTTTTTGTGCTTGACTCCTGCTGCTGTGTTGTTCTAATTAATTTTGCTGGCGTTGCATGTTGCATGGCTCCGACTGTTGCAGGAGTAATTGTCCTTCTGCATTGATTGGGACTCAATTAGTTCGGCTGCTGGCCATAAATGTCTGGGGCTCAAGTTGGCACAAGGACTGCAAAACTCCAACTGGTATCCAGCTGTCAATTCATGTGGACTGCGCATGTCCTTCACATGCGAGAAGATTTATTGCTTTTGGGCTTCTAAGCTCGAAATTAATGTACTTCACAGTTGAGTTTAGCAGCTGCCAAAACGAACCAAAAGATTAGCGTAGGCCAAACAACGCAGGGTGTGTGTGTGGGTGTGTGTTTGTGTGTGGATGTATGTGCCTTGGCCCTAATGAAGTTGTTAATGCTAAGCATCCTGTGGGTGTCCTTTAGGTACACTCGGAAAAGCAAACGCGTTCTAAAATCGATCATATTCAATTCCTAAAAAAATCATTCGGAATTGAAATCGTTAGAGGTTCTGAAATACGTAAGGTGATTTAAGGGTCCGCTTGGAAAACAATAGCCTTTGAGCAAGAATGAAATAAGAAGAGAGTATATAACTTTGAAAAGGTAAAAAAGCATTTGAGAATGAGAAAACCAAAAAAGAGGTGGAATTAAAAGTATGCGGAAATGGGAACAGGCCCGCTACTATCAAAAATGGAAGCTAAATGCATATCTGCCTGAGAAATATAGCAAAATCACTTGAAGGGATATTCTTGTTTTTAATCGAGTTTGCGGAGTTCGAACTTTTCAAACGTAGCTCGTGTTTTATGATTCGCTGAACTCAATTTAGAAAGAATTGTTTTTATTTGAACAACTGGAATTGTCTCTCTTATCTTGCGAACAAAAATTTGGAAACAGAATGGTAGAAAAAAGAATACAATTGTTTTTTTCTGAGTGTACTAGTGCGAGTACTCGCTTGCACTTACGCTCAGACCCAAAATACACACGAAAATCTAATAAGACGCTTATGTCTGTATTCTCAGCATGTGTGTGTGTGGGTGTGTGTGTGTGTGTGTGTGGGTGTCGGTGTGAGTTGGTCATGGCTTTCACACCCTTTCGAGTGGCTGTCAGCCTGCGGCATAGCCACCGCCACCGCCACCGCCACCACCAGCGCCACCGAGTGACGATGACCATTAGCCAGCGACAGGAGTCTGGTAACAGGACAACAGGACAACAAACAGCGACAGAAATACAGAGTAGGAGTGTGGGGCATGTAGTCGGAGTGACAGTCATCTGGTTTATGTTGTGCGTTGCTCTGCTTTTTCTTCAAAATTTTATTGCGCTGATTTCGGCTGTATGTGTTGGCCCAAATGCGCGTTTGTAGTTAAGATTTAAGAGTTTGTTGCCAACGTATTTCTCGTGGGTACGTCGGTTTTGGCTTGGACAGCGTTTATTTTGATGTGCACACTTGATTGGATCGTAAAACTTGCTGGCACTAACATCAAGTAGCTAATCAGGCGCACACACATAAATAACCCCACTGAAAGGAGCTATAGATGCTTGCAAAGGACATTACTTATAAACTAAAGCCTTCCACTCTACAGATCAATTGTTGGGTCGTTAAATTGTATACGATATTGGCATAGAGTTCTTTTACGATTATTTACGATTGGTGATTAAGCTACAATAGTTTATAGCACAAATTGTATTTTCTATTTTAAATTCGTGGCATATTTTGAGGCTTTCCAATGGAATACTTAAATTCTTCTCCTGTCTGGTTTGGTTGCTCACAAATTTTGTTTATTATTGGATAATATGGTTTCTATAAAATTTCGCTTTTGTTTCGGAACACTGTTGACTTAAGAATAGCTGTGAATTCATAATCGATTCATTCATATATCGATAAGTCAGATGTAGTCGAAAGAATGCTCTAGTCGAGTTTGTTTGTTGAATAACTTCCATGTTTATCAAGCGATCGACTTGAAATTTGGACAGTAGATGAAGATTGACTTAAGTATTATACATGATAAATCCCAAATCTATATCTTGAAAATTGTTGCTGTAACATGGTTTTTATCGAATAGCGGGGGTGTGGGGGAAATATCTCAGATCCATTTTATGGGTAATGTGTATATTTACCAGCTTGTGGCTTGCTTAGAAACTTGTGTAATTGTCTATGGGACAAACTTTAATTCCAACTTGAAATCTTAAACCTTTGAATGGCTTTTCAAATGCAAATAGCTCCAAATGCAATTTAATTGCTTAGCAGCACAGACAACGTAATCAGATTCCAAGTAAAAGCTAATTCCCCACAGATATTATATTTCAGAGCAGCGGGCTTTCTGTTCTCTTATCCTGGCAAAAGGCAATTAAATTTTAGTCCTGGGGCATGCATCAGTTGCACTTATACAGCTGGAATTGAATTACCGCTAACGAGAGGCGGCAAGGTGGCCCAGTTAGCCCAGTTTGACTTGGGCCTTGGCTTGGCTTGACTTGGACTTGGCTTAAATGACATCATTGCACTTTGCATGCCCCGGGCTCTGTTCTTATTCCACTCACAAGCAGCAGCAGAGCATGCGGCTGCTGCAAATGAATTAATTTTTCATTTATTTGCAGTCCGAGTGAAGGGGCAGACCCCTTCGAGGACGAGGGACTCAGAGCGGAGCAGAGCGGCGTAGTGCAGGCGCTTAATTAGGTAAGTGAAAGTGGCGCCAACGCCGAACAATTGAAGCTGTCAGACGCCAGGAGAAGTGGGTCAATTGCCACGGGCGGTGCTACTCGTCCTGGCACTGCCGGCGTGCTTGAGCATATTTTAAAAGCGAAACAATGCGGCAAGTGCCGCTTGGAGAGCAATTTATTTGACATCCTTATAGAGAGGGTTACACGGCTGTAGCAGGAGCAGGAGCATCAGCTGGAGCCTGAGCCGGGTCCAGCTGATAAGTGCAGTCTAATTTAATTATGTGCTAAAACTCTGACAGACGCCCATCAAAGTGTAATAACAAAAGATGCAGCTGCCTCTGGGAATCACTTCACCCTCAGGCACTCTGCCACAGACGCTGCTCGAGCCGCAAGAGGCGGATGTGTGTAATTGACAACACTAAGCTCACTTGACAGCAGCCACAAACACACACGCACACACTCAGAGAAGCAGGCTCCACTTGTTGTGTGTTGCCTTAAATAGACCCTGGCTGTACTACCAATGAGACCAGCTAAAGTTCTGCCTAAAATTCAGATTAATCTTGGCAAACTAACACTTAGAAAGGTGCCTTTGTCATCATCTCAACAGCTTTTCATATTAAGTGCAGCTTTTTGTTGTATTTGAGCCATAAAAGCACATTAAAGCTTTGTAAATTTAGTGCTTTGATTGAATGCAGTTAGACTTGCACTCAGATAAAGAAATGACACTAGCCAAAAACGCTGCTCAACCATGAGCTTTGATATGAGCTTTAAAAGCACATTAAAGCTTTTAATGTCATGCTCCCTCTCTCTCTTTCTTTCTTTGTGTAGGGTATTAAAAGCTGAGCGTAGCTTATCCTTCAGGGAGGATAAGTACAGTTATTAAGCTGACTTAAACTGCATGCTTGATTAACCTGCTGCAATTTAACAATCAGCTGCACTCAAAGTACATGAATGCGGAAAATCGCTTAAGCCTAATTAAGAGTGTGAATTGAATAGAATTAAGCTCACCGAAAGCGGAAAGCTCGAGTACAAATTAAGCTGTCGCCTAAAGGAGTGGCTGTTCAGGATATTAGTTTTGAGTATCGCTTTCAGCTGGTGTCATTGGGCTTTGATTGTTTGCCAAATGAATATACTACGTGCACTGATATACGAAATTCAATTGAAATGTCAACGCAGCATGATGCACTCGAGGCTTAATTGTATTTATGGCCTAAAACAGAGCTTCATCCCAACCTCGCTCTCTTTCTCTAACAGTGTATGGTTTTGTGCAATTTGGCATAATTGAAATTTGATGTGCACTTCATTTGGAGCAACAAATCTTATCAATAGGCCACATAAAGCCCCAACTGAACTGAATGAGAGCCTTGTCATTTGATCTTGGCGCACTCGTAAAGCCCGAAACTGTCAATAAAAGTAACATACCGTCGACTTTGTGATAATTTATGTACCAGAATTTCGCTTCTTTATTTGAGCACAACAGATTTGTGCTGTCTGGCATCGTATAATGTATTATGTATAGCGTATAATGCACACGCGACTACCTATATAAAGGTACTTGAACATCTACGAACACGGGGGGAGGCGTTTCCCATGTGCACAAGTTCAAGAGCCAAGGACATGGACAGGACAATGGCTTACGACTGACGACTGACGCCTGACAAAAAAAAAAACACACATTAGGTGACTTTGAAACGAGGACTAGAAACAGATACATCTAGGGGTTGGGGATGTTATATGTGTAGCTGGATTTATGCAGCAGTAGGTTTATTGAAAGTCGGCCGCCTGTTTAGGCGGCTATAAATATTTTTACGCTTTTTATACCAGCACCAATTGGCTGCTATATAGGGTATAAGCAGGCAGTGATTGTATTATTAGAAAGATGCTGGCTTGTAGCAATAACTTAGTCTTGAGTTAGCCAAAGTATTAATATTTCAAAACAAGCATAAGAAATTTAAAGTATAATCAGCCTGAAGGCCATTGCTCCCTTTGGCTAAAAGCTTGTAGTCTAGCATAATTCTAAGATACAATAATTACATAATAAATAATAATAAGATTTAAGGAATAATTGTATCAGAATTTCTGCATTCAAACAAAGAAATATTTCTTCAGGACAGTGTGTGTACGTGTGTGTATTAGTAAAGTGTGCGTGTATTAGAGCACTTTTGCGTAAAAAGCTTTGCGTGCGTTGCTTTGCTTTGCTGAGCGTTTAAGCTGAGCTTTAAGCTTTAAATGCTGAAACGTCTGTGTGCAGTGTATATGAGCTGTATTAAGCTTTGTTATGAATGGTTTAAATTATAAAAATATGCCTAAATAACTCTTCACACTTAGCCTTGTCTAAATTTGAACACTGCAAGAAATAGGATCTGTTTGAATTCTAATTTATATTTTGTAAAATCCCCAGTAGTGTCATACTGATAACAAGCTGAGAGCTACCCTCTGCTAACTGACTTCTAGATGTCCTGAAAGTCAATTATCCCTTGCATTAACTAGATCACACTGACCACGCATTCAAAGTAATGTAAGGGAGAACCAAAAACAATGAACATCTTGAAGTCATTGAAGAGTTAATCAATGGGGAAGTAAATCTAACACACTTAATGGTAAATTCTGCAGTACTGAAGTAGAAAGTTTCCTATGCCTTAACTAGTGCAGGTATATTAAGGTCGACTACTTTGGTTTTCCTTCGCTTTATTGGATATTTCTCAGCTTTATTGCGACTTGTCTTTTTTTCGACAGCTCAACGCGAATCTCCCGCTGCTTGAGCATCAAGTATGCGAGTATGTATGCTATTTGTTAGTTTGTTTGCCTTGCACCTGACAGCTCCAAGTGTCCTGGTCCTGGTGCTAGTCCTGCTGCTCCTGCTGCTGCTGCTGCTGCCCCCCTGTCGTATACAGCTATAAATAAGTGCGGGCAAAGTGCTCAGAGGAGCATAAATCGTGTGGCATACATCATAAATGTAGACGAAGCCTAAAACAAGTTTTCAAATTGCACATGGAAAAAGTTTTTTTATGATGCATTTAAAACTTCTTGATTATGCGAGGCGCAGCTATCTATGGCTATAAGAGTGTATATGTGTGTGTGTGTTGGGTGTGGGTGTGGGTGTTTGTGTGTGTGTGTGTGCTTGGCTGACAAACCACTTCAAATATACGAGCATGTAACTTATTTCATTTCCTGCGAGCAAAGTTAATTTAAAGTTGACTACAAGCATGTATCTCGGACTAAAAAAGTATCTAAAATAAGTGTAAGCACCTACAAAACAGGTACAAATAGTCAGGCTGAGAGTGCTCGACCGGTAGGTGTCCTGTATACCGAGATAAGTAACCCTACCTTTCATATACATTACATTCCAAAAAGATTCTACCAAAGTTGCATTGTTCAAAGTTGGAAGAAAAGTGCAATTTTGATATTTTACCTTTTTTTAATATATTTATTATTGAAAATGTGTAAAGGGAGACACTTATAATAATAAAATTGAAAAACCAAGACAATTTAGGGTACAAACATGATCAAAATGACATTCCGTTTGGAAATCGGTTAGGTTTTGACAAAGTTATGGAAGTTTTGAATCTAGGAGGTACAGCTATTGTGGTATTCGAAATCTTTTGGAATTTTATCATGGACTTTAGAAATTTCCACAGAAAAAGTTTTGAAATAGTATTTTATACTAATTTTGATATTGACAATCGATGAAAAGTAAAATTTCAATATTTGAATTCCCAAACATGTTTTTTTTTAATTTGAAAAATGTTCCAAAATTTCTTTGCTTTTGAATAATACGAAATGCCAAGTCAATGTAGAGTACAATACATAACCAAAAAGATATTTCGTATAGAAGTCGGTTAAGGTTTGGCAAAGTTGTGAGAGGAGAACAGGACTAAAAGTCGACTGTTGTCGGTTACCAAGGATATATATGTTTGTTATACTCGAAGTTGTTTCCCTGCGCCTGTTACATATTACACAACTTTAATTCATCTTTACCCCCCTCTTTTATGGCTGCAGGGTATCAAGAGTTAAGGTTAGGAACACACTTGACGCTGTGATGAATTCTCGTATAACCGGCATTTGTCAGTTGGCTGGCGTGCGCCCAACCTCAACCCCCAGCCCGCAGCTCTTAGCCCTTAACCCATCGCCTGTGGCTAAGGCTTGTATCTATATCTCTATCTGAATCAGAATCTGTCGTCTAATTGGCCTTTTTATGCACACGAGCACACACTCGACATCATTTCTATTTCCAGGGCCATTTCCGTGCAAAAGCAGTTTATCACTAACTATGCACATTCAGGCCTCGCCTGTGCCGCATCCTGCTGCCTGCTGACTGCTGCCTGCCGACTGCTGCGGCAATTGAATATTACGTATACGCCGCGTATGCCGCTTCAGCCTGCAGTTGAGGCCGTGCCACCGCCGCTGGCTGATGACGCTGCTTGACAAAACGTGTGCCACTCACAAAAGTGCACAAAGTCCAGCCTACATATCCAGCCCGCATCCATCCAGGCTCGGCTTCTGCTCCAGCTCCCACCTCTCAGCTCTCAGCCAGCTTCCCTGGCGCTAATGGCCACCGCACAGCGGCACATCCTGCGCCGCATCCTGCGAATCGCCCAACGCGGCGCGCTTAACTTGTCGGCTTTAAGTGTCAGCGCTGAGCGTCGTTCAGCTATTGAGTGGAAAAGCAGATTGCAGTCACCCAACCCCTCACCACACACCACCCACCTCAGCACCTCCCTTCCTCTATCTCTCTCTCTGTGTGGTGGTGCGTGACGCGAAAGGCGTTTCATTAGTTCCATCAGCGGGGACTAGAGAATCTGACAGCCATGAGTTGTCATACAACTAACTCCATTCAGTGTGAGCTTGGCCAAATTGGCTGACAAAATTGGCTTAAAGTGCCGCTTGGAAATGCGTTAACTAGCCAAGCGGCAACTACAAATTTCATTGAACTTTTAAGCTGATTTTAAATACATAAAATAGCACAAATAAAATTAAGACACTTGTTTTTAATAAGAACATAAATATATATATTTATTATACGCTTGCAGAGGGTACTATAATTTTGTCACAAAATGTGGAACGCATTGAAGAAGACTTTTCCGATCCAACAAAGTATATATATTCGGAATCAGCATCAATATCCGAGTCGATATAGCGATATCCGTCTATAGTCTTTCAGTTTGAAAGCTATCGTAATGAAACTTGGCACAGATACTTCCTTTGCTGCAGCAGAACCGGCCGGATCGGACCATCTATAACATATAGCTGCCATAGGAATGTTCGGTCGACAACTATGTTTTAGTATGAAAAACTTTTTTGTTTATTAATGTATCCTTACCAAACTCACCCAAATCGAGTCTCTGAAGAGTTTATAGAATCTGATCAAATTTAGTCAAAATCAAATCAAAGGATCGGCTGAAAAATGAGTTTTAGTATGAAAAACTTTTTGTATAACATCCAAACTTATTGAGAGTTTTATTATACTTCATATTGTTAACTATAATTCTTATTAAAATCCAACCACATGGGAACAATCAGACGAAAATTGAGTTTTGTCTAGAAAACCATTGCTTTGGCACTCCGAACATAGCCGTTCTATCTTATATTTTCAGTACATTTATTAAGAATATTTATGGTTTGATTTCAAACTGAAGAATATTATGATTAGATATAGATAAAGGAATAAATATATAAATATGCATTCATATACATACATACATATTCAGTAATAAAACATACGAACATACCAACAAATCAATCGACAATATAATAATAAATAAAACAATCGTCAATGATTGGTGAGCTTGATTGGGTTTTCTAGTAAGTTTATTCATTTTCTTATAAATATGAGATATATATATTTTAAAATGAATTTAAGTTTAATACCTCACATTAAAATTGCAGATAAATTTAAGCCATTTAACATGTCAATTTTTTGTTTTTTTATTAAGAAAAGAATACTGTATTGAAATCATAATTTCGCAGAAAAGACAAGTTAAGTGAGCAATAAATGCATTTCGGTTTGTTTTAAAAGGCTTCATTCATATTATTTTATGACATGCCAATGAAAAAGTAAAAAGTAAGTGCATTCAAATAAATACATATTCAAAATTCAAATATACGAATGAAGTAAAATAATATTGAGTTAGGGCCAGTGCGGAATTGCAAATCGAATATCCGAAAGGTCAAACATTTGGAAACCAAAAATCCAGCGCAGCAAAAATTTTCATTTCAATAATTGTTAAAAAAAATAAGCAGTAGGTATTTTTTTTTGGTTTTCCCCATCAGAAAAATGTTTCAAATTCATTAAGTTGAATAATTTATATATAAATAACATGCTTGGATGCTCAGATTCATTGCCCCCAGTCCAACGCGCAAGCATTTTCCTTCCGTCAAAAAATGTGGAGTAATAATAGAAGACCAAAGGTCTGGTAGATGATAGAATAATAGAACAAAAGTTCAATTATAAAACTGAAAAACATTTGTGATTACACTTCTTTGCGTTGGCTTAAAAATAAAAGGGAATCATTTCCATCCCGCAGTTTTCAGTGAACTTAGCATCTGAACTGACAACGTACTTAAAAATAATTTGGGGTACAAGAACAATATACGAATTTACAATAAAAAGTCCCAATAATACGAGGGTTCAGCCAGCTACTACACTAAATCATTGCTTAAACTGTTTGGGAATTATAAGCGCCAGCCATTTGAAAAATATTTTTCGTTGACATTTAAATTTTTTTAAAAAATGTGTAACGCATTAAAGGAGACGTTTGCGACTCCATATATATATATACATATTTATTCTTGATCAGAATTAATAGCCGACTCGATATATGGATGTTCTTAAATTTTTCATCCAAACTAGTCCTTTAGTTTTAGAGCTATCGTGAGGAAACTATATATTTGTATGAACAACTTTTTTGTTTATGAAGATATTTGCAGCAAACTCACCCAAACCGAGTCTCTGAAGAGTTTAAACAATCTGAACAAGTAAGAATGCTATAGTCAGTATACCCGACTACGAAACTCCCTGTACCCAGGTCTAAACACTAATCAACACTGATCACACACTACACTAGGAACGGTGAGTGGCTGTGCTTCTTCTCATACATCTCGTGACATCTGACACGACTTGTATGCGTATGGAACGTATGTACTGCTCAGCTTTTTGAATATTGTTACTCTAGTCGATGGGGACGGGATTCTGAAAGAACAAACACTGGCAGGACCTACATGCCAAATTGTGTCTCTAGCATTCTAGATGACAGACAGACGGACATGACCGAAATCTCTTTTGATCTGATCAAGAATATATATACTTATAGGGTCGCGATGTTCTCTGCCCGTTACATACTTTTGCACAAATCCAATACCCCCTTTTTACCCATTTTATGGGTACAGGGAGTAATAAATTTAAGTAAAATGGAACCACTATATCATATAGCTGCCATAGGAAAAATTGGGGGAAAAAGGAGCTTCAGTGTGAAAAACTTTTTACTCCCTGTACCCATAAAATGGGTAAAAGGGGGTATTGGATTTGTGCAAAAGTATGTAACAGGCAGAAGGAGACATCTCCGACCCTATAAAGTATATATATTCTTGATCAGTATCAAAAGAGATTTCGATTTGGCCATGTCCGTCTGTCTGTCCGTCTGTCCGTCTGTCCGTCTGTCTGTCTGTCCGTCTGTCCGTCTGTCCGGATGAACGCGTCGATCTCAGCAAATATAATAGCTAGAGACACCAAATTTGGAATGTAGGTTCCTGTATAGCATACGCAGATCAAGTTTGTTTCATATTTCAGATATCTCCCCCGTTCTCCCGCAAATCGACAAAAACTGTTTTAGAGTAACAATATTCAAGATATAGCTTTAAGATTTGGCATGTACAATACTTTAGTCTCTCTTAATCTACTGTCCAAATTTCAAGTCGATCGGATAATAAACACGGAAGTTATTCACGAAAGAAGATTCAGTAATGCAGCGAGAGGGGGAAGAAGAAGCACAGCCACTTTTGCCGCCTGTGTGCGTGCGTCTTTGTGTATGTGTGTGTGTATGGGTAAGTGGACTTAGATGTGATTGGATGTTTTAGATTATATCCCACTGGCAACATTTAAATTGTGAGTGTAAAATTTTGTATTAATCCTTTGGGGTTGACTGATTTATTTGCTTATATGATGGTTTTTCATCTTAAGATGACATTCAAGGGAAATAAAAATCCGGTATTATTTGTTTTAGTAAAATACTTGAAACTAAACGTAACATCTTGTCCGCTTTTAGCATATTCATTGAGAATGACACAGTGGAATCGCAGTCTGCATTTAGCCTTTATGAAATAATGATGCGACAAATTTAGCTTAATACCAAACTGTACTCAATATCAAACTGAACAATGCGAATACGTTAACACCTGCTCAGTTTTGTGCGGCCCAGCTATTAAATATGCATTCGTCCATTAAGGTCCTTGGATTGCCCCAAGGAACTGCCAATTCATGTTATACTATATTTTACTACAACAACTTGAAGTTGAAGTTGTTGCTCTTCCTCGCCTGCCTCCAGGTTCTAGTTGGTAATATGTAAGCACTAGAAATTCTTAAGGCTGCCCAAGCACAATTGAACAATAAGGCGACAGCCTCATTAAATGCTGTTGTCGATGACAACAACAAAGTGGGGGGAGAGCAAAAACTTGAGCGCTGCTTGTTCATTGTTCAACAATAAAAAGGCTGTTGTTCATTTTTATGGAGTAACGCCTTCTGCCCAGGATTCATGGCATGTCAGAGCCATGCCGCCAGACGCCAGACGCCAGACGCCGGAGAGCGGCAGTGGCTGAAGGCTGAAGGCTGAAGGCGACCGTCCTTAAGACGCCATTGTTGGCATACACCAAAAACAAAGGCAATAACAACAACAACAACAGCGACAGCGACAACAATAACAAGGGGAACAACAATAAGCACTTGTCGTTTAGTTCAGCCAGGCTAGAGTTGTGCGCCTCTCGTGCTTAAAACTGATTTCGTGCGTGTTCATGCGTGTTCGTGCCTGTTCGTGTTAAGCACTTGACTTGAACACGACAATCTAGACAAATATGACTTAAGGCAAACACCAAACGACATAACAAATACAGTAAATATGTTTTAGAGCCTTGCACAAATGCATTTCTTTGCCATGATTTGGAAGTGCATTTGAAACATAGCTGCCATCTATTTGAAAAAAGATCTTAATCAAATAAAGTGTTTAGTTTAGTAAAGCTTGTAGACTTTAAGCCCAGGCTAAACAATTGCGTGTTTGCTGTGTTCAAACAAGTCACTTGCACTTGCTGCGAATAACGAATGACTCGATTGCACTTGCAAGTGCACTCGTAGAAGGTCTCACTCGATTGACCTTGCAGGGAGATAATTTTAAATCTTATTATTCTTATTTCATTTCATTTATTAACAGTAAAATAATTATTCTTATTTTATTTGTATTTCGATAAGATTAAGTTGCTTTCAAACAGTTTCATTTAAATTTAATTTAAATTGTTTACAAAAAATAACAGAAAGTTTAAGCAAGAAAAGAGTAAACCTGGCTTTGTTAAATAAAACCGGATTAAAAACAAGTAAGAATGCTATAGTCGAGTATACCCGACTACGAAACTCCCTGTACCCAGGTCAAAAATTTCCGATCGCATCTTCGTTAACTTACACATACATACACAGATACGCACACGCACGAGCCACAGCGCAAGCCAGGCATTTTAAGTTGTGACTGTGCTTCTTCTTCCCCTTGCTGCAGCACTGAATCTTCTTTCGTGAATAACTTAGGTGTTTATTATCCGATCGACTTGAAATTTGGACAGTAGATTAAGAGGGACTAAAGTACTGGACATGCCAAATCTTAAAGCTATATCTTGAAAATTGTAACTGTAAAACGGTTTTTATCGAATAGCGGGGGAACGGGGGAGATATCTCAAATCTAAAATAAACTTGACCTGCTCCCGCTATACACGAACCTACACTCCAAATTTGGTGTCTCTAGCTCTTATAGTTGCTGAGATCCTTGCGTTCATACATACGGACAGACAGACGGACGAGACGGACGAGACGGACAGACGGACAGACGGACAGACGGACAGACAGACGGACATGGGCAAATCGAAATCTCTTTGATACTGATCAAGAATATATATACTTTATAGGGTCGGAGATGTCTCCTTCTGCCTGTTACATACTTTTGCACAAATCCAATACCCCTTTTTACCCATTTTATGGGTACAGGGAGTAATAATTAGTTATAAAGAAATCCTGATATGAAAAAGATTTGGTTCTTTAAAAAGAATTTCGACTTTTTGACAATGTTGGTCAATATAATTGTCTAGTATTTTGTAATAACTAATAAGTAAAGAGTATTATTTTCTAATCTGCATTTGAAAGCACTAATAGACTCAATATTTCACTCAATTATGAATAATACTTTTAACAAGAATGAAATGTTCTTCGTATTATTAAAAAAAAAAAGGAAAACAAAACTATCTATCTACGATAAACAAAAGTCTACAAATGTTGAGATTGGAAACGTCGTGATTGTTCATTTCGTGTTCTGCTGATCACTATTTTGACTTTGCGGTTTCCAGATCGGGTTCGTTTCGTGTCGTATTGAAATAAATTCATAAAGACGCACCCATCTCTAGGCCAGGCACACTGCCAGCTCCTGGTTGAAGCTCCAATGTGTGACGCACATAATGAGCGCCTGCCTGACCCCGAGCGCAGCCCCGCCTCCCCGCGCGCTGCGGCTGGCGAGCACAAAAAAAAGTTTATGAATATGATGGAATAATTAAAACTTGGCGCCAATTTGAAGGGGCATACGACCGACCATTTGAACGTCGCCTCGCGTAGGTGGCGGCAGTGTCAACTTTAAAACAACACGAGCCACGCCCCCGCACCCGCCCCCGCCCACGTCCACGCCCACGCTCATGCCCTTGCCACCGCCCCCTCTGCCGCTGCCTACTTGCACCCCGCAGCCCCTCTCATTGTTTGCTTTTGCATTTGGCACTTTTGTGGCCTTTGGTTTTGGCCTTTGGGCCTCTGGTTGAGCCTTGGGGCTCCTACAAGTACCTAAAATATTTTTCTTTTAAGCCAAAAGATGTGAGAGATTTTTTCTTGTTATTTTTATTTTTTCCTTTTTTTTGCTTAGGTTTTTAGATGCTTAGCAAAGTTTTTGTTTTGCCTTTTGCTTTTGGTACCCTTTTTTGTTGTTTTTATTTGCTTGTCTGGTTTTTAATTATGCAACATTAATTAAGACATGGATCGGGCCTTAAAGTCCTTGTTTTTGCTGATTTAAGCCAACTTCAGTAGAACCAAATAAGACGAAGCTTCGTAGTTGTGTTTGCTGAAGAGCCTTTGCTGCTGCACAGCTCCGCCCCCCTCCACCCGTTTTGCATTAGTCTAGGTGACAGTATCTCTACCAAACACAGACACGCACACACAAAAACACACATGCTTTGGCTCATGGCTCAGCGCATTCAAAGGATAATTATGTGCACATTTATCCTGGGCCCAGACCGGGCCAAGTCTCGGGGTGGCCACTCAAAGTGCACTGGTGCAGCGTCATGTGAACAGCAACAACAACAACAGCAACAACAGCAACAACAACAACAACAACTCGAAAGTTTATTTGCTGCTAAGCAGCCTCAGAGTCAACACAAACACGGAAATGCGCTCAGCATTTGGTTCAATGAACCTCAATGGGCAGGGGGCGACTTTTGGTTGAGGGGGGACAACTGCTACAGAGCGGAAAATGAAATGCATAAAACAAATCATATTCGCTAGCTATTGAAAATGTATTGCAACAAGTGTAAGGTCAAGTTTTTCAGTTGAATCAATTCTTTTTAGAGGCTGCACGTGCAACTCTTATCATATACCGTCTAAACATGAACTCAGCTAGCGCGCAATTTGACGTGCAAGCTTCTCACGCAACTTGCATGAAAATAAGAACATTTCCTTTAGATGCCAGAAATTGAGCAACAATTTTGGTTTGATGCTGTAAAATTTCTAGACTTTCTAGCTCAGGTGCAATATTTTCTAAGAAATTTGACAGACGCATGCAATTTTTTCATCCAAGAATAAATAAGGTCACAGATATTTTATTCTTCTTCGATCATGAGTATAAAAAACTAACAGAAAGTTACAAAGGATAAGCGCTCTGCTGTTGTTTAAATTCGTGTATTACAGTAGAAGCTCAGGACTGGGAATTTCATTTAGGGTGGGCCGGCAAAACTGAACATGGTGGATATGTTTGTTGCTTAAAGTCAGCATAATTAAGTTGAAATAAAATACTACAAATGTGGTATGCTGTGACAGACAGAGTCATATACATATACTTTATAATACGAGTATTCTAAATATTAAACTCTTAATATTTATTTATTATATGTTTTCAAGTATTGTGAAAATTATATACGAACATGAACTAAAGCCATAAAGGCCTTTATTATTTACAATTATTTACAATTTAAGAACTGTTAATATATATTATTTCTTATTATCTGATTGATCTGAAACTTCAGATCACAACTGACATATCATCATATCAGGATTAAAGTTAGTTTTTCAATTGAAATTTGGTAAGCTTGTGAATGAATTTTTGAGCTGTCATTTACCTGTAAGTTTCTCTCAGTGCATCATTTGCTCAGCGGTTGAATTGCAATCTGAAGCTACCAATTTGCCAGTTGGCAGTCTGAAACGCTTTAAGTTGAAGCTCAAGTTTTAACTGTCTGTTGCTCTTTGTGGCCATAAAAAAGGACTAGCAGATGCCGTGAAGAGTTACGAGGACGACCTGGTCCCGTCGAGGCGGCCAACATAAGGCCATAATATATTTCTCAGGACCTGGCAGCATATGGCAAGTAGTTTATTTAAGGTGAGGCCCCAAAAGCCCCAACCACATGGCTTATAAATTTAAAAACTTGAAACTCGAATGTGTTTTATTTGTTGCGTGAGCTACGCAAGTGAAAAGTTTACAACATAATCCAAAGTCCACAAACGAGTAAAAGGCTGGCCCAAAAACTTGTATAGCTGCCTCCTGCCCCCCCCCCCCCCCCCCTACACTCCCTTCCAACTGCTGTCTGCTATATGTCTCGAGTGTAGGTGTAGCCATAAGTTTTATGTTGCAAACCCCTTTCTTTGTGGGGCAGAGCAGAAGGGTCCATGACGAATGGGTGCTGGCAAACTTTTTGGGCAACAAACTGAAATAAACTGCGACAAACTGAGACTAAAATTGCATCAGTGTAACTTTGAGGCAAAGTCAAAAGGATGCCAGCATCAAAACATGTCAATTTTCAGGCGAGTGCATTCGGGAATCGTTTTCGGTGTCCTTTGACGACGGGGGCGCTGAAAAGCCAAAGATTTTCATCCAATTTGCAAAAGTGGCGCGTCGCGTTACGCATACGCCACGTTTGCCTTCCCCCCCCCCCCCCCGCCTTCCAGCTTGACTTGACTCACAGCGTCATGTGAAGGGGAGAGGGAGTGGGGGTGCGAGGGGAAGCTGGGGCACGTGCCCGCCGGCAAGTCAAACATTACAACATTACGCGCTTTCCAATTCACCTGTGAAAATCATTTTCTCTTTTTTTTTACGTGTGGATTTTCCCTTTTATTATTTGTAATACCCTTCAACTCGAACTAAATGGGGCTATATTTTATTATAGGCAACTTAAAAGTGAATATGTTTGGTATATATTATGAAAATATATATATAACACTATAGAAACAGATTAGCAGGCCATTTACCATTTCCGATTGTGCTCGAAACATGCGGAATCAAAGTGAATAGCTGTTCTGAACTCCGAAAAACGATTAAAATATCTATAACTGTGTAATACTATAAATAACTACTAAATACAATAGTAGAAACTTCGATTACAACTTTAAAAGAAAGGAAAGGAGGTTGCTATTTCTTTCTTAAACAGGAAACTAAAATCGCAAACAATGCGGAATGAAAAGTAAGCGGAAATGGGAACAGGTAACATCATCTTAAAGTTGCGACCACCGATTTAGAATTTCGGTAGTAATTGTTAATTATTTCCAAACGTTGCTGGTTCCTTTACCTTGATGAAAATGTTGAATTTAACTAACGTTTTGACATTGAAAGTTCATTAAAAAAGTTTAAGGGTGCGTTCAGGAGACGAAATTGTTATGTATTGGAAAACCCTTTAGTTATAACAATATTGTAATGTTGATTGTACTTTTAATATAATTCTAAAAGAAAAGGCCTGTACTAAACGGACTAACCGCACTTGATCTTAGATATATTTAGTGCATGGTACCTTTTAAGTGTGGCCTGCATACCATACTCTATTCAGTTTGATCTCTTCTAATACATGCTGGGGATCCATTTGTATATTATCCATATCCTGCTTTTTACCCTTATATAAGCTGAAATTTAGTACGGGGTATCTCATAGCTGTGACATGCCTGCCTTCACACTGTTCTCCTCTACAGATGTTAGAAAGAAACTGAACTATTCCGTTCAATAAGCTGATATTTAGTACAGGGTATCTAGTACGCCTCCATAACCGTTTAGTTTGGCTTTCCTTTGTTTTTTGGGCTTTCGTTTTCTTTTTTTCGTATGTCGAATTTGCCTTGTCAAACGTTGGAGCAAACGTGACAAGCATTAGCTACAGAAGGATATGGAAGGACCGAAAGGAGCCCGAGATGCCGGCATGTCTTCATACCCGCATGAAAGGAGGGCAAGTAGGGAAAGCAAGGAAAGGGGGGTAACTGGGAATTGTGAAGCCATCAACGTGCGTAGTTTGGCATATCAGTTCGTCGCCAATTTGAAAATCGTTGATATGAATGGGCCAGGCAACGGGGTGGGGGGGTCAGAGGTCAGAGGGAGTGGGTAAATTTGAAATTGAGGGGCTGACATGTAATGCTCATACAGTATGCATCCATATGGATATAACAATAACTGTTTGTGTACAGCGTTGAACACAAAAGTATTCCACATCCTAGCCAAAGCCCATGAAATGGCTTGCCATATTGAGCTCTAAGGACACTCTCTAAGAGGTCACATATTGCGCTTAGTTGCTGCCCAGAGAGAGCAACGGCAATATGCAGATGGAAAATTGAAAAGTTAAAAAGTCGCAATCGAAATTAAATGATGTTTGCTTATTGTGCAATCAAGAATACCAACAACAACAATATAAACTACTCGTACAATTGAGTCGCATTTACATTTCATTGAATAAATTGCATCAAATACTCGAAGGCTTACTCGAAACACTCCAAATATCTACTCACAATACTACTTCAATACTGTAAATAAATGCTATAACATTTTCCTCCTTTGCGCATGAGAGAACTTTTCCATTTACATTCGCATTGCCGTTTCGAGAAGTTGTTGACTAGAGAAATCCCATAAAAATACACAAGAGCACACATACATACATATATACAATTATATATAGATATATATGGTATACTATATTTATATTAGAGTGCAGAGAATGCGAAACATTTGCGACTTTTACTTAAATTGTTTTTCAAACTTGTGCTGCAAATGAATTGCCTCGATTGTTATTGTTCTTATATTTGTTGTGACAATTGACTTGAACTTATTATTAGCATTATCACCTCTAGATGCCAACCTGGCTAGGCAGGATGAGCCATCAAAATGGCTGGCGTATCGTGCAAGGACAATAAAAGCAAATAAAAAATGCAAATTACTGTCGACGCATTCAAGCGAAAATGGCGTTGAAATTGAAAACCAAAATGGCTGCGACTAGCGCATGGCTCTATGAATACAGATATACACACACACACACACACACACACACACACACACACACACACACACACACACACACAGACACAGACACACACACATACATAGACAAGTTACCTACTGGGTGTGCGTTGAAACAGACAAACTATAATATAATGGCCCACAGTTTCTATTTGAATAAATAATATCCTATAATGCTATCATACTAAATGATTTTTATAAACAGTTACATTTTTTAGCATTTTACATAAACATACCAGAAAGTTATCGATAACTCAAAAGTGTCATCTTTAGCAATCTTCAGTAGAAATGGTTTATTATTGCTTTGTGGAATTTGTTCTATGGAAGACTGATTCCAATGGTTAACATATACAAACTTATTATTCTACGAGAAACTCATTTGATGAACACTGCAAAGTTTCTAGTATTTAACATAAATATACCACATTGTTATCTATGTCCTTAGAAATAACAAGGAAGACTGATTTACCTGGTTAAATTAAGCAAATATTTGAAAAAAGTTTCTTATGAAAGGCTGCTGCTGTACATTTCCTATATTTTCCCATAAGTAAGCACACCATTCTGAATGAAAGTAATTAACAATAATTATTTTATTATATGTGGGTTTTTAATAAGCTTGAAGTCATCATTGGTTCAGAGAAACACTGATAACTATGAAAAGTGTTGGCGTGTCATAAAGTGCTATTTCGGTTGCTTACTTTCTAGTAATTTACTACAAATATAACAATATTTCAACAGAAAAGTGTCAGCTATTGAAATTAAAATACAATATTATTCCAGCGAAATACTACAGAATTAGCATTGAGTCGATGGCTCTTTGAATGCCAGGACTACTCTATGGCGTAACATATATTTATAGAAAATTTCAATGGAAGTACATTACAACAGAAGTTGATTATAGCGTAGTTGGACTGTACACAAATTTTCAAGAGTATTGTGTAAATGCCAACGCAGCAACAAAAGTCAAGTGTCCATGTCCAGGTTGGGGTGAAAGTTTTCGAGAACCTTTCGGTTACACGCTTTTGAGTGGTACACTCAGTTTTAAAATTGCAGCGCCCGCAACTTGGCAGGCTCATAAAATATTTAACCGGCAAGGACTTGGACTAAAGGTTAAGTCACGCCCATCTAACCAAAGCCAAAAAGGTAGCGTAAATTACCAAAATATGCATGCGACTCACAGCGGCAAAGGGCAATGGGCAACGGGCAATGGCTATTGCCATTGCCATTCCATTATCAAGGCGTCGGCGTGTCCAGGAACGCTATGCTATAGAGAACTACGTGTCAAGCATGCCAAAGTTGACCGAAAACCGTTCACATTGCTTCTGGACAGTGCGTGGGCATTTTGGTTCCCTTTGACTATGGGTTTTGTGGTTTTTGAAATTGCACGCATTTGATTGCGTTATTGAAATTGACTGTGGCTTCATTACTATAATGCTTTGCTTGAGTTTGGAGAAGGGGCGCCATGTTGCGCACTCGTATTAAGGAATTCAATTATAAATGCCACCCGACCCAAGCTACACCAATGCCTGGAGTCTGGCTCTAGACTCCAGAATTCAGAATGCCCCACAGTTAGTTGCTTGGCTTATGAATATAAATTTGCTACCTGTGTGCGTTTTGTCTGGGTCCACACAATTTACTTTAATTGCCACGTGGGATTTGGAGATCAAGGACCTAGTTGAGTGCCACAAACTGGCTGGCTGTGGACTGGGATTTGAGATTAGTGGCGGCTGTTAATAAATGTTGACTTTCTGCCCATTGGGTGTTTTTCTTTTTGACCATGAGTCACCCCCACAGGGCAGACTTATTTAATTACTTTTAATTAACTGCTGTGGCTTAAGTGCTTTCTAATTAATGATTCCTCAAAGAAATCAAATCAATTGATTTAAAAGTAGATAAGAAACCGTTACTTTTGCGTCGATCTGCATAAGCAGTCTGGCAGCGCTATTTCGATATGTTAAGCGATAATGCTAATCGATATCGATATCGCTTAACCGTTTCGCGGCGTAGCACAGCTGTTTATGCTAATTAGACAATCGATAAGCAACGCACTTTGTGCTTAGCAGCTGAGTAAAGTTATTTAATTAGATTCTCGAGTGTTTAAAGCAAAACAAGGTAAGTAAATATATATTTATTTAATGCATGCCGTATGGTAAGGCCTCATCGTTTTATTTGCTTCTTTACTGGCCTATTATCGATGGATTTGGTGTTGTAATGGATGGCTTTAAATTTATAATCTTTATTATATGTGTACTTATACTCTTATAAGAAAACAGAAGCAACAAAATGGCCTTCAGACGTTGTCATTTGAATCCCAAAAAGACGCTTTTCATGCTATGCGATATACAGGAGAAATTCCGACCGAGCATGCCGCTCTTTGACAACATGGTGAAGAATGTGGACAAGCTGGCAAGTGAACTTTGTAGCTAAATCTTATCTTAATCTGAAGATTAAGCAACTTCGATTTGCAGACGAAGGCGGGCAAGGCGCTCGATGTGCCCTTGATTGTGACAGAGCATTATCCCGAGAAACTGGGCAATACTGTGGCCGAGCTGGATGTGGGCCATGCCAAGGTCGTGCTGGGTAAAACTTACTTTAGCATGATGACGCCCCAGGTGAAGACTGCCATTAAGGACATCTTTGGTGAGAAGCCGCAGGATGTGGTGCTCTACGGTCTGGAGGTGGCAAATGTCAACTGATTTTCTCGAGATTCATATTAATCGATGTCTTTCCCAGTCTCACATTTGTGTGGAGCAAACGGCCATTGATCTGCGGGAGCAGGACATTAATGTCTACATTGTTGCCGATTGCTGCTGCTCTCGCCTCAAGCAGGATCGCGATTTGGCACTGGAACGCTTGCGCCAGGCGGGCTGTGTGATAACCACCAGCGAGAGCATCATCTTCGATCTGGTGCGTGATAAGAACAATCCCAAGTTCGATGTGGTGCGCAAACTGGTGAACCCGCCCTCGGTGGACATGGAGCTGACACGCAGCCCTTCAAAGTTGTGAGGCACCTTTTGTTATTTACATGTGTAGAAATTGCATTTAGAGTAAAGGGTAAATTCCAAAACATTTTAAAATAAAAACAACAAAGTTGCAACCGGAAAACTTTGATTTTAACAATATCACCGTAGTCCTTACATCAAATTTGGTTATTTCGCTTTAATTTTATGGGAGGTTTATATATTTCCAATTTTCCCATTTGGGAACAGGGTATAAATATAAGAAATTGATTAAATTTTGGAAGTTGAAACATTTTCGAAGCCAAGTGAATACTTAAAAAGGTATTCGCTTGAAATAGGATGGAGTTTTCTAAAAGTTACAGAAAGGATAACAAAAAACTGTTCAAGATACAATTCTTACCAAAACTTCAACACCACAGAAGAGTTTGAATGGGAATGGAATTGGAATAGAATTGGAATGGAATTGGAATGGAATGGTATTTCACATACCAAAACGGCGTTGGGGACAAAAACCCTAAGAATTCCGAGAATTTGTATTTAAAAAATCAATTGAAAGTTTGAAGCTGAATTGAATTAGAGGATAAACTATGCTTAGAAAGGCAATCCGCAGGGAATCGGAATCGGTTGAGTAGCGGCAAAGTAATGGTAGTGCACGGACTTGGATAAGCTCTGCTTGGAATCCTTTGAGAGGGTTTAGAATTCCATTAAGTTGTCGCTTCCGTAACATGCTCAAATGGCGTCCATTCAAACCGAACAATGGACTCGACGCATTTGAATTTTACATTTACAGTAGCCCCAATGGCAGTCCCTTCCGGCCCCAGCCCCACATCCACCCACACCCTATGCTAAATAATATGACAATGCGTATTTTATGGACTTGCCACAGTGGAAGGAGTAAGTTGGGAGCGAGACACGCCCACCACACACCGCTCGCTTTGCATAGAAATTTGTGGAAAATCTTGCGTCATAAAGTTTTATTTTTATGTCGAACTGATGGAGACGCATCCAATTGCAATTGAATGTAAGGGAAATGGGAAATGGCTGCAAATTGGGATTACCCAGCAAGCAAATGCTAGCCGTGTGTCGTCTGCTTGTGTGGCTGCGGCTGGGGATGGGGATGGGGATGGGGATGTGCCTCCTCCTTGTGCGGATGCGCCTCAATGTAGGCCAGCGCCTTGAGTATGGCCTCGGGCGTGGGCGGCGGCGTTGGCAGCGCATCGCCATGGGGATGATAGCCATGCTCATCGGCCGTATAGGACACCTGCACGGGCACGCCCTCCTTGGACACAAAGTGGAACTGTCCATGCACATTGTGCTCATCGCCGGCCTCCTCGGCGCCAATGCCATTGGTTATATCGTAGCGGTATTCAAACTTGCCATGTCCATCTTCCTTCTTCGACTCCTCGGCGTGAGCATGTGCGTCATCGTCGTGCGCCAAGCTGCCAACGATCAGCAGCGCCACAACTAGAAACAGCTGAAGCAACCGTCAGTCTGGCGACAGGAGCTGTGCTACTTTCAGGATAACTTACGTGCTTGTACATGATGAGTTCGGCTTACAACTGCTGATCAAACCCGGCCTGACCAGAGGCTTTTATACTGTATTATCTGAACCAGTTGCAAGTACATAATCCAGTATATAGATATTTATATTTTTGTGTATTATTAGGCTGCTGATCTGTATATTAATTGAGGCTTATGAATCTCATAAATTAAAGCTTCGATTTGCATTTAATTGTGTCACAAATTTGTTGTTATATTTATTTTGTTTTATTTTTTTTATATATATATAGTCAAGCGAAAGTCAAGCCGAGCCTCAATTCTCCTGAATTGTGGGATGAAAGCCGGTAGAATCAGCCGTATAGGTGACACGCTTGGGGGGGTGACCCTCCTCGGCGGGTAAAAAGTATTCCCCCTGCACGCCATTCACATTGCCCTGGGCCGAACTGCTGATGCCATTGGATACCTCAATGGCATGCTTGTACTGACCAGCTCCATCCAGATTTTGTACATTAATGTGCTTCAGCAGCTGCGCTTCCTCTGGCTCCACATCAGCGCTGACCAGCAAGGATATCAGCAGCAGCAGGCAGCCGGAGAAAATCAGTTTCTAGGATTAGAGATATGCACAGTCAGCTCTGGTATGGAAACACTCGACTAAACACTCGCCACTCACATGATTCAACATTTTTGTTCTATGAATTTCAACAAATATCAGAGGGGCATCCGCTTTTTATACGGACAGTCCACTAAATGAAAAAGCAGCCTCTCCGGTTGTTGTTTGGCTCACCAAACGAGTATTTATTAATTGTATTTCGAGAAATCGCAACCAAACTCAGCAGTTCCAAGCTGCATTATACTCTTTACATTTTGACTAAATTTTATCAAAATCGGAACATTTGATATAAGAATTAACGGATGAGAAATGAGTTTTTGTAGAAACAACTTCTTAGTTTTTACAAATATTTTAATCAATCCTCTTTAAAGTTGATTAAATTTGATTAAAACGGGGTACTATATCATATAGCTTCCATAACATTATATATATGTGTTATTTTTTTTGATTTATTTTATTTATATTTTTGCATAAACAATCCAAACGAAATTTTGTAAATTGCGAGCTGGCTTCAATTGTTCAATTCAAGAGGATTAAAAGGCTTTGCGCCTGGGGGATTGAAATAAAGAGGCTCCTTGATTGAAACTTAAGAACATACTACTGGCTTCAGTTGAAGGCAAAGTCAACGGCTCAAATTTAAATGGGTTTTCCTCCGCGCTGACCAGCAAGAGGATCAGGAGCAGAAAGAAGCCGCAGCAGAGTTGTCTCTGTGATTAAGGATATGCAAGGTCAGCTCTGGCATGGAAACACACTCGATTATAAACTTACCCGATTCAACATTTTTGGTCTATGAGTTTTACCAAATATAAGAGGGTCAGCTGCTTATTATACGGACAGTCCACCAGTTGAAAACCCGCCTCTCCGGTTTTTGTTTCCACTCCCCCCAAACAAGTTTGCATTAATCGCTGCTAATGATTTGCTTATCAAATGTCCATTAATTAGCATAGTGGGCTTGCTCTTTTCCCTGGTTCTCTGTCTGGTTTTGAAGGGCTCGCCCATTTGCTATATCATCGAAACCGTTTTTATTGTAGTAACCATGAAACGAAACCAAATTAAATGAACTCCAAAAAGTGCAATCATTTCTCTCCTTAATTTGCTGATTTTGCCTCCTCGAGCGCCTTTGCCTGCTCCTTTACCAACAGTGGCAATGGTTTGGCCTTGCCGATTATCTCCCGGCTGGTCAGGAGCTTGGCAATGCCATTTAGATACTTTGGTTCCTTGTGGGAGGCTGGTGGAACCACATCCTTGTTTTCCACAGCATTGGCAAGCTCACTGTTGGCATTGGGTATTACCGATGGATATTGTTTTGCGACCTGTCTTTCTATATCGGTATCCGCGCCCTCCGTCTGCTGGTCCTTGGCTAGATGTTGATTGCGTTTGTTGTAAAATTTCTCATAGAACTTATAGGCGTTATCACGCACCGAATTCTTTATTGCAACCATGTCCCAGGGCACGCCTAGCTTGGATTTGATTTTTTCCGATACGCTATTATCGTCGGAGGAGAAGAGCGTGCGAAATAGATTGCCCAGTTCACCGGTGCTGTCCTCATTGGAGCGCGGTGCCCGATTGGACTTCTCATCTTTGCTTAGTTCATTTTTGTGCAGCATATTAAAATCGAGCTGGGGCGCCCTAAGGTAGCCACGACTCCTCAGGTAGACAAGTGGTGAGTTCCAGTTGCTAATCAGATCCTTCACAATCTCCCTGACAGAGTTCTGGTAATTTAACGTCCTCACATTGTCGTTAGTCGCGCCATCCTTTGCCTCGGCTTGCAATATTGCACACGCGCTGAGCGATATAAAAAATATAACCAACAATGAAAAGTTCATGTTTGTACAACAAATTTTAGCAAATCAAAAAATTGAGTTTTTTCCTGAATTTTACAAGATGTGCACACAACCGGTATGAAACAATATATGAGTCTGACAAATTCGAACTTCCCAACGGACGATTTCGATTTCTGTAAGTGCTATCAAGGTTGGCTGTTAAGCCTGCGTCAAACGGTTATATCTATCGATAGACCGATAGCAAACAGCTGTTGTTTTGCTAGCAGCGAGAATTTAGACTCGTAAAACCAACAAATTAACGCATTTGCCTGTGATTTAAACGCCTTTGCCATATATTTAGAGCAACGGGCAGCACAACTCCAACGCCATGGTCATTACAAGCAAAACAACGCTGCCCGAGGAGGCGGAGCTGGACGTGCAGGAACTGAATCTATCGTCGGCTGCGTTGCGCGCTGGCTCCTTTCACCTGGGCAAGCAATGCGAGACGGCCAATAATGTTAGTAAATGGCGTATATAACAGCCAAGTTAAGCACTTAAAGCCGTGTCTGAGTTCCATTGCATGTATTTATTTCATTTATTTATACATTTTGCGGCTAAACGGCAACCAGAGTCAGTTATATAACCTAACCTCAAAAGGCGTTTTGTTTACGTTTGATATTTGTGAATATTTTGCAGGAGTTTATGCTGTGTCGGCAAGAGCTGGACGATCCACGCGCCTGCCTTGGGGAGGGACGCGCTGTCACCAGCTGTGCCCTCGACTTCTTCCGTAAGGTGAAGAAGACCTGCCATGAGGAGTTCATGCAGTACGCCACTTGCCTGGATAAATCCAGTGGCACCATGGCCTTTAGCCAGTAAGTATATCAAATGCTTCCCACTAAGATGCTCCATACTCATGCATCAATCGAATTGTAGCTGCCGCAAGACTCAGGGCGTTTTTGACAAGTGCGTTAAGGATAACTTCGACTGGGATCGTCCTTCCTATGGCTACTTTGCGCGTGCCAAGGTAAGTTTATACAGCACTCTACAGTTTGTACTTTAAATGTATGGCAATTATACTGCATAGGTCATTCAAACTGCACGCGAGGCACCCAAGAAGGAGGAGATCAAATCGTATCCCGATGCTACACCCGGCCTGCCAGAGGATTATCCAACGCCACCAGCCAAATATGGCTCACGTTTCTTCTGGCTGGAATAGATATTGTTTACTTAGTAAAATTGGGTAGACTGACGGCCCAAACTTGTAATTTAGAACATGCATAAAATCTTGTTTCCATTAGTATCAAATGCATTTCATTAACAACCAACGAACCCAAACAAATTGCAGTGCTCTTTTAAAGAACGTTTCATGGTCTAAGACGTGCGTCCATCCATCGACACACCCGTATATATTTTCTTTAAATTTTAATTGCTAATATACATAACAGAGTCTTCAGCTGGAACTTAATCTGCGTACCACTTGGTGCGCTTGGGTTTCTTCACTTTGCCGCCTGTGACGCCACCGCCGCCCTCATTGCCACTGATCATGCTCTTGTATTTGTTAATCAGTGGCCTCAGGTCATCCTTTTCTTTTTTGTGTCCTTGTTTGGGTCGATTGTTGGCCTTGCGCTCCGCCAAATGCGTTTCGCGTATCTTTTTGTTTTTCTGCTTGCGCTTCTCCGTCTTGACATGCTTCATGTGGTCTTGCGCCTGCTCCATGATCTTCTTCTTGGATCGCATGCGCAGCGAAGTGCCCGGCTTGGCCGCCGTGCCCACATAGTCGCCCTCAACATCGCTGGCCTTCTTTTGTGGCTTCTGCGCGCCTTCTGCTTTGGCCGCGCGCGCCGTCTCCAGTTTCTTAATGTGCTTCTGCAGTTTCACCTTGTTGTCATCCTGTGGTGCTTTATGCTTTGGCGTCTCCTTTTGGCCTTTGCGTTGCTGCTCCCGTCGCTCCTTGCGCTGCTCAAGTTTGGTTTTGTACGTGGGATTGTTTTGCTTGGAGCGTTCAGTGCGCTTCTCTTTAATTTTGTGCACAGCACGATCCTCAATGCTAAAGGCCACAATGGGTCGCTGTTGGTCATGTAAAGTATTGGATTAATGCCAGTGCTCAGTAATAATTACAACAAGGATTCACTTACGTGCTGTGTGCCAAAGATGCTAGGATTGTTATTGAGTTTACGCAGCGAAGCCAAAGCCCGTTGGTGCGTGTCGAAGGAGAGAAAACCGAAGCCCTTGGATTTACCCTGTGGATGCTCTGGGGTTACCTTCTGATCGCGCATCACGCGACACTCGTGCGGACGAAAGCCCGTGTAGGTGATCGCCATTTGCTTGAGCTTCTCATTGTCATAGTTCAGGGGCAGATTGTGTATGGAAAGACGATTGCGTGAAACAAAGCTGCAAAGTAAAGAAATTGGTTCGAATTAAGAGTAATTAAACAATTGCTTGTATATATTCTTACCGATTCAAATTCTTTAGCACTTGTGTCTTAACCTGTTCCAATTCATGCCTCCTGGTCATGTCCGAGGCGGAAACACCATCGGCTGCCTTTGAGTTGGCCATTATGAGACCTTCTCTGGCCAGATACAGATTGCGCGAATCCTTGCCCGAATCGTCTTTGGAGTTTTGCGCGTGCTTTGTTTTGATTTCGTCGCGACTGAGCGCTGGATGTGGATCCAGCACCTCGTTCATTAATGTGAACTCGGTGCCAGCTTGGAGACACAAATCAGCCGACTCCTTGGCCTTAAACTTTACAAAGGCTGTGCCCTTGGAGTGCCCTGAAACTGACTCCCGATTGATAATCGCGTACTGTACTACACCGAACTTGCGACAAACCTTTCGTAGATCCCCATCCTCGGCATCGAAGGGCACATTCTTTATGAAGACTGTGCAGCCTTGTTGCACATCATTTGAATTTAGTTTATCATGTTTTACTTTTAGGTTTTCTTTTAAATCTTTTTTATCCTCCTTTTGATCCTCATCGTCATCGTCACCGCCGGCGTCATCGTCATCGTTATCCTCCGCCTCTTCGTCGCCTTCTAAATCAGACTCTGCCTCTGATTCTTCACTATGCGCAGGCTTCTCTTCATTCTCATCACTTTCAGCTTCATTTTCGTCCTCGCCACTTTCGTTTCCACTCTCTTCTTTTACCTCCACCTTGGGCTTCTTGTCCGCTGGTTCATCATCTTTCGGGTGCTTGGCCGCATACTCATCCTTGCCCAAGGCCCAATCCACAAACACCTTGCGTCCCAACAGCTCCTTGCCGTTGGCCATCACAATAGCCTTTGTGGCCTGGTTAACGGTCTCGTATTGCACAAAAGCGCATCCCACTAGTTTGCCATCACCACGCTTCAAGATGTGCACATCCTCCAGCGTGCCCCATTGACCAAAATGCTTGCGGAGCGCATCATCCGTCGATTTGTAGCTAATGTTGCGCACAATGAGACGCGCTCGTTTCTTTTGGCGGCGCTCCTTCTCCTCCTTCAAGCGCTGTGTGTTGAATGGATTGCGTCGTTTTCTCGGCTGATTCTCCTCCGCATTATCGTTGGATTCCTGCTCTGTGTCCAGCAGTGGTTTCATCTTTTTAAGCTCCATTATGTGCCCATATAAAATAATATAAAGCTATGCACGTGTTTTGTTTGTGTTGGTGCAGTGTGACCAGATCTTGGAAGCAAGGTAATGTAACGATAGTTGCATTTTTGCGATATTCTTGTGATGCCACACTGCCGAATTTAACCTGTTGTTCGCTAAATGGCAGCACGGTGCATTCATTGTTTACAAATTGCGGGCAGCAAAAAAACAACAAAATGGCATATAAATTAACAACTTTTTATAAACATTAATAGCAGTTAGGTTTGCTTCTCCTCGAATAACTTGTGAAATTCAGCTGGCGTCTTAAAGTAGTCAATTAAAAGCATAGATGAACGCCTACCCAGCTTGTACATGATATGACTCCAAGGATTCAGTACGTTCTTGTACTCTTCAATTTGTCCTTGCTTGAAGTAATGCTTGACCGTGCCCAATGGCATTTGTGAGCCGTATACAGCAACATATCTGCAACAAGTTATGTAAGTTTCTAGCTTAAGCAATACATAATAAAATAGTTCTTACTTATCGTCGCTCTTGTAAATCCTGAGCGGATATTTGGCCACAAATGTGCGTATGGCCAGGTTGATAAGGACAAAGCCCGCCGTAAAGTAGTACAAATCGGTTTCATTCGATACAAGCACAGCTATTTCAATTTTCTTGGCTATATTGATTAAGCTCATCGTTGTGGCCAGCTGATAGCCGGCAACCAAACTAATAAACGTTACTGTTGCAGTCGATGTATTCTTGGTCCATGTCACATAATTCTCCATAGGCGCTCGGTAAATTAACTGATAATCTTCCGGCAGGTTATCCCCTCTTACAAGATTACGCTCCACCTCTACTGAATCGGACTTGCGCCAATTGCAGCGAAACGCGCTTGTGCTGAAATAAAACAGTTCTCTATTAATCTTGGAAGTCCAGAAGAAAGTTAAATCTCTTACCAAACATTTCTGTTTGACAACGCAATTGGGTTTATTCTTAAATTGATGCATTTCACGCTGTTTCTTAAAAGTGCAGCACACATTTTATTTATTTTCTTTTATAATTAGTATGCTGGTCACTTAGAAAATGAACAAAGCAAAACGCCGTGGATCTCAAGAAATCTTGGGCGTAAGCAAAATGTACTTGTTGCATTTTCCCTTATTTTTCATAGCCTTATGTCATCAATATTATTAGAACTAAGTAATTATTTTAATCCGAATCGCTAATAATAACAGCGTAAGCAACGATTTTACAAGCAAAACTTTTAAACAGCATACTCGGCTTAGCATATGTAGCTGAGTTGTGTGTGAAAATCATTACAACAGAGCAGCTGTGCGTTTGGCGTTGCCACCCAGTCAGTAAATATAATATTCACAGCAACATACATATATTTAGTTGAGCTGATATTTTTATAAAGTGAATAAACGCAATAGCTTTATACTGTTCAATTCTGAAGTATATTGTATTTCGGAAAAGGACATGGATCTAAAACGCAATGCACAAAAACCGGCTTGGGTGATGGCCCAGATGCCAAGCGCGCTTCAGCTGCAATCGAAGTTGATGAAGCTGAGATTGAAGCTGACGTTGAAGAACAACAAGATCAGGAATCGGGCTTAGATAATGAATCTAGCGAGCCACAGACAGAAACTGTGCAGACAAATGCAACCAAAGACACTGACTGCGATAGCATCCAAGTTGAACGCAACAACATGTCACCAAACAATCGTGTGGCGCCCTATACTGGCAATGGCTGTGCGCCATCCTTAGAGTCCTTTATGTTCCAACAGACGCCTGCCGGCAGCCGGCTCTGTACATGGATGTCACGTACTGAATCCAAGACCTCCTCAAACGAAGTCTCAACGCTCTCTGAGCAAGACAAGGATCTCAAAACAGTACCACAGAGTAAGTGACTGATTTAGTTGCATGTTGAACTCTTGATTCAAATCCCATTAAAAACTGATCACACTTAGACTCCAAGCTCAATCGCAAAGAGTTGACCACTCTACGTCGTCAGAATGCATTGCGTGCGCTTGCCCTGGAACGCGAGCTCTCAACGAAATCAGCAGACGCACCGACGCTGATTATACGCTTTCCCGATCCCAAAGTAAGTGTCGCCATAGTTGGCGAATACTCGCAGAACATAAGGGATGTGGTGTTCCCGGCAAGCGTAGCGCAGCGTTATTGCATGGTGCATCTGAAGGCCGGCTCGAATATTGATCAAACTATAGAACAGATTAAACAAATGCGTTTTGGCCAAGGTCATCTACACGCTGAGCTGAAAACATTCACCGATGAGGAGCAGGCTGAATCCATTGATCCCTGCTCGCTATACGTGAGCAACATTCCCTTCAACATGAATGCCGCTGATATAAAAGCATTTGTTAATTCCATGCGCGTTGATATCGGCGTCATGAAGCGCCAGAAACGCGCACGTTACGCATTTGTGCGCTACGCCAGTGCCGAGTTGGCCATAGAGGCATTTAAGGATCTGGTGCGCAGGCCTGTTAACAATCGTGTACTGACCGTACGCTATCGACGCCTACGCAAGCGCCAGCCACTGCCGGCTCCCTCCACGCTGTGTGGCATCTCAAATCTGACAATTAACACAATTGCAACGGATGACGATGGGGTTGAATGTCGTGTAATTTCACCGCCGCCAGTCGAATCGATTACTATCATAGACAGTGATGACGAAGAGCATGGTGAGGCCATCAGTATTGCTAGCAGCCTTCCACACAAGAAGAAAAAGCGTGAGAGCAAACTAATACCAGATCTAAGTGAATTGCAGAGACTGACACAGCTAGTGACCAAACACGAAGCATTTATTAAGAGTTTACAGAAAGGCCATAACAGTATTGGTAAGTTGGATCGAGCTGTCCAATACCAAACTAACCAATGTCCCGATTTCAGTAAATGCCAGTACTAAAGTAGAGCCACAATCGGAACTGACCACAGATAAGTCGTCATTGATGCAACGCTCCCTTTCGCCGTGTTCTAGCTATGATATTAAGATAGAGAATGAATATTTTGGCATTGCTCAAAGCTCGCCGATGGCTGATCCGGAATCCTTGACAGAGGACCAGTCAAATTCGCCCTATAGGACCACAACGTGCCCCATTGATGGCATTGAGGATCCAATCAAATGTAATGACCTAACTAGTATTAACTATCCTTTTACATTTTATACTATTGTGGCCTATATTACATAGCATCGAATTGTTTTGGCTGGCTGATTTCAGGTCTCGGACGTCGCATGAGCTCAAAATCCAAAGGAAATGAATCTACGAAATCTATAAAAGACACCCATGTGGATGGGCTTCTTGCGCAGCTAGATAAAGATTTGGATACATAAGATATTAATCTTAGATCTACCAAACTGTAGCTTCTCAAAATTTAGCGTTTTCAGTATTTAGCTTTTCATACAAATAGTGTTGTAACATTGACATTATAAGTTTTTATTTAATTTTTTTCGATCACTTTTTCAGCGTACAATTTTATAAAATTATTACGCAATAATACGTAAATTAAATAATAATAATATTTCGGTTTTAAATATTAAACCCGAACAAATATCGCTTAAAGAACTTACAATCTTACGCTTACACTTATTTATAATAATCAAATGTATTTTCATGATGAATTTAGTTGGTTGTCTTACGATCCTAAGTCCTTTGAAAAAACATCTATAGTTGTAAAATTAATTGTTACACAGCTTCTGGCACAAGCTAAACAAATTGAAATCTCCGTTCAGTTTGTGCAACAATTCAAAATAAACTAAATTACGTTTATAATTTGTCTCTTAGTCGTTTTATGTTGTTTTTGATATGGCTCGTTATAGTTAATATCGCAAATTGTCATCTTCAGATGCATAGCATACTCGTTAATTCCAATATGATATGACATCTGATTTCTGGTTTTATGTTTCCTTACTTCCATTTGTGGAATGTTAATAACTATTTATGTTTAATTATATTTAATGCTGCTTTTAAGTATGTATTTACACAACAACGAATTTAAGGCACCTGTTTCACATGATATTTTTTTGCATTATATTATGATCGCATTATTCGAAATCAAACAAATTGGTAGCCCATCAAATTTTGTAATGTGCGGTAAAATTTTACAAACTTTACTTGGGTTAAATTTGACCGGAAAGTGCTTCTCCTAACAATTCAAGTATTTTAGCTAACTATGAATTTCGAAACGCAGCACAGCAGAAACGTGCTGAACAGCACGCTGAGTGCTGAGCTGCTGCTCAGATTAAAGATGGACATCGCGCCAGATCCGGTTCGTTCCGCCATTTCAGGTACGACGGGTTCATCGTTGGTTTGATGATCGCCAACGGCTGTTTTTTTTTTTTTTTTTTTGGGAAAAATAAGATAAAGTTTAAGTTAGAATATATACGAATATAAATGGTTCTCAATGCTTATAAGAATCTATTTTAAATTAGATATATTAACAGGTATAAATTTTAAGCACTTTAGAATTACATATCTATGTTAAATATGTATTAAAAAAATAACATAACTGTCAAAGTATGTAAAAAACAAAAAAATGAGTACCTAACTAGGGAAAACTAAAACTAAACTAACTTAAGAAAGAAACAAAATTTGTTGTATATGTATAAAAATAAATAATGTAACATACTGTTCCACTCTGTGCGCAAATGTTTTGAGCTCATTTCGATATTGAATTGGCGTTTTCTTGACTGTTTTCAGGGCGTTTTTCAATGGCGTTTCGGCAGCGGCGCAGACTTTTTGAGCGTGGCATTTGTGTGTGGTTTTTTTTGTTTTTTGTTTTTGTGACTTTATTTTCAGACAGAGATCACTCAAGCAGGCATAGGACGAATTAGAACTTAAGGCACGCGTTTGTGAATCGGTACAAGTACAAGTTATTAATACAGTTATAGTTGATGTTGGTGGACAAAATACACGAAACGAAACCTCCGTAAACTGAAGGAATTGTACATTCTAAAAGTATCTGTTCGTGAGGCTCCACATCCAGCCGGGCAGGAGGCCCGTTCCCGGAGCCGGAGCCGTAGCCGGATTCGTATTCGTATTTGGGATTTGCGGTACTGCATGAGGGCAATATATGGAATGGTTCAATTGTTCGCACGCCCAAAATAAATTATATAAGACATATGTAATAAAGAAAAATGGAAAACATAATTGCATAAATAACAATTCAGCAGAGACAATCATTTGAAGCGGTTGCTGTGTAGCGGGGGCGGGGGCGTGCGCAAGTGTATTGTTGTTGTTGTTGTTGTGACGTAACTACGTGAATTTGCACTACGAATGCGATTGCGATACGATAACAAGCGTTAACGATAACTAATAATCAGTTCGATCAACTAGCATAATACCCATACTACAATGAAGCTTAACTACACACACACACATACTTAGGGGTGAAGCGCATTTGAATGCCGAGGCACAGAAGCAAAAGAAGCAATCAAAGAGAGTGTGTGACAGAAAGGCAGAGAGAGAGATAGAAAGAGAAAAAGTATGTAAAGAAGCAAGAACGTCACTCATTGCCGGCTGGCGGGGTGTGGTAGAGCTTTCGATTTGCTTCTTGCGATATGCGCGCGTTACTTTATTGTTGTTATTGTGTGTGTGCGGGCTTGTTGTTGCTGTTCTTTTTCTTTTCTTTTGTTTTGTTTTTGTGTGTTTTATTATGTTTTGATGTGTGTTGTTAATTGTTCTGTTTCGTTTTATCCGCGTCTCTTAAAGCCTGCAAGAAATACATACATACAAATACAAAAATACAAATGGATGTCATATACAGTTGAAGTTCAGCTCGCTTATGTAAATTTAACGGGTTATGGGCAACAAGCACGTGCATGCAGTGTTAAGAATTCAAATTGGCCGAACGTCAAGTCGTGCAATCTGGGTCATAACATAACGGGTGTGGACCACATACATACATACATAAGGTGGATATAGCTTGTGAGTTTATATTGTAAGAAGTGTTTGTAGGGGGTAGGGTGGGGGAGTCATGCAGGTCGTGGATTTAGTATTATATTGATAAAACATGCAATTAAAGGGATTTGTGTACATTATAAGTGATATAGTTTTCAAGGGGTAAGCGCAACCCGAAAAAGTCTTTAGCCATTTTGAATTTGGTGCCACAGGTGCCAAAGGGAAAACAATTTTTGAGTTCGAAAACGTTGTACGCATAAAGTGTTGGAAAATGCCGTTATAACTACAGGATATACATAAGTATTTTTAGTGTGGAGGAATCACATAATATTAACATTACCATAGAACTACATAAAATATATACTTAGTTGGGGGTGTACGTACTTAGGATTGCAAAAAAACTACACTTAAACCAACGGGTCGTGGATTTGTGTGGATTAACTACTAAATATTTACGGGCTGGTGCTTAAATCACTTGTGGTGTTTAACAAATAGTGTTGTAAAAGTGTTTTTCTTTGCATAGATGGTGTGAGTGAGTGTAAGCTTAGTGTAGTAGTGTTGTAAAGTGTTTGGTTAGGTTCTTAGTAACTGCTAAAGATAACACTATAGTTATATTAGTTAGTTAGTTATCTAGTTAGGTGGTACATGCCAAGTCTGGGGTGCATGGTAGAGCTTAAGTACTAAGTTGATAGTTAAGGTTTATTGCCTGGTACCGCCCCAAACGGAAGCGGGGGTGAAGTTAGTGGGACCGACTGACCAGTAGTTTGTTTGCTTTAACATTTGTTTTATTTTTTTACACTGTAAGCAAGATATTATTTTATTATTATATTATCAATAAGTATTTGGCCTAATTCAATTTTTAAACGTTTTTAAACTTTTGCGGGTATTTTTTTTATTACATGGTATGCTAAATTGAGTTGTTTAGCGAAATAAAAGTTAGGTTATGTTAGAAGACCAAGCCGTTAAAACGCTTGTTAAAAAGAAGATAAGATTAATGACGGAAATAAAAATTGAAAACTTAAATAAAAAATGAAAAAGTTGCTCAAATATATCCCAGATCCAAAATTATTAATTAGTGTTAAAAAAGATAAATTAAAGAATATTCCTTTTATCCAAATAAAACTTATAATTTTGTTGTTAGTTTAGGAAATAGTTTAGATTTGTTTGAAACTTTTTATGTTAGTATTGTAATTAAGGAACTTAGTAAGAAAATAAAGGAGACAAATTGAGTAAGATTAGTAGTAACAGCTTCAGGAACCAGTAGCCAGATATATAAGTAATGGTATTAGAATTGTACTAGTGTGGAGAGGAAAGTGTAACCTAAAGCTGGTTCAGTTTGAGAACACTGAAACAAACTAAAGTAAAACACCACAAAATAGAAATTAAAATGTATAAAAATATGTGTACAGAGTAAAAATAAAAATAATAAAATTACAGGAACTACGAGAAGAAATTGGACATACACAATTCGAGAATTAGTTTTCAATAAAAATTATAATGTATTTTTCTTTCTTTTTTTGTTTCAGGTAATCGTTATTTTTGTTCAATAAAAACAAACACATTTACTTCATTAATAAAATTGACTACAGTACGAGTACGAGTACGATACATACATATATAAACTTAATTAAACATACCATATTTATATAAAAATCATTTATGGATTTGTCTCTATAGAGACATTGCAAGTTTAAACAGGTTTTTAAACATTTCTTGGCTTGCTTGTAAGTAACAACTCATACATGTTTATGAGATCTTTTTGACTTTGTTTCGATCTATCTATCTATTGATTCGATCTATCTATTGATTCGATTTCGTTACAGTTACTGAATCGGTTATCCGGCTGAGAACCGATTCGATTCGATTCGAATCGATTTCATTCAATTGGATTCAAACAAAACTACCGCCGAGTCGATCCCACTCACCTGCGTCCAGGTCAATATCACCGTTACCATCATCGGCATGCAGCTGCGATCGCTGCTCGGACTCGAGCGGCTCCTCCTCAATAATATTACCTGTAGACGAGGGCGTATTCTTGCAGCCGAACCACCAGTGCGCCGTGGGTCGAGGGAATGGCGGCGTGGCCGTGTCCACCTGATATGGAAAACAAGAAAACTATAGTTTCGAGAGCTCAGATCCTTCGGATCCGGTTGGCAGTTGAACGTACCGCAAAGCGAGCATCGTGGAAGCGATAGTACTTGTCGCCCTTGAAGAAGTACGTATAGCCATTGGTGTATCTGAGCGCTGCGTCCAGATTGTTTGGCACGCCCTCCCAGTTGGAGATGGGCTTAGGGTAGCTGGCCTTGACGGGTGGCCGCTTCGCAGGATCGAAGCGCCAGAACTTGCTGCCCTTGAAGAAGTAGATCTTGCCATTGCCGCCCCAGACCATGGCCGCGTCCAGATGATCGGGTATGCCGGTGAATCCCTCGCTGATCTCCTTGGGATACGCTCCATCCATTTGGCTGCCCTGGTAGCGCCAATACTGAGTGCCCTTGAAGAAGTACGTCTTGCCATTCTTGTAGGTGAATGCCGCATCAATGTTGCCAGGCAATCCTGGCCAGCCCTTGGAGATTAGCTGCGGATAGCCCTCCTCCACAGAGTCCGTGGTCAGTTTGTAGAACTTGTCGCCCTTGAAGGCATAGGTTTCGCCATGCGCCGAGTTGAACAACGTGTCCACCCTGGAGTCCTTGCAAATGGAGTCATCCAGTGGCACCTTTGGTGGCGTATACGAAGGTCGCTGTGTGCTGGGCGGGTAGGCATTGGTGGGTGTGTACTGGTTGGTCTTGCGTCCATATAGCGATTGTATGGCTGCCTTGTCGTCCTCATCCAACTTGAAAACGGGCTCAAATCCGCGATAGAATGGCGCCATCAGTGCCGAGGTCTGATCCGAGTGCGATAATCCCAAAGAGTGACCAAATTCGTGCGCTGCCACCTGGAAGAGATTCGTGCCACGTGGCGAGCCAATGGTCCAAAGTTCGGCGTCATCAAAATGCGCATCGCCGCCAAAAACGGGGAAGAAAGCGTGCGCCAAGGTGCCGCCCTGTCCATCAAAGGCATCTCCATCGCCGTGCTCGCTCTCAACGAATCTAGGGAGGGAGGATGGAAAAAGGAAGATATTAGTTAGAGGGTAAGTAAAAAGAAAACATTTTTACTTATAATTCGCAAGCAGTTAAAGCTTAGCTATGACTATGTCTTTTTCTTATCCTAGAATATATTTATTTTCAATTATTATTAGTTAATAGTTTTAAACCATCACAACGTATCCCAGCCTGGGAATCGAACTTGTTGACTTACGTACTCTCCTTCAGTAAACATTGTTGATTTCAGAACTTACTTGATTTCAATATGCACGGGTCCTGAGGTCTTCCTGGTGAAGGTTAGATCGGTATCCTCGCTCCAGACGGCAAAGGCGCGGGCAATCTCCGCATCGACATCGTTGCGCTTCAACCGCTTGGGATACTTGGAGATCTTGTAGGTGAGGTTCTTCACACGCCAGCGACTGCCCTGCAGCGCATAACGCTTCGACCGACTGTCCCCGGTGCCCACACGATCCCGGACTCCGCAACGTGGCAGTGACATCAATTTCATAGTCTCCTCATCCAGTTCGCCGGTGATGTTGAGCCCCGCGAAGCTCTGGAACTCCTCAATGGCGCTGACCCAGGTGTGCTTGTCCTGGAGCCCACTATTGGCAGGATTGCGGGCCGAGGCGGGCAGGTAGCCAAACTGCGACAGGTAGATCTGCAAAAGGAAACCAGGTGAGTGAGAATGATTGACAGTCTCTGGGTTGCAGTAATAGCCAAGATCAGTGACAGGGACTATTGGCCACCAGCTGTTGGACTGACTCTGATTTATGGCGATCAGATAAAACCCGTTTGCTTGCCTTGTAATTGTCCTGCTAAACCCAATCACCCTTTCCCCTTTCCCCCTGGCGTCATGCGTCAGTGCATAAATAAATTTGCCGCATTTGCAAAAAAGAAGGTAACCAGAATGAAGAAAGAAAACAAAAACTATCTGACTTGCATAATTTATAACCGAATGCTTGGCAATGTTTTATAAAAAACCCTCCCGCACCCACCCAGCGAAAGACACGGCGTATACCTAATACTAAGACCGAGTCACAGTTACGTGACTTCAATTATGCGATTCCAGGTGTGAAAATTCAACCCAGCTGACTTTCAGTTCTATCGCGCCGAGTTCAATCAACTTAAGGAAGTGTTTTCTCTGTTTAAGCATTTTATGGCGCTTTTTCAGTTAATTGAACCCATGTAAGTCTAATTAAATTGTAGCTGCGAATCTTTATAGAACTTGTAATTGGCTAGCATTGAGATACCTGCACCTGCCCCTGCCCCCACTCTATCTCTCTCCCTATGTCTAGGAAGTGAACACAATGCGAGGTTAGGAACTCAACTTAACTGTTTAAGCAAAGCCCAAAAACAATTACAAACATTTTCTACTGTTTAATTGCAAATCTTTGCACTAATTGCAGCAATTATAGTATATATATTGTATATATATTTTATATATATTTATTTCTCTTGGAGTTGAAGCAATTTTGAAGCGATTTCTTGTTTATTATGGATATCATCAGCGTAATATCCATTTGGCATGTGAAACATGTGCGTCTCCGCCCGATGTGTCGCACATTTTAATGGGCACAAGAGAAACAGCATATCAAATACACGATTCTACTACGTATGTGTATACATTTATGTATTACTGTGCCATATAATTCTGCCAAAAACCAAAAAAAAAGAACAGAATTAAAAAGAATTACTCAGAAACGGAGCTTGCATAATACCAAAAAAAAAAAAAAAGTCCACTCGTTGCGGCTCAGCTGTTAAGTTTTATATAGTTTTATTTTGTATTTATTTTTATAGAATTTTTTATGATATCGTATTTTATTCAGCGAGGAAGTAAACATTTTGGTCGGCCGCATAAGTATGCGAGACGTTGCCTTTGTACTCATCCTAAGTACTTAATAATCTGGGTGGTGCTGCCTTTTGGCGTGTGGTAACCAGCTACTGGGATGGGGATACCTGCGGCTGGGACTGGAACTGAGGTTCGACGGGGGGCCTTAGACTCGCCCCAAAGGTAAATGAACCCGCGCGGCAGACGCTTTGTGACTGCGTTTTGCTTTTCCTGTAAACATGTCTCTGACAAGCGGTAATCAATCTGAACAACAACAAAACAAATCCCCAATGCAGAATCCGATTCAGAATCGGAGTATACAAAGAGCGATATGCAAATCATTTTGCAATTTGCGTTCCGCTTTGCTGTCAAAATTATTACACAATAAAATTCATCTGCGTCATTTTTACGCTCTCCTTCTCTCTCTCTCTCTCTCTCTCTCTGTCGCTCTCTCTCTCGGTGCCATTGTTTTGATAGCCTTGTCCAAGGTATAATGACTTTTTAATGCAGATTGAACAGGGAAAGAACTTTTCTATACTATATACTATACTCTATATCAGCCCGTTTGCTTCCTGATATCAACAATTCATCTTTATTCAGAATGAACCTTTGGGAAACCATTGAAACCATACATTCTGTTAGCGTCACGCTGTTAACGTCACATTAACATTAACAGTACAGTGTATTAAGCAAACTACAGAATTTCATTACTCTTCATGAAGTCAAATTTAAAATTTAAGCCGAAATGATGGGATTGGTTTGAAAATGGATTCGAGAACTTACTTTAAAGTCTTATCTGTACAACAATTGAAATGGTTTTGTTTAGTTTGATATTTAAAGTCAACTCTTATGTTTTCCTAACATATCTGAAGTCGCTTGAAGGCATTCGATGATCATGTCTTGGGCAGTTCCCTCAACACTGATTCATCTTTTAAGGCAAACTGAGGTGAGGATGACCTTGTTCTGAGTGTGGAAAGGCGGGTTATGGAATGATCGGCTAGTGAATTATGCAATTAACATAATTGCCGCATTTAAAATGCAACAAATTAAACGAAGAGCAACTGCAACTCGTGGGAAATATGAATGTGCATCAGAGAGAAGCCGCTGGCAGACACGCGCTTTGAAATTCCAATAAATTTTGCATTAATTTTGAACATGTTTTGGCCCTGATGTGCACGTCGAACAGGTTTCTGACACGGCTCAATAAATCTTCTAGGAATATTGTCACTAAATCGAAGGCAACTGCCGATGAGTTGGCCCAGTCACAGTCAGAGGCTCTAACTGGCTTTAATGTTTGCACTCTTTGTGATAAGATACGAGAACTGGCGACAAACAAAGAACGAACCTGTAGAACGCTTCAATGGGTGTTTTATGGGCTTATCATTGGACAGCAAATGATTCACTTGAGGCGCTGACGAACATTTCGAGTACCCGAACCAAATGTAATGCGTCACAAAATGTTCACCCGATGAGGATGCCAAAACGGAAGTGTCGGGCGGAAATGGTACTATGCACGTTTGTAGATAGCCCCATACTATTATTGGGACTATAAACTGAGGTACGAACACCTTATCACTAGCCTCTGTCATACATACTTGTATAAAGCTAAAAGTTAATGTTATAATTGATGTATAATGCGATTGATATCAATCAAAATCTAATGTTGCATGTAGAACTGCAATCGTTATCGATTAATCAATTGCTTAGTGTTGCATTCGGGGCCAGTTGGAAATCATTTGTCATTACACAGCAGACAGCACACAAATTATACAAATTATAATGCAAATAGTTGGTTCACGTATCAGCGGCTGTTGAAATTGCACTTTAATTTACGTCTAGTGCAATTCAACAGACATTGACACGAATTGCCACAAAATATATAATAACAAACAAATGTGCCACCAACTTTCAATGTTAGAGTTTTCCACAATATGCAAATGAAAATGTCAACAGACGGAGGAGCTTAGACTGAGACTAGAACTGTACAGTTCTGAGCTTTTCGCATTTGTCTATGACTGACCTCTTTGCCTACTTTAGTCCTTTAGTGCTGCTCCTCGCCACGCCCCCCGCACTGCAGTTGAACTTGTGCCGGGCGGTGGCAGGTGGCAGATGGCAGGTGGCAAGTAGCAAGTGCCAGGTGGCAGTTGCAGGAAATGCCTAAAGGGCTTTGCGTTTCAAAGCCAGCTCAGAATGTTAAACAAACTACAAAGTGAGCGCAATCTTATGTTACTTACTGTACAAGTATGTCGCTGTGTGTGTGTGTGTGTGTGGGGTGTGTTAGAATGTATGCTATGCTATGTACTTGTACTAGTACTCAGGGCATGTCCAGTGCTCGCCTTTAAAGTTGTTCAACAATTCCTTGAATAGTTTTGATTGGGGCTTTAAGGAGGATCTTCGCCAGAACCACTTGGGAACTAGAAGCGTATCTTGCATGTTTCGTTAAGCTGGGCAATAAATTTCACATTTGAAGCAACATTTACAAGTTGTACTTGAATTCGTTGACCCCAGTCAAAAATTGTAGAAATTCCTTTGGCTCGCGCTGTTGGCGTGTTTGACCCTGCTCGGGCGCCAGTTAAGGGCGGTGCTGGGTTCGTATATTTCCGGCCAAACAAGACCAGGACATGCATAAATTATAAACAAGCGCCGTTCGTTTCTCTTTTTCTCCATTCCAACATTTTACTTGACCGGAAATTGATGAGAAAATTGTGTTTGCCAGCGAGCGGGCGAGAGGGGGGCGTTGGGTTGTCCGGCTGCTTGTTAAGGGTGTATAAAATATAAACAACGTCTCTAGGTCTAGGTACGTTTGGGGTGCGTTGCTGACGTTTTAAATTTCCCCGTCTATTTGGGTCAAGCAGCGCGTTGGGTCAATGACTTTAGATTGGAACTTTTCAAGCCTAGACCTAATTCAATGGGTGTGTTGAGGAAGTAACTGCAACTGGCTAACAGATCTGCAAACATGGTCAACTCGTTTGGTTCGTTTCTCCCAATGATTACATCATGAAAGTAAATCGAAGCCTAAGCTTAAGCGTTTGTGTAACGAGTCTGCTGGAAAAACTGGGCCAAAACAGCCTCAGAAAGGTGGCGCAACTTACGCAACTTCGTAATCAGGCCAATTTGTGTGGGTGGGGGGGCGTTGGTCTATAAAAAGTGGCTCAAAAGCGAGCAAAATGGAAATATATTCATGCCAAAAGGTGGCTAATAACTTTGTCAGCTGCGAACTCCCATTAAATGTTTGACATTTGGCCCAAGCTGAAGGTGTCTTGGCTGGCTTTTTGCCCGTTGTTAATTCACCTGGCGATAAATAAGCGCCAGATGCTAAGATAACCAAAGTGTTTTATGCAAAATTTCAAGTACTCGTAATACAACCGGGTAGACAAAAAAAGGACTCGCATTTCACTGTTTTTCTTGCTCAGCCAGTTATTATACCCTGTAGTCATAGAACGGGTATTAACAGGCTGGGCTTGTTTATGTAACAGGCGGAAGTAGACGTCCAATACCCAAAAAGTGAAGAATCTCGAGCAGTATCAGCAGTGCAGCTCAGCAGAGTCAGTCCTTATGAACTCAGCGACTATCATTCTTAGAGTTACTAAATTTGGTATGTGCGTAGCTTAATCAATATTATTTCAAATTATGCAGGGTATCTGCCAGTCGAGCACGCTTATTTCGAGTAATTTTGCTAGTTTTTACATGGCGCTGTGACCTTAGATGCGGCTTTAATAGGATGTTCCGCACAAATATCATTTGTTTGCGCTATTTGTTAACATTTGCTTAGCACTTTTTGCATACGATGCCTGCCTTTTGAAAATGGCAAGGTTATCCTGTTAGCTGTTAGCTGCTTAACTGTTTAACTGTTTACCTGTTAAGCTGGCATCCTTTTGTTAACACCTCCTGAAGGTCGCACACGCGCAACGTGACTTTCAGTTTACAGCTACTCGGCAGCCCAAATCAATCAAACTTTTTGCCTTTTTTCAAACACTTGCCACATTCCCCAGTCATTATGTATTTTGTTAGTTAAGTTATTGATTAGCTGGACGGTGGACGGTGGACGGCAGAACTTTGGGTCTGTTTCTGTTTCTTGACGCTGCGTGACGCACGCGAAATGTTGCGGAAGAAATTTCTTGTTTAACTTTTAGCCATTTGGTTTGGCTTCTTTCTTTGTGAGCCTGCAGCCTTAACAATTATAATTAGCCAAATACGTCATTATTGGCAGTGCGAGTAAGTTTCAGCTTTTTCAGTTTTTTGGGGCAGTTAGTTTTAGTTTTGACTGCCACACGTTGGGCGCCTGGCTTTCAATTAGCCGCAGCTCAGTCAGACAGAGAATGATGATGATGACGCTGCTCTGTGTGGACTGAGCTCATTCCAATGAACCACAATTAACCTTTGACTGCTTTTATGCCGCATTTAACCCTCCCCAATATATGCAGCGTATGACGCGAGGTTTTCTGTGTGGCGACTATCGGTTAATATATATTGAAGGTGGGTTACAAGCGAGCTACGCTCTTAATCACAGTATTGCACTTACATTGAGTCATATTTATGGTTGGGAAATGTGCACTTTTACAGTTGTGCTTTGTTTGAGCAAACGAAGTCAATTCCTGTTTAATCGGATGTGATTTTATCGATGAAAGTGTAATGCAACATGTCGACTTGTCAGCTGACAACAAAAGACGGACAAGTATATCCAAACGACTCACGTGTAATGTTGATTAATAACATTATACTTTAGTAAAGGAGAATACAATGAGATCGTGTCTGAAACCAACACAAATCACAAAAAAACGTAACTTAAATGCAGTCAGAGTTAAGAATAGATAATACAAACAATACCAATTCAACTAAACAGTCAATTAAAGCCAGTTTAGCCAGTTGAATGCACACGACTCGACCAGTGTGGTCCCAGACAGACTTTGACCAGGCCCAGACCAGGCCTCGTGTCTTTGATCAATTGCAAAGTCTAGAAAATGCATTGGGTGGGAGTTAGGAGCTACATAGATTGGAGAGAGGAGCGAAGTGTAGAACAAAAGAGGCATTCAGTGTGTGTTGTGAGTGTTGTGTGTGTGTGTCTGACATTGAAACGAGACAAACATGGGCCGTACATTGTTGACGTATGTGTTCTATGATCATCATTAGCATTATCATAATGATCGTTGATCGACGTCGTTTTGGGCGACTGGCCAGCCAAATGGCCATGCAGGTTCCGCGCCAAGTTGTTGGCAACGCGCTCAAAATAACAATTAGTTAAATCAATCGAACAAAGACGACAAATCTCGCAGAACTTTTTATTTGTATTTCAATTTCAATTTGTTCTAAGCACGCATGAGTAGCGCGTGCTCCAGCGATCGTAGTGATCGATAACTGCTATCGATACTTATTAAGCACTAGTTACATTTCTATCGCCGTAGTTGGTCAGACAGGAACTGTACTTGTCCCGACACGTTCCCATTCTCACTCGTCCCCACACAGCCTCATTGTGAGGTGTGGCTGGGTGTAGTTTTGTGATACAGTGATTCCACCTGCTACTGCTGCTTTATTAATTTATGCAGATTGCAATCGTGCAACAAGAGAAAACACTTTGTGCCGCAAAACGTGACAACCTTGTCAGCCTTGTCAGCAGGAGAGTCATGAGCAAGATAAACGATACAACAGTCCTCCAGTCACGTGCCAATTGCCAATTGCGATTCACACAATTTGTAGGATTTGCGGCATTTGCAGTTGTTGCAATTGCAGCAAGCTGCACTAAGCGATAATCATGACAGCAATTTGGCATTAGGCTGATAATCAGCTCGGTTTAGTTTAAAGCTGCCGCATATTAATGACAGCTCGATTTGTTGTCGTATATTGAAGTATTCATTAACACTCATCAATTCACACTGCGCAAACGGAAGCTACAACTGACTAAGCCAGCTTAAGCTGAACATGGAGGTGTTGTGACAGCGATAAACATTAAGTTAAAGCCACATAAGTAGCTTGTGAGCTGGGCTAAGCTTCTTTCAAAGTTAGCTTGGGTAAAACCAAAGCGATTGCTGATACTTCCAGCTTCTATTCTCCATGGTTACTTTAGGTGTTCTGTAACTGACAATTAAGGGATATGAGTATGGGGAAATCTATCAGAAAGTGGAGTAAACTGACAAGTTACCGTTGTTATATATTGCACAAACAGAAATGAATATTAAATAACAACTGAATTGAGAGTTCTTCAGAAATGAATATTAAATAGATCTGAATTGGAAGTGTCTGAGTTCAGCCAAAGTCTCTCCCCTTTCGTTTCCTCTGAGGCAGCTCAGTTCTGTATCTATGCCTATATCATATCAGTCTGACAATTAATCTTGTGCATTATTTGAAATAATAGCTAATTAGACCGGGGGAACATGCAATGCAGGCGATTGTCATGCGACTGTTTCAATTGCAATGTCATGACCAGTGTTCCCAACACTCTACCAAAATCGATGCATCTCTGCCAGGGTGCAATTAGCTCGATCACATGGACGCGACATCAAAAGCCTCCCTCGTCTAATTTTTATGCAACGCGTTTAGTTAAAAGGCCCCCAAAAGGCTAAGGTCGCAAAATTGTGCGATATGCGATATGCGATATGCGATGAATGCATTGCGTGCAGATGTGACTGGAATTGTGGCTGACATGCACAGACAAGTTGCATGTGCAGCCAACACCTATACACACATACACACACATATATATGCTATATAATACACTTGTTCATAGTTGAATAAGTTGTACAAAAAAGCATTGACAATGGCAATCGAAAGTCAACGTCAATGCTCAGCGATTGTCTTCGATTTGTCATGCAAATCGGAAGTTCATTTCTATCAGATAGTGTGCTGCATATAGCAACTATAATACTATGCCTAATCTAAGTTTTCTTAGCTCTGTCGAGGCTGATTCATCGTTAGAGTCTGCGATAGTCGTGTTCTGTTCTGTGCGGTTAATTGCGCTGCCCCGAGGAACGCTTTGCTCGGCGATTACATTTAATAGCTTTATAAGCAGCGAATAGTTCTCTATTTTCTTTATAATTGAGTAAATTATACAGTTGCAACTATTTAATAAACATTACATGGAAAATTTCATTTAATTTTTTACAATAATTGAACTCAATTTCATATTACTAACTGTCGTTTTGCCGGTTTTCTTTCCCTAACAATGCCCAATTAATCTCTCCGAAATTTCCATTAAAAAATCCATAAAAATTGCAAATTTTTACTAGCTGTGTACTTCTATAGAGTGCCACTTTATTCATTTTTCCACCATGGTCAACTCATTTGCGGTTAAGCAACTAAATTAGTTGTTCAGCATATTTTCAGAGCCCACATGACCTTTTAGGTTAGTTTAATTGCGTTTATGTCAATTCTATAAGCTGCTTTAGTCCTCCTTGGTCCCTTTAATGGCTGCCTAAGTTCCTTATAAGTTACTTGTCAGTTTTAGAGTGTTTCCACTTTTGTAGAAAACGCTTTTCCCCTCCTTTGTCACTTTAGTAAGTATCCTCCTTATAGTGTCTCAAAACTCACTGTTCTCCTAAAATGATATATATCGTATTTACTTGAGAATATTTTCCTTCTGTCCTCCTTGGTTCCTTAAGTAATCTACCTTAGATTATCATAGTCTTTCAGCTGTTCTCCTAAGCATACGCGTATTTAAAGCACTTTTACTTCAGTTTTGTAGTATTTTTTACTCTATGATAATATTCCTCCTATTTTCCATGTATACTTCCTCCTAAGGCCCTCCCTTAGTTCTCTGTAGTCTTTAAGTACACACAGCCTCCCTAAAGTTGCGTAGATTACATTTACTTCTATATTACTTCATTTTCTTTCCACCCAGTTGCTCCTTTACGTGTCCTTCATGGTCACTTACCTCCGCCTGTGTCGTTGTGGAAACGGGCGCACTCTGGGCTGCCACCAGGATGCACAGCAAGGTGCCTAGGACTATGAACACGGATGCGTAGCTTTGGCAGGTATTGCACATATTGAAGCAGTTGTTGTAGTTGTTGTAGTTGTTGCAATTGCAAAAAATTTGTTGTGTTGTGTTATGTATTTGATGTTGTGTTGTCTCTGGGGCGCACTTTGAACTTCAAGTCGTGACTAAAGTTGTAATAACAACTGCGCACTGCAAATAGAAATAGAAATAGAATGGCAAAAAGGTCAATTAATATTTCATACAGGTAGGCAGGTAGACAGTTTGTCAGTCGTGCTAAAATACAGAAGAAGCCATCAACAACCAGACCAGACCAGACCAGACCAGGCCAAGAACAAGAACAAGAACAAGTGCTAAAGGGCGAACGGAAGCGAGTGGGCCCATTTGGTATCCCCAAATGCCAACAGGTTGACTGTGGGCCGTGGCCAGGTAACTGGGTCTAAATAGCGCACACATTTTGGCTTAAAGCAGCCAACGGAAGTGGCGGCGGCAGCTCGCGTACTACGCCTAGTTATAGCCCGGGTTATAGCCCAAGTTGCGGCCAAAGTTGTGGCCAAGTTGTGGCTCATAGTAAAAGTTGTTGGCAACTGCTTGCTTATGACGTGTCAGCTCTTTTCCTTCTTACGGTTATTTTCTACTTTTATTGTTGTCGTTGTTGATTGCAGCCGCAGTCAGGTGCTCGTGCCACATGTGTCTACACTTGAACTTAAATTTAGACTAATTGCAGTTTAATTTTAGACTCGTAAGTGTGCTAAGCGACTCTGATTTACATCTGCTTATATGATGGACCAGAAATAGCCAAGTTTATGATATTTTCTTTCGCTTACAACTATTTTATGGCAAACCTGAGACAGGACTAACTGAGCACGTGGCTTATGGCTCTATAAAGATGTGTTACACTATTTGTTAGCTGATTTAGTATCTTAAAAGCGCACAGCATCACTAAAATGCAGTGGTGTGAAAGCTACACAGCGAGAAATACTACAAGCTAAACTAGAAATAGTCTTAGTGGGTCAAGTGCAAAGCGTCAGGCTTGTAATCTCTTAGAATTATGCAGATAAACATAAATTAAGCTTATTTTTAGCAGCACTAATAGTTTTTTTTATTTATTTAACTTATTTTTAACTTGTTTTTGCGCTTTTCTATCTACATTTTACCTAATACCTGCACCATTCTTTGTTTCTTTTTGTAGTTTATTTACTTAATGATTTTTTAAATTTTATTTGCGCTTTTCTATTTATATTTTAACTAATTTCTTCATCTTTCTTAGGTTGACTAACTGATATTATTTATCTAGTTTTACTTATATTTTACATCATTTTATCAACTTTGTTTTTTTATAGCTTGATTTAGCAAGATATTATTTATTTTTATTTACTTGTATTTTACTTAATTTCTTCATCTTTCTTTCTTTTTTTTGGCTTGATTTGACAAGACTGATATTATTTATTTATTTAACTCTCTTTAAACATTTATTTGCGCTTGTCTATTTGTACTTTATTCGTATCTTTCTTTGATTCAAACAGATATTAGTATTTATTTATATCTTACTTAATTTCTTCAACTGGCTTCTCTTTGTTTCTTTTCTTGTCTTATCTACTCAGACGTCATAAATTTCGCGCAGTGCATTTGGTGTGACATCAGCAGCGCAACGTGTGAGATAAGGTGATATCAAGTATACGACAAGTGTCGCGCACTCTTCAACGCCAAGAGCCAAAAGCAAGTGACAGAACTGAAGAAACAGCCACAACAAGGGCGACAAATATTACTTATTTCTCTCCTATTTTCCGCTGGGTGTGTCGCCCACTTGGAACAAATATTTGCCAATGATACGTAAGTCTGCATTTTGTTGTAGTTGCTTTTTCTCAGTGTTGTTGCTCTTATTGACTAATCGCTGGGGATTTCTGTGTGGACACGGGAGTTTAACTTTAACGAGCTCTTCATAACCACAAAATATACTAACTACAATACAATTATTGTAGGTTCTTTGATATAGCACAATTACTGCATACATATATATGGGGCGAAGTTTGTGTTTATTTTGTTTTTTTTTTTTTGTTAGTTTTTGCTTGTTTTCGTTGGAATATTTAGATACGACAATGTTAAACAGTTAAATTTTGGGGCAATTAGCCGATGGGTTGAAGGTCGTCGCTTTGGGGGGTTTAAGGTTAACGGTACGCTTGGTTACTCTTCGGCTGCCCCCGCTACCCGCTGCCCGCTGCCCCCCCAGTCGCTATAACAATGGATTTTCCTCTCTCTGCATTGTTGTTTAATCAATACGCGCAATTTGCGGCACTTTTGCGGGGAGTTTGGTTTTTTATCAACGAATCAATACAAATTGCATTAAGTTTGAAGTGAGTTTTTTTTTAGCCGCTTTAGTTTCTTGTTATTTTTATCAGCGCATATTACGTATACGCAAAGTGGGTCACTGAGAAATGAAGAGAGTCTGGTTTTCATTTGGTATTTGTTAATGTTTTGCCACTTTTCCAGTATTTTAGTATTTCCAGCTAAATGTGATTCACATACATAAATTTATATTTATATGCAAATCATTCAGAATCTCTTATTTGTCTTGCTTTTTTTTGTTCGTTTTTGGCATACAGCGCATTTTAATTAGCAGCTGAAATATTTGCTAACCAGTTTAGCAGCAGTTTGTGATTCTTGAATATACACAGCGAGAAAAGCAGGCGCTAGAAAGGGTAATAACTATGTGATATGTTCAAAGTAGAGAAATAACTATAAAAAGCAACAAAGAACGAGCTACTTAGGAAAGTTTAGGGAACAGTTAAGATGTAAAGATCTAGATAAATCTATAAACAATATCAAACATAAAAAAAAACTTTATTTATTATTATTAAAATTTTTTTAAAGCAGTAATGATGTTAACAAACAAAATTTAAAAAAAATAATAACTAAATATTTATTCTTTTTTTAATTTTGTTTTTTTATTATCATTACCGCTAGATCTTTAGAACTTAACTCAACTTATACCAAAAACTCGAAAATGTAAATCAAGTAGAGTAGCTTTATTTTAAACGTTTTTTTTTGCAGTCTAGTTAAGAAAATGAACAGTTTTTGATATTATTATTTGCTTGCTATGTATAAATTGTAGAAATAACTGAGAAACTGTTTTATGCACAAGAATGTTATGAATATTGTTTTATACACAAGAAGTCTAGTTAACAAAATTTATCTCTGTCAAAACATACAGCCAGTGGAAGTGCTTTCGCTCAGTGTAGGCGTGACGTATGTGCATATTTCCAGTTTCTTGGACAGTTTGTTGTTTTAGAGAGATGCGGCATTGCTCAATATAGCTATTATTTTCAATTAGTTGCTGTTGTTGTTGTTGTTGTTGCTGTTGCTGTGTTGTCTTATCAGCAATGTATTTCGCCTTTCCAAATACTTAACGCCGTGATAAGATATGCAGGCGTCGGTTTATGCTTCAGGGCTGCGTATTACCAAATATTCAATAGCCTGTGGTCTTGTGAGTCAGTTAATACCATCGTTGGTTTAGAACTTGACCTTAGAGATAGTAGGCGCCACAAGCAGGTCTCTCTGCCCAAAAAGCGATTGAATGCGAGAGAGTGGAGAGTGGAGAGTGGAGAGTAAATAATGAGTGAGTGGATGAATAATGAGTAAATATTGAGTGTGTATTCAAGTTCATTGCAGATAACGGAGATTTATCATAGGGACGATGTTGCAGTGCTTACATGTACGTGAATTGTGAACTGTCACTGTGACTGCGACTGCGACTGTGACTCGGAGACGTGGATCAATGAACTGCAGCAGCTACTGTAATTGTTGTTGTTCCTTTCTTTGTTCCTTCTCTGATTTCAGATTGTCGTCGCATGCAACACTTTAACAAATTAATCAATTAGCTCGTTGCATGAATTAAACGCGACTGCGACTGCGACTGCGACTGCGACAGCGACTGGAAGTGCGCGTGGGCGTTTTTCGTTGAGTTGTTTATTTATTATTTTTGATATTTCTATATTTACGGTTTACAGTTGACAGCCGATGAAATCCTTTTGTTTGGTCTTTGCTTTATTTAACTTAATTAATTGTTGCCACTGCACAACTGTACTACACGCATTGACAATTTCCGCAATGCAACTGTAACGGGCTAAAACGGCACTTGCTGTTCACTTTGCAAACTCAATATTGTGTCATTAATTGCTTGCAACTGTTAACTGTTAGTATTAAATTCATAAACTTAAATATCTTTATTCGTATTCGTTAGTCGCCGCTAAACACAACCGCACAGAGCAGCGCGCAAATATCAACTGATCCACAGCACAGCAAACTTAAAGCACGCTCGTTGATCGCGCGGCGAAAGCTTTTGCAGTTGCGCACAAAATAAGCTTTCGCACGCACAAGCAACAGTTAGCAGCGACGCTGGCGTTAACAGCGCGCTTAACAGCGGGGATTCCAAACCTGTTGCTGTCGCGTCGCTGCTGAGACCGCTTAAAGCTGCGCTCTGTGCGTTCATTGCGTATGAGTAATGCGAGTTTCTTGGAAGCCGCCACATGTGTCATACTTAGGCCACTCCAACAACAGCACAGCCAGCAGCAGCAGCGACGGCAGCGGCGCTTTGTTTGTTGCCCCAGCTCATTTGCATTTATACAGTTTACTGTTTACAGTTTACGGCTTACGCCTTACAGATGCCACTTAACAGTTTACTGTCGGCTGCTGTTTCTTGCAAATTTCGTGCAATTTCCGTTGAATACTTGCGCCCTTTTGTGTGTGTGTGTGTGTGTGTGTTTGTGTGGGCGTGCCCAATGGGAAATCACTCGATCTTAAATTTATGAATGAATTTCTGCTTGAATTTCGGCTGAGTCTTTGCTTTCGATTTGTGGTTTCATATTTGTCAATGAATATTAGTCATGAGTAATACCTGCATGTGTGTGTCAGTGTGTGTGTGTGTGTGTGTGTGTGTGTACACAACTTATAAGGCGCCCTGAGACAATTAACACTTTGACTGGCACACGCCTTGTTGTTTTTTGTGCGATTCAGAGACTCAGCTCAGTTAAGAGCTTAGAAATATCACAGATAGAAGCTGCGAAATAAATAGTTAACTAATGAATTGGGAGGCTAAGATAGCTCTATAATGTTTTATAACTATTGAAACACTTGCAATATCATTTTATATTAATAAGAGAGTGCTTTTGAACGACCTTATTTCTCGGGTTCATATGTGTTAATAAAAACTATAACTCCCAAAGTAGAGTTCCTAAATTTAGGACACACATGTGCAAGTTCTTTATCTTTAAAGATACAAAATTTCGTAAAGATCAGACAATAAATAAAGAAGTTAAGTAAATAAATGTCTTAAAAGCTATAATTCCTATAGTAGAGTTCTTAAATTTAGTACACACATGTGTTAACTCTCTATCTTTAAAAATACAAAATTTTATACAAATGGTAGAATAAATGAAGAAGTTAAGTAAATAAATGTTTTAAAAACTATAATTCCTACAGTAGAGTTCTTAAATTTAGGACACACATGTGTTAACTCTCTATCTATAAATATACAAAATTTCATATAGATCTGACAATAAGTGAAGAAGCTAAGGAAATAAATAGTTCTTATACATATTGTCAAATCTTTAGTTTACTTACGAAAACTTTCGCATATTGTTGATTATTGGTTTGTCTTCCAAAACTATATTCGACCTAATTCTAGAGTATTTCATGGGTCGACTCTCGAGCATTTGCGTTTCTTTTATTTGTCAGACACCAAAGTTCATAAGAAAGTATAGTATATAATTTTACTCATTGAGAACTTGCCTGATTTGCTTAGCGTTCTTAGTAAATAGAGATACGTGTGTATTTGGCTTTTACCCCTTTGCCCATTAGCGTCAATTGTGCAAAATATTAATGTCTGGCTTTATTGCTCTGCTGAATCAAATTCTGAGTCAGCAGCTGCCCTGCCTAGCGTGCCACCCCCTACTCCACCCCTAACACAGATGCTGGGCACGTGAAGCAAATTGCCCAATTGTAAATAAACACTAACAAATGCCAACTACAGTAGGCGCAAATTATATATGCACATGTAAACATATACTTTACGAACTGTTTGTGGAAATTTACAGCGGGTAAGTTGGGGGACGCCTTCTGGCTAGAGATGACTAAATGAGATGCCACATGTGTGAAAATAATTTATACAAACTTTATGTCAATCTAAAGATTGTATTCCGCATTCGGAAAACAGAAAACAGAAACGGAAACTTGAACAAAAGCGTCAGAAATGCTGCAGATGCGATTCCTTGACAGTTTGAAGAACTGGAACTGCAGTGCTGAAGAATTGGAGAACTGGAGAACTGAAGAGCTGGGGACGTGAAGAACTGGTACTCGACCGCCCGCCTCTTTATGGCAATGACAACTTGCCGCCCGCCCTTTAGCAGCCTGCCCCATCTTATCCAGCCTTCAGCCTCCCCGACAAGAACAATGAAATATTTATGAGATTCTTTCGGACTCTTGTTTTTTAATGGCAACTATTTATCGTACTCGTATTTATAGATTTATGGTTAATAGTTTAGCGGCTGGTTCAATGACAACTGGGAGCTGGGTGAAATGAACTTTTAGATTCTTAACTGAACTTTGGCAAGCCAACAAAGCCAACACAATAAACCGGCAACAAATGGCAGAATAATAACCATATTTCGATTATAATCGCACAATGGTAATTGCTGCCGTACTCGCATTCGTATTTAAAACTGATTCTAAACTTAATCACGTCACGGTCAGTTCGGCTATTCACATAGTATACTCGTAATTCAAATTGTGTTATTGGCATTTGAATTTGAATTTGAATTTGATTTTTACACAATATGCCTACGTGCTGCATTTGTTAATGAAGAACAATTGGAGCCCAATGGAACTGCCTTTGAAATGCAGTCAGAACTGCAATCCATTTGGGGATGCACAGCTCTGATTTGTACAACAATTATGTTTATCAGGAAGTTACTTTGAAAATGGCAGAAGTCTGTTAATTTGTAATAAATGTATGCATACATGTTATTTGTTATCCGATTTGGTAGCAAATTGCATCTAAAACAAGTTACAGTGTTCAGATGCCTCTGTACCAAGTTTCATAAGCAAAGCTTTGATATAAATGGGCATAATATCAAATCTCCCTATCTATGTTTCCCATTTGTTACAGCTTGTTATTGAATTCTAAACTATGTTTAATGCTGTGTACTGAAAAGTTTTAAAGCTGTACCAAATTTGATTAGAAATGCATAATATTCTTGACTTCTTTCAAATTGGGAATACCAAAGTAGCATAGATTGCTGATAAGTTAAAGTTATATTTGCCTGACATTTAATCAACAAAAGTATTTTCAAGTTAGGAATCTTTTTATCCATGTTTCTTATAGTGATCTCATTTGGCGTAGTATCGAATCTACCAAAGTTCAGTAGATAGGGGATTGGGGTATATCCACAATTGATTAAGTAAGTAATTAATTCAATTGGGTCTCGGCCATAACAACCATCTGCATCTTCACCGAATTCAATAAGCATAGTTTCAAAACTCAGTCATAGCCCAGCTAGGTACATATATATATCTTAGTCATCTTGGAGGTTTGGGAATGTCTTCCTCAATGCGTGAAATGAGTCATCAGGCTGGAGAGGAGAGCAACTTACCGCGGAATGCTGAATGTTGAATGTTGCCTTTTGGCAATGTGGCACTGACAAACTGTGATAACTGTGGTATGTTGTAGACCTGATTGCGATCGTCGCAAATATTGCACACACTTTGCCTGCGGAGATCTTATCAGCTGGCAAGATTAGATGAGCGCGAGGCAGCTCGATGATAACTAAATAATCAGAAATGGGCTCCGATCGGAGTGCTCTCTAATTGGCTAAGACTACTGGCAGTTGGGCATATCACTTGGCCAGGTAACTAGCTAGCCGCTAACTTGGCCAACAGCACTACGCCAGCTGGCTGAGCAATAAATCCAAACAAACTGAGCGACGTCTTTGGATTACGCGAACCGTTTCATAGCACGTTCCGTGTGCGACTCCCGTTTGTTGTTTGCCACTGCCACGGCGAGGCCTCTGCGCTGCGGCCCTCTCTCTCTCACTCTCTCTCACTGTGGCTCTCTCTCGCTTTCTGGCGGCCCCACTGTGTGGTGCTGTTGCTTTCGTGGTGGCCTGGCCAGGCTAAATTACTCGCATATTCGCTGTTAACTTGTCTTTATGGCGTTTCTTTGGCGCGACAACACCGGCGACGCTTGTCTGTGTGTGTGCGGGTGTGTGTGTGTGTGCGGGTGTGTGTCTGTGTCTGTGTGATTTGAATTCTAATAGTACGAGTATTACCTATTACCTGTACATGTGTGTTTTGACTTTCTGCTCGCATTTGGTAACGTTATGTTTCTATCTCTTCAAAGAGTCTTTCAACTTTTTGTATCTGTTTTGCAACGCTAACTATATAGAAAGAGCTGCCAAGCCAACGATGACATTGGCGATTGGTTTCTGCTCCTATCGTTAGATCCATTAAAAAATATCATTGGATAAGGATTTTAGCCGGCTCGAGTTAGAATCCTCATCTATAAGTTAGAAAGTTTACCAAAAACCAAATGTTTGACAGTTCAATTCAAATGCATAATAGCTAAATATATATAATTAATTTTAAAAAAACTATGATTTTATCCCTAATATATAACTTTCTTAAGTTGCCACATGGTAGCAGACCGCTGGTTAACTATATTTGTTAAATATAATATTCAAATTTCCACCGACAAAAAATAGGAAGATTTTATCCCTAATTAAGGGTTCCTTCTACTTAGGATATTTATTTATTTCAACTTGCTTATTGTTTTATGTTTATTAAATTTGCTCATATTCTGCCTTGTACAATCTATTCCTAACATCACTTTCAAAAGAAGAATACTTAGATCACAATAATAAAAGGAGTAATTCTAAGTTAAACGAATAGTATAATAAGTAATAAAGAATCTATGGTGTTTTAAAATCTTTAGAAGCATTATATTAATTCGAAACATTAAAGCCAATAGTTCGAAGTATTCCTAAAAAGACTTTTATAAAAGATTCTTACCTAAGTTATAATAATAATAATAATATTAACAGATGGTATCATTTTTAAGGCCCTATATTACTTCCTAGATGCGAAAATGAAGTCTTGAAAAGACTTAAAGCAAGGTTTTCTAGTAGTATTATAGTTCAATGTCGATTCAAATAGAACAGTTTTGAAAAGTTCGGCTGTTTAATTAAGACAGTCACGTATTGATAACTTAACTGTCGATCTTAGGCTTATTTATTTAGGGATTGGGAGCTAATAAGTACTGTAAGTGTATACAAAGGTCGTCAGGAGACATTTTCATTGAGTCCTGTTCTATTTATTATTATAGTTCAGGCTACATTTTGGTACGGGCGTGAGCTCAGCGTCGTCGCTTGTCGAGTCACGCGACTAACGACTAATAAACATAAACTACACACCCAAACACGCACACACACACACACACACACACAGAAACATACATATAGACTGCAAGTGGTTGCATTTCATAGGAGCAGCTAGAAAATAATTTCCTGCCACTTTGTGTGGTCAAATTGGCCGCAGGCAGGGAGAAAATTGTTGGGATTGCCTCCTGGACTCGAGCAACAGGCCATAACAAAGAGTGTGAAAGCTCTCTATGGATAATACGAGTACTTACCTCAAGTAGGCAACCGGAAAGTGCTCCTCCTCTGCTGAGCGTCTGTTAACTGTCTGTTAAGCGGCTGTTAAGCGTCTGTTAGCGCTTGCCAATGATTTGATGATTCACCCAACACCTGAGGCCGCCGCTCTCTAATAAACAACAAAAGCTTTAACTTCTTTTTGTTTTTTCTTCTTTTTAACTGCCGGAAACAGCTAAGTCCACAATTATTTCACTTTCGACACAAACTTTAATATAATTTTAGTAGATTTATATATATTTGCAACGTCTGAGAGCCTTTTTCAATTAGCGCGCGCACTGGAACTGAAAATTGTGTGGGGATTTCAGTTTCGGTTTCAGTTTCAGTTTCACGAGCTTGCAACTAGACTGAAGCTGACGCCGCCGCGCTTAGATACTTTTATATGGGCCGGATCGAGGGGTGCGTCAATCGGATCGGATCGGATCGTCGCTTCGTCAGCTGCTCGGCCAGTCGACGTCCTTCCCTGTCAGACGGATGCCTCAATGCGCTGTAGGCCTCTTCCTCATTTGTTTTGGGAAGTATGCAAAGCAACAACAACAACAATAACAACAAACAATGACAACAATCGAGATTAGCCTTAGACCTCTCAGTTTGACTGCCATACAACACTGTGCTCCAGTTGCAACTGACTCATCCGTCCGGCTCATCCGTGGATCATCCGTCTGCCTGTGACGCACTCCCCCGATAAGAAGAACTCTGGATCCCTGTGGACAGTTGTTCCTGATAAGGCCCTAATGAAATTGTATTCGAATCTGTCGCTCTCTCTCGGCCCGAGTATCTTTGAAGTTCAAGAGCTGAATCATTTGATATGCATGTCGTTCCAAGCCGATTGGATGGATCGGCTTGTGCTTCTGCTTCTGTTTCTGTATTTGTTGTTGTTTCTGTTTCTGTTGTTGACGCTGCTAAATTTCATTTTATATTGTTCTTATGTTTTGATTTATACACACTCAAACGTGCAGGAATGCTTTTTCTTCTTGCGCCTTTTAATGGCTCCTTTGTATTGCATTCATAAGTGCATATATTGAAATCAGCAAATGCGAATAAACCAAGCATTTTAGTTGAAAAGAATACTATATAGCCAGGAAGTCGAAGCAGCTAAATGGTGGCCACTCCTTATACCATAACAGTTTCAGCTTGAACTCCAATTATTCTATTATTAAACTAAGCTGCAATTCTATATTCATTCTTCTCCATATAAATAATAGCTAATAGTTATCATTCGATGGGATCTTTTATAGATAAATCAGTTAATAGTGATCATTTGAACAGTTTCCAGCTTTGAATTCCAATTAAGAAACAATTTCTTACTCAATTATGCATCTTTTGTAGTTAAAACTTTGAATGAGGAACTCAAAACATTGCACTTTCAAAGCCTTTTACGTAGCATACTTTTGGGCGTGGGATCCGTGAATCAGTTAAGCATAGAAGAGTTTATTATCCTTGTATAAATTTGTATTATTCAGATTTATCTTTAAAGTGGCATTAGTATTTATCTATTATACTTAATTTAAGTTGTTTATAATGACAGATAGATTAATTGTGAATATAAAAATTGTATATTATTTGGTTTCTCTTTCTGAATCTCTACTTTAAGGATCATCCGTCGAAAGAGAATTGAGCTATCATAGAAATCTTACCCTGAATAGTTTCCTATAATTATCTCTGTGTTTATTGTAGATCGGAAGAATAACACTGAGCTCTAGTGATTATCCAGTTATTTCAACCCATTAAAATTATATTTTTTCTATTTTCTAATCAGTTTGTGTAAAGTTTCTAATGTTTGTTATGTAAATGAGACTTAGCTTAAGCCTGTATACTACAATCTAATCAAAATAATGATGGTTTTTCTATTTTTTTCAGCATGTCCTGGCCAATACTATACAATACTTTGCAGACATTGATTTTTGCTATATGAAGTCTGGAATCGCCTTAAATATAGTATATAATTCCGCAATAAATTGCTGCAACTGCCCAACAACAATTTCCAGCTAAACTAAATGAATTACTTTTGATATTTTCTATTTTTAAATTTATTATATTTTTATTCATGTGAATATTATTTTATTTTTTAAAATTAACTATAATACATTTAGGAAATATATATATTCTAATTAATTATAAGAAAACAGCGCTAACATCGAGGTAAATAGCTTTATCTTATTACAATTACAACGTGTAAGAGCAGCCAATATTTGTTTAACATATTTGCTTATAAGATGAATCATTTCTAATCTAACAGCTAAAGATATAATACTGTTGACAGGTATATTTTATGGTGGATAGAGTTTTCAGTTCATATGTCTACACTTAAGAGCAGCTTTGTATGCTGTCTTCAGAAAGACAACTGTCAATTCATATAATTTACATATTGTGTGAACTTAAAAGGTGAAAAGAAATAGTCTTGAATCATTTACTTACCGTTACTCACGCCAATTGACCTTGATCAGAGGCAGGCAGTGAAGCCAATTAACGGCATACAAATAAAGGTGCCTGAAAGGGTCTGGTTTGTGAATATGAATATGAATACGGTACTCAATATGTAGCATGCAGCTTAACCTTGACTCTCAGTTGTGCAGGCTGCGTGTCTGAGCCACCTTTGTCTCGACTCTACAGTCTAGAGCCTGGTCTGGTTGATGAGTTATCTTTGGGCCATTGCTACGTGTTGTGGTCGTAGGACACGCCCTGATGCATCAGTGGATTGAGCATTATAACAATAGCAGCCAGCATTTAATGTAAACCACATATAATTCATATTTTATTAAACCAAATGCATGACTATCGCCCCATTCCAAGAAATGTCTTGAGTAATGCTTTCGCCAAAAAAAAAACCAGACGAAAGACGCCAAATGAATAAACAAACTTTTTGGGAAATTGATAAAAATTTGATGGCAGCTGCTGGATTTTCACTTAAGTGACTCCAGAGGCAGCTGGGGATGATGATATACGGCAAACAGTGGATCAATTCTTGAAGTGGGATGAGTCGATGCCTGATTGACAGCCAGCCACGGATAGAGGGGGCAACAGGGAGACAGACTTGCTGTGTGCTTGAGTCTGATTCCAATTAGCACAACATTGAAGCGCAGCCAAATCCACTTGACAGCGAACTTAAAACAGACAACAGCAAAATTCATGTCGATGTCGATGTCGTTGTCAATGTTGATGTTGACCCTCCGCGTCGACCAGACCTGTCATTTAACACCCAAAACAAAACAAAACAAAACAAACAGAGAACAAACAGAGAATAATTAGATATGCATTCAACACAAAAATTGCAAATGCAATCAATTAACACTTCTTGGCTCGCAAGTCACGTGGCTAAGAAAGCAACTAACTCGTTTAGAAATACTCGTAACCCTGCATCATCAGCTGCATCTGAAACGTCAATTATTCAAATGATATTTGACTATTTATGAGTACTCATATATTCGTTTAACTTTTCACTTTGCCAACTAACAACATCTGCCACGAGGCTGGCTAATTAGTTAAGTTTTTACTGTTGTACAGTTTGTGTAATGGGTATTTTATTATTTCAATAAGTCTAGAAGTTAACAGTTCATATGAATTTTACAAACAATCCGAGCGTGCTAGCGCACTAATGAACTTATTCAGTATTCCCTATAAGTATTTTGTATTTCCAAACTTATGTATTCGATTTCTTATTTGTATGCTGTCTAAATATATTATTTTTGTACTTATGTCATAAGGTAAACAGAAATGAAAATATGCAAATAAAGATTATTAAAGAAATTCCAGTGTTTTATTTACTGATCGGATCTATTTTAGAGAACCATGAGGTCGTTTTCTTCGCCAGCTAACTGAAAGTTACCAAGTGGATGGTTCTTAGATGACTCTACTATCCTTGACTTCCAGTTGATAACGTTGGCCTTTGTGATCCTAGCACATCTGAAGGATATGGCTACAATAGAGCTAGCTAGGTTTTTGTGTTAAAAACACTTTTCTTTATGAAGCTTACTTGATCATATCCACCAAATTGCAATTTCTGCAAACTGACCAAATTTATTAAAAACCAGACCACTTTAGTATTCCCATAACTTTGATGATTTCTGCTAATTGCAAATTTCCAATATCTCAACGAAATTACCAAATCCAATTTTTACATTTGCCAACCTCGGAATTTGTAAGCGACAAAATGCCCAAAAATACCAGGCGAACAGAAATCATAGATGGTCGCTAAATAGTATAACAGTTTCTGATAAGTAGAACAGTTTCTGATTAGTATAACAGTTTCCGAATTTAACATAACGCTGTTAATAACAGCAAGTTAACAGCGAGTTAACAGCAAGTTAACAGCGAGTTAACAGCGAGTTAACAGTGAGTTAACAGCAAGTTAACAGCGAGTTAACAGCAAGTTAACATCGAGTTAACAGAGAGTTAACAGTGAGTTAACAGCAAGTTAGCAGAATATTAACAGCAAGTTAACATAATGTTATAGAAAAATTGGCCTTAACATCCTTTTAAAATTATGTTAACTTTGTGTTAACTAATCAGAAAATGTAAGCTTCGGGGTTGGAAAATGTAAAAATTGTAATTGGTAATTTCATTGACATTGAAAATTTTTTAGTGCCAGTCGATAGTCCAGATTCTTACGATAATAAAAAGTTATGTCCTTTCAAAATCCTTCAGGATGAAGACGACTTATTCATCGAGCGAGATCCACACCCGCCGCCAATCGTTGACCAAATAAATCGGAGCTCCATTCGCTATAATGAAAGGCTAGTAAACCATCCTAACCCCTTGGCCAACAGACTGGAAGGAAGACCCCGTATCCCAGTAGAAAAATCCTCTAATAATGTTTTTTTTATTTTTTATTTATTTATTTTTATTTTTTCTCTCCCACTTATGTTAAGTTAGTTTTTCAAATAAAAATTTAAAAAAATACCAACTTTTAGCTAAGCTCGCGTACACAGAGCGGAGTGGAGTTGACGAGTGCTTATCCGCTTCAAGCTGATAAGCTAAGCTTGGTCAGCAGGGATGCGCACACAGAGAGCGTATTGTAGACGTGGAGCGGATCTTAACTTTCTTTTTAAAGCTATGGAACCCACCACATCAAATATATTAAATAGTGTTTCAGACAAACAACTTCGTATTAAGTTAGGCTGCGCTATTTAAGTGCCATTGCAATTAATTTTTTAAAATATATAAATATATATATATAGGCAAGATATTGTAAAATGCAAAATGGAGAAAGCAAACATATCTGTTTTGCCATTTCAGCTCTGCTCCGCTCCGCTTTCTGTGAGTCCTACGAGCTGACTTATCTTTTACTCATATTTCAGAAATTCATATCTTTATCTTCGATTTGTGTTCGGGGACGGGAAGGAAAATAGAATGGGAATAGAGCAGGGTAAGTTGGGTATGGCACAGCGTCGGGCACTTTGGCGTCCGACTTTATGGCCTTATAAATATACAATTAATAATTTTGGTGGCTTTCAGAATTGCAAACACGTCCGCCGGGCATTGAACGCGCATGTGCAAAAGGCGCTTGTGAAAAGATTGCGTTGGCAATCAAAACATATCAAAAATGTTGACCAAATGGGGGGAGTATGGGGTATGCTTGACTTACTCATTCAATTCGAAAGGCTGCAAATAAACAACAACAAAAACAAAACCCAAATGTGAAATGCGAAATGCGAAATGCAGATGTGGCACAAGAGAACATAAAGAAACCACATGCCACATGCTATTTGCATTTGTCAAACAAACTCGCAAATGGATGTTGGTAGTACAAATTGTTGAATTTTCAAATATAGTATATAAATATCAAATCAAATAAAGTGCGAGCTGCAGTTTTTGGTCAGCTCGGGTTAGATGAACCCTCAATTTGTTGTTGGGGCTTTTGAACCCCTTTGGGTGTGCTACACCTGCAAAAACTGAGAAATGTGTGTGTGTTTGGACTGTGTTTTTGGCTGTCACTCTGGCATTATTTGGCTTGGATATTGAAACTGCATTTGTTGTGGACACTTTTTTAATATGGCAGCCAGGTAACAAGCTAAAAGGGAAAAATAAAATCAGAATAACAGAAAAAGCAGTTTCTGTTGGCATTTAAGTGATGCTGCGGCTTCTGGCCATAACTTTCGTTTGTTTAAGTGCTTTCTTCCTGGTTCAATGCTTTCGCTTAAATGTTTAATATAAATGTTTATTCGAGTATTTTATTTAATTGCCCCCACTGCGGTTACAGGCAACGCAAATATTGCGCATACGCCGCGTACTCCAAGTACCATCATCATTTTTTTTGTTTTAAATTTTATTTATTTATTTACTGTCTGTTTTCGGGGCTGGTTCGTCTTCGTCTTCTCGCCTGGGGCTGCTTGGCATGCCCGTCACGTCCGCGACGCCGCAGCACGTATTAATGAGCAATGCCCCAGCCCCGCCCTCAATCCATAAACTCCAACTGTTCCTGTCTCGCCTGCGCCACACTCCGCCCCCCGCTCGCCTCTGGCCCCTGACTTCTGCAGAAGTAATATATATATTTCGCTCAGGTTGCTGTGTAGACAACAGTTATGGCATTTAATGGCTAAAACATGCAGCAGCAATCCCCAGCATACCCTGTACTAAATTTAAGAGGAGAGTATGCACAGCTAAGGCTGATAAAGTAGCTTACTCTTGACTGTTTTTGCAGTATCTTCTTGTAGGGTATTTGGTAGTCAATCAAGCTGGACTTTTGGACTTCCCTGGACGCGTTGTAAACAAACAAACAATGAAATTGAAGTGTGACAGGCACTTAGCGCTCCATTGTTCGCCGAGCACATCGCGTGGGCGATCCACAGCCCCAAGGATGCTCCAACTTCCGGCTGCGAGTTTAGGCAAATACGAGTTTATTGTAAGCTAGTTGAAAGGTGTATAACAATTGTTGTGTGTTGCACTTGTGAAAACCGCTTGATTAAATGCACATTGATTGTCTCTGGAATCTTCCTCCGCATCAGTAGCCGAAGAAGTTGAAGCCACAGAGCAGCTTGTCCGGCCTTCGGATGCGCAGTATGCCAAACTGAAAGACGGACATGTCGTCGGCCACATTCATGTCCAGAGCCATCAGCTTCTCGGCGGCCAGCGGATGCCAGGATCCAAATGTGCAGGCGGAGTTCATCTAAGGATTGCCGCTTATGGAGTTAACAGTGGGTACAATAAGTTTTCAGCCCACTCACCTCCTTGCTGTAGTAATGACAGCGTCCATTGAGTCGCGTTGAGGGCACATACTCCACAAAGTCCACCTGGGAGCAATGGGGCAGCAGCAGCGCCAGGCCTGTGAAGAGATCAAAATTTGATTAAGCTTTGGATTAATCCAGCGAAAGAGACTTGCAATAGTTGCCATTGGGTAGAGCGAGAGCTCAATATTGTCATATTGAAAGTAGTAAGAAGAGCTTTAAGCTTTAATTGAGCTTAATTGTATTTATGACTTACAATTAGGCTGCTTAAAGCTTTAATTAACATGAGCTTTAATGTATTTCTTAAAAACACTTATGCTCGCTTTGAGCTCATATTAACTTTGTTAAATTGTATTTAGATGATCTTTAAATCTTAAGTGAGCTTAAAATTATTTATTTCCTACATTTAAACGCGCTTAAAGCTTTTATTCAATAGTTTTAATCATTGACTATGAGTATCAAGGAGTCAAAATTCAATAAGCTTCAGGTGAATGTTAAGAATGTTCTACAGTTAAGTTCACCTAAAGCTTTAATGTGCTTTCAAAGCATTTTTTTAGCTTTTGTGTGTTTTTAGGTATACCAATATACTAAATTAATTAAGTTGCTTAATACGGCACTCACCAATAAATCCGGAACTGGGTGGATTACGGCGTATAGCTCGATTGCCGGCAAACATTTGCAGGCTTTGCCAAAGGCGCCACACCGAGTGGGGATCGATGAGAAAGGCGCGTGATCTGGGATAGCGTCGTCGGTAGATCTCATAGTTGGTGAACAGATCGTAGTCGGCAGTGGTCAGCCAGTCCTCCAGAGTGCCATTATACCGTCCTGGATCCCAGGCGGCAATCGTGACATTGCGAAAAATGGGCGCATGCGCGAAGTCAAACTCGGGCTTGGTCACCACCTGGAATGGTTAATCAGTAATCAGAGATCAGAGATCGGAATCGGTAATCGGTAAGTGGGGAATTGCAATGGGCGGAACTGCAGTTAGGCACCTACTTGGGAATTCACGACACGTATTGTAGTTTTGCTGCCAACATCCACTTCGTGTCCTCGGGTTGGTGCGTGATTAAATCTCATGACGATGTCGTGCGTATCTAGCGAAATTGGAGTAGACAAGTGCCATATATCATTAATGAGTTATCGGGCCAGTTCTTCCGAGTTGCCGGCGTACACTGCGACAAATTACGAGGCGCCAGCACCCACCTATAAAGCGTCCCAGCTTGGAGCCAGCCAGCGAGCCGGCGCTGGAGACAATCGCACAGGTCTTGATATTGTTCGCATGGGGAAAGAGTTTCTGGCGCGGAAAGAGTCGTCCGAAGGGCAGCTTGTTAAAGGGCGCATCCCGGCGCCGCAGCACCCGCACACCCGCCTCCATGACCAGGCAGGTGGAGGGGTAGTACTGCTCCTCGAAGCTGTCGCCGAAGACGGGCTTATAGTCCACATTGTAGTGATTGGACTCGTTCAGGGACTCGCTCATCGAACGCTCAAAGGCCTGCACAATGCGCTGCCGGAACGCTGCCGTCTTGTTGAGGCACTGCTCCGCGTACTTGTCGTGGCACAGATACAGCTTCGGGCTGAGCGTCAGCTTGGTGTTCTTCGACACCTTAAGTCGCGGCGGCGGCGCCAGTTTTGATGAGTTAATCGCCGGACTCTCGCGACTCTCCACAATGAACTTCTCATTGGGATTCCAGCGCAAATGGAAAACGCTGCGTGGCAAACGCTGTGGCACTGCGTCTGTTAATTCAAGTGTTATAGAGTAGTTAACATGTCTAAAATACCCGCTATGCCCAGCTCTATAGCTGAAACATCTTCAAAACTGTTACCAACCGATAGTATCGTTTGTTCTAAAGAGAAAAAGTATCGTCAAGAGGAACATTATATTTTCGATTTTATAGATCTTATTAGAATTTAAACTTTAATCAACAATCTGCATTTCTAGAATGTCAAATATATGATAAATGCCTTTAAATTAATAGATCGATAGTGGAAAACCTAATGAGGAAAACTTGTGTAAAATTTTAAAATTCCTAAAAAAAAGCTCAGAGTTTATTAAACAAACAAAACCTATCAAACAATACAAAATGTAAATAAATACTAGTTAGAATTAATAGTCCTAGATATAAGTATATATTGCTGATACACACCTATCATATAGTTATAAGTATATGATTAGTTTTTAAATAAAATATAATAATAATCAACAATATACATTCCTAGAATACCAAAAATATACTAAATGCCCTTAAAACAATATATCGATAGTGAAAAAGCCTTAATATGTACTATCGATACTATCGAAACTGGCTTCAATTGTTTTCAAGCTCAACACACCACAGTGTCCACAACTGTACCTACCGCTGCGCGTCTCGACTGACGCGTTATTCACCACACTGCGAGCCGCCTCGTCGTTTGGTTCGCGTATTCGCTGAGCTTTCTTCGCAGCCGCAGTCGTTGTCGCTGCCGCTGCCGCTGCCGCAGTCGCTGCGTCGTCGATTTGTTGTTGCGTTTGAATTATTAATGCGCAGAGCAGAAGGACGCTGATTAACATTGCCGGCAACGTTGAGTGTTGTTGGCTTACTTGCAACATTTTAAACACTTAATTTTGCACCTTTTTTTATGTATTTTTAAAGAGATTTCAGCTACGCTTTAAGCTCAGCTGCATTTGTATCTACAATTACAGCAAACTTCGTTTGTGCCCCCAACTGCGGCAGAGCCTCTTGTTATGGCTGTCAAGTTCCGAATTGCTTAATATAATTATTTATTTATAGTTGGCAACCCTGCTCATTGATAAACGTTTAGCTAATTTGGCTAATTGCATATTTGATACGATGATTTACTCTAATGACTAATGGACTGGGAAATAAGCAGACTGCAGAAATGAACAAAAATTAAAACTATTTTTAGAAGTGAGGGAAACTTCAATAAATAGTCATTGAATAGGGTAAAACACGAGCACATCAATATCTTTTCAGCCTTGACAAAAGTTATGGTAATTGAAAGCGATGTCATTCAGCAGAACTAAGCGCTGACTGATTTCCGCTGCTTTTTGAAATATCGAAGGAAATATATTGATTGCGCTTAACAAAAATCAATCATAACTAGATAGAACAACTCATTTCTCCACAGAGTGTGCCTGTGGCAGCTATAAAATATAGTTTCCGATTCATATCTATGTATTTAAAACTAAGAATGAATGTGTTTGCTTGAGATATCTTAAGAAACCAAAGAGTTTTACATACAAATCAATTGTCGATTGATCTTTCCTATGGCAGCTATATGTGATCCGGCCAATTTCGACATATCTCCCGCCTGCAGCAAAAAGAAGCATCTGTGCCAAGTTTGATGCAGATAGCTCTTCAACTAAGGAACTAGTTTGACAAGCCTTGACAATTGACAAGGGTTTAAGAATATACACTCAGAAAAAGAATGCCCCAGATTTCAGAAAATCGCCATACTTTTGAAGCCAAGGGCAGCTTATTTGATTGATTTTCTAAATAACTAAGGTCATCATTTCTAAATTTTGAGAGCAGAGTTTTCTAAATACTTGAAACAATTCCTAATATAAGAGTTTGAATTTCTATGATTAGGAATTATATTTCTTAAGAATGGATAATATTTCTGAAAATTAGAAATAAAAACGATGTTTTTGGGATTGCCGATGTCTTCTTTCAAGAAATAAATATTTCTATAAAATAGGAAATATTTCTGGTTTTTAGGGCGATTTTGTAAATTAAAGGGCGATTTTATGCTGAGTGTAAGTATAAGAATTTTAGTGATTATTGTCATTAATAATGGTTTGTAGAAGAACCCATGTGTTCTATCTTTTCTATTACTAATGTAAGTCTGGAAAGAATATCCTTAAATAGAACAAAATTATAATACCCTCTGCTAGGGTATAAACATATTATAGTACTACTCAGCAATAAATAAGATTAAATGTATAGAATACGAGCTTCACTATGTCAGCTGAACAATCCTTTCTTTATAAGCCCTTCCCTGAATATGAATACACAAAAATAATCCACTCATGAATAGGAATGAACGCACTCGCTGGCACTCAGTTATTCCGATAATATATAGTCGCAAAAATAATATTGTGCCAATTTCAATTAAGTTTGACCTTTTGTGAGAGGTTTGCGAATATAGTAGGCGACATGTTCAAAACATTTGTCAGCTGAATGGAAGTAAAAAGCCGTGTTGGCTGTCAAGCGAGAGTCGGCTAACACGTTTTGATGCTGTTGGCCATAATTAACATGCATAGAGCTGACGGGGCTAAAAACACGCCGTGTACGAGTAAATTGTAATTAGTTTTTGCACACGTTTGTATTTTGTATTTTTGGCACACACTTGTTTTTCCACCTTTTCCGCTTTCCGCTTTCCGCCCGCTTTCAGCCTGGCCGCCTAAAAGTATGCAAAACAAACCGCAATTTCAGCCGCAGCGCCTGCTGCAAAAAACTGTTTGGGCCAAGTTGACCGTCAGCTCGTTAACGTTAACGTTTATCCGTGTGGCCCGTGCAAATATTTGGACAGTTTTACACACAGTCGCACACACTCGCACACACACACACACACAGGTGAAGTGCGTACCCCGAACTCTCGCACTTGGACTTGGCACTGCTGGCACGCAACTGTGGCAAGTGGCAGATGGCAGGTGGCAGGCGGCAGGTGGCAGGCGGCAAGTGGCTTTGTCCACGCCGGTTGCGCGTCCGCAGCTCGTACTTTCCCTTTCGCGAGTCGAAACGAATCTGAATCTGTGGCACAGCGGCTGCCGCCCCGACACCTGAAGGAAGCCACTTCGGCTGTTGCTTCGGCCAGCGAGCGACCGAGTTGGACCGCTGCCTCGACTCGACACGACTCGACTCTCCTTTGTGCCCCACGTCTAATTACAACGCGCTTGTTGTTGCCCCACTGAAACTGAAACTGGCAACGGGTCTGCTTTGGCTTTCCCGTTGCCTTTTGCTGAAAGTGAAAGTATTTATTAATCGCGACCGCATCGCGTTCTTTTCACGCAAACTTTGCGCTTTTCACAATCCACACAATCGGGTCAAAGCGGTTTAGAACCCGATGACATTAGCTGAAAGATTAGTCCTACAGAATAGCACAAGAAAACTGAAAGTTGAAGCTGGTTTAGGCTTAGAGTCCATTGACATAAGGTGAACGATTAGTCCTGAAATCTGAAAGGTGAAACTGGTCTAACTTTCGAGTCCTTTGGCATTAGCTGGCAGATTAGTCCTACACAATAGCAGAACAAATCAGAGATCAACCTCTCTACCTGTTAGTTTAGTTAGGCTAAGAGCTCTTTTGAATTAGCTGAAAGATTAATCTTGCTGCAATCTAAAAGGTGAAACTTTAACTATAAGTGTAGAGCCCGATGACTTTAGCTGAAAGATTCATCCTGCAGCAATCCAACATTGAAAACTGGCAGCATAAGCTTAGCTTATGACATCAAAGAGATGAAACTGATAGAAAAGGCTTAGAGCCAAAAGATTATTACTGCAGAAGAGCAATAGTAATCCAAGAGATGAAACTAATGGACAGGGCTTAGCTTAGCTTGAGCCAAAAGATTAATACTACAGAACAGCAATAGTAATCCAAGAGATGAAACTGATTAATCAACTGATTAGATTAATCAATCATGAAGTTGAAGCTGCTTCGAGCTTGAGCTCGTTACAAATCAGACAAGCTTTAAGCTCGCTGAGGCAGCTTTCATGTGCTTAGAAAGCTCCTTGCGCATATTCGTGAGTTGCAGTGTTGGGCAACGCGTGTGGATGAGTTTTCTTTGCAGCTGATGAATAAAAAGTAAGCCAGAGATTGTTCTCATATATATATGTATATATATTATTTTGTATGGTTTTTGTTTTGTTTTTTTTTGAACAATAATTATTATTTGTAATCATTTATTATTCATCGTCATAATCATAATAATTTTCTATACAAATACATTCAATAACAACAATTTATTTTTATTATTTTCACTTTTCACGTTTACGTCATTGTTTAATTATTTTACAATTACCATAATTATGCCAGTTGTTTCATTTATTATTATTATCATTACATAGTATTACTATTACTTTATCTCTCAATGTTATCCTTGGGGTTTCGTTTCGTTTTGTTTTGTTTTGTTTTGTTTTGTTTTGTTTTGTTTTCGACTTAAATCGTTTTGACTGCTCAAGTATTTTGAGGGGGATTCCTTACGAAAGTTTTCTCTTTGGCTTCTTCTCAGTTAATTTGGTTTTTCGGTTTATAGTTCATTCATTTGTTTATAATTTAAATTTGCTTTTTTCGATTTTGCTATGTGGCTTTTTTGTTGTTGTTAATTAACAAGTACAGAAGATTTCAGTTGAGTTTTTATTAGTTCTTAAAGTTCTTAGCTGTTTTCTTAATAACGTCTCATTTATTATTTAACTAACAAACTGTTTGGCTGTTAGTTGGCATCTCGAGAGAGTGAGTGAGAGAGAGATAGAGCGAGAGTGTGTGGGTGGGAGCAGTGAGGGGAAATGGGTGGGTGTGGGCAGGGGCAGGTGCACATTTGAAATACTTTGGTAAGAGTATTTGAAATCGTCTGCACCCATTTGACATTCTATGCTTGTTTGCATTTCATTAAATTTGACATGAGTTTTTTTGAGTGTTTTTTGTGTTTTTTGTGTTTTTTTGTTGTTCATTTTAATTTGTTGAATCTTTCATTAATTATGCGTGTTTTTGCTGTGCTCGCTTTGGTGATGATATCAAATACGATACATAGAACAATTTCTCGCTTGGCACATGAATTATGTAATTTGGTTTCGTGGCCTAAAAAGAATGTTGGTTTCGTGTTGTGTGTCCCTCTTTTAAAATGTTTCATACTCATATTATAATTTCATGACATTCTTTACATACATTAAATAGTTAGTTTTTTGTTGTAAAAAATAATTGCTACCTTGCCATAACATTTTTGTTTTTTCTTTACTTTCAGCTGCTGTTGTTGTTGTTTTAGCAGCTGCTCATCGTTTATAAAATTATTGTATATATTTTGGTTTTCATTTTATTAATTTATATACTTTGTTTTTTTTTTTGGGTTTTTTTGGTTTTTTTTTTTGGGTTTTTTTTTTGGTTTTCGTGCTAATTATTCTGTATTGATCTCGAGTTGGATTCTGTTTTGGTTTCGGTTTCAAGTTCATACATTGAGTGACTTCAATGAAATGTCCAAAATGATGCAATGGCATTTGCTTATTAATTGATTCATTTGTACACAAAACTTGAATGTAAATGTTGTTGTAAAGTAATTTCATGTTCAATCCATAATTCTTGAATTTCGTATTATCATCTTTAGCATTAATCATATAACATTATCATTGGCATTCAACTAGTTAACGTTACAAAAAACGCTGCAGATATTACTCCATGTCCCTGATCCAGATCCAGATCCAGATGCAGTTCCACATCCTGAATCCTGAATCCCAGGCAGCAGGATCATAGCACAGCTCGACATTGAGACGCATACAAAATCGACGCAAATTCGCCAAGCGCTTCATTTGCTTACACTTGTTCTGTTTTGTTTGTTTGTTTGTTTGTTTATTGTTTACATTTAAATAAATTAACATTTAATTTATTATTTAGGCATCTATTCATGTTAACTATATTATATATATCAAAAAGTTTTACAAAAGTACACAATAATTCATAACAATTTGCATATGCGCGCAATTTGTGCCAGCGGCTCTCGCTTTGAAATGTTTTCCTTTTTTTTGTTTTGTTTTCCGTCCCCAAACTTGTGTTTTCTCATCCTTTGAAATATTAATTAGAAACACACACAAAAATCGACTACGAGTACAAGTTGGTACAAGTAAATAAAGGGTCTATGTAAATTTTCATATCTCAATTTTGAAAACAACTGAAATACTAAGAACTCTCATAAATAAGTTGAAAACAGAAAATTGAAATTCAAATGCATTGCATACTTTTTAAACGAGTTTTTCATTGTGTGTGTGAGATGTGTGTGTGTGTGTGTGGCTGTGTGTGTGTGTGTGTGTGTGTATTTACAAAGGCAAATAGCAGGTTGTATTGAGTAATTGATATGGAAATTAGGAGCACAAGCTCTACAGCTCAGGTGGGAACGAGTAGCTCAAGTGTCATCATGAAGTTTCGAATAAATTGTTTTCAACTCGTTTATGGCGGTATGACACTAGCTGAAGTATGAAATTAGCAGAACTTTAGCTATTTTATGAAATACATTTGATAAGTGTTTGTTGAGCTTTCAGCTTGAGGTGAGCTTGCGATCATTTGAAGCTTTCATGTGCTTTCAAAGCTGTTTTGGCACAAAAAGTAAAAGTCGTAGTGCTGAGTTGCAAATATTGTGAAGGCAAAGGGACACAATTTGAAAAATGCTGCCCTGCAGGATTAATCTATTGCTTAAGTAGCATTTTGTGACTAGTGCAACTAAAGAGTTTTGTTTAAATTACGTTAAGAGTTTGTTAACTACAACAACACCTAACAAAACACACTAAATGTGCGGCTCCACCTCAAAAACAAAGAGTTATATGTATATTTCCGTTAAAGTAATGCGTCAGTTGGCCAAAAGTGTCGGGGGTGAAAGTAGTAGTGTAGTAGTACATGGTATAAGAAAGATCTGTCAAGATTGGGTTCTCAGTACTGCCTGCAGTGCTTAAACCTTTACGAAAATGTTGCTACACAGAGAGAAAGAAAAGAAGAACCAAAGCGTAGTTCCAATAACTCTCGAGTATGTGCGATTGGTAGAAACTGGGCAAGTGAAAATGGTGAAAGAGTGAAAAGGTGAAAGAAGTGATAGAAGTGAAAAAGTGAGAGTTTGGTGAGTGTTGAGAGTTGTCATGTTGGTGGTACATGCTTAATTCAATAGGCAATTAGTTAATACCAAATACATCTATCGTTTTATTTCATTTAGTAACTAATTATTCTCATATAATACTTATATACCATAATGTTCATTTTGTTCATCTTTTGTTTTCCATCTTCATCATTTTGTTATTGTTTGCCTATAGGTTCAATTTTTGTTTTTGTTTTTGGTTTTCTTTGTTTTTTGTTTGGTTTTTGCTGCAAGTATGTACGATAAATTGTTAATTATAAATATATATAATATATATATTTATGTTTGTTTTTTATGTATGTATATGTACGCTACATAGAGTTAACTTTATTACAAAAATTATTATTATTATTTGTATGCACTATTTATATAGTAGGTATGTTGTTGTTGTTACTGCGGCTACTTCACCATCATCTTCATCTTTTCATCGTCAGCTTCAACTTGTTAATCTTCAGCTTCTTGTTGTTATGCGTTGCACGTTCTGTTATGTATATGTATACCTAAGCTATACCTTAGATCCCCTCTTCTCTAACCTCGTATAATAATCGTATGCATATGCTACTTCATCGTTTTCATCGTTTTCATCGTTTTCATCTTCTTTCGCTTCTATGTTGTTTATGAACCTTAAGAGTTAAGTTTACTGTGCGCTTTATATTGTTTTTTTGTTTTGTTTTGTTTGTTTTTTTTTTGTTGGTTTTTCTTTTTGGTTATACAAAGTTCTTGTTTAAAAACTAAATAAAGACAATCTTAGACACATTTTTGGTTGTTACTTGTTCTTCATCTTCTCATCAATGTTATTTGTTATCATCATCTATCAAATCGCTTCCTTTTTGCTGACTATATTATATTATTTGATTTGTTTTAAACTAATTTATGCAATAAGTAAAGTTTTTCATGTTTCATATTTGTTTTGTTTTTAATGTTTTATGTACTTTGAAAGTGGTTTGATAAGCGGCTTATAGTATGTATGTCAATTTGAGTACTGAAATGTGTATGTGTGTGTGTGTGTGTGTGTGTGTGTGTGTGTGTGTGTGTGTTTCGAATCTGTTTGTTTAATTATTTTGATGGAATTGTTTGCTAATCGTTTATTTCATCTGGTTTGCAGCGCGTTGTGTTTTATGTTGTATTTAAATTTCTTTAGTCTAGTTGTAAATTTCATTTTTTGTTTATGTTTGTTGTTTCGTTTTTTATGTGTTTTTTGTAATTTTTTTTCGTTTTAGCTAACCTAAGATTTTGTCGTTTTTTCGCTTTTTTCTTTTTCTTTGCCTTTATTTAAGTTTATAACTATGTATATTTATGTATCATTTTTGTTTTAATTTTTTGTTTTGTTTTGTTTTGTTTTGTTTTGTTTTCTCATATACTTTTGTTAAATGTTTTTATTGTGGTTTTGGTTTTTGTTTATCCTTCTGGGTTTCATTTTTTTTTGTTTTTGTTTAATGTTTACCTAAAAAACCTATTTTTGTGGCAGTTGTTATTTGTTTAATTAAATATTAATATTCATTGTTTCTAGTTGTAATAAAATATGCTATTTTTATATTTTAATAGAGATTTATAATTTATTTACTTTTATATTTGGTTTCTTTTGTTATTTATATTTCACTTGAAAGAGGACCATAAATATTTAAAGTGTTTTTCTTTGCTTTTCCATTTCAAAACGTTTCATTTCATGTTTTCATGTTTTGGTTTTCTTTTTCATTTCATCTTCGTTACTTTCTCTTCGCTTCCTTTCTCCTTTCTACTTGGCTCCAAAATTGGCAGGCGAACGACCCTCAATTTCTGTTTTACTTCCATTTTTTTTAAATATATATTTTTGTTTTTTGTTTTATACATTCAACTGACAATTTGCAGCTGTTGTTATTATTTCGTTTTGTTTCGTTTTAAATTAGCTAGCATTACGAGTAATTTTCTAGAGTACGAAATACAATTAATGACATTTAACTGCAATCTGCAATCTGCGGCCGCATACTATTTGCATGCACTATAAGGCGCCAATAGCGGGGGTTTCCCGCCAGTACCACGTCCATCTTCGCCACCAATCGTTTATGTTGTAGTTGTAGTAGTAGAAGTAACGGTAATTTCTAGCGTTCCTATTCCTATCGCTGCACTTGATTCGTATTAGTTGTAAGTCTCTATAGTTAAGTATACGACTATCTGTAGAGCTCATCTGGCGTTTGAATTTGCTTCTGCTGCTGCCGCCGAAGTATCGAACTTTCCTACACGGCCACGCCCACGCCAACGCCCATGACCAGGACCAGGACCAGGGCCAGCCCCACGCCCACTCCCACGCCCACGGCCAGGACGATTGCTGACGGCTGGCAGTGTAGCATGCACTTCCGTTTCCTCTGCCGTCTCGCGTGCGCCTGCTGCTGGCGCCGTGTTGCACCTCCCGGCTCGAACTTGGACTCGAGCTGGGACTCGGACTCGGGCTGGCCAACAACTCGTGGCAGCTGGCCGCACAGTCGACACGGCCAGTGGGACGGGCACGGCCGCAGCGCTGCGCAGCGCTCAGCAGACCGAGCAGGGCGCTCAGCCAGACAAGCAGCTGCGTTGGCGGCGACGGCGCCACACCGGATGCATAGTAGGGTATCTCGCAGCGGGTGGTTACCGATGGTACCGCCGCACAGCCGCCGGAGAGCGCCATCTCGGGCATATCGCTGCCCTCGTCCTCGTCGTCGTCGTAGTAGTAGACGCTGTCGTGGCGCGCATAGTAGGGCAATCGTTCCAGCAGCTCAAACCCAGCCGGCCGCGCCTGGCTAACGTTCCTCAGCGCCACTGAGACGCTGGCGGCACGCGCATGCTCCCCGGGCGGCGACCTCATCGTCAGCGTTATGTTGTGGACGCGCGGCCCGGTCCCATTGAAGGACGACGTCCCGTTGCGCTCCCCCTCGGCAGTGGGCGCGAACCCCTGGCAGATGGTGCAGATCCCCGCCGCGGGTCCGTCACAGTAGCTGTAGCAGCAGTCGTTGGGTCCATAGCTGGACTTCTTCAGCTGCTCGCCGGTCTCGGGTATGTTTTGATCTGCAATTGAGTTGGGTAGGTGAGTATCTCTAGTTTCAATTGTGGGTGTATGAGCTGGCTGGGCTTTTGTGTGTAAATCAACCAAAACATTGAAATAATAGCTGGGTATCACATTTCCTCCGATTGTTTGCACTTAAAGTTCAGTCTTATCCTCCACTTTTTATCATCCACATTCATAAAGAATTCATTTCCACTTTTTTCCGTCTTTCATTCTTTTATCCTTGTCATCCAGCCACATATAATCACATTAGACATCCTTTATTAACTCCAACAGGGTTAGACGCCATTCCATTTATACACTCTTTATTTTATTATCCGATTTTGTTCTCTCAATGCTTTTCATAAATCAAATAACAGGAAGTAAAAGAAGAATACACAAAAATAAAAAGCAAAGAAATATCTTCCCGAAGCAAAATAAAAGGAAATTAAGAAATATCGGATGGAAGTACAATAAGAAACAATTGAGAATGTTGAATTCGGAAGCTTCCGTCTTCTATACTATACTCTATAGTATTTCCAGTTAGTGGTATCTTTTTACTTATATTTTCAGTAGTTCTGATTTCATATTGATCAAAAATTATAGGGGATATAAAGTATGGCGATTTTCGGGAGCAAAAATTGAAGATGCAATTCATTTTAATACTTATAGTGCAGACGGACATTACGTATACTCCTTTTGTGAACGGACTATATATAGATATAGTATATAGATACCAACTTTCTAAAACCAAAACTAGGAAACATAAGATAGAAGTTATAGAAGGAAAAAAAACGAAGGATGAGAATTTCATATAAATATGTGTATAAATAATATCTGTTTCCCAAAGCAGCCCAAACTGAAATATTTCAAATATTATACTCACCTAGGCATGAAAATGTCGGCTCGCCGGCATATTGGGTGGGCAGCGCGGGGGCGCGATCGGCGGGCAGCAGATAGGGGCACTTTTGTTCAACAGTTTGACACACGCTGAGGCAGGGTCGAATGCGGCGGCGCTTACGGAACTCTGCCTTGCGTGTTGATCTGTGAATGGGAGGGGGAATCCGGTTGAAAATTGGTATGCAACATTAGAGGGTTAAGGATCCTCCGGATATGTGATACGTTACCTCTTTTGTAGTTTTGATATCACTGGATCCGAGGCGCTGGGATCCGCATTATTGGCAGTCGATATGAAATTATTGAATTGTTTTTCGTGTGGCTGAGCAATTGCTGCTCTGTTGTTGTTGTTGTTGTTGTTGTTTGTTGTTGTTGTTTCTGTTGTTGTTATTGTTGTGGGGCTGGGCCTGCAGCTGAGATTGGAGCTGATGCTGGCCAATGCCAACGACATTGTAGAATGCCTGGGCCACATTCGCATCGTTCTCATTCGCATTCGGATTCACATTCGGATTCGCATTCTTGTTATGCGGCTCGTTCTGGGGCTCATTGTCCTCGTCATGCTGTTGATTAATCTGACGCTCGTTCATGTTATTGCCGTTATTTGATTTATTGTTATTGCTGATTAATTTCTGAGATTTATGCTTGATGCCACTCGTGCTATCGCCCCCAATCACCACTCCACGTTTACTCTTGCCTGCCGGCGCCGCCGCCATTGTTGGTGTTGCCCCTCTGGCCGCTAGGTCATCGGCTGGCGGAGGCGCTGCATCCACATCCTGCGGCTCGGCAAAGTACGGCACCAGCGTGCTGCAAACCCAGCGACGGTAAGCTTCCTGCAAAATAGATAAGATATTTTCCAAATAGGTTAGTTACATGCAACACAATTTATTGCACGAAGCGAGAGGATATCAACCAGGGTTAATCTGAATAAAGGTGCAGAGAATTGGGGAAAATAGCGGAAAATAGATAGCAGCTTTCCACGCAAGTAAAACAGCGTTTTGTATACCACTTTTTAAGCAGCTTTGCAAGCCAGCGAAAGCTTTGAAAGCTTTATGATTGATTATGATATCCTGCTGAATATAACTCCAAAGCCATTAAAGCTTAAGACCTTATGGAAGCTTGGAAATGCTATTTTAAGTTGCTGAATATTAGCTTTATATCAGTTCACCTTGGAAGAGCTTTAAGAAGCTTTATATTGCATAACATACCGATAGCATTCAAGCTCAAAGCTCGATGAATTTTAAAAGCTGTAATAATCTGTTCTGCTCTATACATTTCTACTGAATATGATTCCAATAGCATTAAGTTTTCAAACAGCTTTCAAAGCACATTAAAGCTCTTATTTCTGCTTAAGTTACTGAATGTTAGTCTCAATAACAGTTAAGCTTAAAGCAGCTTTTATTGGCTCCATTTTGGAGCTGCTAAATAATAACTGAAAAGCATTAAAGCTTAAAGCTCATAGAAATAACTATCCCAAACAATCTACTTTGTTCTAAACATTTCTATAATAGCATACTAATTATGATTCTATTGGTATTAAGGTATCAAACAGCTTTCAAAGCACATTAAGGCTTTAACTTCTTCTTAAATTACTGAATATTACAGCGGAATATTAGCAGTTCAGCTTAGGGAAGCTTTGATAGGCTTTATTTGAAAGCTGCTAAATTATAGTTCAATTTAAGCTTAGAGCTCCTAGAAATAAGTTGCAAATCTCTGCTCGGATCTATAAATCTGTGGAAAAATACTCGATATGCTGTCAGTTTCAGCTAGTGTCATTCGAGCCCTAACTCAGCTGAAATTGGTTTTGCTCGTAATACATAATTCGAATTTGCAATCGAATTGCAGTTGATTTATCATTGAGCTGGGGCTGCTCTGCCTCAGGCAGAGGGCAACTTGTGGCCTTAGCTTAACAATTAAGGCGTCCAACGTTGCGTATACGTGATTTATGTGTATTTAGCTGGTAAAATGAGTTTATTTTCGATGGTTAACGCTTATCCAGCTGAACGAAAGGAGGCTGAGTAAAGTTGAATTCAATTATTGCTGTGTTTGCGCTCGCATTTGCATTTCTGTTTGTTTTCACGTATAAGTAATTGCCATAATTGATTAAGACAATCAAGCATTGCATTTGCACCCATTTTGCTGCATTTTGTTGCACTTTGTTGCACTTTGTTGCACTTGGCCAATCAAGTGACTGGCCAAATATTTGCCTTATGCGCCTTTGGCAGCCTCGACAACTTTCTGCCGTTCCACCTAAATATATTTTCAACTAAAAAGACTCTTAGGCCCAGAGTCATAAGTATGTGATATGCAAATACAATCGATTCTACAGAGCACAACAGCAAAAGCATTCAATATTGTTGTGCCCCTGTCCAATAAAACACCCATTGAAATTTAAGTCGGATATTTATGCTTGCGGCATTTGGTCTGCTCGCACACCTGCAGCAAAAGCCCGAAATAAAATGAAACAACAGCCAGCAATCAAATGCATAAAACTAGCACAACAAGTAAGAATGCTATAGTCGAGTAAACCCGACTACAAAACTCCCTGTACCCAGGTCAAAAATTTCCAATCGCATCTACGTACACTTACACAAAAGACGCACACACACGAGCGACAGCTCGAGCGCAGCGCAAGCGAGGCATTTCAAGTGGTGGCTGTGCTTCTTCTTCCCCTTGCGCTGAAGCACTGAATCTTCTTTCGTTAATAACATCCGTGTTTATTACCCGAACGACTTGAAATTTGGACAGTAGATAAGGAGGGACTTAAGTATTGCACATGCCAAATCCCAAAGCTATATCTTTAAAATTGTTCCTGTAAAACGGTTTTTATCGAATTGCGGGGGAACGGGGGGAGATATCTCAAATCTAGAATAAACTTGACCTGCTCCCGCTATACACGAACCTACATTCCAAATTTGGTGTCTCTAGCTCTTATAGTTGAGCTGAGATCCTTGCGTTCATACATACGGTCGGAAAGACGGATGGACGGACAGACGGACGGACATGGCCAAATCGAAGTCTCTTCTGATACTGATCAAGAATATACATACTTTATAGGATCGGAGATGTCTCCTTCTGCCTGTTACATACATTTGCACAGATTTAGTACTCCTTTCTACCCATTTTATGGGTACAGGGAGTAAAAATACAAAATAAATGCACCAGAAATTGTTGCCCAATGGACAGCAACAAAATTGCTGGCAAATCAAAGTGCAAGCATGCAATATCTAATAAAATGGGTTGGAGTTTGTTCGAGATTGTGTCGGATTGTGCTGTGTGCCAGCTTAAAATAAAGGTAGAATGCTGCACAAACAGGACATGCAGCACACACACAGCATACATATATACATATGTATATACAGCATATTTGTGAGCCTGCACTTTGAAGCAAAACGTGCTTATAACAAGAATTTCCTCTTGACATCAACAATTTACCACAATAGACGTAAAAAGAGCCAAGAAATTCGAAGATCCTTTAGAAATGCAATTTCATTCACTTGTTTCAGCAATTCTCTGCTTAATATTCAACACGTTGCTGCTATGCATAAGTAAGCCTCTTAATGTGCTTTAATTAGTCTGCATCGATAGTCTTGGTATCGATAAGAGCATCAGTAATCGATAAGTATATCATTTCGAGTGCCTACTTGTAAGAGAAATACTCCAATGTATTAACATATGAAATTGTGTTTAAGAAACTAATTTATAAATGTCTTTAAAGCTCGGTTTTAAATATAAACAAAAATTTATCACTTTTAAAATGTAATTCGTTGTTTTTTAGCCATTCTATGAGTAAGGAAAACATTGCACGAAAATTTCAATAAGTGCTTAGTTTTAATAACAAAGAAATGCAATCTTTGTTGGGGAAAGTTGTGAAAAATATATAATCAAATCAATTCGGAAAATATCCCTGGAAAGAAAGAAACACCGCAAGAGATTCTTCAATGCTATCGATACTGCAATCGATAGTTTTCCAGTTCTGATCTATGTTATATACTCTTTGAAATGACTGTATTTCTTAGAATAGACAACAGATGACTTAAAAAAAAATTAAAAAAATAAATAAGAAAAGAAAATTAGAAAAGAACAAAAAAAATATAAAAAATTAAAACAAAACAAGTAAGAACGTTGCAGTCGGACGCACCCAACTGCAGAATACTATGTTCCCAGTCCTATATAATTTGGTTATTTGTGTGTTCAGAAAGAGACGCGAAAAAAACTGCACAGGTGTGGGAGATATAGATTTTTCTTCTTTTGCGGAGGAGGGGGTGGGGGTGGTCCACAAATTTTTGATGCAGATTTTCCCAGGTGGTCAACATAAGTCTGTATGCCAAATTAGGTAACTCTATCTTTGAAACTGTAGGAGATATACCCCTTGAAAACGTGTTTTGGGGATATCATATGCCGATTTGTGGGGGTGGGGGTGGTGGGTTCAAATTTTTTTTGATGCAGATCTGTCGGGAATCTCAACATTAGTCTGTATGCCAAATTTGGTGACTATATCTTTAAAAATGAGGAAGATACAGGTTTTCCCCAAATGGCGGGGGAGGGGGTGGTGGTGGGTGGTCGATCTCGACACTTCATAATTTGACGGTATACACCAACAGGTGTACCAAGTTTGGTTGCTCTAGCTTAAAGATAAAGGCAAAAAAATTGCGTTCATACGGACAGACGGACAGACGGACATTTCGCAAACCCAATATACTATTTTCCCTTCGGGAACATAGTGTAAAAATTAAAGAGCTGTGAAGATTTACAAAGTAATATAGCTTTCCAAGTCTGCTTAAGTTTCTTTAGGCATAGGTATCAATTGATTGCCTACGAGGCAGAGAATTCTGCAGAGCCAAAGGCTTGAGGAGGCAAAGGAGGCACAGCAAAGAAACGACAGTCACCTCAAAATAAATGTGTACGGGCGTGGCAGTTCTGGGAACTCTGGCTGGCATTCCACGGGAAGCAGGCATCGTAAGTAGCAAGGAGCAAGTAGCAAGGAGGAGTTCGTTATCTTGACAAGCCCATAAAGAGACAAGGTACAAAATTATTATTTAATTACAAAAAGTATTTTTCATTAATGGCAGACAGTCGCGTTGGCTGCTTTTTATATTCAGGCCAAGTAGGCAGGCGGCGGGGCAAGCCGAGGCTGTCAAGTGGGGCATGGGGCATGGGGCAGTAGGTGCAATGCTTGCAGAACAAGTTGCAAGGCTCAACTCAATTAGTGGCAGGCAGAACGACAAATGCAGTGCTTAATTAGAGGCAGAGCTCAACAATTCACACACAAACAACAAAAAGAAAACCAAAATGCAGCTGAAATTTAATTTGAAATTTAATCGAATTTAAATGAAATGCCACATCAGAATATACGTTTTGGCATTTTTGGGCTGCAAAGGCCTTAGGCATTAAGTAGATAGCCCAGTTACCCATATACCCCCTCCCTTCTTAGCCCCTCTGTGGCACAGAGGCCAGAAGGCAACTGCAAAATCCATTTAAGCTGCGCCTTCATTTAAATGCCAGGCGCAAAAGTCATTCACTCGCAGTTCGCAGACACCGCAGACACCCGACAACCCCAAAGCCCCCAAGCCCCCCAGCACCCCCACAACCAACAGGCAACACCCAGAACTCGACACTCCTGGCGGTGAGGCGGTGTGGCGGTGTGGCGCTGTGGCAGTTGGGGCTTGTGGGTGGATGTTGCATGGCTTTATACGTATGCCAGAAATTCGTTTTCGTCCATTACTTTGACATGCACATGCAGAACGGAATGGACAGGCGGAGGGACGGGGTGGAGGGGCAGCTGTGACCGGAACGCCAAGCTATGCGGCGTATTGATGCGAATCCTTTAGCCATTTCCCCAACCACCAACCACTACCCCTAGCAGCAACCCCCTAAACGTCGAAATCCCTTAACCTACACTCTTTGCCTGTGTGCGTTTGATTGGCCCTGTGGATTTTGCATGGTGTACGTGGTGCGTGCTACGTGGTACGGTAGGTGGGGGGGGACGGGCGGACCGGGGGGCGAGGGATGCTGCGAAATATTGCAAAATTCAATATTTGCGTAATGATGCGTGTGGCGACTCTTGTGTGCAAATTTAATCGCCAACGGCCGTTACATTCCTTGCAGTTAAAGCGATTTTACAATTAAACAATTAGTGGATGAATACTCTTTTCATACTTAACATAATTAATAAACAATGCGTTGCGTTGCGTTGCAATGAATAAATCTACATTGCATAATCAAAAACGGCAATTATATTGCCAATTTGTGATGACCGCTCAATAAAAATATTCATTTAAATCAAATGAAAAATGAATAAACAAAGATTGTGCAAATATTTCATATTTTGTTGAAACAGCGTATTTATAAAGACGGCACCCTACGAAGTTCTACACTCTAATAAAACTGAACAGATTTCAATTAGGAAGGAGATGATGCTACGAACTTGAGGAGCACTTGTATAACAGAATGTACTGCCTTGACTAAAATAAGGAAGAATCTCCTGGGAAGACATAGCCATCAAAAAGTGGACATAGGAAGTCTAAGCTCGATGAAAGTCCTTGCATTCGTTCGGGAAATAAGGTTGATGAGCGAGATTTACGCTCAGAGGAGGCTACAATAGATCTTATAGGTAATATAGGTATACTAAACAGCTGATTCCCCTTACACATTTTAGCTAAATTTCAAGATTTGATAGTAATCAATTCCGCATATGAACTTAATCGTAATGAGTCATAGAGTCTGTGATGAGTTGGTTAATTTTGTTGTAAAAATGGTTAACCAAATTACAAAGAACTTTCCCACTCTACAGTACAGACTTATAATGATTTTCCCACTCCTTCAACCTCATTAAAACTTCAGCAAATGATCATTTTGTTCAAAATTAAAAGTACATTAATTTTGTCCAGATTAATCCCAGCATTTAAGTTGTAATCAAATGCGGACATCCTGATTTTATCCTTATTTTAAAAGAGTATACTTTTTTGACAAAACTCACCCAAACTCGCTCTTATAATATATTGGAATAAACCATTTTTTTGAAAATAACTTTCAAAGAACAATCTCTTTTTGGGCCAAGGGCATTCAAAGAGTTTCTGCTCATAAATGTCTTAAATGGGTTAAGGTTGGGGACGGCGGGGTGCGGGGTAGAGGCGGGTGTTCGCCTCGACAGCGTCAAGAACAAAGGAAAACCTTTGCACTGACCACACTGTCATTGACCGTTGGAAATAATAGAATTTGTTTTTATTATGTTTTGAAAAACACACAGTCACGCATAAAAGTTAATGGACGGCAAGCAGAATTGCTTTTATATTTGGCAAATCAAGCAGACATTGTGGCTGGAGATTTACGAGCTCGAACGGCGAACGAGTAACTATCATAATTTCATGTGCCATTGAACTGCGCTTAAGACAAACAAAGCAAACAAAGTCGCCAAGTCGCAAAAGTCTCAAACTGTGGCCTGACTGGGTGCGGGTGCGGGTGCGGGTGCGAGTGCGAGTGCGAGGACGTGGGCGGGTACGGGGCATGCAATAAAAATATATCAATAATTTGTTGCTACGAATCGACGCTCACGTTTTAGTGGCCCCAGTGACCCAGGGGGCCATTCAGTGATGTATTTCTGTCTGACGAAGAGCACTGGGCAACAAGAGTTGTCGGAATTGGGAAAGGCATGCTAGATAAAGCATATATCAACATTAACATAGCATTAACAGCGTCACTTTAACATTGAAATGTGCGAGCCACTGTAGATGATTCCGTTCTCCCATTAGTTCTGTTTTGAAGCAATAAATTCAATGGAGTTCTTTTATGTACGCATATATCAAACGCTTAATAGAGGTTGTATGAGTTCCAAGGTTCGAGCCCCAGTTAATAAAAATGGTTTTCTTTTTATAATAATTGACACACCTTTCGACTGTGTCTTGGGTATAACATAAGTTTCAAGGTTCGAGCCCCAGACAAGAAATTGTTTTTCTTTTAAAGCGAAATCATTTGAGGTATTTATTGGACACATATTTCGACTGTTTCATAGGTGTAGCATAAGTTCCAATGTTCGAAACCCGGTTAATAAGTGTTTTTTTAAATATAAGACAAGTTCAATGTAGTTTTTTTTATATACGCATATTCCGACTGATTAAAAGGTGTGACATAAACTCCAAGGTTCGAATCCCAGTCAGGAAATTATTTCTGTTTCATTGAATATCAATGTTTTCATAAAATTTTATATAAAAAGAAATAGAAAATAACTTTGAAATAGGAATAAAATATTAAGAATCCCGTAATGTTTAAAGAACATTTCCCTAGGGAACTAGGAGATCAAAATAACAGCTTATTATTCTCTATGACGTGCAATTTCAAGCAAACCCTTTAGAAAATGCATTGCTTCAACTGATTGAGAACTCTAAACTTACACTAAGTGAGCTGAGAAATTTTTGATTAGAGTTGTGGTCTGAAAAGTTTATACACATTAGCAGTAAAAGCAAGTTCCAATCACAAACTAATTAGCATTTTCTTGGCTGCTTTTCTTGCCTGTTGTTAATTAGTGTAGAGCAATCTGAGCTGCATTGTTTGAAACAATTTGCCTGCTGGCCTGTGTTGGCAACGCGCACAGAGCACATAATCAACTCTCTGTGTGTGTTTGCTTTGCATGGGAACCCAGCTCCAAACTCAGAACAAGTTTATGGCAAAGGTCTCACTTATGGGTATATATATGTATATATCAGAGTGTATATACCAGAGAGTTCATGCTTCAAGCATTGCCCTTCAATTGGACTGGACGAGGAGCATAAATATTTTATGGATTTCTAAGCGCACTCGCTGCTACAATTTTTGTTTTTAGGGGAGTCGAGTCGGGGCAGGGCTGGGCTGGGGCAAGCCCAATCTCTAAGTAACACATGCCGTCAAAATGAGCCACAGTAAAGTGGCCTCAGTAAAACGTCGTTGTGGTCGGCCGGGTGGGTAGGGGTAGAGGATGGAGGGCAGGGGCATATGCGAGTATTTTAATACACTTTCACTTGGTCAGCGCGTTATGGAAACGTGACCGAATTGGCCAAAGATTTGGCGCACTAAACAAACACCATATGCAGCAGTCGTAACGTATCGTAGGAGTATATAATGTAATTGATATGGCACACACACACCCACACACACTTACACACACACACATATGTACACAGTGAAACAGAGAACCTTTGCAATAGTCGTATGTATGCAAATAAGTTATGATTTGATTTGTACCATTGCAGTAAATTTTATAACAACGTAGCATTACAGCTGCGGCTGGGCGAATGTTTTGGGACAGTTGTTGTTGCTGTTGGTTGCTGGGGCTGCCTGTTAGCCTTTTATATAAGCCATTTACATAATGGCGTGTGTGTGTGTGTGTTTGTGTGTGCACATGTGTAATAAAAGCGAATTTCGCACGCCCAGTGGCCATACACAGCAGGCACTCGTTCTGTGTGCCCGCCTGCCCGTAAAAGTATGCTATGCTTTTTTCTTGTGTGTGCGCCCTTTTCAGTTTTCAGTGCATAAATAATAAATAACAATAAACGTTGATTTTAAATCTGTTAAAAATTAATACAAAATTGCCAGAGTTGCCAATTATTAATGGCAATTTGTTGCTGTAGATTTTTGTAAAAAGGTTTTCGCCTTTCAATATGTTTACGTTATTAAACCAGTTAAAACGTTTGCCATAACGACCTAATATTGACAAAATGTGCACAAAGGTATTCAATTTTGTAATGGCTTTGCATTTTACAGTGTAATAAATATAAATTTGCAACTATGTAAGCAATCAGGCTGGTTCGGAATTGCACTTGCCATTACACAGAAGACAACAAGTAAGAATGCTATAGTCGAGCATACCCCACTACGAAACTCCCTGTACCCAGGTCTAAAACATCCAATCACATCTACGTCCACTTACACATACATAAACACAAACACAAAGACGCACACACACGAGCACAGCTCGAGCGCAGCGCAAGCGTGGCATTTTAAGTGGTGGCTGTGCTTCTTCTTCCCCTTGCGCTGAAGCACTGAATCTTGTTTTTGAATAAGTTCCGTGTTTGTTATCCGATCGACTTGAAATTTGGACAGTAGATAAGGAGTGACCAAAGTATTGCACATGCCAAATCCCAAAGCTATATCTTTAAAATTGTTCCTGTAAAACGGTTTTTATCGAATTGCGGGGGAACGGGGGGAGATATCTCAAATCTAGAATAAACTTGACCTGTTCCCGCTATACACGAACCTACATTTCAAATTTAATGTCTCTAGCTCTTATAGTTGCTGAGATCCTTGCGTTCATACATACGGACGGACAGACGGATGGACGGACAGACGGACAGACAGACGGACATGGCCAAATCGAAATCTCTTTTGATACTGATCAAGAATATATATACTTTATAGGGTCGGAGATGACTCCTTCTGCCTGTTACACACATTTGCACAGATGTAATACCCCCTTTTTACCCATTGTATGGGTACAGGGAGTAAAACCAAGGTTTTTAATTATATTGTGCTCCAAAATGTTGGAATTAAGAATCACATGGAAACATAAGACAAATGACTTATTTAAAGACATTATACAATAGTCAGACATTGGATTCAATCATACAAATTTTACCAAAAGTTATATCATTTGAAAACCATCAAAAATTGCACATAACTTTGAGATTTTCTATTAGAAGGCTGGTTTCTTAACAGCTTTTCGCAATATTAATATTTCGGGTATGTAACATTATAGTTTGAAGTATTCCTAATGGATTTATAAAAGAAATTCGTTCATCGATATAGTTTTTTATATTTTGAATTAATGCCGGAGAAGAGGCTTCAATTTCCCATAATGAACTGGAACTCAGAACAGGCCCCAATCAGACCTGTTCCGATTTTTACTTTCGAATACATTCCAAAGACTTAGAGGCCTTCTTTTGGGATGGATTAAAATTGAAATGAACCCAAAAGAAAACCAAGCTTGCCAATTCTGTCTCTGTCTCTGTCTCTGATTTTCTGTAGAATTGATGCGAAAGATGAAATTGGGAGCTGCTTCAAATTTAATTACATATTTTTTGTGTATAACTTGCTTAAGCTGCCAATATATGGGACAGAAAACTTGTTTAAACAATAGCTGCCAATATATGGGACAGACAGATTGGTTAATCAATATGTATAACAAATTTTACCAAAAGAAAATAAATATTTTTGTCAAAATGAAATACTTTTTAAGCAATTTAAGTTTGAATAATATCTCAATGCTTTGGATTAGCTCAGTTAAAACTGTTAACTATCTAAAATTGAGCTTAGATTTCAGTTGTAAGCTGTAAATTATAAGTTAGTTACAGCTTATTGGATTAGTTTGGCTATAAAGTCGAACTGTCTCATCATTTCTGCTTTAATTTTCATGCAGGAAACGCTTGAAAGAGCAAACACTTCGTTGTATGAAAACTCTTAACAATGCATGCAGTTTTGCTTACGTTGAGTAATTTTACAATATATAAAAATGAATCAACCATAATTACTCCTTTAAAAAAACTGATTTTTCTCGAGAAATGATTAGCTGAATTTTATCGAGCCTTGGTTTTAATTAGTACACTCGATGGAGTACATGCTGTATTTAGTTATATTTGTTACTTTTCGTTAAAAAGTGCCTTAAACTTGCTCTTACCGCAACCCGTGTGTTATTACTCATGCATTAAAGCATTCAAATGACTTCTGCACAAATAAGGACATGTCCAGTACCTAATCCCATTGAATAGAGCTGTCAAAGGAACTAGCAAATTAGCGGACAGGATTATAAAAAACAGTTGCCGCTAAATGTTTGTCATCTAATTAGTACATTTTAACGCTCAACAGGATTAAGTCTTTGTTTCTCTAATGAACATGTCAGTTTGAAAAGAACTTCCAAGCGGCTTTTGAGTATTTGCAGCTGCTGATTATTATTCAAATCTGCTTGTGCAACATACACCCACCTATCCTGCCCCACCACCTATCCCGCCCACCTAATGCTAAGTGCTGATATAATTGTGAGCAGCTCATTTTTTGAGGCGATTTGCACGTAAATGCTAATTAAAAACCAAATGGAAATGCTTTATGTGTGGGAAATTTGCATATATAAGTATATCTTATATAAGTATAGTAGAAGAGTGTGTGTGTAGGTGTGTGTGTGCGCCCGTTATTTATGTACGTAGGTAGATACGGCTATACACATAAATTCCTCTACTTGTCGGGCTACATATCCGTCATAAACACAAACTGGAAACGGGGGACAAACAACACACACACACACAACACACACACACATACAAACACAACGTTAAAATTTCACTTAAAAATGCAAATTTGACCATGCGCGTTACAAAAACAAAAACCCAGCACACAATAACAACTCTATGTGTGCGTGTGTGTGTGTGTGCGTGTGTGTGTGTGTGTGTGTATGTTGGGTACAACAACAAAGTATAGCAGCAGCAGCAGCTGTGGGGCAGGCTGAGGGGCATGTAGATTTCAAGTCCTCCCTTTTCGGTTGACATTTCAACTGCTTTTTCTGCTGCATACTTTAAGGCGCTGAGAAATTGCTGCTAAAAGCGTCGACAATTTTTGTTAGCTGTTATGAGCGGGGGCCCCATTACAATTAAACTGGCCAATTTGTTGTGGCTAACAAATTTGCGCAAATGAATTAAATTAATGGCGAAATTATACCCCCTTGGCCCACGTTCCCGTTTGCCCGGTTGCCACTACTTTGTCTACAGTTTGTGTTGCAACATGTTAAAGCGCGAAAATGCTTAACAAGTTGGCATTTTGTGTGGGGATTTTGTGGCTTTTAAATATTGTGCAGCGAATACGTTGCGTCCGAGTTTCACTCGAGTGCACGTAGTTGGCCAAAAGGGGCATGGAGGAGGGGCTGGGGCAAGGGGTTGGCCTTATGCGCTGCAGCACTCGACAAAGAAGACGAAGGTAACACGTGACCGTGTGGCAAACAAAACAAACGAGGCAATGAACCAGTTCCCGCAATGGCTTGCAACGTTGCAAAAGGATGGAACAAAAAAAACAACATGCATAAAAAATAAAAGTTTATCCTTGGACCAAAAGCATTACTTAGGTGTGCGTGCGTATGTGTGTGTGTGTGTGTGTGTGTGTGTGTCGTGTGTGTGTGTGTATTGGCTGTGCCTGCGCTTATTGCCATAGCCAATGCGACAACACGTGCCACAGTTGGTCAAGTGTGTTGCTGCCACTTCTTTGCGTGTCTCTCCTTTGCTCTGTTTAGTTTGTTAACCAGCTCACACACACACTTGCACACTAACACACATACAGAAAGAAAGTAGCTTCGTGTTGTAATTGCATAGCCTGAAAGCATCAAATTGCTACTTGGCTGCAGTTTGCGTTCGAGAATCCCCCCGTTCTTAAGTTTAGTTTGCCATTAAAATGAAACCTGATCATTCCACTTATTACAGACTCTGGCTAAAAGTATATCCAATAAATGCTGCGCTGATGAAAGAGCTCAGACAAGAAGGTGAGAAAACTGCGCTAAATGAGTGTATCAATTTTCATAGAACTTTAACTGAGATTTAAGCACCAGATTGCCGTCTGATGTTCAACCCACGGGAATTCCGCAGTTTCAGAAAACATTTTCACTTAACCTTTCAAAGTTGAGGGGTTTTTTTCTGTGTGAGACCGTTAGAAATTCCCGCCGGCAACAGAACTCATCCTGGGTTACAATATTTCGAAATCCTGATTAGCATGCAATGGCATTTTGGCATTCTACATTCAGCTTTGAATTGTATATTATAGTACTTTTATGGTATTTAAACTTGGTCACACTTTAAAGATAGCTGGCAATGGAATTTGGGACTTTAAAATATGAAAAGTATAGGAAAAGTATAAGTATTACCAGGTCGCAGCGGTAGTTTACTCCATGCCCAGCTCAAGTATAAGACAATTCTTTGAATAATTTAATATTTTTACGGTCTTTAAATTTGGTCATACTGTAAAGGTGGCTGGCGAAATTTTCTTCGGATTTGGGGACTTCAAAATAGGAATAGGATAGGAAAAGAATAAGTATTACCAGGTCGGAGAGCAGGTTACATTTTAAAAGTAGATAGAATTTGGGACTTAAAAATGTTAATAGGATAGGAAAATTTATAAGTATTATCAGGTCGGAGCGGAGGTTTAAGCCACTCCCAGTTTAATTTGGTCGCACTTTAAAAATAGCTGGCAAAAAGAAAGTAAACTGTATCTGGGCGGGATCTAGGACCTTAATATTTAAATAGGATGGGAAAAGAATAAATATTATTAAGTATTACAAGTGAATTCTTTAATTTAACAAGTTTCCCAAAAGTTATATTTCCCACAGGGTATGTAAAAAGTGTTAAATTTCGATCAGGTGGCAACGCCATACATAGAAGAGGAAGACACAGTTGAATCAATTAAACAAGCATGTAAGTTCGAGCAGAAGAACAAGTCAATTCTTTGAATAATTAAACAATAAGTTTCCCAAAAGTACTATTTCCCATGGGCCATGCGAAAAGTGCAACATTTCGATCAGGTGGCAACGCCATACGAACAAGAGGAAGAGACAGTTTAATCATTTAAATAAGTATGCATGTAGGTTGCTTTTGGAAAAGCAAACTTATTTGAACTTTCAACTTTTGCAGTCTCCCGAGGCGAACTCTAATTGAATACTTGGCCTCGGATGCTTAAACTGTTTGGGAATTCTATGCTCAATCGCTTATAAATGAACTTGTGTGTGTGTGTGTATGTGTGTGTTTGTGTGCAACTTATGCCTCAAAGTTGACAGTGTTCCCCTGCAGGGGCTGCAATTAAACATTTAAACATCATTTAGAGCACAACTTTGTGCACAATTCCGTTAAAGGCAGCCCATAAAAGTGAGAAAGTGTTACGTCAACATTGTGTGTAATGTCAAAAGGCAGCAGCTATGACAGCAGCTATTGGCACAGATTCCGGAAAGAGCCATTAACTGGGCCAACGCATGAGGTCCGCACCTCGTCCCCCTGCGTCCTGCCGTTGTACGCTCTCCTAATAGGCTAAAAGGGAATGCAAAGTAAGGCAGATGCAAAAAGGCAGGGAGAGGCTGTCAAAAAGCTGTTGCAAATTGAAGTTGCAACCGACACCAATTTGCAGCTGAACTAGGGCCAATGTTTTTGTTTGCAAGTGTAATTCAGTGGAGCAGCCAGAAGTGCCCAAGGATATCAAGGATATAGCACCACACACATAGTGCAAATGCCTGGCAAATTAGCCAGAAAACTTTGATAAGCCAATCCATTGCATGCCACAATTGTTGCGCCAGTGAAGCGCAATTGATATGTATTTAATGTAGCGTTGCAAGTTCTCATGCAACGCACACACACACACACACACACACGCACACACACAACCAGACAGCCTTAGTGTAAATGCAACAAATTTTAATTAAACTTTCATTTGATTGCGCTGCTGCGAAGAAAGCCGCTTAAATATGCTCAGATGTATAATTGAAATGCCACATGAAATTTGCCAGCACAGAACCCAAGATGGTGCCAACATATGTGCACCCGATATGCCGCCCCCCGACTCAGCCCCGCTGTGCTCCACAAATTCTGTTTACAGCTGGGCGCCATTCTCAGGCATTGCACATTGTCAAATCGCAGACGCCTTTCCCGGCAGCCAACGTCGCACAATGGCGACGAATGGGAAACGCGCAGACAAACAAGGAGCAGGACTGGGGCAGGGGCAGGGGCAGGGGCTGTGGTAGGGGAGGGAAGGCTATCAGTTGCGCCTGACTGATTCAGAAAACCGGACGGAAACTGCAAAATAAACTAAACACTGCATTTATGCAAATAAATATAAATGTGTACGATATGATATGTCTATGACAGGACAAAGGATGAAAAGCGAGGCAGCATGTGTGCCTGAGGGTATAGAGGAAATAAGCAGAAAAAAATCTATAAGGCAGCCACCATTAGATAACCAAGAGTGTGATATAAATATAAACACCAATATGATGTAGAAAATCAAAATTGATTGAATAAGTGAAAACCAAACCGAACCAATATTTTCCTATACTTATAACTCTTGTGTTTATTATCCGATCGGTTTCAAATTTTGGAAGCACATAAACACTATGTCGAAGTATATGTGTACGTGATATCAATATCATATCTTAAGAGATTTAATTATACACAAGCTTGACTCGAATTGTACTGCGACTGAACCTCAGCCTAATGTCTTCTAACTGTAATTTCCATAATTGTACATGTCCTATGTATAAATTCAGGCCTGTTCTGAATTCCACTTCCGAATCAATTCCACAGCAATATGTAAAGCATACTTTTGGGTAAGTCTCTAAGATAAGTGAATACACAAGAGAGCACGGTTCTTAATTAAACTCCACTCCAAAAAGTATGCTACACGATATTCTGTGGAATTGACTCGGAATGGAATTGGGAACAGGCCTTATTATTATTAATAACCTCAATTATGATTAATGATAATATTCTAATTAACTATAAGAAAAGAGTGCTAGCGTTGACCCTTTTATATTAGTTTTTTTAAACATTCTTTGGATTTTATTATAAACTTTCATAAAATTAACGGGTTTCGGAGCAGGTACTTAATATATGTAGATATGTACTAAGAGAGGTAACTTAAAAATATATGATATTATTCATTAGGCGTCTGAGTCATTCACAACTCATTACATGCACTCACACACACCTACACACACACACAGAGAGAGGGAGACAGCAGACGTATGAAGAAAGTATGAATGACACTAATACGCAGCTACAGTTACGCACACACACGCACAAATCCACAAACAGACAGACAGACGGACAGACGGACAGACTGGCTGACAGACAGAGTGACTAAGGAATAGACACGTATGACGTCAACTTATGCAAGGGATAGACTACAACACCAATAACAACAGCAATAACAAACGACAGCATTTAAACTTCAGCAACAACAACAACAACAACAACCACACACACACACACACACACACACACACACACACACACACACACACACACACACACACACACACACGCAAAAAATGAGACAATCGCCGGCACTTGAGTATTTCGCCAGTAATTCGTTTGCTTTGTTGTCGTACTACTGCGCCCCCTCGGGGGCAGCGCCCCCCGCTAGCACCCAACTGATAGCATTTATCAGTTTTCCCTACTTCTACATTTATCCACTTTGGGTTCATTCCGGTTTGTTCTGGTTCGTTTCGGTTTGGTTCGGTTTGGTTTGGTTTGGTTTTCACTTTTCTAACTGTTCTCTACTAGCTTTGTCCTTTTGTTTGGATGATACGCGCCTGTCATTATATGAGAGCAGCTCAAGAGGGGGTTGCCGGAGAGAGAGAGCGAGAGAGTGCGGCTGTGAAAGGGAGCCAAGAGAGAGAGAGAGAGCGTAAATTTAAATAAATGCTTTGAAGCACACTAAAAGCGATTTATCTTTGTCGATTGTGGATTACGAACATGTTTTCCAAAACATTTTTCATATTGTCCCAGCTTGTGTGTGTGTGTCTGTGTGTGGTGTGTGTGTGTGGTGTGTGTCTATGTGTGTGATTGCGCTGCTGCTGCTGTTTGCACAAAGACTTGTCAGTCAACGCAGCAGCAGCAGCTGCCCGGAACAATTTAGCTGCTACCCTTTGCCCTACCGCCCAGCTGCAAATGTAGGCATGACAAAGGCACTGACAATCACATACTATTTCAGCTCTTGTCTTGAAATTCACTTTTGACTATGCGGCTTATATCAATTGCTAATCATAACTCTGGAAATAATAATAATCAATTAAAAGCCATGACTGGGTTTCGAACTCGCAGCTTTATGTGTCTAGAGCTCGGCTTTGTCTAACCTCCACCTAGCTTGAAAGCAAAAACTTTTGCTTAAAAATATAAATTGTAAGACAAAAACCATGACTGGGTTTCGAACTTGCAGCGTTTTGTGTCGGGAACTAACCTAACTTCTAACTAGCTTTAAAATAAAATCTTTTGTTTGAAAATATAAATTGTAAATCAAAAATCATGACTGGGGTTCGAACTCGCACCTTTATGTGACTGGGGCTGGGCTTTTTCTAATCTCCAACTATAATAGCTTCAATACAAACAAATACATATTCCAGCATAAAATTAAATAACTAATTGTTATTTTATTATAATTTAGGCATGAAAAACGCACTGAAAACAACGTGCCTTTTCAGCTAAACAGTTTTCAGGCCTTGCCTAACTCTCGACTGCAGTTTTTCTCCTATGCCTGGCTAACACTGAGAGTATTGAAACGAACACTTCTTGAGACATACGAATTCGAGGCATTTTATTAATAGTGCTGCTGATTTATTGCCTTACTTTCTGCTGAAAAGGTCACACAACTGGTCAGCTAAGCATTCGAAAACTGCTGTCCAGTGCTTTTCAGCCTTACGAACTCCTGAGAAATCAACTATAATTACAGAGAGCAATCATTGGTGTATCAGATTTGTGTATTTCCTGCTGGGTTGTGTCTCTCTGTCTGTCTCAGTGGCTCGAATGTCCGTGTATCCTGCTCATCAGGTTTCGTTTTATTGATTAATCGTCTGCTGTTGCTGCCACTGCTGCCGCTGCTGCCGTTGCTGCTGCGGCTGCCGTTTCACATTAGCAGCATTCGCTGCACTGCGCCATAACTAACAAAGTCTTTTGTCCGTTCTCATTTTCATTTTCATTCTTATGCTTGTTTTCATTCGGATTTTCATTTTCATTTGCATGGCGGCCCACGCAGCGTATACGCAATTTAGCTCCCTGACGTTCCATTTCCATTTCCATTCAGTAAACGTGCCGCGGCGCCCACGCAAAAGTCGATAAATTATTAGATTGTAAATAAAGCGCAGAAAAAAATACATATATATATATACATATATATACATATATACCCAACAACAAAGACGCATAAAGTATAAGAAAGATGGCGGGCTTAGGCGGGGGCAAGGGGTGGCAAAAGGTAGCAGCAACTGCTGATGTTGATGGCAAAAAGAAGAGCAAAAAAAAAGTACTGGCGAAAGAAAAAGATTATTGGAACCGCACAGCAAAGTTTTCCTTGCCACACACATGTGTCCAAAACCATGAGCAGAAGAAGAAGAAGCAGCGGCAAAAATGGAGGTTGCCGGGGCGGGCAGGGCGACAAGGCGCTACAAAACGGCAATAGTTGTGTGTGTGTGTGTGTGTGTCAGCTGTCGCCTGTTCTGGACAACAACAACAAAGGCCTCCTAAACACCAATCGAGTGTGTGTGCGTGTGTGTGTGTGTGTGTGTGCACATAAGTGAGAATGCGTGTAAAGTGTGTGTAATCAATCATTTATGAAATTACGCTACTTCCGCTTTTGACAATTTTCTTTCAACGCCGCCGCCGCCCGCACGCCGCTAGCGATGACGTAAGAGTCTCCGTGATATGTTTGCCTCTCTTTCTATATGTAAAATGCAAATTGACACACACTTCGAGTGTGCCTGTGTGTGTGTGTGTGTGTGCGTGTGTTTGGTGTGTGTGTCGACATCTTCGATGGGGAATAGATTATAATGATGCCCAGCAACAGAATGCGATAAAAAAGTAAGTAAGGAACTTTGCTTAAAAAGCGAATCACACGCAACGACAGCTGGAAAAGTAGTGGAGCAGGCGGGGCAGTGGGTAGCGGCGGGGGCAGCCACATATACATATGTAAGCTTACACATACAAAAGCAAAAACTGAGCATAACCTTGAAGCCGGTCAAAGAACTTTGCTGTGCGTACGAATTGCCTGAGAAAAGGCAAGCTCAAAATGTGTGTAAAAAATAAAAAATAAAAAAAATAAAAAAACAACAACGAAACGAAAGCTGCTTAGAGAAGAGTTTGAACAAAAAAAAACAAATGAACTTGGAAATAACAAAAGCAGAATTTTAAAAAGCAAATCAACTTGGCAATAACAAACTTCTAACTATTGTTAAAGTGGTTTTTTTTTGCATTTCCAACCATAAATCACATTTTTGATAGAAACATTGACATTGTAAGCTACACAAAACCCACTTCTTGACTGGGGTTCGAACTCCGAACCTATGCGTCATCCCATTACTCGGCTATGCAGCCACACTTTCTCTCTAGTCTTGTGTGTTATCATATCAAACTTTTGCATAAAACGGTTTTAATAATTAAGCAGAAACTTTTAGAAATTTATTATACCAAAAGGTTATTAATCAGTCAGACTATCTAACATTGACGTGCTATATTGCAAAATATAACTAGTTTGCTTTAATTGTTGCGAAACTATAAGAAAACTCAGCCGGAATAGTATCGAAAAGTAAAAATGATGGCCTTATGCAGGAAATTTTAGAAAATTATTATACCAAAAGGTTAGTAGCCAGCCAGACTATCTAATATTGACGTGCAATATTGCAAACCATGACAAGTTTGCTTTAAACTCTACCTTTTTAATTGTTACCAGAGCGATCTGGATCTTTAGATCTTCACTGGGAAGATTTCTTTATTTAAATCGCCGTTCTTATTATAAATTTAAAAAAGAGAAGAAATTTTATTAAGGAAACTCTGCCGCAATAGTATGGAAAGGTTCATATATAAGACCTGTTCCGAATTCCATTCCTAATCAAATTCACAGAAAAGTGTGTAGCATGTAGATAGATTTCTTTCACTTATAAATGTTCCCTTTAGTTATTTATATTGAATGGATTCAAAATTGAACGATTTGATCAAATAATTATTCTAAAATATATTTTAAAATATTAAAGTATTAAAGTATTATCGAAAGTTAGAGCTAAAAAAACCTAAAGTTAAAAATAAAAGGTTCTATCGAAAGAGGCAACAACTGTCAGTTATACTTAAACTGTTAATTAAGAATAATTATAGCCCCAAAAAGAATACATATGAATGATTATACTGTACAGCTGTCACATTTAAATGGCATACATTTGGCTTACAGACATCAAAGGTAGTTTTGGGATAAGAATTTAAAGAATAAAATGTTGAATTGGAATTATGTTTATCATAATAGTTTCAACATTCTTTGCATATGAATTTGGACGAGGAATTCGACATTGAAATGAAAACAAATAGCAACTTTCATTTCAGTTCAGTTGCCAAAATAGTTGTTAAATGTTCATCCCTTGACCGCACCCCTTGGCACGTTTCTGGCTGAAATCGCCCCCAAAAAAGTATGCAATATGAAATAAATATATGCTTTGCCTGGGCCTAAACAACGTTTAGGCCAGTTTCTATGGCCGGCCATCAACTAATTTGCGTTTATTTGACCATCAAAAGACTCGTAACCCAAAAATGAAAATGGGCTAGGTGTGTGTGAAGGGGTGTGAGTGTGTGGGGGTGAGTGTATGTGTGTTAAGTCTCAGTGTGTGTGCTGGCACTTTTGGCTTCGGCCCTGCGGTCGGCCACAATGTCAGGCGAGTCCTTTTGACTAATTAGACGACTTGCGGTGAACTTAATCATAAATACACACAGCAATTATGATATGTGGGGCACAACATCGATAAGCAGCAGTTAATTAATTTAAAGCTGTCCAAACTGCATGGGCCCCTAAAGGAACCACCAAGGAACCTCCAAGAGCCTACAAGAGGCTACACAAACTCCCGCCTGGCCATGTGCAAAACGTGCGAGGAGCTGACTGGAAGCCAATGCGAGGCTGTAGTTTCATTTTTTCCTCGTTTTTTTTTCTTTTCGTTCATCTTTTACAAAATGTGCTTCTTTTTTTGGCAATTGGAAGCTGTAGCCGCTGAATGTGGAGCAGAGCAGCGGCGCAGCGCGCGCAGTTACAAATTTGAAATGTTGCGACTGGAAGTGCCAGCCAAAAAAGTCCTTAAAAAGTTTTGCAGATGTTAAAGCCAAGTGAAATTTGGGACCCCATATATAGACACACTAACTGAATGAACTAACTGCATTTGAAAGATGGCCAACAAACGGCAGGTGCTAAAAATGAGTATACAAAAAATGTTGTAGTAGTAGAAATCTTATATAAACTGCGGAAAAATTGCAGAACGAAAATGTTTGGTGTCATGTGAGAGCAGCGCTGAATACGAATAGACACAGAGAGCGAACAAAAGAGAGTGCGAGAGAGAGAGAGTGTGGGAGAGCCAAGCAGCTGACACTAAACGCTCTTTTGCTCTCGCAAGAGAGCCAGTCTCTCTCTTGGCATCACCTGATTTCCACAGTAGCCGCGTTTCGAACTAGAAACATGTTAAGGCTGCCCGCTGCCTGGAGTAGGCGCACGAAGTGGGGATGGGAGGCGGGGGGATGGGGAGTCTAGGTGGTGGCGGGGGCTGGGCTGTTACAGGCTCCACCCGCTTTTGATAGTTTCGCTTTGTTGTTGTGTTTGTGTGCAGGCATTTAAATGTGTGCCAGCCACACCGGGCGTATGCGTAATTTAAATTTAAATTTCTCTGCGTGTGCGTGTGCCTGTGCGTGTGCGTGTGTGTGTGTATATGTGTGTGTGTTGCTGCTTCCTTAGCATTTGCCTCAAGTTTTTCTTAATCAGCGCAATTCACATGTTTGCAACGTGTTCGCCAGCCATTCACAAGATTTTTCCAGCAAAGCTTTTCCTTTGCTCTGCCAGCTGCGCTCATTAGCGGCCACATTGTCGCTCCAGCCACCCCCTTGGAGACCCCCCTCTCAGCCAGTCGACAACCTCTGCTCAGCTCAGCTTTGTCGTCTGGTGACATCGTTAGAGCCTCGAACTAAACTGCTGCAGTTGGTCACTTGATTTTTGCAAGTTGTTTAAGGTTCTGCAACAAATAATAGCCAATTACACACGCACACACGCACACACACAGCCAGAGAGCAATGGCCATCAAATATGCAGTCAAATGTTTGCACAGACATTGAAAAATGTGGCAGGGCAGCTTCAGTTGCCAGTTGGCGACCTCTAAGTGCCACAAATTAACCGCAACGCGTTGCTTTTTCAGCTGCCGCTGATAATTACGAGCAGAAATATAAAACCCTGGGAAGGGGTGGCTGGTGGAGAAGGGGGAGGACAACTGCTGCGCGCGGATTTCTGAAGTGGGCAGCTGCCGGACTTGGGGAAAAAAGCCCAGCCCAGTTTTGTGGGTTTAGTCGCGGGGCGACTTCAATAATTAATGAGCAGCTAAAAATGTCACGCAGCGACGCGACGTTGCCGCGCGGAAGTGTTTGAGCCCTTTCGTAGATTTTGGCTTTAACTGAGAGTTGGAACTGGAAACTGTGCACCAGCAGCCGGAGGAAGCCCTCAGCTTGCCATACTCAGCAAGGCTGCAAGCAGCAGGCGGCATATGCGACTCTATAAAGTATATATAAGCACAAACATCAACTTCAACAACCAACCTCTGTAACTACAAACGTTAGTGTTATGAAATTTGGTATATAGAGTCTCAAATACCAATTTTAAAAGAAAAGTGTTTAAAATTGCTTGTAGCTCGCAAGATTAAACACTTAAGTTAGTCTTAAGCTATTGTAAAGCAACTTATAAGATCTACTGTAAGCCCTGCTGATTGCACAGCTCACCCAACATCTGAGTTTTTATGAAGCATTTTCAGTGGTTAATAAAACACAATTCTTAGTTTCTATCCCAGAAATTGCAAGATTAAACACTTGGGTTACTATTACTGATATGGTGAAGGTATTGTTAAGCAACCTATAAGATCTATTGTAACATTTTCTGTACCTAGAGTCCACTCAGTTTTCTACAAAGCATTTTATTGGTTAACAAAAATGACAATTCTTACTTTCTATACAAGATATTTCGGAACGTCCTGTTTAACACTCATGTTATTATAAAAAGAATTTCACGCACAATAACTATTAAATTTGGTACACGTTTACTTAAATATCTGAACTTTCTATCCTCAAAGTTTCATCACAATTGCTTGAAAAGGACAAAAGTTGCACAAGAAACAAAAATTTATGGCAGGTAAAGGAATAAGCACATGGTAATCAAGCTAAAGACACACTAAATATACTTAATGGTGCAATATAGAATACATTCAATACTTTCAAATGTAAAATACGTTGCTACAAATAGAAGAGACTTCGGCTATTGAAACTGACATTTTATGCGATAATAAGATATATTCGTACAAGGAATTAAAATGAAAAGAGGAATCCAATCCTCAACATAACAATCTGATGCGCACATCAAAGAAATTCTTTTGGGTTTCCCTCTCTGACAAAACTCAATAATCTGTAGCATCTCTATCATCCTATCCTATCATCTCTATCAAAACTCAATACAGGATATCTCCGTAGTCGAGCTGTACTATGTGTTATACTTTTGCTTGTTTTCATTTGTCTTGCAGGGCTGTGGGCAAAGGGAGCCTGGTGCCTTTCGGGTTGGGAGCTGGGTGTTGAGAGTTGGGGGTTGGGGCTTGGCACATTTTGGGGTTAACGGGCTGAATTTAAATGAGTTGAGTTGTGTGTTGTGCCCACTGCCCAGCATTTAATTAAAACATGATGTAATGCGAGCGCGCACGCTAGATAATCGAAAGAGCGGTGGTAGTGGGGCATAAGGACAGCTACGAATTCCTAACTAGTTTAGGCTTGTACTCACCTTGCAGTCGTCGCACTGATTGACCAGCGAATACACCTGCCGGCAGTCGAAGCGGAAAAGGATCTCGGACAGCTCGCAGGTGATGCGATTGGCCAGGGCGTCCATGTCCAGCAGATTGCCCAGCAGGCGGACGCACTCTTCGCGATCCGCCAGGGTTGCATTCAGCGCCAGGGTGTGCAGCGCACTGAACACGCTGCGCTCGCAGCAGTGGCGCAGACGCAGGCTGCGCAGTCGCGCCACCAGCTCACCTGGCGACTTTAGGTCGCACAAATGATTGGGACTCGTCTCGTTGGCATCGCCCAGGTAATCAAGGCACTGTTGTTGTTGCTGCTGTTGTTGTTGTTGTTGTTGCTGTTGTTGCTGTTGTTGTTGTTGGTGTTGTTTGTGCTGCTGCTGCTCGTTGGCGCTGAGCTGCTCGTGTGTTTGCAGGTGACTGTAGAGCAGCGTTGGCAGGGAATGCTCCTCCGGCTCCACATCGCTGCTGGCCGTTGCTGCCAACGTCGATGATGCCTCCAGCTCATCCTCCTCCTCCTGCTGCTCTGTGGTCGTCGTTGCCGCGGCCGACTCCGTTGCATCCTCCAGCACCCAATCTCGATCTCGTTCACGTCGCATTCTGGACATGGCTTTATAGTTATTGTTGCTGCTGCTGTGACTTAAACGCGTATGCGGCGACTTATAGTTAATCGTATTTGCATTTATGAAATACTTGAGTTTATTATCGATGAGCGCCTCAGCGGAGTCGTCGTTGCCGCTGGCGCTGCTATCCGTCGGCTGCTGTTCGGCACAGGAACGTGGACAGATTGGCGGACCAGGTCCCTCATCGACCCAGGCCATGGGCAGTGTGCCAGCCGAGCACTGACCCTACAAAAAAGAGAGTACAGAATGTTAACTTTAATATCAATTTGAAACAGATATGTACAATTTCTTCAAATGTAGCGAGGTCAGTGATATATATCGATAATATCGATAGTATCGATAGTAAAAGGTGTCAAATTTAATATCAATTTATCCATCGGACCTCCCCAGTAGGAGAATCCTCTAAGAATGTAGATATTATTTGTATAACTATCATCACTAACATCAAACTTATAAGTACTTGTTATAATTTCTACCTCCCACACTCATATTAAGTTATTTTTAAATCTTAATCCAAATCTGGTTGGGGAAGTTCACAAGATGGCGATCATAACCTAACAAAAAAAAATAAAAAAAATAATATTCTTTCCTTTTTTTGTAATACAAATGTTCATATTTATTTAACTTGTTGTGCTGCTACCTTTTTGGCTGCTTAAACTAGTTGTAAAATCAAAATAATAAAAAACATCAATATCAATTTCATTCAGAAATGTAAAGTTCCTTCAAATGCAGTGAGTTTTAAGATATATATCGATAGTACCGATAGTAAAAGGCCTAATTAAGGTTAAAGATACATATATATTGATAGTATCGATAGTAAAAGGTTAAAGCTTTAATATCAATATCGATATTAAGGATATATATCGATAGTATCGATAGTAAGAGGCCTAATTGAGGTTAAAGATACATATATATTGATAGTATCGATAGTAAAAGGTTAAAGCTTTAATATCAATTAAATTCCCTAAGGTAAAGTTTCCCCAAATGCAGTGTGGTTAAAGATATATATTCTATCGATATTATGGATTACTCTTTCGTTCCTTTTTAAGTTTGACAGCTCTTGTGAAACCCAATTCATTAATAATTACTTTATATTGTGATTATATTTCAAATTTATTATTATTGATAGAACCTTTTCGCTTTTGCTTAAAGTCTTCAATAATTACAAAAGTTTACTTAAACAGATTTAGTTTTAAAGTTATGTTTATCGATAGTTTGTTTAGGAAATAACAATACTTTTCGATAGTTGCTTATCAAACTGTCAAATCGATACACTGCCAATAGGTTGGTTGTTTGGTGACTTTTCTGGTGACTGAGTTAGAATTTCAACATTAATAATAGAACATATTAACCAGCACATTTCACTCATTTGTTGTCATTTTAAACTGGCACATGTGACATATTAAGTAGTTCACATACAAAACCGAAAATTGGTAACTTTCAAGCCAAGTTAAGACCATTTGACACTTTGGCAAGTAAGCAGAAAGTATAAGCCAAAGCCGAGTTCTCAACCATATGTGCCAAGTAAAGAGACTAGGTTAAAGTTATGGAAAATAATGACAGGCAGCAAACAAAGCATTTAAAAGTAATCAGAGTTAAGCTGGCAATTAAGAGCTTAAAGAGATTAAAAAGATGAAACTGTTTCGAGTGATTTTCATATACATTGTTGAGGAAAATAATGCAAGCAAAAATGGCAAGGGTTAAGATACAGATAAATGCATTGAGTTCTTGTTTATTAAATACGAATGCAATGAAATCTGATTATTTAAAATGAAGCTGGTTAGTGGAGAATATACACACACATATACACACACACAGGGTGTCTGAGAGAGTGTGTGTGAGAGAGGGAGATAGAGAGCAAGGGAGAGAGAAGGAATCCCAAGCAAAGCAACGGGGTAGAAAACAAAAAGTACTCTCGTATATTGAAAAAGTTTTTTGCAGCTAGTAACAACAACTACAACGACAACTAAAGCAACAACAACAACAACAACAGCAAGTACATGAACAACAACAGCGAAAGTCATAAAATAAAACAACAACGAGAGCAAGTAAAATAGAAGCCAAACAACGAAACGAGCAACAACAAAAACAATGGTGATGAGTGCATAAAGAGCTGATGTTTTTCGTTATTAAAATGACCGCACTTCGTTGGAATTTTCCACTTTTTCACTTTTCCACATGCCCCGGCATTAAACTCAAGCAGCAGCAGCAGCAGAAGCAGCAACAACACGCCAAGCGAACAAAAAAGAAATATGTGAAGTAAAATTATCGTAGCATACTTTATGGCGGCGCCGTATCAATACGAACAGCCAAGCGAAACTGTGTTGGCCAACCGTTTATGGCATTCACATGCGAGCCATTAAAATTTAAGGCGATTATACTTAAAGCCAAGACCAACAGATCCCGAAACAGTTACTGAAAGTGACGCGAACACGGAGACGGCGAAGGAGCCAAACACATTAACTGAAACAGAAGCAAATAGGGCAGCCTTAACGGAAACAGAAAGTGGGACAGATCCTGCAACAGCAACAGAGTTTCAATCGGAAAGATTATAGAACCAAGACAGATTCTGAAACAGCTATGTATATTATCTGCTCCAAATAGAGCTGAACCAGAAACTATCCCAGAAACAGAACTTAAGTGCGAAACGGAATTGGGAAATGTCGAACTCGAAAAGGAACTAGCAAAGGATGACGAACCAGGAACTAACAAAAATAGAAACAGATTTCCCAAGAGTACCAAAGATAAGACAAAAAACTATTCCAAAACGGAACAACTATTATAGAATCATACAAAAACGGATTCAGGAATCGAAACTGAACGATAACCAATAGCAGAAAGCAAGCAGAAAAGATTCAGAAATAACAATAGAAGAATCAGGACTGAAACTGAGCCTGAAACTAAAAGAAATAGAAACAGATTTCTAAACTAAGCCAGAAACAAAAGCACAAAAAGATTCCAAAACGGAACTACCGCAATCAGAGAAAGAATCAGGAACTAAAGCTGAACCAGAAACGAAAGCAGATCTCAAAATAGAGCTAGAAACAGAAGAAGATTCTGAAGTAAAAGAAATAGAAACAGATTTCAAAATTAAACCAGATACAAAAGCACAAAAAGATTCCAAAACGTAACCACTACCATCAGAGAAAGTAACAGGAACTGAAACCTAGCACATCCTTAAACAGAACTAGAAACAGAAGAAGCTAAAAGAAATTGTAACAAATTCCAAAACTAAATCAAAAGTGAAGCCAAAGCAAAAGCATATCTCAAAACAGAATCAAAACTAGAAGTGGAAACAGCAAAGGACACGCCAAGATGTGCAAATTGCATTACAAGGAATATCCATATTACATGTCACTCTAACTGTGTGTATGTGTGTGTGTGTTTGTGTGAGCATTTGAACTTTCATAGCTGTGTGTGCGGGTGTGTGTGTTTGTGTGTGTGAGAAATGTGCAGCAATCAACGACGCATAAAAACTCAATTGCCTGAGCCCAGAGAACTGTTTTTCCAGGGTAATAACAATAAGTTTCTCCGGATTCTCAGTTCAGCAGCACGCACGCAGCATATAAGTCAGGTTAGGGACGAATCCGAATGTGAATGTGAATGTGAGCCAAATGAAAAATCATACAATGACCGACAACACACATCTGTACCTATAAATACCCAAAGGTTGCCCAAGTGATAGACTGTCAGATGTCCTGCAGCAAGTTGATAAAGTGATATATATGATATATGAAATTCCTTTATAATTCGGACAAGGAAACCTAGAAAACATTAACGTTTCCAAAGGAGAAAATAGCAATGTCACTCTGGTTGTACTTATAAGGTAGTTTTTAATCGGAATCGATATATTTGGGTATCGATGTTGTCAGTAAATGTGGCTTGCTATGAAATTGCTTATTTATTTGATGAATGTGCCGTAAAAGTTTGTGAATTTAAAGTTGATTGTCTTAAGCAACATCCTTGCCCTTAGACGGATACAAATTGTCGAAAAATGTGAAAATCCTGAAGTTGATAAATACAATGATTTCAACTCACAAGTTTCTTGAAGTAGCAATACAAATCAGAGCAAGGAAATAACTCAAATCGATCGGAAACGTCCTGAAGATACAATAGTATTGATATGGGAATTTTTTATAATGAAGGAAAAGTAAATTCTGTTACTTTTATCTTAAAAGTAGATATATTTAGGCTGTTGGACAGTTAACTATGAAATATGTGGATTGGTTACAAGAAAAAGGTCTAAAAATACATTTTTGTATGCGTTTGCACTCGATGAACAATTTCTAAATAATATCGATACATTTCATTGAAATATCCAACTACATCTATAGCAGGAACATTGATATATTTATCGATATCTATAGTATCTATATCTATAGTACGAATATCGATATTAGTGCAGCTCTAACAAAGATAACTACTTCTGATAATTACTCTCATTCAGTTAAAACGTTGTGCACTGCCATAAAGAGAACTGAGCCAAATCAGACCATTTGTTTCTATATTACAGGGTATCGTACACTCACACAGTCAGAGAGGAGCACGTGTACATGCCGCCATTGTTGATTTAATGGCAGACCAGCTGCGGCCCAGTGCACAACAATGCGACCCACTGGGTGCCCGGGGATGAGCTGGGGTTATGCGCAGATACGACAGAGGGGAGGGGGGGCTTGGGGGCACATGGGGAGGCTATGGGGGTTAGGGGATTGGCTAACGGCAGCTAACGGACAATACAAGGCAGCAACAAGATAAATTCTTCAATGCGCAACAGCGAAATAAAAAATTACAAAATGAACTGACATTACAATTTGTATAGCAAGAACCTCCCACGTTAACCCCCCTACCCCCTACCCACTACCCAATCCCCCATCACACCCCCTTCCTCCGGCACTGTATCCTTTTTGCTGCCCCGCGCTGATTAGTTGCGCTCATTTCAGTCCGATGGCTGTTCAAACAGTTTGAAAATGCAAAATAAATGCGAAGTTTGCAAAACTTTTCCGAGTTTCGGTTAATGCAAAATTTAAGGGAAAAATATGAAAAGTTTTGCTTGATATTTGGGGGGGAGGAAACGGGAGCTGTAGCTGGGTCTGATACACAAATGAACTGAAGCTGGCTAACACTTAATTATGCTGAATTGTTTTAAGCCAAGACTCAACTTTAAAACGGTTCACCTGCAGGGCAAATCCTCAACTGAAGCACAGCACACAAAATTCTCAACAAAATAATAACTTTTAATTATAAAGCAAGTAAGTGAGATGAGCTGGAAGAGCATTTTCAACCGACATAAACGCCATTTTCAAGCGAAATTAACAATGAATACACTTAATTGTTCAATTTTTATTATCAATTTTCCGAACTGAATTTAACAAGCTAAGACAGACAACTTCAACCCCATAAAGTATATATAATCTTGCTCGCCTGCTCGTTTCACTGTTTATTTATCCATAGATCACGGAGTTTTTAAGAGCTAGAGACATATAATTTAGACTTTGGACACTTTGGTACCTTATGCATATCATATAAGCAACTACAATTGCTAAGATATAGCTTAGATGCAATCACACGCATTTTACAGCGGGTTATCTATTTATGCTAGAAATTTTCCAGAGATTAGTTAATAAACAGCTGAGTTATTAAAGACTGAAAGTTAGATCTGAGTAGAGGGTATATTCCATCGAGTTATCTGAAGTATTTAAAGTATAATTAGTTGAATACTATACATATCTATGAGTTAGAACTCTGATTGAAACAATTAAAGACAGAAGAGTTATCAAACATACTCCATTCTTTGCTAAGGATCACTTTACTATATACTGTGCATAGCTTAAACAGCTTGGGAATTCTAAGCGAACTAATGGCTTTCAAGGCAACTCTTACTTATCTTACCATCAACAATGAACACTCTATTATATAATATTTATTTATGTCCAAAGTTGACAAAAATAAGCTTACTTATTTAACAATCAATATTTCATTATTTGGCTGCAGCAAACAGTTCGAGCTCTTTAAGTAGCATAGCTAAAACCACAAATGAATATAGTTAAGACCATCTGACGTTGAATTCTTGTCAGAATTTGCAAGTGCAATTAGAAAAACCCATAGAAAAGCTGAGTAAAATGAGGCATGAAAACTACAATCGGTTAGATTCGTTTTAAAGACATTTATGGTAATATTTGATGCCGGTGGCCAGATTAACAGAAAACCAAAAAAAAACTAAAACGTTGCTAGCATTGAAAAAGCATTCCACATGCACATTACTCATACGACACGTTGAGCCATTGAGGAAAATGTATAAAATGATTTTAAGCCAGAGAAAAGGAGACAAAATTTGAAAATGTTTGGCATAAAATATTCATCATCATAGCTGTGGATGATTGAAATTGCAACAGCTGCTGCTGCTGCTGTTGCAGCAACAAAGAGTTGCCCCAGACACGTGGCCAAAAGCTAAAACATTCATGTGTCTAAGGACAGCGGACAGTCGACAGCCAGAACTGTTTTGTGTGGCACTCACTCTCTCTCTAGCTATCTCACTCTGCTGGCCATGGAAATGTATATCTTATGCAAGTTGTCATCAACTTGGCGACTGACCAACTGACTGACAGGCGAGCTTAAGCTCCTTATGCTTGCAACAACAAGTTGCCTGTGCGCTGCCTCTAATCAACGAGGCACAAAAAACCTTAAACAAAGCCCTAGCATAATGGAGTGTATGCATTATGGCTAATAGCAGACATACACACTCACACACACACACATACAGCTAGTTAAATGTCCTTTGTGGCACAGAGGCCTTTGTCTAAGTATTTTGCTCTGCATGTTGCAAGTTGAAGGGCTCTCGTTTAATAAGCCTAGGCAGCCTGGCAGGCTGGCAGGCGTTGTCTCTCCTTTTGGCCATAGACAATGAGTTGACGCCGCCTCAGGCCGCACTTGACCCATGGCAGCTTGGGCCAAGTGTTGATGGAACTAAGCCCTCATCTACACCAATACACTGGCACACCTATCAAAATCATAAGTTACGAGCATGTAAAGGGCAGCAACAATATCGTAATGTCTTTCCTTAGACAGCTCCTAGGATAGCTTCATAATATAATGATGCAATCCATATGATGCTTATCTTAAATTTAATCACAATTTGCATTGCATTTAACCAAAGGACTCTGTTATTCCAGACTGCAGTTAAGAGTATGCTTCAATAATATGGGATTTATAAGATTCGGGTCTGTTCTGAATTTCACTTTCGGTTTCATTCCACAGAAACATGAAAGCCCACTTTTGGCATGGTTGTACAATGCAATAAGTCTTAATATCCTGATATTCTATGATCTATTGTAGCCTGAGTCTAACTGCGGAACATGACCGTATTTTCTTGCACGATTTGTGTTCGGATGAGAGTCCTCATATGTTTCCTCAGGACGACAAGCTTTTTAAAACCTTATTTTTAATTACAATAAGAATTTTGATTTAAATAAAGAAATCTACGGAATTGAGATTTGCAAATGCAGTTCAGTTTGGTAATAATAATAATATAATGAATCTTTCCCAGAAGCCATAGCGTAAGACACAACTACGGATTTTAATTCTATACTGCGCCAAAAAGTAAGCTATATAATTTTCTGTGAAATTGATTCGAGAGTGAAGTTTGGAACAGGCTTATATTATTATTTTTTCTATTTTTTGTTGAAAATGTATATTGTATCTATTTATTTAACGAGTTTTCTGCTACCTATCGGGGCAGCTTAAGTTGTACAAAGGAACAGACTTAAAGGTTTATGACTTGATATGTGCATTTAAGGTTTACACATCAAACATCTTATGGTAACATTGACATTAAAGCATATGAAACCCACTTATTGGCTGAGTTTTGAACCTGGCAACAACAACTAACTAGCCACATTAATATTTTGTGTAAATTTCAGTTAATTTTCGGCTTTGCAGCTGTTTTCGAGAGTATACAAATATTTGGGAAAACAATTAAAATTCGCTAAAAGAAAAACACCCAACAGGGAATGGACGAATGTCAGAGCGAGCCAAAGAGGAAGCAACCAAAAGTGCACTTGAGCTAAACACCAACAACAACAACAGCAACAACAATGGCAGCAACAACAGCAACAACAACAACAACGGCAACGGAACCGACAACACTTTAAATGTTACAGCTTAACCTCGACAGGCAATTCAAACAAAGCGCAAACACACACACCCATGCACACTCCCTTGTGTGTGTGTGTGTGTGTGTGTGTCAAATTTCAACGCTTGTCAACAATGGTGCAAGAAAAATGCAAGTGCAAAACAGCAACAACAACAACAACAGCAGCAACAACAACAGCAACAGCAACAGCAACGTCAACAACAGCAGCAGCAGCGAGGAATATGTCGCAAGCAGCACTCAAATATCCAAATGCAGTGTGTGTGCGTGTGTGTGTGTGTGTGTTTGCATGGCAGAAGCGTAAAAAAGTGACAGCCAACACACACCCACACACACACACACACACACACAGAGAGAGAGAGAGAGAGGCCCACATTGCCCGCAAGGGACAAGGCAGCAATAGAGTGCAGGGATTAGAGGAGTGTAGGCTGTTAGGCTTGGGCTGTGGGGTGTTATGGAGGGGGTGGGGTGTGGCGGCGGGTGTTTAAGGCCTGCGTATAATTGTTTGTCACTTGACGGGCCGCGATATACACAGGCATATGAGTAGCACCCCCTCAACACACCGCACTACCCCGCACTTTGCCGCAGCAACTGTCATTTCACCTTGATGCTTGGAAATATTGTTGCCATTGCCGCTGGCTTTGTTGTCAAAATCATAAACATGGCCTCTGACTTGCATCCTGCACCCCTCCAGCCCCTCTAGCCCCTCTCAGCCTCTTCATTAAATGCACGTTACGCGGTCATTTATGTTTATTATTTCCTGCTGCATTATCATACAAAAAACAACAATTGTGTGCCTTAAGTTATGCAACTTATAATGTGTGCTATCATTCCTCAAGTAACATTGGACATGTAGTAAAAATTCCACAAATGAATTATGCTAAAAAACCACAAATCAAAGGAAACAACAATGGCTGATATGTGCCTGTTCAGCAGAAGTCAGCGCTGACTGATTTACGCTGCATTTTGCCTATTAAAACTTTAAAATTTCTATCAAAATTCATTGAATGCACAAAACACAAGTCTTGAAGAACATGAATAATCAGACTCGTTAAAAAGACAAGTGTGCCTACTAATAAATCATTCAGCAAAAACTAATCAGTCAGCGGCTAGCAAGTCAGCGGAAATCAGTCAGCGATTAGTTCTGCTGAACAGGCCCCATGTCTTATGAAAATGTGTGAATAAATTTATAGAATTCTATCACAACTTAACTAGACAATCCGATATTAAATTTAGAATATTTCTGAGCAAATGGTATCAAGGAAAGTGTTGCTGTCACCGAAAATCTATAAAATCATATGCGAACTTAATATAAATGGAAGAAATAATACAATTCTACGCCAATTCATCATACACCCACAAGATCTACACCATTATATATTAATAAACATAAAAGATATACTTAAATTGTTAACATTTGTAAATAAACTTAGCTTAAGACCTTAGCTATAGCTTTACTGCGTGTTGCTATGTAATTTTTACAATACTTAGGAACATGTTATAACAGCTGAAAGCCCTGTTGCTAGTGCTCTTTAATTGAAGTATAATTACAATTACTAATTGTAAGAATTAAGAATAAAGAAATCAAGTTATATTTCTTAAAAGTTGCTCTCTATTGTTTTAGCTAGCAAATATAAATAAATACAAAATTAAAAGCACATCAACAACCGCAAACCATTTATATGCTCTCTTTGCAGACACTTCTCTACTTTTGCATTTTATTCACTTTAAAACTTTTACCACACTGGCTTAACTATTGTTTCTAATTTATTTTTCCCTCTTACAATACTAGAAGTTGCCTGAAAACAGCTTTAAAAGGACTAAACGCATAAGTCAAGCCTGAATACAATGAATTTCACTGAAAGCTAAACGCCATACAACTCGCCATTCACCATTCACCTTTCGCCTTTATTGCATAAATAATCCAGGATTAAAGTGCCATATTCAGCTAGTGTCATTACGCATTTTGTAGAAGAAAAGCAATGTTATTCTGCTGACACGGCGTATCATAACTGCTGGTGCCCGTGTCTGGCAGTTTGCTGTCAAATTAGCGTGCGTAAAGGACAAATCACGAAACGTTGAGCAGCGCGCAGAGGTTTTCCCATGCAGTCACAGCCAGGACAATTACAGAGCTGTGTACATTATTCAGTGAGTGCTCCCCAAGGTGCCGTAAACCTCCAATTGGGAGAAATCATTTAAATGTTTCTTTTACGCACACACACACACACGCACAGCTGATGTAATGGTCGAATATGTCAAGCGAGAAACTGCTTTCAGGCAAGCGCATATTATGCACAAAGAATTCTGATTTAGCACAAAATCTAAAAATTATCATTCAGCAGAACTAAATGAAAATTCAAAGTACACAAATCAGTCAGCGGAAATCAGTCAGCGATTAGTTCTGGTGAACACATTCCCTGAAAAGGAAACTTATTAATTAATGTCCGAAATGGGTTTTATTTTGGAAAAATCAGAAAACACAAATCAGTCAGCGGAAATCAGTCAGCGATTAGTTCTGGTGAACACGTTCATTGAAAAGGAAAATTAATGTCCAAAAAAGGTTTCTTTTTGGAAAAATCAGAAAACACAAATCAGTCAGCTATTAGTTGTGGTGAATGCGCTTACTAAAAGTGACAATAAATAATCAATGCGGTAAACTATTTTTTTTTTAGACATAATTAGAGTTCCAAAAAAAACAAAGTAGTTAATCCCTGCTGTCAAATACCACAATATAAAATATATTTAAATATATTCACAAGGGAATAGCCAGCATACGAGAGTGGCAGGAGTTGAAGCCAACGCAATAATGTTGAATTTATGTTGTGCCGCCTTATCAAGGGCCATCCATCAAAAAATACTATGCATGAGCTTGGAGGTTGGGAAAAGGAAATCGGTAGAACGAACACTGGCAGCACTCGGAGGCATTATTTTAATCATATTTAAACAGCGCGTGTATTTATCACTCATTATTTATGCATATGTCAATCTATATGGCCGTAAGCCCATTATCGGTCAAACAAAAGTGATGAAAAACGAAAACCGCGCCCCAAAATCGATGCACCGAATTAGGCAGCAAGGCCAAAGGCCAAAGTCCAGAGCCAGTGTGGGTGTGGCATGCGGCATGTGGCATGTGGCATGTGGCATGTGGCATGTGGCAACGCACCTGTCCATCAACGTGAATGATACACAAGTATATTTATATTTGTTTGTGTGCCAACAAAAACAAAAAACAATAATAACAGGCAAATGCGGGGTGGGAGGGGTGGACTTTGTGCCTGTCGTTATGCCACACAATTTTATCAACATTAATTTGTCAAACATTTACCGGCACTCGGCACTTTTGCATACGAGTGCTTATGTACCTAGTATTTGTATTTGTATTTGTAGCTGTGTCTAATGACAGCACAATGGCATTAATTTCATAAAATGAGTTGTAAACAGTTGTGGACAGTACTCGGGGGTCGCCGCCGCACAGGACAATGGCATTTGTTTAGAGTCGATGCCTCCTGCCCCACTTCCGCAACTCGCCACACTCCACACTCCACTCGCCACTCGCCACTCGGCACTCGCTGCAATTCCCGTTTGTTTAGCAGTTGAGCTCGTAATGAAATTCTTCAGCTGAATTTCATTTGCAACTTTTCAACAATGCTCATTGAATAATTTACGCTCTGCGCTGAGTTCAAAATGGGTGGAGAAAATAAAAAATCCAAATGGCAAACGAATGTGGCTTCTGTGCCAGGTTCTGCAACTGCTTTAGTTGGGAGGTTGGGGCACTGAATAGCGCTCCACTTAAGTTGGTCCCACGGCAATTTACGTGCCGAGCGTTGAGCTCTGGATTGTTACGCCCCGCACATAATTGCATTAACTTGTATGGTGCTCCTCCGTGTGGGCGTGGCTCTGGGGCAAGGATCTGGACATGGAACGTGCACTGACTTTGGCTCGCTCCTGTTTATGTATTGTAATTGTTTTGTGTGCAGCGCGCTCTCCAAATTTCTTAATCAATGCATGCCGCAGCCACAAATCGTGGCAGCTTCAGGTTGAATGCCACCCAATTGATGCCGTGACCAGACACCATTTGCATGTTGCCACTAAAGTTACTCAAACAACTGCCAACTGGCGGCTTCATGCAAATTGCACTGCAATTTGTCGGGTAATTAACGGATGTGGCCGCAGCGAAAGTTGCACCTTCCAGCGCCAGCTGGCAGGTGGCAGGTGGCAGGTGGCAGGTGGCAGGTGGCAAGTTGCTGATAATGCCCGTAGACAGCGCCTTCTAAGCCAAGCTAATTAGGCTAACAAACTAATTGAACTTCGTGTAGTTAATGTGCAGGCAGTTTACTCCGACATTTAAGACAGCCGGGTCGAGGATAACTCATCCTACAATATGCAGGTGGAAAGTTCAGTTTTGTTTAAATTAAGCTTTAAGTTCAAATTGTAATATAATTGCATTATTAATTAAAGCTAAGGCTACACAGGAAATTGATTCCATGCAACTAATATTCTCAGTAAACAAACTAACTCATTTAGTTGACTTTGTTTCGAGGCCATATCAGTTCGCCTTAAACCCAGCTGCAATCTAATACACAAACTACAAGTTCTAATTTCATTGTGCAGGATATCATATTTATTGTGAATTTAATTTCAGCTTGAGCATAACCATAATCAATGTTGCAATCTTCAATCTGAAACAGTTTGTGTGAGCAAGGTTTCACATAACTGAAATGAATTGCCATTCAGACACAATACAACGGCTTCAATTGCTGTAAGTCGTGACAGTGAGAAGGATATGCCTATGAATTTCTTATGGCAACCTGAAGCACTTTACTTATTTCTGGCATCAAGAAGTACATTGAGCTCGAAACGGAAATACCAATAGCGCTCTGCGTGTATATTTGTGTTTGTGTGTGTGTGCCGGTCCCTGCTCGGGCGCCAACATTGGTATGTCAGGAAACTGGCAACAGACGCCCGCGACAGGCCCAGTGCCCATTGCCCAGTTGGCCAGTTGCCCTGCGGCCAGGCGCATTCAATCAGTGTTATTGCAGGCTGTCCAAATCCCTGGCGGCCACAAGTTTCATTGCTTGCAACGATTTGCCATTCAAGTGGCGAGCAGGAGACGCCTTCAGCTTGGTCGTCGTCAAACCCAGAGCGGAAATTTATGACAGTGCTCGCATTCAGCTGCAATTTGGCATGTCTGTCTGTTGAGGCATTGGTATTGAGTTGGTGCGTGTGTGTGTGTGTGCTGTTGCTATTGCTGTTTTCCTCAGCTGGCAGTGAAAATGATGTAATCATATTGCACATGGCAGCCAGGAGCAGTTGCAGTTGCAGTTGCCACTGTGCCTGCTTACAAAATAATTGATTTTGTGTGCACATCCTTGACACAAATAAACACTCGCACAGCACATACACACACACACACACACACACTCAGACATACTTCCAGCACGCAAGTTTAACAAACTGCCGACTGTGTTGTGTTGTGTGTGCTGTGGCATAGAAGCTCTATGAAATTTTGAATTAAGTGCAACAAAGCAATGGTTTTTAATTGAATTTGCGACGGCAGCCCTTTGACTGCTGCGCAATTGGCCAATGCAATATTTTTTAACTGCGGAGTATATCCAATACAAAATGGCTGGTACTAGTTCTATAATACGAGCACTTGTACAAAGCTTCGATTTGTTTGCCAACAGCCACTTGCAACCTGTGCTCCCTGCTCCCTGCACGCGTTTCCTCCGATTTCAGTCCCTGCTCGGGCGCCAGACCCCTCGCTTGGTTCGTTGTTATAAATACGAGTATTTGCAGAATTTCAGTTTCCACTCGACTATGCAACGTGCAAAACGGCAAATAGAAAAACAGGCCATAACGCACAGCAAACCAAAAAGGCCACGCTACGCAGATTGTTGCAACTGAAGCGGAGGCGTAGGTGGAGGCGAAGGCGGAGCCGGATATGCAGACGGAGACGGAGACGAAGGCTCGAACTGAGGCGCACTTGACAGGCACTCATGACATGCGCCGAGTGCATGCACATGTAGTAGCAGCAACATAAACCATGTGCACAATAACCCACCTAGCACTTGACAACAGGCAATGGCAACTCGGCAATGGGTCGAGGAGCAGCAGCAGCAATGCAGCATCAACACATCAACAGGCCGCGGTGCAAGTTTGAAGCTGATGCTGATGCTGATGCTGATGCCGATGCCAAAGCCGAACGAGACCTCATCAGAAATTCCACACTCGCACTTGTATTCCCAATGAGCTGACAGCTGGCACTTGTATGTCTGCTCGTCTATGGGGAGCACAAAAAGAGCAAAGTATCCGGGACTGGCCCGGTCTGACCTGGCCTGGCCTGGCCTGGCTTGGCCTGGACATTGGCCACGTAGTTTGGCCAAGAGAATGTTTACTAATTTGCAGCCCGCCGCTGGTTATAGCTAATTGAAACTGGGCCACTTGGTTTGCCTAGCATTTTTCAGATTCCTCTCAAATCGCTCAGCTCGCTGGCAGGTTGTCAAGTTTAATTGTCTGCCAGCTGCACAAAGGCAACGGCAATGACTTGCCAAAGAATGGCGGAAACTTTGTGTTGGCCCGTCAGTGTCAGCGGCAGCGTAGAGAAAGGGTTCCTTACTTTCAGCTACAGCGAGGGGTACGCTCATTTGGTATTTTAATTAAACTTGCCACAATTTGTTGCACAAATACGAATATGTATATGACAATCACAGCATGCATAAATGTTAAACAAAATAACACAGGCAAAAGCCCGTTGCGCAACTCTAAGCACTCTGGCATGTAAATAAGTGTTTACAAGGGCGATTCAATCTGTAAACAGGCTGGAAATTATTTATAAACTGTGAGAATTGCTTTGTGACTCTTGTGGCAATGTGTTTACTTTGCAATACTTTGCTTCCTTTGGCGCCCAACGTGGGGCAATGCTTTTCAACTTTTTAAATCAAAATGTAATAATTTCTGAGTTTACTTTTCGTGTCAGACCTTTACTGCGTTTGGAGCAATGTTTTGTAATTTGTTAACTTTAGCTCGAATGAATGCAAACACATTCTGTGAGTATTGGCGCCCAACGTGGGACAAGGCTTGATTTCATTGTAATATAACTTCCAAATACAATTATGACTGACTTTGGGTGAATAGGGGGATATGCAGTTACCAGATTTCTCCTATTTATTGCTACCACCTCATATATACTGTCTTCAAGACACTCGCTCGGGGAGGTGGAGGATGAGCCGAGAATTGAAGAGCAGAGGCCAGAAGGCTAACATGATTAGCGTGTCTATCATTTTGTCAATCAGCCGTAGAATTAATGGCTTCAATTCTAAGTGCAATCCCCAGGTTCCTCATTATATCCTTGTTCCTTACAATGCTTGATAGTATTTAAAATGAAAATTGCATAATTTGCTGGGCATTCAGTTAGCTTTAGTTTTATCATACACAACAGCAACACTAAAGTCTTGTTTTTGCACACCTGGGCATCAGTTTGTAAGCCATGACAGCTGGTGAAGTTAAACACATTTAAATGGTTTGATTGACTTGATTATTTAATTGCCGCTGGCCGTAAATAACCAAGCAACTAACAGACCGACAGGAAGACGCACAAACTAAACAGAACAGAACAGAACAAGGCAGAAGGGGAAGGGAGGGGAAGGAAGGTGAGGGCGTTACTCTGGACAGATGTAGAGCAATGATTGAAAATCGATAAGTGCGCGTGTGTCTCTGGAATGGAATTGAAGAGCTCAAGTAACGGGCAAGTAACAGCAACTAATTGGCATTGAAAGTCGCTGTCTGTTTGTCTGTCTGACTGTCGGACTGCCAGTCAGTCAACCAAATGAACATTAGCAAATCGAAACTTTCATGTCAGCTCCGCTTGAAATCTTAAAAGACTTTAATTCTTTTTAGCTGACATTAAGCAGGCCACACGTTGCGAATTACAAATATATCAAATTGGTCAAAAAGTGGACAATAACAATGGCAATGAGCAAAGCTCTGAGGCCAATGCAAACGCAATCAAAAGGCCATTGAGCGATGCCACAAAATTGAATTAGATTTGCATAGGAAAACAGGCAAACGGCTGCGACGACGGCTGTTAATAAATATTAAAATTTGAATTATACTTGGCAACCCAATGAGAATTTTATGCGCGCTGATAAAATGGCCACCCAAGGCATCCATTTTGTGGTCGAAACGGGAGCTGGCACGAGCGCGGAAGGGAGGGGGTGCCTGTAAGTATGGTCGCACATTTTGGCAACGTTTCAAAAGCCGCCCTGTGATTTCAAGAGTCCGCACAAAGCCAAGAGCCAAAAAAAAATACAAAAAATATTACAAAAAAAATAAGAAAAAAATATACGAAAATGTGTAATGAAAATGTAAAAAGTGACGACGAATTGAAAGTTTTCTTGATTTTTTTTAGCATTGCCTCTTGCTCGCTCGCTGGCACAATTACCAAAGCCATTTTCGTTGATTTGTAACACGTTGAAGATGATGACGATGTGGATGAAGATGATGATGATGATGGGGCGATGATGACGTGCAACTTGGCTGTCGTGAAAGCAGAACTTGAGTGGCCCAAGATGTGGCGCAATTGTCACACAAACACTTTGCATGCACAATCAGAGCGCGGTACTGTGGAAGGAACACCCTCTCCCCCCACACACACCACGATTGAGTGGCAGCCCTCAGACCTAAGTTCCCATTCCACACCTACTCGGGCTGACAATACTTCTGCCCAACTTGGGAAACACTAGCAATAAAAGTATATGGAAACTTGTCGCTTGACGCTTTCAAGGACGGGGCCAATTGGCTGACGAGGAGAAGCGAGGACGAGCAGACAGCAGGCTGAATTTAAATCAGTGATTTAATATTTAACCAAAACTACAATTATAATTTGCAATTTGCAAATTGTGAATATCAACGATGCGCAACGTTTCTAGCATAAATTAATATCCATTTTTTTTTATTTTAAAGTGTACGAGTTCAGATTTGTTCAACATTTATAAACGCCCCACGGGCAGGAGTCTGAAAAAAGGATGTAGGATGTGTACGTGATGGTGGGAACTTAATTGCTGTTTAATTTGCAAAACAAAAATTGCTATGGGTTTGAAATTTACAGTACAGTTAAAAATAATCATTCGTAAGTAAACATTGAATGAAAAGGTGTTTGATATTATTTAAATTTGTCACCTCCCACAGTTAAATATGACTCTGTACAATGTGGCAGCATCATAATGGGCTATAAGTAGCATTGATTATTTAACCACAATAACATTTCAAATGAAATAGGGCACCTCAACGGTCCGACACTCGTACAATTACTCCGAGGTAGTTTAACAATAGCGAGGCTTAAATTCTGTCAAGAAAAGAAAAACAAGTTGCGGTTCTTTCATAGTCAAGCTCACTCCCCATCAGTGCGTTTGTTATATCCTTAACCTACTAAAACCAGGGAAAATGGGTAGTTTAACTTATGAAAATATAAGTAACAGGCAGAAGGAAGCATCTGCGACCCTATAAAGTATTTGCAGTCTGAATAAGTATCAAGCCGAGTTTGTCCTTCAGGATGAACACATTGGTCTAAGAGACTATACGAGTTGACACACCACATTCCGAGGGAGTGTATATCAATTTTACTCCCTCCACAAATTCGGAAATCGATAACAACGATTTAGAGCAATTACTTTAAAAATTAAGCCTTGATTTGTTTATACATATGCGTACACAGATAGAATTCTGGCAAAAATTAGGCACAAAATGCAGCTTAGATTAACTTATCACAGATCTACGCCTTAGGGACTATTCAACCATTGCTAAGGCATGATTTATCCTCTGGGTAAATTACAGATTGTACTTTACTAATCATTGATTATGCTTTCTTAATCACTGTTTGTACATTATCAATGTTCAAATTGTGCTCAAAAAATGTTTGCTGTGTAGAAAGATGTGTTTGCTGATTTCAGCGCAGAGTACAGGATGTGTTGTAGTCGACCATGCTAGACTACAGGATTTTTACTTGTTTTTCATTGTTATTGTGTTGCTGGCTGCGGCGATGTGATGACATATTGTGATTGCCAGCGAAATGCATTGGACATTTATGCCCCCGAGCGACATTTAAAATGCAGAACAGCAACAGCGATAAATTTCAAATGGCTTGAATTGCTTTTGGTCCTTTCTTGGTAGTGGGTTGATAATTATGCATTATCCTCGATTGGGGCGTGTACAAAACGGATAATCACTGGAATTTAATCGTGCGCCCAAAAGCTGGTCACAGCATTTGCAATTTAATAGAAGGGATGACAGACAGTTGAAGGAAGTAATTTGAAGCAGGCACAATACGTATAGGATTGCTTGTCAATAGCTTGTGTCCTTTTCAACTGGTTGCCAATAAGAAACCACAGAATTGCATAGATTTGTATTTATGTCTATGGCTTTCTATGTATTCGTGCATGTCATTGCATTTGTATGCATTTAATATGCGCATTGTTGCCTTGCCCAAGACCACAATATGGCAGAGAAACAGGGCCAGGCGATGAAGAGGCGCTGAACAAACCAAAATGAAAGAAGATACAAACAGTTTCTCAAGCAAACCGGTAAGTTCAATACCCTGCCAGAGGCCTGATGCGATTCTTGTTTTTAAAGGACGCCATATAGGCATGAAGAGTTAAACACGGCTGAAAAGTATGCCACATGAAAAAAGGGCATCCTTTTTCCTAAAATAATCATAAGACGAGTTCTAAATATCTTACAAGCAAACTTCGTGGTGTGTGTCGCCAGCCTTTAACCAAAGTACAAGTACGAGTATTTCACACAAGGGTAACAAATAAGTCCTGGGCATTGTCATTGCTCCTTTAGCAGTTACTTTTCAGGGCGTTCTTGGACGTGTCATGCGCGTGGCCTCCATCCCGCCCCTTGCTGCCACAAATAATTATGTACATGTGGCCAATATGGCATGGAAGACTACACTGCAGTTGTTCTGTGGAACCTTCTTGTGTTCTTAGCCACGTGCAAGGTCGCTGTTCCAACGATTTCAATAAGACATTACAGCGATGTCACAATCAATATCAATACTTGTACACAGTAAAGGAAACAGCTGCTAAGATCCAGAACACATCTGCTGAAGGACTCTGCTAGAAGTAATCCTAGGTCAAGCAGAAAGTCCTCAAGTTTCTCATCATTCCAATCGACCTATTTTTTTTGTAGGATATCCTCCAAATTGGTACCGGATTGTTGAAACTGTCTACAAGAACTCTCATTATGTCAAACTAATGAGTTTGCAGAGTGCTTGAAATGTAGGTTAGGTTTCCTTCCACAAAGGACCTTACATAGACCATTAGGTTTTAAGGACTAACGTGTGTAGGAACCCCGCTTACAATAGAAATATGCTAAGGCCTATCCCAGACCACAAAGTATCACCTTCACAAAATCCCTCTGATCCCTTGACTAAGAGTTTACGCTTCGCAGGGAGGATGACAAGACTACAACCTTAACAGGACCTGTCCTCCTTTATAAGCGAGAGAGAAAGGAAAATATTAGCCCCATTGAAACCATTTTAGCATGTAAATGTCTAAGGTCGCAGAACCTCCCCCTGATTCTATTCTAGTGAGACTCCCTTTGATTTATTATGATTAGTGTATTCCTATTGTTGTGTAGTTCTCTGAAATAAGAATATATTTGATTCTTACCTGCAAGTCGGTGCCAGTTATGCCCGGCTGTGCAAGATCACAAGCTGATATCCAAGGGTTAAGGCGTGTTAGGGCGGTCGCAGTGCCGAGTATGGACTTCCTTAGGTCCACGGGCGCTGCTACGCTGCCAGCGGTTGCACCGTCAGTCGTTGTCGTTGCAACAGCGGCCGGCAAAGTGCCGCTGTCCCTCTGGGCAATTGCAATTAGATGCGACGCATAAGCGTCGTTTCCACTTCTGCTTTCCTCTCCTGTCTCGCGCTTGTTGTTGTTGCTGTTGTCGTTCTCCTTCCCAATCCCAATATCGTTCTCGTTCTCGTTGTGTTGCGCATGCAGCACGCTCTCATCGACCAACCGACTTTCGTCCTGCTGCTCCGTCTCGGGCTCCTGTTCCTGCTGCTGTTGCTGCGGCTGCGGCTGTGTCAACGCAAGACTCGCTGCCAGATTGTAATCCTCCTCCTCAGCGGCAACGGTGTCAGCGTCTTCGCTTAGCTTTATCAAGCGATCAAATGACTCCTCCGATAACAGATCGTCTTCGGCGACCAACGCAAAGATGTCCTCGTCCGCGACTGACTCTGTATCCTCGTCAAAATCTCGCGATGAAGCGTACTGCACGGGCAGGCCGCTGTTATCCTCCTGCTCCTGCTCCGGTTCCGGTTCCGCCTCGTTCTCGTTCTCGCTGAGAAGCGTCGCCTCGCTGGACTCTGGCGCTCCCGCCGCTGATTCAGTGCCGTCGCCCGTACCCCGCGCCTCGTCGAGGCTACCCGCCCTGGCCTCGTCGAGACTGCGGGCGCGTCGCGTCGAGGAGGCAAGCAGCGGTTCGTCCGGTTCGTGCAGCGCCGGTCGACGGTAGAAATCAAAGTTAGGCTGAAAATCGCTGGTAAGCTCACTGCCGGGACGGCCGTCGTCAGCAGTGCTACCGTCGCGGAAGGTTGGCAGCAGATAGGGGAAGCCGCCACCAGCGTTGAAGGTTGACGACTCTCTGCCACCACTGGCCGAGTCGTAGCCGGACGGTAAGGTTGCAGCTGCTTCTGCTGGTGTCGTTGCTATTGCTGGTGGTGGTGTTGATGTTGTTATCGAGCTGCTGCTGCTGCTGCTGGTGCTGGCACGCCGAGCCCCCGAAATAAACGCAAGCGCCATCACGACCAGCCCGGGTCCTGGCCGCATATTGACCTCGGGTTCGGCGGTGCTAGCATGGTGCAGGCCCGCTTGAGACGCGCTTGCGACTCCAATTCAATGCGAGTAATGATGGGCTCATGGCCCCATCATCATCATTAATATGTGGGTTTCGTTTGGATCTCCTCCTGCCGCTGCCTCAGCTGCTGCGCCAGATGCTGCGTCGCCTGGTTCGCTACCGCTGCCTTTAAGGCGGCTCCGAGCGTTACCGTTTCCGTATCCTGGCAACTGCTGGGCTCGTCTCTGCTCTCTCCGGCTAGCGGCATGAATCACGTGGTTCTGCAGTGCAAAATTGGAATACGGGCACACTGTTAGCCAGATAGAGGGGATCGTCGGCGCGCTTGTTGCTGCTGCGGCTGCTGCGTTAGCGTTGCCAGACTGTCAATTACCTTGCACTGCAGTTTGTTGTTGCTGTTGCTTTTTCTGTGGTTGTTGTTGTTGTTGTGGCTGGCGCGACGGATCGGCGCAGCGGCGTCCTTTGCTCATGGCAGGCTCAAAACTCTCTCAGTCGATCGAACGCAGTGCGGCAGTCGCGTTTAATTGAAGGCAACGTAGAATGGAATGACGTGGCAAAGTAAAGTGGGAAAACAAACGCAACGTAACGTAACGCAACGTAACGAAACGAAAGTCACGACTTTGAGGCTATGCGGCCGATAAGCGATTTATGTGCCACTGATATCGATAACACAAAACATTTTAACATTTAACAGCACTTTGATAGATTTTGTAACTTCTTGATTTCTTTTTGGGGCCGTCGTTTTGTTGTTGCTGCTGCGGTTTTGGTGCCGTTACTATTTGTTGGTTTTTGTTGCCGTTGCTGCCGTTGTTGTTGTTGTTGTTGTTGGTGTTGTTATTGCGACACTGCTGCACATTAACCTTGAAATTGAAATTGAAATTCGTGTGTGTCGTGTGTTTTTTTTGTTTTCTTGTTGTTGTTGATGCATATTCTTTTTGAGCTCACAGCCTCACGCGAAGGTCACATAGCAGCAATTTTTGGCTGGACTGCAAGTGTATTTATTATTAGTTAATATTTATGGCTTAATGAGTTTCTTTTTTATGATTGTATTTTTTTTTGTATTTATTTATTTTTTTTTTTTGGGGGGAAACAAAAGACTTTTAAGGTTGCCGCAGCGCTTTTGCGTTTTCGAAACGAATTTTTCGGTTATCTCGTTCGCGCTCTCTCGCTCTCTCCAACACCAACGCGACGTTCCATGCTGCGTTGTTGTGCGCCCACGCTCCAAATCGCGCTCTCTTTGGCCAGCGGCGCTCTTTTGCATTTGAAAGTGCCGTTACATGCGTTTAGCTATGGCCACACTTATAGAACGCAATTTGATGACAGATTTATGACAAAAACTTGCAATTTCGCATTGTCTGCTGCTTTGCATTTGTACATGCCTAAACAAAGGCAGCAAGCAAGAGCGAGCAAACGGACAAACGGGCAAACGGGCGAGCGAGAGTGAGAGAGTGGTGGACTGGGCGCACGACGAGCACATGACGAGCACGAAGCAAAACGAAGCCGCCGCAGCAGCCACCGCACAAAGAAGAATGCCGAAAAAAACCGTCGCTAACACACACACACAGACAAACACACGCTGAGAGACAGCAGCAGCAGCAGCACACGCACAGGGCAAAGAAATTTATATAATTCGCAGCAGCGACCAACGCTGGCTGATGCCTGCTGCTGCTGCTGCTGGCTCTGCTTATGCTTGTTGTTGTTGTTATTGCTGCAAACACAAAAACAGCGGCCGAGGCGCTCGTGGGTGTTGTGTGTGTATGTATGTCTTTTGTATGTGTGTGAGTAGTTACTTAGGGCAGCCAGGCAAGCACTCGGCGTGCCTTTTGTAGCAGCATGAAGTAGTCGCCGTCTTCTTTGTCACTGCGCTGCGCTAGTATTGGTGGTAACTGTATGTATGTATGTGGTATGTAGATGTTGTGGCAGCGCCAAAGACGACGGCGACTGCGGCGCCTGCATGTGTATATTGTCTATGTATTGGTGTTAGGCTGTGCTGCTGCCAGCACAACAGCAAAAAAACATATAGAAAACGAAGCATACTTTCAGGCAAAACGTTCATTTTGTCCTTTTTTTATAGTTAAGTATTTTGCTGTTGTTTTTGGTTTTTGTTTTACTTTTGTTGTTGTTTGTTTGGTTGTTTGTGTGCGCTGCGTGTGTGTGACAAAAGACGCTGCGCTTTTCAAAAATAATCATAAGTAGTGTGGGCTACAAGAAAAGCATGTCCTTTCAATGGCTCTCTTGTCACACTGTGCGTGTGTATTTGTTAACTTTCACTTTTGTTTTATTTGCTGCTGCGTTGACACTGCGCGCACACACCAACACACACACATACATACATACACATGTATAGGTATTTTTACTTTTTTGTGCGTTTGTGCGCGCGTGTGTGTGTGTGTGTGTGTGTGAGCTACTTCGGGTTTGCTGTTTCTGTGTGGCGGCTGCTTATATAAGCCCGGAACATGGCACAAAAAACTATTCGCAACGAACTTTGCGCTGTATATTGTCCTGCAATTTGTTGGACATCGTTTTGTTTATGCAACGTGCTCACACTTAAGCGGTGGTCACAGGGGGGGGAGCGGGGGCGAGGGGGCGCGATGGTGGTCGCTTTGGGGGGCACTGTGTCAAGTGATTTTTCACATATTATATAACATTTGCGCTAAGAAATTCGAAGGCTTAATGTAGCGTCCATCGATATGTCATTGTTCCTCCAATAAAACCACGCATAGTTATCGAACTATCGATCGTGGTCTATCGAAACACAACAGACACGCACTCACACGCAAAGCCCTTACGTTACGTAGCAAACTAACGTAGCAAATGTCTAAATACCCGTGTGTACATAATTACAATGTATGCGTGTGTGTGTGTGTGTATTTCTTCCAAGAGCGCAGCATCAACTGCCGTAACGGCCGCGTGGGCGGAGGCTGGGCTGAGAGATGGGTGGGTGAGGGGGGGCAAGGAAGCTGGCTTGCTGTTTGCTGCGGCAGTTTGGGGAGGGGGGGGGGGCGTTGTAGGCAGTGGCTTCTGGGAGTTATGTTAAGCAGCTTTTGTTAGTTGGAACAGCAACAAAAAGTGGCAAAATGCCAACGCGTTTCAAACTGAACAACTCTTCGTTTTCAACGTGAACGATAACGATAGCCATAGCGATAGCGATAACGATAGCGCAACTGGCGTTTGTTCGCTTTCCGATAGCAACTTTTCACATTTTGTTAAGCTCGCGCTGTTATAGAATTATTTATGCTCTTTACATTTTGGAGCTTTAACATTTTTAAAGAATTTATATTTTTTTTTGTATTTCTTTTTTTTTTGTATTTATTTATTTTATTTAATTTTTTTTAATTTTTTTTTTTGTTCTTTGCTGCTTGACTCTGTGGACAAAAAGTTGCGCGACGACGCAGGATATACCGTTACAATCCTGCTTCTTGCTGATGGCCCCAAACGGCACTGACTGTGCCACAAATTGCAGATGGCGCTTAACTGGAATATGCCAGTGGCCCGAGCTGCCCATGGGGCAACACGACGGCAGCGGCGCAACGCTCCGGCGCTTACAAAAGCGGGCGACGAGAGAGCGCGAGAGAGGAATTGGTAATTTGTGCGCGGTGCGCTCTCGCGCTCTTTGGCTCGCAAGCTCTCTTTGTGTGTGACAGTTCGAATGGAAGGCACGCTTCCAGCGCTGTTAACTAACAGCTTCGAATTGCGTTTGCTGCTAAGCCCGTTAACAGTTGTGTGTGCGTTTGTGCGCCTGTTAAGTTGAAGCAAGAAAAATTACTTGCTGCAGGGCACTTAATCACTAATGACAGCGACGCCAGCTGAGGCAGCGACAGCAGGCAGCGACCGTAGCAGCGACTGTAGCAGCAGGCAGCAGGCAGCGGCAGCGGTTCCTGAACCTCAACTCACTCAAAATGCGTTGGCGTTGTCTCCACTTGACTCGATTCAAAATCGACTCGACACTCGACTCGGATTACGTCCTTTGCTCGAGGATGACTTGAGCTTTTGCTGTTGCTGTTGTTGTTGCCTTTGCTTTGGCTGCTGCTTTATTCCGTTCTGTCATTCTGCGCTTCTGTTTCGTTACGGCGTTTTGTCTCTCACTTGCCCTAAATGTCTAATACCCTATAATGTCGTTTAATCCCACTCAACGTGCTTTAGTTTCGCTTTGCAGCTTACAAAGGCAACGAAAGCGAATCCGTTGCAGTTGACAGTTCCAAATGAGCTCGTTCGTTGACTCCCTCTCTCTCTCTCTCTCTCTCTTGGTCTCTCCCTCTCTCACACTCATTCCGCCAGCTTTAATTTCAATTGAAATGACTGTAGCCCAACTTTGAGCGCAACTTCAAGCTGTCAAAGTTGATAATCACAAGCGAACGGCATTCAAACTGAAACTCGGCCACAAACTCAGTCAGGCCGACAGTTCATATCAGAGCTGCCAACTTGCCAGAAACAAGCCAAGGACACGCGACCTTCAACAGCCAAGTATTGGACAGCTGAAGCTGAAGCTGAAGCCCTAGCTGATGCTGATGCACAAAGCTGAATTATTAACCTCTCCTAATTAGCTTAAGTAACTGGGCCACAAATCAACTGAGCGGCCCAACAGCTCAGATGTGATTATTGTGAACACCGCCGAGCTGGGAAATCATTAATAGTGCGACTAGCTTCGATATGTGACAGTTTATCGATATATTTCGTAAGCTCAAAAAAGCATGAGACATTTAGACTGATTAAAATAATCAAAGTATCCTAGAAAATCGATAGTTCCGATAGTGAAAGATCACACTATCGATGGCATCGATATATTTCGTGAGTAAATATGAGTATTATGAATCATTTACCTATGATTAACTTCGATATGTGACAGTTTATCGATATAAATATTTACAATGATTAAAATAATCAAAGTAAACTGAAAAATCAATAATATCGATATTAAAGGGTTACACTATCGATGGAATCGATATATATCGTGAGCTGAAATATGATTATTATGAATCATTTACTAATGATTCACAAAATCTTGATATTTATCGATAGTGCGGCTATCTTCGATATGTAACAGTTTATCGATATAATTCGCAAGCTCAAACAGGCAAAAAAACATTCACAATGAATTTAATAATAAAAGTAAGCTGGAAAATCGATATTTTAAACAATCGATTGTATCAATATAATTTATAAACTGAAATAAAATAATTACCAATTACCAATCGATAGTACGGCCATAGGGTTCGATAGGGTACATTTATCGATATTTTCCCAAACTCTAAAGTGTATAAAAAGTGTATAATTCTTATAAAAATCATGGTAAAGCTGGAAAATCAATTACATTGCCGCCACCTGATATGTTCGATAATAAGAGTTTACACTATCGATGGTATCGTAAAAAATAAATAGGTAAAAATAATGATTATAATCAAGCTCAAATAGATGTAAGCGTTTTACAATGAAAAATCTGATAATTGAATAGTTGGAGCTAAAATCAAGTATCATCGATACTTGCTAATCGATATTTTCGAAAGCTTAAAATATCTCTGCAATCGATACAATTCGTAAGCTTAAATAAAGGCAAATATACGCAATGATTATAATCAAGTTCACGAGAATAGAAGAGTTTTCCAATCCTTTTAAATTGGGAGCTCAACAATTATCGATATATTTAATAGTTATAGTTCAAACTATCGATAGTATTTATTTTAAGTTCAAGTAATCAAAATAATCGTCGATGAACAACAACTCAAGAAAATACTACAACAAAATTCATTGAATTAGTAGAGAAATCATCGCCAGTAGCTTAAAAAAACCATCGATAATATCGATAGACTATCAACTGATGCTAGATCATTAAAGTTTGGAATATGGTTCTAAAAATACCTAAGCAACAGCAGCAAATGTGTTCTTTATTATAATGCAAAGTTAAGATAATATTTGACTAATTGTTGGTTGTGAGAAGATAAAGAGGACCAAAGACCACACAATTGCTGGCCTCATTATTGTATGGCCCTGGTAGAACCCTCTCTCAAGGGCAGTGGCGTCTTTGAGCATACCAGCTGGCAGTGCTCGTATAAATTGGTTTTATTTCAATATGGTTATGGCTAGGGATGGCACTGATTGGAATTCTACGCGGGGATTTACAGTGATTTCCTTTTCTAAACCCAGTTCCTGGTGGATTTGCGCCTCGTCCCCCGTCTCCTCTCCCGTCCCCCGTTCGCCGCCGACCAGGCCGCCTCTGACCACACCCGATGTGATAAGGATAAGGGCACAGTAAAAGTAAAAGTAAAAGTGAACAAGCGACAGACAAAGGGCACGGGGGCAAAGCAAAGAAAAGAAACACAAAAAAATGAAGGGAACTTAAAAACAGCGGCAGGAAAAAAAGGGACACAAAAAATAAAGAAAGAAGGAATCCCACATAATTTGGCTTGGAAAGCATTTTGCTTCAATTTATGCGCATTCCAATCAATAACTGTGACACATGCAACCAAGGAACCAACGAACCAACGAACCAACCAGGCAAGGACATCGCCAGCTAGCTGGCAAGGAGAGTGAAAGTGCTAAGGATATGCCCCACGGCGGAGGCGCCCAAAGAGCAAGAGGCAGCGCAAACGGCTGAGGAGCTTGCCCCAGCATTGTAGGAGACACACACACACACACACACACATACACGCACGCACACAGGAGAAGAGAAATGGATATGAATGTGTCAAACTTATGCGGGCACCTACACAGCTGAGTGTGTGTGTGTATGTGTGTGTGTGCGTGCAGAAATTGATAAGAAACAAAATAACCCTGAAGAAGAAATTGTGCGAAGAGCGGCAAGCAGCCACTGAGAGTGTGTGCGTGTGTGTGTGTGTGGAAGAGAAAATGGAAAACAAAACCAAGAAATGCCAGCACAAATAACAATACTACTGCTAACAACTACAACAAAGACAGCAGCTCAATTCTAAGAAATTCTATTACCAGTTCGACTCTGTGTGTGTGCGTGTGTGCGTGTGTGTGTGCGTGTGTGCGTGTGTGCGTGCTCAAGCTGTGTATGCAGATCATAAGATTTGCCTGCTTGTTAAATTCAATTAAAATTTATCAATGGACGCGCTCTGCAACAAAATATCGATCAGTGCTACTTGATGTTACCTGCTGAACACTGTGATTACTGATTATGATGCGCAAATTGCTAACACAAAGAAAAACATAAATGTTAATAGAGCATGATATTTGAAACTGAAAGTTTTGTAAGGCTAAGGATAAGGATTAGGATCATATTATGTAGCGAATCCTTTATTGTTTAGGGCTATTAGGAATTTTTGTCAAAGTCCATATATTTTTAGGTTAAGTTAGGTTAGGTTGATCTCTAATGATGTTTGGATTTTGCTGCTAGAACTAACTTGCTCCAAAAAAAGTATCATTGCACTCAGCAGACGACCCAATGAATGTATCAGTTATCAGTAATCGCTAATCAAAATACTCTGCTGAATGCGTCTAACATCGATGACGATATGTATTCTGTTATTTGTTTACATTTTGACACAAGCAACTAACAACGACAACAACAACAAAGCACAATCGAGAGGGGCAGGGCAAGGCAATATCACAACTGCCAAGCTACGTATTGCACTCCGTAATCGTAATCGTAAACGTTATCGTTATCGCAATCGTAATCGAAATCAGCGGCTGGCTAAGCGCACACGTTCAGTGCACAACAACATTGAGATAAACGTTACAAGGACGCCGCCGCTGCTCAGCGAAACTGGGCAGCGCAAGGAAGCGGCAAGGATTTTGCGCAGTTTTGCTGACAGGCAAGCGGCGGACAGGCGGGCGGGCGGGCAGGCGGACGTACAACGACTTCTGCTCTTTTTGCACGCACAACAGCAACAACAAGAACAACATAAAGAGGCTGGCAAAGGCAACGCAGGTTTTGTGAATGAAATTTCGCGCAGGCACAAAAGCGCACAAACAACGTTAAGGTGGCGCACAGACACACAGACAGATGCTAACTCACTCACACACACGCAGGCACGCACGCACTGACTCACTCACACTCACGCGGCAAGTCACGCGGCTGGCGTATGCACAGATGCGTAGCAAGGGGCAAGGGACGAGACGAGCGCAAGGGAACGGCAAGAGCCCAAAAGCAAAGCAAACAATGCCGCGTTTTGTGTGTGTATGTGTGTGTGTGTGTGTGTTTGGGTTCAAAGCTAGAAAAAGCAAGCGATACGCAACGAAACGGAACGAAACGTTAGCAAAGCTAAGGCGCGGAGAGCATGCTAAGCGGAACGTGCGGGAATGGAATGGCATGGCCTGGCAAGGCACGGGAGAGGTAGCCGCTGGGCAGACTGTCGCTCTCGCGGGCGTGGTGGCCGCCTTGCCTTGCCAGCCGCTGTGGGTGGATTTTGAAGCTCTTGGAACGCTGCTGCTGCTGCCGCTGCCGCTGCTGCTGCTGGAAGGCACAAGCCAAAAACTAAACTAATGCTGAACATTTATCGATGATGACGGTACACGCGGCGGGGCAGCGGGTCGCGGCGTGTAAGAGGCGGCGCTCGACGTTGACCCACAAATTTTGCTGCTGCCGATATAATTATGTTAACCTCTGTCGCTGTCTGGGCGCGCACAATCATTATGATGAGCGCGATGATGATGATGATGATGATGATGATGATGATGTTGATGTTGATGACAAGCCTGAGAATGAGCATGCGAATGATAAGCAAACGCCACTCGGCAGCGCAGCGTAAGCGCAATAAAAGCGAATGGCGGCAAGTTTATTGCACGGCTCTGATCCTCGCGACCCCCACACAAATGCGACTTCTGGGGTCAAACATCAAACTAGGCGAATGTGACCATAAAACAGAGCCTGCGTGTAAAAAGGAGAGATTGTCCCGCAGCGTATTCGTAGAACATACTTAGAAGTTGGAATACTTTCCTTGAATGTTGCTCTCCTTTATGTACAACTTGCTTAAGCTGCTATGAGAGGTGCCAGAAAACTCTTTTAATAAATAAATATATACAAGTTGTAAAACAAAAAAAAACAAAATTTAAAGAAAAAATCTCCTTTTGTTTTTCTTTTTTTTCAATCTTGTAATTAGCTTGACAAGTTGCGTGAATTACTTTTTAGGATATATCAAAAATTTCAAATTTCAGTTGTCAGCGGTCTATAAAACTTAAATATACATATTTTAGCAGCAGTAGTATTTTATTTATCAACCTTTTCCTGATGTTTGCTAATTTTATATATATTTTTTAATTAGATTAAGTTTTTATCCTTTATATCAAACAATTTGATCAAGCTGTCCAAATCAAAAGATATTTTTACCTTACATTGAAAAAAATTATATTGATCATAAAAAAATGTACAAAAACTATTTTTGTATATTGGTAAAATAGCAATATTTTAAATAGAATTTAAAGAGAGCGAAAATCTTAATATACAGCATGGTAAAAAATCTTAGTACATTAGTAAGTAATTAATTTGTCTGGCGAGTTTTACTAACAATATTAAGCCAGATCGTATCAGCTACCCAACTCTTATAGCTTTGCCAAAAGTCAACCGATTCTTACGCGGAATGTAAATTTGATAATAGCTTGACGTCTAGATTGATTTGGCATTTCAATTTTATGCATTTCTTCAACTTTCTTTATCAGGAAAACTCCATGACGTGTAAAGATCTTAACTTTATAGGTAATGTCCCTTCTAGACTTCAACCTAACATAACGCTGTCAATACTTAATCGATTTTTATATGGATTGTCTTTTTGATCATGTTTTGTACTCTTAATTTACTAAGCGCTTTTAAAATTGAAAAATACAAATTTGTTGAAAATTTATTAAGAATTGTCAAGGGTTTCCCTTACACATTTTCAAAAATTAAAATTTGTATAAAATTAAAATTTTTACATTTTAAATTTAATCGAATGCAAACAACAAAATTACTATAAAAAAAACTATTTCAAAACTTCTCCGGAGAAGGTTCGTTTATTGACCAAAATTCGTGGCGAAAATTCCAATAATTTCGACTAGTAAATTTGTAAATCCCTCAGTTGCTTCACCTCCCAGATTGCCAACTCTCATAACTTTATCAAAAGTAAACCGTTTTTCTAGAGGTTTATCTTAATGATTGTGGCATATCTTTAAATTGATTTGGCATCTAGATTTAAAACATATCAAATCATCAAATTTAATCGAAATTCTCCAACAGGTCAGTTAATACAAAAAACTAGGGAAGAAAAGAAACCTAAATTGGAATTCAGCTTATAAGGACTTCGGGCTAAGTTTTTAAACAGACAAAATATATATTTGAAGGGGCATCTTTTCCATTTGGATAAGATCTTTAAAATGATATAGTTCAGCTGAAAAGTATGCAACGATTTTATGCTCAACGCAGCGCAGTAGTACACACATTTACAGACACATGTGTATAATGCTGCACGAAAAATGTAAATTCGTGTGAGTGTGAGTGTGTGTGTGTGTGGGAGTGTGGTGTGTGTGGTGTGTGTGGTAGTGTGAGTCGGGTGATAAAGCCATAGATATAGCTTGGCCTGCATGAGTGTGGATAATGGCGCGGCGAAAAGTCGAAACGCACACAACACACTAGCACACACCACACACACACACACGCACACACAACATACACACACATGCGCGCACATAATAAGGTGCGATTTGTCTCGCGCATAAAACGAAATTTCCTGCAAATACACACACACACACACACACACACACACACTTGGTAGCTGAATGGCTGGCCAACAATGGTCGCTTCTGCTGAGCGAGCAGGGGTGTGGGGGTGGCTGGGGGGGACTGCTGGTAGGGCAGTTTCGATTGCTTTGTTGCTTGTGTATGACAGCGTGCCGATGTCTTTGTATATCTGTGTGCGTGTGTGTGTAAGGACATCTTTGTAGGTTAAGGCTCATGTCAAAGCTGGCAAACTGTGCGACAAAAGGCGTAAGGCGCGGGCGGGGGCGAGGGGGGGGTGGGGTCGTGGCAAACTCGTTTGCCATAATTATTGCTTTTGTTGGCATCGCGCGCTGCCTGATACCCTGTGGCTCGCATTATTATTTTAACCGGAAATGTGTGCGTCCCCCACACACACACACACACACACATGTGTGTGCGTGTGTGTGTGTGTGTACAACGTGTGTAAAATTTGTGAACTGCATGAACTTTTTTGTGTTTGTGTGTGTGTGTGTTTTCGCGTTGGCGGAAGCTTTTGCTGTGTCCCGGCGACAACATTTAGCAAATTTTTTATGACAATGTCGCCTTCTCGCTTCCACACACCCCCGCACTGTTCCTCTCCCCCCCTCTCACGCTCTTGGCGCAACCTCAGCTGCCGACAGCGCCCACTTTTATGACAAATATTATGTTAAAGACCGAATATGCGCTACGCCATAAAAGTCAATCATTTTTCATTTCGCTTTGCGCTCCTCCGCGGCGTCTCTCGCTCTCACTCTCTCTCTCTCTGGGTGTCTTTCCCCCCCACCACACTGCCCGCTTTTCGCGCTGTCACTCTCACAGCCATTCACACAAAAACACGCACCCCCCGCCGCCGCCGTACCGTCCCTGCTAGCTACCCCTCTAGCTGCTTGCTTTCTTGCTTTTCCCTTCTTTATTCCTTTTATTTTTGTCTTTTTTTTTGTCTTCTTGTTGTTGTTGTTGTTGTTGTTGTTGCCTGTGTCCGCTGGGGACATTTAATTTTTGGCGGTCATTCGTTGTGATTTTCCTTGATATGCGATATAGTATTTTATGTACAGTGTGTGTGTGTGTGCGTGTGTGTGTGTGAGTGTGTGAGTGTGTGAGTGTGTGTGTGTGTGTGTGTGTGTGTGTGTGTGAACTCTCTCTCTTTCTCTTTGGCCCGAGCTAACCGTTTGTTGTTGATATTTGGCGCGGCTTGCTTCAATTTATGTTCTGTTTGCCTTTATTGTCGAGTTTTACTTGTTATACTCTGTTCCCGAAGGCAAAAAGAGTATATTGGGTTTGCGTAATGTCCGTCTGTACATATGAACACAATTTTTGTCCACACCTTTGAAGCTAGAGCAACCAAACTTGACACACAAGTTTGTGAAGTGTCGAGATCAATTAGGGGAAAACCCGTATCTTCCACATTTTTAAATCTATAGTCACCAAATTTAGCATACAGACTAATGTTGAGATTCCTGACAGGTCTGCATCAAAAATTTTTTGCCACTCCTACCCCTTCCCCCGCAAATCGGCATATGCTATCCCAAAAACACGTTTTCCACAGGGGTATATCTCCTGGTTTCATAGCTATAGTCACCAAATTTGACTTACAGACTAATGTTGACCCCCTGCACAAATCTGCATCAATAAATTTGTGAGTTCCACACCCCCTCCCTCGCAAATGAGCAAAATCTATATCTCCCACACCTGTACAGATAGAGTCATAAAATTTGACATACAGACTAATGTTTTCTTCGCGTCTCTTTCCGAACCCACAAATAAGGTAATTATAACGTACTGGAAATAGAGTATTCTGCTGTCGGATACGTTCGACGGCAACGTTCTTGCTTGTTTTATTTTATTTTTTTGAATATTTTTTACTTTTTTTAAAAGGTCCTTTCTTTTGGGTGGATCACATTTTTGTGTTGTTGTATATTGATAAGTTCATTTAATGGGCACGGCCTGACAAGCCCGCCCGCCCGCTGCCGCTTCCTGTGACCCCCCCCCCGGCCCCACCAACACACGCACACACACACACACAGACACACACATGTGTGTGCTTAGCATTTGTTTGAGTGCGCTGCGCCTAATGAGTTTAATGCTTTGTTATCAGCTGCGTAATCTGCTTATGTAATATGCGGCCAAAACTTCAACATAATTGAATCACAAATTATGTCATTTGTGTCTGTATGTGTGTCTGTATATGTGTGTGTGTGTGTGTGTGTGTGCGTGTTCTTTACACACATATGAATTTAAGGCTCCGGGCGCCATTTTAAACGCATTATTTGTCTGATTGCCAGCGATGTGAGTGGCTGGCAATTAGGCCAAAAGGCTGATAGCGCATTTTATAACGTGGCTCAGTGATTAAACATTTAGAAAACATTGGCTTGAACAAGAATGCCATAGAAATGAACTAGAACTGGAACTAGTTCACTCAGTTCGATGATTATTAGCAATTGCTGTAAGAATTAGTATTTACTTAGTTTTTAAATGAATGAAATATCTAGCAGACTCAAGATCACAACTAAGGACTAACATAGAAACATTGCTATGAAAAGTATTGGTATTATTTGGTGCTGCAGTCGTCTCTGGCTATAGTGAACTAATTACTGCAAGGCCTGTTCACAGTATTGAGGTTGTTCGCTCCGGGCACAGAATGATGAACTCAAATGTATATTGTAGAAGCCATAAATTCAGAGATAGTTTTCATCTAACCCTATATAAAACAAGTAAGAATGCTATAGTCGAGTATACCCGACTACAAAACTCCCTGTACCCAGGTCAAAAATTTCCGATCACATCTACGTACACTTACACATACACACACACATACACAAAAGACGCACACACACGAGCGACAGCTCGAGCGCAGCGCAAGCGAGGCATTTTAAGTGGTGGCTGTGCTTCTTCTTCCCTTGCGCTGAAGCACTGAATCTTGTTTTTGAATAACTTCCGTAGTTGTTATCCGATCGACTTGAAATTTGGACAGTAGACTAAGAGTGACTAAAGTTATGTACATGCCAAATCTTAAAGCTATATCTTGAAAATTGTTACTGTAAGACGGTTTTTATCGAATAGCGGGGGAACGGGGGGGATTTGGTGTCTCTAGCTCTAATAGTTGCTGATATCCTTGCGTTCATACATACGGACGGACAGACAGACGGACATGGCCAAATCAAAATCTCTTTTGATACTGATCTCAGAATATATATACTTTATAGGGTCTGAGATGACTCCTTCTGCCTGTTACACACATTTGCACAGATGTAATACCCCTTTTACCCATTTTATGGGTACAGGGAGTAATTAGTAGGAAAAACATAAATGTACATATGCATATTGAAAGAATTGGCGAATGGAGGTTTGCTTCTAGCGTTCACAAAGTGACTTGTGAACCGCTTTTTCGCGTAAAATGTACATTTTTGGGTATTCTCTATATAGGATGGGTATAGTGAACACCCAGACACGACTGTATTTAGTTTTTAGTGCTTGCTCAAAATTATAAGCGTGACTTTCATGCTGTTGAATCAAACTATTTGTTTACTTATATATTTATTTATTTACGAAGGCAAAACAATGTTGCCACGAGTCAGAAATATATAATTTATAATTGAGCTATAACGACACCAACACGTTGGGAGAATTTTATTTGCCGGCTATTCACATCCTCTATTCTCAGCAACTAATCAAATTATTAACGACATTAACTGGCACGAACGGAACTAGTTCAAAAGCATTTTTCACAATCGCCATTTGTAATTGTACGCTTTGTTTATGGCGTTGCCACCTGGTAGAACTGATCTTTATCAGCTCATAGGTTAGGGTAAGTTAGGTTAGGAAGGCAGGTTGTCCTACACAGGGTGACTTTAGAGAGACCATCTGGTCCTTATTGAAACCTAGCAGTGTTTAACATTTATTTATAAATATTTTAGCGAACTTTAGGAGTTAGCTCAGCTCAGTTAGGTTAAGATATGGCATCCCAGATGATTAAGTCTGCTTCTCATAAGCGCTGGGCATGTGCAGATGAAATGATGCAGAGTTCACATAGGAAACAACACTTTTGTAATTAAAATGCTATTTTATTGCCCAAAACTTTTGATAGATTCAAAACTTTGGGTTCGGTGCCCACACTCAGAAAAATAAATGCCCTTAAATGTAGAAAGTCGGTATACTTTTGTAGCCAAATGCAGCTAACCTCATTTATTTCTGAATTTAGGTAATATATATTTCTGAAATTTAGAAATGATTTCTATTAAACAGAAATTATTTCTGTCTTTTAGGGTGAATTTAATTTCGACGTTTTTCTCAATTTGATGGCATTTATTTAGCTGGGTGGAGTCATAGCTTTAATCTTAGCCATTTGTAATATCATGTTTTGACATCTTGTCCTGGTTGAAAACAAAAACACAAAACTAGCAATTTGGGGGGCTTTTATGTTTTAGAAAACTTACCGCAAACCGTTTAAGCAACTGTCATAAAGCAATTACTTGAAATTGCCACACCTGATCGGACTCTGTTTGTTTTTAGAGCAGTTTTCAATGCAGGACCTGCTGCTCCTGCTGCGGGGCTGGCAGCCCTCTCTCTCTATACCCCGTCGCCCCCACGATTGCTGTCAATGACGGAAGGCCACTTTCATTTTGTAGGAAAAGCAAATGAAACTTAACGGAAAAGAAAATTACATCATGCTCGTTTCAATGGGTCGACATAATATTATTTTGCTTGCTTTTTTCCTTCGTTCTTATGTTTTTTTTTTGTTTTTTTTTTTTGCCACCCCGATCCCGCACAGCACCCACTGTGTGTGTGGCAAATACACGTGCACAGCCACTCGCTGCTGTTGCTGTGTGTACGGCTGTGCGTGTGTGTGTGTGTGTGTGTGTGTGTGCTTCATCATCATCTTCCGGAGTGCGTCTCCGAGCTCCTGCTTTCTGTCGATTTTTTATTTATTTATTTTATGCCTACGCACATACGCGCCAAGCAGTTTGACAGGTGTCGCCGACTGAGTGGCTGCCTGGCTGACTAGCTGACTGGCTGGCCTGAGAGAGAGAGAGAGAGAGTAAGGGGGAGACAGAGAGGGTAGCAGTGGCAGGGGTAGCGTGGGTACACTCAAAGAAACAGCTGACTACTATTTAGAAGAAGAACAAGAACTTTTCATGTCTTTAGTAGGTATAATTTCGATCAAAAGATCTATATATATTGTTTTATATATTTATTTATATAATGATAGCTCCTAGTTTAAACAATGGGTTAACAGGGCCTTCAGCTGGAGTTACATTTAATAGTTATTATTTACATTATTAATGGGAATGTGTGAAATATATGTATTATTTACAAGATTTGTATGAATGATCTATTATATATATCAAGCAGAAAAAACTATGAGGTCTGAACTGCTTTTTGTAAATAATAGTATTAGAACACACACAAAGAACACACAGAAAAAAGTTAAAAAATACAATACATTTCTCATACAAACATCCTCCTTTATAAAATTAGCCAAAAAAACAGCTTCCTTCGTAATTTAACCACTTTGGTTCTTTAAATACGAATAACATTTAAAAAGTTCGAACACCTTTCATAAAATACACAATAATCATAATTTTAACCAAATTTTCAAATCTTCTCCTGGCAATAACATATATTTCTAAATATCATATATGAATATATGATTTATAGCTCAAATATTTTACTTAACTGCATCGAAGGTTGAGCGTTCGAATACTCAGTAAATAGATATATTGAATTAATTTATTATTATAAATTAATGGAAATATTCCCTTGTGTTAGTGTCGTTATTAGAATAAAATGTAATTTCCTGTTTGAAATTTTCCCATGAAATCTATGTATTAAATTATGATTTTTCATTAGAGGAAGCACTATTTTTCTTCGTAAATAGATTGAAATTAAAGGTTTAGGCTGTGTGTAAATAAAAATAATGTTTTCTGATAAGCTCACATAAGATAATAATACGCTTAAAATGCCACGTAGAAAGTGCTATAGATACTGAGTTAGCTTAAGATTTGCAGGCAATCCTAACTCTAGTAAATAAGTAAAAATAAAATAAAAAACTAAACGATTTCTAAGCTGTTCCTTTTCAAATGCTAATCCCGCTTAACGATTCTAGCCAGAGTTATTACCGATTTAGTGCTCGCATTTGTGCTCAGTGTAGTTGATTGGGCCTAGAGCGGGCGTGGCTGGTCCTGTGCCTCGGGTTGGAGTTGGGGGCGGATGAAAAATGTTGCCCTATTATTCTTTGTATTGTTTTATGCGGCATTTATACGCTTATTTTTGTTGTCTTTTAATAGACGTGGCAAAGTGCGCCCAAAGACAAAGGCGACATCATTCGCTGGGGCTACTTTACCTACCACACAGGCATGCCTCCCCCCGCCACAAATTGGGGCAAGGGTGGGGGCTGGTGCCTGTGCCAGTGTCTGTGTCTGCTGGCGTTTTATCATCATCCAATCAGTAGATAAATAACACATAAAATGAGGTGCTTAATCGGGTTTGAAGTGATGAAAGTGAAACTGTGCCGAGTTTTCTTGCGGTTCGTTGTCTGTTCTGTCTGGATGTCGCTGCGCCCTGAGCGTTGCCTTTGCCTTTGTCTTTGGCGTAAATCTCGTGTAACAACTTTATATTTGGATATCAGTTACAAACACACAGCTACAAATACCTTTACACACGCACTGTGCGTGCCGCGTTACATTTTCCTTTGCGTCCGTCTTAAGAGCTTGTCGATTGCGCGTGACAACATAATTCAGTATTAAATTGTACGCGTAGACAAGTAATTTGTCAACATTTATTTGCATTACAATGCAAAGCACACAACAGTCACAATAGCATTCAAATTTGGCGCGCACAACATATCGATAAGTTGGTGTACTGATTATCGAAACAAGTTGGCAGCAACGGCACCCAGTGTTGCGCACTTCGATTGCCGCCGCCAATTGTTATCGACAGCCTCCAGACAGCTGTATTGTTTTTTTTAGCTAGTAGTGGAGCAAAATCGAACTAAAACAGTATTATACGCTTTGTAAAAGTTATAAAACTTGTTATTTTATAAGCAGCAAATTGTGTAAGCTTTAACAGTGCGCCGCAATAAGCTGCGGTTGCATTTCTTTCAACAAAAATAAACAACAACATTTGCACAACGCGGAACGGCTTGAAAAAGTCTAAAATGGCTAGGTAAACGAGCAAAAAAAAAGCCATAAAAACCGCATAAATTAACAATAATCAGCAAAAACAAATTAAATAGAAATGTGTGCGCATTTGTTGCGCTTCGTGAAGGTTTTTAAGTGCGTAACAAAGACTTGTTGAGTGTTTATTGATTTTGTTGTGTTTCTTGCACCCTTTCTGTTTATCAGTCACGCATTTGAATCATAACAACAATGCCTGTTTGTTTAAACAATTGGCAGCTGTTTGAGTGATTACGGCCACCGCTTCCCAGGCAATTAGCCAGCCTAATCAGCCACAGTTTCAGTTTATGATAAGCGTATGCAAAAAGGGTATAACTGTTTTATTATCGGTCACAGGCACAGTTATTGCCCCTGATTAACATATGCACATTAGAGTTGCACTTTCTAGTTCAATTCACTAATCTAGTTCACTAGTTCATTTTGCACTGAACGAACTGATCTTTCATCTGAGTCATTTGAGTCCCATTGTCCCAAAATCGTTCTGTGCCTTATTTAAATCCCATTTGGTCCGATTTTCCATTTAAAGTTGTTTTTATAACAGTTTGAAATATTTATATATTCTGGAAGCTATTTCTTATTCGTATTCTTATATTTTATAAGTCATCATGTCTGCCTAAAAGTAAAATATATATAAACTTAACAGCTTTAAATGCCAATACTGAACCCTATTCCAAGATATCGTGAAGTAAAGTAGCTGGTTGTCTATCTCTAATAATTTGGCCAGCCACAGAGAACATCCTCTCTCAAAAAGGTGCACTCATTGGGCTTTCTAGCACGCCTCAAATCATCTACGATCAAGGTACTCTGTCTTAAGAGCGACTCAACGTTATGCGTACGAAAGAGTCTAATGAACGACTGAACGGTTCAGTTGAACGAAAATGGACTAAAATGACTCGAATGAACGATAAGCAGGGATTTAGTTCATTCGTTCACCACGAAGATTAGTTCAATCGAACTATGTGTGAACGATTCGGTACAACTTTAATGCACATAAAGCAATAAATAGAATACACAACTCACCGCAGCGCGGCGCCCCCCCTTCAGCGCCACGTAAAGTAATTGAGTGAGCCCCCAAGTTGCTAATTGAGAAGATTGCTTGTTAATCAAATCCGTTATCAAGCTGTGGCCAATCAATTGACACTCCCCCCAATTCAATTCTCAAGTTGCGAGCACTTCAAACGGGGATTAACAGAAATCGCATTGGGGTTTGAGTCAGCAAAAAGAAAAAAAATCAATAAATGCATTGCATGTTTTGATTTGATGTAACCTTTAACGTTTATAACAATTGCAGCCTTGCACTCCGCTCACAGCACACAGATATATCGGAAATATTCCAGATATAATATAATTGACCGCACACTGGAAAAGTGTTAAAAAAAAGCAGTATAAGCAAAACGTCAAAAATGAAACAGAAAAGTTGGCGGCACAAGCGTAAATAGTTAATAAACGCTTTTAAAGTGACAATAAGTTAAATAATAATCAAATATTGAGCTAAGTGCAGGATCATAATCAAAGTGCAGGATCATGCTCGGCCGCACACAGAAGCTTCTGCTGGGCCTAGCAATACTTTTGCTAGTCAATGTTCTCTGGGTCACCTCGAACGAGCTAGGCAAGGTAAGAGTTGTTTACATAACAAATATAATACAATCCACATATTCATTCAACTTTGTCTTACAGTTTTTAAATGATGACAAGTATGACAAGCCCTTCTTCTGTACATACTTTAAGACATCCATGTTTGGCATTTATTTGCTTATCATTGGCATTATAGCGCCCTGGAAGGAGTCCTGCGAGCGTCAGAACGGCACCTATGCGGTTTGTATACATTATAATATTGAATTCAGCAAGAGTATTTAGCTACCCAACATTGCTTTCAGATGATGGAACAGAATGCTGATGAGGAGAACTATTACTCGAATCAAGCCGCTTTGGTAAGACGCTGACTCACAAAGCTACCGTCCGTTCTTTCATGCGATAGAATCAAAGCTATGTCTTTGATAGAACTCAGCTTTGTCATAGTTTACTGTTGCGAACCTTTCTCAAACCTCTTTCAACATTTGCAGGGTGATCCCACCTTTGTGCCCATACGCGTTGCCAATCCCATCAATGGCGTCCTCTCCGGCACCGAGAGCGATGATTCGAGTGTGCGCAGCGTGCGTTTCTGTAAAATGGCCGAGGTACGCGAGATGTCGGCCCATGAGGCCACCGATGCGTTGATGGCGCGTCTCTCCTATGCGGCCAGCATGCGCATCAGGCGACAGAAGACGCACCACAAGACGGCCAAAACGGCGCTGCTCTTCTGCTTGTTGTGGTTTGCAGCCAACTATTTCTCCCAGCTGGCGCTGGACATGGACGCAAAGCCCATGATAACGCTCATCAGGTAGAACACACCTTAAAACATACGTTAATGTGTGAACTAATCCTTTTCCACTTTCAGATCAACTGGGGCCACATTGTTTACCATTTTCCTGGCAGCATTATTTCCTTCCGCAACGGGCGATAAGTTAACCATAACAAAACTAATTGCCGTGGCCATTAACATTGGCGGCATTGTGGTTATTACCATGAATGATTTGAATGATTCCAAGCTGACACGCGGTGTGCTCTTGGCATTCTTCAGCGCCTTCTTTTATGCCTCCTACTTGGTGTTCGTGAAGCGAAAAAGCGACACCGAGGAGAAGGTGGACATACCGCTCTTCTTCGGTAACTTACACTTTTTATATTCATACCTACATTCATATTAACAGTTTCCATAACTTTCTGTTTGCTTTAAGGCTTTGTTGGGCTCTGGAATCTTTTGCTGCTGTGGCCCATTTTCTTCATACTGCATTTCACCAAGATCGAAACATTTGAGCTGCCCAGCCAGGGTCAATTCGCCTTGCTCTTTCTGAATGGCTTCATCTGCACGGTGCTCGCTGTGGCCTTGTGGCTGTGGGGCTGCTTCCTCACCTCATCACTGATCGGCACGCTGGTCATGTCGCTCCAGATACCGCTGACGATTGCATTCGATGTGCTGCTGAAGCCCAAGCCATATACGTCTCTGTTTTGGCTGGGCTCGATGGGCTTGATCCTGTCGCTGCTGCTCGTTATGCTGCTGATGCGCAACGATGATTCAGATCCGCTAATGAAGCTCTTTAAAGTTGTATATAGAAAAGTCTGTGGCTGCCGTAAGCCGAGCATTGTGAGGTGAGCTGAACTTTATCATTACTGCTATCATAAGTTATTCCATTGTCTTTGTTTTCATTATAGAGTCGCCGATGATGAACAACAGGAATCTCTGATAAATAGCAGCGATTAAGTCTTGACATCGTTGGGAGAACGCTTTTGAAAAACGCGCTTCAAAATTTAAATTGCTCACTGCAATGCAATCCAAACTTGGCTGTTCACGAGTTCGTTTCGAATCGTTCTTTAATCTATAGCGACAAATATATATGTATGTAGTTGTAGTTGATATTCCGCACAACTTTCATACATATACTTCATAACTTTTAAGTTTAAGAGTTCATCTTAATTGGCATTTTTACGTACAATTGAGATGGTATATTTATTGCTACTACTATCGTATTTTCTGTAAATAGCTTTAGCCCTAGTGTTTATCTCTATGTGATAGGTCTTAAAATTTGCTGAAGCTCATTACTAATTTATTGTGCTAATTTTATGTTCATACTGCATAGCCTGTAAACCTGTTAAGCTCTGTTGCTATAGTAACCGACTTTATAATATACACATACCCTATATATATCCGATTCCACCATTTCATAGTTTCTGCGTTTGATGTTCCTTCTATGGGGACATTAAATACAGAACAGTTTCTATATACTTTAACCTGTATTAAGTAACTAATAATCGTACATAAATTACACATAATTGTGAAAGTCAAAGTAATCTGCTTTAAATTGTAGGCATCTTAAGTTGAGCGCATTATTTATATAGTATTCAATTAATTTATGCTCGTCAAGTTAAATTCCTAACCAGCAACTTACGTTTAGAAATGATTATTGTTTTCAATAAGCAAATTATAAATTAAATACACATCAAAATAATCTGTTTTAAATTGTAGAGATCTTGAGTTAAGTGTATTATAAAATGGCCCGAAGTCTTATGTACACTTCAAGTAATTGAATTTAAAGTTGAATTCCTAACCAGCAACTTAAGTTTCGAAATGATTATTGTTTTCAATAAGCAAATATAAATGAAAAGTAATTGTTAGCCCATGATAAGATTATTCCATACGTAATTAATAATAAAAATGGATTGGTATGTATAATGCTATAAGTCGATCGGTTCTTTGATTGCACATATATTAGACAGCAATATTGCTATCCAAAGCTAACAAATACAATCAATTTTAACTGACAAAAAACTCGTTATCTAATCTCTGCTTGTCTACATTTTTTGATTTCAATTTAAAATGACTTTTGGCGCCCTCTCTAAGCAGCAGAGTTTTACAACACTGCGACAGCTGGCATCGATACTTTCGATATTTTTGCCAACGTTGCAAATCGATAGATTGCGTTATCAGCAACGCAGCAGCTATCGTTTGCGTCTCTCCTGTGCCTTTTTATTCTACTTCTCGCTGTCGAGCTGAACGGTCGTTGTAGCGGGCTATAAATTATTGTCGAAAAGTTGTAAGAAACCAGAAAAAAAATGAAGTTCCAACTGGCTTTGTGCCTGGTCGCCATTGCGGCCGGCATTGTGGTTGCTGATGATAGCAAAGGACCCAAAGTGACGGACAAGGTAAGCAACAACCCCACACACATACATACACTCAGAGTACTGAATGTGTGTGCCTGCGTCACTTGGTATACACAAACAGATAAATCATCTTGTGCGGTTTTTTTTTGATAGTCTTCAATAATGGTATTCTGTTTGATTGTATTTGCTGCGTAGGTTTTCTTTGACATCACCATTGGAGGAGAAGCAGCGGGTCGCATTGAGGTCGGTTTGTTTGGCAAAACTGTTGAGAAGACGGTGAGGAACTTCAAGGAATTGGCTGAGAAGCCACAGGGTGAGGGGTAAGTAACGATGCCACCGTTAATTGGCGTATCAATACACATGCGCATATACATAAATGTTAGTGTGTACACACTACACAATGTGTGTGTGTATACACACACAAACACATTTATAGGTTAGAGCCGCAGTAGTTGCTATCAATTACGTGGCGTTTAAGTGAGAATTAGTTAACAAAAGCAAATAAGCAATGTGGCTGATTGAATTGTTTACCAACTAAAGATGGAATAGAGGTAGAAATAGCGGTGCCATTCCCGCCTCTTCCGAAACATACCCCCTTTGCCGATCACGTCTTTCTGTCTATTCTAGTTCCCAAATTCTGTCTGCAATTTCCTAAGTTTATGTTGCTTCCATGTCCTTTTCAGTGTGACCAAATTACAAAATTATGGAAATACAATGTCAAAATGCAACAGAAAATACTATTTACTAAGTTTATACAAAATTCGGGAGGAACTTTAGAATTTCTTTTGAAACCAACAGGCTTTCCTGAATTTAGGCTTCTAATCATATATCTAATGCCTACTAATCTGACAAAAAATTTCAATTGAATCCTTACAGCTACAAGGGCAGCAAGTTCCATCGCATCATCAAGGACTTCATGATCCAGGGCGGTGACTTCACCAAGGGCGATGGCACCGGCGGACGTTCCATTTATGGCGAACGCTTCGAGGATGAGAACTTCAAGCTGAAGCACTATGGCGCCGGCTGGTTGAGCATGGCCAATGCTGGGAAGGACACCAATGGCTCTCAGTTCTTCATTACCACCAAGCAGACAAGCTGGCTGGATGGCCGCCACGTTGTCTTTGGCAAGATCCTGTCCGGCATGGATGTGGTGCGCCGCATTGAGGCCAGCGCCACCGATGCACGCGATCGTCCTGTCAAGGATGTTGTGATCGCCAACAGCGGCAGCATTGCCGTTGCCGAGCCCTTCGCCGTCTCCAAGACTGATGCCAGCGACTAAGCCCACTTTACATTTGTAATCCACACTTTAAACATAATCAATTGAAAATAATATGAGTACTAGTAACTAAACTGAACATTTTTTTAATGTCAGCCATCGATTTTCGCAGCTGCCATTCTCGGTCCAGGCAGATTGAGCTCGCATTTAACAGTAAACATATTCAATTAATTCATTTGTCCTGTAAGCAAATACTCTGCTCAAACTATTCTCAAATTGTAGTACATCAAGAAATGCATAATAATAACTATGTGATAAAAATAAAAAAACAAAAAAAATACATTCGCTTATTTCTTTTCTTGGGACTTTTGTTTGTGTTGCGGTTCATTGAACTGGTTATTTGGCTGCCAAATTGAAGTGTGTGTGTGTGTGTGTGTGTATGTGTGTGTGTGTGTGTGTATGTGTGTGTGTGTGTTTCTTGTGTTGGCTTTCTTTGTACTGCTGCTGTCTCCCTTAATCAAAACCAGTTTCCAAACGACAACAGTTTCATTTAGTTCATTATCAGTTCACTTGTCTCTCTTGCTAATTTCTCATGCTGCTTATTCCTCTTTGGTTTTCTTTTGTTGTGCTGATTCTAGTTCTAGTTCTTATACACACATCTTAATTCAAAAAGCTGACACAGTTCTTTCTCTTTTTAATAAATTCGTGTCACATTCTTCCTATTAGCGACGACTCGGCAATTACCTAAGTATATACTTATTTATGTATTTCACATGCCAGTGACAATTTGAGCTGCTCAAGCTCTGAAACAGCCTTGGTATTCAAAAGAAAACATGATCAAAAGAAAACTCAACTTTCAAAACACATCTGTTTATTTCCAATAAGAAACGGAGAATGTTTTATATATTTTCTGTTGTAACTTCATACTAACTTGAAAAATCTAATCCAACCCGTCATCACGGAAGGGAATAGCCTTAAGATCAAATGTAGGAGAAAGGTTTTTGTTAGATCGGTTTCTAAGTTCTTCAGACTCAAAACGAAAAATCATAATGCACGGGAGGGAAAAAAGTGATAAGTTGTTTTTGTATACTTCTTTCTTCTTCTTCTTTTCTTACCATGCAACCACAATGTGCCACAGGGAGAAGTGGCAGGCTACAACTAGTGTTTTATATATTTTCTTTACTGAATCTCATAAAAGCATGATCTTGGCTTTCAACTCTCACAACTTTGCTAAAATTGAGCCCATTTATATGCTGATTGGATGTCAGGTCCTAAATTTACCTCTCGATTAAATTTTGAGCGACTTCTTGTTATTTTGGACTTCAGTCCGTGACAAACATACAAACCATCAGAACAAGATCTTAAGAGTTTCTTTTAGCTTTGTTAATATTGAACCGATTTATATGCGCATTGAATCTCCTGTTGTGTTTTTAGTTCTAGATTGATGTCGGAGAAGAAATTTGCTTCGAACCTTTTTACATTTTCCCAAAACCCTTATATGCAGCATCCGAGTTCGCTGTTTGATATCGATTCGTTTTGAGCTCTTCCAATGAACCCATCCTCACGTTTATAACGTTTCATCCCAATATATAATAAACCTTTGCAAAGGTTGCAATACATAGAACAAGTAAGAATGCTCTAGTCGAGTATACCCGAATACGAGACTCCCTGTACCTCCGCTCTGCAGTCCTGAATCTTGTTCGGTGTTTTTTAGCCGATCGATTTGAAATTTGCACAGTAAATATATTAAGCGTAACCCAAGTATTGTATCTCAAATTCCAAGGCTATATCTTTAGAATTGTTGGCGGAAGACGTTTTTATCGAATTGCGGGGGTGTGGGGGGGAACATCCTGGATCCTGCGCCTGCTTTACACGAACCTACCTAGCTATCTTGAGAATTGTTGCTGTACATATTTTTTTTGGAATTTCGGCGGTGCGTGGGGAGATATCTGAAACCTGAAAGAAGCTTGATCTGCGTCTGGCAGACAGGAACCTACATTCCAAATTTGATATCTCTAGCTCTTATAGCTGCTGAGATCGACGCGTTCAGGCAGATAGATAGACGGATAAGGCTAGATCGACTGGGCTGTTGATGCTGATCAAGAAAATACATATGTATACACTCTATAGGGTTAGAGATGTCTGCTTCTGCCTGTTAAATACATTTGCACAGATTTAAGACCCCCATTTTATGGGTAAACTTGCTCGGCGTAGCCCCTACTGAGAACCTATCAAATTTATGCTGCTGTTTAGTGTTCCAGCAATGCAATGTGTATTCAGAGAACACACTCACCCCTCTGTATGTATATGAGACATGCCCCTTCCGCCACAAGCAAGCACATGCAACAGAACGGAGAGCGAACTGGAGCATTTGGGCAGCGGGAGAGGATCGTTTGGGGGCAGTACAAATTTGCCTGTGTCAGTGCAATTGTAGCCCGTTCGCCGGGTGTGTGCTGAAGACTATAAACACACACATGCAGACTGCACATATATGGCAGTATATTGTGTATATATGTATGTATATATTGCTCATATCGCGTGTGCCACATATGTTTCCAACACACAATCGCATGTACATACAATATAACCACAGAATTTCTGGACGCTGTCGCACTTCTAAGATTATTTGTTTTTCTGTTTGGTGAGCAATCAGTGCTCCAAGTCAAGCCGCAGGGATAGGAGATAGCAGAGAGCTAAGGAAGGAGATTGAAATAAGAGGGAATAACTTTGGAGTGAGCTGTGGACAACTGCAGCAGTTCGAACTCCAGGAATAATCTTCTGGCACCGATAATGGTGAGTCTTAATGATTCTTATCATGTTCACTCGGAGAGATCATTCAGTTTAATTGCACATCAACATTTCATTGATAAGAGAAAAGTTGCGCAAGCTGCGGATGCTCAGCCTGAGGCTGAGGCTGAGGCTGAGGCTGATGTGTACCAATCAAATCTGACAAACATACAAACATAAATACAGCTACATATGTATCTATCGCTCTAACAGCTAATGCCGGGTTCGTTTGCTCGTCAAAGGTTCCTCAAATGCCTCAAATTATAAGTTCCACAACCAATACAAGAATCAATATGTTCTACAATTCAGGGCTATTTCTATAGTCCGAGATCTATTCTTTATGAGGCTCAATTGCTCTGGATATCTCAGCTAAAGTGCTACTTCTGCACTCAATCTTCAAGTGCATCGCTTGCTCTGGCCTTAAAAGTTAAATTTCGAACTTCTCTAGATTATTTTCCTCGCTCTTTATGTGTTTTGGTTGCTCCTTGAGAACTCAAGTAAGAAATCAATAGATCTTAACAAGTTTCAGCCCAATTTCACTTTGTTAAGCCACTTTCAAACCGGTTTAAAGACTTCAACTTTTAAGACTTTAATCTTTAACTGAACGACATGAATATAATGATCAAAAAAAGCAAATAACACCAATTCAGACGGCTATAAAATATATACATATACTTATATGTATATACATATATTTTGATATATAATTATACTGACCCAAATGATGAATCTACGGAAAGTCATATTGATTGTTAGTTAGTCTTTTTAAAGTCTTTAAAATAGTATAATAGTTATTTATTTATTTAAATTAAACCCTACTAAACAGCTTTCTAGAAACTTCACAGCTTAAAGATGAGAAAATAAATTTTAAAAGACAAGAAAGAATGGATATCTTTGGAAAGCCGGAGTTATAGTTATACTATATACCCTAGCAGCAATGTTTTTTATACAAAACTCGTCTAATTTTCTATGGGATCAAATTATAGGGAACTTTTTGAAGTATAATAAGACTCTCACTTAGTTAGGATGTAAGATTTGTATAAACAAGAAGTTTTTCACCCGATCCTATGGCAGCTATGTGATATAGTGGTCCGATTTTGACCAAATTTGGTCAGCTTGTATAAACTCTACAAAATCACGGGTCGGGTGAGTTTGATGAGGATATCTTCATAAACTAAAACGTTTTTCATACAAAAACGTAATTGTCGACCGATCATTCCTATGGCAGCTATATGTTATAGTAATCCGATCCGGCTGGTTCCGACATAGGAGAGACTAGTTTCCATAGAAACAGACGGACAGACGGACATTGCTATATCGACTCGGCTATTCATGCTGATTCAGAACATATATACTTTGTTGGGTCGGAAACGTCTCCTTCAGTCCATTACACATTTCGAGACATAATTATAATACCCTCTGCTAGGGTATAATAAAACAAATCATTGAACTGGGACTTTTTGCTCCATTGTTGCTCCATGCAATGCCCTATCTAGTAGCAGTATGGTAGACCCCTTTGGCTATATCCAAGAATCTTATTTTAGCTGTTATACAGAAATGTATGCGTGTTATAAGGCTGACAACTTTGATATGATACATATGTATATAAATCAAATTGATATACTCACTCAGAAGCAACAAAACGGCAACCGTATCCTTGGGCTGCTATTGCTGTTTATCCTGGCATGCAGCGAGGAATGCAGTGCAGCCAAGATCCTGGTTCTATTCCCGCATGCCAGTGAGAGTCACTTTGCCGTGATGCGCACTTTGGTCAGCGAGCTAGCGGGCAGGGAGCACAACGTAAGTGTGAGCGTAGCACAATTGAATGCCTAACTAAACATAAATCCCCAAAAGGTAACTGTCTACGGCAGTCATGGCTTGGGCGAGCGTTTGGAGCGCGTTACGGAAACTGTTGCAACGGAATATAACTTTTGGAGCAACTGTAAGTAAGCGGAGAATATATGACAATGTTTATAACTAACTAACAATGTTGCTGCTTACCAAAGTGCAGCAACATGCGGCAGCGGGTGGCAGCTTGGAGCAACTGAGCCAGTTGTCTGGCCACAAGCTGCGCAGCGCCTTGGCAACTGTGGGCGCCAAGGCTTTGGAGCACTTTCTGGCACAGAAGCCGTTGCAGGCATTGCTGCAGCTGCCCAGCGCTGAATTCGACTTTGATGTTATTATTGTGGATATTTTCTATACGGAGGCGCTGCTGGCGCTGGGCAAGAAGCACAATAAACCCACCATAGGCATTGTAAGCACAGATTTTGGTAACTACATGAATGCCGTGCAAGAAGCTTTGGTGCCCGCCGCCTGCTCGCCCATAGATTTTGAGCAGTACACAGCGGGACTGGGCTTTATGGAACGCTTGGGCAACATACGTGAGTGCATGGCAAGACGCAAGCAATTTCACAAGGAGCACTACGCGGCACAGGACCAATTGATACGCAAACATTTTAAAAGTAAGTTTTAGGCCTATTTTGTGAAATGGCTTCGCGGTAAAACTATGTGAATGGCAAAGTTTTTAAAAAGTATGGCAGCATTATTTGCATTGCCTATCGAATCTATCGATTTCGACTATTCAAAATGGATAAATTCATCGATTTTAAATGGCTTAATTTATAAAAACGTTATATTTCTTAACTTTTATTTTTAGTGACAAGCACAGTGCCGGAACTGCAGGCGCATCATTTGGCCCTACTGTTGCTCAACAATTATGTGCCCCTTTTGACGCCACGGCCGCTGCTGCAACAGATTGTGCCCGCTGGCGGTCTGCACATACGCGGTCCACGCGAGCTGCCCTGGAATATCAAACGTTTTATTGAGGAGTCTCGCGGTGGCATCATCTACATGCAACTGGGCAATGAACAGCTCTGCAGTCAGCTGCCCAAACAGAAGCTGCAGATACTCTTTACATTTTTGGGCGCCCGCAAAGAGAGTGTAATCTGGACCTGCCACGATGTAAAGAAGCTTGAGGGTTTGCCCAAGAATGTGATGATACAGCATTCAGTACCACAGATAGACATATTAGCGCACCCCCGCGTGCGGGTGTTCATCATGAATGGGGATCTTTTGAGCCTGCAGGAGGGCATTGTCCGCCATGTGCCCATGTTGGGCTTACCGCTCTTCCAGAATGAGCGCAAGAACATGCAGCTGGCAATGAAACTGGGCGTTGGGCTACAGTTGGATCAGAACAATTTTACTAACGCAGCACTCAACTGGGCTGTAGAGGAGCTCCTAACACAAGAGCACTATCAGCTCACAATTCGTGAGGCTTCCACAGAGTTCCGGGACAGACCGCTGGGCGCATTGGCCAGCGCCATGTACTGGGTTAACTATGTAGTCCGGCATAAGGGCGGAGCGGCGATAAGAACACGCGGCATTGAGATTGCCTCCAGCGATCTGCATCTTTTTGACTTATTTCTCTATTACTTTGGTTTGGTAACTTTGTTTGGTTTAGTCCTGCTGGCCGGTTACTTCGGAGTTAATTACGCTTTGCAAAGAAAGCGCAATGAGACAAAGCTCTCGAAACTAAACTAGTTTTAAGTATAAAATTTGTTAAAGCCAAAGTGAACTAATAAAGAATAACATTTTTTTAAATCAGCGATTGTATCGATTTGAATGTGCGCCATTCATAGGGTTGCATTAGCAACGATAACATTTTGGGCAATACAACTCTGGAAAAAAAAGTGCTGCCAAGTTTTCAACAATCGACGGTGGCCATCTTCCTTTCTAGAGAATCGCGTTCGCACAGCAGACGTGTTTAAAACCTTTTCAAGTGTTTTAAAAGGTAATAATTGCTTAAATATACTCCAAAATGCGTGTAAAGTGTGTTGCTAATGTGTGGATGCAACTGCACATGAATGCAGACCACCTGAAGCGCGTATAAACAAGTCGCGGGCGCAGCGTGTCACACGTGGAGTCCCGAGGTGCTCAGTGGAGCTGCTATTGCATTGAGGTTATGTTGATTTCGTACAGAAAACAGAAACAACAAAAGCCTGTAAACTGTGACAACATGCAATTTGTGTGTGTGAAAACATAGTCTAATTTGTGTTTCTGTGTGTTTGCAGCCCCGCCAAGATGTCATCTGGTACAACAGCCACAATCCGCACCCGCAAGTTCATGACCAACCGTCTGCTTGCCAGGAAACAAATGGTCTGCGATGTGCTCCACCCAGGACTCTCGTCGGTCAACAAGACGGAGATTCGTGAGAAGCTCGCCGCCATGTACAAGGTGACCCCAGATGTTGTCTTTGCCTTCGGTTTCCGCACAAACTTTGGCGGTGGTCGCTCCACGGGCTTTGCGCTCATCTACGACACTCTGGACTTCGCCAAGAAGTTCGAGCCCAAACATCGCCTGGCTCGTCATGGCCTCTTCGAACAGAAGAAGCAGACCCGCAAGCAGCGCAAGGAACGCCGCAACAGATTGAAGAAGGCCCGTGGTACCGACAAGGCTAAGGTCGGTACCGGCAAGAAGTAAAATGTCCGCTGGATTGCTAATTGTGTGTGTGTGTTGCTGGTGGCGCGCACCGACAATTCCAAAAGTTTCTGGTTATGCGTTAGTTTCACTTTTATAAATTAAACGACAACAACACAAATCAGTTGTTTACTTTTGGAGCGGCTTTTGTTTTATATGCTTAAGAAAATAAAACTCTAAAAGTAAATGTAGATCTTATCTATGCATCGGTGGGCCTTGAAAACTAATTCTCATGCGGAATTTGCATTAAAATCTGGTTAAATATATAAATTGGCAATAACAACAACAAACAAATTGCACTGCAACTTGTTAGTCGTGCCGACGTTGCCAGACTTGTCAAAATACAACAGTTTAGAGTGGCAAAATCAAGTTTCGTTAGTCTGGCCACATTTGGTGAGCATTTCAACCCTTCCAGCAACGCCACAAAAATTTATTGCAAAAAAAAGAAGGGAAACCGGAAAAGATTCATATACAGAAATTGTATAAAATTGTTTTAAATGTCAGTTATCAATTTGGTTAGCATTTTCAAGGAGCATTCATAGCTGCAGACCCACGCAAGCCAGCGCCAACCGAACGAGCATTAAATGTCCATTTGCGGGGGTGGTAGTGGTGGCAGCGGCGGTGGCGGCAGCAGCAGCGTCTTGGCTGGCGATTGGATTTGTCCCGATATTGAGTGAGTGCGCGTAAAGTTTTAAGCGTAATGCTCCAAGCCAAAAAGCGTTGGTTGATGTCTGCGTAGGATTTGAGAGAGTACACTTTCCCTCCCCCAACCCCCTACACCAAACAGACAAATGCAATAAATTGTTGTTTTGTTACTCTTATTCTTCCTCCATCCGCTCGCATTGGCGCGCGCGTCTTGTGCGTCTGTATTGGTTATGCATGTGTCTGTGTTGCAGCTGTCGCCATTTGAACTTTGCGCGTCGCCAGCAATGCAATAAATGCAGCCGCGAACGCGATACCAGCAACAATGAAAAGCCGGACCGTGACAGGGATCGAAGCCGGGATCGGGATAGAGAACGGGATCGAGAGCGGGGCAATGGCAGCAGCGGCAGCAGCAGCAGTTCCAGCAAAAAGAAACTGGGCACCGAAATAGGCAAAGTTGCTGCAGACAAGTCACGTGGCCTCTTCAGCGCCGAGGATTGGCAATGCAGCAAATGCGCTAACGTCAACTGGGCACGCCGCCAGACCTGCAATATGTGCAATGCGCCCAAATTCACGGATGTCGAGGAGCGCACAGGTAAGCTGCTATTCCTTAAAGTTCCTCCAAAATTATAAGTTCTTATATTACTACTTTGCAGGCTTTGGCGGCGGCTACAATGATCGTGGCGTGGTTGAGTACAAGGAGCGCCAGGACTCCGACAGCGAATACGATGAGTTTGGACGACGCAAGAAGCGTAAAAACAATGATAAGGGCTTAAGCAGCGAACGCAGCGATGACGACGGGCGCTCTAGGGAGACTGCGAAACGCCCCAGACGCAGTGATATTGCTGGTGATGAAGAGGATGATGATGATGAAGACGATGATGGTGATTTGTCCAAGTACGATTTGTGGGGCGACAACGAAGTCAGCTCCAGTAATGTTAAGAACAAGGAAAAGGACAATGGCACTAGCAGCAAGAGCAAGGAGAAGACATCATCATCATCATCGTCAGCTGCCGTTGCCAGCAGTAAAAGAGCTACACGCGAGTCCACTTCATCCGTCTCATCTTCGTCCTCATCAAGCTCGTCCAGCTCTAGCTCATCATCATCAACCTCATCGTCGAGCAGCTCCAGCAGCAGCAGCAACGGATCCAGCAGAAGACGTGGCAGGAAGAGATCCGACACTCGCTCCCGCTCCGGCGAACGTATTGCGTCTGCACGGCGCTAAATTTTTTTTAAATGCTAATCTCCAGTGGAGTATCCAAGCTAATTGTCTTGTTTATTTTTTTTCTTTCGTGGAAGAACTGCTGTTTATTTATTTTTCTAAGCCTGCGCCAATCCCCCATGACATGTAATGAACTCCAACCCCTATAAAAATCAATAAATTCATTTAATTTAAGAATGCCATTAATCGATTTTATTGCACTGCTCAACTAATGGAAGGTCTCATCATCCTGTTTGCGTGTCACGGCAGCCTCCGCATCCCGCAGTTGCTTCAGCTCCGCCAGTTCCTGTCGCGCCTTCTCAATCTGCTGCTCCGTAACCGTAATGGGCACATCGCAGTCGATCTGCTCCTGTCGCACAAATGACATTTTCTTGATGGCATCCTCGAGATAGGGTATTTGTTGCGCCTGCAGTTCCTTGTGATAGGCTTCCAGTCGCTCCTCCTTGATTTTCTCGCAGTAGATGTCCGTTAGCTTCTGCAGCGACTCCTTGCGTGTTATCCAATGGAATTCAGCTGGCGGTGGCTTATAGACCAAGTCCAGTTTCTCCAATATCCACTCAAAGCGCGGATAATCCCAACGCCTCAGGTATTTAAGAAACTTTTTGCGCTTATCGATGAGCTCCTTTAGTCGCACTTTGATCATCTTGTCCCGTGGATGCGTCTCCATGTGCTCCTGATAACGCCGTATAAATGCTGTCATCTTGGCCACTATTATAATATCAAGCAATAACTGATGAAGTAATGCTGGCTTCGTAATGACCAAGTGGACAAATACAGTAGCTCACTGAATTGAGGAAGCGAACATGATGCTTATAAACAAGATATCTACTACGGGAAATCTTTGGCCGATCCCAGCTGTGGCTACTAAACTTCCCTCCACCGGGTTGAAGGTTTCATTCCTACCTTAAACCTTTTCTTAACAACTAACTCCTTACTATCTTGCTGCTATAGGCTCTAAAAACGCCACCGACAATTCTTATCTATGAATAGGGACTGTCTATTAAACTTCTCTCAACGTGCTGGTGTCCTTATTAGATTCAATTGTAATTTCGTGTATGCTTTTAAATTTTTTCCATATATCTATGTATTATATTGAATTTTTTGATTTGAGGCAGCACTGTTTTGCTTTTGTAAATAAATAAAGGTAACGATCATCAATCCAAACTAGGAATCCTGTATATGGTATCTAAGAACCTATCATACAAAAATTTATGACCTATCTAAGTCTCAAATATCGACGTGGTTTAAAATAAAACGGCTAAGACAGACATCAGATTTGATTAATTGAAGGATTGAATTGTTATTAAATATTCAGTGAATGAACTAATGCGTTCGTTCCTTTTGTTCCTTAGGTTCGCCGGAGAAAGGGTGTCCAGCGGGAAACCAAACGAACTGGTTGAACGACAGACAAAGACATGCTACGTTCTACATAATTGGCTATAACTTTAACATAGGTATTGATGTTGTTTGAAATGGCAGAGAATGAAATAGATGAGTACGTACATTTGGCCTCCATGGAGCCAAAGTCCTGAGCATGTCGCTGCACCTCCCTGACCATTTGGTCGCGATAATACCGTGTAGTCAGATGATTCCGATTGTTGCTCAGCGCAAACAGCGATTTAACAGTTTCGTCGGCACTGAAATAATATCAAATGTGAATATTTGTCAATTTATGCTAAATGAGGCACATAATTACTTTGTCAGCTCCTTGGAGTCCTCGTATTCCGGCAATAGTTCGTTGCCGCTTAACGGTGGCAGCTTGGCAAGATCGCCACTTTTCTCCGGCTTGATGCAAGAGATTTTTTCGGGCCGCACCCATTTGATTTTTAGATCTGACTTGAACGCATAGTCACGCACAAATTGGCGCGGCACTGCGTGCCTTAAATTTAATAGTTTATTCATAAATAACAATTTTAATGTTACATCCAAATGCGTTTCGCTGCTCTAGGTTATATCACTCGATAAGTGTGTGCACACTAATTCAATGCTGCATCAGCTGACAGTGGCCAATGTGTACCTATTTCATAAAAACGCAAAAATGCTGACAGCTGCATAGTGCTGTTTTTACTCCCTTTGTGATTTTGTGTTGTGGCCAAAAAACTGTGAAGTTCGTGAAATTTGATTATTATACAGTGGTTTTGGATTACTAATTGACAATGGCGCACATATCGCATATGTCGCTCCCGCAAGCGTCGACATCGTCGGGCGTTGCCTCTGGCAGCACCTCTCGCACCATGTCACTGATGGAGAAACAAAAGTATATCGAGGATTATGATTTTCCCTACTGCGATGAGAGCAGCAAATATGAGAAAGTGGCCAAAATAGGCCAGGGTACCTTTGGGTAAGTCATCTTGTTAAAACAAGATTTATGCATATTCATATGTTTTTCCCAGAGAGGTTTTCAAGGCACGCGAAAAGAAGAGCAACAAAAAGTTTGTTGCCATGAAAAAGGTGCTCATGGACAACGAAAAGGAGGGCGTAAGTCAAAACTTCTCTAATTTCTCTCCGGCGCTGCTTATTATCAACCAATGCCCCCACAGTTTCCTATCACAGCTCTGCGCGAGATACGCATCTTGCAGCTGCTTAAACATGAGAATGTTGTCAATCTGATTGAGATTTGCCGCACCAAGGCAACAGTACACAATGGCTACAGATCGACCTTCTATTTGGTGTTTGACTTTTGTGAGCACGATTTGGCCGGTCTGTTGTCCAATATGAATGTTAAATTCAGTCTCGGAGAGATCAAAAAGGTCATGCAGCAGCTGCTCAATGGCCTCTATTACATACACAGCAACAAGGTAAGTGACCGCTTAACAAATCTATTGAACTCTGGACTTATACATTCCACATTCCATACAGATTCTTCACCGTGACATGAAGGCCGCCAATGTACTGATTACTAAGCATGGCATCTTGAAGCTGGCTGACTTTGGGTTGGCCCGTGCCTTTAGCATTCCAAAGAATGATTGCAAAAATCGTTATACAAACCGTGTGGTCACGTTGTGGTATCGCCCACCGGAGCTGCTGCTGGGTGATCGCAACTATGGCCCACCGGTGGATATGTGGGGCGCTGGCTGCATTATGGCCGAAATGTGGACACGATCGCCCATTATGCAGGGCAATACGGAGCAGCAGCAATTGACATTTATCTCACAGCTATGCGGTTCCTTTACGCCAGACGTTTGGCCCGGCGTCGAGGAGCTTGAACTGTATAAATCCATTGAGTTGCCAAAGAATCAAAAGCGACGCGTCAAGGAGCGTCTACGACCGTATGTTAAGGATCCAACTGGCTGTGATTTGCTTGACAAACTATTGACATTGGATCCGAAGAAACGCATTGATGCGGACACAGCACTGAATCACGACTTTTTCTGGACTGATCCCATGCCCAGCGATCTGAGCAAAATGTTGTCTCAGCATTTGCAGAGCATGTTTGAGTACTTGGCTCAGCCGCGTCGCAGCAATCAGATGCGGAATTATCATCAGCAATTAACTACTATGAATCAGAAGCCACAGGATAATAGTATGATTGACAGAGTCTGGTAGAATTTAATCTTCTATAATTAAGTTAGATATGGGCATATACAATTGAAAATGAATGTATATGCTGTTACTTTAAAAAAGTGTATCAGTGTATGAGCATATACAATTGAAATTGACTGTATAATCGACACTAAGGAAATCTCGGATAAGTGTATTTGAAATCTTTAGTTTATAAGTATATTTAAACGATATTTTCCACTAATATAATAAATACAAACACTTGCTAAACTGCTATAAATAGCGAGCACTAAATTGCAACACATTTTTCATTAAACATCAATTGATTTAATAGTTTTTTTACCGTTGACTTGATTTCGGTTAAGTGAAGTTTATAAGCAAATAAAATGAGCTGCGTACTCAGCTTAAGCTGTATAAGTGTGTACACACTTAAAAGTTTTGATAGTTCTTGGCTATAGAGGTCACACTGTTACCACGATGCACGTTGAGCAGAAGGTAAACAAAGCGAAAAAGGCGGAGAAAAAGCAGCGACGCTGCCTGGCAATAATAAAAACCGACTGTAATGTATCTGCAAGCGATGCACCCACTCTTATTCTGGCCATACTCAATGTTGGACTCAGCAATGGACTTAGCGAAGAGGCGCTGCTCGCTGCGGCTGCTGCCACAGGCGGTCAAGTGACTCATGTATTGATGCTGCCATCGAAATCGTATTGCTTTCTGATATGTGCCACATTATCGGATGCAGAGCTTGTGTACCGGGGCATGCACAATCTGGCGACCATTGGCCAGCAAGGCGCCGTTGCCTATGTCAGCTACGTGACGCAATTGCCGATGGAGATCGAGGAAAACGGTTGGCAAAAGCCGGCACCAAGCGGCCTCATCCTGCTGCCCAACTTTGTAAGTGAGGCAGAAGAGACAGCTCTACTGCAGGCCGTAGCTGTTGATGACGCAGGCGCTGCCCACACAGAGGACAACCTGAAGCACAGACACGTTAAGCATTTCGGCTATGAATTTCTTTACGGCAGCAACAATGTCGATCCCACGCAACCATTGGAGCAGCCCATTCCAGCTGCATGTGATTTTCTGTGGGATCGCTTGAGCAGCAGCGAAGTTCCACTGATTCTGCCACCTGATCAACTGACCGTTAACGGATATGAGCCTGGACAGGGCATTCCACCGCATGTGGACACACATAGCGCATTTGTGGATCCCATACTATCGCTGTCTCTACAATCTGACGTGGTTATGGACTTTCGTCGCGGCAATGAGCTTGTGCATATGCTGTTGCCACGCCGTTCCTTGCTGATCATGTCGGGCGAGTCGCGCTATGATTGGACGCATGGCATCAAGCCCAAACACATCGATGTGCTGCCGACGGCAGCGGGCAGCCTGACCACGCAGACGCGTAATAAAAGAACTTCACTAACCTTTCGAAGGCTGCGTCGAGGACCCTGCGATTGCAAATATCCCACGCTCTGTGATACGCGACAGACTGCAGCTCCCCAAGCGTTGGCTGAGGCGCTGGCCACGCATGCCAGCCACTTGGAGCAGCAAAATGTGCATCAGGTGTATGAAAAAATTGCCGACCATTTTAGCGATACGCGCCATACGCCTTGGCCTCAAGTTGCCGAGTTCTTGAACAGCTTTGAGCCCCGTTCGGTGCTGCTGGACGTGGGCTGTGGCAATGGCAAGTATCTTGGCTGTAATCCGCAATTACTGAGCATTGGCTGTGATCGTTCGCTGGGCTTGTTGGGTGTAAGCAGCGGACGTGGACAGAGCGTCTTTCGTTGCGACTGTCTGCAGCTGCCGGTGCGCAGCGGCAGCGTTGATGGCTGCATCAGCATTGCAGTCATTCATCATCTGGCCAGCAGCGAGCGCCGGCTGCAGGCGCTACGTGAGATGGCGCGCGTGCTGCGCCCCGGCGGCCGTGCGCTTGTCTATGTCTGGGCCAAGGATCAGCGCAAGAATGATAACAAATCCGCTTATTTGCGACAGAACAAGGCTGTCAACAAGCAGCACACCACGGAGCAGGCGCAACGCCAAAAGCTGGCACAGCAATTGGAAAGCGGAGAGCTGGAGTCGCAGCAGCAGCTGCGCGTGCCATTGCCGGTACACACAAATCGCACTGAGTTCCAGCAACAAGATGTCTATGTGCCTTGGAAAACCAAAGATGAACAGCGTACAACTTTCCTGCGCTACTATCATGTCTTCCAGGAACAGGAACTGGAGAAATTAGTTGCCCAACTAGCGGATGTTGTGCTCAGTCGAAGCTACTATGACCAGGGAAACCATTGTGTCATCTTTGAAAAGAAATGTAATGGAAAGAAGGCTTGAAACATAGAGTATGACAATATTATTAAATGATCTGTAATAACCACATAAAACTTGTCGCTTTGTGTATTCTTTCGATTTAGTTTACTAAAACAATTTTATTAATCAAATTAAAGGAGGAGAAATCTGTTAAATATTTCCTAAGATATAAAGTTCCAAGTTGCTAAACTTGTTATAATTTTCTAAAACAATTTAATTTCATGGAAAGGAACTAAAGTTTATTTAAGTATTTCGTTTATTTGATTTATATTTTGTATTTTAGCGAATTGAACATAGACTAAGTTAACTTAGTTAGTTAAGCTTACTTTTGATCCATTCAAATGGTGTTTTATTGTAGCTTTGGACCATAAATTGACAATTCCTTAATAACAACATCTTGCATTCGATTAGTGTACCCATTTCAACTGGGTATATTGATAGTTATAGTTATGGAGTCTGTAGTGATAGTGGGGTTAGAACTTTTATAGGTACTTGTGCCGGTGTATTTACATAAGATTTGATTGAACAGAGTTTATAGATATTAATAGTACAAGTATATAGTACTACTACATATAAGTAGACAGTTAAGAGGGGGGCTTTATTTAAGCAAGTTTCGCTCGGAGAATTTGAGTAACATAACTAATAGACTACCTAAAAGAGAGAGCAAAGGGATACTGTGCTGACATCAGTTCTATAATTAATATTATAGAATTCATATACGATTATGTATGTAGGTACATCAAGTGAAACTGTTTTAAAATGCATGCTTAAACACTAAAAGGATACATCATGATGCGGTACATACATAAACATATATATATATATATATATCTTTTATCTTTTAAATTGACAACTACACATTAACGTACAAGTACAAGTAGTTTCAAAAACACTTAGAACTTATCCTGGGCACTTTCTTACTTGACAATAATTACAATATCATTGTAGGAATTATATTTATTCACTAGTTTACAGTTTCAATCGTTTCGTTTTTGGTCGTGGGTATTTGATATGTTAGCTATACAATATAAATAACATTCTGACTATGTTCTTTGTGCCGACAAGCTAGTATAGTGGTTATTAGTTCCCAAGGGTTCTTTCTCATCGTACACAGTGTATAGGCTACTAGTGAAAATATGTATATATGTACTCATTGAGGTGTATATATATAAACATGTGTGGTGCCCTAGGTTTGGCTATAAGTATTATATCTATTAATATGTATATAAGTATAAGTATAAGTATACGATAGGTATAGGAGAAATATAAGGAGATTAACTACTTGAACAGTTTGTTTAGTCAGCCTATGACTAGGTTAAACCAGAAATTCATCATAATATTAAAGCCTGATAGTTTACTTGTTTGTCGTTAAAGCTGATTTATCAGTTGTGTATATGTGTATATAACACCTTATAAACATTTATAGGTTTTCATTATGTTTGTATGTGTATACTTCAGTCGTTGTTGAATATACAAAGCTTTCTTGTATGCTGATGCCCGTTTTTATTTTTTTGGTACAATAACTACGCCTACTCCTACTTCTAGTCCTACTTCTACTTCCTGGAGAGGAGGAGTTCATCCTCTCCAGCCTTACCGAAACACTTATTTGAGCAGCTGGCATCTTTCTATCCACCTTTCATATGAGTCTGAGGGAGTCCTGTGTGTTTGTTTATCTGTGTGTGCATTGGGTAGGTTGATGGGCGTGTTATTTGTTGTGTCCTTATCAGGGTTTGGGTCTGTCTGGGACTGGGTGTCCAGTTGCCTTGAGTGAGCGCGCTTAGATAAATGTTTCGGCCGCCATTTGTTACAAGCATTCCGCCAGCGGCGGCTTCTCAATGGGCGGCGATGGACCAGACACTGAGACCATTGGCACGGCACTGATCTTGGGCTTGATTATCTTGAGACCCAGTCCCAGATTTTTGGGGCTGCTGTGCGGCGATGAGGATGCCGTCGATGAGCGCTGATGCACCAAAACGCGCGGCTTGGCCTCTATGGCAATGCTCGGCGAGGAGGCGGCCGAAACGGAGGTCGTGGCCGTCGCACTGTTCAGCAGCGGCACATGCACCATTTCCTCAACCGTCTCCGCCGAATCCTGTGAGTCGTGCACAGTGGCAGCGGCATCGCTGTGTATGAGCGCCGATATGGAGTGCGTGTCATCATCCTGCATATAGGGCGGTGGTGCCTCCAGTGAGATGCTGCCCACTATGACATTGGCCGTCGTAATGGCAGACGAGCGCGCCAGCAGACTGGTCACAGCTGTGGGCGACTGCTTGGCGTCGTGGAGCACGGGCAGAGTGAGCAGCTCGCCAGCGTTGCCGCCGCACTCCTTTAGCTCGATGTCCTGGGAGGAGTTCTGCTGCTGATGCTGCTGCTGGACGGAGTCATCATCGGTGCGCCAAGGACGCAGGCTCTTCTGCAAGATAAAGTTATAGTTAAAATCTGAAGTTTCAGCCTCACATATTGTTTGATATGATTTGGAAATGTACCCTTGAAATATACTTACCCTGCGACCATTGTCGGTGATATTTTCGGCACTCTTGGCCTTGCGGCAGAGCACACTCTGTGAGCCGTGGCGTCGCAGGAACTCAATGGAATCGAATCCGCGACCCTCCGAGGATACGAATATGGCCGAATTGATGCGACTGCGCGTGCAGCGCTCCGATATGGATGTGGAGCGCTCCTCCGCCAGCATGTGGATGTGCTGCAAGACAGAGATCATTAGCGAATCATTGACCGTTTGGCCAGTTTGGAATCTACGCTGGTTTTTCTTACGCGGCTATTGCAGTGCAACGGTGGGTGAGCAAAGGTGCCGCCACATTCACTGCTGTCGAACTGTAATCTCATTGCAAATTGAAATAGAGAGAGGGAAGAGAAAGAACAGATAAAGAGAGAGCCGAGAGAGAGGTGATAGAAATGTCAGACGTTACACGCACACGGACATACACACACAAAAAAGACTTTGGTACATCGAGGAACAGGAAACGGAACTCTAATAATTCCGCAACGTTTACGAAGCAACATCCTCTTCAGGCGATAAACAACAACAACAAAGCGAAAGCGTAAAGCAACCTGCACAATAAGTCTAAAAAAGCGATGCGAAAACAGAGTGTGGATTTTGTGATGTTTTTTGAACTGTCCAAAATATATGCGGCTTGTGTTTGCTGTGCTCTTGTGAAACGAGAGTCAAGAATGACAAAGTCAACCTTTGACCCTTTAACTATACAGGGTGTTGCACTGTACTGTGTGTGCGTGTAGGTGTGGGTGTGGGTGCGTTTTGTTCTTGGTGCTCAACGCTGCAAACGGCGGGCGATCAAACGGTTAACGGTTAACGATTAACGTGCCCAGGTGCATGGCAATTGTGCAATTATCGAAATCGATAAGCGAGCGAAACGGTTGAACGAACGAATGAGCGAACGAACGAACAAATGAACGAACGAGCGATTCGTTATCGTTTTTGATATCCGTTTCGTTAAGCACACTTACGCTGGCCGGTTCACTGTAGTTGCTGTGATTGAGCATGGACGATTCGGTGTGTATGGTGTCGCTGGCGACCATGCTGTGGTACTTCTGCAGCTGCAGCGACGAGGAGCCGCGACTCTCGCGCGATCCGTCGCGGCTGCGATCGGCGCACGAATACTGGCGCCGGTACTGTCGACGCCGGCGTCCAGCATTGGCAGCAGTGGAACCGATGCCCGTTCCAATTGGCATGCCGTCAATGTTGATGCCGATGCCGGCAGTGCAGACGACGCCCGGTGCGCCATAATCAGCGTATGCCAGCGCTCTAGACGGTAGCGGAGGCGGGCGAAAGTAACTGGGATCATAGCTGAACTGTCGCCGTCGCCACTGATCGTACTGGCGATAGTGGCTGAAGAGACGCCTGCGCCGCAATATTAATTGCTTTTTGGCCTCGAGCACCTCGTTCTCCTCAACAAAGGTGCGCTCCTGCGAGTTCTTCAGTATGCTGCGCTGCTGCGCAAACCGACGCTGCTTGGCATGGCTGCTGACAGACAGCGGCAGCAGACGCTGTGGCGTTGCCTCCCGCTGCAGCAGCTGCTGATCCTCGGCCGCCTGGCAGCTGATCTCCCCGGCCTCCGCATCATCCCTACCAAGCACTGCGCTGTCTATGCTCTCCACAGGCTCCAGTACATTGGCGCCCACAATGGACTGATTGTCGACACTCGGTCCGCGCACATAGGTGTTGGTGGGCGTGCCATGCGCATGATTAATGGCAGCCGTGGGCGTCGCCGTTTCGCGATGCACTGGTTGCTAGCTCTCCACATCCGCCTTGTGCAGCAGCGCAAACTGACAGCCGCAGTCGCGTTCCAGTTCCCTGCGCGGATACTGAAAGCAGCGATCGAAGATTCCGCAACCCTCGCAGCGGGGCAAGCACTAGGGGAGGATCAATCAAGGCAAACCAGGAGCAAGAGAGAGAGACAGTGTAAGAGCAGCAGGGCAGCAGGCGAGAGAAAGAGAAAGCCAAGTGGATGGAGGGGTGGAAGTAAGGAACTTTTGTCAGTGATTTCATTGAAAGCTCGATCCTCAACAAAGCTCAACAAAAGCTCAAAACCAAAACCGCTAACTAGTAATTACGAAAATGTTAAAAAACTAACAGATCTGTTCCGGCTTTCACTTTCGGAAAGCTTTAGTTGAATGTACCGATTTGAATTGAAGGAATAAATTCACTTTCCGCAGAATCTTGCCGAAAGTAGAAACCGGAACAGGACTGCATATAGTATGTATAAGAAATGCAAATGGAGAAGACTTGAATATGGTTTCTTGAGTGTTTCCATGCTCGTAACCTTCAAACATGTTACATATGGATCAATGGATCAGTTTTATAAGCGCAACCGCCTTTGGTGCAGTTCTAAAAGTGTCGTATGTATATGGAAATTGGATTTATATAAAGTTGAAGCACGAATCTATTAAGAAGATAAAACCATCTTCGGCACACCGAAGCGAGAGTACTCTTTAAAATGTTGTACGCTTTGAAAGAGCACGATTATATTCAATGTATATTTCTACAAACAAGGGAAAATAAAACAAATTGTAACTGGCAAAAGCTTTATTCTTCAGCAAATCATAGTGAAAATCTAGCAAAGAACTATTAAGCCTTAAATACAAAAATAGTTCCATATTTTATGGACTCTGTGCATCAGAATCAAAGGGATTATACAATTAACCAAAGTGATTTGTATACGGGCTCACAGAAGTATGCTATGCATAAGGAAGCTAACCCAATATTGTATGTATGCTTGAGATATCAAAATAATATATTTTACATACATATCTCTAAAACAGACAAAGATAGTAGTTTACAGGAATCCTCCAGTTGTCAATATTATTAATCATTTTTCAACAGATTATCCTGTAAGTCTACAATCTCTTTTATCTTTTATATGCATTCATTAAGCGCTACAAACATTCGAGATTGAAATAGAAAATATAAAGTTGCTTTAAAGAAGAAGAAGCAGTCTAAATTCTCATAGTTTTCGTTTTTTTTGTTTTTGTTTTGAGCAAAAGTTTTTAGAAAGAGGGGGCATTTGATAAGGGGGCGGGCTGTGTGCACTAGTTAAGGAAAATTGTGCGCATTTGTAAATACTATTTCAATAATATTCAAATGTTGTAGTAATTACTACACTTGATGCAAAAGCTAATTAAATGCAAAAATATTGTTCGTATGCAGTAAGTAATTGAGAAATGAAATATTTTGAATACCTTGACAAAGAAATCGGGGTGTAGGTTCTATAAATAAAGCATAACAAAAATGAAATATAGATAAGTTAAGTACGCGCTCACTGGAGAAATACTTAAGCCCCCACACTGGCTTGACCCCATCCCCAAACAAAACCCGCCCAGACATCTCCCTCCCAGCTCCCCGCACAATCCATACCTGATGCGAGTGCTGGCCATTGCAGCCACTGGCGCTGCAGACTCCCGTGCCGGGCACCTTCAGCTGCTCGTGCTTGTAGTCCGGCTGGTAGGGGAGCAGCATCCTTATCTTGCCCCACCGGTTGAAGAACAGCGCAATCGCTCCTGCCCACACCATCAGCACAATGAGCACAATGCCAATCTCTACGCCACGTATCTGTAAATTGAGTGGGAATATTCATCATTGCAGAACATTCGATTTATGACAGACTTTAAAAATTTCTACAGTTCAGCTTCCCTACAACGAAAGGTTCTTTGGCAACTTTTTATTAATGAATCGCAAAATTACATTTCAGAAATTAATAAAACTGATATGACAAGTCAAAAAAAGCGTAAAAACATGAACAAAGAAAAAATCCGCAGAGATATCGGTTCAGTTTTAACAAAGTTACAAAAGTTGGAAATTTAGGTAGAGTTTTAGGAACCTGCAAGTCAAATTTTGTATGCATTTTTAGCATTATAAATTTTCCAACCTAATTAAAATATACTCGACGTTTTTATCTTAGCCTTTTAATACTTGCATTATATATAATACTAGAATTGGGCTATTTCCCATACACCTTTGAGAGCTTGTATATGCTGCCTTCCTATCTTACTAACATAATAATATATTGTGACTCCCTTTTCCGCCTAAGGGATACATTCCAAAATCATTAAAGTATTTTTTATCGAAATATATTCTGTATAGATCTTAGAAAATGGTTTTGAACCCTTAGCAATCAAATAAGGTTCCTAAAACAGTTTTCTGCGAATTTTCCACACTTGTGGGTGGAATTTTACAAAATTCCCTCTTAGTGTGAACATTTCAAAATTCTATCAGTTCACGGTTTAAGCTATGCGATTGGCAATCAATCAGGCAGTCAGGATAAGCTCTTTTACAAATGTAGATAAATATTAATAATGAAATATGTATAATATATAATCCCAACTCACCGTTGGCAGCTCCCGGGTGGTGCTGTGCGTGAGCGTATTGGTGGCCGTGGAGGTGACATCGTCGCGAAAGATGCTGCCATTGCCGGAGGCATTGCGTCCGCTGTCATAGATGCCCGGCGGAAAGTCCTGCTGCGATGTGTTCTTGGGCAGATCTACAAGGGGGGCATTGGTTAAACAGAGATTAGACTAATCTCTGCTGGGGGACTTACCGAGAGTGCGAAATTTGATCTGGCCGCGACTGCGATACTTCTTGCCCATCCAGATGGCGGTGACAGATAGGGAGTACTGTGTGCTGGGCAGTAGGCGGTCCAGGACAATGGCCTCGCTGCTGCCGGCAACGTCCTGTACAACCCTGTAACTTAAATTAATTCAATTACCACTCTCGAACGGCAACTAAGAGTGACAATATGTGTGTTTGTGTGTGTGTGCGGGTGTTAGTGTGTGTGGAATGTGTGTGTGTGTGTGTTTCTAGCTAATTGCACAAGCTATACAATAAATAGTTGGATGTGAAATATGAGGCCGGGTCCGTGCTCGTAATTACAGCATGGGCCCAATATTTCACTTTGTCACTTTGCCAGGCAGTTACCCAAACATGTCCTAGATTTTCCCAATTGAGCTCGTATTACCCCGCATATATACACATAACTATATATACATATCTAGTATATATGTATATGTTGCATGTGTGTTTTTGTGGGGCTAACAAGTGCGTGGCCCAGCAGAGTTGCCTAGACTTCTGGCCTTTGTGCAGTGTCTCCTGTTACGGTTATACCAGTGGCCGCTACAACAGTCTGACAAATGATTCATTATTCATACACAACATATACTCACGCTCACACACACATACATACACACAGACACCGCAATGGTTCCCAGTGGAACTGACAGAACAGGCGGAACGGCAGGACTAAAACATACGTTGTTCGCCTTTGTAGCTCGCAGCCATAACAAAAAACAAAACAGCGCCAACTGAGCACACAAAACAGCACTGTACGACTACTAAATACCCTCTAAAATGTTGCTTTTACATAGCAAAAGCAAATAAAGTGCCAAAAATGGCTTGCCATACAAAAATACTCGTTGCCAGATAGAAACTGTTAACTTTTTTGTTGTTTTCCACTGCAAAACTCTGGCATTAAATGATTAACAGGCTGTCGCATAAATTTTGTGCACCAATTTGTTTACCCAGTTCAAAAAAGACTTCTGATAAAGACTGTCAAGCTCTTGCCATACGAGAACTGAACTGTTCGAATATCTGGCAGCTCTTTGCGCTTGACTGACCGCAAATTGGTTAGAATATTCGACTTGCTGGCATATGTGTTAGCTCTTTTAATAGTTTTTAATCGGTATCAAATACCCAGCCTAGATTTAAGCACATTATGCAAGCCTCTATCAACGACACGTGTCAGTTATGTCAGTTATTTCAGTTCAATTAACTCGACCGCTACAACATTTTAAGCTTGGTTAACATATAATTATTATTTTACTAATTACATAAGTGTTCTATTTAAGAACTGTGTTGTTGGTGTCACAAATTTCACAGAAATTTGAAATTATTGAGAGGAGGCAACAAATCGAATCGATTGAATTTACAGTACCAGGTCAAGGCTAGATTACTTCCAAATGTGACAGCATTTTCTATAGCCTTTAAGTCAATTTGGATCACTGTTTGGGGGTCAAATAATATGTTAAGGAATTTACTTTTGTTTAAGTTGTATTTTTAGTTTTAACTGGCAAATCAATGGAATAAAAGTGGGAACAAAAACAGATTTGGGAGGATAACTTAAGGATTATTTTTTCCGTACATGAATGTTGAAACTGAGCATAGACCTTTCACATTATGCAACGTTTGTAATTATTCTTTAGCCTGCTAAATATATACCAATTACAAATTATATATCTATAAGTTTCTAAAGAGTGTTTGATTTGAATTCTTTAAAGCTAAACTTGCTGTTGTGTCTGAAACTCAACAGTTTGTGTCTTTTGACACCTATGTGAGTGTCATGTCCATCAAATGAAATAAGGACACGCTTGAATATATGCATAACTGATATGCCCCATGCGGTACTTAAATGCCAGCAAATTTGGGCCGCTTTATGCAAACTCCGCAACAAGCAAACAACCGAGAAGCAACACATGTGACAATGTCTAAAGTTTCAGCTTATTAAAGTTAACGCCAAATGGCGCCCGGGGGCAAATCAAATGCCGTGGAGCCTGCCACAACACAAGGGAGGGTAGAGGGAGGGGTCAGTACTGGGGTCCGCAGTCGCTCACGGCGCATTCATTTGGTGAGCATTGCCCAGTTTGCCACAATTTGCACGCACGCCATCCGTTTTGTGGTTCGTGGTGGGTTAAGGTGGGTGGTGGCTTATCGGTTGGGTTGACTTTGCAGCCTTTCGAGGACTCTGTATCGCATTAGGAATGCAGATGAATTTTGCGCCAGGGAATTACGCTTTCATATGTGTTTGCCCAATGCACACAAGTTGATGAAACGGCTTAATGCCAAATTGTAAACTTGCCAACAGTTTCTTACTCATATTTGATTTGGCCCGGCTGCCCCATCTTTTTCCGCCCAAAACCCTTTTTGTTAACTTTACAGCCCCATGGACTTCCGGTTCTTCTGTTGAATAAACAATTTGGCTTACAAACGCACGCGGCTTTCAATTGCCGCTAAAAAAGATGTGTCCATTACTCAAACTCTAAATTGTCAATTTAATATGCATACAACCATTATACATGCAGACATACATATATACAGGAATATACATATATATATAGTATATATATAAAGTTATATAGGTGCAGTGAAACGAAAACATTTTCCTTGCCATTTTTAATAACTTATGACGGACATTGTGCGGCTTTTGGGCTTGGTTCTAAGCAACAAATTTGCACATTTTCAAAAATTTGTGACAACTGAGGTACAAATTGGAAGGAACGGCACATATACATACTATAAACTCATAAATATACAACATTGAATGCAAAGTTGTGGCCATGCTTTGGTGTCACGTACACACACTTGCACACACACACACACACACACACACACACAATGTATGTGTATAGATAACTTCCACATTAAAACTAACTTGACTGTACGCCAGAAACTTCTGGCAAGGCATTAAGTAACTTGATTATCCCTCGGGCTGGCGTGTGGATCACATTTCAGTTATTTATAAATAGTTAATGAGTTTCGATCCGATTAGAACGTGTTTGATGTTCACACAACTCAAGTACAGCCACGATCTCCAAGCATAGCCTTAGAAAACTAAGCCAGTTAAGTTACAGAACCATTTCGAGCTGTTTTTAACATATATTTACCAAACACTAACGCGATTTGAAGCTGTCTGTATGGTTCTTAGAGTCGTTAGAGCTTGCATACCAAATTTCAGCAGCATTGCTCAAGAACTTGCTGACTTACTTCAACTATTTTGACTGCTATACAAACAGAAACTTTTCTATGAGCGTAAATAATTGTATTTAAATAAATTATATTTAATGCTCACAGTTTCCAGCTGTCTCTAGCATTGCTGTGCTTACATGACCAACTTTTTACGACTTTATCAATCAAACTTTTTAACTCAAGGAACAACATTTGGTAAGAAACTTAATTAAGCATACGTCATGTTGGCCAGCAGTCACAGCACTTCAAGTGGCGGCAGGAGATATGTAGTCCAATCTTACATGCATCCTTCCCATTTTGATCCTTATTATAATTTTTGCTTGTTTCCTTTTCGGCCGAATAATTAGTTTGGTTTATTTCTCTTTGCAGAAGCCAACAAAAAAAGTGTAGCACACTTATTGGGGCCTTGACTTTTGCCCTTTCGTACTCAATTAAATGCTGTCCGATAATAAAAAAGAATGCTTGAAATATGTAAATAATGTAGGTAAGCTTATGTTGAAATTGCTAGAGAATAATTATAAATATTTCAGCTGCATTTTCGACACATTATAATCCAAACGATTCATATTGATTGAAAATTCCAAGAGCTTTTCGTTGCTGCGCCATCTAACTGCGAGTATTCAACTGAATTGACAGTAATTGTTATTAATTATTATTGTTATTGATGGTGCTTGACATGCTGGACAAATGGAAGCCGTATCCCTTGGCCAGGCAACCAAAGGAATACGAGCATTTTGTAAATCAACTAGAAATGTATGCAGCTCCAGCCATATAATTTGTGTGATTGACTGCATGGCGAGCCCGCAAGGGCGTGGATAATTCGTTTACCCATACAAATGCAAAGCACAAATACAAATACACATTTAGAATACAGTCTGTACCGAGCATTGTACTCCCATTGGGCTCTCTACGCTGTGGAGCCAAGTCAGCGAGTCATCGTCAACGTGTCTATGTACTAATCATACATTATTCACCGTCACAATTTTACTCGAAAAACGGCTGGAAGATACACTCGCACACACACACAATCCAGTTGGGGTGGAGTCCCCCTCCCCCCCCCTCTACCAGACCCCACACTCTGCCCGTAATGAGCGCTCGTACTGAAAATCGATAGAAAAGCAACACAAAAAATTAAAAACAAACTGGCTTATAAATAATGGCGGGGCGAATGAGAAATGAACCAGCTAAGCAACTAAACAACAAATGGATCTAATAAAATTTTGATATAGGCGTGAACTTTATGAAACAATGGCAACAATAACAACAACAGCGACAAAAGCGAACAACAACAGAAAACTAAAAGACAAACACGCGCATGCAGCCTAACACACACTCGCACACGCACACACACACACACACACTCACACACACACACGCGCGACAGCAGCTATTAAATTGAAAACACCTTGACCAACAACAACAATGACTGGAGCGACTGGAGCGGCAGGAGCGGCAGGAGCAGCGGGAACAGCGGGCAGCATGCCACAGGACGAGACTGCAGCAGTCAGAAAAGGCACAATAGCCGAAAGCCGAGCGCCGAGCACTTAACTTATTACACGGCATTCCAATGTCCTCCAAATTGACGTCTCCGCCAAAAAGCCAAAGCGGAAGTCCTTAGTTTGTAGTCCTTTGCCACAGACGTAGTCGCAGTTCTACTCGAAATATGCAACGCCACTAGACTTTGTTTCCTTTCTTTTCTTTTCCTTTTTTCTCAGACGAGAGAAATCGCAGTCAGTGCACAGGAGCCAGGGAGAGTGGGCGGGCGGGCAGAGGGGTCTTCTAAAGGGCAACAGAAATATTGCGATTACAAGCATGTTTTGTTTTCCCGCCATCGCCCTCTGCCCGCACTTTCTCCTCCAATGCAGCAGCAATTTCCACGCTCTCTCCGTCGGGTTCTTGCACTGCATTACACTGAGAGAAAAGATAATGGTGAACTTGGTATACATGTACAGATTGCAACATCTTCTTTTTCAGCTATATTTATCCATCAATCATGTAAGTGTCAGGGGCCTCTAAGGGGTATCTCTTAGTTCAACAGTCTCGATTGGAACACCCTTATTGATTTCGATTAACACAAATACATGTGCTATGTTTTTTGTTTGAAAGTCAAACTCGGAGGTTTTAATTATTCAAAATTTGAATTTTCCAAAATGTGTAAGGGAGTCCCTTCTTTCCTCCTTAAGAGTAAAAAACATGTTCAAAAAGACATTCCGTATGGATATTGGTTTAGTTTTGACAAAGTTATGGGAGTTTTTAATCTAGGAGCTATTGTGGTATTTAAAACTTTATAAGTCGACATTTTTAGCATGAACTTCTTCGGAACAAGTTATGAAAAAGTTTTTTTTAAACTTCTTTTGATGTATGCAATCGATTTAACATGAAATTTCAAGATGTTAATAAGTTTTCAAAATTGAAATGTCTTAATAGCTTTAAGGGGGACATTTTTGAATTTAAATTATTACAAAAAAAAGAAATTTATGGAATATCAATAAAATTAAAAAGCCAAGTCAATTTAAAGTAAAAAAACACGATCAAAAAGACATTCCTTATAAAAATCGGTTCTATTTTGACAAAGTTAGTGTACAAAACACAATCAAAAAAGTTTTTCCATGCAACTTAATGTTTGACCGATTGTAGCTATATGATAAAGTGTACCGATTTGGATCAAATATGGTCGGATTGCATAAACGTTATAGAGACTTCAATTGGGTGAGTTTGGTCAAGATATCTTCATAAACAAAAAAGTTTTCCATACGAAAACATAAGTGTCGATCGTTTCTATGGCAGCTATATTTATAGTGATCCAATAAAAAAGTAGACGTTGAGGTAGATTTTCACAAAATCAAACCAGATGATTATTGATGGTGGATTATTATACTTACTTAGGTAATTTTTTCAAAATGTAGTCCATTTTTTTCGTTAATCTCAGCTGAATTTACATCAATCATATTTGTGTGGATTGCATTTGAAAATTTCACAAATTCTTTTCATTTTTGTTAATTCTCGTTTTCATTATACATATTTCTTACAGTGTAGAACAACTTTGGAAACTTCAAGTACACGCAGCTTTTGTTTTTCTTTCAGTTTGCCATAGTTGCGGTCATTTTGGCTTTGTAACTTTGTATTTGCTGTTGCTGCTGTTAGCATTCGCTCCCCACGTCCTATTATTTACTTGAGCCGTTATTCAGCTCATGGCCAACACACACACACACGCACACACACTCATACCAAGACAAACATCAGACTACAACTTCAAGAGCCTGCCAATTGCATGAAAATATTGTAAAACGAGCAACGCCTTTTTTGCATAATTGCAGCTACTTTTGAAGTGAGCTTGTGGGCAACCTGAAGTTGTGGAGGCGCGGAAGTGGGTAAGTGGGGTATGCAGGGTGAGTTAATTTGTAGTATTGCCTGAGGTACCTACCTGTCATCTGTGGGCTTGTAGGTCACAATGTACTTTTCAATGGGATGCGCCTTTAGATCGATCTGAGTTTGCCACGAAACACGCACCGCGGTGGGCGTTAGAAATGTGACGGTTATGTTCTCCGGCGTGGCTGGGATAGTGCCTGCGACAGGATGTGGGGGAGAAAGGTACAGTAAGTAAGTACAGTATATCGTATAAGTGTGGTATAAGCTTATCATTTAGTGGATAGCAACATGGCAACACATATATGCACAGTAGAGATGGCAACAACGCGATAGTTTCAACAGAGATGGCCTTAAACTAGCGATACTTGGGTGGCATATAAAGTTAGTCGATATTTCTATATCTCAAAATTACTTTGATTTTAAATAAACTATACAGAAATAAGACTAAATTTGTACTGGATTCAGACCTTGGAGTTTCTTTATTAAGATTTTCTTTGCGGGGAACAAGAAACATAAGCTGAACGAGAAAAATTCAGGATGCAAACTTCTTCGATTACTTCCAGTCTTAGAAGGTGAAGTTTCCTCTGGAAGACACCTCTTTCCTACAAGAAATATGATCAAAGAAACTTTAAGAGGAAACTTCATCTTAGATGATGATGAAAGATTAAATAAAGGCTGAAACGATGAAGTTTCCTCTTGAAGTTCATTCGTTAAATTTTTGATTTTAGGGAAAAATATGAAGGGACATCGCTCAGGATATCTCATCTACAAGAAATATGATCAAGGAAACTTTAAGATGAAAGAGTAAATCAAGACTGAAGCGATGAAGTTTCCTTTTGAAGTTCATTCGTTATGTTTTTGTTTTTAGGGAAAATACGAAGCGACATCTCTTTCCTACATGAAATATGATCAAAGGAACTTTAAGATGAAACTTCCTCACCTAAGATGAAAGACTTAATCAAGGCTGAAACGATGAACTTTCCTCTTGAAGTTAATTGGTTAAGTTTTTGATTTTAGGGAAAAATATGAAGGGACATCGCCAAGGACATCTCATCTACAAGAAATATGATCATAGAAACTTTGAAAGAGTAAATCAAGTCTGAAACGATGAAGTTTCCTCTTGAAATTCCTTTGTTAAGTGTTTGTTTTTAAGGTAAAGATAAAGGGGAGTAGATGACTCTATTTAAAGAAGGAACTTTAGCGTCCAAATCCAGTCTCAATTAATTAAAGAGTTACATTAAGGAGCAAAGTAAACTAAGTCGTATAAAGCCAGGAATGCATATCCAAAACTATCGATAGTACCAGCTCTAACAAACAGGATATACATGATATACAGGATATACTCACCAGCCAGACAGGCATCGACAAACAGGACGGCAATGAAGACAAACATTGCGCTTCAATTGCTTCAATAGGTTCAGTTGCTGTTGATAATGTTGATAATGATGATTATGATGATAATATTGTTGTCCTGGAAGCGGATTTCCTATGGTTTCCGCTTCGCTGTCCTTTTCGTTGTCGCTAGTCGTTTGTTGGTTTGTTAGTCCTGGCCGCCTTTTTAGTTATAAGAATAATGCTAACTAAAACATAAAAATCAGTCTTGCTTTGTCGTTTGCTGCTGTTGCTTGTTCGTTCTTCTCCTTGTATATCCTTGCTATGCTTTGTGCCAGTGTCCTGGCCAATTATGCATTGTAATTGTTGTTTCGTTTATTGTAACGCCAAGACTTGACTTTAACTTGAACTTTAATATAGTTTCTCACCATAAGTTTTCCTCTTGTTTTGTTTTGTTTTTTTATTTTATATTTATGCGTTTTTATAGCACATTTTTATGGGCTGCGTGAGTGTGTGTGCTTGTCTGTGTGTGTGTGTGTGTGTGTGTGCGTTGTCTTGAATCATCGCAGGACATGCTGAGTAGGGCGGGGAATAGAGTATTTTTGCTTTTGCCGTTTCTTCTTTACTTTTACTCTTATTGTTTCGTGCTACACTTGAGTAAAATTATTCACATTGCGTTTAGGTTTGTTTTTGTTATAGCGGCAAGCCGTAAAGTTATTTCTTTTAGCTATTGTTGCCCTTAGTTGTTGTTGTTTTTATTGTTGTTGTTATTGGCTGTATATAAAATCAATAAAAAGCGACTTTTGTCCGCCCCGTCAGCAGCGACAGTCGTTGATTTCTCGTGGGAAACTTTTTGTAAAGAGTTTTTGTCGAGTTTTTTCCAGCTTTGTAGCCTCTTAGACTTTTCAATTTTCGTTGCCGCTTTAAAAGCAGACAAATTGCGTGTTGTTGTAGCGTTTGTTGTTGCCTTTATTCGGCCGTGCCACAAGTCGAAATTATTTCAATGCGACGGCGACGGCGCTGCTTGGGGCAACTGCGCCAACTGTCGTCGCCGTCCCGCTCGTCCAGAGTTTAGCTGTTTGCTTAGCTGCTTTGGTTGTTGTTGTTGCTGTTGTCATTCGTTGCTTAATTTTATGCATTGCGCATTTTGTTAACAATTTTTGGCTTAATTGCCAAAGCATTTAAGCAGCAATTTATGCCGGCGTCCTCTCTTGTTGCGCCTTTTTTTATTTGCCTTCAACTTTGTTTTGCTTTCGTTACAATATTTTTTGTTTATTTTATATTTTACTTGCCGTTCGTTGTCGTTAATTATTGCTGTGTTGTTTTTGTTGCTGCGGCTGCAATAAATCAAAGTTATGCCTGTTGTTATTTGGATTATTAATGGCAGCCGGCGGCGTGTAGTGCCGTGCGTATTAGGCTGATTGTTAAACATTTACATTAATTATAATTAGCATTCAATTTCATTAACACACACACACACACACACACACACACACACACACACACACACACACACATATATACATACTTACATACATAACTCCCAAATTGACTTTCATTTTCATTACTGAAATGAAAACCAAACAAAGTGCTGCATACTTTCAGGCTGACATTGCGCATACGCCACATATAACACGCAGTTGTACACACACACACACACACACACACTCCCACACACCTACACACACACAACCTGTTATTGTAATACATAATTTCAATTCACATTCATTTCACGTTCAAATTCTAACTCTTGCATTTACACGCAATAGAATAAAATTTCCATTTCCACTCGATAATGCGTAAATATTTTTATGTCTCTGTCTTGTCTCCCCCTCTCTCTCACTCCCTCTGTGTGTGTGTGTGTGTGTGTGTGTGTGTTTGGTATTCACATTCTTTTGTTGTCTGCCTTAGTCTAACCACCAGAATATTTCAAATGCCTGTCATTTTCATTGTTTGCCACACATTTCAAACATTTCCTTTATGTTCCTGGCCCTTATTCTATGACAATGCTTCAAAAACAGTTGCACATGTCAATTATACAAATACAAATATATATATATATCATATTATATATACAAATGCTGCGCAATTATTTGAAATTATCTTATTGAATTTGTTTGTTGTCCGCATAAAAACACATTAAAGGAATTTGTAAACATAAAATGCGTTCAAAATATAATTTCGAAAAAAAACATACTTTTGTTTACAAATATAGACATACATTTGCTCGAAATTATTCACCGTAGCCAAGAAAAACAATAACAAAATTGTTGAAACTACAGTGTGTTTAGTATATTATTATGGAAACCATCATAAACAATGACAAAACCAAAAATTATAGTTAAAATTATTTGCATTTGACAAAGACTCATAGTTATGCATAGTTATAGGGAGTGTGACACCTGCTGCATAAGTTCCAAGGTTCGAACTTCAGCTGAGAAATAGTTTTTACTCCCTGTACCCATAAAATGGGTAAAAGGGGGTATTACATCTGTGCAAATGTATGTAACAGACAGAAGGAGACATCTCCGACCCTATAAAGTATATATATTCTTGATCAGTATCAAAAGAGATTTCGATTTGGCCATGTCCGTCTGTCTGTCCGTCTGTCCGTATGAACGCGTCGATCTCAGCAACTACAAGATCTAGAGACACCAAATTTGAAATACAGGTTCCTGTATACCATACGCAGGTCAAGTTTGTTTCATATTTCAGATATCTCCCCCGTTCCCCCGCAAATCGATTAAAACCGTTTTACAATAACAATTTTCAAGATATAGCTTTAAGATTTGGCATGTACAATACTTTAGTCTCTCTTAATCTACTGTCCAAATTTCAAGTCGATCGGATAATAAACACGGAAGTTATTCACGAAAGAAGATTCAGTGATGCAGCGAGAGGAGGAAGAAGAAGCACAGCCACCAATTAAATTGCCTCGCTTGCGCTGTCGCTTTTGCCGCCAGTGTGTGTGTGCGTCTTTGTGTATGTGTGTATGCAAGTGGACGTATATGTGATTGAATCTTTTAGACCTGGGTACAGGGAGTTACGTAGTCGGGTATACTCGACTATAGCATTCTTACTTGTTTTTTGTTATTTTTAGTGACAACTTAATCTAGTTTTACATTTTTATAGCGTATGAATGTTTCCATCGAAAATTGCTATTTTTCCAGCAGATATATATATATGTATTAAGTCATTCGGCCTTTTAAGCATCCGTTTCAAATTAGAACTTCAGTTGGCAGAAGATTTGAATATATATTTCAACATCAAAGTTGTTTGTTGGAAACAAACAGCGAAAGTTTTCCAACAGTTCCGACGTTCTCAAGTAAGAGTTTTCTATCAAAAAATTATGCTTTTTCCCGCAGGACACAGCCTTGTCATAAGGTATACAGCACTTAAGTTCCAAGGTTTGAACTTCAGTCAAGTAATGGTATTTATATATCATTTAAAAATCACTCAATTTCAAATCCATCAAAAAATGCGATATTTTTCAGCGAGGCCAAGTCAAGTAATTGCTTTTATATTTCATTCAATTGAAATGGAATATGAAATTTCAGTTAAACTACAGCTTTCACTTTAATGTGTACTCTGCTTGGCATTAAAATAACTTACTTATCAAACTTATTGCAATCTCTCTGAGTTTCATTAAATACGAAAACAGGCCGAACTGATTTTGCTGCTGAATAATTCATGCAAGATGTGCGAGTATGTGAATGGAAAGAAGCATCCACATTGAATATTGATACATTTAAGTTGGTTTAAGTAGCTTAAATGTGGTATATAAGTTATCCTTTGATTGAATCGCCAGGACTGAGCAATGTGTAGCGTTTAGGGATTTACGAGCGCACGTATGTACATTAAACGACTGTCACTGTATGGGTGTGCGTGTGTGTGTTTGGATAAATGTCATCATTAAAGTGTCATGCGGCATTTACAGCCAGTGGCATGTGGCATGTGGCACAGCGAGCCAAAGGGCAAAGTTAATTGATGCAATTGCAGATGAGTTTACTTCGCTGAATTATAAAGTGCGCTTGACAAAATGATTTCACATTTTCCAGAGGGTGCTTCAGTTCCAGTGTCCTGCCGGATTATGTGCCGCAATTTCGGGGCTGGGGATGAAATATTATAATTAAATTTTGAAGTACGCAATGGCATGTCAGAAATTTCAACTGAATGTTGTAATAAGTGAGCGCACACACTTTGTAATTCAAATGTGTGTTTGCTCAAAGGAACATTTTCATTTGACACCCCAAGCAAAAGAGCTGTTAACCAAGCCGGATGACGTCCTGGAAAATATTTCCTACTCTGTTACGATGGTGACGCACTGCGAGAATATTTCTTACACTTACAGTGAAAGTGTGTGTATGTGTGTGTGTGTGTTTGTCGGCACTTGCAGTACGCATACAACGCTGAAAACAAGTAGGTGAAAGCAGTTATCGTAAAATTAAAATGGCGGCTAGTACGCGCTGTCGCCGCTGACGTCGTCGTCGTCGTCGTCTCTGCTGTTAATTATGGCGACAATACATGCACGCATACAAGCGCACGCTTCACACACACACACACACAGACACCCTAATACATATACATGTACTAAAGCCCTTACGCTTGCATGTCTTTGTCTTGAGTTCGATACGTTGTTGAGTTTGTGTCTATTATACTCTATTTGCAAAGGATAAAGAATATCCTATGTTTGTCCAACGTCAGTTCTTCGGAATGCAGTACTTTCCAACACTTTTTCAGGTAGTACCTTGGAAATCAGCAAAAACCTATCTATATCTCCGCAACTCTTAAAGCTAGCGTAATGAAATTTGGTATGCATGTTTGTCTATGCCCCAATCCCCCGTATATCAAGTTAACAAGTTACTACTGATCATATTGTTGGAAAATGAGAAACAAAAGAAGGGAAAAAAGTGAAAATTATTATAAAATCTTTATCTGACACAATTTACTCACTTCGATATGCGCACTTCTTGAAAGATGACTAGAAATAAACTATAGTTTTTATACTTATTCTCCTTTGTTGTACACATTTAAAAATAATAATAATTAAGTAAATACACATTCTAAAAATAAGAAATTAATAAACATTCTAAAATTAATCTCTTTTTGTGATCAAGTCTAACACTTGCTCATTTTTGTATTTTAAATTTTAAGATCAAGCTGATTTAGGATCAATTTAAACTAAAATCAAGATTTTCGCTGTTGAAAAAAACGTTCTTGAATCAAGATTTTTGGTCTCAGTTTAAGTATTTTTAGGATCATGCCGTTATTGTCATCGATTCGTATCGGTTCACGACGAAATGTGTTGTTTTTTCATTCTGTATACATTAAGAACAGAGTATATAGCAGTCGGGCGCTTCCAGCTGCAACCTTCTCACTGTTTTCATTGTTTTTATTGCATACGTTGCGACTCCGGCTTATTGAGGTCTTTTGGCATTTGGTTCGTCAAGTTGATATTTGTGTGTTTGTTGTGCGTTTATGTTTGTGTTTAGTGAGCTGGAGTGCGGGTGTGAGGGTGTGCGGGTGTGCGGGTGTTTGCAGTAGCCAGCCAACAGACAATAAATCAATCAGCTGTGTTAACATCAAATTGCTGGCCCCAGACAACTCTCGCTGTGTGCGTGAGTTGGCCAGAACTGTCAGTGTGTAAGTGCAAGTTAGTGTTCAGGCTGGCGTGCTACTCGTAAGTATTAACAAAAGGGGTCCCTTTGGCCGCTGGCTAACTCAAAAGGATTGCGTCCAGTATCTCTAACTGAATACAGCTAAGCTGGTCCTGCACTGGGAGAAAACCGAAAACTGATGGACCGTACAAGGCATTAGAACTTTATTGGCATAACGATACTTTAAAAACTCAATTATGTGTTAAGCCTTGAACCACGAAATTAGCTTAATTGAAGCTTAACTTAACCGCAGAAAAGTTTTCTAAAGTGCTTTGAGGCGCTGGAAGCCTTATTTATCGCGGATGATAAGAATGTGATTGTTTTGGCGACATTTTATTGCAGAAGAATGCTTTTTAGTTGCTTTCTTATCTTCCATCATAAAGAAACCGTTTCAGTTTGGGGATAGAAGAGTATTTTTCATCTTGTTGAAAGCAATTGTCGCTTTAGAAATTACAAATAACGTTTGCTCTTATAAATCGCCAACTTATCCTCTGAAGTGCTCTAAAGTGTCTCAACACTGTCTTTCTGGGATTGGGAATAAGAAATGCTTAAAAAAACAAGCACATGCTTCAAAAATGATATACAACTTTCATAAAATGCTTGCTTGAATGGGAAACTTAACTTTAAGTGGATTTGTTCAATGGCTTATACTACAAACAAAACAAATATGTTTTGTTTTTAACTTTCATTCTTTTCTGTGGCTACAGTTTATTACTGGTAATGAGAATAAGGAATGCTGTAACATACAAGTACCTACATAAATGGCTTGCTTTAACTACTTATAATGGAAACTTATCTTTTAATTGTATTGTTACACAAATGAGTTTAAAACCAAGTGGTTGGCATGAGATATATCAAGTTAAGTTCAAGATGTTCTACTTGAGTCAGCTCCTTTGTGTATTCTGTGTGGTTATTCTTGATCTTAACCCAATTTTCGCTATGTGTATTGTTGTAAAATGGTGTAGAGAGCACAAAATGCTATTATTTGCCAGGTTGCTCGTAAAAACAAAAGCACTTTTATCCAGAGCCCAAAAGCGCGCTTTAGCAGTATATGCATGTATGTGTGTATATATGAATATGTATGAGTGTGTGTGTGTGTGTGTGTGTGTGTGTGTGTGTATTGTATTGTATTGTGTGTGTGCTTTGGCCATGCACTTTAAGCTTAGCTGCTGCTGTAAATTTGTTAGCTACCCCCGCCACGCTCCCTGCGCCCAGGACTGTTCCCTAACGGCAACTATGCGCCATGTTGCTGTTCCCGTTCGTTTTTTCGGCTGCTGGGTGTTAGCGCCGCCCCCGTTCCCTTTGGAATTTCAAAAGTGTGTCGCCAGCCAGTGTGTACATACATATGTATGTATGGATGTATGTATGTATGTATGTATGTATGTATGTGTTGTCATAGGTTCTTAACAGCGCAGTATGTATACACACACATATACATAGTAATGTATATAGTATGTTCGGAGACTAAAGCGTGCTGGCAGCTTGAACTGATTTCGCTGCGTGCAATTTACTTGCCACCGCTGCCACAGGCCAAAAATAACATAAATCGTATAAATAAATTGCCACATTTCAGCATTTCAACATTTCCACATGTGCAGCAAGCAACGCAACACGCAACGTTGCGGCTGCGACGACGACAGGCGGCAAAAATTTATTTTATTTTTAAAAAACACATTTGAGCGGCCATTGCCGCGATTTTCAATTGTATGTGGATTTGACCTGTTGTGCGTGCACTGACAAAAAAAACCTAATTGTATATAAACGTTTAGAATTATCTGCTTCAAAAGCGAGTTAGTCAATTTAAGTTTAATGAGAACAATTTGAACACAAAATGGAAATCAATTTGGATTATAAATTTATTAGAATTACTATATATTTTCTTCAGTGTACATATGTGCTATGTGTTAGGTAAATATTTGTTTGTGTATTAGTGTGTATACACTGGCAAATACTTTGTTTATAAATACGGGTTTCGTATTATTTTGGCGCGTTACGTGCTACGTGCTACGCTCCACAAATGGCCAAAGATGAAAAAGATTTACAGTCACACACACACACACACACACACGTACACTCACACCCACGCGGATACATTAACTGTAAATTGGCATTGCATGCATAAATAGGGCATTAAAATGAGTTTTTAATTGCGACAGCTGTTGTTCATCTCATTTATTTGTTCTCTTTTGTTTTTGTTGTTGTTGCTGCTGCTGCGCTCCGCTTCCGCTTTTGTTTTCAGGTACGAAAGTGAAAACTGCCAAAGCCCATTAGCTGTCGTTCGTCTCAATTCGTTTCATTTCGTTTCATTTCATTTCGCATTGTTTTGTTTCATTTGCGCTTTTTTTAATTTTAATGCCTTTTATTGGCTTAACATGCCGCGCTCCAGCCACAAGACCAGCAACAAAAACAACAACAACAACAAAAACCACAACAACATTAACACGGACCACTTACCAGGCTCAAGCCTCGCGTTCTGTGCGGGGCGTTAATTGAGAGGCGCGCACAGACACAACGTTGGACAGCTTAAACACACACACACAGAGCAACAATTATGGGTATATGGACAAACGCTTTACAAAATATATTTTGTGTGTATATTGTATCTTAAGTGTATAATTTACTTTGGTCTTTGTGGCACTTGCCGCCGGCTAATCCACCTGTGCTCTTCACCTTTGTTGTCTGTCAACGTTACTATTCGGGCTGTCACTGCCGCTACACTGATAACACAAGACTAAACACACTAGCGCTGACTGCGCTGGGCTTATGGCTCTCTTACTCTGCCTCTTGCACTTGCTCTCGCCTGGTCTGGTCAGAGCTATTTATCCGCCTGCTCAAATGCGTTGTGCTGCGGCCGACGCGTAAACTACAACTGCCACAACTTTTGGCAAATTTCGCTCGTGCCCTGAGGACGCTGTCGCTCGGCCCACGAGTAACCTGCCGACAGATGAACGAGCAACAAAAGAGCGCAATTAGACTTTATGGACTGGCCAACATGCACTGAGCGAAATTTAGTGCATGTAATAGAAAAACGAAGGGGCGATGCACCAATACAGTGCAAGCAAGCTCCCTCATTTTACAGGTACTACGAGTACACGTGCTCACATACATATGTAACTCTCTCTATCTCCCCCATTAAACCAGACTGTATCAGTCAGAGCCAATAGAACAATTTTGTTATCTCTTTTATGCTTACGCGATCTTAATAAAAGGTACTTGGCAGAATCCCATCATAGTATATGAAAACGGCTGTCACTTGAAGTACATAGTAATTTCTCATGTTGCATTTCTTGTTGCCCAATTTCTTGCCGTGTTGCACTCAAAGCTTTTACTCTTCTATGTTCGCTCTTTGCCGAAGAGGCAAAGCAGTGAAAGCTTTTCGTTGAGTCAGGTCGTGGTCGCTTGGCAGCAGTAAATGGGCGGCGAGATATATTAACTGCGAGCAGGTTGACTAACTGTCTGAATGCCCGACTGACTGATTGACTGGGAGACCGACAATTGGGCTTTTAAGCGCATTATTTCGAGTTCAAGCCGTTCCGAGCAAACGGTAAATTTGCTACTGTTGTTTTTGCCCGTAAATGCGCCTCAAGTGCTGCCTAGGAAATTAAAAGCATACTTGTAGGCGTTTAATTATTTATTCATGGCCCTTTGGCCGCGTTTGATTACAGCAAGCGCAAGCAGGAGCGCGAGTTTCACGCGCCAAAAAAAAAGAAAAACAGTTGTTGAGACTCCCGTAAACGGGCCAGTGCCCTTACCCGTACTCTTGCCGGATGCCATGGAATTTGCTGTCAGGGCTGCTTAACAATTCCTTCGTTGTTTGATCGAAATTAGTTGATTTTTCTTCAAGAGCTCGGGACACACAATATTTAGCCCTAAAATTGCATAGCTATATTAACCATATACAGCCACACATATAATCTATATATTTTGTAAAATCTTTCCAACATGGAAGACCAGAAGCGTCCTTCGTTAGTGAATTCGGTGGCAATACGGCCACGACTCATCTATGGCTTACGCACGGATGTCATTGGCAACATACACTTTAATCTTAACAAGGAGGTCATGTATCCCGTGGAGGGTGTCCTCGCATTTCATGACTTCGTGACCAACAAGCAGCGCTTCCTTAGGTTTCCGGAGGATACCAGACCCGAGCTAATTTCACTGAGCTCACATCGCAAACTGCTGGCCGTCCTGGAGCGCCACTCCAAAAAGTAAGAGCCTTGCTTAGTTTTCTTAAAATAAAACGAATAAAATAGTATCGGAATATAAACTCCGATCCTAATCGCGTCTGTATCTAAGAATTTCTTTTCGGAGGCCGTCCGATTTAGGGTTTCTACCAACAAGTTCCTCAATACCGTCTCAATTCCGATTTTGATTGCAATTATTTTCAATTAAATACCGATTAATTATTGATTTGGATCTTTGCCAAAAGATCCTTTCCGGAAGATTTTGACTTAACACCGATTCCCGTTACGATCCCATCTCTAATAACTAATCCTTTTGCCCCCCAGCGGACGCTATATATCCATCTATGAGCTGTCCACGCTGAAGAAGCGTCGGCATCTGGAACTTCCGGGCAATCATCGCAATGCGGAGGTCCAACAACTGATCTTCACCAATGATTCACGCGCCATAGCTCTAGTGACAAGGCCTCCGAATGAGATGATCTTCATGCTGGTGCTGGACAAGACCAGCACCGTGATCGAGGGACGAGCTACGCTGCCGGGCTCGCATGGCGGCGCTGAGTGCATTACGGGTAATCCAAATGACTGCAGTTTCCTGGCCGTGGCCGGGGATCGTACGCTCCTGCTGATGAGCAAATCGGAGCGGGGTTTTACCATTAGCAATAACATCAAAATCAACTATCGCGTCTGCTCAATGGCCTTTCTGTCCATGGATCTGTTGATGGTGGGCAGCGATAATGATCAGCTGATATTGGTGGAGAATGGCGAGCTGAAGCTTACTCAGAAGGCAACCACTGCGGAAACTGTGGATCTGTTGATTGATCAGGAGATGTTCGACAAGGATCGCGAGGCGCAGGATCAACGTTTCGTGACCACGCAACAGTTGATCCTGCCCGATTTGCGTGTCCTCTGCATGACGTCCTTTGCCAGAGGCTTTGCCTACATTATCTTCAACAAGGTCTTTGTCTTTGAGCGCGTATCCAAGTTCAAGTTCGAGCGAAAGACTGTATTAACCGTGCCTATCACACTTTACGCTGAACCCCTCTACCAAATCACCAATCTGGCTATTGACCACAAGCAGGAGACGGTCATTGTGACCTGTGCCCATGCTCAGATCTATGTAGGCATCCTGATCGTCCCGGAGACGCTCAAGACCAAACATCTCAAGTTTGAGCCACTCGGCGTGCTCATACACATCGGTGAGGTGGTTGACGTATCCGTTTGCGCCTGGAAACCCATCATTATGACAGCCTGTGAGTGTACTATCCTTATCAGGGGATCCCCTTGTCTAATGCTTTCCACATATAGCAAGGGACCAAACCATACGCATCTGGAACTACGAGACTGCCAAGGTGGAGCTGGTGCGCAAATTCCAGGTGGATGTCAACATTGTGGAGCTCAATTCTACTGGTTTGATGGCTGCCATTGGCTTTTCAGATCAGCTCCGCATCACACAGATCTTCATGGATGAACTAAACGTAAGATAATACAAAATAATATGCTCGTTTTTAAAAACAACCCCTTAGGAATACATATGTAGATAAGATATGTATTCCTAAGGGGTTGTTTTTAAAAAGGAGCATATTCAGAAGGCTTCGATGTCATATAGGATATGAAGTCATAATAGAATAATATGTAGATAAGAGTGTATTCCTAAGGGGTTGTTTTTAAAAGGTGGCATGGCTATAAGCCTATACATATGACAATTTTGAATCCTTGTAAGCATACTCTATCCAGGAACCTGTTAAGCATGAAATGTCCAACCAGATCTTTCGTGTTCTAAAGGTAGAATGTAGTACTTCTGGTGACATAGTAGTTCAAAAACACGTTTCTGAGTTCCTTAATGTAGACTTTATGAGGAAACCTAACAAGTTCTATTAACTCTAGTCCTATAATTACTGATTTTTCCCATATTTTTTCACCCCTCCTCTCTGTAGATTGTCAAGACGTACAACTTCCCGCACTGCAATGATGTGCGCTACTCGAACTTTGGTCACCTGATGGCGGCTGCCTACGATAACAACATAGCCGTCACATCCGTGTATAATCTGGAGGTGGTCATCCAACTGAAAGGACACAACGGCACCGTGTTGTCCGTGGCATGGACTAGGACGGATAAATATCTGATTTCTGGTGGAGCAGAAGGTGCCATCTACCAGTGGGATATTGAGACGGGCGCACGCTTGCAGGAGATTGTCCAAAAAGGAACCGAATACGTGACCATCTGCTGCAGCTTCAGTGATCCGCTGACCATATTTGCGGGCACCAATCTGGGCACCATACGCGAGTTTCAGGACTCAACGCTACAGCGCGAGATAACGGTGCCGTCACGCAATAAAGGAGCCGTCTCGGACCTTTGCCTGGCGCGCTCCGATCTGATCATGTTCATAGCTGATCATGAGGGAGGTCTTTTCAACATGCAGCTGCCGTTCCTCGAAGCCGGAGGAGGTACCTTCACAAATTTCCGATTCTTTGACGGGCCTATCAACAAGCTGCGCTTCACCTATGATGGTACAATGCTGGTGGCGATATCTAAGAGGGGAACGGTTGCCATTTGGAGCATGGACAACATTGAGGAGAAGGTGGCGGCCATAGATCAGGATCTGATGAAGAGTCAGGAGGTGCTGATACCGCGCACTCAGCTTAGCGATAAAATTGAACAGATTACAACCTTGGAGCTGCGGCTCAAACAACAGGCCGAGGAGTTCCAATACCAGCTCAGCCAGAACGAGATATTCGATGGCCAGCAGCTGCAGGAGGTGCATCGCAGCTATTGCAGCGCCCTCGAGGAGCTCAAGGAGCTCAACAACGAGATTGTATCGCGGCACACGGAGGAAATGAATCTGATTACGTTCCAGATCAACGACATCAAGCAGGAACATCGTGGCCAAATGGATATACTAGCCAACCAGTATTCTGAGCGCATGCTCATCGAGTACCAAAAGTTCACCAATCTACGCGAGAACATGCTGGAGCTGCGCGAGAGCTACGAGGAGAAGCTGAAGAATTCAACGGGCACGCTCCAGGATACTATTGAGGCGCTAGAGAACGATTACAAGAAGCAGCTGGATGAGCGCAAGGATCTCATACGCGAACTCATGAAGGAGATGCAGGACAAGAAGGATGAGTTCATCAAGTACTGCCAAGAGGTGGAAACCGAAAATGATCGCAACATGGTCGCCACCCAAACCGAATACGAGAACAAACTGACCACGGAGCGTAATGAGACCCAGATGTGGCGTGGCAAGGCGGGTGTACTCCAGAAAAAATACGAAGCGCAGAACGTTGAGATTGACAATCTGCTGGAGGAGGTGGAGACCCTCAAGGAGGAGCACATCAAGTCACAGATCAAAATGCAAAAACAGCTGCGCAACGTCGAAGATTTGCAGAAGGACATCTCCGATCGTGACTATGCCATCGGTGCCAAGGAGAAGCGCATACAGGAGCTGCTGCACAAGAACCAGGAACTGGACAAATACAAGCAGGTGCTCAACCACAAGATTGCCGAGCTGAAGGCTCAGATCGAGCCGCGTGAATTCCAAATTAATGACAAACGCAAGCACATCATTGAAATGGAGCACGAACTGGAGGGCCTTAACCAGAACAACATACAGCTGGAGCTGCAGCTCAAGGAGATGCGCGACAAGTATCTGAGCAACGTGGCCGAGCTGCGCACGGAGCGGCATCGCGCCAAGGCAGCACGGGAATGCCTTACTGCCATTTGCACGGATATTTACTATGTGGCCGGTGAGGTGAGCAGCTCCGAGGGCCTTAAGAAGGCCGTCAAAGAACTGTTCCATAAGCACGCAAGCGATGATGAGCTCAAGCGCTTTGTTACCCTGGATGCGGAGGTGCGGGACGAGTTTTTGCGCCAGCGCAAGCAGATTGAGAATGTCCTGGCACGCTACAAGTCGGTGGCGGAGGACAAGAGTGTACAGAAGAAGTATGACAAACTGTTCCAGGAGAATGTAGTGCTGCTCGAAGAGATTGAGAAGGTGCGAGATGAGAATAAGTCCCTACGAGTGCGCATCAAGGAAGATTTGCGTAGATCTGTAAAGGGCAAGACCTAAACAGGTTTTTCTTGGCTTTGCATTTTCGAATTTTACTTAAATGAAATAAAGTGCACAACAATCAAAGTCTGATATAAATGTTCTTACAAAAATATGTGTTTCACATAATATAGCTTATAGATTACACAGGATATACATACATACAGGGTTAAGCTTAAAATATTAGTATAAAACATGGCATTAGTTAAGTTTTAGGCCTCTACTAGCACTTTTTTCGAACTGGCCTTTGTTTTAGTTGCTTTGGTTTCCACTTTTTCCTCCTCCTCCTCGTCCTCATACTCTTCTGCTTCGGCTGCGGCTGGCAGCTCCTCGCTTGGCACCTCCGGCAACTGGACGCCTTGCTCCTCAGCCTCCAGTGCATCAAGCTCGGCGAGCACATCTTCCTCGTCTTGTGGGGTCAACACATCGGTTAGTATGGCATCGATTTCCTGCTGCTTTTCAATGCCCTCGCGTGTCTCGTCCATAATCTTTTCCACTTCGTTAATGTCCAGCATTTCGTGTACCTTCTTCAATGCAGCATTGCCCTGCTTTAGGCCATCCAGCACCTTCATTTCCACCTGCGCGAATTCCAAATCGGCGGCCAGTTTCTCCAAGTTCTCGAGCTGCTTGTCAGCATTTGTGAGCAGACTTTCCTGGTATTTCTTTTTGCGCAGCAACAGTTTGGCGCGGCTAAAATTGTTTATATTAATTAAACAGTTATCTGGGTGTATTATATAAACATCTTACTCCTTTCTGCCCTGCTGCAGACACTTCTTGGCGAGCAATCTATCATTTTCTAGCTGTAATTCGATGCGTTTCTGGTACTGTTTGAGACGATCCCGTTGCTGCTTCAATTGCTAAAGTTTATCAACGGATTAATGCTTATATCTATACACAGGCAACTGGGGAAGAAGTTCTACCTACCAGTACCGCCTTGTCCTGGTCGGTAATACGACTAGGAGCCGTCTTTTTACTAGATTTCCCAAACAATGCACCCATTTAAAGTTGTATGACTCGTTCGGAATGGCCTGAACGGAACGATAGAGATGGGCAATGTCGCTGTTACTTGTCACAAGTATTTAAAAGTAATAGTTCCTCCTGCGATAATATCAAAAGTAGCAGCCACAAAATCACTGATATTTTGTCACCTGACTGATTTTGCCACTAATATTTTGTCATCGGGCTGAACGACGCAACTAGTTTGCGGTTTTTGACGTGCGTCATAGTTGGTTTACACTGGCGTTCAAGCAAAATCGTCGGCATGTCCACCAAGGTGGGCCGATTATTTTTGACTCGACAGGCAGGGTTCTTTGTTGTGGAACGACTTTGGTTCACTTGACTCGAATAAACGATGTTTATGATACGACCGAGTTGATAACAAGAATGGCCAGAGTAACCATTTTTAACCCCTTTTTAACCATTTTATGGGTACAGACAGGGAGTTAAAATGGATGATTTGTAGTTTTTAGAATAAAATAAATAGAATAAATTTTTTAAATAAATATTTGTCGCATTCTGATTTGTGCAACCGTGACCACTAGTCAGACTTCAAACAAATAAAGCATTTTTTTAATTGCTTGCATTTTATGTTAATTGCTTCTAGCTGTAGCCAAAGTACAGCTGAACTAATATATATTGAAAATATTTTTGTTTATTTCCACCGGCAGTAAAATAATATTGTATATTCCTTGAATTTACCCGCAATAGTAGTCGATGTGTAACACATCGAAATATATCGATATCGATACGTTATTAACGTAATTTGAATATCCATGAGTATTTTGTGCAAGTATTACAGTTTCGCCCTCAACGCTTCATACTCTTGGGCTTATATCTTTTGTACATGCTGCGCCAGAAGTCAATACGCTCCGCATCTGGATTGCGTTGCATTTTGCACTCCCGATCAATCAGCATATAATCCAACTGAAAGGGTTCAAGTTCATTATTTGCGTTGCATTTCTGTCTCTGGACTGGTGTCCAGCTGTCCAAAGGTTTGCCATATCGCGCGAAATTTGCCCACATTTGGCAAAGACGCTTTGACAGATGGGCGTCCTCAGGAGCGAGTGGGGAATCCTCGCCAGCCATTTGGAATAGGTAAAATAGCTCATCAGCATGCGATGCACCACGCAGCTCCTCCGACTGGAGGATGCGTTTGTAATTGTTGCGGCCGCCCAAATAGTCAAAGCGATAGAAATAAAGCGGCGCTGTCCGCTGGCAGTTCACGTGAATCTCTGCAGCATGTTGCAAATCGATATTGAAGTGGAAATCGCTGAGCAGATCGACCAGGTTGTCAAGGCGTTCCGCTGTCAGTGACTGTCCATTGAAGTAAAATTGACGTATGTCTTCTCCAGCTTGCAGTGACTCGGGTGCGGTTGGGTTTTCGATTAGATTGCGTGGCACCAAACGCGCCAGATCCTCATTGTAAAGCTCCAACTTACGCCTGGCATTTATAATCATGGCAATACCCTCCGCTGAATTATAACCCATTAGCAGAGGCATGCCACCCAGGCGCTCCTTTTCATGCAGCAGATCCAGAATTTGTGTATTTATAAAGCTATCCGGACTGCTCGCATCTTCCACAACAGGCTTAAAAGGCAGCGGCAGCTGGCGACGTCGCTCGTCAGCGGTTAGCACGCTCATTGTTTTGGCAAGTATGTCGAGTGGAGTGACCTCCTTGGACTGCAGGAATTGCAACAGCTGAGTGTCCGTTTCAATGTTATTTCCCTGCAGCAGTTCGGCCAGGCGGCGTGCCTTATAAGCCGCGTTCTGCTGGAATACCCACTCCATGTTGGCTGTCCCGCTTTGCATGATGGCTTTGTGGAACAGTTTGTTGGCATGCGCCGCATAAGTGTGCAGATGCACTGCAGCAGCGCCCGCGCTCTCGCCAAAAATGGTAACATTCTGTGGATCACCATTGAAATTGGCAATATTATCATGGACCCACTGCAGCGCCAGACGCTGATCCTTCAAGCCCGCATTGCCGTAAATGCCCGCCGTCGGTAAACTAAGAAATCCCAGAGCGCTCAAACGATAGTTCAGCGTAATTACAATGACCTCCTCCTGCATAAGCTGGGCAGGAAAGTGACTGCAGAAGGTGTGTAATGATAAGGATTGCATAGATGAAGTTGCTCATAGCTTACTAGTCACTATTGCCATTGCCAAACATAAACCCGCCACCGTGTATCCATACCATGACGGGCAGCGGCGTCTTCGTTTTCGACTTGGGCACATACACATTGAGGAACAGGCAATTCTCGGAGCCAACTATCTCTTGGGTAAACGGATCACGCTGATGCGACAGGCTACCTTCCTTGCTGCAGTCCAGCTCATGCTCGGCGAAACGCTCCAGCGGCACAGGACTCTAAAATAGCCAGAAAGTTCGTCAATTTGAAATAGTTTCCTTTGCGGGGAGCACTTACCCGAAAACGCAGCTCACCCACCGGTGGCTGTGCATAGGGCACGCCCAGGAAGCTCTCGTATTGCAGGCCACTGGGCAGCTGTTGTCGCTGCCCAACCAGGACACCTTGTTTTACAGGAACTTTTACCTGTCAATTGTTCAAACAAAGGCATTATAAATTATTTGCAACAGCAAATATCTTACTTACCCTCATGTTGCTGTAGAATCTAAGGAGCTTTGTTGAGTATTGTCCACGCCACAGTGCGATGCTTCCCCACATTATTAGAGCACATAAATATGGTATATATATCTTATAACAAAATCTAATCGCTCTGCAATTACCACACAAGAAATTAAACCTGTTCAAAATTGAACTTTAGACATCATGTACAAATGTTTGCACTAAAGACAGCTGATTTCAAATTAACCCTTAGATGGACATTGTGCTTTTTTGATGCTAGCAAATTTTAACTTAAACTTAAATATAAAGAAAATTCAAATTAATGACTACTAAACTAATTATTTGATGTTTCTCGCTTATTTTCACGATATATATAGATTTCGTATATATAGATTTAAATTAAGAAAAGTGCCAATTTATATTTTTAGTTTATTGTAATTTCGCGTAGGCTTCTCAATTTTTACCATAGATAGATACATAGATAGTATTATATTATATAATATTATATTTTTTGATTCGAGGCAGCACTGCACAATAAAAGCAAATAAATTAAATAAAAAGTGACAGTTTATATTTTTAGTTTAATCATGACAAGAATGTACTTACATACATATGCAGTAATTTTACAATATTGAGAATCAATAAAATGTGAAGGATGGCTGATCAGCTTTAAAAGTATTGCTTAAATAATTTTTGAAAAATTCACCCCCATTTGCGAGATTAGTCAATGGAACTAATCTTTATTTCTCAACATATTTTTTTCCCCGCTCTTCCGTGTAGCTCCTGAGGAATAAGTTGTAAAAGCCAACAGAATATTTGTACTTGCCTTTTTAAGAACCATATATGCCACACCCAATAAATAAAACGCAGTTATTTACACATTTATAGTTACATTTAAAATGTTTCTAAGTTTTATTTGACTAGTTCCATTGCATAAACATAATTACAAGATTCGAGTTCATTTTTTATGTTTTCAATATAAGTTTCTTTGTTGTTGTCGTTTTTTGTTTAGTCATGAAAGAACTATGCTGTAACTAGGGGTTGCACAACAACGGTCGGAGCTTGCAGTTTGAATTCGAAGAAAATTGGTGTTTTAGTCAGTTAGAAGCGGAGCAAGCTCCGCCACAACTTGATAAAGGATTGAGCTTTTCCCGTTTCCAAACAATACCAAACTCACCGTTGTTGCTTTGTTTGCTTGCTTGTTGTTGTTGTTGTTGTTGTCATTGCTGTTGTTGTTGTTCTGGTCGTCTCCAAAGGCCAGCTCGTTAGGGTAAGGTAAGAATAATTGTTAATTAACTTTAGTTGTAGTTGTTAAGCATAGTTTTGTTTTTGTTTTGTTCACACCAAAAGATTTGAAACATTTACACTTATGTACATACATACATGCACACCATTGAACATACATACATTCAAACACTTAGTATACATTTATAATAATCATAATAATAATAATAATAATCATAGTAATCTGTAGTAATAGGTAATAAGTATATAGAAAACATTGAGAACATTGTATGTATGTACCTCTACTCAGTATGCCATAACTATATTATGTATAAGTATATATTATATTCGAGACTCTTTTAGCCATGGTAATTCGCTTTGTTGCGTTTTGTTGGGTTTTCTAGGTTGCTTTTAAGTTAAGGTTCACAAAAATTCTTTTACAAATTGTAAATTGGTGTTTTGTTCTTCTTCTTCATCCTCATCATCATCGTCTCTTCATCGTCATCGTCGTCATCATTCATCAATTACATGTTAATCTTCATTTTGATCAACATTGTCATCTTGAACTTAAAATCTAGAAACGTCGCAGCGCCAAAGTGCGCTTCAAATAGAGACAACTGGTGCGATGGATTAGCTCATATTGCTCAGAGTTTTGCACCATGCCACCGCGTTGCAGCCGCAGGTTGCACACGATGCCCAGTATGTCAACAAAGATGTCTGGCATCTTTGGCAGCTTATCAAAGCTAGCCGCCTCCGCCTCTGCCTGCTCCACAATGTGTCGTATGTGCAATATGGTATTACAACTAAAACTGCTCTCCGTATCCTCATCGGCGGCATTCTCAATAGCCTCCATGTCGGCCATGGTCAGCGTCTTGCTCAACATCCCTGTCAGTGAGTAAGCCAGAGATTGCCTCAGCTGACGCACAGCATTCAGGATGGCCGTAAAGCAACCAGTGCGTCCAATGCCCGCCGAGCAGTGTATGATTGGTAACGGCTGCACGGCATTGAAAATGTCCTGCTTGTAAATCTCCAAGCGTTGGGCCAACAGATGTGCATTACGCGTGCTACGCTTGTCGTCATAGTTGTCAAACTCGGACTCGCATTTACCAAGATTGAGCACGTGCAGGCAGGTGTCCAGCAGCGTGTTAATGTCGCGCGGCGAATGATGATCCGGCCAGTCTGGATACCAATAGTGATAGCAGCAGATCTTTTGCAAATAATATTGCAGTCGGCCCGCGCTCTCCGGCACATTGATGCAGTATAGCAGCACCAGCTTCCTGACGGAGTAACCATTGCGTCGCACAATGCCCACGTTTTTGACCAAAAAGAAACTGCCATCGTTGGGCAATGTACGGCGCAGAGTCTCGCTCAGCGTCACCTTAACAGAGTCAACGGCAATGTGCCAGCGGCTGTTCAGCTGCTCCCGTTCCCGCTCCGGCTGCAGCTCACTCAAGCCTACTGCATTGTCTGCGCTGTCCGCCTGTATTGCCGTTGGCAACAGATGCGGCTCAAAGTAATCGCGTGCCAGCGCGCTCAGCTCAAACACTTCGCCCTTGGCCGCCACTGCGAATATCTCGTTCAGCTCGATGGGAAAGTATATGGCGCACTTTTGTCGGGTGTTCTCCGTGAAATTGGTAAGCATGACAATCTTCTGATAGTATTGCTGCAGTATGTGCGACTTGTCCACGTGGGGACTACTACCACCGTCCATGCAGCGACGAATGTAGCGCTGAGTATTCTGATAGATCATCAGCCAAAACTCGAAAATTGTGTTGGGCAGCGGACCCTGCGAGGCCACATAGCACTTGGAGACGTAGTCCGGGCCCTGGAAAGTAGTTAAGACACATAAATATAAAGGCATTTGAAGTGCTCAGTTATTGCAAGAGCATAACGCTTTTCTTTTGAGCAAATAAACTTAGAGAAAGAGGGAGATTGCCTCAGAATTGTTGGCCAATAGCAATCTTTGGCTGGTGAGCTCGCAAAGCAACCTTACCTTTATGTAATTGGCATTGATGTAGGGCAAATCCTCGTTAGCTAGAAGAGTCGTCTTGCTAATTAGCTCCTCGCTGCTCGTCTGGGGCTGCAGCAGACAGGTCTGCCGGTGCTGCTGTTGGAGATTCAATAGTTCGGTGGCCTCGCTCTCAAGCAGCACACGCGAATGTTCGTTGGGCAGAATCGTTTTGTAGCGATTCTTTGTCTGCGAGCCAAAGACCATGGGCTTCTCCTGATGATTGAGCGGCAGATCCCAAAATTCCTTATGCAGATCACGAAATATGCGCTTCTGTTCATCGCTTTCCAGTTGGGGCAGAGGCGTGACAATGCTCTTAACCACTGCCTGGTACATGGCCAACAATTCGCTATCCTCGGATGTGGGTGGCAGCTGATTTGTGGGCGTCTCCCCATCACGTCCCAGCACCAGAACCGGCGGCTGCATCAGGTTTACCTTGTAGCTGTGATCGAACACATGATTCAGCTTGATCAAATCGTACTGATTGAGTGGATTCGAGGCACTCTGCAGCATTTGTATGCTGGCCAAATAGATTTTAAACTCCTCGCTGGTTGTTTGCGGGGACAAAGGACGCGTCATAATGTTGCGTATGCCAACACCAACGCTGCCGACACCCGTTGTGCAGCTGCAGCTGCACAAGACCACGCCCGTCTCTGCATTCCCAGCGTTTGATTGGATCTTCGTTTGTTCATTGCTGGGCTGCAGATCTGAGGCGGAGCCAAAGCACAAAGGCTGCTTGCCGCTAAAGTCCAAATATTGTGAGCTATTGCCGCTCCGATTGCTATTGAGATTCTCAGTGCTGAAGAATTTACGTTGATGCGGCGCTTGAGCGACGTTTGCAGCGCCGCAGCTGCAAACTGTAAGCTTCGGTTGCCCCAGCTGTCCAAGCGTTGGCTGCTCCTGTGATCCAGCCATTTGTTGTCCACTCATGTTGAGCGTGAGACTTTGATTGCTGCCGCGACGCTCGAGCAGTCCACGCTTGGGCGTAGCGATCGGCGTCGGATTAGCCATGGAGTTGAGCTCACCACACGAGTTGGTCGTGTGGCTGCGCAAGGTGATGCTGTGATTGGAGCCGCGTCGCCTGAACAAACCCTGTCGCGTGCACTGCGCGCTGCCAGCAGCGACAGTTAATTGATTGTGCGGCGTCTGCTGCTGCTGTTGCTGTTGTTGCAGCTGCTGCTGCTGCTGCTGCTGCTGTTCCAGATTGCAGCTGGACTTGGAGTTGCTCACCGAGCCCAGACTAAAATTAGATACACTCAAGCCGCTGTTCATCAAATTGCCACAAGAGCTGTGGAGATTCAGAGTGAGACTGTGGTTGGAGCCACGTCGCTGCAGTAGATTCATGGAGCTTCCCATGCTTTTGGCTTGCATGTGGCTGCCGGGCAAGTCCATGGACTTTTGCTTGAACGGCGATTCAACGGCCGCAGTGCTGGGCGTAAACTCCACCAGCGTTAGACACTCGGGCAACGTTTTCAAATTGGTGCTGGACGAGTGCAGCAAAGGGTTGAGCTTGTGTGCGCTGCGTGGCGCCAAATTGACACCCAATGTAAACTTGCCACTATTGCTGTCCAGGCTGGAGGCCGACTTTAGTTCGTCAGCATCCAAGGATGTTTGATATGGATTCTGTTTGCGATGATACATCAGCCAATCGCTGTTGTTCAAGCCCGGGGATTTGCGACGCGGGGTGCGGCGACTCTGCAACGATTGATGGGTTTCCAGCCGCGAAAGCGATGTGGAGTGCAGGCTGGAGGCGGTTGGCTGCATCAGCATATGACCGCTGGTATGGCTGCTGCTGCTGCTGCTGCATGGCGTGGAGGATATATCATGAGATTCGTTAATATGCTGCACCACAATGGACAGCTCCGTCTCGTTGGCAGCAGAATCCAGGGAGCGTGCCTTCTCCTTGGTGCTCTTTATGGTGGGCGTCTTTGGCTTGGCCAGCGCGGCTGGCGACAGCTGCTGTGTGGCGCTGGCGCTAGCACTGCCGTTGCCGCTCTTGCTGGACAACTGTACATCCGTGATGCGTATGGTGAGATTATTCTTATTCTTGCGATTCTTGCGACCAGCCTCCTGCCCGTGCTGCTGCTGCTGATGTGCCACGTGGATAGCATTTGTTTGCTGCTGATTGTCTGGCTCCACAGCCGGCATAGGTGCTGTGGGCAACACATCCTGCACGACATGATCAATTTCGGGAAAACGAAAGAAATTACCATTCTTATAGCCCGCCGAATTGATGATGTTCAGGGGTGAGCCGGATAGCGAATGATTCAAATTGAGATTATTGATGGATGCGAGCAGTTTGGGGGAATAGGTGAGGCGGCTGGTGTCGATATGAAGATTGGGTGTTGGTGTCGTTGAGCTATCATCTCTAAAAAGGATAGTGGGTGAGTTGTGTTCGCTTTTCGATAAATACAAACTATCGTGATCGTTATCGGCGCCGCATTTCTTCGGCATGGTATTCTCCTTGTTGGCAAATATGCGTCCATCCTGTGGCGAACAGGAACGACGATCGTATAAAGAAAAGCGCTTGAATTTACGATTCAGCGTTGTCGGAGATTGCGGCAGCTGTTGCTGCTGCTGATGTGCTGCCTGCTGCTTGGGATTGGCAATTGTAAATTGTTTGGGTGTATACGGTGCATCCTCATCGCCCCCCCGTGTCTCAGCTGCTGCTGCTGCTGTGTTTGTTGTAGTTGTTGTGGGCGATGGGAACTCAAAGGAGGTTTGCAGAAATTCCAGGGGTGTAAAATATGGTGTGGGCGTGCTCTTGTTGCTTTCCACATCCACATCGGAGTCAGCAGCGTTGTTATAGGGGCACTCAATTGATGCAATAACTGCATGTTCTTTGTTGTTGTTTTTTAACTTGTCCATTATATACACACACAAAACACACAAAACGCGCTCCGCTCGCCTTCACTTTGCTTGGCCGCTGATGGCTAGACAGACGCTGCCATGCAGTTGGTGCTATGCCGTCAATCGGTTAACATTATTGGCTAGCACATTGGCCCCTTGCTGGCGGGCAAACTATATATGCATTGTAAGAAAATTGCGCTTTTCACGACACAACATTTTTATACGCAAAATAAGGAAAATAATCAACCTAAACACAGCTAGTGTGACCAGGAGATGATACCAAAAAATAATTCCAAATGAGTCGTATAATTTTTAAGTACACAGGGTATTTTCATTATTAGGTATTTGCGAAAAAATACTATTATCGGCCGCTAGGTTGGTCAGGCAATGTATATTTTGGCCGTTTCATTTAAATTTCGTTTTCAACAAGCATATAACTTGAAACACATAATATAACTAATGTAACTTATAAAATTTATCCATCCGAATAGTGTCTACTAGCATATCAGTTGATCAGAGTTCAGCCATAGGCGTAGCATGGTGCGATTTTGTGCCAAAAGTGCAGCTTCCTCGAGATATTTAAAATGAGTGTCCTCAAACTGTGGTACCTTCATTGGCTCCGGCGATTGAATGCAAATGGCGCAAATGCTTTGCCTTTTGATTATACGCTGCAAACGCTGCTGATGAAAGCTTAAATAACTGACAGAATCTACATAGGCCGGCGATTTCACTTTGTGCTTGGCTGGGCCAATAGGCGCTGCTAACGAATTGCCCTGAATTGAATTCAAATTCCTAGCTGTTTGCACAGCCGCAACTGTAGCAGTACCTGCTACATTGCTTGTTAGTCCTTTGAATTTCAATTCAAGCGCTATAATTTCAGCGTCATCTTGCTTGGTTTTAGCCGCTATGTTTGGCTGCGACTTGCTGGCCTTTTGAGTTGTTATTGGCTTTTTCGATTTGAAGCATTTCACCCTAGCCTTCTGCTCATCATCAGTTGGAAAGACCTTGGGATCGACTCGAACAATGTGAGTCTTGGGTTGTTCATTAAATATACGAAACTTTGTATCAGCGGTTATCTTGTTGGTTTTGCCCTTGCCTGACTTGTTTGATTTCTTGAGACGCGGCGATATCACAATCTTAACACCTGGCCCGGTTTGTACGGCGGCTGCATAGCTCATCCGCATGCCCATGCCCATGCCCTGTGCAGACGGTGAGGGGGATGCCATCGGTACCTCCAGCTTCATATATTCACCCAGAGGCTTGCGACGAACGGGCACAAACTGGCACGGGTCCTTGCTTAAATCATCAGCGCCATCGTTATGCTTCCTGCGAGCATTGCGGCTTTTGCGTTTGACAAGCGCAGCCGCTGATTTTGATTTGGGCGCCGCCAGCTTCGACTTGCGTCTTCCTTTGATTACCACGGGTTGGCTGTCTTTAGCAAACGGACGCATTGAATTTGAAATTATTTTAATTTACTCAACAACAACAATTGACTTAATAGTGACTTACCGATATCGGGATGTTGTTTTCGCGGAGTTCTGTGATCTTTTTTACTGCTACTTTCATTTTACAACAAAATTTGTTACTTTCTACTATCTTCTCTGACAGTAAATTTGAAAAGCCTTTAGCATTCGTTTGCAAGCAGAAAGTTTTAAGTATCGTAACAGACTTCCAAATATATTAATACGAAAAAATGTTTCCTGCTGGTTTGTTTCAACGCTCGAAAGCCCTTAATCTAAATTACGCGTAAGTTAACTAACTTTAACATTGCTATTAACACTTACCACATACATATATACTACCTATAAAGACAATGCTCCAATAGACGTTACTCGGAGACGAAGAGCAACTTGCCTAATATCTTCTTATTGGGCGGTGGCTTGGGTAAAATGCAAGGTGGCATTAAAGAAGAGGAATATTTTAGCTCCATTAATCAGGGACTCATGTGCAATATACGCAAGCACATTGAAAGCTCCAAGACAGCTGACTACATGCGCAACTGGGAGGAATACCAAAAGACACTTGATCACGCCGCTCTCTACAATACAACTTGTCTAAATAAATACAAGGATGTTCACGAGGAAGCCTTCTTTATGAACGAGGCATGTACAATATGCATGTATTAACTGCCCATTCAATAACTTATCACTTATCCTTTTATACAGAATACCGAGTGTTTGAAAGCCATGCATAATCGTGCTAAGACCCATGGTCCAATTGATGACAAATCTGGAGACAAGGAAACCATTTGAAATGTTACCAAACTGATGTGGACCCTTGAATAGTTTCTGTTTTATAAAAATCTCGTTTTCTGCCAATTTAACCCTTTTTGTTCTCAACTTCAAATTAAATTCTTTTCGGACCTTTAAATTATTTTTGTCATTTAAGCAAGTTGGCATCTTCGGAAATTTTCAAACAGCTGCGATTTTCACAATACTTTGAAATAAGTTGATAAATCATACGCCTTGAAATAAATTAATATACTATATAAACTTGCGGTATATAAATCAATATGTTTACATTGCGTCGGCTCAGTCAGCGTCTATATCCAAAACAAATTCAGTGAGTTCCTTTCCAAAATGGCCGAAACTGTTTTTCAATTTTGGATATTGCATAAGATTTCGTTTGCTTATTGCACACACATAAGTTCATAGCGTGTATATACAAATATATATATTACTGTTTTGTAGGCATCTGAAAATGTCACAAATTGGTGAACTTGGCAGCGGTGCGGGCAAGGGTGGCGGCGGCGGTGGAGCTATACGCGAGGCGGGCGGCTCCTTTGGCAAAATGGAGGCAGCACGTGAGGAGGAGTTCTTCTATAAGCAGGTTGGTTGGAAGTTGTCTATAAAAGAAATCTATATATGAACATATTATAGCTGCAAAACAATCGACAATGCTATCGATAGTATCGATGGATTTCCTGCACACTTGATACTTTTTGCTTAATGGTATCGATAGTCTCAATTGCTTAAACTATCATTGATGATTTTATATTTCTTATACATAAATACTTATTTTCATTCTATTTTATACACATATTTTAGCAAAAGGAACAGCTTAAGAATCTGAAGACTAAAACGGAGCCCAAGGCGCCCGAAGCAGCTAAGAAGTGATTAAATTGTGGCAGAAATTATAGTTTATAGTGTTTATAGTTATTTGATTAAAAATATGTATTAATCAGCTTATATTATGGGAATGTCATTATTAGACATCAGCTGTTGCGTTTGCTTTGGCTTGGTTTGCTATAAAGAACTGAAATTTTAGAACTTATTAAAGAAACATAAAAATTCTCAATAAAATACTCGCAATTAACGTCATTAAACATGGCAAACAACTTTGTAAAAAGTTCGCATTAACACTCGACTTGTCAGTTGCCTAGCGCAGATATTAATATTTAGTATACATTTGTATGTACATATACTATATTAAAATCGACCTGACGATTGTTTACGAATTGGGGAAAGAGCAAGCGGTCGTTGATAACTGATAGCGCACACATTTGCTGATAAGCAGAGCATAGACGAAGACCTACTACAGAGCCAGATCAGACAGAAATCAAGTGAACATTGCAATGGCCGCTCCCATCCAAAATAGCCTGAAAGTAGCGCTAAGAAAGCGCATGAAAGATATACTCAATTGCCTAACACCAGATGCCATAGCCAAGCAATCAAAAGCTGTTACCTCAAAGGTTTGTACTTGGCCAAATTAATTTGAGTTTAAACTGAGGCGAAGTTCTCTCACTTGACAGGTGCTGCAGAATGAGGTATTTCGTCAGGCGCAGCGTGTTAGCATCTATCTGAGCACCAGCCTTGAGCTGGACACCACCGAGCTAATCTGCGAAATGTTTCGGCTGGAGAAGTTGGTGTTTGTGCCCACCTATCAGGGTGATAAGATGAAAATGGTGCGCCTGCGCGATATGACCGAATTCGAGAGTTTGCCTCTGACCAAGTGGAACATTAAGCAGCCAGACTTTAAGGAGAGCCGCGAGGATGCCATGACCAATGGTATGCATTAGCTGATTGCTCGACACGTTACTTATCCATTCCTTACAGGACATGGCATTGATCTGTTTATTGTGCCCGGCGTGGCATTCACGCGCAGCGGCAATCGCATGGGCCACGGCAGGGGCTACTATGATAAATATTTGCTCCAGCATGCGAATAAGTATCCACAGAAAAAGATCACCATTATGGCGGTGGCGTTAAACGAACAGCTCGTCAGCACCGAGGAGCTGCCCATGGACGAGCACGATGTACGTTTGCAATGTGTTGTTACTGAGAAATCTTAAATTTAATCACGTTACGTACAAATTGTATAAATCGAAATATACACAAAAACAGTTTTTATATGCAAGCATTAGCGCAAATAGGGCGGCCTTGAGCGCAGTCCACGCCCACGCGATCTGCCACTGTAGTGCGGCGATGTATAGTGGGAGTCACTGCTGGTGAAGTGAGACTCCGCATTGCTGGAGCGATACGGCGTGCCCGTCGTCTCCGACCAGCTGGAGGGTGAACCAATGCGCAACAACTTCTTTTGCCTGCAAACAAAACGAATCACAAAATGAGTTTCCACTTTCCTATTTTGCTTGCTTCGCTTACCTGTAAGCAGCTGCTGCTGAGATGCGTGAGCCACGATTGCGACCCACACGCGAACCACGCAGCATTGAGGGTATCTTGTTGTAGCCCGTGGGTCCGGTTGGCTGTGCGCCGCACGTCTCCAGCGCCAGGAAATCATCCACGTGCAGCGAAGGTGGCCTCGAAGTGTTTGGCGGCCGAGAACGGAACAGATCGCCACGTGAGGGCGGCGGCCTGGCAAAGCCGCGACCACGTACAGCGCTCACAAACATCTTCTTTTCTGGCCGACCCGTTGCTGGCTCCACCTCGACGCGACGTGTGCGGAAACAGGGCGCTGTGGGGGTGAGCTCGCGATTGGATTGCGGCGAGCCGGATAAATGCAGCACGCGCTTGCAATCGCCCGTGAGATTCAGATCGGGATTCAGGCACACATTCGCCAGATCGGTTAAATCGCAGGCAATCCTCTCGTACAGCGGCTCGTCCATGTCCTCAATTACCTCAATTGGCAACGGCTCCAGCCAGTAACGTGCCGTCAGCTGCACATTCTCAGCCGATGCACAGAAGCGCGTAAATATGGGGCGTGCCTCGTATTGGGTAACAATGCCCTCAGCTTGTGGCAGAAACGGCTCAACGTTGAGCGGTCCTGCAACGACAGCATTGTTGCTGCCATTTGCATTAGCCTCAGTGTCGTTAGCCGCTTCTGTTGGGGCAGCTGGCACTACGGGCGTGTCCAGCTCCTGCTTTGAGGCCTGAAGTGTAATAAGCTGCTTCAAATCGCACAGCGCTGCTTCATTAGCCACCGCCTTGTACTTATCCAGCACTTTGAATATGCGCTGGAGCACCGGCGGCTTGTCCAGCTCTACATCCTGAAACTCAAGCAGCTGGGACAGCTCTGTGGGGCCCAGTTTCAGCGTACGCTGTGGCATAGCGGACATTGTCGGCGGTGGCTCAATTTGTGTCAAGGAGCGCAACAGCAAAATTAGTGACTCAATATTTGCATTATACTCAACCGTCTCATTGTGGAGTATAACACGCTCCATCCAGGCCTGAAATTCGCTAATCTTCTGCTTCAGCAGCTGTGCCAGATGATAAAATGTGAAGCTGTAAGGTGAAAACATGAGTCAAATAAGTTTCAATGTTCATAAAAAAGCATTAACCATTAAATCTTACTCATGCTCGGTGAGAATGACCAGATTGCGCACTGCCAGAATAGATATGCCATGTGTCACCTCCACGCTGGCCAGGTTACTGAATACGGCATCAATGACACGTGGGATTAGCTCCTTAGGCGGCAAAGCAGCAGATAAATTGAGCGATGGCTGTGCCATCGATTTGTGCGAAATAAGCGATATGCCCGAATCTAGAAAACTGTCTAGAATGCGATGCACAGCCTCTTGGCAATTGGAGACTACCTCATTGAATTCGTTAAGTGACAACAGCGATTGGAACATTTCCCAGAACTTGCCCGACAAAATCGACAGCATGGAGCTCTTGAGCGGCGCAAAGGCGCATAGACGGGTGGAGAAACGGAGCAAACGCTCCAGGTTGGTGGTGGGCATGCAGTTGGAAGTCTGATACTCATTGCACAGCAGTTCCATGATCGTCTTGGCTATAAGCAGCGTCATGTTGGGTGCCAGATCTGACAGCTGCATGCAGACGCGCTGCAACAGCTCCGAGAGCTGCGGGAAACTTGATGGCGCCAGCGCTTCCACCAGCTTGGCAATTTGTCCACTCTGTGGATGCAGATGGGCGGACCAGAGCTTGCGTTCGGTAATCAAACGCTGTTTGTGCTGCTGCTGTAACTGATCGCATAGCGGTTGTGGCATGGGCAGCGGCAGCGGCAATAGTTCCGCCAGCAATTTGAGGCCCGGTATGAAATGTGCCGGTCCGTCTATATTCTTCAGCACCTCGCGTATCATTTGCGTCCAGAGCGACTTATGCAGCGATTCCTCATCCTGCTCGTGCGGCTGCGTGTAGGCCAACAGCGCCTGCACCACCTCCAGCTTGCACAGCTCCACCTCAGCGCCAGCCTGGCAGCGTGTGGGATAGTAGTAAAGCAGAAAATATACCTTAACCAGATGATCGATGGCCGTCAGATCCTTGAAGGTGCCATCGCGGCACAGTATGGCATAAGAGAGCAGCTCTCGTAATATTTGCAGTGTGGGCAACATAATCTGGCAACAGTGCACCCCCTGAATGGTCATCAGGGCAGGCGCATGCATGCCCGGCTGCTCAAAGTACGTGCACAGGCGCTCCATTATCTGAATGAGGAGCTGCACGCCATCAGCAGCGTAAAGCTGAAGGGCCACAAAGCGATGTTTCAGCTCCTCGGTGCCCACACGCTTAACCGACGGCTTGACGCCAGGCGGTGGCGTTGACTTGGTGGTGACCAGGAAGCGCATTATGCGCAATGCCATTATCAAATCACCTGGAAACGTGGTAAGATAGTCCAGGGAACGGCTTATGACCTCCACCAGGGGCATTATATCATCGTAGATAAACACATTGATGGCCTCCAGCGGCTTCATATACACATACATCTCCTGCAAAACGGCCGACACGGAGGGCTCGAAGGTTTCATGATTCTTGGCCAGCTCCAGTATGACAGCGCCATGCTCAATAAGATAGTCGAGCTGCTCGCAGTAGCGTACACACGCATCGACCATATCAACGGCATAACTGAGCACTGGACTCTTGTATTTGGTGCCTGGGGAACTCAACTGACGCTGCGACTGCAGACGCTGCTCCTTCTTGATGAGGTCCATGAATATCTTCAGATTGTTGTTTATTCCAAGCACCTCAATGGTATGCTGACGACCGGCTGGATCGCAGGTCTGCGAGTAAATAGAGTGCACGTGTGGCCAATTTGATGGTGTCGTACTCGGCGCGGCTGCCGTAAAGACAATCGCATCCAGGTGATAACGTGTCTGAACTTTGTAGGCAACTTCAATGCCCAGTCGCGCCAGACGCGGCAAAACGGGACGAAGCGTTGGTGGTAACTTCTGAGGTCCTCTCGCTGCGGTCACGGGTGGAGGAGGCTCCGTCTGCACTGCAACATCAATTGCAACAGTTGGAACCGGGGTAGGAGGTGTACCAGCTGGGCTTTCCACTTTTACTTCCGCTTCCTTTTCCGGGGTGTCTGACGTGTCCATGGGCTTTTCTATCTGCTCCGGCTTAACTGCAAGACCAAGAGGGATACTTTATTAATATATAATGTAAATAGTGTAGTATATAAAAGAAAGCAAGCCTAAGATAAAAGATAAGATGAAATAAGATAAAACTTAGCATCATCATTTAAGTCAGTTATCTATAAAGCTGGCAGGTTTCAGGCGGTTTCAAAGTCCTCTTAACATCTGGGATGATGATTATAATTCCCACTCTATCGCTTACCTTCCTCTGGCTGTTCCTTGACTATCTCTGGTTTGGGCTCCTTGGGCACCTCATCCAGACCCAGCAGAATGGCGACAATAAGCTGTGTTACGTCGAATGCATCGTCCACAAAGTAATCGATGCCCACATGGGATTTGAGGAGCGCATGCATCAGATCCAAAGCACTCAGGAATGTTGTTGGGGGCAGCTCCCTTGAATTGCTGAGTATGAGCAGCATCGATTCGGCCAGTGAATGCTGCACAAAGTAGGATTGCAGGGCATTGCCAAAACTGCGCTGAGCATTGGGATCGGTGACCAATTCAAACTTCTTGGAGACGGGCAGAAAGCGGCGCGGCTGCTGAAAGCTGAGCTGATTGGCCAGAAGGGCATCCATTAGCATTTCGAAGACGTATTCGATTTGCTGATAGATCTCCTGCGGCTGTTGCTCCCCCTTGCGTATAAAGAGCTGTGTACAACTGTTGCGCAGACTGCCCAATGCCTCGTAGAGATGCAGCTTCTTGATGATGGCCTGAAGCGCGTATTTGGTGCGCGTCAACTTGGCCGTCTTAATCGAATCCACAATCAGCTGATAACCGTTGGTTTTGCCGGTAAGAAAGTGTTGAATGCCCTGCTGTGTGTCCACCATGGAGTAGACAGCCTTAAGCAGCTGCAGCTTGATCGATAGCGCCATATAGGGCTCCTGGTAGAGACTGAAAACAGCCTCGAATGGATCAAATTTATGCTGCTCCAGCAGATGCTCAAAAAGCTGCTCATTGTTGCAGAGCAGCTCGGCCATGCGTGCACCCAGCTTGATGTGGCGTATCTTAAACGCCGGCTGTGGTTGCATACAGGCCGCCTGGAAGCTGAGCGCGATCTGCAATATGTTTGCCGCTTGACGCAGATGCGACTCGTCGTTCTTGAAGAATTGTTGCAGCACAAAGTTGCGCCGCTTGTAGTGCTGCGTCAGGTAGCCCAGCTGATTGTTTAGTTGTTCGCCCAGGTAGACAAACTGCTCGCGTTCGTCCACGGTGACGCCGCCATGTTCCTCGTTGAAGGCGCCCACATTGTCCCAGCGAATTTGAAGCGATAGCTTCTTGAAGAGCAGCCGCAGCGTATCGAGCTCTTTGCTAAAATGCGCCTGCAAGTCGCCGTTGTAGACTAACAGCGGACGTTGCCATGGTTCAAAGGCGTCTATGGCTGCCGGTGCAGCGGCCGCAGCTGCCTGCAGTTCACGTTCATACTCAGCCGCAGCAGCAGCATCCACAGCGTCGTCTTCGTCCTCCTCATCGTCCCCAATGATCTCGTCGTCGCTTAGTATTGGCTCAAATTGCTCCTGCGGAGTATCCGAGCGCTCTCTTTCGCGCTCCCGTTCCTCTTCCTCGCGCTCACGTGGCAACGATTCGGACGAATGCCGATAGGCATGCGAGCCCTGCAGCTTGTAATGCGAGCGTGTATCATCGTCATCGTAGTCCATGGTGTCCGGTGAGCGCGGGCGATTGGGCGAATCAATTGAAACGGGCGGCGTGCGTGGCCACTTATGCTCATCAGCATCCGAGCGTGAACGCTCCGAGCGCTTACGTCGTGAGCGGTGGCTTGAATACTCCGGCGAACGCGACCAATCACGTGCCGCCTTGTCCCGCGGGCTGTAAAAAAAAAATGGTTTTGGACATGAGATGATGCAGCTATTTTACATTCAATGTATTTACCAGCGCAAGTATTCCCTGTCGTTGCTTTCCGAATGCGTGTGGGTGCGTAGCGGTGGAGGCGAATGATCCGTGGAGTGCGTGGACCGTCGCAAGCGTCGCAATTCACGCTGCTCCTCGTCCACGTGCTGATGATAATGTTCGCGCGACATGCCGTACTCAATGTCATCGTGCTCGTAGTCGCTGACGCTGACATTGGCCTTGTGTGCAGACGCTACCAACTGTTCACCCTGCATGGGCTCCGACCAGTCGTCCTTTAATACTTCAACCGGCAGAAGCACATTGTGCGCCTCGCCGCTAAGATTGCATATCTCTGGGCCGGCCAGCGCTGGCTCGCAGGGCAATGTTGGGCTGGCTATGGGCTCCGTTACCGAGTTGGTCAGTATGCCATAGACAGCCAGGGTGATTGCGCTATACCAGCCGCGCAGGACGAGACCATCCGTTGGTATCTTCTCCTGGGAACAGTCAAGATGTATGCAGTCGTTCTGGTTGTAGCGCAGCAATCCCAAATTCTCGAATGCTGAGGCGCCCGGCATGCCCAGATCATTTACAAAGAACTCCAGATCGAACTTTGAGGGATTCGTGGCGCCCAGACGCACCCCGCCCGGAAAATCCGCCTGTACACGGGCGCCCAATGGAATAATGCGCACTTGCGTTATAAACACCGGTTTGGGGAACTGTACTAGGTCCAAGTTAATGTCCTTTGAGGCAGTAAAATATACATTTATTAATGCACACACATGCAAAAAAAAGATATGCAAATTGAACTTACGGTGACTTCCTCGTGCGAGAAAGTGTCGAAGAACAACAACTCGGCTCCATCATCGGCTTCGGCCATTTTGGCTTGTAATAATGTGCCACTAGCCTGTTGTAATAACAATTAGTATACTTAAATTAAGTAAATTGATTTTAAACAAATAAACAAGCGTCCGTCGGCAAATTTTGTTGAGAACTCGCTAAGTGTGACCGTCGCAGCGCGATGGTAACAAGTACCAACTTGGGGATGCCACCTAATAATAAATAGTACGCTGTTAATGTGAGCAAAATGAGAGTAGCGTACAAGCTGAACATAATGAGACTAGGTCCGCATTTAAATGATGATTTAAGCTCGTGATTTTAACTTAAGAATTTTGGAGGGTCTATAAAGCTATTTAGTCAGTGTTGATAGAAATCATATTTTGCTTGCGCCTTCTAGTGCAAGGAGCTGGCAACCTGTAACCTATTGAAAACAGTGGCAACATCAAAAGTAACCGGCTCAAAGCTTCGGGCACACTGACGCCATACGAGTTTTATACCCTGAAGAGTCAAGTAAGTTCTTTTTGCGCCACTAGTAAAATTCCACAACATATGTATGTATGTACATGTATACATTTGTATATATCAAATATTGTTTTTCGGTGCTCGAACAATAAACAAAAGCTGTGCATATACGTTAGCATCTATATACACATATATATTCGCTAATTGCTTGTATCTACGCAGCTTTTCTTTGTTGTATTTCTTCTTTTTTTAACATGAAGTGCAACCGAACTTTCTCTGTTTCTTGCAATATCATCGTGTATTTTATGTCTTGTTTGTGTTTCTTTCAGATTTTCACACCATTTGTTGCTTAATTACCCAGAATGTTCGTCGTACGTCGTAGTACCGCCCGCTTGTACCCCGCCGGAGTGCAGTAAGTTTCATTCAAGACCTCTAATTAAATAATAATTAGCAGACACCTCAAAAACAGTAAAGCATTTAAAGTGCCGATTACAAAATAATTTTCATGCCAGTAGCAGCAAAATGAACATGCACACCTTTTGTAAATTACTGATAAGATTAATCACTATTTGAATCATAATTTTCATTTCGTTTGAACCGGCACTTTATGTACATGCATATGTACATACATACATATGTATTTATGTATGTGAGTGTGTGCTCACTACTGCGCTATTGCATAACCATTGCAAAAATATTCTGATGCCTTGCCTTGTTCCTCCCCCCGTATAGGTTGGCCAAAATGAGCAGCAGCCAGGTCGGCGACTTGGGCAGCGGCGCCGGCAAGGGCGGCGGCGGCGGTGGCTCCATTCGTGCAGCTGGCGGTGCCTTTGGCAAAATGGAGGCCGCACGCGAAGAGGAGTACTTCTACAAGAAGGTAAGTAAACTGACGGGCTTAATCTGCTAGACATAAATATGTACAATTTATTTAAATAGAAGATAAGTTAACTACAAGGAATGAAAAAGGTGCGATGGTACTTTCAATTTTTACCGCAATTTTAAAAATGTACTAAAAATGTTGAACAATGGGGTTAAGTAGTTAAAGATGGCAACTCTAGTTAGATTCACACTTTCTAATTAGAAAAGTAACTTATTCTGACTTGATTTTCGCCCAAAACAATTACGCAGTAAATTCAATTAGTGGCAGGGCATTCCATTGAGCAGCTCTTGAACTCCGCACTTCTGTATGCGATAATTGACTTCCTTGAAATTGAGTCCTGCCCCAAATGCCTTTTGCAGACGATTAGATAGCGCCCAAAGCTCCTCCCTGCCTTCGTGGTTTCTCACAATCTTCAGGCCACTGGTAAACTGCAGCCGCTGCTCATCCCCAATGAGCAGAGCCAAATTCTGTTGCCTGTACGGATGGCGTATGTCCCAGGCCAGTATGCTAGGGGGATGCACCAGGCCGCAGAGCAGCATGCCCGTCTCGCTCATGGCTGCGGCCACACACTGGCTGCCCCGCTTGCCCAGCACCACAAACTGATCCAAAGCGGCGCTGACATCGTTTGGCTTCCAGTTGCTGGCATTGTTGACAACCTGCAGCGGAATGGCCATTTGCCAGTCACTGGAGAGCGAGTGAAAGTACAGCATACGCTGCCCGTGCTCGGCCAGACCATGTGGGGTCAGGCTCAATGCTACGGTGCCATCCCATAGCTGAAAGCTGTCGCCGGCTATGGTGAAGGTGCCAAAGTCCGGATGGGGATAGGTGTACTTGTTTTCGATGCGCCAGGCTTGCTGGGCGGCCACGTCATACACCACAATGCCATCTCCAATGGAGTCGGCCATGTAAACGTGCCCCACATCGCAGTTTTGGGCGTCCAGTTCAATGGTGGGCGTCACAAAGCGACTCACGCCGGACTTGTAGAGACCCTGCGGCAGTCGGTAATGATGCACCATGCCACCGCTGGCTAGATCGATGGCATACAGCTGCGGTGCACAATGCTGCACAAAGTCAATCTCTCCGCTGTCCAGTATCCACATGCGTCCACACTCGTCGATCTGTGTGCGATACACGGATGTCAGCCCATTGCAGTCGCCGCCATGGGACTGATGCCAGTCGTAACTGGGATAGGCACGCAGCTCGGTGCCATTCCCCCGCGCCTCATTAGTCACATACGCCAGGGAGTAGGGCACGCCCTTGACAAAGCGAGGTATGGTCACAAAAATTGAAGGTGTTTTGTCGCCATCTAAACGAGAAAAGTGAGATTAATCTTAAAATTCAACAACTGCTGGAAGTGGTTAAGGTCAATAGTCGAGCTTTGACTTTAAGCGAGTTTAATAATTAAAGAACAGGAATGCTGTAGAAGATTTAAATCCAACAACTGCAATGAGTGTTTAAAGCTAGAGGAGAATAGGGTTGGTAAAAGAACTTTCATCCTAAGGGGAGTTTATTATATGAGGGAAGAGTTCTTCATAGTTTGAGAATAGGGTGATAGTCAAGTCAGAAAGTAACATTACTTACGTGTATAGTAGACATCCACATCAATGGGTATGACATTATCAGGATCATAGAGACCAGCCTTGATCACACGCTCCCGCTCCTGTGGCGTGGGAAAGGCCAGCTCCAAGTTGCGTGCCTCAAAAACGCTCTCCAAGGCCTTTGAATAGTAGCCAACGCCAGGTCCTGTGCTGTACTGTCCTGCAACAAGGCACAGACAGCAGCTGAGCAGCGCTGTTGTTATCCTTATTGTATAATACGTCATGCTGCTTCCGATCCTTTCACTTTCGCGTGAACTGCACCACGTAAGCCCAAAACTGTAACTGCGAACGCGTCGCCAGCCAGCGGCTCATGTCTTTCTAATCCGCCTAAAAGCTTCAGCGTCAGCAGCTGACCAGACCTGATCAATTGGGTCAACATTGTGGTAAACTGGTTTAATTGCACATAAAGAGCCATGCATTGAAATTCTCATTGTAGCAATTTGTTTGTGTCCACTGTCGTTTAACGAACAACAACTCAAGCTGCGCAATTTGGGGGGCTCATTATGCAGGCCTTCCAGCCACTTCCAGCTTCCACACGGTCCGGCACATGTGGAGTCCATTGGCCCCTTCACAGTTGCGGCTCTAACGCATACCCTAGCTGGAGGTATTACCACTTAATCATATGATCTCACAGTTGGCTAACAACGATGCCGCCTTGTACTTTCAATTAAGTTTATTGCCAACACGAGTTCCCAGAAAATAGGCTGATTTATCGATCGGGCTGCTCATAACCAACTAAATAATATGGCTAATTAATTTTAAGATTTTATGAAGACCCAGGGCTGCGTTTCACTGGGAGTATTAAATCTAAACCGGGTTCTATTACTGGAACATCATCATCTGTTATTTTTGAAATATATGCATAAGTATCTTTGTAATCATACCATTTTGTTTGTTAGAGTACTCAATATTCGTCTTTTAGTTAGTTTGTCTTGTTATTTTTTGATTCATTGCTTTTTTTTTAACCGGATCCAGTTTTTGACTTTGTCAACCAGTTGCTTATAATGGAATTCCACGCGTTCCACATGTAAGCCAAATCATACTATTAATAATCGTCTTCACTGCGTAGCATCAGCGATAACACGACTTTGAACTGTAATAAAAAGTATTGTTGACAACAATTGTTTCAACACATGATAGCCAGGCTGTCCGACCGTGCGATACCCTGTAAAGAGCTAGGGATAGAAAGATCATTTGATATAACTATGAATTTTACTCCCTGTACCCATAAAATTGGTAAAAAGGGTGTATTAGAATGTGGAAATGTATGTAACAGGCAGAAGGAGACATCTCCGATCCTATAAAGTGTATATATTCTTGATCAGTATCAAAATAAAATCCGATTAGGCGTCTCTGTCTGTCTGTCTGTCCGGATGAACGCGTCGATCTCAGCAACTATAAGAGCTAGAGAAACCAAATTTGAATTATAGGTTTCTGTATACCGTACGGAGCTCAAGTTTTGCACTTCCGCACTTCCCCAATTTGATAAAATCGATTTACAGCCACTATTTTAATGATATAGCCCTGGAAATTGGCTTGTATAATGCTTGGGTCTGTTATAATCTGATGCAAAAATTTCAATTCAATCGGAAAATAAACACGGAAGCTTTTCACGATAGAAGATGCAGTGCTGCAGAGCGGGGGGAAGTAGCAGCACAGCCCTAACCAAAAAAAGCCTCGCTTGCGCTGTCGCTTGTGTGTGTGCGTCTTTGTGTATATGTGTAAGTGGAGGAAGAAGTGTTCGGATACCTGGGTACAGGGAGTTTCGTAGTCGGGTATAGTCGACTATAGCATTCTTACTTGTTAGTTTATCAAATTGAAATAAACTTGCTGTTGCTATAGTTTCTGTTGAACATTATGTAATTTTAATCAATAAAACCATTAGGGTGGAAAACTGATTGGGATTCCACGCTCAAGTCAGCTCTTAAGCTGAATTTTCTTACAATAGTTTCCTGAGAAGGAAAGTTTGAGAAATAACCTAAAGCTCTCTTCAGAAAGATAGTGACATATTTTTATATTATTGAATTGTGATGAATTTTTAGGTTAAGTAAAGATCAGTCGATTTTTCAAATCATCGTCGCTAGCAAAGACTGCTCCACTGTGTACATCATCAAGCGATCGTCGCAAAATACGGAAGTTCACTTCGTTGGCATTCAATGTGCCGCTGGCAATTTTCTGGAATGCGAGAGTTGGTCGGGAACTTTACAAAGGGCAACTAACGGGGCGAGTTCACTCACCTGATAACGAACGGAGATAAGCCAGAGCTCCTCCTGGCCGACAGCATTGCGTGCTACTTTCATGCCGCTGACGAACTGCAGCTCGTTGGAGTTGGCTGGCAGGACGCGAAAGTTGGGCGTGATGTAGGGCGTGTTCACGTCCCAGAAGAACAGCTTGATGGGATTGAAGGCGACACAGTAGAGATTGTCGCGACTGTCTATGGCAGAGGCCGCACACTCGCTCCTACGCCTGCCCAGCAGCTTGAACTGATCCGACATCGCTTCCACATCGTTAACAAAGTTCTCCCGCCTGTTGAGCACGCTCAGCGGCACCGAGTACTCATTGACGCTGGCCAGCGGATGGAAGAAGAGATTGCTTTTGTCATTATTTACGGTGAATATGCCGTCCATCAGCGTGAAGCTCTCGCCGGCGATTGTGTGCATTCCGTGGTCAGGATTTGGATACATGAAACGATTCTCTATGCGCCAGGCCGCATTCGCCTGATGATCGTAGACGACTAGGCCGTGATAGTTAACATCCGGCACATAGATCATGGTGCGGGCACACTTGCCACGCGGTGGTGGATCCTGCACCAGGACATTGGGTGCTATGAAGAGCGAAAGGCCCGACACATAGGTCTCATTGGGAAAACGGAAGCGATGCATCAATTGATCGTTGGCGAGATTGAAGAGCAGCAGCTGCGGGGCACAGTGCTGCTCCCCACCCACCTTGCCCGAATCGATCACCCACATTTGATTGCACTCGTTGATCTGCAAAAGAAGGATATCAGCTGAGTTACAGCTATGGATGGCCATAGGATATGGGATATGGATCCCCAAACCAACTTACCGCCACACGAAAAGCTGAGGTAATCCGATCACAGTCATCCCCATTGTTGTTGTGCCAGGCGAAGTTCGGATAGGGCTGCAGCTGCGGCCCATTATTGGCCTGTTGCTGGGAGACGGTGGCCAGTGAATAGGGTATGCCAGTGGTGAAGCGTGGTATCGTGGTAAACACACGCATCTGGCCATTGGGCATAAAATGCGGCTGCACATCAATGGGCGTGCCGTTCTCCGGCACTAAGTTGCCCGCTGTCTGGGCCTGTTGACGATCCTGGGCCGTGGCAAATCCATACTCCAGTTGACGCCATTGCATCACTGTCTCCACGTTGCGCACAGGTTGTGCTCCTGGCATTCCAACACCGCTGTTATACCCATACCGGCCCAGAGTTGTTCCAACGGCGAGCAGCAGCGACAGCAGCAGCAATATTATACGCTGCTGTATCATCTCGATTGGTTGCTTAGTTGTCAGTGTTCTAGCTGGAAATGATGGCCAGCGCTTATCAACACAGTATTTATATAATATTAAATTATGTATGGTTTTTTGTGGGTACTGATAAGTTTATTCGACACCTTATTGAGGCATGTTCCCAATTCCTCTCGTATTCGTCTTTGTATTTGTTTATGTTAAGTCCAATGCAAACTCAGAAATTAGTCATATTACACGAAATGGGATGGGTATTAAGTTTGAAGCGGGTATTTCGGTGGAATACTTAAGCAAACTATGCAAAGTGCCCCTCCGAACTGTATATTATTAAATAAATAAACAAAAGAAACTCAAAACTTCTGTTAACAAACCACCTTCAGGCAGACCACACAAGACAATCAATCGGTAGAGAGGATCATTTAATCATTGGGAAATTTAAAGAAGATGTGCTAAAACCCAAAATCTGCAGCAATTGAGTTGAATAAGGAGGAGAATATGGAAATATTGTATTAATAATTGATTTCTAACCAATCCAGACAAATACCCAAAATTTCTGGAATTTACAAAAAAGTATTACGCAGTCTATCATTTTGTAAGCAAATACTTTGGACTGACGAAAACACTTTTCAGTACTATTGTGGCGGCAGAGTAGTACTTTGGGAATGTGTTTGACATCGGAGATTTCTTACCAATCAATGGATCCAATGAACAAAGAGCGTAAACATCAGGTGACAATTTCTTTGGGAAATCATTTGGCTTACAACAGGATAACGCTTCATGTCACAAAGCAAAAATGTTTACAAAGTTTTTAAAGGATGTTGGAGTGAATACGTTGGATTGGTCATCCTAAAACCCCAACCTAAATATTATAGACAAATGTATGGGCCTATGTGAAGCGAAAGAGAAGTCCATGTTTAACTAGAACGCGAGAGGAAGCAAGTACAGAGGTACCATCTCTTTAGAAGCAAATTCCTCCCGAAACCCTCCTAAGTTTGGTAAAGTCAAAAGGTTATTGATGCCAAAGCAGAAATTAGTTTATATTTAGTTAAACTTTCGCTGATGTAAATTAGTTCTTCCTTTCAAGTAATTTATCTTTTGTCAAAAATACCTTTTTCCCACCTAATTATTTGCTCTGTTTTTGCACTTAACAGAAAAAGAATACAAAAATGAATTATTTAAATGTTTTTATAAAAGAAATATACTTTTTAGGGTCGGAGATGTCTCCTTGTGCCTGTTACATACATTTGCACAGATTTAGTACCCCTTTTTACCCATTTTAATGGGTTCAGGGAGTAAAAACGATGCAACAACTTCATCAAAATACTTTTTCCGATCATTGTAATAATATATATTTTTATTGAAGAATATTTAATGAAGGTTTAGTGCTTAGGTTAATTAAAGACCAGCCGATTGGTCAGATCATCGTCGCTGGCAAAGAACATTCCACTGTGTATATCATCAAGCGATCGACGCAAAATACGGAAGTTCACTTCGTTGGCATTCAATGTGCCGCTGGCAATTTTCTGCAATAGAAGAGATTGTCGGGGAGATAGCCAAAAGGCAACTAACGGGGCGAAGGAGTTCACTCACCTGAAAACGATTGGAGAGCAGCCAAAGCTCCTCCTGGCCGACAGCATTGCGCGCTACTTTCATGCCGCTGACGAACTGCAGCTCGTTGGAGTTGGCTGGCAAGTTGCCAAAATTGCGCGTGGTGTACTGCTTCCTCGCATTCCAGCCGAACAGCTTGATGGGATTGAAGGTGACACAGTAGAGATTGTCGCGACTGTCTATGGCAGAGGCCGCACACTCGCTCTTACGCCTGCCCAGCAGCTTGAACTGATCCGACATCGCTTCCACATCGTTAACAAAGTTCTCCCGCCTGTTGAGCACACTCAACGGCACAAAGTATTCACTGACGCTCGCCAGCGGATGAAAGATGAGATTGCGTTTGTCATTGTTCACGGCAAAGATGCCGTCCATCAGCGTGAAGCTCTCGCCGGCGATTGTGTGCTTTCCGTGGTCAGGATCTGGATACATGAAACGATTCTCAACGCGCCAGGCCGTGTTCGCCTGATGATCGTAGACAACCAGACCATGATACGTAACATCCGGCACATAGATCATGGTGCGGGCACACTTGCCACGCGGCGGTGGATCCTGCACGAGGACATTCGGTGCTATGAAGAGCGAGGCACCCGACACATAAGTCTCATTGGGAAAACGGAAGCGATGCATCAATTGATCGTTGGCGAGATCGAACAGCAGCAGCTGCGGGGTGCAATGTTGCACCCACCTACGTTGCCCGAATCGATTATCCACATCTGATTGCACTCGTTGATCTGCAAAAGAAGGATATCAGCTGAGTTTCAGCTTGGGGCACATCCCTAGACCAACTTACCGCCACACGAAAAGCTGAGGTAATCCGATCACAGTCATCCCCATTGTTGTTGTGCCAGGCGAAGTTCGGATAGGGCTGCAGCTGTGGCCCATTATTGGCCTGTTGCTGGGACACGGTGGCCAAAGTGTAGGGTATGCCAGTGGCGAACCGTGGTATCGTGGTAAACACACGCATCTGGCCATTGGGCATAAAATGCGGCTGCACATCAATAGGCGTGCCGTTCTCCGGCACTAAGTTGCCCGCTGTCTGGGCCTGTTGACGATCCTGGGCCGTGGCGAATCCATACTCCAGTTGACGCCATTGCTGTACTGTCTCCACGTTGCGCACAGGCCGTCCTCCTGGCGCCGCAAAGCCGCTGTTGTACCCAGTCTGGCCCAGAGTAGTTCCAACGGCGAGCAGGAGCGGCAGCAGCAGCATCATTTTACGCTGCTGTATCATCTCGATTGGTTGCTTAGTTGTCAGTGTTCTAGCTGGAAATGATGGCCAGCGCTTATCAACACAGTCTTTATAAAGTATTTTATTATGTGTGGGTTTTTTGTGGGTACTGATAACTTTATTAGACACTTTATTATACTCGGGCTTAGCTTAGGCTAAGCCTCATTGATGTATATTGACTTCTAATTAGCTGTATTTGACTTGCAAAGTTAGTGCAATGTTTGGCCAGTTGAATCAACAGCGTAGCCTTGAGTTAGAATTCCACTTTCTTGTCAGGCAATGAAAAGACACTGGCAGGTTCTTTGCCTTTGGTTACGTTAACGACACTTTGGCTGCCAATTATCAACTAAAACTGGCTCGAAAGCCGCACAAACCAATAACCGATACAGCAGAATCAGGTTCAGGTTCAGTTTAAGTTTTTGAGCATCGGCTTGGGACAGCCGGCAGATGCTAAAACAACAACAACAACATTAATAATAACTGACGACGCGTCGTTTTTCCCCAGTCTTTTCTCTTGTTGGCTTTTATGTTCTCTCACTTGCCCATGTTAATGATATGGGGGCTAATTTGCATAAGTTAAGGCTCTCTATAGAGGTTTTTTGGGCGGTTATTTGTACTTTGCGTGTGTTTGCTAAAATATATACACATATACAAATTTTTACTTGATATTCGCGCTAATGTCGCGGTGCTGTGGCACTCTGACAATGGGGCTTTTGCGCCTCAGCTAAGCGGCTTTATAATAATGTAGGAGCTGTCGGTAAATAATATTTAAGAATACAACGCTGTCAATTATCGCTAAGTTATAATTAAGTTTTGCACATTTATCAATTTGTTGTCTTGCTGCACAATAAATTACACATTTTACTGAGTTTTTAATTGACCTGTGTATTTTGTATATTTTGCAGCAAAAGACACAGCTGGAGCGCTTGAAGAACGATCAGATCCATCAGGCCGAGTTCCATCATCAGCAGATCAAGGAGCACGAGGAGGCCATCCAGCGCCACCAGGAGTTCCTCAATAACTTGAACAAGTGAACAACTGACAAACTGAACAAGAGTTTTACAGCCGTTTACAACAATTACGATACATTTACATGATTGCATTTCTCTTATTTAAATAACTTTGTATTGTACTTACAATCGCGAATTGTTCAATGCGTAAATAAATAATGTTTTTCTAATATTTGTTTTGCCATTAAACTGGATATTAGTGGCCTGTTTAAACGATTAATTTCAACATTTGCATGCTGGGGCCGTCAACTGGTTGGCCATGTATTAAAACCAAATTAAAAATAGCATTTGAGTGTAAACAGATATTTATGAAATGAATATAGTGAGAGTTTAGAAAGTGCCAACGTCAATTTTGTGAATATAATAAATTGAATTAGCATATTGTATAAAATACAGGCATAGATCCTGCTATCAATAATAGAGTATATGCAGTTTGTTTTTGATTTCAAGAACTGGATTTTTGTGTTTTACAATATTGATTTAAAATCTCAGCGTTCGTACGCCACACAGACACAAACAACCTCATTCATTAACTTCTGCGTATTTATTTATAAGCTTCGTTCATTCAGTTGTAAATTAGCATTGATTTCACTTCTGGTGTGGAATGTATAAACATATTTTAACGCATTCCGATCATTATTTTGGACTTGACTTTAATATTCCATTAAATGTTATAATGAAGGAAACACTTGCCATAAATATATAATGTTTCGAAAATCATGTCTTGAAGATACCTTATTATCTGAGAGATTGAAGCATCCTTGTTAAGCAATAAAGTATGTATATTACATAAGTATAATTGCAACTCCACATCCTTTACACTCAGTTCCATGAATCCCTATCAAATTCATTTGGGCACTGTCTTTTGTTGAGGATTTGGCACCATCGACAATTACACTGAACGATCTGTCAGCTAAGAAGCTGCTTACCAGCTGAAATAACTGTGCGGTCAATAGCTGTTTCAGCTTGCAACGAAGACCATTGTGCCAGACTCGCTCAAAAGCCTGCTGTATGTCCATGAACACAGCCACAGCATACTCCTTGTGCTCCATAGCCTCCAGTTAAAAATGCACCACTCTGTGCAGCTGTTCTGGTGTACCGTGTCTCTTACGAAAACCAAACTGCCACTTTGGTATCTCTTGAGATACGCTCTCCAGATTAAGTATCCGAGTTAAGATAAACTCATCATTTTGCCCAACGCCGGAAGCAGACTATAGGTCAGAAATACCAAGCAGAAGTCGTTAGGTCGAAATTTGAAATTACGAAAAAAAACTGCCTCTTTTTGTAGTTAACAAGTGGCAACACTGCCAAAGTGGTTCCGGAACAGTGACGTAGCCGGAACCAGCCGCGGCCTGTAGAGTCCAAAATATTGGAACACCTTGGTGGACACGCTTGTGGAAGCTAAGATTTTTCCCGGACGCCAGTGTAAACCAACTATGACGCACTTCAAAAAACTTACATTTCTGGCGGCAGAGCGGCGACATTTCGTCTTGTTTGGGCTCTGGGGGGCGGCAGCGAGCCCCAATCGCCAAAAACTTTTATTTCTATACTAAATAAAATCCGGGCTAATTTCGAATTTTGTTAAATAGTGGATTAAACGTGTTTTGGCCCTCGAAATCAAAACGGCCAAAACGGCCGAAAATTTGCGAAAAATGACGAAAATTTGAAGTTTTGCTAGTTTTGGGCTCAAAACGAAGGCCCGGGAACGGTGAATTGAACCTGGTAACTGAAATTGCTTTTGGCCCGAAAACGGCGCTTGTACGGGCCAAAGAGCGAACACGGTCCACACACATTTGACAATTAACCGCACATCCTGAAAGTATGCAACGATATTTTTACTTGAGGCCGCGGCACAGTGACGTACCGAGATAAAGTGTATGCCTGTGGGAAGCTTTGCTGTTTCTCTCAGGTTCAGTTCAACTTTTTGTATACACTTCTTTTGTAAACTAATTGAGGACAAAAGGCTTGCTAAAGAAATAAATGATCGACAAGTTGGCATAGAAAATAGTATAGGCTCAGTATGAAATTGTTTTGAGTTTTAATTGATATACTTTGAAAAACAATTCAGTTTTAAATCAGTTTGGCCCCTTCTAAATTAAATTTTTTGTATATAAATAAAAACACTGCTCATTACGCGTTGGCCATTTGTTTTTAACCAACACAGCAAATATGTCAAATCTAATACGAAAACTTCTAAAGCGAACCAAGGACCTAACGAACTGGTGGGTGTGAGTGTGCCTAAGTCACATACACATGATATAATATCTTATAACACTTTTAATGTTTAGGAAATTTATAATCAAGAATAATTTTAACTTGGCCAACGTTATGCGCAACAGTGCGGATCTGAGACTGGAGGAACTGCGGCTGGTAACATCTACATATAGTATAATATATATAAGATCCTCATTGACACTAATCCTTAGGAGCGCAATGTGCTGGAAGCACGCTCCAAGACGATGTCACTGAGGCAGCGTTCGGTTGAGTGCATGTTAACCGATTTGACGCGCAGTATAAAGCAAATGGAGTTCGATATTGAGCAGATGCAGCTATCCAAGACGACAGCGATTGAAATCCCCGAGCAGGAGGGCCAACAACAGGCAAAGAGGCAGTGAAAGATGGGAGAGGAAGAGTACAGGGCAAGAGACTGGTGCAGTAGCTCGGGTGATTTTTATGGGCTTATCAGTAACAAATTTGAGTTTCATTCTACACAACAACACGGTGCTTCACCTTAGTGCCGACTGCGGCTATATAAACAACGCTTCGAGCTGAGTTGTGCTATTCAGTAGTAGAACAAAGCTCCGGAGAACGTCATGAAAGCTATCGCAGTCTGCAGTCTGTTGTTGTTGGCCCTGTGCGCAGTACTTAGCGCCCTGCCGGCCGCCCAGGCCTCTCGCCACACTGGTGGCAACAGCTGGAGGGATAGCTCAACTGGTTCCAGGCCACAGCCGCGTCCGTTTATTTATGATTCGCCCGTACGGCAACCAGGGCAACCCCAGACGAGATACGCCTAGGACACAAAACTAATCATTTACTTACAATCAATTATTTAAAGCTTCAAAATAAACCATTTATTTTTATATATAAAATATTCATTTACAATCTGTATCCACAAAATGGTTTAAAAAATAATGGGTAAGCAGAGACATCTCCGACCCTAAATATAAAGTATATATTATTAATCAGCATTAACAACCGAGCAGATCCTTACGAATGCGGGATAAGGTTACTTCAGGTTACAGGGTATTTGAACTGGAGCATTCTTATTATCAAAGTCTTAGTTATACTTTTGGATTATCTGACATAGTTCGATCTTTAATATATTTGTTGTTTCCACAACTAATTAGCCTTCCATTAGCTTTCAAAATTTTGTAACATTTGTTCGATATACTCGTTCAACTCTCGTAAATTTCATTTTTTTCACGATTTTATTATCTTCAAAATTCTAAGTTCCTACACAAAAATGACGCAATTTATGCAAATAATCTCGGTAACCGTTGTAAGAAATCTTCGGTTATTGCAGCCCCAACAAATTTGCTGTCAACAAATGATTAAGTGAGTTTTTTTCCCGATAAGTTTGAGGGTATTTTTTTGTAATCGGTACTCTTATGGCGCACTGCAGATACTCTGAAAAGATCCATGAGGCGGGCAAGGCTAAGGAAAATGTTCACTTCCTGAAAATGGTTCGACTCTGATCTGTTTTTGCCTGTTCCGTTTCTAATTTCGTCTAATCTTGTTTGCCTTAGCAAAGAGAACAGCTTAAGGAACTTCGTAATAAGATCATCAAGGAAAGGGATCTGATTAAAGACAAAATTGCTCAACTGGATGAACAGATTCAAACTATAAAAAAGAAAAACACCGATAAGAACACAACCGAAGAGAAGAAAAAATCCAATTAGATGAGATTCGGATAGATCTGACATCTCTGATAAACAAAGGAACACATGCTCGGTTTTTCTCTTCTGTCAGTATTTGGAATTCAAAATTGTAACTGCACACATAATCTCCATTTGTTCAAAATTCTTGACAATTTTTCACCGTTCTAGATGTGGTCTATAGACGGCGTCCTTGGCTTTTCACATAGAAATGCTCTATGCTTACTCAAGGCCCAAAAAATTTGGTATCGCCCAAACTTCAAGTGAGTAATGAACAATATTTTGGCAGTTGCATGTCACATTCTCTCATTTTATATACATTTTTCCAGGAGAATGTATGATGATAGGGACAGAGCTGAGAAGATTCTGAACAGCTTGAAAATAGTTTGTATACCGAGTTAAGATCCATCAGTTTGCAATTTTAACCCTCTCTTTATTTATATAAAGGAACATGACCAGCTCGGTTTCAAAAAATGCATAAAGATCCATGAACGCAAAGATCTCGACGTAAAAATCAAACAATTACAAGAACGAATTGAGAAAATTAAAGACGAGCTTAGAAAGCCTCCCAATGATGATTGAAAATACAATGGAAGATGACGAGAAGCCCAAAGAATACACATTTCTAAAGAAGATCCGCAACATTATTCACAATTGTCTTCCGCAAATCAGTTTCTTGAATTCAATAGTTGTAATCATCAATTCTTATTTTTAATAGACACATTTCTTATAATACCATTGACTCCCATTATGGTTGGTTTAAGTGTGTATTCAGTTTTGTTCTACATAAGAATGCTCATGCCCAGAAAGATATCCGGGTATGAAGTACACACATAGGTTGCCAACAAGGTATGAACCGGAGAACCGGACTGCGACCCAGTCATCTTAAATTTCTACCCGGTTCTCCACTTGTAGCGTGGAGGGTGGTATAGTATAGTCATACAAGCTTACTTACATACATAAATACAAGAAGATGTATCCTTTTAAGTTTTAAACTAGTTATGGAACAGTATATAAAAATGTTTACTCATTATGCGGCCTTAAACCTGTAACGTTAATCTGTATCCTAATCTCAAATAAGGCCAGAAAATATTCCAAAAGATATTGTGTTATTATAGGAGTTAGAGTCTAGATGCATTTGGACCTCTTGAATATAGTTTGTACAGCATTGATTATTGATGTACATGGTGAAAATGTAGAAATAAAAATTCCTATACACAGGAATCGTTGAAAAAATGCTCAGCTTTCTTTATTTCTAATGCTAATCTGTGTAAATTTAAACTAGTTACGTTTTCTATCCAAGTCTATATAGGCTTTAAATGTACACATAAAACTCAAAATTTGTGGTTCCCAACTTGAGCATGGAATGTTTATTTGGCTATAGATTTAGATGTGCTTGCAAACTATTGAAATCCCAAAGAGTTTGGTCCTTACAGCACTTCAAGTGAGTATTTTAGGCAATTTTCTGGGCAGGATTTGTGACGTCTTATATTACCAAAAATCCTATCTAGAAATTTTACCATTAAACTTCATGATAGAGGAAAGGCTGAGAGGAACGTATACTTCAAAAAATTAGTTTGTATTATATATTGATATATTTATATGGTTTTATCATAGTTATTTTGATATTCATTTACGTATCCAAAGGAATTTGAACAATTACCAAAAATTCTATCTAGAGATTATACCAGTAAACTTCATGATAGAGGAAAGGCTGAGGAGAACGTATACTTCAGAAAACTAGTTTGTATTTATATTGATAAATTTATATATTTATCTGGTTTTATTATAGTTATTTTGATATTCATTTACCTATCCAAAGGAATATGAACAGCTTATTGCCTTAAGAAACAAGACGCTCAAGAAACGGAGGGAACTGAGCTACGAAATAAGAAAATTGAAGGACAAAATGAAAGATATCCAAACGGAAATAACTCATAGATCTAAGCAACAAAACCAATAAACATATGAAGACGCCTATCCGATTAGATAAAATAATTCAGAATTGGTTTTTACCCTTGGAACCCTGTATAGAAACGCTCAGATATCTTTCATTCTGCTGTCAATTTTGTTAAATTTACTGTTTGACTAGATTCACTTTTAATGTATAACTAAATTATTATTTTATATTTAACATTGGTCATGGAAAGCTTGTTCGGCTTGAGACTCCGTGTGCTGTAAGCTTGTTGAAACCGCAGCGACTTTGGTGTCTACAAGGCTTGAAGTAAGTGTTTGGTACGAATATAAAAATTTTTCTGTAAGCCTAAATCTACCCCTCGATATCCTAGACATTATAGCGATAAGATTCTAGAAAGAGGCAGGGCAAGGGAAAACGTGCACTTTATGAAAATTGTTTGTATTCAAGGTGGAATTTCAATTTGAAAATTAGATATTCACATATACATTTTAACTTTTTATTATCTAAAGCAATATGATCAGCTGGAAGAATTGATAAAGCAAAAGCTAAAAAAACAAAAGAGAATCCACGAGACGATCGAAGAATTGATGAGAGAAATGGATGAACTAAAAGAGAAGATATCAAAGCGCGAAGAGCAAATGTCCCGAAGACATGATGACGATTGATCAAGTCCTGGCTCCCTTTCATTTCGAACTGAGTAGGCACTTGGAATACTGTGAGAAGTACTGAAATGAGCTTTCTGTCTAAATTCAATTTAGTAGAACATTTCTAAATTAAAATAATACTTCATACAATTTTGGTTTGTTTTTATTTGTTTAGTCACTTTTTTAACAACATTATGCAACCTGCTTGTAAAGTGCTTAGGTCCTTGAGCCTTTTAAGGCTCATACCAGATGTCTCCTCAATAAAAGTATTTAGGATCCTATCACGCAAATATACCAAGGAGTTATATGAAAGAGCCAAGGCCGTAGAAAATGTGCATTTTTTGAAAATTGTATGTATTGGAACTGTCAGGTATTACCTTTACTATATTGCCAACCCTATTATTGTCTATACTTAACAGCAAAATGAACAGCTGCGGAGAATACGCGAGAGAAAGCAAAGGAAGTCGAAGGAAGATAAGGATAATAGAAAGGTTGAGCGAAGTCTGGAGAGGAAGTGAAAAAGCACAAAATGTAAAAACGCAGCAAGCAGATAATCAAAATTTATACTTTGAAGTACAATAAACAGTTACACAACTGCCAACTTTCGAATCGAAATTCCAAATTTTACAATGTGGAGCTGTTTCAGGCATAGATGTGTGGTAGATAATTTCCTGGGGTTAAAGAAGTATCTACCTCTACAGCTGCGCCTGTTATCAGACGATGAGAAGACTAAAAAACTGAAGCGCAAGGTAGATACAACCAAACCAAAACCCTTCCTAAGGATGTTACATTTTCTATTCTATTCCACAGAACTCGGCTCTCTGGACCAAACAGGTTGGCGAACTGGTGCGGGTAAGTAGCTGACAAATACCAGTTAAGATCCTCACGACTGATGATATCCTTGTGTAGAAGCGGGAATTGCTCGCCCTTATAGGGGAGTATATACAGCTGCAGGAGCAATATGTGGAATCCAAGCTGCGCAGCACTGAAAGGCTGCTGGAACATGCCACAGATTATTTTAATAGAGAGTCGACCTAAGAATTAAATAGTCAATGGTCTCAGTATGAATATTTTAATTACTCTCTTTTTTATTTAAAATAATTTGTATATCTCATTTACATTGCGATACATGACTGACGCCAAAATAAACAAACAAAAAAATGCTGCATTAAAGGATAGGTTTTCTTTATAATATGTAATTGTATGTATATATTTGTATATATAGGATCGCTTAACAACATTTCAAACAATAAATGTGTGGGGATACTTGCAAAAATTAATATGGCATTTAAACGAAAAAAGCATCTCGACGTACATAGGTGGATAAACATAAGAACTATACAAAATAAATACAAATCAGCATTCAAATTTCGATTCATAGGGATTATAATAGATAATATACTCGTAATATAGTGTGAGTAACTTAGGGCTACAAATAAGTAAAAAGATTTTTGTGCATTTCGTTAGTCGAACTCAAGTCAAAAACATATAAGTACATTTTAAAATACATTTGTGGTAAGTAGTGTGTGTGTCTGTAAAATTGTGTGTGTGTGTGTGTGTGTCTGTGTACATTTGAGCAACTTGGAGAACAGTTACAAGTACTACAACTATAACTAGAACTAAGTAGAACTAAAAACTTGAATGCGGGCGGGCGTATTCACAAATCACTTGACTTGGTCAAGTGCAGAGTCAGGAAACACGTCTCCAACCGCACCTCCCACTGCTGTGTGTTCAGTGTGTGTGCGTGTGTTGTCTGTCTGTCTGTGTGTGTGTGTGTGTGTGAGGTAGGCTGTATGCATGGGGGCGAGAGTCCTTTAAATATTTAAAATAATATGGCATACTTTTGTGCGCCGCTGCAGCTGCAAACGAAATGAGCTGCCGTCTGTCTATCTATCTATCTGTCTGTCTGTCTATCCGTCTCTGAGTGTGTGTGTATATTTGCTTCTAGCTTTTAAATACTGGTCAAACAATGCCAGGAATGTTGTGAATGCAGCTCAATATGTGTGTGTGTGTATCTGTGTGTTTGTATGTAGCTCTCGGTCTGTCTGTCTCTGGTTACAAAATTTGTATCTTAGCCTAAATTTAACTTTAGCTACGCCCTACGTGCTATGTGCTAAGTGCTACAGAGTTACAGCTATAACTAAAACAACGATGAAAACGATGATAATCAAGCATTTAACAGGCGGCAACAGGCAGACTCTAACTGGGCAGCCGCTTGTTGGCCAACTCCTGCAGCTTCTGCAGCGCCAGCGTCTTGTTAATCTCGACCAGATCGCGACTGTGTTTGGCCGCCTGCAATTGAACCTCCAGTATCTTCATGCGCATCATGTGCTCCTTGCTCTGCATCTCCATGAACAGGCGCAGCTCAAAGCTGTGGCCAGCTGTACCGACGGCGCTGCTGCTGCCGTTGGTACCGACGGCGTTGGCTGAGCTGGAACTGCGCTCCAGCGCTTGACTGTCTGAGGATTGGGGCACGCTTGTGGCTAGTGGCAGTGGCAGCGGCAGCGCCGTCTGTTGCTCCTCGCTGGTCAGGCTGCTGCTGCTTGTGCGTTGACGCTTGGCCAACGGTTTCGGCAGCTCATCATCGTCCTCATTGTTATTGTTGTTGTGTTGTTGGTGCTGCTGTTGTTGCAGTGCCACAGCCTGCGCCTGATGCTGCTGTATGGCAGCCGCGGCTGCGGCCGCCGCACTTGGGAACTGTCCAGTGCGCAGCGCATTCAGCGCCTCCAGCGTAGCAGATATGTTGTTCATGTTGAAGCTGGGCTGAAAGCCGGACATGTCGCCGCCAGTGGGTGGCATAAAGCTGCCGCCAACGGCGCTCGTGTCCAGCGCTGCGGTCGCAGGACTCTCCGGCTCGTGCAGACCATTGCGACTGTGATTGGGCGAGACGCTAAGACGCTCGCCATTGGCATGAATATCGCTGTGATTGTTATAGGTCTCATTGAAGGTCTCGTTGGTCTCCTCCTCCTTGATGTCCACGTCGCACAGCTCCTGCGGCGGCGTGCGGCTGCTGTAATAACAAAAGAGAGACACTTCATTAGCTGTTGCTCACTTTGAGAGCTGCTTAAGGACTTACTCATCCATATCATGCTCATCGGCATTGAATTTGTAGTCATCGCGATACTCAAAGTCCTCCTCCAGTGCCAGGGGAATCTTTGAGTAATCAATGCCATCGAGTGCCTCAGATTTGCACGCCTTCTTGGCCTCCTGCATAAAGTCCCAGACCTCAAAGGTGAACGGCGACGGCTTCTTGCGATCGGCCACCTCTGCGCCGAATCTAGCCAGGCGATTGTTATAATCCAGTATCTCATTGCGCGTGCAGGCTGTAATTAGCAAAGATATAGATAGATTAGGGTTTATAGTTGCTATACATACGCATACAACGTACCTTTCATGCGACGCCATTGCTCCTTGAGACGATTACAGGTGCGATCTGTGCCAAATTGATTGGAGAACTTTTGGTGTATTATCTTCCAGGCCTTGTTCTTGACGGCAGTGAGGCCCGCATCGAGTCGCTTATTCTCAATGATGCGCATGTCCTTGCGGCACAGATCCAGCAAGTATTTCTTCTCCTGATGGTTCCAGTTCTGTGTGCGCTCACGTTTCTTATACATGTTCATTGAGGGGCTGTTCATGTACTGGGTCATCTCTGTAAGTTAATAACAAAGGTTTGTTAATCCAACAGTCTTTGGACAGCGCATTTCAAAAAGGGTACTTACCTGTCTTTAGATCGACGCCCTCCAGCAAATTGTGGTTTGTACTTTGCCAGTTGGCGGCTATTTTCATAAAAGCCTCCAGATCGTTGGCTGTGTACTGTTTGTTCACCTGCAAGCAGAGAAGAGTTGACAATTATAGATTAGTTTTAATTTACTTACAAGGCAATCTATTGCGCATTATAATTCCCGATTTCCATTCTTATACCAGACATTCCCAAAATGTCAGTTGAACTCAAAATCAAAACCAGGCTACTTGGGCATGCAAAACGTGTGCTACGCTTGAGACTTGTGAAATGCTTTAAGACGCACTTGAAGATTCAATGAACCTCATTTCGGACTTAAATTCCATACAATCAATAAATATTGCCAGCACAGCAAATAAAATGTTCAACAAAAGGATTCAAGTTCTTCTTTTGTTTTTGTGAATGATTTCTGACATGATATTCGTATGGTGGCAATATGCGATGCCACATTAATTGATTTTCAATTAGCCAACAGACAGCAACTGGCCAGCGGACATTTTGAAATGGGCTAAGAAATTATGAATAACAATATGACTGCAAATGCATTTGTCAAAAACAAAAAGAATGAAGAGATATATCAATACAATACACACATACTACAATATATTTATACAATTTAAGCCAATACACAGTAACAGCTGCCGACATTTTGCCTTAGCTGCCTTTGAGGGACGATCAAAAGTCGCACTGACAGCCAATTATATTAAGATCGAATACACTCGCACGCCCCACACAAATTCTTCATAATCAGCTGCATATATAGCCTATATACTCGTGCTGCAAATATGTATCTATATACTTCATCTGTGTGTCGTCTTTGCCGCTCTACCAAAACTGCGCACCTTGGTTGGAAATTGGGGAGAAAAGACTACATATCTTGGATGATATTTTGAGTGATAATATATAGTATCTATATATAGTATTGTATTGTATATATTTTATTTTAATCTATATATATATGATATTCTATATATGAATATATTATAAGATATTCTATGTGTTATTCTATTCCATTGTCTCAAATATGGATTGAAGATCGTATATTTAAATTCATACCGTAAGTCGGTTCTTTTGCCAAATTGTCTCTCAGTTTTAGAGACACAGATGCTTCTTTTTACTCTAGGCAATATAAGATAAGATTAAATCACTTTATCACATAGCTGCCATAGAAACGATCTTTGCTTTTACAAATTTGTCTTCTAATTTCTGCAATTGTGATTTTTATTACACTTTATATATTGTAGTTTGGTTAAAATATGATCACTATATCATAAAGCTGACTTTGGTAAGTCGTTAGAAAATTGAGTCGTTGAATAAAAACAAAACTTTCTCTAAGGTTATATAGTTGAATATTCCCAAGGAGGCTGTTCTTTCTTGTTTTATATAATTTTAGGAAATGTTTATGGATAAACTTATAAGGAACTAACCCATTCAAATGCCGTTGTATTAATAAAATCCTGATCAAGCATGATCTGAATTTGTAGATTTATGCTCTATAGGTACTAGTTCTTAAATAGTTTTCCTTATTTAAATAAAATACGAATTGCAAGGCAATATTTGTATGTAATTGTTCAAGTTTACTTTTTCTTTTCAGAACAAATAATTAAACGTCATATTTATAGCATCCTAAGCCTCTATGATGTATATTAATTTGAATCTTTTAAAGATGTTACAATTAGCTGGGTTCCACTGTGCGTTGGCGCTGCCAGAAATCGTCAATCTTTAAGTACGTTTTATTGTGCTTTATTTAATTTAATTTTATTTCGATTTTTCAGCTCTCGAGCTCCCCTCATCCAGTAGCATGTGCCCCTCTAGCAGGCCCCGCAACACCCGCACAAACTTCAGTTCAGACCGCGCCATGTGTTCAATATTTTAATGCCGTATCTGATTTACAATTTGCATGTATGAATGTTTGTGAGTACTCGAATGTTTTGAATGGGGATATATGCGAGTGTTTAATGGGTATATTTTGAGTATACACACACACACACATATATATATATATGCATATATGTGATATATAATATTATGGAAGGAACTTAGTCATTGGCGACGGCAAATAGCGCTTGTGATTATTGTTGCTTACTTATTTCTACATATTTATTAACAGTTTATAATTGTCGTGCATAATATGGCAATGCTCATATTTCAGTTACTTATTGGCATTTAAATGCGTGCCGAGTGCCGTTCAAGGGGCGTGGCCCCAACACTTGGCCCAAACAACGCCTCAACGCCGAGGCTGGAAGCTGCGCGTATCTGCAAGATACTTTTATTGTACGAGTATGCAAAATGAATTAATAAGCGGCATGTCGCACATGTAATTATAACTAAATAGAGGTTGCTATAAGCTTTGTCTACCATATATGGAAAAGAGCTAAAACCATTTGTATCTCTAGCTAATCTAATGGTTAGGCCTTAGGTCTTGGCAGGAAATATACTAGAAATGGTTGTAGAACTGTATCTTTCAGCTTTCATCAATAGTCGTCATACATCAATTATATCAGCAATTCCTTATATGCATACATATATCTCTAGCTGATCTAATGATCTTCATAAAGCAGCAGGAATCTTTGATAAAGCTACTCTCCTACACAGGAAATATAGGGAGAATTCTAAGAGTAACTTTCTTCACTATAAATTGATAAAAACTCAAATCAAATCAAATTTGTAGACCTTAAAGGCAAAAGTGCGTTGTACATTAGTAGAAATGCAAGTTAAATTTTTGTTGTCAGACTGAGACAACATCAATAACAAGTTAAAATGCGCTAACAATAACGTTTATTATAAAAATAATCACTCCAATCAATTGTGGCCATTAAGCATTGAAATTAAACAACAAAAACTGGTTTACACACACACACACACATAGTACTACTATATTTGTATATCTTTAATATTAAAACCAAAAATAATTACTGCTAGTGCTTTACAATTTGTGGAACCTACACGCAGCAGCGACAAAAATGTGTTAACCTTGTGCCTTAAAATAAAGCACGGCATTGTGGGGCCCACAAGCAACAAATATACACACATATATATATATAAATACATATATATATCAGTCAGTAACTGTCTATAAGTCTGTCCATAACTGAGTGTGTGTGTCAAGCGTAATTACGCCAAATTAACAAACTTATGGTAGTATGTGCCTCCTAGTACAGTGAACTATTTTTGTCAAAAGACGTGAAAGCCACGTTAACGTTACAGTTCACACTCGCTTACAGTTTCAGCCAAAGTACAAAATGTCAAATTTTATGATTGAGATACATTTTCTACATCAGTACCGCTAAGGGTGCCAGCAGGGCATAGATAGATGTACTACACGTATTAGTTTGGGTTAGTATTCTAAGTACTCAACGGGAGTCTTTATATTTTCTTGAAATCATTTTACAGACTCCCAAATTCGAAGATGAATCACAAGTACAAGCTTAAACAAACAGACAAAAGAAGCAGCTAAAAATTGTCTACAGTATTTCACTTCATCCTCAATTTGAACGCTTCTATTTTACTAACTTTAGCAGCTATTATCACTAAATTTGGTATGTAGCTTCCCAAATATACAATTAACTTGAAACAGGGCACCTCATAGTTGAGCACACTTAGTTCTTTGGTATTTTAACCATTTTGGTGCCCAAAATGATGTAGCATAGATAGATTTACGCGTATTTATTTAGGTTTTATAAGTACGTAACTGGAATTGATAGATTTTGTAGCACTTGAAATGATTCCTTGTCTCAAATACCCTGTGTTCAAGTTAAAGGGTATTATAAGCTGAAGTGAAATGTTGTGTCAGGCAAAGGCAAACAAAGCTACAATACCTAATAGCTGAAAACTGAGGATTTTGTGAGCTATCATCACTAAATTTGGTATGCAGCTGCTCGAATGCCTGATAGCACATAAACTTGTTACAGGGCATCAATTAGTTGAGCATGCTTAGATCTTTTTAGTTTTTTCCTTTTTGTGTTTTGGTTTCGTGCGTTGTAGCATAAATTTATGTATTATTATAATTACACAGCGAAGAAATATTAAAAAAATGAAATGTCATCGAACGTTCAAGTGGCCAGACCCGTGGAACCTCGAAGAACCCAAACCCCAATTCATACGCTACAATTGGTGCCCCGCCATGCCCCCTCACTCTCTCACTCTCTCTCTCTCGCTGCCTCTCGGTAATTCTGGATGAATTCAAGTGGCGAGCATTGATTTGTTTAGTGTTTATTGTTCTAACGTCGCAGTATTCCCAATTTGAAACCCATTCTCATTTTTGTGCTTGGCTTAAGTGGAGCCGACCCCCCCCCCCTACATGCTACACCCTATCCAGCTGTATGGTTAAGTACTCGTATTTTTAGTTGAACATATGCATTTTTGCCTTTTATTCACATTATTCAAACAATTTTGTTATAATTTGGACGTAGTCGTCGCAGCTGACGGAAATTGACTCATGCGAATTATGCTCCAGGTGTGCATGACACTGGCGCAGCCAACAACAAATTTATTAGAAATTGCCACAAGCACACACACACACACACACACACACAAATGTCTTATGCAAACAAATAAACTAATTTCATGACGCACACGCGCGCGCCTGCGCAGTTGCTTCGACGTCGACTGCGACGCCAGCGTCGTCGTGTGCTACTTACAATTGTAACTAGCTAAAAAAAATAAACTTTGGGATTTTGTTGTGTTCAAACGTGCCTTTGTTTACTTCCCAGCTTAAACCTGGCCTACACCCAAAAAAATTGCTGGAAAAAGCGTCGCGCGCGAGTTCAGTGACATTTTTTCTATTTTTGTATACCCTTTAAGACAGCGGGTATTTTAGCTTTATTGCCAAAGATGCAGGGCCCTGCAAGCATGCCAAAGGACTCTCTAAGGCAAGGCTATGCTTTACATAATAGCCTTGTGTTCCACAAATCGCCACAAATAAGTTCAATTAGAATTCTATTGGTTTTTAAAATTAAAGAAAAAAATAAGATCATAGTCAGAAATTTAAGAAAATATAACTTCAAAGTCAGACTTGTAAATAGCATACGAACGATCAAATTTTTATTTACTCGTAGCTAAAGATATGTGAGTAATGGTCATTAGATAATATTTCAGTTATACTCAATACAAGAAGACCTATTTTGAACAAATTCGAAGCCTATAATACAAGTAAACTTGCCATAGGAATGACAACTTTGTCTTCAAAGTCAACTACAACAAATTTCATTACTTTTTTCTATAAACTTATATATATTTATTAAGTTACGTGGTACTTAAACCACTTTCATTATGTTACGGAGCAGGGGAAGACAGAAACTAACAGTTGACAGTAAAGTAAGTATTAGTATGTTGGCCCTTTCCCAGTGGGAATAGATATTAGCTAAGGTTTAAGTGCCTTCCTGCTGGCGTCCTGCCCTAAATCCAGTTATCCGAAGTAAATTTTAAGAAATTTTTAAGAATAAGTTCATTCAAAAGGGTTTTTTGATGAATGATACTTTATAATTGCTACATGATTTCTTTCCTACTGAATGCTTTGATTTCTACTTCAGATACTCTTATCATATCATATCATATCTATAATACTTGTTACTGAAATATAGTCTGCATTTTGGTTAAAATTTCAGTCTTCAGCTGAATTTGCATACCAGAGCTGAAAAACTTGAGGCTTGCTTAGCAAAATGTATCACTGCATTCAGCAGAGACCAAAAATGTATCAAGTAACATTAATCAAAATTGCTCTAACCGTTGAAGTTGATGCTTGAAAAGAGTATTTAATCTGTGTCAGTCTGAAAATAATGGTTCTTTCTATCTCGCTTTGATTTTGTTGCGCACAGTCTGCGACAATTGTTCAGGCATCGACTGTAAGTTAACTGCGCATGCGTAGGTAAAACTTACTAAATTATTGGGTTGTGTTTCATTAGGCAGCTTAGAAGGCGGCGCGGGGTGGGTAGTTGGTGGAAGGGGGTATGGCTGGCAGCTGGCAGCCAGCTGAATGTGGACTGTTGGCCAAGTGTGCGCAGACTATTCAATCTGACTGTATGCCAGCGACTGTATCTGTATCTGTATCTGTGCCTCTGTGCCTCTGTGTCCGTGTGTCTGCGGTGTCTCTGTGACAGCTGCAGAGATATCGGCAAGCCAAATGGATTACCTATGCCACTCTACAAGTATTTCCTATGCCACATATGTGTACGAGTATCTCCATCTCAATCGCCCTGGAAACAAATGGAGCAGCTCGCATTTGAATAGTCATTATGTGGTTAGTTTTTCAGTACTCAAACGTTCGTATATCTATATCTGTGCATATATCTGTACTTATGTACTTATGCGTACTGCCTCTAGACTGTCTGTGACTTTCTTTGGCCGCACACACACCCTAAACATGGCTGACAAGTTCATTACACTACACTACACTACACTACACACGCACACTCACACTCACTCACGTTTCAATGGTCTGCCCCCGCCATATATGGCCAATGTCGATTGTTATTGTTTTACGAGCACACAAAGTTGGGGGGAGGAGTACAGAAGTTGCCTCAAGAGACCCAAAACTGAACTCATAACTAATTGGAATACCATCTACAATTGATTTGTTATGGACTTTCCCATTAAAATGTGCTATTAAGTCAATCAGCTGAAACGTGGTAACAATCATAAAGTTTAACTAGTTTGGGAGTTAGAATAGTTCGAAATGTCATAGATAAGTTAAGCAGCAGGCCAGAACTGCTTGCGAATTATAATCAAAGTGTTAATTTTCTATAAGGCATTATACAATTTTGTAGCTTGTTTCTAAGACTTGTCCAACAATCATCTTTATATTGATAGCTTTCCAGCTAAAGTTAGAAGAAGTTGCCCCAACGGTCGTATAATACCAACCTGGAAAACCTTCTAGATTGTAATTCATTTGGTTTGTCCCATTGCATTGTGCTATTAAATCAATGAACTGAAACGTAGATATAGTTCCATGCTATAGTTAAGCAAAGGTTACGAGTTACTAAACTTCCAAATGTCATAGCTGAAAGTATTGATTCTCTTTTCTTTTTTCTTTATTTCTCTTTTGATTTGTGTATTTACTTTCAGCTGTCGCCTGTTTAGTAGCTAGAACAAGTAAGAATGCTATAGTCGAGTAAACCCGACTACAAAACTCCCTGTACCCAGGTCAAAAATTTCCGATCGCATCTACGTACACTTACACATACAAACACACATACACAAAAGACGCACACACACGAGCGACAGCTCGAGCGCAGCGCAAGCGAGGCATTTTAAGTTGTGGCTGTGCTTCTTCTTCCCCTTGCGCTGAAGCACTGAATCTTCTTTCGTTAATAACTTCCGTGCTTATTATCCGAACGACTTGAAATTTGGACAGTAGATAAGGAGTGACCAAAGTATTGCACATGCCAAATCCCAAAGCTATATCTTAAAAATTGTTCCTGTAAAATGGTTTTTATCGAATTGCGGGGGAACGGGGGAGATATCTCAAATCTAAAATAAACTTGACCTGCTCCCGCTATACACGAACCTACATTCCAAATTTGTTGTCTCTAGCTCTTACAGTTGCTGAGATCCTTGCGTTCATACATACGGACGGACAGACGGACAGACAGACGGACATGGCCAAATCGAAATCTCTTTTGATACTGATCAAGAATATATATACTTTATAGGGTCGGAGATGTCTCCTTCTGCCTGTTACATACATTTGCACAGATTTAGTACCCCCTTTTTACCCATTTTATGGGTACAGGGAGTAAAAATGGCAATAACAGATGGAAAAGCGGACTCTCAGGTCTACAAACTTAGTATTTCTGGTCAAAGTTCAAACACCTTATCATTAGCTCCAAAAACAATTCCTATACTTTCTGAAAATTAAAATTTTGATTATAGTATATAGATAGTGACATCCAGCTTTAGTTGAAACAAAAGTGGGTAGATTATTCTTTATTCTAAGATTTCTGCTTTCTTTGTCAGCGATATTGAAAACCTAAAAACATTTCAAATATTCTAAGTATGTCAAACGATAGTCAAATATCGTTTGACAGTACTATCGATAGTTTTCAAGTAACTATCAATGAGTATTGTTTGTTTTGAGATAAGTTATCGATAATATTTTCTAATTAAAACGTTTTATGCTTTTGTGTTTCCTATAGCGCGTTATTAAGACCGGTGTGGCTAATCTTAATAAATTAATAACATTGTTTTATTAAAATTCTCCTCCCACGCTTTCCTCAGGAAGTCTGTTTTAAAATGCATTTAAGTATTTTTTTGAAAAGTATTTTTCATGCCAAATATAAGAGTTCAATAAAAAGGTGGGAAACATAGTTAAGTTTTAGTAAAAGTAAACTTTGAATGGGTATTGATAGTCTCCAAAAATGTACCATCGATACTATCGATAGTGTCATCGATATCTTGAGTTTCACATTAGTTTTTGTAATTTTTGAATAAACTTAAATTTAAATTTAAAATGCACCAAATTTCAGTGCAACTGAAATATGTGAATTGAATATTTTGTTTGTCAATATAGTAAAAGCAAATAAATAATAAGTACTCGGCGCACAATTTAGTTGTATAGTTTTGAGATAGTTTCGCTGTTGGAAAGTTCGTTTTACCATTGGCAGGCTCATTGTCAGTTCCACCCACACAACGTAATTCATTTGAGTTGCCCGTCGCCCCTCTGCCTTCCCCTAGGTGCACAGCCAGCATTACCCCCTTCTGGTCACCCAAGTCTAAAGCAGTTGCCACCAATTTCTGACTGGCATTTGAACATATTTCGTAGCTGCCACTTTTGAATTTCTATACAAAAGTTTCTTTAATTGTTTATAAGTTGAGAGTGTGTGTGAGTGTGAGTGCGAGTGCGAGTGTGTGTGAGTGCGAGTGTGTGTGTGCGTTGAGTTGAGATATTTTTTGATGTGGGTTAACATTTCTTTAAGCATTTCACTTGGTAGTCTCAAATTCGTTATTATTATTATTATAACTCTTACTCGACAATTCTAAGCACTGAGACGGCATTACAAATTTTCGTTAGTCATTTTTTCCAAAATTCATTTGAATATTGAAACTTATTGTTGTTGCTTTAGATAGAAAATATATGTATGTGTGTATGTGTGTGTATCTAATTTCTTTTTGTACTGCCATTAAGCACTGCCCAAATACTTGGGAGTGTTGCTGCGCTGTAGCATTTTATAATCGCATCAAGTCATGATTACGCTATGACTTTATATTTTATATTGCTGCTTCGGTTTAAATGTGTATCTGTGTGTGTTTGTGTGCGTGTGCGTGTGTGTGTGTGTGTGTAGCACTTGAAGGCGTTCAAATAATTTCTGGTTCCATTTAACTTGGACTTAAGAAACGAAAACTGAAACGCTTCAAGTAGACGACGACGACGCCGAAACTACTTACAAATGAAAAGAAAGAAAGCCTCAAATTCAGCTCCTCGCACCACCTCGCCCTCTCCAGTTTCAGCCATGTGGTTAAGCATGTAAGTATTGTACTGAGTTGAGTTTTTTATATTTATTTTTTTGGTTTTTGTTGTTTTTTTTGGCATTAATTGTTCCATGCGCCGAATCTAAGATTGATTGAACAAGTTCAACGAACCTCTGGGCATACATGTAAATTATCATTAAGTTTTGAGTTTTGAGTTTTGAGTTTTGAGTTTTGAGCCATTTGTGCCGCCTTAGAATGCAATCATTATAGTACTATATATTGTATCAAAAGAGCAGCCAACCGGCTACTGAATATTCAATACTCGTTTACCCGTTTGCTCGACTGCTCGACTGCTCGACTACTCGATACTCAATTCAAATTGGCCAGCCAATGCGGTAGATACTCGTAGCCACGCCCAGTGGCTGCCATGTATCTCATGTCTGGCAATGCGCAATAATAATTACAAATGATCAGATGTCAATTTTTGTGGCAATATTTGCTTTTACAGACTCCCTCGCCTTCGCCTTCGCCCTCGTTGTCGCCCTCTGCTGTTGCGCCCTCTGGCGCACTTTTTAAACAAATGAAATTTATTGTTAACGGTTAGTGACCCGAATTACACATATCGCTTATTTATATCTATCTATACTCGCACACAAGAGCCAACAACTCTAGAGCCAAGCGACAGGGCGATCAACATCGAATCGAATCGACTCAGTGACTGCGTGTTGTACGAGTGTGTGGCATGTATCTTTAAGTAGCATACAAGTCAAGTCAAGTCTGTACTGAGTAACTGACTGAATGACTAACTGACTCACAGACTCACTGACTGACTGACTGACTGACTGTCTGACTTGCTGCTTAGCTTTAAGCGTTTTAATTGCGCCAAACGCCGCCTACAAAGCGAAGACGCAGCTCAGCTCAGATAATGTATCTTTGTATCTGATCTTAATGTGCACAGAGCCAACTTTACTGTATGTGCATGTGTTGGTATACACACTTTCATACACATCAGTGTGAGTGTGCGTGTGCGTGTGTGTAAAGATCGAACAGCTTCAATTAGTTAGCGTAGTCACATGTCTAACTTTGAGTTACATTTTTACGCAAACATTAGACAGAATCAAAGGAAATATACTTATGTATACTTGGCACAGCATACAGCGGAAAGGTCCTGGTTTCGAATTCGACTTTACTGGAAGTATAATATTAAGAGCAGAGCTAAGAAAACGTGCCTAGATTCTACACACTGTAGCTATGTATAAGAAAAGGTTCCTTAAAGATTGTCTTAAGTAAACTTAACAGACAGATAGGGGAATTATTTGATCCTCTTCCTGAGCAGCATTAACAGGCGCAGGCGAGTTTATTCAACAAATTGTTTATTCAGTTCTGCAACTAACTATAAGAGCTATAGAATTCAAATTTGTTATGTAGGTTCTCATAGCATAATACCAAAAATATCAATACCAACTTCTTTTTGAAAACCTTTTGTTTTCAAGAGTTTTACTTGTGACAATATTTTATATTTTAATTATTAATTTTTTTTGTTTTTTGTACATTTTATTTAAACAAGTGTTCAGCTATATTTAGTGGCAACTTAATCTAGTTTTACATGTAAGGGAGAAAGAAGAATTGATCAATACAATATATCAATAAGATTCTATTTTGTATTATATTAAAAAAACAATATTTCAAGGAATATTTTTGTATGCAAGCTATATTTTTTTCAACAAAACAAAATCCTAAGCGCTTTTGACACGCTCCTTCATGCAACTTTCATTGCGCACCGTGTAAACATGCAATAATCTGGTTCGCTTTGTTACTTATGAACTTCTCGCGCCACTTGCATAGAAATATAACCAGAAATCGAGCTATATTTGATATAAAGCTTGCAAAAATACGCTTAATTCATAACTTGTAGAGTTTTTTAAGGTGTTCAGATGAGTTTGATTGAAGTTGCCCGCAATTCTGTTTTTATGCAACAAATGGAACAAGCTAACTATCTTTTTGAAATTTGTATATTTATGTATTTATCAAACAAGTTTTGTGCTACCTTTAGTGGCAGCTTTAGCCAGTTATAACAGAAAGGGGAAACAAACGTTCTATAAATGTGAAATATTTCTTTGCTGCAATCAATTTTCCATTTTCAATTTTCAATTTTCAATTGTTGCTTTGGCTTAGCAATTGCATAATTTGCTTTTGTATTTTGATTCTTGTGCATATTTTGGTATTTAGTTTCTCGAGTTATGCAATGCATTAATTAAAATGCAAGTTGAGTGTTGTCTTTGCTTGTGTTGTGGTTCATTTTAATGAAAAAGTGGCCACGCACATATGCTTGAGCCGCTGTCAACACACAGACACAGACACATACACAGATACAGATACAGATACAATATTTGTATCTGTATCTTATGTGCTGTATCTCTGTGCGTTTGGCCTTTGGTGTTGTTGTCGCTCACGTTGTGCAGCCCTGTGAGCAACAATTGTTGTTGTTCTTTATGAGTTTGCACGTACGCATTTTGGCTCTTCCTTTGCCCATACAAATTTGATCACAAATAACAAATAATTTGAATTGAAATCTCGCTACAATTCTAATGCCCATTTTCCATGCGGCGTCACATTGTGGCAAAAGGCGGCGGCAGCTGCGTCGATTTGTTGCAGTTGCAATTGCAGTTGTTAATCTGCTTAACGCGCTGCAGCCCGCAATAAGTTGCCAATGTATCTCACAGATACATATTGTGTATCCGTGTATCCGTGTATCCGTGTGTGTATATGCGTTTAACATATGTTTGCTTTTTGGCCTTTGCAATCGCAATTTAAATGTTTACTTAGGCGTGTTTTTTATGGCTTATCAGAGCTCATTTTCCTTTTGTGCTGGCGGCGGCTAAAAGCCAAAGAGAAATTAAATTAAATGCGCGCCTCAAATGGCATAAAATACAAATTGTTTAATTATGAAGAACAACAACAATAGCAACAGCAACAGCAACAGCAACAAGTACAACGGCAAAACAAATGTGTTAACTAATTCTAGACAATTGCCCTGAGCTGATAAAAACACACGACACACGGCAAAAAAACGCAAGCTAAAAAGAAAAACGCGCCCCTTTGGCAATGTGACGCCCGCCTTTGTTTAATATTCAACATGGCTCTGTAATACCCTTCCCAAGAGCCTTGGCAATGCGATCTGCTTGTCTAGCTTCAATTTGCTGCTTATATTTTGCTTAACTTAGTCATTTGGTGAGATATTTAGGTTAGACGTCGCCTAACAGCAATTTTCGTTTATAATTCCCAAATGGTTTAAGCGCAATTGTGGTTAAATACAGGAATATCAGATGCTTAACTCCTTTTCCTTGGAAAAACTATCTTTGTATCTTTGGTTTAAGCGCAATTGTGGTTAAATACAGGTATCTCAGGAGCTCAATCCCTTTTCCCTAAAAAAAAAACCATCTTTGGAGGCCTGGTTAGGTTTTTGAATTAGTAGTTTAACTAATTGTAGACCTGGACAGCATTTTTACTCAGTAGGTTGACTTTATAGGCCTAGTTCTTAGTTGAAGTCATCCTAAAACAATGCCTATCTAGTTAAAGCTATATCTTATTGAAATAGATGCACATCTTAGAAGATGGATCCAATTTCCAAGAAAAAATGTTCTTTTAAGATCTAGTTAGTCTTCTGGTTTAAAGGATGTGTTAACATAACCCAAGTTCATAATTAGAGCATGGCTAAGAACAATTTTCATGAACATTTCCCAAGTTTCTATCTTAGTGAAATAAAATATAGTTAATAGCCGAAGGTAGTTAATTATAATCCATATATTAAACTAAGCTAACATACTATTAAATAAAATAAATGCAAAATAGTTAAGTTGGATCAATATTATAGAAAGAAAACATGCTTTGAAGAACTAGGCGGTCTGTGATATTGGATTTTGTAGGATTACTGAATACAAGACTAGTTTTCAGTTCTCAATTAAAACAATTATCATTTATGTGTTATTTGTTTGGGCCCTTTTGTGCGTCAATATTTGTGTTTCCTAATGCGAGTTTTAAGGCCGTTGTTGTTCATTTTAATAAATATGTATTACATTTATTTATTAAAATTCTTCTCCTACGCGTTTCGGCGTTTGTTACGCCATCCTCAGGGAGTCTGGTTTTTACATGTATATAAAAAAGACATTTACATACATATAACAATTTAACAAACATATTTAGTTCCATTACAATACATACATTAATAGTTGCCAAAAGCTAAAGAAAAATGCTTATAATTCTTCAGGCAGTTTTTTAAGAGTAAACAAATTTCGGCTAGCTGAAGTTAGCTTTTTTTATAGTCAACATAAAGTGCGGATGTGTCTTTCGCTGGGTGCGTATAAAATTGCATTTAAATATAAACAAGATTTAAATTTTAATTAGGCAAAAGATTAAATGCAAACTGCTTGCTAGCCGAGCGACTTGTTAAATAAATTTACACAAGTTTTTTAAATGGATACAATCGAAAATGATGAAATTGTAGAGGTGTGTGTGTGTGTGTGTGTGTGTGTGTGTGTGTGTGTGTGTGAAAGGTGTGTGTGACTAGGTGTAGTCATATCTGAATACTCGTTATACAATAATTGTGCCGCTTATCGAACTAAATAAATATTAAATTGTAATTAAAGTCATGCGAGTGATTTTGGCTTTTCATTTGTTGTCAACAAACGAGGTAGTACAGCAATGGAGGGGGTGGGTAGCTGCGGGGAGTGCCACATAATTGTGTTTATCTATAAGACAGGTGGAGACCCAAGTCGTGGGTAATTGACAAATAAGTCGAAAAGACTTTCCTAGCATTAGGTCAACGGGAATTTAATTGCTAATTGCATCGTTTAGGGGGCTTTGGAGTTGACTCGACTAAACTAAGCACAGGTGATAGATAGCCTTAATTAAGTTGTCATTACGCAATCAACGGGTTTGGTTCTCTGTTGGCCCGATTCTCGATTCTCGATTCTCGATTCGAGACTTCAATTTCCAGGCTGACACACGACATTGGCGCGCTCCGCTGGTCTGGAAATCGAAATTTCAAATATTCCAAGCCAATAAAAATAATAATAACAACAACAACGAATATCTTAAACAACATGCAACAAATTGCGCCAGTTTTTGGGACACACAGCTTGCAACATTTTTGTGGCGCACACCTGGAGAGACACACACATCGAGAGTATCTAGAATCTAGCCGGCTGCCTGGCAACAATGCCACAAGGGGCAACAAATTCACAGATACAAAAAAAAAAGATACAAAATTGAGCTGGCAACTGCCAAACAGCAGCCGACGCCGACGCCGACGCCAACGTTGACTGCGACTGCGACTGCGTCGCTTGCGTCTGCCTCTGCGTCTGCGCCTTGAGTTTCTTTCCTTCTATGCGCCGCTGCTTTGTTGCCAGTTCCGTTTTGTGCTCCTTTAGTTTGAATACCTGCACCAGAGAGCCTGCTATTGGGTAGGTCAGACCCTTCAGGACCTCTTTATAGGAATACTCATTAGTTTAAAGCGTCTTTACTGGAACATCTGTTCCCAAACATGACCGTTTTACAGCTAATCTAGAAGAGTTATGCAGCCAACTATCTTATACTGAAATATTATTCAAATTGGGTGCATATTTAAAAAGTTATCAGGCTTTTATTATCAGCGCAGAAAGCCTGCAATTGGGTAGGTCAGACCTGGCAGGACCTCTTAAAAGAAAAACTTATTAGAGTTTCTTCATTATTAGAACATCTGTTCCCAAATAAGACAGTTCCACTACTTTCATATTTGTATTGTGGCGCTCAGTTCACACTTTAAAGATAGTATGTATTCCAACATAAAAAAGCAAGGAAATATTGCCAAAGATACTTAAGGACGAACTATGTATAAACTTTGTTATAACTTCCGTTGCGGGGTTGACTAAGTCATTTACTCTTTAAGGAAAGTAACCAAGATATTTCGGATAGAAATCTTAATGTCTAAGTATATGGGCATACTACGTTATTAGCCTGCTTGCTTGTAGTTATAATCATCTAAAAAGAATTGAAATATTCATAAATGTTTCCCAATAAAAGGAAAGTTTGATTGCCAACCGTTTCTGTCAGTTCTTAAGCCTTTTCACAGAGAAAACTGTCCTTTGTTGGGAGAGTTATTGGAATAGTTTCCCATATATCCAATTCCTGTTTTTAGTACGGGCATTCAACAGTCGAATATTGTGCACTAAATTTGACTTAATTTTTGTTATGCAGTGTTCAGTTTTTAGCCCTCTCCCAGTTATTATGCGCAAGTGTGACGCATGAATCATAGCAATTTATTTGCTAGTTGTTGCTATTGTTATTGTTGTTGTTGTTGTTGTTGTTGTTGTTGTTGTTATTATTTCTGTGCCATTTGCTCTGAAAGTCATGCGCTTTAAATTTTAATAAATTAATATTTTTTTGCTTTTGTTGCTATTGCTTCTAGTTGATTTGGGTGCTTGTGTTGGGTTTGGTGACTGATCAGGGGGAAAACATTTCAATGTCATTATAAAATGCTTGCATTTACAAAAATTGAGGAGCTATATTGGATCATCTAGTACAGGTTCTATAAACGAACCAAGCCAAATCGAAAACGCATTCGAATGATGAATAGTTTAGCAAATTTGTTGCTTAATCGAAAACCCAAATCAACTGTCAAAACCCAAATTAGTGTTTGAGTTGAAATAAACATCGATATATATATAGATGGTCGGGTATATATGTACATTTGTTGGGTGTGTTTGATTAAATCAATGCCAAATGTTGTGAGAGCTAAGCAAGAACTGAATTCAGCTTAAAAAATGCTGACGACATTTTTAATCCTAAAATTGAGACTAAAACTTCAAAAAGAGGCATAAAGCAAACGAAACAAAACACCACAAGAGATACAGAAATGAAATACAAAATGGGAATTAAGAATTAAGAAATAAGAAAACAAGAAGCGCAGATTTATGTGCACTTCTCTCAAGTTGGGGGAGTTGTCATGCCAGAGATCTGACGAAATGCTTTACATACCTGGGAAGAGTTCGTGCGATCGCAACGCCGAAGCATATTAAAAATGCCCGAAGAAATAAAAACTAAAGTCAAAAACTGTAACTGAGATCGTATAAATATATATAGAAAGAGAGAGCGAGAGAGGGGGATACGAAATACAATCAAGATTGGGTTTTAATAATTCAAAGTGAGTCGCACGAGGGATTAGCTGGGAAACGAGTCTAATGTACAGACAACTTCAAGTAAAAACTGAAATCATGTTACTTTTTGACAAATTCGAAAGAAATTAAACAAGCCAAAACGTAGCGAAGGGGGGGAAGGGTGTGTTGGTGTATTAGTGTGTGTGTGTGTGTGCGATACGAAAGGAAGTGGCAATGCGCACGCGGCTCGTAGCGCTATTAAAATACAGAACACACCCAAAAATATTTTAACGACAGCCAAAGAAACAAAAACAAAAACAAAACAAAAAACACAGAGAGAGAAGAAAGAGACGACGCATTGAGACGGGGAGAAGTATCAAAGTTTTGTAGCTAGTTGGGACTCGGATCGACTCCGATGGATGGCTGATGTTGCTGATGATGATGATGATGACAAAAGGCAAGTCTCGCTGGGTGACAGAGCGCGATTTATGCTCGGAATTGTACGCGTTGATGCATAAGTTATGCCCAGCGTATCAAAGTATCTCATGGATACAGGCATGCATGGGAAGATACTTGAAACACGTACGTATTTATTCACTGCACATACCTAACCGAAATTATGACATTAAGTCAGTTTTAAGCCGGTTTTATGTCCGTTATATATTAAACTCTGCAACAAAAGTTCACATATCTAATTTCAGCATCCTAACTGCAGTATTTGCCGAGTTATGACTGAACCAATTTTCAAGGATATTTCATCCAGCTGCCAAATCATAAGCTTTAATTGGTTATATACTATATTTTAACTGTATATCAAGAGCCCACATACCTAATTTCAGCATACTAACCGAGTTATGACACTGAACCAATTTTGAAGGATATTTGAACCAGCTGCAAACTAAATCATAAGCTTTAAGCCTAACAATTGGCTATATACTATATTTTAACTGTATATCAAGCGCCCACATACCAAATTTCAGCATCCTTACTGCAATACTTCTCGAGTTATAACGCTGAACCACTTTCAAAGTATTTTCAGCCAGCTGCAAGCCAGTTAACAGACTTCAAACTTAACAAATTATAATATTGTGTTATTTAACTGTACTTCAGCAGCCTACATAATAAATGTCGGCATCCTAACTGCAATTATAAAACTGAAACACTTTTAAGACATATTTTAAACAGTTCACAGAACTTAAACCTCCACAAATGACAATATCCTGTTATTCATTTCTTCATATTTAACTAAATTATTTACTATTTGGTACTTAAGCATCGCAAGGACTCATTTTAGGCAACGCTGTCGCTTATCCTTCCTCGCAGCTGTCATCATTTCAATAACTGGTTCTACGCTTGTCCATATTTCTGTTCGGTATTCAAAAAAGACAGCAAATGCGCAGTTGTCGAAAATTTATACACACACACATACACACACAATGCAACTATAAAATGTTAATCCTATTTTATTAAGTGCACGCAGACATTTCGAGTCAAAGGAATGAAAGACAACAACAAAAAGCTGACAACCCCCTTCTGGCACTTTATAGCTAAAGTATCTTCCATGTGGCCAGCTGACTAACTGGATTCAACAGTATGTCGCATATTTGTTGTTATGATTCTGTAGCCTGCCATTGAGAGGAATGCAAAATATTTTTTCACATTAATTGGCCAGTCAGGGTTAGAAACTTTGAAGAATGCTATAGTACATGCTACGTACGTCAACGGGGACTGGGAAATGGAACTGGCATTGCAAAATCAAATGGAATTGTATATCACAATCGCTTTGAAACTCAATTTACAGTTTGGAAACTCAACAAATTTGATTTTTTATTTCAGGGCGAGATAAGGCTAGGTCTTCGAAATATTTGAAAACATTACATATAGCTACATTTTTTAATTTAGTGAACAAAAGCACGTTTTATTACAGACAAGGTTTTAAGATCCTTTTCCTGGGAAAAAACTTTGATTATCTTCCACATTTTTACAGGTAGAGTGAGCAAATTTGATATGACTACCGCTGAGCACATCCTCAACATATTTCACAAAAAAAATGTTTGCCAACCCCACTCCCTCCTTAGAAAATGAGCAAAATCTATAGCTTACATACCTTAGCTTAACTCTAGAGGAGGATATGAGGACTGCTGAGGACCTCCTCGAAACATTTGATTCAAAGTATATTTTTCTATGTCAAGTTTTGTTCCTGCCAATAAGCAAAAGCAAACAGAGAATTGTGCAGTCGGGACCTTTCGACTTTAAGTTCTTTACGTTTCTCATTTTTATGTGCGGATTTTTGAGTGTTTGATTAATAGTTCTTGTTGACTGCACATTTTGATATGTAAAATTTGTTGTATGCGTCTTATTTCTCTCTGTTTTTCTCCCTCTCTCGCTGTTTGCTTCTCCTTATTCTCTGTGTTTGCCTTTTGGCGTCTTGTTCGCACCCAAGTGCCGACAAGTTGGGGCGTTACCTAGTACAACAGCTACCTGATGCGGGGGATCCGTGAGCTCTTTCCTAATTTACGGACGAATCGGAAATCGAAATAAACTACGGGCTAAGAGAAATATTATAACTCAGAGATCATACCATAATGTGGAAGGAAAATGCATTTTCATTATTATTTGTGACTAATTGCAATTGGTTTGTCGTCAATTGCTTTGCATGTTGCAGTTAAACAAATTAGGGGGCATTTTCTGGGATGGGAAGAGTTTTTCCGTATATCATATTATGGGCATGTTTGCAGCCCGCATCTGCGGCCAACTGGCACACGAAGAATAAACATTAGAAATGTTGTAAGTGTGGAAACACTCAACCCCAAAATGAGAATCAACAAAATGATTGTTTAAATGCGACTAAAGTGGCAACAGGAGCGGGTTAAGCGGCGATCAATTGCCAATTGCCACAAGGGGCACGCGGGTGCCCGTAGAAGCCGACTACTGTTAGATAGCAGTCCCATATGCTTAGACATTAATTCATTGCTTAATTGCTGCTGTTATCAAATACAGATACAACCCCAGAAACAGAAAGGGGGAAGGGAGGCAAGAGCGAAAGGTGGGGAGACGCGACTGTGGAACGCAACATTTTAGTTGCGCCTTGAAAGAAATTTTCATTTCATAGTCGCTCATTGAAAATAATTAAAATTAATTAAGCCATTTTGTGCTGCCTGCTGCATTGGCTAACTGCCTGCTCCCTTTACACCCCCCCCCCCCCCCTTACTTACCCCCGCACTCTTGCGCCTCTCTCTGCCTTGTGCGACGTATCTATAAATTTAAATCGCCTTTAATTGAGGCGACTTTTGGGTGACGAACTACTGCGAACAAGACATTGTGGAAATTGTAAGGAATTTTATTGTTTTTTGTGGCTTTTTGCGCAATGTTTTAATTAATATTTAATTATATGGGCTTAGACTGACTGATTTGTTCGGCATTATCAAAAAAAAAGACAAATAAAATTAGAAAAATGAAAGAAAACACGTGCAATGATTGATTGTCAGTTATTATGATTGCGGCTTAAATGTGTGTACAACAAAACGCCGACTTGCTATTTGTGGCTTTGTTGCCTAGAAAAACGAAAAGGATGTCAATAGACTGAGACGGAGAGACAGAGCCTGTCGCGGTCGAATGAATGACGGACTGACGGACTGACGGACTGACTGACACGCATTGTCTCTGGCCAGCTTACTTTTCCTTACATTTTACATTTTACAACATACAGCATTTAATTCGTTTTCGTTTTTCCCCCGCTCTTGAAGTTGTCGGAAAAACTACAATATTTGAGTGATGGAACGAATTTGCATTCGACATTTTAAAGAAAGATGTATTGAAAGGAAGGAGTGGGAGTGGGAGTGGGGGGAAACAGCCTAGCATGACATAAATGTATGTGGCTTACTTGTAGAACAACTAATTCATTTAATTACCATACTAAAAATCAAATTACGTCTGCTTATAAAATGTGAAATGTTTTAGGAGCCGCCTTCTTATATCATCAGCTAAATTATATACAGAGAATTATGCAATTATTATTTTTAGTAGTCATATAGCAAGAACAAAATCCAATTTGCTTCTAAGAGCTGACAAATGGATGTAGATTTTTAATTTGCGAATTTATAGACAAATTAAATTATAATAAAAACAAATTGGTTTTGTGTCTAGCAAAGACATTCATGTTTGCCAAAAATGTTTACTACACTGTAAGTCCTTACGTTTGATCAAAATAATCAAACTCAGCGATCTTTTGTTCAAGCGAGCTACTTTGCCATAACCATTTGGGAATTTTAAGAAAATGTTTAAGGTTAGCCTTAGAACAAATTGAATTTATATAAGCCAGGTATAAGAATTAGGAACTGCCATGTATTAAGGTTCTATAGAGGGTTCTTTTTTCACTTTCGGAAGATTTCCTGGAAGTCAATTTTCCTTAAATGTTTCCATTATCACTACTCACATAATTTTGTGGATTGATTTCACTTGCTTTTGAGTGGTTTGTGGATTGAATTCACTAGCAGTATCGATAAATTTAGGTAAAAAATTTCCTGAGCTGAAAACCAGAATCAGGATGAATATTTAAAGCGTTCTTTACCACATTCATTTGACTTATAAAGGAGCTGTATAAGTAAGTAACCCAGAATGCATATTCAAAGCTAATGCCTACCATTCTGTTATGCTGATTCTGGCTAAAATCGAAGATACTTATGGAAATGCAGATAGGAATTCCTTGTATGCAAGATACAAGGCCAAGATGACAGATCTCTCAGAGATAAAGACAGCAAAGAAACGCGGATTTGCGAGTGCTTATTCAGAGCAGAGCAGAGGCCAATCATATGCCCCCGATCACATTTTCCGACTCATATTATGCATATACGAATAGATTCATATGGCAATTATTCGAATTTATTTGTAATTTGCGATATGTTTGTATGTGTGGATATCTCTCTTATTTCACACACTCGACGTGTGTGTGTGTGTGTGTGTGTGTGTATAAGTGTGTGTGTGTGTGAGCACTGACTACTTAATTTCCAAGTGCCATAAAAATGTGAATGCCTTTCGGAATTTAGAATAAGAGAACTGAAAGCCCAGCGTATATGGCGTTGAAAAATAAGTTGGCTTATTTATTGTGCCATGCTTATAAATATTTAAAAAGCCTCAAATGAAATAAACAATTAGTTTATTTATTGACACACACACACACACACACACACAGACAACTGAATAACTCATCGAATATAAATATATGTATATATGTGGTTATTTACATATGATATACATCGATTTATAGAGGAAGTACTTATGTGCATAGATTGGCCTAAAGTGCTCATGTTGAAAGGCATTTGCACGAGTATCTAGTTTATTTGTGATTTTCGATTCCTATTACAAATTGTATTTTTCCAATGAAGTCACATATTTGTGACATTACGTTGATTAATGGAATATGCTATAAGTAATCCTAAGCGACTTGTACAAACTGAAGGTTTTTTTTGGTTATAATTCGCAAACGGTTTAAGCGTTTCATTGCTCAAATTAGCTGTTGATTTGGCAAAACTAAGTGCAAATGATGCTCATTATGAACAAGCTGTACATTTATTTATAGCGCTGCACAATCAAACATATGTTTAATATGGCAATTAATAAATAAAATGCGTCTATTTCCCCACACCAGCCCCCCTGAGCACCCCCCTAACGTCTCTGGCATGTTGAGTGCCCGTTGATTTAAAACATACTACATTGCGGGCCTTTAATTGTGGCGCATTTTTGTCGAATCCGTAGAAACATCGGCCACATTTCGTTTCCTTTTAATGAAAACAAATTCGATCAAAATGGGGTTGCGAAGGGGGGGGCCAGAAGAGGAGGAAGAAGAAGAAAAAAATGAAATACCTAAAAACAAATCGAATAACGAAAACTTGAAAGAGGAGCGCGCGCGCCCTGGCAAAACGGGAATTATGAATTTGGACATGTGTGTGAGTGTATTCACATGTATTCACATGGCCAGCACGGGTACTCGTACTCACTCGTCCCAATGTGTCTAAGTACAACGAGAAAAAATTATGATTTGTGTAAAAGTTGCCGCTGCGTCTTTTTTGGCTGCTTGTGATTAAGCACTTTAAAGTGTAATTCGGTTCTATAGTTGTAGTTGTTGTTGTTGTAGTTCTTCTTCTTCTTGTTGTTGCTGTTGTTGTTGTACTGTAGTATCTGTGTGCCCTCAGTCGGTTAGGGTAGAACGGCATATAAATAGACGCCGGCAGATGATGTTGCCTAAACCATAACTAAAATCTTTATAGCTATAGATATTTGTGAGATCTCTTCTATGGCGACTGCGGCGGCTGTTTAAAGTCAATTTTTGAATAATTATGAATCGTTTGGTTTTTCACTTTGCGTTGTTCTCTAATTATAACAACATCATAATCATAATCATTTTCCTATGAGTTGTATTTTGGCTGGGCTCTTCGTCGTCTTCGTTCTTAATGTGCCAAATATATTTCTATCTACTTGTATTGGGCCAAAATTTGCGAATATTTGTCCAACACACACTCACACACACTCACACACACACAAAGTGTGCAAATAGCGCAGAGTGATTTATAAAAAATTATCTTAAATGATATATTGAACTGATTTGGAAATGCGTTTATTAAATAACCATGCAAAAACTATGCGAATTCTTATACAGCTTACACAGAAGGTATAGAAATGCAAAGGATGAAGAAATACTTATCCAAAAATCTGTGGTAATTTTGAATACCAAAAGAAACCATTCAAAAAGTAAGGAGAACTCATAGAATACCGCAGAATTTGTCTGAATACACACAATAAAGACAAAAGGAAGCCGTCTTAAATGAAGAACACCTCCGGAAATTTCGGGAAAAGACCTCAACGGAAGTAAGGACTTAGGATTATTGTTTAATTATAACTTAGTACAATTCCTTTAATTCTAGCTCTAGAAACATTGTTTCTTATAGTAGGAACCCCGATTTATTTAAAGAATTTTATCAGTTAAGATCTGCGGATACAGATCAATCTGTTAAAAATAATAATAACAAGGGAGTAAAAATTAAAAAGAAAAGAAACTATGTTTTCTTTTAAACGTTATTTCTCTTTGATCCAGTAAAATGATTTAATTTATGAAACTAAGAAAGGGTTTAAGATTAAATCTATTTATCTCCTGTTTACTTTTTTTTGCATTAAGTTACTTTATGCCCGTAGGTATAAAGATATCTCCTGTTTAGATAACAGATTTAAGCATATTTCTTTAATACTAGCTCTAGAAACGATGTTAATGTCAAGTTCAATTCCATTTTTAACACTTTCGTTGGCCAGTGATCTATAAAACTAAAAAAGGTTTTAAATGCACTTCCAAAAATTAGGTAAAATACTTAAAAACAATTGATAAAGCGTGTATATCGGGTATTTACACAAAACAGAGAGAAAAAACTAAACCAAAATGAAGAAAAGAACTGAGAATCGGAGCATTAATTAGGTAATAAAATTGAACTTGATTTTGCGCTCGACTTGATGACAAATTAAACAACTATTTTACACTTCTTAATGCAAGTTGTACAATTTTATTATTATTATTATTATTTTTTCGTTTTTTTATGACTTTTAGTTGATAATACTATATTGCTTGGGGAACGCCTATTAATGGCATAGTTTGCACTTGGAGCCGGAAGTTCTTTGGACGTCATTTGATGGGTGAAAAATCTTAATATATATAGCAAGAAACTGAAATCACAGCGCCTTCTATGGCTAGCAGTTAATCAAAATCGCCGGAAATTATAAGATGCCAATATAATAAAAATTAATATGCAAGAGATTAAAACGATTTATATGTACGTCAGGGCGTTGAGTGCGTGCGACTGCGCCATAAAATTGTTTATAATAAACCATAAGCACACACACACACACACACGCATACACACACACATACTGACACTAATACCGGAGTATGTAGTACACATATCATATAATACTTTGGCTTGTTCAGTTAACACTTTGGTTTTAATGACTAAGACTAAGGAGCGCCCCGCGGCTGCTCGACAATATAATTTGGTCAATAAAATAGAAATTAGCGGCGCTGAATCACAGTTCTGTTTAGATATCGTAGTAGTATTAAATAATACTTGGTTAACTTGGTTATTTACCATTTTGTCGGCTCAGTTAATCCACTTTTGTAATGCCGGGCAGAACTTTTGGTTAAATGTTTATTTGTTGCAAGCTTGATACTTAATATTTTTATACACTTTTAGCACATATTCAAATGTTTGCACGTTGCAGCTGCAAATATAATTTTGATTTCTTCTTGTTGTTGTTTATTTTATTTTTTCTTCTTGTTGTTTATCACTATTTGAAATTGTCTGTCCGTTGCGCGCGTGCCGAATAATAAACAATATGGTTTGTGCCAATTACAATAGCCGATATATATCGTTAAGTGTGTGTTGGCTGGATATACGATTGTTACAGTCAGTAGAGTATGTGCAATGAAGCCGGAGCCGGAATGCCGCTGCGCGCGTCTGTGTTCGCACTGCTGCACGTTTAGTCAATGACTAAAGGGCGGGCAATTCAAAATTTTTAAAATTCATCAACGCTGCCGGCAGCGACTGCGACGGCGACGGCTGCGTTGCGCCAACGCCAGCGTCGACAGCGGCAAACACACAACAAAAACCAAAAACTAATAAAATCAATTACAAACGCACACAAACACAGTCACACATAAGCAAAGCCGAAGATGCCGAACGGCGACAACAACATTGAACCGAAGCAAAGAGCACGAACAAAAGCCGACGATGCGACGTGCTATACCCGAAGTTCTTGTTCTCTGGAAACAACAACAAACAGGCAGCGGCAGCAGCGACAGCGGCAGCGGCAGCAAAGGAAACGAAGCATGGAACTAGAGCTGAGAGCGTGTCTCGTGTTTTTTTTTTTGTACACTGTGTTTGTATTGTTGTTCGCGGAGCATAATTGCTGGGCAGCAACAAAAAATATCGCAAGGTTTCAGTTGTGTGTTTCACGCTCATCTCTAAAGGGAACACACGTTGGATGAATTATGACAGAGCAACGCGCAAAGAGAACCTTTTGCAAATGTGCGTGCTCTTTGCTGCTCTGTGTGCGCGCTCTCTTGGCCATTTGAATGTGGGCCAAAAGTAATGACAATAGCGGCAATTGTTTGGCTTGTAATTTTTATGTACTTTTTTTTTGCAGTGCCGTCGCTTGGGCCGCTGCCAACTGTTTTGTAGCTTGCGCGCGCTCTCTCTCTCTCTCTATCTTTCGTTTGTACATGTATCTTTGTATGTTTGCATGCACATTGTGCTCTTGCTGGCGTTGGTTTGTGTGGGTGTGCGCTTGTGTCGCTTGCCAAATGAGCCAAGCAAAACAAAAAGGCAAAAATATATGTAGCAACAACAAGAACAAGCATTGCAACAACAGTTACGCTGCCTGCTGCTGCGCCCCCCGCCACCCACCTGAACCATACTCACACGCACCCATAAGAGAAAATATGCCAACAATTTTTGCATTTATGGCACGGCAATGACGTTTGCCCATTGCTTTCAAAACGTTAGGAACTTTGCGCTTATCTCGTTTTACATTACATTATTTACTTGTGGGAATAGATTTTTAAAATCACAGCTGCCCGTAGCATAAGTTTGGGCGTACTATAGTGCGGGCTTTGGCGGCGGTGCGGTACTCGTTGACACCCCTTGAGTAGCGTGTGCACTTTGTTCCATTATCCTATGTAGGAAACATAATCGCCGCTACAAAGTGTCCTTTTTTTTAACTCACATTTCAATTCGTAACCCTCATATACGCAGCGAACCGTTATTTGCTACAGCCATCCATAATTACACAATATTCTAACATATATCGCATATAAGCCGCAGCGCAGCGCATAAATCGCAATTAATCAAGTGCAAGCCAATGCCGTTAACTCCCCTAACCTCACTGCCTAACCCCCCGGAGCAAGCGAATGTGAACGCAAGGCAAACGCAGAAGCAGCAGCAACCCTGCTCAGTTCAATCCAACCAACAACAACAGCAATAAGAACGACGACAACAACAAAAAGAATAAGTTCAATTACTGCTTTGAGCTCAACAACAATTACAAGGCGCACTCGCTCTCTCTCTCTCTCTATGCCTAGCTCTTTCTCCCTTTCTCATTCGTACGTTTTGCACTCGCTCTCACACTCTTGCGTTCTCGCTCGCATAACGAAAGCTACTAAAAATGTAATCATTATGCTTTATCGTAATAATCAGCAGCCGCAGCCAGGCAAGTTTTGCCCAACAGCCAGCAGACGGCGCACACTTGTACATAGCACACACACATACACATACAAACATAAGTATACTACATACATTCTGGCATAACAAACAGGCAAACAAACAAAACTAAATTACAACAATTCCAAAAATTTATAATTGTGCTGCGCATACAGTTAGAAATCTCAAACTACCACCAGCAGTAGCAGCAGCAGCAGAAGCAGTCGCAGCCACCCTTTCCACCATTACTGCCCCCAGCCCTTGCCATTCTCATTCTCAAGCTCATACTCGGCCCTCAATCATCATCCTCATCATCATCCTTTGGCTTGCCTTCTTGCCTTACAATTCGCCATGCTGCCACTGGCGCTGCCGCTGCCTGCGTTCGGTCGACGACGCGTCGTCGCAACTAACACACAAAAAAAGGCAGTTAAGTTAAAATGTACTTAGAGTTTAAGCGTAACCCCGAAATCCCGACCGAACCCAAACGAGATTGTGTGTTTTAAGCGTTTTAGTTGCCCGCTTGCACCCCTCGGCAAGCGTTTGGCAGCGACGTCTGCGTTAGCGTTAGCGTCAGTGTCCTCTGCCGCTGCTCAACTTTGGCAGCAGCAACAACAACAACAACGCAGTCAGTCAGCCATCTTGTGCGGCGTTATTAAATTTTATACAAATACTAAAAATGAAATCAAAATTTTCTTATTACAATGACTATTTTCTCTGGAACAGCTGTGCGCGCCCGAGCAGGGACGAACAATTGTATTGTAACGGTATGGGTACATTTCTGAATTTCTCTTGGTGGATTCGGGTTTAGGGGGGCCGGAGGGATTCTTGAGTGGCATTCGCTTTTGCTTTTGGCCCCGCCACTCCCTGCCTGCCTGCCTACGCTGTAAGTATGTATGTTTGTCGAGTCGAGTCGAATGAATTGTACTTATGCCATACTTATCGACTGCATTGTAAGGAGCGGGGGGGAAATTCGAAGTTTTTTGGGTGTTGGCCCTATAAAATTGCTGGCTGCTGGCTTCCATTGCTAGTATTTGGGGCTGCTGGAAGTCCTGCAAAATATTTTGTGCATTTGCAAAGCTATTCATAATTTCCATGCAGCCGTAGAAAATTGCCATAAATTCAATTATAAATTTTTGTAATTGTTGTAGCTGCTGAATGCTTCTTGGTAGACTGGACACGTTTTACGAGTTCCTGCCACTTCCTGCTGGCGCTCCTGTTGTTGCTGCTGTTGCCAGACAAAACAACTAAATAAATGAATTTCCATTAAAATAGATTCTACCTGTTTTAGATAAGCAGCTCGGCAAAGAACCTATCGATCCCAAGACTACCTGAGAGACATACTTAAAATTTAAATTAAACATTGCACGAAAGGTTGAAAAGAAGTGCCTAAACAAATGCTGATAAGCACTGTGCAGATAGCCACAGGACAAGTGATGAATAATACCAATCACGTACTCACGTCCGTCTCCGTCTCCGAGTCCGAGTCCAAGTCCGAGTCCGGGCCACCTCCATCGACAGCGCGCTGCCTAATCAAAAGAGCATTGTAAACTAAGCCAAGACAAGACAAGAGAAGGCAGCACACGAATTCTAAAGGATCACTATACGAATTCGTCAAAAAGAAAAAGAAACACAAGTATGACCACAAATAAACTAAGGACTGATCGACTGTGGCGATACTCTGTAGTCAGATGGATAGTTATTAAGATGTATACAGTAAAAATCGATGGTATAATGTTTTCTAGTAAGCACCAAACAATTTATCGGCAAAGAACACTATCGGGAGTCTTATTGTGGTTGAGGTTAGAATTGAAGGAAGTTTTCCTATCATAATTCTCAACATTTTTGTCAATAAAAGACCGATCTCAAAATTAAACTTGTTAAAAAAATTTAAAGAGTTTTATTTTTTCCTGATGGTTTTGCCTTCATTGCAAGTGTTCTTCCTACATTTCCCGATCCTACAACCTTGTCAAATTTAATCTGGTTTTCATGCGGAAGGTCTTTTAATCATTATTTGTTCTGTAGATTGATTTTTCATACAAATACTATTCATTTAAAAAAAAGGTCCTTTACAATAAGAAATTTTGACAGAAATTAAAATGTGGAAATTTCATCCTTAATCGATGGATTAGTATAAAACGCCAGTTTAAAACTTATTCTAAGGTAGTTTTTTACGGTCTAAACCAATAAAGCAAAAAAATTTCAATTGCAATGTTCCCAAATCTATAGAAGATTCTTTTCCCAGATTTCTAACTCTCATTTGGTCAAAACTTTACCGATTTTCATGCGGTTTGTTTCCTTCGTCATATGTTTTCCTCAAAATATTTGAATATTAAAGCTTAATTCGTTTCTGCAAATACAATTTATACAATTTTTAATCGGTTCTAGACATTAAACTTCCCGAAATGACTACGCATAAATGATATACCTTATTTACAGGGTATAATAGAGCTTAGTGCTGTGTCCGGCCATATGGAAAATGCGTAATCTCACACCAACGCAGCAGACAAGAACAACAAATTAAGTGCCAATGCAAGACACACACACACACACACACACACACACACACACACACACACACCAAGGTATACAAATATCAATCTATAGGTATGCCTATCTATGAAATGAAAACATTTTTCATGCGCAAAGACTGACGAGAAACGAGACGAAACTCCAAGACAGCCGGACAATTAGTTCAGACAGGCTTCCATCTCGGCTTGGTCTTGGTCTTGTGTTAAAAGGTCAGCGTTGCGGCTAAGAGTATGCCAGGCCATGTCAGATCTCGGACCCGGTACCGGCCCCGGCCCTGTTCTTTGATAGCGTTGATCTATTGTGTGTGCATTGCTTTTTACATTTTATACGCATGGTTCTCTTTCTTTCTTATATAGTTTTTCTCCATCTTTTAGTGCCCAACGACTAGGTTCGTCAAAATGATTGATTTGTAGGTGATGAATTACAACAACAGCAGTGCCAAGTCTTAGGCCGGGTTAGTTAAGAGCATACATATCATTCAATGTGTGTGTGTGTGTGTGTTTGTATGTGTGTGAAAGGTACGACATAGTGAGGATTAAATACGAAATTCCATTTAAAAAATCTCTCATTGTTCGCTTATTGCTCTTTTTTAGGGGTGCAGCTTATGTATGTATAGAATTTTTACAGATAAACTGATATCGTAGCTGGAAAATTAATTATCATAGTAGAGAATAGTAGAGAATGACAGCATTGAAAGTCACATGTGAGTTTTTGAAGGGTGGATGGATTTCCACTTAGTCGTCAGTGTTCAGAATTCACAAAAAACACACTAGTGACAACCACATGAGAAATGTGTGTGAAAAAGTCAACCAAATATTAGATATGTCAGAAGTATTTTATTTTAACCAAAACTAATCTTATTAACACTGTGTTCTGAAATGTAATCTACGGAATAGCTTATAAATATAACTAACACTTACACAAAAGCTAAAATGCTGTAATTTAGCGTCTTATATTCTTAATAATTTGAAACACCAACACATTTATTGTTATGACATCATCTGCATATGTTTGCAACAATTGAAATGATCTAAGTATAGCGCAAGCGGATTACCAAGAATTTAGTTTAGTCAAGATAAACACTATAATTGGAGCGTATACTTTTAATTGAACTGAGCTGACTAATCTTCGAGTTGAGGGAACCATCTGTAGATATGAAAAGATACTCTCAATAACTCGAGTATTCTATTAGTCAGCTTGTATAAGTAAAAGAGATGTGGATCTTTTCCTTTGTAATGCTCACATCTATATATATAAAAGTGAATGTCTGTCTGTATGTTCGCGATAAACTTGAAAACCGTTTAAAGGATCTTGATGAAATCTTTTATAATATATTCCTTGAAGTCCAGGGAATGTTTATAGCTATAGTTTGTTGTGTCATCACCACCCCCACACAACCACCCACTCATAAACGAAAAATGATAATATTCATGAGTATAATTTTACATTAAATAAAAACTATAATATCCACGAGTGTTAGTGTGTGTAAGTGTGTAAGTGTGTGGGGAAGGAAGTTTCATAGCAATTTTTTTACCGTGCCCTCGCAGCGAAGCGCGCCGGGTCCGCTAGTTATATATATTGTTAATAGAATTAAAATTCAGTAAACCTTAAGTTGATTGTAGCATTTGTAGATATTGTAGATATCAAAGGAAGCTCTCAATTATTGAAGTAATACCTCCCAACCCAAATCTAATTAGAAAACTTATTTTGTTTCCAGTTTTTTCTTAAATTTTTTCCTTTATAAGGAAATGATGTTTCAACGCAATACTTTGAATTGAACTGAGCTGACTTATCTTTGTGAGTTGTTTGTACCATCTGTAGATATTGTACATATGGTATATTTAAAGTTACTCTCAATATCTTAAATTCTAGTAATCAGCTTGTACTATAAGTACCAGTGTTTTTCCCCCGAATTTTTCTTTTGTAATGCTAATTTTCATGATGTTCCACCCGTTGTGAATTCGTGCGCAACAACTCAATCTGCCAATATGATAATTTGCTTATACCATGCATGGAACGCCCACTTTGCACCCAACTTCCAACCAATTCGCACTTTAATGTGCCGTTATATTAACGAGAAACAGAAGGGAGCAGCCACCCCAAAAAGACACCACCCCATGCACAGGACGAGGGTGTGCCTTGCTACAGATTCTAGAAATCAGTTAACCTACATATAAGTACTAGGCATTATGTAGTAGTACCTATTGTCGCTAAATCAGAGAGAAATTTCCAACTTTAAGGAGAAAGCTGCCATTTTGCCACAAAATGCGCAAAAGAATCAAAAAGTAGACAATAAAACCGAATCGCATCTATGAAACAATACGCGGTACTGCCACAAAAGGGTCTTGGCCCCTGCCCCGTGCTCCTGCCCCTCGCCCTGTCGCAGCCATTGCGCGGCCGTTTTCACAAAATTTTGAATTCAAATTCAAACTCAGACTTTGGCTAATGGCTACGTAATCAAAAACTTGCTCATTAATATTATTTTTGCTGCTGCTGCCGCATTGTTAAAGGCAGAGAGAGAGAGAGAGAGAGAGAGAGAGACACACACAGCTGAGAAGTATCTGTATCTGCATCTGTATATATGTATCTGTATCTGTATTATGATTATTGCTTTGGCTATCCCTCAGCGGCAAATGTTCCCCCTTTATTTCTGGTGCGTCGCATTTGACGTTACGTATTCCATATCTCAGGGTAAATATCTACGGACCGGCCTCGACTCCGAGTGACGGGCCCGGGCTACCCTGCCGCCACCCTGCATCTGAACTAAATGTATCTTTGTGCGTTTTTTCTAAAATGTAAATACATTTGCCTAACTTTAGAGCGGCTGTGCGATTTTGAAATCGCTCAATCAGTGACCGACGTTGACGATGGCCTCGCCACAAAGGGAAATTCAAATACGCGTCGCTTTCAACAGTTTGGGATTTGAATTTCAAATATGTACAGTTGCCGTTAATCTAGATACGGATAGCGCACATATTTGACTTGGCATTCTCTATGACGCCTTGTCATAAATCTACCCCCACCCCACAACCCCTACAAGCACTCGTCCTACCCCGTACGCTTGCTAAACAATGCAAAACTCTGTGCAGCTTCGAAAGCGAATTCAGTTTTAGTTTAGAGACGTTTTAATTTGCTTCAAAACCCGAGGGCTCTTCAATGTATAAGTTATTCCAAAGCTATTCAGAGTCTGTAATAAAATTGAGCACCATTTTATGAAAGTTCCTTCATTTATAATAGCTTTTTAGGTTATATTTATTTATTTATATAATGATAACTTCTAGTTTAAACTATGAAGTTATATACTAGCTACATTTCAAGGGATTTTTATACAGTTTTTCGATAAATAATACTTTTTTATTATCGTACAACTTAACCGAAAGGTGTTGAAAGTCTGTATCAGGAGATGATTATATTAGATTTTTAATTAAAAATAGATTTTTTTCATATCGCAAAAGTTATTCGAATGGTTTCATAACTCTACAACTTATTTAGTGCATATTTACTATCTTTTTTGTTAGTTTTCAATACACAATAGTTTATTTTACTATAGTACAAGGTTATAATAATGTTGCACCGAAATCTTAAGAGGTTTGTATATTACTATTTCAATCATTAATAGCTTTCTCAGAGTTTGAACTAGTTAGGTAGACAATTTTTGTTGAGTATTATAACTAAGGTCTAGGATCTTTAAAACTATTTATATTCCAATTTCAAGGTAATAATTGGTAACACATCTTTATATTTTATTCAATAATTTCTTTAGTAGTACCGGATATATAGCCTTAGAAGCAGTTTACTTAATGAGCAGCCCTCGTATTGCGCTTCACTTGAAACTTAAGCACTTTCCAGGGGGTTGCATTATTAGTTGGCAAACTTTCAACAGTCTGACATCGAGGGTGGCTGAGAGATTCGAACTGGCACAATCTCAGGTTCAGCACCTGTTTTTTGGGCAATGCTCTAGTGAAATTCGATCTGGTGGCGTGACAGGAATCTGTAGCTGAAACTCAAGTAATCCGCAGAGGCAGAGCCACAACACGGCAGACAAAAGATGAATTTGTAGTTTTGCATTTTCGGTATTGGGAAAAGCGAGTAGGGCGCAGCTGCTCGAAGGACACTGGGCTCTGCATTTGCCAAATAATGCCAAAAGGAAAAACCAAAGAGCAGCTCCCAAAGATACACACATACAAATACAGCTGCAACTACAGATACAGATACAGATACAAAGGCATTTAGTTTTTCTAAAAATTGTATTCATTTGTTTACGCTCTGCGTTTAGGCTAAGCATCAGGATACAGACATTTGGCATGGGCATAGGTTCCTATCGAAATCCAAGTTCGGATCCGTTTGGTTTCTATTCTATTTGGTTCTCTGCTGGCATTAGCCGCTGTTATTATGTGCGCCCCTTTTCAAAAGAGGAAGGCCATTAAAAAAAATAAAAGGATAACGTGTTCTTATGCATTGTCTATCTTCTAGACATTTTTGTGTGTGTGTTTGCACAAGACGCAAAAACCTTTACGGGGAACTTGATGACGTACCAGCTGTAATCTCAGGTAGTCGAAGATTCGTTTTAGTGGAAATTCTTTCGCCAGTTGCCATGTCCCGAAGTTTTATTTGATTTGTTGTTCGTCGATTTATGGCGATGTATGGTTTTTGATTTGGATTTGATATCGGGAATTCTGATTGTGCTGTTATTTGATATGCCCTTTGTGTCTGTTTATTCGTATCTCAATGAATATGGTGCTAAAGGAAGTCGGCCTAATTGCAACATTCTGCAGACTGACAGTTTCATAGCATATCCTACAGCATTTTTTGAGATTTCAATAAAATGGGAATAAATGACAGTGGCCTGAAACTGAGACCTAGACCAAATATGTGTCTGAAGAGAATATTATATAATAAATACTATTTATAACAATTTTGGTGAATATTCCTACTAGTTTTAAGAAAGTATTTTATATCAGTCATTGATTTTGAAATCTATTTTGAAAACATTTAAAAGGATTGCCAGAAATCAAATTGAACCACTTTTTAAATTTGAGATTAGTCCAGAAAAATTAGTCTACTTGTTAAGCCGATTAAACAGCTTTGAAAGCACATTAAAGCTTTAGCTCAGTCGGGTACCAAGTTACAGATTAAGCTCAACTTTAAGCTTAAAGGCACACTTATTCTATAGACTGAAATACGACAGTCTTATAATCTGCTCAGCATCTGCATTTGCATACGGTAATTCGCCTCTGCTGCTGGCTGTGCCTCATGCAACATGTGTCACCAACACGGCCGCAGCCGGTGTTGCCAACTGTTGAGGGCGACGTGCCGACATTGATGTTGTTGTTGTTGCTGTTTTTCTTATCATCAGCAGCAGCGTCAGTAGGGCAACGTTGTTGTGACATGCCACAACACCTAAACGGCTTTTGAGACAGGACCCCGTTTCTCGTTGCCCGTTCCCCGTTTCCCTGTTAGCCATTCTGTTGCATATTCAGTGGCATATTGTTGTTGTTGTTGTGTTTATTGTTGTTGTTTGTTGTTGTCCTGACCTATGACAGCAGCGCTGTCCTGTCCCGTCCTGACGAGCCATGCACATGTTGCCAAATGTGTAGTAATCTGTCTGTGTGTGTGTGTGTGTGTACGTGTGTACATAGAGAAAACCGAAAGCCAAAACAAAATGAACAGCAAGAGAGCAACAACAAAACCAACAACAATGAGCCTGCCTGTCTGTCCTCTCTTCTCACCTTCTCACCTTGGTGGCAGCCCACAGTTCGCTCCCAGCATGTGTTTGTGTCCTCGCTCTTTGCCTCTCTCCTTTGCTGCTGTTGCTGTTTTCTGCTCATTGCAGCTCGCAGTCGCTGTCGCTGCTGGCGCTGACGCTGACTGCGGCTGTTGTCCTTTTGCGTGCGACGGCGCGCGTGTGTGTGTGAGTGTGTGCTGCGTGTGTGCCCTTCAACAGGTGTCGGTCGTCTGGTGTGGCACATGTGGCATGTGGCATGTGTCGGTGTCGGTGTCGATGTTTTGACTGCGTGTCCTTGCCTTTCCATTCATTCATGCATTGAGGCAGAGGCTGCTGCGCTGCCAGAGACACGATAAAAACTCAATAAGAGAGCTTTTACTTTTGCTTTTGCTATCAGCAGTCGCATAGTAAGAGGGAGAGAGAGAGCGACACACAGAGTGGGTTAGAGTGGGAGCGAGCTTCATTAAACTTTTTGGGGAGCTTAACAAAAGCATTCATTGGTCTCACTCAAATTACACAAAATTCGTTTAAGACGACATCAATTTCAACTTGAATTTATAAAAGCCAATGGAAAAGCAGCAAAAACAACAACCATAAAAGAATAAGAAAATCAACAACAACAACAATAGAAATCAAAATGGGCGCAAGAATAATGGAAAAAGTAACTGCTCAACAAGTCAGGCAACTTTGAGACTCTATTTACACACACACAATCTCACTTACTTACTTATCTATGTATGTATGTATGTATATAGACATTTACATATTAAGTACCTTGGAGTGCGACCAGAGAATCGAAGAAGTGAAGCGAGAGAGCAAAGACAAATTGTTTTCAAACGTCGTAATCAAGAAATGATTTCTTAAAATATGCGTCTACTTTTTGAATTGGGATTATTACAACAACAATAACAATGACGAGAGTTCTTGGCATTTCACAAATACATTCACAGTTCACAAATAGCAGCGCAAAAGGGATGCAAAATACTTCTAACTAGAGATGGGAGCGTGACACTGGAAACTTATAACCTCAAAATGTGCGACAAAAGCACGCACGAAATAACGGAGAGCCCAATAAATGCACATCTGAAAGATTATAAAAAATAATCTTCAGAGTTATTCAACCAGATGATCAAGCACATATTACATATGCAGTTTTGAAATAAAAGCAAATAAAGCTTAAACTATGGCTAGGCAGTGGAAAAAAGCTGGTCAAAGCAAAATTCGATTTTTGATGTTAAAGAAAAGTTTTATAGATGACATTTTTTTTTAGAAAATGAAAAAAAGGCAAATCTTTGATTAATAATTTAAATTGATAAATTTAAGCACAAGTATATGTCTTCTAGAAGGATGCTAGAATACTATTTCTAGACATTTACAATAAAAACAAGTAAGAATGCTATAGTCGAGTATACCCGACTACGAAACTCCCTGTACCCAGGTCAAAAATTTCCGATCGCATCTTCGTTAACTTACACATACATACACAGATACGCACACGCACGAGCCACAGCGCAAGCCAGGCATTTTAAGTTGTGACTGTGCTTCTTCTTCCCCTTGCTGCAGCACTGAATCTCCTTTCGTGAATAGCTTAGGTGTTTATTATCCGATCGACTTGAAATTTGGACAGTAGATTAAGAGGGACTAAAGTACTGGACATGCCAAATCTTAAAGCTATATCTTTAAAATTGTAACTGTAAAACGGTTTTTATCGAATAGCGGGGGAACGGGGGAGATATCTCAAATCTAAAATAAACTTGACCTGCTCCCGCTATACACGAACCTACATTCCAAATTTGGTGTCTCTAGCTCTTATAGTTGCTGAGATCCTTGCGTTCATACATACGGACAGACAGACGGACAGACGGACGGACGGACAGACGGACAGACGGACAGACAGACGGACATGGCCAAATCGAAATCTCTTTTGATACTGATCAAGAATATATATACTTTATAGGGTCGGAGATGTCTCCTTCTGCCTGTTACATACTTTTGCACAAATCCAATACCCCCTTTTTACCCATTTTATGGGTACAGGGAGTAACTAGCCAAGGAAAAATACGATAATCATTTTGTATCTAAAAGCATCTTCAACTATTACTAGCCAATCAGAAAAAAAATGGATGAAGAACCAATTTAATATTTCCGTTTACATAAGAATGATAGAAAAACAAGTAAGAATGCTATAGTCGAGTATACCCGACTACGAAACTCCCTGTACCCAGGTCTAAAACATTCAATCACATCTACGCCCACTTACACATACTCACACACATACACAAAGACGCACACACCACTGTGCGGCAAAAGCGACAGCGCAAGCGAGGCAATTTAATTGGTGGCTGTGCTTCTCCTTCCCCCCTCTCGCTGCACTACTGAATCTTCTTTCGTGAATAACTTCCGTGTTTATTATCCGATCGACTTGAAATTTGGACAGTAGATTAAGAGAGACTAAAGTATTGTACATGTCAAATCTTAAAGCTGTATCTTGAAAATTGTTACTGTAAAACGGTTTTAATCGATTTGCGGGGGAACGGGGGAGATATCTGAAATATGAAACAAACTTGATCTGCGTATGCTATACAGGAACCTACATTTCAAATTTGGTGTCTCTAGCTCTTGTAGTTGCTGAGATCGACGCGTTCATACGGACAGACGGACAGGCGGACAGACGGACAGACAGACGGACATGGCCAAATCGAAATCTCTTTTGATACTGATCAAGAATATATATACTTTATAAGGTCGGAGATGTCTCCTTCTGTCTGTTACATACATTTGCACAGATGTAATACCCCCTTTTACCCATTTTATGGGTACAGGGAGTAAAAACACTACAAAAAGGTAGTCCTTTTCAGAAATATAGCCACTATACAAAAGTGACTCAAAATACAAACATCTTATAGCTCATATATCCTTTAAGAATGTCATCATGCGTCCATCTCTAAGACGCTATTATACTTTAGTTTGTTTGATGAAATCACAGACTATGAAAAGGAGTTGAACTGATTCTATTTATCTCTCTGCCTGTGTTTGTTTGCTTCTTTGTGTGTGTGTGTGTGTGTGTGTGTGTGTGTGTGTATGTGCGACTTTTTGTCTGTTCAACAAATTCACAGCCCTGAAGGCACAAAGTACAGTTGTTGCAACCAACCGCAAAAGATACTTGAACCAAATTGAGGCGTCGCATTGTGTTTAGATAGCTCAGTGCGATGGAACTCTAATGGAAATTAATAGAATAGCATACAGTAAAAATATATACATATAGATATGAAAATATGTATATAGATGTATAAATTTATGATTTGATTACAAGCGCTCAAGTGTCGCCGCTTGCCGCGCATCTCTCAGATACATTTGCTAATGGCTTTTGTTTATTTGACGAAAGGGCAGCTGCTACGGAACTGAACGGAACGGATTGAATGGGATTGGATGGATGGGATTGATTGGTGTAATGTGCTGTGCCGCCGCCGCCTGCTGCTGCCCCGCCGCGATTGCCCAAGCGCTCAAAAAAAAACTGCTCGAAGACTTGAAGCGCACTTGAAGCGGCAACAAATTGTCACATTTCAATGGCTCTTCAATGTGCTCCATTTTTATGCGCGTATTAATACTTTTGCCTTGCCTCAGTTTGCCGCATCTGGGGCAGCGTGTTCGATTTCAGCACTCAAAAAAAAAAATACAACAGCAGCCATTTAATTGGGCTGGCCAAGCTCACAAGCAGCCTCGAAAAACCAAAGCAATCAATGAATATGATACATTTGTATTTAAATAGTAGTTTTTTTTTATTATTATAAAACTTGCCTCACTCGTTTCTTATCCAATTGCAAGCATACATAAATATCAATGAAGCAGCTCAGCAATCTACCAAACTCAAGCAAGCTATTAAACCAACTTAGCGCTGAAACCAATTGAGAATTATAAGCACATATCGTGTATAAAATGTGTTTATTAACCCAACTTTTGCTATTTGGAAAGCAAACATGCTTAAATATACGTGTACCAAATTTCAATTCAATATTCTAATTGTAAATACATATATTTCGTTTTTATAGATATTCGGCAGGATTAAGGGGTGTATCAAAAATATCATTTTGTTCTGATCTGCGTATGACATACAAGAACCTTCATACCAAACCCTAGCTGTAAAAATGTCTGCAATCGACGCTTTGTACTCATAAAAGTTTTGGGTAGAATGTTTTGTTCGGCAGTACGAAAGGGAACATCCAAAATTCAATGCAGTTTCCAGCTGCGTCTGACATAAGAAAAACTTCATACCAAATTTGCTAATCGTAGCATCTATAGTTTGAAAGTTAAGTTTCTCAAATTGATCCTTTGAGCTAGTATTACTTTTGTTTGCAATTCGCTGTTCTAGATATTCGGCAGAATGAAGTAGAATATCCAACATTTTATGCAGTTTCCAACTGCGTGTTATATATGAGAACCTTCATTCTTAATTTGCTAGGCCTAACTTCTATAGTTCCTGAACGCGACGCATCTGCACAATAGATCCCCCTGGGCTTCTAATTATGAATATTTAGGACTGTAAATGCCTCTTTTTGCCTGTTATATAAATTTATTACAACTTTATGTAAATGTGTAGCATAAAAAATCATTAGACGGGGGATGAGGCAATATTTATTTAACGTCCTGACAAGAAACAATAGCCCAAAGGTCGACTTGTGGGTGGGAGTAATGGGCGTGTGAAAACCTCTGTCAACCCCCCAGCTATGCTCAATTTTGAAACAGATTCCTTGATTGAGCTGTGGGTAAAAGGAAGCGTAATTTAGAGGGGTTGACGAGAAGGGGAGCGTAAAGAATGGCCATTGGCAAAACAAGAAATCAAGAAATGGTTTTTGCTTTTTTAAGAAATAGCAAAAAGCAATAACAAATATACTAAACAAATTATCAAACGCGAACGGGCAGACTTGGGTGGAGCCTAAGTATGCGCTAGTGAGTGTGTGTGGTTACATATAAGTAAGTATCTATGTGTGTGTGTGTGTGTGTGTGTGTGTGTGTGTACATATGTATAACGTATGTGCTAACTGGTTTTTTAAAGTAAACAGCGTTTAAATTAGCGAATAAAAATGTATAATTAATGCGAAAACATGTTTATAAAAGCAGATACAACATAGATACAGCTATAGCTAAGATACAGATACAGATACACACACACACACCCAGAACAGACAGAACCAGCCAAAGAAGCAGCGCGATGTGAGCAAGCGAGAAGAACGATTTCAATTTCAATTGTTGTTGTTTTTTCATTTTGTTTTTCAAATAAATAAATAAGAAACAAGTAAGAATGCTATAGTCGAGTATACCCGACTACGAAACTCCCTGTACCCAGGTCAAGAATTTCCGATCGCATCTTCGTTAACTTACACATACATACACAGATACGCACACGCACGAGCCACAGCGCAAGCCAGGCATTTTAAGTTGTGACTGTGCTTCTTCTTCCCTTGCTGCAGCACTGAATCTTCTTTCGTGAATAACTTAGGTGTTTATTATCCGATCGACTTGAAATTTGGACAGTAGATTAAGAGGGACTAAAGTATTGGACATGCCAAATCTTAAAGCTATATCTTGAAAATTGTAACTGTAAAACGGTTTTTATCGAATAGCGGGGGAACGGGGGGAGATATCTCAAATCTAAAATAAACTTGACCTGCTCCCGCTATACACGAACCTACATTCCAAATTTGGTGTCTCTAGCTCTTATAGTTGCTGAGATCCTTGCGTTCATACATACTACATACGGACAGACAGACGGACAGACGGACAGACGGACAGACGGACAGACAGACGGACATGGCCAAATCGAAATCTCTTTTGATACTGATCAAGAATATATATACTTTATAGGGTCGGAGATGTCTCCTTCTGCCTGTTACATACTTTTGCACAAATCCAATACCCCTTTTACCCATTTTATGGGTACAGGGAGTAAAAGCATACGCTATATGGCGACGTCTATAGCTTAAGGCGGGGCGAAGTCGAAAAAAAAAACAAAGTCGCGTTTACTTATCTTAAATGAAATTAATAAATTAGAATTAAGAATTGAGAATGGAGAATGGAGAATGTAGAATGTTGAATTGCAATTGAAATTGCGGGAACGAACGCAAGCGATAAATGTGGATTATATATAAGTACTCTTATATATACACACGATATGTAAGTGTGTGTGAGTTTTTCGATAAAGGTTTTTATTTACTTATTTTTTTTAATGGCAATATAATCACGTAGCTAAAGGCGGGGGCCTTTACTTACACATGTATATAGATCGTTTATTAGCGAAACTCAATGCCTGTGACTGTTCCAAAAATAAATATATATATCACAAAAACAAGTTTTGGGGAGAGCTACATTTTAATTTCATATGACGCACATAGCATTTGCCTATAACCAGGCACGTAGAGCCATACAAATGTATCTCGCAGATACCAAAGCACCGCAATAGCCCAGCTGTACTTGGAAAGCATATGATTAGCCCAGGCATGACATATTTGACGAGAAAAAACCAGATCTAAGCACATCTAATAATGAACTTGAGCATAAAAGCAACCGCACATGCATTTTCAGTGGCTTGTAAGGCAAAAATTCAGCACAAGACACATGAAAAAGCGCCTGACAAAACAGCAAAGTTAGAAGTAGCTAATTACTCCCTGTAAAAGGGTAAAAGAGTATTAAATCTGTACAAATGTGTGTAACAGGCAGAAGGATAGATCTCCGATCCTATAAAGTATATATATTCTTGATCAGTATCAAAAGAAATTCGATTTGGCCAAAGCCCGTCTGTCCGTATGAACGTGTCGATGTCAGCAACTTTAAGAGCTAGAGACACCAAATTTGGAATGTAGGTTCGTGTATAGCAGGCGCAGGCTAAGTTTATTATAGATCCGATGTATTCCTCCCCCACACCCCCGCTATTCGATAAAAAACCGTTTTACAGTAACAATTTTCAAGATACAGCTTTGGGATTTGGCATGTATAACACCTTAGTCACTCTCAATCTACTTTTCAAATTTCAAGTCGATCGGATAATAAACACGAAAGTTATTCAGCAAAAAAGATTCAGTACTGCAGAGTGGGGGGAAGACTTAAGATACCACGCTTTCGTTGTCGCTTGTGTGCGTGCGTATGTGTGTGTGTATGTTAACAGAACCTTTACAGTTATTTGTAGCGCTTAAAATGAGCAAGTCATGCAAAGTTCGCTTCTCATTTCATGCTGCCAACATGCTTCCATTGTCAGCACCAGAACACTTAACTTGTAGGTGAAGTTTTGTTCCGCTGGGTAGTTTTTACTTGTAGGTACTACACAAATACCTGAGCCGGCCACAACTTGCGCATACTTAACGCACTGAAGTGACAATAATTGAATTCATTATGGGCCAAAAACGATTGTGACAATAGCGAACCAGTTGTATAGTCGGATATTAGCTGATATGCTGGCTAGAGGATTAACAATGGCGGGTTAATTAACCTGATGGTTACGTTGGCCTTGGAACTAGCAAACGGCAATAGCCGAGAACAAGATACACACGGCTACGTATCCAACGTCTACGGGTTTTAAGCATTATTCGGCATAGTTTAAGTTCTGCTACCATTTTTATTTGGGTACGTGTGCGTTTTACTTATGAGGTAAGCCCTTTCCTTATACATAGCATAAGTACGAGTAGTTTGGCCATAAAATGTTGCCTTGTTATATTGACATGATCTTCGCGTAAGTTGTTGCCGCTTCGAACGCGTCTTGCAAATATCTTTATCAACACCATTTGCGACAGGGGGTCAACAAACCCCCTCGACGAGCTCCGTGTGCCTGCTTTGGTTTATCAGATAATCAGACGGCGACCAACTACTACGATCTTAACTGACTGTCTGACTCAAGACCCATAAAACTTGACGCTGACTTAACGGTAATATTGCCATTATAAAGTCATTCGAGGCTCTGATTTGGAATACTTTGGTTTTGAAAATGCTTTACGACCTCTATTAAAATATAGAATGCCAAGCTGTTGAACTTATAGAATATTATTATAACATGATTTCTCATTTATAGATTGTATAGAATAGTTCATTCAGGGACAATATTTAATATGAAAAGGTGTTTCTTATCGCATTGAAGTTTAAAATGAATAAACTTTATTTCTTCCTTATTATCTTCCTGTAATTTAGAATCTGAAAGCACATGCAGATTATTATTTTATGGTCTTCAAAGAAGAAATGACTAAAAAGTTGATATACTCGTAAAAATCCCAGAAATTCCCAGGAAAGTACACGGAAACAACATTGAGATAAATATATGATTTAGCGTACATTCAGGGCTTTCCCATTTCCGATTCCGTTTCAAAATAGAGATTTTAGCTGTTCTGAATTCCGATAAACGATTGAATTTGCGGTTTGCTTTGAGCCAATGAAATAAAGGTTTATTTTTTCTTCAAAAACGGAAACATAAAAGTTCTTAGAAATGGCAGTATGCCTGCTAAATTCTAAACTACAATTGCAAGTTGATTGCCTATATATATTTTATGGTACGCTGGGGATTGTTAGGCGTAATCGTATGATTAAAGATAAAAATTCCATATTTTCACATAGCATACTTTTGAGAGTAGAAAAAGCATAGGATATTTCTACACAGAAGTCTATAAAGATTAATATACAAGTAATCTGTTTTGAATTACTCAAAAATGTAATAGATAATGGTTTTTACTATAACATAATCGCCATTCAAAATTACAATACCCATTCAACTATTGATATGACTCATTCATTCGTTTTCATATTTTCTGAGATAATAAATAGTAAATTGATCAATATATGAATATTAAATTGGAAAATCCTTTACAGGTTTCATTGAGAAACTGTTTATATTACCAAGGTCACAAAATGCATATATTGTTGATCAGCCGAGTCTGTCTATCAGTTTCTATGCCATGTCTCTTAGTTTTAAATCTATGAAACTCGAGCGGTTCCGATCACTATAAGAAGTAGCTCTTATAAACTGATTTCTTGTATGAAAATCCTTGTTGTTTTTAAAGATATCCCACTCCAATCAAAGCTTTAAGTCTTAAAGAAGCTGATCAAATTTGGTGAACATTGGACTACCAAATCTTATAGCTGTCATAGGAAGAACTTAATGAAATTTCAATTATTGTATGAAAAATATATTTGTTTTTGCAGATACATATGTAGCTCAATCAAACTCAACCGTTACGAGTTCTATAATGCCTTACATAGTTTGGTTAAATTTGATTCAAATCGGATGACTATATCATAAAGTTTTTAAAGGAATAATCGGTCGAAAATGGAGTTTTTGTTTGTAAACATTATTTTGGAAAAACTCACCATGTAAACAAATATTCGGTGGGCCGTCTTAGCCCTGCCTTGTACGGTTGCGTTTATTGTCAAATGCAATTGTTAAAGTTATAATTGAAATATCGAAGTGGTGCATGCATGAGTCAAAGCAAATAGAAATATCCAAGAGTTAAGCCCGTCACAGATAACAACGGAGCACAGAACACACAACGAATCGAAACAGAGCCATTAAAATAAATAAACACGTGCGAATAACGCTAGACGTAGACTGAGACTAAGTGCTTAGTATTGTTGACTAAGAGTGTATTAGCGCGATAGGACAACCTAACCAGAGCCGGCCAAAAGTGCACTGACTGTGGCAGAACTCGACTCCGACTCCGATTTGGATTCCGACGGAGACCGAGCCAGAGCCAGAGATTTTGGATACGAGTGCTAAAGAGAGAGCGCGCCCGGAGTCGGAATCATCGGGCCAACGAGCGATTCGCATACATAAATAATAACTATACACTTACATATACATATATCTAAAAATCATAAGACGAAGACATCAAAAACTTGGCTAAGCAAAGTGCATAAACAAAGTCGAGTCTTATTTATTTTAGCTGTTTTTTTTGTTTTTGTTTTTGTTTTTTTTGTTTTTTGCATTTGAAGAAAATTTGCTGACAATTGCAATAGAATTATTGCTTTTTATTTTTTGTTGTTGTGCTGCTTTCGTTTGTTTTGTGCTTTATTTAGTTCTCGTTTCACGCTTAACTGTTGCTGCAATGCAACCAACGGTGGCCGGACCCGGACCCGGAGGCAGAGACGTAGACGTACCCGGGCTCGACCCGGCAACCAGCAGCAGCGGGAGGCGACGCGACGCTCGAGGTGGAGCCGGCATGTGGGTCTTATTTCAATTTACAACCAAGTGACGAAGTATCACAATTCAATGTTTAAAGTTTTTATCACGTTGTGGACGCCAGCGCCACACACACACACACACATATCCGCAAACTATACAAACAAATAAGAGCGCTGACATTGCGATCAACCTCGCCGGCCAGATACCCTGTAGCAAAACAAACTATCAACGAAATTAACTTATGCGAATATCTTACATTTTTAGTATTTACTATAATCTGAAACCTTACAGTAAGTTATAATGAAAGTACACACTAAGACGAACTATTGGAAAATTCCACCCACAAGTGCGGAAACTTCGCGGGAAAACTTTCTTACGAAACTTTTTTGTTTAGCATCCGATCGACAGCCTCAAACTCATTTTCAGAACTATACAAATATCATTTGACACATGTTTCACCGAATTCGGAAAATCCAACCCCCTGAGCGGAAAATGGGGAGTTATAAAAGTAAATCTTTATAATAATTTTATTTTATTTAATTATGTGTTGTATAAAATAATAAATATTACCTAAAATTTAATATTATAAGGTAATGGGAAATTCTTAAGGCTTCAATTTTAAGCTTTTGCATCGAGGCCTTTAGCTTATACTTATTTTAATTAGATATTTAAAGTATATTATGATCAGGATGGGGACTCTTCCAAATTCCGCAAAACATCCAGACTTTTCGTAAAGAACATATTAATTTTCAGTCGACAGAATCACTTTTTAACATTTTTATTATTTTCATATTTTTTAAAAGTTATGTAAAATTTTGAACTTTATTAAAACAAACTACTGAAAAATCTCACACAATTTCAATGCTAAGGTCACCTTTGCCTCTTTTGAGAGACACGAACAAAATTTATTTTTATATATTGGAACCATCTAATACGCACTTTGTTTTGTTTGTTTTCTCCTGCGACAATATATCCCCCTTGAGAATTGTGTACAGGGTATTGCAGGCAAATAGAGCATCTAGCGGTTTGGGGGCTCGCATTGGGGCATATGCAAAAAAAGTAACATAGCTGTGCATGTGTGTTTATTTGCGTGCATGTGTGTGTGTGTGTGTGTGTGTATGTGAGCGGGACTTGGCTGACACAGTATGGTTAATATGACGCGACAGTCGTTCGCTGGGTCGTTCGCTTAGTCAGCCCGCTCCGGCACTAACTATTTAGTAAGCAACTGAAATAGTAGCACCCGTGTTAGTATCAGTTCATGAAATGACAAAAAAATAAATACAAAAAAGCGTTGCACACCATTCTGACATATGTATGTATGTATTGTAGGTACATAGGTACATATGTATGTATGTATGTAGTATGTATAAGTAGAGTTGCATTTGAACACGAGTAATTACTACGAGTGTGAGTGTCTGTATGAGTCTGAGAATGGGCATGCAAGAAACACAGAACGACGTCAGCGTAAACTGATTACCCCACTCCCCGACGCGATCTATGGAGCACGTACAGAGCGTTCGCTTTGGATTGGCTGTATTTAGTCGAGAGTCTATGGGAACCTTCGGTTTGGAAGTTTGGTTTACAACGACACATTTTGAAACGAGTCATTTGGCGGTTAGTAGTAAGTAGAAAACTAAATGGTATTGCATGGCCAGCTCGTTTTATGCATGTAATGAAAAGTAAATAGGAAATCGTAAGTAAAGCTTTGAATTACAGTTGCATAGAAGTGAGTTGCCTGATTGCGACATTATGTGTTATCGAAGCGTATTTCTTGTCGATAACTTTGATTAACTGCCAATCAATTGAAGCTTAGTGGCAACTCCTGCGATCGCGTATTGCTGACATCACCTGAGGACATGGCCATTAATAAGTAAACGATTTTCGCTTTAAAGCAGGTCCTCAGCTATGATCGTAGCGTGTGAACCGGTGCAGTTCTAACCAATAGCCGGCAAAATGTAATAATGCACACCCTCTGCCGCTACTAACAATTAAATGTTGTCAACAAACAACAAAGATACATATGCATGTACATATGTGTCTACATGTATATGTTCATACATACACACTTTACAAATATTTTCCAGACGCAACACACACACAAGTACACAGAAGCCCCCCAAAAAAAAGCACACACCCACACACACCGACGGAAATTTTTGCACGAAAATGAACACGTGCTGCTTAACGCAGGAGTGCAAGAGCGAGAGAGCTGACCTGCAGGCACAGCCGGCTGGCCAAGCAAAGGCGGGCGGGAAGGGGCAAGCGTACGCTATGCTTGCATACCAAGCGCAACAATAACAAAAGGCACTGTTGAGAGCTGCGTTGCGGCTGACTCATGCTGCCCAAATGCATTTGTATTTTTGTCGCTCTTTGGAGCTAAGAGAGTGAGACAGAGAGAGAGAGAGGAAGAGTGAAAGAGCGCGACAGGTTCTGTAATAAGAGCGGGCACGCCAAGTTTGTAATGCCAAAACTTAGTTGGGAAGGAGTCGGACGCCAGCAACGATGTGGGGGCGAGAATGCGAAATTTGCGGTGTCTGCAGCTGTGCGAGCTGTTGTTTGGCCAGGAAAGTTTAGTAGCCCCGGCTAACTTTTAGCAAAAACTTTTGATTTGAGTACCTGCCACTAACTAAGCACAGCCAACATTACACAATTGGACACACGCACATGCAGCAGGCAAAAGTTGGCGCACGACGCCGCCACCACGCATTGAAATTGAACTATGAAAATCAGAAAACTTTGCAGACAGAAATTTCTAGGCAGATGCACTCAAACAAAACAAGCGTCTAATACTTACCGCACCGCTCGCCATTTAGACTTAATATGTAGTAGTTATTTTAATTGAAGTTCGCCAGACAACACACAACGCAAATTATTAAAATGCCAAACACACTAAAAACTAAAGTAAAAAGATTTACAATAACAACGTACAGCAATGGTTTCAAAACAGCTGTAAATTTGAGCGCGCAACAAGACAGGGCTGTTATGCCAACAGCTGTTATATATTATCGACCTATCGGTTTCCAAACTGCAATTCAAATGTCGCCGCTCAGTTGACTGCGAATGGAAGAGCCCACAGACGAAGAATTCCTTTCTTCTTGTTTACGAATAACAGTTGCAGAGAGCAGCTTAAACCAGCGATAATTGCTTACATACTGCTCCACGCCCCTGCTTATGAAGAACAATTTGAGCGGTCGTTTGCTGCGCATTTCCAATTTCAAGCCACTTGCCATGCTATCACGCTTTGACAATTGCGTCACCAACATGTCCACGGCAAATGTGCAATGCAGGTAATAAATGGCAGCACCGTACAGGGCCAACACGGCATTACTCCGACAGCATTGAAAATAGCCGTACACCTGCTTCTCGTCATCCTTAAGAAAGGGCAACAGCTCGTCATGCTGCGCCAGATACATGTGCACATAAACGGTAATCAGGTTCAGCGTGCCCATCGATCCGCTAACCGCGGCTTCCTGTTTCAAGTTAACGACATTGGTAAAGAATGTTGAAATAAGATTGAGAACGGCAATGATGGAACCACCGCCATAGGTCGCACATAGTATAAAGACGTGTGCAATTTGATTGGATTGAAAACAATTGATATGCATATAGCCGCAAAATGAGTTAATCAGTAGCTCCAATAGCTTGAAAAGCACCCAGACGGGCTTCCTCGAACGTGTGGTCATCGTATGCAATGAAAAGTTCCTTCAATACATAATATTTCTGTATATATATAATACATTTGGATGTAGGTACAGGGCTTACCTACTGCGATTGGGCTAAAATATATATATAAAACTAAGTTAAAGTATTAATTGCAAGGGCGGTGAATTTGAAGACTACTTCCGCCAGTACTGTGTGAATCGATGGATCTGCTCGACCAGTGCTGGCATCACAGCTGTAATGGATATTTCCAGCAGGTTCTGCAAATGACGAACCGCCTCCTCGTCGGACAAGCCCAATTGAAGGTTCTCCTCAACCTTTTTGACAGCCTTGTCCGGCTCCAAAGCAATATCCGGCACTGTGGCGTCCACCATTAGCGAAAACAGGTTCAGCATAACGTTTGCATGTCGTCGTAAATGAAAGAACGCCGTATAGCATTGATTGCGAAAATCTTGATAATGATCTGAGCCCACACCGCCCATACCATCGACCATTTCCTTGCTCAGCTTCATGGGCGGCGGCATGGGCTTGGGATCGCGTCCAAGTATATAGCCAAAATCAATGTGGAACAGTTTGCCGCTGGTGGTCAGCAGCAGATTGTCCAGATGCCGATCACCCACACCTGTGTTAAAGGAATGCAATGATTAATGATTTCATACCGATTTCATTATAGCTTACCCAGCAAATATGTGATAACACAGTAGCCGGCACAGCTCTTGATGTATGTGTCCATGACCTCAGCGGAAATGCCGTAGGGGGCACTCTCGCAGGGATTGTGACGACGGAAAAAGTTTAATATGCTGCCCTCATGGGCGAGCACCTCCGCAACGGTGCAGGAGTCGATATACTGAAGGAAGCCATGCTTGGAGCTAGTCGCTAGCACCTTGTACGGTGTCAGTTTGAGATCAAGATTCTCGCGTCGCAGCAGCTTATCCATTAGCGTTATCATTTGCAGTATTAGCTGATCCTGGCGGAGATCATCGCCATGCTTAAAAATGGCCACATACTCGTGCTGTGCAATGGATGTGACAAAGGTGAGCCTGCAGCAAAGAGGAGCTTAGTTTGGGCTGGCAATATATCAATAATAGTTCTCACTTACTTGGCTGGCATGAGGGCGCTCTTGAAGAGCGATGTGCGAGAGGGCACTATTTTGGTTATATAGATCTCCGGATCAAGTGGAAACGGTATGGGCTCAAAGCCAGTAAAGTTCACCTTAAACAAGTCCTGTTCGGCGAGCAGCTTTTGAAACTTTTCCGTCTTCTTGTTGCGATTACCGGGCTCCTTGGCCACCAACTTAACCAGCTTGACCAACTCCTCAATAAAGCGCTGCTGCTTGCGCAGATTGTAGAAAATGCCACGCAAAAAAGTCGCCTGCATAGTAAGGACAAAGGTTAATAAAAGCTGTATGGCCTGTCAGGCATTCAACGCACCATTCTCGAGCACCTTGTTGAAGATGTTTAGAACCATTTCGTACATATCATGTGCGCGCTGATCTTGCTTACGCACCGACTCCACATCCTTTACCTCAATGGATAGGTACCAGTAGAGATAGTTGGCCAGCGTGGCATTCTTGCAGGCGCGCTGTATGAGAAATGTGCAGAGATTGGGCGCAACGCCTTGAAACAGCAGCGGCGTATGGGTACCGGTCTGCAGAGCCAAGTAGCCGACGATACCATCAGCTTCACGCTTCATTCGGAGACCTGGCGTGCTGGCCCGGATTGCCGGCGCAGTTGCGCTACTCGCTGCTACTGACTTATCGCCCTTGATAGAGGCTAGCACGCTGGCATCACGCTGATTGGCGGGTATTACCGAGGCATGCAGAGCGCTGCTCGTTCCGCTCAGATCAGATATGCTGCTCTGATCCAGCAGCGAGTCATTCTCATCCAGCAGCGAGCAGGCCACATCCTGTTCCGGCTCTGGTATGACGCACTTGTGCAACTGTATAATAGTGCGTATATCCTCATACTTGAGCGCCTGCACCAGTTGCAGCAGATAGAGCAATAGATCCTCGTCGGGTGCCTGTGCTAATCGACTTATGGCGTACTTGCGCACCTCGGGATGTGTAAATGTCGGACTGAGCAGCTCGAGTGCATCTTCCACATCCATGGGCGCCCAATTGGCCAGCATCCAAAGAGCCTGCGTTACCTCATCGTTCAGTTTCCAATTGATGCATTTCAGAAACTTGGTAAGCGCCTTTTTATGCGATGACAAATAGAAACGGAACTTCCAAACCATATCCTGCTCCTCGCTGCTCAGCACATAGGTTGGCGGATACCGATATACAATGTCATGCAATTGGTTCCGTATGCTGCGTATATAATAAATAACAAATATTATTAACATTATATTTATGGTTTCTTAAATTTGAGACATACATTGCCGTTGGTTTGGCATCCCGATCGGAAATACCAGAGCGCTCCGAACGCGCCAGGCGATGATGTTTGTGCTCCACCAGATTTTCCTGCAGAAGAACAAAAAAAATGAGTTCCACAAATGCTAGGCACTCCGAAGATATCCGTTCTTTCGTGTTATTTGTTTTTGACCCTATACATTTTACATCCTTAATTGACAGAAAATTTTCCTATAAGACTCTCGACGCTCATAACATATCGATTCGATATAACACACCCCAAGCCAAGCATGGGGCTTAGGGGACGGCTCACCTTTTCGATTTCCGAGTCTGGGACAAAGACCAACTTGGGTTTGGCTGGCAATTTATACTTATTATCCACTTCCGGCTCAAAGTAGACAACTGAATACTGCGTAGTAAAGTAGAACATTCAGATATCTGATGAATGCGCCTAGTTTCAGCTACTTACGTTGTACATGTCGTCCACGATGATGGTGGGGAACTCAATCATGAGAAACATATAGTCAGACATGCGCTTTTCGCGCTCGTTAATCACCTCGATTTCACGGAATGTTAGACGATCCAACCAGTCAACCTTTTGCACCTGTCCGTTGCGATGCTTTTTGGCTAACTTGCCAAGTCTCTGCATTTGGGACTTGGAGGACTCCTTGCCTTTGCCAGGGGTTTTGCTTGGAAAGCTGCCATCGCCCTCAACGCCCAGCCAGACACGCAAATCATACATGCCCTGACGGAACATGCCATTCTTGCCGAACATGGAGATCGCAGTGCCACCTATTACCATTGTTTGTCCCGCGCCGGAACAATCTAGGATGGTCAGCACCAGCATGGCACTGCGTGGTAGATCGGAGAAAAGCAGGGGCAACGTAACCCACTCATTCCAGCTCCAGCGCTTGCCGAACGCCTTGTACGAGCTGTGCACGGGCAGGCAATAGGGGCGTCCATCGTTGTACACCTGCAGACGCACCTGGAAGGAGGGATACTCTTCGGAATAAAGGCCTGAGAATCGCAGTATAGGATCATCAAGTAGTTTCTCATAATCTGGCTGGCGTTTCTTGCCTTCGAGTGTGCCGCTGCAATAGTTAATAACTTAATATCCTTCTTTTAAAATGCAAGTCGAACTTACACTTTAATTTGGACACGTTGGTGTAGCGAAGAACTGTGTATATAGCGAAAATGATCGTCGGGCTGATCCATTGCGACTATAAAATATTTATATATTTACACAAGCAGCTGATTGATGACCAATTATCGGTAAACAGCTGCGCAAATTGCAGCACTTGTCGTATTCAGTCTATCGATATACATTTGGTTTTGCATACTGTTGCTCATTTAGCTATTTTCATGGCAGATTTTGAAGGACCAATTTGGCTATTTCTCACAAATAAGTCGGCTATCTTCTATTAGTTTGATACGTTCGCTGTGAATAATGTTTTACGTATAATTCTGGCGAAAATAGTTATTTCAATGTATGATGCAGGGTATATTTAAACGTTTGTTTTGCAGAACGATTTCTTGAATAATTTTTTAGATAATTAAGCTAATTCAGTAAAAGAATAAAAATAAATACTAAAACAAAATACATTTTTTGCAATAAATTCTTACGCTTGTCACTAATGAAGTTTTCGCCTTGACGTATTTTCAATAAAATTTGATTATTTTTAGCTATTTTTAATTCAATTCAGCTATTATTTTTTATCGTTGCTTGGCTGCACTGCATACCAATCTAAATAAAGCTATCGATAATTATCGGCCCTTGCGCGTGTTTTGTTTTGTTACTGGAGAAGGAGGAGCGTACAAAAAAAAGAATGGCAGATAATGTAATTATTGAGCTAGCGCTAGATCGCATGCACTGTAATGCACTGGCTGAGAACCAGGAGCAGTTGCCGCGCATTTATACGCCCGGCGAGGTGCTGATGCCCGAGTCGGGCTTCATGCGCGGTCACGGCACATTTGTGGAGGATGAAAACATAAAGGCCTCTGTGGCAGGTGTAATTGAGAAGGTGAACAAACTGATATCGGTGCGACCGCTGAAGAGTCGCTATGTGGGTGAGATTGGTGATGTGGTGGTGGCACGTGTGCTGGAAGTGGGACAGAAACGCTGGCGCGTGGACACAAATTCACGTTTAGATTCGATACTGCTGCTATCCTCAGTGAATCTGCCTGGCGGTGAGCTGCGTCGACGCTCCGCGGAAGATGAACAAATGATGCGACGCTATCTGGACGAAGGAGATCTGATCTCGGCTGAAGTACAGGTACGTAAGCCACTAAGTTGAAGCCAGCTATTACGTTATTTGCTTTATATTATAGAATGTTTTTGAGGAGGGCACATTGTCCCTATACACACGCAGTTTGAAATATGGCAAATTGTCACAAGGCATTCTCGTCAAGGTCTTTCCTGCGCTGGTTAAGCGGCGCAAAATGCATTTCCATAATCTGCCGTGCGGTGCGTCTGTTATACTGGGCAACAATGGCTATATTTGGATATCACCCACAAAGAGCGAGGCGCAGGACGGTGGTGAGGGCGGCTTCGCGCAAAATCTGAGCGAAGTGGTGCCACGAAATGAACGTGAGGTCATCGTACGCCTGCGCAACTGCATCCTGGCGTTGGCAAAATGCAAATTAATGCTGTACGATACGAGCATACAGTATGCCTATGAGGAGTCACTGAGATACGAGCCACGAGAGCTGCTGCAACAGCACGTCATCTACGATATTGGAGAGGAAACGCAGGCGCGGCTTAGAAATGTGGACGAATGATACACGAGTACAAATAAAACATATATACTCGTATTTTATTCAGTTGTTTAAATTGCGCGCCGAGATTGTCGCATTTGTGCCGCAACTGGCAACGCCTCGAAAACCTTATGGCAACGCCAACAGAATGGTCTGCTTTTGCCAGGGTGTGGCAGCTCTGTCTGAGGTTCGTGTATTGATGCAAGGCATTGTTTTTGTGTTTTCCCATTTGTAATTTGCAATAATACATATATTACTAATTAATCACATTGTGCTCATTGTAATTGAAGTCTTTAAACGAAACGCAGTTCAAATAACATAATGGCTGACATTGGCGTAGTGCGCGAGGCTGAATTACGCAAAAAAGATATATGCCGCTTCTGTCTGTCACAACAAAGCAAACTTGATTCAATTTATAAAGAAAACACACGCATAAAAACAACCTCAACGCTGCCGCTGCAAATAATGGCCATAACGTCAATAGAGGTAAGTCGAGATTTGGTTCTAAGTTAGACTAAGCAGTGTGTTTCAAGATGACCGTGAAAGAACTTGGCTAAGATATTTGTCATCGCTGGTTGGTTTCTAAATAGCTGCGTTGGCGTCTTCGCTAACTAATTTGCCGCGCTATTTTACACAACAAACAAAAGGCTCATAGCGTAAACCATATGTATTTCAATTACAACCAAAAGTAAAAGTGCATTAAGCAAGTTGCAAGGGTTAAATAACAATAATTAATGTACGTAGTTGACAACTGTACAAAAAATGCACACACATACAAGCGCATCATTTGCAGAGCTGCCAGATCGTTTGCAAATTGTGCTTCCAATTTCAAATTGTTTTTATACCTTGCAAAACATAGAAATTGCTAAAAGGATTATAAAAGGGAAAGTAATATTATGTCTTCGGGACCAATTAAGTTGCTTTTCCATTTGAATAAACATAATGATCTGAATAAGTATTAGGGTTTCAGATCGAATAGAATCTTCATATGTAGATTCTAAAATAAAAAAAGCAGATTACTGTTTTGGATATTTCTTCCGTCATATCGAAAACTATATTTTTTTATTATATATATACGTATGAATGTTAGATTTACAGAGAATCTCCTAAATTGCAGTCTCATTTTTTACTTTATTTTATTGCTGATATACATATATTTTTGTAATTATTTCTTTAGTTTGCACTTCATTTTTTTGTTTGTATATGTTGATGTATATAAAATATATATGTAAGAATGTATTGTTGTTCATGGTTGATCTCTCGTTGTTTGCTTAATATACAATTATGCATATGTATGCGCCAAATAATAGTGGAAGAGGTCTTTGGGCTTTATTCCTGCCCAAAAATATCGTTGTCAACGAGAACTTAAATGCTAAACTTAAAGTCAAATGGAATCCAGAATGATGAATGATGTTTAAGAGAATTGGGCAAGTTTGTAGGCGTCAGTTGCTGATTTCTAGCCTCCTTTGCTGTGCGAGGGTTTGTCCGTGAAGCGAAGTATACGGGTTAACATAGACGTCACACACGGAATTTGTTTCTGACAATCCATAATCAGGTTATTGGGCACGTTCGATTCAAAATCGACGGCGACGCGTTGACTGACAAATGTGAGCAATGTGAGAATGCTGTACTTTTTGCCATTTGCATTAAGTTCCTGGATGAGCGACTGTATATACCAGGAGCCGTTTGTGGTGTTGCGCCAGGAATAAAAGCCTGCAGAAGGGATAATAGTTATAGAACTGAAGGCTTAGGTAATGGGGTATATAACAAACCAGGAATTGTTGAGTATGAGAAGAGAAAATCGGCATGTATGGGTATTTTATAGCTCGTCGAGGAGTCGCCATCCGTTTCGGTAACATTCTTATCCAGCATTATGCCCCCATCCAGTCTATCGCCCTGGCAGGCCTGTATGAAAAACAATTTCGGCTTCCCAGCGAGCGTTGGGCAAATGTGCGAAGTGAAATAATGCCAAATGTTATCCAGCTTGTACTGCACATCCTTGGCATAGATATAACCATGTTCGCCATGAGATAATATGGCAATGGCAATGCAATCATTGTCGCTGTGATCCTGCGAGGCAACCTTCTCGGTATGCTTCAGAATGTCGCGCAATTTGCAATCCTTATGCACGGATACCTCGAAATCGAGACGTTTCAGAGCCTTGCACAGCTCCTCGCAGTCCACATTGGTGCCAGCACGTGGCTTCAGCGAGGGTATATCAAAATACTCATGATTGAAGATGAGAGCCTGACCGCGGTACTTGTGGTTCATGTTGTATTCTCTCGCATTTCGCTCAACGGGCATCCGGGCCACATATTTATTAACAGTGCTGAAAAGAGTGCGTCCATAAAGATAAGAAATATTGATTGTTTAAATTAATATCGCTAAATCGCAATCTGTAGGCAGATAAACTAAAAGTCCCATTCGCTTATCGACAATTATATTTATATTAGGTGGTGTCATGGCAGGAAACGCGTTTACTTCTGAGATACCAATTGTTGGACGATTTTAGGAAATCGCACATAAGAAAACAAATACGCGGTTTAAGATGTGCTGAACTTGGAGATACCCTGCACACAGGTCTGACAGAGCCCTTAATGCTGAGCGAATGTTTAAATCGCTCATTAATTTGAAATTGGGATATTTAGTGAATTATTATCATCATTTGTGGTTAATTCAGCATCCCGAACTCAAAAGTTGGGGTTTTTTTTGTTTGTTTATGAAAGTCTTGAAGTAAATGACTAATATATATTCGAGTATACTTGATAGGGTCGAAAACGTATTATTCTTCCTTTAACATGGATGTGCACCACTTTTTTATACCCTTTTATTCATATTTAATGGGTGTGTATAAAACACAATGTTCCCCGTCTCTTGCACGCACACATAACCTTGAAATCACAGTCAAGTGCAAACTACCAATCGCGTGATTGCCTTTGAGCTAACACGTTCTTAAGAATTTGGAACTTGCTACTCGCATGACACCACCTTACATTACTACAGCATGGGTCAAACAAATAGTATGAGTAATGCACTTACGACGCGACAACGCTAGCGGCGGCGGCAGAGGCTGCACCACCAACTCCGCCAGAACTGCTGCTCGCTTCTCCCTTTGCATCAATGTAATCGGCATTAATGTTATTGCTTGTTTTGCCGCTGCCATTGCTGATAGCAGCATAGGTTCTTGTTATGCACTCATCCGTCATTTTGCTCTCCTTGCTCTCTTTCTTGTTTGTGTTTCTCCTTGTTGCCTGCCTTTTGTTCGCTTTGCTGCCTGCTCTCTGCCTACAATTGTTGCGCCCTTTCCACAGGCAGTCGAACTTCTATTGTTTTTATTCGTGGCTTTTTGCTTAAACAATTTGTGAACTACAAACAGCTGTTTGTTTTTTGTTAGTGGTTTCTCGCAGCCACGTAAGCAACAGAAACAAATTGCATTTGCACTAATATAGCTTGAGTGTCCTTTTATGGTTAACCGAGTTTAATCAATTAATTAACGGGAGCGGAGTAAAGCATGCTCCGCACGGTCACGAAAACAAACTGCGCGAATGCATTTGTAGTTGTGCAGTGCTTGCCGCCAAATGAATGTGCACAGCGTTGCCACTCTTACATTGCAAGAGCGCATGCGCAGAGTTGCCATATGAACAACGCGAACACGCATTCACATGCTAACGTATTCCTTATATTTGAAATTTAACGAAAATATCAACGGAACAATAGATCATCTTAAAAAAAAAGAATATTAATATTAATTAAATATATTAAAATTTAGTATCCATTCATTTAATCAATATTTATAAATAAATAAAATTGGAATAACATAGTTGTTGCTGTTTGAAATTTATAGGTAAACAGCGACGATGGTATGCCCAGCTTTATCTGTTTGGACTGTAGACTGCTCTTCGAGCACTGTTACCGCTTTAAGCAGATGTGCAAGCATGCGGAGACGCTGCTGCGTCAATATCCGCTTACGGGTAAATGGCCAGAGCCCTTGGAGAAACCACGTGCGCCGTTGATTGCCAAACAAACAGTGGCCCCTAGGAAGGAATCTTCGGAAGCAAAGCCCAAAAAGCTGCTCAACTCGTTGGCCAAGGCCAATGTAATGATTGAAAATGTACAGGTGATGGAAACCAGCGCTATCACCCGTAAACTGCACAATACGGCTGCTGTGTGCATTGCTGAGCCGCCAATGCCACCAAGATCTTCAGTCGCCAAGCGGCAAAGCTCGCAGGCATATCAGGTAAAGGTGGAGAAGGTGGAGGAGCTGTCTATGGATGATGTGCACAATTTGATAGCAGATATGGCTGGCGAGTTGGAGGAACTGGACAATTCAACTCCAACGTCGGCTGTAATATCTTCACGCAAAGTACAAAACAAATCTACAATGCGCCTGCTCAATAAAGGGCCCTCTGCGTCTGTGGAGCCACGCCCCGTGGAGCCACGCCTGGCTACGCCCCAAATCAAACGCTACGAGGATGGTAATGTAGCGCTTGTTACGGAAATACTCGATCCCAATGAGGTTGATGCGGCTGTGGATCCCATCAAAAATGCTGAGCCCGTGGTGACCAACGTTTTCTCGTGTTCCCATTGCGAGCGCTCCTTTCCGCTGATGCAGCTGCTCGACATCCATATGGTGAACCATACACGCACGCGCAGTTTTCATTGTCCAGAGTGCGACAAGAGCTTCTTCTCCAAGTATGATTTGCAGAAGCACAACTTCATACACACCGGCGAGCGGCCTTTCAAGTGTACCCTCTGCGATAAAGCCTTCACCCGTCGTGCGCTTCTGCATCGCCACGAGCGCATACACACGGATGTGCCCAAGTTCATTTGTCTGTACTGTGAGAAGCCTTTTATTTCGCGTGAGGAGATGGAAAAGCATTCGGAGCGCCATACAAAGAAGCGGCCCTTCCAGTGTGCCATTTGCCATAAGGCGTTTGCCTTCAAGCAGGGGCTAGAACGTCATGAGGTGAGTGCTTTGTTAGAAGTTATCAATCTACCGCAAACTGTTGCTAACCCTATTTCTACCTACGCAGGTCGTACACAGCACGAATCTGCCATTTCCGTGCCAGTACTGCAGTCGGAGCTTTGTAACCGCTGGCAAACTGGCGCGTCATTTGGTTGCCCATGCCGGCAAGCGCGTCTATCCCTGCAAGTACTGCCCCAAGTCATATTTGCTGTCGCATCATCTGTCGCGCCATTTGCGCATGCACAAGCAGGCACAGGCCACCGTGTTCACGTGCAGCATTTGCAAGGATACGCATCAAACGTACGACAGTTTGGTGGATCATTCGATCATACATGCGAGCATCTCACTGGTCTGTCCGCTGTGCAAGGCGACCATTGCGGACTTTGACAGCCTGGAGGCGCACATGCAGGCGCATAAGGAGAGCGAGAGACATGCCTGCGAGTTTTGTGATTTCATTTTCCTTAGCTCGCAACAGCTGCAGAAGCACATTGAGGATGATCATGTGGTGGACATGGTGCCATATCAGAATGATGGCGAATACGCCATGGCCGCCGACAAAGTCGACGTGGGGGAGGAGTCCGACTTACTGGAAGAGTTGCTTGGTGACGAATCGCAGACGCCATCAACTACGACTGCATCGCCACCTCCAGCAAAGGTACGCAAAGTGCAAGCGGTTTTAAAGAAGGAAGCTGTCGACAAGCCTAACAGAGAACGCAGGGCAATTAAACAGGAGTCCGTCTCGCCGGATACTTCCAAAAAAGATAGTAGCTCAAAGTCATCTTCTGCTGCCTCAGTGTCACCTGAAGGCAAACGTTCAAGACGCAGTCGAGAGAGCAAGGACAAAGCATTAAAACCAAGCGATTCCTCGAAGAGGATTACCAGAAAGATTATAATAGAGCCAAAAAAACAGGGAAACAAGCAAAAGAATGGCAAGACATCTAGCTCAAAGAATCAGAGCACCAAGTAACATATGGCGGCTGAAAGAATTCTTCTATAAAAACCCTTCAATTATATTATAAGATTTCTTTTATAAAATATACCTTAAGTTATTTTGCAACCCGGATTTGCTTCTTTATACGACAAACCGCAGAGAATTCAGTTAACAATCGAAACAAACCATAGCTTACACAAAGAAATTGTATTTTGCTAATAAAAAGAATGCACTAAACTTATAATAATAGGGTTTTAGTTTTAGTTTTCTATAGCTAACTACATTGTTATACAGCTACCTGGCGATGAATCCTACCCATTGATTAGCACGTTTGTCACTCTTTATTCAGTTAAGTCTGTAGAATGTGTTTTGGTTTGTGTGTATTTCCACAATTATTTCAGCTTACATTATGTTAAATACATAGAGTGTGATTTAAGCCAGGCCAGACCATATTACCAACAACTGTATAACATCTCTTATATGGAGTGTGGATGGCACTTAGTGCTCATAGCCATCGGGAAGGGCATTGACATGGGGGTTGTGGAACAGGCTCTTGTTGCCCTCGCCCCAGGGGAAACGCTTCTCACGGCGGCGCAGATAATCATACTTGACGAACTCCTGGCGGGGATGACCGTGCTCCTCTTGATGCTTCAGGTAGGCGTTCAGCATGCACAGACCGACAGCTGGCACGGCCACGAAGAAGCTCAGACGCTTCCAGACCTTGTAGCCACCTGCAGAAGTATTGTTATTAAATCAACCGTCCTTAAAAGTTCTGGCACAAAAACCAAAATTACATAACCTTAACCTAACTATGAGGATAATATCCACTTTGGACATAGTTACCCGAGTGTTCTCCAGCCGTGGCGGCGGTGCCGGACATATTCCTGGCGGCAGTTGCGCCAATTTGACGACGAATCGCGTTGTTCAAAACAAACGACATAATTTACGTTTTAACTTTCTTATGCCTGCCTCTATGAAATGAAAATTGCTAAAACAATATCGACTCGCTCCGGAATGAGTTCGATTAAGTGACTCACTAAGCTGAACAAATGAATAAAGTTCTCGGACTGACGTTTACTAGTTCGTTATGCTACCCTGTCACTGTTGACACTAAGAACTTAACATTTTGATGTTATTAACATTTTTGCCTTGGCGGTGCTAATTTTATTTAAATAATATGGAAATGATAGTGCACAAACCTAGTGAAGTACATACACGTGTATACTGCTATTATTTTAAATTTATTGTATAATTATTTGCTTTTAACAACATTTCCACAAATGTTCAGTTTTTAATATTTATTATAATTTAATTAAGGAGCTTTTCAAATCCAGCCGCACATCTTTTTAGGCAATCAGCTATAGAACAGAAGCGATTATTATTACCACCACATCCTTTATAGTGCAATACACCACAGTTCTTTGAAGTACGATCGTAGTACCACATTGAGCCGTTTGCCCTCCGAGTACAGTGTCGAGCTCTTCCATGGCCAGCATTTTTGCCACCCTTACAACTCTGGACAGCTGCGGACAGAAACTCAAAACTTTTCAGTTATAAATTTGTCAAAATTAAATTAAATTCAAATCTAATCTTTAATAATTACAAGGGCGTCCAGGGCAGAAACCCCAAGTCTGATATTGGGAAATATATAACGCCAAACAAGCACAAATGAAAAGGAATTTCATTTTTTTGGTATCTTAAAACTCTGTTTGGCTTAAACTGCGTAAAAAAGCTGGAATATGCGCTTATATAGCAATTTTAGAAGAACATTCAATATGCAATAGCTTCAGTAATCTTATTTAAAATCTGTAGAAACAGATGCAAGTATGTACCTATTTGTATTTTTACCCTGCATCGACAAGGTTTAGAGAGTTATTATTTCTCTGATGTATACAAACTAGGTTAATAGGGTTTATATTATATCTAGTTTGTATAATTGTAGAACCGTCAAGATTTTCGATTTGAATATCTTGATTTGTTTCCAGTAATAAAAGTAAAGCGATCGTTTATTTATTAATTGTTTTTTTTCGTATTATTCTCTTACGTTTATACTACGATCTTATTGCCATTATGAATTTAAAATTGTTAAAAACAATGTCGAATCCTTACGGAATGAGTTCGATTAAGTGACTCCTATCGACATTTACATACAAGTAGTTCGTTATCCTTTCGTCACCAATAGCGGCATTCTGGAATACATTGCGGGTATTGGAGCATTCTTTTTAGTCGCACATCTCCCTAAGCAATCGGCCATAGAACAGTATCGATTATTATTACCACCACAGCCTTCATAGTGCAACAGATAGCAGGTGTTCGCGGGGATATCGTAGTACCACATCGCTTCGTTTGCCCTCCGTGGGCAGCGTCGATAATGTCCGTAGCCAACACTTTTATCACCCTTACAGCTCTGGACATCTGCAGATTCTCGAAGCTTGTCAGCCTTCAAATTGTTCAAATGAAAATATAATATTTAATAATTACAAGGACGTCCACGGCAGGTACCCCAAGTGTGTGCTTGGATTACATATAGCGTCAAACACAGACAAATGAAAAGTAATTTCATTTCAGTCGGTATTTTAAAGCTCTGTTTAGTTGGAACTGCGTTTAAAAAGCTGAAATATGCGCTTATATAGCACGTTAAGAGAACAAAATACAGTTTGCAATAGCTTAATTAATACAAAATAATCGTAAAACCCTTAACTCCCGTAATGTTTTTTTTTAGATGTGTAGTAACAGATGCAGCTTTGTGCTTTTTATTTCTACACTGCATCGATTATGTTTGGAGAGCCATTAGTTTTCTAAGCCCTGCTTTGGATAACTCAATTAATAACATTATTATCCTAATTCATTTAGTACACAATTTTTTACTATAACTAACTTATTTACTAACACACAAGTAGACCTCCGAAAATCCAATATACTCTTTTGCTGAATCTCAAAACATCCAAAATATTAACCCAAGACGAATAATCAAATATTTGCTTTCAAAAGTTCCGCAACTATCACATATTCTTTACTCACAGCCTAAAAGTATAATACTAATTCTTTGGGCTCCTACTTGTATTTTGAGATTCATATTTGTAGGAATTTGAAATTATAGAATAGAAATATGAAATATGCGATTTTGCACACCGAACAAGCCAGCTGGAGTATATTCTCAATTTAGTGTATGCATTATGATAACTATCCAGTATATTTATCCTCAGAACCGGGTTTTGATTGGAATATAGAATCTGTTTCCAATATTTAAAGTGAAGCTGTAGAAAATCTAATTTGCTCAGCAGATACAATTGCAAACTAATATCGGATAACGCTAGATGGATACCAATTTCGTACTCCTAGGTCAAACCAAAGCAAACATAAGGCTATATCACGTTCTGCAAGTACGGCCAATAAAACGAGAAGCCCAAAAAAGCCGGAAGATTAAAGTGATAACCTAAATGAGGGTGTATACAGTAATTATGTACTAAAGATTACTCCCGCCAGCGCCAGTGCGTTCAATACCAAGTATAAATACGTTGACATTGGGCTAGTTAGTAACAGTTAGAGATCCAACTCAGAAGAAACTCGTTAGAACTATGAAGGTCTACATAACTCTGGCGCTGCTTAGTGCTCTCGTGGCCACAACGTGGTCAGCTGCCTTCGACTGTAAGTACTTAGCTAGGAGATCTGGCCTAAAGAAATTAACACGCTGCTTGTAGCGATCAACGTACATACACAGGAGCAGCTGTTGGGCAGGGTAGGCTTACCAAGGAGCAGAGATGGAAACATTATTGACCCAAATGCCATGGCAAAGGATAAATATACGCCACCCGAGGAGAAAAAGGCGCAGTTCTGGTATGACTTGGCCAATGAGGAGATTGCTAAGCGCTTGAGCTTACCACAGCCGGACAAAAGGAAGGCCAAGAATGTTATTATGTTCCTGGGCGATGGCATGTCCTTGACAACAGTGGCAGCTGCCAGAATTCTGAAAGGTCAACTGAAGGGCAACACTGGCGAGGAAGATGCCTTGAGTTTTGAGAAATTCCCGTATACTGGATTGAGCAGGGTTAGTGCAGTGTAAATTGTGAAAATTATGCTTCATTGCACAAAAGATTATCATGAATTCAGCGTTATATCATGAAATGTTGAGGCGCAGCCAACATAACTCAGTACGTTTTATATATGTGTGGCAACGCTCTAAAGATAACTGGTGAATTTGTAAACAGGAACATTATAAATTTCATAGCACAAGCTGAATACCTTTGAGAATTAAGACATTTGGGAATTGTAAGCGCTAATCTTATCAACATGTTCTTCCCCTGTATGTTCCTTATTACTACCACTACAATGGTTTCTTTAATGGTCACCTTGTTCTTAACTATCCACGCTTTCCTATATAATATAAATTAAAAATCTTACCATCACGACAGACCTATTGCTCCAATGCCCAAGTGCCCGACTCTGCCTGCACTGCGACGGCCTATTTGTGTGGCGTTAAGACCAACATTGTTGCCTTGGGCGTCACTGCCAACGTCAACTTTAACAACTGCAGCGGCAGTGAGGATCCCGCCAACCACGTCAGCTCCATTGCGGCCTGGGCGCAGGCAGCGGGCAAAGGAAGTGGGATTGTGACTACGACCACCTTAACCCATGCGAGTCCATCGGGCGCTTATGCGCACACCACAAATCGATTCTTTGAGTCCGACACGGATATTGTGAACTATGGCGAGGGTAAGAATGATCCAGCCAGCTGCACGTATATTGCCACACAGCTGATTACCCAGGAGCCAGGCAAGAATTTTGATGTTATGCTTGGCGGCGGCATGGGCAAATTCTTACCCAAGTCCATAACAGATAAGTTTGGTAACGCGGGCGAGCGTTCCGATGGCGTTAATCTGCTCTCCAAATGGCAAGGATTGCATCCGGATGGTGCGCTAGCCCACAATCGTAAACAGCTCTTGAAGGCAAATACCAATAAGCTGATTGGTCTCTTCAACTCTGGAGTCATGGATTTCCATAAGTTGGCCGATGAACGAGAGAAGCCAACCTTGGAGGAAATGACAAGGAAGGCCATTGAGGTCGTCAGCAAGAATGATGAGGGCTATTTTCTGTTTATCGAAGGCGGACTGGTTGATTATGGCAATCACTTCAATGTGCCCCAGCTGGGTCTTGATGAAGTGCACGAGCTGGACAAGGCTGTTCAAGCTGCTCTTGATATCACGAATCCCGAGGAAACTCTGATTGTGGTTACCTCCGATCATGCGCATCCACTGTCCATCTCTGGCTATCCGGGCCGTGGCACCGATATACTTGGACTCAATCAACACGACACCGATGTCAATGGCATCAAATATGCCACACTCAACTATGCAGTTGGCACGAATCAGTATCTGGACGAGAATGGGCAGCGCGAGGATCTGACCGATAAAATCAAGGATCCCTGTAAGTATAGCACATGAAGTTTGTAATTGACTTTTATTTCATTGGTTTTCTTTCTTCTTAAGTTTTCCAATACCCCAGTTACATAAAGGGTGCCATTGGTGTGCATTCTGGTGATGATGTTGGCATCTTTGCCACGGGACCACAGAGTCATCTCTTCACTGGTGTGATGCAACAGAGCACGATTCCTCATCTGATGGCCTATGCTGCCTGCATTGGCGATGGACCCAAACTTTGTGACAATTGATCAATTGAAGTTCGATTACAGCTCTATACTATAATGCCACGTTTAAGTTGGCTTAAGATACCTTAAAAAAGAAAACATTTGTAAAGAAAGAATTTGAAAATAATAAAAAATGGTTTTTAATAAAACAAGTTTCATTTCCTTTTGAGTCCTTGGGTAATTTTTCTTAATGTTCATATTAAAGTTAATGTCAAAGTTAACATCCATGTTAATGTTAATATATGTTGTAGCTGATGTAAGTAATGACTAAACGATATAATTTATTATTCATTGCGTATTCTAGCTTGACAACACACTAAATTAATTCATTTAATTTATAAAATTGCATATTTTATTTGAAATGATTGAAGTATACAACGAATTTAAAGTAATCAATTATTAAATTGACATTACCCGTTTAATTTATTGCCCCTTGCGAGTAGATGAATTTATGCGAATTCCTTTTTCGCACATGAAATGCAAATTGTATTTTTTTTCTTTTCAAAAAATTGACTTCAATTTAAAACGCATCAAATACTCAAACATCTGTATATATCAGTCGATATGTATGTACAGACATTTCGTTATAGCTGTGCGAGTTTACTCGAGCGTTTTGAATACCCTGGACTATTTATAAACAGGGTATCATTGAATACTTAACTGTTTAATACGAGAATATATTTAAGTAAAAGACTTTAGATTGCTTATAATTACTAAACTAATATTACAATTTTGAATAAATTCTTAGACTTAAACAGACATTCTATATTTTAGTTCTGCACACTACTGGGTATCTGTTAGTCGAGCTTTCTGTATTGTTGCAATTGCCACTTGACGATCGCATCGATTTTGTATCACTTGGACTTGGAGTGCTAACACTTTATGCATGCAGTGGGAGGGTGTGTGTATATTTATGTGTGCCAGTGTGTGCGATATTTTCTGAATGTCAGGTTCAAGTATTGCGAGTGCGTCTGTCGCCCGCAATGTATCTGTGTTCGTAAATGTATCTGTTAGGTTGCAGCGGGCACCCACACACGCATTCAAATCAGCTGCCTCCTTCACTCGTTGACTTTGACTTGCAATTGTGCTCATTGTTGACCGTTTTTTAAATGCTTTTTAAAGCATGTTTTGACACAGAGACAGTTTGCCGAGACAATAAACATCAGCTTTATATTCATATGCAAGCAGTTGGCAATTAAGGACTGTTGTCGTTTTCTCAAGGCTGGGTCCTTGCAGTTCACAATTGCGTCATACACAGCAGCTGCAGCATATTTTTATTACGAGTATTATTGTATCTGATGCGTTAACCAGGGACCGGAAACAACAGTGATTCATGAGAAATTTGTTAATAAAAATTGTTAGGAATGGAATGTGGTAGACCTATTCAAACTAAACCAACTTATTTGTCTTACGATTACGCATCGATTACGATTAAAACGATTTTTATAGTAATAGGTACAGTTTAATCTAATTTTGTCACGAAATGTGTAACGCATTAAGATCTTTCTGACCCACAGAGTATATAGTATGGTCTTGATAAGCTAGCTGAGTCGATCTGTCTGTCGAAGTATATATATATATTTTATATATTTTATAAAAGCTTAGTAAGAATCGGACAACTTTATCATATAGTTGCCATAGGAGCAACGAGGTTTGGTATGAAGGTAACCTGACAAAATTTACAAAAGCGTATTTGATCCGTATCATATGTATATCATATATGTAGCTGCCTCTTTGAAAGATCGCTTGAAAATTGAGTTTTGTTATGAAGACTTGTTTGTTTTCTATAGTTTTCATGGGATTCTTTTTTTTTGAATCTCCGCAAGGGTACTGAACCATAGGGCCCCCTCTAAGATAGCCTGGCATTTTGTTATTATTGTTTTTGACAAGCGAGCCTAATTCTGAGCCTGCATTTCGCACAGTCTGCATTTAAGCCATGTTTTGTTTGTTTGTTTGCTTGTTGTTTGTTTTGTGGCGCGCAACTTTCGCATTTTGAATTTGGATACATGTGGCGCGTTCTGGTGTCAACAATTCTGTTTGCTCAGCGAAAAGTGGAAGCCGGGTTGTTGCTGTTGCTGTTGCTGCCGCTGTCTCGCTGTCTCAGCCGCTGCCTCTGCTGCAGTCGCCGCCAAGCGGCATCAGCTCAAAGTAAGTATTCAAAGTCTCCGTTCTCCGAGTCTCAGTTGAAAATCTGTCGCGACAGCAAACGCGCGTGCGGCTTAAGCTTTTAACGTTAATTCTTATTGACTGCAACTTGTGTGTGCATCTGTGTGTGTGAGAGTGTGAGTGTGTGTTTGAGAGTGTGTGCGCATGCGCAAATGTTTAAAGCAGACGGCGCTTGAATTCTGTCACGTTCGTCTTTAAATATTTGAGAATACGTTCAGTGTAATTGTCAATTCAATTGTTTCTGACAGGTAAGTGACAACGGCAGGTTGCTCAATTGAGCATTAAATTGATTAAGTTTGTCCAGAAAAGGCGGCTTAAATATAAATTGCCGTCTTGCAGTAGGTGGCAACTCTGCGACTGGATGTCAAATTAGCTGGCAGCCCAACTATATGATTGAACTAGTTCCTTAAACTAGTGATGAGTGTCCTAACAAGTACACAAAATCAGGCCTGTTTCCATTTCCGAAACGATTCGAAATCGAAATGAACTGTTTTTTGCCTTCCGAAAAACGTTTGAGTTACAGTACACAGTAAAAGGCATGAAAACTATTTGACAAGAGGAGAAGAATCTGTTGTTATTTCACTCAAAAACAAATACAAGAAATACAAAACGATCCGTATTGAAAAATACTCGGAAATGGGAACAGCACTGATTGACTTTACATCTGTCAAGTATTTTATATTCGAATATACTTATCATCTCGAAAACGAGAGCAGTCCTGAATATTTGCTGTCTCGCCTTAACAAATACCATTTCCAACACACTCTCCGTTTTCTTCAAGTGTAATACATACCAAGCAGGCGCGAAAAGCGATTTCCTGTCTTATAACAGCAGTTAGTTAACTAATAGCCACTTAGATGCAACTATTTTCAGCTAATTCAAACTGGAACAGTAAGCATTGAGAATTGAAAATAGATGCGAGACGGGAAATCGGCTTCAGATATCAAATTTAATAAGACAGCTTGTGAGTTTGATTGAATTGCGGCTAGCACACAAATACCGACTGTACTCTAATGGAGGTGTTGGGTTGCTATGTGCCAAGAACCTGGTGCGTAGCTGTACAGGTAACCGCAATTACAGGTGTGTGTGTGTGGGTGTGTGCCTTTTTGATGGTTTGCTTAACTATTTTACTGCTGTTTGTAGTTACGTTTATAATAGTGAATATAAAACCTGGGACTAGCAGTCTAGCCATGTTTTCAAAGATTTCGAAAGTTCACTTTCAGCAAAATACTTATTTGTTTATCCCGAAATCTACTCGCATTTTTCATAGAGCACACTAGAAAGTAATACTATGAGAGCCATAATTGTTTGTATGCAAGTTGTGCTTGTGCTACTTACTCGTATTTTGTTTGGCTATCATGTTCCCGGTAAAAGCCAGGCACAAATTGGTGCCAACTGAGGCTGCAGTTTGGGCAGATGAAAGATGAAAGATCTGGTCTGCATAAATGCTGCTGGCACTTCGTGGGTGTAGATAAATTTGGCATGATAAAAGCGGCCTGAAACTGAGCCGAGTCACGGCAGCCAACACTCAAAATGTGGGCTAATACCTACACGATGCACACCATCAAAAAAATGTGTATCTTTAAATTGAGACACGAGTGCAATCCGTCAGATGCTCTCCAGGTATTAGTAATTTATTTACCCAGCTGTCTAATTTTGAATTGCGCTGGTTTTTCAGTTCAAACTGTGTGTATCTGTTGTGTTGTTTTTGTTTTTGTTTACCAGCGTGTTAGCGCCTGTCTGCCAACTTGCAATATGCATAAATGTATCTGAAAGATACACACATGATGCATGTTGTTTGCATTTCTGTTTATTTGGCTCCATTGACCGTGAACCTGAGCTACTTTTCGCTATTTTATGGCATTCCTTGGATGTCAACCAACTGCAAATCACAAGTTGTAACAAGCTTGTGAGAATTCTCTCGACAGGTTTGTAATTAAAGCTGAGAAATATCGCTGAAGCCCTAAGTGGCAATGATAATTCAGTTTGTTTAGCTTATTATCTGTCCAATCTCATTGTATCTGGTTTTGAAGTTTGGCTAACTCTGCAGATTTAAACCACATTTATTGCAGACTTATGCTGAGTAGTGGGTGCTAAAATGATTTGCCAAATGCTTAATCTTTGCTTTTTCACTATGCGTTGTATTTTTACTCCCTGTACCCATAAAATGGTTAAAAGGGGGTACTAAATCTGTGCAAATGTATGTAACAGGCAGAAGGAGACATCTCCGACCCTATAAAGTACATATATTCTTGATCAGTATCAAAAGAGATTTCGATTTGGCCATGTCCGTCTGTCTGTCCGTTTGTCCGTCCGTATTTATGAACGCAAGGATCTCAGCAACTGTAAGAGCTAGAGACAACAAATTTGGAATGTAGGTTCGTGTATAGCGGGAGCAGGTCAAGTTTATTTTAGATTTGAGATATCTCCCCCGTTCCCCCGCTATTCGGGAGCAGTTCAAGTTTATTTTAGATTTGAGATATCTCCCCCGTTCCCCCGCTATTCGATAAAAACCGTTTTACAGTAACATTTTTCAAGATATAGCTTTAAGATTTGGCATGTACAATACTTAAGTCCCTCTTAATCTACTGTCCAAATTTCAAGTCGATCGGATAATAAACACGGAAGTTATTCACGAAAGAAGATTCAGTGCTGCAGCAAGGGAAGAAGAAGCACAGCCACCATTTAAAATGCTTCGCTTGCGCTGTGGCTCGTGTGTGTGGCGCACATGTATGTGTGTGTATGTGTAGGCTTACGAAGATACGATCGGAAATTTTTGACCTGGGTACAGCGAGTTTCGTAGTCGGGTATACTCGACTATAGCATTCTTACTTGTTGTAAATAGTTTTATGGCTGTCATGACCAGGCAAAATATTTTGATGTGTTATCTTAATAAACGGCTTAGATATATGGCCAAAATATTCCAGTGCAAACAAGGAATAAGTATAAAAACAAGCTACATTTTTCCGGTTTAAGTCACTTTGTACTGTTTTGTAAACGTTTTTGGGTCAATTCTGCGTTTTGGACGTTACATTTCAAATCTTATTATTTTCGATTGCAAATTAAATATTATAAACTTAATTAAACTGTTTTTTTTTTGAGTTCTCTTCTAAATTTAATTTTAATTATCATTACATTTCTTGAACTTGTTTTATCAATACTTTTATCAAAGTTCCGTTGCGGACGTTACAAAAAGGTTTAGTTTTGTGAAGGTTTAGGCTTCCTTTCTTATAAGGATCATTGAAATAACATTTCCTATTGGTATTTGTAAAACTATTCACATAGTTTAGTCTTCTATCAACTAAATAATAGAGTTTAGAACAATTCTTTTTTTGTCCCTAGGTAAACCTTTTTATGGATTAGTTCATATGCAAGATCTTCAAAATTTCAAGCAAAATAGAGCATTTATAATATTTTAAAGACCTGGAGAGTTTATTTTGTTAATTTCGAGCAAAATAGAGCAATTCTAATAGTTTGAAGACCTGGAAAGTGTATTTATAGATCAATTTCCGGGTACATCTCATTGTTGTTAGCTGTATCTCATCTGTATTTATTTTAAGTGATTGAATGCATTTTGTTAGCTTTAACAGGTGCTCGAGCTGTGAATTCACACTGCGCAAATTATGGATTCAGTTAAAGATAATAATCAAGAAATTCACACGACACGTAAACTGGCTACACAACAAGAGCACAAAATTTAGACATTTGTAAACAGGTAAAATGTAAATATGAAAGACCCGTATTGTTTTTAGAATATTGTTAAGGTTAACCAGATTTCGCTTACAGCGTCACCCAAAAACAGGAAAACCAATTTTTGCCCGAGCAAATTGTAACAATATTCATTTTGAATAGATATAATACCCATATGCATATTCGAGTGCCCCGTGCTCAGCCATTTGCCCATTAATCCCATAAATTTGTGTTTGTTTTTGTTTTGTTGTTGTTGTTGTTGCTGTTTTAGTTAAACTAAACTTTAAACAAAACAAAACAAAGCTGAAAACACGAAATCAACGCCGGTGCGTTGACGTTGACAGCCCAGTTCCGGCAAAACGCCGCTGAACCCTCTACCTTTACCTCTGCCTCGCACTCTCCCTCTCTATCTCCCTCTCGCTCTACCTCTCACTCTCCCCAACCACACCACTCCCCAAACGAAGGTGAGTCGCTTTAGTAAGCGCCCAGTCAGCTACTGGTCTTGGCTCGGTCTTGGCTCAGCTGACGATCCGCTGATGTCATCTCGGATGGTAATGGTAATGGTAATGGCCAGCTGAAAGTTTTGAGAGAGTTCAGATTTTCGTCATTGTGATGACTGGTTGATAAGCATTTTAAAGACATTATGTAATTTGGGAAAAACTCACATGCTTCCTTTAAGCCAACATTAGAAGGCGTTGGCAAAAGAGCGCTAAAGAGCTATGTTCTGTTTTTAAGAATGACAAGTTTATAAGAATTTCTTTCTAGGTTAAAGCTTACTAAAATTTGAATATTTGCAAGTTTTCTTTCTTATAAGCTATGCGAATTTTCGGGTATTAGCAGTTGCTTAGCAGTCTTATTCTAAATAAAAAATTTGAATAATTGCTAAAGAGCAATGTACTTATCTGATTATTATATGAAAAAGGTTTTTTCTTGTTGAGGTTTACTTTTATTATTATTATTCCAAAAACTAAAAAATGTAAATCAATTAGAGTAACTTTATTTTAAACGGATTTTTTGAAGTCTAGATAAGAAAGCTAACAGTTTTGATATTATTAAAGTTTCTTTCTTTGTTAAAGCGTACTAAAATTCGAAAACGTAAAGCTGTTTTTAGCTATACTATATTTATCTATAGGTCAATTTCTAAACCTTACTAAAAATTGACAAAAATTCGAAAACTCGCAGGTTTTCTTTTAGCCAACATTGGATGTTGCTAACAAAGATTGATTAAGATTTGATTTTGATTTAAAATTAGAAAACTTGAAAGTTATATTTCTAATAATCTATACGGATATTTAAGCATTAGGCTTAGAAGTTCTATTCTAAAGTATTCTAAATTCTGAAGAGCGATGAAAATAAATGAATATATATATCAAAATGTATCTTTCTAAATTGAGGTTTACCCAAAGTTGAATACAAGAGTTAATTAAGTCAAGACTGTAGGCCTGAAAATTGCATAGGATATTAAAATTTATGTTCAATTTGATTTGAAAAACGGTTCAATTTGGGTTCCGGCTCGACTTGTTGTTCAGCTGGACCTTGAGTAGAGGTTCGGTTCGGGTGGGAGTTCATCTTACCGATCGTATTACGGATTGAACCTTGAACTAAACACTTTTGGGATGTGATTTAAGGATTGCCAAATAATTGACAACATTTTCCACTACACTTATCGTTGAATGCTATTAGTCATGTTGCTTTATCAAGTGTCTGCTGAAAACAAGTCTTAATTGAGGATTGGTAGTACGAATGCAAAGCGTGACGACATCATCAGACAAAGCGACATTTAAAAGGTGCTGTGATACTCAATATGCGGCAATTCAAATGTAAATTGCATAAAAAGCGATTTGCTTTGCCTCTGGCGTGCCAGTTAAATATTGCATCTCATAATCATAGCAACAAAACACCCAGAACCAATACCAAGTGCAATGACAATAATCATACGCAATGTTGACTTAAGGTTATTGTCAAGAATTTATTTCAAAATGTTGTACAATTTGAGTTTGACACGTTTCAAGTTTAGCATATATTTGTAATTGATTCGAAATGATTATTATGATTATTATGATTATTATTATTATGGTTATTGTGCAAACTGTGCATTTAAATTTCAACAAGTGCCCACTTAAGCTGATCACACCCCGAAATGTTAAACGATTATCTTAAAATTTTGTGTGGAGCATATCAAATAACTTCAAACTTGAAATATGGAGATTTAACCTAGTGATTGCTATTAAAATTTAAATGAATTAAGCTAACTACACGCTAATGCACAAATCGTGCAATTGCAGCTGCTTGGCGTCTGTTTGCCTCTCTTCTTCTTCACTTTTGGGCATTCCACTGAAATATTAACACAATTGAATTATGACTGCCGCTGGCCACACTGTGCAGTACGCCCCCGCCTGACGTATGCGAGCTGATAAAATGCATTTATTAAATTGCATTCAATAGTTTTCAATTGGCAACTGAAGTGCATGGCAACGCTAAATATTTAGAAAACTGCATTTAACTATCTTGTGTGCTGTCAACGAATCAGCAAATTGACAAATGACGTCATTGTTGCCTCATGGCCCATTGAAAGTGCAAATAAATAATACTCAATATGTAAGTAGTATGTAGAGGTATGTACTTTTTGCCGGCTGACTAGACACTCAGGTATTTACGAGTACTCGTTTCTGTGTCGCCATTGAGTTCACCACTCGAGTGCTCTAATCAGTAGAATAAACACGGATCTCCAACAGCTCTTAACTGATCAATTACGTATTGTTGTGATCCTGTGACGTCACGTGCTAATGGAACATCTTTTATGTTACCTCACAAATAGAGCTGAAACTATAAGTGAACCTGAACTTGTTTGTGTTTCTAAAGGTGCGATAGTGTTAGTTCACACCTCGTCTTAACCGTTAGAGTGGCGCTACTTTTATGGTCAAATGAAACACGGCTAGATGTGAGATTTTGTTGTCTTTTCAATTATGCAGCTAATGATAATTGAACAATCCATAGAAATACATGAAATAAAACCATAAAAGCAGCTTGACTTGAGTGGGTGGATAACTTCAGTAGCGATTATGGATACAATAATAAACGTATATAAACAAAGTTGTTTTAAACGAATGACAGTTATTTTGTTAGTTATTCGAAGCACAACAACTGGAACTATAACATAATTCTAAAATAATGTCAGGCACTTACTTTATAGTTGAGAACCTGTATAATACTCGCATGTATTCAGAGATACGGTTATAAAACTTTGAGATACAACAAAGTTTGCTAAATTCGATAAATTCTTTTCGAACATTTGCATTAGTCAGCCCGTTATATTATTTGATGATCTATGATATAATTGTTTTTCTTTTTTTTTATGTCAACAACTTTTGCACTTCATGACAGCATTTAGACAACCCCTCAGACGGATTATTAATATCATAGTATAATTAATTTACGATGACACATGTTTCTACCACGCAATGATGAAAAGCGCCAAATTCAGACAAAATACAACAACTGGTTAATTAATCTTTTCATATATAAAATGGCGCAATGTTAATCTGAATACAAATAATAGTAATGATCTAATTATTATTATTATGCCAAAATATTCAAAGTAGTCACAAAGTATATGGCATTAGGGGGACGCGTCTTACCTGTTCCATTATCTAAGTTTTAGCATCACAATGCTCGAGTCTTTGGACAATGTTTGTATATGTTTTCAACCTATAGAGCATTTCCTATATCATTTGTGTACATTAAGCCGACGGAAAGGGATTGGGAATTGCTTGTCATGCAGCGCAGATGTTGGCTGCGAGTGTCACTGACATCAGATGGGGCCACATACATGAGTAGATATAGAATATAATGCCCATATGTATATACGTATGTACCTAGTCATTTGTAGACAAAATGATTCGCATTTGGCATTGACAATGAATTTTGACCGAAATGCTTAAATAAATCAGCTGAAGAGCCGCGGGCCTTGCCAAAAAAAGAAAAAAAAAGAATCAATTAAACAATTGCTTGCTCGGTGTGTTTGCTCGATGAAAGCGAAGTGTTCTAATTTTGTAATTCTTCTTAAAAATACATTTGTTTTCGTAAGCACCGCCAAGGTCCTACTAAATTGTAGTTACCATAACTTTCACATTAATTCAACACAAACTGAACTGACACTAATTTATTTGAATAGCGAAATTGTTGGCGAATCGTTCTAAAAATGAAACAAATGCAATCATTTTAATTAACTACTTGTAAGTGAAAATATGTGTGGTATTTGGTTTTAATTATAGAGGGTAAGTCCAAGGTACGTGATCTTAGAAAATATTCAACGGCTATGCAATAGGAATTTATATATATTTCTGTTAAAGGGAATTCAGCTACCTTATTAAAATCGCCCCAATTTGTATATCACGCAGAATCAGTAGACTTTGATATACCCTAGCCTTGATTTGAAAAGCAACACCTTGTCGCTTAAAGTACTGTCAAAATTGGGGCATTTTACAACACTGACTCAAATTTGACTCGGAAATCTCACAAGGATTGGAAATGGCGGGTTTTTGAAAATGTCATACCAACATGCTTTCACAAGCTGCGCCATATGGCGCATAAATATTAGATAGTCTGAACGGGACATTAGAAACGTCAAAACAATAAACTTCAGTTGCAAACAAGAATCAATATATTATACAACATTTCTTGTATCAGAGATAAGTATATCATGCGTTAATGTCGCCTTTTGTCTTGTACAGCTTCCCTTTTTGGGGAAATTGGCTGTAAGGCTGAGTAAATAATATATGTATATAGGCAACTTTCCCAAAAATAATACGCCCGATACGGGACTGAAGAGTGCGTAAATAAAGAGTTTGTCATGCATATCAGAAAATCAGAGCAGTTGCTATTTATACGACGCCAGTGCTATTTGTTTCGCAGACATTAAACATGGCCTGGCAGACGGAATACGAGTACGAGTACACATTCCAAAATTATACGTAGGCCCAGGTAGGTACACACGAGTGCACGAGTACATACAAATGTAATAATAAATATGTATATATAAATACAGGTATAAAGCCGGGCTGTCAGCCGGGGGGAGGGGGGCATTTCAGATTTCAACGGCGAACGGTAGAGCTGCCCCAGTGGCCGATATAAAGGCGTTTAGCGGCAACACTGTGGGCGGTACCAGCCAAATGGGGCACTCGGCCCGAAAACATTTACATTTCTATCTCACAGTGCGCTTTTGTTTAAATCATTCTGAATATAATTAAAACATTTGTCATGCTCACCAATCATAATAATTAACAATGTACGACTATAAATCAGTAATTTTATTTGCGACCTGTTATGTAGTATCTACAGCGGTGAATGCCCCGAATTAGTATGTGGTCAATGGATTACACAATTGCTTAGTCTAGCATCTGGTAACCCACAGAAACATATACTTTTGATAATTATAGTGTGATATTATTGTGTGTACCGTCAAAAATGTATTTTTATGCATATAGTACTTTTAGATAGTTCTTAGAATTAGCATCTTTAATGAAATTGGAACTTTCAGGCCTTCGCCGAACAATCTTCAATAAACCAAACTAGAATAAAAGCATTTTAATTATCAAGTTGGCACTTAAGGGCGACAAAAATAACGCCAAACGTCGAGCGGCGAGCGAGATAGCTGGAGAAAAAGAGAGCCGCAGGCATAACATAACTCTAACAGCCAAATTCAAATCAGACAGACCGCCGCGCTAAGCATAACAGCAACAGCTGTTAAAGTGTTTGTGCCCAGCGCAGCGCGCTTTGTTAACATTTGAACGCTGCTCACACAATAATTCCCAAGCAGTTCTAGTGCGGCCAAATATAGAAACTAGGCACTGTTCGTTGACAACTGCGAGAGGTGAAGATTGGGTTGATCTTGCGTTTGCCATGCTTGAGGGTTCTGTTCGCCCAACTTATATGTTACGACTTACAGAACAGCCTTGGGAACATCTGATCTCGCTTTTATATTATACTTTATATTTTATTTGATTGTCGTGTTTTAACGTCAAAATGCATATTAGATTTGGTCAGGTGTCAATTGTAGTATTATTATCGTTGTTTGTGTTTGCATTTTAGCAAATTGTGATTAATTTTGATTGACAGCGCACCTAATTTGGACTGTGCCTCTCTGCTGCTGTCAAGTTCCGATAATTACTACTAACTACGAGCCAAAAAAACGCCGAGTTTTTGCCGGTGGGCGTTGAGTGCATTCAGACGTCAAGATCTTAAACAAAATATGTATATATACTTTATACCCAGAAGTACTACCTACCTGGGGACGCTAGGTCGAAAAAGCTGCACTGCTAATTCTCATCGGTAGCGCTAAAAATAGAATCTTACGAATGACTTCGCAACTGAAAACTGTTTCCAATAAGCAAATTATTATTATTATTATGAATTATCAACAATGGCCACTGAATACTAATCTTATTTTTTTGCGCTCCGCTCTGGAGGTAAAAACAATAACAACGAAGAACGGATATCTTCGACGTGCCGAGGCTATAGTATACCCTTCCAGCAGTGTTTTATAAGTATACAAATCATCCGAAGTGGATCAAATGTAAGCAACCTGTGTAAAGTATAATCATTTTCGCATTTGCTGACTTTGGTGAATATATCTGTATAACCAAAAAAGTTTTCATACAAACACTCATTTCATTGTTTCCATGGTAGCTTTAAGATACAATTATCCGATTTTAATAAGACTTACTTAGATTTTTGCGTTATTTTTGCGTTATTTTTAAAGGAGAAAAAAGTTTTTCATGCATTAACTCAATTTTCTACCGATTGTTCCTATGGCAGCTATTATACTATATTATACAGTGATCCGATACGTCCAATATTGGCATATGTTCTCCTGGGGAAAAAACAAGCATCTGTGCCAAATTTCCTTACGATAGCTCTAAAACTGATATTTTAGTTTGCATAGATTGATGCTGATCAAGAATATTTATAGTATACTTCGTAGTGTCGGAAATGTTTGACAATATTATAATACCCTATGCAAGGGTATAAAAAAACATGCGTAACTAATCGTGTATACAAAAATTCTTATGATGACGCTAACACAAAAGACCATGATCTTCCAATGGTTTTATTTGTGTGCAAATATCTGAAAATATCTGAAAATTACTAAAGCGTTTCCAGCTGATACGCAAAATGCTGACATGGTATTTTCATTCAAAAACAAGAATATAATTATGAATATGATCGAGGCCTGCTCAGCTATGAAATGCCCTCTAATAAGATTCAAAGTAAAGAAATTTTACCTTTCCAATAGTCATAGTATTATCTAGAAGTATCTTGTGATGCTTTTATTTGTACAAGAGCTCTGTGCCTAATCGATCCTATTCTCCACAGCTGCTATATGGCTTTCTTGACTATATAAACCAGTCAGATAACCTTTTGTATAGAACTATTTGCCAGGGTATAACAAGAACACGTGACGAAGCGCTATAAAAATATTCTCTATTGAGTTGCAGCAAAATATGCGGAATTTCAACAAATTGCCACATTACCTGGACAGATACATTGTCTTGGCGTTTTATCAAAGCCATTAAGAAACGTTTATACTTAGACATTGAGTAATCCTTCAACACGAATATCTTAAACAGCTAACTGGCAAACATTATTCGATAATAAATTTCATTTTCAGCTAATATGCTATAGAGAAAAATAATGATGGCGTTAAATTTCAATTAATGAAAATGGGTCTGCCTCCTTCTGAGAACTTTCAACTTGGTCATGTTGTTTCTACACTTGGCCCAAACAATGACGTCAAGAGCAAATGCGAATGTTTTAAATATAGAGCGCTTATCCGTTTGTTTGTGCGTCGATCCAAAATCAAATTGTGCTCCTAATTAATAATGATATAATTGGTTAAAAATAGCTGCGATTTCTCTTATCATTTAGTCAGCTTATCATTTGGCAATTATACGAGTTGAAATGATTCAAATGCAATATGCATAAGATATTTAATTGGGTAATATGTGGAATATATGTGAAATAAATTGAACTGTGTTATTGCCTATTGGGGATTGAATGGCCTGTGCACCCGGAACTCTGCCAACAAACCATTGAAAAGTCAAAATGTCAAATTCCAATACTAATTTGTCTGCGCTCCAAACATTCCTACAGCTCTGAAATGTCATAAATAAAATACTTTGCACAAATCAACAATATCAACTTTAATGTCTACTCACAAAATAAAAAAGCTCGTCTGTCGCCGCATTAATTATTTTTATTATTATTTTTATTATAACGTTGTTAGTAATACGCTTCCAATGTCAACGGCAACGGTTAAAGACCGTCTCAGGAATTGCATTGGCTTAAATCGCATGGCCTGCAAAATATGAAGATACAAGCAATACGTTGCGAGGGGCGTGGAGGGGCGCCGAGAAGCGCCAACTTGCACTTGACGCCCCTCAATTGAAATTGTAATTAAAAATGAAACGAATCGAAAAATTTGAACAATTATTAAACATAAATATGGCAAAAATATTTTATTACTCGGCCACGGAGTAAGCAAATGACAGCCGTTTGTTGCTGCCGACAACTTATACACATATACCCTATAAATAGAGCCTGAACGGGGTAGGACAGGCAATGTGAAGGGATGAGTCTTCAAAAGACATTGAATTCCTATAAGTACTGCTCTTACAAAACTTAAAAATAATATCTGAAATATGTAAATCTATATTTTTGAAATATCTACTCTTCACTATTTGGAAATCATATAAGTTCCTTAATGAACATAGTAGATATCCGTAGGCTATCATATTTATTTTGAAACATGTTTAAGAATATTAAAGTTAATTAAAAATGTAATCAAAAAATTGTCCAAAATATAAAAAATACAGATGAACTGTGCCTAAAGCAATTACTAGTCCAATCTTTATACTCTGTTTCGAAAATGTTGCTTGGAAAACTTATATCTTTTACATTTTTATAGTCAGAGTCACCAAATTTGTTATAAGAAGTACTGAAGACCTCCTTGAATGGTATGAATAAAAATATTTCCGCCACGCTCTCTATCGCCTTCCCAAATAAGAAACAGAATACTGACGGAGGAGTATATCAAAGTTTCTACATAGTTAGGGAACTGTCAACATGGACTGAACCTTGTATGGGGTTTATAGAGTATCTGTTAGTTCGCACCAGCTGAGTTCTTCATTGTTTTTGTTGAGTATTGTTGAATTGTCATTGTCAAAATTAACTAGAATTTAATTCAATTGAATTTTTGGTCACACTTCCAATGACGAACGCGCTCAGAAGTAAATTCGATTTCGTCATTATGTTACGTGTGGCTCGGATAGAGAAGGGAGAGGAACACGGAGGGAGTTCTTCAAATGCTGATGCGAATATCGCGTGCAAATGGCTCAGCCTTGAAAACATATTGATTCTATATACGATACGTTCAGTTGCACTCGCTGACTGCTCCGAATCTGAGTTCCAATCAATTGAAATAGCTGGCGTGCAAAATTATTGTGCATACCAAAATTAAATTTCCAAGAATGCGCCCCGGGGTGGGTGGTGGATGATGGGGGGTAGGTGCAAATTCCCCGAAATTGCTTTCTTAGAATGTACGTGTATTGTCCAAGGTTACTATGTAATGTTTACTACAATCGAAAAGAATTGCAAGAATTTCTTAGTTCCAGTTTTTAGATATTATGTACATACGAAAAGGAACCACAAAAATAAACATGGATCGCCCCTGAAATTGATTATCAACAACATTGGAAATTTTATTGAATTGAAATTAAGGTGTTAACATCTATTTTGCGTTTTTATTCGATCGAATTTATTTATTTTTCACTGTCATAGACAATAACATTTTACACAGCTATAAATATCAGCGAATTATCAACAAGTCTACAACCTGCCAATAAAAACTCTACGTTTGTTTGTACCAGTTCAGTACTAGGAGAGACACTTCTACCACATTTAATAAACAGAGTTAAGTACTCAGCTGTTCTTTGGCAATGACCAACTTGTCTGACCTATCAAGGCCAAGAACTATAGGTGGGTATGCTGTAGTCGACTAAAAGTTGCCCTTTCTAAGCTATCTATCTATCAGCAAGGTAAGGTTTTGTTATTAATCAATTTTGATTAAAATCGAGCCACTATATCATGTGCCTTAAGATCAATAGGTCGAAAATTGAGTTTATTTTCCATATATTAATTTTCAAAAGTTCTTTCATAGTAAGTGCCATAATAACTCCCCCGTTCCAAGTCTTAAAAAAGTGTTTCATTTTTAAATATCATGCCAAATCTATTCATCTGTTTCATAAAAACTCACTAGCTCAAGAGACTCATATCAGCACTGCTTTAAGGGTATAACTAACTGTTTAGATAAGGCAGCCAATTCACGTCTTTGGCCCAGAATGGATGTACTATATTTCCAAACAAACAGATTACTGTTCCATTGATCGGTGACTAGGAGGGTGCTGCTGATGTAATCAATTGGGTAGCCTAATCCCAAGCGGATGCCAGTGGGGATCATCTTTATTATTGTAGTCGTTGCAGTCGTTGATATCACGATTGGCATTCCACACCCCCAACCACACACCATAGACAACAATTGAGGTTCTCTGACCGAAATGAAATACTTTGCGATCTTATCGCGTTTGTCATCGACGTGTAAACATCATGAATTGGACAGCTTATAAGTATGTATTACGAAAAACAATGCGATCGATTACCGGGTATTGCTCGATTAGTTTTGTATGGGTTGTCCTTGAACTACTTTAGCCGATCGGACGATAAGTTTGAATTGTTCCTTGTCGAAATAAATTGACAAATTTCAAGAACCCCAAAACTCGAATACCTCCCATTTTGCGTCGTGCTCGTTTGGTAGTATTAAGGGACGGGAAATTTGAGGTGTTTCTTATTGTTTGGCCGGCTGGTTCATAAATATTTTATCACATGACTTAAATACATTGGAATGCCGTGTGTTGTGGGCTTTTTTGGCCAATACTAAAGCATACTCTGGTACTGGCTATTGCCAGAATAATAATATCGTACGGTGTGCTCGGAATTGGTAATAATAATCAGCTAAGTACTTAATGGTGTATAAATATCTGCTAATTGAATGCCTAATCTTGTTGTCGTGCCAATTAAACTACCAATTGTGGTCAGTGTACGGCTGGCATATGGCCATATAAGTACCTATCAATATCCAACGATGCTCCAAATCCTAGGCCCCAATAAGCGTGCCAGATGCTTGGCGGCTACTCGTAACCCATTCATAAACCAGCTAAATGACGTATCAATTACTTTGCTTATAGAGACGACACGCTGCGGACATGTTGTCATCAGCATTCACATTAGACAATTCACTCTGTGTACTTGAAACTTAGTTCAAGTTCAATAGCTACACGTACTGCTTGTTTTTTTAATACTATTGTACTAAAAATTGTAGTACACTTTATCCCCCAGAGATACATATACCGAAAGGCACATCCGTGCTGTTTGACTTTATGTTTTGGAATGTCTTTATTTGATATCAAAATTCCTCCTACTCATTTTCTGAGCAAGCTTGCGGAATGTCTTTATTAATTTAGTTTGATTGAAAAAATGTTAATCAATATATTGAATATATATTATATGAGTACTACTCGTAAGGAGTAGCAGAGTATCTGCTAGGTGTGCATATATCTTAGGTATATAGATACCAGCCAGTCATCTATTTACCGCTATAGGTAATTAAGGATATACTTTGATTACTCATCCCATTTGAAACTTGTGTATTTAGTTAAATTCTTTGCGATTACTTGAAATAAGATTAGAATTTGCGTTAATCATCGCTTCCATTTTGTACTGCATTTCCGGTGTGAAATAGTGAATACAATAATATCTATTGAGTTTCAAGCTGTTACCAAAAATATATGTATGCATATATAGATTGTTTCTGGGTACACTCATCCGAAATATGTCAAGGGGTTTCTTTCTTCTTCTTTATTTTTGCTTGCGATTTGTTTATTTAGTTAATCATCCATCGAAAGTGCTTCCATTTATGGAATAATGTATTGAATACAACAATTTCTTTATCGAGTTTCAACATTTACCTACTATATATGTAGTTGGTGTCGGAGTACACTCATCCTAACTATACATCAAGCTTATTCCTTATTTTAAGCAATAACTATACTATGAACCTTATATATTTAGTTAAATCAATCCTATCCACTTAGACATGATTCAATTTTTCTTAATCATCTGAAAATGAGATATGGAATAGAGTATTGAATAGAACAATTTCTTTATCGATTTTTAGCATTTACCAAAAATATATATATGGTTTCAGAGAGCACTTATTCTACAAACTATACACTATGTAAAGAGTGTGTTTATGCTGTGCATACTTTTTGTAATGGAACAACTTTTTGCCTTCTATCAATCTTTGGTTTCTTTTGTTCCATTGTTTGTTTGTGTTGGGCCAAAAGCGATTTTCATAATTTGGCATTACTCGGACAGAAATCGGTCATAAAACTTGAGTTTAATGTCATGCAAATGGCGACACTCGGAATTAGCAATGTCGAGCGACGTCTGATGGCTTTATTCCGCGCTTGATATGCTCTCCGGGGGGTGAGGATACGAGGGTTGACTGTTGGCCTGAGCTTGCAACTTGTTTTTAATTAGCTTTCTTAATGTGCGGCTTATTTTTCTTCGGTTTCTTTGGGCTTTTGTTGTTTATTTTCATATGCTCTTTGCCACATAAGCATCAACAACAATTTATTTGTCCGTTCGAATTCAATGATGTTTACGGGTCAACTTAATGACAAAACGATCCAGAAAGTTTAAATGTCCAAGTTCAATGAAAAAAAGAAGGTTGAAAAGCTTTGTAAATGTTTAAGAATACTTATATGGTACAATATGAATGCTCTAAATAGATTTTGCAGAGGCTATGCAAATCATATACAAATATTAAATATGCAAATTCCTGCATTATACCCAAGAATGGACAGTCATGTGTGTATGTATTGTATATTCGTAAGTATTATGTATAAAACAGAAGTTCCAAATGATGCCAAGCGAAATGGCAGACAAAAAAGCTCGAATAATATCAGATCATATCGATACACGTCAGCTTCTTTTCATTTAAGTACTCATATCTTTCCTATACATACTTAATATATATTACTTATCATTCTAATTGAAGGTGTTTACTTAAATTTCACACACTTTTGAATACGCTTTCTTATATGCCTCATATGATCTATTTGTACAACGAATCTATTGTTTGATTTGTTTGTTATAGCCTTGAAGTTGAATTAAGTGCAATTAAGTTCGTTTGATGATAAAGACAAACAAGCAAAAACAAACATTCGAAAATAAATTACTAACTGCGCACAAGAAAGCTCACGCCTTTGGCCCCAGCCAAAAGGTCTGGGCTAACAATTTAAGGAATTTTACCAAAATTCCATGGCTGTATTACATATCACAGGTTAGAATCTGGTGAGGCATACGTCGACATACACACACCCACAACCACACACACACACACACACACCTAGAAAGTTTATTTTCTGCATCTCCCAAAAATGGCCCCAAAAGGCAATAACATTTGTGCATTATTAGGGGCCTCGTATACAGCCTCTGTTACTGTTAGCTTAACAGAGCAGCTACAGCGTGAGCGCCACTCACCTCGCGCTCTCTCTCTAACTCGCGCTCGCTCGCTCACGCCACCTACACCCGCCGCATTATTATTGTAAGCGGTCAACAGTAACAACAGCTACAGCAACAACAACAGCAAGAGGCCGCAACGGAGCAGCGACGGTTTTGGTTTGGTGGTGCCCAATAACTTTTATTGAATTCAGTCAACGGCTGGCCGCGATCGCGCAAACAACGCGAAATAAAAACTGTGCGCAAATAATTTATTGGCGTTAAATTTTGAAAATTCTCTCATAAAAATTGTGCAAGTTAATAAAAGTTAGTACAAATCAAATATTTTATAATATTTAAAGCGTGAAAGTGAAATTGTTGCATAAGCAAATTTGAAAGATGACAATAACCGATTAAAATGAACTTGCATCTTGTATAGAAATTAATTTCCTGACCATTTTTTTGTGCATGCCTTGATATAATTTCATACAAAATTTGAGGAAATTACTGTGTAAATGTGAAATGATAAAAACAAAAGTGCAAAAATCTATTTCTTCGGAAATACACACGAAATTTGCAACTTGAAACCTTTTTAAAATATTTTTCCTTACATAAATGTGAAAAATTCAATGTTCTTGAGTTTCTTAGCAAACATTTGTAAATAATATGTATTCAAACGCGAATCTGGTATATAAGACTTCCTACTAGCTAAATTATACAAACATAAGCATAAATATTTGTCAAGAGCTAACTAACTACTTAATAAGGCTCTTTAAATTCATAGAATCAAACAAGATAACGGACTGATCAAGAGAACTTATTAAATATCGTTCCATTATGCGCCCCGTTAAAATCTTGTTATTCCTCCTATCAATTATCACATTGCAAAGTTTCACCTAATTGAAATTTGCTAATTAATTAGCGAATCAAACTTTCAAATAAATTAACACTAAATTATAAACGGGTTCAGCTTCGAAAATAAAAAAGCAAACAAAACTGCAGACAAAGAGCTGAGACCTGAGAACCTTTGAAAAATGTTTGAACACGCAAAATGATTCAGATGCTATTTATGAATACGTTTGATAATTGAATACATTTGTGGCACTCAATAAAAAATAATCACTTCATAAGCATCAAAATTAGCGCTTGTAGCGAATCAAACAAAACCCACGAAACAGGAAAATCTATTTGCGATTTGCATTTAAATAAATAATAAACCTTCTTTATTATTATTATTTTTTGTATCTATTTTTTTTTTCGATAATCGCTCGTTCTGAAAGTCAAACAAGTTTAATGCTCTGTCGCAATTCTTAAGTCCGAACCCAAAGAAAAGGGGCGCTTCTAGTTGGCTTTATGCCTTCTTTTATTTTCTTTTTTTTTCTTTTTTTTTTTTTTGCTGTCTTGGCGTAAATTTGAATTCTGTCTGTGCTGAGCCGAAGCCAAAAAGTTACGGGTCTAGAATCCGTTTTTATGGCTGACGTCATCAGAATTTTTAAAATTTTACTGTTATATGATTGGTGGCGTTTTGGGCTGTGTTTAAACAGTTGCCGATTGTGTTTGTTATTTTTAGATACCCTGTGGGGTATATACAAGTGGGGCTGCCCAGGTTTTGAGATCTTTTTGCGTTTTTATTTTATATGTATATTTGTACTATCACAATCAACATTACAGTTTTGTTATAAGTAGTAAGCTGTCTCGCTAATCGCCGGGTTTGTGCATTTTTGCAGAAACATTATTTCTTTTGAGCTGGTGCTAAGAATTGGATTCCTTTAAAAGAAAGTTACACATCAATAATTCAATTAATAATTGTATATCTAACTACTGGTAAAAGTACAAACAGCAGTCTTATAAATTAACGCATAAAGGAGGGAAAACCAAAATTTAAAAAAAAATAAAAAATTATTATATTATACAAAAATTGACCCCAAATAATAATTATTCGCAATTTACAAAAACTGAAAATTAGCTACATATTTAAGCCAGTTCCTATATACAATACATATATTCCAATCAAATCATTTGGAAATTGTTGGCTTTACTAAAACTATTGAAAAGATTTGCCTTTGAGCCTGAAGCAATAGTTATGGAAAATGGAAAAATTAAAAAGGGTTGAAAATGGGAACAGGTCTGAATATTTATAGGATCTGATAGTTACTTAAAAAATCAACTGATTACAGGGCATCGTTTAGTACATCAGCTTGTATTTATATACATTTTATTTGCCAATGCACGAAGTGAATTTTTATGAGCCTCAAATTTCGCAGGGTTGTTGTGGTGCGTGCGCCCCTCATTTGGCTTGGCTTGTAAAAATATCTTAATGCGGTTTCTTTTCTAGCTTCAGCTCCAGTTCTTAACTACTAAAAAAAAAGATACGCAATAGCAGAAATTAGGAAGCCAACGAAACCAGTTTGTTGAAACTGTTTTTTTTTTTTGTTTTATGTTGGCATGCATAATTGAAACTCATAGGATGCCTAATTAAACATTAATATTCATATTTAACGCTGCACGGGGCGTATGAGTAATATGCCAACTCTGAGAATGCTTCATTTGTTGACAAATTGCAGATGGCTTATCTAATCGCAGCATCTGAATACAAAATTCGCAGATATTAGCAAAATAGCCAAGATTAGATAAGAGTATTTTTTATATAAAAGTATATATGTAAGTTAATTATTAATCTATGCAAAATAATTTGTTGTAGTTGTACGCGCATAGCTGCATTTTCAAGTCGACGCAATGGTTGTCAAGTGCGCCCTCTTGGCGCTTTCCCTGGTGCTACTGGGCCTGGCTAATGCCTTCGATCACACACTAAAGTTGGACTTTCCGGGTCCTTACTGTGCGCGACATAACACATGCTGCAAGGATCGGCGCGACGGCTGCTCGCTGCCCATTGCAAGTGAGTTTATTTTGTTGATATTTGTAACTTATGCTCAGCCGCAGCCAACTTAACACGAGAAGTTGCCAGATCATGTCAAAACGCCTGCTAATGTGCGCACTCCCCCTCTCTCTCTCTCTCGCTCTCGCCACACAGCAACACTGTGCTATTGTGACGAGTTCTGCGATCGCGGTGACTCTGGCGACTGCTGTCCGGACTATCGTTCGTTCTGCTTCAGCGAGCCGGATCCGGTGCTCAGCTGCCTGCACAACGGAATCTACTTCCACAAGTACAACAGCACGTGGGATAACTGCAATGAGTGCCGTTGCCTGGACGGCGGCCGGGTGCAGTGCGACACGGATCTGTGCCTCACCGACGATGAGCTCGTGAACAGCGTCAACTCGATCCGGCAGCTGGGCTGGTCGGCGCGCAAATACGACGAGTGGCTGAGCCACAAGTATAATGAGGGCTTGCGCCTGCGCCTGGGCACCAAGGAGCCCACCTATCGTGTCAAGGCCATGATACATGTGACCAACGAAGCCAACGGTCTGCCACGCGAGTTCAATGCCTTGGAGAAGTGGTCCAGCTTCATATCGGAGGTGCCCGACCAGGGCTGGTGCGGCTCCTCGTGGGTGCTGTCCACCACCTCCGTGGCATCCGATCGCTTTGCCATACACAGCCAGGGCAAGGTAATGGTAGAGCTGGCGCCCCAGAACATACTCTCCTGCCTGCGACGTCAGCAGGGCTGTGAGGGCGGCCATCTGGATGCCGCCTGGCGTTACCTGCACAAGAAGGGCGTTGTCGCTGAGAAATGCTATCCGTATACACACCGTAAGGAGTCCTGCAAGGTTCACCGCCTCAATACGGAGTCACTCAGGGCCCAAGGTTGCCTTCCCGCATACGGTGAAAATAGGAGTAAGTTCTATACCGTGGGACCAGCGTACAGTCTGAGCCGCGAGACAGACATCATGGGTGAAATCCATCAATCGGGACCCGTCCAGGCCACCATGCGCGTCTACAGGGACTTCTTCTCGTACTCGGGTGGCATTTACCGCCACACAGCTGCCAATCGCGGTGCACCCACCGGCTTCCATTCGGTGAAGCTTGTGGGCTGGGGAGAGGAGCATGGCGTCAAGTACTGGGTAAGTAAGCGGTCATAGCTTATGACACTTTTAGATTAGGAATATGAAATTTGGTACACGGGTTGCTGGAATTGAGTTAGATATATTTCTGGTTCTAATCCACTTTGAAATATCATCAAATACCATTTAAATGGGCTTTAGAAAGTCTCTGTCCGTGAGTAAATTAAATATTTCCTAGATGGTTATAAAATAGAAATAAATAAGATATATTTAAGGTTCAATAAGAGTTTTAAAAACAATCGAAATCTAGCAAAGGCTTTGGTATAGTAGTATGGTGTGAGAATGCTTTAAATGGTTCCTAACGTGTTGTTACATGGTTCGGCGCCATATATTATGAAATGTTGAAGAAAGGAGTATGAAATTTGGTATGTGGCCCGTTGAAATATATTAAGACATGTCTAGGCTCTAGTCGAGTTAGTTCAAATACTTGGGGCCTACAAAACACGATTTCATTTACCATATTTTTCTTTGCAGATCGCGGCCAACTCTTGGGGTCGTTGGTGGGGCGAGGGCGGCTACTTCCGCATACTGCGTGGTTCCAATGAGTGCGGCATCGAGGATTATGTGCTGGCCTCCTGGCCACATGTGTTCGACGACATCAACAAGAAATTGGCATAAGTTGACTCGAGCCAAACTTCTCGCAATCTCGAGCTAAATGCAGTGACGAACAATTTATCTCATGTTTCAAAATTTTCCATTTGCTACGGCACTGTATGTGAATTAGGCGATTCTAATTGTAAATTTATGCTAGAACTTAGGTACTAAAATGATTAGCTTTAAGTCGCGCTGAGACGACGTAACATTGTTAACTGCCCAGATCCAGCTCCAGCTCCAACTCCAGCTCCAGTCCCAGGACCCAACGAAATAATTCTTGATTTTATTTGGCCACATTTTAATATTAATCGTTTAATTTACTGAACTCGAAGTATGGAATCAATTCGCAACACGAAACTGCCACATTAACTTCACCGTCCTTCAACCTGCCACATCCCCCCACCTCTCTCACATAATACTGCCATAACAATTGGGAGATCAAGTTCTCCTAGTGCAACCTGTGGAACTCGATAGGAATTCGCTTGGTCCGTCATCAGGTTTCATTGAAGTGATCAAAAAGGATGGTACAGGATGAGACATGCATAGAAAAGGAGTAGGGCCTATATATCCCGATGTGTATGTTTGAGGTTGTTAAGTTTTTATTGACGAATTACTACACCGCATATGCAATGATTGCATGCTTGTCTACTCATGTATTGTAAATGAAAGCTAAGTTAACTTCGGCTTATATGTAATGTATGTATGTATATTTTTAATAAAGGAATTATATTTCATGTTGATGTCGTGTTTCCTTATCCGATTACCGTTCAATAATATTCCAATGTTGATATTTGGCTAAAAATTTGCTAAAAACAGTTTGATCTTAACTTTATTTATCCACAATCAAAAATCGGTTAAGTTGCATACAATCAATAATTGGTTAATGATAAATTTATATATTTTTGTATTATAATTTTTCACTTTAGGGCTTTTTGCGATTTGTTTAACAATATTTCACATTTTTGTTTGTTTTGCAGGGGGTTAAATAATATAGAATTAAATAGAATACAATCTTTTATGGGGGGTAATTACTTGTAATTATTAACTAAATACGCAATAATAAAGGAGATAATAAATCATCAAGAATGTTGATACTTTGCACTTACAAATATATAATCGAATCGAAAATCAAAGTCATAAGCACTTATTGGATAGTTCTTGCACTATCCTAACCAAACTACGTACAATTTATCATGGAATTTGTTTCTTTAAGAAAACACATACACAGACACACACACACTCAATGTTTTTGATCGATTCGCAGGGTTCTGCGCAAGTTTTGTTTAACCAGCCGTTTTAAAAAGTGGGCTTACTAACTGTAGACTGATAAGTAGCGTTACAAAAATAGGCGTGATCGAGGGGCGTTGTCTGATGATTGAAGGCAATCCAAATGGTGCCCACTAGTTGAGTGTGATGCCAGCAAAGGAAACCTCCAGTGTCGTGTCATTGGACTCCATGCGGCTGCGTAAATGCGCGAGCGTATTTTTATAATGGCTCTCGATCTGCTTGGTTTCCTCGCTTGGCTCCAGGTTGGGCAGCTCTTCATTTACCTTGGCAATTAGCTGCAAGAATTCAAGTATTCAGTACTGCACATTGTTGGCTGCTTCAGCGTTTGCTTACCTGATTCAGCATGGCCACAGTAATGAGCGAGTTTCCGCGCTCAAAGTAGAACAAATAGTGATTTAAGAGCTCCACGTAGAGCTGCACCTGCACACCCGTGTCCAGACACTGTGAGGCAATGCGTGCGCCCTTCTTCAGACAATCCAGCGTGCGCTTCTCGTCCCGCATCTCCTCACCATTTTGTCTAAGAAAACATTAGTTTATACGAGCCTGGGCTTAGAATTTTAAGGGCTTTGAGACTTACTTTCCGCTCCAGAAGAGCGCTGCACAGGCCACAACACCGCGACATTGATCCGGTTTTTTAAGCAGCTTGGACGCTGCTAGGGCACAGTTGGTGCGCAGCGGTTCGGCGTTCTCTTCGCCAAAACAGGACATTTGCTCGAATGTGGACATGATGAGTGTAATGGCCGCCAGCTGTGCCTTCGAGTCTGATATCTCATCCTCGTACAGCGAGAAGGCCTGCGTCATAAACTCATACGCCACAGTCTCGTGATTTGTATAACGTATCTCACCAATGACCAGGGCGCCCTGCAGATACAAACGCAGCGCCAGATCGGGCAGATCCGCTTTGGCCAACGCACTGATTGTGCTGTGGCAGTATTGGACAATCTTCTGGCATTTCTTGTCCCAGTTCTCATCCTGCTCAACAATTGCTTTGTATTTAAACGCCAGCTGATAGGCAGCAAACACAAGCGGCGGCAGCACATGCTTCAGTCGCTGCCCACCGCCGTTGCCCAAGTGTTTGCGTGCCGTTTGCAGCATTTTGTATTGCATGTCCGGCTCATCAGATTTCAACAGGTGTATAAATCTATAAAACGCCAGGGTTATCACAAAAAACAATGTTTTATTTGCTGCTGCAACTTACCGCGCCACAACGCCCTGCTCCTCGGCGAACTCCTCTGCATCAGCGCTGTTATTTGCTGCTGTCGTGCTCGTATCATCGTCCTTGATCAGCGGCGTTATGATCGTCAGTAAGCTGTCCGCCTGATCCGCTGTGGGCACCAGCGTTTCATTCTCCAGTATATTCATGACCAGATACAAGGCCAACGATTTGCGCGAAGTGTAATCAAACTTTTCCAGCAGCGGGCAAAAGTTGTGCAATTTTATGATGGTTAGTGCATTGTTGTAGAAATCTATGCAGATGCGCAGCAGACGGGACAGCTCCTGATTCACAGATAACAGATGCGAAATACTGCAAGATAAAAATGTGAGTAAAGATTCATGTGAAGAGACTCCACTACCAACTTGTTCATGTTCATGCGATCGAGTATTTGTGCGGTTGTGCCCAGCACTTTGTCCACATAGTCAACGCGATCGGCATAGACCTTCTGCGCCAGACTAAGTAAGGCCACTTGCAGGGATATTGTGTCCTCAAGCGGCATATCCGTGCGCGTCTGCACAATATTTGCCACCTGCACGCTGAATACCTCAAACAGCTCCACTTCGGCGGGTATAATGGCATCAATTGCATTGCCGCTCGTCTGAAAGGCGTTTAAGTTTATAAGTCCATGAAAATGTATAGTTGAAATTTGAACTCACCTTGCCGCTACGCTGGTTATAGGCTGCCAGGCGTTCAATTAGCGATATAATAATATTCTTAACATTGACGCCGGTCTCCAGCTGGGCGCAGGACTTTAGGAACGGATCGAGCGTCTGCAGATGAAACTCATCGGGAAATACTTGTATGATACACTCCATCAGATACTCTTGCGCAATGGCATCCCGACAGCTGACCACCTGTTCCAGTATGCCTGGCAGTATTAGGCGCTTGTACGTCTCCAGTGTAGCGGACTCCAGCTGCGACAGACGCACCAGATTGGTACCAACCAAAATTTTGAGCTCCTCACGCTCTTTCTCCCTGCGCGTCTTCTCGCTGGAGTGGCCCTGATGCTGCATGCGCACCCACAGTTTATTCATCTCTGCAAAGTTCGTGAGCACAAAGTCGATGGCATCGTAGACATTGCCCTCATGCTCATTGTCTGCCACCAGGACATCGGGCAGAATATTACGCGTACATTGCAGTAGATAATTGCGGAGAAACAAGCCGCGCAGCGGATGCTGTACGCCACGACACATCTCGACCAGATCTTTCAGTATGCTGCGCTTAAGCGTCGCGTCGTTTTTAATGTACACAATGCCCACTGTGATAAGCAGATAGAGACGTGGCACTATCGTGTGCGAGTACTGCACCAGCTCGTAGAGATCGGTCTCCTTGTGGCTCTTCTCGCTGAGATACAGCTCCAGGTGGCAGAGCTCATTCGTAACGGCCATGTCTGTCAATTAATTAATATATTTAAACAGTTCTTGAATTCTATTAGGTACAATTTCTATTTACACAGCTCGTAGTAGCTCTTGGGAGATAGCATAGAGGTGCGGAGCTCGCTGAGCATTGTGCTGGCACACTTGAGTGCATCGAGCATGCGCTCCTTGTCCAGAAAATGATTCATTTGGAATGCCTGTTTGCGCGCTGCACCGACTGCCTCGCCCAGCAGCTTCTCCTGGTCATCCAAACCATTCGGCATCGTCTGAAACGATACATAGTAGCATACAGTGTCCGGATAAGCTTGGGAATGATCATCACACGAATGCATGCGAGTGTTTAATGAGTAATGACAACGATACAATTTGAATATTACAGTGAACAGTGAGAACACATAACACACAGCAAATGGGATGAGATAAGGCGTCGGCTTATTTTGTAATATATATTCAAAAGCTGTTGGATCAAACGCAGCGCTGCCAATGGGCGAACGTTGATAACGAGCTGAGACTGCGCCGCAAAAAGTAGTAGTTAAATAATAAATAGTAGTAGCTGCTGTGTGTAGGGGAGTGGAAAGGAGAGACGTGCTGATTAGCATTGGCTGTGCGTGGCGTATTTACCCTGGTTTGGACACCAGTGGCCGCTTGGCCGCTGTACGCGGATGAGCTCCAGGGATACATGCCGTTTGGTCTGGATGGTGTGCTTGTGTTCTGGTGGTGGTATGTGGTTCTTTTGGTTATGTTGGACTCCCGTTATGCCCGCAGTTGCAAGTTGCACTACTTTTGCCGCTAGCAAAGTGGGCGGGTGAGGGCACAGTCAGCGCTTTTTATGTTTGTTTCTTGTACTTAATATGGCACTTTCATACGTTGAAATCTGTTTCCGGCTGCGGGCGACTACGTAGCGGGTTGGAGCGCACTTACCATTACAGCAGCGTTGAGTGGGCGGAGCAAGGATTCGAAATTCTCTTAAATTAAAGTAATTTTTTCAATAGCTTTGTATGCAGTGTGACCAAATTAGGTCTGTATAAAAATACTGTATAAAATACCAGCTTCATAAAAATACCAATTATTTAAATATACGGCTTGGTCACACAGTTTATTGAGCGCAGCGCATACAGCGTTTATAGAAGCGGAACTGAACTTGTCCGCTCCAAGAGCATAAGCTACGCTCAGCTTTCAATTTCTCGCACATAGATTATAAGCGAAGCGCTGATGTTTTAATAGTAATATTACTTTCTAAGCAATGCAATTAAGGCTTTTAAGAAGCCGACAAGCTGATATTAAACACTAAAGTTGTACCGAATCGTTCAGACTTAGTTCCATTGAACTAATCTTAAAACTGAACGACTGAACTAAGTCCCTGATTATCGTTCATTTGAGTACCATTCTCGTTCAGTTGCTTATCGTTCATTCTAGTCATTTGAGTCCCATTCAGGTTCAACTGATTTAAATCCCAAACTCGTTCAGTCGTTCATTAAGTTCTTTCGTTCGAATTGTTCCTTAGAGTCATACTTTTGATTTCGATTGTCGATTAATCGACCATACAAAACATTAGAGTGCGGTTTTGTTTGTTTTTAATTGCACTGATTGCATTGATTGTGAAACGCACTGATGTGTCGAACCATTTTATAGTTTCTGAAGATGAATATTATACAAATGTATATGTGTACATGTATGCATGTATACAAATGTACTTTCAATAAAACCTCTTAGATCATAAGAATTTGAAATAATTAAATATAAATATAAACATAAATAAGAAAATGAATAAGAATATAATGTAATATTAGCGTTAATAAAATACAGAATTAGTTATAACAATTTAAATATTAGGTAAAACTGTTTTGTACATTCAAATCAATTAAATATAAAATCCAATAATTATTAACCATCATTATTATTAGGGGAGAATACTATTAAACATATTTATTTAAACCACACAAAAAAGAACACAATATTCAAAAAATGTAACATCATGCAAATGCAAACATCTGGCACCTCATCATAGACATGCTAAAACCATTTGGGAATTATAAGCATACAGAAAATAAAAATAATTTAAATGGTCCTAAAATATAATATTTTCACACATTTATAGATCTTAAACATATAAATAATAATAATAATAATAATATTAAATAAATATCAAATCCAATAATTATTAACCAAAAGTATTATTAGGGGAGAATACTATTAAACATATTTATTTAAACCACACAAAATAAAACACAATCCTAAAAAAATGTAGGGCAAACATCTGGCACTTCATCATAGACATGCTAAAACCATTTGGGAATTATAAGCATACAGAAAATAAAAATAATTTAAATGGTCCTAAAAAATAATATTTTCGCACATTTATACATCTTAAACATATAAATAATAATAAAAATAATATTAAATAAATATCAAATCCAATAATTATTAACCAACATTATTATTAGGGGAGAATACTATTAAACATATTTATTTAAACCACAAAAGAAAAAAACCACAAATATTCTCCAATTGCATAAAGTCACCATTTTCAGTTACAGGTAACCAAATAATTCAAGTTAACCAATGTGGCATACAAATAAACATAACGTAACAATTACAGTAGAAGAAATACATCCATGGAAGATAGAAATATTGTTAAACAAAACCACTACTTCTAATCCTTTAAATGAAATAGGCCACATGAGTAAAGAAATTAATTACATAAAAAAATCATATAGACAAGAAATTATTTTATATACTATAATCATTATAGGTATATTAATAACCGCCTTATGCATATACTTCCGAATTCGGGAGTAACATAGTTATAGAACTTAATACCTAATGTCCCAGGATTCAAATCAGTTGAACGATAATGGGACTCAAATGACTCGAATGACTAGAATGAACGACAATGGGCCTCAATGACTCAAATGAAAGATTAGTTCGTTCAGTACAAAATGAACTACTGAACTAAATCAGTAAATTGAACTTGAAAATGCAACTCTATTAAACACCTATTCATTCTTACTGCTTATGCTCAGCTCGACTTCTCCCAGCTCCGCTATGTCACTGATGCGCGCGCTTCAGTTGCTGTTTGTTTTTGATATTTTTGGCGGGTAAGTTCAGTTCCGTTCCGCTCACTAACGCGTTCACAACCAGTTTTAGTTAGAATTTAATTGAAACTATAATTACAATTTTATTTTCCACCAATTATGTTAGTGAGCTTAACTAGTGAGGATGCCTATTTTTTAGCCTGGTCCTTCTTGCGCAGCTCTTTGCAAATTGCATCTTCGCTTTCCGGCTCGGGAATCGCCGGTTTCCTCAGATTGGCCTTCTCGATTGCCTCTCGTTCCAGCTTTGCGACGCCCTCGCGCACTACTTTCTCAATGTCATCCAAGAGTCCCGAGGCACCAAAACGGAAACGTTGCGGGGTCAGCCAACGACTTCCCAGGGTCTCGCTGACAAGCGTCATCCAGGCAATCGCCTGTGCGACTGTGCGCAGCCCGCCAGCTGGCTTGAGGCCGACAATTTGGCAAGTCCGTCGCTTGAATTCCTGTATGCCAAATATCATGACTAGGCCGACGGACAGCGTGGCATTCACGATCTCCTTGCCAGTGGATGTCTTCAAAAAGTCCGCGCCCGCCATCATGCACACCATGGCTGCCTTGTAGACCTGCAAATCAGCCAAAGCAGATAAACCAGATGAGGATTCAGTTCAGCGGGCTACTCACATTCTCCATAGTGCCCAGTTCGCCGATAGCGAGTATCGTCTTAAGGAGCGCATGGTTGCCGCAGGCACTCCGCATGAGCACCACCTCTTTGTAGAGGGCCTCCCAGTCGCCCAAAAGAGCCAGCTGGCGATTGATCACAATATCAATTTCTGTGGCACCAGCCAGTATAGCATGACTTATTTCCTGTAGCCGCGTCTGCAGTCCATACTGGCCAGTGGGAAATCCACTAGCCACCGCGGCAATGGCAACTGTTTCCAATTGATCAAACTGTTGCAGCGTTGTATACGCGTCCTTAACACGAGCTGGATACACACAGACAGCGGCACAGTGTATGTCCTGCAGGAGCGTGCGCTCAAAGAACTTGTCAAAGAACTGCGGCTCAAAGGGATAACAGGCACGCACGCAAAGCCGACGCACATTGGCTCGAGTATCGTCTCCAGACAGCGTGGTCAAATCTGTTAGCATGAGTGCCCTTAATGCCCAGGCGATTTCATTTACTCCAGATACCATGCAACGTTGGGATATGCCCACTGCAATCTCCTCAACCTGACGCAGCGATATGTTTACCGTTAGCAAGGACGCATCTGAATGAATTCATGCAACATACAACACGATATATGATACATAAGATACGATCTAAGGGACAAGATGAGCGCACTACTTACCAAATGGCAGGGTTTTGTTAACACTCAATGACTTCATATCCATGTTGGAACTTGAAATGGGAGACTTCGGAAACTACCCTATAAACATAAATCTTCATCAAAAATGAAGTGTAAACCTTATGAAGAAAAGAACTGTTGAGTTACCACACAAAACGTTTTACGGATAATTTGCAAGAAAATTGTATCAGGTTTGTGTAGTTTTTTATAAAGTTGATTTAAAAGTCTAAGCTCAAATATCATAATACCAGACTTTTTTGAAAACTGTTGTATGAAATTTTTTGTTTACCATCCGATCGGTTTCAAATGATTTTGGAAAATCTACCCCAAATCAAACCCTACACAAAAAGTCATTAGTCATATGGCTCGAACCATTTAGAAATGTCTACCCCCGCGGGCGGGAAAACCGTGGAGCGCGCTTTTTATGTATTTCTTACGATTGACAAAAGTAGTCAAATTCAATACAATGCATTTCGGTTCGCTCGGGTTTTACCAGCTAGTATATACATATTTAGTATGTCTCAACTATTAAACTTTCCTGTTCGCTTCCTAAATAGCGTTAGAAATTTAGTTAAATCTTATGATATGCATAGCCAATTGAATACATTAATTTGATTGGGCATGGGGCCATTGAGACTATAAGTAAGCTTACCCTCTGCTCTATTGGCATTGTAAAGATGAAGTCGCATAAGATATTTCCTTTGGTGCTGCTGTTGGTACTTCTACAGGTTGGTTTTTCAACAAATACTTACCACTATTTGGACCTAACAGGTTGTACATACATAATACAGCAAAGCCATGCCGATAATCTTATACTCGAACAAATACGGGCTACTGTAAAACTCTGCAAAATTGACACTTTGCCTGACCTGCGCCTCAAGGTAGTCGAGATCCTGGGTGATTTGATAATAAAGCTGTTAGAGTGGACTGTGTTACCTGTCAGAAACTTAAAGAAACAAGTCATCGATGCATTCACCAACCTGGTCGAGAGCAAACCGGAATTGCGTACGCGACTCAATGATTTGCAGAAAGCTAATACGGACATTGAGAAGTTCCTCAGCTTGAATCTAACAAAGTTTGGCCCCGCAGATATCAATATTCTCTGGTATTTCGTCGAATTTCGAGTGTCATTGCTGCCTGACCCCGCAGCTGTAATTCCCCTGGCGTTCAACATACTAAAGGACAATTTCGCTACATTAGGAATATTATCCGCTCGTCAAAATATTACGTTGGAGGAATTGCAAATCCAGGAGAAAACCGACTTCCAGCGTCTTAAAAACGAGATATATGACAAATTTCAACGGTTTTTGCCTAAGTACTTTAAGATGCTTAGGTCTGATTCTGACTTCCTGAAGTCCCTTAGCTCCTCGCCGTGCAAGGTGCCGATATTGCATGTTATGGACTTAACTATTCAGTTAGAAAACAATCCTAATCTTCTGAGCGAATTGTTAGTAAATATTGTTTTCATGCCAAGATTTTTTAATGTAGAATTAGAAAACGAATAATTGTGCTGAAATCTCCACACCCTTAAACATATCATTAAAACCAGGGCTAACATTTGTTTGATAATGATGGCACCATTAGGTGGAAGGACATGACTTAAAATTTAAATGATAACACTGGTTCAATTATTTGTAACGGCCAGAAGATAAGAATCTTAGAATGAAGAGTGACTATAACACTTTCCTGTTCGTTTTTACCACGCAATATTGTAATATCATGTCCAGAAAAATGTCAGGAAAGATAGTTAAGAGTCACATTAGTGAACTGAATACCCGAAATTGTATCTTGAAAAATGAAAGTAAATTTACCACAACTAGGCGAATATTAATTTTTATATTAGTGTTAATTAATGTGTTATGATATGCATAGCCAATTGAATAAATTAATTGGATTGGGCATGGGGCCATCGAGATTATAAATAAGCTAACCCTCTGCTCTATTGGCATTGCAAAGATGAAGTCGCATAAGATATTTCCTTTGGTGCTGCTGTTGGTACTTCTACAGGTTGGTTGAAACTTAATACTTACCACTAGTTGGACCTAACAGGTTGTACACACATAATACAGCTAAGCCATGCCGGTATAATTGAAGATAAATTAGCCAGACTACAGCGGAATACTATAGAATTCTGCGAAATTGACACTCTGCATGACCTGCGCCTCAAGATGATCGAGATCCTGGGTGATGTGATAATAAAGCTGTTAGAGTGGACTCTGTTACCTTTCAGAAATTTAAATAAGCAAGTCATCGATGCTTTCACCAACCTGGTCGAGAGCAAACCGGAATTACGTACGCGATTGGATGATTTGCAGAAAGATGATACGGATATTGAAAAGATCCTCAGCTTGAATCTAACAAAGTTTGGCCGCGCAGATATGAATATTCTCTGGCATATCGTCGAATTTCGAGTGTCATTGCAGCCTGACCCAGAAGCACTAATTCCTTTGCTGATGAGAATATTTCATCCTCACAAAAATACTGCGATTGAGGAAGTGCTCATCGATCAAATCAAGGAGGAAAACGACTTCCAGCGTGTTAGAAATCTGGTGAATGACAATCTTAAAAAGTTTATACCTAGGTACGTTAAGAAGCTTAGGTCTGATTCGGACTTCCTGAAGTCGCTTAGTCCCTCGCCGTGTCAGATGCTGATATTGAAAATTATGGATGAAGTCATTCAATCTGAAAATGATTCTAATCTTCTCGATAAATATATTTCTAATTTTGATTTATGGACAAGCGACTTATTTGCGGAAAACTTGAACGTATTTTCAGTAGGAATCTTAGAATAAAAAGTGAAATAATATATACATTTGTATGTCTCAACTATAAAACTTTCCTGTTAGCTTTTACCACGCAAAATTGTAATTGTAATTTAAATGTTTATTAACTTCCTAAATAGCGTTGGAAATTTAGTTAAATCTTATGATATGCATAGCCAATTGAATAGATTAATTGGATTGGGCATGGGGCCATTGAGACTATAAGTAAGCTTACCCTCTGCTCTATTGGCATTGTAAAGATGAAGTCGCATAAGATATTTCCTTTGGTGCTGCTGTTGGTATTTCTACAGGTTGGTTAAAACTTAACACTTTCCAATATTTGGACCTAACAGGTTGTACATACATAATATAGCTAAGCCATGCCGATGAAACTATAAAGTGGTATGTGAAACATTGCAAAGTTGATACTTTGCCGGACCTGCGCCTCAAGGTGGTCGAGTTTATTGGTGAGGGTGTGATAAAGCTGTTAGAGTGGACTATGTTACCTCTCCGAAATTTATGTAAGCAACTCATCGATGCATTTACTCCACTGGCCGAGAGCAAACCGGAATTGCGTACGACACTCAATGCTTTCCAGAAAGTTTATGCGGACGTTGAAGAATACCTGAGTTTGAATCTAACGAAGTTTGGCCCCGCAGATATCAGTATTATCTCGCATTTCATTGATCCTCAAGTACCGTTGCTGAGTGACCCTGCAGCTGTAATTCCTCTGCTGGTCAGAATAGCGGCCAATTTGAGTAGAGAAGATGCATTTAGGCTTGTTTTCCCAGAACCTACGTTGGAGAATGAGCTAATAATTAAAATCATGGAGGAAAACAACTCTTCGCGTATGGAAGAGCTTGTATATGACAATGCTATAAAGTTTTTAGTTAATTACTTCAAAAAGCTTAGATCTGATACGGACTTCCTGAATTCCCTTAAGTACTCGCCCTGCCAGCTGATGATATTGTCCACTATAGATCACTTCCTTCTCATGAAAAATGATGAATATTTTTTTACTGTGCTTAGTTTGCAAAGTCTGGCAGTAAATTTATTATGTAAAAGTATATAATTATTATAATAAGCTAGACATACTTGCCGCATGTCTTTTGCTACTGAATAAAAAATTAAACAAGTAAGAATGCTATAGTCGAGTATACCCGACTACGAAACTCCTGTACCCTGGTCAAAAATTTCCAACCGCATCTTCGTACACATACACAAAAGACGCACACACACGAGCAAGTTGTGGCTGTGCTTCTTCCCCCCGCGCTGAAGCACTGAATATTCTTTCGTGAATAACTGCCGTGTTTATTATCCGATCGACTGGAAATTTGGGCAATAGATTAAGAGTCGCCAAAGTATTATACATGCCAAGTCCCATATCTATATCTTGAAAATTGTTACTTTAAAACGGTTTTTATCGAATTACGTGGAACGGGGGAGATATCTCAAATCTAAAAAAAACTTGCCTCTGCTCCCGCTATTAACGAACCTACATTCCAAGTTTGGTGTCTCTAGCTCTCTCTAAATCTCTTTTGATACTGATCAAGAATATATACACTTTATAGGGTCGGAGATGTCTCCTTCTGCCTGTTACATACTTTTGCACAAATCCAATACCCCCTTCTTACCCATTTTATGGGTACAGGGAGTAAAAACGAATGATTGTGCTGAAATCCCCACCCCTTAGAATAAACACATAACATTAAAACCAGTGCTAATATTTGTTTGATAATGATGGCGGTAGCTCACTTGGTTGAAGGACAGATAACATCTAAATCAATTCAATTTATACGTTTAATTGAAATGATAACAATGGTGTTATAAATTTGTGACGGCCACGCGAGGTAGGATTAAGTTTAATTGTGCTAATTACACTATTGCTTTGCATTAATTTTGATTGTAACAGTTTATAGTATTAACGATGCTTCGCCCATTGCTCCCAATACTCGCGTTTCTGCATCTCATACAGTCGCGATATAGTGCGTTCAAATGCAAACAGTTCCTCCTCGCCAGTAAAAACGCTTGAACTGGATGCATGCTGAAAATAAGTTGATGTGAGTAAGGATAATGCATTTAAACGGCTGCTGGAAACTAACCGAACCCTGCGTGATTTTCAGGTCGTCCATCAGTGCACGATCCGAGTCTGATATGGATGAAGATGTGACTTGAAATAGACTATCCAGCGGAGACTCCGCGGAAATGACAACACGCACTCGGTTGTCGTATAGGGTATCTATAAGCGTTATGAAACGACGCATTTGGGACTTAACGTTCAGATTGAGCTGGGGCACATCGCGTATGAGTACCGTGTGAAAGAACTGTGATATTTGCACATAGTCGCTACCAGCTAAAGGCTAACGTAAATTGATTAATACAAATTTGATTAACTATCGCCATTGATTACTCACGCGATCGCAGAGCTCGCTGAAGCTGCTGTCCAAGACCTGGCCGCAGGTGCGCGCAAAAGTGAGATCGCGGCCAAAGTGGGTGATCGTGCGGGGTCTAATGATGTCGTTCTCCTCAGCGCATAAGATTTTGAACATGCGAGTCATGTTGGCATCGGCGTCCGACTGACCTATCACGAAATAGTTGGTATCACCCGATTGGGCAATGCGTCGATAGTCAATCGAGTCCAGCTTGGAGTCCAGACAGCGTTTTTGCAGCAGTGCAATAAACGGCAAAAAGTTAACACGCTGCAAACCATTTTTGTAAAGGTCCTCAGGATGCCGATTGCTTGTGGCCACAATGACAATACCATGCCTGAAAAGGTGCGTAAAGAGCCGCTTAAGTATCATCGCGTCCGCAATGTCCGTCACTTGGAACTCGTCAAAGCAGATGAGCCACGACTCATGCGCAATCATATCAGCAACTGGTTTTGTGGGATCGAAAGGCGTCGGCTTCTCCGAATTAAAGGCACGATCAGCTGGGCCCTGCCGCTCCTTGGCCTCGTGTATGCGGCCATGTACGGTTGTCATGAAGGCGTTGAAATGTACACGCTGCTTCCTGGGAATCTGTTTAAAGTAAAATTGGGTGAGTCGCCGTTTCTATAAGATCTAACATACATATATTCGTTTGAGCGCTTTGTATGTCGTTGAACCTACAATTGGATGCACAACCGATAGTAGTGATATCGAGATATCGATGAAACTATCAGAAATATCGATGGGTTTCGCGACGCTTAATACTCATTTATACTTTTTAAACTATTGAAACAATCGATGGTGACATCATTACTCGGAGGTCACAGATTTTTTCCATTGCGTTCTGTTCTTTCTAGAACTATGGAAAATATCGACTATCGAAACAATCGAGTATCGATAGTTTTGTAGCACTAGTACTAGTACATTGTGATGGAACTATTATATCATATGCAAATAAAAAATTAATTTTTCTTGATAAGATACCCTTGGGTGTACCCTGAGATAATGTGGCTAAACACACGAAATAAGTATTATAGTTTATAGAATTTAGACCTTTTTCCCATTTTAAGTTGCACACACCTCACTGCAGCACTCGTAGAACAGATCCATGAGCGTGGTCTTGCCAACGCCCACACTGCCGTAGATATAAAGTCCTCTAGGTGCATGCTTGCCTGCATTCAAATCATCGTCTGCATCCTGCTCATCGCTGGACTTTCTGCCAAAAAGTGAGCTGAAGAAGCCGCCAGATGACTCCTGCGTTGTGGGTGTATAGCCCCTGAGCCTGTCATAGAGTGCGTCCAGCTGCTCCATTGTTTGCCTTTGCTTGTCGTCGTGCATCAGTTGGCCAGCACTGACGCGCCGCTGGTACTCAGCCATGGGGCTGATGTTGCGGCATTGGGAGGCTACGACGGCTGGGAGTTTTATACGAAGTAACAATTTGGCGTGGCAGGGCAGGGTTGAGCGCGCAACGGATCGCACATGATACAGCAACATTTTGATGGCCTAAATATATATCACGTCTTATGGTACACTAAAGGAATACTTTCTCGTCAGCTAAACATATTACATAAACAACTGAGGCATTTCCGCGTAGCCGAAAAGTTGACCGCGAAATTTGCACGCTGGCCGTGAATATTTTCTACTGGCTAAATAAAAAAAGCCGTTCACACAAGATGAACAGCTGTCGTTGTTGCCATTCGCTGTATGCTCGCTCATGGAACAGCTGTTGCCGTTTCAGTTGAATACCAGTTTCAGCTTCAGTTCCAGTTCCAGTTCCAGTTCATATTTAAACTGCAGTTCAAGCAAGTATACTTGTAACGGCTAAATGAACGTTTGAAAGAATTTAGAACCATATAAATTAAAATACACTGTCGATGAAAGTTGAAAGTTTACACATTTATTATACATTCATTACACATATAGTTTTGTAATAGTAAATGGAATTTTCGTGTTTCTCTATCTTAAACATTCTGACAATTATTCAATTTATGGCTGACTTTTTCGCGTTTCTACATAGCTTTATAAGTACATTCAATTTTTAAACCAGTTAGCATCTGGGTGTAATTACTTGCCACTGACTTTCCTAGGCTCGAATTCATTTTGGTTGACATTTTTGGTTTGCTTTTATGCTGGACACAAAAATACATCTAAATATTTTTACTAATAAATTCATAGACATGTTATATAAGCTAGCATGTCTGCGATTTGTCCCATTTCAGGAGCTTTATAATTTGCAATTTCACATTTATATTATTGGTTGCTACTTTAAAGAGAATTGGACATTGCCAAAAAGTTTGTTAGTATTATATATTCATTTAAATTCCATTGTGCTGCAATAGTTTTGATATACAATACATGTAAGTTCACATCTATAATTATGCAAATAGCGCAAAAGTTAATCAAATCAATAAAATGTCTATGCCTTTAGCTACGAGTTATTAAATGTAACATTGATAATTTTAAAAAATTTGTTGTGCAGAACCTCTCAAAATCTGATACAGACGGTCCAATAAGTATATTCCATATTTATTTTGCTGGATTTTGATATATGTATGTATTTCTGTAAATTGCATGTAAAAACTAATGTTAAACTCTCTCCCTAAGTGGAGAAAACATATTTTGTGTGGTAGCTCTAGTTCAATTTCGAAATGGTCCCGACTAATGTAAGAAACCTACTTATAATGAGTGCCAATGCTGTGCACATGGTTTCTATAACAAAAATGTTTTATTTGCATGCTCCAAAAGTTGGCAAGATTTACTTAAAACTATATAATGCAAATTGAATTTGAATAATACAAATTTGTTATAAATATTTTTAATATTTTTTAGTTTTTTTGTTTTTTTAGTGTTTTGTTAGTTTCATTAATGAATATTGAATATTGAATAATCAATTTGAACAACACGAATATTAATATGATTTAAAAATGCAATTTAATTCGCATTGTAGTATATACGGAATTATAAATATTTAATATAGTAATAGTAATTAATAATAAATTCTATTCGGCGAACATTTGCCAAACGTTCTAAAAATCAGTACAATTTCTTCATCTCATTTTGGGTAAAAATTTAATTTTTTTAAAAATTACAAAAAATTATTGCTTTTGATTTGGTTTGCGTAATGCGATTCAACTTTTTGTTATATAATAATTAACTTGTCAAGCCCTGTAAACTAATTTCATTTAAAAAAATTGCATAAATCATGCAAATGCGGCAGTTATAAAGAATGTTATGGATGGTTCTGAAAGTTTCCGAAAATAATTAATTAGATTGCATAAAGAAAACAAATTACTTATTCCCTGGAAGTACGAGTTGATCCAAATGCGAAATACACTTTATAAGATGATAAAACAAATGAAAACGCAGTAAAGAATAATTACAAATAAAGTAATATATTTGTCGAATAATGTTTAACTATGTACATAAGTTTTGGTACATGTAAGGACCATATAATTAAAATTAAAATTAAAATGACTAGCAGTAAACTATAGTTATATAATAGAAATGATACATATGTACAGCGATAATACAACTATGAGTTATGAGTCTATTTGTAACTTGTACGTTTGAAAACTTAGGCGAATCATTTAAGGGAGATATCTGTTATTGTAGTATTTAATCCTGTGGATTTTGTATGCACCGAATTTGGGAAACCAAAAGGCTAAATGGGTAACAACTAAAATGCCCCCCACTCCCGACAATTCCTGCCCATGCTCAGTCGTTGTGTGTGTATGTGTGTGTGGTTGCGTGTGTGTATGTGTTTGTTTGGGGTCCTTAGAGCACGTGCAGATTCTCGCAGCTCTTCGACTTGGAGTCGCGCGTCCAGACGCGTCCGAGCAGTCCCTTGACCTTCAGGCTGGTGGAGGTGCGTGAGCCGCGATATTTACGCGGGCTGCAAACAATATACCAAAAAAATTGAAGGTTAATAGCTGCAAGCAGGACACACTCTAAAGAGTAACTCACCTGCTGTGTGCGCTGCCTGGCGGCGTACCTGGCGTATCTCCCAATGCCGCTCCCAGCGGACCCAGCGGCGTGTTGGCATTCAGGCAGCCGGCGCTGAGCGGGGAGCAGGCCCGACGCTTGGACTTGCGAATGGAACGCTTGCGAAACAGATCCCTGCAGGACATACGGTTATTGCATGAAACTGAACGTTTGTGTGGCTGTGTACAAACCTGGATTTCTCGGGATTCTCCAGCTTGAGGCGTATCTGGGAGAGCAGACCCACCAGCAGCTCGTCCACGTTGTGATTAATGCCCACCGAGGTCTCAATGAATTTACAATCATACGCTGTGGCCATGGCTTTGCCCTCTGCAAGAAAGCATAAAAAAACAACAAGTTTATGAATTTTAGTGGCTCGCTGAATCTCAGTTATGTGGCAAGTTAATCAAATCGAATTGCCTCGCTTAGTCAAACTCTTAGGATGGTAATAAAAACCCGAAAACTTGGACAATTTATATCTAAACACGTTGCCCATTATTCTCACACTTCGCACTCCGCACCCCAATCCCTGGGTCCTGAATGCTCCATAGATTTCGTCACGTTTCCTGCGCCTGTTGTCATAAAATCTGGTGCTACAAGTACAATGTGTACCAGAGTTTGTGTGTGTGTGTGTGTGTGTATTTTGTAGGCCTGGTTTGCTTTTATTAAAGCCATACACACACACACCCACTTGAGTACACACACACACACACACACACATGCACATTTTTATTAACGATGTGCGAAAAAGTTGGCGTCATTTTATTAGATTTTGATAGCATGTTCTCATCTCTCCTAAATGCTAGCAGCTTATTACGGTGCTTTTATTAAACACCCAGCTGGCAATATCTACTTACCCTCCAGCTAGAGGCAGGGCTTTAAAGATTTATATATGCGAACAATTTACTAATACCGAACCCCAAACCCATCCCCATCCCCATCCCCATCCCCATCCCTTCGAAGTTGGCTTAACAAAAGTGAGACGGCTTCTGGTCCGAGGCTTAATTAAAAGCAAACAAAACACATAAACAATGAAAACTATTGTTCTTGGCAACTAAATGGCAAAATGCCCTGAATTTCAAATATTTCAGAGTGCATACAAGATGCTTAAATACACCACTATAGAATAATTCATATATACATATATATATATATATATTTAATGTGAATTTAAGAGTTTAGTTTAGAGCTTGACTTTGCTGTAATTGACATTTTGAAATAAAAGTTTTGTTTAGTAATCATCGCTGTTGATTTAGCTCGGTTTTCAGCTATGTAGAGCCTTACGATTCTATAAATATCTTATGAAATTAGGGATACAGCCTGCCCAGAGCATCCTCTTTACCTTGACAACAATGGCAACGGGCTTATTTATGCGTAAGCCTCAGGAATGAAATGTAATCAATTTTGCGCTTAAACAATTTCCCGGCTATATGACTATAAAAGCGACACCCAAAGCACTTGTTGACACCCCGCCAACCGCTGTCGCCCGCCCGCTGTCGCATGACCTAAATTTGGTTCATTTTTGTTGAGGCTGGCACTTCCGTAAGCGGCCGTTGAAGACAAATATAATTTGTGAAAAAATATTGAATTTCTTAGATGAAAGCAATGGATATAGGATGCTAACGGTGCAAAAATCCGTTGGCCGTTTAAATTGATATAAAAACTAAAAAGATTAGGCAACAATCTGAAGTCGAAGCTTGAATACCCTGTGATATGATATTTCAGATGTAACTACAGTTCTAATAAACATGATATAGTATTTACTTAAGCTAATCAACTTTAAGTTGTGTGATCGTTAGTTCGTATTTAGTTTTCATAATGCAAAAGAACTCGTAATAAGTTAATAAATAAGTGGAGAGATTTGTTATGTTAACACTCTGTTAACTGACGCTCAAGTTAGTTAAGTATGTGTACTAGATATAAACTAACCAGTAAATTTAGAGGCAATGTTTATTAATACATAAAAAATAAATATATGTAGCTTGACAGTGGCTGAGCTATGCTAACAAGCTGTTAAGCGGCTTTTACTTAAACGATGTCAACAGCAATTAACAGTAATTGACTTATGTTAAGGCCTGTTTTCAAATCAAGGAAAACCTTGATCAACTTTTAGTTAATACATTTTCAGTTTGAGTGTTCTGTTATGTTAACACTCTGCTAACTGGCTCTTAAGCTTAACAGTAGCTGAGCTATGCTAACAAGCTGTTAAGCGGCTTTTACTTAAACGATGTCAACAGCAATTAACAGAAGTTGACTTATGTCAAGACTTGTTTTTAAATCAAGGAAACCTTGATCAACTTTCAGTTAATACATTTTCAGTTTGAGTGTTCTGTTATGTTAACACTCTGCTAACTGGCTCTTGAGCTTAACAGTAGTTGATCTATGCTAATAAAATGTTAAGCGGCTTTTACTTAAACGCTGTCAACAGCAATAAACAGTAGTTGACTTATGTTAAGGCCTGTTTTTAAATCAAGAAAACCCTTCTTATCAGTTTTGTACTTTTTGAGCTTTAAAAACAAACCCTATCCCTGTTTAAATATGAACAGATTGTGTAGGGTATATTAAGTGGGTGTACTTGAAAATACATAAAACGCAACGAGCGGCCAGCATTGAAGTTAAGTGACCTTCACTTGATTCACATTTAACGATGGCTCGCTGCTTCTTCTGTGTACGTATTTATATCTATGTAGAATATATACATATATTTATATATCTAGGTGTGTGTATAGTGTGTGTGTGTGTATAGTTGGCTTGGGCGTACCGCCAATCAGCTTCCGCTTGATCAACTTTCATTGAAAAACCAAAATTAAAGCGACTGCAGCTGTCTGTGGCCGCTTTTGTGGTGTCCTTTGCAGACACAGACCCTGCCCACGCCCACACCTTGTCAGTTTTATGTTGCTATTTATACGAAAGAAAGGAATAACCAATCGAGCGCAGTTTGAAGTGTTAATGAAAATGCTGAAAAGCCGTGTATTGAGGCTGTCATGGGGGCATATTCATTTACCTTCGGATGTGACGAGTCGACTCCTGGCCAGGTCCGCTTTGTTGGACACCAGTATAACGGCTTTCTGTGCGATGTTCTGATTGGTCCACAACACCTGAAGCACCTGCTCGGCAATGCTGAAGCTGCTGCGGTCCGCAGCGGAGTAGATGACGCAGTATCCATGTGGATCATAGTTGGTCAAGCATTCATCCGGCTGTGAAAGCAGAACAAAAATAACAGAATGACATTGAGTGAGGTTCAAGAGAGCTGAGCTATGAATCTCTCGGACTCTGTGTGTGTGCGTGTGTGTGTATGTGTGTGTGTGTTTGGTAATGGCATTATGAAATGTCACAGATAAAGTATCTTTAAGGTTGAAAACTGAGTGCTGAGTGACCTTACTGCAAATGGCATTTGGGTTAACAGTTCAGCATAAATGCCTTTCATCAGCAGAGATACTTACAGTCATTTCAGTGTATCCGTGATCGATGAATATTAACTCTGATTCCTCGCCGCTGAGTAATACTGATACGGCCTTCTCTCCGGATTCATCATCTGTGTGCATTAAGAATGTTTCATTAAAACAAGTAGCAACACCTTATATCGTAATATAAAATATAATAATAACTTAAAGTATTAAGAGGCTACAAATAAAAGGTGCAAGAAACGTGAGTTCATTCAGAGAGTATTTACATATATTTATTTACAATTGATGGATTGATTGGCTTGTGTGTGTGTGTTAAGAGTTGGATTCTGAATTAATTTCTGACACTCCAAGGTGATATGTATATACGCATAGCGGGGGGTGGTGGCATCAAATCCTTATGGCTGGGTGTAAATGTTGATTGGAAAAACGCATTTAAATGAAATTCCAAATTGCGCCCAAAGGTATGCAATGAAATGTGAATGGCGCTTGAATGTGTGCGTGTGTGTGCGTGTGTGTGTGTGTGTGTGAGTGTGTGTTAACCATCCGTATTGCACATGTACGGTTTATATATTTTAATTGCGCCTCAATTTATTGCTTTTAGAGCCTGAACCGAAAATTGTTGATATATTTCATTATAATAAATATATCACGAAATCTGCATTCTCGTTGCATTTATTCAATTTTGCGGTATCGCATAAATTACAAAATGCAATTGACATTTTTGCGTATTTATTGCTTTTAATAATTACACATCTCAAATTTCATGGGATTTATGAAGCACATTCATGAGCTGGCTGCATTTCAATTAGCTGACATTATAATTATTTGAAAGCTGCCGAAACCAGGCAAAATCCATCTGACATATAGAATATTACAACAATTTTCCGCTCCGATAAATAACTAACGAGAACCACACTACACACAAAAGTTTTTTGGCCAATTCTGAAGTACTTGGCCCAACTTAATCACATTCACATTTGTATTTGTATCTCTCGTTGTAGTTGTAGTTGTCTTTTGTGTTTTCCATAATAATAATAGCTTGACCCATTCTCGGGGGGTCGTTCGGGTGCGGGGACTGGTTCATAAATCAGAGTCCTTGAACAAACAATGCCGCATTTACTCGACAATCAATTGATGGAGCAGGTAAGTAAGTAAGTTTACTACTGCCTGTTTGGGAGGGGAGTGTGTGTTGTGTGTGGTGTGTGTGTGGTGTGGTGTGGTGTGGTGTGGGGAGGGGAGGGCTACTTGGGGCTTTGCTAGCTAAGCTAGTGACCTAATTAGGGAGTGTGTACGTGGGCGTGTCCAGTGTGTTAAGATTAGGTTAAATTAAGAGCTATTTAAGTATATTAATCGGAATTCAATTGGAAACGCAACGCAAACAAGTTGAAAATAATAGATTGGAAAATATAGTAAGTAAGTACTATTTGTCGGCAAAAGTTGATAAAATTTTGGAAAGCATTTAGGTATAGATTAAATATGTATTGGAATAAAGTTGAATATTATAACTATTTTTTTTTGGATAGAATTTTATTTGGTTTAGTTGTTGTTGCTATTACCGTCGGCGGCTTTTTCAATATGTATGCGTATATCACAGTTGCCTAGATCTGAGATAAGGATTATAGTTATAATCAAATTGATTTTTGTCATTTTGTTGTTTATTTATTTTTTGGTTAGTTGTTGTTGTTGTTGTTATGTTTGATGAAACGTTGGGTTGGTTTATGGTTGTTATATGGTCAAAAGACGAGAGAGAGAACAGAAAAATATCATATACATATTTATTTTGTTTTTTTTGGAAGGGTGTTACAATAGTTTAAGGTGCTTGCGTTTGTTCTGGTTAATTTACAGCTAAAAACTTTGGGAACCTGGAGTAGTAAAGTTGGTTAAAGTTTTCCTTGGTTACTCCAAGTTTCCGCAGGTTAAAAGCATATTTATTCCGCACTGTACATCTGCAGCTTTTTATTTTATTTTCTCTCAATTTTGTACGCATCTTTTCCATTTCGGTTTGTAAAAATTTTCCAGCAAAATTTCCTTTTTTTTTTGATGTTCTTTTATGCCAATTGTGAGACCAAATCTCAATGCCCATATGTACAAGGCGGGGTCGTAAAAAGTCAACCAACGTAAAATAAATAAATATATACGAAATATGTTTTGTGAGATGGTCGTAAATTTGTGTAGTCAAGGGCAAAGCACAAACGACACACAAATTCAACAGATAAATACAACAAATTAAAAACGAAACATAAACACAAACAAAGCGTACAGAAATAAAGGAAAATAAAAATTGTGAAGGCAAATGTCAAGGCAAGAACACACACAAACAACAGAAAGATACAACGAAACTAGACACACACATTTAAGGGTCAAGGGTTGAGGACCAGACTGACACAAACACACACACACAGGGGGAACACACAGGGGGAACACACAGGGGGAACACACAGGGGGACACACAGGGGGACACACAGGGGGACTCACAATGACAAAGCACTAAAACCTAAACCTAGACACTAAGGCGAAGTTTAAGCAGCATTCGGTGGAGTTGAGGGTGGAGTGAGGAGTAAGGAGGGGCTGTGTGGTTGGTTGGGGCTACTCACCAATGCTCGTGTCATATGCATGCAAATACTCCGAGGTCATGAACTGTGAGACCAGCGAACTTTTGCCCACCGCCGGACCGCCAAGCATCAAAACTCTGCAAAGGATTAGCTCGGTTAAGCCCGCTCTGACAAGCTGTGACAGGTGTGGCACCTGTGGCTTACCTGTAGGGTCCATTGCCGGGATTGGAGGTGCTGCTCTCGCGACTGGAGGCCAGCGAGGTGCGCGCGGAGGCTGAGCTCGGTGCAGGCAGCTGCTGTTGTTGTTGCTGCTGCTGCTGCTGCTGCTGCTGAGCGGTCAAGTGCTCTGTGCTGGAGTTGGAGCTGGCCACGCTGTTGTTGGAGCGACTGCGTCGACTCTTCAGCGAATCTCCGCGATTGACAACGCCCTTGCCGGTGATGGAAAAGTGTCGCAATCTGTAGTATTCCTCCTCGACGCCAGTGTTGGGCATGGAGGCCACGCTGTGTGAGAATACCCAAAAGTTAGGCGATGTTTGGTTAAGCTACTGCAGCTGTAGCTCTTACCGAGATCTCTGCTGGGGCAAGCACAACTGATTGGGGCGCCCAGAAGCGCGACTGCCGGGCATCTTCACGGACTGCGAGCGGCTGTGATGTGGAGAGCCATAGCTGTAAGTGGCAAGTGGCAGTGTTTCAATGAATACTAATTGCAACTTCTTTCAAATTACAAGCTAGTGTAAGAACAAATCAGTCAACTCTAATCGATAATGCTCGACTAGAAAGTAGCTTTTATTCAGCTCTAAACTACCAAAAATCTATATTTTTAACCAACGATTTTCGGGAGTGCGCATTGAACTATCACAAATGAGATTGAAGCCCGATCTGCTTAAGGTATATGTGGATATACATACCAAATTTGCTGGTTCTAGGTCTTATAGATCCTGAGATAATTGTGGGTTTACGTAGAGAGACAGACAACCAAGGCTAGCTTAACTGGGCTGTTGATGATTATAAAAACTCAACTATACGAGATCCGTTTAACGTATTTTTAGTGGGTACTGGCCATAAATATTCCGAGAATGAATTAAACTTGACTCTGTAACAATTTGTTTACAAGCAGCCTGTCGCTGACAGCAGTTTAATAGGAATACCAGCGGCAACTGCACCATACGAGCGGTAATTGGAATTACATAGTATACAACACACGCACAGACACACCTGTCTTGTCTGTGTGTGTAAGCGTGTTTGGCTTGGCCTTGCAACATGTTGCAGGAATTGTACGCAAACATTGCACAGCAGGCGAATCTCTATACCTGACTTTATGGGTTGTGTGTCAACTTGACCACCATTTGTCCCACAAATTGTCCCACAAGTTGTCCCCACAACAGCCTGAGAAACAATGCAAAGTGCAGAAGTCAAATTTCGATTAATTTAGCAGCAAAAATTTCGTATAGCGAATTGCGTACTGTCTAATTGCATTTAAAATATTGTAACTTTTGCCCTTATATTAAATATTAAATTAATTACATATTTCCCGCTACATTTAACTATTCTGAACTTAAAAAGCACTTTAATTCCCATTACTTTCAGGAAGTGTGGTAAAATATCACATGTGACGCGCTCAAAAGTATGCTATAGAAAATATTGTGAATTGAAATCAGCCGTTTCGAGGTTCACTTTCGAATTAACTTCACAGAAATAAGCAAATCGTTCTTTAAGATTGTCTAAGAATTAGAAGAAGGTACAGCTAAACTATTTAATTTCTACCCTGGGTATTTGGAATTGCTTTGAATGTGAAATTCGGAGCAGGCATTCTTTTGGGATATATCAGTAAATACAAATGCGTTTATATGTGAAGTAACTTTGAAAACGGAGTACAGCAGCTGCAGCTCATAAAATGCAATTGAGAGCCGATTTTTGTTTTTATGTGACTTTGGCAATTTAGGAAATGTTTTAATAGCCTTTTCGCCAGTTGCTTTTTATGGGCGCTGCTATCAATCAGGCAAATGAAATCTGCAGCTTTAATGCCACTCGCATCAAATAAGATCTTGAATTGATGGCTTTTACTCTTGCGTTCACGAGTACATATAAGCACATAAGGTAAGCTGCCTGGTTCGAGTTACAGTTGAGAATTGAAGCAGATTATTATTAGACATTGTTTGGAAGATGTTTTGGAATTCAGACTGAATTTTAGATTAAGTTGAATTTGCGTTTATATATAAAGTTTCTTTTAAGTTGCTTATAAGAATAATAGAAAGATTCAATGTATTTCTTTGTTTTTTTCTGGGACTTACCGCATTTCAAAGTCGCGCAGCTCCTCAATGGTAAGCGTATTGGTGACGTCCAAGAGCTGTCGCATGTTCTCATCCCGTTTGTGTTGTTGCTGCTGCTGCTGCTGTTGGGAGTAACCGTGTCCCTGCCCCTGCACCTGGTGATGATGGTGATGATGCAGTTGGGCTGAATGTGGCGGATGGACCAGCTGCTGTGAGTGACGTTTGCGTGCATTCAGCTCCTTGCCCTGCTCCACGCTGATGAAATCGCCTTCATTTTTGATGAGCAGCGTTTCAACCGTGTTGTCCATGCTGAGTGAGGGCTGTGGGGTAGATGGAGACAAGCAAAGAGGGATAGATTTAAGCGGATTGTCACGTTTCAGTGGCCCAACTAGTATTTCTCCCTCCGCAGCTCTGTTCACCAGCTGCACTTCAATTAGCATTGAAATTCGCACAAAATCCGCCTTTTCAGGCCGCCTTTTCTGTACGGGCCTTCATCTATTGCTGTTTGAGTGGCTTAAGGCTATGCTCCACTTAGTTGGAGTGTTTGAGCCAAGGCACAATAACTTTTTGCCTTATCTGAGCCTTGAAGTGTGCCAGTTGCAACGGCTGCAAGCCATCGCGTGCCACCAGGTAGCAAAAACTAAGGCCAAACACTGGCCAATTGGTGTCGAGGCAAAATACTTTTCAAAACTTCAACTAGCATGAAAGCCAGCTAACAATCAGGCCGATCAACTGGCCAATTTCTGTATGCCAAATGATATCCTAATGGCTCCCAAATTATCTAGCATTATCTTTCAGCAAATGATACCCTAATGTGTTTTAAATTATTCTTCAATATCTGTTGAGCTGGATTCATAATTGCATATCATTCTATGATAGCTTAAGGACTTTTAAATTTCGTATTAATATCTGTATAAAAGCTATGTACTTTTGCGATAAATAAGATTATTTCCTTTATACTAAAGAGTTCCTTTAAGTTTAGGCGCCCTTTGAATTGTTTTTTTGTTTGTATCCAAAGTTTTGGTAAACATTTCAAGTTAATACCCTGAAATAATTGTCTGGCCTTATAGAAGTGCCTACCCCCAGAAATAAGTCGTAAATAAACGTAAATAAATACGCAAAGCGCATAAATTGCAACAAATTGAAATTTTTCAACAAATTTACGCAAACAACAAAAGTTTTGCCATAAATTACAGCTAGATTTGGGATCTACCTGTAAAGACGTTGGATTGACTGACTGAATCATGGACTGACTGACTGACAAAACACACAGACACACACTCACTCACACACACAGAAAGTATCCTCGTGTTTATTCAGCAAATGTTCAACAAAATTTGTGTATTTTATTGGTTGGCATGACAAAAAAGAAACTTTTGCCTGCCTAATTAATAACACATGCATGTGTGTGTGCGTGTTACACCTCTAATGAGTTACCACACGCGTTGCCGCATTAAATGTGCCTCCCTCCCTCCTCGCGGCCCCCTCTCGACCAAGCCAAAATGCCTCAAGTGGCCGCAAGTGAAACTTTGGATAAATGCACCCGGGGGAACAATTTGATGAGAACGATCGCCCGCTGCTCGAAATCGTTGATGAATACATCATTTTTTATGATGACAACGCGGCGTATGAGTAATTTAGTGTATTGTGTATGTGGCATGTGGCACACGCATGAAAGAGACAGCTGCCAGCTAATCGCCACAGGCTGTGAACTCCATGAGTTCTCTATTTTTCCACCACGATGTTGATTTTGCCAGCAAATTGCCGAAAATAGTTGAAAGCACCGAATGTGTATGCGATTCTGACCACGTAGCTGGAGAGTTTCAAAAAAAACGAGAAAATTCAGCATGTATGCACTGTTTATAGAGTGTGGCATGGGGTATATGCAATATTTTGCTTTTAAAATGTTCAATCGACGCACAATTTGGGTGCTAACTCCATCAATCAAGCTATCAATCATATGAGTTGTTATAAATTGGTAAATTGGCAAGGGTTGTGGTTGGATCTTTGAGGAGCAACGGATCTTTAAATTGAGAAAACATTTAAGCAAGTAGAATTTAAATGATAACTCGTCAATCAATCAATCAATTAATCATGTAAGCTTGTGAAATTTTAGTACTTATAAAAATCGTTTAAAAAGGCTTTGTCTTAGATGATTCAAAATTTACTCAACTAAATACTTGAAAAAAAGTTGATCAATCAATCAATCAATTCAACATGAATGTTGCATACATTGTTCTAAATGATTTAAAATGAACTCAATCAATTCAACATGAATGTTGCATACATTTTCCCAAGGCTTGGGCACTAATACGCCAATTTTAGGTATCTAAGTAAATGAAGTGAAGAACTTATACTAATTTTTTAACATGAATGAATCAATAAATCAATCAGATAGCCAAAAGTTTCAGAATGCAGGGTATTTGCTAATTGAGCATGTTTTTTTGCTTGCTGTTTGTTGGCTGCGGGCGTGTTTCCAATCAAATAACAATTGGCCATTAACCGAACAGGCCGACAAGTGTGAGAAAATGTGTAGCGTTTTTTAAATAGACAAATTAAAGCAAAAACCAAACCAATAATGTACCAATAAAATGGCCTGAGAAATTCACTGATCTATGAAATTTGGTTATTTGCAATTAGTTGTCAATTAGTTGGAGGATACGCTACGCGGGCCAAAGGGGCGTATGAATCTATTACTAAAAATCAGCATAATTCAATTGGATAGGTGTATTTACAAAGGTAGCTGAACCTGTTTGTTTATGCAGTTTAGCCAGTTTCGAAGTGCAAACTTGTAATTGAATGCAGAGGTTATAAAAATATGAATTTGTTGGGCTTGCTTGGGTTGCAGCCTCGTATGAGGAAAACTATGCCGAATACAAAATGTGCATAAATTTGTTGCCAGCTTTGGCAGCAGCGTCTGCCAGCTCTCAGTTCACACCTCAATGGTACCCCCCACCTGTCCAGCGCCTAACCCCCTACCCTGGCCCTGGCCATTGTATATATTTTTGTTTTGCATGCATTAGCGTGTCGGCGTTTAAAAATACATTTAGTTTGCTTTCAATGTGTATAAAAATAAGCTCGCACTTTGATTTTCTTATGGTTGCTTTCATTTAGCGGCGCTTTTCTCTGTTCCATCGCCTGTAAGATTCGACGCCAAATTTTAAAAATACTACAACTATTGTTAGGCTAAAGATTGCATTTGCCTGGTGAGGAACGGGGAACGGGGAACGGGGAACGGGGAACGGTGGTAGTCTGTATCTGTAGCCAAAACTGTTGCCATATGTTGCCTGTTAGCTGCCAAACTGTTCAAACTTTTGATGCAATCTTTAAAGCAAATCAATATTTGTTTGGCAAACGGGAAATGCGTTTGATTTTCCTTTACAAAAATACTACAAAAATAACAAATAAATAACAAAACAAAACTTAGTGCAGCTTGTAGAAATATTTTAAGAAAACTCTCACGTCTGCAGGTGCAGCTCTTCTTGAATGGCGTTAAAACTAATTGGCAATTTCAAGCTATTAGTTTTTATTGTGCAGCTTAAAATTCATTTGATGTGTTAAATATCACTTAGAACATAACAGAATAGCTAGTTTATATTCCAAAAGCCACACAAAAGCGTGTAGAGAGTTAAGTTCTAAGCAGTTAATGCATAAAGTTACCATTTTAGCATTAATGAAAGATCAGATGAACGAATCATCAATGGTAAACATGTTAGATGTCAGACCAAAAGTATTAATTGACTATCTATCTATCTATTTATTGATCTATCTTTCTATTTATCTTTCTATCTATTGTAATTATATCAGATATGCATATAATTTCAGTTACAATTTAGGATTGATGAAAGATCAGATGAACGAATCATCAATGGAAAACATGTTAGATGTCAGACCAAAAGTATTAGTTAACTATCTATCTATTTATTGATCTATCTTTCTATTTATCTATCTATCTTTCTATCTATTGTAATTATATCAGATATGCATATAATTTCAGTTACCATGTTAGTAGTGATGAAAGATCAGATGAACGAATCATCAATGGAATACATGTTAGATGTCAGACCACAAGTATTAGTTAACTATCTATCTATTTATTGATCTATCTTTCTATTTATTTATCTATCTATATATAATTTCAATTACAATTTTAGCATTGATGAAAGATAAGATGAACAAATCATCAACAGGAAACATGTTAGATGTCAGACCAAAAGTATTAATTAACTATCTATCTATCTATTTATTGATCTATCTTTCTATTTATCTATCTATCTTTCTATCTATTGTAATTATATCAGATATGCATGTCATTACAGTTGATGAAAGATCAGATGAACGAATCATCAATGGTAAACATGTTAGATGTCAGACCAAAAGTATTAATTGACTATCTATCTTTCTATTTATTGGTCTATCTATCTATTTATCTATCTATGTATTTATCTATCTATCTATCTATTTATCTATCTCTCTATCTATCTATTATAATTATATCAGATATGCATATCATTTCAGTTTTGAAATATTAAGTACAATAATTTCTAATTTTCTTGCTTTATATGCAGATGAGAACCTTTTATCAATAGATTATTTGTTGTACTATGTACAGCTTAATTGTTATTAGTTCTTTGGTATGTATAAACTATAGTTACAATGGCCCGCAGTGCAGCATCTGTTCCGGTTGATTACATTTCATTATTAAGAACGCCTTGGGGGCAATATTTCATAGTGTTTGGCTGTAATTCTGCTGGCCACGCGCCAAATGCGCCTCATAAGGTTGCGATAACTCGCTCTATAAAGGTGCAACTCATCTCATGCCTCGCTCTCGTTCATCTCCAGTTGCTGCACAAATAGTTCAGTTCGTGCAGCTTTAACATTTCCGTGTGTTGCGGCTATTTTCAGATGGCGAACAATAACTGGCAGCTGCAGTGGAGTATCGCACAGGCCATGTAGATACATATGTATCTTGTGTCTATATGTATGATATGCATGCATGTTTATTTATAGACCTGGTTTATTTATGGAGCTGCAAAAACTGCAGCAAAACACAGCAGCGCTGCTAACGGGGTCAACGGATTCCAAGCCAAGTCGCAGCAGGAAGAATACACTAGCTGAGTTGCAGTTGCAGGGGCAAGTGCAGGGGCAGTTGCAGGTGCAGTTGCAGGTGGCACTTGGCCAGCACACATAAATCAGTTTATTAATGACACTTACAAGACAGTCGAAACACGGTAACACACTGCCCCCGAAAAAGTACCGACAAAGAGGGGCACTCCAAAAACAAATAAACAGTTGAATACAAATAAGATTGGTCATTCTTGACTGGAAGATACCCAGTAGATAGTTATCTAGCCCAACACAGGCTTTAAGTATCTACTTGCTATCAAAAGTTATCTACTGAATAACTTCCCCGCTTATTGGCCAATCTTCATAAAGTATTTGAGATATTTAAGCAACATACTAAAATATGTATATACCAAAAATTCAAAGCTATACTTTTAAATTCTAGTTGCAATACCTTTAAGTAGTTTATTGGGTATAAGTCTACAATTGAAAACAAACTTGTATACCAAATTTGGTGTTTCCACAACTGACAGACAGACAATGGCTGCAAATACTCATCGGTTGATGTTAGTCAAGTATATTTATACTTTTTGGGGTCAGAGATGGCTCCTCAAACTTTATTATACCCTTCTCATGCATGGGTAATGGCTACAGGGTACAATAAAAACATAAAAAGGTGTAATTAAGGGTAAATAAATCGCACAACTCAAACTACAAACCGAATGCCAGCTGCGACCGGCCGTTTGGCAAAAAGTGCCGAAATTAAGTATACGCAACGACATTAAGTATACGCGCCGTCTAACGAGCCAAGTAAGCTGAGAGAGGCGGCGCCTGTGAACTTTTGTTTTCCTTTCGGCCAACTCTGGATCTATAATTAGCGGTAATTCGTGCGCGGCCTTGACAAATGTGCCAAAAAATAAAAAAATAAATGAGAAATCAAACGGAAAAAAAGAAAACAGAATTTGTGGTCTATGGGCAAGTCAATAACCGCATTAGGCGAGCGAAGAATATGTTGCCATTTGAAAATATTAATGGCTTTCAATTATATAATTTGAACCCGTAAACTGCAAGTGTGACCCGTAGATTGTTAGATTGACCTCTGCCGGAAATCGCTTTGAAGACAAATAAATATATGGGAGTAATGAACCCAAGCTCTTTCCATTTGTTGCCATGTGAATAATTGAGCAGGCTGCCATTTGCAGAGGAAGTCTCTTCAGGGATTACGAGTACCATATTTAAATGATATCCTCATTAAATATTCAATTAAGCGAAAGAGCTGCGTTGTCTTTTAAGCACCCTTGGGAACTGAACTGAAATTGACTTAGGCTGCCATTAGGCGCGTCTCCTTTTACGCCGAAGGACACTCAAGGAGTGCACAGTCGAAATGCATTTGTGTTGACTTTGGCGTTAGCCTTAAACGTTGCCTGTTTTTGACGCCAAGGCCTAAGCAAATGCAATGTTCACGTTAACACTTTATGGCACACCTCAACGCTAACCTCTTGCCCCTTTGCTCTTGCCACTTGTCCCACCGTCTTCATTCGCTTCAATGTAAAATCAATAGACAAAAACAACAAAAGCAGCTAAGCAGAATTCTTATTTGCATGCCTGTTTTTGATATATCCAACGTGTGTTTACTGAGACGAGGGGAACGAGGCTCGGGGGGCAGCAGCTGCAGGAAACTTGGCGCAAAGCATTTTATTGTTTACATTGCATGTGTGTATCGGGCAGGGCTAGAGGATGGACGGTGGTGGGTGGTGGGTGGTGGGCGGGGGGCGGCAGATAGTGACCGCCAAGGCTGCAATCGTAGCAGTTGCAGGTGATTGTTGGCTAATGATTCGCTTTGGCCGGGCCAACAATGAGGCCATTGGCCAAAGTTACAAGGCTTTGTGAAATTGATTGAACAGGCCGATAGGCGGACTACAAATCATTTGACTCCATTTCCGTTTATAATTCTCAAGCAGTTCAATCGCAGACTGTACATAAAGTCAGCACTCTATAAAAAATTGCTGTTCCCACACTCCGCTCACCCTTTGGTTCTCTATGCCGACGACAACGTTTGTTCAAATTCTAAGAAATAATTATTGCGAATACTATAAAAATGTGTTCAGGTTGTTTTTGGGAAATGTTCTTGTAAATACGCTTGATATTCAGGAAAAAATATATATTTTTTATGAACTCAATCAGAACAAAGGAAATCTTATTACAGGATATAGTATGTACAGATATGTAAGACAAAACTCGCTTAATGGCGTCTTGAGGGGGCATATAAAGGGTATATAAATGTCGCAGCTAGCTGCTCATGTCATATATTGTTTTTTTGTTATTATAATAATTTTCCGCGAGGAAATGACCGCACGCGGCTTTCTATCTACTTATGTTTGTCTATATTTGTATCTATAGATACAGAAGAACATACATTTCTTCCAGGCATTAAGTAAATAATGTTTCATCTGGGGATATTCAACAATGAACTACTCATAGCACCTTATAATGAAATCGTAAAATGTTCATAAATCAAACCAAGTCGTGAGTAAGGACAATTCGGACAATTGGACATTGTTTTCGTCTCAGTCTCGGAATGGATTACATATGCTTTACGTTTTTTATTTTCAAAGTAAATAAATATGTAAAAAAAACGTCGTATATAGGCAACCTGCGCCTTGGCATGATTTCATTTTTTTCCATTTATTGTTGTTGCTTGTAGTTTATTTTGACAGCTGTCATCGCCCGGCATGCGATGTATAAATACATTTACATACAACTGTCAGTTGCAACATTTCAATTAAAATTGATACATGATATTTACAAGCACATTTACTCACTGGAACCAGTCTTAAGAGATTCCGAAACTGACACTACAGTTTGGGAACTTTTCAGGAAACTTAAGTCTTAAAATGGGAGTATATAGATGCTCAACGGAAAATTTATTCATTTTTCATTATTTACTATGGAAATTCTGTTGAACTTTCGGTGGTGGATTTTAGGCTAAAGTAATATTGTATAAGTATTTATTAGAATATGTATATTCTTGTATTTTGTTAGTAGGAATTTGAAGTAAAGTTATATAAAGTTAAAAGACAATTTTAAATATGCATCAAATCGATATGGATTGAACTATGCTAAAATCTATCTAAAGATCTATCAATGTGAAAGTTCGGAAAAGCCGTGAACTTTTGAAATAATTGAAGAAAATATCCTATATATCGAATCCATATAAAATTTATTAAATGTCTAGATAATCAAAGAAAACCAGTTAAATTATTCATAAATATGCCAATAGTAAATGATTAACAGCTTTTGTGCTCCTAACACTCACAAGATTGGATCAGATCTATAACTAGACTATGTGATTCTAAAAATGTGTAAAATAAAATCAAGATTATTCTGGGAACCATACTAAACGTGTACATACGAAAATTTGTTGTAATATAAAATCTAAATAATTCTAGGAAATAAGCTAAATTTGTTTATCAACAGAGATCTATAAATTAGGATGTGTTTTCCGAATAGGGGGCTTATTCACAGTTCAGCTAATTAAAACAGATAACCGACCTCGACTTCGTATTGAGGGCCACAAGATTACAACTCTCCGGGTCTATTTCAATATTATTGAACTGTTCGAGTCATAGCCAGCGGCGCCAGACTGCCAAATTGACGTCATGCAAGAAATCAGCATTACGATATCGGTATATGGCTTTGGGGCCATAAACAGGCAATAATCATTGCCAAACAATGAACTGTGGCCAGTTTCTATCTTATCTGACTGGTTATTGGAGCACTAAATACTTTGTGGATAGACTTACCTCCTTATACCGCTTGGACAGGCTGCGGCAGATGCGCTTATAGAAAGGCGCCATTGCAGAAATTGTGACTTGGGATTGGTTCGAAAAGCACAGTCAAAACTTTAGTCTATGGTTTATGGTTCTTGGTTTTTTGAAATGGAATTACACAGTTTACAGTTTACAGTTTACATGTCGGGCAGCCTTTTTTAAATCGCGTCAATCACACACTTAATTGTAATCGATACTTGTGGATACTTTGCGATACTGTTTTGTCTGTTTATTTTATAGTCTCAAAACATATATTTTAATTATTTTGTGATTTTCCAGTTAAGAACTTTTTGTATTTTGCGCAGTGGTTTTTTTTCGAATTTATTGTTTGTTGCTTCGATGCTGTGGCAAGTGTTGCTCTCTGGCGGATCGTAAACATTTGAATGAGTCGATCCGCCGGCGGTGCGAGTCTTTTTATGAGCTGCCACCAGGCACAACAAAAGCACCACACACAGATATTCTGAGAGATAGAGAGCGAGCGACAGAGAGAGGGAAAGAGAGAGAGAGAGAGGCGGAAATGAGCCACAAAGAGAGGCAGACAGAGAAACAAATAGACAGTGGACACAAGAGTTGTGCATTGAAGGAAGGAATAGGTTCAGTAGTTCAATTTCAGCTGAACGAACTAATCGTTCAGATAAATAGTTCGTTTGTTCAGTTCGTTCGTTCATTTCTTTGTTTAGTTCCATAATTTTGATCCTTAAGTTTGATTGAGTATCCCGCTCGTTCGATCTGTTCAATCGAAACACATTTTATATCGTTATATGTAACTTATCATGTATCGAATTTAAATGGACTCAAATTAACAAAACTAACTGTAATCGGATGAGTATGGTTTATTGTAGTTCCAATAAAGAAATAGGTTCGGTAGTTCAATTTTACACGAACGAACTAATCGTTCGTATAAATAGTTCGTTTGTTTGTTCAGTTCGATCATTTTGTTCCTTAAGTTTGATGGAGTGTCATTCTCCTGCGATTAGTTCAATCGAAACACATTTGATTTCGTTGTTTCCAACTTACAATACATTTAGATGGACTTAAATGAACAAAAGGAACTGTAATCGGATTAAAATGAGCCAAACAAACAAACGAACTAGTTGAAAGACAAGCAGGTGTTCAATTCAATTCAATTCGTACAGTTATAACCGGATTAATAAAAAAGGCCATTAAAAAAGAAATATGGTAAAAAAACATAAATAATTCGTACAGTTTATAGAAATAGTTCGATAGAACGAGTTGACACAATTCTGGTGGGCACTGTGGTCCCTGGGGGCGTACAGTGGGTTACTTACTTGTTGAACTACGATGGTGGCACGCGGCTGCTTGCAGACGGCAGCTGCCTCCAGGGGATTGGCTGTCACATTAATGGCACCCGTGCCCGGTAGCACCTCATCCAGTGCCTGTTGCGTCTGTGTCTTGGTCTTGGATTTGCTCTTAAAGGAGCGCTTGCGTGTGGTATCCGTGGGACTGAGCGATATGGAGGCCAAAGATTCGCTGCCAGGACTGTGCATGTGCAGCAGCTGCAGATTCAGCGTAGAGTTGGAGCCATGCTTGGGTGGTATCTGCTCAAATTTGCTGGCAATGTCCTCGAACTTGTTCAGCTCAGCGTAGCTGTGATCGCTGGGCGAAGAGGAGGACTTGGCCTGAGGATAAAATGCATCCGATTGCGGCACATACTGTTGATTCTCCCGTATGGTGGTGTGTATCACGGAGTCTGGTCGTATGCGCTTGGAGTTCTTGCGGGAGGGTGGACGCTCCCGATCCCTCTCCCTATCCCATTCATGATTCAGCTGATGTGCTGCTGCTGCTGCTGCTGCTCCTGCAGGGTGAGCCGGGAGTATTGCTGAAAGATGTCTGCGCTCAGTTTACGCTCATAGACGGAGCAGTGCTCCCCTTCATCCGAGTCGCTGCTGGTGCTGGCCGTGGCCGAGCTGCCGGGCGCAAAGCACTCCCGCTGGATGCGCTCATAGTCCAACGCCTCGCGGTCAAAGGGGAACATGGTGCCGCCAGAGGCTGCCTCACGCAGACAGCGCTCGCTGCTGCCGCTGGAGGAGCTGGAGGAGTACTTGCGCTGCTGTGCGCAGGCGGCGGAGGAGGATGGCGACAGCTGCTGCTGCTGGGATGGACGCTGCTTCTGGTTGCCCTGGGAGCTGCCAAAGAAGTTGCCCTCCTTCATTGTGGGCGGCGCGGAGTTGATCTTGGCTATGGCGCCCGTCGAGGCGGAGGGTGTGGTGCGCTTGCGCTCACGCTTGGGGCTGGTGCGGCTGCTGGACGAGGGTGAGACGCTGGGGGAGATGCGATTGCGTGTGCTGCAGCTGCTGCTGCTGGTGCTGTTGGCATTCACCGCATCCCGCTCCCTGGCGCGTAGTTTCTTGTTGCGATTGGACGCAGTGCGCTCCTCCTGCGCTGCATCAACCTCGTTAGCAGCTGCACAGCCCCCGCCCCCACCACCGCCTCCATTGTAGTAAGCTGTGCTTGCCCTGCGCACCTGCTGTGCCTCATCCTTGAAGGTAAAGTGACTGCGCGCCTTCTCGCTGCTGCGTGCCGATTTGGGCGACTGCGGCGGATCAAAGGTGAAGTGCTCACGTCCTCGGGTGGGTGGTGGCGCCGTGCTGGGCTGACGCGACGACAGCAGCGGCGCTGTGGATGATGGCTCGCCCGTCAATATGGACAAACACGACTCCTGGCTCTGTGGCGTGTGTATGCAAATGAGCGAAAGCACAGCAAGAGGCATTAGCCCTAAAAAACACACTCCACTTACCTCGGTGCTGTCCTGGAGATTCATATCGGGTCGTGTGGGATAACGTGAGCAGCTCGTTAGTTCCAATTCAGTGCCGCCCGCCTCGTGTTCCGAATCAATTTGTATGGCCGTTAGCAGTGGCTCCTCCAGCGAACTGAACAGCGGCTCACTGGGCCCAGAGTTGTCGCCTGTCGATACAAGGACACGCCAAGCGTAAGCCCCATTGATTAGTTGATCAAATATAATTGCAATCAATCATTCAATGCAGTCCGACGGCCTGCAGCACCTACCCAGATCCAGGGAATCGCAGGTCTCCGAGGTGTCCGTGTGCGTCACATTGGTGATGAGTGTGCAGGCCGAATCCGTGGATGTGTTGATGTTCGTATCCGGTATGGAGGCCGACGAGGTGCCCATCACCACCAGCTATGCAAAATATATTATATGTATACATGATCCATATAAAGAAAGCAACTATTCAACGCAAAATGAGACACCTTCCAAGAAAAGGAAGGAAAACAAGCTATCGAAAGTTCAGGGGTTATTAGGGGATATAAATCTTAATATTGAAGCTTAAGGATTAGATAGGGTTATATAAACAGTCGACATTTCAAGTAAATCGAATAGAGATTCAAACTAATTTAGGAAACTTATCCATCCATTCTATCGATAAACCAATTGATAGCTACGATTTAATTATTAGATCATTATAAAGAGCATATTTTATCAGTGTTTCTACAGATTTCAGTTTTGAAATGAATGGATAGAATTTCTACAGCATACTGTTAGCTCTCTAAAAAGGATTTATCTATTGAAATCTTATGTTTCAGAAACCTTTAAGTATATTATAGCTTGACTGCTTTACCGATTTTCATAAAGGAATGAGAACAAAGCTGGGTATACTATATCAACTAAATAAGGATATTCAATTCACACATATAGCTTCAAGTTTAAGCTGATTATTTCTGTAGAGATCTTATATTATTGTAGATATGTGCATATATACCTTGGGCACTCCTGTCACGCCCATTGAGTGCATTCCTGTTGTACCGGCGACCGAGTTGTGATAGGCGTTGGAGACGGCATTCATGGGCATACTATTGAGGGGCGTGGATGAGGTGGAGGCATTGATCTTGTTCTTGATGCTGCGTCCGCTCTTGAAGTACAGACGACGCAGAGCCGTGGCCGTTGAGGAGCCGGAAGTGCTGAAGCCATCGTTGTCCGAGCCGCTCGAGTTGCTGCCGCCCGAGAGGATGCCCATGCCGTTTAGCTGGGCCGCAGCACGCGCTGCCGTTGGCGTGGATGGCTTCGATGTGGAATTGGAAGTGGACTTGGACGTGTTAGCTGTTGTTGTCGCGTTGGAAGGTTTCGCAGTGGCCGCAGGTGCAGGTGCAGGTGCAGTTGTGGGCGTGGCTCGGTTACCAGGACGCGTTGTCGACACGGATCTGTTGTTGGGGCGGGGCGAGGCGTTGGAGCTGGAGCTGGACGTGGACTGCGTGGACTGGCGGGAGACTGCGGCCGATGATGATGATGTCTTCTCGCTGGACTGTTGACCCAGCGCGAGTGCCATCATCGCCGCGGAGCGCGTGCTCATATAGCAGGTGGGTAGCTTGTTGTTGCTGTTTATGCTTTTGCCATTGCCCTGCGCTGCATGTGAAACGGAAATTGTCATGGCTAGAAGGGGGAAAGGTGAGAAGATGTAAGAAAAGGTCAGTTTTTATTTTAATTCACTGACAGCTTTAAAATAACACTAGCTTAAAGTAGAACATAAGAATTATTCAGTAGTTTTCAAAATATTTGCAGTCAGTTAAAGCTGTCCAATTGGTAGCCATCCCTAGAATCTGCCTTCTCGAATTCTCACTTAATCCAAGTTCTTTTTCAACTCCTTTTGATGTGAAATGTAAATAGAAATGTCCAAAAAATAATGTAAATAATTTAATTTCGCTATGTACTATGTATTACGCTGTGGTCACTATACTTTTGTTTTTCCTCTTATACATAACTAGCTTATGCTGCCTCTATAGGTAAACTTGTTTAATAAATATATATACAAATTTAAAAAAAATCAACAAGTGCAACCAATTAAAAACAAGTAAGAATGCTATAGTCGAGTATACCCGACTACGAAACTCCCTGTACCCAGGTCTAAAACATCCAATCACATCTAAGTCCACTTACCCATACACACACACATACACAAAGACGCACGCACACAGGCGGCAAAAGTGGCTGTGCTTCTTCTTCCCCCTCTCGCTGCATTACTGAATCTTCTATCGTGAATAACTTCCGTGTTTATTATCCGATCGACTTGAAATTTTGACAGTAGATTAAGAGAGACTAAAGTATTGTACATGCCAAATCTTAAAGCTATATCTTGAAAATTGTTACTGTAAAACGGTTTTAATCGATTTGCGGGGAACGGGGGGAGATATTTGAAATTGGAAACAAACTTGATCTGCGTATGGTATACAGGAACCTACATTCCAAATTTGGTGTCTCTAGCTTTTATAGTTGCTGAGATCGACGCGTTCATCCGGACAGACGGACAGACGGACGGACGGACAGACGGACAGACAGACGGACATGGCCAAATCAAAATCTCTTTGATACTGATCAAGAATATATATACTTTATAGGGTCGGAGATGTCTCCTTCTGCCTGTTACATACTTTTGCACAAATCCAATACCCCCTTTTTACCCATTTTATGGGTACAGGGAGTAAATATGCAAATTTGTATAAAAAAAATAATAATAATTCAGAAATTAGCATGCGAGTGAATTTTCATTAAATGGCACTTGAAAATCATAAACATATATTTAAAAGCACATTAAAGCTTGCAACAACACTTAAAGTGCTTTGAAAGCACATTAAAGCTGCGCTTAAAGCTTAAAGCTCGACTCAGAGACTAAAGTTTGACACTGCTCCTATCTCACAAAGGAGCTTAATGAGACATGTGGAAGTTAATCCAATGAAATGAGTTTTCAATGAGTTTTAAGCTAGTGTCAATGGGCTTTTAAGTGTTGAACTGGACAACTGCGACATGTGCTAGCTCCCTGTTGACTTGGCTATTAGTTCAGCTGCTCGGCTGGCCAGCGAGTAGGCCAAATCGCGCGTTCTAAATCAACAAATAAAATCAATAAATTCTAGCGTGACACACGCACCTCATTCATCCACACACACAACAACACACGCACACACACGCATCCACATACACTCACTAAGTGACTCAGGCACCGTTGGGAATTTGGGACTAGGATTGGGGTTGGGGCTGGGGTCAGCGGTTGGGGGTTATAGGACGCCTTAGTCTCTGGGTACTTTACCGTTTCGCGCACGGAAGCGCCACCCATCTGAATTTGGCACGTAAACAGAATTGAGATTTCGAGGAAAACAAAACAATAACAACACACAGAGCACAGAGAATAGAACATTGGGTTAATAATAATACGAGTGGCGTATAATCAAATTCCATACATAATTGAGCTGAAGATTCGTCTAACGATTGTCTGCTTTCTACTTGACCATCAAATGTTGTTGTTGTTTACCTGTGGCCATACCTGAACGAGCTATTGAATGAAATTTCGCAATAAGCTTTAGTAAATTTACACAAAAAGCAATGCCAAATAGCTGAAAATATTGAGTTCTGGAGAACTAACTAGTATATGGTAGTTCGAGCTATCGAAGGTATCGATTATTTACTGGCCTATACTTAGGAAAATAAATGTCCTGAATTGCATTAAGTCGCCTACTTTTATAGCCAGAGGCAGCTTGCCTTATAATATTCTGAATTTAAGAAAGAGTATATAAATATTTTTTTTATTTATTTACTCTAATTTTATTTCTTAAATATTTTGTAACCAAGTTTTCTGCTATGGAAGTTATACATGATATATTTCCTAAATTTAGAATTTATTCATACTAAATATATATTATTTCTGGCTTTAAAGCAGATCTATATTATAAACTGATTTACTGAATTCTATGACATTTGTTTTTCTGAATGTAGCCACTATCGTGGCTTTTTCCACCATCAAGACTTAATCCAATAAGCTTGACTAAGTGATTGTAAAATAATCATAAGTCTTGTAAGTATCCATAGCTGAAACTAACACTAACGATGAGTTGGCAACTCTAGTGGCAGCCCGCCCTCTCTCCGCGGACTAGAAGTCGATAAACTTTAAAGGCTGAAAGAATCGCAACATGATTTTCACAAATTGCGCATACGCCCCATAGCGCCGAAACATTTCCAGCTTTATTTACACAAATGTCACAGAAAGTGTGTCAAAAATGGCGGGGAATGGCGGGGAATATGCGGGTTACAGCCGTGCGGGGGGTGGGGCTGGGGGTAGACAAGCATGCACATATAAAGAAATCTGGCACAGCATTAAGTTAACTATGAATGGTCTAGAAACCCATATAGAACTTACCTTGACCACGACTTCTGGATGTTGGAGAAGTGCCCCTTGTCGTCCTCGTCGTCCCTGCGGCGGCGGCGGCTGCTGCTGAGGGCGCAGCTGTTATAGGTGTAGGGGGCGTGGCATTGGGCGAGGGGCTGCTGTCGCGAAAGATGGGTGAGCCGGGCACATAGCGCTCAGGCTGCAAATACAAACAGATAGAAAGTAGTGTTATTGATTACAATTCAAATAAAGTTGCATTCTGTGTAAACAAAGAGCGCCAAGACCTTATCAGCAGGTGCTGCCCGATAAGATACTATGACTCCTCCCAACCACCCCAAAGACAAGAGAGTTCATCAGCTACCAGTTGTACTGCAACTTGGCCAGCTCCTCTGCCAGTTTCAGTTGAATTCCCGACCTAAGTTGGCATAATTTCAAGCGCTTTCAGCTGTCATTACCACATATCAAGTAAAGTCAAGTCCTGATTGAAACAGCTTGAGATGCACAAACTGCCAATAATCCCACATTTGTTGGCATTTTCTGTCACTTTGGCTATCGTCCTAGCTCCAACAAACGGTCTGTATTTCTATTATAAGGCAATGTGTCATAAGTATAGATAATACTTCTCTTAGTTCAACAATATTCAGTTTCCACTTAAGTAAATTAGCTGTTTTATTCTGAAACTTGTCTACACAGTGCTCAAAATTTATGACAGCTAAAAGAAATATCAGGTACAATTTGAAACGTTTTTCCCCTTTTCTTGTTGGCACGCTCTCCGGCTAATTTAGCATGAGACCTCCACGCGATTCCAAGAACTTTGCTCTGCTTACGTATTTTGCCATGTACTATGTATGTATGTATGTGTTTGTATACGTATTTACATACATACAAGTATATGTAGTTGAGTCTATTAACCATATAATAAACAAACTCTGGTTCAGCTGTCGACGCCACTCTCCAGTGACCGCATTTAATTTATTGATTGCTACACAAAGATGATACAAAATCATTTCTCAAAGATTTCACTGCATAACGCAATATTTTTAGCTCTAGATTAACCGTGTGACAAAACTCATTTGAATTGGCTGAATTCGATATTTCTTTGTAAGTCATTCTTATTAGATTTATATTTATTTATTTGCAAAGCCTAAACGGTGCTGCTTTGAATCAAAAAATATAATTTAATACATCGATTTATGGTAACATTTTTAGAACCCTACACGAAGTTTCCTTTGTGTCTAATATTTTCTCAAAACTTTAACAAAGATATCTGTTAGCTTGTAATATTTTCGAAACTTATCCCATACTTATTGAGGAAAAACAGATTTTTTAAGAATTCAAATCTTGTTTTTGTGTTTTAATTTAGTTAAGTGATTAAAATATAGCCAAAGCCTCAACTGCTATTAATCAGAAACCCAAGCTTGTAATAAGTGTTATAAATTATCAAAATCCAGGCGATTTTTACTTCTAAAATGAATGTTTTCGAATTGTGTATGCATTTTTCCTTACTTTCTCTTACATTATATAATTTTTCGCTTCTTTTACAAGTGTAAAAATGTTCAGAGCGTGAAAACTGATAACAACTCATACTGATAATATCGAATTCATTGATAATATTGATATGAATTCTTCTGCAAACAATGTATAATCATTTTATTTGTTTACTTTTTGGTTGTATTGATTGTTTCGGAACACTGATTCATTCCAAAATTCATACTCTCACACCATAAATGATTAGTTAGCTACTGTAAACATATTGGGAGCCATTTGGGATATTAAAACTGATGCATATTGAGTCTTGGCCCACTGTGCATTGAGTTAATCTGATGTTTTGGGTGCTAAAATTTCGCACGAATGAATGACGAGTGTTTTATGACTGATTCGCAAATACGGCGAAACGAAGCGTGCCGGTTTCAATGGGTTTGGATACATCGTTTATGCAGAAACCGCAGTGCTATAAAAATATTCTCGAATTTTGAGCGCTAATTTCTATACTACACAGATTTTACGGTGAAATTGTGGATCAGTAAAAGGCCTATTAAAAGGACACAGCTCATTATTTTGATTGCAGCCATAGGAGATGACTGAAGACGGTGGGGTAAGGGCAGCAGCTGTGCCAGCTGTTAGACAATCGGTTGTTGTAAATGTACAGGGTCGTTTGGGGTCTGGGACCGAACCGAGAGATTTCTCGCCCGATGCTTTTCAATGATACTTTTGATGCCCTTAGAGAGGGTATTATAATTTTGTCATGTAATGAGCAACGCTCTGAAGTAGAATCTTCTGATTCCAGGTCTATATAGTCTAGCTATGCTTACACCAAACTTTCAAATCTTATATTCGTTACTAAGTCTGAACAAGCCAGACAGGATCTCTATATCATAATACCAGTCATTCAAAATTTACTTTTTCTATAAAAATCTTTATCTTTATCTTTAAGGGCCTATTTTTCATAAAGTCCACCATAGCTAATTGTTAGATAGAGTTATTTGTTTATAAAGTAGTCCAAAAGCAATTTTTCAATTGATTAAGTTTTTGTATCACCGTGAAATGATAATGATATCTTCTTGAAACTCATCTAATACAAGTGTTATTATGTTTTATACACTCTGTCTATATCTGATAAAAAACGGATAGTTATATATATCATATTTCTGCCATAGAAACGATCTGTCGATTAATCAGTTGATGTATAAAGTTATCTTTACCAAGTTTTTTTTTTGGTAGGGTCAAGAAACTCGCAGAATTACTTAGCGTATTTTTTACTAAAAAGAAGTGACCATGTCTAAGCAAAACTGCAATTCAGATATATATCTTTTAGGGTATTAATTCTTCTTCTTTGCGCCCAGTTCTATGAAGCCTCCAAGTCTCGTGTCATGAAATCTGCTTCTATAATTTTCTAGCCATTGGGCTCTGCCTGTTGCTATTCTTGTTAATTGTTGTTGGTGTTGCTGTTGTTGTTGTTGGTGTCTATTGACGTCATTGTTATTACACAAAAAAAAGCAAACGCATATAGAGTGTAGAATAGATAGTAGATACATGTCGAGGACGCTGTCGTGCCACTTGGCAAATAGACAGAAAGTCTGTTGCCAAAATTCTCACTTTAATGCAATTAATTTGAATATAAAAAGAAATAACACACACAAAATTGTGTTTTTATAGATTTGAATGTTTGTTGTTGTCGTTGTGTTGTGCCTGGCTATAAATAAAATCTAAGAAAAGCACTACATCATCATCATCATCATCGTTTTTATCATCTTCAGAAAGCGAAAGGCAACGTCATGACCTCGTTCAATTTTTGTGATATTCTGTATTTTTGTATTCATTTATATATGTACTTGTACAATGTATAGTAGTTTCTTTATCTATAGTTTTATTTATGTACAATTCTGCTCACTTGCAGCTCTCGAGTGCTACGCCTGCAGCTACCTATATGGCCAGAGTGAAGCCTCCTGTTTGACGAACTCGAGCGCCGTGCGAGTCCTCAACTGCACCAAGAAGTACTGCCTCACGGTGCGGCAGGAGGCGATTGTGAGTATGAGGCACTAAGTATCATTCTACAAAGTCTTGCGCCATATCAACTGTGGCAAGCCATAATCATCTTGCAACCAACTACGAGTATGCTCGTTTTCTGCAGCTTAACTATACACGTACTGAGACTCGAGTCGCAGCTGGCTGATTGAGGCGCAACAATGTGGCAGCTGCACACACGACTTGTTGTTCTTTTTATTTCCAAAAAGTTTGCTGCTGCAACTTTGTAGCTTAATTTCCCTCCATTTTTTTAGTTAGCTAACAAATTAGCGGCACTCACGTAGCCAGCAAGGCTATTAAACTAAGCTCTCGAATACACATCGCACAGATACTGCACACATAGATACACACCCATACACTGACAGGCAGAGTAATTGAATATATGATGTGCATTGGGCACATGTGGCATATGAGTAATGGGCGGCTGGAAGTCGTATCTTTTTGAGTGCCATTTTAAATTACATTTATATGCGCTCGCCCTGCAAGCTGCTTATATTTGCGTGTCCTTTGGGTCAAAGGATAAATCGAGTGCAGTTTAACATAGTTAGAAAGCGCAAAATGAATAAAACTTTCAACAGAAAGTGATTTGAAGTTTTATTTCCCCAAGTAGCCCAAGACACACATTTTGCCAAAGAGCATAGCAGTAAGAGAATTATGGAGAATTCAAGTGGTTAGAGTAAAATGATTGCCAGTAACACCAGCACCAAGCTTCGAGCTTAAGGCGCGTTTAAAAGCTTTAATGTGCTTTAAGCGAGTTTGAAAGTTTTAATGTGCTTTAAGTGAGCTTGAAAACGAATGAAATGGAAGATTGGAGTGAAATGATTGCCGCTAGCACCAGCTTCGAGCTTTAAGCGAGCTTGAAAGTTTTAATGTGCTTTAAGTGCGCTTGAAAGCTTTAATGTGCTTTAAGTGAGCTTGAAAACGAATGAAATGGAAGAATTGAGTGAAATGATTGCCGGTAGCACCAGCTTCGAGCTTTAAGCGAGCTTGTAAGCTTTAATTTGCTTTAAGTAAGCTTTAAAGCTTTAATGTGCTTTAAAGCATTTAAATATATGAGCAACTAAGGTCAATTGCCTGTCTGATTCTTCAGTACAGAAATAAAAACCTTTTTTTCTTATGCTGAAGCTCCTTGCGTGGTAAGTTTTAGTCGTACATACTCTATTCCTTTTTGTAAATTGTGCATGGTAAATTTATGCAGCAATTGCCCCGGAAAATTGAAGTCACGGCTTCAAGTTCTGGCGCAGAGCTGCAATTCGCAGTAAAAACTTGGCATAAATACAAATGGTTAAGTCAAGCACTTGGCGTGGGAAGGTGTGGGTGCAGGGGGGAACTGTGATTGTGATGTTGATGAAGTGTTTGGCTAACTGGCAAAATCACGCACTTCCCAACAATTTTATCAGTCTCCAGTCTGTACTCTCTACTCTCTAGTGGTATCAGTCGATTGTTCTATTGCAGAAATGCAAATAAGTAGAGCCAGAGTATACGGGTCTGTTGACATTGAAGCTTTTGTGCTTTAATTTCAGTGGCAAAAAAAAATGGAACCCCCACAGCGGAGTGCATAAAAAATCCATTACCATAATTTAATGGAAAGCCAGAAAGGCGTATAAAAGCCACAAAAGCCGCTTGAAGTGTTCAGCGACATATAGCATACGCATCCGTTGTCCACCCCATCCTTTCCTGCGCTCGTAGCTCTCCCAGCCCTCCTCACACCCCACACCTCACCTCTTTTCATTTAGTATGTGGCATTGGGCTAGGCACGCAGCTTATCCTGTAGCCAAAGTCAACGCCAACTTTGTCGTTGTCTGCTGTCATCACACTTGTTTCTAGATCTGCTTACCCCAACCACTTCCTGCCACATCCTTTATGCTCCCCAACAAGTTGGGTAAACATTTGCCAGCGCTTCATTAGTCGCAAAGCCTTGAACTCTTTGTTATTGAATTTACTGGATCAAAGAAGCATTCAGGCAGCGGCAAATGTGAACAAAAAGTAACTCTTGTACTCATGCTCGAGGCACAAAGGCTGCTGCTGCAGCATCTGCAAAGACTCAGTTCTGGATTAAATGCTCCATTGATGCTCTGCCATAATGCAATTAAAACTTTAGCTGCTCTTGGCCTGGGTTAATGACGTAGGCAACTCAACTGCCTCGTGACTCCTTGGCCTGCAGCAGCACCTCCTAGAGATGGCCCCAGCGATAGTGTCGATTGTTTGCAATTTAACTCTAAATAATAACTATTGATGGTTTTGATTGGTATATCCAAAAGCTACTCATGTATGTATGTATTTATTGTAGTATATCTTCCTTTTAATGCAAGTTTCACTAACCGATAGTTTTCTCGATAGAGTAAGTACTTTATCGTGCGGTTTTTGCCATCTCTAGCACTTGCCAAATTTAATTTCAGTTATAATTTTATTAGGCAACTGAACTGCCTCGTGACTCTTTGGCCTGCAGGAGATGCCCTATCGATAGTTTCGATTGTTTGCCATTTGTAATGACTATCGATAGTTTTGATTGGTATATCCGAAAAGCTACTTTTACATTATATTGTTTTATTTTATTTTTATAATTTTTAACCTATTCTTTATCATTATTTAATTAGAGTATATGTATATTTCTTTTAACACAACTTTACCTCTCCGATAGATCTCTCGATAGAGCAAGTACTTTAATCTATCGTGTGTTTTTTTAACCTATCGATATGTTGTCATCTCTAGCGTTTGTTTCATTGCTAGCTATGATCTTATTATAATTAAAGAGATTGTTTAGAGTCTACTTTACGCATCCAGTCTGACTAAGCAAACATTTTTGAGCCTTGATTTTTCAAGTCGCAACTTCCACCCGGCCTAAAGCCCTTTATTTTAAGACATATCATTTTAAAAATTTTACGTTACATCCAAACATGCCTTAGCCCATTCAGATTTTGCCTCCCTTTTAAGCCTCTTATTTAAAGACAGATTATTTTTGGTATTTCATCTTGCACAAAGTATTGAAACCACCCTCTCCAGTTGTACAAAAATCAATCGAGAATCTCTGCAGCAAAAAAACCTGAACTGAACCTTAAACATTTCTCATTACAACCACAACAACAGTTGCAAACATTTGCTGATGTATCTTTTGCATGCCCCACTTTTCTTCATTTCTTTTTTTTTCATGCGGCGCCTGCAGCACAATGCGAACAAAGTAATTTCCTTTCTACGTGACTGCCAGGATAAGCCGATTGTGAGTATGGAAATCTATGGAAGAACAACTGCTAGACAGATTGCCCATATATCAAAAAGTAAAACAAACTTTGCAGAAACTGAACGGAGTCGTAACGGACGCCTCCTTTCGCACCTACTATCGCTCCTGCCAGCAGAATCTCTGCAATGGCCACAACGGACGCCTCTACAACTCCAGCGGAGGCAGCGGGGCAGCAGCTGGCGGTGGTAATCACAATGCCATTATACCTGGTAAAAATGGAGGAGGCCTCGGGACACGGACGGGCTGCCTTCGGCTGCTGCTGCTGCTCCTCGCGCTGCTCGGCAGCTGTAATTAGCGTACAATGGATGCAGTGAGATATGGCCAAAAGGACAAGACGGATGCTGCTCGTTATGTTTGCCAAATGAAAATAAAATGCCGCCAGCGGCCAATTGAAACGCTTACAACGAGGGTGTGGGGGTTGCCGGGGCAGGGCTGCAAGTGCAAGCTATAAGTTGACCCAGAACTGTGCCTGGGTCACTGTTTTATTTGATTATTGTGTCTGTTTTTGCATTTAATATTGGACAGCTGAGGAGGTTAACGAGGTCAGCCTTCTGTTCAACTTCCGCTAACGCCCACATGTTGACCGCAATTCGTGGGGGGTGCGGTTGCCTTCAATTGCCAGCTAATTAAATCAAATTAAATACGCGTTAAAAGCAAACATAAATTCCAGCTAACGACACATTTTTGTCTCTGTCGTTTAATGATTTGACGACATTTTTATAGAAAAATTTTAGTCGAGAGCAGAAAGCGAAAACAACATTTCGACTAGCTTGAAAGAAGTCAAGTGCAAAAGTGTCATAAAAGTGCTTAAAATAAACGCAAACTGGCGAATAAATAAACAAACACAGCCCAGCTGCAAGTATGTATCCTTTTAATTGCCCATACCACCACCCACTGACTACCCGACTACCCCTAACTTGCTTTTGATTAAGAGATAAACTTCAGACCCAGTTGTTGTGCGTGTTTGCCCAAGTTGTTGACGGAGGGAAGAGGACACGAAATGCGTCTTCCTACCGAGGACTCCACGCCAAAGACTACTTAACTAAGCAAATACGTTGTCCCACACTCATGCTAAGTACTTAAGTACAGCAATTGTAGTCCGCCATGCCTCATTATGTCCCCTACCAACGGTGTGAAAGGCTGCTGAACCATTTTATCCCCTACCAAACAGCTTAAAAGGCCGCGGCAAGCGTCAGACTTCATTTTGTGTACTTTGTATTCATTTAAGTCCGTGGAAAGGGTAGAATAAAGTTTAGCAAAAGTATGTTAAAGTTAGAAGAGGGCAATTCGACTCTGAAAGAATATATAAACATATATATTCTTTAATAGCGCTCATACCCGAATCGATCTAGCTAGGTACCTCTGTCTGAGGAGTCACCAGTCAAAAATTGTTTTTTATTTTATATATTTCTTAAGATATAACAAAAGTTTTCAATAAATCAATTGAATTACAAACATTTGAGCTTGCTGTTCAACACTACTGAAAATTTCATAAAGAACAAATAACAAACGCAAAAGTTATTTTAACTTCAGATTTGGGTATAGGGTATCTGCTGGGCGAGCAAACTCAACCGCAGCATTTAGTAAAATTGATTAAAATTCTGATAGAAATTGCGCTTAGAAACTGAAATTGATTAGTAGGGTGTTTCGCTACCTGAATCATCAAAATGTAAGTTAGTAGGGTGATTCACTATTTGAAAAATAAAAAAAATTAATAAATCAAATACTTTTCTTGATGAGCGAGTGTACATGTGTGTATGTTTCTGTATGTGTGTGTGTACCTGTTGACTTTACGCATTAAAGTTGCCAAGACTATCAACAACAGTAACAAGAACAAGAACAACAACAACAACAACAACAACAACAACAACAACAACAAGAACAACATCAACATCGTAACACGCTTGACAGTTTGCCGTTGTCGCTGACATTTGCTGTTGCCTTTGCTTTGCCGTTGCTCCCTTGACATGCTTTTGGCGCATTGGAAAAACACGAAAAATGTTTGCATGGCAAACAAATCGCTGTTGCCCCCGCGTGGCACCCGCCCCTGACAACGCTGACATGGAAAATAAACACTACTCGCGCCACGCCCCCCGCCTCATTCCTGTTTTTGGACGGGGCTTTTAAGTTTCTTCGGGTTAGACAGCAATTGGCATTTGGGATTGAAAATTGCGAGCAACAAGCGCCAAGCGACATGTGACATTTGCGAATTTCAATCAAAGCCATTGTCGGGAATCTATCAGCTGACTAATCCTTTATGATGTCAAAAAAAGTCAAGCATAAAGAACACAACTTTAAATAAATTGGGATAACTGTTAGATACACAACATAAATACTATGATTAAAAGTGAATGCTATGCGTGTACTATATTCAGAGTGCTCTCATTCCCGAATCCACATAATTATTCTCGATTCGGAATCTTATCACAAAAATACGTGCTCCCATTTCCGTATCCACGTGGTTTGGTCAATCCGAATCCGAATACGTTTACTAATAATCATATTCACGTATTGAATTTGAGAGTTGTCTTAACATATTTAAAATTGTGTTTTTCTTAGCTTGTTGGCCTCTTTTGGTTTCATAATTAAACAGTCAATTGATAGATTATGTTCCTGAATATATAAGCTTTCATTTCAATCCAAGTAAACTAAGTACACAAACCTCATCAATCAGTCTTATCCTAAACGTAAAAAATTTATTGAGCGGATCAAAAAAATGCTACCACTTATGTAAATTGTTTGTTGTTAGTGCCCAGTATGAGAACAGGGGAGCTTTTTATTAACTTTGCTCAACCAGACAAAGTATGTAAACAATTTGTTCTTTTATTAAATTTTTGTTGCGACCTCATTATTGAATTTAAGAACACCACACTGCTTGTGTATCATGCACACCCACTAAGTAGACAAACAATTAATTTTAATTGGCAAATTATCAAGCGTAAATCATAAAGGTACGAGTGCCTTGTAGAATTTTTAAATTCCATTGCGGAAGCAATTTACGCTTTACAAATATTTTCTTGATCCGAATCCACGAAACGAAACCAGCAAGGGGCCCCAACGGAGATGTGGCTGAGAATTTGCTGCTGAGATTTCTGATGTTGCAGATATGAATGTGGTGCACTTGACAGTTGACACGGCATTCAACAAGCGGCAATGAGTACATGAATACATAAATCAGTCGAAAGGCAGCATAGAGCTGCATACTCGACTATGGCATACCCGCACTCATTATACCCAGCTTCCTGAAAATAGAACGCACTCATTTGCGACATCCTTGAGGGTAGAAGCAACAGTCGAAGATCTTTGAATTTGATTAAGCTTGTTTCGATATAAAACAGACATTTTAGTCTCTTTTATTGAAGTATTTCTCAAGTGGAGTGTCAATATCATTAAACACTAGAACACTTGATATGGTGTTAGATATTTTAAATATAACTCTAGTGTTATACACTTTAATCTCTTTATTTTATCTTCCTAACGAACCCCATGTGGTATTAGACCTATTCTGACATTTATTTAATAAGTTCTTACCGCTGAAGTGATGAACTTTTCACTCTAATTTCACTTTCAGTGCATTTAATTAAATGTTTGAGGTGTTATCTTAGGAGAGATAAAGTTAGGAGAGATTCAGTTAAAGCTACTAAGCGGGCTTCTAGAAAAGGACATCAGCAACATGGAATCTTTGCATTCTGGAAAAGTTCGGTTGAATCTCTTGACTTAGAGTCGCATAAGGCATCATTATAATAATGGTAAGTTAAAACAAATATAGCTGTCTTATATTGATAAGGAGAAGTAAATCACCCAAATATCATTAAAAAGATAGCTTGATTCATACGCTACTTGAATTCAATAGAAAATACTTAAGACAACAGCTGCGCCTGATAACACCCAAAGAACTTGAAAATAATATAGATTTGACTGATAACTGCCTTGGGACAGCATAAAATAATGGTGTACACAAAAGTGAGGATCCATTCGCTGAACGGCCAACGATCGATATGAAAGTGTTTATACTCGCAGTTCTGGCCATTGCCACAGCAACTGCCTCCAGCTCCTCTGGGGAACAGCCTGTGGGCCCTGTGCGCACCATTCAGGGACGCATCACAAATGGACAACCTGCGGCAGAGGGTCAATTCCCCTACCAGGTGGGACTCAGCTTTGCCACCGCCAGCAACGGCGAGAACTATTTCTGTGGCGGCTCCATCATTGGCAGTCAATGGCTGCTAACTGCTGCCCACTGCACAGATGGGTAAGTAAACAATTTTAGTCAACTTTAGTTACTCTTATTAATTGTGATTTATTTTGCATTGCAGTGCCGGCAGTGTGGTCATCTTTTATGGATCCACGGTGCGCACCACGGCCAAGCTCTATCAGGTTGCAATGGGCTCGGAGTTTGTGCAGCATCCGGACTACAGTCCCCGTCCGCTAAGCAACGATATTGCCCTGATCAAGACGCCACTGATCAGCTTCAGCGACTACATCAAGATCATTGAGTTGCCTTCCATGGCCAGCAGGTACTCCAGCTATGCTGGCCAGCAGGCTATCGCCTCCGGCTGGGGCCTGACCTCTCAGTGGAACTATGACATTTCGGAGACGCTGCAGTACAACACATTTGAGATAATATCGGTTGATGACTGCCAGCGCTACTACAACGATGTGGTCGCCTCCAGCAAGGTCATCTGCATTGCCACGCCCAACAAGAAATCCACCTGCAGCGGTGACTCTGGCGGCCCATTGGTGCACATCGCCAGCGGCAAACTGGTTGGCGTCACCTCCTTCAGCTCCATCTACGGCTGCGAGTACGGAGAACCATCTGGTTTTGCCCGTGTCACCAGTTACCTGGACTGGATCAAGCAGAAAACTGGTATATTCTATTAAATGTATGACCTAAATAAACAAGACAATCTTAAAAATGCCAATCTACAACCATTATACAACAACCAAATCCATGGAAAATGCTCTTCCTAGATTTCCAACTGTAATAACTTTGTCAAAAGTGAACCGATCTTCATTCATTCATTTCATTCATTTCTAAAACGTCTTTTAAATCACGGGTTGTCCTATATTTTACATCCTGTCATTTTTCCACAGAGTGGAATACGAACATACCCTTTTTACCCCTTGAGTGAAAGTATTATATACGAGTACTTATATATGCAAGAAAATATACAAAATATGGGCCAGCGATTGTTTCATTTATTTTGAAGGCATTACCCAGCCCCCTTCTAGGGAGCTGCCTCCGTGGCAAGTTGAAGACTTTCGCTGACTGCTTGAAAGGTGTGTGTGCCACATTAAAAATTTACTTCATTTGTCTTTCGTTCCTGGGGCTAGTCAGATATAAATGTCTGGGACTGACAGTATTGTATGCCGAGACATTACAAGCCACCGCGCAGCGGGGGGAGGTTGCGTTCAATGACTGCGTCGACATTATTTCCATTTAGTTGTCGCTGCGTGCACTAAACTCATCCATTGACGACCGCAAATTGTGGTCCTGCGACGGCGGGGGGAGGAGTAGGGCTGCTGACGGGGCAGAGGGACAATAGTTGGCTCTGTTTAATGCCAAATTGGCATTACAATGGCTGCCCCCGCTGGAATTGGCTGGTTGCAGTACAATGAACCCGCCTGGCCAGAACTCAATTGGAATTCCTCTGCGTCCCAGTTGCCGTTGTCTACCATCTCCCCGTCGCCCTGTCTCCCGTCTCTCCCTTGTGGCTGGGACACAAAGCGTCATCGCTCCCGGAAACTATGCAGCCGTTTAGCGAGCTATTTTGTCGCTCCCCTGCGACCCACCTTCCCTGCCCCCCGTACCGCTGTACCCGTGTGAATTCATAGTCATTATTATTGCACACACCCAAAGGCGTTGATAAATACAAGCACTGTGCACCTTGTTCGGATTGTCTGGGAACATCCATGTCTCATGTGTTCTCCTTGGTGCCACCCCCGCCAGAAACAAGTGCAATTTATTGTTGCCCATTTGCCGAAAATATAAGGAGAAAATGCCAAAAAAAAATAAGAAAAGAAAACTGGGAAGACAACTCACAAATTGCACAATCGCAATGCATGTGTTATAAATTTCAAGAAGAAAAAAAAACCGAGTAATATAAAAAATTAAAAATCAAGCTTGTCAGCCACAGCAACAACAAAAGATAAAGGCAAAGTCAAAGAAGGCGGAACATTCGACTAAAAGTCGCGTGATTTATGCCTTCGCACAGCCAACTGAACAGACAGTCCCCCCGGCCCCACCATCCCTTGAGAACTGGGACGCACAAATGGTGGGCGTGGGATACATACACCCAAGAGGCACGTCTGCAACTTTCCTTTGCCTATATAGTCAATATAAGGTCGGATGATATTAACGAAATAATTGAATTAAATTTATCAATTCCTTTTCCCAATCTTGGTCAAATTGATATTGACAAAGTGGGTTTAAAATAATTTTGTAATATTGTCAAACTTATAAATAAAGATTAAGTGTTCGAAACTGACTAATATATATGTATATGAGATCACCCTTGAGAGTACCATTTCGTATAGTTTACAATTAATACAAATAGTATGTTTGTGAAATGTGAAGGATATGTTTTAATTGATTGCTTTATTTATAAACACATCCATCTTTTTCGACCTTTGTAAGATAATTAGACAGCTCACAAATAGTACACTTAAACAAAATAAAGAGCAATATATGCTTTGTAAACAATACTAAATAAGTAGTTGATAAAACAATATGTGAGTAAGTATGTAATTTTATTTTAAGACTAGGCAGATTCAACTTCAATTACTTCATAGCTTATTTTCCCAGTGTAATAATTATTGATGAATGCTTTGGCCTATTTCTATGAAAAATCAAAGTAGAAGCGACAACGTCACTTCAGATGTTTGCCGCCTAAATTAAGCGTAAAATTTGATTTGACAAACGGGCAATGCGCCAGCTCACATTAAATCTTACGAAAGATCTGCTCCTCCTCCAACTCTTAGCACACCTTTCCGAAGCACAGAGGCGTGGTCAACGGCCAGCCAGGGGGCTAACAACTGCCACTGGCCGGACGAGGGCGCCACTGCGAGCATTTGGCAAACGAAACGTTGGTGACGTCAAACCTACAAAAACTGAACTGGCGTCCACCTATTTGTGTACACATCGCACTTGGGCACACTTTTGAGCTATTTTTGTGAACTGGTCACGAATCAACCCCAGCCCCAGTCCCAGCCCCAGACCCACCCGTTGGTCTCTTCGGCGGCGCTGACGGAACCGGCCGTTGCTGGGCACTTCCAGGAAATCCCAATGAATCACTTGACAAACCAACAAGACTCAGTGTTGGGGGATTTGTTCGGCTCGCCTATTGGGACGGCTATGTAAACAAAAGTCACTCAAGTTTCATGAGGTTTACGCGATTTATGATGACCGAAAACTGAAACGAGTGACAATGCTGACTTGTGGGAATGCCAGGAATGTTGACATGTTAATGAAAGTTAAGATGAGATTGCTAGAAAAGACCTGTCATCAGCTGAAAGTTCAATTAGATCAGCAATGTGCCTAGATATACAATATATTGGCGATATGAGTATGATATAATGATGAAATATGTGTGACCTCTTGGAGACACGTGGTTTCAACTACAAGATCAAGCAGCCCGAAACGAACCAGAATAGGTGATTAATAGGAATTATAGACTTACATTGCGGATATGAGTATGAGTTTAATGCATTGATTGCCAACAAAAGATGCCAATGAATGGCACTACCCTATATTTATACACATGTACATATGTATGTATGTAATCCCACAATTATTAATATACATATTTGCCTACGAATCATATAGGAATATAGTACTCATAGTATATATGTATATATGCCGATGTTGTTGACAATCAATTAATTTCAGATATGCCAACAACAAAAGCAAGTGTCGGGAGGCGTTGGCGTTGGTTCTGGGGCTGGGTCTGGGGCTGGCGTCTGTGTTAATTGTTTTTAATGTAAATTGCACACAAATAAATAAAATGCGATACATTTAAAATGCTTTAGAGTAGCCCAAGCCGAGCCATTTCAATTTCAATTATGCCATAAGTTGCCTATCAATCTGAGAGTGCTTCTCCACCCGTCTGACGTCAGCATGAAAGACCAAGTCCTATGCATTCCAATCCCATGAATTTGTCTGCTTAGCATTTCCATTCACAGTGAGGCAATGCAGTGCACAGTTCATTGACATGACTATAAATTTTGTCGCCACGCAAATAGTTTTCAACTTTTTCTCAATTTGAAACTAAGCTATTTTTCGGGCTGTTGCACAATTTGGCGGTTTTTTGTATACGCTGTGATGAATAAAAAAATAATATAAATTCAACTAAGGATAGAATACACGCATCAATTCCAGCAAAGAGTATAGAATGTTAGAGATGAGCGATAATGTTATTTTACAGTTACACTGAGAACTGTCACTGTCAGTGTCAAATATCAGTGACTATGACCAATAACTAGATTATCTTTATCTAAGATAATCTACTTACTGTTGTGACTGGGCTCTATACAAAAACTATTTCTGTTTAAAACTGATTGCTTTTGCATGTCGAAACTTGGAATGGCACTGTTAATATGAATATCTTAACAGTGGGCTTGGTAACAGTCAGAACTGTTATACGGACTGTGACTGTTAATATCTGTGACAGCGAACCTGTTACTCTCGATATTTGCTCGGGCTATGTCACGATTTTTGTCAGCCACCGCGACTAAGAATAATTATTATTCGATAGATTCTCTTTGTAATATAAGAGTTTTTTTTACCAAGAGAACACTGTATTCTATAAAGTCACCCCATACATCAAGTTTTTAGTGCTAAGAGGGTTTTATTGTTTTAGCTTAAAACTAAAACTTTAAATTACTTTCAGAGCTCTTTATGGAACCCATTATATATGAAATAGTTTTTATTGGATTAGTTTTAACTGGCCCCCGTTGGTTCCAGCTCATGTTCCATTGAAAATATGGAAACTATAGCAATTTATGCTTTATGGCTTTCGACTAAATAGAGTTTTCGTGTCACACAGTAGAATATTAAAATACTTTGCTTGTGGTACTCGGGGGGCAACTGCGCACTTTGCACATTGTGGCAGTTGCATTCACAGAGTTAATTAAAATGTATGCAGTGTTGTGGCAACAACAAACAATGCCATTCGTAATTAAAACTAAAACGAGAGTCCGCTCAAAATGGCCCCAAAACCACCCAAAAACCCAAAGCCAAAGCAATCAAAAGAATGTCAACAAATTCGTATTAATAGAAAAATATGTGTGTGGTGTTTTGTGTACAAAAGGAGGTTATCCAATTTGTACGGCTAAAATAAAACAGTTGCCTTTTTGCAAAAATGAATTTCCGTATTTCCGCCGGTGTGCCCCTCCATCCGTGCACACCCGCACGTCAGTTGCTGCATATTCAGAATCAGCATTGTATGCAACGCATAACGCATGTTGCAAACAGTATTTTTGGACTATTCAAACTGAGTCAATGCAATGCGTGGGCGGGCAACAACTTAAAATGCAACAGCATTTTAATGAGCAGCGCAACTAAAAATATAACATAAGTATTTCTATGCGAGTGCTGTTGACAAACGAAATGAAATCGAAATGAAAATGTTGGCAAAAATAAATGAATTCTGAATGGTCAGTTTTTGGCGTGGGCCGATGGCCAAACGTTGCAAGGAGTCAATGCGCCCATTAGCCAGGCCAAAACGCAATAAATCAACGGCAACAGTACAACTACTAGTAAACTTGTCAGAGCCAAAAGCAGCTACTCAATTAGATGACAATTGCAATTGGTCAAAACTATCGCGACAATGCCCAATTGTCACAAGATTTGCCTAGAAGTTCAGGGGCGTTTGGCCTCACAGTTAAACAAACAACTTGAAGGTAAAACGTTGAATTGTCTGTGGGTAATTGACGTCTTGGTTAATTTCCATTGAGCACTTTCACTTGTCACGGAAGTAGTGCTATCTTTACCAACAGGAGGCCCTGTTCTTGGCCAGAGGCTAATGCCAAGAAACCATGAATATGGCCAATTGTAGCAATTTGTCAGTTTGGCAACACGACTGATTATTCTGCCTTGGGCAAGGACATTGTGCGCCCGGGTCTATTAACCCAACCAAAACTTTCATGAATATTGTGCCACTAACATTAGAGAAATTTCTGATAACTAAAAGATTATTTATAATATTTAATATTGTACTAAGTGCCTCTTGCAAGCAAATTCAATTTTCCCATCGCACACAATTCCTTTTTTTGCCACGGAAATTGTAAAGCAGAGAAAAATGAATTCTCAATGCCTTTTCTTACAATTTAAGCCCCTCATCAATTCAATTAAGTTGCCAACTCCACGCTACCATGCTCTACCTTTTTCCGCCCTGGTTGTCTACGTCCCTCAGCTGTAATAATGCTCAAAAGTGAAAGCCTTTCTTCCTCCCATTTGCATGATAAATGGCGGATTTTTTTTCAATTGTGAAGTTTGAATTGCTTGGATGGGTTTTAAAATTACAGATTTTCGTAGAGGGTGTCTCGTAGTCGGGTTTAGTCGACCAGAACATTTAAGCTTGATATACCCGTGCAGAGGCTATAAGAACAATCGGTCAAATATTGAGTTATATGGACGATTTTATTGTTTATGAAAATATCTTAAAATATATACCGTATACTCGTATACCTTCGTTCTATCTTGTTTTTACTTTGTTTACTTTTTTTACTTCCGCTAAACTTAAACAGTTCGATATCTTCTAATTTCAACTTATCGGTATCGATAGACAAGACAAGTCTCTTTTACAACACTTTTCGGGAGCCCTACCTGAACTTGCTCGTGAGTAGCAAACATCGGCACGTGAATTTCTTATAGGGAACAAATATTGAAACCCTACTTTCTGCAATGGTTCCGGAACATTCGCCAGTGTAAAAAGGTTATAAGCAGGTTATAAAATGATAACATCAGCTGTTAAAAATGATAACATCAGCTGTTATCATTTAAGTGTTGTGCAGCAGGTTTTTAACGTTTTCTGCATATTTGTTTGTCATATTATGCGTTGATTCTGTTTCAGCGGATGCGAGGAACATGGCAGAATTAATTTAAACACTTTAAGCCGAAAAGTGTGCAATACAATATTTCTGTACTGTTCGAAAGTGCATTTATTATATGTGTTTACCAACACTTTATGGAAAGACTGTTTTGTTGCAAAGTAGGCGACGGTCATGCCAAAATTGATGACTTGACCAAGAACGGCTGCTATGCAAGTCATTCTTTCAGAAAATTTCGCATTGAGCAGAGCTCTTGAAAGTTAAAAATAAAAAAAGTAAAAATTAAATTCCTCTCTTTGAGTCGTTGTGTCGAGCAATCCTTGGTTTTTCGCATTCATCCCCGCGCGCAAGTCCGTTCCCAAATCACTGTAACTGCAACGCAGAAATGGTTCCAGTTACAAAACCGAACACCAAGGAGGTGCAGTGCCAGCTTGCCACATGCGATGAGTCCAAGCAGCACCAGGAGGTCATTCTCACTCCGGAGAGCGGACGCGTGGGCATTTTTAATGCGGTGGACTTTTTGTCGCGTGCCCAGATGAACGACAAGATCAACAACATCTTGCGCTCGCCCAGCAAGGCTTCAAACGGCGTGCGCCAGCGCTCCGTGTACACCAACAACAACCCATCGCCGGTAAGTCCTCTGGTTAAGGACGGTACGGTACGGTACTGAACAGTACAAACCTTCATAAGTAACACATGTAATTTATCTTCTAACTTTATTTTTCATTTAACTTGCAGCAGTCTTCGATGCACTTGTCTTCTGTGTCCTCGCGGATGAGCAGCATTTCGCTGTACAGTGGTAGCGACAGTGTGGGAAACACCACTGCACTGCTGGCCAAGGAGTGCTCCAACCAGAGCAGCTCCTATCGGACAGTTGGCATGAGCATGCACCAGTCACAGCTGATACTGTCCACGATTGCCCCCAAAATGGAAATTGTCCATAAATCGTTGACTGCCCGCTATGGGGGCCCTTTTGTGTATGATAATGTGGGCGCTTACTGTACAGTAAGTAGACTGCAGATACCGGAGGACCCGCTTAATACAAACCTCACAGCCACAGCCACAAGCACTTATCCACCACACTCAGCAGTTTCCGTCGCCGATGCCACCACCACCTCATGCCTTGGGTCGCGCTAGTTCGCATACCTTTAAATTTGATAACAGCCCACCAACCCCACCACCCTGTCCCGGCTCTGGACCAATTGCCATGTCAAATGGTACCATTCAGCTGCGCCTGCGCGAAGGTGTCCGGTAAGTAATCCAGTTTGCATTTTCATATAACAACTTATTCACCAATCTCTCTTAGTATTGATATAACGCTAGACAATGCAATTCGTGTCTTGAATCAGCGCAGCATGGTGGCCGTGTCCTTATCGCGCAGCGGTAGTAGCTCTGCTTTGATCCATCCAAATGGACGAATTCTACAGAGCGGATGCAAGGTGGAAATTGTCACCTATGACGGCATGAAGGCCAACAACTTTGTGTAAGTAGAACAGCTGATACGACTATTCTTTAAATTCTAGTTAAGTTTCGCTTCCTAATTGCTCAACTCTGGCTTAATTATCAGAAGTGTAGAACATATATTGTGAACAGATATTGAGGCGTATCTTAAAAAAACATATCGAATGATAATTCATACTTTCCTTGTAAACTATCCAAATTCTAGAACATATTCATTTAATTAAATATATTATTATTCCGAGGCTGACGACTTCATTTAAATTCCCTGTACTGCAGGAGAACCTGCTCCGCTTAACTCCCAATAAATGTATTACCAACGAGCAGTGCCCTGTGGGTCTTTTCATTATATATCTTAAATTTCGGTTCTTTTTTCAAATTTTAAAAACTCAATTGCTTGTAAACAAAACACAGCTGATAATCAATGTGACCATGTATAATCGCCTCAAAAATCAATGAAACATACCAACAAAACTCTAAATGTTGTAATTTTGTCTTGATTAGGGCACTCTATTTTGTTTTACGCTTCTAAACTAAACCAATATTGTGTACTTTGCGTTCGCGATCTGAGTATGTGAACTCTTTTAATTTCTTTCAGGCGCTATGCCAAAATGTGGTACAAAGGTGTGAGCTTCACTAGCGAGTCTTGCGCTCTGATTTATCTGGTTGACGCCGCAGGAACACGCACCACAACCGACACATTCACTAACCTGACCAATGACTACACTCTGGCAGTGTTTTATGAGTAAGTATCTGAATACTAGACACCAATTGACATACTCATAATAAATGCGTTTTTGATAGCGACTCACGTCACGGTCCCTCTTTTGTCTCCGATGCGCAGGAGGTGATTTCCAAATTTTCGTACAGTTGCGCCGACGACGGCACCGAGATGTACGACATCAATGGCTTCCGCATTATTCAGGCAGCCGACGGCCTGGTGAAGGTCACTCGCCAGCACAGCAAGATTCTAATTCGCACCAGCCCCGGGAATGGATCCGTAACTCTGACCACTCCCGGCATCCACTGCACCGCCTCGTTAGGCAATACCTCGCACCTGTTTCTGCGGTAGGCTTAAATCCAGCTATGAATCCAGCTTCACATGCAATTCTCATTCTTATTTACCCATCATTTATGCCTTTGCAGCCGCAATGAAAAGCGCATGCACTTTGATGGGTCCAATTTTATAGTGCGCAATGCCGGGCACTCGGCTGGATTCAACGAGAACAACCTGCTGATTGTCTACTAACTTGGCTGTATCCTAAATACAACTGCACACTCACAGGACACACGTACCCAAACAAGATATACAAACAATGTATACGTTCAACATTCATTGCAGTTTTTAGGGACCGATTCACTGCCCTAGCGTGGAGAGGGATATTAACTAAAAGCTGTGAAACCACAGAAAAAACAAGAAACTCAAAATAAGGCTCGCAGAATGGCGCGAGCAACGCTAACGACATCCTGATAACACGACGAATGCGGATACGCATACGTATACGTATACGTATTATAAAACCTAGTCCCAACCTTATTCCTCTGATTGGGCTGCTCTCAGATGTCTTTCGTTACTCGACGTAAGCGCAACGCAACTAAAAAGGAATTCGTTTTTAGCTATATTTTCATACTCGAACTTTTTGATATCAGTGAGAATTTAGTATATAACTTAGGGCACATGTCCACTGCCCTGCCTACTACTTGAAAACGCTGACCATTTCGGCCCATTGAAGAGTACTAGCGTTTTAGTTTTTAAGGCTCATTTCGGCAACGGAAAAGATTTTTCTTCACCAAATTTGGCAAATATCAAAAGACATTTTATAGAAAGAATATCACATAAAAGCCTTAAAAAAATTTCACATGCAACCAAAATTAGATACACAAGCGACGTTCTGCCCGCGGCATGGCAAGATGTGTGTGTGCAACAATTAGTAGGCAGTGGTATTAAGAGGTGGCTGTCCCTCTGAGCGCTGCACTGATGTAGTGACAGCGCCAGTGATAATTAGAGTTATAAGTTACAGTTAAGAGTAGTTCGTAGTTTTTGCAATCCAAACATGTTCATCCACACAAACACGGGAAAGTGAAATATGTAATGCTGTTACATTCTGAATTGTAAATTCAAAGTGTACAATCTACACAATGAAAACACACGACAACCGAGAAAAGTGAAAAATTAGCAAAGTATTGAAAGCAAATATGGTACTACCAAGTGTAGCTAAGTACCAGATACAAGATACAACTACACTACAAACTACATATACATTAGACACAAACAAATGATTTCTAGCTTCCAACTCTGAGCATCTTTTGTACATGATATGCTTGAGATGTCACAAGCCTTACAACAATCTCCGACACCCAAAATTCACAAGCATGTAAAACGAAATTCATGTATCTAAATCAATAAAAAATTGTACCTAAATAATAAATAATCGTAAAGTGAGACTAACAATTTAGAACAGTATTGTTATTTTAAAAAAATAAAAAGGCAGCAACTTTAAAAGCCGAAAATAAGTTTTGTTTTGAGAATGTTAAGGCGGTTAGAAATCTAGGAAATTGTTAACTATGAAACTATCAACTTTTGAAGTCAACATTTGTAAAATTTTTTCCTATGAAATAATCTGACCAAGGGTCAGGTAAAAATGCGTTAATACTAATTTTCAATAAATAATGATATTTCAAAGAAAAATATTATTTTTTTAATTTTAAGTACACACTAAAATGTTATCCAGCTGAAGGTCCTGGCAGCCATTGCTGATACACACTTGTCATATAGTTTTAAGTATATGATTAGTTTTCAAACAAATAAATATATAAGTAAAAATATTATAATTCGACACGGAAATAATATAAAACTAATGGTAAGTGTAGTTGTAGTTTATATTTCATATCAATTCATGTATATCTTACTTATTCTTTTTATTACAAAGCAGTTTCGCGATAATTATGTACAATCTTATTCATTAGTTAATTAATTCTTATCATTATTGTTACGAAAATTTTAATTGAAATAAATACTCTTAAAACAATTAAACGATAGTTTTTTATTGATGAAAACCGCAAGCACTTTTTATTTTCAGAATTTATTTTGAGAATTCGGCCAGAATTACCAACAGAAGTCGTTAGGTTCCCATTTCAAATAATGGGAAAAAACGGTAGCATACTTTTAGGGGCACACATTTATGTAGCAACCTTCTGTTGATTTCTGTTCGCCTGGTGTTTAGGCAGGCCAATGAAGTTTTGTTTTCAGAATTCAACTTTCCAATTTGTGAGCGGAAAAATGCCAAAAATAGCAAAATATACCAGGCGAACAGAATCAGCAGAAAGTCGCTAAATAGTATAACAGTTGCTGATTAATATAACAGCCAATCGACTGTTATACAACTATGTAAATAACAGTAGTCTGACATTAACAGACGGTTAACAGTTTGTTAACATTACTATAACAGACGGTTAACATTATGATAACATAGGGATAACAGAATTTTAACAGCAAGTTAACAGAATGTTAGCAGCATGGTATTCCCAAAAGTAAATCAGTATTTTCTTCAATCTGCTACTATAACAGTAGTTTGATAAATAACATGAACCAATTACCATTGAATGCGTACTTTGGCAGTGCACGAAAATTTAAAGACAAAACACTTTAGATAATAATTTACATTATTGTTTATTTGCATGAAATATACATACATAAATATGGTTAAAACTGAGTTTGTATTGCATTTTAACTTATCACTAAATAAGCTGAACAAGCAATAAGCCTTTGAAGTCAGTTCTGCAGCAACCTCATCCAGTTTGACTAATGGAAGTGCCGCAGAAAGGCCAATCTGTTCGGCGTGTTCACCTGCAGATGGCCATAGATGTAGGACTCGTCCTGTATTTGGGAGTACTGTGTGCGGCGAACATCCGATTGGTTTGAGGAACATTGCGTTTAAATATGGCCACATGTACGATAAGTTTCGATAAATTGTAATAAACACTAAAATGATTCTTAGTGTTGCAAAGTGATTTCAGCAGTAAGGAAAAAGAACAAATTTGACTGGCGATTTCAGCAACAAACGTTCTTACTGTTTTTTATATTTGCGGTATTTCGGACACTGGTCACACTAATATAAAAGCGGGCGATATAAGATCCCATTGCAGTACGGTTTAGTTTAATAAGGATGTGAATAGCGAAAACATGAATTTCGGGAACGCTAGAAATGGAAAATTAGCTGGTGCAGTTTTTAGTTTCTCTGTAGAGGTCCATTTACTTGAATATGTGTTTTCCAACACATTTTTGTGTAGTTTGCTTTGCGCCAAAGTAGGCGACTGTCATGCCAAAAAAGATGAAAGATGACAACGGACGGCAGCTTTGGCAAGTCATTCTTTCACAAATTTTCGCAGTGAGCAGAGCTCTTGAAAGTAGAAAATAAAAAAAGTAAAAATTAAATTCCTCTCTTTGAGTCGTTGTGTCGAGCAATCTTTGGTTTTTCGCATTCATCCCCGCGCGCAAGTCCGTTCCCAAATCACTGTAACTGCAATTGTTAGCCACAAGAAGACGAAGACATCGAAAAGCAGAAATGGTTCCAGTTACAAAGCCGAACACCAAGGAGGTGCAGTGCCAGCTTGCCACATGCGATGAGTCCAAGCAGCAGCAGGAGGTCATTCTCACCCCGAAGAGCGGACGCGTGGGCATTTTTAATGCGGAGGACTTTTTGTCGCGTGCCCAGATGAACGACAAGATCAACAACATCTTGCGCTCGCCCAGCAAGGCTTCAAACGGCGTGCGCCAGCGCTCCGTGTACACCAACAACAACCCATCGCCGGTAAGTCCTCTAGTTAGGTACGGCACAGTACAACCTTCATAAATAACTCCTGGTTATCTATTAATTATTTGTTCTTTTACTTGCAGCAGTCTTCCATGCGCTTGTCTACTTCGCTGTCCTCTCGGATGAGCAGCATTTCGTTGTACAGCGGTAGCGCCAGTGTGGGCACCAATACTGCAGTGATGGCCAAGGAGTGCTCCAGCCAGACCAGTGCCAGCGGGGCTTCTAGCTCCTATCGGACAGTTGGCATGAGCATGCATCAGTCGCAGCCGATACTGTCCGCGATTGCCCCTGATATGGACATGGTCCATGGTACTAAGTCGTTGACTGCCCGTTATGGGGGCCCCTTCGGGTATGATAATGGCGGCGCTTACTGTACAGTGAGTAGACTGCAGACACTAGAGGACCGCATAGTACAAACTTAACCTACAGCCACAGCCGCAACCACCTATGCACCACACTCAGCAGTTTCCGTCGCCGATGCCGCCCCCACCTCATGCCTTGGGTCGCGCTAGTTCGCATAGCTTTGAGTTTGATAACAGCCCAGCAGCCCCACCACCCTGTCCCGGCTCTGGACCAATTGCCATGTCTAATGGTACCATTCAGCTGCGCCTGCGCGAAGGTGTCCGGTAAGTACTACAGCTTGCAGTTTAATTCCACAACTTTTCACCAATTTTCTCTCTTAGTATTGATATGACACTAGACAAGGCAATTCGCGTCTTGAATCAGCGCAGCATGGTGGCCGTGTCCTTGTCGCGCAACGGTACTAACTCTGCTCTGATCCATCCAAATGGACGAATTTTACAGAGCGGATCCAAGGTGGAAATCGTCACCTATGACGGCATGAAGGCCAACAACTTTGTGTAAGTAGAAAAGCGCGAAGATTTAAGGAATGATCCCGTTCGGAAAGGAAATTCATATGACTTCTTTCAGGCGCTATGCTAAAATGTGGTACAAGGGTGTGAGCTTCACTAGCGAGTCTTGCGCTTTGATTTATCTGGTGGACACCGCCGGAACACGCACTACAACCGACACTTTCACTGACCTGACCAAGGACTACACTCTGGCAGTGTTTTATGAGTGAGTACCTGATTACCTAATACTGAACACTAGACACCACTTGACATATTCATAATAAATGCATTTTCAATAGCGACTCACGTCACGGTCCCTCTTTTGTGCCGGATGCACAGGAGATGATCTCCAAATCGTCGTACAGCTGCGCCGACGACGGCACCGAGATGTACGACATCAATGGCTTCCGAATTATTCAGGCAGCCGACGGCCTGGTGAAGGTCACTCGCCAGCACAACAAGGGCCTCATTCGCACCAGCCCCGGGAATGGATCCGTCACTCTGACCACTCTCGGCATCCACTGCACCGCTTCGTTGGGCAAGACCTCGCATCTGTTTTTGCGGTAGGCTTAAATCCAGCTTTCTGTTTGCCAATCATTTTGTCTACTTATGCACTTGCAGCCGCAATGAGAAGCGCATGCACTTTGATGGTTCCACTTTCATAGTGCGCAATGCCGGGCACTCGGCTGGATTCAACGAGAACAACCTGCTGATTGTGTACTAACTGGGCTGCACCCTAAACTCAACTGCATACTCACAGGAGACACGTACACAAACAACATATACAAACATTTAATGCAGTTTTTAGGGACCGTTGCGCTGCCGTGGAGAGGGATATTAACTTAAAACTGGAAAAACCACAGAAAAAACATACGCAACTCAAAATAAGGCTCGCAAAATGGCGCGAGCAATGCTAACGACATCCTAACACGACGAATGCGGATACGCATACGTATACGTATACGTATTATAAAACCTAGTCCCAACCTTATTCCTCTGATTGGGCTGCTCTCAGATGTCTTTCGTTACTCGACGTAAGCGCAACGCAACTAAAAAGGAATTCGTTTTTAGCTATATTTTCATACTCGAACTTTTTGATATCAGTGAGAATTTAGTATATAACTTAGGGCACATGTCCACTGCCCTGCCTACTACTTGAAAACGCTGACCATTTCGGCCCATTGAAGAGTACTAGCGTTTTAGTTTTTAAGGCTCATTTCGGCAACGGAAAAGATTTTTCTTCACCAAATTTGGCAAATATCAAAAGACATTTTATAGAAAGAATATCACATAAAAGCCTTAAAAAAATTTCACATGCAACCAAAATTAGATACACAAGCGACGTTCTGCCCGCGGCATGGCAAGATGTGTGTGTGCAACAATTAGTAGGCAGTGGTATTAAGAGGTGGCTGTCCCTCTGAGCGCTGCACTGATGTAGTGACAGCGCCAGTGATAATTAGAGTTATAAGTTACAGTTAAGAGTAGTTCGTAGTTTTTGCAATCCAAACATGTTCATCCACACAAACACGGGAAAGTGAAATATGTAATGCTGTTACATTCTGAATTGTAAATTCAAAGTGTACAATCTACACAATGAAAACACACGACAACCGAGAAAAGTGAAAAATTAGCAAAGTATTGAAAGCAAATATGGTACTACCAAGTGTAGCTAAGTACCAGATACAAGATACAACTACACTACAAACTACATATACATTAGACACAAACAAATGATTTCTAGCTTCCAACTCTGAGCATCTTTTGTACATGATATGCTTGAGATGTCACAAGCCTTACAACAATCTCCGACACCCAAAATTCACAAGCATGTAAAACGAAATTCATGTATCTAAATCAATAAAAAATTGTACCTAAATAATAAATAATCGTAAAGTGAGACTAACAATTTAGAACAGTATTGTTATTTTAAAAAAATAAAAAGGCAGCAACTTTAAAAGCCGAAAATAAGTTTTGTTTTGAGAATGTTAAGGCGGTTAGAAATCTAGGAAATTGTTAACTATGAAACTATCAACTTTTGAAGTCAACATTTGTAAAATTTTTTCCTATGAAATAATCTGACCAAGGGTCAGGTAAAAATGCGTTAATACTAATTTTCAATAAATAATGATATTTCAAAGAAAAATATTATTTTTTTAATTTTAAGTACACACTAAAATGTTATCCAGCTGAAGGTCCTGGCAGCCATTGCTGATACACACTTGTCATATAGTTTTAAGTATATGATTAGTTTTCAAACAAATAAATATATAAGTAAAAATATTATAATTCGACACGGAAATAATATAAAACTAATGGTAAGTGTAGTTGTAGTTTATATTTCATATCAATTCATGTATATCTTACTTATTCTTTTTATTACAAAGCAGTTTCGCGATAATTATGTACAATCTTATTCATTAGTTAATTAATTCTTATCATTATTGTTACGAAAATTTTAATTGAAATAAATACTCTTAAAACAATTAAACGATAGTTTTTTATTGATGAAAACCGCAAGCACTTTTTATTTTCAGAATTTATTTTGAGAATTCGGCCAGAATTACCAACAGAAGTCGTTAGGTTCCCATTTCAAATAATGGGAAAAAACGGTAGCATACTTTTAGGGGCACACATTTATGTAGCAACCTTCTGTTGATTTCTGTTCGCCTGGTGTTTAGGCAGGCCAATGAAGTTTTGTTTTCAGAATTCAACTTTCCAATTTGTGAGCGGAAAAATGCCAAAAATGGCAAAATATACCAGGCGAACAGAATCAGCAGAAAGTCGCTAAATAGTATAACAGTTGCTGATTAATATAACAGCCAATCGACTGTTATACAACTATGTAAATAACAGTAGTCTGACATTAACAGACGGTTAACAGTTTGTTAACATTACTATAACAGACGGTTAACATTATGATAACATAGGGATAACAGAATTTTAACAGCAAGTTAACAGAATGTTAGCAGCATGGTATTCCCAAAAGTAAATCAGTATTTTCTTCAATCTGCTACTATAACAGTAGTTTGATAAATAACATGAACCAATTACCATTGAATGCGTACTTTGGCAGTGCACGAAAATTTAAAGACAAAACACTTTAGATAATAATTTACATTATTGTTTATTTGCATGAAATATACATACATAAATATGGTTAAAACTGAGTTTGTATTGCATTTTAACTTATCACTAAATAAGCTGAACAAGCAATAAGCCTTTGAAGTCAGTTCTGCAGCAACCTCATCCAGTTTGACTAATTGAAGTGCCGCAGAAAGGCCAATCTGTTCGGCGTGTTCACCTGCAGATGGCCATAGATGTAGGACTCGTCCTGTATTTGGGAGTACTGTGTGCGGCGAACATCCGATTGGTTTGAGGAACATTGCGTTTAAATATGCCCACATGTACGATAAGTTTCGATAAATTGTAATAAACACTAAAATGATTCTTAGTGTTGCAAAGTGATTTCAGCAGTAAGGAAAAAGAACAAATTTGACTGGCGATTTCAGCAACAAACGTTCTTACTGTTTTTTATATTTGCGGTATTTCGGACACTGGTCACACTAATATAAAAGCGGGCGATATAAGATCCCATTGCAGTACGGTTTAGTTTAATAAGGATGTGAATAGCGAAAACATGAATTTCGGGAACGCTAGAAATGGAAAATTAGCTGGTGCAGTTTTTAGTTTCTCTGTAGAGGTCCATTTACTTGAATATGTGTTTTCCAACACATTTTTGTGTAGTTTGCTTTGCGCCAAAGTAGGCGACTGTCATGCCAAAAAAGATGAAAGATGACAACGGACGGCAGCTTTGGCAAGTCATTCTTTCACAAATTTTCGCAGTGAGCAGAGCTCTTGAAAGTAGAAAATAAAAAAAGTAAAAATTAAATTCCTCTCTTTGAGTCGTTGTGTCGAGCAATCTTTGGTTTTTCGCATTCATCCCCGCGCGCAAGTCCGTTCCCAAATCACTGTAACTGCAATTGTTAGCCACAAGAAGACGAAGACATCGAAAAGCAGAAATGGTTCCAGTTACAAAGCCGAACACCAAGGAGGTGCAGTGCCAGCTTGCCACATGCGATGAGTCCAAGCAGCAGCAGGAGGTCATTCTCACCCCGAAGAGCGGACGCGTGGGCATTTTTAATGCGGAGGACTTTTTGTCGCGTGCCCAGATGAACGACAAGATCAACAACATCTTGCGCTCGCCCAGCAAGGCTTCAAACGGCGTGCGCCAGCGCTCCGTGTACACCAACAACAACCCATCGCCGGTAAGTCCTCTAGTTAGGTACGGCACAGTACAACCTTCATAAATAACTCCTGGTTATCTATTAATTATTTGTTCTTTTACTTGCAGCAGTCTTCCATGCGCTTGTCTACTTCGCTGTCCTCTCGGATGAGCAGCATTTCGTTGTACAGCGGTAGCGCCAGTGTGGGCACCAATACTGCAGTGATGGCCAAGGAGTGCTCCAGCCAGACCAGTGCCAGCGGGGCTTCTAGCTCCTATCGGACAGTTGGCATGAGCATGCATCAGTCGCAGCCGATACTGTCCGCGATTGCCCCCGATATGGACATGGTCCATGGTACTAAGTCGTTGACTGCCCGTTATGGGGGCCCCTTCGGGTATGATAATGGCGGCGCTTACTGTACAGTGAGTAGACTGCAGACACTAGAGGACCGCATAGTACAAACTTAACCTACAGCCACAGCCGCAACCACCTATGCACCACACTCAGCAGTTTCCGTCGCCGATGCCGCCCCCACCTCATGCCTTGGGTCGCGCTAGTTCGCATAGCTTTGAGTTTGATAACAGCCCAGCAGCCCCACCACCCTGTCCCGGCTCTGGACCAATTGCCATGTCTAATGGTACCATTCAGCTGCGCCTGCGCGAAGGTGTCCGGTAAGTACTACAGCTTGCAGTTTAATTCCACAACTTTTCACCAATTTTCTCTCTTAGTATTGATATGACACTAGACAAGGCAATTCGCGTCTTGAATCAGCGCAGCATGGTGGCCGTGTCCTTGTCGCGCAACGGTACTAACTCTGCTCTGATCCATCCAAATGGACGAATTTTACAGAGCGGATCCAAGGTGGAAATCGTCACCTATGACGGCATGAAGGCCAACAACTTTGTGTAAGTAGAAAAGCGCGAAGATTTAAGGAATGATCCCGTTCGGAAAGGAAATTCATATGACTTCTTTCAGGCGCTATGCTAAAATGTGGTACAAGGGTGTGAGCTTCACTAGCGAGTCTTGCGCTTTGATTTATCTGGTGGACACCGCCGGAACACGCACTACAACCGACACTTTCACTGACCTGACCAAGGACTACACTCTGGCAGTGTTTTATGAGTGAGTACCTGATTACCTAATACTGAACACTAGACACCACTTGACATATTCATAATAAATGCATTTTCAATAGCGACTCACGTCACGGTCCCTCTTTTGTGCCGGATGCACAGGAGATGATCTCCAAATCGTCGTACAGCTGCGCCGACGACGGCACCGAGATGTACGACATCAATGGCTTCCGAATTATTCAGGCAGCCGACGGCCTGGTGAAGGTCACTCGCCAGCACAACAAGGGCCTCATCCGCACCAGCCCCGGGAATGGATCCGTCACTCTGACCACTCTCGGCATCCACTGCACCGCTTCGTTGGGCAAGACCTCGCATCTGTTTTTGCGGTAGGCTTAAATCCAGCTTTCTGTTTGCCAATCATTTTGTCTACTTATGCACTTGCAGCCGCAATGAGAAGCGCATGCACTTTGATGGTTCCACTTTCATAGTGCGCAATGCCGGGCACTCGGCTGGATTCAACGAGAACAACCTGCTGATTGTGTACTAACTGGGCTGCACCCTAAACTCAACTGCATACTCACAGGAGACACGTACACAAACAACATATACAAACATTTAATGCAGTTTTTAGGGACCGTTGCGCTGCCGTGGAGAGGGATATTAACTTAAAACTGGAAAAACCACAGAAAAAAAATACGCAACTCAAAATAAGGCTCGCAAAATGGCGCGAGCAATGCTAACGACATCCTAACACGACGAATGCGGATACGCATACGTATACGTATACGTATTATAAAACCTAGTCCCAACCTTATTCCTCTGATTGGGCTGCTCTCAGATGTCTTTCGTTACTCGACGTAAGCGCAACGCAACTAAAAAGGAATTCGTTTTTAGCTATATTTTCATACTCGAACTTTTTGATATCAGTGAGAATTTAGTATATAACTTAGGGCACATGTCCACTGCCCTGCCTACTACTTGAAAACGCTGACCATTTCGGCCCATTGAAGAGTACTAGCGTTTTAGTTTTTAAGGCTCATTTCGGCAACGGAAAAGATTTTTCTTCACCAAATTTGGCAAATATCAAAAGACATTTTATAGAAAGAATATCACATAAAAGCCTTAAAAAAATTTCACATGCAACCAAAATTAGATACACAAGCGACGTTCTGCCCGCGGCATGGCAAGATGTGTGTGTGCAACAATTAGTAGGCAGTGGTAGTAAGAGGTGGCTGTCCCTCTGAGCGCTGCACTGATGTAGTGACAGCGCCAGTGATAATTAGAGTTATAAGTTACAGTTAAGAGTAGTTCGTAGTTTTTGCAATCCAAACATGTTCATCCACACAAACACGGGAAAGTGAAATATGTAATGCTGTTACATTCTGAATTGTAAATTCAAAGTGTACAATCTACACAATGAAAACACACGACAACCGAGAAAAGTGAAAAATTAGCAAAGTGTTGAAAGCAAATATGGTACTACCAAGTGTAGCTAAGTACAAGATACAATTTTCATCCACACTCACACACATATTAATCACAAACAATTGAATCTACCCTCCAACCTTGGGTATGTTTTGTTCAAGACGTTATAGATGTTTTACAAGCCTTACAACAATCTCCGATACCCAAAATTCATAAGAATGTATAAAGAAATTAATGTATGTATGTAAATCGATAAAATGTTTACTTTTAAAGAAAATGTGAATGGGGCAAAAAGGCTTGTGCTCCCATCAACTGCGGGCTGGGTAACCATGGTCAAGGATAATGCTTTCATGTTAAACGAATTTTCAAGATGAAAGCCATAACTTGTAAAGGTGTCCAGTTAGCTTACACACCCTAAGCCGTGGGAGTCATACGAGTATCCAAGATTGAGGCTCGTAAATTTTCAACAAAATTGTTTTATGGCACACAAACCCAGGGCCACGCCCTTAAAACACAACCTCCAAGCGTATATCACGAAAGTTTGTCCGCCATAAACTAAGGCATAAGTGAGGGTCACTTTGGTACCGTGTGTAATTACATTTGCTTGTTCCAGGACGCTGCAGGACACGAAGAACCAGAGGGCATATTCATACAAACCAGAAAGGGATTTCAAGAGCCCAAACTTAGATATTTGGAATGTGTGTTATCCGCAAAGCAGATAATGCTTTAATTATGTTCAGTTTTTCTCTGTTTTCCATCCTTAACTGTATAGATCCCTGAAATGTTGTGATTAGTTTTAGCTATGGTTACCTGTAGACATATCCAAAAGCATAAGGAGATCGGGTCGGCAGTCATATAGACAAGTGCTTCACAAATGCTTGGGGTTTCGCCTGAGTTGGTCTGCTGCTGCTGCTGTTGATAAAGATTATTGGATAACGCTTAGCCGGCAATGCTCGTTTCTGTCATAAGAAGAGAGTTGATCCATTGTTAAAGAAATAATACAAGACAACAACAACAAGCGGCTACCATCAAATAGACCTTAATGTACGAATAGCATATGTAGATTCATTCGAGCCGAGGCTTGAGGCGAAAGCAGAGTGAGAGGTGCAAACAACAGCATTTGGAGAAACAGCAACAACATCTACTAGAAACCAAAAATGTATTTATGTGCGACTTATTTGTGGATGGTTGGGTGTTCTGTAGGTGTGAGTGAGTGCTCTTATAATAGAGAGTCGAGGGTAGCGAAGCGAACTGCATCCAAATCGTTAGCCCCATCTCGTTACGGTCGATACAAGTGGCATATTCAATGCTCACGCTTGCGTGCCTTTCGTCACACGCTGCGAACAGGATATGGGAGCAGACGGAAGTGAAGTATTCGGTGCCAGCGACGAGGACGAGCATGAGGAAGAGGCCTCGCACGCCTGTGCCCAACATCAAACGCTTTCACACTTAATTGGGCATAAAATTAAATCAGAATTGATTAAAACACTTGAATGACAACGAAAAGCAACATCAGCCGCAGCAGCAGCAGCAGCAGCAGCAGCAGCAGCAACAGCAACAGCACAAACTCGAACAAAAACGACAGCGGCGACAACATGCTCCTTCCTTCCAGTCCTCGGAGATACACACACAAAGTTTTTGGTTGGGGCTTCCCAGTTGCGACCCCTTTCTCTACGAAGTTTAGCCTACTCTATTCAACTTCAGACACCAATCCAGGCCATCAGTTAGCAGGACGGGCGCTTTAGGCCCTCGTGACCAGACGCCTAGAGAGGCCACTAATTGCTCTCCTCGAAGGTCTGGCCAAAGTTTATGAAATTCAATTTCCGCTTTAAGGCACTCTGCAGAAACAAATTACGCGGCGGGGCCTGAAAACAATTTTATGCATTACCATTTAATGTGCCGTCAATTATTTTAGACTTCTGATTATCATGCTACAGACATGTTCCCTTCAATTTTAATTCATGGCCATACATCCCGGGGCAAGTTCATTTGCATGCCGGGCAAACAGGATGGGCAGTGGTCAATTTTGCTGAAGAAATCAATTCCATTTCCGGCCATTGGAATATTGAGTAGACAGAGAATTTAGAGGTAGGAATGGGAGTATTTAAAGGCAATTAAAATTGTTTTGTTACAAAAACTCCCCATTCTTGTCATTCTGTATAATATGAAATATGAAGAAGTTTGTTTAATGAAATACCTATTTAAGAGGATGATGTACCTTTCTGGTTTTTATTTATCCTGTTTAAAACTTATCACATTTAAGGTTATAGTATAAGACGGGGCCATTTCCAATGAAAGGTATTCCCCTGAAAATATAAGTTGGCTTTCTTTTGTCCTTAAGGCGAACTGATTCTGATGAAGGTAGGAGTACTTGCAGAAACTGAGGCAGGACCTTTTCTTGGCATTCTGAGTGATAGGCATTCCACTTGACACATCAGCCAGTTTCTTTTATATGAAACGTCTCTACATTGTCAGAGAGACTTCTGGTTTTCGTAAAATGCTACTTGTTTGTACCTCTTAAGCAAACTTTCAAAGAGGCACCACACTGTTTACATTAAAAGTTGTTCTTAAACCAAGTTCCACCCCCTAAAGTTGGGAATGTGGGTTGTGAGGGAGGCTGTCGGCAGTATGAGTTGCAACCGGCAATCAAATAAATCAAAGAGGAACCCAATTCCCAGTGATTCCTTGGCTGCTCTAGCTGTTTAGAGGGTGGCAGAGGGCGCGAGTCCAAGGAGCGGGATCAAAGCAAACTGTCTTGTATTTACCCTTTCTAAGGAGGGCTATTAACTGTGTAGCCTGCCTGACAGTGCATTACGGTAGACAACTTGTTTATGTGATTTGATCAGTTTTGGCATTTGCCTTGGCCTCGATTCAATGTGGAGCTCAACACCCGCCTGATTGTTATGAACGGGATGTGAGTAAGAAATTGTGCAACAGCGCCAAAGGAGTCGGGTTTGGGGGATGCGAGTAAAACCAAGTTAACATATTGGAGCAGTTATTGGTGCTTACTCAAGGGGTTGTCAAAGCTGATTGCCGCCAGTCTGAGAATTCATAATTTATGCACAATAAAGCCAGCTTGACGTGTGAATGAATGGCGCTGCGAGAGATTTATGGTGCAATGGTTTCAGCAATTACGGTACGCTGAGGTATTGATGAATTACTGCGACTTCAATTAGCTTAATTAAAACGAACGTTAATAAATTAAATCAATGCCATTCAATAGCTAATTAGATTATAATTATGCATTCCACAAGCCCGCAGTATCAACTTGGCCTGCACAAGTAATTACAATCAAAGCCCTAGCTCCGTTCTACAGCCCGATGTACAAAATGGTAAATTCCAAATTCCGATTTGCCGCACTTGGCAATGGCTGTCGTCTAAGCCAATTGCAGAGGAAACGTGACTAGAACCACAACAGATTCTATCAAAAATATTCATGTTTTCACATTTTTCAGTCGCAATTCATTTGGATTTATAAAAGAGAGGCAAACAGAGTGCATAAATTGTGGCCTCGCAGACTCATATATGTGTGTTGTATATATTAACATTCTTATCCTAGCTAACGCATCAGATTTAATGATATTGAGTCTCTTTAAGCTGCTACTTTAAAGATTTTCAAGCTAGCTCCCGAGTGTGTACCCACGTTTCATTATTAATTAATTATGTTCTTAATTGATGTGCTTATCCTTTTGACCCTCATTTAAGGCTTTGTGTACATTTTCACTTTGTAGTATTTGAAATGTCATTGAGTTTCCTCAAATTGTTTGCACAGCAAGACAGAAAACACTTTCAACTTGGTATACTAAGGAACAACAACAACAGCAACAACAACAACAGCTGATCAACAATTAATTGTGTTCAATTAAAGTCAGGGGGGTAAGTGTACAGTCCAAGAGCACAATATTTAATTGGGTGCCGGAATAATCCTCCCAAATTGTTGTTTAAACAACATTTGCCAATGAAACAACAGCGGGAAATGCTTAGCCTGAAATCTGAGAATAAAGCTTAAAACTGTTGCCATTAGTTTTGAGCAGAAACTTGTATTTGAATAAAAGTTTCAGTTTGAGTTAAAGCAAGTGCACACATACACACACTTGCGCAAAGAACTGTTTGCATTTTGTAGCATACTTTTGTGCGCTGTCCAGAAAAACACGTCTGAAATCAGCAGAATTGGCGGAATCTATAATGTATGCATACTTATATATGTATATATATGTATATATACAATCTGAATGGAAATTCGAGAATATCTCATTCCACACTTCAGCCATTGTGCGTCTGCTTTTGATGGCAGCCTTGGAAACATTTCGTCTCGTGGCGGTGCAAAATATTGCGGCAAGTGTGGCAGGCAGCTGAGTGGCCTAATTAAGTCGCACATCCAGGATGTCGCTGCAAGGTGCCCGACCACGCCCCTTGCCCCACGCTCCGCCCACCAAACGCCTACTTTTTGAAGTGGTTTACCTATTAGAATGCATGAGTATTGGTAGCGTGCAAAGCAGTTCTCATTATTTCTCATTAAAATTCATTAACATGTTATGTCTGGCGTTTAATATTCACCTGTTCATCTGTTCACCTGTTCACCTGGAGGCCCTTCTCGCACTTATCGTTATTATTTGGCTCGGCGATTTCATTAAGTCTAATGGTTAAATGTTAAGCAATTAAATTACTTTTGTTTTCACCGCTTTTCCTCATCACTGTAACCCCCGAGCATACAATAATTAAAAGTTTTCGCAAATCAAATTACAACAAGCCATAAAATCGGGGTGAAGTGCTATAAAATATCCGATGTGGAAAATTGCTTTAAAATTTCAGAAACTGTTCCGCCTGTCCGTATGCATAATATTTAAATAAAACTAAAAACTTTTCGCTTTAAGGTAGGTTTAAATAGTTACCACCGAATACCTAACATTTTTATTGCAAATAACTATCTCGGTAGAATAAATTATTGAATTTCAAATGTGCCAAGCTCAAACCAATAAGCTTTGGAGTTTAGTTTCCTGTTTTAGCTGATATCCTTTTCGATTTTATAAGATCAATTCGATTCTTCAGCAAGTGTGGGAATACACTTTCAACGATTATATTCAGTTAAGCTGGAAAACTATCGATAATATCGATACACAATTTGTTGGCAACTATCGATGTGTTTAAACATAGTTGCAAGCTATTTGAATGGAACTTAAGCTATAAGTTAGTGAAATTGTAATTTAAATTCCTTAGCGGAGTGAAAACATTATCACAAATACAATATGTTCCCTTTAGCAAATAAAAACCAATTAATAACTGATTAGTCTAGCCAAATTTAAACAATTATTTAATTAAACTTATTTATACGATTTTAATAGTTTACGATACTCATATCGCTAATATCGATATTTGCAGCTCTAGTGCTGGAGTGTTGTATATGAACCGGTTCAAGCTTAAGCGGAGCTACATGCCACAAGAGCTACAAAGTAAGGAGGATCAAATTTTACTCACATGGTGGTTGAGGCCATTGATGTGGTTGCCCTCAGCGGCTGCGTCTCTGCCACGACCTCTAGTTCTGGCTCGCCCTCCTCCTCCTCCTGCTCCAGATCCTCCCTCGCTTGGCTTTGTGTGTGGATGCTGCTGCTGGTGGGGGTGGGGACCAGTGAGCGGGCTAGTGGGGGGCAGCTGGTGGGAGCTGGTCGAATATCTGCCACTGCCGCTGGCGTTGGAGGGTAATGGTGAGGCTGGCGGAGTGGGTTGCGGCTGTGGAATTGAGGGGCCCGTTCTGTTGCGTAAACGGGCCAAAGCACTCCGTAAACCCTCCGTATTGTCTTTGTCGGGCCCCTTTACAAATGAAATGCATCCGCAAAGCACGTTGAGCCGCGATCCTTGCAACGCTGCGGCGCTCAACTGCAGTCGCGGAGAAGCTTCAGTATCTCTCAAGCCTTGAAAAGTTTGTTTTCTAGTATCTAGTATCTATCAATCAGTTGAACTTGCCACGCGACGCAACAAAACTAAAACTTATTCAATTTAAATAATATTAATTATTTACTTCAACTCTCATCAGCTAAAACAGAACACCAAACACACCCACACACATACAGGATACACCACAAAGTTTTGCATCAATCAACACACACAGAACAACAACACAACCGCGCTGAGTGTGTTTGTGTGTGTACAAATGCTTTAGTATTCACAACAGTGTGTGTGTGTGTGTGTGTGTGTGTGTGCGTGGTTAGTTGGGTGCTCCTTAAAGCTTTTTAAAGCATAGAATTTATATTCGAATGAGTTTTGTCAGATTTCCAATTGAATCATCAGTCACAACTGCAATAAAAGATAAAATATTCGATTAGAAAGAAATACAATTAAATATAATTTAATTAAACTGTAGAAAATACAATATTTATTAAACTAATTGAACTAAGGACTATTCCATAAGATGAACACCTAAAGAATCATGCTTTTTATTAAATGTGTAGAAACTTTATTAAACAATTAAGTTTGCAGTTTACCAAAAGTTTGCTTTATGAATTCTCGACACCTTATCCAAAGGTTGCAACGAATGAAAACTGAGCCGGGGGAGGTTGGGGCAGGATAACATAATTTGCAGGAAGCCTTGGTTACAGCATAGTTTATTGTAACTTAGCCCACAGGCTGCCGGCGTTGCTATTTTTGCCCCAACTCAAGGATTTGTGCAATGTAATAAAGGCTTTTCTATATTTAGAGATGGGCAAAGGTGAAAGACTTAACACGTCGCAGCCCAAATGCCCTTACAGCATAAACAATATAATTAACATAAATATGTGTACATAGATTCTGAAATCAACAACTTTTAATTTAAAACGTAACACACTAAGTATGCCTGTGTCTTAGGCTGAGTCCGCTGGGCATTGGCTTCGTTAGAACCTTTGTCTCGCAATCTAGGGTATCAAATATGCAAAGTGACAGCTGTTGCCTTAATACAGCCGCAGGCAAAGGACGCAAACAAGCTTGAAAATGTCTCATATGTATACAAGGCACACCTGCTACACACACGCACACACACACATACATTTCTCTAAGTTTTTTACGACACTTTTTGTACGCCTCTGGCAAAGAAAGCAATAAAACCAGTTGCAGGTTTTGTGCGTCTGTCAAAAGGATGCTCTTATTACCGGCTGTTTAAGCCCGAACAGCCGAGCACATGTTGGCAGCAACTATGCGTTTTATGAATAAACTAATCATATTGAGGCTTTCACTTTAAATATGCCAATTGTGGCTTTGCTCAGCTGTTTAAACATGAGTTATGGCTAGGGTAAATATCGGAACAGGTGCATAAATATATGAGACAGGCAGCTCAGGCTGGTTAGTTGGCAATGACTTAAGCCAACCTGACGTCTGGCAGGTTAAAGTTAATTTGTTGACCAACAGGAGCCAAGAAGCCAATGAACGTGGCCAAGAGCTGGGGGCAGGCAAAAATGTGAAAGAAAAGCAACGTTAAATGAAATCATTTTGTGGCTATTTTCTAAAATCTTTTTGCAAATTCATCATGGCTTTTGTGTGCTGGTGTGTGGGTGTGTGTCTAGGGGTGTGTTTGCTCGTTTCAAAAGCAATTTGCTCGCATTGTTGTCGCCGTTTACTGCGCAGCAATTATTTTCTCATATTACGCATACGCAGCGCGTGCCCAATTCACTGTTTGCAGATTTACGAGTCTTCCTGCCCACTAACTATACACAATTTTCTATTACATTCTTTTTTGTATATGCCGCCAACTGACTGACTTTTCGCATTTAAGCCCAAGAAGCCAAGCAGAGCCGCAAATTGCTGGCCACAATTTGCGTGTCACTCGAGTGCTGGGCCGGCAATACGAGCATTAATATTATTCTTGAACAAAATCTAACTGTGCGGCAAATTAACTTGAGACAAATATGAATAAATTCATCATTTCCATATTTTCTTTACCCAATTTCATAGAGCATGATCTTGTTAGTACTCATATTTAACTGAGATGATATAATTTAAAAGATATGATTTGTCAAAGCTGCATCGTTTTATGTGCTGATTGTATCTCTGGACATGCTTGTTGCTCTAGATTAAGTTCTTTAAAATATTATATATATTTATATATATATATTGGATAGTGTGTATCAGCTGCCAGGGCCTGCAGCTCTGATATTTTATATATATTCCTTCTGCATGATATACTTTGCAGGATCCGTGTGGCATCGATTCCTTTTCAGCTCCACCAGTGACCCGACTCACACAGGGTCAGAAGATTGAGACAACGCCTTGCTGGCCGTCCTGTGGATTCCTCCTAGTCCTTGACGCAGAAGAGACGCCTCCACCTTTCTCTTTGTTGATTATGCATAATTTTTATTTCTATTAAAGCGCACACAACGCCGCCAGCCGTGAAAATTTGCCAGCAAATTTGATGGCATTACAATTTGTAAGTAAGCTTTAAAATATTCATAACTTTTCTATACAGTGCACGCTCGAAAGACTGAACACCCGATTATTTGAAAAACTCTTAAGAGAATTCAAGTTTCTTTTTGTTACATTGACATATTTTACATAAACATATTTTTTACAAAGAAATATTCTAATCATAAATATGCAAGACTCTTATGAAAAGCTGTATTTTTTAAATAATCCTTGAAGTGGGAACCTTTTGTAGGTTCAGTTAAAAAAAATAAATGTTCTCTTTGGGTTCATAGTACATATGGCCTGAGCCAAGCTCTTTTCTTTATTTTTTTAATAAACAGCGCTTTTGTATTTTTATATGTATATTGGATTCACTCGCTGAAGCAAAACCAATCCTATTAATTTTAGTTTTAATTATACAATTCGTTTATTGTTCTAAGAGCGATGGCAAATAAAAACAAGTAAGAATAGTCGAGTAAGCCCGACTACAAAACTCCCTGTACCCAGGTCAAAAATTTCCAATCGAATCTTCGTACACATACACACACACATACAGACACATATACCCACACACATACACAAAAGACGCACACACACGAGCGACAGCTCGAGCGCAGCGCAAGCGAGGCATTTTAAGTGGTGGCTGTGCTTCTTCTTCCCCTTGCGCTGAAGCACTGAATCTTCTTTCGTTAATAACTTCCGTGTTTATTATCCGAACGACTTGAAATTTGGACAGTAGATTAGGAGTGATTAAAGTATTGCACATGCCAAATCCCAAAGCTATATCTTGAAAATTGTTCCTGTAAAACGGTTTTTATCGAATTGCGGTGGAACGGGGGGAGATATCTAAAATCTAAAAAAAACTTGACCTGCTCCCGCTATCACGAACCTACATTTCAAATTTGGTGTCTCTAGCTCTTATAGTTGCTGAGACCCTTGCGTTCATACATACGGACGGACAAACGGACAGACAGACGGACATGGCCAAATCGAAATCTCTTCTGATACTGATCAAGAATATATATACTTTATAGGGTCGGAGATGTCTCCTTCTGCCTGTTACATACATTTGCACAGATTTAGTACCCCCTTTTTACCCATTTTATGGGTACAGGGAGTAATAAACTTGAAAATAAGGGTTTCCTATTTATCGTCAGAAGTTAAAATTGTTGACCCGCTTCCCAAATGCCCAAAAATACCAGGCAAACAGAAGTCATCAGAAGGTCGCTAAATAGTATAACAGTTTCTGATTAGTATAACAGTTTCTGGTTAGTATAACAGTTACTGAATTCAGCATCGCTAAGTTAATAACAGAATGCTAACAGCAGGTTTACATAACGTTAACAGAACAATACCGGCATGCTATGAGATGGTTAACAGCGCCTTAACAGAACAATAACAGCATGCTAACAAATGGTTATCAGCACTTCAACAGTATGTTAAGGACAATATGTCTGTAACAGCGTGTTAATTCGCTGCTAACTTGATGTTAAATGTATGTTAACTATCGGAGCATGCAACTTCCTTGTGTTCCTCTGAATAATGTACATTAAAAGCTAAACATAATAGTGCTAATAATAATAATAAAAGTAATAATGATAATAATAAATAATAACAACCGTTTCTTTTCACCCACGTGTAAATAAACATTCCTAATCACGCTTCAACAGCCACAATTTTGCATGAGTTATAATAACAATAACAATCATCAGTTCGTCAATTTGTTGGCAACGCGTTGGCAGGAGGCTTCATTCGTTAATTTTGTATTCATATCACAGATGCGGCAGGACATCGATTATTATTAATATTATTTACAGGTTGATACAATGCAGGTTGATTGATGTTTGCCTCATTACCATTTCCATTATCGTGGGCATTTGTTAAGAAACAAATGTGTTATCCCAACAGAACATCAGCATAGAAAATTAAAATTGTGATTGCAAGGACTTCTGCCATAGCTGTTATTGCTATGTGTGTCCTGGAAGTAACGTTCAAGCTCATAAATCAAAAATTGAGTTACGACAGCGTAAAAGGTATAAAAATTATTTCCTTTTATTCTCTGCATCACCTGGCATTGTCGATTCGACCAAGCGGAAAAACTCCTTAGCAACTGAACAGGACTTTATACATTTAATGGGATATTCGATTGCAAGCTCGGAGCGCACAAAACATCCACGGCTAAATTTAATTGCAGACGTAAAGGTCAATTCAATGAATTCACCCGGATAAGCTGAACTTTAATCAGGACGCATTTTCATTTTCATTTTGATTTCCATTTTCATTTTAATGATTGCCTTGGCGCTGAAGCCAACAATTCAAGTGTATCATTAAAATTGCATAATGAAATAACGCTAATTAAGGCTTTAGTACAAAGTCAGCAACTTTTGCTGCTTCATTTGAACGACATGCTATTCTAGGGTATATTTCAGCCGTGGCATTGCCAACTCGAAATTAGTGAAGGCTTTTGCTACACACTTTTAATGTAATCGAATGAAATTATGTCGGCCCACACATCCTGCCAGGCTGAGCTGCATATGCTATGTGGCACACGCCCACAAAATTGATGGGCGTGGCACAACAGCTGCCCCTACCCTATGCGAATATTGTAAGCAAAGCGCTTGGTCGCATTTCGTGCAAAATTGAGTTTGCACAATAATTCAATTTAGCAAGCACATAAATTTTAGATATGGCGTTAAAAGGATTTCAATACAATTTCAGATAGAGGACGCACAAGCACTACACATGTAACACACACACACACACACACACACACAAACATACACACACACATACGAGCGTAAATGCTCACGCAATTTGAGGTCTATTGGAAATGAGTGCCATGCGAGGGGCGGAGGAGCACAGATTTTGGTAGGCACAAAGTTCAATTGATGTCGGGCTTCAAATTTCCAAGTGGACCTTGGAAGCTATGCACCCGAAAATTAACTTTAATATAGGGCGACACGCACACATACACACCCACCTAATGGGCATCCTAGCTGGCCCCTAATAGACACTTAATTACGCAACATACATCCGGCGGCCATCTACGCAAGCCAGGACTAAGCTGTACTGGTATTTGTTGCCTTTCAGGATGGCAGTGGACTTGTCCTCGAGAGTTATGTGTTTGGCATGCGTTTCGATGCTTTTGTGCAGAAGAATGCAGCTGCTATTTCCGACTCTGTCCACAACTCCACAACTAATCCACATTGACAACTGGTCACAGTCCGCATTTGGAATGCATGAGCTCGTTGTTGTGCTTCCAGTTCAGTGAATAGGTAATATCAATATCTGGATTCGCAATGTCATTCGTACTGCAAATGATGACTGAAATGGCAGGCATAGTAAATTGATACAAAAGAACTTCACTCAGGCCAATGGCACAGGGCACAGGGATCTTCTGCAGATGAGCCCACGTACAATCCTCTTGCGACACGTTGCATAAATACATCCATTTAGTGTGGGCTTCTATTGTTCCTATTGCCACATCGAATGACTTGCTGACTAGCTCTGGCTTTTTACTTGCTTACATATTGGCAAAAACAGTAGCCAAACAATTCCAATAAGCTACTAAGACAAGGATGTGGGGAGGGCAAAATGGCAAAAATGGCAAAAAAGCACAAATTGAATGAGGCTGTCAATCAAAGTGGTTGTTGGCCTTTCATGAATAGATAAAAACGTTTCTACCTTGCAGCTTATGCTGTGTTTTTTATGCTACATAAGGACTCTAAGCTATGCCTTTGCAGGACAACACCGGACGACTCAATCCCACACGACTGACCTGGTCCACTGGTCAGCGGGTTTCCTGGAGGTCAGTTTACGGGTTAAGCTGTACCATTAAGCAACATAGATGCGCAGCTTATATCCGCCTTGTAAGAGGATTGTGCCTTTGATGTGCAAACACAAACATAAACAAGGACACTTCAGCAGTTGTCATCGCCTACAGTCTCCCTTAAATTGATTGCAAAACTCAGAACTGCGCGTTGCCCGTTGCAGTCTTTAATAAAAATCCCATTTCATTATTGTTAACTGCAGTGCAGAAGCAGACACATTTGAATGTTGTCTGGCACTGGGATAAATGCTCCCTCGACAGCACGCAAATGAAATAAATTGCTCAGCAGGAGCAGACAACTTGGCGAAGGATATTATTATACGAAAACGTTGGGTCAACTGATGCGTTTGCATTGCCAACCAAAAATTGCTGAAGTCAAAGTCATTGCCCTAATGGAATGCAATTCTCTGCCAGCACAATTCCCTCCTCCTCGCAATCCTGCCCCTATTCTGGCTGGCTGTGGCGTCTGCTGAGTTGCAGTGGCTCTGGTTCTGGCCCTGTGGCTAACTACTCCCTTAGTTATTTACTTATACATAATATTCAAATTGTATTTACGTAAAAGGAACGCACACTGTTCCTTCAAATATTTGCAATATTGTGGCCAAGTTTCAGCTAATTTTTGTAAAGGATATCCTTCAGCTATAGCTTCGCTGTATTCTGTAGCGTTTCAAAAGAACACTCGCTTGGCAGGACTATCGATGGGCATTTGAAGATTACAGCAACTGCACCTTGAACGAAGCTCATCAGAAAGTGCGCATAATATAAATATTTGAAGACAAATCTCACAGCTTAAACATTCAACGGCATTTTGGCCCCTGTGCTGCTTTTATATTCGAGTTTACCTTGCGCACCCGTACTTGTAAGCTGCTAATTAATTATACGCCGCAGTACTGTGGAAATCCAAGCAAAAGGACAACCAGGGGATAACCAGGGACGCGAAAAAGGGAATGAAAGTGCAGCCGAGCATTAAGTCTGTGTTTTTTTGGTAGTCAGCTGAAAGAATGGCATTTAAATTTAGAATCAGCGGAACTGGAAGTGAGCAAATGCAATAAAGGTCCTTTTTGGAATTACAATTACCTTAACTCTGAACGCGCTGCAATTAAAATGTCGGCTTATTGCACATTACAGCGTTTTCATAAATGCGCTTTAAAGCGTTTCCTTTTAGGAGCCAGCCCAGGAGCCACAGCAATTACCGTGAAATAGCCAAAATACTGCTGCGATGAATTGGCAGGCAATCAGGTTAATTCTGGTGACTGAATTACATCGGAATTTTGGTGCAATTACCATGGCAACTAGCTTCTGATTAATGCTGCCGCTGTCAGCTAGAAATATCTAGGGATACGGGCACCTGGCTGGCGCTCATAAATCACAGGCAAATCAGCAAATGCTTCACATGACTTCATTAAAAAGCAGAATCCCCTCCTCCCCTCCCCTCCCCTCCCCTCCCCACACAACGCAATCCACAATAACGCATCAGTGAGCCTGTACCACAGTGCGTATGAGTGCGGCCTGTGTAAGGATAACGACAGCTGGGTGTCAATGTTCCCCCCACACATGTTGTCTGCTGACGAGCCTAATACTCTTCCATATCCATAGCGTAAGGCTGCAAGCCGGCGGCTGAATTTCCGCAAATCGGGACAGGAGTATCTTTTAAGCTTAAGCTTTCTTATTGGCAATATCTGCCGTGGGGCAGCATTGTTGTATTATTTTGTAATGCTTAAGCAGGCACAAATTTTGTTGTGACATCTTTTTGCGCGTCCTCATGACAATATCTCAATATTTAAATATGTGGCCTTTGTTGGTTGAAAACTTTTTAGAATTTCCTCGAAGCTAATGAATGCCAAAACAAACAAAGGCATTGCAATTAACTCTAAAAAGTTGTTGTTTGTGTTGCCAACCCAAACAAACATTAAGTGGCTGTGGAAAGGTAGCGCAAGGATATACCAATTAAAATTCCTGGAATAACATTTAAAAACTGACGAAATATTTCTGCTTATTTTCCAAGTTTTAAATTAAAAATTTATTACAACTTATATTTGATGTGCCTGCTCCAAAAAGTCTCCCCAGTATGTGGCCTGGTTTTGTGTTTGCTTTCGCTGTGGTTTCTTTGACCGCTTTTGTGTCATTGTCCGGCATTTCATAATGCCCCACAAACTCTGCTGTGGCAGCGGGGTTCTTCTCCTCTCCTTTTTTGTTGCGAGTATTTGTATTTCCGTGCTTTTGTTGTGGCACTCAGTCTTCTATATCCTGCGTACGCCGAATGACGCATTCGCGGGCACATATGTATGTAAGTGTGTCACATAAGCATAACATATGGTTATAAGCACATCTAATACATGATAATGCGCTTGGTCAACGACCTTCTCCTTACCGGCTTCAATTTGGCCAACAGCGGGTTCTCTGGCGCCCCATGCTAATGGAATTTCAATGATATCATCATAGAATGCACAGCATGCGAATGAGTATCAAACAAATGTGCGAAGTGTGCATTGGATCGGAAGTAATATTACGCGAATTTTATGATTAAGCCCAACAAGTTGATGCAACCTTAAAATACCCATTCAAGTGTATACGAAAACTGAAATTGTGCTTTTATAGAAGGAAACTTAATTTCACCATCGCATCAGTTTTCCCAGAACTACGAAAGGTTAATATAATGCATTTCTGTTAAAGCGAACCAGGCTAAAGCAAATTGCTACCAACTGAAATTGAAGTTCGCAAGAAAATTGTTTCTCAGTATTGTGTGCAAGAAATACGAGAATCTATAAATTTTTTATTTTCTTTTCCAATAATTGTATTTATATTTACAGTCTGTTCCATCGAGGGACAATCAATAAATTTTGTTATTTAACTGGGCGTTTGGGAGAATTTGATAATGTTACTTTAAGTTGTATAATTTTTGTCTATTGATCTGTGTGATTGATTATGTGTGTGGTGGAATACGTATAAATGAAAGTAATTAATTAAGATTGGCTTGAAGATGTACTATGTGCAATAGTTTATATTTCAACAACTTGAACAGGAAAGGGATAACATTGATAAATGTGAAAGTACGAAACTGAAGTGTAATACTAAGACTATGGAACATATAATAGTAATTCTTTGTATATATAACAAATTTTCAAATTACAAGAACTGATGTATAGCATGACTTTAAGCTGTCCTTATATTAATTTACATGAAGCAATTTTCAAACTATAATCTTTTAGCAAATATAAATATATTTTATATAAAATATAAACACAAAATTTTCCTTTCGAGTGATAGAACAAATTGTAGGCCTAGCTACTCACAAGCAGCACAAAAAGGACGATTACTACGTATCAATTTTGTGTAAGTGAACCGAAAGCAAAATAAAAGAGGAAATACCGACGGAAACGCACAAAATGACAACAAAAACGTAAATGTACAACAATACGTGTATACAGGATGCCGGGGCGGGGAGGTAGGCAGCATTTAGCGAAGACAACAACCAGGACTCACATGTATTCAAGTATCAAGTCAAGTATTGAATGAATTTTGATTTGAATTGTTTCCATTTCCTAGGCGCTGCTTTCATATATTTGTACCGCACAATTTGCATTTAATTAAATAGACACTTCGGTTTATAAAATTATATAATTTTTAGCTAGGCCGCAGCATTCTAGGCCCATGCTTTGGCAATAAACACAAACTAGCACAGGAGCACACACTCAGATAAACATACACGCGCTCAAAGCTGCCTTACTTCTATTGGGTATGGGGCTTGGGTTTCAGTAGCACATTTCTTGTATGTTGGGTTGCCAGGACTTGCTGAGCTGCCAGGACGAGACGACCAAAAGCTGCGACCGTTCAACTACGACTGAACTGAAGCTGAAGCTGAAGTGAAACGAGAATCGAATGGAAATTCCGAGCGGGCCTGTGCGTGTGTGTGTGGGATCGTAACGAGCGTTGGCGAAGCGGCGACACACAGCAGGCAGCGCAAAAACAGCGCGAATTTGAGTGGAAGGCCCAGCAGGACAGAAAAGCACAAGCAAAGCAGCTGACACATATTTTGGCTTTGTTTTGGTTGTGCCCAGGCAGCGTCGCAGCGGCAGCGCTGCCAGGAGCAGGTCAACGCTGCTGCGTCGGCTTGCCGGCGTTTTTGCTGGCGCTTGCTTTGCTCTCTCCGTGTGAGAGCCAGCGCCTGCGCGTTGCATTTGCAGTGTGTTTACCAAAGGCATAAATAACAAATACTAATTTTACGCAAAAGTCTTGATTGAGCAATTTGACCTCATCGAAATAACCGATCAGCGCTAATACGACAATTGGGCATTGCCTTTGCCGCTGGGTATACCAGCTATTCAGACGAGTATATTCATTCACACGGGCATTCATTTTATTGATTTCACTTTGACCAATATTCCGATGAATGTTTTGTTTACGAATTTGTGTAGCACAAGCCATGAATGAATGAATATATGTATGAAATACACGCACACAAACACAAACACACACACACAGACACACACATATAGACAATGTAATAGTACAGATACAACGTGCTCTCTCTGTGCTGTCTCCGTCTTGCTCTGGTTGAATGACACTGGCAAGTGGATTGACAGCCGCCGGCCCCCTCAGTTGCTGGTTTTGCCGCTTTATGTACTCAATTCCAAGCGGGACGCCCTTTGCTTCCTAGGCCTCTGAGAAGTGTGAACTGACAGCATCAGTTTGTGTTTTAACGGGGAGACAGCAGGGCGTGACACAGTTCCGTGGCATGCAAGCAAATTAGACGCAAAATGGAAAATCACCACTGCTACGTAAACGTAATATTTAAAATTGTCGGCTCGGAAGTCTGCAACATATTTTAATTGTCAGGCCCGCCCAAATGTAAGCACACTATTTTAATTAAAGTGCATGCCAAAAATTGTACACTCTACTCAAATTAATAGACCCGCCTAAAACATGCAAGGTATTCAAATAATACGGTGGGTATTTAAGTACCAGCCCCAAAGTATGCAGCAGTTTTGTGTTGCACAAATTCAACAGCACAAAAATATTTGCCTACTTTTATGGGTCATAATAACTCTTCGTTAAAAAACCGGCTCTTTACTGCTCATAAAACTGTCGCAGCTAGCCGGTCCGGGAGAGAGAATTAATAATTGAAATTTGATAATTGGTTGCCAGAATTTGGATTATTGTTAAAATCTTTGAATTGCCGATCGTTACGCTGTTATGGCCATGGCTCAATCGTATTAATAAACATATCTTATTATTTATTTAGGCATACATTTGTGAAGTAAACATCAAGCCCAATGTTACCCGTTGGGTAAAGTGAATAAACAAGGTACAATTATCCAAATACCAGCACCGTCATCTTAGCCATTAACTGTTGTTTGAGTTGGCGCTCAAACGGTGGCTTTAATATGGATTTGAACTTAGTCGGACCGCACTCTTCGTAAGGACAGCAGCACTATCAACACTCAAGTTTACCAGCTACAATGTGCAGTGAAGCACAAGAAAAAGTTGCCAAGGTACAAATTATAAACAATCGAAACTTTTACTGGTAATTCCCAGTGTTCGTGCAGGACGTGCCACATCATAGGTCGTATGAATGCAGTCGCAAAACTTTTTCAAACTTTGACATGTTGCATTGAAATATGCGATACGCACTTGTGTTAATATTGAAAAAGGGGTCAACTTTAAAGCAAGTGAAATATACAACTAAAATAATCAAATTGCACAACATTTCTAAAAGTTTTGCTTTGCGAATGTGTCTTTAAATGTGAAATGAACATTTTAAAAAGATTTTGCTTATGCTAAGGAATAGCTTGTGTGCAATCCTAACAAGTTGTTTAACCGGTTCTATCTAACAAGTACATTTACTGGCGAGCATTTTTAATGTCTTTACATTAGTGATTTAGTTGGGTGGTAATATAAATATGAAAATAGGAGAAATTTTAAGGAATTAAATAATTTAGAAATTATTGAATTAAATTCCTTTTGGAAAAGGTGGTTAAGGATTGGACTTACGAGTGTAGCAGGAGCATTCAGTCAGCTATTGCATTGTTATGTTGTGCAGGCCTTGGAGATACAAAAAATTATCAAATTGAACTTACGCCCACTGCAGAAAAAGCTGCTAAAATTAGATATTTCTATAAAAAAGAATTGTGAATAGAATATAAACATACCATTAAAGTGAATTCCAGCGCACAGCTGCTGTGTGTTTTTTCAAGCCGTTTTCCATTTGCAAAATCTTTGCTTGCAGTTAGCCAAAGTCCAAATGCCACACTTTGCAGCGCAGAGGCGAATTTGAGGAAGCCAATGCCAATGATAAGATACGCACATATCGGTATCGACCTGTTGCGACGTCAGGTATTGAAACCTAATTCGAAACACTCGCTCGCAGTTCAGTTGCTGTCCAAACGCGTTGAGTGCCAGATCGTTAGTTGGTCGATCAGTGCATCAGTTGAGAGCCACCACGCGAGGAGAGCGGTTCATTCTGGAACGCGCAACACAACGTGCAGAGAGCCAGCTAGAGAGAGCGGCGCAGAGCGTGAGAGCGTAGATCGTTCATTATACAGAGTGAAGAGTAATACATACAATTTGAATCGGTTGAGAGTCCAAGTCCACACAACAAAAGTCCAATGAGTGAAGAGAAAGTGCGGCGTCGCGTCATAACGCCGACAACAGATTCCAGCAATACAGATCCGTTGCTGGTACAGCGCGGAGTGCTTCTGGATGAGGATGAGGTGAGCCAACTTCAAGTGTAATCAATTAGCCAGCGCCCAATTAGCCGCCTCATATAGAACAAGTGCCAAATGAGTGTATATATATTGTAGATACACGCAGATAAGATTAACCGGTTCGGTGCAATAGTCGGGGCTGAATGTCTGCGTAATAGAGCACCATTTGGAAATTCGCCCAGTAGATTTGCCTGTGGCACCCGCAATTCCCACTTCCCAATCCCAGGCATGCAAGACAGACAGACAGACAGACACATGCCCTTCAGGTGCTTATCGGGGCAACAATTTCGACGGCAACAGCTGTACCATGGGCAACATGTTGGACCAGTGATAAGATAAAGTCATGATGGATTAAATCTAACATTCATATTTGTTAACACATAACTCACCCCAGTGAAAATGTCGAACGCACTTTAATTAAAAACTGATTCACCTAGGCGTATCTTGAGCAAACAGTATAACCACCAAAAAATGCCCGCAACCACTTGAAAGCTTAACCCATTGTGGCCGCACTTTTATTTGACGCACTTTTATTGTACCATTTTATTCCCACAGCAACCCAACTGCTGTGAACGCGCCTTTGTCAGCCGCGAGAAGATCAAATGGTTTTGGGCGCCCGTTTTTATTGGGTTTTGGCTGCTGATCTATTGCGCCATATCCATACCCGCCTCCAATCACCTGCCCAAGCCGCTGAGCATTAAGGATGAGGCCAAGTATCCGGAACGCTTCATCGCCGAGCGCGCCGAGCTGAATCTGCAGCGTCTGGTCGCGCTGGGACCGCGTGTGGTAGGCAGTCGGGAGAATGAAATGGGATCCGTCCAGGTGATCAGCTCCACCATGCAGAAAACGCGGGCTGAGCTGAGCTCCGTGCACGAGATCGACTTTGATGTACAGGTGGCCTCCGGCAGCTACATACATTGGGGCGCTATTAACCAGTACCAGAGCATACAGAACATTGTGGTGAAGATCAGTCCCAAGGGCTCGAACAGTACCAACTACTTGCTGGTCAATAGCCATTATGACACGGTACCTGCGGGTCCGGGAGCTGGCGACGATGGCTCCATGGTGGCCGTCATGATGGAAACCATTCGCGTGCTGGCCAAATCGAAGGTTCCCCTAAAGCACCCAGTTGTCTTTCTGTTCAATGGCGCCGAGGAGAATCCTCTGCAGGCCTCACACGCCTTCATCACACAGCACAAATGGGCCAAGAACTGCAAGTAGGTTACATGTCTCCGCATTTAAGCCAAGACAACTTTCCTTAAGCCTCTCGTTTTAATTGACAGAGCACTGATCAACCTGGACTCGGCGGGCAATGGAGGTCGCGAGATTCTGTTCCAGTCCGGTCCCAATCATCCCTGGCTGATGAAGAGCTATCGGCGTGCTATCAAGCATCCCTATGCCTCGACGATGGCCGAGGAAATGTTCCAGCATAACTTTATACCCTCCGACACGGACTTTCGCATCTTTCGCGATCATGGCGCTGTGCCCGGCCTGGACATGGCCTACCAGTACAACGGCTACGTCTATCATACCCGTTATGATCGTGCCGAGATCTTTCCACGCGGTAGCTTCCAAAATACTGGCGATAATCTCTTGGCTCTGGTCCGTGAGATTTCTAGTGCACCGGAGCTGGAAAACACTCAGGTAAGCCGAAAATGAAGCAAAAATACTATCGCCAACTAACCTGTTATCTTGGCCCTGTTAGAGATACGCCGAGGGACACACCGTCTACTATGACGTCATGGGCTGGTTCTTGGTCTTCTACACCGAAACGGAGGGCATCATTCTGAATGTGGTCGTGTCCATAGCAGCGATCTTCTCCTGTTGCCTGGCCATAAAACTAATGTCCAACAATACGGGCATCAAGCTGGAAAAGATCCTCAAGCGTACACTCCACACATTCATAGTTCTGATCCTGGGCGTGGTTGCAGGCGCCTTGCTCGCCATTTTGATTGGCGTACTCATGGACCTGATGCACTTGCCGCTCTCCTGGTTCACACATAACTGGCTGCTCCTGGGACTCTACTTCTGTCCCTTCTTCTTTGGTCTAGCCGCTGTGCCAGCTGCTTACTTTCACTATACGGCAACTGTGAGTATTGTCTTACCAACTGGGAATGCAGCTGCTGACTGCCATAATTCTTTGCAGGATCGCTTTCCAATTGGACAACGTGTGCAGCTTTTGCTGCACTGCCACTGCCTGTTCCTGGCCCTGGTCACCCTGGTGCTGACCATCTGCAGCATTCGCTCTGCATTTGTGCTCATGTTAACCTGCCTTTTCTACACTGTGGCCGTGGTCTTCAACTTGGCCACCAAGCTGCACAGCCGCAGTGAGTAATTTTGATTGATCTATGGAATCCCCTTCTGACTTGCCTTTCGCAGATGTTGTCTGGGTTATACCGCACATTGTGTGCTATGTGCCTCCGTTCCTGTTCTTTGCTTACTTCTCGCACAGCTTCTTGGTTACCTTCATTCCCATGTTTGGTCGCTTTGGCGAGTCTGTCAATCCGGACTTGGTTTTGGCCGTGTTCAGCGTGGCTGTTGGCCTGCTTATTGGTGGCTTTTTGATTCCAATGCTGCATCTGTTCCGCAAATCGAAGACCATCATTTGCGTCCTGCTGGGCATCACTTTGGTGTGCATCATCCTCGCCGCGACGCCTCTGGGCTTCCCCTACAGACCTGAAACGAGTGTTCAACGCTTTGCCGTATTGGTAAGCCCCATCAACTGATTAACCACTAGTCGAAACTGATTCGAGTTCTTCTACATTCTACAGCACGCTAAGCGCACCTTCCATGATGCCAACAACAATGTTCGCCGCTCGGAAACCGGCTACTTTATAATGCCACAGGACAGACGTACCTACTCCGTCAAGAGTACGATTTTCACTTAACGCTGAAGCGATTATTTTAAACTATTCTCCCATTTTCAGATAAGGTAATTAACATGACCATGGCTAGAAATATGCGCGATGATTGCCAAAAGGAAACGTTCTGCGGCGTGCCGCTCTACAACATGCGCTGGCACAAGACCAGGTAAGAGCTACAACAAATACGGCTCAAGTGCCACAACTCAGCTTCACATTTTGCAATCCACAGAGCCGACGGCTTGTGGATACCCGCATCGGAGCCAGTGCTGGGCACACTGCCTGCGGCCAAGGTCATATCCAAGAAGCAACTGACGCCCACTAAAATGCGCTATGAAATGCAGCTGTCAGGCCCAGATCACATGGGTATATTCGTAAAGCCACTGAATGGCGCCAAAGTTGTTGGCTGGTCCTTCCATGACGCGCCGTTGCGTCTGAACTTCAAGCCCCCATATTATATTTACTTCTCCTATGGCGTCAATGGGGAGCCGCTGAAGTTCTGGCTGGAGCTTGAGGTTGGTTGACTACGACCTATAAGCATTGAGTGCCTTTGTTAATTGAAATCTGTTCACTTTTCAGAAACCCAATGGAGATTGGAAGACGACCACGCTGGAACTCGGCTTGAACGGTCATTGGACTCACCACAAGGAGCTGTTTACATCAGATTTTAAGAAGTTCCTTGACAGTTTCCCCGACTACGTGGATGCGACGCCCTGGCCGGCGTCTTATGAGACCTGGTTGTATTAAAAACCTTTGAAATTAATAAGAAATACAATTCCAAGGTGAAATATGTTTAATCACTAAATATTTTGAATCCATATTGTATGCGCCCGAAGGGTGAAAATAAAATTCAATGCAGGTTTCTAAAACAAGCTATTATCATTGAGTTCGTTATTTGCCCTAAGAATATTTATAGTTACTCAACAGGTATACAGCTCAACACTTCATAATTCTATTATATTCAGATTGCCGATAGCTCCAGGTATTTACTCAGTTGTATATTACAGTTGAGCCCTGCCGGCTGATAAGTTTTCCCATTAGTTTTATTTAATGTGAGTACTTTTACTTTTGGAAACACTCAAGTGAACAAAGCAAAAGCTGTGTATACTACTTATAATCAAATTGACGGCTACCGGCTTTGATGGTATGATATGGTATGTGCCTCCCCTAGGTGGTATTTAGATATGGCAGCTACTATAAAAGTTTGTGCTGCCGAGTTAAGCACTGATTAAGAGGCTAATTAAAACCACTTTGATAATACGAGTTACATTCATTTAGTGTTGTATGCAGTGTAAATAGTACTTATGTATATGTATAAGGCCAGATTAGGTGAGGTAACAATAGATAATTGTGTTTCTCGCATTTAGCTACTTTTTCGATATCTTTTTTGCTTTTGCTATTATATCGTCCAAATCATTAGTAAGACGATAAAAAATGTTCTCAATTAGGTCCAGGCGCATGCATAATCTGTAAGTATAAATAAATTAGCTTTCCCCAAACCTGATATGAGATTAACAATAGATACATAGCCAGTTCCTCGTCCGCTTCCGAATAGTCAATAAACATTCGCCTGAAATACAAAAATATTATGAATAATCAAGAACAAATTGGACCTTATACTTACAATTCCTGCAGCTTAATTGCATCCAGTGGCTGGTTCATTGCAATCCCAACATCCCATTGTGGATAAGGGGGTGCTTTGAAGAAACCACACGACACCCGGTACAGTTGCTTTCTAATATAATAGCACAAGAAGTTTGGCTTAAAGGCCACGGTGCTTGTGGCCGTTCTGTAAGACAAGACGATGACGGCGAGAAACATATTCTGAAAATAATAATGAAGAACATTATATCATTACAGTAATTGTGCGGTATAATTAGAGTAAATCAGCTTACCAGTAATACGAAAAATATTAACATTACGAATGTCATGAAGAATATAGGACCCAATATTCGAGACTCAGCTTCCAATTCAAAGTAATTGAAATCGGCTACCATTATGCGCACCATAGTCAGGAAGGCAGTTTTAAAATCCCTAAAATCAGCACTATGGGTACCGAAGAGGAGTAAGCCGAGGTTTCCATATGCAGTAAACATAATGAGGAACATGATTGTAAATGCGGTTAAGTCAGTCGTAGCCTGAAAATTCAAAAAAGAAAATAATTTGATAATCATAATAATTCAATATATTGTTACCAATTCCAGGGCGGTGCCAATAGTCCTGAGCACCGGATTAAAATCCATAAATCGTAGCAGTCCTATCCAGGAAAGAAATACCAATATGCCGATTGCTAGCCTGTGAAGAGAATACATGAATTCAAGATGATCCAGCGAAATGAATTCGGAATCAGAGTTGTTAATGGCTGTATCGATCGATTTTGCTTTAAAGTGGAAATAAATCGAGTAAACAATCGACATGTAGATGATCTAATTAAGAGTTAATATGTTGAGAAATGCTTGTATGCTTATCTATAAGTAACTCACACATAATCGGGGCAGCGTGAAAAATATTGCCGGTTTGCTGAAGTAATACTGAAAGCCGTTGATATAGAGTTTCTTGATTTCAACGTATGTAAAGTACAAATTTAATAAATAGGTGCACATCGTGCATAGAAAAATCAACAAATCATCCAGGAACATCGGATCCGTGTACATAATTCTTGATTCATATTTGGTGATGATAAGGCCGCTTGGCAATATCTCGAAAATTAATCTGCAGATTGGAGGGATTATATCATATCAACAATCCGACTACAAACGACTTACTTAACGCTTTGGTACAGATCTAAATTCAGGTTAAGAATATTAAACTCAAATAAAACAAGACGCGAGCTTCGGTCCAACCATTTGATATTTTTAAGATGTCTTATAATACCCCTACTGATTTCCCCATTATATGATAGCGTCTGAACGTATCCCCCGCTGCGATATTTGTTCACTACTCCAATAATGGTTGTGGATTGAAGGTCAGACATTGTTTTAAATTCAGTGCTGCAGTTGACAGATTGTAAAATTGGTAATTTTAAGAGTGGTGACAATATCCTTACCCCTTATAGAAAGGCTCCTTGAATTCATATGCACTCGAATAGGGCGCCACACAAGTATTATAGTATCTAACGAAGGCATAACTCAAGGAACAGGTATTATCCTTCATACGTATCTGTCGCAGCCTCGGAGCTCCCAGCAGAAGACTTTCATTTAAGAACATTCTACCATACAAGTTGGGTCTGCTGTTAACCATATAGGCCTCCCAATCAGAGGTCTCATCGTAGACGACGCCAAAAAACAGATGTAACACCACATACTCCATATAGTTCCAGAAGTCCGGTATTGTGATGACTTCGCTAAAAGATATTATCGCATTTTTATTCATAAATTGTGGCCTTTCAAATAATATCCGTACGCCCTGGCTGAAACCGTAGTTGGTCAGTGTTGTTAATGAGTTGCCAACGATAGTCAGAGTTATCAAGTATATATAGAATATGGCCATTTGCTGCAGAGCACTCTTGGTAGACTTCTCCGTAGTGTAATCGAAAGTGCCATATGCCGAATGAAACTTATGTGATTTTCGCATTTTTCTTGTCTTGATAACTAATTGATGTTCAAAATTATATTGACTATGCTTTGATGTTTACTTGCGTACGACATTTAGATCTATGATAGTACTATATGTAGTAAAAGCCCATAAATACTCGAATTAATCAGAAAACTGCTTTCCCTCTTTTTTGAGAATTACTTTTTTGTTCACTTTATGCTAGGTAATGAGCATCGATGAGCATTATAAATGTTTATTTAACTATACTTCATTTCGGCAATAAGATATATGCCGACATAAAGCTTAATCTTTCCGATGGTCATCAAACCATAAACCACCCCGAATTGCCGTATGCTATCGCCACATCGTAATCTGAAAGACATGCGATTATTATCAGCGATAAGCCCCAACTTAGTAGTGTAGAGCCTAATTATTTGCCCAACATTTGGTTAGGCTTGTCAGTTCCCCAGCGGATGTGTCGTGGTGCGGTCATAATTCTTTCTTAAAACCTTCAAGTTAGGGTCATTTTGAGGCAAGGTAATACCCGAATTAGCCATTCAATTATATAACTTTAAATGAAAAGGATTAAAACTGGAAAAAAATGTTGTGTGGTTAATTCAAAGCAAATTGATTCTGATCAATTGGAAAATATAAAACGTGCGTTTTATAATAATACGAAATAAATTATGAAAGTGAAACAAACCTTATCAGATTTCTGTTTACAAAATTCACATCAAAAAGTAAAATTAATTAAAGTGATTTCGTGGTAATGGATTTAATGAACACGTTTAATTTTCTTCAAAAAATATTTTACTTTATTGTTCTATTTGCATAAATATATGACTTTTTAAACTCTTTCAGAGTATTCAGTAAACTACTATCAGTTTTATCTAATAAGACCTTGGTCCTTTCGTAGATGACTGTCTCCAACCTTGACTTAATATTAAAAGAGGCGAAGGATGAAAAAAGAAAAAAGGGCGGCAATAAGTGGCCTTGGTATGGAGCGCCCATCTATTGTGTGATATGGTTCGTGCTCTTTTATGCGGCCGTCATACCAAGCTTCTTCTCCTATCCCAAAATGTTATATGTGCGCGATGAGGCCAATCACCCGGATGAGTTTATCGGTGAGCGTTCCAAGATTCAGCTGGCCGAGTACTCTGCGATTGGCAACAAATTGACAGGCTCGGTGAATAACGAGGTGCATGTGGTTAATTTTTTGCTGAGAGAGCTGCAAAAAATTGTGGAACAGTCGCGCAGAGATCTTTATGAAATCGAATCGGAGGTACAGTATTCATCGGGAGCGTTCTCTATGTGGAATATGGCCGCCAGCTATGACAACGTGTCCAATGTGGTGGTCAGGATTACCAGAAAGGATAGCCCCAGCGACAACTATTTGTTGGTGAACTCGCACTACGATTCGGAGGTAAACACACCGGCGTCTGGTGATGATGGCGTCATGGTAGTCATCATGCTGGAAACTCTGCGTGTTATCGCACGCTCGGAGCGACCTCTTGCTCATCCCGTGATCTTTCTCTTCAACGGTGCCGAGGAGGCTAATATGCTCGGCTCCCACGGGTTTATCACAAAGCACAAATGGGCATCCAATTGCAAGTTCGTTATTTGAAAATGTCCATTAATACACAGATTCAATAGTTTACCATATCAATTTCTTTAGGGCGCTTATCAATCTGGACGCAACCGGCTCTGGTGGTCGCGAGGTATTGTTCCAAACGGGTCCCAATCATCCGTGGCTGGTGAATTACTATAAGAAGCATGCACCACACCCCTTCTCCACAACATTCGCCGAGGAGCTTTTCCAGAACAACTTTATACCATCCGACACGGACTTTCGAATCTTTCGCGACTATGGCAACGTGCCCGGTCTGGATATGGCGCATGTCCTGAATGGTTATGTGTACCACACAAAGTACGATAACTTTAAGAACCTGGCCCGTGGCACTTATCAGTCCACGGGCGAGAATGTGCTGGCCTTGACCTGGGCATTGGCCAACGCTCCTGAGCTGGATAATACTGCTGCCCACGCGGAGGGTCACGCTGTCTTCTTTGACTTCCTTGGCTGGTTCATGATCGTCTACACCGAATCGGCCAGCATTGCGATAAACATTGTTGTATCCGTATCTGCCCTGATATGCATTGCACTTTCTGTTTACCTCATGACCAAGGACAAAGGTGTGGATTCGCCCAAGGCCGTGCTGCTGAGATTTGGTGTCATCTTCCTGGTGCAGTTGACGGCAGTGATCATTGCTTGGGGACTTACCATACTGGTGGCTGTCTTCATGGCTGGCGTTGGCCTGGCCCAGTCCTGGTATTACGGCATTTGGATGACTTTTGGCTTATACTTCTGCACCATGTTCTTTGGACTGGGTCTGCTGCCAGCCTTCTACATAGGCAGAACGAAGCACAAGACGAGCATGAAGCTAAACAATACCATTGCCTGCTTTATGCATTCCCATTGCATTTTAATTGTGATCATTTGCCTTCTTCTGACTGGTATGGGCATTCGTTCGGCCTTCTTTCCCATGATTGGATTGTTCTTCTACACCATCTCGGTTATTCTGCAGTTGATTTTAAAATTGACCATTAAGAGTAAGTTTCTTAGCTATAATATGGCTGGCCTAACAAATTTCTGATTGCGTACTTTATAGAGAGCTACTTCCTGTCCATACATCTGTTGTGCCAAGTGATGCCATTCTTCTTCTACACTTATTTGAACTACGTCTTCCTTCTGGTATTTGTGCCTATGCAAGGCCGCGATGGACCCGACAGCAAACCAGATATGCTCCTGGCCCTGTTTATTGCCTTGATGTCGATGCACTTTTCTGGTTTCATAGTACGTACTGCAAGAAATTGAAATGTGCTTAAAATAATTCGAGTTAAACTTTCACTTTATAGATACCAGTCTTGAACAAATTCCGCAAATCGAAGATCTTTATATCAATGTTTGGTGTACTCACCATCATATTCATTATCATAGCCGCAACGCCTGCTGGATTCCCCTTCAAACCGGAGGTCGGCGCACAGCGATACTATGTTTTGGTAAATTCTATCATCTAAATTGCCCAGAGACTCTTATCGGAACCACAATTTTCATATAGCACACACAACGCACTCGCCACAATGGGAACTTATCGACAACACAAGAGTCTGGGTTCTATATTCAACCCATTGATACACGCTACTTCGAGCTCTACGATACAACGCTTAAGGATGTAGAGCCCGAGAGCTGGCTCAAGGATAACTGTGCTGCAGAACCCTACTGCGGTCTACCGCTTTACAGCGGTCGTTGGCTGGACTGGAAGTATGTTTCCATTGTAACCTGATTCAAATTTAAGAACTTATCTTAATATTTTGCTTTTCTAAAAGGGATTCTGCACGTTGGATCTATAGTTCACCGCCAGTGCTACCGATTACCACAGAGCTCTCAGAACTCTCTAAGCAATCCATAAATCAAACCACAAAGCGCTTTGAGTACAGTTTAAAGGCTGGGGATCGCATTGTCATATATGTAGAGCCAATGGACAAAGTTAAGATCACAGGCTGGTCGGTTGACGAAACAATCTTGGTGGATGGACACAAGCCGCCATATTTTATATATCATGCTTACTCTATGGTTACGGAACCCTACAACTTCTGGCTGCAGTTTGAGCACGACGCGGCAAATACGGATGGGCCGTACTTTAAATTATCCGTGAGCGTGCATTTCCTTTATCATCAGGAGAGCTATACACCGGAGTATCGAGAATTTCTTAGTACATTCCCGGATTGGACGTATACAACCGATTGGTTTGCCTCGTATGAGAGTTGGATCTTCTAAATTGATTAGTGAATGTTAAAACTGAATTATGTAACTTAATAACTTATTTAAAGTATATTTTAATACAATTATAAACTATTAGTTTTGGATATTTGCAATAATTTACCACAAAGTTAAGAGTTAAAGTTTAATTCTAATTCTTTAATTTAAATTTAAAATACAATTTATGACATGTGCCATATTAGCTGACACTTTGTTCCTTTGTTCGTTGTATGTCCGCAGTTGCGAATATCGTTTGTAAATTTGTGTTTAGAGTAGGATGAATACTAAAACTTAACAACAGTTCAGACGTCATGGCAAACACTTGAAGTATGAGTAGTGAGTAGTAATATCAAATATCCAACATTTCAGCTGAACTTAGAGTTCCCAGCTGGTGTAGGAACCAATCCATGAGTTCACATGTGCCCAGGCCGGGAACCTGGCCAGAAACTCTCGAAAGTCCTCCTCTATAAACATGTCATCGTGTATTCTATGGCCCATTAAGGCGATTTTGAATGTTGCACCAGACCAGTTAGCACTGCCACGCTTTAAAATTAAATATTCATAAGTAAATTAAACTCTTAATAAAGAAATCGCGAAAAAACGTACCTCAAATTCTAAATTAAAACGCAAGGGCGTCGGATCTAATGCATAAGACCAATATACGTAATAGGGTGGTGGCAAGGACTTTTCCAAGGGCTCCTTGGTGAAGGTCCAATCAATCAGCTTGGCATCGTCCAATGGCTGAATGAATATGCTTGTATGATCCGGTCCAGAAACCTCCAAAGTGAACATTATATTTGTGTCCGAAGTGCTCTCCTTGTTTATTATCTTCACGTTGGGCAGATAGCCCTTGTGTGGCTCAGGGCTAGGTATCCAGTAGCTATTATCTCTGTTTGAATCAAATGGATATTGAATCAGCTTTCGGTTAATTTGTTATGAGGATTATTTACTTAGCCTTCAGCCAACGCGAGCTATACATGGGAAAGCCGCACATGATTTCCGTCTCACATTCGCTACGATCGGCTTTGGTATAGTTGGTGTCCTCGAAGAGTATGCTATCCAGTGACTTGGGATGCCGATCCACGGGCATCACGTAGTACCCGGAATCGGTACGGTTCACAGAGTTGGCTGCATCCGCGTTGTGGATGGTGCGTGCCGTATGCTGTTTATAAGAATGGGCAATGCTTGACTTCATGTAGGACTTAACTCAGTTCAAGCTTACCACAGAGAAGAATCGCTGCACCGCGGTCTTTTCAACATAGGGGAATCCAACTGGTGTGGCAGCTAAAATAAGGAAGATTACTGTGCAGATGCCAAAAAGCGAGATGATGGTCTTTGATTTGCGGAACAGGCAGAGTAGGGGTATCAGGAAAGGAGCCAGCAGCAAACAGAACAGCGCCGTATAGCCGCCAATGAGTATCTCCGGATTCGCACCGCCTTCACGTCCCTGCATCGGCACAAAGACAACATAGAAGGCATAGCAACAATATGTGTAGAACAGGAAGGGCAGAATTTGGAATAGACAGTGCGATATGAGCCACAGGAAATCTACAAGAACAAATCAAATTGGAATTACAATTTAAAGTAAGATTAAAATAGAAACTGACTTGTCTTATGTGCACATGTGGCCATATTAATCAGAACTGAAATCGTGTAGAAGCCAATGCAGATGAGCAGAATGAAGGCCGATCGTACATTATAGGATATCATTACAGCGGTGATCACAGTCAGAATCAAGCAATGCGAGTGCATCAGTAGCTGAATGCCGTAGCCAAGTGGTAGGCCATGCTGCAAATATGTCAATGAAAAGTAAATAGAAGTGCCAGTATGAGCCAAAAACTACTCACCTCCTTGGTGCGACTGAAGTAGATGGCCGGCAGTATGCCCATGCCAAAGAACATGGGACAGAAGTACAAGCCAAAGATCATCCAAGTCTGGGAAAACCATGCCATGGACAAGCCCACAGCATCTAGGAAAAGTGCTATGCAAATGACCAGGACCAGACCCAAGCCAACGCCACTAAGCTGAAGAGCAAACAAGATTCCAAACTTGGCAAAGATGCGCCGTCTGAACATGCCCGTATTGCTGGCCATACTCCAGATATAGACAACGATGGTAACCAGGACCAGTACGCAGACGCATATGTTGATTATAACGCCAACATGCTCCGGATAATAGATGAAGAACCAGCCCAGTATATCAAAGTATATCATATGGCCCTCGGCGTATTTCTGTGAGAATGTCAGAATTATTAATTTCTATGATTAAATTTAAATAATACAAAACTCACCGCTGGATCTTCCAACTCGGGAGCATTAGCTAGTGCCTTGATCAAACCCAACAGATTATCACCGGTCAGTTGGTATGTGCGGCGTGGTATTAGATTAAAACGATCGAACTTCGTATGATACACGTAACCATTTAAAACTTGAGCCATATCGAGACCTGAAATAACCAAGAAGAAGCATAAGTATCAGGCCATATGGCTAACCCGATGTATTTGCCTTACCGGGTATATGGCCATAATCGCGGAATATGCGATAATCAGTTTCCGATGGAATAAACCCATTTTGAAAAAGTTCCTCGCCGATTGTTGAGGCAAACGGATGTGTAATGTGGTTGCCATAGTACTAGCATGGGGGAGGGTTCAATTCAGTTAGTTAAGGGTATCAAAAGCAATCTCATTTGTTATTGCAGTACCTTCATTAGCCAAGGATGATCGGGTCCAGACTGGAAGAGAATCTCCCGTCCGCCATTGCCAGCTGAGTCCAAGTTGACCACGGCACTGTAAACAGTCCAAACAACTGAGCCTTAGATTGTAGTTTGAGAAATCCCATCTGAGCCCACTTACCGCACATTCTTTGCCCAGGGATGTTGTGTTATGAAAGCGTGCGAACCCTGCAGGGGATTTTCCTCGGCGCCATTGAATAGGAAGATCAGATTGTAGGTGAGCGGCGTCTCGTACTTGGTGATTACGCGGAGCACCTCCAGCATGATGACACACATCATGCCAGAGTCACCGGCACCAGAGCTGCCTGGCACCGAGTCAAAGTGACTGTTGATCAGCAGAGCTGCCTCACTGGTCGCATTTCTGGGTGAGAGCTTGACAACCACATTCTGGACGCTCTGATACACGTTCACCATGGACCAAAGCAGATAATTGCCAGAGGCTATTTGCACGTCCTTCTGAATGTCATACAGATCCGTGCGTGCTCCGTCAATGATCTCACTTATCTCACTGAGCAGCAATTGGACAGCGACCTGCTCATTGGCCGCACTGCCCACGACCTTGGGACCGATCTTTGATAGTTTCAGCAGAGTGCTCTCGGCCCGCTCCCCAATGAACTGACCCGGCTCCTGCACCTCGTCCTGCAGCGTCTTTAGCGGTGGCATGTGGTGGAAACTGGGCATCACCACCAAATAGTACAGCAGAAACCAAAAGGCCACAAAGAGTGGCGCCCAGTACCAGCCGATTTTGCTGCGATTGTATATGATTTTCATATTCTCATATTTGGAGTTCATCTTGGTGCTGAAATAAATAATGCGTATGAATTTTGAATGAGTCCTTGTGTTTTAATACGAATACAACCCCCAAGAGTCATTGCCCAAGCTCTAATTGAAATGATTAACTGACGAATTTGTTGCATTGCCTGATTCACACTCCCTGCCGACTGACCGCATACAATGGATAAACCACAGTCATCAACGGCGTCATTGAGAGGGCTTACCACAGGGCATCTCTAATTACAACTGAGAGGCAAAAGCGATTAAATAATTAAGCACAATGATAAGAGATAAGTCACTCCATCCCTATTCCCCAATAATCTGTGAACATAATAATCAAGTGGTTCAGCGGCATTGTCGATGTCTGCGGTTCTCAAGTGCGCTTAACTCGAGGCTGGCAGAATGATTGATTTATGAAATGTGCGAATTAATCATAAGTACTCACTTACCAGTAACTTGAACGCTTGAACCAACTGACAGAGAGTTAAATGAGTTATCAATTAATGAATTCGCCACTCTCTGTCCGCCCTCAACAATATTTTAATATGAAATCGTTAACAAGCTCAGAATGTCAATTCAAGTGGCTGGAGAGTGGGGGGAAAGGAAGGCACTCAAGCAACTAATGTTAACTTAAACTTGTCGAAATGATAAGCCTTCCCAGCCAGAGGCTGGTCTGGTGCGCATTTTTATACTGGTGAACTCATCTCTTGGTATTTTGTCATAGTTTATTTCAGTTTCGTCACTGGCATGGACTGCAGTACAGAAGAGAACATGTGTGGGACAAATGGATAGATCATAAATAGAGGGAAAAAAAACAAATAACAATTAAATTTCATGAAATGTTGAACAAAAAATGTTCATATGTGAAATAATTCTAGATATAAGCAATGAAAGGCAAGCGTAAATTAAACGGGACACATTTGTAAATTTTAATGCGATATTTTGGTTTTTATTTATAGCAATGTAGTCTTTAATATTTAAGTTTAACGATTTGCTATATGCCGTTTGTATGAATAATGTGTGTATATGAGAATTGAACAAATGATTTGAGACCTAGCTCTTCACGAATGCACGCATGGAATACCCTGTAAAACACTTTCTCATTATCTTCAAACTGTAATTGAAGTATGATCTGAGCTTTGATCTGAGTAACTTTTAGCTCACGCACACTTCACACGGAGGCCAACGCATTGAAGGCTTAAAGCTCAACTCAGGCGAGCTAAGTATGGCACGAAAAGCTTTTGAGACAAGCGCACTAATACTCGTACACACACCTACTCATACATACACCGCTTTTGAGTGCTGCATTCAAAGCCCCTCAAGTGCAGGGTATGCAGAGCTAACAACAAGCAAAACAATATTTTTGCGCTACAAATTTTAATGAGACGAGCGAAGAAACTTATTGCCAAATGGTTGCAGACGGCATCGACTATAAAAAGAAAAGTGTTCGTTGTGCGAGAGTGGGGCTAGCTATAGCTGATGATTAAAGTGCAAGCAAAATGCAATTGGGGTCCCTTCGACATCGACCCATTTCCAGAAATGCTTCGTCTGACCCCCAGGGGCCAACTGCGTTGGGGCGATTAAAGGGGGTTATCAGACCGAGACGCGCTAAAAACAACAAATTCGCAGTGCCAACTGGCAGTTGTGTGTGTGTAAGTGGAGCACCCTATTTAAATATTTGTTTTTGTTCACTGTGGTTGCACCACTTGCAGGGACGTGTCGTTAATCGATTTTGCACGCAAGTGTTTTAATCAGTTGCCGCTTTGTCGATTATATATATATTTTTTAATTATATTTATTTTTGATTAAGTAAACAAACGTGTGTTTGTGAGTGTGTGTGTGTGGGTGTGGGTGTGGGGTAACGCCTACGCAGCAAAGTTGCAAGAAACAAATAAACAAAAGTGATCTCGAGCCATGGGCCATGCAAATGAAAGCGTGTGTGTGCATGGTGTGGGGAAACTGAGAGGGAAATGCTATTTAAAGACTATCTAAATGGGAAGAAAATTCAAGCAGTCGCCGAGGCGACGAGGCAATCAACTGTGACAACAACATTTGTTTTGGTTTGGCTGTTTTCGAGGGCCAATCATAGTATCTGACAGATACAGATACGAATGCAGCCAGAGATACAAATGCGTCATGCCGCAAGGGCCGCACTATAAAAAGTCAATAACCTGCCTCTTGGCGTTGCAACTTGCCACACACACAAAAACACACACGCACACACACACAGCAGCAGCAGAAGAAGAGGAGATGAATAAGAAGTAAAGGAAGTTGCGGTTGCGGTTGTTTGTTGAAAGAAAGCCAGCAACTGTCTCGGGGCACCACCACAAGAAGCCAAACGAATTGTTATGAATACGATGAGTACACTCACTGAATACATTCAACGATTGTCTGCAGCTGGGTTGGCAGAACTCTGCCTCTATGGTATATGCACTCACAGTTTAGTACACAGATGCTCACAATTGTGTTGGCCCAAAATAAACGCGAATAAATATATGAGTTTTGGGCTCTTCGGTTATATAAAAATGCGATGACAAAATGCTTCAACACGGTCAGCGGCAACACCAGCAACGAGCAACATGTGCCATCAGCTGACACGAACACCACACGGAAGCACGGAACCACACACACGGGACAACAACCACAACTGTCGCCTTCAACGGTCGTCGCACGTCTGGCCGGGCACAGAGCGGCGCTGCAGGAGACGCGAGAGCAACAGCGATGGCAAAGAGCAGAAGAGATGATCGCGATCAACGATCGACGATCAACATGCGCGACAAAGAGAACTTGTTCTGCTCATCGAACTCACTTGTTGTTGTTGTGGCTTTGTTGTTGTTGTTGTCGTTGCACTTGACACGACACTCAGCACGAAGCACTGAGATGACCTTAGCTTAATCCTTTCCAGCTGTTTGATAGACTCAGCTGCTTCTGCAGACTTCAATGTGCGCCAACTGGAGGTATACTAAAGTGTTGGACAACTAATGGCAGTAATTTTATACATAACTCCCGAATTGATGGATTTGTAGTTGGACGCTTATCATAGCCCACTGAATTAGACACATTATCGAATCAGTCGACCGAACAAACAGACGATGCGAGGGCAATTCGATAAGTGTTTCCAACTGGAAGCAATTACTATACTAATTATTACTAATCAGCTCTTGAGAACTACTACTAAACGGTGATAACTTCTAACACTCAGGATTACAACACTTTCCTTCTTATTTGATTTACTTTTAGTGGACATTTTTATCGAACGAAATACTGTTGTGTGTAGTATTATAATACTATCCAATTTTATAGCTTTAAGATAAAGCTATATCTAATCTAACATATCGTACAGCTACCATATAGAGTTTTAAAATAATATTGGATATCTATATTTAGTTAGTTTTACCAGATATCATTAAACCCTTTTACGCCCCTCGATTTAGTGCTACGCCCGGTGTGGTTCAAAGGTATGGATTGGCGGTTTATCTTTTTGTGGGAAGGGTCGTACAAATCCATATCAATTCGTATAATAAGTGCATAGATACTGTCAGCAATTCGCTGGCCGATAAGAACGTGACTTCACTAATAATTAGCAATAATTGGCGCTATAATTGATAAGTGTTTGGCGATTAGTTCTCGAATGCTTTGGATTAGGCTAAAAGCTACAGAGCTCTTTGATTTCTAATGTTCACATTGCCAATTGCCATGCTCAATTCAGACAGACAGTGCGGGGCACAGATTTCCTATGCGATAGCTACTACACTCACACACATAAGTATGTGCACATGCCCCAACTTTAAATACAAATAAAATAACATAAATAACAACAGCATATGTTTTGCATAGCCGGGCAACATTTTATCGAATTTGTATTGAAAATGCGATATCTGTTTATTTTTTCTACGTTGGATTTTTAAAACTTTTCGTTTGTTTATGGAATTCGCACATAATCGATTTATTCGTATGAACATATAGTACATATATGTATATATGTATTTAAGAGTTATATTATGCCATTCAGCAGCAATTGAGATTGTGGCAGTATTATGTGTGAGGCCTTGAAAAATATAAAATGAGAACTTGCTGGCAAAAGCGTTTCTTCAACAAGACTCTTGATATTTCTGGGAAGGAATTGCTTATGCAGAAGAACTGAAGGAAAAGGGGAAGGAATGTGTTTTTCAGATAGCTAATTGTACAATGTGTGGCATATGTTTGACGCCAAGTCTGGTTAGCTTAGAAGTTTAATGCTTAAAAGGTCCATCATTCTCTTTATTTTATTTAGAGTTCAAAATATCACACTACTACTAATTAAGTCAGAGAAATAAATAAAAATATATTTAAAGTACTACGCTTAGTAGCTTTTAACGTTTTCGATTGCTAATTATATAGATATTTAGAGATTCTAAAAAAAGTCTATAGCTGCCACTTGACGTTGCCGTCGCGCAGTCGAGCGCAAAAATGTAGTTGACATAATTTTTCGGATTGGCATCAGCAAACGAGTCAATTTTCCCAGCGTTGAGTGCATTCGAGCGTAACTCAACAGCCAAGTGGGCAAGTGTATCCAAACAGACACAGACACAGACACAGATACACACTCACACACACACACTGGGATTTATTCAAATAACGAAAACAATTTGTTAATCAAGCGAAATCAAAGTAACTCGATGCTCGACCGAATCCAAAAAATCCAATCCCAATGCGAGAATATTCCAGCAGGCGGAAGCGAGACGGTAGATAATGCATACAAAAGACTGGAATGACACATCGGCTGAAATGGAATCAACAAAACAGCGCACAAATTAATTAGTTAACTCTGTGGAGGAACATGCATTACAAAACTGGAGACAACAGACAACAGACCAGAGACAAGTGACATAGGCAGCCAGGCACAACAACTGCCTATCATGGGCTCTGTCTGTAGCTGTAGCTGTATCTGTATCTGTGTATCTGTATCTGGGTAGGGGTCTGGAAATATATTGATGCTACGTTCAGTCAGCCAGTGGGAGAGGCATCGTTACGACGTTTATTAAAAGCCTAGAGCCCAGCTAAGTGATACTTATTCGCGGGCCATTCCAAAACTTAATGACGTTGCTATATTGTATACGAGTAAAGTGCGAAAAGTTCTAAGGCTCAATGCCGCAAGAAAATATTTGTACCCCCGGGAATATAACATGTCTTCACCATAAAGATAAAACTAGTTAAAACAAAACAATACAACCATATAACCGACTACCATACAGGTGTATGAATACTACCAACCTAACAACAAGTGCGATAATAACATTCAATAAGACAAAAATCAAGCTGAGTTCGCTGCTCAAAGGTACAATAATTGCGCCTGTTTACGGTAGATATCGAATTCCGAAAGATAACTTTGGCTTTTACAGTATCTTTATACTATTTCGGTAGAGGGCTCTGTATGTGTTTGTGTTTATACGAGTATTTTAAAAGAGCTGTGCCATTTGAGTCCTCAATTGCATAGTTTAAGTTACGGCTGACAGACGTGGATCGATCCTAACGGTTGGGTTCTTACCTGACGATCCGGCCATTCATTCAAGAAGTGCCAGTGTTGGAAAGTGTTGCACTGACTACAGGATAAACACCACGGAATACCGAATATATACCACGATAGTATAAAATGGGTGTACGTATTAAATAAAAAAACACTTTCTAAAGTATTTTCAATAAAACAATTTGTGCTAAAATATAGAAAAATTCGTGGCTAATCTCAGTATTCTAGCTTAAATTTTTTTTATCAAATAAAGTACTTTAAATGCTTTTGAAAATAGTAGTGTCTGTGTGGTATATAGAAGTGCTTAGAGTATGGAAGATTAAAGACATCTGCAGACCACTTAATTGGCAACTATGATATCGTTATCCTTTTTTGTTTAAATATCGCAAATCTGTATCAATTTATCTTGAAACACAAATACTTTCACTATACAACTATGGAAGCTCTGAAGAGCGTTCCTATTTTTAATACATTTTGTAGGATAGAGAAGAATTTCTAACAAGTGTCACCCTCTACAAGAATATTACTGAAGTACTTGATGTTTCATATTTAAAACGAACATTTTAGTGATGATCAAGTATACTGAGTATTATATTTTAAACCAAGCCAATAATTACTCTTCAATATACTCCAATGTTTGTTCCTCTAAAGTGTGAATATTTTTCTGGCTACTGAATTTCTCATTACGACTGCACCAACATTTCAAGCATGTTTCTATATCAATTAAAAATGTTTATTGAGCTGGCTCTCAAGTGTGAGGCACGTTTCCGACGTGTGCAAGATCTAACATAGTTATCGCCAAATCCAAATCGAAATCGGCTTATTAAGTGTACGGGTAACAACTGAAATTTCAGGCTAATCAATACTTCCTCAGATAACAGAGAACCAAACGAATAACTTTTGCCATATCAAATATATCAAAGAAGCCGCGCAATTCGCAAGATATTTGTATTACTTGTTGCCAATGTTCGGCGATTTCTGAGAGTCTTATCGATTTATTGCTGTAGTTAGATAGTGTGCATATAGGTAGTATCCAGGTGCTATGCCCACACGCCCATGAATCATGGAAGGTACACGCGACGACGATTCTCGGCTTGGATTTCAATGTCAGTTGAAATCTAAATGGCGAAACGCCCAACTTTTGCAAACGAGCCCCTTATCACCGAGGAGCTTATAAAACAATAAGAGTTCAATTAACTACCCAGGGGGCCGATCAATTTCCTTGTTGCCACACAGCCATTTAACCTGAATACGGAATGTGCGACCTTTGTAAAAAGCGTGTCTCGTAATCCAACATATTCGTAGCTGTCAGGAAACGAACATGGACATGCTCGTAATTAGTTTGGCCATTCCCTTGATTAGCACTGACATTAGCTCATTGCAGGCAATCAGTGTGCGATGCCGATGCCGATGCCAATGCCGTTGCCCCCACACACCCCCACACAACCCGTCACACCCTCCGACTCACGGTCTGCGATTAGATATCAAGCAAATGTCGGCAATCGCCGCTTGACCATAAAACCTGCAGCTAATTATAGCTAATTAAGTACTTCTTATTTTATAATAATAATAGTTGTTAAAGCAAGTATAGTGAAGTGAAATGCTGATAGCTTTTCTTTTACTTTCGTTCAGTTCAATTCGAAATACAATATCGAGGTTGACTTTGAGGTGCCCAAGAAGCTGCAATGGTACTATGCGCCGGCCTTCTTTGGATTCTGGTTCATCGTCTACCTGTCCTTGGTGAACACCCAAATCAATCACATGCCCAAGGCGCTGACTCGCAGCGATGAGACGGCCCATCCAGGCGCCTTTATAGCCCAGCGCGCCGAGGATACACTCATCGAGCTGACCCGGATTGGGCCACGTGTGGTGGGCAGTGTTGCCAATGAGGTGACCACCGTGCAGTTCCTCAGAGATGAAGTAGCCAAGGTGCAGGCCACGGCCAACGAGCGTTTCGAGATTGAGATCGACGTGCAGCAGGCCAGCGGCGCATACATGCACTGGACCATGGTCAACATGTACCAGGGCATACAGAATGTGGTCGTCAAGCTGAGTGAGAAGGGCAGCACCAATGAGAACTATCTGCTGATCAATAGCCACTACGATTCCGTGCCGGGCAGTCCTGGCGCTGGCGATGATGGCTCCATGGTGGTGACCATGCTGGAGGTGATGCGAGTCATTGCCAAAACAGATGAGCCCCTGGCACATCCCATTGTCTTTCTGTTCAATGGTGCCGAGGAGAATCCACTGCAGGCCTCACACGCCTTCATCACCCAGCACAAGTGGGCCAAGAACTGCAAGTGGGTCTAGATTGATCTCAGCTAATCGTAACTTGAACTACATTTCAGTTTTGTAATCCTTTTTGTAGAGCTCTGATTAATCTGGACTCGGCGGGCAGCGGTGGACGCGAGATTCTGTTCCAGTCGGGCCCCAATCATCCCTGGCTTATGAAATACTATCGTCAGGTGCCGCATCCATTTGCTAACACGTTGGCCGAAGAACTTTTCCAGGCTGGTTACATACCATCGGATACCGATTTTCGCATCTTTCGCGACTATGGCGGTGTTCCCGGCCTGGACATGGCCTACATATTCAATGGCTATGTCTACCACACCAAGTTCGATCGGGTGAATGTCTTTCCCCGCGCCTCCTTTCAGCACACGGGTGACAACTTACTAGCCCTGGCCAGGGCTCTGGCGAACGCGCCCGAACTTGATGACATTGCGGTAAGTAAGCTAACCCTGAAGCCAATAATGTCCGGCAGAAAAAAAAGAAATAAATAATAATAAGAAGTAGGCCCTTTTAGTGATTATATATGTAACGTACGCGCTTAAACTGTTTGGGAATTATTGTCACTTGAGGTTTCTATTAGGTTATATAATTAGTGGATTCCTCTTAACACTACTTTCAGGCCCACGCCGAAGGCCACAACGTCTTTTATGATTTTCTGGGCTGGTTCATCATATTCTACACAGAAACCACAAACATTATTATAAACGTGGTCGTTGGTGTGCTTGCCCTCCTGGCGGTGGGTGTCTCCCTGTACTTCATGTCCGTCAGATCCGGCTTGAGCTTGTCGGGTGTCCTGGTGCGCTTCGGCATTATATTTGGCATACAGTTGGTCTCACTGGCTCTTTCTATGGGACTGGCTCTACTCGTGGCGGTTTTCATGGACGCTGTCAGCCGATCGCTGAGCTGGTATACACAAATGTGGCTGATATTGGGTCTATATCTATTTCCAATCATCTTTGGCATGAGCATACTGCCGGCCCTTTATCTGGAGAAGACCAAGAAGGATCCACTCAGCCTGGGCTTTCGCGTCCAGCTCTTTATGCATTCCCAGTGCGTTTGTCTAGTCATTCTACTGATCACTCTGACAGGTCTTGGCATACGATCAGCCTATTTCATAATGCTCTGTGTGCTGTTTGATATTGTGGCGCTGATTGTTAATCTGGTAACTAAATGGCATCGCAAAGGTTGGTAAACACTTCAAAGCTCGACAGGCCAAACATGTGCTAAGTTCTACTCATCTCTTCTGTAGCTTATTGGTTTGCCATTGCCGTCATGATCTGTCAGATACTGCCCTTCACCTATTTCACCTATATTTGCACAACGGCACTTCATACGATGATACCAATGATGGGTCGATCTGGCGCCTCATCCAATCCGGATATGACTATAGCTGTTCTTACCTGGATGTTTGCCCTAATGTTTGCGGGCTTCATTGTGAGTAACTAACTATATTTTAAGAACTTGACTGTTAGTAAATTAACTTTAATCAATCCAGGTGCCACTTATTATGTTCTTCCGCAAGACGAGAACAATAGTTCTGTGCTTTTTGGCAGCTACGATTTTGTTTATAATCATTGCAGTTACAAATGCTGGCTTTCCATATCAACCCAAGACTTCAACACAACGCTACGCCCTGATTGTAAGTTGGGCTCAAATCCTATATGATTTTCATGTGGTATACATAGTTATTTCTTCAATATAGCACGCACATCGAATACTTCATAATGCTGATGGCACCACCCGCATTGATGAGAGCGGCCTTTATGTCTATCCTCAGGATCGACGCATCAACATAGCGGAAGGTTCGCAATTTTTAACAATTCCAGTATTATTCAACTAACATTTCCCAACGCTTCTTAGACGAAATCAAAACACTCGGCCAGACACACAAGGTTAGCGAGTTCTGCGATGAGGAAATGTTCTGTGGCATGCCATTATATAATCATCGGTGGCACAAGGCTCGTGATTATAGTCTCTGGATACCGATCAAGGAGCAGCCACAGACACCGACGGCGTATCCCACCTTAACTCTAGAGGAAACCACAGAGCTGGAGAGCGCGACTCAGAGGCGCTTTAACTTTTCACTGACAGGACCCGATCATATGACCATCTTTGTAAATGTGAAAAACAATGCCAAGCTGTTGGATTGGTCCTTCAATGAGACGCTCATTAGGGATAATGAGCCACCACCGTATTTTGTGTACTTCTCCTATGGTCTGGATAATAGTACGCTTGAGTTTTCCATCGATGTTGAGGTTCGTGGAATGTCCGAAGATCACATTTTTCTTATGTACTGATCGATTATGTATATTACAGAAGACGACCTCAACGTTTGATACGCCCACCCTGGAAATAGGCATTGGTGGTCACTGGGTTCATCATGAAATCGATAAATCACAAGGTTTAGTCGCACATCGCGACAAATTTCCATCTTATGCCTATGTACAGGCTTGGGTAGGCACGTACGAGAGTTGGTATTTCTAAAACAGCCATCGATAGATATTACCTACATTTATAACGCTTAGATATTAATATTCGTTTAACAGCTAACTGTAAAATACGTTGATGGAATCTGATAAATAAATCTAGTTACATGTTTTCGTGTTAATATTAAAAAATATGAGAGTGGTTTAGTATAACACCTCGAACATAAGTAATATTTATATTTAAGTATCTAATAAAAACAAATTATACGACATTTTAAAACCGAAAATGGCATTTTTCTGAAAACTTCATTTAATTCTTTGAAGGTATTCTAACTACATATATTAGTTGTACAAATTTGTGGGGCTTATAAATATTATAAGCCTCTTCAAGGGAGCATATTACATGCAAATGAAATTCGACAGCGACCTATGTAAATTCCTCTTCCCAAAAGATAAAAGTTGCAAAACTTGGTGGATAAAAATGAGCACTATCTCTCACAGATTGAGAAGTCAACTATCTATGAATAAATAACATAAAAGAGGGATGGGAACCTACAAGTTAGGCTACAAAATTCAGATAAGAAGCTCAGCTAGTCAAATTTAAAATTCAGTTGAATTGTTCTCCTCTTAATGAGATGTTACGCATAATGAGAGCTCCAATCGCTTCCAGCCACCAAGAGGTAATTAATCAGTATGCAGGTAGTGGTTCCCCAAATATGACGACTACTACATTTCTGATTAAGTCAAGACGTAAATGTTTATCAAGCGCTAAATAATTTCTACTAAAAGACACATCACCCCGATAAGTGTACGAGTGTTATGACTCGACACCTTTAGGAAAAAGTTAAGTTTTTATCAGTAAATACAAGAAGCGTGTTTCATATTAATAAAAACATAAATATATTGTAAAATTTGATAAAAATTAATGTGAATGCTAACACTTGTTTTTAATACTTATGCATTTCTATGAAAACAAAGTTTATATCCAATCAAGTACGTTGGACCCGTCCCGGCAGAGTCTACAGACCATTAAACTGCCTAATAATGCGTAAAAGCGTCATAAATATTCGTATATTTATACAAAAATTAAATGAAAGGTAGTTTTTGAGAACTAACTACATATGTATGTATGTATAGTATGTATGACTAATTCCTGGTATCGGCAATTTATATCGAAGTATCATTAATGCATAAAAACAGAAAGCCGCCAATAATAAGAGAGCTTCCAACTCATACAGGCAATACAATGTTTTGATAACTAAAAAGGGGTAGACTAATAAGTTTCACATATTTCATACTTACATACTATAAGTATGTACACGATCTTCGCTTAAGCTATTCAGAATATGGCTCCAATAACTTACTTTGATAATATTAGCTGTCTCAACAATCCGAGTTTGTCATCTTATTCCAGACATTTGCTTTTATAGATATATTTTTCCATATGCCAGTTCAATTAATTTATAGCAACCCTCGAACCTTTTTTTTTATCAGACGTCTACATTATATGAATTTATTATTGCCAAATTTGTCGAGTCTTACATACTATCAAAGTTATGTTCCGATTGTACTTGGTTCCTATAAAACAGCTCTACACTCGCCTTACCGAAGTAGTTCACATTTTCCAAGCATTGGACTCACCACAAGAAAAACACGTTAAGGAGGCAGTATGAGCGATAAGGAGAAGCTTGTAAAGACAACCAAATAAACGGAATAATTGCAGCTCTATTAATCATACACATACATTCTATAGATCTTGGAAGAATCTGGAAATGCAGCCGAGGAAACTCCGCAAAATGCTACCAAAAAGGAGGTTAACGAAAAACTACCCTGGTACTTTGCCAGTGGTTTTCTCTTGTTCTGGGGACTTCTCTTTTTCGCCGTAGTGATACCATTTTTCTATCGATTACCCACTGCCAAGACAATCGAGGATGCCAACAAAAATGTATTCATTGCTGAACGTGCGTACAAAGATCTGTACACTCTATCTAATATTGGTACCAAAATGGTCGGCAGTAAAGAAAACGAGGTTGAGGCCGTGCAGTTTCTTCTTAAGGAGCTGAACCAGATTAAAAAAGATTCACTGAAGGACTACGTCGATATTGAAATTGACTTATCCCAAGTATCCGGTCAATTTGTATATACCAATCTGATTATCCAGTACCAAGGAGTTCAAAACATTGCTGTGAAATTAAGTTCCAAAAACAGCACAAGTCAATCCTACCTTCTTGTCAACAGTCACTTTGACTCCAAGCCAGCAACACCTTCTGCGGGTGATGCCGGTTTTATGATAGTCACAATGATGGAAGTCCTGCGTGTAATGGCAACCACAAAGCAAACCTTTGAGCATCCCATTGTCTTCTTATTTAATGGAGCTGAGGAAAGCTCCATGCTGGCTTCCCATGGTTTCATAACTCAGCACAAATGGGCACCAAACTGCAAGTAAGATTAAGCAAATGTTATTTTTAATGGAATACTAAATTACACATTTCAATACCAGGGCTGTCGTCAACCTCGATGCTGCTGGAAGCGGAGGAAGGGAAGTTCTATTTCAAAGTGGCCCCCGCAATTCTTGGCTAATGAATGTTAGATATTTTGAAATAAGACTGCCGAATGTTCCACTTAATGACAGTATTATTTTGTAGTATTACAAGAACCATGCCCAACATCCCTTCGGAATGACAATAGCCGAGGAAATCTACCAGACTGGATTGCTTCCATCTGATTCTGACTACACTATTTTTAAGGAACGAATACCAGGTATGAGAATTAAAGTTTTAAATAGCTAACATGTTAACAAAGTCTATTGATGCATACAGGTTTGGACATGGGTCAAATTATAAACGGTTTCGTATACCACACCAAGTACGATGTGATCGACGTGATTCCTCGGGAAGCCTTTCAAAACACAGGTGACAATGTTTTAAGTCTAGTAAGAGGTTTGTCTAATGCAACCGAATTGCATGATACAGAGGTAATAAGATGGTGTAGGAACAAAGTATCAAGTTGTATTAATCCCTAACCAATTCACAGGCACACAACGGCGGGCACGCTATCTTCTACGACTTCCTGGGACTTTACTTCATCCATTATTCAGAGGCGACTGGCCAATCCTTGAACTTTGGAATTTCTGCACTTGCGCTCGTTTTGGTATTCGTTTCAATGTGGCGCATGGCAGCTGTTTCCCAAGTTTCAACATGCCACGTGGTGCGCAGGTTTACACTCGTCCTCGTCATCCAAATTATCTCCTTTGTTCTGGGTCTAGCACTTCCTGTAGTCGTCGCATATGTGTTCGACAGTTTCGGACTATCGCTGACCTACTATAGTACCCCGTGGCTGGTTATCGGCTTGTACGTGTGCCCGTCACTTATTGGCCTCAGTTTGCCCACAACTATCTACTATTATTTCCAGCGCAACGTAAGTTGATATCAAGTTCAATTGGTCTTTCTTTACCATTTTATATTTCTCATCAATTTCTTCACCAGGATAAAATTTCAACTGCCTACCATATCCAACTGTCATTGCATGGTCAGGCCGTCATTCTTTCTCTTCTGTCTATTGGTTTCACGGCCCTTGGCATCCGTTCCTCGTATATTTTCGTAATTCCGATTACTTTCTATGCGCTCTCCTTGGCCCTGAACCTATTGACTACTCTGCACGATCGTGGTTATGCCTGGACAGGTCTGGTGAAGGCGAGCCAGATAATTCCTTTCCTGTACAGCAGCTACCTCTTTTATACATTCGTCGTTGTGCTTACACCAATGCAAGGTCGTTCAGGAAGTGCAATGAATCCAGACCTTATTATTGCTGTATTGGTAGGAGTGGGAACGGTTCTCTCTTTTGGATTTTTGGTAACTATACTCACCTATGCCTTTACTTCATTACTTTAACCGCTGTTATCCACAGATACCGCTAATCAACACATTCCGCCGACCCAGCCTTATGGTGTTCTGTCTGTTTATAGTCACGGGCCTCTGTATGTATTTGGCCAGTAGCACACAACTTGGATTCCCGTATCGGTCAAGGACCAACGGGCTTCGAGTTTCATATCTGGTGAGTGTCCAAAATGGACTACACATATCCCTAGCACTCCATTTTACACAATAAGTGATACTTTAGCACGCAAGAAATATGTTTTACGAGTACGATGGCACTCTCAGTAAGGACGAGTCTGGCTACCTGTTTTTATATCAAGATCGACGTGAAGAAAAACCACTTTTGGGCACAAAGGTCAACCTGACTGGCTTAGAAAGCATAAAACCGAATTGCGAGAGGCACATGATGTGCGGCATGCCATTGTATGATTTCCGCTACGTGCAGCATCGTCTTCAAAGCAAATGGTTGCCTCGATCCGAACCTATTGGACATCCAGTATTAACCAAATTGGAGCTGCTAAGCAAAATCATTGTTAAAACCACAGTGCGCTTAGAGTTCGTGTTGACGGGTCCCGCTCAAATGAATTTATTCATTCAACCCTATGAAGATGTGACAATAACTGACTGGTCGTTTCTGCGGAGCTATCTTGAGAAACCACCACCATATCCGTTGTCCTACCATATCCACATCAACTATGGCATTGACAGCTCGCCTTTAAAGTTCTTTGTGGAACTTTCGGTAAGATTTTTTTAATCTAAATTGCAACTCTTTATCTAACATTATTCCTAATTTATGTTTGTAGAAAAGTAACGGCGACTTTAACGTACCTCTTTTTCAACTGGGAGTTGCGGGACACTACATTGGGAAAGGCGGGGATGCCCAAAGTGATGAGTTGGCATCTTCATTTCCTTGCTATGCGATTTTAGCCGAATGGCCTGCCTCATATCAAAGATACATTTTTTAAATTAGCGAATTAAAATAGCGAATATAACGAAAAGATTTTTCTTATAGCATTAATAAATATTTTATACTTTTTACGATAAATAAGATAAATAAATACTAAAAATATATTTTTAGGGTTCCATTTGCTAAATTCCCCTGAAGCCATGTTATACGGTATAAAAATCTGATCTTTAGCAACCGAGCTGGGGCAAAGATCATTGCAAAAGTTTGTAAGTAATTCTCACTCCTTGAGCGATCGATTTGATTACATTTATTTGATAAAGTCATTAAATTTACTCAAACAATATATATAGTACAATGAACATAATAATTGTTGAGTTTAAAAAATATACTAGCTTGCCGATTTTGATGAAGTTTGCCAAATTTAAATTTGACACTGGTGAGATTTGTTTTAATAGTTAAACTCAGTTGACTGCTTTATACTCTTTGCCATATTCTCAGTTTCTAGTTTAATAATTAGCAAATGTGGGGATCTCCTTCAAGGAGCTTTAAAATTCGTGGTGATATAGATTATGATGGCTTTCGGGAGCGGGTGTAGTCGAAACGAAAAATATAAACTCTTGTGTAGCCAATGGTACAAGTATACTACTACATATATACAATTTGGAAACTCCCCAAATCAACGAAATCCTTATCTTTCAAGATTTTAGGTCTACAATCACAAAACTATACAAAGAAACCGTTCCTAATATCTAAATTTCGTGAATTGTTTTACGATTGCGCACTTTATACATTTTGAATCACCCTCTAATTAAATGTAATAAAACGATGGCAATTTATGATTTAGCACAACGTTAACTTAAGACATATTTTTTAATGAATTTGGAGCAATCAATTGATTGGCACCATAACTTTGGTTTCATTTAAATTGGCCTTTTATTATCCAGTGTGACTTGTATAAAAGCGGTCTGCACTTGCTTCAAAAATTGTTGTTTTACTTAAAAGCCTCGGACTCACTTTTGCGGATAAAATTTAAGGAACAGTATGGAAGATAAGGAGAAACTTGTATGGATAACAGAACACCATTAATAAATTACAGCTACACCCAATTTCGAATTTCATATATAATGTAGATCTTGGAAGAATCTTTCGAAGATCCTAAATATGTGACAAAAACAAAGGATAAGGCAAAGGTACCATGGTACTTTGCGACTGGTTTCCTGCTGTTCTGGGGACTTCTTTTTTTTGCCGTCGTAATACCATTCTTCTATCGGTTACCTACGGCACTGACAATGGAGGACGCTAAGAAAAATGTATTCATTGCGGAACGTGCATACAAAAATCTATATACTTTATCCAACATTGGAACCAAATTGACGGGCAGTCAGGAAAACGAAATTGAGGCAGTAAACTTAATCTTAAAAGATCTGACAGAGATAAAGAAAGATCTCCTGGAGGACTGTTTTGATTTGGAAATTGATGTATCGCAAGCATCCGGCACTTTTGAATATAGGGGCTCGCTTCGATTGTATGAAGGAATTCAAAATATTGCTGTGAAGCTATCTCCCAAAAACAGCACAAGCAATACATACCTCCTCGTCAACAGTCACTTCGATTCCCAGCCCGCTACTCCATCTGCCGGGGATGCGGCTTTTATGATAGTCACGATGTTGGAAGTTCTGCGTGTAATGGCAACTACCAATCAAACCTTCGAGCACCCAATTGTGTTTCTATTTAATGGAGCTGAAGAAGGTGGCCTCCAAGCTTCTCATGGATTTATCACACAACACAAATGGGCTCCATACTGCAAGTGAGCGATATCAATTTTGTTTTTAAACAGAAGCACTGTTAATTAACCATTACAATTGCAGAGCCGTTGTTAACCTTGATGCTGCAGGGAGCGGAGGTCGGGAAGTTTTGTTTCAGAGTGGCCCCAACCACTCATGGCTAGTAAATGTACGTTATATGCTAAGCAAACGCAGTTGTATCTCGCTACTAACATCAATTTCTTTTACCAGTACTACAAGAAGTGCATTATACATCCACTTGCTTCAACTATGGCTGAGGAAATTTTCCAATCAGGCATTATACAGTCAACTACAGACTTTCAACAGTTTACCAAATATGGCAACCTCCCAGGTGTATTGTATTTAACTACCAAACGACAAAAGAGTTGCTAAATATATTATGCAAATAGGTTTGGACCTGGCTCAGGCTATTAATGGTTACATTTACCACACCAAATACGATGTGATCGATGTGATACCTCGTGAATCATTGCAGAACACTGGTGATAATATTCTAGGTCTGGTTAGAGGTTTGGCTAATGCAACGGAGTTGCATGATACACAGGTAAAAGACTTATACTGAAAGAGAACCTAGTACTAAATTTAAATTACTCTTGCATACAAATATCAGGCACACGAGACCGGAAACGCTGTCTTCTTCGACTTCCTGGGACTTTACTTCATCCATTATTCAGAGGCGACTGGCAAATCCTTAAACTTTGGAATTTCTGGACTTGCGCTTGTATTGGTTTTCGTTTCAATGTGGCGCATGGCAGCTGTTTCCCAAGTTTCAACAAGTCACGTGGTGCGCTGGTTTATTTTGGTCCTTGTAATCCAAATTATCTCCTTTGTTCTGGGTCTAGCACTTCCTGTAGTCGTCGCATATGTGTTCAACAGTTTCGGACTATCGCTGACCTACTATAGTACCCCGGGGCTGGTTATCGGCTTGTATGTGTGCCCGTCACTAATTGGCCTCAGTTTGCCCACAACTATCTACTATTATTTCCAGCACAACGTAAGTTTATCATGTCCAATTGAACTTTCTCTACCATTATATATTGCTCATCGATTTCTTCACCAGGATAAAATCTCAACTGCCTACCATATCCAACTGTCATTGCATGGTCAGGCCGTCATTCTGGCTCTTCTTGCCATTGGTATCACCGTCCTGGGCTTCCGTTCCTCATATATTTTCGTAATTCCACTTATTTTCTACGTTATCTCTTTGGCGCTTAACCTATTGACTACTTTGCACGATCGTGGCTATGCCTGGACAGGTGTGGTGAAAGCAAGCCAGGTAATTCCCTTCCTTTGCACTAGCTACCTCTTCTATCTATTCGTTGTGGTGCTTACACCAATGCAAGGAAATTCTGGAAGTTCTTCCAATCCGGACATAATTGTTGCCGTATTGTCAGCAGCGGGTACGGTATTCGCATTTGGTTTGTTGGTATGTTTAATTTTCAATCGTTAACTTTATGAGCCACCTACAATTCTGTTTCACAGATACCACTGATCAACACTTTTCGCCGTCCTAGTTTTGTAGTATTCACACTACTTGCAATCACCGCTCTCTCTATGTACTTAGCCAGTAGCACCCAAATTGGTTTCCCCTATCGACCAAAGACCAACGGGCATCGAGTTGCCTATTTGGTGAGTGTTCTTAATAGACTACAGATATATAGATCTCCATTAAAAATTACCGATTGGCATTCTAGCACGTCAGAAATATGTTTTACGAGTACGATGGTACTCTCAGTAAGGACGAGTCTGGCTATCTATTTAAGTATCCTGACCGACGTGAAGAAAACGCTCTTTCAGGAACAAAGGTCAACCTGACTGGTTTAGTTAGCATTAAATCGAATTGCGAAAAGCACATGATGTGTGGCATGCCGTTATATGATTTAAACTACGTTTCGAGTCGACTGCAAAGCAAATGGTTACCCCGCTCTGATGCCATTGAACCACCAGGATTAACCACATTGAAGATGCTGAACAAAACCATTGTTAATGCGACCACTGTGCGATTAGAGTTCAGTTTGGTGGGACCCTGTCGTTTAAGATTGTTTATTCAACCATATGAAGATGTGAAGATTAGCAATTGGTCGTTCCTCCGTAGTTATATTGATAACCCACCAGCGTCACCACTACCATACCATATCTACATCACATACGGCATTGTTCGGTCACCATTAAACTTCTTTATAGAATTGTCGGTAAGATATACTATAGGCAGTTTCATTTTTCAACAACTTTGTAAAATTTGAATCCATATTATGTAGAAACCCGACGGCGACTTTAATGTGCCTCTGTTCCAATTGGGAGTGTCGGGACATTATGTTGGAAATAAGGGTGATGAACAAAGTGTAAAGTTTGCATCTTCCTTCCCTCCTATGCAATTTTGGTAGAGTGGCCTGCTTTTTATCAACGATATATATATTAATTATGTCAAACCAACGGAAAAGGCAAATGAAATAAATAAATAATTAAAATCCCTAAATGCAAAATATAGAATGGGAAGACTACCTATAACCTTAAGTTTGGTGATGTAAATGCAATCAATGTCAAACTGTACATGCAAAACATTTCCCCAGCTAATCAAATTCCATAAGGACACTTCATTAGGACTCCCGCTGTTATGATAGTGAATTGGTAAGACAATTAAATATAGGTGCACATAACTGTGTATTAAGGTACAACGCTACAAATAAATATACCCAGACATTAGATACGCAAAGTTCTTAAGACGCAGTTAAATAGTTCGCTCTTACGTAACGCGTCGAGAAACAAATCGTTTATGACTAAAAATTAATGAAAGAGTCGGGAAAAATAGTTCAAATAGTAGACAATATTAAAAGTCATGGAGAGTACAAATTTCAAAAAGTTTTCAGATAAGATCAGAACTGTCTTGTCTCAATTAAGCATTCAGAGAGACCAGTTAAAATGCGTTCGTCTTGATGAGATGATACGCGTAATTCGAACTCGCTTTGCTTTATGCCAGAACAAGGTAATGCCGATTAATTACTAGCAGGTATTGCCCGGCTTCGCCCGTCCAAATGTATTTCTTAATATTCTTTCTTGTTATGGGGAATTCACCTTCGCATATTGTCATTCCGTGTGTGCAGATTTTCGACCCCTTTTCTACAATGAACTTAAGAGCTTTGTAAATGAGTTTAAAGCTAATCGAAGCTATAACAGTTATAATAATTTTAATATTATGTAATATTATACAGTAACAAATGTAATATCTAAAATGACCAAATGTATAATTACAATTTTTATATAACTATTGTGACTCGTACCCTAACTAATATTGATGACTTTGACTTGTAGCAGTAGGAAATATCAAATAAATAAATAAATATCAAAACGAAAATTAGACTTTTGCCTATTTTAGAGTATTTGTACATGAAGTGTCACTTTGTTGCATTCTTAATTATTAACATATACATATGCATATATTGACATAATCGGTTCCACGACCAAACGTAATACGATCAGTCACAATATAATACACGCTCTCGGTCTCTGCCTAAGTATGACAATAACATTGCTATGTTAAGCTTATGCTAAGATGAGAAAGATCAAAAACGATTTTGAATATACAGTCTGAAAATTTCAATCAAACGAGAACGTTGATTAAATGGCGGACGTGACAGGATGTCTCTGCTCTGCTGATGGAAAATTAGTGTGAATATTTGTCTTAAATAGAAACTACTGTAAAAACTTCAGCCTATGCTCTTACGAGTTGGGTTGCGCGTTGATTATTATTCAGTCAGTCAGTCAGGACAAGCTGTTTCCATTATATTCGATAAAATGTTAACATGCCTTGACAACTGAATATTGTTGGATAACCATAACTACAAACTTTTTATCAGCGACAGCTGGTTCAAATAAAAGCAAAAATTGATTTTAGGTTAATTTTTGTTATCTGTAATTAAATGTTTAAGTCCTAAATAAACTCATTAATAAGTGTACTATTATGTATTTATGTTTAATTATTTACACAAGGTTTTTAAAAAAATCTATTTTCACAAAGAAAAATATCATGAATATATATGCGTAAAGCTTTTTTAGTACTCATTTATTTCATATCCGTTATGGTCTTCTGATAAAACTCTACCCATTTATGTTTATATTATATGATTTAATTGTGAGCATTTAGAGCAATCAATGGATTGGCACCATAAATTTGTACACCCTTGCAGAGGGTATTACCAATTTGTCTCGAAATATGTAACACTTTTAAATATCCGTTTCCGATCACATACATTTTATTTTGTTTAGCAATGTCGATAGTCATTTCTATAAAAGTAGCCTCTCAGTTTTAAATTCTAGGTTTAAATAAATTGGGACAGAAATGTTTTCTTACAAGCAGTATATACGTACACACATATGTTGGAAGCAAAGGGGTAAACTTTTTAACATTTTCTTAGGGCTGCAATAGTAATGATTGGTCGAAAATAACAAGATTTTAGTTAAGGTCAGTTTACTAGTTACATCGCATAGCTGTTATGGAAACCATGATAAATATGTCTGCAAGAGTATAATATCTTCGGCACACAGTAGATAACTTTTGTTTCTTGTTATACCTTAGTTTTAGATCTCATTCGGCTTTTGTTTTACGATCCATTATTGTTTCTTGCTCTAAATTTCATTGGGCTTTTTGTTTTACGATTCTCTTTTTGGCAACTACAAAAGCGGTGTACATTTGCTCAGCATGTAGTTCTCATTTAGAAACCAACGATTTCACTTCAAGAAGTACTCAGTTATACGTGTATAAGGAGTAATGAGTGCTAAGGAAAACTTGTAAGGAACATAAAAAAATAGTTATAATATATTGCAACATGTATTTCCCTATTTAAGATCTTTGACGAATCTGTCGAGGATTCTAAAAATGTGCCCAAAAAGGAGGTCAATGCAAAAATACCATGGTACTGTGCGACTGGTTTCCTGCTGTTCTGGGGTCTTCTTTTCTATGCCGTAGTAATACCATTTTTCTATCGGTTACCCACGGCACTGACAATGGAAGACGCTAAAAAAAACGTATTCATTACGGAACGTGCATACAAAAATCTATATACTCTATCAAACATTGGGAACAAACTGACCGGCAGTCAGGAAAACGAAATTGAGGCTGTAAACTTCATCCTCAAAGAGCTGACGGAGATAAAGAAAGATCTACTGGAGGAATATTTTGATTTGGAAATTGATGTTTCGCAAGCATCCGGCAGTTTCGGAGTTGGAACATCGCTTAAAATATACCAAGGAGTTCAAAATATTGCTGTAAAGTTATCTCCCAAAAACAGCACAAGCAATACATACCTCCTCGTCAACAGTCACTTCGATTCCAAGCCAGCTACCTCATCTGCCGGGGATGCGGGTTTTATGATAGTCACAATGTTGGAAGTTCTGCGTGTAATGGCAACTACAAAGCAAACATTCGAGCACCCAATTGTGTTTCTATTTAATGGAGCTGAAGAAGGTGGTCTTCAAGCTTCTCATGGTTTTATCACACAACACAAATGGGCTCCATACTGCAAGTGAGTTATATCAGTTCATTTTTTAAATGGAATAAGAACATTTACATAACTTACAATTGCAGAGCCTTAATTAACCTTGATGCTGCTGGAACTGGAGGTCGGGAGATTCTATTTCAGAGTGGCCCAAACCACTCATGGCTAGTAACTGTAAGTTATCCTAAAAAAAAAGGAAGGCAGATTTCATATTCAACAACCATATCTTTTAACAGTACTACCAAAAAAGCATCAAGTATCCATTTGCTACAACCTTAGCTGAGGAAATTTTCCAATCAGGCATTATACCGTCGGATACAGACTTTCGAATGTTTAAGACATACGGGAAAATCCCAGGTATATCGTAATGAGCTTTCAAAGTACAAGACTTAAATAAATTATTCAATTAGGTTTGGACATGGCTCAGGTTATCAATGGTTTTGTATATCATACCAAATACGATGTGATCGATGTGATTCCTCGTGAATCATTGCAGAACACTGGTGATAATATTCTAGGTCTGGTTAGAGGTTTGGCTAATGCAACGGAGTTGCATGATACACAGGTAATAGATTTATACTGAAAGAGAACCTAGTACTAAATTTAAATTACTCTTGCATACAAATATCAGGCGCACGAGACCGGAAACGCTGTCTTCTTCGACTTCCTGGGACTTTACTTCATCCATTATTCAGAGGCGACTGGCAAATCCTTAAACTTTGGAATTTCTGGACTTGCGCTTGTATTGGTTTTCGTTTCAATGTGGCGCATGGCAGCTGTTTCCCAAGTTTCAACAAGTCACGTGGTGCGCTGGTTTATTTTGGTCCTTGTCATCCAAATTATCTCCTTTGTTCTGGGTCTAGCACTTCCTGTAGTCGTCGCATATGTGTTCGACAATTTCGGACTATCTCTGACCTATTACAGCACCCCGTGGCTGGTTATCGGCTTGTATGTGTGCCCGTCACTTATTGGCCTCAGTTTGCCCACAACTATCTACTATTATTTCCAGCGCAACGTAAGTTCATATCAAGTTCAATTGATCTCTCTTTACCATTACATATTTCTCATCAATTTCTTCACCAGGATAAAATCTCAACTGCCTACCATATCCAACTGTCATTGCATGGTCAGGCCGTCATTCTGGCTCTTCTGGCCATTGGTATCACCGTACTGGGCTTCCGTTCCTCATATATTTTCGTAATTCCACTTATTTTCTACGTTATCTCTTTGGCGCTTAACCTATTGACTACTTTGCACGATCGTGGTTATGCCTGGACAGGTGTGGTGAAGGCGAGCCAGATAATTCCTTTCCTCTACAGCAGCTACCTCTTTTATACATTCGTGGTGGCGCTTACACCAATGCAAGGTCGTTCGGGAAGTTCTTCAAATCCTGACCTAATCATTGCTGTTTTGGCAGCAGCGGGCACAGTTCTCTCGTTGGGATTTTTGGTAACTATGTACTTATACGAACCGACTTTCCTTACTCTAACAATTTAAATCGATAGATACCGGTGATCAACACTTTCCGCCGACCCAGCTTTGTAGTGTTTATTCTTGTCATAATCACTGCTCTCTCTATGTACTTAGCCAGTAGCACACAAATCGGATTCCCTTATCGGCCAAAGACCAATGGGCTTCGAGTTTCATATCTGGTGAGTGTCCCTCATAAGGAACTGACCAGAAGGATCCCATAAAATACAGCATCTGCCATTCTAGCACGTCAGAAATATGTTTTACGAGTACGATGGTTCTCTGAGTAAGGATGAATCGGGCTATTTGTTCTTATATCAGGACCGACGTAAGGAAACCCCACTTTTGGGCACAAAGGTCAACCTGACGGGCTTAGTCAGCATTAAATCGAATTGCGAGCAGCACATGATGTGTGGAATGCCTTTATATGACTTAGGTTACGTCTCGAGTCGCCTGCAAAGTAAATGGTTACCCCGCTCTGATCCTATTGAACCACCAGGATTAACCACATTGAAGATGCTGAACAAAACCATTGTTAATGCGACCACTGTGCGATTTGAATTCGAGTTGGAGGGACCCCCTTACATGAGATTGTTCATTCAACCATATGAAGATGTGAAAATTACCAACTGGTCTTTCCCACGCAATTCCCTTGAGCTTCCACCAGGCTCACCATTGCCATACGCCATCTTCTTCTCATATGGAATTGATAGATCGCCATTAAAATTCTTTATGGAATTTATGGTAAGATATATTACGGACACTATTATAATTTAACTGATACTACAAATCGTAATTAATTTTGTATTCTGTAGAAGCCGGACGGCGACTTTGAAGTGCCACTTTTCCAACTGGGAGTGTCGGGACACTTCATCGGAAATAAGGGTGACGAACAAAGTGAGAAGTTAGCAGCGTCATTCCCCTCCTATGCTATTCTAGCTGAATGGCCTGCTCTATATCAACGATACATATTTTAATTAATTGAAAGTAGGATTTAATATAAATACCATACAGCCACTTTTTATCTTAAAAGAGTGTAAATCAATTAAATGCAAAATACATGTAAGATACTAGTTGTACCCCGCCACACTTCGTTGTGGCACATTGTTGTTGCATTGATGAGAAAGTAAGAAATAAACAAAAATAACTTACCACTATTTTTCACCCGTGCCATCTGATTTTTAGGATAGGGTATAAAAAACTTAGAAACCGATCTACCAAAAACCTTCTCTCACCCACTTCCCTTCCATTACTATGTTAAGCTTATGCTAAACTGAGAAAGATCAAAAACAATTTTGAATATACAGTCTGAAAATTTCAATCAAACGAGAACGTTGATTAAATGGCGGACGTGACAGGATGTCGCTGCTTGAATATCAATTAACTCTGCACACTGATTCAGTATAGATATTGAACCGTAATTTTCCGCATTTGTGGATGGAAAATTAGTGTGAACATTTGTCTTAAATAGAAACTACTGTAAAAACTTCAGCCTATGCTCTTACGAGTTGGGTTGCGCGTTGATTATTATGCAGTCAGTCAGTCAGGACAAGCTTTATAATATATTTATATTACCATTACAATCAATAAAATTCTCGCATGCCTTGACGACTGAATATTTTTGGATGGCTATAACCACAAATTTGTTATCAGTGATAGCTGGTTCAAACAAAAACAAAAATTGATAAAAAGGTTAATTTTTATACTCTATTTCAAAAAAAAATTTGTAAAAGAGTGTATTGGGTTTGTGCTATGTCCGTCTGTCCGTCTGTCCGAATAAACGCACTTTTTTCCACACCCTTGAAACTAGAGCAAACAAACTTGGTAAACATGTTGGTGCATACGCTCATTATACTTGTTTTATCTGTAATTAAATGTGAAAATAGTAAATAAACTCATTAATATACATACTCGTATATAAAAAGAAAACATGCTATCACAAAGAAAATTATCATGAGTATATACGAGTAAAGCTTTATTAGTACTTATTTATTTCATATCAGTCATAGTCCCCTGATAAAATGCTACCCATTTATGTTTATATTATATGATTTAATATTGGGTATTAAAGATCACTCGATGGATTAGCACCAAACATTTATACACCCTTGCAGAGGGTATTGCACATTTGTCTCGAAATGTGTAACACTTTTAAATATTCGTTTCCGATCTCATAAATTTTTTTATTTTTACAATATCGATGTGGACGTCGAGCTGAGTCTATAAAGCCATTTCTATTGAAGTAGCCATTGAGTTTCAAAATCTACGTTTATGAAACATAGGACAGAATCCTCTTCTTCCTCCAAGCAATATACAATGTGTTGGTAACAGATGGGTTTACTTTTTTATAAGACGACAGTAATGATTGGTCGAAAATAAGAAGATTTTCTTTATATAGCATATGGAAACCACGATAAGTATGTCTGAAAGGGTATAATATCTTCGGCATCCGAAGATAACGTTTGTTTCTTGTTTTAGATCTCATTCGGCTTTTGTTTTACGATCCATTGTTTTTTCATGCTTTAAATTTCAATTGGCTTCTTGTTTTATGATCCATTGTTTGACAACTATAAAAGCAGTCTACATTTGCTCAGCATGCAGTTCTTATTTGGAAACCAACGGTATCATTTCAAAAGGTATTCAGCCATACTTGTGCAAGGAACAGAATGAGTGTTAAAGAAAAACTTGTAAGGAACACAAAATACATAGTAATGCATAATAAATTGCAATATGTATTTTCCTATTTTAGATCTTAGACGAATCTGTCGAGGATTCTAAAAATGTGCCCAAAAAGGAGGTTAGTGCAAAAGTAACCTGGTACTTTGCGAGTGCTTTCCTGCTATTCTGGGGTCTTCTCTTCTATGCCGTAGTAATACCATTTTTCTACCGGTTGCCCACGGCACTTACAATGGAGGACGCTAATAAAAATGTATTCATTGCGGAACGTGCATACAAAAATCTATATACTTTATCCAATATTGGAAACAAGTTGACGGGCAGCAAGGAAAACGAAGTTGACGCAGTAAATTTCATCCGAAGCGTGCTGACAGAGATAAAGAAAGATCTACTGGAGGAATATTTTGATTTGGAAATTGATGTATCGCAATCATCCGGCAGTTTCGGAGTTGGAACATCGCTTTTTATATACCAAGGAGTTCAAAATATTGCTGTGAAGCTATCTCCCAAAAACAGCACAAGCAATACATACCTCCTCGTCAACAGTCACTTCGATTCCAAGCCAGCTACTCCATCTGCCGGGGATGCGGGTTCTATGATAGTCACGATGTTGGAAGTTCTGCGTGTAATAGCAACTACAAAGCAACCTATACAACACCCAATCGTCTTTCTATTTAATGGAGCTGAAGAAGGTGGCCTCCAAGCTTCTCATGCATTTATCACACAACACAAATGGGCTTCATACTGCAAGTGAGTTTTTATGCTATGTTCCCGAAGGGAAAATAGTATATTGGGTTTGCGAAATGTCCGTCTGTCCGTATGATCGCAATTCTTTTGCCATTATCTTTAAGCTAGAGCAACCACACTTGGTACACATGTTGGTAAATGCCCTCAATTTATAAAGTGTCGAGATTGACCCTACAGTTTCAAAGATAGAGTTACCTAATTTGGCATACAGACTACTGTTTTTTTCGCGTCTCTTTCCGAACCCACAAATAACCAAATTATATAGGACTGGGAAGATAGTATTCTGCAGTCGGGTGCGTCCGACTGCAACGGTCTTACTTGTTTTAAGATATTTTTCTAAATGGAATACGAATATTTGCTTGACCCTTACATTTAAAGAGTCGTACTTAACCTTGATTGTGCTGGAACTGGAGGTCGAGAAATTCTATTTCAGGGTGGCCCCAACCATCCATGGCTGATAAATGTAAGTTATCTAAAGAACAAAGGCAGGCAAAACTCGTTTTCAACAACCATACATTTAAATAGTACTACAAAAAAAGCATCAAGTATCCATTTGCTACAACCTTAGCTGAGGAAATATTCCAATCAGGCATTATACCTTCGGCTACAGACTTTCTAATGTTTACAACATTTGGAAAAATCCCAGGTATGTCGTAATGAGCTTTCAAACTACAAGGAATCGATTTAAATAAATTATTCAATTAGGTTTGGATATGGCTCAGGTTATCAATGGTTTTGTATATCATACCAAATACGATGTGATCGATGTGATTCCTCGTGAATCATTGCAGAACACTGGTGATAATATTCTAGGTCTGGTTAGAGGTTTGGCTAATGCAACTGAGTTGCATGATACACAGGTAGAGTAATGATATTGAAAGCGAACCTAGTATTGAATTAAAATTACTCTTGTACCAAAACATATCAGGCACACGAGACTGGACGCGCTGTCTTTTTCGACTTCCTTGGAATCTACTTCATCAACTATACAGAGGCAAATGGCAAATTTCTGAACTTTGGAGTTTCTGGACTTGCGCTCGTTTTGGTTTTCGTTTCAATGTGGCGCATGGCAGCTGTTTCCCAAGTTTCAACAAGTCACGTGGTGCGCTGGTTTATTTTGGTCCTTGTCATCCAAATTATCTCCTTTGTTCTGGGTCTAGCACTTCCTGTAGTCGTCGCATATGTGTTCGACAATTTCGGACTATCTCTGACCTATTACAGCACCCCGTGGCTGGTTATCGGCTTGTATGTGTGCCCGTCACTAATTGGCCTCAGTTTGCCCATAACTATCTACTATTATTTCCAGCGCAACGTAAGTCCAATCAAGCGCAATTGATCTTTCTTTACCATTACATAGTTCTCATCAATTTCTTCACCAGGATAAAATCTCAACTGCCTACCATATCCAACTGTCATTGCATGGTCAGGCCGTCATTCTGGCTCTTCTTGCCATTGGTATCACCGTCCTGGGCATCCGTTCCTCATATATTTTCGTAATTCCACTTATTTTCTACGTTATCTCCTTGGCCCTGAACCTATTGACTACTCTGCACGATCGTGGTTATGCCTGGACAGGTGTGGTGAAGGCGAGCCAGATAATTCCTTTCCTCTACAGCAGCTACCTCTTTTACACATTCGTGGTGGCGCTTACACCAATGCAAGGTCGTTCGGGAAGTTCTTCAAATCCTGACCTAATTATTGCTGTTTTGGCAGCAGCGGGCACAGTTCTCTCGTTGGGATTTTTGGTAACTATGTACTTATACCAACGACTTTCCTTACTCTAACAATTTAAATCGATAGATACCGGTGATCAACACTTTCCGCCGACCCAGCTTTGTGGTTCTCACCCTGGTTATAATCACTGCTCTTGCTATGTACTTAGCCAGTAGCACACAAATTGGATTCCCCTATCGGCCAAAGACTAGCGGCCAGCGAGTTTCATATCTGGTGAGTGTCCCTCATAAGGAACTGACTAGAAGGATCCCATAAAATACAGCATCTGTCATTCTAGCACGTCAGAAATATGTTTTACGAGTACGATGGTTCTCTGAGTAAGGACGAATCTGGCTATTTGTTCTTATATCAGGACCGACGTAAGGAAACCCCACTTTTGGGCACAAAGGTCAACCTGACGGGCTTAGTCAGCATTAAATCGAATTGCGAGCAGCACATGATGTGTGGAATGCCTTTATATGACTTAGGTTACATTTACAGTCAAATGCAAAGTAAATGGTTGCCCCGGTCTGAACCCATTGAACCACCAGGATTAACCACATTGAAGATGCTGAACAAAACCATTGTTAATGCGACCACTGTGCGATTTGAATTCGAGTTGGAGGGACCCCCTTATATGAGATTGTTCATTCAACCATATGAAGATGTGAAAATTACCAACTGGTCTTTCCCACGCAGTTCACTTGAGCTTGCACCAGGCTCACCATACGCCATCTTCTTCTTATATGGAATTGATAGATCGCCATTTAAATTCTTTATGGAACTTGTGGTAAGATATATTACGAACACTTTTATATATGAGTTGATACATATCGTTATTAATTTTGTACTCTGTAGAAACCAGACGGCGACATTAATGTTCCATCGTTCGAAATGGGAGCGTCGGGACACTTCATCGGAGATAAGGGTGATGAGCAAAGTGTGAAGTTTGCAGAGTCATTCCCCTCCTATTGTATTTTAGCTGAATGGCCTGCTTTATATCAACGATATAAATTTTAAGTAAAAAAGCACTAAAAAATTGCGATTTACGTGTAATATATACAAACAGGTTTTATCTTAAAAGAGTATATACTTATCAATTAAATGCAAAATACATATAACATAGAAATATTTCTATCGTTTTCCGGGAATGCGAAAAAAATACTGAAAATTTGGAGACGTGATGTATATTTCTAGCTCTTATAGACTCTGAGATTTGGATGGACGGACATATGAAAAGGGCTAGATCGATTCGAATATTGGTCAACAATACATGTGTAAATATAAATGTAGAGGGGTGCATCTGGCTATTACATACTTAAGATAGCTTTACCTGTTCGAAATGTTGACAGGTAAAAAGAATATTAATTAATTAATTCAACATTTGAAAATCTTAACTAAGTAGTGGTTCGAAATATGAAGATTTTCTAATGAAAAAATCTACAAATTAAAGTGCAGAGTATGAAATTCCATTGGCAGATCCAGTTCGAATAGTAATGAAAAAGTAAAATATTTAAATGTAGGCAAGAAATATACACGCAGCGTGCCAAGATTGTGAAAGAAAAAGTTTGTGAATAAAAATAAATAAAAAGAGACGCGACTCAATGGGCAGGCAAAATAAACAAAATAAAAAGTAGTGGAGAGCATAAATTTTTCGAAAATTTCAGATTAGATGAGAACTGAAGCTGTCTTGCCCAAACTAAGCGATCTGAGAGATCAGTTAAATTGCTTTCGTCTTAATGAGATGTTACGCGCTATGCGAGCTCGCTTTGCTTCATGCCAGAACAAGGTGCGGTCTATTAATGATTCCATTACAATCAATAAAGTGCTCACACCTACAACACTTGACGACTGAATATTTTTGGGTTAGCCATAAACATAAAATTGTTATCAAGCAATATTAAACCAAAGCAAAAACCTGATAAAAAGGCAAATTTTCTTATCTTTAATAAAATGTGAGATGAAGCGTGTTAGCAATTAAGGTGTAAAATCATAAATGGACTATAAATAGAGATATAGGTATATACTTATGCTCGTGTGTTTAATTATTTATACAAAGTCTTTAAACAAACACGTTTTTTATGTTCACAAAGCTTTTGACACCCTGTACCTATGAAAGGGTAAAATACGGTGCAAACTATGTGACATGCGAAAGGGGGCATCTCCGCACATATAAACTCTATGTATTTTTGATCAGCATAAACAGGCGAGTCCATGTAACCATGTTCGTTCTAGATCTACGCAGATCACGTATTTTTGGAAATCCGCAAATTCTTTCCCACACCCCCGCATATTGATAACAACGATTTATAGCGATAAAGTTGATAGTTCTCGGGTCACTTCTGCCGATTTTATTTATGCGTATGTGTTCTGTAAGAAGTAAGAAGAAGTGTTTTTTCAGACCATATTTGTTTGGTATGTGCTTATCCTTGAACTGTCAAAAAACATCAATTTCTAAATAAATATGCCTGGGGGAATTTTTTCATAGTTTTGTTCGCACTTATGCATATTATATTAATATTATGAAATATGGCTGCTGAATTTTGACTAAAAGGTCCGCTAAAATAACGAAGACGACTTTAACTAAGTGTTCAAATTTTTGTTAGCGTTGGCCGGGCTAAGCCCCTAAAACTCTTTTTACTCCCTGTACCCATAAAATGGGTAAAAAGGGGGTATTACATCTGTGCAAATGTATGTAACAGACAGAAGGAGACATCTCCGACCCTATAAAGTATATATATTCTTGATCAGTATCAAAAGAGATTTCGATTTGGCCATGTCCGTCTGTCTGTCCGTCTGTCCGTCTGTCCGTCTGTCCGTCTGTCCGTATGAACGCGTCGATCTCAGCAACTACAAGAGCTAGAGACACCAAATTTGAAATGTAGGTTCCTGTATAGCATACGCAGATCAAGTTGTTTCACATTTCAAATATCTCCCCCCGTTCCCCCGCAAATCGATTAAAACCGTTTTACAGTAACAATTTTCAAGATATAGCTTTAAGATTTGGCAAGTACAATTTTGTTAGTCTCTCTTAATCTACTGTCCAAATTTCAAGTCGATCGGATAATAAACACGGAAGTTATTCGAAAGAAGATTCAGTAATGCAGCGAGAGGGGTAAGAAGAAGCACAGCCACTTTTGCCGCCTGTGTGCGTGCGTCTTTGTGTATGTGTGTGTGTATGGGTAAGTGGACTTAGATGTGATTGGATGTTTTAGACCTGGGTACAGGAGTTTCGTAGTCGGGTATACTCGACTATAGCATTCTTACTTGTTCTTCTTTCCGTCTAGACCAGATAAGTTGCCATATCATTGGATATCGGAGTTGACACAAGCAATTTTAGGATTGCCGTGGTATCGAGATAATTAAAGGGCCATAAAGACGAAAATTACTTCAAGACATTAACTTTGTGTACATATTTTACAACATACATCTAAAAATGTATTCAAATAACATAACAAACAAAATATACTAAAGATGTGATTTATAGATAAAATGAACAGAATTCTTGAGTCTTCTCTTCACCATATCTATATGGTTGGTAATTCGCATACATTTGAACACATACCCCTTATCTTCAAACTTATGTACATATCAGAACACAAATATGCTATATTGTGTTCAACACAATTATCCGATATTCATTTATATCAGCATGACTTTTTAATATATTTTCACACACATAACTATCTGGTGTGTGTAGTCCACAATAAAATCTGTTCATACACAAGAACAAGCTTTTAATCAAAAAATATATTGTGCTCGTATAATTTCAAATGGGTATTATGAAAAGTTACAAAAACATTTGTGCTATAGTATATTCGAAGTGTTTAACATTTTGTACAATAACTACAATTACAAAATAAATTATTTAAAGAATTGTCCTCTACTTCCCAGTTTAATCTCTTCACATCCACTCTTGCGGAATAACTTCCCTCACTTCCTTTTGATGATTTCAATGTTAGCTAATTTTAATCGATAAAGTGCCAAGAGGTAAGTTGTAAGAAATCTTACCTCGCCTACTCCGTCTTTGCGATTTGTCAAAAGAACCTTATTTTATATAGAGACTACATTCGATCTCTTTAAGAACTAGGAAACATTTATGGCACACCCACTTTCGCTTCCGGAAGGAGAAATCGAGTATACACCAATCGGAGCTTCCGACCGCATTGTTCTTAATTGTGTTTAATTAAATTACGGCCTATTCAAATACCAAAACAATTTATGTTTTTAAAAAGGCTTAGCGGTTGATCTCTTAAAAAGTATTAAGCCACCCTCTAAATAATGATAATCAGACCTCAATATTATATGATTTGATTTGATGTCGCAGAGTCTTATATACCAAAATTGTTGTTGGAGCAATTAATGGATTGCCTCATAAATGTTCTTATTATTTAAATGGGCTTTTTACAATTCCGTTTTGTGATTAGGTTTTTTTGACAACTATAAAAGCAGTGCACATTTGCTTCAGCTATGTAGTTCTGATTTGAAAAACCACGAATTCACTTCATCAGATAAGTACTCGCTTAAGGATCAATATGGGTGATAAGGAGAAACTTGTAAGGACCGCACAACAATTTAATTATATGTATATAACCTAACTAATTTGATTAATACGTGTATTATATAGATCTTAGACGAATCTGTCGAATCTTCTAAGAATGTGCCCAAAAAGGAGGTTAATGCGAAAATACCCTGGTACTTTGCGAGCGGTTTCCTGCTGTTCTGGGCTCTTCTTTTCTATGCCGTAGTAATACCATTTTTCTACCGGTTACCTACGGCCCTGACAATGGAGGACGCAAAGAAAAATGTATTCATTGCGGAACGTGCATACAAAAATCTATATACTTTATCCAATATTGGGACCAAATTGACGGGCAGTAAGGAAAACGAAATTGAGGCAGTAAATTTCATCGTAAACGAGCTGAAATCGATTAAAAACGATCTACTGGTGGACTATTTCGATTTGGAAATTGATGTGTCAAAAGTCTCAGGCGCATATCCATATAAAACGATGCTTAACATGTATCAAGGAGTTCAAAATATTGTCGTGAAATTGTCTCCCAAAAACAGCACAAGCACTACATACCTCCTCGTCAACAGTCACTTCGATTCCAAGCCAGCTACTCCGTCTGCCGGGGATGCGGGCTTTATGATAGTCACGATGTTGGAAGTTCTGCGTGTAATAGCAACTACGAAGCAACCTATAGAGCACCCAATCGTCTTTCTATTTAATGGAGCTGAAGAAGGTGCTTTGCAAGCTTCTCATGGCTTCATCACACAACACAAATGGGCTCCATACTGCAAGTGAGTTATATCAGTTCATTTTTTAAATGGAATAAGAACATTTACATAACTTACAATTGCAGAGCCTTAATTAACCTTGATGCTGCTGGAACTGGAGGTCGGGAGATTCTATTTCAGAGTGGCCCAAACCACTCATGGCTGATAAATGTAAGTTATCTAAAGAACAAAGGCAGGCAAAACTCGTTTTCAACAACCATATCTTTTAACAGTACTACAAAAAAAGCATCAAGTATCCATTTGCTACAACCTTAGCTGAGGAAATTTTCCAATCAGGCATTATACCGTCGGATACAGACTTTACACAGTTTAACTCTTTTGGCAAGATACCAGGTTTGTTGCAATGAACTCCAGAATTCCAAAATATATTGGAATGAACATCGTTTTATTTAGGTTTCGACATTGGTCAGGTGATCAATGGTTACGTGTACCACACCAAGTACGACGTGATCGATGTGATTCCCCGTGGAGCTCTGCAAAACACCGGTGATAATGTTCTAGGTCTGGTTAGAGGTTTAGCAAATGCAACCGAATTGCACGATACACAGGTAATACCTTAGTTTCGGCAGAAAGTCTTTCTAGAGAGAAATCCTATTAACCATTGTACCATCCAATCAATAGGCATACAAAACAGGTCGCGCTGTCTTCTTCGACTTCCTGGGAATCTACCTCGTCACCTATACAGAGGCGACTGGCAAATCCTTGAACTTTGGCGTTGCTGGAGCTGCTCTCATTTTGATATTCGTTTCAATGTGGCGCATGGCCGCTGTTTCCCAAGTTTCAACATGCCACGTGGTGCGCTGGTTTATTTTGGTCCTTGTCATCCAAATTATCTCCTTTGTACTCGGCGTAGCACTTCCTATAGTCGTCGCATTTGTGTTCGATATGTTCGGACTATCGCTGACCTATTATAGCACCCCGTGGCTGGTTATTGGCTTATATGTGTGCCCGTCACTTATTGGACTCAGTTTGCCCATAACTATCTACTATTATTTCCAGCGCAACGTAAGTCCAATCAAGCGCAATTGATCTATCTTTACCATTACACAGTTCTCATAAATTTCTTCACCAGGATAAAATTTCAACTGCCTACCATATCCAACTGTCATTGCATGGTCAGGCCGTCATTCTGGCTCTTCTGGCCATTGGTATCACGGTCCTGGGCTTCCGTTCCTCATATATTTTCGTAATTCCACTTATTTTCTACGTTATCTCTTTGGCGCTTAACCTATTGACTACTTTGCACGATCGTGGTTATGCCTGGACAGGTGTGGTGAAAGCGAGCCAGGTAATTCCCTTCCTCTACAGCAGTTACCTCTTCTATCTATTCGTGGTGGTGCTTACCCCAATGGGCGCTCGTGCAGGAAGTTCCTCCAATCGGGACTTATATATTGCAGTCCTTGCAGCCCTTGGAACGGTTCTCTCGTTTGGATTCTTGGTAGGTTTCCTTCCTAATTTCTTTACTTCAATGCTTTGACAGTCCCTTTCTGCAGATTCCGTTGATCAATACATTCCGCCGACCAAGCTTTGTGGTTGTCACCCTGGTTATAATCACTGCTCTTGCTATGTACTTAGCCAGTAGCACACAAATCGGATTCCCCTATCGCCCAAAGACTAGCGGTCAGCGAGTTGCCTATCTGGTGAGTGTCCCTCATAGAAGTGACTTCTAAAACTTCATAAAATATAACATCTGGTATTCCAGCACGTGCGAAATATGTTCTACGAGTACGACGGCAAGCTCAGTAAGGACGAGTCTGGCTATCTGTTTAATTATCAGGATCGACGTGAAGAAAAACCACTCTTGGGCACAAGAGTCAACCTAACTGGCTTGGTTAGCATAAAGTCGAATTGCGAGACGTACATGATGTGCGGAATGCCGTTATATGATTACCGCTATGTTCAGAATCGACTACAAAGCAAATGGTTACCCCGTTCTGAGCCTATTGTACCACCAGGATTAACCACATTGAAGGGACTTAACAAAACCATTGTTAATGATACCACTGTGCGCTTTGACTTCGAGTTGTCAGGTCCCTCTCACAGGAGTTTGTTTATTCAACCCTACGAAGATGTGAAACTTACCAATTGGTCGTTCCTTCGCAGTTATCTTGACAACCCACCAGCATCACCGTTACCATACCATATCTACTTGACATACGGTATTGACACCTCGCCATTCAAATTCTCTTTTGAATTTGTGGTAAGATATATGACGGACACTTTAATATTTCAATTGATACACATAGTAATTTATTTTGTACTCTGTAGAAACCAGACGGCGACTTTAATGTTCCATTGTTCCAACTGGGAGTGTCGGGACACTTCATCGGAGATAAGGGTGATGAAAAAAGTGTGAAGTTTGCAGAGTCATTCCCTTCCTATTCTATCCTAGCTGAATGGCCTTCTTTATATCAAAGATACATTTTTTAATGTTTGAAAAAAACCGTAAATAACATGTGAAATGTGTTTATAGTAAAAATAAAGATTTCATACTGCAATATAATTTTTTCTGATGTATTACTCTTGTGTATTTAACATAAGTAGCTAACCAAATTCCATGTGGTGATTTTATTAAGAGTCCAAATCGCCATGGTTTACAGAACGTGAAATAAAACGGCATTGCTATAATTAATAAGAGATGAATTTAGAAATGTCAACCCAACATCCAACAATCAACAACAAACTAATTCTTCTATACATAACGATCGGATTGGATAACGATCGACATGTTCTAAGATATTGATTACATTTAATCAAAATCGGATTATATTCAACATTTAGCTGCCATAGGAACAATTGCTAGAAAAATAAGCTGTATTGAAAACTATTTTACCTTTAAGATATTTCAAGCAAACTAACTAATTTCAAGTTTTATTATGTTACATACAAAATGCCAAGGACGTACCGGTTTGTTTTAAACCCGGTTTACAGCCATGGAACAGACAATAGTGCTGACGCAGAAATTATTTTGATGAGCTTTATGTGTTTTCTCAAAGTGTCCCTATAATCATTTCGTTGGCGCCAAACGCTCAAGGCGTACTTATTCTGCTTCCGCACTACGGCCCCAGATTTTTTTCCTTAACATTCTTTCCCAAAAGAACTGCACGAAAACAAGGTTATCCCCTGCCTTGAGATTCGTCACCCTTCCTAATTTTTATACCCTAGCAGAGGGTATTATAATTTGTTTCGAAATGTGTAATGGACTGACGAAGCCGTTTCCGACCCAATAAAGTATATATATTCTGAATCAGCATCAATAGCCGAGTCGAAATATCAATGTCCGTCTGTTTCTATGCAAACTAGTCTCACAGTTTTGAAGGTATCGTAATGAAATTTGGCACAGATCCTTCCTTTTGCTGCAGGCAGTACATATGTCGGAGCAGGCCGTATCGGACCTATAGTGGTCATATAGCCATAGGAATAATCGGTCGAAGACTATGTTTATAAAGATATCCTCACCAAACTCATTCAAACCGAGTCTCTGAAGAGTTTATACAATCTGCCCAAAGTTGGGCAAAATCGGAACACTTTATCACATAGCTGCCATAGGATCAGGTGAAAAATTAGTTTTGTATAAAAAACATTGCTGCTAGGGTATATACATATGTAGCTTCGGCACACCGAAGATAGCCGTTCTTTCTTGTTTAGACTTTGAATGGTAATTGACCATACACAGTAAACAATACCAACCAGCTCTGCATTTTTCAGTCCGGCCACATATTAGCCCCGTCAACTTTTCGAAGAGCCGTGGTTACAATCGAAACAAGAAAGTCCCAAGAGCTTTAACGGGAAAATGTGAAATGGCTTTAGTGGGTTAACACTGTTAACTCCATAAAATTTCATATCATTCGAATATCTGAGTTAACAACAATGATTTTCAAGTTGCGGTGGGACCAATATTATAGTATAAACCGATTTATCAATCATCATAAAGATAAAAATAAGTTTAGGAAAGAGATTTTGACTCTATGTATACTCTCTAAAATCCAAACAGTCAAATTTTAAACTTAAATAAACTACAACAAATTATGACTGCATGTTAATCTACAAATATTCCAAAAGTTGTGGTTGCAAATTATATATAATTTAAAATGAGGAAAACACGAGAATGAAAAAAAAAATTTGCACTTCGCCAAGGTCGGTAAATACCATCTATTTAAACAAACAATATATCCACTGCCCCTAAGCTCTCATTTGATATGAGAATAAAAATGTTTAACACCATAATTGAATATTATGTTTATCAGCTTATAATTATAATTATCATTATAGTACATACACTCACAATTTCGATTTGCATTGCCCACATATATATGTGTATTTAATAACAAGGAATTAAACAATAAGACTATTGTAATCCAGTAAAAAAGATCTAATCGAAATTTCTTAACTAAAAAATATATTGCACCAGGGCCTATGCATAAGCATAAAATCGCAAGTAACTGATTTTCAATATCCGAAGTTATTCTAGATGACAGCTTTCATTTACTTATCCCCAGTTAATTTTTTCCACGTCAGTAATGTTTTTTAAATTTCAAAAGAGTGTTATTGTGTTGAAAGTTTTCACGATTATGAAATCTTTAAAACCATCCTCGGGCTAATGATAATCAAACGTCAGTATTATATGATTGACACTCCATTTCGCATAGGCGTATATATAAACCGAGTACAACTGTCGAGTATACCGGACTAGAAGACACCCTGTGTCTAAGTCTGAAATCCTGAAATACTCAATCTTGTTTCGTGAAAAACTTCCGTGTTTATTAACCAATCGAATTTCCACAGTAGTTAAGAAGTCATCCAAGTACACATGCCAAATTCATTTTTGTCGATTTCCAGGGGAACGGGGAGGAATATTTAAAATCTGAAATAAACTTGAACTGCGTACGGTATACTGGAACCTACATTCCAAATTTGGTGTTCTACATGGGTATATACCTTCAGTGCTTGCTATCCGATAGTCTTAAAACTTTATAGGGTCGGAGATAACTTCTTCCGCTTGTTGCACAATACATTTCACTCGTTTAATGATACCCTTTCGCCCATTTTGTGGGTACAATATCTAATTATGCTTTCAATGTACAATGAACACTAAATGAATTGGTACCATAATTTTGTTATATTTTAATAGGTCTTTTATAACTTCGTCTTTATGATTGCGTTATTGACAGCTACAAAAGCGGTCCACAATTTCGACACCTCATTAGTTCTCATTTGAAAAACCTCGGACTTACTTCAGCCGCTAACTTTACGGAACACTATGGAAGATAAGGAAAAACTTGTAAGGACCATAAAAATAGTCGAAGCATTGAGTAATAACTTACTTATTATATAGATCTTAGACGATTCTGTGAAAGTTTCGTCCAAAAATGTGGCTAAAAAGGAGTTTAAATCAAAAGTACCGTGGTACTTTGCGAGTGGCTTCCTGCTGTTCTGGGGTCTCCTTTTCTATGCCGTAGTGATACCATTATTTTACCGGTTACCTACGGCACTAACAATGGAGGACGCAAAGAAAAATGTATTTATTGCGGAACGCGCGTACGAAAATCTACACACTCTCTCCAAAATTGGTAACAAGTTGACTGGCAGTAGGGCAAACGAGATTGATGCAGTGAATTTTATTGAAAAAGAGCTAAGAAATATTAAAGACAATCTACTGAGGGACTATTTCGATTTAGAAATTGACACTTCAAGAGTCTCCGGAGGATATCCATATAAAACCGTGCTGAATATGTATCAAGGAGTCCAAAATATTGCTGTCAAACTATCTCCCAAAAACAGCAAGAGCGTGACATACCTCCTCGTCAACAGTCACTTCGATTCCAAGCCAGCGACTCCATCTGCCGGGGATGCGGGTTTTATGGTCGTCACTATGTTGGAAGTTCTGCGTGTAATGGCAACTACAAGGCAACCCATAGAGCACCCAATCGTCTTTCTATTTAATGGAGCTGAAGAAAATTCTATGCAAGCATCTCATGGTTTTGTCACACAACACAAGTGGGCAAAATACTGCAAGTAAGCTATATATTGTCCTTTTACGAACAATTGTAACATACAACTGATTTACTTAACTACAGAGCACTAATAAACCTTGATGCTGCCGGTAGTGGAGGTCGGGAGGTTCTATTTCAGAGTGGCCCGGATCACTCGTGGCTAATAAATGTAAGATATAAGAATAATAATAACAGTCATGGTACTTAACATATATTCAATTAAATAGTACTACAAAAACAATATTAAATATCCATTCGCTACAACTGTGGCTGAGGAACTCTTTCAATTAGGCATTATACCATCGGATTCAGACTTTCGACAGTTTAATATATATGGCAACATCCCAGGTATGCTAAATATGTTTCCAAACAACAGGTAATGTTAAAAAATTTCATTCATCAACATAGGATTGGACATGGCTCAAGTTATTAATGGATTCGTATACCACACGAAGTACGACGTGATCGATGTAATTCCTCGTGAATCATTGCAGAACACTGGTGATAATATTCTAAGTCTGGTTAGAGGTTTGGCAAATGCAACCGAATTGCATGATACACAGGTAAAACTTAATACCGGAAAAAAACGTACCTTTCTGAAACAAATTACATGAAAATAACAATTCATCCACCAACTTACAGGCATACAAGTCCGGACACGCTGTGTTCTTCGACTTCCTGGGTCTCTATTTCATCCACTATTCAGAATCGACTGGCAAATCCCTGAACTTTGGAGTTTCTGGACTTGCGCTCATTTTGGTTTTCGTTTCAATGTGGCGCATGGCCGCTGTTTCTCAAGTTTCAACATGCCACGTGGTGCGCTGGTTTATTCTGGTCCTTGTCATCCAAATAATCTCCTTTGTACTCGGCGTTGCACTTCCTATAGTCGTCGCATTTGTGTTCGATATGTTCGGACTATCGCTGACCTATTATAGCACCCCGTGGCTGGTTATTGGCTTGTATGTGTGCCCGTCACTAATTGGCCTCAGTTTGCCCATAACTATCTACTATTATTTCCAGCGCAACGTAAGTCCAATCAAGCGCAATTGATCTACCTTTACCATTACACAGTTCTCATCAATTTCTTCACCAGGATAAAATCTCAACTGCCTACCATATCCAACTGTCATTGCATGGTCAGGCCGTCATTCTGGCTCTTCTGGCCATTGGTATCACGGTCCTGGGCTTCCGTTCCTCATATATTTTCGTAATTCCACTTATTTTCTACGTTATCTCTTTGGCGCTTAACCTATTGACTACTTTGCACGATCGTGGTTATGCCTGGACAGGTGTGGTGAAAGCGAGCCAGGTAATTCCCTTCCTCTACAGCAGTTACCTCTTCTATCTATTCGTGGTGGTGCTTACCCCAATGGGCGCTCGTGCAGGAAGTTCCTCCAATCGGGACTTATATATTGCAGTCATTGCAGCCCTTGGAACGGTTCTCTCGTTTGGATTCTTGGTAGGTTTCCTTTCTAACTTCTTTACTTCAATGCTTTGACAGTCCCTTTCTGCAGATTCCGTTGATCAATACATTCCGCCGACCAAGCTTTGTGGTTGTCACCCTGGTTATAATCACTGCTCTTGCTATGTACTTAGCCAGTAGCACACAAATCGGATTCCCCTATCGCCCAAAGACTAGCGGCCAGCGAGTTGCCTATCTGGTGAGTGTCCCTCATGAACTTGACTGCGAAACTTCATAAAAACTTCATCTGGTATTCCAGCACGTGCGAAATATGTTCTACGAGTACGACGGCAAGCTCAGTAAGGACGAGTCTGGCTATCTGTTTAATTATCAGGATCGACGTGAAGAAAAACCACTCTTGGGCACAAGAGTCAACCTAACTGGCTTGGTTAGCATAAAGTCGAATTGCGAGAAGCACATGATGTGCGGAATGCCTTTGTTTGATTACCGCTACGTTCAGAATCGACTAGAAAGCAAATGGTTGCCCCGCTCTAAGCCCATTGTACCACCGGGATCAACCACATTGAAGATGCTTAAGAAACACATTGTTAATGCTACCACTGTGCGCTTTGACTTCGAGTTGAGAGGTCCCTCGCACAGGAGTTTGTTTATTCAACCCTACGAAGATGTGAAACTTACCAATTGGTCGTTCCTTCGCAGTTATCTTGACAAACCACCAGCATCACCGTTACCATACCATATCTACTTGACATACGGTATTGACACCTCGCCATTCAAATTCTCTTTTGAATTTATGGTAAGATACATATATTACGGACACTTTTATATCTCGTTTAATTCGACCTTGTTTCATTTAAAATTAATAGAAACGAAACGGCGATTTTAAAGTGCCACTTTTCCAACTAGGAGTGTCGGGACACTTCATCGGAGATAAGGGTGACGAACAAAGTGTGAAGTTTGCAGAGTCATTTCCTTCCTATTGTATTTTAGCTGAATGGCCTGCTTTATATCAACGGTACATATTTTAATAAAATAAAATAAAAGAAATTCAATGTAAATAAATAAAGTTGACTGCAAATCGACAAATAAGTTTGATATTTCACATGCATATGATTTGTGTTGACCCTTATAGGATCGCTGCTGTTGTATGAAATCTTATTGTTTATTTGTATACTAAAGGTTAATTTGGCTCCGATTGTTCCTATGGCAGCTATATCCAATTTTGACCAAATTAAACAACAAATTAAAAGGAAGTGTATAGGAAGATGCAGATACATCCGCATGGTTTTATAGACACTCTGACCAAGAATATCTTTATTTTATGTGGTCGAAAATGTTTCATTCAATGCGTCACACATTGTGTGGCAAAACTAAAATACTTTTTACCAGGGTGTCGCTCTAAAAAGTTTTAATCCACCACCCTCGAACTATTTAGAACCAGACTATGATTATTATATGGTTTGATTTGACACTCAATTTAGCTATTATGTTTGAAATAAATTTCACGAAATCAATAAATTGGCATTATAAATTTCATTAATATAAAATTATTTTTTACTGCCCGTCTTTATGGCCCTTTTTGGCACCTATAAGAACGACTACTTTTGCTTTAGCTAACTAGTTCTTATTTGGAAAGGCTCGGTTTCACTTCAGTGGATAAGTACCAGTTTAAGGATCAGTATGGGTGATGACGAGAAACTCGTAAGGATCAAAAAACAGCTAAATTAAATTTCAACTAATTTATCAAATACATGTATCATAAAGATCTCGGTTGAATCGATCGAGCTTTCTAGAAATGGCACCAACAAGGAGGTTAACGGCAAATTACCATGGTACTTTGCGAGTGGTTTCCTGCTGTTCTGGGGACTTCTTTTTTTGCCGTCGTAATACCATTTTTTTACCGGTTACCAACGGCACTGACAATGGAAGACGCAAAGAAAAATGTATTTATTGCGGAACGTGCATACAATAATCTATACATTCTATCTAACATTGGTAACAAGCTGACTGGCAGTAAGGAAAACGAAATTGAGGCAGTCAACTTTATTTTAAAAGAGTTGGCAAGTATTCAAAAGGATCTCCTGGTGGACTACTTCGATCTGGAAATTGACTTATCAAAAGTCTCCGGAGCATTTCCCTACAAAACCGTGCTGAACATGTATCAAGGAGTCCAAAATATTGCTGTGAAGTTATCTCCCAAAAACAGCACAAGCAATACATACCTCCTCGTCAACAGTCACTTCGATTCCAAGCCACTTACTCCGTCTGCCGGGGATGCGGGCTTTATGATTGTCACGATGTTGGAAGTTCTGCGTGTAATGTCAACTACAAAGCAATCTATACAGCACCCAATCGTATTTCTATTTAATGGAGCTGAAGAAGGTGATATGCAAGCTTCGCATGGTTTTGTCACACAACATAAGTGGGCAAAGAACTGCAAGTAAGCTATTGTCATTCTCTAGTGAATAACTTAGAACTTATTTACTCTCACTGCAGAGCTTTTGTTAACATAGAAGGTGCTGGAAGTGGAGGTCGAGAAGTTCTATTTCAGAGTGGCCCGAACCATTCATGGCTAGTAAATGTAAGATATCGGAAGAATTATCAAAGCCATAGTATTTAACATCTATACTATTTCATAGTACTATAAAAAACACAAAGTATCCATTCGCTACAACTTTGGCTGAGGAAATCTTCCAATTAGGCATAATACCATCAGATTCAGACTTTCGACAGTTTAATATATATGGCAACATCCCAGGTATGCTAAATGTGTTTCCGAACAACAGCTAATGTTAAAAAATTTCATTCATCAACATAGGATTGGACATGTCTCAGGTTATCAATGGATTCGTATACCACACGAAGTACGAAGTGATCGATGTAATTCCTCGTGAATCATTGCAGAACACTGGTGATAATATTCTAAGTCTGGTTAGAGGTTTGGCAAATGCAACCGAATTGCATGATACACAGGTAAAACTTAATACCGGAAAAAAACGTACCTTTCTGAAACAAATTACATGAAAATAACAATTCATCCACCAACTTAAAGGAATACAAGTCCGGACACGCTGTGTTCTTCGACTTCCTGGGTCTCTACTTCATCCACTATTCAGAATCGACTGGCAGATCCCTGAACTTTGGAGTTTCTGGACTTGCGCTCATTTTGGTTTTCGTTTCAATGTGGCGCATGGCCGCTGTTTCTCAAGTTTCAACAAGTCACGTAGTGCGCTGGTTTATTCTGGTCCTTGTCATCCAAATAATCTCCTTTGTACTCGGCGTTGCACTTCCTATAGTCGTCGCATTTGTGTTCGATATGTTCGGACTATCGCTGACCTATTATAGCACCCCGTGGCTGGTTATTGGCTTGTATGTGTGCCCGTCACTAATTGGCCTCAGTTTGCCCATAACTATCTACTATTATTTCCAGCGCAACGTAAGTCCAATCAAGCGCAATTGATCTACCTTTACCATTACACAGTTCTCATCAATTTCTTCACCAGGATAAAATCTCAACTGCCTACCATATCCAACTGTCATTGCATGGTCAGGCCGTCATTCTGGCTCTTCTGGCCATTGGTATCACGGTCCTGGGCTTCCGTTCCTCATATATTTTCGTAATTCCACTTATTTTCTACGTTATCTCTTTGGCGCTTAACCTATTGACTACTTTGCACGATCGTGGTTATGCCTGGACAGGTGTGGTGAAAGCGAGCCAGGTAATTCCCTTCCTCTACAGCAGTTACCTCTTCTATCTATTCGTGGTGGTGCTTACCCCAATGGGCGCTCGTGCAGGAAGTTCCTCCAATCGGGACTTATATATTGCAGTCATTGCAGCCCTTGGAACGGTTCTCTCGTTTGGATTCTTGGTAGGTTTCCTTTCTAACTTCTTTACTTCAATGCTTTGACAGTCCCTTTCTGCAGATTCCGTTGATCAATACATTCCGCCGACCAAGCTTTGTGGTTGTCACCCTGGTTATAATCACTGCTCTTGCTATGTACTTAGCCAGTAGCACACAAATCGGATTCCCCTATCGCCCAAAGACTAGCGGCCAGCGAGTTGCCTATCTGGTGAGTGTCCCTCATGAACTTGACTGCGAAACTTCATAAAAACTTCATCTGGTATTCCAGCACGTGCGAAATATGTTCTACGAGTACGACGGCAAGCTCAGTAAGGACGAGTCTGGCTATCTGTTTAATTATCAGGATCGACGTGAAGAAAAACCACTCTTGGGCACAAGAGTCAACCTAACTGGCTTGGTTAGCATAAAGTCGAATTGCGAGAAGCACATGATGTGCGGAATGCCTTTGTTTGATTACCGCTACGTTCAGAATCGACTAGAAAGCAAATGGTTGCCACGTTCTGAGCCCATAGTACCACCAGGGTTAACCACGTTGAGGATGCTTAAGAAAACCATTGTTAATGCTACCACAGTGCGATTTGATTTCAATTTGCAGGGTCCTACTCACATGAGTTTGTTTATTCAACCCTATGAAGATGTCAAAATAAACAATTGGTCGTTCGATCGCAGCTATCTTGAGAAACCACCGGCGTCACCATTATCGTACCATATCTACTTCACATACGGTATTGATAGTTCGCCATTAAACTTCTTTTTGGAATTTTCGGTAAGATACATTATTAGCACTTTTCGAATTTCAGTTAATTTGGTTGTTCCTATCTTAAAACGTATAGAAGCCGAACGGTAGTTTCAAAGTGCCACTTTTCCAACTGGGAGTGTCCGGACACTACATTGGAAATAAGGGTGATGAACAAAGTGTGGAGTTTGCATCATCTTTTCCCTCCTATGCGATTCTGGCCGATTGGCCTGCTTCATATCAAAGGTTCATATTTTAAAACGTGACACAATTTTATAATAATTAAAATACAGTGTAAATAAATAAAACTAAAGGAACACGGAGTAATAATACGATATCTAATTACGATAGTCTGTAGACTAACTCACCCTTTGAGGCTCCCAGTTCTGCAGTACTTTCTTGGCATAGTTTACCATCACTTTGCAGAATAAGTTGAGGTTTGACTAAGTGCCTTGAAAAATATCTTGCAGAGCTGACAAATAGTCGGGCTCCCTACAGTCCTTTGTGGTGATGGTATTGAGTAGGCGGCGAAAAACGCCGACGGCTTGAACTTGCCGCCCTTGGTAAGTGGAAGAGGAATGCTAATGTATACGCTTTTCATAGTTAAAACACGCGGATTATGAAACACTGATCACGTACTGATGTATGTGCATACATCCATGTTAATAAGTATGATCCTCTGGCTCCGCTGGCTTGTTTAATCTCTCCGTCAATTTTCCCGTGCGCTGCGTGGCTGTTGTTGCACGCAATGCTTATTAGACGCCTTAGATTAAGCTGTCTTAAATATGCAAGTAAACTAAATGTAATTTTACTGATGCACATGATTTATGTATTATGAACGTATGTATTCTTTTAGGGTTGTTGTTTTTATAATAATGTGTTACGCGCGATTTTGAAACGAAGCAGCTGAGTTGTGATGATACCAGGCTGAACTCTCGATGTGAAAGAAACAAGATTGCGCAGATCGAGAGTTAACATAGCACTCTAGAGCTGTTGCCCATCAACGTCACACTCGACGACAGTTGTCAGTTATTTTCAAATGTATGTGATATTTAGCTACAAAGATCAAGGTCGAATTGAAAAATATGCAACTGAATATGATAGTTGATAAATATATCGAAGCAGTTTTTGTTTAATGAAAATGGTATGAAAGCCGATTTATAATACACTTACACTATTAAAATTGTTTAGTTTGAATTCGACGTTACTTATAATAGCTTGGTTGAAATATCTCAAAATAAAATTGATGAACTTAAACTAATTGCGTACGCTATTCGATCACTGCTATTGCAATCTTATACAGTGCTCCTCTCTTGACTTATGTTAGTTGCTTCAGTATTAAATATACAGTTTTTCGGTTAATTCGTCGAAAAACGAATGTACAATATTTGACAAACTTTGCTGACGTCACAAATACAGCTGATTCGTTAACAGAGACAACGGACCTGCGCAATGCGTAATCTTTAATAATTAATTCATGATAATGTTAGCTAGTCAGCACTGTTAAACTCAACAAGGCAGTGTTAACTTAACATACTCTGCTGTTGCCAACGACGTCTAAAAATATATGCTGGCCTCGTAGAATGCGACTAAAAGTAACGTTGGTTTAAAAGTTATTACTGCAGCAGTAGAATGTCAACGTCATCCAAAATGAGCCTGACTCCGGAACAACTAAAATCCGCATGGACTTACGCGGGGGCTGCTATAGAAACGATATGGCATTAATAGTTAATAACTATAAGTTTCAGGCGACGGAACCACTTTCAAAATTTGTCATTTTCACAATAAATGTTCAGCATAGAATAATTGTTGTCTCAATTAGGTTGCTTGCACTTTAGCCAATGCGGTAATGAAAAATATTCAAAGTCACAGCTACTATTTCAATATCAATCATTATCGGTCATAGGTTTTATCCATTCAACGCACTTTAATTCACACCTATTGTTTCGGCTTTATGATCACATGCTTATCACTGATTCATTGCTCTGCAGAAACTAGGAATATTTATGACTTGATTTGATAAGGCAAACAAATACATATGTCTTTAGCACACACATGATTTGTTTTTGATTTTTGAAAGCGTGCCAGTATATCCAAGTGGGTATTACCCAGTGATAACCTTACCACCTGCAACTTAGCCGTACAAATAGAACTTAAAAACAAAAGAACAAGTAATATGATATATAACCTTGTTTTTATCATATCCGATATGGTTACTACAATTAAGATATCAACTGACTTGCCTCTTGACCACGAGCAAATCTAGAGTTCCAGTTTTGTCAAATATACTACAATGGTGCTCGTAAAGTGAGGTCTTGAATTTCAGTTGTTTTCTGGTTGCACTATATAAACACAACATTTTATCTTTATTGATTTCAAAGTACAAATCAGTGTCGATAAAATCCATGCAGCTCCAAGCTCCAAGCTGAACCATTCGATATCAGAAATTTAGTTGCCCATCGATTGGCATCAGAACAGTACCGATATTCGAATTAAGTAAGAGAAATATAATGTCACAGAAGGATCCCGATGCACAGTTGGAGGTTCCACTTAACAATCTATTAGGAAACTCGAAAAAGCTCAGAGCAAAGGTATCCTGGTACTATGCGCCAGGCTTTCTGCTGCTCTGGTTCGCACTCTTCTTTGCAGTGGTGATACCGCTCTTCAATCGGCTTCCGGACAGTGTAACCATCGCAGAGGAGTCGCTGAGGCCGGGCGAGTTTGTTGCAGAGCGGGCACAGCGTCTTCTCTATACCTTCGATAGTATTGGGCCCAAGGTCGTGGGCAGCATTGCCAATGAGGAGCTAACGGTTGCGTTCCTGCTCAACGAAGTGGAAAATGTGCGTGCCTCGATGCGCGGCGATCTCTACAATCTGGAGGTGGATGTGCAGCAACCATCCGGCGCATATATGCATTGGAATATGGTGAATATGTACCAGGGCGTTCAGAATGTGGTCGTCAAGTTGAGCACACGCAGCTCCTCCAGCGAATCCTATTTACTGCTCAACAGTCACTTTGACTCAAAGCCCAGCAGTCCCGGCACTGGAGATGATGGCACCATGGTTATTGTTATGCTGGAGGTGCTACGCCAAATGGCCATATCGGACCAAGTCTTTGAGCATCCAATTGTCTTTCTATTCAATGGCGCTGAGGAGAATCCTTTGCAGGCCTCGCATGGTTTCATTACACAGCACAAATGGGCAAAGAAGTGCAAGTAAGTGATATCAATAGATAATGTAGTCATATATAGTGAATTCGAGGATTTGGGGAACGCCTGAATATACTGAATGTACATACATATATTGAAATTGGCAACTGTTGACAGAGCGCTCATCAATCTGGAAGTGGCTGGCAGCGGTGGACGCGATCTTCTATTTCAGGGTGGCCCCAATCATCCATGGCTTATGCGGGTAAGATTCTATTCATATGTATACTTTTATGAACCAGTGTTCCTATCTTCAGATTTAGTTGGTTGTTTATGGCGCGTCGGCGGCAAAGTAGTTAGAAGTTTATCATATCATGAAAACATTTGTTGACGTTTATTATAGGAAATATTGCTGATACGCGTAATTGCTTCTAGCTTTAATATGTTTTATAACTTGTTCCGCTTCAGTATTACAGACACAATGCGAAACATCCCTTTGCCACCACAATGGCCGAGGAAATATTTCAATCCGGCATCTTGCCCTCCGATACGGACTTTCGTATATTTCGCGACTATGGACATGTGCCAGGTAAGAATGAGTTGGTAAAATATACATATTCAATTTAACCTAGTGTTCGTGTTCCAGGCTTGGATATAGCGCAGATCAGCAATGGTTATGTCTACCATACCATTTTTGACAACTATGCAGCGGTACCCCGTAATTCATTGCAGAACACTGGCGAAAATGTTCTGCCCCTGGTTCGAGCCTTTGCCAATGCCAGCGAAATGTACAACACTGAGGTGAGTCCACACATGCAATCCTGGTCATCCAATGCCTAACTGTATCACTTGTAGGAACACAGCGAAGGACATGCTGTCTTCTTTGATTTTCTGGGCCTGTTCTTTGTCTTTTATACGGAAACCACTGGCATCATTCTGAACTGCTGCGTTGCGGCTGTGAGCCTTTTGCTGGTGTGCATCTCTCTATGGCGCATGTCAAGAGTATCCGAGCTATCCCTGTGTCAGATCTCCACTTGGTTTGCCATCATTCTAGTGCTGCACATCCTGGGAGCTCTGCTCTGCTTGGGCCTGCCCATGTTGATGGCTGTGTTATTCGATGCCGGCGATCGATCGCTCAGTTATTTTACCAATACCTGGCTAATGATTGGTCTATTTATCTGCCCGGCCATTATTGGACTCAGTTTGCCCACAACTCTGTACTACAGCTTCCGAAAAAACGTATGTAACCATAATCCTGTTTTAGACTGAACTACTACTGATTTTTACATACCTTCTACAGCTAAGGATTAGCCATGCGTACCATTTACATATGAGCCTGCATGCCCATTGCGTTTTGCTGACCCTCATTGCCATAATACTGACTGCAATTAGTCTACGCACACCTTATCTCTGCATGATTTCGACTCTCTTCTACTCCGCCGCGCTGCTGATTAATCTATTAAGTACTTTGCACGAACGAGGTGAGTTCCCGATGAAAAAATCTTATCTCAACTATTAACTATTTTGGTTTGTCTCAATCTTAGGATATTACTGGGTGCTGATCACGCAAATATTTCAGCTGATACCCTTCTTCTACTTTTGCTATCTGTACTACATGTTCCTCGTAGTTTTCGTACCCATGATGGGACGCAATGGTAGCTCTTTGAATCCCGATCTCTTAATTGCCGTATTATGCGCAGTCGGCACATTCTTTGCCTTGGGATTTGTGGTAAGATGAGCTAATTAGATCATCCAAACGCATACTAATTCTTTTTGAAAAGTCTCCACTTGTCAACATGTTCCACTGGTCCAAGTTTGTCATGCTCTCATTGGGCATTGTCACCTTCATATTCAGCATGATAGCTGTTTCGGATGTGGGCTTCCCCTACCGTGCCAAGACCAGTGTTATGCGTGTAAACTTCTTGGTAAGACAAGTGTCATCTGGTATTAGGTTAGAAGGCTAACACTTCAATTATTCTTGTTATTGGCAGCACGTGCAACGCACTTTCTACGAGTATGATGGGAGCGTAAGCCTCAGCGATTCTGGCTATTACTTTGACTTCCAGGACAGACGTCTCAACTATCCGCTCGAGGACACTTCGGTTAACTTGACAGGGCTCAAAAGCATAAAGGATGACTGCGATAAGCACTTGATGTGCGGTGTGCCCTGCTTCAATCATCGCTGGTGCAAGGCCCGTACCACGGGCCAATGGTTGCCGCGGGCAGAAGAGGTGGCCGTACCGGGCAACTCCTCCTTGGTGCTCTTGGGTAAAACCATTTTGACAAGTGGCACCACAGTACGCTATGAGTTTAAATTGAGCGGGCCACCCCACATGGGTTTGTTCATACAACCTTTGGAGGGTGTAGCCGTCGAGGACTGGTCTTTCATAAGAAATGTGCTGGACGAGCCGGAAGGCTACACGTTGCCCTATCAAATATTCTTCTCTTACGGCAAGGATAACTCTCCATTGAAGTTTCACATAGACTTTGAAGTGAGTTGAGAATGTGATTTTGGAATAGCTATACCTATATAGTGACCGATTTATTTGTTTATTTTACATATTCTTTAGAAACCTGCAGGGAATTTCGATGTGCCAATCTTCGAGTTGGGCGTGGCGTGGCACTACGTCAGCTATGACTACAAACGGGACACGGCTGGCATGGAGTTTATAGCCAGCTTTCCAGACTTTGTACATGTGATGGAGTGGCCAACGTTATATAAGAGCTATATATTCTAGTATAGTTAAATAAACCAACTGAGTTGTAAGATATCTATATTTAGTGTTACGTGATTGTAGTTTAAGATATAATGATAAAAATATAAAACAAAAAATTCAAGGATTTAATTGTTTACTACCAGAAAATTTTTATTGTAGGTGTACAAAACTGTGCAAATTATATAATTTACTCGCTGTACACTACCACGCTTCGCTGTGGCACATTGTGGTTGCATGGATAAGAAATTAAGAAATAAACAAAACTAACCTATCACTATTTTTCCTCCCGTAACTATTCATTTTTTGTATAAGGTATGAAGCACTTAGAAACCGAAAGAACCTTCTCTCACACATTTGACTTTAGCCCTATTTCTCGTCCGTGTAATGGGTGGGACTAGATTTTTCAAGTGTCATACAACAGCTTACCGTCCGTGAGGGTAAATTTTCCAAAGTCCCAGGCCTGGGCCCGTTGGTCACTAGTGAGTCAGGAGTACAAACACAAAAAAATTTCTCATCTCCAAACATACATTTGAATTTGTATACCTACCCGGTATACACCTTAGAGATACCATCTTCGCCACCAACTTAACATAGGCTCAAAATATGGTGAGATTTTATAAATATGAAGATTAAATCTTACCCCATACTATAATACAGAAAGTCTAGGATTTCCTCAAGTAGTTTGAAGTAAACACGAGCCAAATATTTAGCAAGCCCATTTACCGATAATAATTTTATGGATATAAATACTTTATGACAATGACCATGTTTAACTCGATAAAAGCTTTGTAGCAGACCGGCCCAGAATTGCGGTTGGAACCATGAAAGATATCTGTTAATTGTTTAACAGATGCGAAGTAGTTTGGCCAATAAATCCATATATTCAAATACCTTTAATGGTATGTTAGCATTGTTATATAGAGTCATAAATATATATCAGCTATTGGGCCATATCCTACTCGCCTTGTTCCTCGGTTATGATGTGCTTGTTTGCTAGGTCTCCCGTGCCTCCCAAAGTATTATTACTAGTCCCAAAGCGAATACAATAACTATAAAAATAATCAAATCAATTTTGTTGCTATGCCAACCAACATGTATTTCCCCAGATATCTATATATGTATGTATATATGTAGATATATACCCAATCTCAACATTCTGCGTCAAGGGGTTGCTGTGTTTTTGAGGGGGGTCCGCGGATCAGGATGCGTACCTCGAGAACAGAGTTTTTCCAAACTACAACCTCCATTATTATGAGGTTCACTTGCTTTTGGAGAGGAATATTGAGATCTAACTCCACTCAGACGTCTCTCTCTGTTTTACGGAGATTTTCTGGTACTTTAAATTGTAATTCTTAGTTGAAATATTTCATGGATTCATAGACAGGAATTAAGAATTTTATTTTATCTATTTAAACCTTACTATTCAGATTCACTTACTTTCTCCCCTGAACACATTTTAAACCACTCGGAAACCACTTTTGGACAATTTAATAGACCTAAAATTTTGCCTAATCAAGATCTTTTACTGATCGCTATAAACACTATAAAAACTTTTATTAGATCGGTCTGATAGCTCAGACTTGTATTAAAAACTTACAAAAAAATCAAATCTGCAACTATTCACACACACATTCACTTTAGTAAGTACATAATAACTTTATATATCAGCATGTGTATATTCCACATATGAATACAAACTCATACCACATGTATATAAAGTTCAGTTTAAAGATATGAAATCACAGCTGATAAAACTTTTATGATCTGCAAATTTGCTTTAAATTGAGAAAACAGCAAAGAGATTAACTTAGTCGTTCACAGAAATTTCTGATTGCAGGTGTTTCGGATTACGGATAACGAGCTGCTGCCGACATGGAGTATGGCAAGGACAAAGATGTAGGAGTCCTTTGGAGTTATTATGGAGTACCGAGAACTTAACAGCATCTTTGCCTATTCAATACAGGAATTTGTCACCAGCGAACTTGAACAATCGAGAATAGTTGATGATTGTGCAATCATCGAGCTGACTGAAAAGGACAACCGATATAAGCAGTTGCCCTGGTACTATGCGCCCACCTATTTGCTTCTCTGGGTCGCACTCTTCTTTGCAGTGGTCTTCCCGCTCTTCAACTATTTGCCCACTGCGGTGCAGTTAGCGGAGGAACCCACCAAGTCGGGTCAGTTTGTGGCAGAGCGTGCTCAACGTGTATTGCTGGAGTTGGATCAAATGGGACCCAAAATCGTGGGCGACGAGATGAATGAGAAGACTATGGTGCAATTTATGCTTAACCAAGTGGAAACGGTGCGAGGGGTCATGCGGAACGATCTATATGAAATGGAGGTGGATGTGCAACGGGCATCGGGTGCTTACCTGCACTGGGAGATGATCAACATGTATCAGGCTGTGCAGAATGTGATCGTCAAGCTGAGCACCAGGAGTTCCAATAGCACTTCCTACCTGCTGATAAACAGTCACTACGATACCAAGCCGGGCAGTGTGGGTACGTGTAGAGTTGCAAGGTCTCCAGTGAGCCCAAGGACTAACTGCCGTTTGTTGCAGGTACCGGTGATGCTGGTTTCATGGTTGTTACCATGCTAGAGGTGCTGCGTCAATTGGCCACATCTAAAGATACCTTTGAGCATCCGATTGTCTTTCTTTTTAATGGCGCCGAGGAGCAACCTCTTCAGGGTTCTCACGCGTTCATCTCACAGCATAAATGGTCCGCCAACTGCAAGTAAGTACTATCTGTCTGGCAGGGTGTTTGCAGAGTAGTGCTAAGCTCACATTTCTAGGGCACTGATCAACCTGGACTCCGGTGGCGCTGGTGGTCGAGAGTTACTCTTTCAAGGAGGTCCCAACCATCCCTGGCTAATGAGAGTAAGTTTTAAGTTGTTGAGTACTGTTTGATAGAGCTATTTTGATTGGCTCTCATATAAACTATCTGTAAGTCTTCTGCATAATGTCAATAGCAAACGATCTTTTAATGAAGATATTTTATTTCCTTGAACACATCACATAAGTGAAGCACCTTGTACACGTGTCAAAATTCATATTTATGACAATCGATGGGATCGTAAAAATTAAATTGAAGCCTTGGGGTTACATTTCATAATCTTATCAAGCTCTGCTTATCAGGCTTATCAATTAACAATACATTTACCTCCTCTCAGCTTTACAAGGAAGCCGCCAAGCATCCGTTTGCAACAACTGTGGCTGAGGAGATATTTCAGGCTGGCCTTATTCCGTCCGATACAGACTTTAGGATCTTCAGAGATTTTGGTCCTGTGCCAGGTATGTGCCCATAAATATACAATTACACAGCAATTAATATACAACAACATTATTATACTATTTCCATTATCTCTTAGGTTTGGATTTGGGGGGCGTTTACAATGGTTTTGTATACCATACGAAATACGATCGTTATGAGGTTATATCCCGAGAATCATTGCAGAATACGGGAGAGAATCTACTTTCTTTGGTGCAAAGTATCACCAAAGCGGAGGAGATGCGCAATACCGCGGTAGGCTCGCCATTGCAATCAATTTAATACCAATTAAAACGCTTATCTTGATTACCTTTAGGCACATTCTGAGGGTCACTCAGTGTTCTTTGATTTTCTGGGCTTGTTCTTTGTCTTTTACTTGGAGTCTACAGGTATTGCCCTCAACATTTCCTTTGCCATTGGTGGCATAATCCTGGTATGTGCGTCCCTGTGGCGCATGACCAGGACTACAGATCTATCCACTGGCTCCGTTGCTAGCGCCTTCGGTATCCTATTTCTTTTGGAGCTGGCTGGGTTTCTGCTGGCCCTGGGTCTGCCGATTCTGATGGCGGTGTTCTACGATGCCGGCGATCGCACCTTGACCTACCTCACCAACAGCTGGCTAGTGATTGGACTCTATATATGCCCATCAGTCATTGGTCTGGCCTTACCGTTCACACTCTACTACACCCTGAGGCCCAGTGTAAGTGTATTCAATTGATCTTCTATAGTGTTCCTTGAATATCCTAGGGATTTCTTTATTTGCAGGACAAGATTCCACACGCTTACCACCTTCAAATGGCTGGCCACGCCCACTGTGTATTCCTAGCCCTGTTGTGCATTATCATAACTGCCGTTAGTCTACGTAGCGCCTATCTATGTATGATCTCCCTGCTCTTCTATGTGGGTTCACTGGCCATCAATTTGCTGACCAAGCTGCATGATCGCGGTAGGTTCTAATCTTTGTCCTGCTTAGAACTTTTCATAGAGTTCAGATGTTCCACAGGTTACTATTGGTCGATTTTGGTGTGTGTATGCCAGGCAATGCCGTTTCTTTACTTTAGCTACATCTTTCATGCTCTCCTTGTTATTACTATTCCAATGACAGCCCGTAAGGGCACGGAGGTGAATCCGGATATGTTGATAGCCCTTATGTGTGCCCTGGGCACAATACTTGCTTTTGGTTTTGTGGTAAGCATTTACTTCTACAATAATTTTAATATTACGAATTTCATTAAAGACTTACGAAAGTCTTACGGAGAAATTACTTTACGATCTGATGAAAGCTTTCCGCTAGATTTGAGATCACATGAAATGAAACAGATAACAGCCTCACTAAATGGATATTTTATATAAGGCCTGGAAGATACATGATTCAAGTTTCTTCCATAACTACTCCATAACTCAAACCTGCTCTTTCGTTCAGGCTCCACTCATAAACATCTTCCGGAAACCCAATTGGATGGTAGGTGGCCTGGCCATCATAACCTTTATATTCTGCATGATATCCGTTTCGAAGGTGGGCTTCCCCTATCGTCCCAAGACAAATGTAATGCGGGTTAACTTTCTGGTAAGCTACTTGGCTTTTATATATATGATCGTCGTTTATATATATAAATCCTCTGGCAATTGCAGCAAGTGCATCGCAGATTCTATGAATACGATAGTTCTATCAGCCAGGAGGACTCCGGTTACTACTTCGACTTACAGGATCGTCGTTTGGACCAACCGCTGCGTGAAAAGATGAACTTTACTGGGTTGATTCACCTGGGGAGCCAATGTGAGAACCAAATGATGTGTGGTATCCCTTGCTTCAATCATCGCTGGTGCAAGGACCGCAAAGCGGCACGTTGGCTGCCCCGCAAGGAACGCGTGGAAGTGCCCGGTACCACTACGCTAGAGCTGGTTAACAAGACGGTGCTGGCCAGCGGATATAGGGTGCGATATCAGTTCAAACTCACGGGACCCGCACGCATGAGTATTTTCCTGAAGCCCTTGGTGGGAGTGAAAATACTGGACTGGTCATTCTTGAAGGGTATGCTGGATAATCCAGGCAGATTTAAGCCACCATATCACATCTTCTTTGCTTGGGGTATTGACGACTCTCCCATTGAGTTCGATTTGGAACTATCGGTACGTACAGCTATGATATAATATGTCATGATACAGGATGTGAAGTTCTACATATTTTTTTTCTCTGCAGAAGGTGAATGGTAAATTCAATGAGCCCGTTTTCGAGATTGGCATTTCTGGCCATTATATAAGCCATGTGCATAAACGGGATGCGTTGAGCGAGCAGTTTATAGCAGATCTCCCAGATTTCGTGCATGCTATGGAGTGGCCAGCTTCCTATGACCGTTATATATATTAAGAAAACCATTTAAGAAATATAGAATAAGAGTGTAATATTAGAAAACATATATGTATTTTATATTTAATGAAATATGTGGATAAAACAAGTACTCGTGTAAGATAATTAACCCGGAGAAAAATCGAAAAAAAATGTAGTATCCAAAATGAATAAAATTAATATGCCAAAAAAACCGAAATAATTATGCCTTAGTCGAGTACGCTCGACTGCGAGACCCCGTACCCAGCTCCGCAAAGCCCAAGCATATACACCAACACACACAAGCACGCACATACGCTGCCGATCAATAATTCTCTCAGAAAGAGGCCAAAGCTCAAAACTATATCCTTAAAATTGTGAATCGTTTTTATCCCTTATTGTCTCCGAACTTGTCGCGTTCATGTAGACAGACGGACAGACATTGCTAGGTCAACTCGTGCTTAGATACTGGTCAAGAATATATATAGTTTATTTGGTCGAAGATGGCAATTACTACCTGTAACATCATACTACAGTTGTACACAAAATTTTTTTTTTTTTTAATTAATTTAGAGGAATAACATAACCGAATAAAAATGAAAAAATTATTTTTCATAACCATTTACCGAAAAAAATACTCGTTTTTCTCATAAAATCCGCTTTATGATTATTGTACTCATGTTTAACTCGATAAAAACTTGAAGTCAGAAACCGACCGTGAACTGTTTGGTACCATGCAAGATATCCGTTAAATGCTTTACAGATGCGAAGTAGTTATATCAATAAATACACCTTATTAAGTACGATACTCGATACAATCTGAATGTAGATCGCTGTATTGATGATGGCAACTCAATCTGAACATGAACCGAGTTCCAAAGTACCGAAAAATTGATTTACCCAAATACTTATATAAGTATATTAGCTTTGATATGAAAGCCAATAAATGTATATCAGCTATTGGCTCATAAATATATCATATATCAAGATATTTAGTATATATTCCATGCATGTATACAAATTATTACCACAAGTATATAAAGTTAAAGATATGAAATCACTGCTGATAAAATATGTGTGTACGGAAATTTGCTTTAAAATTGAGAGCTACGAAGAGTGTGCCTTAGTCGACGGAAGAAGTTGGTCATTGCAGGTGCTTTGGATTACGGGTTACGAGTGGCTGCCAACATGGAGAACGGCAAGGACAAAAATGTAGGAGGCCCTGGAAATTATTAATGTGTAGTGAGAATATAACAGCATTTGTTGCCTATTTATTGCAGGAATTTGTCACCAGCGAGCCTGAATCTGATCAATCGACAATGGATAATGATAATACAATCATCGAGCTGACTGAAAAAGACAACCGTTATAAGCAACTGGCCTGGTACTATGCGCCCACCTATTTGCTTCTCTGGGTCGCACTCTTCTTTGCAGTGGTCTTCCCGCTCTTCAACTATTTGCCCACTGCGGTGCAGTTAGCGGAGG